>CM062572.1:43734961-46557459 GCA_031468815.1 Morus bassanus | reverse complement strand
TCTCCCATGGCAACCCTTGCACAGACACACCAACACTGGGCCTCTGCCATTAAAGAGCCTCCCAAAACCCACAACGTTCGCCCCTCTCTCTCACTCATTTTTGCCCGACACCACCTCCAAAATTGTGAACGTCCAGGGATTGCTCCCACACAAAGGATGCCAGCACGAAAAGCTGTTGCTGGTCCTCACCCTCCAATGGCAACCCTTGCACAGACACACCAACACTGGGCCTCTGCCATTAAAGAGCCTCCCAAAACCCACAACCTTCGCACCTCTCTCTAAATCATTTTTGCCCAACACCACCTCCAAAATTGTGAACGTCCAGGGATTGCTCCCACACAAAGGATGCCAGCACGAAAAGCTCTTGCTGGTCCTCACCCTCCCATGGCAACCCTTGCACAGACACACCAACACTGGGCCTCTGCCATTAAAGAGCCTCCCAAAACCCACAACGTTCGCACCCTCTCTCTCACTCATTTTTGCCCGACACCACCTCCAAAATTGTGAACGTCCAGGGATTGCTCCCACACAAAGGATGCCAGCACTAAAAGCTCTTGCTGGTCCTCACCCTCCCATGGCAACCCTTGCACAGACACACCAACACTGGGCCTCTGCCATTAAAGAGCCTCCCAAAACCCACAACCTTCGCACCCTCTCTCTCACTCATTTTTGCCCGACACCAGCTCCAAAATTGTGAACGTCCAGGGATTGCTCCCACACAAAGGATGCCAGCACGAAAAGCTCTTGCTGGTCCTCACCCTCCCATGGCAACCCTTGCACAGACACACCAACACTGGGCCTCTGCCATTAAAGAGCCTCCCAAAACCCCAATGTTCGCCCCTCTCTCTCACTCATTTTTGCCCGACACCAGCTCCAAAATTGTGAACGTCCAGGGATTGCTCCCACACAAAGGATGCCAGCACTAAAAGCTCTTGCTGGTCCTCACCCTCCCATGGCAACCCTTGCACAGACACACCAACACTGGGCCTCTGCCATTAAAGAGCCTCCCAAAACCCACAACGTTCGCCCCTCTCTCTCACTTATTTTTGCCCAACACCAGCTCCAAAATTGTGAACGTCCAGGGATTGCTCCCACACAAAGGATGCCAGCACGAAAAGCTGTTGCTGGTCCTCACCCTCCCATGGCAGCCCTTGCACAGACACACCAACACTGGGCCTCTGCCATTAAAGAGCCTCCCAAAACCCACAACGTTCGACCCCTCTCTCCCTCACTCATTTTTGCCCGACACCAGCTCCAAAATTGTGAACGTCCAGGGATTGCTCCCACACAAAGGATGCCAGCACTAAAAGCTCTTGCTGGTCCTCACCCTCCCATGGCAACCCTTGCACAGACACACCAACACTGGGCCTCTGCCATTAAAGAGCCTCCCAAAACCCACAACGTTCGCACCCTCTCTCTCTAAATGATTTTTGCCCAACACCACCTCCAGAATTGTGAACGTCCAGGGATTGCTCCCACACAAAGGATGCCAGCACTAAAAGCTCTTGCTGGTCCTCACCCTCCCATGGCAACCCTTGCACAGACACACCAACACTGGGCCTCTGCCATTAAACCGCCTCCAAAAACCCACAACGTTCGACCCCTCTCTCCCTCACTCATTTTTGCCCGACACCAGCTCCAAAATTGTGAACGTCCAGGGATTGCTCCCACACAAAGGATGCCAGCACTAAAAGCTGTTGCTGGTCCTCACCCTCCAATGGCAACCCTTGCACAGACACACCAACACTGGGCCTCTGCCATTAAAGAGCCTCCCAAAACCCACAACGTTCGCACCATCTCTCTCTAAATCATTTTTGCCCGACACCAGCTCCAAAATTGTGAACGTCCAGGGATTGCTCCCACACAAAGGATGCCAGCACTAAAAGCTGTTGCTGGTCCTCACCCTCCCATGGCAACCCTTGCACAGACACACCAACACTGGGCCTCTGCCATTAAAGAGCCTCCCAAAACCCCCAACGTTCGCACCCTCGTCTCTCTAAATGATTTTTGCCCGACACCAGCTCCAAAATTGTGAACGTCCAGGGATTGCTCCCACACAAAGGATGCCAGCACTAAAAGCTCTTGCTGGTCCTCACCCTCCAATGGCAACCCTTGCACAGACACACCAACACTGGGCCTCTGCCATTAAAGAGCCTCCCAAAACCCACAACCTTCGCACCCTCTCTCTAAATCATTTTTGCCCAACACCACCTCCAGAATTGTGAACGTCCAGGGATTGCTCCCACACAAAGGATGCCAGCACTAAAAGCTCTTGCTGGTCCTCACCCTCCCATGGCAACCCTTGCACAGACACACCAACACTGGGCCTCTGCCATTAAAGAGCCTCCCAAAACCCCAATGTTCGCCCCTCTCTCTCACTCATTTTTGCCCAACACCACCTCCAGAATTGTGAACGTCCAGGGATTGCTCCCACACAAAGGATGCCAGCACGAAAAGCTCTTGCTGGTCCTCACCCTCCCATGGCAACCCTTGCACAGACACAACAACACTGCGCCTCTGCCATTAAAGAGCCTCCCAAAACCCACAACGTTCGCACCCTCTCTCTCACTCATTTTTGCCCAACACCACCTCCAAAATTGTGAACGTCCAGGGATTGCTCCCACACAAAGGATGCCAGCACTAAAAGCTGTTGCTGGTCCTCACCCTCCCATGGCAGCCCTTGCACAGACACACCAACACTGGGCCTCTGCCATTAAAGAGCCTCCCAAAACCCACAACGTTCGACCCCTCTCTCCCTCACTCATTTTTGCCCGACACCACCTCCAAAATTATGAACGTCCAGGGATTGCTCCCACACAAAGGATGCCAGCACTAAAAGCTCTTGCTGGTCCTCACCCTCCCATGGCAACCCTTGCACAGACACACCAACACTGGGCCTCTGCCATTAAAGAGCCTCCCAAAACCCACAACGTTCGCACCATCTCTCTCTAAATGATTTTGCCCGACACCACCTCCAGAATTGTGAACGTCCAGGGATTGCTCCCACACAAAGGATGCCAGCAAGAAAAGCTGTTGCTGGTCCTCACCCTCCCATGGCAACCCTTGCACAGACACACCAACACTGGGTCTCTGCCATTAAAGAGCCTCCCAAAACCCACAACGTTCGACCCCTCTCTCCCTCACTCATTTTGCCCGACACCAGCTCCAAAATTGTGAACGTCCAGGGATTGCTCCCACACAAAGGATGCCAGCACGAAAAGCTCTTGCTGGTCCTCACCCTCCCATGGCAACCCTTGCACAGACACACCAACACTGGGCCTCTGCCATTAAAGAGCCTCCCAAAACCCACAACGTTCGCACCCTCTCTCTCTAAATGATTTTTGCCCGACACCACCTCCAAAATTGTGAACGTCCAGGGATTGCTCCCGCACAAAGGATGCCAGCACTAAAAGCTCTTGCTGGTCCTCACCCTCCAATGGCAACCCTTGCACAGACACACCAACACTGGGCCTCTGCCATTAAAGAGCCTCCCAAAACCCACAACGTTCGCACCCTCTCCCTCACTCATTTTTGCCCAACACCACCTCCAGAATTGTGAACGTCCAGGGATTGCTCCCACACAAAGGATGCCAGCACTAAAAGCTGTTGCTGGTCCTCACCCTCCCATGGCAACCCTTGCACAGACACACCAACACTGGGCCTCTGCCATTAAAGAGACTCCCAAAACCCACAACCTTCGCACACTCTCTCTAAATCATTTTTGCCCGACACCACCTCCAAAATTGTGAACGTCCAGGGATTGCTCCCACACTAAGGATGCCAGCACTAAAAGCTGTTGCTGGTCCTCACCCTCCCATGGCAGCCCTTGCACAGACACACCAACACTGCGCCTCTGCCATTAAAGAGACTCCCAAAACCCCAATGTTCGCCCCTCTCTCCCTCACTCATTTTTGCCCGACACCACCTCCAAAATTGTGAACGTCCAGGGATTGCTCCCACACAAAGGATGCCAGCACTAAAAGCTCTTGCTGGTCCTCACCCTCCCATGGCAACCCTTGCACAGACACACCAACACTGGGCCTCTGCCATTAAAGAGCCTCCCAAAACCCCCAACGTTCGCCCCCTCTCTCTCACTCATTTTTGCCCGACACCAGCTCCAAAATTGTGAACGTCCAGGGATTGCTCCCACACAAAGGATGCCAGCACTAAAAGCTGTTGCTGGTCCTCACCCTCCCATGGCAGCCCTTGCACAGACACACCAACACTGGGCCTCTGCCATTAAAGAGCCTCCCAAAACCCACAAGCTTCGCACTCTCTCTCTAAATCATTTTTGCCCAACACCAGCTCCAAAATTGTGAACGTCCAGGGATTGCTCCCACACAAAGGATGCCAGCACTAAAAGCTGTTGCTGGTCCTCACCCTCCCATGGCAACCCTTGCACAGACACACCAACACTGGGCCTCTGCCATTAAAGAGCCTCCCAAAACCCACAACGTTCGCCCCTCTCTCTCACTCATTTTTGCCCGACACCAGCTCCAAAATTGTGAACGTCCAGGGATTGCTCCCACACAAAGGATGCCAGCACTAAAAGCTCTTGCTGGTCCTCACCCTCCCATGGCAACCCTTGCACAGACACACCAACACTGGGCCTCTGCCATTAAAGAGCCTCCCAAAACCCACAACGTTCGCACCCTCTCCCTCACTCATTTTTGCCCGACACCAGCTCCAAAATTGTGAACGTCCAGGGATTGCTCCCACACAAAGGATGCCAGCACTAAAAGCTCTTGCTGGTCCTCACCCTCCCATGGCAACCCTTGCACAGACACACCAACACTGGGCCTCTGCCATTAAAGAGCCTCCCAAAACCCACAACGTTCGCCCCTCTCTCTCACTCATTTTTGCCCAACACCAGCTCCAAAATTGTGAACGTCCAGGGATTGCTCCCACACAAAGGATGCCAGCACGAAAAGCTGTTGCTGGTCCTCACCCTCCCATGGCAACCCTTGCACAGACACACCAACACTGGGCCTCTGCCATTAAAGAGCCTCCCAAAACCCACAACCTTCGCCCCCTCTCTCTAAATATTTTTTGCCCAACACCACCTCCAAAATTGTGAACGTCCAGGGATTGCTCCCACACAAAGGATGCCAGCACTAAAAGCTCTTGCTGGTCCTCACCCTCCCATGGCAACCCTTGCACAGACACACCAACACTGGGCCTCTGCCATTAAAGAGCCTCCCAAAACCCACAACGTTCGCACCCTCTCTCTCTAAATGATTTTTGCCCGACACCATCTCCAAAATTGTGAACGTCCAGGGATTGCTCCCACACAAAGGATGCCAGCACGAAAAGCTGTTGCTGGTCCTCACCCTCCCATGGCAACCCTTGCACAGACACACCAACACTGGGCCTCTGCCATTAAAGAGCCTCCCAAAACCCACAACGTTCGACCCCTCTCTCCCTCACTCATTTTTGCCCGACACCAGCTCCAAAATTGTGAACGTCCAGGGATTGCTCCCACACAAAGGATGCCAGCACTAAAAGCTCTTGCTGGTCCTCACCCTCCCATGGCAACCCTTGCACAGACACACCAACACTGGGCCTCTGCCATTAAAGAGCCTCCCAAAACCCACAACGTTCGACCCCTCTCTACCTCACTCATTTTTGCCCGACACCAGCTCCAAAATTGTGAACGTCCAGGGATTGCTCCCACACAAAGGATGCCAGCACTAAAAGCTCTTGCTGGTCCTCACCCTCCCATGGCAGCCCTTGCACAGACACACCAACACTGGGCCTCTGCCATTAAAGAGCCTCCCAAAACCCACAACGTTCGACCCCTCTCTCCCTCACTCATTTTTGCCCGACACCACCTCCAAAATTGTGAACGTCCAGGGATTGCTCCCACACAAAGGATGCCAGCACTAAAAGCTCTTGCTGGTCCTCACCCTCCCATGGCAACCCTTGCACAGACACACCAACACTGGGCCTCTGCCATTAAAGAGCCTCCCAAAATCCACAACGTTCGCACCATCTCTCTCTAAATGATTTTTGCCCGACACCATCTCCAAAATTGTGAACGTCCAGGGATTGCTCCCACACAAAGGATGCCAGCACTAAAAGCTCTTGCTGGTCCTCACCCTCCCATGGCAACCCTTGCACAGACACACCAACACTGGGCCTCTGCCATTAAAGAGCCTCCCAAAACCCACAACGTTCGCACCCTCTCTCTCACTCATTTTTGCCCAACACCACCTCCAAAATTGTGAACGTCCAGGGATTGCTCCCACACAAAGGATGCCAGCACGAAAAGCTCTTGCTGGTCCTCACCCTCCCATGGCAACCCTTGCACAGACACACCAACACTGGGCCTCTGCCATTAAAGAGCCTCCCAAAACCCACAACGTTCGACCCCTCTCTCCCTCACTCATTTTTGCCCGACACCAGCTCCAAAATTGTGAACGTCCAGGGATTGCTCCCACACAAAGGATGCCAGCACTAAAAGCTCTTGCTGGTCCTCACCCTCCCATGGCAACCCTTGCACAGACACACCAACACTGGGCCTCTGCCATTAAAGAGCCTCCCAAAACCCACAACGTTCGACCCCTCTCTCCCTCACTCATTTTTGCCCAACACCAGCTCCAAAATTGTGAACGTCCAGGGATTGCTCCCACACAAAGGATGCCAGCACTAAAAGCTCTTGCTGGTCCTCACCCTCCCATGGCAACCCTTGCACAGACACACCAACACTGGGCCTCTGCCATTAAAGAGCCTCCCAAAACCCACAACGTTCGCACCCTCTCTCTCACTCATTTTTGCCCAACACCAGCTCCAAAATTGTGAACGTCCAGGGATTGCTCCCACACAAAGGATGCCAGCACTAAAAGCTCTTGCTGGTCCTCACCCTCCCATGGCAACCCTTGCACAGACACACCAACACTGGGCCTCTGCCATTAAAGAGCCTCCCAAAACCCACAACGTTCGCACCCTCTCTCTCTAAATGATTTTTGCCCGACACCAGCTCCAAAATTGTGAACGTCCAGGGATTGCTCCCACACTAAGGATGCCAGCACTAAAAGCTCTTGCTGGTCCTCACCCTCCCATGGCAACCCTTGCACAGACACACCAACACTGGGCCTCTGCCATTAAAGAGCCTCCCAAAACCCACAACGTTCGCACCATCTCTCTCTAAATGATTTTTGCCCGACACCACCTCCAAAATTGTGAACGTCCAGGGATTGCTCCCACACAAAGGATGCCAGCACGAAAAGCTGTTGCTGGTCCTCACCCTCCCATGGCAACCCTTGCACAGACACACCAACACTGGGCCTCTGCCATTAAAGAGCCTCCCAAAACCCACAACGTTCGCCCCTCTCTCTCACTCATTTTTGCCCGACACCACCTCCAAAATTGTGAACGTCCAGGGATTGCTCCCACACAAAGGATGCCAGCACGAAAAGCTGTTGCTGGTCCTCACCCTCCAATGGCAACCCTTGCACAGACACACCAACACTGGGCCTCTGCCATTAAAGAGCCTCCCAAAACCCACAACGTTCGCACCCTCTCTCCCTCACTCATTTTTGCCCAACACCACCTCCAAAATTGTGAACGTCCAGGGATTGCTCCCACACAAAGGATGCCAGCACGAAAAGCTGTTGCTGGTCCTCACCCTCCCATGGCAACCCTTGCACAGACACACCAACACTGGGCCTCTGCCATTAAAGAGCCTCCCAAAACCCACAACGTTCGCACCCTCTCTCTCACTCATTTTTGCCCGACACCAGCTCCAAAATTGTGAACGTCCAGGGATTGCTGCCACACAAAGGATGCCAGCACTAAAAGCTCTTGCTGGTCCTCACCCTCCCATGGCAACCCTTGCACAGACACACCAACACTGGGCCTCTGCCATTAAAGAGCCTCCCAAAACCCACAACCTTCGCACCCTCTCTCTCACTCATTTTTGCCCGACACCAGCTCCAAAATTGTGAACGTCCAGGGATTGCTCCCACACAAAGGATGCCAGCACTAAAAGCTCTTGCTGGTCCTCACCCTCCCATGGCAACCCTTGCACAGACACACCAACACTGGGCCTCTGCCATTAAAGAGCCTCCCAAAACCCCAATGTTCGCCCCTCTCTCTCACTCATTTTTGCCCGACACCAGCTCCAAAATTGTGAACGTCCAGGGATTGCTCCCACACAAAGGATGCCAGCACTAAAAGCTGTTGCTGGTCCTCACCCTCCCATGGCAACCCTTGCACAGACACACCAACACTGGGCCTCTGCCATTAAAGAGCCTCCCAAAACCCACAACGTTCGCCCCCTCTCTCTCACTTATTTTTGCCCAACACCAGCTCCAAAATTGTGAACGTCCAGGGATTGCTCCCACACAAAGGATGCCAGCACGAAAAGCTGTTGCTGGTCCTCACCCTCCCATGGCAACCCTTGCACAGACACACCAACACTGGGCCTCTGCCATTAAAGAGCCTCCCAAAACCCACAACGTTCGCACCCTCTCTCTCACTCATTTTTGCCCGACACCAGCTCCAAAATTGTGAACGTCCAGGGATTGCTCCCACACAAAGGATGCCAGCACTAAAAGCTCTTGCTGGTCCTCACCCTCCCATGGCAACCCTTGCACAGACACACCAACACTGGGCCTCTGCCATTAAAGAGCCTCCCAAAACCCACAACGTTCGCACCCTCTCCCTCACTCATTTTTGCCCAACACCAGCTCCAAAATTGTGAACGTCCAGGGATTGCTCCCACACAAAGGATGCCAGCAAGAAAAGCTGTTGCTGGTCCTCACCCTCCCATGGCAACCCTTGCACAGACACACCAACACTGGGCCTCTGCCATTAAAGAGCCTCCCAAAACCCACAACGTTCGACCCCTCTCTCCCTCACTCATTTTTGCCCGACACCAGCTCCAAAATTGTGAACGTCCAGGGATTGCTCCCACACTAAGGATGCCAGCACTAAAAGCTCTTGCTGGTCCTCACCCTCCAATGGCAACCCTTGCACAGACACACCAACACTGGGCCTCTGCCATTAAAGAGCCTCCCAAAACCCACAACGTTCGCACCATCTCTCTCTAAATCATTTTTGCCCGACACCAGCTCCAAAATTGTGAACGTCCAGGGATTGCTCCCACACAAAGGATGCCAGCACGAAAAGCTCTTGCTGGTCCTCACCCTCCCATGGCAACCCTTGCACAGACACACCAACACTGGGCCTCTGCCATTAAAGAGCCTCCCAAAACCCACAACGTTCGCACCCTCTCTCTCTAAATGATTTTTGCCCGACACCAGCTCCAAAATTGTGAACGTCCAGGGATTGCTCCCACACAAAGGATGCCAGCACTAAAAGCTCTTGCTGGTCCTCACCCTCCAATGGCAACCCTTGCACAGACACACCAACACTGGGCCTCTGCCATTAAAGAGCTTCCCAAAACCCACAACGTTCGCACCCTCTCCCTCACTCATTTTTGCCCAACACCACCTCCAGAATTGTGAACGTCCAGGGATTGCTCCCACACAAAGGATGCCAGCACTAAAAGCTGTTGCTGGTCCTCACCCTCCCATGGCAACCCTTGCACAGACACACCAACACTGGGCCTCTGCCATTAAAGAGCCTCCCAAAACCCACAACGTTCGACCCCTCTCTCCCTCACTCATTTTTGCCCGACACCAGCTCCAAAATTGTGAACGTCCAGGGATTGCTCCCACACAAAGGATGCCAGCACTAAAAGCTCTTGCTGGTCCTCACCCTCCCATGGCAACCCTTGCACAGACACACCAACACTGGGCCTCTGCCATTAAAGAGCCTCCCAAAACCCACAACGTTCGCACCATCTCTCTCTAAATCATTTTTGCCCGACACCAGCTCCAAAATTGTGAACGTCCAGGGATTGCTCCCACACAAAGGATGCCAGCACTAAAAGCTCTTGCTGGTCCTCACCCTCCCATGGCAGCCCTTGCACAGACACACCAACACTGGGCCTCTGCCATTAAAGAGCCTCCCAAAACCCACAACGTTCGACCCCTCTCTCCCTCACTCATTTTTGCCCAACACCACCTCCAAAATTGTGAACGTCCAGGGATTGCTCCCACACAAAGGATGCCAGCACTAAAAGCTCTTGCTGGTCCTCACCCTCCCATGGCAACCCTTGCACAGACACACCAACACTGGGCCTCTGCCATTAAAGAGCCTCCCAAAATCCACAACGTTCGCACCATCTCTCTCTAAATGATTTTTGCCCGACACCAGCTCCAAAATTGTGAACGTCCAGGGATTGCTCCCACACAAAGGATGCCAGCACTAAAAGCTCTTGCTGGTCCTCACCCTCCCATGGCAACCCTTGCACAGACACACCAACACTGGGCCTCTGCCATTAAAGAGCCTCCCAAAACCCACAACGTTCGCACCCTCTCTCTCACTCATTTTTGCCCAACACCACCTCCAAAATTGTGAACGTCCAGGGATTGCTCCCACACAAAGGATGCCAGCACGAAAAGCTGTTGCTGGTCCTCACCCTCCCATGGCAACCCTTGCACAGACACACCAACACTGGGCCTCTGCCATTAAAGAGCCTCCCAAAACCCACAACGTTCGACCCCTCTCTCCCTCACTCATTTTTGCCCGACACCAGCTCCAAAATTGTGAACGTCCAGGGATTGCTCCCACACAAAGGATGCCAGCACGAAAAGCTCTTGCTGGTCCTCACCCTCCCATGGCAACCCTTGCACAGACACACCAACACTGGGCCTCTGCCATTAAAGAGCCTCCCAAAACCCACAACGTTCGACCCCTCTCTCCCTCACTCATTTTTGCCCAACACCAGCTCCAAAATTGTGAACGTCCAGGGATTGCTCCCACACAAAGGATGCCAGCACTAAAAGCTCTTGCTGGTCCTCACCCTCCCATGGCAACCCTTGCACAGACACACCAACACTGGGCCTCTGCCATTAAAGAGCCTCCCAAAACCCACAACGTTCGCACCCTCTCTCTCACTCATTTTTGCCCAACACCAGCTCCAAAATTGTGAACGTCCAGGGATTGCTCCCACACAAAGGATGCCAGCACTAAAAGCTCTTGCTGGTCCTCACCCTCCCATGGCAACCCTTGCACAGACACACCAACACTGGGCCTCTGCCATTAAAGAGCCTCCCAAAACCCACAACGTTCGCACCCTCTCTCTCTAAATGATTTTTGCCCGACACCAGCTCCAAAATTGTGAACGTCCAGGGATTGCTCCCACACTAAGGATGCCAGCACTAAAAGCTGTTGCTGGTCCTCACCCTCCCATGGCAACCCTTGCACAGACACACCAACACTGGGCCTCTGCCATTAAAGAGCCTCCCAAAACCCACAACGTTCGCACCATCTCTCTCTAAATGATTTTTGCCCGACACCACCTCCAAAATTGTGAACGTCCAGGGATTGCTCCCACACAAAGGATGCCAGCACGAAAAGCTGTTGCTGGTCCTCACCCTCCCATGGCAACCCTTGCACAGACACACCAACACTGGGCCTCTGCCATTAAAGAGCCTCCCAAAACCCACAACGTTCGCCCCTCTCTCTCACTCATTTTTGCCCGACACCACCTCCAAAATTGTGAACGTCCAGGGATTGCTCCCACACAAAGGATGCCAGCACGAAAAGCTGTTGCTGGTCCTCACCCTCCAATGGCAACCCTTGCACAGACACACCAACACTGGGCCTCTGCCATTAAAGAGCCTCCCAAAACCCACAACCTTCGCACCCTCTCTCTAAATCATTTTTGCCCAACACCACCTCCAAAATTGTGAACGTCCAGGGATTGCTCCCACACAAAGGATGCCAGCACGAAAAGCTGTTGCTGGTCCTCACCCTCCCATGGCAACCCTTGCACAGACACACCAACACTGGGCCTCTGCCATTAAAGAGCCTCCCAAAACCCACAACGTTCGCACCCTCTCTCTCACTCATTTTTGCCCGACACCAGCTCCAAAATTGTGAACGTCCAGGGATTGCTCCCACACAAAGGATGCCAGCACTAAAAGCTCTTGCTGGTCCTCACCCTCCCATGGCAACCCTTGCACAGACACACCAACACTGGGCCTCTGCCATTAAAGAGCCTCCCAAAACCCACAACCTTCGCACCCTCTCTCTCACTCATTTTTGCCCGACACCAGCTCCAAAATTGTGAACGTCCAGGGATTGCTCCCACACAAAGGATGCCAGCACGAAAAGCTCTTGCTGGTCCTCACCCTCCCATGGCAACCCTTGCACAGACACACCAACACTGGGCCTCTGCCATTAAAGAGCCTCCCAAAACCCCAATGTTCGCCCCTCTCTCTCACTCATTTTTGCCCGACACCAGCTCCAAAATTGTGAACGTCCAGGGATTGCTCCCACACAAAGGATGCCAGCACTAAAAGCTCTTGCTGGTCCTCACCCTCCCATGGCAACCCTTGCACAGACACACCAACACTGGGCCTCTGCCATTAAAGAGCCTCCCAAAACCCACAACGTTCGCCCCCTCTCTCTCACTTATTTTTGCCCAACACCAGCTCCAAAATTGTGAACGTCCAGGGATTGCTCCCACACAAAGGATGCCAGCACGAAAAGCTGTTGCTGGTCCTCACCCTCCCATGGCAGCCCTTGCACAGACACACCAACACTGGGCCTCTGCCATTAAAGAGCCTCCCAAAACCCACAACGTTCGACCCCTCTCTCCCTCACTCATTTTTGCCCGACACCAGCTCCAAAATTGTGAACGTCCAGGGATTGCTCCCACACAAAGGATGCCAGCACTAAAAGCTCTTGCTGGTCCTCACCCTCCCATGGCAACCCTTGCACAGACACACCAACACTGGGCCTCTGCCATTAAAGAGCCTCCCAAAACCCACAACGTTCGCACCCTCTCTCTCTAAATGATTTTTGCCCAACACCACCTCCAGAATTGTGAACGTCCAGGGATTGCTCCCACACAAAGGATGCCAGCACTAAAAGCTCTTGCTGGTCCTCACCCTCCCATGGCAACCCTTGCACAGACACACCAACACTGGGCCTCTGCCATTAAACCGCCTCCAAAAACCCACAACGTTCGACCCCTCTCTCCCTCACTCATTTTTGCCCGACACCAGCTCCAAAATTGTGAACGTCCAGGGATTGCTCCCACACAAAGGATGCCAGCACTAAAAGCTGTTGCTGGTCCTCACCCTCCAATGGCAACCCTTGCACAGACACACCAACACTGGGCCTCTGCCATTAAAGAGCCTCCCAAAACCCACAACGTTCGCACCATCTCTCTC
This sequence comes from Morus bassanus, assembly GCA_031468815.1. Classification (NCBI taxonomy): domain Eukaryota; kingdom Metazoa; phylum Chordata; class Aves; order Suliformes; family Sulidae; genus Morus; species Morus bassanus. Next base: position 46,544,206 of record CM062572.1, on the reverse strand, counting down.
TAAATCATTTTTGCCCGACACCAGCTCCAAAATTGTGAACGTCCAGGGATTGCTCCCACACAAAGGATGCCAGCACTAAAAGCTGTTGCTGGTCCTCACCCTCCCATGGCAACCCTTGCACAGACACACCAACACTGGGCCTCTGCCATTAAAGAGCCTCCCAAAACCCCCAACGTTCGCACCCTCTCTCTCTAAATGATTTTTGCCCGACACCAGCTCCAAAATTGTGAACGTCCAGGGATTGCTCCCACACAAAGGATGCCAGCACTAAAAGCTGTTGCTGGTCCTCACCCTCCCATGGCAACCCTTGCACAGACACACCAACACTGGGCCTCTGCCATTAAAGAGCCTCCCAAAACCCACAACGTTCGACCCCTCTCTCCCTCACTCATTTTTGCCCGACACCAGCTCCAAAATTGTGAACGTCCAGGGATTGCTCCCACACAAAGGATGCCAGCACTAAAAGCTCTTGCTGGTCCTCACCCTCCCATGGCAACCCTTGCACAGACACACCAACACTGGGCCTCTGCCATTAAAGAGCCTCCCAAAACCCACAACGTTCGCACCATCTCTCTCTAAATCATTTTTGCCCGACACCAGCTCCAAAATTGTGAACGTCCAGGGATTGCTCCCACACAAAGGATGCCAGCACTAAAAGCTCTTGCTGGTCCTCACCCTCCCATGGCAGCCCTTGCACAGACACACCAACACTGGGCCTCTGCCATTAAAGAGCCTCCCAAAACCCACAACGTTCGACCCCTCTCTCCCTCACTCATTTTTGCCCAACACCACCTCCAAAATTGTGAACGTCCAGGGATTGCTCCCACACAAAGGATGCCAGCACTAAAAGCTCTTGCTGGTCCTCACCCTCCCATGGCAACCCTTGCACAGACACACCAACACTGGGCCTCTGCCATTAAAGAGCCTCCCAAAATCCACAACGTTCGCACCATCTCTCTCTAAATGATTTTTGCCCGACACCATCTCCAAAATTGTGAACGTCCAGGGATTGCTCCCACACAAAGGATGCCAGCACTAAAAGCTCTTGCTGGTCCTCACCCTCCCATGGCAACCCTTGCACAGACACACCAACACTGGGCCTCTGCCATTAAAGAGCCTCCCAAAACCCACAACGTTCGCACCCTCTCTCTCACTCATTTTTGCCCAACACCACCTCCAAAATTGTGAACGTCCAGGGATTGCTCCCACACAAAGGATGCCAGCACGAAAAGCTGTTGCTGGTCCTCACCCTCCCATGGCAACCCTTGCACAGACACACCAACACTGGGCCTCTGCCATTAAAGAGCCTCCCAAAACCCACAACGTTCGACCCCTCTCTCCCTCACTCATTTTTGCCCGACACCAGCTCCAAAATTGTGAACGTCCAGGGATTGCTCCCACACAAAGGATGCCAGCACGAAAAGCTCTTGCTGGTCCTCACCCTCCCATGGCAACCCTTGCACAGACACACCAACACTGGGCCTCTGCCATTAAAGAGCCTCCCAAAACCCACAACGTTCGACCCCTCTCTCCCTCACTCATTTTTGCCCAACACCAGCTCCAAAATTGTGAACGTCCAGGGATTGCTCCCACACAAAGGATGCCAGCACTAAAAGCTCTTGCTGGTCCTCACCCTCCCATGGCAACCCTTGCACAGACACACCAACACTGGGCCTCTGCCATTAAAGAGCCTCCCAAAACCCACAACGTTCGCACCCTCTCTCTCACTCATTTTTGCCCAACACCAGCTCCAAAATTGTGAACGTCCAGGGATTGCTCCCACACAAAGGATGCCAGCACTAAAAGCTCTTGCTGGTCCTCACCCTCCCATGGCAACCCTTGCACAGACACACCAACACTGGGCCTCTGCCATTAAAGAGCCTCCCAAAACCCACAACGTTCGCACCCTCTCTCTCTAAATGATTTTTGCCCGACACCAGCTCCAAAATTGTGAACGTCCAGGGATTGCTCCCACACTAAGGATGCCAGCACTAAAAGCTGTTGCTGGTCCTCACCCTCCCATGGCAACCCTTGCACAGACACACCAACACTGGGCCTCTGCCATTAAAGAGCCTCCCAAAACCCACAACGTTCGCACCATCTCTCTCTAAATGATTTTTGCCCGACACCACCTCCAAAATTGTGAACGTCCAGGGATTGCTCCCACACAAAGGATGCCAGCACGAAAAGCTGTTGCTGGTCCTCACCCTCCCATGGCAACCCTTGCACAGACACACCAACACTGGGCCTCTGCCATTAAAGAGCCTCCCAAAACCCACAACGTTCGCCCCTCTCTCTCACTCATTTTTGCCCGACACCACCTCCAAAATTGTGAACGTCCAGGGATTGCTCCCACACAAAGGATGCCAGCACGAAAAGCTGTTGCTGGTCCTCACCCTCCAATGGCAACCCTTGCACAGACACACCAACACTGGGCCTCTGCCATTAAAGAGCCTCCCAAAACCCACAACCTTCGCACCCTCTCTCTAAATCATTTTTGCCCAACACCACCTCCAAAATTGTGAACGTCCAGGGATTGCTCCCACACAAAGGATGCCAGCACGAAAAGCTGTTGCTGGTCCTCACCCTCCCATGGCAACCCTTGCACAGACACACCAACACTGGGCCTCTGCCATTAAAGAGCCTCCCAAAACCCACAACGTTCGCACCCTCTCTCTCACTCATTTTTGCCCGACACCACCTCCAAAATTGTGAACGTCCAGGGATTGCTCCCACACAAAGGATGCCAGCACTAAAAGCTCTTGCTGGTCCTCACCCTCCCATGGCAACCCTTGCACAGACACACCAACACTGGGCCTCTGCCATTAAAGAGCCTCCCAAAACCCACAACCTTCGCACCCTCTCTCTCACTCATTTTTGCCCGACACCAGCTCCAAAATTGTGAACGTCCAGGGATTGCTCCCACACAAAGGATGCCAGCACGAAAAGCTCTTGCTGGTCCTCACCCTCCCATGGCAACCCTTGCACAGACACACCAACACTGGGCCTCTGCCATTAAAGAGCCTCCCAAAACCCCAATGTTCGCCCCTCTCTCTCACTCATTTTTGCCCGACACCAGCTCCAAAATTGTGAACGTCCAGGGATTGCTCCCACACAAAGGATGCCAGCACTAAAAGCTCTTGCTGGTCCTCACCCTCCCATGGCAACCCTTGCACAGACACACCAACACTGGGCCTCTGCCATTAAAGAGCCTCCCAAAACCCACAACGTTCGCCCCCTCTCTCTCACTTATTTTTGCCCAACACCAGCTCCAAAATTGTGAACGTCCAGGGATTGCTCCCACACAAAGGATGCCAGCACGAAAAGCTGTTGCTGGTCCTCACCCTCCCATGGCAGCCCTTGCACAGACACACCAACACTGGGCCTCTGCCATTAAAGAGCCTCCCAAAACCCACAACGTTCGACCCCTCTCTCCCTCACTCATTTTTGCCCGACACCAGCTCCAAAATTGTGAACGTCCAGGGATTGCTCCCACACAAAGGATGCCAGCACTAAAAGCTCTTGCTGGTCCTCACCCTCCCATGGCAACCCTTGCACAGACACACCAACACTGGGCCTCTGCCATTAAAGAGCCTCCCAAAACCCACAACGTTCGCACCCTCTCTCTCTAAATGATTTTTGCCCAACACCACCTCCAGAATTGTGAACGTCCAGGGATTGCTCCCACACAAAGGATGCCAGCACTAAAAGCTCTTGCTGGTCCTCACCCTCCCATGGCAACCCTTGCACAGACACACCAACACTGGGCCTCTGCCATTAAACCGCCTCCAAAAACCCACAACGTTCGACCCCTCTCTCCCTCACTCATTTTTGCCCGACACCAGCTCCAAAATTGTGAACGTCCAGGGATTGCTCCCACACAAAGGATGCCAGCACTAAAAGCTGTTGCTGGTCCTCACCCTCCAATGGCAACCCTTGCACAGACACACCAACACTGGGCCTCTGCCATTAAAGAGCCTCCCAAAACCCACAACGTTCGCACCATCTCTCTCTAAATCATTTTTGCCCGACACCAGCTCCAAAATTGTGAACGTCCAGGGATTGCTCCCACACAAAGGATGCCAGCACTAAAAGCTCTTGCTGGTCCTCACCCTCCAATGGCAACCCTTGCACAGACACACCAACACTGGGCCTCTGCCATTAAAGAGCCTCCCAAAACCCCCAACGTTCGCACCCTCTCTCTCTAAATGATTTTTGCCCGACACCAGCTCCAAAATTGTGAACGTCCAGGGATTGCTCCCACACAAAGGATGCCAGCACTAAAAGCTCTTGCTGGTCCTCACCCTCCAATGGCAACCCTTGCACAGACACACCAACACTGGGCCTCTGCCATTAAAGAGCCTCCCAAAACCCACAACGTTCGCACCCTCTCTCTCACTCATTTTTGCCCAACACCACCTCCAGAATTGTGAACGTCCAGGGATTGCTCCCACACAAAGGATGCCAGCACTAAAAGCTCTTGCTGGTCCTCACCCTCCCATGGCAACCCTTGCACAGACACACCAACACTGGGCCTCTGCCATTAAAGAGCCTCCCAAAACCCCAATGTTCGCCCCTCTCTCTCACTCATTTTTGCCCAACACCACCTCCAGAATTGTGAACGTCCAGGGATTGCTCCCACACAAAGGATGCCAGCACGAAAAGCTCTTGCTGGTCCTCACCCTCCCATGGCAACCCTTGCACAGACACAACAACACTGCGCCTCTGCCATTAAAGAGCCTCCCAAAACCCACAACGTTCGCCCCCTCTCTCTCACTCATTTTTGCCCAACACCAGCTCCAAAATTGTGAACGTCCAGGGATTGCTCCCACACAAAGGATGCCAGCACTAAAAGCTGTTGCTGGTCCTCACCCTCCCATGGCAGCCCTTGCACAGACACACCAACACTGGGCCTCTGCCATTAAAGAGCCTCCCAAAACCCACAACGTTCGACCCCTCTCTCCCTCACTCATTTTTGCCCGACACCACCTCCAAAATTATGAACGTCCAGGGATTGCTCCCACACAAAGGATGCCAGCACGAAAAGGTGTTGCTGGTCCTCACCCTCCCATGGCAACCCTTGCACAGACACACCAACACTGGGCCTCTGCCATTAAAGAGCCTCCCAAAACCCACAACGTTCGCACCATCTCTCTCTAAATGATTTTTGCCCGACACCACCTCCAGAATTGTGAACGTCCAGGGATTGCTCCCACACAAAGGATGCCAGCAAGAAAAGCTGTTGCTGGTCCTCACCCTCCCATGGCAACCCTTGCACAGACACACCAACACTGGGTCTCTGCCATTAAAGAGCCTCCCAAAACCCACAACGTTCGACCCCTCTCTCCCTCACTCATTTTTGCCCGACACCAGCTCCAAAATTGTGAACGTCCAGGGATTGCTCCCACACAAAGGATGCCAGCACGAAAAGCTCTTGCTGGTCCTCACCCTCCCATGGCAACCCTTGCACAGACACACCAACACTGGGCCTCTGCCATTAAAGAGCCTCCCAAAACCCACAACGTTCGCACCCTCTCTCTCTAAATGATTTTTGCCCGACACCACCTCCAAAATTGTGAACGTCCAGGGATTGCTCCCGCACAAAGGATGCCAGCACTAAAAGCTCTTGCTGGTCCTCACCCTCCAATGGCAACCCTTGCACAGACACACCAACACTGGGCCTCTGCCATTAAAGAGCCTCCCAAAACCCACAACGTTCGCACCCTCTCCCTCACTCATTTTTGCCCAACACCACCTCCAGAATTGTGAACGTCCAGGGATTGCTCCCACACAAAGGATGCCAGCACTAAAAGCTGTTGCTGGTCCTCACCCTCCCATGGCAACCCTTGCACAGACACACCAACACTGGGCCTCTGCCATTAAAGAGACTCCCAAAACCCACAACCTTCGCACACTCTCTCTAAATCATTTTTGCCCGACACCACCTCCAAAATTGTGAACGTCCAGGGATTGCTCCCACACTAAGGATGCCAGCACTAAAAGCTGTTGCTGGTCCTCACCCTCCCATGGCAGCCCTTGCACAGACACACCAACACTGGGCCTCTGCCATTAAAGAGCCTCCCAAAACCCACAACGTTCGACCCCTCTCTCCCTCACTCATTTTTGCCCGACACCAGCTCCAAAATTGTGAACGTCCAGGGATTGCTCCCACACAAAGGATGCCAGCACGAAAAGCTCTTGCTGGTCCTCACCCTCCCATGGCAACCCTTGCACAGACACACCAACACTGGGCCTCTGCCATTAAAGAGCCTCCCAAAACCCACAACGTTCGCACCATCTCTCTCTAAATGATTTTTGCCCAACACCACCTCCAGAATTGTGAACGTCCAGGGATTGCTCCCACACAAAGGATGCCAGCACGAAAAGCTGTTGCTGGTCCTCACCCTCCCATGGCAACCCTTGCACAGACACACCAACACTGGGCCTCCACCATTAAAGAGCCTCCCAAAACCCACAACGTTCGCACCATCTCTCTCTAAGTGATTTTTGCCCGACACCAGCTCCAGAATTGTGAACGTCCAGGGATTGCTCCCACACTAAGGATGCCAGCACTAAAAGCTCTTGCTGGTCCTCACCCTCCCATGGCAACCCTTGCACAGACACACCAACACTGGGCCTCTGCCATTAAAGAGCCTCCCAAAACCCACAACGTTCGCATCCTCTCTCTAAATCTTTTTTGCCCGACACCAGCTCCAAAATTGTGAACGTCCAGGGATTGCTCCCACACAAAGGATGCCAGCACTAAAAGCTCTTGCTGGTCCTCACCCTCCCATGGCAACCCTTGCACAGACACACCAACACTGGGCCTCTGCCATTAAAGAGCCTCCCAAAACCCACAACGTTCGCACCCTCTCCCTCACTCATTTTTGCCCAACGCCACCTCCAGAATTGTGAACGTCCAGGGATTGCTCCCACACAAAGGATGCCAGCACTAAAAGCTGTTGCTGGTCCTCACCCTCCCATGGCAACCCTTGCACAGACACACCAACACTGGGCCTCTGCCATTAAAGAGCCTCCCAAAACCCACAACGTTTGCACCATCTCTCTCTCACTCATTTTTGCCCGACACCAGCTCCAAAATTGTGAACGTCCAGGGATTGCTCCCACACAAAGGATGCCAGCACGAAAAGCTGTTGCTGGTCCTCACCCTCCCATGGCAACCCTTGCACAGACACACCAACACTGGGCCTCTGCCATTAAAGAGCCTCCCAAAACCCCAACGTTCGCCCCTCTCTCTCACTCAATTTTGCCCAACACCAGCTCCAAAATTGTGAACGTCCAGGGATTGCTCCCACACAAAGGATGCCAGCACTAAAAGCTCTTGCTGGTCCTCACCCTCCCATGGCAACCCTTGCACAGACACACCAACACTGGGCCTCTGCCATTAAAGAGCCTCCCAAAACCCACAACCTTCGCTCCCTCCCTCTCTAAAACATTTCTGCCCGACACCACCTCCAAAATTGTGAACGTCCAGGGATTGCTCCCACACAAAGGATGCCAGCACGAAAAGCTCTTGCTGGTCCTCACCCTCCCATGGCAACCCTTGCACAGACACACCAACACTGGGCCTCTGCCATTAAAGAGCCTCCCAAAACCCACAACGTTCGCACCCTCTCTCTCACTCATTTTTGCCCGACACCAGCTCCAAAATTGTGAACGTCCAGGGATTGCTCCCACACTAAGGATGCCAGCACTAAAAGCTCTTGCTGGTCCTCACCCTCCCATGGCAACCCTTGCACAGACACACCAACACTGGGCCTCTCCCATTAAAGAGCCTCCCAAAACCCACAACGTTCGCACCATCTCTCTCACTCATTTTTGCCCGACACCAGCTCCAAAATTGTGAACGTCCAGGGATTGCTCCCACACAAAGGATGCCAGCACTAAAAGCTCTTGCTGGTCCTCACCCTCCCATGGCAACCCTTGCACAGACACACGAACACTGGGCCTCTGCCAATAAAGAGCCTCCCAAAACCCGCAACGTTCGCCCCCTCTCTCTCTCACTCATTTTTGCCCAACACCAGCTCCAAAATTGTGAACGTCCAGGGATTGCTCCCACACAAAGGATGCCAGCACGAAAAGCTGTTGCTGGTCCTCACCCTCCCATGGCAACCCTTGCACAGACACACCAACACTGGGCCTCTGCCATTAAAGAGCCTCCCAAAACCCACAACGTTCGCACCCTCTCTCTCTAAATGATTTTTGCCCGACACCAGCTCCAAAATTGTGAACGTCCAGGGATTGCTCCCACACAAAGGATGCCAGCACGAAAAGCTGTTGCTGGTCCTCACCCTCCCATGGCAACCCTTGCACAGACACACCAACACTGGGCCTCTGCCATTAAAGAGCCTCCCAAAACCCACAACGTTCGCACCCTCTCCCTCACTCATTTTTGCCCAACGCCACCTCCAGAATTGTGAACGTCCAGGGATTGCTCCCACACAAAGGATGCCAGCACTAAAAGCTCTTGCTGGTCCTCACCCTCCCATGGCAACCCTTGCACAGACACACCAACACTGGGCCTCTGCCATTAAAGAGCCTCCCAAAACCCACAACGTTTGCACCATCTCTCTCTCACTCATTTTTGCCAGACACCAGCTACAAAATTGTGAACGTCCAGGGATTGCTCCCACACAAAGGATGCCAGCACTAAAAGCTCTTGCTGGTCCTCACCCTCCCATGGCAACCCTTGCACAGACACACCAACACTGGGCCTCTGCCATTAAAGAGCCTCCCAAAACCCACAACGTTTGCACCATCTCTCTCTCACTCATTTTTGCCCGACACCAGCTCCAAAATTGTGAACGTCCAGGGATTGCTCCCACACAAAGGATGCCAGCACTAAAAGCTCTTGCTGGTCCTCACCCTCCCATGGCAACCCTTGCACAGACACACCAACACTGGGCCTCTGCCATTAAACCGCCTCCCAAAACCCCAACGTTCGCCCCTCTCTCTCACTCAATTTTGCCCGACACCAGCTCCAAAATTGTGAACGTCCAGGGATTGCTCCCACACAAAGGATGCCAGCACTAAAAGCTCTTGCTGGTCCTCACCCTCCCATGGCAACCCTTGCACAGACACACCAACACTGGGCCTCTGCCATTAAAGAGACTCCCAAAACCCACAACATTCACACCCTCTCTCTAAATCATTTTTGCCCGACACCAGCTCCAAAATTGTGAACGTCCAGGGATTGCTCCCACACAAAGGATGCCAGCACTAAAAGCTCTTGCTGGTCCTCACCCTCCCATGGCAACCCTTGCACAGACACACCAACACTGGGCCTCTGCCATTAAAGAGCCTCCCAAAACCCACAACCTTCGCTCCCTCCCTCTCTAAAACATTTCTGCCCGACACCAGCTCCAAAATTGTGAACGTCCAGGGATTGCTCCCACACAAAGGATGCCAGCACGAAAAGCTGTTGCTGGTCCTCACCCTCCCATGGCAACCCTTGCACAGACACACCAACACTGGGCCTCTGCCATTAAAGAGCCTCCCAAAACCCACAACCTTCGCACCCTCTCTCTCACTCATTTTTGCCCAAAACCACCTCCAAAATTGTGAACGTCCAGGGATTGCTCCCACACTAAGGATGCCAGCACTAAAAGCTCTTGCTGGTCCTCACCCTCCCATGGCAACCCTTGCACAGACACACCAACACTGGGCCTCTGCCATTAAAGAGCCTCCCAAAACCCACAACCTTCGCACCCTCTCTCTCACTCATTTTTGCCCGACACCAGCTCCAAAATTGTGAACGTCCAGGGATTGCTCCCACACAAAGGATGCCAGCACTAAAAGCTGTTGCTGGTCCTCACCCTCCCATGGCAACCCTTGCACAGACACACCAACACTGGGCCTCTGCCATTAAAGAGCCTCCCAAAACCCACAACGTTCGCACCATCTCTCTCTAAATGATTTTTGCCCGACACCAGCTCCAAAATTGTGAACGTCCAGGGATTGCTCCCACACAAAGGATGCCAGCACGAAAAGCTCTTGCTGGTCCTCACCCTCCCATGGCAACCCTTGCACAGACACACCAACACTGGGCCTCTGACATTAAAGAGCCTCCCAAAACCCACAACGTTCGCACCCTCTCTCTCTAAATGATTTTTGCCCGACACCATCTCCAAAATTGTGAACGTCCAGGGATTGCTCCCACACAAAGGATGCCAGCACTAAAAGATATTGCTGGTCCTCACCCTCCCATGGCAACCCTTGCACAGACACACCAACACTGGGCCTCTGCCATTAAAGAGCCTCCCAAAACCCACAACGCTCGCACCCTCTCCCTCACTCATTTTTGCCCAACGCCACCTCCAGAATTGTGAACGTCCAGGGATTGCTCCCACACAAAGGATGCCAGCACTAAAAGCTCTTGCTGGTCCTCACCCTCCCATGGCAACCCTTGCACAGACACACCAACACTGGGCCTCTGCCATTAAAGAGCCTCCCAAAACCCACAACGTTTGCACCATCTCTCTCTCACTCATTTTTGCCAGACACCAGCTCCAAAATTGTGAACGTCCAGGGATTGCTCCCACACAAAGGATGCCAGCACTAAAAGCTCTTGCTGGTCCTCACCCTCCCATGGCAACCCTTGCACAGACACACCAACACTGGGCCTCTGCCATTAAAGAGCCTCCCAAAACCCACAACGTTTGCACCATCTCTCTCTCACTCATTTTTGCCCGACACCAGCTCCAAAATTGTGAACGTCCAGGGATTGCTCCCACACAAAGGATGCCAGCACGAAAAGCTGTTGCTGGTCCTCACCCTCCCATGGCAACCCTTGCACAGACACACCAACACTGGGCCTCTGCCATTAAACCGCCTCCCAAAACCCCAACGTTCGCCCCTCTCTCTCACTCAATTTTGCCCGACACCAGCTCCAAAATTGTGAACGTCCAGGGATTGCTCCCACACAAAGGATGCCAGCACTAAAAGCTCTTGCTGGTCCTCACCCTCCCATGGCAACCCTTGCACAGACACACCAACACTGGGCCTCTGCCATTAAAGAGCCTCCCAAAACCCACAACCTTCGCTCCCTCCCTCTCTAAAACATTTCTGCCCGACACCAGCTCCAAAATTGTGAACGTCCAGGGATTGCTCCCACACAAAGGATGCCAGCACGAAAAGCTCTTGCTGGTCCTCACCCTCCCATGGCAACCCTTGCACAGACACACCAACACTGGGCCTCTGCCATTAAAGAGCCTCCCAAAACCCACAACCTTCGCACCCTCTCTCTAAATCATTTTTGCCCAACACCACCTCCAAAATTGTGAACGTCCAGGGATTGCTCCCACACAAAGGATGCCAGCACTAAAAGCTGTTGCTGGTCCTCACCCTCCCATGGCAACCCTTGCACAGACACACCAACACTGGGCCTCTGCCATTAAAGAGCCTCCCAAAACCCACAACCTTCGCACCCTCTCTCTAAATCATTTTTGCCCGACACCAGCTCCAAAATTGTGAACGTCCAGGGATTGCTCCCACACAAAGGATGCCAGCACTAAAAGCTCTTGCTGGTCCTCACCCTCCCATGGCAACCCTTGCACAGACACACCAACACTGGGCCTCTGCCATTAAAGAGCCTCCCAAAACCCACAACGTTCGCACCATCTCTCTCTAAATGATTTTTGCCCGACACCAGCTCCAAAATTGTGAACGTCCAGGATTGCTCCCACACAAAGGATGCCAGCACGAAAAGCTCTTGCTGGTCCTCACCCTCCCATGGCAACCCTTGCACAGACACACCAACACTGGGCCTCTGACATTAAAGAGCCTCCCAAAACCCACAACGTTCGCACCCTCTCTCTCTAAATGATTTTTGCCCGACACCATCTCCAAAATTGTGAACGTCCAGGGATTGCTCCCACACAAAGGATGCCAGCACTAAAAGCTCTTGCTGGTCCTCACCCTCCCATGGCAACCCTTGCACAGACACACCAACACTGGGCCTCTGCCATTAAAGAGCCTCCCAAAACCCACAACGTTCGCACCCTCTCTCTCACTCATTTTTGCCCAACACCAGCTCCAGAATTGTGAACGTCCAGGGATTGCTCCCACACAAAGGATGCCAGCACTAAAAGCTCTTGCTGGTCCTCACCCTCCCATGGCAACCCTTGCACAGACACACCAACACTGGGCCTCTGCCATTAAAGAGCCTCCCAAAACCCACAACGTTTGCACCATCTCTCTCTCACTCATTTTTGCCCGACACCAGCTCCAAAATTGTGAACGTCCAGGGATTGCTCCCACACAAAGGATGCCAGCACGAAAAGCTGTTGCTGGTCCTCACCCTCCCATGGCAACCCTTGCACAGACACACCAACACTGCGCCTCTGCCATTAAAGAGCCTCCCCAAAACCCCAACGTTCGCCCCTCTCTCTCACTCAATTTTGCCCAACACCAGCTCCAAAATTGTGAACGTCCAGGGATTGCTCCCACACAAAGGATGCCAGCACGAAAAGCTCTTGCTGGTCCTCACCCTCCCATGGCAACCCTTGCACAGACACACCAACACTGGGCCTCTGCCATTAAAGAGCCTCCCAAAACCCCCAACGTTCGCACCCTCTCCCTCACTCATTTTTGCCCGACACCAGCTCCAAAATTGTGAACGTCCAGGGATTGCTCCCACACAAAGGATGCCAGCACTAAAAGCTCTTGCTGGTCCTCACCCTCCCATGGCAACCCTTGCACAGACACACCAACACTGGGCCTCTGCCATTAAAGAGACTCCCAAAACCCACAACCTTCGCACCCTCTCTCTAAATCATTTTTGCCCGACACCAGCTCCAAAATTGTGAACGTCCAGGGATTGCTCCCACACAAAGGATGCCAGCACTAAAAGCTCTTGCTGGTCCTCACCCTCCCATGGCAACCCTTGCACAGACACACCAACACTGGGCCTCTGCCATTAAAGAGCCTCCCAAAACCCACAACCTTCGCTCCCTCTCTCTCTAAAACATTTCTGCCCGACACCACCTCCAAAATTGTGAACGTCCAGGGATTGCTCCCACACAAAGGATGCCAGCACGAAAAGCTCTTGCTGGTCCTCACCCTCCCATGGCAACCCTTGCACAGACACACCAACACTGGGCCTCTGCCATTAAAGAGCCTCCCAAAACCCACAACGTTCGCACCATCTCTCTCTAAATGATTTTTGCCCAACACCACCTCCAGAATTGTGAACGTCCAGGGATTGTTCCCACACAAAGGATGCCAGCAAGAAAAGCTGTTGCTGGTCCTCACCCTCCCATGGCAACCCTTGCACAGACACACCAACACTGGGCCTCTGCCATTAAAGAGCCTCCCAAAACCCACAACGTTCGACCCCTCTCTCCCTCACTCATTTTTGACCAACACCACCTCCAGAACTGTGAACGTCCAGGGATTGCTCCCACACAAAGGATGCCAGCACTAAAAGCTGTTGCTGGTCCTCACCCTCCCATGGCAACCCTTGCACAGACACAACAACACTGCGCCTCTGCCATTAAAGAGCCTCCCAAAACCCACAACCTTCGCACCATCTCTCTCTCACTCATTTTTGCCCGACACCAGCTCCAAAATTGTGAACGTCCAGGGATTGCTCCCACACAAAGGATGCCAGCACGAAAAGCTCTTGCTGGTCCTCACCCTCCCATGGCAACCCTTGCACAGACACACCAACACTGGGCCTCTGCCATTAAAGAGCCTCCCAAAACCCACAATATTCGCACCCTCTCTCTCTAAATGATTTTTGCCCGACACCAGCTCCAAAATTGTGAACGTCCAGGGATTGCTCCCACACAAAGGATGCCAGCACTAAAAGCTGTTGCTGGTCCTCACCCTCCCATGGCAACCCTTGCACAGACACACCAACACTGGGCCTCTGCCATTAAAGAGCCTCCCAAAACCCACAACGTTCGACCCCTCTCTCCCTCACTCATTTTTGCCCAACACCAGCTCCAAAATTGTGAACGTCCAGGGATTGCTCCCACACAAAGGATGCCAGCACTAAAAGCTCTTGCTGGTCCTCACCCTCCCATGGCAACCCTTGCACAGACACACCAACACTGGGCCTCTGCCATTAAAGAGCCTCCCAAAACCCCCAACGTTTGCACCATCTCTCTCTCACTCATTTTTGCCCGACACCAGCTCCAAAATTGTGAACGTCCAGGGATTGCTCCCACACAAAGGATGCCAGCATGAAAAGCTCTTGCTGGTCCTCACCCTCCCATGGCAACCCTTGCACAGACACACCAACACTGGGCCTCTGACATTAAAGAGCCTCCCAAAACCCACAACGTTCGCCCCTCTCTCTCACTCAATTTTGCCCAACACCAGCTCCAAAATTGTGAACGTCCAGGGATTGCTCCCACACAAAGGATGCCAGCACGAAAAGCTCTTGCTGGTCCTCACCCTCCCATGGCAACCCTTGCACAGACACACCAACACTGGGCCTCTGCCATTAAAGAGACTCCCAAAACCCACAACGTTCGCACCCTCTCTCACTCATTTTTGCCCAACACCAGCTCCAAAATTGTGAACGTCCAGGGATTGCTCCCACACAAAGCATGCCAGCACTAAAAGCTCTTGCTGGTCCTCACCCTCCCATGGCAACCCTTGCACAGACACACCAACACTGGGCCTCTGCCATTAAAGAGCCTCCCAAAACCCACAACCTTCGCACCCTCTCTCTCACTCATTTTTGCCCGACACCAGCTCCAAAATTGTGAACGTCCAGGGATTGCTCCCACACAAAGGATGCCAGCACGAAAAGCTCTTGCTGGTCCTCACCCTCCCATGGCAACCCTTGCACAGACACACCAACACTGGGCCTCTGCCATTAAAGAGCCTCCCAAAACCCACAACCTTCGCACCCTCTCTCTCACTCATTTTTGCCCGACACCAGCTCCAAAATTGTGAACGTCCAGGGATTGCTCCCACACAAAGGATGCCAGCACTAAAAGCTCTTGCTGGTCCTCACCCTCCCATGGCAACCCTTGCACAGACACACCAACACTGGGCCTCTGCCATTAAAGAGCCTCCCAAAACCCACAACGTTCGCCCCCTCTCTCTCACTTATTTTTGCCCAACACCAGCTCCAAAATTGTGAACGTCCAGGGATTGCTCCCACACAAAGCATGCCAGCACTAAAAGCTGTTGCTGGTCCTCACCCTCCCATGGCAACCCTTGCACAGACACACCAACACTGGGCCTCTGCCATTAAAGAGCCTCCCAAAACCCACAACGTTCGCACCCTCTCTCTCTAAATGATTTTTGCCCAACACCACCTCCAGAATTGTGAACGTCCAGGGATTGCTCCCACACAAAGGATGCCAGCAAGAAAAGCTGTTGCTGGTCCTCACCCTCCCATGGCAACCCTTGCACAGACACACCAACACTGGGCCTCTGCCATTAAAGAGCCTCCCAAAACCCACAACCTTCGCACCATCTCTCTCTAAATCATTTTTGCCCGACACCAGCTCCAAAATTGTGAACGTCCAGGGATTGCTCCCACACAAAGGATGCCAGCACGAAAAGCTCTTGCTGGTCCTCACCCTCCCATGGCAACCCTTGCACAGACACACCAACACTGGGCCTCTGCCATTAAAGAGCCTCCCAAAACCCACAAGCTTCGCACCATCTCTCTCTAAATGATTTTTGCCCGACATCAGCTCCAAAATTGTGAACGTCCAGGGATTGCTCCCACACAAAGGATGCCAGCACTAAAAGCTGTTGCTGGTCCTCACCCTCCCATGGCAACCCTTGCACAGACACACCAACACTGGGCCTCTGCCATTAAAGAGCCTCCCAAAACCCACAATATTCGCACCCTCTCTCTCTAAATCATTTTTGCCCGACACCAGCTCCAAAATTGTGAACGTCCAGGGATTGCTCCCACACAAAGGATGCCAGCACTAAAAGCTGTTGCTGGTCCTCACCCTCCCATGGCAACCCTTGCACAGACACACCAACACTGGGCCTCTGCCATTAAAGAGCCTCCCAAAACCCACAACGTTCGCCCCCTCTCTCTAAATTATTTTTGCCCAACACCAGCTCCAAAATTGTGAACGTCCAGGGATTGCTCCCACACAAAGCATGCCAGCACTAAAAGCTGTTGCTGGTCCTCACCCTCCCATGGCAACCCTTGCACAGACACACCAACACTGGGCCTCTGCCATTAAAGAGCCTCCCAAAACCCACAACGTTCGCACCCTCTCTCTCTAAATGATTTTTGCCCGACACCAGCTCCAAAATTGTGAACGTCCAGGGATTGCTCCCACACAAAGGATGCCAGCACTAAAAGCTCTTGCTGGTCCTCACCCTCCCATGGCAACCCTTGCACAGACACACCAACACTGGGCCTCTGCCATTAAAGAGCCTCCCAAAACCCCAACGTTCGCCCATCTCTCTCACTCAATTTTGCCCAACACCAGCTCCAAAATTGTGAACGTCCAGGGATTGCTCCCACACAAAGGATGCCAGCACTAAAAGCTGTTGCTGGTCCTCACCCTCCAATGGCAACCCTTGCACAGACACACCAACACTGGGCCTCTGCCATTAAAGAGCCTCCCAAAACCCACAACGTTCGCACCCTCTCTCTCACTCATTTTTGCCCAAAACCAGCTCCAAAATTGTGAACGTCCAGGGATTGCTCCCACACAAAGGATGCCAGCACTAAAAGCTGTTGCTGGTCCTCACCCTCCCATGGCAACCCTTGCACAGACACACCAACACTGGGCCTCTGCCATTAAAGAGCCTCCCAAAACCCACAACCTTCGCACCCTCTCTCTCACTCATTTTTGCCCGACACCAGCTCCAAAATTGTGAACGTCCAGGGATTGCTCCCACACAAAGGATGCCAGCACTAAAAGCTCTTGCTGGTCCTCACCCTCCCATGGCAACCCTTGCACAGACACACCAACACTGGGCCTCTGCCATTAAAGAGCCTCCCAAAACCCACAAGCTTCGCACCATCTCTCTCTAAATGATTTTTGCCCGACACCAGCTCCAAAATTGTGAACGTCCAGGGATTGCTCCCACACAAAGGATGCCAGCACTAAAAGCTGTTGCTGGTCCTCACCCTCCCATGGCAACCCTTGCACAGACACACCAACACTGGGCCTCTGCCATTAAAGAGCCTCCCAAAACCCACAACCTTCGCACCATCTCTCTCACTCATTTTTGCCCGACACCAGCTCCAAAATTGTGAACGTCCAGGGATTGCTCCCACACAAAGGATGCCAGCACTAAAAGCTGTTGCTGGTCCTCACCCTCCCATGGCAACCCTTGCACAGACACACCAACACTGGGCCTCTGCCATTAAAGAGCCTCCCAAAACCCACAACGTTCGCACCATCTCTCTCTAAATGATTTTTGCCCGACACCAGCTCCAGAACTGTGAACGTCCAGGGATTGCTCCCACACAAAGGATGCCAGCAAGAAAAGCTGTTGCTGGTCCTCACCCTCCCATGGCAACCCTTGCACAGACACACCAACACTGGGCCTCTGCCATTAAAGAGCCTCCCAAAACCCACAACCTTCGCACCATCTCTCTCACTCATTTTTGCCCGACACCAGCTCCAAAATTGTGAACGTCCAGGGATTGCTCCCACACAAAGGATGCCAGCACTAAAAGCTCTTGCTGGTCCTCACCCTCCCATGGCAACCCTTGCACAGACACACCAACACTGGGCCTCTGCCATTAAAGAGCCTCCCAAAACCCACAACGTTCGACCCCTCTCTCCCTCACTCATTTTTGCCCGACACCAGCTCCAAAATTGTGAACGTCCAGGGATTGCTCCCACACAAAGGATGCCAGCACTAAAAGCTCTTGCTGGTCCTCACCCTCCCATGGCAACCCTTGCACAGACACACCAACACTGGGCCTCTGCCATTAAAGAGCCTCCCAAAACCCACAACGTTCGCCCCCTCTCTCTCACTTATTTTTGCCCAACACCAGCTCCAAAATTGTGAACGTCCAGGGATTGCTCCCACACAAAGCATGCCAGCACGAAAAGCTGTTGCTGGTCCTCACCCTCCCATGGCAACCCTTGCACAGACACACCAACACTGGGCCTCTGCCATTAAAGAGCCTCCCAAAACCCACAACCTTCGCACCATCTCTCTCTAAATGATTTTTGCCCAACACCACCTCCAGAATTGTGAACGTCCAGGGATTGCTCCCACACAAAGGATGCCAGCAAGAAAAGCTGTTGCTGGTCCTCACCCTCCCATGGCAACCCTTGCACAGACACACCAACACTGGGCCTCTGCCATTAAAGAGCCTCCCAAAACCCACAACCTTCGCACCATCTCTCTCTAAATCATTTTTGCCCGACACCAGCTCCAAAATTGTGAACGTCCAGGGATTGCTCCCACACAAAGGATGCCAGCACGAAAAGCTCTTGCTGGTCCTCACCCTCCCATGGCAACCCTTGCACAGACACACCAACACTGGGCCTCTGCCATTAAAGAGCCTCCCAAAACCCACAAGCTTCGCACCATCTCTCTCTAAATGATTTTTGCCCGACACCAGCTCCAAAATTGTGAACGTCCAGGGATTGCTCCCACACAAAGGATGCCAGCACTAAAAGCTGTTGCTGGTCCTCACCCTCCCATGGCAACCCTTGCACAGACACACCAACACTGGGCCTCTGCCATTAAAGAGCCTCCCAAAACCCACAACGTTCGCACCCTCTCTCTCTAAATCATTTTTGCCCGACACCAGCTCCAAAATTGTGAACGTCCAGGGATTGCTCCCACACAAAGGATGCCAGCACGAAAAGCTGTTGCTGGTCCTCACCCTCCCATGGCAACCCTTGCACAGACACACCAACACTGGGCCTCTCCCATTAAAGAGCCTCCCAAAACCCACAACGTTCGCCCCCTCTCTCTAAATCATTTTTGCCCAACACCAGCTCCAAAATTGTGAACGTCCAGGGATTGCTCCCACACAAAGCATGCCAGCACTAAAAGCTGTTGCTGGTCCTCACCCTCCCATGGCAACCCTTGCACAGACACACCAACATTGGGCCTCTGCCATTAAAGAGCCTCCCAAAACCCACAACGTTCGCACCCTCTCTCTCTAAATGATTTTTGCCCGACACCAGCTCCAAAATTGTGAACGTCCAGGGATTGCTCCCACACAAAGGATGCCAGCACTAAAAGCTCTTGCTGGTCCTCACCCTCCCATGGCAACCCTTGCACAGACACACCAACACTGGGCCTCTGCCATTAAAGAGCCTCCCAAAACCCCAACGTTCGCCCATCTCTCTCACTCAATTTTGCCCAACACCAGCTCCAAAATTGTGAACGTCCAGGGATTGCTCCCACACAAAGGATGCCAGCACTAAAAGCTGTTGCTGGTCCTCACCCTCCAATGGCAACCCTTGCACAGACACACCAACACTGGGCCTCTGCCATTAAAGAGCCTCCCAAAACCCACAACGTTCGCACCCTCTCTCTCACTCATTTTTGCCCAAAACCACCTCCAAAATTGTGAACGTCCAGGGATTGCTCCCACACAAAGGATGCCAGCACTAAAAGCTCTTGCTGGTCCTCACCCTCCCATGGCAACCCTTGCACAGACACACCAACACTGGGCCTCTGCCATTAAAGAGCCTCCCAAAACCCACAACCTTCGCACCCTCTCTCTCACTCATTTTTGCCCGACACCAGCTCCAAAATTGTGAACGTCCAGGGATTGCTCCCACACAAAGGATGCCAGCACTAAAAGCTCTTGCTGGTCCTCACCCTCCCATGGCAACCCTTGCACAGACACACCAACACTGGGCCTCTGCCATTAAAGAGCCTCCCAAAACCCACAAGCTTCGCACCATCTCTCTCTAAATGATTTTTGCCCGACACCAGCTCCAAAATTGTGAACGTCCAGGGATTGCTCCCACACAAAGGATGCCAGCACTAAAAGCTGTTGCTGGTCCTCACCCTCCCATGGCAACCCTTGCACAGACACACCAACACTGGGCCTCTGCCATTAAAGAGCCTCCCAAAACCCACAACCTTCGCACCCTCTCTCTCACTCATTTTTGCCCGACACCAGCTCCAAAATTGTGAACGTCCAGGGATTGCTCCCACACAAAGGATGCCAGCACTAAAAGCTGTTGCTGGTCCTCACCCTCCCATGGCAACCCTTGCACAGACACACCAACACTGGGCCTCTGCCATTAAAGAGCCTCCCAAAACCCACAACGTTCGCACCATCTCTCTCTAAATGATTTTTGCCCGACACCAGCTCCAGAACTGTGAACGTCCAGGGATTGCTCCCACACAAAGGATGCCAGCAAGAAAAGCTGTTGCTGGTCCTCACCCTCCCATGGCAACCCTTGCACAGACACACCAACACTGGGCCTCTGCCATTAAAGAGCCTCCCAAAACCCACAACCTTCGCACCCTCTCTCTCTAAATCATTTTTGCCCGACACCAGCTCCAAAATTGTGAACGTCCAGGGATTGCTCCCACACAAAGGATGCCAGCACTAAAAGCTCTTGCTGGTCCTCACCCTCCCATGGCAACCCTTGCACAGACACACCAACACTGGGCCTCTGCCATTAAAGAGCCTCCCAAAACCCACAACGTTCGCACCATCTCTCTCTAAATGATTTTTGCCCGACACCAGCTCCAAAATTGTGAACGTCCAGGGATTGCTCCCACACAAAGGATGCCAGCACTAAAAGCTCTTGCTGGTCCTCACCCTCCCATGGCAACCCTTGCACAGACACACCAACACTGGGCCTCTGCCATTAAAGAGCCTCCCAAAACCCACAACCTTCGCACCATCTCTCTCTAAATCATTTTTGCCCGACACCAGCTCCAAAATTGTGAACGTCCAGGGATTGCTCCCACACAAAGGATGCCAGCACTAAA
The DNA here is from genome assembly GCA_031468815.1 of Morus bassanus. Taxonomy (NCBI): domain Eukaryota; kingdom Metazoa; phylum Chordata; class Aves; order Suliformes; family Sulidae; genus Morus; species Morus bassanus. The sequence goes on along the minus strand of CM062572.1, from coordinate 46,523,314 downwards.
AGCTCTTGCTGGTCCTCACCCTCCCATGGCAACCCTTGCACAGACACACCAACACTGGGCCTCTGCCATTAAAGAGCCTCCCAAAACCCACAACGTTCGCACCCTCTCTCTCTAAATCATTTTTGCCCGACACCAGCTCCAAAATTGTGAACGTCCAGGGATTGCTCCCACACAAAGGATGCCAGCACTAAAAGCTCTTGCTGGTCCTCACCCTCCCATGGCAACCCTTGCACAGACACACCAACACTGGGCCTCTGCCATTAAAGAGCCTCCCAAAACCCACAATATTCGCACCCTCTCTCTCTAAATCATTTTTGCCCGACACCAGCTCCAAAATTGTGAACGTCCAGGGATTGCTCCCACACAAAGGATGCCAGCACTAAAAGCTGTTGCTGGTCCTCACCCTCCCATGGCAACCCTTGCACAGACACACCAACACTGGGCCTCTGCCATTAAAGAGCCTCCCAAAACCCACAACGTTCGCACCCTCTCTCTCACTCATTTTTGCCCGACACCAGCTCCAAAATTGTGAACGTCCAGGGATTGCTCCCACACAAAGGATGCCAGCACTAAAAGCTCTTGCTGGTCCTCACCCTCCCATGGCAACCCTTGCACAGACACACCAACACTGGGCCTCTGCCATTAAAGAGCCTCCCAAAACCCACAACCTTCGCACCCTCTCTCTCACTCATTTTTGCCTGACACCAGCTCCAAAATTGTGAACGTCCAGGGATTGCTCCCACACAAAGGATGCCAGCACTAAAAGCTCTTGCTGGTCCTCACCCTCCCATGGCAACCCTTGCACAGACACACCAACACTGGGCCTCTGCCATTAAAGAGCCTCCCAAAACCCACAACGTTCGCACCCTCTCTCTCACTTATTTTTGCCCAACACCACCTCCAGAATTGTGAACGTCCAGGGATTGCTCCCACACAAAGGATGCCAGCACTAAAAGCTCTTGCTGGTCCTCACCCTCCCATGGCAACCCTTGCACAGACACACCAACACTGGGCCTCTGCCATTAAAGAGCCTCCCAAAACCCACAACGTTCGCACCCTCTCTCTCACTCATTTTTGCCCAACACCAGCTCCAAAATTGTGAACGTCCAGGGATTGCTCCCACACAAAGCATGCCAGCACTAAAAGCTCTTGCTGGTCCTCACCCTCCCATGGCAACCCTTGCACAGACACACCAACACTGGGCCTCTGCCATTAAAGAGCCTCCCAAAACCCCCAACGTTCGCACCATCTCTCTCTAAATGATTTTTGCCCGACACCAGCTCCAGAACTGTGAACGTCCAGGGATTGCTCCCACACAAAGGATGCCAGCAAGAAAAGCTGTTGCTGGTCCTCACCCTCCCATGGCAACCCTTGCACAGACACACCAACACTGGGCCTCTGCCATTAAAGAGCCTCCCAAAACCCACAACCTTCGCACCATCTCTCTCTAAATCATTTTTGCCCGACACCACCTCCAGAATTGTGAACGTCCAGGGATTGCTCCCACACAAAGGATGCCAGCACTAAAAGCTCTTGCTGGTCCTCACCCTCCCATGGCAACCCTTGCACAGACACACCAACACTGGGCCTCTGCCATTAAAGAGCCTCCCAAAACCCACAACGTTCGCACCATCTCTCTCTAAATCATTTTTGCCCGACACCAGCTCCAAAATTGTGAACGTCCAGGGATTGCTCCCACACAAAGGATGCCAGCACTAAAAGCTGTTGCTGGTCCTCACCCTCCCATGGCAACCCTTGCACAGACACACCAACACTGGGCCTCTGCCATTAAAGAGCCTCCCAAAACCCACAACGTTCGCACCCTCTCTCTCACTTATTTTTGCCCAACACCAGCTCCAAAATTGTGAACGTCCAGGGATTGCTCCCACACAAAGGATGCCAGCACTAAAAGCTGTTGCTGGTCCTCACCCTCCCATGGCAACCCTTGCACAGACACACCAACACTGGGCCTCTGCCATTAAAGAGCCTCCCAAAACCCACAACGTTCGCCCCCTCTCTCTCACTTATTTTTGCCCAACACCAGCTCCAAAATTGTGAACGTCCAGGGATTGCTCCCACACAAAGCATGCCAGCACTAAAAGCTGTTGCTGGTCCTCACCCTCCCATGGCAGCCCTTGCACAGACACACCAACACTGGGCCTCTACCATTAAAGAGCCTCCCAAAACCCACAACGTTCGCACCATCTCTCTCTAAATGATTTTTGCCCAACACCACCTCCAGAACTGTGAACGTCCAGGGATTGCTCCCACACAAAGGATGCCAGCAAGAAAAGCTGTTGCTGGTCCTCACCCTCCCATGGCAACCCTTGCACAGACACACCAACACTGGGCCTCTGCCATTAAAGAGCCTCCCAAAACCCACAACGTTCGCACCATCTCTCTCTAAATCATTTTTGCCCGACACCAGCTCCAAAATTGTGAACGTCCAGGGATTGCTCCCACACAAAGGATGCCAGCACGAAAAGCTCTTGCTGGTCCTCACCCTCCCATGGCAACCCTTGCACAGACACACCAACACTGGGCCTCTGCCATTAAAGAGCCTCCCAAAACCCCCAACGTTCGCACCATCTCTCTCTAAATCATTTTTGCCCGACACCAGCTCCAAAATTGTGAACGTCCAGGGATTGCTCCCACACAAAGGATGCCAGCACGAAAAGCTGTTGCTGGTCCTCACCCTCCCATGGCAACCCTTGCACAGACACACCAACACTGGGCCTCTGCCATTAAAGAGCCTCCCAAAACCCACAATATTCGCACCCTCTCTCTCTAAATCATTTTTGCCCGACACCAGCTCCAAAATTGTGAACGTCCAGGGATTGCTCCCACACAAAGGATGCCAGCACGAAAAGCTCTTGCTGGTCCTCACCCTCCAATGGCAACCCTTGCACAGACACACCAACACTGGGCCTCTGCCATTAAAGAGCCTCCCAAAACCCACAACGTTCGACCCCTCTCTCCCTCACTCATTTTTGCCCAACACCAGCTCCAAAATTGTGAACGTCCAGGGATTGCTCCCACACAAAGGATGCCAGCACTAAAAGCTCTTGCTGGTCCTCACCCTCCCATGGCAACCCTTGCACAGACACACCAACACTGGGCCTCTGCCATTAAAGAGCCTCCCAAAACCCACAACGTTCGACCCCTCTCTCCCTCACTCATTTTTGCCCGACACCAGCTCCAAAATTGTGAACGTCCAGGGATTGCTCCCACACAAAGGATGCCAGCACTAAAAGCTCTTGCTGGTCCTCACCCTCCCATGGCAACCCTTGCACAGACACACCAACACTGGGCCTCTGCCATTAAAGAGCCTCCCAAAACCCACAACGTTCGCACCATCTCTCTCTAAATGATTTTTGCCCGACACCAGCTCCAGAACTGTGAACGTCCAGGGATTGCTCCCACACAAAGGATGCCAGCAAGAAAAGCTGTTGCTGGTCCTCACCCTCCCATGGCAACCCTTGCACAGACACACCAACACTGGGCCTCTGCCATTATAGAGCCTCCCAAAACCCACAATGTTCGCACCCTTTCTCTCTAAATCTTTTTTGCCCGACACCAGCTCCAAAATTGTGAACGTCCAGGGATTGCTCCCACACAAAGGATGCCAGCACTAAAAGCTCTTGCTGGTCCTCACCCTCCCATGGCAACCCTTGCACAGACACACCAACACTGGGCCTCTGCCATTAAAGAGCCTCCCAAAACCCACAATATTCGCACCCTCTCTCTCTAAATGATTTTTGCCCGACACCAGCTCCAAAATTGTGAACGTCCAGGGATTGCTCCCACACAAAGGATGCCAGCACTAAAAGCTCTTGCTGGTCCTCACCCTCCCATGGCAACCCTTGCACAGACACACCAACACTGGGCCTCTGCCATTAAAGAGCCTCCCAAAACACACAACGTTCGCACCCTCTCCCTCACTCATTTTTGCCCAACACCACCTCCAGAATTGTGAACGTCCAGGGATTGCTCCCACACAAAGGATGCCAGCACTAAAAGCTCTTGCTGGTCCTCACCCTCCCATGGCAACCCTTGCACAGACACACCAACACTGGGCCTCTGCCATTAAAGAGCCTCCCAAAACCCACAACGTTCGCTCCCTCTCTCTCTAAATCGTTTCTGCCCGACACCACCTCCAAAATTGTGAACGTCCAGGGATTGCTCCCACACAAAGGATGCCAGCAGTAAAAGCGGTTGCTGGTCCTCACCCTCCCATGGCAACCCTTGCACAGACACACCAACACTGGGCCTCTGCCATTAAAGAGCCTCCCAAAACCCACAACCTTCGCACCCTCTCTCTAAATCATTTTTGCCCAACACCAGCTCCAAAATTGTGAACGTCCAGGGATTGCTCCCACACAAAGGATGCCAGCACTAAAAGCTGTTGCTGGTCCTCACCCTCCCATGGCAACCCTTGCACAGACACACCAACACTGGGCCTCTGCCATTAAAGAGCCTCCCAAAACCCCAATGTTCGCCCCCTCCCTCACTCATTTTTGCCCGACACCACCTCCAAAATTGTGAACGTCCAGGGATTGCTCCCACACAAAGGATGCCAGCACGAAAAGCTGTTGCTGGTCCTCACCCTCCCATGGCAACCCTTGCACAGACACACCAACACTGGGCCTCTGCCATTAAAGAGCCTCCCAAAACCCACAACGTTCGCACCCTCTCCCTCACTCATTTTTGCCCAACACCACCTCCAGAATTGTGAACGTCCAGGGATTGCTCCCACACAAAGGATGCCAGCACTAAAAGCTCTTGCTGGTCCTCACCCTCCCATGGCAACCCTTGCACAGACACACCAACACTGGGCCTCCACCATTAAAGAGCCTCCCAAAACCCACAACGTTCGCACCATCACTCTCTCACTCATTTTTGCCCGACACCAGCTCCAAAATTGTGAACGTCCAGGGATTGCTCCCACACAAAGGATGCCAGCACTAAAAGCTGTTGCTGGTCCTCACCCTCCCATGGCAGCCCTTGCACAGACACACCAACACTGGGCCTCTGCCATTAAAGAGCCTCCCAAAACCCACAACGTTCGCACCATCTCTCTCTAAATGATTTTTGCCCGACACCAGCTCCAGAACTGTGAACGTCCAGGGATTGCTCCCACACAAAGGATGCCAGCAAGAAAAGCTGTTGCTGGTCCTCACCCTCCCATGGCAACCCTTGCACAGACACACCAACACTGGGCCTCTGCCATTAAAGAGCCTCCCAAAACCCACAACCTTCGCACCATCTCTCTCTAAATCATTTTTGCCCAACACCACCTCCAGAATTGTGAACGTCCAGGGATTGCTCCCACACAAAGGATGCCAGCACGAAAAGCTCTTGCTGGTCCTCACCCTCCCATGGCAACCCTTGCACAGACACACCAACACTGGGCCTCTGCCATTAAAGAGCCTCCCAAAACCCACAACGTTCGCACCATCTCTCTCTAAATCATTTTTGCCCGACACCAGCTCCAAAATTGTGAACGTCCAGGGATTGCTCCCACACAAAGGATGCCAGCACTAAAAGCTCTTGCTGGTCCTCACCCTCCCATGGCAACCCTTGCACAGACACACCAACACTGGGCCTCTGCCATTAAAGAGCCTCCCAAAACCCACAACGTTCGCACCCTCTCTCTCACTTATTTTTGCCCAACACCAGCTCCAAAACTGTGAACGTCCAGGGATTGCTCCCACACAAAGGATGCCAGCACTAAAAGCTGTTGCTGGTCCTCACCCTCCCATGGCAACCCTTGCACAGACACACCAACACTGGGCCTCTGCCATTAAAGAGCCTCCCAAAACCCACAACGTTCGCCCCCTCTCTCTCACTTATTTTTGCCCGACACCAGCTCCAAAATTGTGAACGTCCAGGGATTGCTCCCACACAAAGCATGCCAGCACTAAAAGCTCTTGCTGGTCCTCACCCTCCCATGGCAGCCCTTGCACAGACACACCAACACTGGGCCTCTACCATTAAAGAGCCTCCCAAAACCCACAACGTTCGCACCATCTCTCTCTAAATGATTTTTGCCCAACACCACCTCCAGAACTGTGAACGTCCAGGGATTGCTCCCACACAAAGGATGCCAGCAAGAAAAGCTGTTGCTGGTCCTCACCCTCCCATGGCAACCCTTGCACAGACACACCAACACTGGGCCTCTGCCATTAAAGAGCCTCCCAAAACCCACAATGTTCGCACCATCTCTCTCTAAATCATTTTTGCCCGACACCAGCTCCAAAATTGTGAACGTCCAGGGATTGCTCCCACACAAAGGATGCCAGCACGAAAAGCTCTTGCTGGTCCTCACCCTCCCATGGCAACCCTTGCACAGACACACCAACACTGGGCCTCTGCCATTAAAGAGCCTCCCAAAACCCACAACGTTCGCACCATCTCTCTCTAAATCATTTTTGCCCGACACCAGCTCCAAAATTGTGAACGTCCAGGGATTGCTCCCACACAAAGGATGCCAGCACGAAAAGCTGTTGCTGGTCCTCACCCTCCCATGGCAACCCTTGCACAGACACACCAACACTGGGCCTCTGCCATTAAAGAGCCTCCCAAAACCCACAATATTCGCACCCTCTCTCTCTAAATCATTTTTGCCCGACACCAGCTCCAAAATTGTGAACGTCCAGGGATTGCTCCCACACAAAGGATGCCAGCACTAAAAGCTCTTGCTGGTCCTCACCCTCCCATGGCAACCCTTGCACAGACACACCAACACTGGGCCTCTGCCATTAAAGAGCCTCCCAAAACCCACAACGTTCGACCCCTCTCTCCCTCACTCATTTTTGCCCAACACCAGCTCCAAAATTGTGAACGTCCAGGGATTGCTCCCACACAAAGGATGCCAGCACTAAAAGCTGTTGCTGGTCCTCACCCTCCCATGGCAACCCTTGCACAGACACACCAACACTGGGCCTCTGCCATTAAAGAGCCTCCCAAAACCCACAACGTTCGACCCCTCTCTCCCTCACTCATTTTTGCCCGACACCAGCTCCAAAATTGTGAACGTCCAGGGATTGCTCCCACACAAAGGATGCCAGCACTAAAAGCTCTTGCTGGTCCTCACCCTCCCATGGCAACCCTTGCACAGACACACCAACACTGGGCCTCTGCCATTAAAGAGCCTCCCAAAACCCACAACGTTCGCACCATCTCTCTCTAAATGATTTTTGCCCGACACCAGCTCCAGAACTGTGAACGTCCAGGGATTGCTCCCACACAAAGGATGCCAGCAAGAAAAGCTGTTGCTGGTCCTCACCCTCCCATGGCAACCCTTGCACAGACACACCAACACTGGGCCTCTGCCATTAAAGAGCCTCCCAAAACCCACAATGTTCGCATCCTCTCTCTCTAAATCTTTTTTGCCCGACACCAGCTCCAAAATTGTGAACGTCCAGGGATTGCTCCCACACAAAGGATGCCAGCACTAAAAGCTGTTGCTGGTCCTCACCCTCCCATGGCAACCCTTGCACAGACACACCAACACTGGGCCTCTGCCATTAAAGAGCCTCCCAAAACCCACAATATTCGCACCCTCTCTCTCTAAATGATTTTTGCCCGACACCAGCTCCAAAATTGTGAACGTCCAGGGATTGCTCCCAAACAAAGGATGCCAGCACGAAAAGCTGTTGCTGGTCCTCACCCTCCCATGGCAACCCTTGCACAGACACACCAACACTGGGCCTCTGCCATTAAAGAGCCTCCCAAAACACACAACGTTCGCACCCTCTCCCTCACTCATTTTTGCCCAACACCACCTCCAGAATTGTGAACGTCCAGGGATTGCTCCCACACAAAGGATGCCAGCACGAAAAGCTCTTGCTGGTCCTCACCCTCCCATGGCAACCCTTGCACAGACACACCAACACTGGGCCTCCGCCATTAAAGAGCCTCCCAAAACCCACAACGTTCGCTCCCTCTCTCTCTAAATCGTTTCTGCCCGACACCACCTCCAAAATTGTGAACGTCCAGGGATTGCTCCCACACAAAGGATGCCAGCAGTAAAAGCGGTTGCTGGTCCTCACCCTCCCATGGCAACCCTTGCACAGACACACCAACACTGGGCCTCTGCCATTAAAGAGCCTCCCAAAACCCACAACCTTCGCACCCTCTCTCTAAATCATTTTTGCCCAACACCAGCTCCAAAATTGTGAACGTCCAGGGATTGCTCCCACACAAAGCATGCCAGCACTAAAAGCTCTTGCTGGTCCTCACCCTCCCATGGCAACCCTTGCACAGACACACCAACACTGGGCCTCTGCCATTAAAGAGACTCCCAAAACCCCAATGTTCGCCCCCTCCCTCACTCATTTTTGCCCGACACCACCTCCAAAATTGTGAACGTCCAGGGATTGCTCCCACACAAAGGATGCCAGCACGAAAAGCTGTTGCTGGTCCTCACCCTCCCATGGCAACCCTTGCACAGACACACCAACACTGGGCCTCTGCCATTAAAGAGCCTCCCAAAACCCCCAACCTTCGCACCCTCTCTCTAAATCATTTTTGCCCAACACCAGCTCCAAAATTGTGAACGTCCAGGGATTGCTCCCACACAAAGGATGCCAGCACTAAAAGCTCTTGCTGGTCCTCACCCTCCCATGGCAACCCTTGCACAGACACACCAACACTGGGCCTCTGCCATTAAAGAGCCTCCCAAAACCCACAACGTTCGCACCATCACTCTCTCACTCATTTTTGCCCGACACCACCTCCAAAATTGTGAACGTCCAGGGATTGCTCCCACACAAAGGATGCCAGCACGAAAAGCTGTTGCTGGTCCTCACCCTCCCATGGCAACCCTTGCACAGACACACCAACACTGGGCCTCTGCCATTAAACCGCCTCCCAAAACCCCAACGTTCGCCCCTCTCTCTCACTCATTTTTGCCCAACACCACCTCCAAAATTGTGAACGTCCAGGGATTGCTCCCACACAAAGGATGCCAGCAAGAAAAGCTGTTGCTGGACCTCACCTTCCCATGGCAACCCTTGCACAGACACACCAACACTGGACCTCTGCCATTAAAGAGCCTCCCAAAACCCCAACGTTCGCCCCTCTCTCTCACTCATTTTTGCCCGACACCAGCTCCAAAATTGTGAACGTCCAGGGATTGCTCCCACACAAAGGATGCCAGCACTAAAAGCTGTTGCTGGTCCTCACCCTCCCATGGCAACCCTTGCACAGACACACCAACACTGGGCCTCTGCCATTAAAGAGCCTCCCAAAACCCACAACCTTCGCACCATCTCTCTCTAAATGATTTTTGCCCGACACCATCTCCAAAATTGTGAACGTCCAGGGATTGCTCCCACACAAAGGATGCCAGCACTAAAAGCTCTTGCTGGTCCTCACCCTCCCATGGCAACCCTTGCACAGACACACCAACACTGGGCCTCTGCCATTAAAGAGCCTCCCAAAACCCACAACGTTCGCACCATCTCTCTCTAAATGATTTTTGCCCGACACCAGCTCCAAAATTGTGAACGTCCAGGGATTGCTCCCACACAAAGGATGCCAGCAAGAAAAGCTGTTGCTGGACCTCACCTTCCCATGGCAACCCTTGCACAGACACACCAACACTGGACCTCTGCCATTAAAGAGCCTCCCAAAACCCCAACGTTCGCCCCTCTCTCTCACTCATTTTTGCCCGACACCAGCTCCAAAATTGTGAACGTCCAGGGATTGCTCCCACACAAAGGATGCCAGCACTAAAAGCTCTTGCTGGTCCTCACCCTCCAATGGCAACCCTTGCACAGACACACCAACACTGGGCCTCTGCCATTAAAGAGCCTCCCAAAACCCCCAACGTTCGCCCCCTCTCTCTCACTCATTTTTGCCCAACACCACCTCCAGAATTGTGAACGTCCAGGGATTGCTCCCACACAAAGGATGCCAGCACGAAAAGCTGTTGCTGGTCCTCACCCTCCCATGGCAACCCTTGCACAGACACACCAACACTGGGCCTCTGCCATTAAACCGCCTCCCAAAACCCACAACGTTCGACCCCTCTCTCCCTCACTCATTTTTGCCCGACACCAGCTCCAAAATTGTGAACGTCCAGGGATTGCTCCCACACAAAGGATGCCAGCACTAAAAGCTCTTGCTGGTCCTCACCCTCCCATGGCAACCCTTGCACAGACACACCAACACTGGGCCTCTGCCATTAAAGAGCCTCCCAAAACCCACAACGTTCGACCCCTCTCTCTCACTCATTTTTGCCCAACACCACCTCCAGAATTGTGAACGTCCAGGGATTGCTCCCACACAAAGGATGCCAGCACTAAAAGCTGTTGCTGGTCCTCACCCTCCCATGGCAACCCTTGCACAGACACACCAACACTGGGCCTCTGCCATTAAACCGCCTCCCAAAACCCACAACGTTCGACCCCTCTCTCCCTCACTCATTTTTGCCCGACACCAGCTCCAAAATTGTGAACGTCCAGGGATTGCTCCCACACAAAGGATGCCAGCAAGAAAAGCTGTTGCTGGACCTCACCTTCCCATGGCAACCCTTGCACAGACACACCAACACTGGACCTCTGCCATTAAAGAGCCTCCCAAAACCCCAACGTTCGCCCCTCTCTCTCACTCATTTTTGCCCGACACCAGCTCCAAAATTGTGAACGTCCAGGGATTGCTCCCACACAAAGGATGCCAGCACTAAAAGCTCTTGCTGGTCCTCACCCTCCCATGGCAACCCTTGCACAGACACACCAACACTGGGCCTCTGCCATTAAAGAGCCTCCCAAAACCCCCAACGTTCGCCCCCTCTCTCTCACTCATTTTTGCCCAACACCACCTCCAGAATTGTGAACGTCCAGGGATTGCTCCCACACAAAGGATGCCAGCACTAAAAGCTCTTGCTGGTCCTCACCCTCCCATGGCAACCCTTGCACAGACACACCAACACTGGGCCTCTGCCATTAAACCGCCTCCCAAAACCCACAACGTTCGACCCCTCTCTCCCTCACTCATTTTTGCCCGACACCAGCTCCAAAATTGTGAACGTCCAGGGATTGCTCCCACACAAAGGATGCCAGCACTAAAAGCTCTTGCTGGTCCTCACCCTCCCATGGCAACCCTTGCACAGACACACCAACACTGGGCCTCTGCCATTAAAGAGCCTCCCAAAACCCACAACGTTCGACCCCTCTCTCTCACTCATTTTTGCCCAACACCACCTCCAGAATTGTGAACGTCCAGGGATTGCTCCCACACAAAGGATGCCAGCACGAAAAGCTGTTGCTGGTCCTCACCCTCCCATGGCAACCCTTGCACAGACACACCAACACTGGGCCTCTGCCATTAAACCGCCTCCCAAAACCCACAACGTTCGACCCCTCTCTCCCTCACTCATTTTTGCCCGACACCAGCTCCAAAATTGTGAACGTCCAGGGATTGCTCCCACACAAAGGATGCCAGCACTAAAAGCTGTTGCTGGTCCTCACCCTCCCATGGCAACCCTTGCACAGACACACCAACACTGGGCCTCTGCCATTAAAGAGCCTCCCAAAACCCACAACGTTCGCACCATCTCTCTCTAAGTGATTTTTGCCCAAAACCAGCTCCAAAATTGTGAACGTCCAGGGATTGCTCCCACACAAAGGATGCCAGCAAGAAAAGCTGTTGCTGGTCCTCACCCTCCCATGGCAACCCTTGCACAGACACACCAACACTGGGCCTCTGCCATTAAACCGCCTCCCAAAACCCCAACGTTCGCCCCTCTCTCTCACTCATTTTTGCCCGACACCAGCTCCAAAATTGTGAACGTCCAGGGATTGCTCCCACACAAAGGATGCCAGCACTAAAAGCTCTTGCTGGTCCTCACCCTCCCATGGCAACCCTTGCACAGACACACCAACACTGGGCCTCTGCCATTAAAGAGCCTCCCAAAACCCCCAACGTTCGCCCCCTCTCTCTCACTCATTTTTGCCCAACACCACCTCCAGAATTGTGAACGTCCAGGGATTGCTCCCACACAAAGGATGCCAGCACGAAAAGCTGTTGCTGGTCCTCACCCTCCCATGGCAACCCTTGCACAGACACACCAACACTGGGCCTCTGCCATTAAACTGCCTCCCAAAACCCACAACGTTCGACCCCTCTCTCCCTCACTCATTTTTGCCCGACACCAGCTCCAAAATTGTGAACGTCCAGGGATTGCTCCCACACAAAGGATGCCAGCACTAAAAGCTCTTGCTGGTCCTCACCCTCCCATGGCAACCCTTGCACAGACACACCAACACTGGGCCTCTGCCATTAAAGAGCCTCCCAAAACCCACAACGTTCGCACCATCTCTCTCTAAATGATTTTTGCCCGACACCAGCTCCAAAATTGTGAACGTCCAGGGATTGCTCCCACACAAAGGATGCCAGCAAGAAAAGCTGTTGCTGGACCTCACCTTCCCATGGCAACCCTTGCACAGACACACCAACACTGGACCTCTGCCATTAAAGATCCTCCCAAAACCCCAACGTTCGCCCCTCTCTCTCACTCATTTTTGCCCGACACCAGCTCCAAAATTGTGAACGTCCAGGGATTGCTCCCACACAAAGGATGCCAGCACTAAAAGCTCTTGCTGGTCCTCACCCTCCCATGGCAACCCTTGCACAGACACACCAACACTGGGCCTCTGCCATTAAAGAGCCTCCCAAAACCCCCAACGTTCGCCCCCTCTCTCTCACTCATTTTTGCCCAACACCACCTCCAGAATTGTGAACGTCCAGGGATTGCTCCCACACAAAGGATGCCAGCACGAAAAGCTGTTGCTGGTCCTCACCCTCCCATGGCAACCCTTGCACAGACACACCAACACTGGGCCTCTGCCATTAAACCGCCTCCCAAAACCCACAACGTTCGACCCCTCTCTCCCTCACTCATTTTTGCCCGACACCAGCTCCAAAATTGTGAACGTCCAGGGATTGCTCCCACACAAAGGATGCCAGCACTAAAAGCTCTTGCTGGTCCTCACCCTCCCATGGCAACCCTTGCACAGACACACCAACACTGGGCCTCTGCCATTAAAGAGCCTCCCAAAACCCACAACGTTCGACCCCTCTCTCTCACTCATTTTTGCCCAACACCACCTCCAGAATTGTGAACGTCCAGGGATTGCTCCCACACAAAGGATGCCAGCACGAAAAGCTGTTGCTGGTCCTCACCCTCCCATGGCAACCCTTGCACAGACACACCAACACTGGGCCTCTGCCATTAAACCGCCTCCCAAAACCCACAACGTTCGACCCCTCTCTCCCTCACTCATTTTTGCCCGACACCAGCTCCAAAATTGTGAACGTCCAGGGATTGCTCCCACACAAAGGATGCCAGCACTAAAAGCTGTTGCTGGTCCTCACCCTCCCATGGCAACCCTTGCACAGACACACCAACACTGGGCCTCTGCCATTAAAGAGCCTCCCAAAACCCACAACGTTCGCACCATCTCTCTCTAAGTGATTTTTGCCCAAAACCAGCTCCAAAATTGTGAACGTCCAGGGATTGCTCCCACACAAAGGATGCCAGCAAGAAAAGCTGTTGCTGGTCCTCACCCTCCCATGGCAACCCTTGCACAGACACACCAACACTGGGCCTCTGCCATTAAACCGCCTCCCAAAACCCCAATGTTCGCCCCTCTCTCTCACTCATTTTTGCCCGACACCAGCTCCAAAATTGTGAATGTCCAGGGATTGCTCCCACACAAAGGATGCCAGCACTAAAAGCTCTTGCTGGTCCTCACCCTCCCATGGCAACCCTTGCACAGACACACCAACACTGGGCCTCTGCCATTAAAGAGCCTCCCAAAACCCACAATGTTCGCCCCCTCTCTCTCACTCATTTTTGCCCGACACCAGCTCCAAAATTGTGAACGTCCAGGGATTGCTCCCACACAAAGGATGCCAGCACTAAAAGCTCTTGCTGGTCCTCACCCTCCCATGGCAACCCTTGCACAGACACACCAACACTGGGCCTCTGCCATTAAAGAGCCTCCCAAAACCCACAACGTTCGCACCCTCTCCCTCACTCATTTTTGCCCAACACCAGCTCCAAAATTGTGAACGTCCAGGGATTGCTCCCACACAAAGGATGCCAGCACTAAAAGCTGTTGCTGGTCCTCACCCTCCCATGGCAACCCTTGCACAGACACACCAACACTGGGCCTCTGCCATTAAACCGCCTCCCAAAACCCACAATATTCGCACCCTCTCTCTCTAAACTCATTTTTGCCCAACACCACCTCCAGAATTGTGAACGTCCAGGGATTGCTCCCACACAAAGGATGCCAGCACTAAAAGCTCTTGCTGGTCCTCACCCTCCCATGGCAACCCTTGCACAGACACACCAACACTGGGCCTCTGCCATTAAAGAGCCTCCCAAAACCCACAACCTTCGCACCCTCTCTCTCTAAATCATTTTTGCCCGACACCAGCTCCAGAATTGTGAACGTCCAGGGATTGCTCCCACACAAAGGATGCCAGCACTAAAAGCTGTTGCTGGTCCTCACCCTCCCATGGCAACCCTTGCACAGACACACCAACACTGGGCCTCTGCCATTAAAGAGCCTCCCAAAACCCACAACGTTCGCATCCTCTCTCTAAATCTTTTTTGCCCGACACCAGCTCCAAAATTGTGAACGTCCAGGGATTGCTCCCACACTAAGGATGCCAGCACTAAAAGCTCTTGCTGGTCCTCACCCTCCCATGGCAACCCTTGCACAGACACACCAACACTGGGCCTCTGCCATTAAAGAGCCTCCCAAAACCCACAACGTTCGCCCCTCTCTCTCACTCATTTTTGCCCGACACCAGCTCCAAAATTGTGAACGTCCAGGGATTGCTCCCACACAAAGGATGCCAGCACGAAAAGCTCTTGCTGGTCCTCACCTTCCCATGGCAACCCTTGCACAGACACACCAACACTGGGCCTCTGCCATTAAAGAGCCTCCCAAAACCCACAACGTTCGCCCCTCTCTCTCACTCATTTTTGCCCAACACCAGCTCCAAAATTGTGAACGTCCAGGGATTGCTCCCACACAAAGGATGCCAGCACTAAAAGCTGTTGCTGGT
This sequence comes from Morus bassanus, assembly GCA_031468815.1. Taxonomy (NCBI): domain Eukaryota; kingdom Metazoa; phylum Chordata; class Aves; order Suliformes; family Sulidae; genus Morus; species Morus bassanus. The sequence goes on along the minus strand of CM062572.1, from coordinate 46,508,224 downwards.
CCTCACCCTCCCATGGCAACCCTTGCACAGACACACCAACACTGGGCCTCTGCCATTAAAGAGCCTCCCAAAACCCACAACGTTCGACCCCTCTCTCTTTAAATCGTTTCTGCCCGACACCAGCTCCAAAATTGTGAACGTCCAGGGATTGCTCCCACACAAAGGATGCCAGCACGAAAAGCTGTTGCTGGTCCTCACCCTCCCATGGCAACCCTTGCACAGACACACCAACACTGGGCCTCTGCCATTAAAGAGCCTCCCAAAACCCACAACCTTCGCACCATCTCTCTCTAAATCATTTTTGCCCGACACCAGCTCCAAAATTGTGAACGTCCAGGCATTGCTCCCACACAAAGGATGCCAGCACGAAAAGCTCTTGCTGGTCCTCACCCTCCCATGGCAACCCTTGCACAGACACACCAACACTGGGCCTCTGCCATTAAAGAGCCTCCCAAAACCCACAACGTTCGCACCATCTCTCTCTAAATGATTTTTGCCCGACACCAGCTCCAAAACTGTGAACGTCCAGGGATTGCTCCCACACAAAGGATGCCAGCAAGAAAAGCTGTTGCTGGACCTCACCTTCCCATGGCAACCCTTGCACAGACACACCAACACTGGACCTCTGCCATTAAAGAGCCTCCCAAAACCCCAACGTTCGCCCCTCTCTCTCACTCATTTTTGCCCGACACCAGCTCCAAAATTGTGAACGTCCAGGGATTGCTCCCACACAAAGGATGCCAGCACTAAAAGCTCTTGCTGGTCCTCACCCTCCCATGGCAACCCTTGCACAGACACACCAACACTGGGCCTCTGCCATTAAAGAGCCTCCCAAAACCCACAACGTTCGCCCCCTCTCTCTCACTCATTTTTGCCCAACACCACCTCCAGAATTGTGAACGTCCAGGGATTGCTCCCACACAAAGGATGCCAGCACTAAAAGCTCTTGCTGGTCCTCACCCTCCCATGGCAACCCTTGCACAGACACACCAACACTGGGCCTCTGCCATTAAAGAGCCTCCCAAAACCCACAACGTTCGCACCATCTCTCTCTAAGTGATTTTTGCCCAAAACCAGCTCCAAAATTGTGAACGTCCAGGGATTGCTCCCACACAAAGGATGCCAGCACTAAAAGCTGTTGCTGGTCCTCACCCTCCAATGGCAACCCTTGCACAGACACACCAACACTGGGCCTCTGCCATTAAACCGCCTCCCAAAACCCCAACGTTCGCCCCTCTCTCTCACTCATTTTTGCCCGACACCAGCTCCAAAATTGTGAATGTCCAGGGATTGCTCCCACACAAAGGATGCCAGCACTAAAAGCTCTTGCTGGTCCTCACCCTCCCATGGCAACCCTTGCACAGACACACCAACACTGGGCCTCTGCCATTAAAGAGCCTCCCAAAACCCACAACGTTCGCCGCTCTCTCTCACTCATTTTTGCCCGACACCAGCTCCAAAATTGTGAACGTCCAGGGATTGCTCCCACACAAAGGATGCCAGCACTAAAAGCTCTTGCTGGTCCTCACCCTCCCATGGCAACCCTTGCACAGACACACCAACACTGGGCCTCTGCCATTAAAGAGCCTCCCAAAACCCACAACGTTCGCACCCTCTCCCTCACTCATTTTTGCCCAACACCAGCTCCAAAATTGTGAACGTCCAGGGATTGCTCCCACACAAAGGATGCCAGCACTAAAAGCTGTTGCTGGTCCTCACCCTCCCATGGCAACCCTTGCACAGACACACCAACACTGGGCCTCTGCCATTAAAGAGCCTCCCAAAACCCACAACCTTCGCACCCTCTCTCTCTAAATCATTTTTGCCCGACACCAGCTCCAAAATTGTGAACGTCCAGGGATTGCTCCCACACAAAGGATGCCAGCACTAAAAGCTGTTGCTGGTCCTCACCCTCCCATGGCAACCCTTGCACAGACACACCAACACTGGGCCTCTGCCATTAAAGAGCCTCCCAAAACCCACAACCTTCGCACCCTCTCTCTCTAAATCATTTTTGCCCGACACCAGCTCCAAAACTGTGAACGTCCAGGGATTGCTCCCACACAAAGGATGCCAGCACTAAAAGCTGTTGCTGGTCCTCACCCTCCCATGGCAACCCTTGCACAGACACACCAACACTGGGCCTCTGCCATTAAAGAGCCTCCCAAAACCCACAACGTTCGCACCCTCTCTCTCTAAATCATTTTTGCCCGACACCAGCTCCAAAATTGTGAACGTCCAGGGATTGCTCCCACACAAAGGATGCCAGCACTAAAAGCTCTTGCTGGTCCTCACCCTCCCATGGCAACCCTTGCACAGACACACCAACACTGGGCCTCTGCCATTAAAGAGCCTCCCAAAACCCACAACCTTCGCACCCTCTCTCTCTAAATCATTTTTGCCCGACACCAGCTCCAGAATTGTGAACGTCCAGGGATTGCTCCCACACAAAGGATGCCAGCACTAAAAGCTGTTGCTGGTCCTCACCCTCCCATGGCAACCCTTGCACAGACACACCAACACTGGGCCTCCACCATTAAAGAGCCTCCCAAAACCCACAACGTTCGCATCCTCTCTCTAAATCTTTTTTGCCCGACACCAGCTCCAAAACTGTGAACGTCCAGGGATTGCTCCCACACTAAGGATGCCAGCACTAAAAGCTCTTGCTGGTCCTCACCCTCCCATGGCAACCCTTGCACAGACACACCAACACTGGGCCTCTGCCATTAAAGAGCCTCCCAAAACCCCAACGTTCGCCCCTCTCTCTCACTCATTTTTGCCCAACACCACCTCCAAAATTGTGAACGTCCAGGGATTGCTCCCACACAAAGGATGCCAGCACGAAAAGCTCTTGCTGGTCCTCACCCTCCCATGGCAACCCTTGCACAGACACACCAACACTGGGCCTCTGCCATTAAAGAGCCTCCCAAAACCCACAACGTTCGCCCCTCTCTCTCACTCATTTTTGCCCAACACCAGCTCCAAAATTGTGAACGTCCAGGGATTGCTCCCACACAAAGGATGCCAGCACGAAAAGCTGTTGCTGGTCCTCACCCTCCCATGGCAACCCTTGCACAGACACACCAACACTGGGCCTCTGCCATTAAAGAGCCTCCCAAAACCCCAATGTTCGCCCCTCTCTCTCACTCATTTTTGCCCGACACCAGCTCCAAAATTGTGAACGTCCAGGGATTGCTCCCACACAAAGGATGCCAGCACTAAAAGCTCTTGCTGGTCCTCACCCTCCCATGGCAACCCTTGCACAGACACACCAACACTGGGACTCTGCCATTAAAGAGCCTCCCAAAACCCACAACGTTCGACCCCTCTCTCTCACTCATTTTTGCCCAACACCAGCTCCAAAATTGTGAACGTCCAGGGATTGCTCCCACACAAAGGATGCCAGCACTAAAAGCTGTTGCTGGTCCTCACCCTCCCATGGCAACCCTTGCACAGACACACCAACACTGGGCCTCTGCCATTAAAGAGCCTCCCAAAACCCACAACGTTCGCCCCCTCTCTCTCTTTAAATCGTTTCTGCCCGACACCACCTCCAAAATTGTGAACGTCCAGGGATTGCTCCCACACAAAGGATGCCAGCACGAAAAGCTGTTGCTGGTCCTCACCCTCCCATGGCAACCCTTGCACAGACACACCAACACTGGGCCTCTGCCATTAAAGAGCCTCCCAAAACCCACAACCTTCGCACCATCTCTCTCTAAATCATTTTTGCCCGACACCAGCTCCAAAATTGTGAACGTCCAGGCATTGCTCCCACACAAAGGATGCCAGCACGAAAAGCTCTTGCTGGTCCTCACCCTCCCATGGCAACCCTTGCACAGACACACCAACACTGGGCCTCTGCCATTAAAGAGCCTCCCAAAACCCACAACGTTCGCACCATCTCTCTCTAAATGATTTTTGCCCGACACCAGCTCCAAAACTGTGAACGTCCAGGGATTGCTCCCACACAAAGGATGCCAGCAAGAAAAGCTGTTGCTGGACCTCACCTTCCCATGGCAACCCTTGCACAGACACACCAACACTGGACCTCTGCCATTAAAGAGCCTCCCAAAACCCCAACGTTCGCCCCTCTCTCTCACTCATTTTTGCCCGACACCAGCTCCAAAATTGTGAACGTCCAGGGATTGCTCCCACACAAAGGATGCCAGCACGAAAAGCTCTTGCTGGTCCTCACCCTCCCATGGCAACCCTTGCACAGACACACCAACACTGGGCCTCTGCCATTAAAGAGCCTCCCAAAACCCACAACGTTCGCCCCCTCTCTCTCACTCATTTTTGCCCAACACCACCTCCAGAATTGTGAACGTCCAGGGATTGCTCCCACACAAAGGATGCCAGCACTAAAAGCTGTTGCTGGTCCTCACCCTCCCATGGCAACCCTTGCACAGACACACCAACACTGGGCCTCTGCCATTAAAGAGCCTCCCAAAACCCACAACGTTCGCCCCTCTCTCTCACTCAATTTTGCCCAAAACCAGCTCCAAACTTGTGAACGTCCAGGGATTGCTCCCACACAAAGGATGCCAGCACTAAAAGCTCTTGCTGGTCCTCACCCTCCCATGGCAACCCTTGCACAGACACACCAACACTGGGCCTCTGCCATTAAAGAGCCTCCCAAAACCCACAACGTTCGCACCATCTCTCTCTAAATCATTTTTGCCCGACACTACCTCCAAAATTGTGAACGTCCAGGGATTGCTCCCACACAAAGGATGCCAGCAATAAAAGCTGTTGCTGGTCCTCACCCTCCCATGGCAACCCTTGCACAGACACACCAACACTGGGCCTCCACCATTAAAGAGCCTCCCAAAACCCACAACGTTCGCACCATCTCTCTCTAAGTGATTTTTGCCCGACACCAGCTCCAGAATTGTGAACGTCCAGGGATTGCTCCCACACTAAGGATGCCAGCACTAAAAGCTGTTGCTGGTCCTCACCCTCCCATGGCAACCCTTGCACAGACACACCAACACTGGGCCTCTGCCATTAAAGAGCCTCCCAAAACCCACAACGTTCGCATCCTCTCTCTAAATCTTTTTTGCCCGACACCAGCTCCAAAATTGTGAACGTCCAGGGATTGCTCCCACACAAAGGATGCCAGCACTAAAAGCTCTTGCTGGTCCTCACCCTCCCATGGCAACCCTTGCACAGACACACCAACACTGGGCCTCTGCCATTAAAGAGCCTCCCAAAACCCACAACGTTCGCACCATCTCTCTCACTCATTTTTGCCCAACACCACCTCCAGAATTGTGAACGTCCAGGGATTGCTCCCACACAAAGGATGCCAGCACTAAAAGCTCTTGCTGGTCCTCACCCTCCCATGGCAACCCTTGCACAGACACACCAACACTGGGCCTCTGCCATTAAAGAGCCTCCCAAAACCCCAATGTTCGCCCCTCTCTCTCACTCATTTTTGCCCGACACCAGCTCCAAAATTGTGAACGTCCAGGGATTGCTCCCACACAAAGGATGCCAGCACTAAAAGCTCTTGCTGGTCCTCACCCTCCCATGGCAACCCTTGCACAGACACACCAACACTGGGCCTCTGCCATTAAAGAGCCTCCCAAAACCCCAATGTTCGCCCCTCTCTCTCACTCATTTTTGCCCGACACCAGCTCCAAAATTGTGAACGTCCAGGGATTGCTCCCACACAAAGGATGCCAGCACTAAAAGCTCTTGCTGGTCCTCACCCTCCCATGGCAACCCTTGCACAGACACACCAACACTGGGCCTCTGCCATTAAAGAGCCTCCCAAAACCCACAACGTTCGCACCCTCTCTCTCACTCATTTTTGCCCAACACCAGCTCCAAAATTGTGAACGTCCAGGGATTGCTCCCACACAAAGGATGCCAGCACTAAAAGCTGTTGCTGGTCCTCACCCTCCCATGGCAACCCTTGCACAGACACACCAACACTGGGCCTCTGCCATTAAAGAGCCTCCCAAAACCCACAACGTTCGCTCCCTCTCTCTTTAAATCGTTTCTGCCCGACACCACCTCCAAAATTGTGAACGTCCAGGGATTGCTCCCACACAAAGGATGCCAGCACTAAAAGCTGTTGCTGGTCCTCACCCTCCCATGGCAACCCTTGAACAGACACACCAACACTGGGCCTCTGCCATTAAAGAGCTTCCCAAAACCCACAACCTTCGCACCCTCTCTCTCACTCATTTTTGCCCAACACCAGCTCCAAAACTGTGAACGTCCAGGGATTGCTCCCACACAAAGGATGCCAGCACTAAAAGCTGTTGCTGGTCCTCACCCTCCCATGGCAACCCTTGCACAGACACACCAACACTGGGCCTCTGCCATTAAAGAGCCTCCCAAAACCCACAACGTTCGCACCCTCTCTCTCACTCATTTTTGCCCGACACCAGCTCCAAAATTGTGAACGTCCAGGGATTGCTCCCACACAAAGGATGCCAGCACTAAAAGCTCTTGCTGGTCCTCACCCTCCCATGGCAACCCTTGCACAGACACACCAACACTGGGCCTCTGCCATTAAAGAGCCTCCCAAAACCCACAACGTTCGCACCCTCTCTCTCACTCATTTTTGCCCAACACCAGCTCCAAAATTGTGAACGTCCAGGGATTGCTCCCACACAAAGGATGCCAGCACTAAAAGCTCTTGCTGGTCCTCACCCTCCCATGGCAACCCTTGCACAGACACACCAACACTGGGCCTCTGCCATTAAAGAGCCTCCCAAAACCCACAACGTTCGCACCATCTCTCTCTAAATGATTTTTGCCCGACACCAGCTCCAAAATTGTGAACGTCCAGGGATTGCTCCCACACAAAGGATGCCAGCACTAAAAGCTCTTGCTGGTCCTCACCCTCCAATGGCAACCCTTGCACAGACACACCAACACTGGGCCTCTGCCATTAAAGAGCCTCCCAAAATCCACAACGTTCGCACCATCTCTCTCTAAATGATTTTTGCCCGACACCAGCTCCAAAATTGTGAACGTCCAGGGATTGCTCCCACACAAAGGATGCCAGCACGAAAAGCTGTTGCTGGTCCTCACCCTCCCATGGCAACCCTTGCACAGACACACCAACACTGGGCCTCTGCCATTAAAGAGCCTCCCAAAACCCCAATGTTCGCCCCTCTCTCTCACTCATTTTTGCCCGACACCAGCTCCAAAATTGTGAACGTCCAGGGATTGCTCCCACACAAAGGATGCCAGCACTAAAAGCTCTTGCTGGTCCTCACCCTCCCATGGCAACCCTTGCACAGACACACCAACACTGGGCCTCTGCCATTAAAGAGCCTCCCAAAACCCACAACGTTCGCCCCCTCTCTCTCACTCATTTTTGCCCAACACCAGCTCCAAAATTGTGAACGTCCAGGGATTGCTCCCACACAAAGGATGCCAGCACTAAAAGCTCTTGCTGGTCCTCACCCTCCCATGGCAGCCCTTGCACAGACACACCAACACTGGGCCTCTGCCATTAAAGAGCCTCCCAAAACCCACAACGTTCGCCCCTCTCTCCCTCACTCATTTTTGCCCAACACCAGCTCCAAAATTGTGAACGTCCAGGGATTGCTCCCACACAAAGGATGCCAGCACGAAAAGCTGTTGCTGGTCCTCACCCTCCCATGGCAACCCTTGCACAGACACACCAACACTGGGCCTCTGCCATTAAAGAGCCTCCCAAAACCCACAACGTACGCACCATCTCTCTCTAAATGATTTTTGCCCAACACCAGCTCCAGAATTGTGAACGTCCAGGGATTGCTCCCACACAAAGGATGCCAGCAAGAAAAGCTGTTGCTGGTCCTCACCCTCCCATGGCAACCCTTGCACAGACACACCAACACTGGGCCTCTGCCATTAAACCGCCTCCCAAAACCCACAACGTTCGACCCCTCTCTCCCTCACTCATTTTTGCCCGACACCAGCTCCAAAATTGTGAACGTCCAGGGATTGCTCCCACACAAAGGATGCCAGCACTAAAAGCTCTTGCTGGTCCTCACCCTCCCATGGCAACCCTTGCACAGACACACCAACACTGGGCCTCTGCCATTAAAGAGCCTCCCAAAACCCACAACGTTCGCCCCCTCTCTCTCACTCATTTTTGCCCGACACCAGCTCCAAAATTGTGAACGTCCAGGGATTGCTCCCACACAAAGGATGCCAGCACTAAAAGCTATTGCTGGTCCTCACCCTCCCATGGCAACCCTTGCACAGACACACCAACACTGGGCCTCTGCCATTAAAGAGCCTCCCAAAACCCACAAGCTTCGCACCCTCTCCCTAAATCATTTTTGCCCAACACCACCTCCAAAATTGTGAACGTCCAGGGATTGCTCCCACACAAAGGATGCCAGCACTAAAAGCTCTTGCTGGTCCTCACCCTCCCATGGCAACCCTTGCACAGACACACCAACACTGGGCCTCTGCCATTAAAGAGCCTCCCAAAACCCACAACGTTCGCACCATCTCTCCCTAAATCATTTTTGCCCGACACCAGCTCCAAAATTGTGAACGTCCAGGGATTGCTCCCACACAAAGGATGCCAGCACGAAAAGCTGTTGCTGGTCCTCACCCTCCCATGGCAACCCTTGCACAGACACACCAACACTGGGCCTCTGCCATTAAAGAGCCTCCCAAAACCCACAACGTTCGCCCCTCTCTCTCACTCATTTTTGCCCAACACCAGCTCCAAAATTGTGAACGTCCAGGGATTGCTCCCACACAAAGGATGCCAGCACGAAAAGCTCTTGCTGGTCCTCACCCTCCAATGGCAACCCTTGCACAGACACACCAACACTGGGCCTCTGCCATTAAAGAGCCTCCCAAAACCCACAACGTTCGCACCCTCTCCCTCACTCATTTTTGCCCGACACCAGCTCCAAAATTGTGAACGTCCAGGGATTGCTCCCACACAAAGGATGCCAGCACTAAAAGCTCTTGCTGGTCCTCACCCTCCCATGGCAACCCTTGCACAGACACACCAACACTGGGCCTCTGCCATTAAAGAGCCTCCCAAAACCCACAACCTTCGCACCCTCTCTCTAAATCATTTTTGCCCAACACCAGCTCCAAAATTGTGAACGTCCAGGGATTGCTCCCACACAAAGGATGCCAGCACTAAAAGCTCTTGCTGGTCCTCACCCTCCCATGGCAACCCTTGCACAGACACACCAACACTGGGCCTCTGCCATTAAAGAGCCTCCCAAAACCCCAATGTTCGCCCCTCTCTCTCACTCATTTTTGCCCGACACCAGCTCCAAAATTGTGAACGTCCAGGGATTGCTCCCACACAAAGGATGCCAGCACTAAAAGCTCTTGCTGGTCCTCACCCTCCCATGGCAACCCTTGCACAGACACACCAACACTGGGCCTCTGCCATTAAAGAGCCTCCCAAAACCCACAACGTTCGCACCCTCTCTCTCACTCATTTTTGCCCGACACCAGCTCCAAAATTGTGAACGTCCAGGGATTGCTCCCACACAAAGGATGCCAGCACGAAAAGCTCTTGCTGGTCCTCACCCTCCCATGGCAACCCTTGCACAGACACACCAACACTGGGCCTCTGCCATTAAAGAGCCTCCCAAAACCCACAACGTTCGCACCATCTCTCTCTAAATGATTTTTGCCCGACACCAGCTCCAAAACTGTGAACGTCCAGGGATTGCTCCCACACAAAGGATGCCAGCAAGAAAAGCTGTTGCTGGACCTCACCTTCCCATGGCAACCCTTGCACAGACACACCAACACTGGACCTCTGCCATTAAAGAGCCTCCCAAAACCCCAACGTTCGCCCCTCTCTCTCACTCATTTTTGCCCGACACCAGCTCCAAAATTGTGAACGTCCAGGGATTGCTCCCACACAAAGGATGCCAGCACGAAAAGCTCTTGCTGGTCCTCACCCTCCCATGGCAACCCTTGCACAGACACACCAACACTGGGCCTCTGCCATTAAAGAGCCTCCCAAAACCCACAACGTTCGCCCCCTCTCTCTCACTCATTTTTGCCCAACACCACCTCCAGAATTGTGAACGTCCAGGGATTGCTCCCACACAAAGGATGCCAGCACTAAAAGCTCTTGCTGGTCCTCACCCTCCCATGGCAACCCTTGCACAGACACACCAACACTGGGCCTAAGCCATTAAAGAGCCTCCCAAAACCCACAACGTTCGCCCCTCTCTCTCACTCAATTTTGCCCAAAACCAGCTCCAAACTTGTGAACGTCCAGGGATTGCTCCCACACAAAGGATGCCAGCACTAAAAGCTCTTGCTGGTCCTCACCCTCCCATGGCAACCCTTGCACAGACACACCAACACTGGGCCTCTGCCATTAAAGAGCCTCCCAAAACCCCAATGTTCGCCCCTCTCTCTCACTCATTTTTGCCCGACACCAGCTCCAAAATTGTGAACGTCCAGGGATTGCTCCCACACAAAGGATGCCAGCACTAAAAGCTGTTGCTGGTCCTCACCCTCCCATGGCAACCCTTGAACAGACACACCAACACTGGGCCTCTGCCATTAAAGAGCCTCCCAAAACCCACAACGTTCGCCGATCTCTCTCACTCATTTTTGCCCGACACCAGCTCCAAAATTGTGAACGTCCAGGGATTGCTCCCACACAAAGGATGCCAGCACTAAAAGCTGTTGCTGGTCCTCACCCTCCCATGGCAACCCTTGCACAGACACACCAACACTGGGCCTCTGCCATTAAAGAGCCTCCCAAAACCCACAACGTTCGCACCCTCTCCCTCACTCATTTTTGCCCAACACCAGCTCCAAAATTGTGAACGTCCAGGGATTGCTCCCACACAAAGGATGCCAGCACTAAAAGCTCTTGCTGGTCCTCACCCTCCCATGGCAACCCTTGCACAGACACACCAACACTGGGCCTCTGCCATTAAAGAGCCTCCCAAAACCCACAACGTTCGCACCATCTCTCTCTAAATCATTTTTGCCCGACACCACCTCCAAAATTGTGAACGTCCAGGGATTGCTCCCACACAAAGGATGCCAGCAATAAAAGCTGTTGCTGGTCCTCACCCTCCCATGGCAACCCTTGCACAGACACACCAACACTGGGCCTCCACCATTAAAGAGCCTCCCAAAACCCACAACGTTCGCACCATCTCTCTCTAAGTGATTTTTGCCCGACACCAGCTCCAGAATTGTGAACGTCCAGGGATTGCTCCCACACTAAGGATGCCAGCACTAAAAGCTGTTGCTGGTCCTCACCCTCCCATGGCAACCCTTGCACAGACACACCAACACTGGGCCTCTGCCATTAAAGAGCCTCCCAAAACCCACAACGTTCGCATCCTCTCTCTAAATCTTTTTTGCCCGACACCAGCTCCAAAATTGTGAACGTCCAGGGATTGCTCCCACACAAAGGATGCCAGCACTAAAAGCTCTTGCTGGTCCTCACCCTCCCATGGCAACCCTTGCACAGACACACCAACACTGGGCCTCTGCCATTAAAGAGCCTCCCAAAACCCACAACGTTCGCCCCCTCTCTCTCACTCATTTTTGCCCAACACCACCTCCAGAATTGTGAACGTCCAGGGATTGCTCCCACACAAAGGATGCCAGCACGAAAAGCTCTTGCTGGTCCTCACCCTCCCATGGCAACCCTTGCACAGACACACCAACACTGGGCCTCTGCCATTAAAGAGCCTCCCAAAACCCCAATGTTCGCCCCTCTCTCTCACTCATTTTTGCCCGACACCAGCTCCAAAATTGTGAACGTCCAGGGATTGCTCCCACACAAAGGATGCCAGCACTAAAAGCTCTTGCTGGTCCTCACCCTCCCATGGCAACCCTTGCACAGACACACCAACACTGGGCCTCTGCCATTAAAGAGCCTCCCAAAACCCCAATGTTCGCCCCTCTCTCTCACTCATTTTTGCCCGACACCAGCTCCAAAATTGTGAACGTCCAGGGATTGCTCCCACACAAAGGATGCCAGCACGAAAAGCTGTTGCTGGTCCTCACCCTCCCATGGCAACCCTTGCACAGACACACCAACACTGGGCCTCTGCCATTAAAGAGCCTCCCAAAACCCACAACGTTCGCACCCTCTCTCTCACTCATTTTTGCCCAACACCAGCTCCAAAATTGTGAACGTCCAGGGATTGCTCCCACACAAAGGATGCCAGCACTAAAAGCTGTTGCTGGTCCTCACCCTCCCATGGCAACCCTTGCACAGACACACCAACACTGGGCCTCTGCCATTAAAGAGCCTCCCAAAACCCACAACGTTCGCTCCCTCTCTCTTTAAATCGTTTCTGCCCGACACCAGCTCCAAAATTGTGAACGTCCAGGGATTGCTCCCACACAAAGGATGCCAGCACGAAAAGCTGTTGCTGGTCCTCACCCTCCCATGGCAACCCTTGAACAGACACACCAACACTGGGCCTCTGCCATTAAAGAGCTTCCCAAAACCCACAACCTTCGCACCCTCTCTCTCACTCATTTTTGCCCAACACCAGCTCCAAAACTGTGAACGTCCAGGGATTGCTCCCACACAAAGGATGCCAGCACTAAAAGCTGTTGCTGGTCCTCACCCTCCCATGGCAACCCTTGCACAGACACACCAACACTGGGCCTCTGCCATTAAAGAGCCTCCCAAAACCCACAACGTTCGCACCCTCTCTCTCACTCATTTTTGCCCGACACCAGCTCCAAAATTGTGAACGTCCAGGGATTGCTCCCACACAAAGGATGCCAGCACTAAAAGCTCTTGCTGGTCCTCACCCTCCCATGGCAACCCTTGCACAGACACACCAACACTGGGCCTCTGCCATTAAAGAGCCTCCCAAAACCCACAACGTTCGCACCCTCTCTCTCACTCATTTTTGCCCGACACCAGCTCCAAAATTGTGAACGTCCAGGGATTGCTCCCACACAAAGGATGCCAGCACTAAAAGCTCTTGCTGGTCCTCACCCTCCCATGGCAACCCTTGCACAGACACACCAACACTGGGCCTCTGCCATTAAAGAGCCTCCCAAAACCCACAACGTTCGCACCATCTCTCTCTAAATGATTTTTGCCCGACACCAGCTCCAAAATTGTGAACGTCCAGGGATTGCTCCCACACAAAGGATGCCAGCACTAAAAGCTCTTGCTGGTCCTCACCCTCCAATGGCAACCCTTGCACAGACACACCAACACTGGGCCTCTGCCATTAAAGAGCCTCCCAAAATCCACAACGTTCGCACCATCTCTCTCTAAATGATTTTTGCCCGACACCAGCTCCAAAATTGTGAACGTCCAGGGATTGCTCCCACACAAAGGATGCCAGCACGAAAAGCTGTTGCTGGTCCTCACCCTCCCATGGCAACCCTTGCACAGACACACCAACACTGGGCCTCTGCCATTAAAGAGCCTCCCAAAACCCCAATGTTCGCCCCTCTCTCTCACTCATTTTTGCCCGACACCAGCTCCAAAATTGTGAACGTCCAGGGATTGCTCCCACACAAAGGATGCCAGCACTAAAAGCTGTTGCTGGTCCTCACCCTCCCATGGCAACCCTTGCACAGACACACCAACACTGGGCCTCTGCCATTAAAGAGCCTCCCAAAACCCACAACGTTCGCCCCCTCTCTCTCACTCATTTTTGCCCAACACCAGCTCCAAAATTGTGAACGTCCAGGGATTGCTCCCACACAAAGGATGCCAGCACTAAAAGCTCTTGCTGGTCCTCACCCTCCCATGGCAGCCCTTGCACAGACACACCAACACTGGGCCTCTGCCATTAAAGAGCCTCCCAAAACCCACAACGTTCGCACCCTCTCTCCCTCACTCATTTTTGCCCAACACCAGCTCCAAAATTGTGAACGTCCAGGGATTGCTCCCACACAAAGGATGCCAGCACTAAAAGCTCTTGCTGGTCCTCACCCTCCCATGGCAACCCTTGCACAGACACACCAACACTGGGCCTCTGCCATTAAAGAGCCTCCCAAAACCCACAACGTTCGCTCCCTCTCTCTTTAAATCGTTTCTGCCCGACACCAGCTCCAAAATTGTGAACGTCCAGGGATTGCTCCCACACAAAGGATGCCAGCACGAAAAGCTGTTGCTGGTCCTCACCCTCCCATGGCAACCCTTGAACAGACACACCAACACTGGGCCTCTGCCATTAAAGAGCTTCCCAAAACCCACAACCTTCGCACCCTCTCTCTCACTCATTTTTGCCCAACACCAGCTCCAAAACTGTGAACGTCCAGGGATTGCTCCCACACAAAGGATGCCAGCACTAAAAGCTGTTGCTGGTCCTCACCCTCCCATGGCAACCCTTGCACAGACACACCAACACTGGGCCTCTGCCATTAAAGAGCCTCCCAAAACCCACAACGTTCGCACCCTCTCTCTCACTCATTTTTGCCCGACACCAGCTCCAAAATTGTGAACGTCCAGGGATTGCTCCCACACAAAGGATGCCAGCACTAAAAGCTCTTGCTGGTCCTCACCCTCCCATGGCAACCCTTGCACAGACACACCAACACTGGGCCTCTGCCATTAAAGAGCCTCCCAAAACCCACAACGTTCGCACCCTCTCTCTCACTCATTTTTGCCCGACACCAGCTCCAAAATTGTGAACGTCCAGGGATTGCTCCCACACAAAGGATGCCAGCACTAAAAGCTCTTGCTGGTCCTCACCCTCCCATGGCAACCCTTGCACAGACACACCAACACTGGGCCTCTGCCATTAAAGAGCCTCCCAAAACCCACAACGTTCGCACCATCTCTCTCTAAATGATTTTTGCCCGACACCAGCTCCAAAATTGTGAACGTCCAGGGATTGCTCCCACACAAAGGATGCCAGCACTAAAAGCTCTTGCTGGTCCTCACCCTCCAATGGCAACCCTTGCACAGACACACCAACACTGGGCCTCTGCCATTAAAGAGCCTCCCAAAATCCACAACGTTCGCACCATCTCTCTCTAAATGATTTTTGCCCGACACCAGCTCCAAAATTGTGAACGTCCAGGGATTGCTCCCACACAAAGGATGCCAGCACGAAAAGCTGTTGCTGGTCCTCACCCTCCCATGGCAACCCTTGCACAGACACACCAACACTGGGCCTCTGCCATTAAAGAGCCTCCCAAAACCCCAATGTTCGCCCCTCTCTCTCACTCATTTTTGCCCGACACCAGCTCCAAAATTGTGAACGTCCAGGGATTGCTCCCACACAAAGGATGCCAGCACTAAAAGCTGTTGCTGGTCCTCACCCTCCCATGGCAACCCTTGCACAGACACACCAACACTGGGCCTCTGCCATTAAAGAGCCTCCCAAAACCCACAACGTTCGCCCCCTCTCTCTCACTCATTTTTGCCCAACACCAGCTCCAAAATTGTGAACGTCCAGGGATTGCTCCCACACAAAGGATGCCAGCACTAAAAGCTCTTGCTGGTCCTCACCCTCCCATGGCAGCCCTTGCACAGACACACCAACACTGGGCCTCTGCCATTAAAGAGCCTCCCAAAACCCCAATGTTCGCCCCTCTCTCTCACTCATTTTTGCCCGACACCAGCTCCAAAATTGTGAACGTCCAGGGATTGCTCCCACACAAAGGATGCCAGCACTAAAAGCTGTTGCTGGTCCTCACCCTCCCATGGCAACCCTTGCACAGACACACCAACACTGGGCCTCTGCCATTAAAGAGCCTCCCAAAACCCACAACGTACGCACCATCTCTCTCTAAATGATTTTTGCCCGACACCAGCTCCAAAACTGTGAACGTCCAGGGATTGCTCCCACACAAAGGATGCCAGCAAGAAAAGCTGTTGCTGGTCCTCACCCTCCCATGGCAGCCCTTGCACAGACACACCAACACTGGGCCTCTGCCATTAAACCGCCTCCCAAAACCCACAACGTTCGACCCCTCTCTCCCTCACTCATTTTTGCCCGACACCAGCTCCAAAATTGTGAACGTCCAGGGATTGCTCCCACACAAAGGATGCCAGCACTAAAAGCTCTTGCTGGTCCTCACCCTCCCATGGCAACCCTTGCACAGACACACCAACACTGGGCCTCTGCCATTAAAGAGCCTCCCAAAACCCACAACGTTCGCCCCCTGTCTCTCACTCATTTTTGCCCGACACCAGCTCCAAAATTGTGAACGTCCAGGGATTGCTCCCACACAAAGGATGCCAGCACTAAAAGCTGTTGCTGGTCCTCACCCTCCCATGGCAACCCTTGCACAGACACACCAACACTGGGCCTCTGCCATTAAAGAGCCTCCCAAAACCCACAACGTTCGCACCATCTCTCCCTAAATCATTTTTGCCCAACACCACCTCCAAAATTGTGAACGTCCAGGGATTGCTCCCACACAAAGGATGCCAGCACTAAAAGCTCTTGCTGGTCCTCACCCTCCCATGGCAACCCTTGCACAGACACACCAACACTGGGCCTCTGCCATTAAAGAGCCTCCCAAAACCCCAACGTTCGCCCCTCTCTCTCACTCATTTTTGCCCAACACCAGCTCCAAAATTGTGAACGTCCAGGGATTGCTCCCACACAAAGGATGCCAGCACGAAAAGCTCTTGCTGGTCCTCACCCTCCAATGGCAACCCTTGCACAGACACACCAACACTGGGCCTCTGCCATTAAAGAGCCTCCCAAAACCCACAACGTTCGCACCCTCTCCCTCACTCATTTTTGCCCGACACCAGCTCCAAAATTGTGAACGTCCAGGGATTGCTCCCACACAAAGGATGCCAGCACTAAAAGCTCTTGCTGGTCCTCACCCTCCCATGGCAACCCTTGCACAGACACACCAACACTGGGCCTCTGCCATTAAAGAGCCTCCCAAAACCCACAACCTTCGCACCCTCTCTCTAAATCATTTTTGCCCAACACCAGCTCCAAAATTGTGAACGTCCAGGGATTGCTCCCACACAAAGGATGCCAGCACTAAAAGCTCTTGCTGGTCCTCACCCTCCCATGGCAACCCTTGCACAGACACACCAACACTGGGCCTCTGCCATTAAAGAGCCTCCCAAAACCCACAACCTTCGCACCCTCTCTCTCACTCATTTTTGCCCGACACCAGCTCCAAAATTGTGAACGTCCAGGGATTGCTCCCACACAAAGGATGCCAGCACTAAAAGCTCTTGCTGGTCCTCACCCTCCCATGGCAACCCTTGCACAGACACACCAACACTGGGCCTCTGCCATTAAAGAGCCTCCCAAAACCCACAACGTTCGCACCCTCTCTCTCACTCATTTTTGCCCGACACCAGCTCCAAAATTGTGAACGTCCAGGGATTGCTCCCACACAAAGGATGCCAGCACTAAAAGCTCTTGCTGGTCCTCACCCTCCCATGGCAGCCCTTGCACAGACACACCAACACTGGGCCTCTGCCATTAAAGAGCCTCCCAAAACCCACAACGTTCGCACCCTCTCTCCCTCACTCATTTTTGCCCAACACCACCTCCAAAATTGTGAACGTCCAGGGATTGCTCCCACACAAAGGATGCCAGCACTAAAAGCTCTTGCTGGTCCTCACCCTCCCATGGCAACCCTTGCACAGACACACCAACACTGGGCCTCTGCCATTAAAGAGCCTCCCAAAACCCACAACGTTCGCCCCTCTCTCTCACTCATTTTTGCCCGACACCAGCTCCAAAATTGTGAACGTCCAGGGATTGCTCCCACACAAAGGATGCCAGCACTAAAAGCTCTTGCTGGTCCTCACCCTCCCATGGCAACCCTTGCACAGACACACCAACACTGGGCCTCTGCCATTAAACCGCCTCCCAAAACCCCAACGTTCGCCCCTCTCTCTCACTCATTTTTGCCCGACACCAGCTCCAAAATTGTGAATGTCCAGGGATTGCTCCCACACAAAGGATGCCAGCACTAAAAGCTGTTGCTGGTCCTCACCCTCCCATGGCAACCCTTGAACAGACACACCAACACTGGGCCTCTGCCATTAAAGAGCCTCCCAAAACCCACAACGTTCGCCGCTCTCTCTCACTCATTTTTGCCCGACACCAGCTCCAAAATTGTGAACGTCCAGGGATTGCTCCCACACAAAGGATGCCAGCACTAAAAGCTCTTGCTGGTCCTCACCCTCCCATGGCAACCCTTGCACAGACACACCAACACTGGGCCTCTGCCATTAAAGAGCCTCCCAAAACCCACAACGTTCGCTCCCTCTCTCTTTAAATCGTTTCTGCCCGACACCACCTCCAAAATTGTGAACGTCCAGGGATTGCTCCCACACAAAGGATGCCAGCACGAAAAGCTGTTGCTGGACCTCACCCTCCCATGGCAACCCTTGCACAGACACACCAACACTGGGCCTCTGCCATTAAAGAGCCTCCCAAAACCCACAACCTTCGCACCATCTCTCTCTAAATCATTTTTGCCCGACACCAGCTCCAAAATTGTGAACGTCCAGGCATTGCTCCCACACAAAGGATGCCAGCACGAAAAGCTCTTGCTGGTCCTCACCCTCCCATGGCAACCCTTGCACAGACACACCAACACTGGGCCTCTGCCATTAAAGAGCCTCCCAAAACCCACAACGTTCGCACCATCTCTCTCTAAATGATTTTTGCCCGACACCAGCTCCAAAACTGTGAACGTCCAGGGATTGCTCCCACACAAAGGATGCCAGCAAGAAAAGCTGTTGCTGGACCTCACCTTCCCATGGCAACCCTTGCACAGACACACCAACACTGGGCCTCTGCCATTAAAGAGCCTCCCAAAACCCCAACGTTCGCCCCTCTCTCTCACTCATTTTTGCCCGACACCAGCTCCAAAATTGTGAACGTCCAGGGATTGCTCCCACACAAAGGATGCCAGCACTAAAAGCTCTTGCTGGTCCTCACCCTCCCATGGCAACCCTTGCACAGACACACCAACACTGGGCCTCTGCCATTAAAGAGCCTCCCAAAACCCACAACGTTCGCCCCCTCTCTCTCACTCATTTTTGCCCAACACCACCTCCAGAATTGTGAACGTCCAGGGATTGCTCCCACACAAAGGATGCCAGCACTAAAAGCTGTTGCTGGTCCTCACCCTCCCATGGCAACCCTTGCACAGACACACCAACACTGGGCCTCTGCCATTAAAGAGCCTCCCAAAACCCACAAGCTTCGCACCCTCTCTCTAAATCATTTTTGCCCAAAACCAGCTCCAAACTTGTGAACGTCCAGGGATTGCTCCCACACAAAGGATGCCAGCACTAAAAGCTGTTGCTGGTCCTCACCCTCCCATGGCAACCCTTGCACAGACACACCAACACTGGGCCTCTGCCATTAAACCGCCTCCCAAAACCCCAACGTTCGCCCCTCTCTCTCACTCATTTTTGCCCGACACCAGCTCCAAAATTGTGAATGTCCAGGGATTGCTCCCACACAAAGGATGCCAGCACTAAAAGCTGTTGCTGGTCCTCACCCTCCCATGGCAACCCTTGCACAGACACACCAACACTGGGCCTCTGCCATTAAAGAGCCTCCCAAAACCCACAACGTTCGCCGCTCTCTCTCACTCATTTTTGCCCGACACCAGCTCCAAAATTGTGAACGTCCAGGGATTGCTCCCACACAAAGGATGCCAGCACTAAAAGCTCTTGCTGGTCCTCACCCTCCCATGGCAACCCTTGCACAGACACACCAACACTGGGCCTCTGCCATTAAAGAGCCTCCCAAAACCCACAACGTTCGCTCCCTCTCTCTTTAAATCGTTTCTGCCCGACACCACCTCCAAAATTGTGAACGTCCAGGGATTGCTCCCACACAAAGGATGCCAGCACGAAAAGCTGTTGCTGGTCCTCACCCTCCCATGGCAACCCTTGCACAGACACACCAACACTGGGCCTCTGCCATTAAAGAGCCTCCCAAAACCCACAACCTTCGCACCATCTCTCTCTAAATCATTTTTGCCCGACACCAGCTCCAAAATTGTGAACGTCCAGGCATTGCTCCCACACAAAGGATGCCAGCACGAAAAGCTCTTGCTGGTCCTCACCCTCCCATGGCAACCCTTGCACAGACACACCAACACTGGGCCTCTGCCATTAAAGAGCCTCCCAAAACCCACAACGTTCGCACCATCTCTCTCTAAATGATTTTTGCCCGACACCAGCTCCAAAACTGTGAACGTCCAGGGATTGCTCCCACACAAAGGATGCCAGCAAGAAAAGCTGTTGCTGGACCTCACCTTCCCATGGCAACCCTTGCACAGACACACCAACACTGGGCCTCTGCCATTAAAGAGCCTCCCAAAACCCCAACGTTCGCCCCTCTCTCTCACTCATTTTTGCCCGACACCAGCTCCAAAATTGTGAACGTCCAGGGATTGCTCCCACACAAAGGATGCCAGCACTAAAAGCTCTTGCTGGTCCTCACCCTCCCATGGCAACCCTTGCACAGACACACCAACACTGGGCCTCTGCCATTAAAGAGCCTCCCAAAACCCACAACGTTCGCCCCCTCTCTCTCACTCATTTTTGCCCAACACCACCTCCAGAATTGTGAACGTCCAGGGATTGCTCCCACACAAAGGATGCCAGCACTAAAAGCTGTTGCTGGTCCTCACCCTCCCATGGCAACCCTTGCACAGACACACCAACACTGGGCCTCTGCCATTAAAGAGCCTCCCAAAACCCACAAGCTTCGCACCCTCTCTCTAAATCATTTTTGCCCAAAACCAGCTCCAAACTTGTGAACGTCCAGGGATTGCTCCCACACAAAGGATGCCAGCACTAAAAGCTGTTGCTGGTCCTCACCCTCCCATGGCAACCCTTGCACAGACACACCAACACTGGGCCTCTGCCATTAAACCGCCTCCCAAAACCCCAACGTTCGCCCCTCTCTCTCACTCATTTTTGCCCGACACCAGCTCCAAAATTGTGAATGTCCAGGGATTGCTCCCACACAAAGGATGCCAGCACTAAAAGCTCTTGCTGGTCCTCACCCTCCCATGGCAACCCTTGAACAGACACACCAACACTGGGCCTCTGCCATTAAAGAGCCTCCCAAAACCCACAACGTTCGCCGCTCTCTCACTCATTTTTGCCCGACACCAGCTCCAAAATTGTGAACGTCCAGGGATTGCTCCCACACAAAGGATGCCAGCACTAAAAGCTCTTGCTGGTCCTCACCCTCCCATGGCAACCCTTGCACAGACACACCAACACTGGGCCTCTGCCATTAAAGAGCCTCCCAAAACCCACAACGTTCGCACCCTCTCCCTCACTCATTTTTGCCCAACACCAGCTCCAAAATTGTGAACGTCCAGGGATTGCTCCCACACAAAGGATGCCAGCACGAAAAGCTGTTGCTGGTCCTCACCCTCCCATGGCAACCCTTGCACAGACACACCAACACTGGGCCTCTGCCATTAAAGAGCCTCCCAAAACCCACAACGTACGCACCATCTCTCTCTAAATGATTTTTGCCCAACACCAGCTCCAGAATTGTGAACGTCCAGGGATTGCTCCCACACAAAGGATGCCAGCAAGAAAAGCTGTTGCTGGTCCTCACCCTCCCATGGCAACCCTTGCACAGACACAACAACACTGCGCCTCTGCCATTAAACCGCCTCCCAAAACCCACAACGTTCGACCCCTCTCTCCCTCACTCATTTTTGCCCGACACCAGCTCCAAAATTGTGAACGTCCAGGGATTGCTCCCACACAAAGGATGCCAGCACTAAAAGCTCTTGCTGGTCCTCACCCTCCCATGGCAACCCTTGCACAGACACACCAACACTGGGCCTCTGCCATTAAAGAGCCTCCCAAAACCCACAACGTTCGCCCCCTCTCTCTCACTCATTTTTGCCCGACACCAGCTCCAAAATTGTGAACGTCCAGGGATTGCTCCCACACAAAGGATGCCAGCACTAAAAGCTCTTGCTGGTCCTCACCCTCCCATGGCAACCCTTGCACAGACACACCAACACTGGGCCTCTGCCATTAAAGAGCCTCCCAAAACCCACAACGTTCGCACCCTCTCTCCCTCACTCATTTTTGCCCAACACCAGCTCCAAAATTGTGAACGTCCAGGGATTGCTCCCACACAAAGGATGCCAGCACGAAAAGCTGTTGCTGGTCCTCACCCTCCCATGGCAACCCTTGCACAGACACACCAACACTGGGCCTCTGCCATTAAAGAGCCTCCCAAAACCCCAACGTTCGCCCCTCTCTCTCACTCATTTTTGCCCGACACCAGCTCCAAAATTGTGAACGTCCAGGGATTGCTCCCACACAAAGGATGCCAGCACGAAAAGCTCTTGCTGGTCCTCACCCTCCAATGGCAACCCTTGCACAGACACACCAACACTGGGCCTCTGCCATTAAAGAGCCTCCCAAAACCCACAACGTTCGCACCCTCTCTCTAAATCATTTTTGCCCAACACCAGCTCCAAAATTGTGAACGTCCAGGGATTGCTCCCACACAAAGGATGCCAGCACTAAAAGCTCTTGCTGGTCCTCACCCTCCCATGGCAACCCTTGCACAGACACACCAACACTGGGCCTCTGCCATTAAAGAGCCTCCCAAAACCCCAATATTCGCCCCTCTCTCTCACTCATTTTTGCCCGACACCAGCTCCAAAATTGTGAACGTCCAGGGATTGCTCCCACACAAAGGATGCCAGCACTAAAAGCTCTTGCTGGTCCTCACCCTCCCATGGCAACCCTTGCACAGACACACCAACACTGGGCCTCTGCCATTAAAGAGCCTCCCAAAACCCACAACGTTCGCACCCTCTCTCTCACTCATTTTTGCCCGACACCAGCTCCAAAATTGTGAACGTCCAGGGATTGCTCCCACACAAAGGATGCCAGCACTAAAAGCTCTTGCTGGTCCTCACCCTCCCATGGCAGCCCTTGCACAGACACACCAACACTGGGCCTCTGCCATTAAAGAGCCTCCCAAAACCCACAACGTTCGCACCCTCTCTCCCTCACTCATTTTTGCCCAACACCACCTCCAAAATTGTGAACGTCCAGGGATTGCTCCCACACAAAGGATGCCAGCACTAAAAGCTCTTGCTGGTCCTCACCCTCCCATGGCAACCCTTGCACAGACACACCAACACTGGGCCTCTGCCATTAAAGAGCCTCCCAAAACCCACAACGTTCGCCCCTCTCTCTCACTCATTTTTGCCCGACACCAGCTCCAAAATTGTGAACGTCCAGGGATTGCTCCCACACAAAGGATGCCAGCACTAAAAGCTCTTGCTGGTCCTCACCCTCCCATGGCAACCCTTGCACAGACACACCAACACTGGGCCTCTGCCATTAAACCGCCTCCCAAAACCCCAACGTTCGCCCCTCTCTCTCACTCATTTTTGCCCGACACCAGCTCCAAAATTGTGAATGTCCAGGGATTGCTCCCACACAAAGGATGCCAGCACTAAAAGCTGTTGCTGGTCCTCACCCTCCCATGGCAACCCTTGAACAGACACACCAACACTGGGCCTCTGCCATTAAAGAGCCTCCCAAAACCCACAACGTTCGCCGCTCTCTCTCACTCATTTTTGCCCGACACCAGCTCCAAAATTGTGAACGTCCAGGGATTGCTCCCACACAAAGGATGCCAGCACTAAAAGCTCTTGCTGGTCCTCACCCTCCCATGGCAACCCTTGCACAGACACACCAACACTGGGCCTCTGCCATTAAAGAGCCTCCCAAAACCCACAACGTTCGCTCCCTCTCTCTTTAAATCGTTTCTGCCCGACACCACCTCCAAAATTGTGAACGTCCAGGGATTGCTCCCACACAAAGGATGCCAGCACGAAAAGCTGTTGCTGGTCCTCACCCTCCCATGGCAACCCTTGCACAGACACACCAACACTGGGCCTCTGCCATTAAAGAGCCTCCCAAAACCCACAACCTTCGCACCATCTCTCTCTAAATCATTTTTGCCCGACACCAGCTCCAAAATTGTGAACGTCCAGGCATTGCTCCCACACAAAGGATGCCAGCACGAAAAGCTCTTGCTGGTCCTCACCCTCCCATGGCAACCCTTGCACAGACACACCAACACTGGGCCTCTGCCATTAAAGAGCCTCCCAAAACCCACAACGTTCGCACCATCTCTCTCTAAATGATTTTTGCCCGACACCAGCTCCAAAACTGTGAACGTCCAGGGATTGCTCCCACACAAAGGATGCCAGCAAGAAAAGCTGTTGCTGGACCTCACCTTCCCATGGCAACCCTTGCACAGACACACCAACACTGGGCCTCTGCCATTAAAGAGCCTCCCAAAACCCACAACATTCGCACCATCTCTCTCTAAATGATTTTTGCCCGACACCAGCTCCAAAACTGTGAACGTCCAGGGATTGCTCCCACACAAAGGATGTCAGCAAGAAAAGCTGTTGCTGGACCTCACCTTCCCATGGCAACCCTTGCACAGACACACCAACACTGGGCCTCTGCCATTAAAGAGCCTCCCAAAACCCCAACGTTCGCCCCTCTCTCTCACTCATTTTTGCCCAACACCAGCTCCAAAATTGTGAACGTCCAGGGATTGCTCCCACACAAAGGATGCCAGCACTAAAAGCTCTTGCTGGTCCTCACCCTCCCATGGCAACCCTTGCACAGACACACCAACACTGGGCCTCTGCCATTAAAGAGCCTCCCAAAACCCACAACGTTCACCCCCTCTCTCTCACTCATTTTTGCCCAACACCACCTCCAGAATTGTGAACGTCCAGGGATTGCTCCCACACAAAGGATGCCAGCACTAAAAGCTGTTGCTGGTCCTCACCCTCCCATGGCAACCCTTGCACAGACACACCAACACTGGGCCTCTGCCATTAAACCGCCTCCCAAAACCCCAACGTTCGCCCCTCTCTCTCACTCATTTTTGCCCGACACCAGCTCCAAAATTGTGAATGTCCAGGGATTGCTCCCACACAAAGGATGCCAGCACTAAAAGCTCTTGCTGGTCCTCACCCGCCCATGGCAACCCTTGAACAGACACACCAACACTGGGCCTCTGCCATTAAAGAGCCTCCCAAAACCCACAACGTTCGCCGCTCTCTCTCACTCATTTTTGCCCGACACCAGCTCCAAAATTGTGAACGTCCAGGGATTGCTCCCACACAAAGGATGCCAGCACTAAAAGCTCTTGCTGGTCCTCACCCTCCCATGGCAACCCTTGCACAGACACACCAACACTGGGCCTCTGCCATTAAAGAGCCTCCCAAAACCCACAACGTTCGCACCCTCTCCCTCACTCATTTTTGCCCAACACCAGCTCCAAAATTGTGAACGTCCAGGGATTGCTCCCACACAAAGGATGCCAGCACTAAAAGCTGTTGCTGGTCCTCACCCTCCCATGGCAACCCTTGCACAGACACACCAACACTGGGCCTCTGCCATTAAAGAGCCTCCCAAAACCCACAACCTTCGCACCCTCTCTCTAAATCATTTTTGCCCAACACCAGCTCCAAAATTGTGAACGTCCAGGGATTGCTCCCACACAAAGGATGCCAGCACTAAAAGCTCTTGCTGGTCCTCACCCTCCCATGGCAACCCTTGCACAGACACACCAACACTGGGCCTCTGCCATTAAAGAGCCTCCCAAAACCCCAATGTTCGCCCCTCTCTCTCACTCATTTTTGCCCGACACCAGCTCCAAAATTGTGAACGTCCAGGGATTGCTCCCACACAAAGGATGCCAGCACTAAAAGCTCTTGCTGGTCCTCACCCTCCCATGGCAACCCTTGCACAGACACACCAACACTGGGCCTCTGCCATTAAAGAGCCTCCCAAAACCCACAACGTTCGCACCCTCTCTCTCACTCATTTTTGCCCGACACCAGCTCCAAAATTGTGAACGTCCAGGGATTGCTCCCACACAAAGGATGCCAGCACTAAAAGCTCTTGCTGGTCCTCACCCTCCCATGGCAACCCTTGCACAGACACACCAACACTGGGCCTCTGCCATTAAAGAGCCTCCCAAAACCCACAACGTTCGCTCCCTCTCTCTTTAAATCGTTTCTGCCCGACACCACCTCCAAAATTGTGAACGTCCAGGGATTGCTCCCACACAAAGGATGCCAGCACTAAAAGCTGTTGCTGGTCCTCACCCTCCCATGGCAACCCTTGAACAGACACACCAACACTGGGCCTCTGCCATTAAAGAGCTTCCCAAAACCCACAACCTTCGCACCCTCTCTCTCACTCATTTTTGCCCAACACCAGCTCCAGAATTGTGAACGTCCAGGGATTGCTCCCACACAAAGGATGCCAGCACGAAAAGCTGTTGCTGGTCCTCACCCTCCCATGGCAACCCTTGCACAGACACACCAACACTGGGCCTCTGCCATTAAAGAGCCTCCCAAAACCCACAACGTTCGCACCCTCTCTCTCACTCATTTTTGCCCGACACCAGCTCCAAAATTGTGAACGTCCAGGGATTGCTCCCACACAAAGGATGCCAGCACTAAAAGCTCTTGCTGGTCCTCACCCTCCCATGGCAACCCTTGCACAGACACACCAACACTGGGCCTCTGCCATTAAAGAGCCTCCCAAAACCCACAACGTTCGCACCCTCTCTCTCACTCATTTTTGCCCGACACCAGCTCCAAAATTGTGAACGTCCAGGGATTGCTCCCACACAAAGGATGCCAGCACTAAAAGCTCTTGCTGGTCCTCACCCTCCCATGGCAACCCTTGCACAGACACACCAACACTGGGCCTCTGCCATTAAAGAGCCTCCCAAAACCCACAACGTTCGCACCATCTCTCTCTAAATGATTTTTGCCCGACACCAGCTCCAAAATTGTGAACGTCCAGGGATTGCTCCCACACAAAGGATGCCAGCACTAAAAGCTCTTGCTGGTCCTCACCCTCCAATGGCAACCCTTGCACAGACACACCAACACTGGGCCTCTGCCATTAAAGAGCCTCCCAAAATCCACAACGTTCGCACCATCTCTCTCTAAATGATTTTTGCCCGACACCAGCTCCAAAATTGTGAACGTCCAGGGATTGCTCCCACACAAAGGATGCCAGCACGAAAAGCTGTTGCTGGTCCTCACCCTCCCATGGCAACCCTTGCACAGACACACCAACACTGGGCCTCTGCCATTAAAGAGCCTCCCAAAACCCCAATGTTCGCCCCTCTCTCTCACTCATTTTTGCCCGACACCAGCTCCAAAATTGTGAACGTCCAGGGATTGCTCCCACACAAAGGATGCCAGCACTAAAAGCTCTTGCTGGTCCTCACCCTCCCATGGCAACCCTTGCACAGACACACCAACACTGGGCCTCTGCCATTAAAGAGCCTCCCAAAACCCACAACGTTCGCCCCCTCTCTCTCACTCATTTTTGCCCAACACCAGCTCCAAAATTGTGAACGTCCAGGGATTGCTCCCACACAAAGGATGCCAGCACTAAAAGCTCTTGCTGGTCCTCACCCTCCCATGGCAGCCCTTGCACAGACACACCAACACTGGGCCTCTGCCATTAAAGAGCCTCCCAAAACCCACAACGTTCGACCCCTCTCTCCCTCACTCATTTTTGCCCAACACCAGCTCCAAAATTGTGAACGTCCAGGGATTGCTCCCACACAAAGGATGCCAGCACGAAAAGCTGTTGCTGGTCCTCACCCTCCCATGGCAACCCTTGCACAGACACACCAACACTGGGCCTCTGCCATTAAAGAGCCTCCCAAAACCCACAACGTACGCACCATCTCTCTCTAAATGATTTTTGCCCAACACCAGCTCCAGAATTGTGAACGTCCAGGGATTGCTCCCACACAAAGGATGCCAGCAAGAAAAGCTGTTGCTGGTCCTCACCCTCCCATGGCAACCCTTGCACAGACACACCAACACTGGGCCTCTGCCATTAAACCGCCTCCCAAAACCCACAACGTTCGACCCCTCTCTCCCTCACTCATTTTTGCCCGACACCAGCTCCAAAATTGTGAACGTCCAGGGATTGCTCCCACACAAAGGATGCCAGCACTAAAAGCTCTTGCTGGTCCTCACCCTCCCATGGCAACCCTTGCACAGACACACCAACACTGGGCCTCTGCCATTAAAGAGCCTCCCAAAACCCACAACGTTCGCCCCCTCTCTCTCACTCATTTTTGCCCGACACCAGCTCCAAAATTGTGAACGTCCAGGGATTGCTCCCACACAAAGGATGCCAGCACTAAAAGCTCTTGCTGGTCCTCACCCTCCCATGGCAACCCTTGCACAGACACACCAACACTGGGCCTCTGCCATTAAAGAGCCTCCCAAAACCCACAAGCTTCGCACCCTCTCCCTAAATCATTTTTGCCCAACACCACCTCCAAAATTGTGAACGTCCAGGGATTGCTCCCACACAAAGGATGCCAGCACTAAAAGCTCTTGCTGGTCCTCACCCTCCCATGGCAACCCTTGCACAGACACACCAACACTGGGCCTCTGCCATTAAAGAGCCTCCCAAAACCCACAACGTTCGCACCATCTCTCCCTAAATCATTTTTGCCCGACACCAGCTCCAAAATTGTGAACGTCCAGGGATTGCTCCCACACAAAGGATGCCAGCACGAAAAGCTGTTGCTGGTCCTCACCCTCCCATGGCAACCCTTGCACAGACACACCAACACTGGGCCTCTGCCATTAAAGAGCCTCCCAAAACCCCAACGTTCGCCCCTCTCTCTCACTCATTTTTGCCCAACACCAGCTCCAAAATTGTGAACGTCCAGGGATTGCTCCCACACAAAGGATGCCAGCACTAAAAGCTCTTGCTGGTCCTCACCCTCCAATGGCAACCCTTGCACAGACACACCAACACTGGGCCTCTGCCATTAAAGAGCCTCCCAAAACCCACAACGTTCGCACCCTCTCCCTCACTCATTTTTGCCCAACACCACCTCCAAAATTGTGAACGTCCAGGGATTGCTCCCACACAAAGGATGCCAGCACTAAAAGCTCTTGCTGGTCCTCACCCTCCCATGGCAACCCTTGCACAGACACACCAACACTGGGCCTCTGCCATTAAAGAGCCTCCCAAAACCCCAATGTTCGCCCCTCTCTCTCACTCATTTTTGCCCGACACCAGCTCCAAAATTGTGAACGTCCAGGGATTGCTCCCACACAAAGGATGCCAGCACTAAAAGCTCTTGCTGGTCCTCACCCTCCCATGGCAACCCTTGCACAGACACACCAACACTGGGCCTCTGCCATTAAAGAGCCTCCCAAAACCCACAACGTTCGCACCCTCTCTCTCACTCATTTTTGCCCGACACCAGCTCCAAAATTGTGAACGTCCAGGGATTGCTCCCACACAAAGGATGCCAGCACTAAAAGCTCTTGCTGGTCCTCACCCTCCCATGGCAGCCCTTGCACAGACACACCAACACTGGGCCTCTGCCATTAAAGAGCCTCCCAAAACCCACAACGTTCGCACCCTCTCTCCCTCACTCATTTTTGCCCAACACCACCTCCAAAATTGTGAACGTCCAGGGATTGCTCCCACACAAAGGATGCCAGCACTAAAAGCTCTTGCTGGTCCTCACCCTCCCATGGCAACCCTTGCACAGACACACCAACACTGGGCCTCTGCCATTAAAGAGCCTCCCAAAACCCACAACGTTCGCACCCTCTCTCTCACTCATTTTTGCCCGACACCAGCTCCAAAATTGTGAACGTCCAGGGATTGCTCCCACACAAAGGATGCCAGCACTAAAAGCTCTTGCTGGTCCTCACCCTCCCATGGCAACCCTTGCACAGACACACCAACACTGGGCCTCTGCCATTAAACCGCCTCCCAAAACCCCAACGTTCGCCCCTCTCTCTCACTCATTTTTGCCCGACACCAGCTCCAAAATTGTGAATGTCCAGGGATTGCTCCCACACAAAGGATGCCAGCACTAAAAGCTGTTGCTGGTCCTCACCCTCCCATGGCAACCCTTGAACAGACACACCAACACTGGGCCTCTGCCATTAAAGAGCCTCCCAAAACCCACAACGTTCGCCGATCTCTCTCACTCATTTTTGCCCGACACCAGCTCCAAAATTGTGAACGTCCAGGGATTGCTCCCACACAAAGGATGCCAGCACTAAAAGCTCTTGCTGGTCCTCACCCTCCCATGGCAACCCTTGCACAGACACACCAACACTGGGCCTCTGCCATTAAAGAGCCTCCCAAAACCCACAACGTTCGCTCCCTCTCTCTTTAAATCGTTTCTGCCCGACACCACCTCCAAAATTGTGAACGTCCAGGGATTGCTCCCACACAAAGGATGCCAGCACGAAAAGCTGTTGCTGGTCCTCACCCTCCCATGGCAACCCTTGCACAGACACACCAACACTGGGCCTCTGCCATTAAAGAGCCTCCCAAAACCCACAACCTTCGCACCATCTCTCTCTAAATCATTTTTGCCCGACACCAGCTCCAAAATTGTGAACGTCCAGGCATTGCTCCCACACAAAGGATGCCAGCACGAAAAGCTCTTGCTGGTCCTCACCCTCCCATGGCAACCCTTGCACAGACACACCAACACTGGGCCTCTGCCATTAAAGAGCCTCCCAAAACCCACAACGTTCGCACCATCTCTCTCTAAATGATTTTTGCCCGACACCAGCTCCAAAACTGTGAACGTCCAGGGATTGCTCCCACACAAAGGATGCCAGCAAGAAAAGCTGTTGCTGGACCTCACCTTCCCATGGCAACCCTTGCACAGACACACCAACACTGGGCCTCTGCCATTAAAGAGCCTCCCAAAACCCCAACGTTCGCCCCTCTCTCTCACTCATTTTTGCCCGACACCAGCTCCAAAATTGTGAACGTCCAGGGATTGCTCCCACACAAAGGATGCCAGCACTAAAAGCTCTTGCTGGTCCTCACCCTCCCATGGCAACCCTTGCACAGACACACCAACACTGGGCCTCTGCCATTAAAGAGCCTCCCAAAACCCACAACGTTCGCCCCCTCTCTCTCACTCATTTTTGCCCAACACCACCTCCAGAATTGTGAACGTCCAGGGATTGCTCCCACACAAAGGATGCCAGCACTAAAAGCTGTTGCTGGTCCTCACCCTCCCATGGCAACCCTTGCACAGACACACCAACACTGGGCCTCTGCCATTAAAGAGCCTCCCAAAACCCACAAGCTTCGTGTGGGAGAATGGCTAGCTGAACAAAGGCATACCAACATAGAAATGATTACTTATCAGGATCTTAAGAAATACCGAAAACAGCTAGTCTAGGAGCTAATTAGAAACAAGGATAAGTTACCATTGCTTGTGAGAAAGAATGTGAAAGCAGGGACTCGCGATAAGAAGGTATGCAGGGGAGTCACTAAAGCAGTGGTCCCCCTGGACCTATTGGCCCTGCTTGTGTGCATAGCTCTCACGGGAACCAAGGTCCTGCTGGTCCTCCAGGCTCCCCTGGTCCCCCTGGTTAGACTAACGGAACATGACCTTTAGGCTGTTAACCAATGAGGAGCTTAGCTTTTGCAATATGTATGAGCTAATTAAGAATGCTATAAATTGTGTAACCGAAGGATAATAAATGAAGTCGCTTTATCACTCATATTGAGTGTGCTGCTTCTTCCGCGCCGGCATTTGGCGCCCGAACAGGGACTCCGGCGACCTGATAGCAGAGTCCGGAGGACCAGAGTTCGCGAACAGGGACTCCGGCGACCTGATAGCAGAGTCCGGAGGATCAGAGTTCGCGAACAGGGACCCCGGCGACCTGATAGCAGAGTCCGGAGGATCAGAGTTCGGGAACAGGGACCTGAGACGGAGTCCAGGAGCATAATACCGGCGCCTGCACAGGGGGGCTCGTATCGGCAGTGTACGACGGGGAAGGATCCGGCAAACGCAGATCTACTCGGGGACACGACTCTCGCCCACAGCAGACGAGACTACCCAGGAAAGACTGCCACAAGAAGAAGACGTCATGGAATTGGAGGTAGCTCAAAAATTATTATGCCGCTTTTTAGAAAAGCGAGGGGTAGGTCCGTTAAAGGACCTGGATGATTTGAAGGACAGTAAACGAAGCTTGCTGATCACTCATATTGAGCGACTGCTTCTTCCCTCCGTCTTGACGAAATGGCACGACAAATTCGCGCCCGGGAACAGGGACCCCGGCGACCTGATAGCAGAGTCCGGAGGCAGACCCTGGCGCCCCGGCGACCTGATAGCAGAGTCCGGGAATAGACCTCGGCGACCCGATAGCGGAGTCCGAGAGCCACGGTCGACGGAGATTTGGAGTGGTCCTGTAAGCAGCGCAGGAGGCGGAAGGGAGTTTTTCCCCGCGCCCGGGAGCACCTATAGAGGCTGTCCCGCCTGCCACGCGCCGCCGAAGTTTGTAAAGGCTGCAATAGAGCTCTTAAATGAGGTATGAACAAACAAGCGGCGTATAATTTGCTCAGATGCTTTTTAGAAAAGCGGGGCATTAAAGATATAGACTTAAAGAAGGAACTAAATGATCTCTTAGCCTATGGAGAACTTAAGGGGGTTTTTACCGACCCCAACACGGTGTTTGAAGAAGAGGAGTGGAGAAAGCTAGGAGATAAATTGTTTGATGCTGTTATTAATGAGGAAAAAGCAGCAAAGAAATTAATGAAGCCGTGGCGAGCGGTAACGAATACTCTGGCCATGCATAAGGCAGAGCAGCACGTTGCCGCCGCTGAAAGGTTGAGCAGCACAGCCCCCACCGGGGGTACCTCTGTGCAGCCAACGGCCCCAACGGCTCCAGACTGCCCCCTGCCCCCTTCTGTGCGGACTATTGTTATCCCGCAAAGTTCTAGGGAGGCTTGGGACCTGTCTCGTTTAAACTCCACATTGGAGAGCGAGAGACAGGAGTCTCCGCTGGCGGAGCAGGCAGCACCTGAGGCGATGAGTATTGACCCGATCGCAGATACAGGCCCGGGGCCGGGCACTACTGCTGCTCCACTGCACAGCCATAGGAATAATTCCTTTTTGACCATGCATAAAGCCGAACAGCGAGTTGCCGCCGCCGCCGTCCTGTCATTCGTTACGACTACACCAGCACCGCGGCCTCCGCCAGCCCCTTCTTGGCCCGTCTCCATCACGCCAGCGCCGGCTGCAGCGCATTTGCTTGTTATGAATGGAGCAGGAGACTTGCTGAGGCTCCGTCTGGGCCGGTGGACTGCAGGCTCCTCCTTCGGTGCCTGCTGCTTGGCCCTCGCCCCCGCCGCCTCTTCTTCCTCCTCCTCCGCGTCAGAGTACTTGTCCCTGCCGCTGCCGTAGGAGAGGAGCCGGTTACCGTTCACGGTCCGGTTCTTCCACCGCTGCTGCTCGCTCTCCTCCTCCTCCTCCTCCTCCTCCTCCTCCCCTCCTTCCTCGTCGCCGTCCCCGGGCTCCCGCACGCCCTGAGCCGCCGCCGGCCTCTTGGGCGGCCGAAATAGCTCAGTTGGGAGAGCGTTAGACTGAAGATCTAAAGGTCCCTGGTTCGATCCCGGCTTTCGGCAAGAAGTGTTTTCAAGCCTGCCGTGGAGGGAAGCACCAGCGATAGCAACAGACGACCAT
Source organism: Morus bassanus (assembly GCA_031468815.1). Taxonomy (NCBI): domain Eukaryota; kingdom Metazoa; phylum Chordata; class Aves; order Suliformes; family Sulidae; genus Morus; species Morus bassanus. Next base: position 46,474,751 of record CM062572.1, on the reverse strand, counting down.
CGGCAGCCACTAGCTGAGAGCCTCTCTTTGGCCGCAGTGAAAAAGCTGCGAACAGAAGTCTTAACCATAGGCACTCCTAGTGTGCCATAAGGACTGTTGCCGTATAGTCAAATGCATTGAGCAAGTAATTGTTTGTGATTAGCAATAGTTGTGCGAAAACGCGGTCCTAGCAACCAGTGATTTAAAAGATGTGGCCGATAGCCCTTGTTGTACTTGGTACCATTGGAATTGATGCCTCAGCGGTACCCTCACTGTCTTTTGATCTTAGGGAAAATGTGTGGGTAACGCTTAGTCGAGCCATAAACACACCACCTCTCCTGTCCTGAGTGACCCCCACAACAGATGGAGCCGCAAGTCATGGCCTAAATGAACTCAGTGGACATTTTGTGGACATTTGTGTACATTTTAAAGATATTTTACAGGGGTGGTCCGTAGACTAAGGGAATGATAAATGATATCTGTGTATTATATCAAAGGACGGGAAGGGGGGTAGTGGTTAATGAGTTTGTATTGGACAGTGTGGGACCTGATCATGATGTAAATGGTATGGAATAAGGGGTGGATACTGTCCTGGTTTCAGCTGGGATAGAGTTAATTTTTTTTCATAGTAGCTAGTGTGGGGCTATGTTTTGGATTTACGCTGAAAACAGTGCTGATAACGTGGAGATGTTTTCATTGTTGCTAAGTAGTGCTTACAGTAGTCAAGGACTTTTTCAGCTTCCCATGCTCTGCTGGGTGCACAAGAAGAAGAAGTGGGGGGGGACATTTGGAGTGATGGCGTTTGTCTTCCCAAGTAACCGTTACGCGTGATGGAGCCCTGCTTTCCTGGGGATGGCTGAACACCTGCCTGCCCACGGGAAGCAGTGAATTAATTCCTTCTTTTGCTTTGCTTGTGCACGCGGCTTTTGCTTTGCCTATTAAACTGTCTTTATCAAAAAAAAAAAAAAAAAAAAAAAAAAAAAAAGCCTGACCAAAGGATGGAGCTGCTGCATGTAATAAATAGGCCAGTGATAGACTGTCTTATGTGAATAAGGTTAAGTGAAGGAATACTTGTTGCCGGTTGTGAAAGCAAATGCATGATATGGGGGCACTACAGCCAGGCTTGCCTAATCCCGCTATGATACCTGAAGGCTGGCATCTGCTCATCGTAGACTTGAAAGACTGTTTCTTTACCATAGCACTGCATGAGGAAGGCCTAACCAACTGGCTAGGTTTGGGGGGATGGCTTAAGGGGATAGTGCAAAGCTTATTAATGGTATTAATCATTGTCATAATAGGGCTTGTTTTGCTTAGTCTGCTTATGTCTTGTATTAAGTGCCTCATTTTACAAGCTACGCACAATATTTGGGTAGCACAAAATAAAAACGGGGGAATTGTGGGAGAATGGCTAGCTGAACAAAGGCATACCAACATAGAAATGATTACTTATCAGGATCTTAAGAAATACCGAAAACAGCTAGTCTAGGAGCTAATTAGAAACAAGGATAAGTTACCATTGCTTGTGAGAAAGAATGTGAAAGCAGGGACTCGCGATAAGAAGGTATGCAGGGGAGTCACTAAAGCAGTGGTCCCCCTGGACCTATTGGCCCTGCTTGTGTGCATAGCTCTCACGGGAACCAAGGTCCTGCTGGTCCTCCAGGCTCCCCTGGTCCCCCTGGTTAGACTAACGGAACATGACCTTTAGGCTGTTAACCAATGAGGAGCTTAGCTTTTGCAATATGTATGAGCTAATTAAGAATGCTATAAATTGTGTAACCGAAGGATAATAAATGAAGTCGCTTTATCACTCATATTGAGTGTGCTGCTTCTTCCGCGCCGGCAGCTTCGCACCCTCTCTCTAAATCATTTTTGCCCAAAACCAGCTCCAAACTTGTGAACGTCCAGGGATTGCTCCCACACAAAGGATGCCAGCACTAAAAGCTGTTGCTGGTCCTCACCCTCCCATGGCAACCCTTGCACAGACACACCAACACTGGGCCTCTGCCATTAAACCGCCTCCCAAAACCCCAACGTTCGCCCCTCTCTCTCACTCATTTTTGCCCGACACCAGCTCCAAAATTGTGAATGTCCAGGGATTGCTCCCACACAAAGGATGCCAGCACTAAAAGCTCTTGCTGGTCCTCACCCTCCCATGGCAACCCTTGAACAGACACACCAACACTGGGCCTCTGCCATTAAAGAGCCTCCCAAAACCCACAACGTTCGCCGCTCTCTCTCTCACTCATTTTTGCCCGACACCAGCTCCAAAATTGTGAACGTCCAGGGATTGCTCCCACACAAAGGATGCCAGCACTAAAAGCTCTTGCTGGTCCTCACCCTCCCATGGCAACCCTTGCACAGACACACCAACACTGGGCCTCTGCCATTAAAGAGCCTCCCAAAACCCACAACGTTCGCACCCTCTCCCTCACTCATTTTTGCCCAACACCAGCTCCAAAATTGTGAACGTCCAGGGATTGCTCCCACACAAAGGATGCCAGCACTAAAAGCTGTTGCTGGTCCTCACCCTCCCATGGCAACCCTTGCACAGACACACCAACACTGGGCCTCTGCCATTAAAGAGCCTCCCAAAACCCACAACCTTCGCACCCTCTCTCTAAATCATTTTTGCCCAACACCAGCTCCAAAATTGTGAACGTCCAGGGATTGCTCCCACACAAAGGATGCCAGCACTAAAAGCTCTTGCTGGTCCTCACCCTCCCATGGCAACCCTTGCACAGACACACCAACACTGGGCCTCTGCCATTAAAGAGCCTCCCAAAACCCCAATGTTCGCCCCTCTCTCTCACTCATTTTTGCCCGACACCAGCTCCAAAATTGTGAACGTCCAGGGATTGCTCCCACACAAAGGATGCCAGCACTAAAAGCTCTTGCTGGTCCTCACCCTCCCATGGCAACCCTTGCACAGACACACCAACACTGGGCCTCTGCCATTAAAGAGCCTCCCAAAACCCACAACGTTCGCACCCTCTCTCTCACTCATTTTTGCCCGACACCAGCTCCAAAATTGTGAACGTCCAGGGATTGCTCCCACACAAAGGATGCCAGCACTAAAAGCTCTTGCTGGTCCTCACCCTCCCATGGCAGCCCTTGCACAGACACACCAACACTGGGCCTCTGCCATTAAAGAGCCTCCCAAAACCCACAACGTTCGCACCCTCTCTCCCTCACTCATTTTTGCCCAACACCACCTCCAAAATTGTGAACGTCCAGGGATTGCTCCCACACAAAGGATGCCAGCACTAAAAGCTCTTGCTGGTCCTCACCCTCCCATGGCAACCCTTGCACAGACACACCAACACTGGGCCTCTGCCATTAAAGAGCCTCCCAAAACCCACAACGTTCGCACCATCTCTCCCTAAATCATTTTTGCCCGACACCAGCTCCAAAATTGTGAACGTCCAGGGATTGCTCCCACACAAAGGATGCCAGCACTAAAAGCTCTTGCTGGTCCTCACCCTCCCATGGCAACCCTTGCACAGACACACCAACACTGGGCCTCTGCCATTAAACCGCCTCCCAAAACCCCAACGTTCGCCCCTCTCTCTCACTCATTTTTGCCCGACACCAGCTCCAAAATTGTGAATGTCCAGGGATTGCTCCCACACAAAGGATGCCAGCACTAAAAGCTGTTGCTGGTCCTCACCCTCCCATGGCAACCCTTGAACAGACACACCAACACTGGGCCTCTGCCATTAAAGAGCCTCCCAAAACCCACAACGTTCGCCGCTCTCTCTCACTCATTTTTGCCCGACACCAGCTCCAAAATTGTGAACGTCCAGGGATTGCTCCCACACAAAGGATGCCAGCACTAAAAGCTCTTGCTGGTCCTCACCCTCCCATGGCAACCCTTGCACAGACACACCAACACTGGGCCTCTGCCATTAAAGAGCCTCCCAAAACCCACAACGTTCGCTCCCTCTCTCTTTAAATCGTTTCTGCCCGACACCACCTCCAAAATTGTGAACGTCCAGGGATTGCTCCCACACAAAGGATGCCAGCACGAAAAGCTGTTGCTGGTCCTCACCCTCCCATGGCAACCCTTGCACAGACACACCAACACTGGGCCTCTGCCATTAAAGAGCCTCCCAAAACCCACAACCTTCGCACCATCTCTCTCTAAATCATTTTTGCCCGACACCAGCTCCAAAATTGTGAACGTCCAGGCATTGCTCCCACACAAAGGATGCCAGCACGAAAAGCTCTTGCTGGTCCTCACCCTCCCATGGCAACCCTTGCACAGACACACCAACACTGGGCCTCTGCCATTAAAGAGCCTCCCAAAACCCACAACGTTCGCACCATCTCTCTCTAAATGATTTTTGCCCGACACCAGCTCCAAAACTGTGAACGTCCAGGGATTGCTCCCACACAAAGGATGCCAGCAAGAAAAGCTGTTGCTGGACCTCACCTTCCCATGGCAACCCTTGCACAGACACACCAACACTGGGCCTCTGCCATTAAAGAGCCTCCCAAAACCCCAACGTTCGCCCCTCTCTCTCACTCATTTTTGCCCGACACCAGCTCCAAAATTGTGAACGTCCAGGGATTGCTCCCACACAAAGGATGCCAGCACTAAAAGCTCTTGCTGGTCCTCACCCTCCCATGGCAACCCTTGCACAGACACACCAACACTGGGCCTCTGCCATTAAAGAGCCTCCCAAAACCCACAACGTTCGCCCCCTCTCTCTCACTCATTTTTGCCCAACACCACCTCCAGAATTGTGAACGTCCAGGGATTGCTCCCACACAAAGGATGCCAGCACTAAAAGCTGTTGCTGGTCCTCACCCTCCCATGGCAACCCTTGCACAGACACACCAACACTGGGCCTCTGCCATTAAAGAGCCTCCCAAAACCCACAACGTTCGCCGCTCTCTCTCTCACTCATTTTTGCCCAACACCAGCTCCAAAATTGTGAACGTCCAGGGATTGCTCCCACACAAAGGATGCCAGCACTAAAAGCTCTTGCTGGTCCTCACCCTCCCATGGCAACCCTTGCACAGACACACCAACACTGGGCCTCTGCCATTAAAGAGCCTCCCAAAACCCACAACGTTCGCACCCTCTCCCTCACTCATTTTTGCCCAACACCAGCTCCAAAATTGTGAACGTCCAGGGATTGCTCCCACACAAAGGATGCCAGCACTAAAAGCTGTTGCTGGTCCTCACCCTCCCATGGCAACCCTTGCACAGACACACCAACACTGGGCCTCTGCCATTAAAGAGCCTCCCAAAACCCACAACCTTCGCACCCTCTCTCTAAATCATTTTTGCCCAACACCAGCTCCAAAATTGTGAACGTCCAGGGATTGCTCCCACACAAAGGATGCCAGCACTAAAAGCTCTTGCTGGTCCTCACCCTCCCATGGCAACCCTTGCACAGACACACCAACACTGGGCCTCTGCCATTAAAGAGCCTCCCAAAACCCCAATGTTCGCCCCTCTCTCTCACTCATTTTTGCCCGACACCAGCTCCAAAATTGTGAACGTCCAGGGATTGCTCCCACACAAAGGATGCCAGCACTAAAAGCTCTTGCTGGTCCTCACCCTCCCATGGCAACCCTTGCACAGACACACCAACACTGGGCCTCTGCCATTAAAGAGCCTCCCAAAACCCACAACGTTCGCACCATCTCTCCCTAAATCATTTTTGCCCGACACCAGCTCCAAAATTGTGAACGTCCAGGGATTGCTCCCACACAAAGGATGCCAGCACTAAAAGCTCTTGCTGGTCCTCACCCTCCCATGGCAACCCTTGCACAGACACACCAACACTGGGCCTCTGCCATTAAACCGCCTCCCAAAACCCCAACGTTCGCCCCTCTCTCTCACTCATTTTTGCCCGACACCAGCTCCAAAATTGTGAATGTCCAGGGATTGCTCCCACACAAAGGATGCCAGCACTAAAAGCTGTTGCTGGTCCTCACCCTCCCATGGCAACCCTTGAACAGACACACCAACACTGGGCCTCTGCCATTAAAGAGCCTCCCAAAACCCACAACGTTCGCCGCTCTCTCTCACTCATTTTTGCCCGACACCAGCTCCAAAATTGTGAACGTCCAGGGATTGCTCCCACACAAAGGATGCCAGCACTAAAAGCTCTTGCTGGTCCTCACCCTCCCATGGCAACCCTTGCACAGACACACCAACACTGGGCCTCTGCCATTAAAGAGCCTCCCAAAACCCACAACGTTCGCTCCCTCTCTCTTTAAATCGTTTCTGCCCGACACCACCTCCAAAATTGTGAACGTCCAGGGATTGCTCCCACACAAAGGATGCCAGCACGAAAAGCTGTTGCTGGTCCTCACCCTCCCATGGCAACCCTTGCACAGACACACCAACACTGGGCCTCTGCCATTAAAGAGCCTCCCAAAACCCACAACCTTCGCACCATCTCTCTCTAAATCATTTTTGCCCGACACCAGCTCCAAAATTGTGAACGTCCAGGCATTGCTCCCACACAAAGGATGCCAGCACGAAAAGCTCTTGCTGGTCCTCACCCTCCCATGGCAACCCTTGCACAGACACACCAACACTGGGCCTCTGCCATTAAAGAGCCTCCCAAAACCCACAACGTTCGCACCATCTCTCTCTAAATGATTTTTGCCCGACACCAGCTCCAAAACTGTGAACGTCCAGGGATTGCTCCCACACAAAGGATGCCAGCAAGAAAAGCTGTTGCTGGACCTCACCTTCCCATGGCAACCCTTGCACAGACACACCAACACTGGGCCTCTGCCATTAAAGAGCCTCCCAAAACCCCAACGTTCGCCCCTCTCTCTCACTCATTTTTGCCCGACACCAGCTCCAAAATTGTGAACGTCCAGGGATTGCTCCCACACAAAGGATGCCAGCACTAAAAGCTCTTGCTGGTCCTCACCCTCCCATGGCAACCCTTGCACAGACACACCAACACTGGGCCTCTGCCATTAAAGAGCCTCCCAAAACCCACAACGTTCGCCCCCTCTCTCTCACTCATTTTTGCCCAACACCACCTCCAGAATTGTGAACGTCCAGGGATTGCTCCCACACAAAGGATGCCAGCACTAAAAGCTGTTGCTGGTCCTCACCCTCCCATGGCAACCCTTGCACAGACACACCAACACTGGGCCTCTGCCATTAAAGAGCCTCCCAAAACCCACAAGCTTCGCACCCTCTCTCTCTAAATGATTTTTGCCCGACACCAGCTCCAAAATTGTGAACGTCCAGGGATTGCTCCCACACAAAGGATGCCAGCACGAAAAGCTGTTGCTGGTCCTCACCCTCCCATGGCAACCCTTGCACAGACACACCAACACTGGGCCTCTGCCATTAAAGAGCCTCCCAAAACCCACAACCTTCGCACCATCTCTCTCTAAATGATTTTTGCCCGACACCAGCTCCAAAATTGTGAACGTCCAGGGATTGCTCCCACACAAAGGATGCCAGCACTAAAAGCTGTTGCTGGTCCTCACCCTCCCATGGCAACCCTTGAACAGACACACCAACACTGGGCCTCTGCCATTAAAGAGCCTCCCAAAACCCACAACGTTCGCCGCTCTCTCTCACTCATTTTTGCCCGACACCAGCTCCAAAATTGTGAACGTCCAGGGATTGCTCCCACACAAAGGATGCCAGCACTAAAAGCTCTTGCTGGTCCTCACCCTCCCATGGCAACCCTTGCACAGACACACCAACACTGGGCCTCTGCCATTAAAGAGCCTCCCAAAACCCACAACGTTCGCACCCTCTCCCTCACTCATTTTTGCCCAACACCAGCTCCAAAATTGTGAACGTCCAGGGATTGCTCCCACACAAAGGATGCCAGCACTAAAAGCTGTTGCTGGTCCTCACCCTCCCATGGCAACCCTTGCACAGACACACCAACACTGGGCCTCTGCCATTAAAGAGCCTCCCAAAACCCACAACGTTCGCACCCTCTCTCTCTAAATCATTTTTGCCCGACACCACCTCCAAAATTGTGAACGTCCAGGGATTGCTCCCACACAAAGGATGCCAGCGCTAAAAGCTCTTGCTGGTCCTCACCCTCCCATGGCAACCCTTGCACAGACACACCAACACTGGGCCTCTGCCATTAAAGAGCCTCCCAAAACCCACAACCTTCGCACCCTCTCTCTCTAAATCATTTTTGCCCGACACCAGCTCCAGAATTGTGAACGTCCAGGGATTGCTCCCACACTAAGGATGCCAGCACTAAAAGCTCTTGCTGGTCCTCACCCTCCCATGGCAACCCTTGCACAGACACACCAACACTGGGCCTCTGCCATTAAAGAGCCTCCCAAAACCCACAACGTTCGCATCCTCTCTCTAAATCTTTTTTGCCCGACACCAGCTCCAAAATTGTGAACGTCCAGGGATTGCTCCCACACAAAGGATGCCAGCACTAAAAGCTCTTGCTGGTCCTCACCCTCCCATGGCAACCCTTGCACAGACACACCAACACTGGGCCTCTGCCATTAAAGAGCCTCCCAAAACCCCAACGTTCGCCCCTCTCTCTCACTCATTTTTGCCCGACACCAGCTCCAAAATTGTGAACGTCCAGGGATTGCTCCCACACAAAGGATGCCAGCACGAAAAGGTGTTGCTGGTCCTCACCCTCCCATGGCAACCCTTGCACAGACACACCAACACTGGGCCTCTGCCATTAAAGAGCCTCCCAAAACCCCAATGTTCGCCCCTCTCTCTCACTCATTTTTGCCCGACACCAGCTCCAAAATTGTGAACGTCCAGGGATTGCTCCCACACAAAGGATGCCAGCACTAAAAGCTCTTGCTGGTCCTCACCCTCCCATGGCAACCCTTGCACAGACACACCAACACTGGGCCTCTGCCATTAAAGAGCCTCCCAAAACCCACAACGTTCGCACCCTCTCCCTCACTCATTTTTGCCCAACACCACCTCCAAAATTGTGAACGTCCAGGGATTGCTCCCACACAAAGGATGCCAGCACTAAAAGCTCTTGCTGGTCCTCACCCTCCCATGGCAACCCTTGCACAGACACACCAACACTGGGCCTCTGCCATTAAAGAGCCTCCCAAAACCCCAATGTTCGCCCCTCTCTCTCACTCATTTTTGCCCGACACCAGCTCCAAAATTGTGAACGTCCAGGGATTGCTCCCACACAAAGGATGCCAGCACTAAAAGCTCTTGCTGGTCCTCACCCTCCCATGGCAACCCTTGCACAGACACACCAACACTGGGCCTCTGCCATTAAAGAGCCTCCCAAAACCCACAACGTTCGCACCCTCTCTCTCACTCATTTTTGCCCAACACCAGCTCCAAAATTGTGAACGTCCAGGGATTGCTCCCACACAAAGGATGCCAGCACTAAAAGCTGTTGCTGGTCCTCACCCTCCCATGGCAACCCTTGCACAGACACACCAACACTGGGCCTCTGCCATTAAAGAGCCTCCCAAAACCCACAACGTTCGCTCCCTCTCTCTCTAAATCATTTTTGCCCGACACCACCTCCAAAATTGTGAACGTCCAGGGATTGCTCCCACACAAAGGATGCCAGCACTAAAAGCTGTTGCTGGTCCTCACCCTCCCATGGCAACCCTTGCACAGACACACCAACACTGGGCCTCTGCCATTAAAGAGCCTCCCAAAACCCACAACGTTCGCACCCTCTCTCTCACTCATTTTTGCCCAACACCACCTCCAAAATTGTGAACGTCCAGGGATTGCTCCCACACAAAGGATGCCAGCAAGAAAAGCTGTTGCTGGTCCTCACCCTCCCATGGCAACCCTTGCACAGACACACCAACACTGGGCCTCTGCCATTAAAGAGCCTCCCAAAACCCACAACGTTCGACCCCTCTCTCCCTCACCCATTTTTGCCCGACACCACCTCCAAAATTGTGAACGTCCAGGGATTGCTCCCACACAAAGGATGCCAGCACTAAAAGCTCTTGCTGGTCCTCACCCTCCCATGGCAACCCTTGCACAGACACACCAACACTGGGCCTCTGCCATTAAAGAGCCTCCCAAAACCCACAACGTTCGCACCATCTCTCCCTCACTCATTTTTGCCCGACACCAGCTCCAAAATTGTGAACGTCCAGGGATTGCTCCCACACAAAGGATGCCAGCACGAAAAGCTGTTGCTGGTCCTCACCCTCCCATGGCAACCCTTGCACAGACACACCAACACTGGGCCTCTGCCATTAAAGAGCCTCCCAAAACCCCAATGTTCGCCCCTCTCTCTCACTCATTTTTGCCCGACACCAGCTCCAAAATTGTGAACGTCCAGGGATTGCTCCCACACAAAGGATGCCAGCACTAAAAGCTCTTGCTGGTCCTCACCCTCCCATGGCAACCCTTGCACAGACACACCAGCACTGGGCCTCTGCCATTAAAGAGCCTCCCAAAACCCACAACGTTCGCCCCCTCTCTCTCACTCATTTTTGCCCAACACCAGCTCCAAAATTGTGAACGTCCAGGGATTGCTCCCACACAAAGGATGCCAGCACTAAAAGCTCTTGCTGGTCCTCACCCTCCCATGGCAGCCCTTGCACAGACACACCAACACTGGGCCTCTGCCATTAAAGAGCCTCCCAAAACCCACAACGTTCGACCCCTCTCTCCCTCACTCATTTTTGCCCAACACCAGCTCCAAAATTGTGAACGTCCAGGGATTGCTCCCACACAAAGGATGCCAGCACGAAAAGCTGTTGCTGGTCCTCACCCTCCCATGGCAACCCTTGCACAGACACACCAACACTGGGCCTCTGCCATTAAAGAGCCTCCCAAAACCCACAACGTACGCACCATCTCTCTCTAAATGATTTTTGCCCAACACCAGCTCCAGAATTGTGAACGTCCAGGGATTGCTCCCACACAAAGGATGCCAGCAAGAAAAGCTGTTGCTGGTCCTCACCCTCCCATGGCAACCCTTGCACAGACACACCAACACTGGGCCTCTGCCATTAAACCGCCTCCCAAAACCCACAACGTTCGACCCCTCTCTCCCTCACTCATTTTTGCCCGACACCAGCTCCAAAATTGTGAACGTCCAGGGATTGCTCCCACACAAAGGATGCCAGCACTAAAAGCTCTTGCTGGTCCTCACCCTCCCATGGCAACCCTTGCACAGACACACCAACACTGGGCCTCTGCCATTAAAGAGCCTCCCAAAACCCACAACGTTCGCCCCCTCTCCCTCACTCATTTTTGCCCGACACCAGCTCCAAAATTGTGAACGTCCAGGGATTGCTCCCACACAAAGGATGCCAGCACTAAAAGCTCTTGCTGGTCCTCACCCTCCCATGGCAACCCTTGCACAGACACACCAACACTGGGCCTCTGCCATTAAAGAGCCTCCCAAAACCCACAAGCTTCGCACCCTCTCCCTAAATCATTTTTGCCCAACACCACCTCCAAAATTGTGAACGTCCAGGGATTGCTCCCACACAAAGGATGCCAGCACTAAAAGCTCTTGCTGGTCCTCACCCTCCAATGGCAACCCTTGCACAGACACACCAACACTGGGCCTCTGCCATTAAAGAGCCTCCCAAAACCCACAACCTTCGCACCCTCTCTCTAAATCATTTTTGCCCAACACCAGCTCCAAAATTGTGAACGTCCAGGGATTGCTCCCACACAAAGGATGCCAGCACGAAAAGCTGTTGCTGGTCCTCACCCTCCCATGGCAACCCTTGCACAGACACACCAACACTGGGCCTCTGCCATTAAAGAGCCTCCCAAAACCCACAACCTTCGCACCCTCTCTCTAAATCATTTTTGCCCAACACCAGCTCCAAAATTGTGAACGTCCAGGGATTGCTCCCACACAAAGGATGCCAGCACGAAAAGCTCTTGCTGGTCCTCACCCTCCCATGGCAACCCTTGCACAGACACACCAACACTGGGCCTCTGCCATTAAAGAGCCTCCCAAAACCCCAACGTTCGCACCATCTCTCTCTCACTCATTTTTGCCCGACACCAGCTCCAAAATTGTGAACGTCCAGGGATTGCTCCCACACAAAGGATGCCAGCACTAAAAGCTCTTGCTGGTCCTCACCCTCCCATGGCAACCCTTGCACAGACACACCAACACTGGGCCTCCACCATTAAAGAGCCTCCCAAAACCCACAACGTTCGCACCATCTCTCTCTAAGTGATTTTTGCCCAACACCAGCTCCAAAATTGTGAACGTCCAGGGATTGCTCCCACACAAAGGATGCCAGCACGAAAAGCTGTTGCTGGTCCTCACCCTCCCATGGCAACCCTTGCACAGACACACCAACACTGGGCCTCTGCCATTAAAGAGCCTCCCAAAACCCACAATATTCGCACCCTCTCTCTCTAAATGATTTTTGCCCGACACCAGCTCCAAAATTGTGAACGTCCAGGGATTGCTCCCACACAAAGGATGCCAGCACTAAAAGCTCTTGCTGGTCCTCACCCTCCCATGGCAACCCTTGCACAGACACACCAACACTGGGCCTCTGCCATTAAAGAGCCTCCCAAAACCCACAACATTCGCACCCTCTCCCTAAATCATTTTTGCCCGACACCAGCTCCAAAATTGTGAACGTCCAGGGATTGCTCCCACACAAAGGATGCCAGCACTAAAAGCTCTTGCTGGTCCTCACCCTCCCATGGCAACCCTTCCACAGACACACCAACACTGCGCCTCTGCCATTAAAGAGCCTCCCAAAACCCACAACGTTCGCACCCTCTCTCTCACTCATTTTTGCCCGACACCAGCTCCAAAATTGTGAACGTCCAGGGATTGCTCCCACACAAAGGATGCCAGCACTAAAAGCTCTTGCTGGTCCTCACCCTCCCATGGCAGCCCTTGCACAGACACACCAACACTGGGCCTCTGCCATTAAAGAGCCTCCCAAAACCCACAACGTTCGCACCCTCTCTCTCACTTATTTTTGCCCAACACCACCTCCAAAATTGTGAACGTCCAGGGATTGCTCCCACACAAAGGATGCCAGCACTAAAAGCTCTTGCTGGTCCTCACCCTCCCATGGCAACCCTTGCACAGACACACCAACACTGGGCCTCTGCCATTAAAGAGACTCCCAAAACCCACAACGTTCGCCCCTCTCTCTCACTCATTTTTGCCCGACACCAGCTCCAAAATTGTGAACGTCCAGGGATTGCTCCCACACAAAGGATGCCAGCACTAAAAGCTCTTGCTGGTCCTCACCCTCCCATGGCAACCCTTGCACAGACACACCAACACTGGGCCTCTGCCATTAAAGAGCCTCCCAAAACCCACAAGCTTCGCACCCTCTCTCTCTAAATGATTTTTGCCCGACACCACCTCCAAAATTGTGAACGTCCAGGGATTGCTCCCACACAAAGGATGCCAGCATGAAAAGCTGTTGCTGGTCCTCACCCTCCCATGGCAACCCTTGCACAGACACACCAACACTGGGCCTCTGCCATTAAAGAGCCTCCCAAAACCCACAACGTTCGCACCCTCTCCCTCACTCATTTTTGCCCAACACCACCTCCAAAATTGTGAACGTCCAGGGATTGCTCCCACACAAAGGATGCCAGCAAGAAAAGCTGTTGCTGGTCCTCACCCTCCCATGGCAACCCTTGCACAGACACACCAACACTGGGCCTCTGCCATTAAAGAGCCTCCCAAAACCCACAACGTTCGCACCCTCTCTCCCTCACTCATTTTTGCCCGACACCAGCTCCAAAATTGTGAACGTCCAGGGATTGCTCCCACACAAAGGATGCCAGCACGAAAAGCTCTTGCTGGTCCTCACCCTCCAATGGCAACCCTTGCACAGACACACCAACACTGGGCCTCCACCATTAAAGAGCCTCCCAAAACCCACAACGTTCGCACCATCTCTCTCTAAGTGATTTTTGCCCAACACCAGCTCCAAAATTGTGAACGTCCAGGGATTGCTCCCACACAAAGGATGCCAGCACGAAAAGCTGTTGCTGGTCCTCACCCTCCCATGGCAACCCTTGCACAGACACACCAACACTGGGCCTCTGCCATTAAAGAGCCTCCCAAAACCCACAATATTCGCACCCTCTCTCTCTAAATGATTTTTGCCCGACACCAGCTCCAAAATTGTGAACGTCCAGGGATTGCTCCCACACAAAGGATGCCAGCACTAAAAGCTCTTGCTGGTCCTCACCCTCCCATGGCAACCCTTGCACAGACACACCAACACTGGGCCTCTGCCATTAAAGAGCCTCCCAAAACCCACAACATTCACACCCTCTCCCTAAATCATTTTTGCCCGACACCAGCTCCAAAATTGTGAACGTCCAGGGATTGCTCCCACACAAAGGATGCCAGCACTAAAAGCTCTTGCTGGTCCTCACCCTCCCATGGCAACCCTTGCACAGACACACCAACACTGGGCCTCTGCCATTAAAGAGCCTCCCAAAACCCACAACGTTCGCACCCTCTCTCTCACTCATTTTTGCCCGACACCAGCTCCAAAATTGTGAACGTCCAGGGATTGCTCCCACACAAAGGATGCCAGCACTAAAAGCTCTTGCTGGTCCTCACCCTCCCATGGCAGCCCTTGCACAGACACACCAACACTGGGCCTCTGCCATTAAAGAGCCTCCCAAAACCCACAACGTTCGCACCCTCTCTCTCACTTATTTTTTGCCCAACACCACCTCCAAAATTGTGAACGTCCAGGGATTGCTCCCACACAAAGGATGCCAGCACTAAAAGCTCTTGCTGGTCCTCACCCTCCCATGGCAACCCTTGCACAGACACACCAACACTGGGCCTCTGCCATTAAAGAGCCTCCCAAAACCCACAACGTTCGCCCCTCTCTCTCACTCATTTTTGCCCGACACCAGCTCCAAAATTGTGAACGTCCAGGGATTGCTCCCACACAAAGGATGCCAGCACTAAAAGCTCTTGCTGGTCCTCACCCTCCCATGGCAACCCTTGCACAGACACACCAACACTGGGCCTCTGCCATTAAAGAGCCTCCCAAAACCCACAAGCTTCGCACCCTCTCTCTCTAAATGATTTTTGCCCGACACCACCTCCAAAATTGTGAACGTCCAGGGATTGCTCCCACACAAAGGATGCCAGCATGAAAAGCTGTTGCTGGTCCTCACCCTCCCATGGCAACCCTTGCACAGACACACCAACACTGGGCCTCTGCCATTAAAGAGCCTCCCAAAACCCACAACGTTCGCACCCTCTCCCTCACTCATTTTTGCCCAACACCACCTCCAAAATTGTGAACGTCCAGGGATTGCTCCCACACAAAGGATGCCAGCAAGAAAAGCTGTTGCTGGTCCTCACCCTCCCATGGCAACCCTTGCACAGACACACCAACACTGGGCCTCTGCCATTAAAGAGCCTCCCAAAACCCACAACGTTCGCACCCTCTCTCCCTCACTCATTTTTGCCCGACACCAGCTCCAAAATTGTGAACGTCCAGGGATTGCTCCCACACAAAGGATGCCAGCACGAAAAGCTCTTGCTGGTCCTCACCCTCCAATGGCAACCCTTGCACAGACACACCAACACTGGGCCTCTGCCATTAAAGAGCCTCCCAAAACCCACAACGTTCGCACCCTCTCTCTCACTCATTTTTGCCCAACACCACCTCCAAAATTGTGAACGTCCAGGGATTGCTCCCACACAAAGGATGCCAGCACTAAAAGCTCTTGCTGGTCCTCACCCTCCCATGGCAACCCTTGCACAGACACACCAACACTGGGCCTCTGCCATTAAAGAGACTCCCAAAACCCCCAACGTTCGCACCATCTCTCTCTCACTCATTTTTGCCCGACACCAGCTCCAAAATTGTGAACGTCCAGGGATTGCTCCCACACAAAGGATGCCAGCACGAAAAGCTGTTGCTGGTCCTCACCCTCCCATGGCAACCCTTGCACAGACACACCAACACTGGACCTCTGCCATTAAAGAGCCTCCCAAAACCCACAACCTTCGCCCCCTCTCTCTCACTCATTTTTGCCCGACACCAGCTCCAAAATTGTGAACGTCCAGGGATTGCTTCCACGCAAAGGATGCCAGCACTAAAAGCTGTTGCTGGTCCTCACCCTCCCATGGCAACCCTTGCACAGACACACCAACACTGGGCCTCTGCCATTAAAGAGCCTCCCAAAACCCACAATATTCGCCCCCTCTCTCTCTAAATGATTTTTGCCCGACACCACCTCCAAAATTGTGAACGTCCAGGGATTGCTCCCACACAAAGGATGCCAGCATGAAAAGCTGTTGCTGGTCCTCACCCTCCCATGGCAACCCTTGCACAGACACACCAACACTGGGCCTCTGCCATTAAAGAGCCTCCCAAAACCCACAACGTTCGCACCCTCTCCCTCACTCATTTTTGCCCAACACCACCTCCAAAATTGTGAACGTCCAGGGATTGCTCCCACACAAAGGATGCCAGCAAGAAAAGCTGTTGCTGGTCCTCACCCTCCCATGGCAACCCTTGCACAGACACACCAACACTGGGCCTCTGCCATTAAAGAGCCTCCCAAAACCCACAACGTTCGCACCCTCTCTCCCTCACTCATTTTTGCCCGACACCAGCTCCAAAATTGTGAACGTCCAGGGATTGCTCCCACACAAAGGATGCCAGCACTAAAAGCTGTTGCTGGTCCTCACCCTCCAATGGCAACCCTTGCACAGACACACCAACACTGGGCCTCTGCCATTAAAGAGCCTCCCAAAACCCACAACGTTCGCACCCTCTCCCTCACTCATTTTTGCCCAACACCACCTCCAGAATTGTGAACGTCCAGGGATTGCTCCCACACAAAGGATGCCAGCACTAAAAGCTCTTGCTGGTCCTCACCCTCCCATGGCAACCCTTGCACAGACACACCAACACTGGGCCTCTGCCATTAAAGAGACTCCCAAAACCCACAACGTTCGCACCATCTCTCTCTCACTCATTTTTGCCCGACACCAGCTCCAAAATTGTGAACGTCCAGGGATTGCTCCCACACAAAGGATGCCAGCACGAAAAGCTGTTGCTGGTCCTCACCCTCCCATGGCAACCCTTGCACAGACACACCAACACTGGACCTCTGCCATTAAAGAGCCTCCCAAAACCCACAAGCTTCGCCCCTCTCTCTCACTCATTTTTGCCCAACACCAGCTCCAAAATTGTGAACGTCCAGGGATTGCTCCCACACAAAGGATGCCAGCACGAAAAGCTGTTGCTGGTCCTCACCCTCCCATGGCAACCCTTGCACAGACACACCAACACTGGGCCTCTGCCATTAAACCGCCTCCCAAAACCCACAACGTTCGCACCCTCTCTCTCACTCATTTTTGCCCGACACCAGCTCCAAAATTGTGAACGTCCAGGGATTGCTCCCACACAAAGGATGCCAGCACGAAAAGCTCTTGCTGGTCCTCACCCTCCCATGGCAACCCTTGCACAGACACACCAACACTGGGCCTCTGCCATTAAAGAGCCTCCCAAAACCCACAACGTTCGCACCCTCTCTCTCACTCATTTTTGCCCAACACCACCTCCAAAATTGTGAACGTCCAGGGATTGCTCCCACACAAAGGATGCCAGCACTAAAAGCTCTTGCTGGTCCTCACCCTCCCATGGCAACCCTTGCACAGACACACCAACACTGGGCCTCTGCCATTAAAGAGCCTCCCAAAACCCCAACGTTCGCCCCTCTCTCTCACTCATTTTTGCCCGACACCAGCTCCAAAATTGTGAACGTCCAGGGATTGCTCCCACACAAAGGATGCCAGCACGAAAAGCTGTTGCTGGTCCTCACCCTCCCATGGCAACCCTTGCACAGACACACCAACACTGGGCCTCTGCCATTAAAGAGCCTCCCAAAACCCACAACCTTCGCACCATCTCTCCCTAAATCATTTTTGCCCAACACCAGCTCCAAAATTGTGAACGTCCAGGGATTGCTCCCACACAAAGGATGCCAGCACGAAAAGCTGTTGCTGGTCCTCACCCTCCCATGGCAACCCTTGCACAGACACACCAACACTGGGCCTCTGCCATTAAAGAGCCTCCCAAAACCCCAACGTTCGCCCCTCTCTCTCACTCATTTTTGCCCAACACCAGCTCCAAAATTGTGAACGTCCAGGGATTGCTCCCACACAAAGGATGCCAGCACGAAAAGCTCTTGCTGGTCCTCACCCTCCCATGGCAACCCTTGCACAGACACACCAACACTGGGCCTCTGCCATTAAAGAGCCTCCCAAAACCCACAACGTTCGCCCCTCTCTCTCACTCATTTTTGCCCGACACCAGCTCCAAAATTGTGAACGTCCAGGGATTGCTCCCACACAAAGGATGCCAGCACTAAAAGCTCTTGCTGGTCCTCACCCTCCCATGGCAACCCTTGCAGAGACACACCAACACTGGGCCTCTGCCATTAAAGAGCCTCCCAAAACCCCAATGTTCGCCCCTCTCTCTCACTCATTTTTGCCCGACACCAGCTCCAAAATTGTGAACGTCCAGGGATTGCTCCCACACAAAGGATGCCAGAACTAAAAGCTCTTGCTGGTCCTCACCCTCCCATGGCAACCCTTGCACAGACACACCAACACTGGGCCTCTGCCATTAAAGAGCCTCCCAAAACCCACAACGTTCGCCCCCTCTCTCTCACTCATTTTTGCCCGACACCAGCTCCAAAATTGTGAACGTCCAGGGATTGCTCCCACACAAAGGATGCCAGCACTAAAAGCTCTTGCTGGTCCTCACCCTCCCATGGCAACCCTTGCACAGACACACCAACACTGGGCCTCTGCCATTAAAGAGCCTCCCAAAACCCACAACGTTCGCCCCCTCTCTCTCACTCATTTTTGCCCAACACCAGCTCCAAAATTGTGAACGTCCAGGGATTGCTCCCACACAAAGGATGCCAGCACTAAAAGCTGTTGCTGGTCCTCACCCTCCCATGGCAGCCCTTGCACAGACACACCAACACTGGGCCTCTGCCATTAAAGAGCCTCCCAAAACCCACAACGTTCGCACCCTCTCTCCCTCACTCATTTTTGCCCGACACCAGCTCCAAAACTGTGAACGTCCAGGGATTGCTCCCACACAAAGGATGCCAGCACTAAAAGCTCTTGCTGGTCCTCACCCTCCCATGGCAACCCTTGCACAGACACACCAACACTGGGCCTCTGCCATTAAAGAGCCTCCCAAAACCCACAACGTTCGCCCCTCTCTCTCACTCATTTTTGCCCGACACCAGCTCCAAAATTGTGAACGTCCAGGGATTGCTCCCACACAAAGGATGCCAGCACTAAAAGCTGTTGCTGGTCCTCACCCTCCCATGGCAGCCCTTGCACAGACACACCAACACTGGGCCTCTGCCATTAAAGAGCCTCCCAAAACCCACAACGTTCGCACCCTCTCTCCCTCACTCATTTTTGCCCGACACCAGCTCCAAAACTGTGAACGTCCAGGGATTGCTCCCACACAAAGGATGCCAGCACTAAAAGCTCTTGCTGGTCCTCACCCTCCCATGGCAACCCTTGCACAGACACACCAACACTGGGCCTCTGCCATTAAAGAGCCTCCCAAAACCCACAACGTTCGCCCCTCTCTCTCACTCATTTTTGCCCGACACCAGCTCCAAAATTGTGAACGTCCAGGGATTGCTCCCACACAAAGGATGCCAGCACTAAAAGCTCTTGCTGGTCCTCACCCTCCCATGGCAACCCTTGCACAGACACACCAACACTGGGCCTCTGCCATTAAAGAGCCTCCCAAAACCCACAAGCTTCGCACCCTCTCTCTAAATCATTTTTGCCCAACACCAGCTCCAAAATTGTGAACGTCCAGGGATTGCTCCCACACAAAGGATGCCAGCACGAAAATCTCTTGCTGGTCCTCACCCTCCCATGGCAACCCTTGCACAGACACACCAACACTGGGCCTCTGCCATTAAAGAGCCTCCCAAAATCCACAACGTTCGCACCATCTCTCTCTAAATGATTTTTGCCCAACACCACCTCCAGAATTGTGAACGTCCAGGGATTGCTCCCACACAAAGGATGCCAGCAAGAAAAGCTGTTGCTGGTCCTCACCCTCCCATGGCAACCCTTGCACAGACACACCAACACTGGGCCTCTGCCATTAAAGAGCCTCCCAAAACCCCCAACGTTCGCACCCTCTCCCTCACTCATTTTTGCCCGACACCAGCTCCAAAATTGTGAACGTCCAGGGATTGCTCCCACACAAAGGATGCCAGCACGAAAAGCTCTTGCTGGTCCTCACCCTCCCATGGCAGCCCTTGCACAGACACACCAACACTGGGCCTCTGCCATTAAAGAGCCTCCCAAAACCCACAACCTTCGCCCCCTCTCTCTAAATATTTTTTGCCCAACACCATCTCCAAAATTGTGAACGTCCAGGGATTGCTTCCACGCAAAGGATGCCAGCACTAAAAGCTCTTGCTGGTCCTCACCCTCCCATGGCAACCCTTGCACAGACACACCAACACTGGGCCTCTGCCATTAAAGAGCCTCCCAAAACCCACAATATTCGCACCCTCTCTCTCTAAATGATTTTTGCCCGACACCACCTCCAAAATTGTGAACGTCCAGGGATTGCTCCCACACAAAGGATGCCAGCATGAAAAGCTGTTGCTGGTCCTCACCCTCCCATGGCAACCCTTGCACAGACACACCAACACTGGGCCTCTGCCATTAAAGAGCCTCCCAAAACCCACAACGTTCGCACCCTCTCCCTCACTCATTTTTGCCCAACACCACCTCCAAAATTGTGAACGTCCAGGGATTGCTCCCACACAAAGGATGCCAGCAAGAAAAGCTGTTGCTGGTCCTCACCCTCCCATGGCAACCCTTGCACAGACACACCAACACTGGGCCTCTGCCATTAAAGAGACTCCCAAAACCCACAACGTTCGCACCCTCTCTCTCACTCATTTTTGCCCGACACCAGCTCCAAAATTGTGAACGTCCAGGGATTGCTCCCACACAAAGGATGCCAGCACTAAAAGCTGTTGCTGGTCCTCACCCTCCAATGGCAACCCTTGCACAGACACACCAACACTGGGCCTCTGCCATTAAAGAGCCTCCCAAAACCCACAACGTTCGCACCCTCTCCCTCACTCATTTTTGCCCAACACCACCTCCAGAATTGTGAACGTCCAGGGATTGCTCCCACACAAAGGATGCCAGCACTAAAAGCTCTTGCTGGTCCTCACCCTCCCATGGCAACCCTTGCACAGACACACCAACACTGGGCCTCTGCCATTAAAGAGACTCCCAAAACCCCCAACGTTCGCACCATCTCTCTCTCACTCATTTTTGCCCGACACCAGCTCCAAAATTGTGAACGTCCAGGGATTGCTCCCACACAAAGGATGCCAGCACGAAAAGCTGTTGCTGGTCCTCACCCTCCCATGGCAACCCTTGCACAGACACACCAACACTGGGCCTCTGCCGTTAAAGAGCCTCCCAAAACCCACAACGTTCGCCCCTCTCTCTCACTCATTTTTGCCCAACACCAGCTCCAAAATTGTGAACGTCCAGGGATTGCTCCCACACAAAGGATGCCAGCACGAAAAGCTGTTGCTGGTCCTCACCCTCCCATGGCAACCCTTGCACAGACACACCAACACTGGGCCTCTGCCATTAAAGAGCCTCCCAAAACCCACAACGTTCGCCCCCTCTCTCTCACTTATTTTTGCCCAACACCAGCTCCAAAATTGTGAACGTCCAGGGATTGCTCCCACACAAAGGATGCCAGCACGAAAAGCTGTTGCTAGTCCTCACCCTCCCATGGCAACCCTTGCACAGACACACCAACACTGGGCCTCTGCCATTAAAGAGACTCCCAAAACCCACAACGTTCGCCCCCTCTCTCTCACTTATTTTTGCCCAACACCAGCTCCAAAATTGTGAACGTCCAGGGATTGCTCCCACACAAAGGATGCCAGCACTAAAAGCTCTTGCTGGTCCTCACCCTCCCATGGCAACCCTTGCACAGACACACCAACACTGGGCCTCTGCCATTAAAGAGCCTCCCAAAACCCCAATGTTCGCCCCTCTCTCTCACTCATTTTTGCCCGACACCAGCTCCAAAATTGTGAACGTCCAGGGATTGCTCCCACACAAAGGATGCCAGCACTAAAAGCTCTTGCTGGTCCTCACCCTCCCATGGCAACCCTTGCACAGACACACCAACACTGGGCCTCTGCCATTAAAGAGCCTCCCAAAACCCACAACGTTCGCCCCCTCTCTCTCACTCATTTTTGCCCGACACCAGCTCCAAAATTGTGAACGTCCAGGGATTGCTCCCACACAAAGGATGCCAGCACGAAAATCTCTTGCTGGTCCTCACCCTCCCATGGCAACCCTTGCACAGACACACCAACACTGGGCCTCTGCCATTAAAGAGCCTCCCAAAACCCACAACGTTCGCACCATCTCTCTCTAAATGATTTTTGCCCAACACCACCTCCAGAATTGTGAACGTCCAGGGATTGCTCCCACACAAAGGATGCCAGCAAGAAAAGCTGTTGCTGGTCCTCACCCTCCCATGGCAACCCTTGCACAGACACACCAACACTGGGCCTCTGCCATTAAAGAGCCTCCCAAAACCCACAACGTTCGCACCCTCTCTCTCACTCATTTTTGCCCGACACCAGCTCCAAAATTGTGAACGTCCAGGGATTGCTCCCACACAAAGGATGCCAGCACTAAAAGCTCTTGCTGGTCCTCACCCTCCCATGGCAGCCCTTGCACAGACACACCAACACTGGGCCTCTGCCATTAAAGAGCCTCCCAAAACCCACAACCTTCGCCCCCTCTCTCTAAATATTTTTTGCCCAACACCATCTCCAAAATTGTGAACGTCCAGGGATTGCTTCCACGCAAAGGATGCCAGCACTAAAAGCTCTTGCTGGTCCTCACCCTCCCATGGCAACCCTTGCACAGACACACCAACACTGGGCCTCTGCCATTAAAGAGCCTCCCAAAACCCACAATATTCGCACCCTCTCTCTCTAAATGATTTTTGCCCGACACCACCTCCAAAATTGTGAACGTCCAGGGATTGCTCCCACACAAAGGATGCCAGCATGAAAAGCTGTTGCTGGTCCTCACCCTCCCATGGCAACCCTTGCACAGACACACCAACACTGGGCCTCTGCCATTAAAGAGCCTCCCAAAACCCACAACGTTCGCACCCTCTCCCTCACTCATTTTTGCCCAACACCACCTCCAAAATTGTGAACGTCCAGGGATTGCTCCCACACAAAGGATGCCAGCAAGAAAAGCTGTTGCTGGTCCTCACCCTCCCATGGCAACCCTTGCACAGACACACCAACACTGGGCCTCTGCCATTAAAGAGCCTCCCAAAACCCACAACGTTCGCACCCTCTCTCTCACTCATTTTTGCCCGACACCAGCTCCAAAATTGTGAACGTCCAGGGATTGCTCCCACACAAAGGATGCCAGCACTAAAAGCTCTTGCTGGTCCTCACCCTCCCATGGCAACCCTTGCACAGACACACCAACACTGGGCCTCTGCCATTAAAGAGCCTCCCAAAACCCACAACGTTCGCACCCTCTCTCTCACTCATTTTTGCCCAACACCACCTCCAGAATTGTGAACGTCCAGGGATTGCTCCCACACAAAGGATGCCAGCACTAAAAGCTCTTGCTGGTCCTCACCCTCCCATGGCAACCCTTGCACAGACACACCAACACTGGGCCTCTGCCATTAAAGAGACTCCCAAAACCCACAACGTTCGCACCATCTCTCTCTCACTCATTTTTGCCCGACACCAGCTCCAAAATTGTGAACGTCCAGGGATTGCTCCCACACAAAGGATGCCAGCACGAAAAGCTGTTGCTGGTCCTCACCCTCCCATGGCAACCCTTGCACAGACACACCAACACTGGGCCTCTGCCATTAAAGAGCCTCCCAAAACCCACAACGTTCGCACCCTCTCTCCCTCACTCATTTTTGCCCGACACCAGCTCCAAAATTGTGAACGTCCAGGGATTGCTCCCACACAAAGGATGCCAGCACTAAAAGCTGTTGCTGGTCCTCACCCTCCAATGGCAACCCTTGCACAGACACACCAACACTGGGCCTCTGCCATTAAAGAGCCTCCCAAAACCCACAACGTTCGCCCCCTCTCTCTCACTCATTTTTGCCCGACACCAGCTCCAAAATTGTGAACGTCCAGGG
This sequence comes from Morus bassanus, assembly GCA_031468815.1. Taxonomy (NCBI): domain Eukaryota; kingdom Metazoa; phylum Chordata; class Aves; order Suliformes; family Sulidae; genus Morus; species Morus bassanus. The sequence continues at coordinate 46,450,589 of CM062572.1, read as the reverse complement.
ATTGCTCCCACACAAAGGATGCCAGCACGAAAAGCTGTTGCTGGTCCTCACCCTCCCATGGCAACCCTTGCACAGACACACCAACACTGGGCCTCTGCCATTAAAGAGACTCCCAAAACCCACAACGTTCGCCCCTCTCTCTCACTCATTTTTGCCCGACACCACCTCCAAAATTGTGAACGTCCAGGGATTGCTCCCACACAAAGGATGCCAGCATGAAAAGCTGTTGCTGGTCCTCACCCTCCCATGGCAACCCTTGCACAGACACACCAACACTGGGCCTCTGCCATTAAAGAGCCTCCCAAAATCCACAACGTTCGCACCCTCTCCCTCACTCATTTTTGCCCAACACCACCTCCAAAATTGTGAACGTCCAGGGATTGCTCCCACACAAAGGATGCCAGCAAGAAAAGCTGTTGCTGGTCCTCACCCTCCAATGGCAACCCTTGCACAGACACACCAACACTGGGCCTCTGCCATTAAAGAGCCTCCCAAAACCCACAACGTTCGCACCCTCTCTCTCACTCATTTTTGCCCGACACCAGCTCCAAAATTGTGAACGTCCAGGGATTGCTCCCACACAAAGGATGCCAGCACTAAAAGCTCTTGCTGGTCCTCACCCTCCCATGGCAACCCTTGCACAGACACACCAACACTGGGCCTCTGCCATTAAAGAGCCTCCCAAAACCCACAACGTTCGCCCCCTCTCTCTCACTCATTTTTGCCCAACACCACCTCCAGAATTGTGAACGTCCAGGGATTGCTCCCACACAAAGGATGCCAGCACGAAAAGCTCTTGCTGGTCCTCACCCTCCCATGGCAACCCTTGCACAGACACACCAACACTGGGCCTCTGCCATTAAAGAGCCTCCCAAAACCCACAAGCTTCGCACCATCTCTCTCTAAATCATTTTTGCCCGACACCAGCTCCAAAATTGTGAACGTCCAGGGATTGCTCCCACACAAAGGATGCCAGCACTAAAAGCTCTTGCTGGTCCTCACCCTCCCATGGCAACCCTTGCACAGACACACCAACACTGGGCCTCTGCCATTAAAGAGCCTCCCAAAACCCACAACGTTCGCACCATCTCTCTCTCACTCATTTTTGCCCGACACCAGCTCCAAAACTGTGAACGTCCAGGGATTGCTCCCACACAAAGGATGCCAGCAAGAAAAGCTGTTGCTGGACCTCACCCTCCCATGGCAACCCTTGCACAGACACACCAACACTGGGCCTCTGCCATTAAAGAGCCTCCCAAAACCCACAACGTTCGCCCCTCTCTCTCACTCATTTTTGCCCGACACCAGCTCCAAAATTGTGAACGTCCAGGGATTGCTCCCACACAAAGGATGCCAGCACGAAAAACTCTTGCTGGTCCTCACCCTCCCATGGCAACCCTTGCACAGACACACCAACACTGGACCTCTGCCATTAAAGAGCCTCCCAAAACCCATAACGTTCGCCCCTCTCTCTCACTCATTTTTGCCCAACACCAGCTCCAAAATTGTGAACGTCCAGGGATTGCTCCCACACAAAGGATGCCAGCACTAAAAGCTCTTGCTGGTCCTCACCCTCCCATGGCAACCCTTGCACAGACACACCAACACTGGGCCTCTGCCATTAAAGAGCCTCCCAAAACCCACAACGTTCGCACCCTCTCTCTCACTCATTTTTGCCCAACACCACCTCCAAAATTGTGAACGTCCAGGGATTGCTCCCACACAAAGGATGCCAGCACGAAAAGCTGTTGCTGGTCCTCACCCTCCCATGGCAACCCTTGCACAGACACACCAACACTGGGCCTCTGCCATTAAAGAGCCTCCCAAAACCCACAAGCTTCGCACCCTCTCTCTAAATCATTTTTGCCCAACACCAGCTCCAAAATTGTGAACGTCCAGGGATTGCTCCCACACAAAGGATGCCAGCACGAAAAGCTCTTGCTGGTCCTCACCCTCCCATGGCAACCCTTGCACAGACACACGAACACTGCGCCTCTGCCATTAAAGAGACTCCCAAAACTCCAATGTTCGCCCCTCTCTCCCTCACTCATTTTTGCCCGACACCAGCTCCAAAATTGTGAACGTCCAGGGATTGCTCCCACACAAAGGATGCCAGCACGAAAAGCTGTTGCTGGTCCTCACCCTCCCATGGCAACCCTTGCACAGACACACCAACACTGGGCCTCTGCCATTAAAGAGCCTCCCAAAACCCCCAACGTTCGCCCCCTCTCTCTCACTCATTTTTGCCCGACACCAGCTCCAAAATTGTGAACGTCCAGGGATTGCTCCCACACAAAGGATGCCAGCACGAAAAGCTGTTGCTGGTCCTCACCCTCCCATGGCAGCCCTTGCACAGACACACCAACACTGGGCCTCTGCCATTAAAGAGCCTCCCAAAACCCACAACCTTCGCCCCCTCTCTCTAAATATATTTTGCCCAACACCATCTCCAAAATTGTGAACGTCCAGGGATTGCTTCCACGCAAAGGATGCCAGCACTAAAAGCTCTTGCTGGTCCTCACCCTCCCATGGCAACCCTTGCACAGACACACCAACACTGGGCCTCTGCCATTAAAGAGCCTCCCAAAACCCACAATATTCGCACCCTCTCTCTCTAAATGATTTTTGCCCGACACCACCTCCAAAATTGTGAACGTCCAGGGATTGCTCCCACACAAAGGATGCCAGCATGAAAAGCTGTTGCTGGTCCTCACCCTCCCATGGCAACCCTTGCACAGACACACCAACACTGGGCCTCTGCCATTAAAGAGCCTCCCAAAACCCACAAGCTTCGCACCCTCTCCCTCACTCATTTTTGCCCAACACCACCTCCAAAATTGTGAACGTCCAGGGATTGCTCCCACACAAAGGATGCCAGCAAGAAAAGCTGTTGCTGGTCCTCACCCTCCCATGGCAACCCTTGCACAGACACACCAACACTGGGCCTCTGCCATTAAAGAGCCTCCCAAAACCCACAACGTTCGACCCCTCTCTACCTCACTCATTTTTGCCCGACACCAGCTCCAAAATTGTGAACGTCCAGGGATTGCTCCCACACAAAGGATGCCAGCACTAAAAGCTGTTGCTGGTCCTCACCCTCCAATGGCAACCCTTGCACAGACACACCAACACTGGGCCTCTGCCATTAAAGAGCCTCCCAAAACCCACAACGTTCGCACCCTCTCCCTCACTCATTTTTGCCCAACACCACCTCCAGAATTGTGAACGTCCAGGGATTGCTCCCACACAAAGGATGCCAGCACTAAAAGCTCTTGCTGGTCCTCACCCTCCCATGGCAACCCTTGCACAGACACACCAACACTGGGCCTCTGCCATTAAAGAGACTCCCAAAACCCCCAACGTTCGCACCATCTCTCTCTCACTCATTTTTGCCCGACACCAGCTCCAAAATTGTGAACGTCCAGGGATTGCTCCCACACAAAGGATGCCAGCACGAAAAGCTGTTGCTGGTCCTCACCCTCCCATGGCAACCCTTGCACAGACACACCAACACTGGACCTCTGCCATTAAAGAGCCTCCCAAAACCCACAACGTTCGCCCCTCTCTCTCACTCATTTTTGCCCAACACCAGCTCCAAAATTGTGAACGTCCAGGGATTGCTCCCACACAAAGGATGCCAGCACGAAAAGCTGTTGCTGGTCCTCACCCTCCCATGGCAACCCTTGCACAGACACACCAACACTGGGCCTCTGCCATTAAAGAGCCTCCCAAAACCCACAACGTTCGCACCCTCTCTCTCACTCATTTTTGCCCGACACCAGCTCCAAAATTGTGAACGTCCAGGGATTGCTCCCACACAAAGGATGCCAGCACTAAAAGCTCTTGCTGGTCCTCACCCTCCCATGGCAACCCTTGCACAGACACACCAACACTGGGCCTCTGCCATTAAAGAGCCTCCCAAAACCCACAAGCTTCGCACCCTCTCTCTAAATCATTTTTGCCCAACACCAGCTCCAAAATTGTGAACGTCCAGGGATTGCTCCCACACAAAGGATGCCAGCACTAAAAGCTCTTGCTGGTCCTCACCCTCCCATGGCAACCCTTGCACAGACACACCAACACTGGGCCTCTGCCATTAAAGAGACTCCCAAAACCCACAACGTTCGCACCCTCTCTCTCACTCATTTTTGCCCGACACCAGCTCCAAAATTGTGAACGTCCAGGGATTGCTCCCACACAAAGGATGCCAGCACTAAAAGCTCTTGCTGGTCCTCACCCTCCCATGGCAACCCTTGCACAGACACACCAACACTGGGCCTCTGCCATTAAAGAGCCTCCCAAAACCCACAACGTTCGCACCCTCTCTCCCTCACTCATTTTTGCCCAACACCAGCTCCAAAATTGTGAACGTCCAGGGATTGCTCCCACACAAAGGATGCCAGCACTAAAAGCTGTTGCTGGTCCTCACCCTCCCATGGCAACCCTTGCACAGACACACCAACACTGGGCCTCTGCCATTAAAGAGACTCCCAAAACCCACAACGTTCGCCCCTCTCTCTCACTCATTTTTGCCCGACACCAGCTCCAAAATTGTGAACGTCCAGGGATTGCTCCCACACAAAGGATGCCAGCACGAAAAGCTCTTGCTGGTCCTCACCCTCCCATGGCAACCCTTGCACAGACACACCAACACTGGGCCTCTGCCATTAAAGAGCCTCCCAAAACCCACAACGTTCGCACCCTCTCTCTCACTCATTTTTGCCCAACACCAGCTCCAAAATTGTGAACGTCCAGGGATTGCTCCCACACAAAGGATGCCAGCACTAAAAGCTCTTGCTGGTCCTCACCCTCCCATGGCAACCCTTGCACAGACACACCAACACTGGGCCTCTGCCATTAAAGAGCCTCCCAAAACCCACAACCTTCGCACCATCTCTCTCTCACTCATTTTTGCCCGACACCAGCTCCAAAACTGTGAACGTCCAGGGATTGCTCCCACACAAAGGATGCCAGCATGAAAAGCTCTTGCTGGTCCTCACCCTCCCATGGCAACCCTTGCACAGACACACCAACACTGGGCCTCTGCCATTAAAGAGCCTCCCAAAACCCACAACGTTCGCACCCTCTCCCTCACTCATTTTTGCCCAACACCACCTCCAAAATTGTGAACGTCCAGGGATTGCTCCCACACAAAGGATGCCAGCAAGAAAAGCTGTTGCTGGTCCTCACCCTCCCATGGCAACCCTTGCACAGACACACCAACACTGGGCCTCTGCCATTAAAGAGCCTCCCAAAACCCACAACGTTCGCACCCTCTCTCCCTCACTCATTTTTGCCCGACACCAGCTCCAAAATTGTGAACGTCCAGGGATTGCTCCCACACAAAGGATGCCAGCACTAAAAGCTGTTGCTGGTCCTCACCCTCCAATGGCAACCCTTGCACAGACACACCAACACTGGGCCTCTGCCATTAAAGAGCCTCCCAAAACCCACAACGTTCGCACCCTCTCTCTCACTCATTTTTGCCCAACACCACCTCCAGAATTGTGAACGTCCAGGGATTGCTCCCACACAAAGGATGCCAGCACTAAAAGCTCTTGCTGGTCCTCACCCTCCCATGGCAACCCTTGCACAGACACAACAACACTGCGCCTCTGCCATTAAAGAGACTCCCAAAACCCCCAACGTTCGCACCATCTCTCTCTCACTCATTTTTGCCCGACACCAGCTCCAAAATTGTGAACGTCCAGGGATTGCTCCCACACAAAGGATGCCAGCACGAAAAGCTGTTGCTGGTCCTCACCCTCCCATGGCAACCCTTGCACAGACACACCAACACTGGACCTCTGCCATTAAAGAGCCTCCCAAAACCCACAAGCTTCGCCCCTCTCTCTCACTCATTTTTGCCCAACACCAGCTCCAAAATTGTGAACGTCCAGGGATTGCTCCCACACAAAGGATGCCAGCACGAAAAGCTGTTGCTGGTCCTCACCCTCCCATGGCAACCCTTGCACAGACACACCAACACTGGGCCTCTGCCATTAAAGAGCCTCCCAAAACCCACAACGTTCGCACCCTCTCTCTCACTCATTTTTGCCCGACACCAGCTCCAAAATTGTGAACGTCCAGGGATTGCTCCCACACAAAGGATGCCAGCACGAAAAGCTCTTGCTGGTCCTCACCCTCCCATGGCAACCCTTCCACAGACACACCAACACTGGGCCTCTGCCATTAAAGAGCCTCCCAAAACCCACAAGCTTCGCACCCTCTCTCTAAATCATTTTTGCCCAACACCAGCTCCAAAATTGTGAACGTCCAGGGATTGCTCCCACACAAAGGATGCCAGCACTAAAAGCTATTGCTGGTCCTCACCCTCCCATGGCAACCCTTGCACAGACACACCAACACTGGGCCTCTGCCATTAAAGAGCCTCCCAAAACCCCAATGTTCGCCCCTCTCTCTCACTCATTTTTGCCCGACACCAGCTCCAAAATTGTGAACGTCCAGGGATTGCTCCCACACAAAGGATGCCAGCACTAAAAGCTCTTGCTGGTCCTCACCCTCCCATGGCAACCCTTGCACAGACACACCAACACTGGGCCTCTGCCATTAAAGAGCCTCCCAAAACCCACAACCTTCGCACCATCTCTCCCTAAATCATTTTTGCCCAACACCAGCTCCAAAATTGTGAACGTCCAGGGATTGCTCCCACACAAAGGATGCCAGCACTAAAAGCTGTTGCTGGTCCTCACCCTCCCATGGCAACCCTTGCACAGACACACCAACACTGGGCCTCTGCCATTAAAGAGCCTCCCAAAACCCATAACGTTCGCCCCTCTCTCTCACTCATTTTTGCCCAACACCAGCTCCAAAATTGTGAACGTCCAGGGATTGCTCCCACACAAAGGATGCCAGCACGAAAAGCTGTTGCTGGTCCTCACCCTCCAATGGCAACCCTTGCACAGACACACCAACACTGGGCCTCTGCCATTAAAGAGCCTCCCAAAACCCACAACGTTCGCCCCTCTCTCTCACTCATTTTTGCCCGACACCAGCTCCAAAATTGTGAACGTCCAGGGATTGCTCCCACACAAAGGATGCCAGCACTAAAAGCTCTTGCTGGTCCTCACCCTCCCATGGCAACCCTTGCACAGACACACCAACACTGGGCCTCTGCCATTAAAGAGCCTCCCAAAACCCCAATGTTCGCCCCTCTCTCTCACTCATTTTTGCCCGACACCAGCTCCAAAATTGTGAACGTCCAGGGATTGCTCCCACACAAAGGATGCCAGCACTAAAAGCTCTTGCTGGTCCTCACCCTCCCATGGCAACCCTTGCACAGACACACCAACACTGGGCCTCTGCCATTAAAGAGCCTCCCAAAACCCACAACGTTCGCCCCCTCTCTCTCACTCATTTTTGCCCAACACCAGCTCCAAAATTGTGAACGTCCAGGGATTGCTCCCACACAAAGGATGCCAGCACTAAAAGCTCTTGCTGGTCCTCACCCTCCCATGGCAGCCCTTGCACAGACACACCAACACTGGGCCTCTGCCATTAAAGAGCCTCCCAAAACCCACAACGTTCGCACCCTCTCTCCCTCACTCATTTTTGCCCGACACCAGCTCCAAAATTGTGAACGTCCAGGGATTGCTCCCACAAAAAGGATGCCAGCACTAAAAGCTCTTGCTGGTCCTCACCCTCCCATGGCAACCCTTGCACAGACACACCAACACTGGGCCTCTGCCATTAAAGAGCCTCCCAAAACCCACAACGTTCGCCCCTCTCTCTCACTCATTTTTGCCCGACACCAGCTCCAAAATTGTGAACGTCCAGGGATTGCTCCCACACAAAGGATGCCAGCACTAAAAGCTCTTGCTGGTCCTCACCCTCCCATGGCAACCCTTGCACAGACACACCAACACTGGGCCTCTGCCATTAAAGAGCCTCCCAAAACCCACAAGCTTCGCACCCTCTCTCTAAATCATTTTTGCCCAACACCAGCTCCAAAATTGTGAACGTCCAGGGATTGCTCCCACACAAAGGATGCCAGCACGAAAATCTCTTGCTGGTCCTCACCCTCCCATGGCAACCCTTGCACAGACACACCAACACTGGGCCTCTGCCATTAAAGAGCCTCCCAAAATCCACAACCTTCGCACCATCTCTCTCTAAATGATTTTTGCCCGACACCACCTCCAAAATTGTGAACGTCCAGGGATTGCTCCCACACAAAGGATGCCAGCACGAAAAGCTGTTGCTGGTCCTCACCCTCCCATGGCAACCCTTGCACAGACACAACAACACTGGGCCTCTGCCATTAAAGAGACTCCCAAAACCCACAACGTTCGCACCCTCTCTCTCACTCATTTTTGCCTGACACCAGCTCCAAAATTGTGAACGTCCAGGGATTGCTCCCACACAAAGGATGCCAGCACGAAAAGCTGTTGCTGGTCCTCACCCTCCCATGGCAGCCCTTGCACAGACACACCAACACTGGGCCTCTGCCATTAAAGAGCCTCCCAAAACCCACAACCTTCGCCCCCTCTCTCTAAATATTTTTTGCCCAACACCATCTCCAAAATTGTGAACGTCCAGGGATTGCTTCCACGCAAAGGATGCCAGCACTAAAAGCTCTTGCTGGTCCTCACCCTCCCATGGCAACCCTTGCACAGACACACCAACACTGGGCCTCTGCCATTAAAGAGCCTCCCAAAACCCACAACCTTCGCACCCTCTCTCTCTAAATGATTTTTGCCCGACACCACCTCCAAAATTGTGAACGTCCAGGGATTGCTCCCACACAAAGGATGCCAGCACGAAAAGCTGTTGCTGGTCCTCACCCTCCCATGGCAACCCTTGCACAGACACACCAACACTGGGCCTCTGCCATTAAAGAGACTCCCAAAACCCACAACGTTCGCACCCTCTCTCTCACTCATTTTTGCCCGACACCAGCTCCAAAATTGTGAACGTCCAGGGATTGCTCCCACACAAAGGATGCCAGCACGAAAATCTCTTGCTGGTCCTCACCCTCCCATGGCAGCCCTTGCACAGACACACCAACACTGGGCCTCTGCCATTAAAGAGCCTCCCAAAACCCACAACCTTCGCCCCCTCTCTCTAAATATTTTTTGCCCAACACCATCTCCAAAATTGTGAACGTCCAGGGATTGCTTCCACGCAAAGGATGCCAGCACTAAAAGCTCTTGCTGGTCCTCACCCTCCCATGGCAACCCTTGCACAGACACACCAACACTGGGCCTCTGCCATTAAAGAGCCTCCCAAAACCCACAACCTTCGCACCCTCTCTCTCTAAATGATTTTTGCCCGACACCACCTCCAAAATTGTGAACGTCCAGGGATTGCTCCCACACAAAGGATGCCAGCATGAAAAGCTGTTGCTGGTCCTCACCCTCCCATGGCAACCCTTGCACAGACACACCAACACTGGGCCTCTGCCATTAAAGAGCCTCCCAAAACCCACAACGTTCGCACCCTCTCCCTCACTCATTTTTGCCCAACACCAGCTCCAAAATTGTGAACGTCCAGGGATTGCTCCCACACAAAGGATGCCAGCAAGAAAAGCTGTTGCTGGTCCTCACCCTCCAATGGCAACCCTTGCACAGACACACCAACACTGGGCCTCTGCCATTAAAGAGCCTCCCAAAACCCACAACGTTCGCACCCTCTCTCTCACTCATTTTTGCCCGACACCAGCTCCAAAATTGTGAACGTCCAGGGATTGCTCCCACACAAAGGATGCCAGCACTAAAAGCTGTTGCTGGTCCTCACCCTCCAATGGCAACCCTTGCACAGACACACCAACACTGGGCCTCTGCCATTAAAGAGCCTCCCAAAACCCACAACGTTCGCACCATCTCTCCCTAAATCATTTTTGCCCAACACCACCTCCAGAATTGTGAACGTCCAGGGATTGCTCCCACACAAAGGATGCCAGCACTAAAAGCTCTTGCTGGTCCTCACCCTCCAATGGCAACCCTTGCACAGACACACCAACACTGGGCCTCTGCCATTAAAGAGCCTCCCAAAACCCCCAATGTTCGCACGATCTCTCTCTCACTCATTTTTGCCCGACACCACCTCCAGAATTGTGAACGTCCAGGGATTGCTCCCACACAAAGGATGCCAGCACGAAAAGCTGTTGCTGGTCCTCACCCTCCCATGGCAACCCTTGCACAGACACACCAACACTGGGCCTCTGCCATTAAAGAGCCTCCCAAAACCCACAACGTTCGCCCCTCTCTCTCACTCATTTTTGCCCAACACCAGCTCCAAAATTGTGAACGTCCAGGGATTGCTCCCACACAAAGGATGCCAGCACGAAAAGCTGTTGCTGGTCCTCACCCTCCCATGGCAACCCTTGCACAGACACACCAACACTGGGCCTCTGCCATTAAAGAGCCTCCCAAAACCCACAACCTTCGCACCCTCTCTCTCACTCATTTTTGCCCGACACCAGCTCCAAAATTGTCAACGTCCAGGGATTGCTCCCACACAAAGGATGCCAGCACGAAAAGCTGTTGCTGGTCCTCACCCTCCCATGGCAACCCTTGCACAGACACACCAACACTGGGCCTCTGCCATTAAACCGCCTCCCAAAACCCACAACCTTCACCCCCTCTCTCTAAATATTTTTTGCCCGACACCAGCTCCAAAATTGTGAACGTCCAGGGATTGCTCCCACACAAAGGATGCCAGCACTAAAAGCTCTTGCTGGTCCTCACCCTCCCATGGCAACCCTTGCACAGACACACCAACACTGGGCCTCTGCCATTAAAGAGCCTCCCAAAACCCACAACGTTCGCACCCTCTCTCTCTAAATGATTTTTGCCCGACACCAGCTCCAAAATTGTGAACGTCCAGGGATTGCTCCCACACAAAGGATGCCAGCACTAAAAGCTCTTGCTGGTCCTCACCCTCCCATGGCAACCCTTGCACAGACACACCAACACTGGGCCTCTGCCATTAAAGAGCCTCCCAAAACCCACAACGTTCGCCCCCTCTCTCTCACTCATTTTTGCCCGACACCAGCTCCAAAATTGTGAACGTCCAGGGATTGCTCCCACACAAAGGATGCCAGCACTAAAAGCTCTTGCTGGTCCTCACCCTCCCATGGCAACCCTTGCACAGACACACCAACACTGGGCCTCTGCCATTAAAGAGCCTCCCAAAACCCACAACGTTCGCACCCTCTCTCCCTCACTCATTTTTGCCCAAAACCAGCTCCAAAATTGTGAACGTCCAGGGATTGCTCCCACACAAAGGATGCCAGCACTAAAAGCTCTTGCTGGTCCTCACCCTCCCATGGCAACCCTTGCACAGACACACCAACACTGGGCCTCTGCCATTAAAGAGACTCCCAAAACCCACAACGTTCGCCCCTCTCTCTCACTCATTTTTGCCCGACACCACCTCCAAAATTGTGAACGTCCAGGGATTGCTCCCACACAAAGGATGCCAGCACTAAAAGCTCTTGCTGGTCCTCACCCTCCCATGGCAACCCTTGCACAGACACACCAACACTGGGCCTCTGCCATTAAAGAGCCTCCCAAAACCCACAACGTTCGCAGCCTCTCTCCCTCACTCATTTTTGCCCAACACCAGCTCCAAAATTGTGAACGTCCAGGGATTGCTCCCACACAAAGGATGCCAGCACTAAAAGCTCTTGCTGGTCCTCACCCTCCCATGGCAACCCTTGCACAGACACACCAACACTGGGCCTCTGCCATTAAAGAGCCTCCCAAAACCCACAAGCTTCGCACCATCTCTCTCTAAATCATTTTTGCCCGACACCAGCTCCAAAATTGTGAACGTCCAGGGATTGCTCCCACACAAAGGATGCCAGCACGAAAAGCTCTTGCTGGTCCTCACCCTCCCATGGCAACCCTTGCACAGACACACCAACACTGGGCCTCTGCCATTAAAGAGCCTCCCAAAACCCACAACGTTCGCACCATCTCTCTCTCACTCATTTTTGCCCGACACCAGCTCCAAAACTGTGAACGTCCAGGGATTGCTCCCACACAAAGGATGCCAGCAAGAAAAGCTGTTGCTGGACCTCACCCTCCCATGGCAACCCTTGCACAGACACACCAACACTGGGCCTCTGCCATTAAAGAGCCTCCCAAAACCCATAACGTTCGCCCCTCTCTCTCACTCATTTTTGCCCAACACCAGCTCCAAAATTGTGAACGTCCAGGGATTGCTCCCACACAAAGGATGCCAGCACTAAAAGCTCTTGCTGGTCCTCACCCTCCCATGGCAACCCTTGCACAGACACACCAACACTGGGCCTCTGCCATTAAAGAGCCTCCCAAAACCCACAACGTTCGCACCCTCTCTCTCACTCATTTTTGCCCAACACCACCTCCAAAATTGTGAACGTCCAGGGATTGCTCCCACACAAAGGATGCCAGCACGAAAAGCTGTTGCTGGTCCTCACCCTCCCATGGCAACCCTTGCACAGACACACCAACACTGGGCCTCTGCCATTAAAGAGCCTCCCAAAACCCACAAGCTTCGCACCCTCTCTCTAAATCATTTTTGCCCAACACCAGCTCCAAAATTGTGAACGTCCAGGGATTGCTCCCACACAAAGGATGCCAGCACGAAAAGCTCTTGCTGGTCCTCACCCTCCCATGGCAACCCTTGCACAGACACACGAACACTGCGCCTCTGCCATTAAAGAGACTCCCAAAACCCCAATGTTCGCCCCTCTCTCCCTCACTCATTTTTGCCCGACACCACCTCCAAAATTGTGAACGTCCAGGGATTGCTCCCACACAAAGGATGCCAGCACGAAAAGCTGTTGCTGGTCCTCACCCTCCCATGGCAACCCTTGCACAGACACACCAACACTGGGCCTCTGCCATTAAAGAGCCTCCCAAAACCCACAACGTTCGCACCCTCTCTCTCACTCATTTTTGCCCGACACCAGCTCCAAAATTGTGAACGTCCAGGGATTGCTCCCACACAAAGGATGCCAGCACGAAAAGCTGTTGCTGGTCCTCACCCTCCCATGGCAGCCCTTGCACAGACACACCAACACTGGGCCTCTGCCATTAAAGAGCCTCCCAAAACCCACAACCTTCGCCCCCTCTCTCTAAATATATTTTGCCCAACACCATCTCCAAAATTGTGAACGTCCAGGGATTGCTTCCACGCAAAGGATGCCAGCACTAAAAGCTCTTGCTGGTCCTCACCCTCCCATGGCAACCCTTGCACAGACACACCAACACTGGGCCTCTGCCATTAAAGAGCCTCCCAAAACCCACAATATTCGCACCCTCTCTCTCTAAATCATTTTTGCCCGACACCACCTCCAAAATTGTGAACGTCCAGGGATTGCTCCCACACAAAGGATGCCAGCATGAAAAGCTGTTGCTGGTCCTCACCCTCCCATGGCAACCCTTGCACAGACACACCAACACTGGGCCTCTGCCATTAAAGAGCCTCCCAAAACCCACAACGTTCGCACCCTCTCCCTCACTCATTTTTGCCCAACACCACCTCCAAAATTGTGAACGTCCAGGGATTGCTCCCACACAAAGGATGCCAGCAAGAAAAGCTGTTGCTGGTCCTCACCCTCCCATGGCAACCCTTGCACAGACACACCAACACTGGGCCTCTGCCATTAAAGAGCCTCCCAAAACCCACAACGTTCGACCCCTCTCTCCCTCACTCATTTTTGCCCGACACCAGCTCCAAAATTGTGAACGTCCAGGGATTGCTCCCACACAAAGGATGCCAGCACGAAAAGCTGTTGCTGGTCCTCACCCTCCAATGGCAACCCTTGCACAGACACACCAACACTGGGCCTCTGCCATTAAAGAGCCTCCCAAAACCCACAACCTTCGCACCCTCTCCCTCACTCATTTTTGCCCAACACCACCTCCAGAATTGTGAACGTCCAGGGATTGCTCCCACACAAAGGATGCCAGCACTAAAAGCTATTGCTGGTCCTCACCCTCCCATGGCAACCCTTGCACAGACACACCAACACTGGGCCTCTGCCATTAAAGAGACTCCCAAAACCCCCAACGTTCGCACCATCTCTCTCTCACTCATTTTTGCCCGACACCAGCTCCAAAATTGTGAACGTCCAGGGATTGCTCCCACACAAAGGATGCCAGCACGAAAAGCTGTTGCTGGTCCTCACCCTCCCATGGCAACCCTTGCACAGACACACCAACACTGGGCCTCTGCCATTAAAGAGACTCCCAAAACCCACAACGTTCGCCCCTCTCTCTCACTCATTTTTGCCCGACACCAGCTCCAAAATTGTGAACGTCCAGGGATTGCTCCCACACAAAGGATGCCAGCACTAAAAGCTCTTGCTGGTCCTCACCCTCCCACGGCAACCCTTGCACAGACACACCAACACTGGGCCTCTGCCATTAAAGAGCCTCCCAAAACCCACAACGTTCGCACCCTCTCTCTCACTCATTTTTGCCCAACACCAGCTCCAAAATTGTGAACGTCCAGGGATTGCTCCCACACAAAGGATGCCAGCACTAAAAGCTCTTGCTGGTCCTCACCCTCCCATGGCAACCCTTGCACAGACACACCAACACTGGGCCTCTGCCATTAAAGAGCCTCCCAAAACCCACAACGTTCGCACCATCTCTCTCTCACTCATTTTTGCCCGACACCAGCTCCAAAATTGTGAACGTCCAGGGATTGCTCCCACACAAAGGATGCCAGCATGAAAAGCTGTTGCTGGTCCTCACCCTCCCATGGCAACCCTTGCACAGACACACCAACACTGGGCCTCTGCCATTAAAGAGCCTCCCAAAACCCACAACGTTCGCACCCTCTCCCTCACTCATTTTTGCCCAACACCACCTCCAAAATTGTGAACGTCCAGGGATTGCTCCCACACAAAGGATGCCAGCAAGAAAAGCTGTTGCTGGTCCTCACCCTCCCATGGCAACCCTTGCACAGACACACCAACACTGGGCCTCTGCCATTAAAGAGCCTCCCAAAACCCACAACGTTCGCACCCTCTCTCCCTCACTCATTTTTGCCCGACACCAGCTCCAAAATTGTGAACGTCCAGGGATTGCTCCCACACAAAGGATGCCAGCACTAAAAGCTGTTGCTGGTCCTCACCCTCCAATGGCAACCCTTGCACAGACACACCAACACTGGGCCTCTGCCATTAAAGAGCCTCCCAAAACCCACAACGTTTGCACCCTCTCCCTCACTCATTTTTGCCCGACACCACCTCCAAAATTGTGAACGTCCAGGGATTGCTCCCACACAAAGGATGCCAGCACGAAAAGCTCTTGCTGGTCCTCACCCTCCCATGGCAACCCTTGCACAGACACACCAACACTGGGCCTCTGCCATTAAAGAGACTCCCAAAACCCCCAACGTTCGCACCATCTCTCTCTCACTCATTTTTGCCCGACACCAGCTCCAAAATTGTGAACGTCCAGGGATTGCTCCCACACAAAGGATGCCAGCACGAAAAGCTGTTGCTGGTCCTCACCCTCCCATGGCAACCCTTGCACAGACACACCAACACTGGAACTGCCATTAAAGAGCCTCCCAAAACCCACAAGCTTCGCCCCTCTCTCTCACTCATTTTTGCCCAACACCAGCTCCAAAATTGTGAACGTCCAGGGATTGCTCCCACACAAAGGATGCCAGCACGAAAAGCTGTTGCTGGTCCTCACCCTCCCATGGCAACCCTTGCACAGACACACCAACACTGGGCCTCTGCCATTAAAGAGCCTCCCAAAACCCACAACGTTCGCACCCTCTCTCTCACTCATTTTTGCCCGACACCAGCTCCAAAATTGTGAACGTCCAGGGATTGCTCCCACACAAAGGATGCCAGCACGAAAAGCTGTTGCTGGTCCTCACCCTCCCATGGCAACCCTTGCACAGACACACCAACACTGGGCCTCTGCCATTAAAGAGCCTCCCAAAACCCACAAGCTTCGCACCCTCTCTCTAAATCATTTTTGCCCAACACCAGCTCCAAAATTGTGAACGTCCAGGGATTGCTCCCACACAAAGGATGCCAGCACTAAAAGCTCTTGCTGGTCCTCACCCTCCCATGGCAACCCTTGCACAGACACACCAACACTGGGCCTCTGCCATTAAAGAGCCTCCCAAAACCCCAATGTTCGCCCCTCTCTCTCACTCATTTTTGCCCGACACCAGCTCCAAAATTGTGAACGTCCAGGGATTGCTCCCACACAAAGGATGCCAGCACGAAAAGCTGTTGCTGGTCCTCACCCTCCCATGGCAACCCTTGCACAGACACACCAACACTGGGCCTCTGCCATTAAAGAGCCTCCCAAAACCCACAACCTTCGCACCATCTCTCCCTAAATCATTTTTGCCCAACACCAGCTCCAAAATTGTGAACGTCCAGGGATTGCTCCCACACAAAGGATGCCAGCACTAAAAGCTCTTGCTGGTCCTCACCCTCCCATGGCAACCCTTGCACAGACACACCAACACTGGGCCTCTGCCATTAAAGAGCCTCCCAAAACCCACAACGTTCGCACCCTCTCTCTCACTCATTTTTGCCCGACACCAGCTCCAAAATTGTGAACGTCCAGGGATTGCTCCCACACAAAGGATGCCAGCACTAAAAGCTCTTGCTGGTCCTCACCCTCCCATGGCAACCCTTGCACAGACACACCAACACTGGGCCTCTGCCATTAAAGAGACTCCCAAAACCCACAACCTTCGCACCCTCTCTCTAAATCATTTTTGCCCAACACCAGCTCCAAAATTGTGAACGTCCAGGGATTGCTCCCACACAAAGGATGCCAGCACTAAAAGCTGTTGCTGGTCCTCACCCTCCCATGGCAACCCTTGCACAGACACAACAACACTGGGCCTCTGCCATTAAAGAGCCTCCCAAAACCCCAATGTTCGCCCCTCTCTCTCACTCATTTTTGCCCGACACCAGCTCCAAAATTGTGAACGTCCAGGGATTGCTCCCACACAAAGGATGCCAGCACTAAAAGCTCTTGCTGGTCCTCACCCTCCCATGGCAACCCTTGCACAGACACACCAACACTGGGCCTCTGCCATTAAAGAGCCTCCCAAAACCCACAACGTTCGCCCCCTCTCTCTCACTCATTTTTGCCCGACACCAGCTCCAAAATTGTGAACGTCCAGGGATTGCTCCCACACAAAGGATGCCAGCACTAAAAGCTCTTGCTGGTCCTCACCCTCCCATGGCAACCCTTGCACAGACACACCAACACTGGGCCTCTGCCATTAAAGAGCCTCCCAAAACCCACAACGTTCGCCCCCTCTCTCTCACTCATTTTTGCCCAACACCAGCTCCAAAATTGTGAACGTCCAGGGATTGCTCCCACACAAAGGATGCCAGCACAAAAAGCTCTTGCTGGTCCTCACCCTCCCATGGCAACCCTTGCACAGACACACCAACACTGGGCCTCTGCCATTAAAGAGCCTCCCAAAACCCACAACGTTCGCACCCTCTCTCTCACTCATTTTTGCCCGACACCAGCTCCAAAATTGTGAACGTCCAGGGATTGCTCCCACACAAAGGATGCCAGCACTAAAAGCTCTTGCTGGTCCTCACCCTCCCATGGCAACCCTTGCACAGACACACCAACACTGGGCCTCTGCCATTAAAGAGCCTCCCAAAACCCACAAGCTTCGCACCCTCTCTCTAAATCATTTTTGCCCAACACCAGCTCCAAAATTGTGAACGTCCAGGGATTGCTCCCACACAAAGGATGCCAGCACGAAAATCTCTTGCTGGTCCTCACCCTCCCATGGCAACCCTTGCACAGACACACCAACACTGGGCCTCTGCCATTAAAGAGCCTCCCAAAATCCACAACGTTCGCACCATCTCTCTCTAAATGATTTTTGCCCGACACCAGCTCCAAAATTGTGAACGTCCAGGGATTGCTCCCACACAAAGGATGCCAGCACGAAAAGCTGTTGCTGGTCCTCACCCTCCCATGGCAACCCTTGCACAGACACACCAACACTGGGCCTCTGCCATTAAAGAGACTCCCAAAACCCACAACGTTCGCACCCTCTCTCTCACTCATTTTTGCCCGACACCAGCTCCAAAATTGTGAACGTCCAGGGATTGCTCCCACACAAAGGATGCCAGCACGAAAAGCTGTTGCTGGTCCTCACCCTCCCATGGCAGCCCTTGCACAGACACACCAACACTGGGCCTCTGCCATTAAAGAGCCTCCCAAAACCCACAACCTTCGCCCCCTCTCTCTAAATATTTTTTGCCCAACACCATCTCCAAAATTGTGAACGTCCAGGGATTGCTTCCACGCAAAGGATGCCAGCACTAAAAGCTCTTGCTGGTCCTCACCCTCCCATGGCAACCCTTGCACAGACACACCAACACTGGGCCTCTGCCATTAAAGAGCCTCCCAAAACCCACAATATTCGCACCCTCTCTCTCTAAATGATTTTTGCCCGACACCACCTCCAAAATTGTGAACGTCCAGGGATTGCTCCCACACAAAGGATGCCAGCATGAAAAGCTGTTGCTGGTCCTCACCCTCCCATGGCAACCCTTGCACAGACACACCAACACTGGGCCTCTGCCATTAAAGAGCCTCCCAAAACCCACAACGTTCGCACCCTCTCCCTCACTCATTTTTGCCCAACACCAGCTCCAAAATTGTGAACGTCCAGGGATTGCTCCCACACAAAGGATGCCAGCACGAAAAGCTCTTGCTGGTCCTCACCCTCCAATGGCAACCCTTGCACAGACACACCAACACTGGGCCTCTGCCATTAAAGAGCCTCCCAAAACCCACAACGTTCGCACCCTCTCTCTCACTCATTTTTGCCCGACACCAGCTCCAAAATTGTGAACGTCCAGGGATTGCTCCCACACAAAGGATGCCAGCACTAAAAGCTGTTGCTGGTCCTCACCCTCCAATGGCAACCCTTGCACAGACACACCAACACTGGGCCTCTGCCATTAAAGAGCCTCCCAAAACCCACAACGTTCGCACCCTCTCCCTCACTCATTTTTGCCCAACACCACCTCCAGAATTGTGAACGTCCAGGGATTGCTCCCACACAAAGGATGCCAGCACTAAAAGCTCTTGCTGGTCCTCACCCTCCCATGGCAACCCTTGCACAGACACACCAACACTGGGCCTCTGCCATTAAAGAGCCTCCCAAAACCCACAACGTTCGCACCATCTCTCTCTCACTCATTTTTGCCCGACACCAGCTCCAAAATTGTGAACGTCCAGGGATTGCTCCCACACAAAGGATGCCAGCACGAAAAGCTGTTGCTGGTCCTCACCCTCCCATGGCAACCCTTGCACAGACACACCAACACTGGGCCTCTGCCATTAAAGAGCCTCCCAAAACCCACAACGTTCGCCCCTCTCTCTCACTCATTTTTGCCCAACACCAGCTCCAAAATTGTGAACGTCCAGGGATTGCTCCCACACAAAGGATGCCAGCACGAAAAGCTGTTGCTGGTCCTCACCCTCCCATGGCAACCCTTGCACAGACACACCAACACTGGGCCTCTGCCATTAAAGAGCCTCCCAAAACCCACAACGTTCGCACCCTCTCTCTCACTCATTTTTGCCCGACACCAGCTCCAAAATTGTGAACGTCCAGGGATTGCTCCCACACAAAGGATGCCAGCACGAAAAGCTGTTGCTGGTCCTCACCCTCCCATGGCAACCCTTGCACAGACACACCAACACTGGGACTCTGCCATTAAAGAGCCTCCCAAAACCCACAAGCTTCGCACCCTCTCTCTAAATCATTTTTGCCCAACACCAGCTCCAAAATTGTGAACGTCCAGGGATTGCTCCCACACAAAGGATGCCAGCACTAAAAGCTCTTGCTGGTCCTCACCCTCCCATGGCAACCCTTGCACAGACACACCAACACTGGGCCTCTGCCATTAAAGAGCCTCCCAAAACCCCAATGTTCGCCCCTCTCTCTCACTCATTTTTGCCCGACACCAGCTCCAAAATTGTGAACGTCCAGGGATTGCTCCCACACAAAGGATGACAGCACTAAAAGCTATTGCTGGTCCTCACCCTCCCATGGCAACCCTTGCACAGACACACCAACACTGGGCCTCTGCCATTAAAGAGCCTCCCAAAACCCACAACCTTCGCACCATCTCTCTCTCACTCATTTTTGCCCGACACCAGCTCCAAAATTGTGAACGTCCAGGGATTGCTCCCACACAAAGGATGCCAGCACGAAAAGATATTGCTGGTCCTCACCCTCCCATGGCAACCCTTGCACAGACACAACAACACTGCGCCTCTGCCATTAAAGAGCCTCCCAAAACCCACAACGTTCGCACCATCTCTCTCTCACTCATTTTTGCCCGACACCAGCTCCAAAATTGTGAACGTCCAGGGATTGCTCCCACACAAAGGATGCCAGCACGAAAAGCTGTTGCTGGTCCTCACCCTCCCATGGCAACCCTTGCACAGACACAACAACACTGCGCCTCTGCCATTAAAGAGCCTCCCAAAACCCACAACGTTCGCCCCTCTCTCTCACTCAATTTTGCCCAACACCAGCTCCAAAATTGTGAACGTCCAGGGATTGCTCCCACACAAAGGATGCCAGCACTAAAAGCTCTTGCTGGTCCTCACCCTCCCATGGCAACCCTTGCACAGACACACCAACACTGGGCCTCTGCCATTAAAGAGCCTCCCAAAACCCACAACGTTCGCACCCTCTCTCTCACTCATTTTTGCCCGACACCAGCTCCAAAATTGTGAACGTCCAGGGATTGCTCCCACACAAAGGATGCCAGCACGAAAAGCTGTTGCTGGTCCTCACCCTCCCATGGCAACCCTTGCACAGACACACCAACACTGGGCCTCTGCCATTAAAGAGCCTCCCAAAACCCACAACGTTCGCACCCTCTCTCTCTAAATCATTTATGCCCGACACCAGCTCCAAAATTGTGAACGTCCAGGGATTGCTCCCACACAAAGGATGCCAGTACTAAAAGATATTGCTGGTCCTCACCCTCCCATGGCAACCCTTGCACAGACACAACAACACTGCGCCTCTGCCATTAAAGAGACTCCCAAAACCCACAACGTTCGCACCCTCTCTCTCTAAATCATTTATGCCCGACACCAGCTCCAAAATTGTGAACGTCCAGGGATTGCTCCCACACAAAGGATGCCAGCACTAAAAGCTCTTGCTGGTCCTCACCCTCCCATGGCAACCCTTGCACAGACACAACAACACTGCGCCTCTGACATTAAAGAGACTCCCAAAACCCACAACGTTCGCACCCTCTCTCTCACTCATTTTTGCCCGACACCACCTCCAAAATTGTGAACGTCCAGGGATTGCTCCCACACAAAGGATGCCAGCACTAAAAGCTCTTGCTGGTCCTCACCCTCCCATGGCAACCCTTGCACAGACACACCAACACTGGGCCTCTGCCATTAAAGAGCCTCCCAAAACCCCAATGTTCGCCCCTCTCTCTCACTCATTTTTGCCCGACACCAGCTCCAAAATTGTGAACGTCCAGGGATTGCTCCCACACAAAGGATGCCAGCACGAAAAGCTCTTGCTGGTCCTCACCCTCCCATGGCAACCCTTGCACAGACACACCAACACTGGGCCTCTGCCATTAAAGAGCCTCCCAAAACCCACAACGTTCGCCCCCTCTCTCTCACTCATTTTTGCCCAACACCAGCTCCAAAATTGTGAACGTCCAGGGATTGCTCCCACACAAAGGATGCCAGCACGAAAAGCTGTTGCTGGTCCTCACCCTCCCATGGCAACCCTTGCACAGACACACCAACACTGGGCCTCTGCCATTAAAGAGCCTCCCAAAACCCACAACGTTCGCACCCTCTCTCTCACTCATTTTTGCCCGACACCAGCTCCAAAATTGTGAACGTCCAGGGATTGCTCCCACACAAAGGATGCCAGCACGAAAAGCTGTTGCTGGTCCTCACCCTCCCATGGCAACCCTTGCACAGACACACCAACACTGGGACTCTGCCATTAAAGAGCCTCCCAAAACCCACAAGCTTCGCACCCTCTCTCTCACTCATTTTTGCCCAACACCAGCTCCAAAATTGTGAACGTCCAGGGATTGCTCCCACACAAAGGATGCCAGCACTAAAAGCTCTTGCTGGTCCTCACCCTCCCATGGCAACCCTTGCACAGACACACCAACACTGGGCCTCTGCCATTAAAGAGCCTCCCAAAACCCCAATGTTCGCCCCTCTCTCTCACTCATTTTTGCCCGACACCAGCTCCAAAATTGTGAACGTCCAGGGATTGCTCCCACACAAAGGATGCCAGCACTAAAAGCTCTTGCTGGTCCTCACCCTCCCATGGCAACCCTTGCACAGACACACCAACACTGGGCCTCTGCCATTAAAGAGCCTCCCAAAACCCACAACGTTCGCCCCCTCTCTCTCACTCATTTTTGCCCGACACCAGCTCCAAAATTGTGAACGTCCAGGGATTGCTCCCACACAAAGGATGCCAGCACTAAAAGATATTGCTGGTCCTCACCCTCCCATGGCAACCCTTGCACAGACACACCAACACTGCGCCTCTGCCATTAAAGAGCCTCCCAAAACCCACAACGTTCGCAGCCTCTCTCCCTCACTCATTTTTGCCCAACACCAGCTCCAAAATTGTGAACGTCCAGGGATTGCTCCCACACAAAGGATGCCAGCACTAAAAGCTCTTGCTGGTCCTCACCCTCCCATGGCAACCCTTGCACAGACACACCAACACTGGGCCTCTGCCATTAAAGAGCCTCCCAAAACCCACAACGTTCGCCCCCTCTCTAAATCATTTTTGCCCGACACCAGCTCCAAAATTGTGAACGTCCAGGGATTGCTCCCACACAAAGGATGCCAGCACTAAAAGATATTGCTGGTCCTCACCCTCCCATGGCAACCCTTGCACAGACACAACAACACTGGGCCTCTGCCATTAAAGAGCCTCCCAAAACCCACAAGCTTCGCACCATCTCTCTCTAAATCATTTTTGCCCGACACCAGCTCCAAAATTGTGAACGTCCAGGGATTGCTCCCACACAAAGGATGCCAGCACGAAAAGCTGTTGCTGGTCCTCACCCTCCCATGGCAACCCTTGCACAGACACACCAACACTGGGCCTCTGCCATTAAAGAGCCTCCCAAAACCCACAACGTTCGCACCATCTCTCTCTCACTCATTTTTGCCCGACACCACCTCCAAAACTGTGAACGTCCAGGGATTGCTCCCACACAAAGGATGCCAGCAAGAAAAGCTGTTGCTGGACCTCACCCTCCCATGGCAACCCTTGCACAGACACACCAACACTGGGCCTCTGCCATTAAAGAGCCTCCCAAAACCCACAACGTTCGCCCCTCTCTCTCACTCATTTTTGCCCGACACCAGCTCCAAAATTGTGAACGTCCAGGGATTGCTCCCACACAAAGGATGCCAGCACGAAAAGCTGTTGCTGGTCCTCACCCTCCCATGGCAACCCTTGCACAGACACACCAACACTGGGCCTCTGCCATTAAAGAGCCTCCCAAAACCCACAACGTTCGCACCATCTCTCTCTCACTCATTTTTGCCCGACACCACCTCCAAAACTGTGAACGTCCAGGGATTGCTCCCACACAAAGGATGCCAGCAAGAAAAGCTGTTGCTGGACCTCACCCTCCCATGGCAACCCTTGCACAGACACACCAACACTGGGCCTCTGCCATTAAAGAGCCTCCCAAAACCCACAACGTTCGCCCCTCTCTCTCACTCATTTTTGCCCGACACCAGCTCCAAAATTGTGAACGTCCAGGGATTGCTCCCACACAAAGGATGCCAGCACGAAAAACTCTTGCTGGTCCTCACCCTCCCATGGCAACCCTTGCACAGACACACCAACACTGGACCTCTGCCATTAAAGAGCCTCCCAAAACCCATAACGTTCGCCCCTCTCTCTCAGTCATTTTTGCCCAACAACAGCTCCAAAATTGTGAACGTCCAGGGATTGCTCCCACACAAAGGATGCCAGCACTAAAAGCTCTTGCTGGTCCTCACCCTCCCATGGCAACCCTTGCACAGACACACCAACACTGGGCCTCTGCCATTAAAGAGCCTCCCAAAACCCACAAGCTTCGCACCCTCTCTCTCACTCATTTTTGCCCAACACCACCTCCAAAATTGTGAACGTCCAGGGATTGCTCCCACACAAAGGATGCCAGCACGAAAAGCTGTTGCTGGTCCTCACCCTCCCATGGCAACCCTTGCACAGACACAACAACACTGGGCCTCTGCCATTAAAGAGCCTCCCAAAACCCACAAGCTTCGCACCCTCTCTCTAAATCATTTTTGCCCAACACCAGCTCCAAAATTGTGAACGTCCAGGGATTGCTCCCACACAAAGGATGCCAGCACGAAAAGCTGTTGCTGGTCCTCACCCTCCCATGGCAACCCTTGCACAGACACACGAACACTGCGCCTCTGCCATTAAAGAGCCTCCCAAAATCCACAACGTTCGCACCATCTCTCTCTAAATGATTTTTGCCCAACACCAGCTCCAAAATTGTGAACGTCCAGGGATTGCTCCCACACAAAGGATGCCAGCACGAAAAGCTGTTGCTGGTCCTCACCCTCCCATGGCAACCCTTGCACAGACACACCAACACTGGGCCTCTGCCATTAAAGAGCCTCCCAAAACCCACAAGCTTCGCACCCTCTCTCTAAATCATTTTTGCCCGACACCAGCTCCAAAATTGTGAACGTCCAGGGATTGCTCCCACACAAAGGATGCCAGCACGAAAAGCTGTTGCTGGTCCTCACCCTCCCATGGCAGCCCTTGCACAGACACACCAACACTGGGCCTCTGCCATTAAAGAGCCTCCCAAAACCCACAACCTTCGCCCCCTCTCTCTAAATATTTTTTGCCCAACACCATCTCCAAAATTGTGAACGTCCAGGGATTGCTTCCACGCAAAGGATGCCAGCACTAAAAGCTCTTGCTGGTCCTCACCCTCCCATGGCAACCCTTGCACAGACACACCAACACTGGGCCTCTGCCATTAAAGAGCCTCCCAAAACCCACAATATTCGCACCCTCTCTCTCTAAATGATTTTTGCCCGACACCACCTCCAAAATTGTGAACGTCCAGGGATTGCTCCCACACAAAGGATGCCAGCACTAAAAGCTCTTGCTGGTCCTCACCCTCCCATGGCAACCCTTGCACAGACACACCAACACTGGGCCTCTGCCATTAAAGAGCCTCCCAAAACCCACAAGCTTCGCACCCTCTCTCTAAATCATTTTTGCCCAACACCAGCTCCAAAATTGTGAATGTCCAGGGATTGCTCCCACACAAAGGATGCCAGCAAGAAAAGCTGTTGCTGGTCCTCACCCTCCCATGGCAACCCTTGCACAGACACACCAACACTGGGCCTCTGCCATTAAAGAGCCTCCCAAAACCCACAACGTTCGACCCCTCTCTCCCTCACTCATTTTTGCCCGACACCAGCTCCAAAATTGTGAACGTCCAGGGATTGCTCCCACACAAAGGATGCCAGCACTAAAAGCTGTTGCTGGTCCTCACCCTCCAATGGCAACCCTTGCACAGACACACCAACACTGGGCCTCTGCCATTAAAGAGCCTCCCAAAACCCACAACGTTCGCCCCTCTCTCTCACTCATTTTTGCCCAACACCAGCTCCAAAATTGTGAACGTCCAGGGATTGCTCCCACACAAAGGATGCCAGCACGAAAAGCTGTTGCTGGTCCTCACCCTCCCATGGCAACCCTTGCACAGACACACCAACACTGGGCCTCTGCCATTAAAGAGCCTCCCAAAACCCACAACGTTCGCACCCTCTCTCTCACTCATTTTTGCCCGACACCAGCTCCAAAATTGTGAACGTCCAGGGATTGCTCCCACACAAAGGATGCCAGCACTAAAAGCTCTTGCTGGTCCTCACCCTCCCATGGCAACCCTTGCACAGACACACCAACACTGGGCCTCTGCCATTAAAGAGCCTCCCAAAACCCACAAGCTTCACACCCTCTCTCTAAATCATTTTTGCCCAACACCAGCTCCAAAATTGTGAACGTCCAGGGATTGCTCCCACACAAAGGATGCCAGCACTAAAAGCTCTTGCTGGTCCTCACCCTCCCATGGCAACCCTTGCACAGACACACCAACACTGGGCCTCTGCCATTAAAGAGCCTCCCAAAACCCCAATGTTCGCCCCTCTCTCTCACTCATTTTTGCCCGACACCAGCTCCAAAATTGTGAACGTCCAGGGATTGCTCCCACACAAAGGATGCCAGCACTAAAAGCTCTTGCTGGTCCTCACCCTCCAATGGCAACCCTTGCACAGACACACCAACACTGGGCCTCTGCCATTAAAGAGCCTCCCAAAACCCACAACGTTCGCCCCCTCTCTCTCACTCATTTTTGCCCGACACCAGCTCCAAAATTGTGAACGTCCAGGGATTGCTCCCACACAAAGGATGCCAGCACTAAAAGCTCTTGCTGGTCCTCACCCTCCCATGGCAACCCTTGCACAGACACACCAACACTGGGCCTCTGCCATTAAAGAGCCTCCCAAAACCCACAACGTTCGCACCCTCTCTCCCTCACTCATTTTTGCCCAACACCAGCTCCAAAATTGTGAACGTCCAGGGATTGCTCCCACACAAAGGATGCCAGCACTAAAAGCTCTTGCTGGTCCTCACCCTCCCATGGCAACCCTTGCACAGACACACCAACACTGGGCCTCTGCCATTAAAGAGACTCCCAAAACCCACAACGTTCGCACCCTCTCTCTCACTCATTTTTGCCCAACACCAGCTCCAAAATTGTGAACGTCCAGGGATTGCTCCCACACAAAGGATGCCAGCACTAAAAGCTCTTGCTGGTCCTCACCCTCCCATGGCAACCCTTGCACAGACACACCAACACTGGGCCTCTGCCATTAAAGAGCCTCCCAAAACCCACAACGTTCGCACCCTCTCTCTCACTCATTTTTGCCCAACACCAGCTCCAAAATTGTGAACGTCCAGGGATTGCTCCCACACAAAGGATGCCAGCACTAAAAGCTCTTGCTGGTCCTCACCCTCCCATGGCAACCCTTGCACAGACACACCAACACTGGGCCTCTGCCATTAAAGAGCCTCCCAAAACCCACAAGCTTCGCACCATCTCTCTCTAAATCATTTTTGCCCGACACCAGCTCCAAAATTGTGAACGTCCAGGGATTGCTCCCACACAAAGGATGCCAGCACGAAAAGCTCTTGCTGGTCCTCACCCTCCCATGGCAACCCTTGCACAGACACACCAACACTGGGCCTCTGCCATTAAAGAGCCTCCCAAAACCCACAACGTTCGCACCATCTCTCTCTCACTCATTTTTGCCCGACACCAGCTCCAAAACTGTGAACGTCCAGGGATTGCTCCCACACAAAGGATGCCAGCAAGAAAAGCTGTTGCTGGACCTCACCTTCCCATGGCAACCCTTGCACAGACACACCAACACTGGACCTCTGCCATTAAAGAGCCTCCCAAAACCCACAACGTTCGCCCCTCTCTCTCACTCATTTTTGCCCGACACCAGCTCCAAAATTGTGAACGTCCAGGGATTGCTCCCACACAAAGGATGCCAGCACGAAAAACTCTTGCTGGTCCTCACCCTCCCATGGCAACCCTTGCACAGACACACCAACACTGGACCTCTGCCATTAAAGAGCCTCCCAAAACCCACAACGTTCGCCCCTCTCTCTCACTCATTTTTGCCCGACACCAGCTCCAAGATTGTGAACGTCCAGGGATTGCTCCCACACAAAGGATGCCAGCACGAAAAGCTGTTGCTGGTCCTCACCCTCCCATGGCAACCCTTGCACAGACACACCAACACTGGGCCTCTGCCATTAAAGAGCCTCCCAAAACCCACAACGTTCGCACCCTCTCTCTCACTCATTTTTGCCCGACACCAGCTCCAAAATTGTGAACGTCCAGGGATTGCTCCCACACAAAGGATGCCAGCACGAAAAGCTGTTGCTGGTCCTCACCCTCCCATGGCAACCCTTGCACAGACACACCAACACTGGGCCTCTGCCATTAAAGAGCCTCCCAAAACCCACAACGTTCGCCCCCTCTCTCTCTAAATGATTTTTGCCCAACACCAGCTCCAAAATTGTGAACGTCCAGGGATTGCTCCCACACAAAGGATGCCAGCACTAAAAGCTCTTGCTGGTCCTCACCCTCCCATGGCAACCCTTGCACAGACACACCAACACTGGGCCTCTGCCATTAAAGAGCCTCCCAAAACCCCAATGTTCGCCCCTCTCTCTCACTCATTTTTGCCCGACACCAGCTCCAAAATTGTGAACGTCCAGGGATTGCTCCCACACAAAGGATGCCAGCACTAAAAGCTCTTGCTGGTCCTCACCCTCCCATGGCAACCCTTGCACAGACACACCAACACTGGGCCTCTGCCATTAAAGAGCCTCCCAAAACCCACAACGTTCGCCCCCTCTCTCTCACTCATTTTTGCCCGACACCAGCTCCAAAATTGTGAACGTCCAGGGATTGCTCCCACACAAAGGATGCCAGCACTAAAAGATATTGCTGGTCCTCACCCTCCCATGGCAACCCTTGCACAGACACAACAACACTGCGCCTCTGCCATTAAAGAGCCTCCCAAAACCCACAACGTTCGCAGCCTCTCTCCCTCACTCATTTTTGCCCAACACCAGCTCCAAAATTGTGAACGTCCAGGGATTGCTCCCACACAAAGGATGCCAGCACTAAAAGCTCTTGCTGGTCCTCACCCTCCCATGGCAACCCTTGCACAGACACACCAACACTGGGCCTCTGCCATTAAAGAGCCTCCCAAAACCCACAACGTTCGCCCCCTCTCTAAATCATTTTTGCCCGACACCAGCTCCAAAATTGTGAACGTCCAGGGATTGCTCCCACACAAAGGATGCCAGCACTAAAAGATATTGCTGGTCCTCACCCTCCCATGGCAACCCTTGCACAGACACAACAACACTGGGCCTCTGCCATTAAAGAGCCTCCCAAAACCCACAAGCTTCGCACCATCTCTCTCTAAATCATTTTTGCCCGACACCAGCTCCAAAATTGTGAACGTCCAGGGATTGCTCCCACACAAAGGATGCCAGCACGAAAAGCTGTTGCTGGTCCTCACCCTCCCATGGCAACCCTTGCACAGACACACCAACACTGGGCCTCTGCCATTAAAGAGCCTCCCAAAACCCACAACGTTCGCACCATCTCTCTCTCACTCATTTTTGCCCGACACCACCTCCAAAACTGTGAACGTCCAGGGATTGCTCCCACACAAAGGATGCCAGCAAGAAAAGCTGTTGCTGGACCTCACCCTCCCATGGCAACCCTTGCACAGACACACCAACACTGGGCCTCTGCCATTAAAGAGCCTCCCAAAACCCACAACGTTCGCCCCTCTCTCTCACTCATTTTTGCCCGACACCAGCTCCAAAATTGTGAACGTCCAGGGATTGCTCCCACACAAAGGATGCCAGCACGAAAAACTCTTGCTGGTCCTCACCCTCCCATGGCAACCCTTGCACAGACACACCAACACTGGACCTCTGCCATTAAAGAGCCTCCCAAAACCCATAACGTTCGCCCCTCTCTCTCACTCATTTTTGCCCAACAACAGCTCCAAAATTGTGAACGTCCAGGGATTGCTCCCACACAAAGGATGCCAGCACTAAAAGCTCTTGCTGGTCCTCACCCTCCCATGGCAACCCTTGCACAGACACACCAACACTGGGCCTCTGCCATTAAAGAGCCTCCCAAAACCCACAACGTTCGCACCCTCTCTCTAAATCATTTTTGCCCAACACCAGCTCCAAAATTGTGAACGTCCAGGGATTGCTCCCACACAAAGGATGCCAGCACGAAAAGCTGTTGCTGGTCCTCACCCTCCCATGGCAACCCTTGCACAGACACACGAACACTGCGCCTCTGCCATTAAAGAGACTCCCAAAACCCCAATGTTCGCCCCTCTCTCCCTCACTCATTTTTGCCCGACACCACCTCCAAAATTGTGAACGTCCAGGGATTGCTCCCACACAAAGGATGCCAGCACGAAAAGCTGTTGCTGGTCCTCACCCTCCCATGGCAACCCTTGCACAGACACACCAACACTGGGCCTCTGCCATTAAAGAGCCTCCCAAAACCCACAAGCTTCGCACCCTCTCTCTAAATCATTTTTGCCCGACACCAGCTCCAAAATTGTGAACGTCCAGGGATTGCTCCCACACAAAGGATGCCAGCACGAAAAGCTGTTGCTGGTCCTCACCCTCCCATGGCAGCCCTTGCACAGACACACCAACACTGGGCCTCTGCCATTAAAGAGCCTCCCAAAACCCACAACCTTCGCCCCCTCTCTCTAAATATATTTTGCCCAACACCATCTCCAAAATTGTGAACGTCCAGGGATTGCTTCCACGCAAAGGATGCCAGCACTAAAAGCTGTTGCTGGTCCTCACCCTCCCATGGCAACCCTTGCACAGACACACCAACACTGGGCCTCTGCCATTAAAGAGCCTCCCAAAACCCACAATATTCGCACCCTCTCTCTCTAAATGATTTTTGCCCGACACCACCTCCAAAATTGTGAACGTCCAGGGATTGCTCCCACACAAAGGATGCCAGCACTAAAAGCTCTTGCTGGTCCTCACCCTCCCATGGCAACCCTTGCACAGACACACCAACACTGGGCCTCTGCCATTAAAGAGCCTCCCAAAACCCACAAGCTTCGCACCCTCTCTCTAAATCATTTTTGCCCAACACCAGCTCCAAAATTGTGAATGTCCAGGGATTGCTCCCACACAAAGGATGCCAGCAAGAAAAGCTGTTGCGTTTCCTCACCCTCCCATGGCAACCCTTGCACAGACACACCAACACTGGGCCTCTGCCATTAAAGAGCCTCCCAAAACCCACAACGTTCGACCCCTCTCTCCCTCACTCATTTTTGCCCGACACCAGCTCCAAAATTGTGAACGTCCAGGGATTGCTCCCACACAAAGGATGCCAGCACTAAAAGCTGTTGCTGGTCCTCACCCTCCAATGGCAACCCTTGCACAGACACACCAACACTGGGCCTCTGCCATTAAAGAGCCTCCCAAAACCCACAACGTTCGCCCCTCTCTCTCACTCATTTTTGCCCAACACCAGCTCCAAAATTGTGAACGTCCAGGGATTGCTCCCACACAAAGGATGCCAGCACGAAAAGCTGTTGCTGGTCCTCACCCTCCCATGGCAACCCTTGCACAGACACACCAACACTGGGCCTCTGCCATTAAAGAGCCTCCCAAAACCCACAACGTTCGCACCCTCTCTCTCACTCATTTTTGCCCGACACCAGCTCCAAAATTGTGAACGTCCAGGGATTGCTCCCACACAAAGGATGCCAGCACTAAAAGCTCTTGCTGGTCCTCACCCTCCCATGGCAACCCTTGCACAGACACACCAACACTGGGCCTCTGCCATTAAAGAGCCTCCCAAAACCCACAAGCTTCGCACCCTCTCTCTAAATCATTTTTGCCCAACACCAGCTCCAAAATTGTGAACGTCCAGGGATTGCTCCCACACAAAGGATGCCAGCACTAAAAGCTCTTGCTGGTCCTCACCCTCCCATGGCAACCCTTGCACAGACACACCAACACTGGGCCTCTGCCATTAAAGAGCCTCCCAAAACCCCAATGTTCGCCCCTCTCTCTCACTCATTTTTGCCCGACACCAGCTCCAAAATTGTGAACGTCCAGGGATTGCTCCCACACAAAGGATGCCAGCACTAAAAGCTCTTGCTGGTCCTCACCCTCCAATGGCAACCCTTGCACAGACACACCAACACTGGGCCTCTGCCATTAAAGAGCCTCCCAAAACCCACAACGTTCGCCCCCTCTCTCTCACTCATTTTTGCCCAACACCAGCTCCAAAATTGTGAACGTCCAGGGATTGCTCCCACACAAAGGATGCCAGCACTAAAAGCTCTTGCTGGTCCTCACCCTCCCATGGCAACCCTTGCACAGACACACCAACACTGGGCCTCTGCCATTAAAGAGCCTCCCAAAACCCACAACGTTCGCACCCTCTCTCCCTCACTCATTTTTGCCCGACACCAGCTCCAAAATTGTGAACGTCCAGGGATTGCTCCCACACAAAGGATGCCAGCACGAAAAGCTCTTGCTGGTCCTCACCCTCCCATGGCAACCCTTGCACAGACACACCAACACTGGGCCTCTGCCATTAAAGAGCCTCCCAAAACCCACAACGTTCGCACCCTCTCTCTCACTCATTTTTGCCCAACACCACCTCCAAAATTGTGAACGTCCAGGGATTGCTCCCACACAAAGGATGCCAGCACGAAAAGCTGTTGCTGGTCCTCACCCTCCCATGGCAACCCTTGCACAGACACAACAACACTGGGCCTCTGCCATTAAAGAGCCTCCCAAAACCCACAAGCTTCGCACCCTCTCTCTAAATCATTTTTGCCCAACACCAGCTCCAAAATTGTGAACGTCCAGGGATTGCTCCCACACAAAGGATGCCAGCACGAAAAGCTGTTGCTGGTCCTCACCCTCCCATGGCAACCCTTGCACAGACACACGAACACTGCGCCTCTGCCATTAAAGAGACTCCCAAAACCCCAATGTTCGCCCCTCTCTCCCTCACTCATTTTTGCCCGACACCACCTCCAAAATTGTGAACGTCCAGGGATTGCTCCCACACAAAGGATGCCAGCACGAAAAGCTGTTGCTGGTCCTCACCCTCCCATGGCAACCCTTGCACAGACACACCAACACTGGGCCTCTGCCATTAAAGAGCCTCCCAAAACCCACAAGCTTCGCACCCTCTCTCTAAATCATTTTTGCCCGACACCAGCTCCAAAATTGTGAACGTCCAGGGATTGCTCCCACACAAAGGATGCCAGCACGAAAAGCTGTTGCTGGTCCTCACCCTCCCATGGCAGCCCTTGCACAGACACACCAACACTGGGCCTCTGCCATTAAAGAGCCTCCCAAAACCCACAACCTTCGCCCCCTCTCTCTAAATATATTTTGCCCAACACCATCTCCAAAATTGTGAACGTCCAGGGATTGCTTCCACGCAAAGGATGCCAGCACTAAAAGCTGTTGCTGGTCCTCACCCTCCCATGGCAACCCTTGCACAGACACACCAACACTGGGCCTCTGCCATTAAAGAGCCTCCCAAAACCCACAATATTCGCACCCTCTCTCTCTAAATGATTTTTGCCCGACACCACCTCCAAAATTGTGAACGTCCAGGGATTGCTCCCACACAAAGGATGCCAGCACTAAAAGCTCTTGCTGGTCCTCACCCTCCCATGGCAACCCTTGCACAGACACACCAACACTGGGCCTCTGCCATTAAAGAGCCTCCCAAAACCCACAAGCTTCGCACCCTCTCTCTAAATCATTTTTGCCCAACACCAGCTCCAAAATTGTGAATGTCCAGGGATTGCTCCCACACAAAGGATGCCAGCAAGAAAAGCTGTTGCGTTTCCTCACCCTCCCATGGCAACCCTTGCACAGACACACCAACACTGGGCCTCTGCCATTAAAGAGCCTCCCAAAACCCACAACGTTCGACCCCTCTCTCCCTCACTCATTTTTGCCCGACACCAGCTCCAAAATTGTGAACGTCCAGGGATTGCTCCCACACAAAGGATGCCAGCACTAAAAGCTGTTGCTGGTCCTCACCCTCCAATGGCAACCCTTGCACAGACACACCAACACTGGGCCTCTGCCATTAAAGAGCCTCCCAAAACCCACAACGTTCGCCCCTCTCTCTCACTCATTTTTGCCCAACACCAGCTCCAAAATTGTGAACGTCCAGGGATTGCTCCCACACAAAGGATGCCAGCACGAAAAGCTGTTGCTGGTCCTCACCCTCCCATGGCAACCCTTGCACAGACACACCAACACTGGGCCTCTGCCATTAAAGAGCCTCCCAAAACCCACAACGTTCGCACCCTCTCTCTCACTCATTTTTGCCCGACACCAGCTCCAAAATTGTGAACGTCCAGGGATTGCTCCCACACAAAGGATGCCAGCACTAAAAGCTCTTGCTGGTCCTCACCCTCCCATGGCAACCCTTGCACAGACACACCAACACTGGGCCTCTGCCATTAAAGAGCCTCCCAAAACCCACAAGCTTCGCACCCTCTCTCTAAATCATTTTTGCCCAACACCAGCTCCAAAATTGTGAACGTCCAGGGATTGCTCCCACACAAAGGATGCCAGCACTAAAAGCTCTTGCTGGTCCTCACCCTCCCATGGCAACCCTTGCACAGACACACCAACACTGGGCCTCTGCCATTAAAGAGCCTCCCAAAACCCCAATGTTCGCCCCTCTCTCTCACTCATTTTTGCCCGACACCAGCTCCAAAATTGTGAACGTCCAGGGATTGCTCCCACACAAAGGATGCCAGCACTAAAAGCTCTTGCTGGTCCTCACCCTCCAATGGCAACCCTTGCACAGACACACCAACACTGGGCCTCTGCCATTAAAGAGCCTCCCAAAACCCACAACGTTCGCCCCCTCTCTCTCACTCATTTTTGCCCGACACCAGCTCCAAAATTGTGAACGTCCAGGGATTGCTCCCACACAAAGGATGCCAGCACTAAAAGCTCTTGCTGGTCCTCACCCTCCCATGGCAACCCTTGCACAGACACACCAACACTGGGCCTCTGCCATTAAAGAGCCTCCCAAAACCCACAACGTTCGCACCCTCTCTCCCTCACTCATTTTTGCCCGACACCAGCTCCAAAATTGTGAACGTCCA
Source organism: Morus bassanus (assembly GCA_031468815.1). Lineage (NCBI taxonomy): Eukaryota > Metazoa > Chordata > Aves > Suliformes > Sulidae > Morus > Morus bassanus. The sequence continues at coordinate 46,415,766 of CM062572.1, read as the reverse complement.
GGGATTGCTCCCACACAAAGGATGCCAGCACGAAAAGCTCTTGCTGGTCCTCACCCTCCCATGGCAACCCTTGCACAGACACACCAACACTGGGCCTCTGCCATTAAAGAGACTCCCAAAACCCACAACGTTCGCACCCTCTCTCTCACTCATTTTTGCCCAACACCAGCTCCAAAATTGTGAACGTCCAGGGATTGCTCCCACACAAAGGATGCCAGCACTAAAAGCTCTTGCTGGTCCTCACCCTCCCATGGCAACCCTTGCACAGACACACCAACACTGGGCCTCTGCCATTAAAGAGCCTCCCAAAACCCACAACGTTCGCACCCTCTCTCTCACTCATTTTTGCCCAACACCAGCTCCAAAATTGTGAACGTCCAGGGATTGCTCCCACACAAAGGATGCCAGCACTAAAAGCTCTTGCTGGTCCTCACCCTCCCATGGCAACCCTTGCACAGACACACCAACACTGGGCCTCTGCCATTAAAGAGCCTCCCAAAACCCACAAGCTTCGCACCATCTCTCTCTAAATCATTTTTGCCCGACACCAGCTCCAAAATTGTGAACGTCCAGGGATTGCTCCCACACAAAGGATGCCAGCACGAAAAGCTCTTGCTGGTCCTCACCCTCCCATGGCAACCCTTGCACAGACACACCAACACTGGGCCTCTGCCATTAAAGAGCCTCCCAAAACCCACAACGTTCGCACCATCTCTCTCTCACTCATTTTTGCCCGACACCAGCTCCAAAACTGTGAACGTCCAGGGATTGCTCCCACACAAAGGATGCCAGCAAGAAAAGCTGTTGCTGGACCTCACCTTCCCATGGCAACCCTTGCACAGACACACCAACACTGGACCTCTGCCATTAAAGAGCCTCCCAAAACCCGCAACGTTCGCCCCTCTCTCTCACTCATTTTTGCCCGACACCAGCTCCAAAATTGTGAACGTCCAGGGATTGCTCCCACACAAAGGATGCCAGCACGAAAAACTCTTGCTGGTCCTCACCCTCCCATGGCAACCCTTGCACAGACACACCAACACTGGGCCTCTGCCATTAAAGAGCCTCCCAAAACCCATAACGTTCGCCCCTCTCTCTCACTCATTTTTGCCCAACACCAGCTCCAAAATTGTGAACGTCCAGGGATTGCTCCCACACAAAGGATGCCAGCACTAAAAGCTCTTGCTGGTCCTCACCCTCCCATGGCAACCCTTGCACAGACACAACAACACTGGGCCTCTGCCATTAAAGAGCCTCCCAAAACCCACAAGCTTCGCACCCTCTCTCTAAATCATTTTTGCCCAACACCAGCTCCAAAATTGTGAACGTCCAGGGATTGCTCCCACACAAAGGATGCCAGCACGAAAAGCTGTTGCTGGTCCTCACCCTCCCATGGCAACCCTTGCACAGACACACCAACACTGGGCCTCTGCCATTAAAGAGCCTCCCAAAACCCACAAGCTTCGCACCCTCTCTCTAAATCATTTTTGCCCAACACCAGCTCCAAAATTGTGAACGTCCAGGGATTGCTCCCACACAAAGGATGCCAGCACTAAAAGCTCTTGCTGGTCCTCACCCTCCCATGGCAACCCTTGCACAGACACACCAACACTGGGCCTCTGCCATTAAAGAGCCTCCCAAAACCCCAATGTTCGCCCCTCTCTCTCACTCATTTTTGCCCGACACCAGCTCCAAAATTGTGAACGTCCAGGGATTGCTCCCACACAAAGGATGCCAGCACTAAAAGCTCTTGCTGGTCCTCACCCTCCCATGGCAACCCTTGCACAGACACAACAACACTGCGCCTCTGCCATTAAAGAGCCTCCCAAAACCCACAACGTTCGCCCCCTCTCTCTCACTCATTTTTGCCCGACACCAGCTCCAAAATTGTGAACGTCCAGGGATTGCTCCCACACAAAGGATGCCAGCACTAAAAGCTCTTGCTGGTCCTCACCCTCCCATGGCAACCCTTGCACAGACACACCAACACTGGGCCTCTGCCATTAAAGAGCCTCCCAAAACCCACAACGTTCGCACCCTCTCTCCCTCACTCATTTTTGCCCAACACCAGCTCCAAAATTGTGAACGTCCAGGGATTGCTCCCACACAAAGGATGCCAGCACTAAAAGCTCTTGCTGGTCCTCACCCTCCCATGGCAACCCTTGCACAGACACACCAACACTGGGCCTCTGCCATTAAAGAGCCTCCCAAAACCCACAACGTTCGCCCCTCTCTCTCACTCATTTTTGCCCGACACCAGCTCCAAAATTGTGAACGTCCAGGGATTGCTCCCACACAAAGGATGCCAGCACTAAAAGCTGTTGCTGGTCCTCACCCTCCCATGGCAACCCTTGCACAGACACACCAACACTGGGCCTCTGCCATTAAAGAGCCTCCCAAAACCCACAACGTTCGCACCGTCTCCCTCACTCATTTTTGCCCAACACCAGCTCCAAAATTGTGAACGTCCAGGGATTGCTCCCACACAAAGGATGCCAGCACTAAAAGCTCTTGCTGGTCCTCACCCTCCCATGGCAACCCTTGCACAGACACACCAACACTGGGCCTCTGCCATTAAAGAGCCTCCCAAAACCCACAACCTTCGCACCATCTCTCTCTAAATCATTTTTGCCCGACACCAGCTCCAAAATTGTGAACGTCCAGGGATTGCTCCCACACAAAGGATGCCAGCACTAAAAGCTCTTGCTGGTCCTCACCCTCCCATGGCAACCCTTGCACAGACACACCAACACTGGGCCTCTGCCATTAAAGAGCCTCCCAAAACCCACAACGTTCGCACCATCTCTCTCTCACTCATTTTTGCCCGACACCAGCTCCAAAACTGTGAACGTCCAGGGATTGCTCCCACACAAAGGATGCCAGCAAGAAAAGCTGTTGCTGGACCTCACCTTCCCATGGCAACCCTTGCACAGACACACCAACACTGGACCTCTGCCATTAAAGAGCCTCCCAAAACCCACAACGTTCGCACCCTCTCTCTCACTCATTTTTGCCCGACACCAGCTCCAAAATTGTGAACGTCCAGGGATTGCTCCCACACAAAGGATGCCAGCACGAAAAACTCTTGCTGGTCCTCACCCTCCCATGGCAACCCTTGCACAGACACACGAACACTGGACCTCTGCCATTAAAGAGCCTCCCAAAACCCACAACCTTCGCCCCCTCTCTCTCACTCATTTTTGCCCAACACCAGCTCCAAAATTGTGAACGTCCAGGGATTGCTCCCACACAAAGGATGCCAGCACGAAAAGCTGTTGCTGGTCCTCACCCTCCCATGGCAACCCTTGCACAGACACACCAACACTGGGCCTCTGCCATTAAAGAGCCTCCCAAAACCCACAACGTTCGCACCCTCTCTCTCACTCATTTTTGCCCAACACCACCTCCAAAATTGTGAACGTCCAGGGATTGCTCCCACACAAAGGATGCCAGCACTAAAAGCTCTTGCTGGTCCTCACCCTCCCATGGCAACCCTTGCACAGACACACCAACACTGGGCCTCTGCCATTAAAGAGCCTCCCAAAACCCACAAGCTTCGCACCCTCTCTCTAAATCATTTTTGCCCAACACCAGCTCCAAAATTGTGAACGTCCAGGGATTGCTCCCACACAAAGGATGCCAGCACTAAAAGCTGTTGCTGGTCCTCACCCTCCCATGGCAACCCTTGCACAGACACACCAACACTGCGCCTCTGCCATTAAAGAGACTCCCAAAACCCCAATGTTCGCCCCTCTCTCCCTCACTCATTTTTGCCCAACACCACCTCCAAAATTGTGAACGTCCAGGGATTGCTCCCACACAAAGGATGCCAGCACGAAAAGCTGTTGCTGGTCCTCACCCTCCCATGGCAACCCTTGCACAGACACACCAACACTGGGCCTCTGCCATTAAAGAGCCTCCCAAAACCCACAACGTTCGCCCCCTCTCTCTCACTCATTTTTGCCCGACACCAGCTCCAAAATTGTGAACGTCCAGGGATTGCTCCCACACAAAGGATGCCAGCACTAAAAGCTGTTGCTGGTCCTCACCCTCCCATGGCAGCCCTTGCACAGACACACCAACACTGGGCCTCTGCCATTAAAGAGCCTCCCAAAACCCACAAGCTTCGCACCCTCTCTCTAAATCATTTTTGCCCAACACCAGCTCCAAAATTGTGAACGTCCAGGGATTGCTCCCACACAAAGGATGCCAGCACTAAAAGCTGTTGCTGGTCCTCACCCTCCCATGGCAACCCTTGCACAGACACACCAACACTGGGCCTCTGCCATTAAAGAGCCTCCCAAAACCCACAAGCTTCGCACCCTCTCTCTAAATCATTTTTGCCCAACACCAGCTCCAAAATTGTGAACGTCCAGGGATTGCTCCCACACAAAGGATGCCAGCACTAAAAGCTCTTGCTGGTCCTCACCCTCCCATGGCAACCCTTGCACAGACACACCAACACTGGGCCTCTGCCATTAAAGAGACTCCCAAAACCCACAACGTTCGCACCCTCTCCCTCACTCATTTTTGCCTGACACCACCTCCAAAATTGTGAATGTCCAGGGATTGCTCCCACACAAAGGATGCCAGCACGAAAAGCTCTTGCTGGTCCTCACCCTCCCATGGCAACCCTTGCACAGACACACCAACACTGGGCCTCTGCCATTAAAGAGCCTCCCAAAATCCACAACGTTCGCACCATCTCTCTCTAAATGATTTTTGCCCAAAACCAGCTCCAAAATTGTGAATGTCCAGGGATTGCTCCCACACAAAGGATGCCAGCACGAAAAGCTCTTGCTGGTCCTCACCCTCCCATGGCAACCCTTGCACAGACACACCAACACTGGGCCTCTGCCATTAAAGAGCCTCCCAAAACCCACAACGTTCGCCCCTCTCTCTCACTCATTTTTGCCCGACACCAGCTCCAAAATTGTGAACGTCCAGGGATTGCTCCCACACAAAGGATGCCAGCACGAAAAGCTGTTGCTGGTCCTCACCCTCCCATGGCAACCCTTGCACAGACACACCAACACTGGGCCTCTGCCATTAAAGAGACTCCCAAAACCCACAACGTTCGCACCATCTCTCTCTAAATGATTTTTGCCCGACACCACCTCCAGAATTGTGAACGTCCAGGGATTGCTCCCACACAAAGGATGCCAGCAAGAAAAGCTGTTGCTGGTCCTCACCCTCCCATGGCAACCCTTGCACAGACACACCAACACTGGGCCTCTGCCATTAAACCGCCTCCCAAAACCCACAACGTTCGCACCCTCTCCCTCACTCATTTTTGCCCAACACCACCTCCAAAATTGTGAACGTCCAGGGATTGTTCCCACACAAAGGATGCCAGCAAGAAAAGCTGTTGCTGGTCCTCACCCTCCCATGGCAACCCTTGCACAGACACACCAACACTGGGCCTCTGCCATTAAAGAGCCTCCCAAAACCCACAACCTTCGCACCATCTCTCTCTCACTCATTTTTGCCCGACACCAGCTCCAAAATTGTGAACGTCCAGGGATTGCTCCCACACAAAGGATGCCAGCACTAAAAGCTGTTGCTGGTCCTCACCCTCCCATGGCAACCCTTGCACAGACACACCAACACTGGGCCTCTGCCATTAAAGAGCCTCCCAAAACCCACAACGTTCGACCCCTCTCTCCATCACTCATTTTTGCCCGACACCAGCTCCAAAATTGTGAACGTCCAGGGATTGCTCCCACACAAAGGATGCCAGCACTAAAAGCTCTTGCTGGTCCTCACCCTCCCATGGCAACCCTTGCACAGACACACCAACACTGGGCCTCTGCCATTAAAGAGCCTCCCAAAACCCACAACGTTCGCCCCCTCTCTCTCACTCATTTTTGCCCGACACCAGCTCCAAAATTGTGAACGTCCAGGGATTGCTCCCACACAAAGGATGCCAGCACTAAAAGCTCTTGCTGGTCCTCACCCTCCCATGGCAACCCTTGCACAGACACACCAACACTGGGCCTCTGCCATTAAAGAGCCTCCCAAAACCCACAACGTTCGCACCCTCTCTCTCTAAATGATTTTTGCCCGACACCAGCTCCAAAATTGTGAACGTCCAGGGATTGCTCCCACACAAAGGATGCCAGCACGAAAAGCTGTTGCTGGTCCTCACCCTCCCATGGCAACCCTTGCACAGACACAACAACACTGGGCCTCTGCCATTAAAGAGCCTCCCAAAACCCACAACGTTCGCACCCTCTCTCTCACTCATTTTTGCCCGACACCAGCTCCAAAATTGTGAACGTCCAGGGATTGCTCCCACACAAAGGATGCCAGCACGAAAAGCTGTTGCTGGTCCTCACCCTCCAATGGCAACCCTTGCACAGACACACCAACACTGGGCCTCTGCCATTAAAGAGCCTCCCAAAACCCACAACGTTCGCACCCTCTCTCTAAATATTTTTTGCCCAACACCACCTCCAAAATTGTGAACGTCCAGGGATTGCTTCCACGCAAAGGATGCCAGCACTAAAAGCTCTTGCTGGTCCTCACCCTCCCATGGCAACCCTTGCACAGACACACCAACACTGGGCCTCTGCCATTAAAGAGCCTCCCAAAACCCACAACGTTCGCACCCTCTCTCTCTAAATGATTATTGCCCGACACCACCTCCAAAATTGTGAACGTCCAGGGATTGCTCCCACACAAAGGATGCCAGCATGAAAAGCTGTTGCTGGTCCTCACCCTCCCATGGCAACCCTTGCACAGACACACCAACACTGGGCCTCTGCCATTAAAGAGCCTCCCAAAACCCACAACGTTCGCACCCTCTCCCTCACTCATTTTTGCCCAACACCACCTCCAAAATTGTGAACGTCCAGGGATTGCTCCCACACAAAGGATGCCAGCAAGAAAAGCTGTTGCTGGTCCTCACCCTCCCATGGCAACCCTTGCACAGACACACCAACACTGGGCCTCTGCCATTAAAGAGCCTCCCAAAACCCACAACGTTCGACCCCTCTCTCTCTAAATCATTTTTGCCCGACACCACCTCCAAAATTGTGAACGTCCAGGGATTGCTCCCACACAAAGGATGCCAGCACGAAAAGCTCTTGCTGGTCCTCACCCTCCCGTGGCAACCCTTGCACAGACACACCAACACTGGGCCTCTGCCATTAAAGAGCCTCCCAAAACCCACAACGTTCGCCCCTCTCTCTCACTCAATTTTGCCCAACACCAGCTCCAAAATTGTGAACGTCCAGGGATTGCTCCCACACAAAGGATGCCAGCACGAAAAGCTCTTGCTGGTCCTCACCCTCCCATGGCAACCCTTGCACAGACACACCAACACTGGGCCTCTGCCATTAAAGAGCCTCCCAAAACCCACAACGTTCGCACCCTCTCTCTCACTCATTTTTGCCCGACACCAGCTCCAAAATTGTGAACGTCCAGGGATTGCTCCCACACAAAGGATGCCAGCACTAAAAGCTCTTGCTGGTCCTCACCCTCCCATGGCAACCCTTGCACAGACACACCAACACTGGGCCTCTGCCATTAAAGAGCCTCCCAAAACCCACAACGTTCACACCCTCTCTCTCACTCATTTTTGCCCGACACCAGCTCCAAAATTGTGAACGTCCAGGGATTGCTCCCACACAAAGGATGCCAGCACTAAAAGCTCTTGCTGGTCCTCACCCTCCCATGGCAACCCTTGCACAGACACACCAACACTGGGCCTCTGCCATTAAAGAGCCTCCCAAAACCCACAACCTTCGCACCCTCTCTCTAAATCATTTTTGCCCAACACCAGCTCCAAAATTGTGAACGTCCAGGGATTGCTCCCACACAAAGGATGCCAGCACTAAAAGCTGTTGCTGGTCCTCACCCTCCCATGGCAACCCTTGCACAGACACACCAACACTGGGCCTCTGCCATTAAACCGCCTCCCAAAACCCACAACGTTCGCACCCTCTCCCTCACTCATTTTTGCCCAACACCACCTCCAAAATTGTGAACGTCCAGGGATTGCTCCCACACAAAGGATGCCAGCAAGAAAAGCTGTTGCTGGTCCTCACCCTCCCATGGCAACCCTTGCACAGACACACCAACACTGGGCCTCTGCCATTAAAGAGCCTCCCAAAACCCACAACGTTCGACCCCTCTCTCCATCACTCATTTTTGCCCGACACCAGCTCCAAAATTGTGAACGTCCAGGGATTGCTCCCACACAAAGGATGCCAGCACTAAAAGCTCTTGCTGGTCCTCACCCTCCCATGGCAACCCTTGCACAGACACACCAACACTGGGCCTCTGCCATTAAAGAGCCTCCCAAAACCCACAACGTTCGCCCCCTCTCTCTCACTCATTTTTGCCCGACACCAGCTCCAAAATTGTGAACGTCCAGGGATTGCTCCCACACAAAGGATGCCAGCACTAAAAGCTCTTGCTGGTCCTCACCCTCCCATGGCAACCCTTGCACAGACACACCAACACTGGGCCTCTGCCATTAAAGAGCCTCCCAAAACCCACAACGTTCGCACCCTCTCTCTCTAAATGATTTTTGCCCGACACCAGCTCCAAAATTGTGAACGTCCAGGGATTGCTCCCACACAAAGGATGCCAGCACGAAAAGCTCTTGCTGGTCCTCACCCTCCCATGGCAACCCTTGCACAGACACACCAACACTGGGCCTCTGCCATTAAAGAGCCTCCCAAAACCCACAACGTTCGCACCCTCTCTCTCACTCATTTTTGCCCGACACCAGCTCCAAAATTGTGAACGTCCAGGGATTGCTCCCACACAAAGGATGCCAGCACGAAAAGCTGTTGCTGGTCCTCACCCTCCAATGGCAACCCTTGCACAGACACACCAACACTGGGCCTCTGCCATTAAAGAGCCTCCCAAAACCCACAACGTTCGCACCCTCTCTCTAAATATTTTTTGCCCAACACCACCTCCAAAATTGTGAACGTCCAGGGATTGCTTCCACGCAAAGGATGCCAGCACTAAAAGCTCTTGCTGGTCCTCACCCTCCCATGGCAACCCTTGCACAGACACACCAACACTGGGCCTCTGCCATTAAAGAGCCTCCCAAAACCCACAACGTTCGCACCCTCTCTCTCTAAATGATTATTGCCCGACACCACCTCCAAAATTGTGAACGTCCAGGGATTGCTCCCACACAAAGGATGCCAGCATGAAAAGCTGTTGCTGGTCCTCACCCTCCCATGGCAACCCTTGCACAGACACACCAACACTGGGCCTCTGCCATTAAAGAGCCTCCCAAAACCCACAACGTTCGCACCCTCTCCCTCACTCATTTTTGCCCAACACCACCTCCAAAATTGTGAACGTCCAGGGATTGCTCCCACACAAAGGATGCCAGCAAGAAAAGCTGTTGCTGGTCCTCACCCTCCCATGGCAACCCTTGCACAGACACACCAACACTGGGCCTCTGCCATTAAAGAGCCTCCCAAAACCCACAACGTTCGACCCCTCTCTCTCTAAATCATTTTTGCCCGACACCACCTCCAAAATTGTGAACGTCCAGGGATTGCTCCCACACAAAGGATGCCAGCACGAAAAGCTCTTGCTGGTCCTCACCCTCCCGTGGCAACCCTTGCACAGACACACCAACACTGGGCCTCTGCCATTAAAGAGCCTCCCAAAACCCACAACGTTCGCCCCTCTCTCTCACTCAATTTTGCCCAACACCAGCTCCAAAATTGTGAACGTCCAGGGATTGCTCCCACACAAAGGATGCCAGCACGAAAAGCTCTTGCTGGTCCTCACCCTCCCATGGCAACCCTTGCACAGACACACCAACACTGGGCCTCTGCCATTAAAGAGCCTCCCAAAACCCACAACGTTCGCACCCTCTCTCTCACTCATTTTTGCCCGACACCAGCTCCAAAATTGTGAACGTCCAGGGATTGCTCCCACACAAAGGATGCCAGCACTAAAAGCTCTTGCTGGTCCTCACCCTCCCATGGCAACCCTTGCACAGACACACCAACACTGGGCCTCTGCCATTAAAGAGCCTCCCAAAACCCACAACGTTCACACCCTCTCTCTCACTCATTTTTGCCCGACACCAGCTCCAAAATTGTGAACGTCCAGGGATTGCTCCCACACAAAGGATGCCAGCACTAAAAGCTCTTGCTGGTCCTCACCCTCCCATGGCAACCCTTGCACAGACACACCAACACTGGGCCTCTGCCATTAAAGAGCCTCCCAAAACCCACAACCTTCGCACCCTCTCTCTAAATCATTTTTGCCCAACACCAGCTCCAAAATTGTGAACGTCCAGGGATTGCTCCCACACAAAGGATGCCAGCACTAAAAGCTGTTGCTGGTCCTCACCCTCCCATGGCAACCCTTGCACAGACACACCAACACTGGGCCTCTGCCATTAAACCGCCTCCCAAAACCCACAACGTTCGCACCCTCTCTCTCACTCATTTTTGCCCAACACCACCTCCAAAATTGTGAACGTCCAGGGATTGCTCCCACACAAAGGATGCCAGCAAGAAAAGCTGTTGCTGGTCCTCACCCTCCCATGGCAACCCTTGCACAGACACACCAACACTGGGCCTCTGCCATTAAAGAGCCTCCCAAAACCCACAACCTTCGCTCCCTCTCTCTCTAAAACATTTCTGCCCGACACCAGCTCCAAAATTGTGAACGTCCAGGGATTGCTCCCACACAAAGGATGCCAGCACTAAAAGCTCTTGCTGGTCCTCACCCTCCCATGGCAACCCTTGCACAGACACACCAACACTGGGCCTCTGCCATTAAAGAGCCTCCCAAAAGCCACAACGTTCACACCCTCTCTCTCACTCATTTTTGCCCAACACCAGCTCCAAAATTGTGAACGTCCAGGGATTGCTCCCACACAAAGGATGCCAGCACTAAAAGCTCTTGCTGGTCCTCACCCTCCCATGGCAACCCTTGCACAGACACACCAACACTGGGCCTCTGCCATTAAAGAGCCTCCCAAAACCCACAACGTTCGCACCCTCTCTCTCACTCATTTTTGCCCGACACCAGCTCCAAAATTGTGAACGTCCAGGGATTGCTCCCACACAAAGGATGCCAGCACTAAAAGCTCTTGCTGGTCCTCACCCTCCCATGGCAACCCTTGCACAGACACACCAACACTGGGCCTCTGCCATTAAAGAGCCTCCCAAAACCCCCAACGTTCGCACCATCTCTCTCTAAATCATTTTTGCCCGACACCAGCTCCAAAATTGTGAACGTCCAGGGATTGCTCCCACACAAAGGATGCCAGCACGAAAAGCTGTTGCTGGTCCTCACCCTCCAATGGCAACCCTTGCACAGACACACCAACACTGGGCCTCTGCCATTAAAGAGCCTCCCAAAATCCACAACGTTCGCACCATCTCTCTCTAAATGATTTTTGCCCAACACCAGCTCCAAAATTGTGAACGTCCAGGGATTGCTCCCACACAAAGGATGCCAGCACGAAAAGCTGTTGCTGGTCCTCACCCTCCCATGGCAACCCTTGCACAGACACACCAACACTGGGCCTCTGCCATTAAAGAGCCTCCCAAAACCCACAACGTTCGCACCCTCTCTCTCACTCATTTTTGCCCGACACCAGCTCCAAAATTGTGAACGTCCAGGGATTGCTCCCACACAAAGGATGCCAGCACGAAAAGCTGTTGCTGGTCCTCACCCTCCAATGGCAACCCTTGCACAGACACACCAACACTGGGCCTCTGCCATTAAAGAGCCTCCCAAAACCCACAACGTTCGCACCCTCTCTCTAAATATTTTTTGCCCAACACCACCTCCAAAATTGTGAACGTCCAGGGATTGCTCCCACGCAAAGGATGCCAGCACTAAAAGCTCTTGCTGGTCCTCACCCTCCCATGGCAACCCTTGCACAGACACACCAACACTGGGCCTCTGCCATTAAAGAGCCTCCCAAAACCCACAACGTTCGCACCCTCTCTCTCTAAATGATTATTGCCCGACACCACCTCCAAAATTGTGAACGTCCAGGGATTGCTCCCACACAAAGGATGCCAGCATGAAAAGCTGTTGCTGGTCCTCACCCTCCCATGGCAACCCTTGCACAGACACACCAACACTGGGCCTCTGCCATTAAAGAGCCTCCCAAAACCCACAACGTTCGCACCCTCTCCCTCACTCATTTTTGCCCAACACCACCTCCAAAATTGTGAACGTCCAGGGATTGCTCCCACACAAAGGATGCCAGCAAGAAAAGCTGTTGCTGGTCCTCACCCTCCCATGGCAACCCTTGCACAGACACACCAACACTGGGCCTCTGCCATTAAAGAGCCTCCCAAAACCCACAACGTTCGACCCCTCTCTCTCTAAATCATTTTTGCCCGACACCACCTCCAAAATTGTGAACGTCCAGGGATTGCTCCCACACAAAGGATGCCAGCACGAAAAGCTCTTGCTGGTCCTCACCCTCCCGTGGCAACCCTTGCACAGACACACCAACACTGGGCCTCTGCCATTAAAGAGCCTCCCAAAACCCACAACGTTCGCCCCTCTCTCTCACTCAATTTTGCCCAACACCAGCTCCAAAATTGTGAACGTCCAGGGATTGCTCCCACACAAAGGATGCCAGCACGAAAAGCTCTTGCTGGTCCTCACCCTCCCATGGCAACCCTTGCACAGACACACCAACACTGGGCCTCTGCCATTAAAGAGCCTCCCAAAACCCACAACGTTCGCACCCTCTCTCTCACTCATTTTTGCCCGACACCAGCTCCAAAATTGTGAACGTCCAGGGATTGCTCCCACACAAAGGATGCCAGCACTAAAAGCTCTTGCTGGTCCTCACCCTCCCATGGCAACCCTTGCACAGACACACCAACACTGGGCCTCTGCCATTAAAGAGCCTCCCAAAACCCACAACGTTCACACCCTCTCTCTCACTCATTTTTGCCCGACACCAGCTCCAAAATTGTGAACGTCCAGGGATTGCTCCCACACAAAGGATGCCAGCACTAAAAGCTCTTGCTGGTCCTCACCCTCCCATGGCAACCCTTGCACAGACACACCAACACTGGGCCTCTGCCATTAAAGAGCCTCCCAAAACCCACAACCTTCGCACCCTCTCTCTAAATCATTTTTGCCCAACACCAGCTCCAAAATTGTGAACGTCCAGGGATTGCTCCCACACAAAGGATGCCAGCACTAAAAGCTGTTGCTGGTCCTCACCCTCCCATGGCAACCCTTGCACAGACACACCAACACTGGGCCTCTGCCATTAAACCGCCTCCCAAAACCCACAACGTTCGCACCCTCTCCCTCACTCATTTTTGCCCAACACCACCTCCAAAATTGTGAACGTCCAGGGATTGCTCCCACACAAAGGATGCCAGCAAGAAAAGCTGTTGCTGGTCCTCACCCTCCCATGGCAACCCTTGCACAGACACACCAACACTGGGCCTCTGCCATTAAAGAGCCTCCCAAAACCCACAACGTTCGACCCCTCTCTCCATCACTCATTTTTGCCCGACACCAGCTCCAAAATTGTGAACGTCCAGGGATTGCTCCCACACAAAGGATGCCAGCACTAAAAGCTCTTGCTGGTCCTCACCCTCCCATGGCAACCCTTGCACAGACACACCAACACTGGGCCTCTGCCATTAAAGAGCCTCCCAAAACCCACAACGTTCGCCCCCTCTCTCTCACTCATTTTTGCCCGACACCAGCTCCAAAATTGTGAACGTCCAGGGATTGCTCCCACACAAAGGATGCCAGCACTAAAAGCTCTTGCTGGTCCTCACCCTCCCATGGCAACCCTTGCACAGACACACCAACACTGGGCCTCTGCCATTAAAGAGCCTCCCAAAACCCACAACGTTCGCACCCTCTCTCTCTAAATGATTTTTGCCCGACACCAGCTCCAAAATTGTGAACGTCCAGGGATTGCTCCCACACAAAGGATGCCAGCACGAAAAGCTGTTGCTGGTCCTCACCCTCCCATGGCAACCCTTGCACAGACACACCAACACTGGGCCTCTGCCATTAAAGAGCCTCCCAAAACCCACAACGTTCGCACCCTCTCTCTCACTCATTTTTGCCCGACACCAGCTCCAAAATTGTGAACGTCCAGGGATTGCTCCCACACAAAGGATGCCAGCACGAAAAGCTGTTGCTGGTCCTCACCCTCCAATGGCAACCCTTGCACAGACACACCAACACTGGGCCTCTGCCATTAAAGAGCCTCCCAAAACCCACAACGTTCGCACCCTCTCTCTAAATATTTTTTGCCCAACACCACCTCCAAAATTGTGAACGTCCAGGGATTGCTCCCACACAAAGGATGCCAGCACGAAAAGCTGTTGCTGGTCCTCACCCTCCCATGGCAACCCTTGCACAGACACACCAACACTGGGCCTCTGCCATTAAAGAGCCTCCCAAAACCCACAACGTTCGCACCCCTCTCTCTCTAAATGATTATTGCCCGACACCACCTCCAAAATTGTGAACGTCCAGGGATTGCTCCCACACAAAGGATGCCAGCATGAAAAGCTGTTGCTGGTCCTCACCCTCCCATGGCAACCCTTGCACAGACACACCAACACTGGGCCTCTGCCATTAAAGAGCCTCCCAAAACCCACAACGTTCGCACCCTCTCCCTCACTCATTTTTGCCCAACACCACCTCCAAAATTGTGAACGTCCAGGGATTGCTCCCACACAAAGGATGCCAGCAAGAAAAGCTGTTGCTGGTCCTCACCCTCCCATGGCAACCCTTGCACAGACACACCAACACTGGGCCTCTGCCATTAAAGAGCCTCCAAAACCCACAACGTTCGACCCCTCTCTCTCTAAATCATTTTTGCCCGACACCACCTCCAAAATTGTGAACGTCCAGGGATTGCTCCCACACAAAGGATGCCAGCACGAAAAGCTCTTGCTGGTCCTCACCCTCCCGTGGCAACCCTTGCACAGACACACCAACACTGGGCCTCTGCCATTAAAGAGCCTCCCAAAACCCACAACGTTCGCCCCTCTCTCTCACTCAATTTTGCCCCAACACCAGCTCCAAAATTGTGAACGTCCAGGGATTGCTCCCACACAAAGGATGCCAGCACGAAAAGCTCTTGCTGGTCCTCACCCTCCCATGGCAACCCTTGCACAGACACACCAACACTGGGCCTCTGCCATTAAAGAGCCTCCCAAAACCCACAACGTTCGCACCCTCTCTCTCACTCATTTTTGCCCGACACCAGCTCCAAAATTGTGAACGTCCAGGGATTGCTCCCACACAAAGGATGCCAGCACTAAAAGCTCTTGCTGGTCCTCACCCTCCCATGGCAACCCTTGCACAGACACACCAACACTGGGCCTCTGCCATTAAAGAGCCTCCCAAAACCCACAACGTTCACACCCTCTCTCTCACTCATTTTTGCCCGACACCAGCTCCAAAATTGTGAACGTCCAGGGATTGCTCCCACACAAAGGATGCCAGCACTAAAAGCTCTTGCTGGTCCTCACCCTCCCATGGCAACCCTTGCACAGACACACCAACACTGGGCCTCTGCCATTAAAGAGCCTCCCAAAACCCACAACCTTCGCACCCTCTCTCTAAATCATTTTTGCCCAACACCAGCTCCAAAATTGTGAACGTCCAGGGATTGCTCCCACACAAAGGATGCCAGCACTAAAAGCTGTTGCTGGTCCTCACCCTCCCATGGCAACCCTTGCACAGACACACCAACACTGGGCCTCTGCCATTAAACCGCCTCCCAAAACCCACAACGTTCGCACCCTCTCCCTCACTCATTTTTGCCCAACACCACCTCCAAAATTGTGAACGTCCAGGGATTGCTCCCACACAAAGGATGCCAGCAAGAAAAGCTGTTGCTGGTCCTCACCCTCCCATGGCAACCCTTGCACAGACACACCAACACTGGGCCTCTGCCATTAAAGAGCCTCCCAAAACCCACAACCTTCGCTCCCTCTCTCTCTAAAACATTTCTGCCCGACACCAGCTCCAAAATTGTGAACGTCCAGGGATTGCTCCCACACAAAGGATGCCAGCACTAAAAGCTCTTGCTGGTCCTCACCCTCCCATGGCAACCCTTGCACAGACACACCAACACTGGGCCTCTGCCATTAAAGAGCCTCCCAAAAGCCACAACGTTCACACCCTCTCTCTCACTCATTTTTGCCCAACACCAGCTCCAAAATTGTGAACGTCCAGGGATTGCTCCCACACAAAGGATGCCAGCACTAAAAGCTCTTGCTGGTCCTCACCCTCCCATGGCAACCCTTGCACAGACACACCAACACTGGGCCTCTGCCATTAAAGAGCCTCCCAAAACCCACAACGTTCGCACCCTCTCTCTCACTCATTTTTGCCCGACACCAGCTCCAAAATTGTGAACGTCCAGGGATTGCTCCCACACAAAGGATGCCAGCACTAAAAGCTCTTGCTGGTCCTCACCCTCCCATGGCAACCCTTGCACAGACACACCAACACTGGGCCTCTGCCATTAAAGAGCCTCCCAAAACCCCCAACGTTCGCACCATCTCTCTCTAAATCATTTTTGCCCGACACCAGCTCCAAAATTGTGAACGTCCAGGGATTGCTCCCACACAAAGGATGCCAGCACGAAAAGCTGTTGCTGGTCCTCACCCTCCAATGGCAACCCTTGCACAGACACACCAACACTGGGCCTCTGCCATTAAAGAGCCTCCCAAAATCCACAACGTTCGCACCATCTCTCTCTAAATGATTTTTGCCCAACACCAGCTCCAAAATTGTGAACGTCCAGGGATTGCTCCCACACAAAGGATGCCAGCACGAAAAGCTGTTGCTGGTCCTCACCCTCCCATGGCAACCCTTGCACAGACACACCAACACTGGGCCTCTGCCATTAAAGAGCCTCCCAAAACCCACAACGTTCGCCCCTCTCTCTCACTCATTTTTGCCCGACACCAGCTCCAAAATTGTGAACGTCCAGGGATTGCTCCCACACAAAGGATGCCAGCACGAAAAGCTCTTGCTGGTCCTCACCCTCCCATGGCAACCCTTGCACAGACACACCAACACTGGGCCTCTGCCATTAAAGAGCCTCCCAAAACCCACAACGTTCGCCCCTCTCTCTCACTCAATTTTGCCCAACACCAGCTCCAAAATTGTGAACGTCCAGGGATTGCTCCCACACAAAGGATGCCAGCACGAAAAGCTCTTGCTGGTCCTCACCCTCCCATGGCAACCCTTGCACAGACACACCAACACTGGGCCTCTGCCATTAAAGAGCCTCCCAAAACCCACAACGTTCGCACCCTCTCTCTCACTCATTTTTGCCCGACACCAGCTCCAAAATTGTGAACGTCCAGGGATTGCTCCCACACAAAGGATGCCAGCACTAAAAGCTCTTGCTGGTCCTCACCCTCCCATGGCAACCCTTGCACAGACACACCAACACTGGGCCTCTGCCATTAAAGAGCCTCCCAAAACCCACAACCTTCCCACCCTCTCTCTCACTCATTTTTGCCCGACACCAGCTCCAAAATTGTGAACGTCCAGGGATTGCTCCCACACAAAGGATGCCAGCACTAAAAGCTCTTGCTGGTCCTCACCCTCCCATGGCAACCCTTGCACAGACACACCAACACTGGGCCTCTGCCATTAAAGAGCCTCCCAAAACCCCAATGTTCGCCCCTCTCTCTCACTCATTTTTGCCCGACACCAGCTCCAAAATTGTGAACGTCCAGGGATTGCTCCCACACAAAGGATGCCAGCACGAAAAGCTGTTGCTGGTCCTCACCCTCCCATGGCAACCCTTGCACAGACACACCAACACTGGGCCTCTGCCATTAAAGAGCCTCCCAAAACCCACAACGTTCGCCCCCTCTCTCTCACTTATTTTTGCCCAACACCAGCTCCAAAATTGTGAACGTCCAGGGATTGCTCCCACACAAAGGATGCCAGCACTAAAAGCTCTTGCTGGTCCTCACCCTCCCATGGCAGCCCTTGCACAGACACACCAACACTGGGCCTCTGCCATTAAAGAGCCTCCCAAAACCCACAACGTTCGACCCCTCTCTCCCTCACTCATTTTTGCCCGACACCAGCTCCAAAATTGTGAACGTCCAGGGATTGCTCCCACACAAAGGATGCCAGCACGAAAAGCTCTTGCTGGTCCTCACCCTCCCATGGCAACCCTTGCACAGACACACCAACACTGGGCCTCTGCCATTAAAGAGCCTCCCAAAACCCACAACGTTCGCACCCTCTCCCTCACTCATTTTTGCCCGACACCAGCTCCAAAATTGTGAACGTCCAGGGATTGCTCCCACACAAAGGATGCCAGCACTAAAAGCTGTTGCTGGTCCTCACCCTCCCATGGCAACCCTTGCACAGACACACCAACACTGGGCCTCTGCCATTAAAGAGCCTCCCAAAACCCACAACATTCGACCCCTCTCTCTCTAAATCATTTTTGCCCGACACCAGCTCCAAAATTGTGAACGTCCAGGGATTGCTCCCACACAAAGGATGCCAGCACGAAAAGCTCTTGCTGGTCCTCACCCTCCCGTGGCAACCCTTGCACAGACACACCAACACTGGGCCTCTGCCATTAAACCGCCTCCCAAAACCCACAACGTTCGCACCCTCTCTCTCTAAATGATTTTTGCCCGACACCAGCTCCAAAATTGTGAACGTCCAGGGATTGCTCCCACACAAAGGATGCCAGCACTAAAAGCTCTTGCTGGTCCTCACCCTCCAATGGCAACCCTTGCACAGACACACCAACACTGGGCCTCTGCCATTAAAGAGCTTCCCAAAACCCACAACGTTCGCCCCTCTCTCTCACTCATTTTTGCCCAACACCACCTCCAGAATTGTGAACGTCCAGGGATTGCTCCCACACAAAGGATGCCAGCACGAAAAGCTGTTGCTGGTCCTCACCCTCCCATGGCAGCCCTTGCACAGACACACCAACACTGGGCCTCTGCCATTAAAGAGACTCCCAAAACCCCCAACGTTCGCACCATCTCTCTCTAAATCATTTTTGCCCGACACCAGCTCCAAAATTGTGAACGTCCAGGGATTGCTCCCACACAAAGGATGCCAGCACGAAAAGCTGTTGCTGGTCCTCACCCTCCCATGGCAACCCTTGCACAGACACACCAACACTGGGCCTCTGCCATTAAAGAGCCTCCCAAAACCCACAACGTTCGCACCCTCTCTCTCACTCATTTTTGCCCGACACCAGCTCCAAAATTGTGAACGTCCAGGGATTGCTCCCACACAAAGGATGCCAGCACGAAAAGCTGTTGCTGGTCCTCACCCTCCCATGGCAACCCTTGCACAGACACACCAACACTGGGCCTCTGCCATTAAAGAGCCTCCCAAAACCCACAACGTTCGCACCCTCTCTCTAAATATTTTTTGCCCAACACCACCTCCAAAATTGTGAACGTCCAGGGATTGCTTCCACGCAAAGGATGCCAGCACTAAAAGCTCTTGCTGGTCCTCACCCTCCCATGGCAACCCTTGCACAGACACACCAACACTGGGCCTCTGCCATTAAAGAGCCTCCCAAAACCCACAACGTTCGCACCCTCTCTCTCTAAATGATTATTGCCCGACACCACCTCCAAAATTGTGAACGTCCAGGGATTGCTCCCACACAAAGGATGCCAGCATGAAAAGCTGTTGCTGGTCCTCACCCTCCCATGGCAACCCTTGCACAGACACACCAACACTGGGCCTCTGCCATTAAAGAGCCTCCCAAAACCCACAACGTTCGCACCCTCTCCCTCACTCATTTTTGCCCAACACCACCTCCAAAATTGTGAACGTCCAGGGATTGCTCCCACACAAAGGATGCCAGCAAGAAAAGCTGTTGCTGGTCCTCACCCTCCCATGGCAACCCTTGCACAGACACACCAACACTGGGCCTCTGCCATTAAAGAGCCTCCCAAAACCCACAACGTTCTACCCCTCTCTCCCTCACTCATTTTTGCCCGACACCACCTCCAAAATTGTGAACGTCCAGGGATTGCTCCCACACAAAGGATGCCAGCACTAAAAGCTCTTGCTGGTCCTCACCCTCCCATGACAACCCTTGCACAGACACACCAACACTGGGCCTCTGCCATTAAAGAGCCTCCCAAAACCCACAACGTTCGCCCCTCTCTCTCACTCAATTTTGCCCAACACCAGCTCCAAAATTGTGAACGTCCAGGGATTGCTCCCACACAAAGGATGCCAGCACGAAAAGCTCTTGCTGGTCCTCACCCTCCCATGGCAACCCTTGCACAGACACACCAACACTGGGCCTCTGCCATTAAAGAGCCTCCCAAAACCCACAACGTTCGCACCCTCTCTCTCACTCATTTTTGCCCGACACCAGCTCCAAAATTGTGAACGTCCAGGGATTGCTCCCACACAAAGGATACCAGCACTAAAAGCTCTTGCTGGTCCTCACCCTCCCATGGCAACCCTTGCACAGACACACCAACACTGGGCCTCTGCCATTAAAGAGCCTCCCAAAACCCACAACGTTCGCACCCTCTCTCTCACTCATTTTTGCCCGACACCAGCTCCAAAATTGTGAACGTCCAGGGATTGCTCCCACACAAAGGATGCCAGCACTAAAAGCTCTTGCTGGTCCTCACCCTCCCATGGCAACCCTTGCACAGACACACCAACACTGGGCCTCTGCCATTAAAGAGCCTCCCAAAACCCCCAACGTTCGCACCATCTCTCTCTAAATCATTTTTGCCCGACACCAGCTCCAAAATTGTGAACGTCCAGGGATTGCTCCCACACAAAGGATGCCAGCACGAAAAGCTGTTGCTGGTCCTCACCCTCCAATGGCAACCCTTGCACAGACACACCAACACTGGGCCTCTGCCATTAAAGAGCCTCCCAAAACCCACAACGTTCGCCCCCTCTCTCTAAATCATTTTTGCCCGACACCAGCTCCAAAATTGTGAACGTCCAGGGATTGCTCCCACACAAAGGATGCCAGCACTAAAAGCTGTTGCTGGTCCTCACCCTCCCATGGCAACCCTTGCACAGACACACCAACACTGGGCCTCTGCCATTAAAGAGCCTCCCAAAACCCACAACCTTCGCACCCTCTCTCTAAATCATTTTTGCCCAACACCACCTCCAAAATTGTGAACGTCCAGGGATTGCTCCCACACAAAGGATGCCAGCACGAAAAGCTGTTGCTGGTCCTCACCCTCCCATGGCAACCCTTGCACAGACACACCAACACTGGGCCTCTGCCATTAAAGAGCCTCCCAAAACCCACAACGTTCGCACCCTCTCCCTCACTCATTTTTGCCCAACACCACCTCCAAAATTGTGAACGTCCAGGGATTGCTCCCACACAAAGGATGCCAGCAAGAAAAGCTCTTGCTGGTCCTCACCCTCCCATGGCAACCCTTGCACAGACACACCAACACTGGGCCTCTGCCATTAAAGAGCCTCCCAAAACCCACAACCTTCGCTCCCTCTCTCTCTAAAACATTTCTGCCCGACACCAGCTCCAAAATTGTGAACGTCCAGGGATTGCTCCCACACAAAGGATGCCAGCACTAAAAGCTCTTGCTGGTCCTCACCCTCCCATGGCAACCCTTGCACAGACACACCAACACTGGGCCTCTGCCATTAAAGAGCCTCCCAAAAGCCACAACGTTCACACCCTCTCTCTCACTCATTTTTGCCCGACACCAGCTCCAAAATTGTGAACGTCCAGGGATTGCTCCCACACAAAGGATGCCAGCACTAAAAGCTCTTGCTGGTCCTCACCCTCCCATGGCAACCCTTGCACAGACACACCAACACTGGGCCTCTGCCATTAAAGAGCCTCCCAAAACCCACAACGTTCGCACCCTCTCTCTCACTCATTTTTGCCCGACACCAGCTCCAAAATTGTGAACGTCCAGGGATTGCTCCCACACAAAGGATGCCAGCACTAAAAGCTCTTGCTGGTCCTCACCCTCCCATGGCAACCCTTGCACAGACACACCAACACTGGGCCTCTGCCATTAAAGAGCCTCCCAAAACCCCCAACGTTCGCACCATCTCTCTCTAAATCATTTTTGCCCGACACCAGCTCCAAAATTGTGAACGTCCAGGGATTGCTCCCACACAAAGGATGCCAGCACGAAAAGCTGTTGCTGGTCCTCACCCTCCAATGGCAACCCTTGCACAGACACACCAACACTGGGCCTCTGCCATTAAAGAGCCTCCCAAAATCCACAACGTTCGCACCATCTCTCTCTAAATGATTTTTGCCCGACACCAGCTCCAAAATTGTGAACGTCCAGGGATTGCTCCCACACAAAGGATGCCAGCACGAAAAGCTGTTGCTGGTCCTCACCCTCCCATGGCAACCCTTGCACAGACACACCAACACTGGGCCTCTGCCATTAAAGAGCCTCCCAAAACCCACAACGTTCGCCCCTCTCTCTCACTCATTTTTGCCCGACACCAGCTCCAAAATTGTGAACGTCCAGGGATTGCTCCCACACAAAGGATGCCAGCACGAAAAGCTCTTGCTGGTCCTCACCCTCCCATGGCAACCCTTGCACAGACACACCAACACTGGGCCTCTGCCATTAAAGAGCCTCCCAAAACCCACAACGTTCGCCCCTCTCTCTCACTCAATTTTGCCCAACACCAGCTCCAAAATTGTGAACGTCCAGGGATTGCTCCCACACAAAGGATGCCAGCACGAAAAGCTCTTGCTGGTCCTCACCCTCCCATGGCAACCCTTGCACAGACACACCAACACTGGGCCTCTGCCATTAAAGAGCCTCCCAAAACCCACAACGTTCGCACCCTCTCTCTCACTCATTTTTGCCCGACACCAGCTCCAAAATTGTGAACGTCCAGGGATTGCTCCCACACAAAGGATGCCAGCACTAAAAGCTCTTGCTGGTCCTCACCCTCCCATGGCAACCCTTGCACAGACACACCAACACTGGGCCTCTGCCATTAAAGAGCCTCCCAAAACCCACAACCTTCGCACCCTCTCTCTCACTCATTTTTGCCCGACACCAGCTCCAAAATTGTGAACGTCCAGGGATTGCTCCCACACAAAGGATGCCAGCACTAAAAGCTCTTGCTGGTCCTCACCCTCCCATGGCAACCCTTGCACAGACACACCAACACTGGGCCTCTGCCATTAAAGAGCCTCCCAAAACCCCAATGTTCGCCCCTCTCTCTCACTCATTTTTGCCCGACACCAGCTCCAAAATTGTGAACGTCCAGGGATTGCTCCCACACAAAGGATGCCAGCACGAAAAGCTGTTGCTGGTCCTCACCCTCCCATGGCAACCCTTGCACAGACACACCAACACTGGGCCTCTGCCATTAAAGAGCCTCCCAAAACCCACAACGTTCGCCCCCTCTCTCTCACTTATTTTTGCCCAACACCAGCTCCAAAATTGTGAACGTCCAGGGATTGCTCCCACACAAAGGATGCCAGCACTAAAAGCTCTTGCTGGTCCTCACCCTCCCATGGCAGCCCTTGCACAGACACACCAACACTGGGCCTCTGCCATTAAAGAGCCTCCCAAAACCCACAACGTTCGACCCCTCTCTCCCTCACTCATTTTTGCCCGACACCAGCTCCAAAATTGTGAACGTCCAGGGATTGCTCCCACACAAAGGATGCCAGCATGAAAAGCTCTTGCTGGTCCTCACCCTCCCATGGCAACCCTTGCACAGACACACCAACACTGGGCCTCTGCCATTAAAGAGCCTCCCAAAACCCACAACGTTCGCACCCTCTCCCTCACTCATTTTTGCCCGACACCAGCTCCAAAATTGTGAACGTCCAGGGATTGCTCCCACACAAAGGATGCCAGCACTAAAAGCTGTTGCTGGTCCTCACCCTCCCATGGCAACCCTTGCACAGACACACCAACACTGGGCCTCTGCCATTAAAGAGCCTCCCAAAACCCACAACGTTCGACCCCTCTCTCTCTAAATCATTTTTGCCCGACACCAGCTCCAAAATTGTGAACGTCCAGGGATTGCTCCCACACAAAGGATGCCAGCACGAAAAGCTCTTGCTGGTCCTCACCCTCCCGTGGCAACCCTTGCACAGACACACCAACACTGGGCCTCTGCCATTAAACCGCCTCCCAAAACCCACAACGTTCGCACCCTCTCTCTCTAAATGATTTTTGCCCGACACCAGCTCCAAAATTGTGAACGTCCAGGGATTGCTCCCACACAAAGGATGCCAGCACTAAAAGCTCTTGCTGGTCCTCACCCTCCAATGGCAACCCTTGCACAGACACACCAACACTGGGCCTCTGCCATTAAAGAGCTTCCCAAAACCCACAACGTTCGCCCCTCTCTCTCACTCATTTTTGCCCAACACCACCTCCAGAATTGTGAACGTCCAGGGATTGCTCCCACACAAAGGATGCCAGCACGAAAAGCTGTTGCTGGTCCTCACCCTCCCATGGCAGCCCTTGCACAGACACACCAACACTGGGCCTCTGCCATTAAAGAGACTCCCAAAACCCCCAACGTTCGCACCATCTCTCTCTAAATCATTTTTGCCCGACACCAGCTCCAAAATTGTGAACGTCCAGGGATTGCTCCCACACAAAGGATGCCAGCACGAAAAGCTGTTGCTGGTCCTCACCCTCCCATGGCAACCCTTGCACAGACACACCAACACTGGGCCTCTGCCATTAAAGAGCCTCCCAAAACCCACAACGTTCGCACCCTCTCTCTCTAAATGATTTTTGCCCGACACCAGCTCCAAAATTGTGAACGTCCAGGGATTGCTCCCACACAAAGGATGCCAGCACTAAAAGCTGTTGCTGGTCCTCACCCTCCCATGGCAACCCTTGCACAGACACACCAACACTGGGCCTCTGCCATTAAAGAGCCTCCCAAAACCCCAATGTTCGCCCCTCTCTCTCACTCATTTTTGCCCGACACCAGCTCCAAAATTGTGAACGTCCAGGGATTGCTCCCACACAAAGGATGCCAGCACTAAAAGCTCTTGCTGGTCCTCACCCTCCCATGGCAAACCTTGCACAGACACACCAACACTGGGCCTCTGCCATTAAAGAGACTCCCAAAACCCACAACCTTCGCACCCTCTCTCTAAATCATTTTTGCCCAACACCAGCTCCAAAATTGTGAACGTCCAGGGATTGCTCCCACACAAAGGATGCCAGCACTAAAAGCTCTTGCTGGTCCTCACCCTCCCATGGCAGCCCTTGCACAGACACACCAACACTGGGCCTCTGCCATTAAAGAGCCTCCCAAAACCCACAACGTTCGACCCCTCTCTCCCTCACTCATTTTTGCCCGACACCACCTCCAAAATTGTGAACGTCCAGGGATTGCTCCCACACAAAGGATGCCAGCACGAAAAGCTGTTGCTGGTCCTCACCCTCCCATGGCAACCCTTGCACAGACACACCAACACTGGGCCTCTGCCATTAAAGAGCCTCCCAAAACCCACAACGTTCGCACCATCTCTCTCTAAATGATTTTTGCCCAACACCACCTCCAGAATTGTGAACGTCCAGGGATTGCTCCCACACAAAGGATGCCAGCAAGAAAAGCTGTTGCTGGTCCTCACCCTCCCATGGCAACCCTTGCACAGACACACCAACACTGGGCCTCTGCCATTAAAGAGCCTCCCAAAACCCCCAACGTTCGACCCCTCTCTCCCTCACTCATTTTTGCCCGACACCAGCTCCAAAATTGTGAACGTCCAGGGATTGCTCCCACACAAAGGATGCCAGCACTAAAAGCTCTTGCTGGTCCTCACCCTCCCATGGCAACCCTTGCACAGACACACCAACACTGGGCCTCTGCCATTAAAGAGCCTCCCAAAACCCCCAACGTTCGCACCATCTCTCTCTAAATCATTTTTGCCCGACACCAGCTCCAAAATTGTGAACGTCCAGGGATTGCTCCCACACAAAGGATGCCAGCACGAAAAGCTGTTGCTGGTCCTCACCCTCCAATGGCAACCCTTGCACAGACACACCAACACTGGGCCTCTGCCATTAAAGAGCCTCCCAAAACCCACAACGTTCGCACCCTCTCTCTCACTCATTTTTGCCCGACACCAGCTCCAAAATTGTGAACGTCCAGGGATTGCTCCCACACAAAGGATGCCAGCACTAAAAGCTCTTGCTGGTCCTCACCCTCCCATGGCAACCCTTGCACAGACACACCAACACTGGGCCTCTGCCATTAAAGAGCCTCCCAAAACCCACAACCTTCGCACCCTCTCTCTAAATCATTTTTGCCCAACACCAGCTCCAAAATTGTGAACGTCCAGGGATTGCTCCCACACAAAGGATGCCAGCACGAAAAGCTGTTGCTGGTCCTCACCCTCCCATGGCAACCCTTGCACAGACACACCAACACTGGGCCTCTGCCATTAAAGAGCCTCCCAAAACCCACAACGTTCGCACCCTCTCCCTCACTCATTTTTGCCCAACACCACCTCCAAAATTGTGAACGTCCAGGGATTGCTCCCACACAAAGGATGCCAGCAAGAAAAGCTGTTGCTGGTCCTCACCCTCCCATGGCAACCCTTGCACAGACACACCAACACTGGGCCTCTGCCATTAAAGAGCCTCCCAAAACCCACAACCTTCGCTCCCTCTCTCTCTAAAACATTTCTGCCCGACACCAGCTCCAAAATTGTGAACGTCCAGGGATTGCTCCCACACAAAGGATGCCAGCACTAAAAGCTCTTGCTGGTCCTCACCCTCCCATGGCAACCCTTGCACAGACACACCAACACTGGGCCTCTGCCATTAAAGAGCCTCCCAAAACCCACAACGTTCACACCCTCTCTCTCACTCATTTTTGCCCGACACCAGCTCCAAAATTGTGAACGTCCAGGGATTGCTCCCACACAAAGGATGCCAGCACTAAAAGCTCTTGCTGGTCCTCACCCTCCCATGGCAACCCTTGCACAGACACACCAACACTGGGCCTCTGCCATTAAAGAGCCTCCCAAAACCCACAACGTTCGCACCCTCTCTCTCACTCATTTTTGCCCGACACCAGCTCCAAAATTGTGAACGTCCAGGGATTGCTCCCACACAAAGGATGCCAGCACTAAAAGCTCTTGCTGGTCCTCACCCTCCCATGGCAACCCTTGCACAGACACACCAACACTGGGCCTCTGCCATTAAAGAGCCTCCCAAAACCCCCAACGTTCGCACCATCTCTCTCTAAATCATTTTTGCCCGACACCAGCTCCAAAATTGTGAACGTCCAGGGATTGCTCCCACACAAAGGATGCCAGCACGAAAAGCTGTTGCTGGTCCTCACCCTCCAATGGCAACCCTTGCACAGACACACCAACACTGGGCCTCTGCCATTAAAGAGACTCCCAAAATCCACAACGTTCGCACCATCTCTCTCTAAATGATTTTTGCCCGACACCAGCTCCAAAATTGTGAACGTCCAGGGATTGCTCCCACACAAAGGATGCCAGCACGAAAAGCTGTTGCTGGTCCTCACCCTCCCATGGCAACCCTTGCACAGACACACCAACACTGGGCCTCTGCCATTAAAGAGCCTCCCAAAACCCACAACGTTCGCCCCTCTCTCTCACTCATTTTTGCCCGACACCAGCTCCAAAATTGTGAACGTCCAGGGATTGCTCCCACACAAAGGATGCCAGCACGAAAAGCTCTTGCTGGTCCTCACCCTCCCATGGCAACCCTTGCACAGACACACCAACACTGGGCCTCTGCCATTAAAGAGCCTCCCAAAACCCACAACGTTCGCCCCTCTCTCTCACTCAATTTTGCCCAACACCAGCTCCAAAATTGTGAACGTCCAGGGATTGCTCCCACACAAAGGATGCCAGCACGAAAAGCTCTTGCTGGTCCTCACCCTCCCATGGCAACCCTTGCACAGACACACCAACACTGGGCCTCTGCCATTAAAGAGCCTCCCAAAACCCACAACGTTCGCACCCTCTCTCTCACTCATTTTTGCCCGACACCAGCTCCAAAATTGTGAACGTCCAGGGATTGCTCCCACACAAAGGATGCCAGCACTAAAAGCTCTTGCTGGTCCTCACCCTCCCATGGCAACCCTTGCACAGACACACCAACACTGGGCCTCTGCCATTAAAGAGCCTCCCAAAACCCACAACCTTCGCACCCTCTCTCTCACTCATTTTTGCCCGACACCAGCTCCAAAATTGTGAACGTCCAGGGATTGCTCCCACACAAAGGATGCCAGCACTAAAAGCTCTTGCTGGTCCTCACCCTCCCATGGCAACCCTTGCACAGACACACCAACACTGGGCCTCTGCCATTAAAGAGCCTCCCAAAACCCCAATGTTCGCCCCTCTCTCTCACTCATTTTTGCCCGACACCAGCTCCAAAATTGTGAACGTCCAGGGATTGCTCCCACACAAAGGATGCCAGCACGAAAAGCTGTTGCTGGTCCTCACCCTCCCATGGCAACCCTTGCACAGACACACCAACACTGGGCCTCTGCCATTAAAGAGCCTCCCAAAACCCACAACGTTCGCCCCCTCTCTCTCACTTATTTTTGCCCAACACCAGCTCCAAAATTGTGAACGTCCAGGGATTGCTCCCACACAAAGGATGCCAGCACGAAAAGCTCTTGCTGGTCCTCACCCTCCCGTGGCAACCCTTGCACAGACACACCAACACTGGGCCTCTGCCATTAAACCGCCTCCCAAAACCCACAACGTTCGCACCCTCTCTCTCTAAATGATTTTTGCCCGACACCAGCTCCAAAATTGTGAACGTCCAGGGATTGCTCCCACACAAAGGATGCCAGCACTAAAAGCTCTTGCTGGTCCTCACCCTCCAATGGCAACCCTTGCACAGACACACCAACACTGGGCCTCTGCCATTAAAGAGCTTCCCAAAACCCACAACGTTCGCCCCTCTCTCTCACTCATTTTTGCCCAACACCACCTCCAGAATTGTGAACGTCCAGGGATTGCTCCCACACAAAGGATGCCAGCACGAAAAGCTGTTGCTGGTCCTCACCCTCCCATGGCAGCCCTTGCACAGACACACCAACACTGGGCCTCTGCCATTAAAGAGACTCCCAAAACCCCCAACGTTCGCACCATCTCTCCCTCACTCATTTTTGCCCGACACCAGCTCCAAAATTGTGAACGTCCAGGGATTGCTCCCACACAAAGGATGCCAGCACGAAAAGCTGTTGCTGGTCCTCACCCTCCCATGGCAACCCTTGCACAGACACACCAACACTGGGCCTCTGCCATTAAAGAGCCTCCCAAAACCCACAACGTTCGCACCCTCTCTCTCTAAATGATTTTTGCCCGACACCAGCTCCAAAATTGTGAACGTCCAGGGATTGCTCCCACACAAAGGATGCCAGCACTAAAAGCTGTTGCTGGTCCTCACCCTCCCATGGCAACCCTTGCACAGACACACCAACACTGGGCCTCTGCCATTAAAGAGCCTCCCAAAACCCCAATGTTCGCCCCTCTCTCTCACTCATTTTTGCCCGACACCAGCTCCAAAATTGTGAACGTCCAGGGATTGCTCCCACACAAAGGATGCCAGCACTAAAAGCTCTTGCTGGTCCTCACCCTCCCATGGCAAACCTTGCACAGACACACCAACACTGGGCCTCTGCCATTAAAGAGACTCCCAAAACCCACAACCTTCGCACCCTCTCTCTAAATCATTTTTGCCCAACACCAGCTCCAAAATTGTGAACGTCCAGGGATTGCTCCCACACAAAGGATGCCAGCACTAAAAGCTCTTGCTGGTCCTCACCCTCCCATGGCAGCCCTTGCACAGACACACCAACACTGGGCCTCTGCCATTAAAGAGCCTCCCAAAACCCACAACGTTCGACCCCTCTCTCCCTCACTCATTTTTGCCCGACACCACCTCCAAAATTGTGAACGTCCAGGGATTGCTCCCACACAAAGGATGCCAGCACGAAAAGCTGTTGCTGGTCCTCACCCTCCCATGGCAACCCTTGCACAGACACACCAACACTGGGCCTCTGCCATTAAAGAGCCTCCCAAAACCCACAACGTTCGCACCATCTCTCTCTAAATGATTTTTGCCCAACACCACCTCCAGAATTGTGAACGTCCAGGGATTGCTCCCACACAAAGGATGCCAGCAAGAAAAGCTGTTGCTGGTCCTCACCCTCCCATGGCAACCCTTGCACAGACACACCAACACTGGGCCTCTGCCATTAAAGAGCCTCCCAAAACCCACAACGTTCGACCCCTCTCTCCCTCACTCATTTTTGCCCGACACCAGCTCCAAAATTGTGAACGTCCAGGGATTGCTCCCACACAAAGGATGCCAGCACTAAAAGCTCTTGCTGGTCCTCACCCTCCCATGGCAACCCTTGCACAGACACACCAACACTGGGCCTCTGCCATTAAAGAGCCTCCCAAAACCCACAACGTTCGCACCATCTCTCTCTAAATGATTTTTGCCCGACACCAGCTCCAAAATTGTGAACGTCCAGGGATTGCTCCCACACAAAGGATGCCAGCACTAAAAGCTCTTGCTGGTCCTCACCCTCCCATGGCAACCCTTGCACAGACACACCAACACTGGGCCTCTGCCATTAAAGAGCCTCCCAAAACCCACAACGTTCGCACCCTCTCTCTCTAAATGATTTTTGCCCGACACCAGCTCCAAAATTGTGAACGTCCAGGGATTGCTCCCACACAAAGGATGCCAGCACGAAAAGCTGTTGCTGGTCCTCACCCTCCCATGGCAACCCTTGCACAGACACACCAACACTGGGCCTCTGCCATTAAAGAGCCTCCCAAAACCCACAACGTTCGCACCCTCTCCCTCACTCATTTTTGCCCAACGCCACCTCCAGAATTGTGAACGTCCAGGGATTGCTCCCACACAAAGGATGCCAGCACGAAAAGCTCTTGCTGGTCCTCACCCTCCCATGGCAACCCTTGCACAGACACACCAACACTGGGCCTCTGCCATTAAAGAGCCTCCCAAAACCCACAACGTTTGCACCATCTCTCTCTCACTCATTTTTGCCCGACACCAGCTCCAAAATTGTGAACGTCCAGGGATTGCTCCCACACAAAGGATGCCAGCACGAAAAGCTGTTGCTGGTCCTCACCCTCCCATGGCAACCCTTGCACAGACACACCAACACTGGGCCTCTGCCATTAAAGAGCCTCCCAAAACCCCAACGTTCGCCCCTCTCTCTCACTCATTTTTGCCCAACACCAGCTCCAAAATTGTGAACGTCCAGGGATTGCTCCCACACAAAGGATGCCAGCAAGAAAAGCTGTTGCTGGTCCTCACCCTCCCATGGCAACCCTTGCACAGACACACCAACACTGGGCCTCTGCCATTAAAGAGCCTCCCAAAACCCACAACGTTCGCCCCCTCTCTCTCACTCATTTTTGCCCGACACCAGCTCCAAAATTGTGAACGTCCAGGGATTGCTCCCACACAAAGGATGCCAGCACTAAAAGCTCTTGCTGGTCCTCACCCTCCCATGGCAACCCTTGCACAGACACACCAACACTGGGCCTCTGCCATTAAAGAGCCTCCCAAAACCCACAACGTTCGCACCCTCTCTCCCTCACTCATTTTTGCCCAACACCAGCTCCAAAATTGTGAACGTCCAGGGATTGCTCCCACACAAAGGATGCCAGCACTAAAAGCTCTT
This sequence comes from Morus bassanus, assembly GCA_031468815.1. Lineage (NCBI taxonomy): Eukaryota > Metazoa > Chordata > Aves > Suliformes > Sulidae > Morus > Morus bassanus. The sequence goes on along the minus strand of CM062572.1, from coordinate 46,384,095 downwards.
GCTGGTCCTCACCCTCCCATGGCAGCCCTTGCACAGACACACCAACACTGGGCCTCTGCCATTAAAGAGCCTCCCAAAACCCACAACCTTCGCTCCCTCTCTCTCTAAAACATTTCTGCCCGACACCACCTCCAAAATTGTGAACGTCCAGGGATTGCTCCCACACAAAGGATGCCAGCACGAAAAGCTATTGCTGGTCCTCACCCTCCCATGGCAACCCTTGCACAGACACACCAACACTGGGCCTCTGCCATTAAAGAGCCTCCCAAAACCCACAACGTTCGACCCCTCTCTCCCTCACTCATTTTTGCCCGACACCAGCTCCAAAATTGTGAACGTCCAGGGATTGCTCCCACACAAAGGATGCCAGCACTAAAAGCTCTTGCTGGTCCTCACCCTCCCATGGAAACCCTTGCACAGACACACCAACACTGGGCCTCTGACATTAAAGAGACTCCCAAAACCCACAACCTTCGCACCATCTCTCTCTAAATGATTTTTGCCCGACACCAGCTCCAAAATTGTGAACGTCCAGGGATTGCTCCCACACAAAGGATGCCAGCACGAAAAGCTGTTGCTGGTCCTCACCCTCCCATGGCAACCCTTGCACAGACACACCAACACTGGGCCTCTGACATTAAAGAGCCTCCCAAAACCCACAACGTTCGCACCCTCTCTCTCTAAATGATTTTTGCCCGACACCAGCTCCAAAATTGTGAACGTCCAGGGATTGCTCCCACACAAAGGATGCCAGCACGAAAAGCTGTTGCTGGTCCTCACCCTCCCATGGCAACCCTTGCACAGACACACCAACACTGGGCCTCTGCCATTAAAGAGCCTCCCAAAACCCACAACGTTCGCACCATCTCTCTCTAAATGATTTTTGCCCGACACCAGCTCCAAAATTGTGAACGTCCAGGGATTGCTCCCACACAAAGGATGCCAGCACGAAAAGCTGTTGCTGGTCCTCACCCTCCCATGGCAACCCTTGCACAGACACACCAACACTGGGCCTCTGCCATTAAAGAGCCTCCCAAAACCCCAACGTTCGCCCCTCTCTCTCACTCAATTTTGCCCAACACCAGCTCCAAAATTGTGAACGTCCAGGGATTGCTCCCACACAAAGGATGCCAGCACTAAAAGCTCTTGCTGGTCCTCACCCTCCCATGGCAACCCTTGCACAGACACACCAACACTGGGCCTCTGCCATTAAAGAGCCTCCCAAAACCCACAACGTTCGCACCATCTCTCTCTCACTCATTTTTGCCCGACACCAGCTCCAAAATTGTGAACGTCCAGGGATTGCTCCCACACAAAGGATGCCAGCACTAAAAGCTCTTGCTGGTCCTCACCCTCCCATGGCAACCCTTGCACAGACACACCAACACTGGGCCTCTGCCATTAAAGAGACTCCCAAAACCCACAACCTTCGCACCCTCTCTCTAAATCATTTTTGCCCAACACCAGCTCCAAAATTGTGAACGTCCAGGGATTGCTCCCACACAAAGCATGCCAGCACTAAAAGCTCTTGCTGGTCCTCACCCTCCCATGGCAGCCCTTGCACAGACACACCAACACTGGGCCTCTGCCATTAAAGAGCCTCCCAAAACCCACAACGTTCGCACCATCTCTCTCTAAATGATTTTTGCCCAACACCACCTCCAAAATTGTGAACGTCCAGGGATTGCTCCCACACAAAGGATGCCAGCAAGAAAAGCTGTTGCTGGTCCTCACCCTCCCATGGCAACCCTTGCACAGACACACCAACACTGGGCCTCTGCCATTAAAGAGCCTCCCAAAACCCACAACGTTCGACCCCTCTCTCCCTCACTCATTTTTGCCCAACACCACCTCCAGAACTGTGAACGTCCAGGGATTGCTCCCACACAAAGGATGCCAGCACTAAAAGCTCTTGCTGGTCCTCACCCTCCCATGGCAACCCTTGCACAGACACACCAACACTGGGCCTCTGCCATTAAAGAGCCTCCCAAAACCCACAACGTTCGCACCATCTCTCTCTAAATGATTTTTGCCCGACACCAGCTCCAAAATTGTGAATGTCCAGGGATTGCTCCCACACAAAGGATGCCAGCACTAAAAGCTCTTGCTGGTCCTCACCCTCCCATGGCAACCCTTGCACAGACACACCAACACTGGGCCTCTGCCATTAAAGAGCCTCCCAAAACCCACAACGTTCGCACCCTCTCTCTCTAAATGATTTTTGCCCGACACCAGCTCCAAAATTGTGAACGTCCAGGGATTGCTCCCACACAAAGGATGCCAGCACTAAAAGCTCTTGCTGGTCCTCACCCTCCCATGGCAACCCTTGCACAGACACACCAACACTGGGCCTCTGCCATTAAAGAGCCTCCCAAAACCCACAACGTTCGCACCCTCTCTCTCTAAATGATTTTTGCCCGACACCAGCTCCAAAATTGTGAACGTCCAGGGATTGCTCCCACACAAAGGATGCCAGCACTAAAAGCTCTTGCTGGTCCTCACCCTCCCATGGCAACCCTTGCACAGACACACCAACACTGGGCCTCTGCCATTAAAGAGCCTCCCAAAACCCACAACGTTCGCACCCTCTCTCCCTCACTCATTTTTGCCCGACACCAGCTCCAAAATTGTGAACGTCCAGGGATTGCTCCCACACAAAGGATGCCAGCACTAAAAGCTCTTGCTGGTCCTCACCCTCCCATGGCAACCCTTGCACAGACACACCAACACTGGGCCTCTGCCATTAAAGAGCCTCCCAAAACCCACAACCTTCGCTCCCTCTCTCTCTAAAACATTTCTGCCCGACACCACCTCCAAAATTGTGAACGTCCAGGGATTGCTCCCACACAAAGGATGCCAGCACGAAAAGCTGTTGCTGGTCCTCACCCTCCCATGGCAGCCCTTGCACAGACACACCAACACTGGGCCTCTGCCATTAAAGAGCCTCCCAAAACCCACAACGTTCGCACCATCTCTCTCTAAATGATTTTTGCCCAACACCACCTCCAGAATTGTGAACGTCCAGGGATTGCTCCCACACAAAGGATGCCAGCACGAAAAGCTATTGCTGGTCCTCACCCTCCCATGGCAACCCTTGCACAGACACACCAACACTGGGCCTCTGCCATTAAAGAGCCTCCCAAAACCCACAACGTTCGACCCCTCTCTCCCTCACTCATTTTTGCCCGACACCAGCTCCAAAATTGTGAACGTCCAGGGATTGCTCCCACACAAAGGATGCCAGCACTAAAAGCTCTTGCTGGTCCTCACCCTCCCATGGAAACCCTTGCACAGACACACCAACACTGGGCCTCTGACATTAAAGAGACTCCCAAAACCCACAACCTTCGCACCATCTCTCTCTAAATGATTTTTGCCCGACACCAGCTCCAAAATTGTGAACGTCCAGGGATTGCTCCCACACAAAGGATGCCAGCACGAAAAGCTGTTGCTGGTCCTCACCCTCCCATGGCAACCCTTGCACAGACACACCAACACTGGGCCTCTGCCATTAAAGAGCCTCCCAAAACCCACAACGTTCGCACCCTCTCTCTCTAAATGATTTTTGCCCGACACCAGCTCCAAAATTGTGAACGTCCAGGGATTGCTCCCACACAAAGGATGCCAGCACTAAAAGCTCTTGCTGGTCCTCACCCTCCCATGGCAACCCTTGCACAGACACACCAACACTGGGCCTCTGCCATTAAAGAGCCTCCCAAAACCCACAACGTTCGCACCATCTCTCTCTAAATGATTTTTGCCCGACACCAGCTCCAAAATTGTGAACGTCCAGGGATTGCTCCCACACAAAGGATGCCAGCACGAAAAGCTGTTGCTGGTCCTCACCCTCCCATGGCAACCCTTGCACAGACACACCAACACTGGGCCTCTGCCATTAAAGAGCCTCCCAAAACCCCAACGTTCGCCCCTCTCTCTCACTCAATTTTGCCCAACACCAGCTCCAAAATTGTGAACGTCCAGGGATTGCTCCCACACAAAGGATGCCAGCACGAAAAGCTGTTGCTGGTCCTCACCCTCCCATGGCAACCCTTGCACAGACACACCAACACTGGGCCTCTGCCATTAAAGAGCCTCCCAAAACCCACAACGTTCGCACCATCTCTCTCTCACTCATTTTTGCCCGACACCAGCTCCAAAATTGTGAACGTCCAGGGATTGCTCCCACACAAAGGATGCCAGCACTAAAAGCTCTTGCTGGTCCTCACCCTCCCATGGCAACCCTTGCACAGACACACCAACACTGGGCCTCTGCCATTAAAGAGACTCCCAAAACCCACAACCTTCGCACCCTCTCTCTAAATCATTTTTGCCCAACACCAGCTCCAAAATTGTGAACGTCCAGGGATTGCTCCCACACAAAGGATGCCAGCACTAAAAGCTCTTGCTGGTCCTCACCCTCCCATGGCAACCCTTGCACAGACACACCAACACTGGGCCTTTGCCATTAAAGAGCCTCCCAAAACCCACAACGTTCGCTCCCTGTCTCTCTAAATGATTTTTGCCCAACACCACCTCCAAAATTGTGAACGTCCAGGGATTGCTCCCACACAAAGGATGCCAGCAAGAAAAGCTGTTGCTGGTCCTCACCCTCCCATGGCAACCCTTGCACAGACACACCAACACTGGGCCTCTGCCATTAAAGAGCCTCCCAAAACCCACAACGTTCGACCCCTCTCTCCCTCACTCATTTTTGCCCAACACCACCTCCAGAACTGTGAACGTCCAGGGATTGCTCCCACACAAAGGATGCCAGCACTAAAAGCTCTTGCTGGTCCTCACCCTCCCATGGCAACCCTTGCACAGACACACCAACACTGGGCCTCTGCCATTAAAGAGCCTCCCAAAACCCACAACGTTCGCACCATCTCTCTCTAAATGATTTTTGCCCGACACCAGCTCCAAAATTGTGAATGTCCAGGGATTGCTCCCACACAAAGGATGCCAGCACGAAAAGCTCTTGCTGGTCCTCACCCTCCCATGGCAACCCTTGCACAGACACACCAACACTGGGCCTCTGCCATTAAAGAGCCTCCCAAAACCCACAACGTTCGCACCCTCTCTCTCTAAATGATTTTTGCCCGACACCAGCTCCAAAATTGTGAACGTCCAGGGATTGCTCCCACACAAAGGATGCCAGCACTAAAAGCTCTTGCTGGTCCTCACCCTCCCATGGCAACCCTTGCACAGACACACCAACACTGGGCCTCTGCCATTAAAGAGCCTCCCAAAACCCACAACGTTCGACCCCTCTCTCCCTCACTCATTTTTGCCCAACACCAGCTCCAAAATTGTGAACGTCCAGGGATTGCTCCCACACAAAGGATGCCAGCACTAAAAGCTCTTGCTGGTCCTCACCCTCCCATGGCAACCCTTGCACAGACACACCAACACTGGGCCTCTGCCATTAAAGAGCCTCCCAAAACCCACAACCTTCGCACCCTCTCTCTCTCACTCAATTTTGCCCAACACCAGCTCCAAGATTGTGAACGTCCAGGGATTGCTCCCACACAAAGGATGCCAGCACGAAAAGCTGTTGCTGGTCCTCACCCTCCCATGGCAACCCTTGCACAGACACACCAACACTGGGCCTCTGCCATTAAAGAGCCTCCCAAAACCCACAACGTTCGCACCCTCTCTCTCACTCATTTTTGCCCGACACCAGCTCCAAAATTGTGAACGTCCAGGGATTGCTCCCACACTAAGGATGCCAGCACTAAAAGCTCTTGCTGGTCCTCACCCTCCCATGGCAACCCTTGCACAGACACACCAACACTGGGCCTCTGCCATTAAAGAGCCTCCCAAAACCCACAACCTTCGCACCCTCTCTCTAAATCATTTTTGCCCAACACCAGCTCCAAAATTGTGAACGTCCAGGGATTGCTCCCACACAAAGGATGCCAGCACTAAAAGCTCTTGCTGGTCCTCACCCTCCCATGGCAACCCTTGCACAGACACACCAACACTGGGCCTCTGCCATTAAAGAGCCTCCCAAAACCCACAACGTTCGCCCCCTCTCTCTAAATCATTTTTGCCCGACACCAGCTCCAAAATTGTGAACGTCCAGGGATTGCTCCCACACAAAGGATGCCAGCACGAAAAGCTGTTGCTGGTCCTCACCCTCCCATGGCAACCCTTGCACAGACACACCAACACTGGGCCTCTGCCATTAAAGAGACTCCCAAAACCCACAACCTTCGCACCCTCTCTCTAAATCATTTTTGCCCAACACCAGCTCCAAAATTGTGAACGTCCAGGGATTGCTCCCACACAAAGCATGCCAGCACTAAAAGCTCTTGCTGGTCCTCACCCTCCCATGGCAGCCCTTGCACAGACACACCAACACTGGGCCTCTGCCATTAAAGAGCCTCCCAAAACCCACAACGTTCGCACCATCTCTCTCTAAATGATTTTTGCCCAACACCACCTCCAAAATTGTGAACGTCCAGGGATTGCTCCCACACAAAGGATGCCAGCAAGAAAAGCTGTTGCTGGTCCTCACCCTCCCATGGCAACCCTTGCACAGACACACCAACACTGGGCCTCTGCCATTAAAGAGCCTCCCAAAACCCACAACGTTCGACCCCTCTCTCCCTCACTCATTTTTGCCCAACACCACCTCCAGAACTGTGAACGTCCAGGGATTGCTCCCACACAAAGGATGCCAGCACTAAAAGCTCTTGCTGGTCCTCACCCTCCCATGGCAACCCTTGCACAGACACACCAACACTGGGCCTCTGCCATTAAAGAGCCTCCCAAAACCCACAACGTTCGCACCATCTCTCTCTAAATGATTTTTGCCCGACACCAGCTCCAAAATTGTGAATGTCCAGGGATTGCTCCCACACAAAGGATGCCAGCACTAAAAGCTCTTGCTGGTCCTCACCCTCCCATGGCAACCCTTGCACAGACACACCAACACTGGGCCTCTGCCATTAAAGAGCCTCCCAAAACCCACAACGTTCGCACCCTCTCTCTCTAAATGATTTTTGCCCGACACCAGCTCCAAAATTGTGAACGTCCAGGGATTGCTCCCACACAAAGGATGCCAGCACTAAAAGCTCTTGCTGGTCCTCACCCTCCCATGGCAACCCTTGCACAGACACACCAACACTGGGCCTCTGCCATTAAAGAGCCTCCCAAAACCCACAACGTTCGCACCCTCTCTCTCACTCATTTTTGCCCGACACCAGCTCCAAAATTGTGAACGTCCAGGGATTGCTCCCACACAAAGGATGCCAGCACTAAAAGCTCTTGCTGGTCCTCACCCTCCCATGGCAACCCTTGCACAGACACACCAACACTGGGCCTCTGCCATTAAAGAGCCTCCCAAAACCCACAACGTTCGCACCCTCTCTCCCTCACTCATTTTTGCCCGACACCAGCTCCAAAATTGTGAACGTCCAGGGATTGCTCCCACACAAAGGATGCCAGCACTAAAAGCTCTTGCTGGTCCTCACCCTCCCATGGCAACCCTTGCACAGACACACCAACACTGGGCCTCTGCCATTAAAGAGCCTCCCAAAACCCACAACCTTCGCTCCCTCTCTCTCTAAAACATTTCTGCCCGACACCACCTCCAAAATTGTGAACGTCCAGGGATTGCTCCCACACAAAGGATGCCAGCACGAAAAGCTGTTGCTGGTCCTCACCCTCCCATGGCAGCCCTTGCACAGACACACCAACACTGGGCCTCTGCCATTAAAGAGCCTCCCAAAACCCACAACGTTCGCACCATCTCTCTCTAAATGATTTTTGCCCAACACCACCTCCAGAATTGTGAACGTCCAGGGATTGCTCCCACACAAAGGATGCCAGCACGAAAAGCTATTGCTGGTCCTCACCCTCCCATGGCAACCCTTGCACAGACACACCAACACTGGGCCTCTGCCATTAAAGAGCCTCCCAAAACCCACAACGTTCGACCCCTCTCTCCCTCACTCATTTTTGCCCGACACCAGCTCCAAAATTGTGAACGTCCAGGGATTGCTCCCACACAAAGGATGCCAGCACTAAAAGCTCTTGCTGGTCCTCACCCTCCCATGGAAACCCTTGCACAGACACACCAACACTGGGCCTCTGACATTAAAGAGACTCCCAAAACCCACAACCTTCGCACCATCTCTCTCTAAATGATTTTTGCCCGACACCAGCTCCAAAATTGTGAACGTCCAGGGATTGCTCCCACACAAAGGATGCCAGCACGAAAAGCTGTTGCTGGTCCTCACCCTCCCATGGCAACCCTTGCACAGACACACCAACACTGGGCCTCTGCCATTAAAGAGCCTCCCAAAACCCACAACGTTCGCACCCTCTCTCTCTAAATGATTTTTGCCCGACACCAGCTCCAAAATTGTGAACGTCCAGGGATTGCTCCCACACAAAGGATGCCAGCACGAAAAGCTGTTGCTGGTCCTCACCCTCCCATGGCAACCCTTGCACAGACACACCAACACTGGGCCTCTGCCATTAAAGAGCCTCCCAAAACCCACAACGTTCGCACCATCTCTCTCTCACTCATTTTTGCCCGACACCAGCTCCAAAATTGTGAACGTCCAGGGATTGCTCCCACACAAAGGATGCCAGCACTAAAAGCTCTTGCTGGTCCTCACCCTCCCATGGCAACCCTTGCACAGACACACCAACACTGGGCCTCTGCCATTAAAGAGACTCCCAAAACCCACAACCTTCGCACCCTCTCTCTAAATCATTTTTGCCCAACACCAGCTCCAAAATTGTGAACGTCCAGGGATTGCTCCCACACAAAGGATGCCAGCACTAAAAGCTCTTGCTGGTCCTCACCCTCCCATGGCAACCCTTGCACAGACACACCAACACTGGGCCTCTGCCATTAAAGAGCCTCCCAAAACCCACAACGTTCGCTCCCTGTCTCTCTAAATGATTTTTGCCCAACACCACCTCCAAAATTGTGAACGTCCAGGGATTGCTCCCACACAAAGGATGCCAGCAAGAAAAGCTGTTGCTGGTCCTCACCCTCCCATGGCAACCCTTGCACAGACACACCAACACTGGGCCTCTGCCATTAAAGAGCCTCCCAAAACCCACAACGTTCGACCCCTCTCTCCCTCACTCATTTTTGCCCAACACCACCTCCAGAACTGTGAACGTCCAGGGATTGCTCCCACACAAAGGATGCCAGCACTAAAAGCTCTTGCTGGTCCTCACCCTCCCATGGCAACCCTTGCACAGACACACCAACACTGGGCCTCTGCCATTAAAGAGCCTCCCAAAACCCACAACGTTCGCACCATCTCTCTCTAAATGATTTTTGCCCGACACCAGCTCCAAAATTGTGAATGTCCAGGGATTGCTCCCACACAAAGGATGCCAGCACGAAAAGCTCTTGCTGGTCCTCACCCTCCCATGGCAACCCTTGCACAGACACACCAACACTGGGCCTCTGCCATTAAAGAGACTCCCAAAACCCACAACGTTCGCACCCTCTCTCTCTAAATGATTTTTGCCCGACACCAGCTCCAAAATTGTGAACGTCCAGGGATTGCTCCCACACAAAGGATGCCAGCACTAAAAGCTCTTGCTGGTCCTCACCCTCCCATGGCAACCCTTGCACAGACACACCAACACTGGGCCTCTGCCATTAAAGAGCCTCCCAAAACCCACAACGTTCGACCCCTCTCTCCCTCACTCATTTTTGCCCAACACCAGCTCCAAAATTGTGAACGTCCAGGGATTGCTCCCACACAAAGGATGCCAGCACTAAAAGCTCTTGCTGGTCCTCACCCTCCCATGGCAACCCTTGCACAGACACACCAACACTGGGCCTCTGCCATTAAAGAGCCTCCCAAAACCCACAACGTTCGACCCCTCTCTCTCTCACTCAATTTTGCCCAACACCAGCTCCAAGATTGTGAACGTCCAGGGATTGCTCCCACACAAAGGATGCCAGCACGAAAAGCTGTTGCTGGTCCTCACCCTCCCATGGCAACCCTTGCACAGACACACCAACACTGGGCCTCTGCCATTAAAGAGCCTCCCAAAACCCACAACGTTCGCACCCTCTCTCTCACTCATTTTTGCCCGACACCAGCTCCAAAATTGTGAACGTCCAGGGATTGCTCCCACACTAAGGATGCCAGCACTAAAAGCTCTTGCTGGTCCTCACCCTCCCATGGCAACCCTTGCACAGACACACCAACACTGGGCCTCTGCCATTAAAGAGCCTCCCAAAACCCACAACCTTCGCACCCTCTCTCTAAATCATTTTTGCCCAACACCAGCTCCAAAATTGTGAACGTCCAGGGATTGCTCCCACACAAAGGATGCCAGCACTAAAAGCTCTTGCTGGTCCTCACCCTCCCATGGCAACCCTTGCACAGACACACCAACACTGGGCCTCTGCCATTAAAGAGCCTCCCAAAACCCACAACGTTCGCCCCCTCTCTCTAAATCATTTTTGCCCGACACCAGCTCCAAAATTGTGAACGTCCAGGGATTGCTCCCACACAAAGGATGCCAGCACGAAAAGCTGTTGCTGGTCCTCACCCTCCCATGGCAACCCTTGCACAGACACACCAACACTGGGCCTCTGCCATTAAAGAGCCTCCCAAAACCCACAACGTTCGCCCCCTCTCTCTCACTTATTTTTGCCCAACACCAGCTCCAAAATTGTGAACGTCCAGGGATTGCTCCCACACAAAGGATGCCAGCACGAAAAGCTGTTGCTAGTCCTCACCCTCCCATGGCAACCCTTGCACAGACACACCAACACTGGGCCTCTGCCATTAAAGAGCCTCCCAAAACCCACAACGTTCGCCCCCTCTCTCTCACTTATTTTTGCCCAACACCAGCTCCAAAATTGTGAACGTCCAGGGATTGCTCCCACACAAAGCATGCCAGCACTAAAAGCTCTTGCTGGTCCTCACCCTCCCATGGCAGCCCTTGCACAGACACACCAACACTGGGCCTCTGCCATTAAAGAGCCTCCCAAAACCCACAACCTTCGCTCCCTCTCTCTCTAAATGATTTTTGCCCAACACCACCTCCAAAATTGTGAACGTCCAGGGATTGCTCCCACACAAAGGATGCCAGCAAGAAAAGCTGTTGCTGGTCCTCACCCTCCCATGGCAACCCTTGCACAGACACACCAACACTGGGCCTCTGCCATTAAAGAGCCTCCCAAAACCCACAACGTTCGACCCCTCTCTCCCTCACTCATTTTTGCCCAACACCACCTCCAGAACTGTGAACGTCCAGGGATTGCTCCCACACAAAGGATGCCAGCACTAAAAGCTCTTGCTGGTCCTCACCCTCCCATGGCAACCCTTGCACAGACACACCAACACTGGGCCTCTGCCATTAAAGAGCCTCCCAAAACCCACAACGTTCGCACCATCTCTCTCTAAATGATTTTTGCCCGACACCAGCTCCAAAATTGTGAATGTCCAGGGATTGCTCCCACACAAAGGATGCCAGCACGAAAAGCTCTTGCTGGTCCTCACCCTCCCATGGCAACCCTTGCACAGACACAACAACACTGGGCCTCTGCCATTAAAGAGCCTCCCAAAACCCACAATATTCGCACCCTCTCTCTCTAAATGATTTTTGCCCGACACCAGCTCCAAAATTGTGAACGTCCAGGGATTGCTCCCACACAAAGGATGCCAGCACTAAAAGCTCTTGCTGGTCCTCACCCTCCCATGGCAACCCTTGCACAGACACACCAACACTGGGCCTCTGCCATTAAAGAGCCTCCCAAAACCCACAACGTTCGACCCCTCTCTCCCTCACTCATTTTTGCCCAACACCAGCTCCAAAATTGTGAACGTCCAGGGATTGCTCCCACACAAAGCATGCCAGCACTAAAAGCTGTTGCTGGTCCTCACCCTCCCATGGCAACCCTTGCACAGACACACCAACACTGGGCCTCTGCCATTAAAGAGCCTCCCAAAACCCACAACGTTCGACCCCTCTCTCTCTCACTCAATTTTGCCCAACACCAGCTCCAAGATTGTGAACGTCCAGGGATTGCTCCCACACAAAGGATGCCAGCACGAAAAGCTGTTGCTGGTCCTCACCCTCCCATGGCAACCCTTGCACAGACACACCAACACTGGGCCTCTGCCATTAAAGAGCCTCCCAAAACCCACAACGTTCGCACCCTCTCTCTCACTCATTTTTGCCCGACACCAGCTCCAAAATTGTGAACGTCCAGGGATTGCTCCCACACAAAGGATGCCAGCAAGAAAAGCTGTTGCTGGTCCTCACCCTCCCATGGCAACCCTTGCACAGACACACCAACACTGGGCCTCTGCCATTAAAGAGCCTCCCAAAACCCACAACGTTCGACCCCTCTCTCCCTCACTCATTTTTGCCCAACACCACCTCCAGAACTGTGAACGTCCAGGGATTGCTCCCACACAAAGGATGCCAGCACTAAAAGCTGTTGCTGGTCCTCACCCTCCCATGGCAACCCTTGCACAGACACACCAACACTGGGCCTCTGCCATTAAAGAGCCTCCCAAAACCCACAACGTTCGCACCATCTCTCTCTAAATGATTTTTGCCCGACACCAGCTCCAAAATTGTGAATGTCCAGGGATTGCTCCCACACAAAGGATGCCAGCACGAAAAGCTCTTGCTGGTCCTCACCCTCCCATGGCAACCCTTGCACAGACACACCAACACTGGGCCTCTGCCATTAAAGAGCCTCCCAAAACCCACAACGTTCGCACCCTCTCTCTCTAAATGATTTTTGCCCGACACCAGCTCCAAAATTGTGAACGTCCAGGGATTGCTCCCACACAAAGGATGCCAGCACTAAAAGCTCTTGCTGGTCCTCACCCTCCCATGGCAACCCTTGCACAGACACACCAACACTGGGCCTCTGCCATTAAAGAGCCTCCCAAAACCCACAACGTTCGACCCCTCTCTCCCTCACTCATTTTTGCCCGACACCAGCTCCAAAATTGTGAACGTCCAGGGATTGCTCCCACACAAAGGATGCCAGCACTAAAAGCTCTTGCTGGTCCTCACCCTCCCATGGCAACCCTTGCACAGACACACCAACACTGGGCCTCTGCCATTAAAGAGCCTCCCAAAACCCACAACGTTCGACCCCTCTCTCTCTCACTCAATTTTGCCCAACACCAGCTCCAAGATTGTGAACGTCCAGGGATTGCTCCCACACAAAGGATGCCAGCACGAAAAGCTGTTGCTGGTCCTCACCCTCCCATGGCAACCCTTGCACAGACACACCAACACTGGGCCTCTGCCATTAAAGAGCCTCCCAAAACCCACAACGTTCGCACCCTCTCTCTCACTCATTTTTGCCCGACACCAGCTCCAAAATTGTGAACGTCCAGGGATTGCTCCCACACTAAGGATGCCAGCACTAAAAGCTCTTGCTGGTCCTCACCCTCCCATGGCAACCCTTGCACAGACACACCAACACTGGGCCTCTGCCATTAAAGAGCCTCCCAAAACCCACAACCTTCGCACCCTCTCTCTAAATCATTTTTGCCCAACACCAGCTCCAAAATTGTGAACGTCCAGGGATTGCTCCCACACAAAGGATGCCAGCACTAAAAGCTCTTGCTGGTCCTCACCCTCCCATGGCAACCCTTGCACAGACACACCAACACTGGGCCTCTGCCATTAAAGAGCCTCCCAAAACCCACAACGTTCGACCCCTCTCTCTAAATCATTTTTGCCCGACACCAGCTCCAAAATTGTGAACGTCCAGGGATTGCTCCCACACAAAGGATGCCAGCACGAAAAGCTGTTGCTGGTCCTCACCCTCCCATGGCAACCCTTGCACAGACACACCAACACTGGGCCTCTGCCATTAAAGAGCCTCCCAAAACCCACAACGTTCGCCCCCTCTCTCTAAATCATTTTTGCCCGACACCAGCTCCAAAATTGTGAACGTCCAGGGATTGCTCCCACACAAAGGATGCCAGCACGAAAAGCTGTTGCTGGTCCTCACCCTCCCATGGCAACCCTTGCACAGACACACCAACACTGGGCCTCTGCCATTAAAGAGCCTCCCAAAACCCACAACGTTCGCCCCCTCTCTCTCACTTATTTTTGCCCAACACCAGCTCCAAAATTGTGAACGTCCAGGGATTGCTCCCACACAAAGGATGCCAGCACGAAAAGCTGTTGCTAGTCCTCACCCTCCCATGGCAACCCTTGCACAGACACACCAACACTGGGCCTCTGCCATTAAAGAGACTCCCAAAACCCACAACGTTCGCCCCCTCTCTCTCACTTATTTTTGCCCAACACCAGCTCCAAAATTGTGAACGTCCAGGGATTGCTCCCACACAAAGCATGCCAGCACTAAAAGCTCTTGCTGGTCCTCACCCTCCCATGGCAGCCCTTGCACAGACACACCAACACTGGGCCTCTGCCATTAAAGAGCCTCCCAAAACCCACAACCTTCGCTCCCTCTCTCTCTAAATGATTTTTGCCCAACACCACCTCCAAAATTGTGAACGTCCAGGGATTGCTCCCACACAAAGGATGCCAGCAAGAAAAGCTGTTGCTGGTCCTCACCCTCCCATGGCAACCCTTGCACAGACACACCAACACTGGGCCTCTGCCATTAAAGAGCCTCCCAAAACCCACAACGTTCGACCCCTCTCTCCCTCACTCATTTTTGCCCAACACCACCTCCAGAACTGTGAACGTCCAGGGATTGCTCCCACACAAAGGATGCCAGCACTAAAAGCTCTTGCTGGTCCTCACCCTCCCATGGCAACCCTTGCACAGACACACCAACACTGGGCCTCTGCCATTAAAGAGCCTCCCAAAACCCACAACGTTCGCACCATCTCTCTCTAAATGATTTTTGCCCGACACCAGCTCCAAAATTGTGAATGTCCAGGGATTGCTCCCACACAAAGGATGCCAGCACGAAAAGCTCTTGCTGGTCCTCACCCTCCCATGGCAACCCTTGCACAGACACACCAACACTGGGCCTCTGCCATTAAAGAGCCTCCCAAAACCCACAATATTCGCACCCTCTCTCTCTAAATGATTTTTGCCCAACACCACCTCCAAAATTGTGAACGTCCAGGGATTGCTCCCACACAAAGGATGCCAGCAAGAAAAGCTGTTGCTGGTCCTCACCCTCCCATGGCAACCCTTGCACAGACACACCAACACTGGGCCTCTGCCATTAAAGAGCCTCCCAAAACCCACAACGTTCGACCCCTCTCTCCCTCACTCATTTTTGCCCAACACCACCTCCAGAACTGTGAACGTCCAGGGATTGCTCCCACACAAAGGATGCCAGCACTAAAAGCTCTTGCTGGTCCTCACCCTCCCATGGCAACCCTTGCACAGACACACCAACACTGGGCCTCTGCCATTAAAGAGCCTCCCAAAACCCACAACGTTCGCACCATCTCTCTCTAAATGATTTTTGCCCGACACCAGCTCCAAAATTGTGAATGTCCAGGGATTGCTCCCACACAAAGGATGCCAGCACGAAAAGCTCTTGCTGGTCCTCACCCTCCCATGGCAACCCTTGCACAGACACACCAACACTGGGCCTCTGCCATTAAAGAGCCTCCCAAAACCCACAATATTCGCACCCTCTCTCTCTAAATGATTTTTGCCCGACACCAGCTCCAAAATTGTGAACGTCCAGGGATTGCTCCCACACAAAGGATGCCAGCACTAAAAGCTCTTGCTGGTCCTCACCCTCCCATGGCAACCCTTGCACAGACACACCAACACTGGGCCTCTGCCATTAAAGAGCCTCCCAAAACCCACAACGTTCGACCCCTCTCTCCCTCACTCATTTTTGCCCAACACCAGCTCCAAAATTGTGAACGTCCAGGGATTGCTCCCACACAAAGCATGCCAGCACTAAAAGCTCTTGCTGGTCCTCACCCTCCCATGGCAACCCTTGCACAGACACACCAACACTGGGCCTCTGCCATTAAAGAGCCTCCCAAAACCCACAACGTTCGACCCCTCTCTCTCTCACTCAATTTTGCCCAACACCAGCTCCAAGATTGTGAACGTCCAGGGATTGCTCCCACACAAAGGATGCCAGCACGAAAAGCTGTTGCTGGTCCTCACCCTCCCATGGCAACCCTTGCACAGACACACCAACACTGGGCCTCTGCCATTAAAGAGCCTCCCAAAACCCACAACGTTCGCACCCTCTCTCTCACTCATTTTTGCCCGACACCAGCTCCAAAATTGTGAACGTCCAGGGATTGCTCCCACACAAAGGATGCCAGCAAGAAAAGCTGTTGCTGGTCCTCACCCTCCCATGGCAACCCTTGCACAGACACACCAACACTGGGCCTCTGCCATTAAAGAGCCTCCCAAAACCCACAACGTTCGACCCCTCTCTCCCTCACTCATTTTTGCCCAACACCACCTCCAGAACTGTGAACGTCCAGGGATTGCTCCCACACAAAGGATGCCAGCACTAAAAGCTGTTGCTGGTCCTCACCCTCCCATGGCAACCCTTGCACAGACACACCAACACTGGGCCTCTGCCATTAAAGAGCCTCCCAAAACCCACAACGTTCGCACCATCTCTCTCTAAATGATTTTTGCCCGACACCAGCTCCAAAATTGTGAATGTCCAGGGATTGCTCCCACACAAAGGATGCCAGCACGAAAAGCTCTTGCTGGTCCTCACCCTCCCATGGCAACCCTTGCACAGACACACCAACACTGGGCCTCTGCCATTAAAGAGCCTCCCAAAACCCACAACGTTCGCACCCTCTCTCTCTAAATGATTTTTGCCCGACACCAGCTCCAAAATTGTGAACGTCCAGGGATTGCTCCCACACAAAGGATGCCAGCACTAAAAGCTCTTGCTGGTCCTCACCCTCCCATGGCAACCCTTGCACAGACACACCAACACTGGGCCTCTGCCATTAAAGAGCCTCCCAAAACCCACAACGTTCGACCCCTCTCTCCCTCACTCATTTTTGCCCGACACCAGCTCCAAAATTGTGAACGTCCAGGGATTGCTCCCACACAAAGCATGCCAGCACTAAAAGCTCTTGCTGGTCCTCACCCTCCCATGGCAACCCTTGCACAGACACACCAACACTGGGCCTCTGCCATTAAAGAGCCTCCCAAAACCCACAACGTTCGACCCCTCTCTCTCTCACTCAATTTTGCCCAACACCAGCTCCAAGATTGTGAACGTCCAGGGATTGCTCCCACACAAAGGATGCCAGCACGAAAAGCTGTTGCTGGTCCTCACCCTCCCATGGCAACCCTTGCACAGACACACCAACACTGGGCCTCTGCCATTAAAGAGCCTCCCAAAACCCACAACGTTCGCACCCTCTCTCTCACTCATTTTTGCCCGACACCAGCTCCAAAATTGTGAACGTCCAGGGATTGCTCCCACACAAAGGATGCCAGCAAGAAAAGCTGTTGCTGGTCCTCACCCTCCCATGGCAACCCTTGCACAGACACACCAACACTGGGCCTCTGCCATTAAAGAGCCTCCCAAAACCCACAACGTTCGACCCCTCTCTCCCTCACTCATTTTTGCCCAACACCACCTCCAGAACTGTGAACGTCCAGGGATTGCTCCCACACAAAGGATGCCAGCACTAAAAGCTGTTGCTGGTCCTCACCCTCCCATGGCAACCCTTGCACAGACACACCAACACTGGGCCTCTGCCATTAAAGAGCCTCCCAAAACCCACAACGTTCGCACCATCTCTCTCTAAATGATTTTTGCCCGACACCAGCTCCAAAATTGTGAATGTCCAGGGATTGCTCCCACACAAAGGATGCCAGCACGAAAAGCTCTTGCTGGTCCTCACCCTCCCATGGCAACCCTTGCACAGACACACCAACACTGGGCCTCTGCCATTAAAGAGCCTCCCAAAACCCACAACGTTCGCACCCTCTCTCTCACTCATTTTTGCCCGACACCAGCTCCAAAATTGTGAACGTCCAGGGATTGCTCCCACACAAAGGATGCCAGCACTAAAAGCTCTTGCTGGTCCTCACCCTCCCATGGCAACCCTTGCACAGACACACCAACACTGGGCCTCTGCCATTAAAGAGCCTCCCAAAACCCACAACGTTCGACCCATCTCTCTCTAAATCATTTTTGCCCGACACCAGCTCCAAAATTGTGAACGTCCAGGGATTGCTCCCACACAAAGGATGCCAGCACGAAAAGCTGTTGCTGGTCCTCACCCTCCAATGGCAACCCTTGCACAGACACACCAACACTGGGCCTCTGCCATTAAAGAGCCTCCCAAAACCCACAACGTTCGACCCCTCTCTCTCTCACTCAATTTTGCCCAACACCAGCTCCAAGATTGTGAACGTCCAGGGATTGCTCCCACACAAAGGATGCCAGCACGAAAAGCTGTTGCTGGTCCTCACCCTCCCATGGCAACCCTTGCACAGACACACCAACACTGGGCCTCTGCCATTAAAGAGCCTCCCAAAACCCACAACGTTCGCACCCTCTCTCTCACTCATTTTTGCCCGACACCAGCTCCAAAATTGTGAACGTCCAGGGATTGCTCCCACACTAAGGATGCCAGCACGAAAAGCTCTTGCTGGTCCTCACCCTCCCATGGCAACCCTTGCACAGACACACCAACACTGGGCCTCTGCCATTAAAGAGCCTCCCAAAACCCACAACCTTCGCACCCTCTCTCTAAATCATTTTTGCCCAACACCAGCTCCAAAATTGTGAACGTCCAGGGATTGCTCCCACACAAAGGATGCCAGCACTAAAAGCTCTTGCTGGTCCTCACCCTCCCATGGCAACCCTTGCACAGACACACCAACACTGGGCCTCTGCCATTAAAGAGCCTCCCAAAACCCACAACGTTCGACCCCTCTCTCTAAATCATTTTTGCCCGACACCAGCTCCAAAATTGTGAACGTCCAGGGATTGCTCCCACACAAAGGATGCCAGCACGAAAAGCTGTTGCTGGTCCTCACCCTCCCATGGCAACCCTTGCACAGACACACCAACACTGGGCCTCTGCCATTAAAGAGCCTCCCAAAACCCACAACGTTCGCCCCCTCTCTCTAAATCATTTTTGCCCGACACCAGCTCCAAAATTGTGAACGTCCAGGGATTGCTCCCACACAAAGGATGCCAGCACGAAAAGCTGTTGCTGGTCCTCACCCTCCCATGGCAACCCTTGCACAGACACACCAACACTGGGCCTCTGCCATTAAAGAGCCTCCCAAAACCCACAACGTTCGCCCCCTCTCTCTCACTTATTTTTGCCCAACACCAGCTCCAAAATTGTGAACGTCCAGGGATTGCTCCCACACAAAGGATGCCAGCACGAAAAGCTGTTGCTAGTCCTCACCCTCCCATGGCAACCCTTGCACAGACACACCAACACTGGGCCTCTGCCATTAAAGAGACTCCCAAAACCCACAACGTTCGCCCCCTCTCTCTCACTTATTTTTGCCCAACACCAGCTCCAAAATTGTGAACGTCCAGGGATTGCTCCCACACAAAGCATGCCAGCACTAAAAGCTGTTGCTGGTCCTCACCCTCCCATGGCAGCCCTTGCACAGACACACCAACACTGGGCCTCTGCCATTAAAGAGCCTCCCAAAACCCACAACCTTCGCTCCCTCTCTCTCTAAATGATTTTTGCCCAACACCACCTCCAAAATTGTGAACGTCCAGGGATTGCTCCCACACAAAGGATGCCAGCAAGAAAAGCTGTTGCTGGTCCTCACCCTCCCATGGCAACCCTTGCACAGACACACCAACACTGGGCCTCTGCCATTAAAGAGCCTCCCAAAACCCACAACGTTCGACCCCTCTCTCCCTCACTCATTTTTGCCCAACACCACCTCCAGAACTGTGAACGTCCAGGGATTGCTCCCACACAAAGGATGCCAGCACTAAAAGCTCTTGCTGGTCCTCACCCTCCCATGGCAACCCTTGCACAGACACACCAACACTGGGCCTCTGCCATTAAAGAGCCTCCCAAAACCCACAACGTTCGCACCATCTCTCTCTAAATGATTTTTGCCCGACACCAGCTCCAAAATTGTGAATGTCCAGGGATTGCTCCCACACAAAGGATGCCAGCACGAAAAGCTCTTGCTGGTCCTCACCCTCCCATGGCAACCCTTGCACAGACACACCAACACTGGGCCTCTGCCATTAAAGAGCCTCCCAAAACCCACAATATTCGCACCCTCTCTCTCTAAATGATTTTTGCCCGACACCAGCTCCAAAATTGTGAACGTCCAGGGATTGCTCCCACACAAAGGATGCCAGCACTAAAAGCTCTTGCTGGTCCTCACCCTCCCATGGCAACCCTTGCACAGACACACCAACACTGGGCCTCTGCCATTAAAGAGCCTCCCAAAACCCACAACGTTCGACCCCTCTCTCCCTCACTCATTTTTGCCCAACACCAGCTCCAAAATTGTGAACGTCCAGGGATTGCTCCCACACAAAGGATGCCAGCACGAAAAGCTCTTGCTGGTCCTCACCCTCCCATGGCAACCCTTGCACAGACACACCAACACTGGGCCTCTGCCATTAAAGAGCCTCCCAAAACCCACAACGTTCGACCCCTCTCTCTCTCACTCATTTTTGCCCAACACCAGCTCCAAGATTGTGAACGTCCAGGGATTGCTCCCACACAAAGGATGCCAGCACGAAAAGCTGTTGCTGGTCCTCACCCTCCCATGGCAACCCTTGCACAGACACACCAACACTGGGCCTCTGCCATTAAAGAGCCTCCCAAAACCCACAACGTTCGCACCCTCTCTCTCACTCATTTTTGCCTGACACCAGCTCCAAAATTGTGAACGTCCAGGGATTGCTCCCACACAAAGGATGCCAGCAAGAAAAGCTGTTGCTGGTCCTCACCCTCCCATGGCAACCCTTGCACAGACACACCAACACTGGGCCTCTGCCATTAAAGAGCCTCCCAAAACCCACAACGTTCGACCCCTCTCTCCCTCACTCATTTTTGCCCAACACCACCTCCAGAACTGTGAACGTCCAGGGATTGCTCCCACACAAAGGATGCCAGCACTAAAAGCTGTTGCTGGTCCTCACCCTCCCATGGCAACCCTTGCACAGACACACCAACACTGGGCCTCTGCCATTAAAGAGCCTCCCAAAACCCACAACGTTCGCACCATCTCTCTCTAAATGATTTTTGCCCGACACCAGCTCCAAAATTGTGAATGTCCAGGGATTGCTCCCACACAAAGGATGCCAGCACGAAAAGCTCTTGCTGGTCCTCACCCTCCCATGGCAACCCTTGCACAGACACACCAACACTGGGCCTCTGCCATTAAAGAGCCTCCCAAAACCCACAACGTTCGCACCATCTCTCTCTAAATGATTTTTGCCCGACACCAGCTCCAAAATTGTGAACGTCCAGGGATTGCTCCCACACAAAGGATGCCAGCACTAAAAGCTCTTGCTGGTCCTCACCCTCCCATGGCAACCCTTGCACAGACACACCAACACTGGGCCTCTGCCATTAAAGAGCCTCCCAAAACACACAACGTTCGACCCCTCTCTCCCTCACTCATTTTTGCCCAACACCAGCTCCAAAATTGTGAACGTCCAGGGATTGCTCCCACACAAAGGATGCCAGCACTAAAAGCTCTTGCTGGTCCTCACCCTCCCATGGCAACCCTTGCACAGACACACCAACACTGGGCCTCTGCCATTAAAGAGCCTCCCAAAACCCACAACGTTCGACCCCTCTCTCTCTCACTCAATTTTGCCCAACACCAGCTCCAAGATTGTGAACGTCCAGGGATTGCTCCCACACAAAGGATGCCAGCACGAAAAGCTGTTGCTGGTCCTCACCCTCCCATGGCAACCCTTGCACAGACACACCAACACTGGGCCTCTGCCATTAAAGAGCCTCCCAAAACCCACAACGTTCGCACCCTCTCTCTCACTCATTTTTGCCCGACACCAGCTCCAAAATTGTGAACGTCCAGGGATTGCTCCCACACTAAGGATGCCAGCACTAAAAGCTCTTGCTGGTCCTCACCCTCCCATGGCAACCCTTGCACAGACACACCAACACTGGGCCTCTGCCATTAAAGAGCCTCCCAAAACCCACAACCTTCGCACCCTCTCTCTAAATCATTTTTGCCCAACACCAGCTCCAAAATTGTGAACGTCCAGGGATTGCTCCCACACAAAGGATGCCAGCACTAAAAGCTCTTGCTGGTCCTCACCCTCCCATGGCAACCCTTGCACAGACACACCAACACTGGGCCTCTGCCATTAAAGAGCCTCCCAAAACCCACAACGTTCGACCCCTCTCTCCCTCACTCATTTTTGCCCAACACCAGCTCCAAAATTGTGAACGTCCAGGGATTGCTCCCACACAAAGGATGCCAGCACTAAAAGCTCTTGCTGGTCCTCACCCTCCCATGGCAACCCTTGCACAGACACACCAACACTGGGCCTCTGCCATTAAAGAGCCTCCCAAAACCCACAACGTTCGACCCCTCTCTCTCTCACTCAATTTTGCCCAACACCAGCTCCAAGATTGTGAACGTCCAGGGATTGCTCCCACACAAAGGATGCCAGCACGAAAAGCTGTTGCTGGTCCTCACCCTCCCATGGCAACCCTTGCACAGACACACCAACACTGGGCCTCTGCCATTAAAGAGCCTCCCAAAACCCACAACGTTCGCACCCTCTCTCTCACTCATTTTTGCCCGACACCAGCTCCAAAATTGTGAACGTCCAGGGATTGCTCCCACACTAAGGATGCCAGCACTAAAAGCTCTTGCTGGTCCTCACCCTCCCATGGCAACCCTTGCACAGACACACCAACACTGGGCCTCTGCCATTAAAGAGCCTCCCAAAACCCACAACCTTCGCACCCTCTCTCTAAATCATTTTTGCCCAACACCAGCTCCAAAATTGTGAACGTCCAGGGATTGCTCCCACACAAAGGATGCCAGCACTAAAAGCTCTTGCTGGTCCTCACCCTCCCATGGCAACCCTTGCACAGACACACCAACACTGGGCCTCTGCCATTAAAGAGCCTCCCAAAACCCACAACGTTCGCCCCCTCTCTCTAAATCATTTTTGCCCGACACCAGCTCCAAAATTGTGAACGTCCAGGGATTGCTCCCACACAAAGGATGCCAGCACTAAAAGCTCTTGCTGGTCCTCACCCTCCCATGGCAACCCTTGCACAGACACACCAACACTGGGCCTCTGCCATTAAAGAGCCTCCCAAAACCCACAACGTTCGACCCCTCTCTCCCTCACTCATTTTTGCCCAACACCAGCTCCAAAATTGTGAACGTCCAGGGATTGCTCCCACACAAAGGATGCCAGCACTAAAAGCTCTTGCTGGTCCTCACCCTCCCATGGCAACCCTTGCACAGACACACCAACACTGGGCCTCTGCCATTAAAGAGCCTCCCAAAACCCACAACGTTCGACCCCTCTCTCTCTCACTCAATTTTGCCCAACACCAGCTCCAAGATTGTGAACGTCCAGGGATTGCTCCCACACAAAGGATGCCAGCACGAAAAGCTGTTGCTGGTCCTCACCCTCCCATGGCAACCCTTGCACAGACACACCAACACTGGGCCTCTGCCATTAAAGAGCCTCCCAAAACCCACAACGTTCGCACCCTCTCTCTCACTCATTTTTGCCCGACACCAGCTCCAAAATTGTGAACGTCCAGGGATTGCTCCCACACTAAGGATGCCAGCACTAAAAGCTCTTGCTGGTCCTCACCCTCCCATGGCAACCCTTGCACAGACACACCAACACTGGGCCTCTGCCATTAAAGAGCCTCCCAAAACCCACAACCTTCGCACCCTCTCTCTAAATCATTTTTGCCCAACACCAGCTCCAAAATTGTGAACGTCCAGGGATTGCTCCCACACAAAGGATGCCAGCACTAAAAGCTGTTGCTGGTCCTCACCCTCCCATGGCAACCCTTGCACAGACACACCAACACTGGGCCTCTGCCATTAAAGAGCCTCCCAAAACCCACAACGTTCGCCCCCTCTCTCTAAATCATTTTTGCCCGACACCAGCTCCAAAATTGTGAACGTCCAGGGATTGCTCCCACACAAAGGATGCCAGCACGAAAAGCTGTTGCTGGTCCTCACCCTCCCATGGCAACCCTTGCACAGACACACCAACACTGGGCCTCTGCCATTAAAGAGCCTCCCAAAACCCACAACGTTCGCCCCCTCTCTCTCACTTATTTTTGCCCAACACCAGCTCCAAAATTGTGAACGTCCAGGGATTGCTCCCACACAAAGCATGCCAGCACTAAAAGCTCTTGCTGGTCCTCACCCTCCCATGGCAGCCCTTGCACAGACACACCAACACTGGGCCTCTGCCATTAAAGAGCCTCCCAAAACCCACAACCTTCGCTCCCTCTCTCTCTAAATGATTTTTGCCCAACACCACCTCCAAAATTGTGAACGTCCAGGGATTGCTCCCACACAAAGGATGCCAGCAAGAAAAGCTGTTGCTGGTCCTCACCCTCCCATGGCAACCCTTGCACAGACACACCAACACTGGGCCTCTGCCATTAAAGAGCCTCCCAAAACCCACAGCGTTCGACCCCTCTCTCCCTCACTCATTTTTGCCCAACACCACCTCCAGAACTGTGAACGTCCAGGGATTGCTCCCACACAAAGGATGCCAGCACTAAAAGCTCTTGCTGGTCCTCACCCTCCCATGGCAACCCTTGCACAGACACACCAACACTGGGCCTCTGCCATTAAAGAGCCTCCCAAAACCCACAACGTTCGCACCATCTCTCTCTAAATGATTTTTGCCCGACACCAGCTCCAAAATTGTGAATGTCCAGGGATTGCTCCCACACAAAGGATGCCAGCACGAAAAGCTGTTGCTGGTCCTCACCCTCCCATGGCAACCCTTGCACAGACACACCAACACTGGGCCTCTGCCATTAAAGAGCCTCCCAAAACCCACAATATTCGCACCCTCTCTCTCTAAATGATTTTTGCCCGACACCAGCTCCAAAATTGTGAACGTCCAGGGATTGCTCCCACACAAAGGATGCCAGCACTAAAAGCTCTTGCTGGTCCTCACCCTCCCATGGCAACCCTTGCACAGACACACCAACACTGGGCCTCTGCCATTAAAGAGCCTCCCAAAACCCACAACGTTCGACCCCTCTCTCCCTCACTCATTTTTGCCCAACACCAGCTCCAAAATTGTGAACGTCCAGGGATTGCTCCCACACAAAGGATGCCAGCACTAAAAGCTCTTGCTGGTCCTCACCCTCCCATGGCAACCCTTGCACAGACACACCAACACTGGGCCTCTGCCATTAAAGAGCCTCCCAAAACCCACAACGTTCGACCCCTCTCTCTCTCACTCAATTTTGCCCAACACCAGCTCCAAGATTGTGAACGTCCAGGGATTGCTCCCACACAAAGGATGCCAGCACGAAAAGCTGTTGCTGGTCCTCACCCTCCCATGGCAACCCTTGCACAGACACACCAACACTGGGCCTCTGCCATTAAAGAGCCTCCCAAAACCCACAACGTTCGCACCCTCTCTCTCACTCATTTTTGCCCGACACCAGCTCCAAAATTGTGAACGTCCAGGGATTGCTCCCACACTAAGGATGCCAGCACTAAAAGCTCTTGCTGGTCCTCACCCTCCCATGGCAACCCTTGCACAGACACACCAACACTTGGCCTCTGCCATTAAAGAGCCTCCCAAAACCCACAACCTTCGCACCCTCTCTCTAAATCATTTTTGCCCAACACCAGCTCCAAAATTGTGAACGTCCAGGGATTGCTCCCACACAAAGGATGCCAGCACTAAAAGCTCTTGCTGGTCCTCACCCTCCCATGGCAACCCTTGCACAGACACACCAACACTGGGCCTCTGCCATTAAAGAGCCTCCCAAAACCCCAATGTTCGCCCCTCTCTCTCACTCATTTTTGCCCGACACCAGCTCCAAAATTGTGAACGTCCAGGGATTGCTCCCACACAAAGGATGCCAGCACGAAAAGCTGTTGCTGGTCCTCACCCTCCCATGGCAACCCTTGCACAGACACACCAACACTGGGCCTCTGCCATTAAAGAGCCTCCCAAAACCCACAACGT
Organism: Morus bassanus; assembly: GCA_031468815.1. NCBI lineage: Eukaryota > Metazoa > Chordata > Aves > Suliformes > Sulidae > Morus > Morus bassanus. Next base: position 46,357,988 of record CM062572.1, on the reverse strand, counting down.
TCGCCCCCTCTCTCTCACTTATTTTTGCCCAACACCAGCTCCAAAATTGTGAACGTCCAGGGATTGCTCCCACACAAAGGATGCCAGCACGAAAAGCTGTTGCTGGTCCTCACCCTCCCATGGCAACCCTTGCACAGACACACCAACACTGGGCCTCTGCCATTAAAGAGACTCCCAAAACCCACAACCTTCGCCCCCTCTCTCTCACTTATTTTTGCCCAACACCAGCTCCAAAATTGTGAACGTCCAGGGATTGCTCCCACACAAAGCATGCCAGCACTAAAAGCTCTTGCTGGTCCTCACCCTCCCATGGCAGCCCTTGCACAGACACACCAACACTGGGCCTCTGCCATTAAAGAGCCTCCCAAAACCCACAACGTTCGACCCCTCTCTCCCTCACTCATTTTTGCCCGACACCAGCTCCAAAATTGTGAACGTCCAGGGATTGCTCCCACACAAAGGATGCCAGCACTAAAAGCTGTTGCTGGTCCTCACCCTCCCATGGCAACCCTTGCACAGACACACCAACACTGGGCCTCTGCCATTAAAGAGCCTCCCAAAACCCACAACGTTCGCACCCTCTCCCTCACTCATTTTTGCCCAACACCACCTCCAGAATTGTGAACGTCCAGGGATTGCTCCCACACAAAGGATGCCAGCACTAAAAGCTCTTGCTGGTCCTCACCCTCCCATGGCAACCCTTGCACAGACACACCAACACTGGGCCTCCGCCATTAAAGAGCCTCCCAAAACCCCCAACGTTCGCTCCCTCTCTCTCTAAATCGTTTCTGCCCGACACCACCTCCAAAATTGTGAACGTCCAGGGATTGCTCCCACACTAAGGATGCCAGCACTAAAAGCGGTTGCTGGTCCTCACCCTCCCATGGCAACCCTTGCACAGACACACCAACACTGGGCCTCTGCCATTAAAGAGCCTCCCAAAACCCACAACGTTCGCCCCCTCTCTCTCACTCATTTTTGCCCGACACCAGCTCCAAAATTGTGAACGTCCAGGGATTGCTCCCACACTAAGGATGCCAGCACTAAAAGCTCTTGCTGGTCCTCACCCTCCCATGGCAACCCTTGCACAGACACACCAACACTGGGCCTCTGCCATTAAAGAGCCTCCCAAAACCCACAACCTTCGCACCCTCTCTCTAAATCATTTTTGCCCAACACCAGCTCCAAAATTGTGAACGTCCAGGGATTGCTCCCACACAAAGGATGCCAGCACTAAAAGCTCTTGCTGGTCCTCACCCTCCCATGGCAACCCTTGCACAGACACACCAACACTGGGCCTCTGCCATTAAAGAGCCTCCCAAAACCCACAACGTTCGCCCCCTCTCTCTAAATCATTTTTGCCCGACACCAGCTCCAAAATTGTGAACGTCCAGGGATTGCTCCCACACAAAGGATGCCAGCACTAAAAGCTCTTGCTGGTCCTCACCCTCCCATGGCAACCCTTGCACAGACACACCAACACTGGGCCTCTGCCATTAAAGAGCCTCCCAAAACCCACAACGTTCGACCCCTCTCTCCCTCACTCATATTTGCCCAACACCAGCTCCAAAATTGTGAACGTCCAGGGATTGCTCCCACACAAAGGATGCCAGCACTAAAAGCTCTTGCTGGTCCTCACCCTCCCATGGCAACCCTTGCACAGACACACCAACACTGGGCCTCTGCCATTAAAGAGCCTCCCAAAACCCACAACGTTCGACCCCTCTCTCCCTCACTCAATTTTGCCCAACACCAGCTCCAAGATTGTGAACGTCCAGGGATTGCTCCCACACAAAGGATGCCAGCACGAAAAGCTGTTGCTGGTCCTCACCCTCCCATGGCAACCCTTGCACAGACACACCAACACTGGGCCTCTGCCATTAAAGAGCCTCCCAAAACCCACAACGTTCGCACCCTCTCTCTCACTCATTTTTGCCCGACACCAGCTCCAAAATTGTGAACGTCCAGGGATTGCTCCCACACTAAGGATGCCAGCACTAAAAGCTCTTGCTGGTCCTCACCCTCCCATGGCAACCCTTGCACAGACACACCAACACTGGGCCTCTGCCATTAAAGAGCCTCCCAAAACCCACAACCTTCGCACCCTCTCTCTAAATCATTTTTGCCCAACACCAGCTCCAAAATTGTGAACGTCCAGGGATTGCTCCCACACAAAGGATGCCAGCACTAAAAGCTCTTGCTGGTCCTCACCCTCCCATGGCAACCCTTGCACAGACACACCAACACTGGGCCTCTGCCATTAAAGAGCCTCCCAAAACCCACAACGTTCGCCCCCTCTCTCTAAATCATTTTTGCCCGACACCAGCTCCAAAATTGTGAACGTCCAGGGATTGCTCCCACACAAAGGATGCCAGCACGAAAAGCTGTTGCTGGTCCTCACCCTCCCATGGCAACCCTTGCACAGACACACCAACACTGGGCCTCTGCCATTAAAGAGCCTCCCAAAACCCACAACGTTCGCCCCCTCTCTCTCACTCATTTTTGCCCGACACCAGCTCCAAAATTGTGAACGTCCAGGGATTGCTCCCACACAAAGGATGCCAGCACGAAAAGCTGTTGCTGGTCCTCACCCTCCCATGGCAACCCTTGCACAGACACACCAACACTGGGCCTCTGCCATTAAAGAGACTCCCAAAACCCACAACGTTCGCCCCCTCTCTCTCACTTATTTTTGCCCAACACCAGCTCCAAAATTGTGAACGTCCAGGGATTGCTCCCACACAAAGGATGCCAGCACTAAAAGCTCTTGCTGGTCCTCACCCTCCCATGGCAGCCCTTGCACAGACACACCAACACTGGGCCTCTGCCATTAAAGAGCCTCCCAAAACCCACAACCTTCGCTCCCTCTCTCTCTAAATGATTTTTGCCCAACACCACCTCCAAAATTGTGAACGTCCAGGGATTGCTCCCACACAAAGGATGCCAGCAAGAAAAGCTGTTGCTGGTCCTCACCCTCCCATGGCAACCCTTGCACAGACACACCAACACTGGGCCTCTGCCATTAAAGAGCCTCCCAAAACCCACAGCGTTCGACCCCTCTCTCCCTCACTCATTTTTGCCCAACACCACCTCCAGAACTGTGAACGTCCAGGGATTGCTCCCACACAAAGGATGCCAGCACTAAAAGCTCTTGCTGGTCCTCACCCTCCCATGGCAACCCTTGCACAGACACACCAACACTGGGCCTCTGCCATTAAAGAGCCTCCCAAAACCCACAACGTTCGCACCATCTCTCTCTAAATGATTTTTGCCCGACACCAGCTCCAAAATTGTGAATGTCCAGGGATTGCTCCCACACAAAGGATGCCAGCACGAAAAGCTCTTGCTGGTCCTCACCCTCCCATGGCAACCCTTGCACAGACACACCAACACTGGGCCTCTGCCATTAAAGAGCCTCCCAAAACCCACAATATTCGCACCCTCTCTCTCTAAATGATTTTTGCCCGACACCAGCTCCAAAATTGTGAACGTCCAGGGATTGCTCCCACACAAAGGATGCCAGCACTAAAAGCTCTTGCTGGTCCTCACCCTCCCATGGCAACCCTTGCACAGACACACCAACACTGGGCCTCTGCCATTAAAGAGCCTCCCAAAACCCACAACGTTCGACCCCTCTCTCCCTCACTCATTTTTGCCCAACACCAGCTCCAAAATTGTGAACGTCCAGGGATTGCTCCCACACAAAGGATGCCAGCACTAAAAGCTCTTGCTGGTCCTCACCCTCCCATGGCAACCCTTGCACAGACACACCAACACTGGGCCTCTGCCATTAAAGAGCCTCCCAAAACCCACAACGTTCGACCCCTCTCTCTCTCACTCAATTTTGCCCAACACCAGCTCCAAGATTGTGAACGTCCAGGGATTGCTCCCACACAAAGGATGCCAGCACGAAAAGCTGTTGCTGGTCCTCACCCTCCCATGGCAACCCTTGCACAGACACACCAACACTGGGCCTCTGCCATTAAAGAGCCTCCCAAAACCCACAACGTTCGCACCCTCTCTCTCACTCATTTTTGCCCGACACCAGCTCCAAAATTGTGAACGTCCAGGGATTGCTCCCACACTAAGGATGCCAGCACTAAAAGCTCTTGCTGGTCCTCACCCTCCCATGGCAACCCTTGCACAGACACACCAACACTGGGCCTCTGCCATTAAAGAGCCTCCCAAAACCCACAACCTTCGCACCCTCTCTCTAAATCATTTTTGCCCAACACCAGCTCCAAAATTGTGAACGTCCAGGGATTGCTCCCACACAAAGGATGCCAGCACTAAAAGCTCTTGCTGGTCCTCACCCTCCCATGGCAACCCTTGCACAGACACACCAACACTGGGCCTCTGCCATTAAAGAGCCTCCCAAAACCCACAACGTTCGCACCCTCTCTCTCTAAATGATTTTTGCCCGACACCAGCTCCAAAATTGTGAACGTCCAGGGATTGCTCCCACACAAAGGATGCCAGCACTAAAAGCTCTTGCTGGTCCTCACCCTCCCATGGCAACCCTTGCACAGACACACCAACACTGGGCCTCTGCCATTAAAGAGCCTCCCAAAACCCACAACCTTCGCACCCTCTCTCCCTCACTCATTTTTGCCCAACACCAGCTCCAAAATTGTGAACGTCCAGGGATTGCTCCCACACAAAGGATGCCAGCACTAAAAGCTCTTGCTGGTCCTCACCCTCCCATGGCAACCCTTGCACAGACACACCAACACTGGGCCTCTGCCATTAAAGAGCCTCCCAAAACCCACAACGTTCGACCCCTCTCTCTCTCACTCAATTTTGCCCAACACCAGCTCCAAGATTGTGAACGTCCAGGGATTGCTCCCACACTAAGGATGCCAGCACGAAAAGCTGTTGCTGGTCCTCACCCTCCCATGGCAACCCTTGCACAGACACACCAACACTGGGCCTCTGCCATTAAAGAGCCTCCCAAAACCCACAACGTTCGCACCCTGTCTCTCTAAATGATTTTTGCCCGACACCAGCTCCAAAATTGTGAACGTCCAGGGATTGCTCCCACACTAAGGATGCCAGCACTAAAAGCTCTTGCTGGTCCTCACCCTCCCATGGCAACCCTTGCACAGACACACCAACACTGGGCCTCTGCCATTAAAGAGCCTCCCAAAACCCACAACCTTCGCACCCTCTCTCTAAATCATTTTTGCCCAACACCAGCTCCAAAATTGTGAACGTCCAGGGATTGCTCCCACACAAAGGATGCCAGCACTAAAAGCTCTTGCTGGTCCTCACCCTCCCATGGCAACCCTTGCACAGACACACCAACACTGGGCCTCTGCCATTAAAGAGCCTCCCAAAACCCACAACGTTCGCCCCCTCTCTCTAAATCATTTTTGCCCGACACCAGCTCCAAAATTGTGAACGTCCAGGGATTGCTCCCACACAAAGGATGCCAGCACTAAAAGCTCTTGCTGGTCCTCACCCTCCCATGGCAACCCTTGCACAGACACACCAACACTGGGCCTCTGCCATTAAAGAGCCTCCCAAAACCCACAACGTTCGACCCCTCTCTCCCTCACTCATTTTTGCCCAACACCAGCTCCAAAATTGTGAACGTCCAGGGATTGCTCCCACACAAAGGATGCCAGCACTAAAAGCTCTTGCTGGTCCTCACCCTCCCATGGCAACCCTTGCACAGACACACCAACACTGGGCCTCTGCCATTAAAGAGCCTCCCAAAACCCACAACGTTCGACCCCTCTCTCTCTCACTCAATTTTGCCCAACACCAGCTCCAAGATTGTGAACGTCCAGGGATTGCTCCCACACAAAGGATGCCAGCACGAAAAGCTGTTGCTGGTCCTCACCCTCCCATGGCAACCCTTGCACAGACACACCAACACTGGGCCTCTGCCATTAAAGAGCCTCCCAAAACCCACAACGTTCGCACCCTCTCTCTCACTCATTTTTGCCCGACACCAGCTCCAAAATTGTGAACGTCCAGGGATTGCTCCCACACTAAGGATGCCAGCACTAAAAGCTCTTGCTGGTCCTCACCCTCCCATGGCAACCCTTGCACAGACACACCAACACTGGGCCTCTGCCATTAAAGAGCCTCCCAAAACCCACAACCTTCGCACCCTCTCTCTAAATCATTTTTGCCCAACACCAGCTCCAAAATTGTGAACGTCCAGGGATTGCTCCCACACAAAGGATGCCAGCACTAAAAGCTCTTGCTGGTCCTCACCCTCCCATGGCAACCCTTGCACAGACACACCAACACTGGGCCTCTGCCATTAAAGAGCCTCCCAAAACCCACAACGTTCGCCCCCTCTCTCTAAATCATTTTTGCCCGACACCAGCTCCAAAATTGTGAACGTCCAGGGATTGCTCCCACACAAAGGATGCCAGCACGAAAAGCTGTTGCTGGTCCTCACCCTCCCATGGCAACCCTTGCACAGACACACCAACACTGGGCCTCTGCCATTAAAGAGCCTCCCAAAACCCACAACGTTCGCCCCCTCTCTCTCACTTATTTTTGCCCAACACCAGCTCCAAAATTGTGAACGTCCAGGGATTGCTCCCACACAAAGCATGCCAGCACTAAAAGCTCTTGCTGGTCCTCACCCTCCCATGGCAGCCCTTGCACAGACACACCAACACTGGGCCTCTGCCATTAAAGAGCCTCCCAAAACCCACAACCTTCGCTCCCTCTCTCTCTAAATGATTTTTGCCCAACACCACCTCCAAAATTGTGAACGTCCAGGGATTGCTCCCACACAAAGGATGCCAGCAAGAAAAGCTGTTGCTGGTCCTCACCCTCCCATGGCAACCCTTGCACAGACACACCAACACTGGGCCTCTGCCATTAAAGAGCCTCCCAAAACCCACAGCGTTCGACCCCTCTCTCCCTCACTCATTTTTGCCCAACACCACCTCCAGAACTGTGAACGTCCAGGGATTGCTCCCACACAAAGGATGCCAGCACTAAAAGCTCTTGCTGGTCCTCACCCTCCCATGGCAACCCTTGCACAGACACACCAACACTGGGCCTCTGCCATTAAAGAGCCTCCCAAAACCCACAACGTTCGCACCATCTCTCTCTAAATGATTTTTGCCCGACACCAGCTCCAAAATTGTGAATGTCCAGGGATTGCTCCCACACAAAGGATGCCAGCACGAAAAGCTGTTGCTGGTCCTCACCCTCCCATGGCAACCCTTGCACAGACACACCAACACTGGGCCTCTGCCATTAAAGAGCCTCCCAAAACCCACAATATTCGCACCCTCTCTCTCTAAATGATTTTTGCCCGACACCAGCTCCAAAATTGTGAACGTCCAGGGATTGCTCCCACACAAAGGATGCCAGCACTAAAAGCTCTTGCTGGTCCTCACCCTCCCATGGCAACCCTTGCACAGACACACCAACACTGGGCCTCTGCCATTAAAGAGCCTCCCAAAACCCACAACGTTCGACCCCTCTCTCCCTCACTCATTTTTGCCCAACACCAGCTCCAAAATTGTGAACGTCCAGGGATTGCTCCCACACAAAGGATGCCAGCACTAAAAGCTCTTGCTGGTCCTCACCCTCCCATGGCAACCCTTGCACAGACACACCAACACTGGGCCTCTGCCATTAAAGAGCCTCCCAAAACCCACAACGTTCGACCCCTCTCTCTCTCACTCAATTTTGCCCAACACCAGCTCCAAGATTGTGAACGTCCAGGGATTGCTCCCACACAAAGGATGCCAGCACGAAAAGCTCTTGCTGGTCCTCACCCTCCCATGGCAACCCTTGCACAGACACACCAACACTGGGCCTCTGCCATTAAAGAGCCTCCCAAAACCCACAACGTTCGCACCCTCTCTCTCACTCATTTTTGCCCAACACCAGCTCCAAAATTGTGAACGTCCAGGGATTGCTCCCACACAAAGGATGCCAGCACTAAAAGCTCTTGCTGGTCCTCACCCTCCCATGGCAACCCTTGCACAGACACACCAACACTGGGCCTCTGCCATTAAAGAGCCTCCCAAAACCCCAATGTTCGCCCCTCTCTCTCACTCATTTTTGCCCGACACCAGCTCCAAAATTGTGAACGTCCAGGGATTGCTCCCACACAAAGGATGCCAGCACGAAAAGCTGTTGCTGGTCCTCACCCTCCCATGGCAACCCTTGCACAGACACACCAACACTGGGCCTCTGCCATTAAAGAGCCTCCCAAAACCCACAACGTTCGCCCCCTCTCTCTCACTTATTTTTGCCCAACACCAGCTCCAAAATTGTGAACGTCCAGGGATTGCTCCCACACAAAGGATGCCAGCACGAAAAGCTGTTGCTGGTCCTCACCCTCCCATGGCAACCCTTGCACAGACACACCAACACTGGGCCTCTGCCATTAAAGAGACTCCCAAAACCCACAACCTTCGCCCCCTCTCTCTCACTTATTTTTGCCCAACACCAGCTCCAAAATTGTGAACGTCCAGGGATTGCTCCCACACAAAGCATGCCAGCACTAAAAGCTCTTGCTGGTCCTCACCCTCCCATGGCAGCCCTTGCACAGACACACCAACACTGGGCCTCTGCCATTAAAGAGCCTCCCAAAACCCACAACGTTCGCACCCTCTCTCCCTCACTCATTTTTGCCCGACACCAGCTCCAAAATTGTGAACGTCCAGGGATTGCTCCCACACAAAGGATGCCAGCACTAAAAGCTGTTGCTGGTCCTCACCCTCCCATGGCAACCCTTGCACAGACACACCAACACTGGGCCTCTGCCATTAAAGAGCCTCCCAAAAGCCACAACGTTCGACCCCTCTCTCCCTCACTCATTTTTGCCCAACACCACCTCCAGAATTGTGAACGTCCAGGGATTGCTCCCACACAAAGGATGCCAGCACTAAAAGCTCTTGCTGGTCCTCACCCTCCCATGGCAACCCTTGCACAGACACACCAACACTGGGCCTCCGCCATTAAAGAGCCTCCCAAAACCCCCAACGTTCGCTCCCTCTCTCTCTAAATCGTTTCTGCCCGACACCACCTCCAAAATTGTGAACGTCCAGGGATTGCTCCCACACTAAGGATGCCAGCAGTAAAAGCGGTTGCTGGTCCTCACCCTCCCATGGCAACCCTTGCACAGACACACCAACACTGGGCCTCTGCCATTAAAGAGCCTCCCAAAACCCACAACGTTCGCCCCCTCTCTCTCACTCATTTTTGCCCGACACCAGCTCCAAAATTGTGAACGTCCAGGGATTGCTCCCACACTAAGGATGCCAGCACTAAAAGCTCTTGCTGGTCCTCACCCTCCCATGGCAACCCTTGCACAGACACACCAACACTGGGCCTCTGCCATTAAAGAGCCTCCCAAAACCCACAACCTTCGCACCCTCTCTCTAAATCATTTTTGCCCAACACCAGCTCCAAAATTGTGAACGTCCAGGGATTGCTCCCACACAAAGGATGCCAGCACTAAAAGCTCTTGCTGGTCCTCACCCTCCCATGGCAACCCTTGCACAGACACACCAACACTGGGCCTCTGCCATTAAAGAGCCTCCCAAAACCCACAACGTTCGCCCCCTCTCTCTAAATCATTTTTGCCCGACACCAGCTCCAAAATTGTGAACGTCCAGGGATTGCTCCCACACAAAGGATGCCAGCACTAAAAGCTCTTGCTGGTCCTCACCCTCCCATGGCAACCCTTGCACAGACACACCAACACTGGGCCTCTGCCATTAAAGAGCCTCCCAAAACCCACAACGTTCGACCCCTCTCTCCCTCACTCATTTTTGCCCAACACCAGCTCCAAAATTGTGAATGTCCAGGGATTGCTCCCACACTAAGGATGCCAGCACTAAAAGCTCTTGCTGGTCCTCACCCTCCCATGGCAACCCTTGCACAGACACACCAACACTGGGCCTCTGCCATTAAAGAGCCTCCCAAAACCCACAACGTTCGACCCCTCTCTCTCTCACTCAATTTTGCCCAACACCAGCTCCAAGATTGTGAACGTCCAGGGATTGCTCCCACACAAAGGATGCCAGCACGAAAAGCTGTTGCTGGTCCTCACCCTCCCATGGCAACCCTTGCACAGACACACCAACACTGGGCCTCTGCCATTAAAGAGCCTCCCAAAACCCACAACGTTCGCACCCTCTCTCTCACTCATTTTTGCCCGACACCAGCTCCAAAATTGTGAACGTCCAGGGATTGCTCCCACACTAAGGATGCCAGCACTAAAAGCTCTTGCTGGTCCTCACCCTCCCATGGCAACCCTTGCACAGACACACCAACACTGGGCCTCTGCCATTAAAGAGCCTCCCAAAACCCACAACCTTCGCACCCTCTCTCTAAATCATTTTTGCCCAACACCAGCTCCAAAATTGTGAACGTCCAGGGATTGCTCCCACACAAAGGATGCCAGCACGAAAAGCTGTTGCTGGTCCTCACCCTCCCATGGCAACCCTTGCACAGACACACCAACACTGGGCCTCTGCCATTAAAGAGACTCCCAAAACCCACAACGTTCGCCCCCTCTCTCTCACTTATTTTTGCCCAACACCAGCTCCAAAATTGTGAACGTCCAGGGATTGCTCCCACACAAAGCATGCCAGCACTAAAAGCTCTTGCTGGTCCTCACCCTCCCATGGCAGCCCTTGCACAGACACACCAACACTGGGCCTCTGCCATTAAAGAGCCTCCCAAAACCCACAACCTTCGCTCCCTCTCTCTCTAAATGATTTTTGCCCAACACCACCTCCAAAATTGTGAACGTCCAGGGATTGCTCCCACACAAAGGATGCCAGCACGAAAAGCTCTTGCTGGTCCTCACCCTCCCATGGCAACCCTTGCACAGACACACCAACACTGGGCCTCTGCCATTAAAGAGCCTCCCAAAACCCACAGCGTTCGACCCCTCTCTCCCTCACTCATTTTTGCCCAACACCACCTCCAGAACTGTGAACGTCCAGGGATTGCTCCCACACAAAGGATGCCAGCACTAAAAGCTCTTGCTGGTCCTCACCCTCCCATGGCAACCCTTGCACAGACACACCAACACTGGGCCTCTGCCATTAAAGAGCCTCCCAAAACCCACAACGTTCGCACCATCTCTCTCTAAATGATTTTTGCCCGACACCAGCTCCAAAATTGTGAATGTCCAGGGATTGCTCCCACACAAAGGATGCCAGCACGAAAAGCTCTTGCTGGTCCTCACCCTCCCATGGCAACCCTTGCACAGACACACCAACACTGGGCCTCTGCCATTAAAGAGCCTCCCAAAACCCACAATATTCGCACCCTCTCTCTCTAAATGATTTTTGCCCGACACCAGCTCCAAAATTGTGAACGTCCAGGGATTGCTCCCACACAAAGGATGCCAGCACTAAAAGCTCTTGCTGGTCCTCACCCTCCCATGGCAACCCTTGCACAGACACACCAACACTGGGCCTCTGCCATTAAAGAGCCTCCCAAAACCCACAACGTTCGACCCCTCTCTCCCTCACTCATTTTTGCCCAACACCAGCTCCAAAATTGTGAACGTCCAGGGATTGCTCCCACACAAAGGATGCCAGCACTAAAAGCTCTTGCTGGTCCTCACCCTCCCATGGCAACCCTTGCACAGACACACCAACACTGGGCCTCTGCCATTAAAGAGCCTCCCAAAACCCACAACGTTCGACCCCTCTCTCTCTCACTCAATTTTGCCCAACACCAGCTCCAAGATTGTGAACGTCCAGGGATTGCTCCCACACAAAGGATGCCAGCACGAAAAGCTGTTGCTGGTCCTCACCCTCCCATGGCAACCCTTGCACAGACACACCAACACTGGGCCTCTGCCATTAAACCGCCTCCCAAAACCCACAACGTTCGCACCCTCTCTCTCACTCATTTTTGCCCGACACCAGCTCCAAAATTGTGAACGTCCAGGGATTGCTCCCACACTAAGGATGCCAGCACTAAAAGCTCTTGCTGGTCCTCACCCTCCCATGGCAACCCTTGCACAGACACACCAACACTTGGCCTCTGCCATTAAAGAGCCTCCCAAAACCCACAACCTTCGCACCCTCTCTCTAAATCATTTTTGCCCAACACCAGCTCCAAAATTGTGAACGTCCAGGGATTGCTCCCACACAAAGGATGCCAGCACTAAAAGCTCTTGCTGGTCCTCACCCTCCCATGGCAACCCTTGCACAGACACACCAACACTGGGCCTCTGCCATTAAAGAGCCTCCCAAAACCCCAATGTTCGCCCCTCTCTCTCACTCATTTTTGCCCGACACCAGCTCCAAAATTGTGAACGTCCAGGGATTGCTCCCACACAAAGGATGCCAGCACGAAAAGCTGTTGCTGGTCCTCACCCTCCCATGGCAACCCTTGCACAGACACACCAACACTGGGCCTCTGCCATTAAAGAGCCTCCCAAAACCCACAACGTTCGCCCCCTCTCTCTCACTTATTTTTGCCCAACACCAGCTCCAAAATTGTGAACGTCCAGGGATTGCTCCCACACAAAGGATGCCAGCACGAAAAGCTGTTGCTGGTCCTCACCCTCCCATGGCAACCCTTGCACAGACACACCAACACTGGGCCTCTGCCATTAAAGAGACTCCCAAAACCCACAACCTTCGCCCCCTCTCTCTCACTTATTTTTGCCCAACACCAGCTCCAAAATTGTGAACGTCCAGGGATTGCTCCCACACAAAGCATGCCAGCACTAAAAGCTCTTGCTGGTCCTCACCCTCCCATGGCAGCCCTTGCACAGACACACCAACACTGGGCCTCTGCCATTAAAGAGCCTCCCAAAACCCACAACGTTCGCACCCTCTCTCCCTCACTCATTTTTGCCCGACACCAGCTCCAAAATTGTGAACGTCCAGGGATTGCTCCCACACAAAGGATGCCAGCACTAAAAGCTGTTGCTGGTCCTCACCCTCCCATGGCAACCCTTGCACAGACACACCAACACTGGGCCTCTGCCATTAAAGAGCCTCCCAAAACCCACAACGTTCGCACCCTCTCCCTCACTCATTTTTGCCCAACACCACCTCCAGAATTGTGAACGTCCAGGGATTGCTCCCACACAAAGGATGCCAGCACTAAAAGCTCTTGCTGGTCCTCACCCTCCCATGGCAACCCTTGCACAGACACACCAACACTGGGCCTCCGCCATTAAAGAGCCTCCCAAAACCCCCAACGTTCGCTCCCTCTCTCTCTAAATCGTTTCTGCCCGACACCACCTCCAAAATTGTGAACGTCCAGGGATTGCTCCCACACTAAGGATGCCAGCAGTAAAAGCGGTTGCTGGTCCTCACCCTCCCATGGCAACCCTTGCACAGACACACCAACACTGGGCCTCTGCCATTAAAGAGCCTCCCAAAACCCACAACGTTCGCCCCCTCTCTCTCACTCATTTTTGCCCGACACCAGCTCCAAAATTGTGAACGTCCAGGGATTGCTCCCACACAAAGGATGCCAGCACTAAAAGCTGTTGCTGGTCCTCACCCTCCCATGGCAACCCTTGCACAGACACACCAACACTGGGCCTCTGCCATTAAAGAGCCTCCCAAAACCCACAACGTTCGACCCCTCTCTCCCTCACTCATTTTTGCCCGACACCAGCTCCAAAATTGTGAACGCCCAGGGATTGCTCCCACACAAAGGATGCCAGCACTAAAAGCTGTTGCTGGTCCTCACCCTCCCATGGCAACCCTTGCACAGACACACCAACACTGGGCCTCCGCCATTAAAGAGCCTCCCAAAACCCCCAACGTTCGCTCCCTCTCTCTCTAAATCGTTTCTGCCCGACACCACCTCCAAAATTGTGAACGTCCAGGGATTGCTCCCACACTAAGGATGCCAGCAGTAAAAGCGGTTGCTGGTCCTCACCCTCCCATGGCAACCCTTGCACAGACACACCAACACTGGGCCTCTGCCATTAAAGAGCCTCCCAAAACCCACAACCTTCGCACCCTCTCTCTAAATCATTTTTGCCCGACACCAGCTCCAAAATTGTGAACGTCCAGGGATTGCTCCCACACAAAGCATGCCAGCACGAAAAGCTCTTGCTGGTCCTCACCCTCCCATGGCAACCCTTGCACAGACACACCAACACTGGGCCTCTGCCATTAAAGAGCCTCCCAAAACCCCAATGTTCGCCCCCTCTCTCACTCATTTTTGCCCGACACCAGCTCCAAAATTGTGAACGTCCAGGGATTGCTCCCACACAAAGGATGCCAGCACGAAAAGCTGTTGCTGGTCCTCACCCTCCCATGGCAACCCTTGCACAGACACACCAACACTGGGCCTCTGCCATTAAAGAGCCTCCCAAAACCCACAACGTTCGCCCCCTCTCTCTCACTTATTTTTGCCCAACACCAGCTCCAAAATTGTGAACGTCCAGGGATTGCTCCCACACAAAGGATGCCAGCACGAAAAGCTGTTGCTGGTCCTCACCCTCCCATGGCAACCCTTGCACAGACACACCAACACTGGGCCTCTGCCATTAAAGAGACTCCCAAAACCCACAACGTTCGCCCCCTCTCTCTCACTTATTTTTGCCCAACACCAGCTCCAAAATTGTGAACGTCCAGGGATTGCTCCCACACAAAGCATGCCAGCACTAAAAGCTCTTGCTGGTCCTCACCCTCCCATGGCAGCCCTTGCACAGACACACCAACACTGGGCCTCTGCCATTAAAGAGCCTCCCAAAACCCACAACGTTCGCACCATCTCTCTCTAAATGATTTTTGCCCAACACCACCTCCAGAATTGTGAACGTCCAGGGATTGCTCCCACACAAAGGATGCCAGCAAGAAAAGCTGTTGCTGGTCCTCACCCTCCCATGGCAACCCTTGCACAGACACACCAACACTGGGCCTCTGCCATTAAAGAGCCTCCCAAAACCCACAACCTTCGCACCCTCTCTCTCTAAATGATTTTTGCCCGACACCAGCTCCAAAATTGTGAACGTCCAGGGATTGCTCCCACACAAAGGATGCCAGCACGAAAAGCTCTTGCTGGTCCTCACCCTCCCATGGCAACCCTTGCACAGACACACCAACACTGGGCCTCTGCCATTAAAGAGCCTCCCAAAACCCACAACGTTCGCACCATCTCTCTCTAAATGATTTTTGCCCGACACCAGCTCCAAAATTGTGAACGTCCAGGGATTGCTCCCACACAAAGGATGCCAGCACTAAAAGCTCTTGCTGGTCCTCACCCTCCCATGGCAACCCTTGCACAGACACACCAACACTGGGCCTCTGCCATTAAAGAGCCTCCCAAAACCCACAATATTCGCACCCTCTCTCTCTAAATGATTTTTGCCCGACACCAGCTCCAAAATTGTGAACGTCCAGGGATTGCTCCCACACAAAGGATGCCAGCACTAAAAGCTGTTGCTGGTCCTCACCCTCCCATGGCAACCCTTGCACAGACACACCAACACTGGGCCTCTGCCATTAAAGAGCCTCCCAAAACCCACAACGTTCGCACCCTCTCTCTCACTCATTTTTGCCCGACACCAGCTCCAAAATTGTGAACGTCCAGGGATTGCTCCCACACAAAGGATGCCAGCAAGAAAAGCTGTTGCTGGTCCTCACCCTCCCATGGCAACCCTTGCACAGACACACCAACACTGGGCCTCTGCCATTAAAGAGCCTCCCAAAACCCACAACGTTCGACCCCTCTCTCCCTCACTCATTTTTGCCCAACACCACCTCCAGAACTGTGAACGTCCAGGGATTGCTCCCACACAAAGGATGCCAGCACTAAAAGCTGTTGCTGGTCCTCACCCTCCCATGGCAACCCTTGCACAGACACACCAACACTGGGCCTCTGCCATTAAACCGCCTCCCAAAACCCACAACGTTCGCACCATCTCTCTCTAAATGATTTTTGCCCGACACCAGCTCCAAAATTGTGAATGTCCAGGGATTGCTCCCACACAAAGGATGCCAGCACGAAAAGCTCTTGCTGGTCCTCACCCTCCCATGGCAACCCTTGCACAGACACACCAACACTGGGCCTCTGCCATTAAAGAGCCTCCCAAAACCCACAACGTTCGCACCCTCTCTCTCTAAATGATTTTTGCCCGACACCAGCTCCAAAATTGTGAACGTCCAGGGATTGCTCCCACACAAAGGATGCCAGCACTAAAAGCTCTTGCTGGTCCTCACCCTCCCATGGCAACCCTTGCACAGACACACCAACACTGGGCCTCTGCCATTAAAGAGCCTCCCAAAACCCACAACGTTCGACCCCTCTCTCCCTCACTCATTTTTGCCCAACACCAGCTCCAAAATTGTGAACGTCCAGGGATTGCTCCCACACAAAGGATGCCAGCACTAAAAGCTCTTGCTGGTCCTCACCCTCCCATGGCAACCCTTGCACAGACACACCAACACTGGGCCTCTGCCATTAAAGAGCCTCCCAAAACCCACAACGTTCGCACCCTCTCTCTCACTCATTTTTGCCCGACACCAGCTCCAAAATTGTGAACGTCCAGGGATTGCTCCCACACTAAGGATGCCAGCACTAAAAGCTGTTGCTGGTCCTCACCCTCCCATGGCAACCCTTGCACAGACACACCAACACTGGGCCTCTGCCATTAAAGAGCCTCCCAAAACCCACAAGCTTCGCACCCTCTCTCTAAATCATTTTTGCCCAACACCAGCTCCAAAATTGTGAACGTCCAGGGATTGCTCCCACACAAAGGATGCCAGCACTAAAAGCTCTTGCTGGTCCTCACCCTCCCATGGCAACCCTTGCACAGACACACCAACACTGGGCCTCTGCCATTAAAGAGCCTCCCAAAACCCACAACGTTCGCCCCCTCTCTCTAAATCATTTTTGCCCGACACCAGCTCCAAAATTGTGAACGTCCAGGGATTGCTCCCACACAAAGGATGCCAGCACGAAAAGCTGTTGCTGGTCCTCACCCTCCCATGGCAACCCTTGCACAGACACACCAACACTGGGCCTCTGCCATTAAAGAGCCTCCCAAAACCCACAACGTTCGCCCGCTCTCTCTCACTTATTTTTGCCCAACACCAGCTCCAAAATTGTGAACGTCCAGGGATTGCTCCCACACAAAGGATGCCAGCACGAAAAGCTGTTGCTGGTCCTCACCCTCCCATGGCAACCCTTGCACAGACACACCAACACTGGGCCTCTGCCATTAAAGAGACTCCCAAAACCCACAACGTTCGCCCCCTCTCTCTCACTTATTTTTGCCCAACACCAGCTCCAAAATTGTGAACGTCCAGGGATTGCTCCCACACAAAGCATGCCAGCACTAAAAGCTCTTGCTGGTCCTCACCCTCCCATGGCAGCCCTTGCACAGACACACCAACACTGGGCCTCTGCCATTAAAGAGCCTCCCAAAACCCACAACCTTCGCTCCCTCTCTCTCTAAATGATTTTTGCCCAACACCACCTCCAAAATTGTGAACGTCCAGGGATTGCTCCCACACAAAGGATGCCAGCAAGAAAAGCTGTTGCTGGTCCTCACCCTCCCATGGCAACCCTTGCACAGACACACCAACACTGGGCCTCTGCCATTAAAGAGCCTCCCAAAACCCACAACGTTCGACCCCTCTCTCCCTCACTCATTTTTGCCCAACACCACCTCCAGAACTGTGAACGTCCAGGGATTGCTCCCACACAAAGGATGCCAGCACTAAAAGCTCTTGCTGGTCCTCACCCTCCCATGGCAACCCTTGCACAGACACACCAACACTGGGCCTCTGCCATTAAAGAGCCTCCCAAAACCCACAACGTTCGCACCATCTCTCTCTAAATGATTTTTGCCCGACACCAGCTCCAAAATTGTGAATGTCCAGGGATTGCTCCCACACAAAGGATGCCAGCACGAAAAGCTCTTGCTGGTCCTCACCCTCCCATGGCAACCCTTGCACAGACACACCAACACTGGGCCTCTGCCATTAAAGAGCCTCCCAAAACCCACAATATTCGCACCCTCTCTCTCTAAATGATTTTTGCCCGACACCAGCTCCAAAATTGTGAACGTCCAGGGATTGCTCCCACACAAAGGATGCCAGCACTAAAAGCTCTTGCTGGTCCTCACCCTCCCATGGCAACCCTTGCACAGACACACCAACACTGGGCCTCTGCCATTAAAGAGCCTCCCAAAACCCACAACGTTCGACCCCTCTCTCCCTCACTCATTTTTGCCCAACACCAGCTCCAAAATTGTGAACGTCCAGGGATTGCTCCCACACAAAGGATGCCAGCACTAAAAGCTCTTGCTGGTCCTCACCCTCCCATGGCAACCCTTGCACAGACACACCAACACTGGGCCTCTGCCATTAAAGAGCCTCCCAAAACCCACAACGTTCGACCCCTCTCTCTCTCACTCAATTTTGCCCAACACCAGCTCCAAGATTGTGAACGTCCAGGGATTGCTCCCACACAAAGGATGCCAGCACGAAAAGCTGTTGCTGGTCCTCACCCTCCCATGGCAACCCTTGCACAGACACACCAACACTGGGCCTCTGCCATTAAAGAGCCTCCCAAAACCCACAACGTTCGCACCCTCTCTCTCACTCATTTTTGCCCGACACCAGCTCCAAAATTGTGAACGTCCAGGGATTGCTCCCACACTAAGGATGCCAGCACTAAAAGCTCTTGCTGGTCCTCACCCTCCCATGGCAACCCTTGCACAGACACACCAACACTTGGCCTCTGCCATTAAAGAGCCTCCCAAAACCCACAACCTTCGCACCCTCTCTCTAAATCATTTTTGCCCAACACCAGCTCCAAAATTGTGAACGTCCAGGGATTGCTCCCACACAAAGGATGCCAGCACTAAAAGCTCTTGCTGGTCCTCACCCTCCCATGGCAACCCTTGCACAGACACACCAACACTGGGCCTCTGCCATTAAAGAGCCTCCCAAAACCCCAATGTTCGCCCCTCTCTCTCACTCATTTTTGCCCGACACCAGCTCCAAAATTGTGAACGTCCAGGGATTGCTCCCACACAAAGGATGCCAGCACGAAAAGCTGTTGCTGGTCCTCACCCTCCCATGGCAACCCTTGCACAGACACACCAACACTGGGCCTCTGCCATTAAAGAGCCTCCCAAAACCCACAACCTTCGCACCCTCTCTCTCACTTATTTTTGCCCAACACCAGCTCCAAAATTGTGAACGTCCAGGGATTGCTCCCACACAAAGGATGCCAGCACGAAAAGCTGTTGCTGGTCCTCACCCTCCCATGGCAACCCTTGCACAGACACACCAACACTGGGCCTCTGCCATTAAAGAGACTCCCAAAACCCACAACCTTCGCCCCCTCTCTCTCACTTATTTTTGCCCAACACCAGCTCCAAAATTCTGAACGTCCAGGGATTGCTCCCACACAAAGCATGCCAGCACTAAAAGCTCTTGCTGGTCCTCACCCTCCCATGGCAGCCCTTGCACAGACACACCAACACTGGGCCTCTGCCATTAAAGAGCCTCCCAAAAGCCACAACGTTCGACCCCTCTCTCCCTCACTCATTTTTGCCCGACACCAGCTCCAAAATTGTGAACGTCCAGGGATTGCTCCCACACAAAGGATGCCAGCACTAAAAGCTGTTGCTGGTCCTCACCCTCCCATGGCAACCCTTGCACAGACACACCAACACTGGGCCTCTGCCATTAAAGAGCCTCCCAAAACCCACAACGTTCGCACCCTCTCCCTCACTCATTTTTGCCCAACACCACCTCCAGAATTGTGAACGTCCAGGGATTGCTCCCACACAAAGGATGCCAGCACTAAAAGCTCTTGCTGGTCCTCACCCTCCCATGGCAACCCTTGCACAGACACACCAACACTGGGCCTCCGCCATTAAAGAGCCTCCCAAAACCCCCAACGTTCGCTCCCTCTCTCTCTAAATCGTTTCTGCCCGACACCACCTCCAAAATTGTGAACGTCCAGGGATTGCTCCCACACTAAGGATGCCAGCAGTAAAAGCGGTTGCTGGTCCTCACCCTCCCATGGCAACCCTTGCACAGACACACCAACACTGGGCCTCTGCCATTAAAGAGCCTCCCAAAACCCACAACCTTCGCACCCTCTCTCTAAATCATTTTTGCCCGACACCAGCTCCAAAATTGTGAACGTCCAGGGATTGCTCCCACACAAAGGATGCCAGCACTAAAAGCTGTTGCTGGTCCTCACCCTCCCATGGCAACCCTTGCACAGACACACCAACACTGGGCCTCTGCCATTAAAGAGCCTCCCAAAAGCCACAACGTTCGACCCCTCTCTCCCTCACTCATTTTTGCCCGACACCAGCTCCAAAATTGTGAACGCCCAGGGATTGCTCCCACACAAAGGATGCCAGCACTAAAAGCTGTTGCTGGTCCTCACCCTCCCATGGCAACCCTTGCACAGACACACCAACACTGGGCCTCCGCCATTAAAGAGCCTCCCAAAACCCCCAACGTTCGCTCCCTCTCTCTCTAAATCGTTTCTGCCCGACACCACCTCCAAAATTGTGAACGTCCAGGGATTGCTCCCACACTAAGGATGCCAGCAGTAAAAGCGGTTGCTGGTCCTCACCCTCCCATGGCAACCCTTGCACAGACACACCAACACTGGGCCTCTGCCATTAAAGAGCCTCCCAAAACCCACAACCTTCGCACCCTCTCTCTAAATCATTTTTGCCCGACACCAGCTCCAAAATTGTGAACGTCCAGGGATTGCTCCCACACAAAGCATGCCAGCACTAAAAGCTCTTGCTGGTCCTCACCCTCCCATGGCAACCCTTGCACAGACACACCAACACTGGGCCTCTGCCATTAAAGAGCCTCCCAAAACCCACAACGTTCGCACCATCTCTCTCTAAATGATTTTTGCCCGACACCAGCTCCAAAATTGTGAACGTCCAGGGATTGCTCCCACACAAAGGATGCCAGCACGAAAAGCTGTTGCTGGTCCTCACCCTCCCATGGCAACCCTTGCACAGACACACCAACACTGGGCCTCTGCCATTAAAGAGCCTCCCAAAACCCACAACGTTCGCCCCCTCTCTCTCACTTATTTTTGCCCAACACCAGCTCCAAAATTGTGAACGTCCAGGGATTGCTCCCACACAAAGGATGCCAGCACGAAAAGCTGTTGCTGGTCCTCACCCTCCCATGGCAACCCTTGCACAGACACACCAACACTGGGCCTCTGCCATTAAAGAGACTCCCAAAACCCACAACGTTCGCACCCTCTCTCTCACTTATTTTTGCCCAACACCAGCTCCAAAATTGTGAACGTCCAGGGATTGCTCCCACACAAAGCATGCCAGCACTAAAAGCTCTTGCTGGTCCTCACCCTCCCATGGCAGCCCTTGCACAGACACACCAACACTGGGCCTCTGCCATTAAAGAGCCTCCCAAAACCCACAACGTTCGCACCATCTCTCTCTAAATGATTTTTGCCCAACACCACCTCCAGAATTGTGAACGTCCAGGGATTGCTCCCACACAAAGGATGCCAGCAAGAAAAGCTGTTGCTGGTCCTCACCCTCCCATGGCAACCCTTGCACAGACACACCAACACTGGGCCTCTGCCATTAAAGAGCCTCCCAAAACCCACAACCTTCGCACCATCTCTCTCTAAATCATTTTTGCCCGACACCAGCTCCAAAATTGTGAACGTCCAGGGATTGCTCCCACACAAAGGATGCCAGCACGAAAAGCTCTTGCTGGTCCTCACCCTCCCATGGCAACCCTTGCACAGACACACCAACACTGGGCCTCTGCCATTAAAGAGCCTCCCAAAACCCACAACGTTCGCACCATCTCTCTCTAAATGATTTTTGCCCGACACCAGCTCCAAAATTGTGAACGTCCAGGGATTGCTCCCACACAAAGGATGCCAGCACTAAAAGCTCTTGCTGGTCCTCACCCTCCCATGGCAACCCTTGCACAGACACACCAACACTGGGCCTCTGCCATTAAAGAGCCTCCCAAAACCCACAATATTCGCACCCTCTCTCTCTAAATGATTTTTGCCCGACACCAGCTCCAAAATTGTGAACGTCCAGGGATTGCTCCCACACAAAGGATGCCAGCACTAAAAGCTGTTGCTGGTCCTCACCCTCCCATGGCAACCCTTGCACAGACACACCAACACTGGGCCTCTGCCATTAAAGAGCCTCCCAAAACCCACAACGTTCGACCCCTCTCTCCCTCACTCATTTTTGCCCGACACCAGCTCCAAAATTGTGAACGTCCAGGGATTGCTCCCACACAAAGGATGCCAGCACGAAAAGCTGTTGCTGGTCCTCACCCTCCCATGGCAACCCTTGCACAGACACAACAACACTGCGCCTCTGCCATTAAAGAGACTCCCAAAACCCACAACGTTCGCACCCTCTCCCTCACTCATTTTTGCCCAACACCACCTCCAGAATTGTGAACGTCCAGGGATTGCTCCCACACAAAGGATGCCAGCACTAAAAGCTCTTGCTGGTCCTCACCCTCCCATGGCAACCCTTGCACAGACACACCAACACTGGGCCTCCGCCATTAAAGAGCCTCCCAAAACCCCCAACGTTCGCTCCCTCTCTCTCTAAATCGTTTCTGCCCGACACCACCTCCAAAATTGTGAACGTCCAGGGATTGCTCCCACACAAAGGATGCCAGCACTAAAAGCTCTTGCTGGTCCTCACCCTCCCATGGCAACCCTTGCACAGACACACCAACACTGGGCCTCTGCCATTAAAGAGCCTCCCAAAACCCACAACCTTCGCACCCTCTCTCTAAATCATTTTTGCCCGACACCAGCTCCAAAATTGTGAACGTCCAGGGATTGCTCCCACACAAAGCATGCCAGCACTAAAAGCTCTTGCTGGTCCTCACCCTCCCATGGCAACCCTTGCACAGACACACCAACACTGGGCCTCTGCCATTAAAGAGCCTCCCAAAACCCCAATGTTCGCCCCCTCTCTCACTCATTTTTGCCCGACACCAGCTCCAAAATTGTGAACGTCCAGGGATTGCTCCCACACAAAGGATGCCAGCACGAAAAGCTGTTGCTGGTCCTCACCCTCCCATGGCAACCCTTGCACAGACACACCAACACTGGGCCTCTGCCATTAAAGAGCCTCCCAAAACCCACAACGTTCGACCCCTCTCTCCCTCACTCATTTTTGCCCGACACCAGCTCCAAAATTGTGAACGTCCAGGGATTGCTCCCACACAAAGGATGCCAGCACGAAAAGCTCTTGCTGGTCCTCACCCTCCCATGGCAACCCTTGCACAGACACACCAACACTGGGCCTCTGCCATTAAAGAGCCTCCCAAAACCCACAACCTTCGCACCATCTCTCTCTAAATGATTTTTTCCCGACACCAGCTCCAAAATTGTGAACGTCCAGGGATTGCTCCCACACAAAGGATGCCAGCACGAAAAGCTGTTGCTGGTCCTCACCCTCCCATGGCAACCCTTGCACAGACACACCAACACTGGGCCTCTGACATTAAAGAGCCTCCCAAAACCCACAAGCTTCGCACCCTCTCTCTCTAAATGATTTTTGCCCGACACCAGCTCCAAAATTGTGAACGTCCAGGGATTGCTCCCACACAAAGGATGCCAGCACGAAAAGCTGTTGCTGGTCCTCACCCTCCCATGGCAACCCTTGCACAGACACACCAACACTGGGCCTCTGCCATTAAAGAGCCTCCCAAAACCCACAACGTTCGCACCCTCTCCCTCACTCATTTTTGCCCAACGCCACCTCCAGAATTGTGAACGTCCAGGGATTGCTCCCACACAAAGGATGCCAGCACTAAAAGCTCTTGCTGGTCCTCACCCTCCCATGGCAACCCTTGCACAGACACACCAACACTGGGCCTCTGCCATTAAAGAGCCTCCCAAAACCCACAACGTTCGCACCATCTCTCTCTAAATGATTTTTGCCCAACACCACCTCCAGAATTGTGAACGTCCAGGGATTGCTCCCACACAAAGGATGCCAGCAAGAAAAGCTGTTGCTGGTCCTCACCCTCCCATGGCAACCCTTGCACAGACACACCAACACTGGGCCTCTGCCATTAAAGAGCCTCCCAAAACCCACAACGTTCGCACCCTCTCTCTCACTCATTTTTGCCCGACACCAGCTCCAAAATTGTGAACGTCCAGGGATTGCTCCCACACAAAGGATGCCAGCACTAAAAGCTCTTGCTGGTCCTCACCCTCCCATGGCAACCCTTGCACAGACACACCAACACTGGGCCTCTGCCATTAAAGAGACTCCCAAAACCCACAACCTTCGCACCCTCTCTCTAAATCATTTTTGCCCAACACCAGCTCCAAAATTGTGAACGTCCAGGGATTGCTCCCACACAAAGGATGCCAGCACTAAAAGCTCTTGCTGGTCCTCACCCTCCCATGGCAACCCTTGCACAGACACACCAACACTGGGCCTCTGCCATTAAAGAGCCTCCCAAAACCCACAACCTTCGCTCCCTCTCTCTCTAAATGATTTTTGCCCGACACCAGCTCCAAAATTGTGAACGTCCAGGGATTGCTCCCACACAAAGGATGCCAGCAAGAAAAGCTGTTGCTGGTCCTCACCCTCCCATGGCAACCCTTGCACAGACACACCAACACTGGGCCTCTGCCATTAAAGAGCCTCCCAAAACCCACAACGTTCGACCCCTCTCTCCCTCACTCATTTTTGCCCAACACCACCTCCAGAACTGTGAACGTCCAGGGATTGCTCCCACACAAAGGATGCCAGCACGAAAAGCTCTTGCTGGTCCTCACCCTCCCATGGCAACCCTTGCACAGACACACCAACACTGGGCCTCTGCCATTAAAGAGCCTCCCAAAACCCACAACGTTCGACCCCTCTCTCTCTCACTCAATTTTGCCCAACACCAGCTCCAAGATTGTGAACGTCCAGGGATTGCTCCCACACAAAGGATGCCAGCACGAAAAGCTGTTGCTGGTCCTCACCCTCCCATGGCAACCCTTGCACAGACACACCAACACTGGGCCTCTGCCATTAAAGAGCCTCCCAAAACCCACAACGTTCGCACCCTCTCTCTCACTCATTTTTGCCCGACACCAGCTCCAAAATTGTGAACGTCCAGGGATTGCTCCCACACAAAGGATGCCAGCACTAAAAGCTCTTGCTGGTCCTCACCCTCCCATGGCAACCCTTGCACAGACACACCAACACTGGGCCTCTGCCATTAAAGAGCCTCCCAAAACCCACAACGTTCGACCCCTCTCTCTCTCACTCAATTTTGCCCAACACCAGCTCCAAGATTGTGAACGTCCAGGGATTGCTCCCACACAAAGGATGCCAGCACGAAAAGCTGTTGCTGGTCCTCACCCTCCCATGGCAACCCTTGCACAGACACACCAACACTGGGCCTCTGCCATTAAAGAGCCTCCCAAAACCCACAACCTTCGCACCCTCTCTCTCACTCATTTTTGCCCGACACCAGCTCCAAAATTGTGAACGTCCAGGGATTGCTCCCACACTAAGGATGCCAGCACTAAAAGCTCTTGCTGGTCCTCACCCTCCCATGGCAACCCTTGCACAGACACACCAACACTGGGCCTCTGCCATTAAAGAGCCTCCCAAAACCCACAACCTTCGCACCCTCTCCCTCACTCATTTTTGCCCAACACCAGCTCCAAAATTGTGAACGTCCAGGGATTGCTCCCACACAAAGGATGCCAGCACTAAAAGCTCTTGCTGGTCCTCACCCTCCCATGGCAACCCTTGCACAGACACACCAACACTGGGCCTCTGCCATTAAAGAGCCTCCCAAAACCCCAATGTTCGCCCCTCTCTCTCACTCATTTTTGCCCGACACCAGCTCCAAAATTGTGAACGTCCAGGGATTGCTCCCACACAAAGGATGCCAGCACGAAAAGCTGTTGCTGGTCCTCACCCTCCCATGGCAACCCTTGCACAGACACACCAACACTGGGCCTCTGCCATTAAAGAGACTCCCAAAACCCACAACGTTCGCCCCCTCTCTCTCACTTATTTTTGCCCAACACCAGCTCCAAAATTGTGAACGTCCAGGGATTGCTCCCACACAAAGGATGCCAGCACGAAAAGCTGTTGCTGGTCCTCACCCTCCCATGGCAACCCTTGCACAGACACACCAACACTGGGCCTCTGCCATTAAAGAGACTCCCAAAACCCACAACCTTCGCACCATCTCTCTCTAAATCATTTTTGCCCGACACCAGCTCCAAAATTGTGAACGTCCAGGGATTGCTCCCACACAAAGGATGCCAGCACGAAAAGCTCTTGCTGGTCCTCACCCTCCCATGGCAACCCTTGCACAGACACACCAACACTGGGCCTCTGCCATTAAAGAGCCTCCCAAAACCCACAACGTTCGCACCATCTCTCTCTAAATGATTTTTGCCCGACACCAGCTCCAAAATTGTGAACGTCCAGGGATTGCTCCCACACAAAGGATGCCAGCACTAAAAGCTCTTGCTGGTCCTCACCCTCCCATGGCAACCCTTGCACAGACACACCAACACTGGGCCTCTGCCATTAAAGAGCCTCCCAAAACCCACAATATTCGCACCCTCTCTCTCTAAATGATTTTTGCCCGACACCAGCTCCAAAATTGTGAACGTCCAGGGATTGCTCCCACACAAAGGATGCCAGCACTAAAAGCTGTTGCTGGTCCTCACCCTCCCATGGCAACCCTTGCACAGACACACCAACACTGGGCCTCTGCCATTAAAGAGCCTCCCAAAACCCACAACGTTCGACCCCTCTCTCCCTCACTCATTTTTGCCCGACACCAGCTCCAAAATTGTGAACGTCCAGGGATTGCTCCCACACAAAGGATGCCAGCACGAAAAGCTGTTGCTGGTCCTCACCCTCCCATGGCAACCCTTGCACAGACACACCAACACTGCGCCTCTGCCATTAAAGAGCCTCCCAAAACCCACAACGTTCGCACCCTCTCCCTCACTCATTTTTGCCCAACACCACCTCCAGAATTGTGAACGTCCAGGGATTGCTCCCACACAAAGGATGCCAGCACTAAAAGCTCTTGCTGGTCCTCACCCTCCCATGGCAACCCTTGCACAGACACACCAACACTGGGCCTCCGCCATTAAAGAGCCTCCCAAAACCCCCAACGTTCGCTCCCTCTCTCTCTAAATCGTTTCTGCCCGACACCACCTCCAAAATTGTGAACGTCCAGGGATTGCTCCCACACAAAGGATGCCAGCACTAAAAGCTCTTGCTGGTCCTCACCCTCCCATGGCAACCCTTGCACAGACACACCAACACTGGGCCTCTGCCATTAAAGAGCCTCCCAAAACCCACAACCTTCGCACCCTCTCTCTAAATCATTTTTGCCCGACACCAGCTCCAAAATTGTGAACGTCCAGGGATTGCTCCCACACAAAGCATGCCAGCACTAAAAGCTCTTGCTGGTCCTCACCCTCCCATGGCAACCCTTGCACAGACACACCAACACTGGGCCTCTGCCATTAAAGAGCCTCCCAAA
Source organism: Morus bassanus (assembly GCA_031468815.1). NCBI lineage: Eukaryota > Metazoa > Chordata > Aves > Suliformes > Sulidae > Morus > Morus bassanus. Next base: position 46,330,503 of record CM062572.1, on the reverse strand, counting down.
ACCCCAATGTTCGCCCCCTCTCTCACTCATTTTTGCCCGACACCAGCTCCAAAATTGTGAACGTCCAGGGATTGCTCCCACACAAAGGATGCCAGCACGAAAAGCTGTTGCTGGTCCTCACCCTCCCATGGCAACCCTTGCACAGACACACCAACACTGGGCCTCTGACATTAAAGAGCCTCCCAAAACCCACAACCTTCGCACCCTCTCTCTCTAAATGATTTTTGCCCGACACCAGCTCCAAAATTGTGAACGTCCAGGGATTGCTCCCACACAAAGGATGCCAGCACGAAAAGCTGTTGCTGGTCCTCACCCTCCCATGGCAACCCTTGCACAGACACACCAACACTGGGCCTCTGCCATTAAAGAGCCTCCCAAAACCCACAACGTTCGCACCCTCTCCCTCACTCATTTTTGCCCAACGCCACCTCCAGAATTGTGAACGTCCAGGGATTGCTCCCACACAAAGGATGCCAGCACTAAAAGCTCTTGCTGGTCCTCACCCTCCCATGGCAACCCTTGCACAGACACACCAACACTGGGCCTCTGCCATTAAAGAGCCTCCCAAAACCCACAACGTTTGCACCATCTCTCTCTCACTCATTTTTGCCCGACACCACCTCCAAAATTGTGAACGTCCAGGGATTGCTCCCACACAAAGGATGCCAGCACTAAAAGCTCTTGCTGGTCCTCACCCTCCCATGGCAACCCTTGCACAGACACACCAACACTGGGCCTCTGCCATTAAAGAGCCTCCCAAAACCCACAACGTTCGCACCCTCTCTCTCACTCATTTTTGCCCGACACCAGCTCCAAAATTGTGAACGTCCAGGGATTGCTCCCACACAAAGGATGCCAGCACTAAAAGCTCTTGCTGGTCCTCACCCTCCCATGGCAACCCTTGCACAGACACACCAACACTGGGCCTCTGCCATTAAAGAGACTCCCAAAACCCACAACCTTCGCACCCTCTCTCTAAATCATTTTTGCCCAACACCAGCTCCAAAATTGTGAACGTCCAGGGATTGCTCCCACACAAAGGATGCCAGCACGAAAAGCTCTTGCTGGTCCTCACCCTCCCATGGCAACCCTTGCACAGACACACCAACACTGGGCCTCTGCCATTAAAGAGCCTCCCAAAACCCACAACCTTCGCTCCCTCTCTCTCTAAATGATTTTTGCCCGACACCACCTCCAAAATTGTGAACGTCCAGGGATTGCTCCCACACAAAGGATGCCAGCACGAAAAGCTGTTGCTGGTCCTCACCCTCCCATGGCAACCCTTGCACAGACACACCAACACTGGGCCTCTGCCATTAAAGAGCCTCCCAAAACCCACAACGTTCGCACCCTCTCTCTCACTCATTTTTGCCCGACACCAGCTCCAAAATTGTGAACGTCCAGGGATTGCTCCCACACAAAGGATGCCAGCACTAAAAGCTCTTGCTGGTCCTCACCCTCCCATGGCAACCCTTGCACAGACACACCAACACTGGGCCTCTGCCATTAAAGAGCCTCCCAAAACCCACAACGTTCGACCCCTCTCTCTCTCACTCAATTTTGCCCAACACCAGCTCCAAGATTGTGAACGTCCAGGGATTGCTCCCACACAAAGGATGCCAGCACGAAAAGCTGTTGCTGGTCCTCACCCTCCCATGGCAACCCTTGCACAGACACACCAACACTGGGCCTCTGACATTAAAGAGCCTCCCAAAACCCACAACCTTCGCACCCTCTCTCTCTAAATGATTTTTGCCCGACACCAGCTCCAAAATTGTGAACGTCCAGGGATTGCTCCCACACAAAGGATGCCAGCACGAAAAGCTGTTGCTGGTCCTCACCCTCCCATGGCAACCCTTGCACAGACACACCAACACTGGGCCTCTGCCATTAAAGAGCCTCCCAAAACCCACAACCTTCGCACCCTCTCCCTCACTCATTTTTGCCCAACACCAGCTCCAAAATTGTGAACGTCCAGGGATTGCTCCCACACAAAGGATGCCAGCACTAAAAGCTCTTGCTGGTCCTCACCCTCCCATGGCAACCCTTGCACAGACACACCAACACTGGGCCTCTGCCATTAAAGAGCCTCCCAAAACCCCAATGTTCGCCCCTCTCTCTCACTCATTTTTGCCCGACACCAGCTCCAAAATTGTGAACGTCCAGGGATTGCTCCCACACAAAGGATGCCAGCACGAAAAGCTGTTGCTGGTCCTCACCCTCCCATGGCAACCCTTGCACAGACACACCAACACTGGGCCTCTGCCATTAAAGAGCCTCCCAAAACCCACAACGTTCGCACTCTCTCTCTCTAAATGATTTTTGCCCAACACCAGCTCCAAAATTGTGAACGTCCAGGGATTGCTCCCACACAAAGGATGCCAGCACGAAAAGCTGTTGCTGGTCCTCACCCTCCCATGGCAACCCTTGCACAGACACACCAACACTGGGCCTCTGCCATTAAAGAGACTCCCAAAACCCACAACCTTCGCACCATCTCTCTCTAAATCATTTTTGCCCGACACCAGCTCCAAAATTGTGAACGTCCAGGGATTGCTCCCACACAAAGGATGCCAGCACGAAAAGCTCTTGCTGGTCCTCACCCTCCCATGGCAACCCTTGCACAGACACACCAACACTGGGCCTCTGCCATTAAAGAGCCTCCCAAAACCCACAACGTTCGCACCATCTCTCTCTAAATGATTTTTGCCCGACACCAGCTCCAAAATTGTGAACGTCCAGGGATTGCTCCCACACAAAGGATGCCAGCACTAAAAGCTCTTGCTGGTCCTCACCCTCCCATGGCAACCCTTGCACAGACACACCAACACTGGGCCTCTGCCATTAAAGAGCCTCCCAAAACCCACAATATTCGCACCCTCTCTCTCTAAATGATTTTTGCCCGACACCAGCTCCAAAATTGTGAACGTCCAGGGATTGCTCCCACACAAAGGATGCCAGCACTAAAAGCTGTTGCTGGTCCTCACCCTCCCATGGCAACCCTTGCACAGACACACCAACACTGGGCCTCTGCCATTAAAGAGCCTCCCAAAACCCACAACGTTCGACCCCTCTCTCCCTCACTCATTTTTGCCCGACACCAGCTCCAAAATTGTGAACGTCCAGGGATTGCTCCCACACAAAGGATGCCAGCACTAAAAGCTGTTGCTGGTCCTCACCCTCCCATGGCAACCCTTGCACAGACACACCAACACTGCGCCTCTGCCATTAAAGAGACTCCCAAAACCCACAACGTTCGCACCCTCTCCCTCACTCATTTTTGCCCAACACCACCTCCAGAATTGTGAACGTCCAGGGATTGCTCCCACACAAAGGATGCCAGCACTAAAAGCTCTTGCTGGTCCTCACCCTCCCATGGCAACCCTTGCACAGACACACCAACACTGGGCCTCCGCCATTAAAGAGCCTCCCAAAACCCCCAACGTTCGCTCCCTCTCTCTCTAAATCGTTTCTGCCCGACACCACCTCCAAAATTGTGAACGTCCAGGGATTGCTCCCACACAAAGGATGCCAGCACTAAAAGCTCTTGCTGGTCCTCACCCTCCCATGGCAACCCTTGCACAGACACACCAACACTGGGCCTCTGCCATTAAAGAGCCTCCCAAAACCCACAACCTTCGCACCCTCTCTCTAAATCATTTTTGCCCGACACCAGCTCCAAAATTGTGAACGTCCAGGGATTGCTCCCACACAAAGCATGCCAGCACTAAAAGCTCTTGCTGGTCCTCACCCTCCCATGGCAACCCTTGCACAGACACACCAACACTGGGCCTCTGCCATTAAAGAGCCTCCCAAAACCCCAATGTTCGCCCCCTCTCTCACTCATTTTTGCCCGACACCAGCTCCAAAATTGTGAACGTCCAGGGATTGCTCCCACACAAAGGATGCCAGCACTAAAAGCTCTTGCTGGTCCTCACCCTCCCATGGCAACCCTTGCACAGACACACCAACACTGGGCCTCTGACATTAAAGAGCCTCCCAAAACCCACAACCTTCGCACCCTCTCTCTCTAAATGATTTTTGCCCGACACCAGCTCCAAAATTGTGAACGTCCAGGGATTGCTCCCACACAAAGGATGCCAGCACGAAAAGCTGTTGCTGGTCCTCACCCTCCCATGGCAACCCTTGCACAGACACACCAACACTGGGCCTCTGCCATTAAAGAGCCTCCCAAAACCCACAACGTTCGCACCCTCTCCCTCACTCATTTTTGCCCAACGCCACCTCCAGAATTGTGAACGTCCAGGGATTGCTCCCACACAAAGGATGCCAGCACTAAAAGCTCTTGCTGGTCCTCACCCTCCCATGGCAACCCTTGCACAGACACACCAACACTGGGCCTCTGCCATTAAAGAGCCTCCCAAAACCCACAACGTTTGCACCATCTCTCTCTCACTCATTTTTGCCCGACACCACCTCCAAAATTGTGAACGTCCAGGGATTGCTCCCACACAAAGGATGCCAGCACTAAAAGCTCTTGCTGGTCCTCACCCTCCCATGGCAACCCTTGCACAGACACACCAACACTGGGCCTCTGCCATTAAAGAGCCTCCCAAAACCCACAACGTTCGCACCCTCTCTCTCACTCATTTTTGCCCGACACCACCTCCAAAATTGTGAACGTCCAGGGATTGCTCCCACACAAAGGATGCCAGCACTAAAAGCTCTTGCTGGTCCTCACCCTCCCATGGCAACCCTTGCACAGACACACCAACACTGGGCCTCTGCCATTAAAGAGACTCCCAAAACCCACAACGTTCGCACCCTCTCTCTAAATCATTTTTGCCCAACACCAGCTCCAAAATTGTGAACGTCCAGGGATTGCTCCCACACAAAGGATGCCAGCACTAAAAGCTCTTGCTGGTCCTCACCCTCCCATGGCAACCCTTGCACAGACACACCAACACTGGGCCTCTGCCATTAAAGAGACTCCCAAAACCCACAACCTTCGCTCCCTCTCTCTCTAAATGATTTTTGCCCGACACCACCTCCAAAATTGTGAACGTCCAGGGATTGCTCCCACACAAAGGATGCCAGCAAGAAAAGCTGTTGCTGGTCCTCACCCTCCCATGGCAACCCTTGCACAGACACACCAACACTGGGCCTCTGCCATTAAAGAGCCTCCCAAAACCCACAACGTTCGACCCCTCTCTCCCTCACTCATTTTTGCCCAACACCACCTCCAGAACTGTGAACGTCCAGGGATTGCTCCCACACAAAGGATGCCAGCACGAAAAGCTCTTGCTGGTCCTCACCCTCCCATGGCAACCCTTGCACAGACACACCAACACTGGGCCTCTGCCATTAAAGAGCCTCCCAAAACCCACAACGTTCGACCCCTCTCTCTCTCACTCAATTTTGCCCAACACCAGCTCCAAGATTGTGAACGTCCAGGGATTGCTCCCACACAAAGGATGCCAGCACGAAAAGCTGTTGCTGGTCCTCACCCTCCCATGGCAACCCTTGCACAGACACACCAACACTGGGCCTCTGCCATTAAAGAGCCTCCCAAAACCCACAACGTTCGCACCCTCTCTCTCACTCATTTTTGCCCGACACCAGCTCCAAAATTGTGAACGTCCAGGGATTGCTCCCACACAAAGGATGCCAGCACTAAAAGCTCTTGCTGGTCCTCACCCTCCCATGGCAACCCTTGCACAGACACACCAACACTGGGCCTCTGCCATTAAAGAGCCTCCCAAAACCCACAACCTTCGCACCCTCTCTCTAAATCATTTTTGCCCAACACCAGCTCCAAAATTGTGAACGTCCAGGGATTGCTCCCACACAAAGGATGCCAGCACTAAAAGCTCTTGCTGGTCCTCACCCTCCCATGGCAACCCTTGCACAGACACACCAACACTGGGCCTCTGCCATTAAAGAGCCTCCCAAAACCCCAATGTTCGCCCCTCTCTCTCACTCATTTTTGCCCGACACCACCTCCAAAATTGTGAACGTCCAGGGATTGCTCCCACACAAAGGATGCCAGCACGAAAAGCTGTTGCTGGTCCTCACCCTCCCATGGCAACCCTTGCACAGACACACCAACACTGGGCCTCTGCCATTAAAGAGCCTCCCAAAACCCACAACGTTCGCCCCCTCTCTCTCACTTATTTTTGCCCAACACCAGCTCCAAAATTGTGAACGTCCAGGGATTGCTCCCACACAAAGGATGCCAGCACGAAAAGCTGTTGCTGGTCCTCACCCTCCCATGGCAACCCTTGCACAGACACACCAACACTGGGCCTCTGCCATTAAAGAGACTCCCAAAACCCACAACCTTCGCACCCTCTCTCTCACTTATTTTTGCCCAACACCAGCTCCAAAATTGTGAACGTCCAGGGATTGCTCCCACACAAAGCATGCCAGCACTAAAAGCTCTTGCTGGTCCTCACCCTCCCATGGCAACCCTTGCACAGACACACCAACACTGGGCCTCTGCCATTAAAGAGCCTCCCAAAACCCACAACGTTCGCACCATCTCTCTCTAAATGATTTTTGCCCAACACCACCTCCAGAACTGTGAACGTCCAGGGATTGCTCCCACACAAAGGATGCCAGCAAGAAAAGCTCTTGCTGGTCCTCACCCTCCCATGGCAACCCTTGCACAGACACACCAACACTGGGCCTCTGCCATTAAAGAGCCTCCCAAAACCCACAACCTTCGCACCATCTCTCTCTAAATCGTTTCTGCCCGACACCAGCTCCAAAATTGTGAACGTCCAGGGATTGCTCCCACACAAAGGATGCCAGCACTAAAAGCTCTTGCTGGTCCTCACCCTCCCATGGCAACCCTTGCACAGACACACCAACACTGGGCCTCTGCCATTAAAGAGCCTCCCAAAACCCACAATATTCGCACCCTCTCTCTCTAAATGATTTTTGCCCGACACCAGCTCCAAAATTGTGAACGTCCAGGGATTGCTCCCACACAAAGGATGCCAGCACTAAAAGCTGTTGCTGGTCCTCACCCTCCCATGGCAACCCTTGCACAGACACACCAACACTGGGCCTCTGCCATTAAAGAGCCTCCCAAAAGCCACAACGTTCGACCCCTCTCTCCCTCACTCATTTTTGCCCGACACCAGCTCCAAAATTGTGAACGTCCAGGGATTGCTCCCACACAAAGGATGCCAGCACTAAAAGCTGTTGCTGGTCCTCACCCTCCCATGGCAACCCTTGCACAGACACACCAACACTGGGCCTCTGCCATTAAAGAGCCTCCCAAAACCCACAACGTTCGCACCCTCTCCCTCACTCATTTTTGCCCAACACCACCTCCAGAATTGTGAACGTCCAGGGATTGCTCCCACACAAAGGATGCCAGCACTAAAAGCTCTTGCTGGTCCTCACCCTCCCATGGCAACCCTTGCACAGACACACCAACACTGGGCCTCCGCCATTAAAGAGCCTCCCAAAACCCCCAACGTTCGCTCCCTCTCTCTCTAAATCGTTTCTGCCCGACACCACCTCCAAAATTGTGAACGTCCAGGGATTGCTCCCACACTAAGGATGCCAGCAGTAAAAGCTGTTGCTGGTCCTCACCCTCCCATGGCAACCCTTGCACAGACACACCAACACTGGGCCTCTGCCATTAAAGAGCCTCCCAAAACCCACAACCTTCGCACCCTCTCTCTAAATCATTTTTGCCCGACACCAGCTCCAAAATTGTGAACGTCCAGGGATTGCTCCCACACAAAGCATGCCAGCACTAAAAGCTCTTGCTGGTCCTCACCCTCCCATGGCAACCCTTGCACAGACACACCAACACTGGACCTCTGCCATTAAAGAGCCTCCCAAAACCCCAATGTTCGCCCCCTCTCTCACTCATTTTTGCCCGACACCAGCTCCAAAATTGTGAACGTCCAGGGATTGCTCCCACACAAAGGATGCCAGCACTAAAAGCTCTTGCTGGTCCTCACCCTCCCATGGCAACCCTTGCACAGACACACCAACACTGGGCCTCTGCCATTAAAGAGACTCCCAAAACCCACAACGTTCGCCCCCCTCTCTCTCACTTATTTTTGCCCAACACCAGCTCCAAAATTGTGAACGTCCAGGGATTGCTCCCACACAAAGCATGCCAGCACTAAAAGCTCTTGCTGGTCCTCACCCTCCCATGGCAACCCTTGCACAGACACACCAACACTGGGCCTCTGCCATTAAAGAGACTCCCAAAACCCACAACGTTCGCCCCCTCTCTCTCACTTATTTTTGCCCGACACCACCTCCAAAATTGTGAACGTCCAGGGATTGCTCCCACACAAAGGATGCCAGCACTAAAAGCTCTTGCTGGTCCTCACCCTCCCATGGCAGCCCTTGCACAGACACACCAACACTGCGCCTCTGCCATTAAAGAGCCTCCCAAAACCCACAACGTTCGCACCATCTCTCTCTAAATGATTTTTGCCCAACACCCACCTCCAGAACTGTGAACGTCCAGGGATTGCTCCCCACACAAAGGATGCCAGCAAGAAAAGCTCTTGCTGGTCCTCACCCTCCCATGGCAACCCTTGCACAGACACACCAACACTGGGCCTCTGCCATTAAAGAGCCTCCCAAAACCCACAACCTTCGCACCATCTCTCTCTAAATCATTTTTGCCCGACACCAGCTCCAAAATTGTGAACGTCCAGGGATTGCTCCCACACAAAGGATGCCAGCACGAAAAGCTCTTGCTGGTCCTCACCCTCCCATGGCAACCCTTGCACAGACACACCAACACTGGGCCTCTGCCATTAAAGAGCCTCCCAAAACCCACAACGTTCGCACCATCTCTCTCTAAATGATTTTTGCCCGACACCAGCTCCAAAATTGTGAACGTCCAGGGATTGCTCCCACACAAAGGATGCCAGCACTAAAAGCTCTTGCTGGTCCTCACCCTCCCATGGCAACCCTTGCACAGACACACCAACACTGGGCCTCTGCCATTAAAGAGCCTCCCAAAACCCACAATATTCGCACCCTCTCTCTCTAAATGATTTTTGCCCGACACCAGCTCCAAAATTGTGAACGTCCAGGGATTGCTCCCACACAAAGGATGCCAGCACTAAAAGCTGTTGCTGGTCCTCACCCTCCCATGGCAACCCTTGCACAGACACACCAACACTGGGCCTCTGCCATTAAAGAGCCTCCCAAAAGCCACAACGTTCGACCCCTCTCTCCCTCACTCATTTTTGCCCAACACCAGCTCCAAAATTGTGAACGTCCAGGGATTGCTCCCACACAAAGGATGCCAGCACTAAAAGCTGTTGCTGGTCCTCACCCTCCCATGGCAACCCTTGCACAGACACACCAACACTGGGCCTCTGCCATTAAAGAGCCTCCCAAAACCCACAACGTTCGCACCCTCTCCCTCACTCATTTTTGCCCAACACCACCTCCAGAATTGTGAACGTCCAGGGATTGCTCCCACACAAAGGATGCCAGCACTAAAAGCTCTTGCTGGTCCTCACCCTCCCATGGCAACCCTTGCACAGACACACACAACACTGGGCCTCCGCCATTAAAGAGCCTCCCAAAACCCCCAACGTTCGCTCCCTCTCTCTCTAAATCGTTTCTGCCCGACACCACCTCCAAAATTGTGAACGTCCAGGGATTGCTCCCACACTAAGGATGCCAGCAGTAAAAGCGGTTGCTGGTCCTCACCCTCCCATGGCAACCCTTGCACAGACACACCAACACTGGGCCTCTGCCATTAAAGAGCCTCCCAAAACCCACAACCTTCGCACCCTCTCTCTAAATCATTTTTGCCCGACACCAGCTCCAAAATTGTGAACGTCCAGGGATTGCTCCCACACAAAGGATGCCAGCACTAAAAGATATTGCTGGTCCTCACCCTCCCATGGCAACCCTTGCACAGACACACCAACACTGGGCCTCTGCCATTAAAGAGCCTCCCAAAACCCACAACCTTCGCTCCCTCTCTCTCTCACTCATTTTTGCCCGACACCAGCTCCAAAATTGTGAACGTCCAGGGATTGCTCCCACACAAAGGATGCCAGCACGAAAAGCTGTTGCTGGTCCTCACCCTCCCATGGCAACCCTTGCACAGACACACCAACACTGGGCCTCTGCCATTAAAGAGCCTCCCAAAACCCACAACCTTCGCACCCTCTCTCTAAATCATTTTTGCCCAACACCACCTCCAAAATTGTGAACGTCCAGGGATTGCTCCCACACAAAGGATGCCAGCACTAAAAGCTCTTGCTGGTCCTCACCCTCCCATGGCAACCCTTGCACAGACACACCAACACTGGGCCTCCACCATTAAAGAGCCTCCCAAAACCCACAACGTTCGCACCATCACTCTCTAAGTGATTTTTGCCCAAAACCAGCTCCAAAATTGTGAACGTCCAGGGATTGCTCCCACACAAAGGATGCCAGCACGAAAAGCTGTTGCTGGTCCTCACCCTCCCATGGCAACCCTTGCACAGACACACCAACACTGGGCCTCTGCCATTAAACCGCCTCCCAAAACCCCAGCGTTCGCCCCTCTCTCTCACTCATTTTTGCCCAACACCACCTCCAAAATTGTGAACGTCCAGGGATTGCTCCCACACAAAGGATGCCAGCACTAAAAGCTGTTGCTGGTCCTCACCCTCCCATGGCAACCCTTGCACAGGACACACCAACACTGGGCCTCTGCCATTAAAGAGCCTCCCAAAACCCACAACGTTCGCCCCTCTCTCTCACTCATTTTTGCCCAACACCAGCTCCAAAATTGTGAACGTCCAGGGATTGCTCCCACACAAAGGATGCCAGCACTAAAAGCTCTTGCTGGACCTCACCCTCCAATGGCAACCCTTGCACAGACACACCAACACTGGGCCTCTGCCATTAAAGAGCCTCCCAAAACCCACAACCTTCGCACCATCTCTCTCTAAATCATTTTTGCCCGACACCAGCTCCAAAATTGTGAACGTCCAGGGATTGCTCCCACACAAAGGATGCCAGCACGAAAAGCTCTTGCTGGTCCTCACCCTCCCATGGCAACCCTTGCACAGACACACCAACACTGGGCCTCTGCCATTAAAGAGCCTCCCAAAACCCACAACGTTCGCACCATCTCTCTCTCACTCATTTTTGCCCGACACCAGCTCCAAAACTGTGAACGTCCAGGGATTGCTCCCACACAAAGGATGCCAGCAAGAAAAGCTGTTGCTGGACTTCACCTTCCCATGGCAACCCCTTGCACAGACACACCAACACTGGACCTCTGCCATTAAAGAGCCTCCCAAAACCCCAATGTTCGCCCCCTCTCTCTCACTCATTTTTGCCCGACACCAGCTCCAAAATTGTGAACGTCCAGGGATTGCTCCCACACAAAGGATGCCAGCACTAAAAGCTCTTGCTGGTCCTCACCCTCCCATGGCAACCCTTGCACAGACACACCAACACTGGGCCTCTGCCATTAAAGAGCCTCCCAAAACCCACAACGTTCGCCCCCCTCTCTCTCACTCATTTTTGCCCAACACCACCTCCAGAATTGTGAACGTCCAGGGATTGCTCCCACACAAAGGATGCCAGCACGAAAAGCTGTTGCTGGTCCTCACCCTCCCATGGCAACCCTTGCACAGACACAACAACACTGGGCCTCTGCCATTAAACCGCCTCCCAAAACCCACAACGTTCGACCCCTCTCTCCCTCACTCATTTTTGCCCGACACCAGCTCCAAAATTGTGAACGTCCAGGGATTGCTCCCACACAAAGGATGCCAGCACTAAAAGCTGTTGCTGGTCCTCACCCTCCCATGGCAACCCTTGCACAGACACACCAACACTGGGCCTCTGCCATTAAAGAGCCTCCCAAAACCCACAACGTTCGCACCATCTCTCTCTAAGTGATTTTTGCCCAAAACCAGCTCCAAAATTGTGAACGTCCAGGGATTGCTCCCACACAAAGGATGCCAGCACTAAAAGCTGTTGCTGGTCCTCACCCTCCCATGGCAACCCTTGCACAGACACACCAACACTGGGCCTCTGCCATTAAAGAGACTCCCAAAACCCCAACGTTCGCCCCTCTCTCTCACTCATTTTTGCCCGACACCAGCTCCAAAATTGTGAATGTCCAGGGATTGCTCCCACACAAAGGATGCCAGCACTAAAAGCTGTTGCTGGTCCTCACCCTCCCATGGCAACCCTTGCACAGACACACCAACACTGGGCCTCTGCCATTAAAGAGCCTCCCAAAACCCACAACGTTCGCACCCTCTCCCTCACTCATTTTTGCCCAACACCACCTCCAGAATTGTGAACGTCCAGGGATTGCTCCCACACAAAGGATGCCAGCACTAAAAGCTCTTGCTGGTCCTCACCCTCCCATGGCAACCCTTGCACAGACACACCAACACTGGGCCTCTGCCATTAAAGAGCCTCCCAAAACCCCCAACGTTCGCTACCCTCTCCCTCACTCATTTTTGCCCAACACCAGCTCCAAAATTGTGAACGTCCAGGGATTGCTCCCACACAAAGGATGCCAGCACTAAAAGCTGTTGCTGGTCCTCACCCTCCCATGGCAACCCTTGCACAGACACACCAACACTGGGCCTCTGCCATTAAAGAGCCTCCCAAAACCCCAATGTTCGCCCCTCTCTCTCACTCATTTTTGCCTGACACCAGCTCCAAAATTGTGAACGTCCAGGGATTGCTCCCACACAAAGGATGCCAGCACTAAAAGCTCTTGCTGGTCCTCACCCTCCCATGGCAACCCTTGCACAGACACACCAACACTGGGCCTCTGCCATTAAAGAGCCTCCCAAAACCCACAACGTTCGCCCCCTCTCTCTCACTCATTTTTGCCCAACACCAGCTCCAAAATTGTGAACGTCCAGGGATTGCTCCCACACAAAGGATGCCAGCACTAAAAGCTCTTGCTGGTCCTCACCCTCCCATGGCAGCCCTTGCACAGACACACCAACACTGGGCCTCTGCCATTAAAGAGCCTCCCAAAACCCACAACGTTCGCACCCTCTCTCTCTAAATCATTTTTGCCCAACACCACCTCCAAAATTGTGAACGTCCAGGGATTGCTCCCACACAAAGGATGCCAGCACTAAAAGCTCTTGCTGGTCCTCACCCTCCCATGGCAACCCTTGCACAGACACACCAACACTGGGCCTCTGCCATTAAAGAGCCTCCCAAAACCCACAACGTTCGCACCCTCTCCCTCACTCATTTTTGCCCAACACCACCTCCAGAATTGTGAATGTCCAGGGATTGCTCACACACAAAGGATGCCAGCACGAAAAGCTGTTGCTGGTCCTCACCCTCCCATGGCAACCCTTGCACAGACACACCAACACTGGGCCTCTGCCATTAAAGAGCCTCCCAAAACCCACAACGTTCGCACCCTCTCTCTCACTCATTTTTGCCCGACACCAGCTCCAAAATTGTGAACGTCCAGGGATTGCTCCCACACAAAGGATGCCAGCACAAAAAGCTCTTGCTGGTCCTCACCCTCCCATGGCAACCCTTGCACAGACACACCAACACTGGGCCTCTGCCATTAAAGAGACTCCCAAAACCCACAACCTTCGCACCCTCTCTCTAAATCATTTTTGCCCGACACCAGCTCCAAAATTGTGAACGTCCAGGGATTGCTCCCACACAAAGGATGCCAGCACAAAAAGCTCTTGCTGGTCCTCACCCTCCCATGGCAACCCTTGCACAGACACACCAACACTGGGACTCTGCCATTAAAGAGCCTCCCAAAACCCCAATGTTCGCCCCTCTCTCTCACTCATTTTTGCCCGACACCACCTCCAAAATTGTGAACGTCCAGGGATTGCTCCCACACTAAGGATGCCAGCACTAAAAGCTCTTGCTGGTCCTCACCCTCCCATGGCAACCCTTGCACAGACACACCAACACTGGGCCTCTGCCATTAAAGAGCCTCCCAAAACCCACAACGTTTGCCCCCTCTCTCTCACTCATTTTTGCCCAACACCACCTCCAAAATTGTGAACGTCCAGGGATTGCTCCCACACAAAGGATGCCAGCACGAAAAGCTCTTGCTGGTCCTCACCCTCCCATGGCAGCCCTTGCACAGACACACCAACACTGGGCCTCTGCCATTAAAGAGCCTCCCAAAACCCACAACGTTCGACCCCTCTCTCCCTCACTCATTTTTGCCCGACACCAGCTCCAAAATTGTGAACGTCCAGGGATTGCTCCCACACAAAGGATGCCAGCACTAAAAGCTCTTGCTGGTCCTCACCCTCCCATGGCAACCCTTGCACAGACACACCAACACTGGGCCTCTGCCATTAAAGAGCCTCCCAAAACCCACAACGTTCGACCCCTCTCCCTCACTCATTTTTGCCCAACACCAGCTCCAAAATTGTGAACGTCCAGGGATTGCTCCCACACAAAGGATGCCAGCACTAAAAGCTCTTGCTGGTCCTCACCCTCCCATGGCAACCCTTGCACAGACACACCAACACTGGGCCTCTGCCATTAAAGAGCCTCCCAAAATCCACAACGTTCGCACCCTCTCTCTCTAAATGACTTTTGCCCGACACCAGCTCCAAAATTGTGAACGTCCAGGGATTGCTCCCACACAAAGGATGCCAGCACTAAAAGCTCTTGCTGGTCCTCACCCTCCCATGGCAACCCTTGCACAGACACACCAACACTGGGCCTCTGCCATTAAAGAGCCTCCCAAAACCCACAACCTTCGCCCCTCTCTCTCACTCATTTTTGCCCGACACCAGCTCCAAAATTGTGAACGTCCAGGGATTGCTCCCACACAAAGGATGCCAGCACGAAAAGCTGTTGCTGGTCCTCACCCTCCCATGGCAACCCTTGCACAGACACACCAACACTGGGCCTCTGCCATTAAAGAGACTCCCAAAACCCACAATATTCGCACCCTCTCTCTCTAAATGATTTTTGCCCAACACCAGCTCCAAAATTGTGAACGTCCAGGGATTGCTCCCACACAAAGGATGCCAGCACGAAAAGCTGTTGCTGGTCCTCACCCTCCCATGGCAACCCTTGCACAGACACACCAACACTGGGCCTCTGCCATTAAAGAGCCTCCCAAAACCCACAACGTTCGCACCCTCTCCCTCACTCATTTTTGCCCAACACCACCTCCAGAATTGTGAATGTACAGGGATTGCTCCCACACAAAGGATGCCAGCACGAAAAGCTGTTGCTGGTCCTCACCCTCCCATGGCAACCCTTGCACAGACACACCAACACTGGGCCTCTGCCATTAAAGAGCCTCCCAAAACCCACAACGTTCGCACCATCTCTCTCACTCATTTTTGCCCGACACCAGCTCCAAAATTGTGAACGTCCAGGGATTGCTCCCACACAAAGCATGCCAGCACTAAAAGCTCTTGCTGGTCCTCACCCTCCCATGGCAACCCTTGCACAGACACACCAACACTGGGACTCTGCCATTAAAGAGCCTCCCAAAACCCCAATGTTTGCCCCTCTCTCTCACTCATTTTTGCACGACACCACCTCCAAAATTGTGAACGTCCAGGGATTGCTCCCACACAAAGGATGCCAGCACAAAAAGCTCTTGCTGGTCCTCACCCTCCCATGGCAACCCTTCCACAGACACAACAACACTGCGCCTCTGCCATTAAAGAGCCTCCCAAAACCCACAATGTTCGCCCCCTCTCTCGTCACTCATTTTTGCCCGACACCAGCTCCAAAATTGTGAATGTCCAGGGATTGCTCCCACACAAAGGATGCCAGCACTAAAAGATATTGCTGGTCCTCACCCTCCCATGGCAACCCTTGCACAGACACACCAACACTGGGCCTCTGCCATTAAAGAGACTCCCAAAACCCACAACCTTCGCCCCTCTCTCTCACTCATTTTTGCCCAACACCAGCTCCAAAATTGTGAACGTCCAGGGATTGCTCCCACACAAAGGATGCCAGCACGAAAAGCTGTTGCTGGTCCTCACCCTCCCATGGCAACCCTTGCACAGACACACCAACACTGGGCCTCCGCCATTAAAGAGACTCCCAAAACCCACAATGTTATCACCCTCCCTCTCTAAATCGTTTCTGCCCGACACCACCTCCAAAATTGTGAACGTCCAGGGATTGCTCCACACTAAGGATGCCAGCACTAAAAGATATTGCTGGTCCTCACCCTCCCATGGCAACCCTTGCACAGACACACCAACACTGGGCCTCTGCCATTAAAGAGACTCCCAAAACCCCCAACGTTCGCACATTCTCTCTCTAAATCTTTTCTGCCCGACACCACCTCCAAAATTGTGAACGTCCAGGGATTGCTCCCACACTAAGGATGCCAGCACTAAAAGCGGTTGCTGGTCCTCACCCTCCCATGGCAACCCTTCCACAGACACACCAACACTGGGCCTCCGCCATTGAAGAGACTCCCAAAACCACAACCTTCGCTCCCTCTCTCTGAATCATTTTTGCCCGACACCACCTCCAAAACTGTGAACGTCCAGGGATTGCTCCCACACAAAGGATGCCAGCACTAAAAGATATTGCTGGTCCTCACTCTCCCATGGCAACCCTTGCACAGACACACCAACACTGGGCCTCTGACATTAAAGAGACTCCGAAAACCCACAACGTTCGCACCCTCTCTCTCTAAATCGTTTCTGCCCGACACCACCTCCAAAACTGTGAACGTCCAGGGATTGCTCCCACACTAAGGATGCCAGCACTAAAAGCTCTTGCTGGTCCTCACCCTCCCATGGCAACCCTTGCACAGACACACCCACACTGGGCCTCTGCCATTAAAGAGACTCCCAAAACCCACAACGTTCGCACCCTCTCTCTCTAAATCTATTTTGCCCGACACCAGCTCCAAAACTGTGAACGTCCAGGGATTGCTCCCACACAAAGGATGCCAGCACTAAAAGCTGTTGCTGCTCCTCACCCTCCCATGGCAACCCTTGCACAGACACACCAACACTGGGCCTCCGCCATTAAACAGACTCCCAAAACCCACAACGTTCGCTCCCTCTCTCTCTAAATCGTTTCTGCCCGACACCACCTCCAAAATTGTGAACGTCCAGGGATTGCTCCCACACTAAGGATGCCAGCACTAAAAGCGGTTG
Organism: Morus bassanus; assembly: GCA_031468815.1. Taxonomy (NCBI): domain Eukaryota; kingdom Metazoa; phylum Chordata; class Aves; order Suliformes; family Sulidae; genus Morus; species Morus bassanus. Next base: position 46,313,416 of record CM062572.1, on the reverse strand, counting down.
CTGGTCCTCACCCTCCCATGGCAACCCTTGCACAGACACACCAACACTGGGCCTCCGCCATTAAAGAGACTCCCAAAACCCACAACGTTCGCACCCTCTCTCTCTAAATCGTTTCTGCCCGACACCACCTCCAAAATTGTGAATGTCCAGGGATTGCTCCCACACTAAGGATGCCAGCACTAAAAGCGGTTGCTGGTCCTCACCCTCCCATGGCAACCCTTCCACAGACACAACAACACTGCGCCTCTGCCATTAAAGAGACTCCCAAAACCCACAACGTTCGCACCCTCTCTCTCTATTTTGCCCGACACCAGCTCCAAAATTGTGAACGTCCAGGGATTGCTCCCACACAAAGGATGCCAGCACTAAAAGATATTGCTGGTCCTCACCCTCCCATGGCAACCCTTGCATAGACACACCAACACTGGGCCTCCACCATTAAAGAGACTCCGAAAACCGCACACGTTCGCTCCCTCTCTCTCATTCAATTTTGCCCGACACCACCTCCAAAACTGTGAACGTCCAGGGATTGCTCCCACACAAAGGATGCCAGCACTAAAAGCTGTTGCTGGTCCTCACCCTCCCATGGCAACCCTTGCACAGACACACCAACACTGGGCCTCTGCCATTAAAGAGCCTCCCAAAACCCACAATATTCGCACCCTCTCTCTCTAAATCATTTTTGCCCGACACCACCTCCAAAATTGTGAACGTCCAGGGATTGCTCCCACACAAAGGATGCCAGCACTAAAAGCTCTTGCTGGTCCTCACCCTCCCATGGCAACCCTTGCACAGACACACCAACACTGGGCCTCTGCCATTAAAGAGCCTCCCAAAACCCACAACGTTCGCACCCTCTCCCTCACTCATTTTTGCCCAACACCACCTCCAAAATTGTGAACGTCCAGGGATTGCTCCCACACAAAGGATGCCAGCACTAAAAGATATTGCTGGTCCTCACTCTCCCATGGCAACCCTTGCACAGACACACCAACACTGGGCCTCCGCCATTAAAGAGCCTCCCAAAACCCACAACGTTCGCACCCTCTCTCTCTAAATCGTTTCTGCCCGACACCACCTCCAAAACTGTGAACGTCCAGGGATTGCTCCCACACTAAGGATGCCAGCACTAAAAGCTGTTGCTGGTCCTCACCCTCCCATGGCAACCCTTGCACAGACACACCAACACTGGGCCTCTGCCATTAAAGAGACTCCCAAAACCCACAACGTTCGCTCCCTCTCTCTCTAAATCGTTTCTGCCCGACACCACCTCCAAAATTGTGAACGTCCAGGGATTGCTCCCACACAAAGGATGCCAGCACTAAAAGCTCTTGCTGGTCCTCACCCTCCCATGGCAACCCTTGCACAGACACACCCACACTGGGCCTCTGCCATTAAAGAGACTCCCAAAACCCACAACGTTCGCACCCTCTCTCTCTAAATCTATTTTGCCCGACACCAGCTCCAAAACTGTGAACGTCCAGGGATTGCTCCCACACAAAGGATGCCAGCACTAAAAGCTGTTGCTGCTCCTCACCCTCCCATGGCAACCCTTGCACAGACACACCAACACTGGGCCTCCGCCATTGAAGAGACTCCCAAAACCCACAACGTTCGCACCCTCTCCCTCACTCATTTTTGCCCAACGCCACCTCCAGAATTGTGAACGTCCAGGGATTGCTCCCACACAAAGGATGCCAGCACGAAAAGCTCTTGCTGGTCCTCACCCTCCCATGGCAACCCTTGCACAGACACACCAACACTGGGCCTCTGCCATTAAAGAGCCTCCCAAAACCCACAATATTCGCACCCTCTCTCTCTAAATGATTTTTGCCCGACACCACCTCCAAAATTGTGAACGTCCAGGGATTGCTCCCACACTAAGGATGCCAGCACTAAAAGCGGTTGCTGGTCCTCACCCTCCCATGGCAACCCTTGCACAGACACACCAACACTGGGCCTCCGCCATTAAAGAGACTCCCAAAACCCACAACGTTCGCACCCTCTCTCTCTAAATCGTTTCTGCCCGACACCACCTCCAAAATTGTGAATGTCCAGGGATTGCTCCCACACTAAGGATGCCAGCACTAAAAGCTCTTGCTGGTCCTCACCCTCCCATGGCAACCCTTCCACAGACACAACAACACTGCGCCTCTGCCATTAAAGAGACTCCCAAAACCCACAACGTTCGCACCCTCTCTCTCTAAATCATTTTTGCCCAACACCACCTCCAAAATTGTGAACGTCCAGGGATTGCTCCCACACAAAGGATGCCAGCACTAAAAGATATTGCTGGTCCTCACCCTCCCATGGCAACCCTTGCATAGACACACCAACACTGGGCCTCCACCATTAAAGAGACTCCGAAAACCGCACACGTTCGCTCCCTCTCTCTCATTCAATTTTGCCCGACACCACCTCCAAAACTGTGAATGTCCAGGGATTGCTCCCACACAAAGGATGCCAGCACTAAAAGCTGTTGCTGGTCCTCACCCTCCCATGGCAACCCTTGCACAGACATATCAACACTGGGCCTCTGCCATTAAAGAGACTCCCAAAACCCACAACGTTCGCTCCCTCTCTCTCTAAATCGTTTCTGCCCGACACCACCTCCAAAATTGTGAACGTCCAGGGATTGCTCCCACACTAAGGATGCCAGCACTAAAAGCTCTTGCTGGTCCTCACCCTCCCATGGCAACCCTTGCACAGACACAACAACACTGGGCCTCTGCCATTAAAGAGACTCCCAAAACCCACAACGTTCGCACCCTCTCTCTCACTCATTTTTGCCCGACACCAGCTCCAAAATTGTGAACGTCCAGGGATTGCTCCCACACAAAGGATGCCAGCACTAAAAGATATTGCTGGTCCTCACTCTCCCATGGCAACCCTTGCACAGACACACCAACACTGGGCCTCCGCCATTAAAGAGACTCCCAAAACCCACAATGTTATCACCCTCCCTCTCTAAATCGTTTCTGCCCGACACCACCTCCAAAATTGTGAACGTCCAGGGATTGCTCCCACACTAAGGATGCCAGCACTAAAAGCTGTTGCTGGTCCTCACCCTCCCATGGCTACCCTTGCACAGACACACCAACAATGGGCCTCCGCCATTGAAGAGACTCCCAAAACCCACAACGTTCGCACCCTCTCTCTCTAAAATATTTCTGCCCGACACCACCTCCAAAACTGTGAACGTCCAGGGATTGCTCCCACACAAAGAATGCCAGCACTAAAAGCTCTTGCTGGTCCTCACCCTCCCATGGCAACCCTTGCACAGACACACCAACACTGGGCCTCTGACATTAAAGAGACTCCCAAAACCCACAACGTTCGCACCCTCTCTCTCTAAATCGTTTCTGCCCGACACCACCTCCAAAATTGTGAACGTCCAGGGATTGCTCCCACACTAAGGATGCCAGCACTAAAAGCTCTTGCTGGTCCTCACCCTCCCATGGCAACCCTTGCACAGACACACCAACACTGCGCCTCTGCCATTAAAGAGACTCCCAAAACCCACAACGTTCGCACCCTCTCTCTCATTCAATTTTGCCCAACACCACCTCCAAAACTGTGAACGTCCAGGGATTGCTCCCACACAAAGGATGCCAGCACTAAAAGCTGTTGCTGGTCCTCACCCTCCCATGGCAACCCTTGCACAGACATATCAACACTGGGCCTCTGCCATTAAAGAGACTCCCAAAACCCACAACGTTCGCTCCCTCTCTCTCTAAATCGTTTCTGCCCGACACCACCTCCAAAATTGTGAACGTCCAGGGATTGCTCCCACACAAAGGATGCCAGCACTAAAAGCGGTTGCTGGTCCTCACCCTCCCATGGCAACCCTTGCACAGACACACCAACACTGGGCCTCTGCATTAAAGAGACTCCCAAAACCCACAACGTTCGCTCCCTCTCTCTCTAAATCTTTTATGCCCGACACCACCTCCAAAACTGTGAACGTCCAGGGATTGGTCCCACACAAAGGATGCCAGCACTAAAAGCTGTTGCTGGTCCTCACCCTCCCATGGCAACCCTTGCACAGACATATCAACACTGGGCCTCTGCCATTAAAGAGACTCCCAAAACCCACAACCTTCGCACCCTCTCTCTCTAAATCGTTTCTGCCCGACACCACCTCCAAAACTGTGAACGTCCAGGGATTGCTCCCACACTAAGGATGCCAACACTAAAAGATATTGCTGGTCCTCACCCTCCCATGGCAACCCTTGCACAGACATATCAACACTGGGCCTCTGCCATTAAAGAGACTCCCAAAACCCACAACCTTCGCTCCCTCTCTCTGAATCATTTTTACCCGACACCACCTCCAAAACTGTGAACGTCCAGGGATTGCTCCCACACTAAGGATGCCAGCACTAAAAGATATTGCTGGTCCTCACTCTCCCATGGCAACCCTTGCACAGACACACCAACACTGGGCCTCTGACATTAAAGAGACTCCCAAAACCCACAACCTTCGCACCCTCTCTCTCTAAATCGTTTCTGCCCGACACCACCTCCAAAATTGTGAACGTCCAGGGATTGCTCCCACACTAAGGATGCCAGCACTAAAAGCTGTTGCTGGTCCTCACCCTCCCATGGCAACCCTTGCACAGACACACCAACACTGGGCCTCTGCCATTAAAGAGACTCCCAAAACCCACAACGTTCGCTCCCTCTCTCTCTAAATCGTTTCTGCCCGACACCACCTACAAAATTGTGAACGTCCAGGGATTGCTCCCACACAAAGGATGCCAGCACTAAAAGCTCTTGCTGGTCCTCACCCTCCCATGGCAACCCTTGCACAGACACACCCACACTGGGCCTCTGCCATTAAAGAGACTCCCAAAACCCACAACGTTCGCACCCTCTCTCTCATTCAATTTTGCCCGACACCACCTCCAAAACTGTGGACGTCCAGGGATTGCTCCCACACAAAGGATGCCAGCACTAAAAGCTCTTGCTGGTCCTCACCCTCCCATGGCAACCCTTGCACAGACACACCCACACTGGGCCTCTGCCATTAAAGAGCCTCCCAAAACCCACAACGTTCGCTCCCTCTCTCTCTAAATCGTTTCTGCCCGACACCACCTCCAAAATTGTGAACGTCCAGGGATTGCTCCCACACTAAGGATGCCAGCACTAAAAGCTCTTGCTGGTCCTCACCCTCCCATGGCAACCCTTGCACAGACACACCAACACTGGGCCTCTGCCATTAAAGAGCCTCCCAAAACCCACAACGTTCGCCCCCTCTCTCTCACTTATTTTTGCCCAACACCAGCTCCAAAATTGTGAACGTCCAGGGATTGCTCCCACACAAAGGATGCCAGCACGAAAAGCTGTTGCTGGTCCTCACCCTCCCATGGCAACCCTTGCACAGACACACCAACACTGGGCCTCTGCCATTAAAGAGACTCCCAAAACCCACAACCTTCGCCCCCTCTCTCTCACTTATTTTTGCCCAACACCAGCTCCAAAATTGTGAACGTCCAGGGATTGCTCCCACACAAAGCATGCCAGCACTAAAAGCTCTTGCTGGTCCTCACCCTCCCATGGCAGCCCTTGCACAGACACACCAACACTGGGCCTCTGCCATTAAAGAGCCTCCCAAAACCCACAACGTTCGCACCCTCTCTCCCTCACTCATTTTTGCCCGACACCAGCTCCAAAATTGTGAACGTCCAGGGATTGCTCCCACACAAAGGATGCCAGCACTAAAAGCTGTTGCTGGTCCTCACCCTCCCATGGCAACCCTTGCACAGACACACCAACACTGGGCCTCTGCCATTAAAGAGCCTCCCAAAACCCACAACGTTCGCACCCTCTCCCTCACTCATTTTTGCCCAACACCACCTCCAGAATTGTGAACGTCCAGGGATTGCTCCCACACAAAGGATGCCAGCACTAAAAGCTCTTGCTGGTCCTCACCCTCCCATGGCAACCCTTGCACAGACACACCAACACTGGGCCTCCGCCATTAAAGAGCCTCCCAAAACCCCCAACGTTCGCTCCCTCTCTCTCTAAATCGTTTCTGCCCGACACCAGCTCCAAAATTGTGAACGTCCAGGGATTGCTCCCACACAAAGGATGCCAGCACTAAAAGATATTGCTGGTCCTCACCCTCCCATGGCAACCCTTCCACAGACACAACAACACTGCGCCTCTGCCATTAAAGAGACTCCCAAAACCCACAACGTTCGCACCCTCTCTCTCTAAATCATTTTTGCCCAACACCACCTCCAAAATTGTGAACGTCCAGGGATTGCTCCCACACAAAGGATGCCAGCACTAAAAGCTGTTGCTGGTCCTCACCCTCCCATGGCAACCCTTGCACAGACATATCAACACTGGGCCTCTGCCATTAAAGAGACTCCCAAAACCCACAACGTTCGCTCCCTCTCTCTCTAAATCGTTTCTGCCCGACACCACCTCCAAAATTGTGAACGTCCAGGGATTGCTCCCACACAAAGGATGCCAGCACTAAAAGCGGTTGCTGGTCCTCACCCTCCCATGGCAACCCTTGCACAGACACACCAACACTGGGCCTCTGCATTAAAGAGACTCCCAAAACCCACAACGTTCGCTCCCTCTCTCTCTAAATCTTTTATGCCCGACACCACCTCCAAAACTGTGAACGTCCAGGGATTGGTCCCACACAAAGGATGCCAGCACTAAAAGCTGTTGCTGGTCCTCACCCTCCCATGGCAACCCTTGCACAGACATATCAACACTGGGCCTCTGCCATTAAAGAGACTCCCAAAACCCACAACGTTCGCTCCCTCTCTCTCTAAATCGTTTCTGCCCGACACCACCTCCAAAATTGTGAACGTCCAGGGATTGCTCCCACACAAAGGATGACAGCACTAAAAGCGGTTGCTGGTCCTCACCCTCCCATGGCAACCCTTGCACAGACACAACAACACTGCGCCTCTGCCATTAAAGAGACTCCCAAAACCCACAACGTTCGCACCCTCTCTCTCTAAATCTATTTTGCCCGACACCACCTCCAAAACTGTGAACGTCCAGGGATTGCTCCCACACTAAGGATGCCAACACTAAAAGCTGTTGCTGGTCCTCACCCTCCCATGGCAACCCTTGCACAGACACACCAACACTGCGCCTCTGACATTAAAGAGACTCCCAAAACCCACAACGTTCGCACCCTCTCTCTCTAAATCGTTTCTGCCCGACACCACCTCCAAAATTGTGAACGTCCAGGGATTGCTCCCACACTAAGGATGCCAGCACTAAAAGCTCTTGCTGGTCCTCACCCTCCCATGGCAACCCTTGCACAGACACACCAACACTGGGCCTCCGCCATTAAAGAGACTCCCAAAACCCACAACCTTCGCTCCCTCTCTCTGAATCATTTTTACCCGACACCACCTCCAAAACTGTGAACGTCCAGGGATTGCTCCCACACTAAGGATGCCAGCACTAAAAGATATTGCTGGTCCTCACTCTCCCATGGCAACCCTTGCACAGACACACCAACACTGGGCCTCTGACATTAAAGAGACTCCCAAAACCCACAACGTTCGCACCCTCTCTCTCTAAATCGTTTCTGCCCGACACCACCTCCAAAATTGTGAACGTCCAGGGATTGCTCCCACACTAAGGATGCCAGCACTAAAAGCTGTTGCTGGTCCTCACCCTCCCATGGCAACCCTTGCACAGACACACCAACACTGGGCCTCTGCCATTAAAGAGACTCCCAAAACCCACAACGTTCGCTCCCTCTCTCTCTAAATCGTTTCTGCCCGACACCACCTCCAAAATTGTGAACGTCCAGGGATTGCTCCCACACAAAGGATGCCAGCACTAAAAGCTCTTGCTGGTCCTCACCCTCCCATGGCAACCCTTGCACAGACACACCCACACTGGGCCTCTGCCATTAAAGAGACTCCCAAAACCCACAACGTTCGCACCCTCTCTCTCATTCAATTTTGCCCGACACCACCTCCAAAACTGTGAACGTCCAGGGATTGCTCCCACACAAAGGATGCCAGCACTAAAAGCTGTTGCTGGTCCTCACCCTCCCATGGCAACCCTTGCACAGACACACCCACACTGCGCCTCTGCCATTAAAGAGACTCCCAAAACCCACAACGTTCGCTCCCTCTCTCTCTAAATCGTTTCTGCCCGACACCACCTCCAAAATTGTGAACGTCCAGGGATTGCTCCCACACAAAGGATGCCAGCACTAAAAGCGGTTGCTGGTCCTCACCCTCCCATGGCAACCCTTGCACAGACACACCAACACTGGGCCTCTGACATTAAAGAGACTCCGAAAATCGCATACGTTCACTCCCTCTCTCTCTAAATCTATTTTGCCCGACACCAGCTCCAAAACTGTGAACGTCCAGGGATTGCTCCCACACTAAGGATGCCAGCACTAAAAGCTGTTGCTGGTCCTCACCCTCCCATGGCAACCCTTGCACAGACACACCAACACTGGGCCTCCGCCATTAAAGAGACTCCCAAAACCCCCAACGTTCGCTCCCTCTCTCTCTAAATCTTTTATGCCCGACACCACCTCCAAAACTGTGAAAGTCCAGGGATTGCTCCCACACAAAGGATGCCAGCACTAAAAGCTGTTGCTGGTCCTCACCCTCCCATGGCAACCCTTGCACAGACACACCAACACTGCGCCTCCGCCATTGAAGAGACTCCCAAAACCCACAACGTTCGCACCCTCTCTCTCATTCAATTTTGCATGACACCACCTCCAAAACTGTGAACGTCCAGGGATTGCTCCCACACTAAGGATGCCAGCACTAAAAGCTGTTGCTGGTCCTCACCCTCCCATGGCAACCCTTGCACAGACACACCAACACTGGGCCTCTGCCATTAAAGAGACTCCCAAAACCCACAACGTTCGCACCCTCTCTCTCTAAATCTATTTTGCCCGACACCAGCTCCAAAATTGTGAACGTCCAGGGATTGCTCCCACACAAAGGATGCCAGCACTAAAAGCTATTGCTGGTCCTCACCCTCCCATGGCAACCCTTCCACAGACACAACAACACTGCGCCTCTGCCATTAAAGAGACTCCCAAAACGCACAATGTTCGCACCCTCTCTCTGAATCTTTTTTACCCGACACCAGCTCCAAAATTGTGAACGTCCAGGGATTGCTCCCACACAAAGGATGCCAGCACTAAAAGCTATTGCTGGTCCTCACCCTCCCATGGCAACCCTTCCACAGACACAACAACACTGCGCCTCTGCCATTAAAGAGACTCCCAAAACGCACAATGTTCGCACCCTCTCTCTGAATCTTTTTTACCCGACACCAGCTCCAAAATTGTGAACGTCCAGGGATTGCTCCCACACAAAGGATGCCAGCACTAAAAGATATTGCTGGTCCTCACCCTCCCATGGCAACCCTTCCACAGACACAACAACACTGCGCCTCTGCCATTAAAGAGACTCCCAAAACCCACAACGTTCGCACCCTCTCTCTCTAAATCATTTTTGCCCAACACCACCTCCAAAATTGTGAACGTCCAGGGATTGCTCCCACACAAAGGATGCCAGCACTAAAAGCTGTTGCTGGTCCTCACCCTCCCATGGCAACCCTTGCACAGACATATCAACACTGGGCCTCTGCCATTAAAGAGACTCCCAAAACCCACAACGTTCGCTCCCTCTCTCTCTAAATCGTTTCTGCCCGACACCACCTCCAAAATTGTGAACGTCCAGGGATTGCTCCCACACAAAGGATGCCAGCACTAAAAGCGGTTGCTGGTCCTCACCCTCCCATGGCAACCCTTGCACAGACACACCAACACTGGGCCTCTGCATTAAAGAGACTCCCAAAACCCACAACGTTCGCTCCCTCTCTCTCTAAATCTTTTATGCCCGACACCACCTCCAAAACTGTGAACGTCCAGGGATTGGTCCCACACAAAGGATGCCAGCACTAAAAGCTGTTGCTGGTCCTCACCCTCCCATGGCAACCCTTGCACAGACATATCAACACTGGGCCTCTGCCATTAAAGAGACTCCCAAAACCCACAACGTTCGCTCCCTCTCTCTCTAAATCGTTTCTGCCCGACACCACCTCCAAAATTGTGAACGTCCAGGGATTGCTCCCACACAAAGGATGACAGCACTAAAAGCGGTTGCTGGTCCTCACCCTCCCATGGCAACCCTTGCACAGACACAACAACACTGCGCCTCTGCCATTAAAGAGACTCCCAAAACCCACAACGTTCGCACCCTCTCTCTCTAAATCTATTTTGCCCGACACCACCTCCAAAACTGTGAACGTCCAGGGATTGCTCCCACACTAAGGATGCCAACACTAAAAGCTGTTGCTGGTCCTCACCCTCCCATGGCAACCCTTGCACAGACACACCAACACTGCGCCTCTGACATTAAAGAGACTCCCAAAACCCACAACGTTCGCACCCTCTCTCTCTAAATCGTTTCTGCCCGACACCACCTCCAAAATTGTGAACGTCCAGGGATTGCTCCCACACTAAGGATGCCAGCACTAAAAGCTCTTGCTGGTCCTCACCCTCCCATGGCAACCCTTGCACAGACACACCAACACTGGGCCTCCGCCATTAAAGAGACTCCCAAAACCCACAACCTTCGCTCCCTCTCTCTGAATCATTTTTACCCGACACCACCTCCAAAACTGTGAACGTCCAGGGATTGCTCCCACACTAAGGATGCCAGCACTAAAAGATATTGCTGGTCCTCACTCTCCCATGGCAACCCTTGCACAGACACACCAACACTGGGCCTCTGACATTAAAGAGACTCCCAAAACCCACAACGTTCGCACCCTCTCTCTCTAAATCGTTTCTGCCCGACACCACCTCCAAAATTGTGAACGTCCAGGGATTGCTCCCACACTAAGGATGCCAGCACTAAAAGCTGTTGCTGGTCCTCACCCTCCCATGGCAACCCTTGCACAGACACACCAACACTGGGCCTCTGCCATTAAAGAGACTCCCAAAACCCACAACGTTCGCTCCCTCTCTCTCTAAATCGTTTCTGCCCGACACCACCTCCAAAATTGTGAACGTCCAGGGATTGCTCCCACACAAAGGATGCCAGCACTAAAAGCTCTTGCTGGTCCTCACCCTCCCATGGCAACCCTTGCACAGACACACCCACACTGGGCCTCTGCCATTAAAGAGACTCCCAAAACCCACAACGTTCGCACCCTCTCTCTCATTCAATTTTGCCCGACACCACCTCCAAAACTGTGAACGTCCAGGGATTGCTCCCACACAAAGGATGCCAGCACTAAAAGCTGTTGCTGGTCCTCACCCTCCCATGGCAACCCTTGCACAGACACACCCACACTGCGCCTCTGCCATTAAAGAGACTCCCAAAACCCACAACGTTCGCTCCCTCTCTCTCTAAATCGTTTCTGCCCGACACCACCTCCAAAATTGTGAACGTCCAGGGATTGCTCCCACACAAAGGATGCCAGCACTAAAAGCGGTTGCTGGTCCTCACCCTCCCATGGCAACCCTTGCACAGACACACCAACACTGGGCCTCTGACATTAAAGAGACTCCGAAAATCGCATACGTTCACTCCCTCTCTCTCTAAATCTATTTTGCCCGACACCAGCTCCAAAACTGTGAACGTCCAGGGATTGCTCCCACACTAAGGATGCCAGCACTAAAAGCTGTTGCTGGTCCTCACCCTCCCATGGCAACCCTTACACAGACACACCAACACTGGGCCTCTGCCATTAAACAGACTCCCAAAACCCACAACGTTCGCTCCCTCTCTCTCTAAATCTATTTGCCCGACACCAGCTCCAAAACTGTGAACGTCCAGGGATTGCTCCCACACTAAGGATGCCAGCACTAAAAGCTCTTGCTTGTCCTCACCCTCCCATGGCAACCCTTGCACAGACACACCAACACTGGGCCTCCGCCATTAAAGAGACTCCCAAAACCCCCAACGTTCGCTCCCTCTCTCTCTAAATCTTTTATGCCCGACACCACCTCCAAAACTGTGAAAGTCCAGGGATTGCTCCCACACAAAGGATGCCAGCACTAAAAGCTCTTGCTGGTCCTCACCCTCCCATGGCAACCCTTGCACAGACACACCAACACTGCGCCTCCGCCATTGAAGAGACTCCCAAAACCCACAACGTTCGCACCCTCTCTCTCATTCAATTTTGCATGACACCACCTCCAAAACTGTGAACGTCCAGGGATTGCTCCCACACTAAGGATGCCAGCACTAAAAGCTGTTGCTGGTCCTCACCCTCCCATGGCAACCCTTGCACAGACACAACAACACTGCGCCTCTGCCATTAAAGAGACTCCCAAAACCCACAACATTCGCACCCTCTCTCTCTAAATCTATTTTGCCCGACACCAGCTCCAAAACTGTGAACGTCCAGGGATTGCTCCCACACAAAGGATGCCAGCACTAAAAGCTATTGCTGGTCCTCACCCTCCCATGGCAACCCTTCCACAGACACAACAACACTGCGCCTCTGCCATTAAAGAGACTCCCAAAACGCACAATGTTTGCACCCTCTCTCTGAATCTTTTTTACCCGACACCAGCTCCAAAATTGTGAACGTCCAGGGATTGCTCCCACACAAAGGATGCCAGCACTAAAAGATATTGCTGGTCCTCACCCTCCCATGGCAACCCTTCCACAGACACACCAACACTGCGCCTCTGCCATTAAAGAGACTCCCAAAACCCACAACGTTCGCACCCTCTCTCTCTAAATCATTTCTGCCCAACACCACCTCCAAAATTGTGAATGTCCAGGGATTGCTCCCACACTAAGGATGCCAGCACTAAAAGCTGTTGCTGGTCCTCACCCTCCCATGGCAACCCTTGCACAGACACAACAACACTGGGCCTCTGCCATTAAAGAGACTCCCAAAACCCACAACGTTCGCACCCTCTCTCTCTAAATCATTTCTGCCCGACACCACCTCCAAAATTGTGAATGTCCAGGGATTGCTCCCACACAAAGGATGCCAGCACTAAAAGATATTGCTGGTCCTCACCCTCCCATGGCAACCCTTGCACAGACACAACAACACTGCGCCTCTGCCATTAAAGAGACTCCCAAAACCCACAACGTTCGCACCCTCTCTCTCTAAATCATTTATGCCCGACACCAGCTCCAAAATTGTGAACGTCCAGGGATTGCTCCCACACAAAGGATGCCAGTACTAAAAGATATTGCTGGTCCTCACCCTCCCATGGCAACCCTTCCACAGACACAACAACACTGCGCCTCTGCCATTAAAGAGACTCCCAAAACCCACAACGTTCGCACCCTCTCTCTCTAAATCATTTATGCCCGACACCACCTCCAAAATTGTGAACGTCCAGGGATTGCTCCCACACTAAGGATGCCAGTACTAAAAGCTATTGCTGGTCCTCACCCTCCCATGGCAACCCTTGCACAGACACAACAACACTGGGCCTCTGACATTAAAGAGACTCCCAAAACCCACAACGTTCGCACCCTCTCTCTCACTCATTTTTGCCCGACACCAGCTCCAAAATTGTGAACGTCCAGGGATTGCTCCCACACAAAGGATGCCAGCACTAAAAGATATTGCTGGTCCTCACCCTCCCATGGCAACCCTTGCACAGACACAACAACACTGCGCCTCTGCCATTAAAGAGACTCCCAAAACCCACAACGTTCGCACCCTCTCTCTCTAAAACATTTATGCCCGACACCAGCTCCAAAATTGTGAACGTCCAGGGATTGCTCCCACACTAAGGATGCCAGTACTAAAAGATATTGCTGGTCCTCACCCTCCCATGGCAACCCTTGCACAGACACAACAACACTGCGCCTCTGCCATTAAAGAGACTCCCAAAACCCACAACGTTCGCACCCTCTCTCTCACTCATTTTTGCCCGACACCACCTCCAAAATTGTGAACGTCCAGGGATTGCTCCCACACAAAGGATGCCAGCACTAAAAGATATTGCTGGTCCTCACCCTCCCATGGCAACCCTTGCACAGACACAACAACACTGGGCCTCTGCCATTAAAGAGACTCCCAAAACCCACAACGTTCGCACCCTCTCTCTCTAAATCATTTATGCCTGACACCAGCTCCAAAATTGTGAACGTCCAGGGATTGCTCCCACACTAAGGATGCCAGCACTAAAAGATATTGCTGGTCCTCACCCTCCCATGGCAACCCTTGCACAGACACAACAACGCTGCGCCTCTGCCATTAAAGAGACTCCCAAAACCCACAACGTTCGCACCCTCTCTCTCTAAATCATTTCTGCCCGACACCACCTCCAAAATTGTGAATGTCCAGGGATTGCTCCCACACAAAGGATGCCAGCACTAAAAGATATTGCTGGTCCTCACCCTCCCATGGCAACCCTTGCACAGACACAACAACACTGCGCCTCTGACATTAAAGAGACTCCCAAAACCCACAACGTTCGCACCCTCTCTCTCTAAATGATTTTTGCCCGACACCAGCTCCAAAATTGTGAACGTCCAGGGATTGCTCCCACACAAAGGATGCCAGTACTAAAAGATATTGCTGGTCCTCACCCTCCCATGGCAACCCTTGCACAGACACAACAACACTGCGCCTCTGCCATTAAAGAGACTCCCAAAACCCACAACGTTCGCACCCTCTCTCTCTAAATCATTTATGCCCGACACCACCTCCAAAATTGTGAACGTCCAGGGATTGCTCCCACACTAAGGATGCCAGTACTAAAAGCTATTGCTGGTCCTCACTCTCCCATGGCAACCCTTGCACAGACACAACAACACTGCGCCTCTGCCATTAAAGAGACTCCCAAAACCCACAACGTTCGCACCCTCTCTCTCACTCATTTATGCCCGACACCAGCTCCAAAATTGTGAACGTCCAGGGATTGCTCCCACACAAAGGATGCCAGCACTAAAAGATATTGCTGGTCCTCACCCTCCCATGGCAACCCTTGCACAGACACAACAACACTGCGCCTCTGCCATTAAAGAGACTCCCAAAACCCACAACGTTCGCACCCTCTCTCTCTAAAACATTTATGCCCGACACCAGCTCCAAAATTGTGAACGTCCAGGGATTGCTCCCACACAAAGGATGCCAGTACTAAAAGATATTGCTGGTCCTCACCCTCCCATGGCAACCCTTGCACAGACACAACAACACTGCGCCTCTGCCATTAAAGAGACTCCCAAAACCCACAACGTTCGCACCCTCTCTCTCTAAATCATTTATGCCCGACACCAGCTCCAAAATTGTGAACGTCCAGGGATTGCTCCCACACTAAGGATGCCAGTACTAAAAGATATTGCTGGTCCTCACCCTCCCATGGCAACCCTTGCACAGACACAACAACACTGCGCCTCTGCCATTAAAGAGACTCCCAAAACCCACAACGTTCGCACCCTCTCTCTCACTCATTTTTGCCCGACACCACCTCCAAAATTGTGAACGTCCAGGGATTGCTCCCACACAAAGGATGCCAGCACTAAAAGATATTGCTGGTCCTCACCCTCCCATGGCAACCCTTGCACAGACACAACAACACTGCGCCTCTGCCATTAAAGAGACTCCCAAAACCCACAACGTTCGCACCCTCTCTCTCTAAATCATTTATGCCCGACACCACCTCCAAAATTGTGAACGTCCAGAGATTGCTCCCACACAAAGAATGCCAGTACTAAAAGCTATTGCTGGTCCTCACCCTCCCATGGCAACCCTTCCACAGACACAACAACACTGCGCCTCTGCCATTAAAGAGACTCCCAAAACCCACAACGTTCGCACCCTCTCTCTCTAAGTCATTTCTGCCCGACACCACCTCCAAAATTGTGAACGTCCAGGGATTGCTCCCACACAAAGGATGCCAGCACTAAAAGATATTGCTGGTCCTCACCCTCCCATGGCAACCCTTGCACAGACACAACAACACTGCGCCTCTGACATTAAAGAGACTCCCAAAACGCACAATGTTCGCACCCTCTCTCTCTAAATCGTTTCTGCCCAACACCAGCTCCAAAATTGTGAACGTCCAGGGATTGCTCCCACACTAAGGATGCCAGCACTAAAAGCTGTTGCTGGTCCTCACCCTCCCATGGCAACCCTTGCACAGACACAACAACACTGCGCCTCTGCCATTAAAGAGACTCCCAAAACCCACAACGTTCGCACCCTCTCTCTCTAAATCATTTCTGCCCGACACCACCTCCAAAATTGTGAATGTCCAGGGATTGCTCCCACACAAAGGATGCCAGCACTAAAAGATATTGCTGGTCCTCACCCTCCCATGGCAACCCTTCCACAGACACAACAACACTGTGCCTCTGCCATTAAAGAGACTCCCAAAACCCACAACGTTCGCACCCTCTCTCTCTAAATCATTTATGCCCGACACCAGCTCCAAAATTGTGAACGTCCAGGGATTGCTCCCACACAAAGGATGCCAGTACTAAAAGATATTGCTGGTCCTCACCCTCCCATGGCAACCCTTGCACAGACACAACAACACTGCGCCTCTGCCATTAAAGAGACTCCCAAAACCCACAACGTTCGCACCCTCTCTCTCTAAATCATTTATGCCCGACACCAGCTCCAAAATTGTGAACGTCCAGGGATTGCTCCCACACAAAGGATGCCAGCACTAAAAGCTGTTGCTGGTCCTCACCCTCCCATGGCAACCCTTGCACAGACACAACAACACTGCGCCTCTGCCATTAAAGAGACTCCCAAAACCCACAACGTTCGCACCCTCTCTCTCACTCATTTTTGCCCGACACCAGCTCCAAAATTGTGAACGTCCAGGGATTGCTCCCACACAAAGGATGCCAGCACTAAAAGATATTGCTGGTCCTCACCCTCCCATGGCAACCCTTGCACAGACACAACAACACTGCGCCTCTGCCATTAAAGAGACTCCCAAAACCCACAACGTTCGCACCCTCTCTCTCTAAAACATTTATGCCCGACACCAGCTCCAAAATTGTGAACGTCCAGGGATTGCTCCCACACAAAGGATGCCAGTACTAAAAGATATTGCTGGTCCTCACCCTCCCATGGCAACCCTTGCACAGACACAACAACACTGCGCCTCTGCCATTAAAGAGACTCCCAAAACCCACAACGTTCGCACCCTCTCTCTCTAAATCATTTATGCCCGACACCAGCTCCAAAATTGTGAACGTCCAGGGATTGCTCCCACACAAAGGATGCCAGTACTAAAAGCTATTGCTGGTCCTCACCCTCCCATGGAAACCCTTGCACAGACACAACAACACTGCGCCTCTGCCATTAAAGAGACTCCCAAAACCCACAACGTTCGCACCCTCTCTCTCACTCATTTTTGCCCGACACCACCTCCAAAATTGTGAACGTCCAGGGATTGCTCCCACACAAAGGATGCCAGCACTAAAAGATATTGCTGGTCCTCACCCTCCCATGGCAACCCTTGCACAGACACAACAACACTGCGCCTCTGCCATTAAAGAGACTCCCAAAACCCACAACGTTCGCACCCTCTCTCTCTAAATCGTTTCTGCCCGACACCAGCTCCAAAATTGTGAACGTCCAGGGATTGCTCCCACACTAAGGATGCCAGCACTAAAAGATATTGCTGGTCCTCACCCTCCCATGGCAACCCTTGCACAGACACACCAACACTGGGCCTCTGCCATTAAAGAGACTCCCAAAACCCACAACGTTCGCACCCTCTCTCTCTAAATCGTTTCTGCCCGACACCACCTCCAAAATTGTGAACGTCCAGGGATTGCTCCCACACAAAGGATTGCAGCACTAAAAGATATTGCTGGTCCTCACCCTCCCATGGCAACCCTTGCACAGACACAACAACACTGCGCCTCTGCCATTAAAGAGACTCCCAAAACCCACAACGTTCGCACCCTCTCTCTCTAAATCATTTATGCCCGACACCAGCTCCAAAATTGTGAACGTCCAGGGATTGCTCCCACACAAAGGATGCCAGTACTAAAAGATATTGCTGGTCCTCACCCTCCCATGGCAACCCTTGCACAGACACAACAACACTGCGCCTCTGCCATTAAAGAGACTCCCAAAACCCACAACGTTCGCACCCTCTCTCTCTAAATCATTTATGCCCGACACCAGCTCCAAAATTGTGAACGTCCAGGGATTGCTCCCACACAAAGGATGCCAGCACTAAAAGCTGTTGCTGGTCCTCACCCTCCCATGGCAACCCTTGCACAGACACAACAACACTGCGCCTCTGCCATTAAAGAGACTCCCAAAACCCACAACGTTCGCACCCTCTCTCTCACTCATTTTTGCCCGACACCAGCTCCAAAATTGTGAACGTCCAGGGATTGCTCCCACACAAAGGATGCCAGCACTAAAAGATATTGCTGGTCCTCACCCTCCCATGGCAACCCTTGCACAGACACAACAACACTGCGCCTCTGCCATTAAAGAGACTCCCAAAACCCACAACGTTCGCACCCTCTCTCTCTAAAACATTTATGCCCGACACCAGCTCCAAAATTGTGAACGTCCAGGGATTGCTCCCACACAAAGGATGCCAGTACTAAAAGATATTGCTGGTCCTCACCCTCCCATGGCAACCCTTGCACAGACACAACAACACTGCGCCTCTGCCATTAAAGAGACTCCCAAAACCCACAACGTTCGCACCCTCTCTCTCTAAATCATTTATGCCCGACACCAGCTCCAAAATTGTGAACGTCCAGGGATTGCTCCCACACAAAGGATGCCAGTACTAAAAGCTATTGCTGGTCCTCACCCTCCCATGGAAACCCTTGCACAGACACAACAACACTGCGCCTCTGCCATTAAAGAGACTCCCAAAACCCACAACGTTCGCACCCTCTCTCTCACTCATTTTTGCCCGACACCACCTCCAAAATTGTGAACGTCCAGGGATTGCTCCCACACAAAGGATGCCAGCACTAAAAGATATTGCTGGTCCTCACCCTCCCATGGCAACCCTTGCACAGACACAACAACACTGCGCCTCTGCCATTAAAGAGACTCCCAAAACCCACAACGTTCGCACCCTCTCTCTCTAAATCGTTTCTGCCCGACACCAGCTCCAAAATTGTGAACGTCCAGGGATTGCTCCCACACTAAGGATGCCAGCACTAAAAGATATTGCTGGTCCTCACCCTCCCATGGCAACCCTTGCACAGACACACCAACACTGGGCCTCTGCCATTAAAGAGACTCCCAAAACCCACAACGTTCGCACCCTCTCTCTCTAAATCGTTTCTGCCCGACACCACCTCCAAAATTGTGAACGTCCAGGGATTGCTCCCACACAAAGGATTGCAGCACTAAAAGATATTGCTGGTCCTCACCCTCCCATGGCAACCCTTGCACAGACACAACAACACTGCGCCTCTGCCATTAAAGAGACTCCCAAAACCCACAACGTTCGCA
The DNA here is from genome assembly GCA_031468815.1 of Morus bassanus. Classification (NCBI taxonomy): domain Eukaryota; kingdom Metazoa; phylum Chordata; class Aves; order Suliformes; family Sulidae; genus Morus; species Morus bassanus. Next base: position 46,293,997 of record CM062572.1, on the reverse strand, counting down.
CCCTCTCTCTCTAAAACATTTATGCCCGACACCACCTCCAAAATTGTGAACGTCCAGGGATTGCTCCCACACTAAGGATGCCAGCACTAAAAGCTGTTGCTGGTCCTCACCCTCCCATGGCAACCCTTCCACAGACACAACAACACTGGGCCTCTGCCATTAAAGAGACTCCCAAAACGCACAATGTTCGCACCCTCTCTCTGAATCTTTTTTACCCGACACCAGCTCCAAAATTGTGAACGTCCAGGGATTGCTCCCACACAAAGGATGCCAGCACTAAAAGATATTGCTGGTCCTCACCCTCCCATGGCAACCCTTGCACAGACACAACAACACTGGGCCTCTGCCATTAAAGAGACTCCCAAAACGCACAATGTTCGCACCCTCTCTCTGAATCTTTTTTACCCGACACCAGCTCCAAAATTGTGAACGTCCAGGGATTGCTCCCACACAAAGGATGCCAGCACGAAAAGCTGTTGCTGGTCCTCACCCTCCCATGGCAACCCTTGCACAGACACAACAACACTGCGCCTCTGACATTAAAGAGACTCCCAAAACGCACAATGTTCGCACCCTCTCTCTGAATCTTTTTTACCCGACACCAGCTCCAAAATTGTGAACGTCCAGGGATTGCTCCCACACAAAGGATGCCAGCACTAAAAGCTATTGCTGGTCCTCACCCTCCCATGGCAACCCTTGCACAGACACAACAACACTGCGCCTCTGCCATTAAAGAGACTCCCAAAACCCACAACGTTCGCACCCTCTCTCTCTAAATCATTTATGCCCGACACCAGCTCCAAAATTGTGAACGTCCAGGGATTGCTCCCACACAAAGGATGCCAGTACTAAAAGATATTGCTGGTCCTCACCCTCCCATGGCAACCCTTGCACAGACACAACAACACTGCGCCTCTGCCATTAAAGAGACTCCCAAAACCCACAACGTTCGCACCCTCTCTCTCTAAATCATTTATGCCCGACACCAGCTCCAAAATTGTGAACGTCCAGGGATTGCTCCCACACTAAGGATGCCAGTACTAAAAGCTATTGCTGGTCCTCACCCTCCCATGGCAACCCTTGCACAGACACAACAACACTGCGCCTCTGACATTAAAGAGACTCCCAAAACCCACAACGTTCGCACCCTCTCTCTCACTCATTTTTGCCCGACACCACCTCCAAAATTGTGAACGTCCAGGGATTGCTCCCACACAAAGGATGCCAGCACTAAAAGATATTGCTGGTCCTCACCCTCCCATGGCAACCCTTCCACAGACACACCAACACTGCGCCTCTGCCATTAAAGAGACTCCCAAAACCCACAACGTTCGCACCCTCTCTCTCTAAATCATTTATGCCCGACACCAGCTCCAAAATTGTGAACGTCCAGGGATTGCTCCCACACAAAGGATGCCAGTACTAAAAGATATTGCTGGTCCTCACCCTCCCATGGCAACCCTTGCACAGACACAACAACACTGCGCCTCTGACATTAAAGAGACTCCCAAAACCCACAACGTTCGCACCCTCTCTCTCTAAATCGTTTCTGCCCAACACCACCTCCAAAATTGTGAACGTCCAGGGATTGCTCCCACACAAAGGATGCCAGTACTAAAAGATATTGCTGGTCCTCACCCTCCCATGGCAACCCTTGCACAGACACACCAACACTGCGCCTCTGCCATTAAAGAGACTCCCAAAACCCACAACGTTCGCACCCTCTCTCTCTAAATCATTTTTGCCCAACACCACCTCCAAAATTGTGAACGTCCAGAGATTGCTCCCACACAAAGAATGCCAGTACTAAAAGCTATTGCTGGTCCTCACCCTCCCATGGCAACCCTTCCACAGACACAACAACACTGCGCCTCTGCCATTAAAGAGACTCCCAAAACCCACAACGTTCGCACCCTCTCTCTCACTCATTTTTGCCCGACACCACCTCCAAAATTGTGAACGTCCAGGGATTGCTCCCACACAAAGGATGCCAGTACTAAAAGATATTGCTGGTCCTCACCCTCCCATGGCAACCCTTCCACAGACACAACAACACTGCGCCTCTGCCATTAAAGAGACTCCCAAAACCCACAACGTTCGCACCCTCTCTCTCTAAATCATTTATGCCCGACACCAGCTCCAAAATTGTGAACGTCCAGGGATTGCTCCCACACTAAGGATGCCAGCACTAAAAGATATTGCTGGTCCTCACCCTCCCATGGCAACCCTTCCACAGACACAACAACACTGCGCCTCTGCCATTAAAGAGACTCCCAAAACCCACAACGTTCGCACCCTCTCTCTCTAAATCATTTTTGCCCAACACCACCTCCAAAATTGTGAACGTCCAGGGATTGCTCCCACACAAAGGATGCCAGCACTAAAAGCTGTTGCTGGTCCTCACCCTCCCATGGCAACCCTTGCACAGACATATCAACACTGGGCCTCTGCCATTAAAGAGACTCCCAAAACCCACAACGTTCGCTCCATCTCTCTCTAAATCGTTTCTGCCCGACACCACCTCCAAAATTGTGAACGTCCAGGGATTGCTCCCACACAAAGGATGCCAGCACTAAAAGCGGTTGCTGGTCCTCACCCTCCCATGGCAACCCTTGCACAGACACACCAACACTGGGCCTCTGCATTAAAGAGACTCCCAAAACCCACAACGTTCGCTCCCTCTCTCTCTAAATCTTTTATGCCCGACACCACCTCCAAAACTGTGAACGTCCAGGGATTGGTCCCACACAAAGGATGCCAGCACTAAAAGCTGTTGCTGGTCCTCACCCTCCCATGGCAACCCTTGCACAGACATATCAACACTGGGCCTCTGCCATTAAAGAGACTCCCAAAACCCACAACGTTCGCTCCCTCTCTCTCTAAATCGTTTCTGCCCGACACCACCTCCAAAATTGTGAACGTCCAGGGATTGCTCCCACACAAAGGATGACAGCACTAAAAGCGGTTGCTGGTCCTCACCCTCCCATGGCAACCCTTGCACAGACACAACAACACTGCGCCTCTGCCATTAAAGAGACTCCCAAAACCCACAACGTTCGCACCCTCTCTCTCTAAATCTATTTTGCCCGACACCACCTCCAAAACTGTGAACGTCCAGGGATTGCTCCCACACTAAGGATGCCAACACTAAAAGCTGTTGCTGGTCCTCACCCTCCCATGGCAACCCTTGCACAGACACACCAACACTGCGCCTCTGACATTAAAGAGACTCCCAAAACCCACAACGTTCGCACCCTCTCTCTCTAAATCGTTTCTGCCCGACACCACCTCCAAAATTGTGAACGTCCAGGGATTGCTCCCACACTAAGGATGCCAGCACTAAAAGCTCTTGCTGGTCCTCACCCTCCCATGGCAACCCTTGCACAGACACACCAACACTGGGCCTCCGCCATTGAAGAGACTCCCAAAACCCACAACCTTCGCTCCCTCTCTCTCTAAATCGTTTCTGCCCGACACCAGCTCCAAAACTGTGAACGTCCAGGGATTGCTCCCACACTAAGGATGCCAGCACTAAAAGATATTGCTGGTCCTCACTCTCCCATGGCAACCCTTGCACAGACACACCAACACTGGGCCTCTGACATTAAAGAGACTCCCAAAACCCACAACGTTCGCTCCCTCTCTCTCTAAATCGTTTCTGCCCGACACCACCTCCAAAATTGTGAACGTCCAGGGATTGCTCCCACACAAAGGATGCCAGCACTAAAAGCTCTTGCTGGTCCTCACCCTCCCATGGCAACCCTTGCACAGACACACCCACACTGGGCCTCTGCCATTAAAGAGACTCCCAAAACCCACAACGTTCGCACCCTCTCTCTCATTCAATTTTGCCCGACACCACCTCCAAAACTGTGAACGTCCAGGGATTGCTCCCACACAAAGGATGCCAGCACTAAAAGCTCTTGCTGGTCCTCACCCTCCCATGGCAACCCTTGCACAGACACACCCACACTGCGCCTCTGCCATTAAAGAGACTCCCAAAACCCACAACGTTCGCTCCCTCTCTCTCTAAATCGTTTCTGCCCGACACCACCTCCAAAATTGTGAACGTCCAGGGATTGCTCCCACACAAAGGATGCCAGCACTAAAAGCGGTTGCTGGTCCTCACCCTCCCATGGCAACCCTTGCACAGACACACCAACACTGCGCCTCTGACATTAAAGAGACTCCGAAAATCGCATACGTTCACTCCCTCTCTCTCTAAATCTATTTTGCCCGACACCAGCTCCAAAACTGTGAACGTCCAGGGATTGCTCCCACACTAAGGATGCCAGCACTAAAAGCTGTTGCTGCTCCTCACCCTCCCATGGCAACCCTTACACAGACACACCAACACTGGGCCTCTGCCATTAAACAGACTCCCAAAACCCACAACGTTCGCTCCCTCTCTCTCTAAATCTATTTGCCCGACACCAGCTCCAAAACTGTGAACGTCCAGGGATTGCTCCCACACTAAGGATGCCAGCACTAAAAGCTCTTGCTTGTCCTCACCCTCCCATGGCAACCCTTGCACAGACACACCAACACTGGGCCTCCGCCATTAAAGAGACTCCCAAAACCCCCAACGTTCGCTCCCTCTCTCTCTAAATCTTTTATGCCCGACACCACCTCCAAAACTGTGAAAGTCCAGGGATTGCTCCCACACAAAGGATGCCAGCACTAAAAGCTCTTGCTGGTCCTCACCCTCCCATGGCAACCCTTGCACAGACACACCAACACTGCGCCTCCGCCATTGAAGAGACTCCCAAAACCCACAACGTTCGCACCCTCTCTCTCATTCAATTTTGCATGACACCACCTCCAAAACTGTGAACGTCCAGAGATTGCTCCCACACTAAGGATGCCAGCACTAAAAGCTGTTGCTGGTCCTCACCCTCCCATGGCAACCCTTGCACAGACACACCAACACTGGGCCTCTGCCATTAAAGAGACTCCCAAAACCCACAACGTTCGCACCCTCTCTCTCTAAATCTATTTTGCCCGACACCAGCTCCAAAATTGTGAACGTCCAGGGATTGCTCCCACACAAAGGATGCCAGCACTAAAAGCTATTGCTGGTCCTCACCCTCCCATGGCAACCCTTCCACAGACACAACAACACTGCGCCTCTGCCATTAAAGAGACTCCCAAAACGCACAATGTTCGCACCCTCTCTCTGAATCTTTTTTACCCGACACCAGCTCCAAAATTGTGAACGTCCAGGGATTGCTCCCACACAAAGGATGCCAGCACTAAAAGATATTGCTGGTCCTCACCCTCCCATGGCAACCCTTCCACAGACACAACAACACTGCGCCTCTGCCATTAAAGAGACTCCCAAAACCCACAACGTTCGCACCCTCTCTCTCTAAATCATTTCTGCCCAACACCACCTCCAAAATTGTGAATGTCCAGGGATTGCTCCCACACTAAGGATGCCAGCACTAAAAGCTGTTGCTGGTCCTCACCCTCCCATGGCAACCCTTGCACAGACACAACAACACTGGGCCTCTGCCATTAAAGAGACTCCCAAAACCCACAACGTTCGCACCCTCTCTCTCTAAATCATTTCTGCCCGACACCACCTCCAAAATTGTGAATGTCCAGGGATTGCTCCCACACAAAGGATGCCAGCACTAAAAGATATTGCTGGTCCTCACCCTCCCATGGCAACCCTTGCACAGACACACCAACACTGCGCCTCTGCCATTAAAGAGACTCCCAAAACCCACAACGTTCGCACCCTCTCTCTCTAAATCATTTATGCCCGACACCAGCTCCAAAATTGTGAACGTCCAGGGATTGCTCCCACACAAAGGATGCCAGTACTAAAAGATATTGCTGGTCCTCACCCTCCCATGGCAACCCTTCCACAGACACAACAACACTGCGCCTCTGCCATTAAAGAGACTCCCAAAACCCACAACGTTCGCACCCTCTCTCTCTAAATCATTTATGCCCGACACCACCTCCAAAATTGTGAACGTCCAGGGATTGCTCCCACACTAAGGATGCCAGTACTAAAAGCTATTGCTGGTCCTCACCCTCCCATGGCAACCCTTGCACAGACACAACAACACTGGGCCTCTGACATTAAAGAGACTCCCAAAACCCACAACGTTCGCACCCTCTCTCTCACTCATTTTTGCCCGACACCAGCTCCAAAATTGTGAACGTCCAGGGATTGCTCCCACACAAAGGATGCCAGCACTAAAAGATATTGCTGGTCCTCACCCTCCCATGGCAACCCTTGCACAGACACAACAACACTGGGCCTCTGCCATTAAAGAGACTCCCAAAACGCACAATGTTCGCACCCTCTCTCTGAATCTTTTTACCCGACACCAGCTCCAAAATTGTGAACGTCCAGGGATTGCTCCCACACTAAGGATGCCAGCACTAAAAGCTGTTGCTGGTCCTCACCCTCCCATGGCAACCCTTGCACAGACACAACAACACTGCGCCTCTGACATTAAAGAGACTCCCAAAACGCACAATGTTCGCACCCTCTCTCTGAATCTTTTTTACCCGACACCAGCTCCAAAATTGTGAACGTCCAGGGATTGCTCCCACACAAAGGATGCCAGCACTAAAAGCTATTGCTGGTCCTCACCCTCCCATGGCAACCCTTCCACAGACACAACAACACTGCGCCTCTGCCATTAAAGAGACTCCCAAAACCCACAACGTTCGCACCCTCTCTCTCTAAATCATTTATGCCCGACACCAGCTCCAAAATTGTGAACGTCCAGGGATTGCTCCCACACAAAGGATGCCAGTACTAAAAGATATTGCTGGTCCTCACCCTCCCATGGCAACCCTTGCACAGACACAACAACACTGCGCCTCTGCCATTAAAGAGACTCCCAAAACCCACAACGTTCGCACCCTCTCTCTCTAAATCATTTATGCCCGACACCAGCTCCAAAATTGCGAACGTCCAGGGATTGCTCCCACACTAAGGATGCCAGTACTAAAAGCTATTGCTGGTCCTCACCCTCCCATGGCAACCCTTGCACAGACACAACAACACTGCGCCTCTGACATTAAAGAGACTCCCAAAACCCACAACGTTCGCACCCTCTCTCTCACTCATTTTTGCCCGACACCACCTCCAAAATTGTGAACGTCCAGGGATTGCTCCCACACAAAGGATGCCAGCACTAAAAGATATTGCTGGTCCTCACCCTCCCATGGCAACCCTTCCACAGACACACCAACACTGCGCCTCTGCCATTAAAGAGACTCCCAAAACCCACAACGTTCGCACCCTCTCTCTCTAAATCATTTATGCCCGACACCAGCTCCAAAATTGTGAACGTCCAGGGATTGCTCCCACACAAAGGATGCCAGTACTAAAAGATATTGCTGGTCCTCACCCTCCCATGGCAACCCTTCCACAGACACAACAACACTGCGCCTCTGCCATTAAAGAGACTCCCAAAACCCACAACGTTCGCACCCTCTCTCTCTAAATCATTTATGCCCGACACCACCTCCAAAATTGTGAACGTCCAGAGATTGCTCCCACACTAAGGATGCCAGTACTAAAAGCTATTGCTGGTCCTCACTCTCCCATGGCAACCCTTGCACAGACACAACAACACTGCGCCTCTGCCATTAAAGAGACTCCCAAAACCCACAACGTTCGCACCCTCTCTCTCACTCATTTTTGCCCGACACCAGCTCCAAAATTGTGAACGTCCAGGGATTGCTCCCACACAAAGGATGCCAGCACTAAAAGATATTGCTGGTCCTCACCCTCCCATGGCAACCCTTGCACAGACACAACAACACTGCGCCTCTGCCATTAAAGAGACTCCCAAAACCCACAACGTTCGCACCCTCTCTCTCTAAAACATTTATGCCCGACACCACCTCCAAAATTGTGAACGTCCAGGGATTGCTCCCACACAAAGGATGCCAGTACTAAAAGATATTGCTGGTCCTCACCCTCCCATGGCAACCCTTGCACAGACACAACAACACTGCGCCTCTGCCATTAAAGAGACTCCCAAAACCCACAACGTTCGCACCCTCTCTCTCTAAATCATTTATGCCCGACACCAGCTCCAAAATTGTGAACGTCCAGGGATTGCTCCCACACAAAGGATGCCAGTACTAAAAGATATTGCTGGTCCTCACCCTCCCATGGCAACCCTTGCACAGACACAACAACACTGCGCCTCTGACATTAAAGAGACTCCCAAAACGCACAATGTTCGCACCCTCTCTCTCTAAATCGTTTCTGCCCAACACCAGCTCCAAAATTGTGAACGTCCAGGGATTGCTCCCACACTAAGGATGCCAGCACTAAAAGCTGTTGCTGGTCCTCACCCTCCCATGGCAACCCTTGCACAGACACAACAACACTGCGCCTCTGCCATTAAAGAGACTCCCAAAACCCACAACGTTCGCACCCTCTCTCTCTAAATCATTTCTGCCCGACACCACCTCCAAAATTGTGAATGTCCAGGGATTGCTCCCACACAAAGGATGCCAGCACTAAAAGATATTGCTGGTCCTCACCCTCCCATGGCAACCCTTCCACAGACACAACAACACTGCGCCTCTGCCATTAAAGAGACTCCCAAAACCCACAACGTTCGCACCCTCTCTCTCTAAATCATTTATGCCCGACACCAGCTCCAAAATTGTGAACGTCCAGGGATTGCTCCCACACAAAGGATGCCAGTACTAAAAGATATTGCTGGTCCTCACCCTCCCATGGCAACCCTTGCACAGACACAACAACACTGCGCCTCTGCCATTAAAGAGACTCCCAAAACCCACAACGTTCGCACCCTCTCTCTCTAAATCATTTATGCCCGACACCAGCTCCAAAATTGTGAACGTCCAGGGATTGCTCCCACACTAAGGATGCCAGTACTAAAAGCTATTGCTGGTCCTCACCCTCCCATGGCAACCCTTCCACAGACACAACAACACTGCGCCTCTGCCATTAAAGAGACTCCCAAAACCCACAACGTTCGCACCCTCTCTCTCACTCATTTTTGCCCGACACCAGCTCCAAAATTGTGAACGTCCAGGGATTGCTCCCACACAAAGGATGCCAGCACTAAAAGATATTGCTGGTCCTCACCCTCCCATGGCAACCCTTGCACAGACACAACAACACTGCGCCTCTGCCATTAAAGAGACTCCCAAAACCCACAACGTTCGCACCCTCTCTCTCTAAAACATTTATGCCCGACACCAGCTCCAAAATTGTGAACGTCCAGGGATTGCTCCCACACAAAGGATGCCAGTACTAAAAGATATTGCTGGTCCTCACCCTCCCATGGCAACCCTTGCACAGACACAACAACACTGCACCTCTGCCATTAAAGAGACTCCCAAAACCCACAACGTTCGCACCCTCTCTCTCTAAATCATTTATGCCCGACACCAGCTCCAAAATTGTGAACGTCCAGGGATTGCTCCCACACAAAGGATGCCAGTACTAAAAGCTATTGCTGGTCCTCACCCTCCCATGGCAACCCTTGCACAGACACAACAACACTGCGCCTCTGCCATTAAAGAGACTCCCAAAACCCACAACGTTCGCACCCTCTCTCTCACTCATTTTTGCCCGACACCACCTCCAAAATTGTGAACGTCCAGGGATTGCTCCCACACAAAGGATGCCAGCACTAAAAGATATTGCTGGTCCTCACCCTCCCATGGCAACCCTTGCACAGACACACCAACACTGCGCCTCTGCCATTAAAGAGACTCCCAAAACCCACAACCTTCGCTCCCTCTCTCTCTAAATCGTTTCTGCCCGACACCAGCTCCAAAACTGTGAACGTCCAGGGATTGCTCCCACACAAAGGATGCCAGCACTAAAAGATATTGCTGGTCCTCACTCTCCCATGGCAACCCTTGCACAGACACACCAACACTGGGCCTCTGACATTAAAGAGACTCCCAAAACCCACAACGTTCGCTCCCTCTCTCTCTAAATCGTTTCTGCCCGACACCACCTCCAAAATTGTGAACGTCCAGGGATTGCTCCCACACAAAGGATGCCAGCACTAAAAGCTCTTGCTGGTCCTCACCCTCCCATGGCAACCCTTGCACAGACACAACAACACTGCGCCTCTGCCATTAAAGAGACTCCCAAAACCCACAACGTTCGCACCCTCTCTCTCATTCAATTTTGCCCGACACCACCTCCAAAACTGTGAACGTCCAGGGATTGCTCCCACACAAAGGATGCCAGCACTAAAAGCTGTTGCTGGTCCTCACCCTCCCATGGCAACCCTTGCACAGACACACCCACACTGCGCCTCTGCCATTAAAGAGACTCCCAAAACCCACAACGTTCGCTCCCTCTCTCTCTAAATCGTTTCTGCCCGACACCACCTCCAAAATTGTGAACGTCCAGGGATTGCTCCCACACAAAGGATGCCAGCACTAAAAGCGGTTGCTGGTCCTCACCCTCCCATGGCAACCCTTGCACAGACACAACAACACTGCGCCTCTGACATTAAAGAGACTCCGAAAATCGCATACGTTCACTCCCTCTCTCTCTAAATCTATTTTGCCCGACACCAGCTCCAAAATTGTGAACGTCCAGGGATTGCTCCCACACTAAGGATGCCAGCACTAAAAGCTGTTGCTGCTCCTCACCCTCCCATGGCAACCCTTACACAGACACACCAACACTGGGCCTCTGCCATTAAACAGACTCCCAAAACCCACAACGTTCGCTCCCTCTCTCTCTAAATCTATTTGCCCGACACCAGCTCCAAAACTGTGAACGTCCAGGGATTGCTCCCACACTAAGGATGCCAGCACTAAAAGCTCTTGCTTGTCCTCACCCTCCCATGGCAACCCTTGCACAGACACACCAACACTGGGCCTCCGCCATTAAAGAGACTCCCAAAACCCCCAACGTTCGCTCCCTCTCTCTCTAAATCTTTTATGCCCGACACCAGCTCCAAAATTGTGAACGTCCAGGGATTGCTCCCACACAAAGGATGCCAGCACTAAAAGCTCTTGCTGGTCCTCACCCTCCCATGGCAACCCTTGCACAGACACACCAACACTGCGCCTCCGCCATTGAAGAGACTCCCAAAACCCACAACGTTCGCACCCTCTCTCTCATTCAATTTTGCATGACACCACCTCCAAAACTGTGAACGTCCAGGGATTGCTCCCACACTAAGGATGCCAGCACTAAAAGCTGTTGCTGGTCCTCACCCTCCCATGGCAACCCTTGCACAGACACACCAACACTGGGCCTCTGCCATTAAAGAGACTCCCAAAACCCACAACGTTCGCACCCTCTCTCTCTAAATCTATTTTGCCCGACACCAGCTCCAAAATTGTGAACGTCCAGGGATTGCTCCCACACAAAGGATGCCAGCACTAAAAGCTATTGCTGGTCCTCACCCTCCCATGGCAACCCTTCCACAGACACAACAACACTGCGCCTCTGCCATTAAAGAGACTCCCAAAACGCACAATGTTCGCACCCTCTCTCTGAATCTTTTTTACCCGACACCAGCTCCAAAATTGTGAACGTCCAGGGATTGCTCCCACACAAAGGATGCCAGCACTAAAAGATATTGCTGGTCCTCACCCTCCCATGGCAACCCTTCCACAGACACAACAACACTGCGCCTCTGCCATTAAAGAGACTCCCAAAACCCACAACGTTCGCACCCTCTCTCTCTAAATCATTTCTGCCCAACACCACCTCCAAAATTGTGAATGTCCAGGGATTGCTCCCACACTAAGGATGCCAGCACTAAAAGCTGTTGCTGGTCCTCACCCTCCCATGGCAACCCTTGCACAGACACAACAACACTGGGCCTCTGCCATTAAAGAGACTCCCAAAACCCACAACGTTCGCACCCTCTCTCTCTAAATCATTTCTGCCCGACACCACCTCCAAAATTGTGAATGTCCAGGGATTGCTCCCACACAAAGGATGCCAGCACTAAAAGATATTGCTGGTCCTCACCCTCCCATGGCAACCCTTCCACAGACACAACAACACTGCGCCTCTGCCATTAAAGAGACTCCCAAAACCCACAACGTTCGCACCCTCTCTCTCTAAATCATTTATGCCCGACACCAGCTCCAAAATTGTGAACGTCCAGGGATTGCTCCCACACAAAGGATGCCAGTACTAAAAGATATTGCTGGTCCTCACCCTCCCATGGCAACCCTTCCACAGACACAACAACACTGCGCCTCTGCCATTAAAGAGACTCCCAAAACCCACAACGTTCGCACCCTCTCTCTCTAAATCATTTATGCCCGACACCACCTCCAAAATTGTGAACGTCCAGGGATTGCTCCCACACTAAGGATGCCAGTACTAAAAGCTATTGCTGGTCCTCACCCTCCCATGGCAACCCTTGCACAGACACAACAACACTGGGCCTCTGACATTAAAGAGACTCCCAAAACCCACAACGTTCGCACCCTCTCTCTCACTCATTTTTGCCCGACACCAGCTCCAAAATTGTGAACGTCCAGGGATTGCTCCCACACAAAGGATGCCAGCACTAAAAGATATTGCTGGTCCTCACCCTCCCATGGCAACCCTTGCACAGACACAACAACACTGGGCCTCTGCCATTAAAGAGACTCCCAAAACGCACAATGTTCGCACCCTCTCTCTGAATCTTTTTTACCCGACACCAGCTCCAAAATTGTGAACGTCCAGGGATTGCTCCCACACTAAGGATGCCAGCACTAAAAGCTGTTGCTGGTCCTCACCCTCCCATGGCAACCCTTGCACAGACACAACAACACTGCGCCTCTGACATTAAAGAGACTCCCAAAACGCACAATGTTCGCACCCTCTCTCTGAATCTTTTTTACCCGACACCAGCTCCAAAATTGTGAACGTCCAGGGATTGCTCCCACACAAAGGATGCCAGCACTAAAAGCTATTGCTGGTCCTCACCCTCCCATGGCAACCCTTGCACAGACACAACAACACTGCGCCTCTGCCATTAAAGAGACTCCCAAAACCCACAACGTTCGCACCCTCTCTCTCTAAATCATTTATGCCCGACACCAGCTCCAAAATTGTGAACGTCCAGGGATTGCTCCCACACAAAGGATGCCAGCACTAAAAGCTGTTGCTGCTCCTCACCCTCCCATGGCAACCCTTACACAGACACACCAACACTGGGCCTCTGCCATTAAACAGACTCCCAAAACCCACAACGTTCGCTCCCTCTCTCTCTAAATCTATTTGCCCGACACCAGCTCCAAAACTGTGAACGTCCAGGGATTGCTCCCACACTAAGGATGCCAGCACTAAAAGCTCTTGCTTGTCCTCACCCTCCCATGGCAACCCTTGCACAGACACACCAACACTGGGCCTCCGCCATTAAAGAGACTCCCAAAACCCACAACGTTCGCTCCCTCTCTCTCTAAATCTTTTATGCCCGACACCACCTCCAAAACTGTGAAAGTCCAGGGATTGCTCCCACACAAAGGATGCCAGCACTAAAAGCTCTTGCTGGTCCTCACCCTCCCATGGCAACCCTTGCACAGACACACCAACACTGCGCCTCCGCCATTGAAGAGACTCCCAAAACCCACAACGTTCGCACCCTCTCTCTCATTCAATTTTGCATGACACCACCTCCAAAACTGTGAACGTCCAGGGATTGCTCCCACACTAAGGATGCCAGCACTAAAAGCTGTTGCTGGTCCTCACCCTCCCATGGCAACCCTTGCACAGACACACCAACACTGGGCCTCTGCCATTAAAGAGACTCCCAAAACCCACAACGTTCGCACCCTCTCTCTCTAAATCTATTTTGCCCGACACCAGCTCCAAAATTGTGAACGTCCAGGGATTGCTCCCACACTAAGGATGCCAGCACTAAAAGCTGTTGCTGGTCCTCACCCTCCCATGGCAACCCTTGCACAGACACAACAACACTGCGCCTCTGACATTAAAGAGACTCCCAAAACGCACAATGTTCGCACCCTCTCTCTGAATCTTTTTTACCCGACACCAGCTCCAAAATTGTGAACGTCCAGGGATTGCTCCCACACAAAGGATGCCAGCACTAAAAGCTATTGCTGGTCCTCACCCTCCCATGGCAACCCTTGCACAGACACAACAACACTGCGCCTCTGCCATTAAAGAGACTCCCAAAACCCACAACGTTCGCACCCTCTCTCTCTAAATCATTTATGCCCGACACCAGCTCCAAAATTGTGAACGTCCAGGGATTGCTCCCACACAAAGGATGCCAGCACTAAAAGCTGTTGCTGCTCCTCACCCTCCCATGGCAACCCTTACACAGACACACCAACACTGGGCCTCTGCCATTAAACAGACTCCCAAAACCCACAACGTTCGCTCCCTCTCTCTCTAAATCTATTTGCCCGACACCAGCTCCAAAACTGTGAACGTCCAGGGATTGCTCCCACACTAAGGATGCCAGCACTAAAAGCTCTTGCTTGTCCTCACCCTCCCATGGCAACCCTTGCACAGACACACCAACACTGGGCCTCCGCCATTAAAGAGACTCCCAAAACCCACAACGTTCGCTCCCTCTCTCTCTAAATCTTTTATGCCCGACACCACCTCCAAAACTGTGAAAGTCCAGGGATTGCTCCCACACAAAGGATGCCAGCACTAAAAGCTCTTGCTGGTCCTCACCCTCCCATGGCAACCCTTGCACAGACACACCAACACTGCGCCTCCGCCATTGAAGAGACTCCCAAAACCCACAACGTTCGCACCCTCTCTCTCATTCAATTTTGCATGACACCACCTCCAAAACTGTGAACGTCCAGGGATTGCTCCCACACTAAGGATGCCAGCACTAAAAGCTGTTGCTGGTCCTCACCCTCCCATGGCAACCCTTGCACAGACACACCAACACTGGGCCTCTGCCATTAAAGAGACTCCCAAAACCCACAACGTTCGCACCCTCTCTCTCTAAATCTATTTTGCCCGACACCAGCTCCAAAATTGTGAACGTCCAGGGATTGCTCCCACACAAAGGATGCCAGCACTAAAAGCTATTGCTGGTCCTCACCCTCCCATGGCAACCCTTCCACAGACACAACAACACTGCGCCTCTGCCATTAAAGAGACTCCCAAAACGCACAATGTTCGCACCCTCTCTCTGAATCTTTTTTACCCGACACCAGCTCCAAAATTGTGAACGTCCAGGGATTGCTCCCACACAAAGGATGCCAGCACTAAAAGATATTGCTGGTCCTCACCCTCCCATGGCAACCCTTCCACAGACACAACAACACTGCGCCTCTGCCATTAAAGAGACTCCCAAAACCCACAACGTTCGCACCCTCTCTCTCTAAATCATTTCTGCCCAACACCACCTCCAAAATTGTGAATGTCCAGGGATTGCTCCCACACTAAGGATGCCAGCACTAAAAGCTGTTGCTGGTCCTCACCCTCCCATGGCAACCCTTGCACAGACACAACAACACTGGGCCTCTGCCATTAAAGAGACTCCCAAAACCCACAACGTTCGCACCCTCTCTCTCTAAATCATTTATGCCCGACACCAGCTCCAAAATTGTGAATGTCCAGGGATTGCTCCCACACAAAGGATGCCAGCACTAAAAGATATTGCTGGTCCTCACCCTCCCATGGCAACCCTTCCACAGACACAACAACACTGCGCCTCTGCCATTAAAGAGACTCCCAAAACCCACAACGTTCGCACCCTCTCTCTCTAAATCATTTATGCCCGACACCAGCTCCAAAATTGTGAACGTCCAGGGATTGCTCCCACACAAAGGATGCCAGTACTAAAAGATATTGCTGGTCCTCACCCTCCCATGGCAACCCTTCCACAGACACAACAACACTGCGCCTCTGCCATTAAAGAGACTCCCAAAACCCACAACGTTCGCACCCTCTCTCTCTAAATCATTTATGCCCGACACCACCTCCAAAATTGTGAACGTCCAGGGATTGCTCCCACACTAAGGATGCCAGTACTAAAAGCTATTGCTGGTCCTCACCCTCCCATGGCAACCCTTGCACAGACACAACAACACTGGGCCTCTGACATTAAAGAGACTCCCAAAACCCACAACGTTCGCACCCTCTCTCTCACTCATTTTTGCCCGACACCACCTCCAAAATTGTGAACGTCCAGGGATTGCTCCCACACAAAGGATGCCAGCACTAAAAGATATTGCTGGTCCTCACCCTCCCATGGCAACCCTTGCACAGACACAACAACACTGGGCCTCTGCCATTAAAGAGACTCCCAAAACGCACAATGTTCGCACCCTCTCTCTGAATCTTTTTTACCCGACACCAGCTCCAAAATTGTGAACGTCCAGGGATTGCTCCCACACTAAGGATGCCAGCACTAAAAGCTGTTGCTGGTCCTCACCCTCCCATGGCAACCCTTGCACAGACACAACAACACTGCGCCTCTGACATTAAAGAGACTCCCAAAATGCACAATGTTCGCACCCTCTCTCTGAATCTTTTTTACCCGACACCAGCTCCAAAATTGTGAACGTCCAGGGATTGCTCCCACACAAAGGATGCCAGCACTAAAAGCTATTGCTGGTCCTCACCCTCCCATGGCAACCCTTGCACAGACACAACAACACTGCGCCTCTGCCATTAAAGAGACTCCCAAAACCCACAACGTTCGCACCCTCTCTCTCTAAATCATTTATGCCCGACACCAGCTCCAAAATTGTGAACGTCCAGGGATTGCTCCCACACTAAGGATGCCAGTACTAAAAGCTATTGCTGGTCCTCACCCTCCCATGGCAACCCTTGCACAGACACAACAACACTGCGCCTCTGACATTAAAGAGACTCCCAAAACCCACAACGTTCGCACCCTCTCTCTCACTCATTTTTGCCCGACACCACCTCCAAAATTGTGAACGTCCAGGGATTGCTCCCACACAAAGGATGCCAGCACTAAAAGATATTGCTGGTCCTCACCCTCCCATGGCAACCCTTCCACAGACACACCAACACTGCGCCTCTGCCATTAAAGAGACTCCCAAAACCCACAACGTTCGCACCCTCTCTCTCTAAATCATTTATGCCCGACACCAGCTCCAAAATTGTGAACGTCCAGGGATTGCTCCCACACAAAGGATGCCAGTACTAAAAGATATTGCTGGTCCTCACCCTCCCATGGCAACCCTTCCACAGACACAACAACACTGCGCCTCTGCCATTAAAGAGACTCCCAAAACCCACAACGTTCGCACCCTCTCTCTCTAAATCATTTATGCCCGACACCACCTCCAAAATTGTGAACGTCCAGAGATTGCTCCCACACTAAGGATGCCAGTACTAAAAGCTATTGCTGGTCCTCACTCTCCCATGGCAACCCTTGCACAGACACAACAACACTGGGCCTCTGCCATTAAAGAGCCTCCCAAAACCCACAACGTTCGCACCCTCTCTCTCACTCATTTTTGCCCGACACCAGCTCCAAAATTGTGAACGTCCAGGGATTGCTCCCACACAAAGGATGCCAGCACTAAAAGATATTGCTGGTCCTCACCCTCCCATGGCAACCCTTGCACAGACACAACAACACTGCGCCTCTGCCATTAAAGAGACTCCCAAAACCCACAACGTTCGCACCCTCTCTCTCTAAAACATTTATGCCCGACACCACCTCCAAAATTGTGAACGTCCAGGGATTGCTCCCACACAAAGGATGCCAGTACTAAAAGATATTGCTGGTCCTCACCCTCCCATGGCAACCCTTGCACAGACACAACAACACTGCGCCTCTGCCATTAAAGAGACTCCCAAAACCCACAACGTTCGCACCCTCTCTCTCTAAATCATTTATGCCCGACACCAGCTCCAAAATTGTGAACGTCCAGGGA
Source organism: Morus bassanus (assembly GCA_031468815.1). NCBI lineage: Eukaryota > Metazoa > Chordata > Aves > Suliformes > Sulidae > Morus > Morus bassanus. The sequence continues at coordinate 46,276,147 of CM062572.1, read as the reverse complement.
TTGCTCCCACACTAAGGATGCCAGTACTAAAAGATATTGCTGGTCCTCACCCTCCCATGGCAACCCTTGCACAGACACAACAACACTGCGCCTCTGACATTAAAGAGACTCCCAAAACGCACAATGTTCGCACCCTCTCTCTCTAAATCGTTTCTGCCCAACACCAGCTCCAAAATTGTGAACGTCCAGGGATTGCTCCCACACTAAGGATGCCAGCACTAAAAGCTGTTGCTGGTCCTCACCCTCCCATGGCAACCCTTGCACAGACACAACAACACTGCGCCTCTGCCATTAAAGAGACTCCCAAAACCCACAACGTTCGCACCCTCTCTCTCTAAATCATTTCTGCCCGACACCACCTCCAAAATTGTGAACGTCCAGGGATTGCTCCCACACAAAGGATGCCAGCACTAAAAGATATTGCTGGTCCTCACCCTCCCATGGCAACCCTTCCACAGACACAACAACACTGCGCCTCTGCCATTAAAGAGACTCCCAAAACCCACAACGTTCGCACCCTCTCTCTCTAAATCATTTATGCCCGACACCAGCTCCAAAATTGTGAACGTCCAGGGATTGCTCCCACACAAAGGATGCCAGTACTAAAAGATATTGCTGGTCCTCACCCTCCCATGGCAACCCTTGCACAGACACAACAACACTGCGCCTCTGCCATTAAAGAGACTCCCAAAACCCACAACGTTCGCACCCTCTCTCTCTAAATCATTTATGCCCGACACCAGCTCCAAAATTGTGAACGTCCAGGGATTGCTCCCACACTAAGGATGCCAGTACTAAAAGCTATTGCTGGTCCTCACCCTCCCATGGCAACCCTTCCACAGACACAACAACACTGCGCCTCTGCCATTAAAGAGACTCCCAAAACCCACAACGTTCGCACCCTCTCTCTCACTCATTTTTGCCCGACACCAGCTCCAAAATTGTGAACGTCCAGGGATTGCTCCCACACAAAGGATGCCAGCACTAAAAGATATTGCTGGTCCTCACCCTCCCATGGCAACCCTTGCACAGACACAACAACACTGCGCCTCTGACATTAAAGAGACTCCCAAAACCCACAACGTTCGCACCCTCTCTCTCTAAATCATTTATGCCCGACACCACCTCCAAAATTGTGAACGTCCAGAGATTGCTCCCACACTAAGGATGCCAGTACTAAAAGCTATTGCTGGTCCTCACTCTCCCATGGCAACCCTTGCACAGACACAACAACACTGCGCCTCTGCCATTAAAGAGACTCCCAAAACCCACAACGTTCGCACCCTCTCTCTCACTCATTTTTGCCCGACACCAGCTCCAAAATTGTGAACGTCCAGGGATTGCTCCCACACAAAGGATGCCAGCACTAAAAGATATTGCTGGTCCTCACCCTCCCATGGCAACCCTTGCACAGACACAACAACACTGCGCCTCTGCCATTAAAGAGACTCCCAAAACCCACAACGTTCGCACCCTCTCTCTCTAAAACATTTATGCCCGACACCACCTCCAAAATTGTGAACGTCCAGGGATTGCTCCCACACAAAGGATGCCAGTACTAAAAGATATTGCTGGTCCTCACCCTCCCATGGCAACCCTTGCACAGACACAACAACACTGCGCCTCTGCCATTAAAGAGACTCCCAAAACCCACAACGTTCGCACCCTCTCTCTCTAAATCATTTATGCCCGACACCAGCTCCAAAATTGTGAACGTCCAGGGATTGCTCCCACACTAAGGATGCCAGTACTAAAAGATATTGCTGGTCCTCACCCTCCCATGGCAACCCTTGCACAGACACAACAACACTGCGCCTCTGACATTAAAGAGACTCCCAAAACGCACAATGTTCGCACCCTCTCTCTCTAAATCGTTTCTGCCCAACACCAGCTCCAAAATTGTGAACGTCCAGGGATTGCTCCCACACTAAGGATGCCAGCACTAAAAGCTGTTGCTGGTCCTCACCCTCCCATGGCAACCCTTGCACAGACACAACAACACTGCGCCTCTGCCATTAAAGAGACTCCCAAAACCCACAACGTTCGCACCCTCTCTCTCTAAATCATTTCTGCCCGACACCACCTCCAAAATTGTGAACGTCCAGGGATTGCTCCCACACAAAGGATGCCAGTACTAAAAGATATTGCTGGTCCTCACCCTCCCATGGCAACCCTTGCACAGACACAACAACACTGCGCCTCTGCCATTAAAGAGACTCCCAAAACCCACAACGTTCGCACCCTCTCTCTCTAAATCATTTATGCCCGACACCAGCTCCAAAATTGTGAACGTCCAGGGATTGCTCCCACACTAAGGATGCCAGTACTAAAAGCTATTGCTGGTCCTCACCCTCCCATGGCAACCCTTCCACAGACACAACAACACTGCGCCTCTGCCATTAAAGAGACTCCCAAAACCCACAACGTTCGCACCCTCTCTCTCACTCATTTTTGCCCGACACCAGCTCCAAAATTGTGAACGTCCAGGGATTGCTCCCACACAAAGGATGCCAGCACTAAAAGATATTGCTGGTCCTCACCCTCCCATGGCAACCCTTGCACAGACACAACAACACTGCGCCTCTGCCATTAAAGAGACTCCCAAAACCCACAACGTTCGCACCCTCTCTCTCTAAAACATTTATGCCCGACACCAGCTCCAAAATTGTGAACGTCCAGGGATTGCTCCCACACAAAGGATGCCAGTACTAAAAGATATTGCTGGTCCTCACCCTCCCATGGCAACCCTTGCACAGACACAACAACACTGCACCTCTGCCATTAAAGAGACTCCCAAAACCCACAACGTTCGCACCCTCTCTCTCTAAATCATTTATGCCCGACACCAGCTCCAAAATTGTGAACGTCCAGGGATTGCTCCCACACAAAGGATGCCAGTACTAAAAGCTATTGCTGGTCCTCACCCTCCCATGGCAACCCTTGCACAGACACAACAACACTGCGCCTCTGCCATTAAAGAGACTCCCAAAACCCACAACGTTCGCACCCTCTCTCTCACTCATTTTTGCCCGACACCACCTCCAAAATTGTGAACGTCCAGGGATTGCTCCCACACAAAGGATGCCAGCACTAAAAGATATTGCTGGTCCTCACCCTCCCATGGCAACCCTTGCACAGACACACCAACACTGCGCCTCTGCCATTAAAGAGACTCCCAAAACCCACAACCTTCGCTCCCTCTCTCTCTAAATCGTTTCTGCCCGACACCAGCTCCAAAACTGTGAACGTCCAGGGATTGCTCCCACACTAAGGATGCCAGCACTAAAAGATATTGCTGGTCCTCACTCTCCCATGGCAACCCTTGCACAGACACACCAACACTGGGCCTCTGACATTAAAGAGACTCCCAAAACCCACAACGTTCGCTCCCTCTCTCTCTAAATCGTTTCTGCCCGACACCACCTCCAAAATTGTGAACGTCCAGGGATTGCTCCCACACAAAGGATGCCAGCACTAAAAGCTCTTGCTGGTCCTCACCCTCCCATGGCAACCCTTGCACAGACACAACAACACTGCGCCTCTGCCATTAAAGAGACTCCCAAAACCCACAACGTTCGCACCCTCTCTCTCATTCAATTTTGCCCGACACCACCTCCAAAACTGTGAACGTCCAGGGATTGCTCCCACACAAAGGATGCCAGCACTAAAAGCTGTTGCTGGTCCTCACCCTCCCATGGCAACCCTTGCACAGACACACCCACACTGCGCCTCTGCCATTAAAGAGACTCCCAAAACCCACAACGTTCGCTCCCTCTCTCTCTAAATCGTTTCTGCCCGACACCACCTCCAAAATTGTGAACGTCCAGGGATTGCTCCCACACAAAGGATGCCAGCACTAAAAGCGGTTGCTGGTCCTCACCCTCCCATGGCAACCCTTGCACAGACACAACAACACTGCGCCTCTGACATTAAAGAGACTCCGAAAATCGCATACGTTCACTCCCTCTCTCTCTAAATCTATTTTGCCCGACACCAGCTCCAAAACTGTGAACGTCCAGGGATTGCTCCCACACTAAGGATGCCAGCACTAAAAGCTGTTGCTGCTCCTCACCCTCCCATGGCAACCCTTACACAGACACACCAACACTGGGCCTCTGCCATTAAACAGACTCCCAAAACCCACAACGTTCGCTCCCTCTCTCTCTAAATCTATTTGCCCGACACCAGCTCCAAAACTGTGAACGTCCAGGGATTGCTCCCACACTAAGGATGCCAGCACTAAAAGCTCTTGCTTGTCCTCACCCTCCCATGGCAACCCTTGCACAGACACACCAACACTGGGCCTCCGCCATTAAAGAGACTCCCAAAACCCCCAACGTTCGCTCCCTCTCTCTCTAAATCTTTTATGCCCGACACCAGCTCCAAAATTGTGAACGTCCAGGGATTGCTCCCACACAAAGGATGCCAGCACTAAAAGCTCTTGCTGGTCCTCACCCTCCCATGGCAACCCTTGCACAGACACACCAACACTGCGCCTCCGCCATTGAAGAGACTCCCAAAACCCACAACGTTCGCACCCTCTCTCTCATTCAATTTTGCATGACACCACCTCCAAAACTGTGAACGTCCAGGGATTGCTCCCACACTAAGGATGCCAGCACTAAAAGCTGTTGCTGGTCCTCACCCTCCCATGGCAACCCTTGCACAGACACACCAACACTGGGCCTCTGCCATTAAAGAGACTCCCAAAACCCACAACGTTCGCACCCTCTCTCTCTAAATCTATTTTGCCCGACACCAGCTCCAAAATTGTGAACGTCCAGGGATTGCTCCCACACAAAGGATGCCAGCACTAAAAGCTATTGCTGGTCCTCACCCTCCCATGGCAACCCTTCCACAGACACAACAACACTGCGCCTCTGCCATTAAAGAGACTCCCAAAACGCACAATGTTCGCACCCTCTCTCTGAATCTTTTTTACCCGACACCAGCTCCAAAATTGTGAACGTCCAGGGATTGCTCCCACACAAAGGATGCCAGCACTAAAAGATATTGCTGGTCCTCACCCTCCCATGGCAACCCTTCCACAGACACAACAACACTGCGCCTCTGCCATTAAAGAGACTCCCAAAACCCACAACGTTCGCACCCTCTCTCTCTAAATCATTTCTGCCCAACACCACCTCCAAAATTGTGAATGTCCAGGGATTGCTCCCACACTAAGGATGCCAGCACTAAAAGCTGTTGCTGGTCCTCACCCTCCCATGGCAACCCTTGCACAGACACAACAACACTGGGCCTCTGCCATTAAAGAGACTCCCAAAACCCACAACGTTCGCACCCTCTCTCTCTAAATCATTTCTGCCCGACACCACCTCCAAAATTGTGAATGTCCAGGGATTGCTCCCACACAAAGGATGCCAGCACTAAAAGATATTGCTGGTCCTCACCCTCCCATGGCAACCCTTCCACAGACACAACAACACTGCGCCTCTGCCATTAAAGAGACTCCCAAAACCCACAACGTTCGCACCCTCTCTCTCTAAATCATTTATGCCCGACACCAGCTCCAAAATTGTGAACGTCCAGGGATTGCTCCCACACAAAGGATGCCAGTACTAAAAGATATTGCTGGTCCTCACCCTCCCATGGCAACCCTTCCACAGACACAACAACACTGCGCCTCTGCCATTAAAGAGACTCCCAAAACCCACAACGTTCGCACCCTCTCTCTCTAAATCATTTATGCCCGACACCACCTCCAAAATTGTGAACGTCCAGGGATTGCTCCCACACTAAGGATGCCAGTACTAAAAGCTATTGCTGGTCCTCACCCTCCCATGGCAACCCTTGCACAGACACAACAACACTGGGCCTCTGACATTAAAGAGACTCCCAAAACCCACAACGTTCGCACCCTCTCTCTCACTCATTTTTGCCCGACACCAGCTCCAAAATTGTGAACGTCCAGGGATTGCTCCCACACAAAGGATGCCAGCACTAAAAGATATTGCTGGTCCTCACCCTCCCATGGCAACCCTTGCACAGACACAACAACACTGGGCCTCTGCCATTAAAGAGACTCCCAAAACGCACAATGTTCGCACCCTCTCTCTGAATCTTTTTTACCCGACACCAGCTCCAAAATTGTGAACGTCCAGGGATTGCTCCCACACTAAGGATGCCAGCACTAAAAGCTGTTGCTGGTCCTCACCCTCCCATGGCAACCCTTGCACAGACACAACAACACTGCGCCTCTGACATTAAAGAGACTCCCAAAACGCACAATGTTCGCACCCTCTCTCTGAATCTTTTTTACCCGACACCAGCTCCAAAATTGTGAACGTCCAGGGATTGCTCCCACACAAAGGATGCCAGCACTAAAAGCTATTGCTGGTCCTCACCCTCCCATGGCAACCCTTGCACAGACACAACAACACTGCGCCTCTGCCATTAAAGAGACTCCCAAAACCCACAACGTTCGCACCCTCTCTCTCTAAATCATTTATGCCCGACACCAGCTCCAAAATTGTGAACGTCCAGGGATTGCTCCCACACAAAGGATGCCAGCACTAAAAGCTGTTGCTGCTCCTCACCCTCCCATGGCAACCCTTACACAGACACACCAACACTGGGCCTCTGCCATTAAACAGACTCCCAAAACCCACAACGTTCGCTCCCTCTCTCTCTAAATCTATTTGCCCGACACCAGCTCCAAAACTGTGAACGTCCAGGGATTGCTCCCACACTAAGGATGCCAGCACTAAAAGCTCTTGCTTGTCCTCACCCTCCCATGGCAACCCTTGCACAGACACACCAACACTGGGCCTCCGCCATTAAAGAGACTCCCAAAACCCACAACGTTCGCTCCCTCTCTCTCTAAATCTTTTATGCCCGACACCACCTCCAAAACTGTGAAAGTCCAGGGATTGCTCCCACACAAAGGATGCCAGCACTAAAAGCTCTTGCTGGTCCTCACCCTCCCATGGCAACCCTTGCACAGACACACCAACACTGCGCCTCCGCCATTGAAGAGACTCCCAAAACCCACAACGTTCGCACCCTCTCTCTCATTCAATTTTGCATGACACCACCTCCAAAACTGTGAACGTCCAGGGATTGCTCCCACACTAAGGATGCCAGCACTAAAAGCTGTTGCTGGTCCTCACCCTCCCATGGCAACCCTTGCACAGACACACCAACACTGGGCCTCTGCCATTAAAGAGACTCCCAAAACCCACAACGTTCGCACCCTCTCTCTCTAAATCTATTTTGCCCGACACCAGCTCCAAAATTGTGAACGTCCAGGGATTGCTCCCACACTAAGGATGCCAGCACTAAAAGCTGTTGCTGGTCCTCACCCTCCCATGGCAACCCTTGCACAGACACAACAACACTGCGCCTCTGACATTAAAGAGACTCCCAAAACGCACAATGTTCGCACCCTCTCTCTGAATCTTTTTTACCCGACACCAGCTCCAAAATTGTGAACGTCCAGGGATTGCTCCCACACAAAGGATGCCAGCACTAAAAGCTATTGCTGGTCCTCACCCTCCCATGGCAACCCTTGCACAGACACAACAACACTGCGCCTCTGCCATTAAAGAGACTCCCAAAACCCACAACGTTCGCACCCTCTCTCTCTAAATCATTTATGCCCGACACCAGCTCCAAAATTGTGAACGTCCAGGGATTGCTCCCACACAAAGGATGCCAGCACTAAAAGCTGTTGCTGCTCCTCACCCTCCCATGGCAACCCTTACACAGACACACCAACACTGGGCCTCTGCCATTAAACAGACTCCCAAAACCCACAACGTTCGCTCCCTCTCTCTCTAAATCTATTTGCCCGACACCAGCTCCAAAACTGTGAACGTCCAGGGATTGCTCCCACACTAAGGATGCCAGCACTAAAAGCTCTTGCTTGTCCTCACCCTCCCATGGCAACCCTTGCACAGACACACCAACACTGGGCCTCCGCCATTAAAGAGACTCCCAAAACCCACAACGTTCGCTCCCTCTCTCTCTAAATCTTTTATGCCCGACACCACCTCCAAAACTGTGAAAGTCCAGGGATTGCTCCCACACAAAGGATGCCAGCACTAAAAGCTCTTGCTGGTCCTCACCCTCCCATGGCAACCCTTGCACAGACACACCAACACTGCGCCTCCGCCATTGAAGAGACTCCCAAAACCCACAACGTTCGCACCCTCTCTCTCATTCAATTTTGCATGACACCACCTCCAAAACTGTGAACGTCCAGGGATTGCTCCCACACTAAGGATGCCAGCACTAAAAGCTGTTGCTGGTCCTCACCCTCCCATGGCAACCCTTGCACAGACACAACAACACTGGGCCTCTGCCATTAAAGAGACTCCCAAAACCCACAACGTTCGCACCCTCTCTCTCTAAATCATTTATGCCCGACACCAGCTCCAAAATTGTGAATGTCCAGGGATTGCTCCCACACAAAGGATGCCAGCACTAAAAGATATTGCTGGTCCTCACCCTCCCATGGCAACCCTTCCACAGACACAACAACACTGCGCCTCTGCCATTAAAGAGACTCCCAAAACCCACAACGTTCGCACCCTCTCTCTCTAAATCATTTATGCCCGACACCACCTCCAAAATTGTGAACGTCCAGGGATTGCTCCCACACTAAGGATGCCAGTACTAAAAGCTATTGCTGGTCCTCACCCTCCCATGGCAACCCTTGCACAGACACAACAACACTGGGCCTCTGACATTAAAGAGACTCCCAAAACCCACAACGTTCGCACCCTCTCTCTCACTCATTTTTGCCCGACACCACCTCCAAAATTGTGAACGTCCAGGGATTGCTCCCACACAAAGGATGCCAGCACTAAAAGATATTGCTGGTCCTCACCCTCCCATGGCAACCCTTGCACAGACACAACAACACTGGGCCTCTGCCATTAAAGAGACTCCCAAAACGCACAATGTTCGCACCCTCTCTCTGAATCTTTTTTACCCGACACCAGCTCCAAAATTGTGAACGTCCAGGGATTGCTCCCACACTAAGGATGCCAGCACTAAAAGCTGTTGCTGGTCCTCACCCTCCCATGGCAACCCTTGCACAGACACAACAACACTGCGCCTCTGACATTAAAGAGACTCCCAAAATGCACAATGTTCGCACCCTCTCTCTGAATCTTTTTTACCCGACACCAGCTCCAAAATTGTGAACGTCCAGGGATTGCTCCCACACAAAGGATGCCAGCACTAAAAGCTATTGCTGGTCCTCACCCTCCCATGGCAACCCTTGCACAGACACAACAACACTGCGCCTCTGCCATTAAAGAGACTCCCAAAACCCACAACGTTCGCACCCTCTCTCTCTAAATCATTTATGCCCGACACCAGCTCCAAAATTGTGAACGTCCAGGGATTGCTCCCACACTAAGGATGCCAGTACTAAAAGCTATTGCTGGTCCTCACCCTCCCATGGCAACCCTTGCACAGACACAACAACACTGCGCCTCTGACATTAAAGAGACTCCCAAAACCCACAACGTTCGCACCCTCTCTCTCACTCATTTTTGCCCGACACCACCTCCAAAATTGTGAACGTCCAGGGATTGCTCCCACACAAAGGATGCCAGCACTAAAAGATATTGCTGGTCCTCACCCTCCCATGGCAACCCTTCCACAGACACACCAACACTGCGCCTCTGCCATTAAAGAGACTCCCAAAACCCACAACGTTCGCACCCTCTCTCTCTAAATCATTTATGCCCGACACCAGCTCCAAAATTGTGAACGTCCAGGGATTGCTCCCACACAAAGGATGCCAGTACTAAAAGATATTGCTGGTCCTCACCCTCCCATGGCAACCCTTCCACAGACACAACAACACTGCGCCTCTGCCATTAAAGAGACTCCCAAAACCCACAACGTTCGCACCCTCTCTCTCTAAATCATTTATGCCCGACACCACCTCCAAAATTGTGAACGTCCAGAGATTGCTCCCACACTAAGGATGCCAGTACTAAAAGCTATTGCTGGTCCTCACTCTCCCATGGCAACCCTTGCACAGACACACCAACACTGCGCCTCTGCCATTAAAGAGACTCCCAAAACCCACAACGTTCGCACCCTCTCTCTCACTCATTTTTGCCCGACACCAGCTCCAAAATTGTGAACGTCCAGGGATTGCTCCCACACAAAGGATGCCAGCACTAAAAGATATTGCTGGTCCTCACCCTCCCATGGCAACCCTTGCACAGACACAACAACACTGCGCCTCTGCCATTAAAGAGACTCCCAAAACCCACAACGTTCGCACCCTCTCTCTCTAAAACATTTATGCCCGACACCACCTCCAAAATTGTGAACGTCCAGGGATTGCTCCCACACAAAGGATGCCAGTACTAAAAGATATTGCTGGTCCTCACCCTCCCATGGCAACCCTTGCACAGACACAACAACACTGCGCCTCTGCCATTAAAGAGACTCCCAAAACCCACAACGTTCGCACCCTCTCTCTCTAAATCATTTATGCCCGACACCAGCTCCAAAATTGTGAACGTCCAGGGATTGCTCCCACACTAAGGATGCCAGTACTAAAAGATATTGCTGGTCCTCACCCTCCCATGGCAACCCTTGCACAGACACAACAACACTGCGCCTCTGACATTAAAGAGACTCCCAAAACGCACAATGTTCGCACCCTCTCTCTCTAAATCGTTTCTGCCCAACACCAGCTCCAAAATTGTGAACGTCCAGGGATTGCTCCCACACTAAGGATGCCAGCACTAAAAGCTGTTGCTGGTCCTCACCCTCCCATGGCAACCCTTGCACAGACACAACAACACTGCGCCTCTGCCATTAAAGAGACTCCCAAAACCCACAACGTTCGCACCCTCTCTCTCTAAATCATTTCTGCCCGACACCACCTCCAAAATTGTGAATGTCCAGGGATTGCTCCCACACAAAGGATGCCAGCACTAAAAGATATTGCTGGTCCTCACCCTCCCATGGCAACCCTTCCACAGACACAACAACACTGCGCCTCTGCCATTAAAGAGACTCCCAAAACCCACAACGTTCGCACCCTCTCTCTCTAAATCATTTATGCCCGACACCAGCTCCAAAATTGTGAACGTCCAGGGATTGCTCCCACACAAAGGATGCCAGTACTAAAAGATATTGCTGGTCCTCACCCTCCCATGGCAACCCTTGCACAGACACAACAACACTGCGCCTCTGCCATTAAAGAGACTCCCAAAACCCACAACGTTCGCACCCTCTCTCTCTAAATCATTTATGCCCGACACCAGCTCCAAAATTGTGAACGTCCAGGGATTGCTCCCACACTAAGGATGCCAGTACTAAAAGCTATTGCTGGTCCTCACCCTCCCATGGCAACCCTTCCACAGACACAACAACACTGCGCCTCTGCCATTAAAGAGACTCCCAAAACCCACAACGTTCGCACCCTCTCTCTCACTCATTTTTGCCCGACACCAGCTCCAAAATTGTGAACGTCCAGGGATTGCTCCCACACAAAGGATGCCAGCACTAAAAGATATTGCTGGTCCTCACCCTCCCATGGCAACCCTTGCACAGACACAACAACACTGCGCCTCTGACATTAAAGAGACTCCCAAAACCCACAACGTTCGCACCCTCTCTCTCTAAATCATTTATGCCCGACACCACCTCCAAAATTGTGAACGTCCAGAGATTGCTCCCACACTAAGGATGCCAGTACTAAAAGCTATTGCTGGTCCTCACTCTCCCATGGCAACCCTTGCACAGACACAACAACACTGCGCCTCTGCCATTAAAGAGACTCCCAAAACCCACAACGTTCGCACCCTCTCTCTCACTCATTTTTGCCCGACACCAGCTCCAAAATTGTGAACGTCCAGGGATTGCTCCCACACAAAGGATGCCAGCACTAAAAGATATTGCTGGTCCTCACCCTCCCATGGCAACCCTTGCACAGACACAACAACACTGCGCCTCTGCCATTAAAGAGACTCCCAAAACCCACAACGTTCGCACCCTCTCTCTCTAAAACATTTATGCCCGACACCACCTCCAAAATTGTGAACGTCCAGGGATTGCTCCCACACAAAGGATGCCAGTACTAAAAGATATTGCTGGTCCTCACCCTCCCATGGCAACCCTTGCACAGACACAACAACACTGCGCCTCTGCCATTAAAGAGACTCCCAAAACCCACAACGTTCGCACCCTCTCTCTCTAAATCATTTATGCCCGACACCAGCTCCAAAATTGTGAACGTCCAGGGATTGCTCCCACACTAAGGATGCCAGTACTAAAAGATATTGCTGGTCCTCACCCTCCCATGGCAACCCTTGCACAGACACAACAACACTGCGCCTCTGACATTAAAGAGACTCCCAAAACGCACAATGTTCGCACCCTCTCTCTCTAAATCGTTTCTGCCCAACACCACCTCCAAAATTGTGAACGTCCAGGGATTGCTCCCACACTAAGGATGCCAGCACTAAAAGCTGTTGCTGGTCCTCACCCTCCCATGGCAACCCTTGCACAGACACAACAACACTGCGCCTCTGCCATTAAAGAGACTCCCAAAACCCACAACGTTCGCACCCTCTCTCTCTAAATCATTTCTGCCCGACACCACCTCCAAAATTGTGAATGTCCAGGGATTGCTCCCACACAAAGGATGCCAGCACTAAAAGATATTGCTGGTCCTCACCCTCCCATGGCAACCCTTCCACAGACACACCAACACTGGGCCTCTGCCATTAAAGAGACTCCCAAAACCCACAACGTTCGCACCCTCTCTCTCTAAATCATTTATGCCCGACACCAGCTCCAAAATTGTGAATGTCCAGGGATTGCTCCCACACAAAGGATGCCAGCACTAAAAGATATTGCTGGTCCTCACCCTCCCATGGCAACCCTTCCACAGACACAACAACACTGCGCCTCTGCCATTAAAGAGACTCCCAAAACCCACAACGTTCGCACCCTCTCTCTCTAAATCATTTATGCCCGACACCAGCTCCAAAATTGTGAACGTCCAGGGATTGCTCCCACACAAAGGATGCCAGTACTAAAAGATATTGCTGGTCCTCACCCTCCCATGGCAACCCTTCCACAGACACAACAACACTGCGCCTCTGCCATTAAAGAGACTCCCAAAACCCACAACGTTCGCACCCTCTCTCTCTAAATCATTTATGCCCGACACCACCTCCAAAATTGTGAACGTCCAGGGATTGCTCCCACACTAAGGATGCCAGTACTAAAAGCTATTGCTGGTCCTCACCCTCCCATGGCAACCCTTGCACAGACACAACAACACTGGGCCTATGCCATTAAAGAGACTCCCAAAACGCACAATGTTCGCACCCTCTCTCTGAATCTTTTTTACCCGACACCAGCTCCAAAATTGTGAACGTCCAGGGATTGCTCCCACACTAAGGATGCCAGCACTAAAAGCTGTTGCTGGTCCTCACCCTCCCATGGCAACCCTTGCACAGACACAACAACACTGCGCCTCTGACATTAAAGAGACTCCCAAAATGCACAATGTTCGCACCCTCTCTCTGAATCTTTTTTACCCGACACCAGCTCCAAAATTGTGAACGTCCAGGGATTGCTCCCACACAAAGGATGCCAGCACTAAAAGCTATTGCTGGTCCTCACCCTCCCATGGCAACCCTTGCACAGACACAACAACACTGCGCCTCTGCCATTAAAGAGACTCCCAAAACCCACAACGTTCGCACCCTCTCTCTCTAAATCATTTATGCCCGACACCAGCTCCAAAATTGTGAACGTCCAGGGATTGCTCCCACACAAAGGATGCCAGCACTAAAAGCTATTGCTGGTCCTCACCCTCCCATGGCAACCCTTGCACAGACACAACAACACTGCGCCTCTGACATTAAAGAGACTCCCAAAACCCACAACGTTCGCACCCTCTCTCTCACTCATTTTTGCCCGACACCACCTCCAAAATTGTGAACGTCCAGGGATTGCTCCCACACAAAGGATGCCAGCACTAAAAGATATTGCTGGTCCTCACCCTCCCATGGCAACCCTTCCACAGACACACCAACACTGCGCCTCTGCCATTAAAGAGACTCCCAAAACCCACAACGTTCGCACCCTCTCTCTCTAAATCATTTATGCCCGACACCAGCTCCAAAATTGTGAACGTCCAGGGATTGCTCCCACACAAAGGATGCCAGTACTAAAAGATATTGCTGGTCCTCACCCTCCCATGGCAACCCTTCCACAGACACAACAACACTGCGCCTCTGCCATTAAAGAGACTCCCAAAACCCACAACGTTCGCACCCTCTCTCTCTAAATCATTTATGCCCGACACCACCTCCAAAATTGTGAACGTCCAGAGATTGCTCCCACACTAAGGATGCCAGTACTAAAAGCTATTGCTGGTCCTCACTCTCCCATGGCAACCCTTGCACAGACACAACAACACTGCGCCTCTGCCATTAAAGAGACTCCCAAAACCCACAACGTTCGCACCCTCTCTCTCACTCATTTTTGCCCGACACCAGCTCCAAAATTGTGAACGTCCAGGGATTGCTCCCACACAAAGGATGCCAGCACTAAAAGATATTGCTGGTCCTCACCCTCCCATGGCAACCCTTGCACAGACACAACAACACTGCACCTCTGCCATTAAAGAGACTCCCAAAACCCACAACGTTCGCACCCTCTCTCTCTAAAACATTTATGCCCGACACCACCTCCAAAATTGTGAACGTCCAGGGATTGCTCCCACACAAAGGATGCCAGTACTAAAAGATATTGCTGGTCCTCACCCTCCCATGGCAACCCTTGCACAGACACAACAACACTGCGCCTCTGCCATTAAAGAGACTCCCAAAACCCACAACGTTCGCACCCTCTCTCTCTAAATCATTTATGCCCGACACCAGCTCCAAAATTGTGAACGTCCAGGGATTGCTCCCACACTAAGGATGCCAGTACTAAAAGATATTGCTGGTCCTCACCCTCCCATGGCAACCCTTGCACAGACACAACAACACTGCGCCTCTGACATTAAAGAGACTCCCAAAACGCACAATGTTCGCACCCTCTCTCTCTAAATCGTTTCTGCCCAACACCAGCTCCAAAATTGTGAACGTCCAGGGATTGCTCCCACACTAAGGATGCCAGCACTAAAAGCTGTTGCTGGTCCTCACCCTCCCATGGCAACCCTTGCACAGACACAACAACACTGCGCCTCTGCCATTAAAGAGACTCCCAAAACCCACAACGTTCGCACCCTCTCTCTCTAAATCATTTCTGCCCGACACCACCTCCAAAATTGTGAATGTCCAGGGATTGCTCCCACACAAAGGATGCCAGCACTAAAAGATATTGCTGGTCCTCACCCTCCCATGGCAACCCTTCCACAGACACAACAACACTGCGCCTCTGCCATTAAAGAGACTCCCAAAACCCACAACGTTCGCACCCTCTCTCTCTAAATCATTTATGCCCGACACCAGCTCCAAAATTGTGAACGTCCAGGGATTGCTCCCACACAAAGGATGCCAGTACTAAAAGATATTGCTGGTCCTCACCCTCCCATGGCAACCCTTGCACAGACACAACAACACTGCGCCTCTGCCATTAAAGAGACTCCCAAAACCCACAACGTTCGCACCCTCTCTCTCTAAATCATTTATGCCCGACACCAGCTCCAAAATTGTGAACGTCCAGGGATTGCTCCCACACTAAGGATGCCAGTACTAAAAGCTATTGCTGGTCCTCACCCTCCCATGGCAACCCTTCCACAGACACAACAACACTGCGCCTCTGCCATTAAAGAGACTCCCAAAACCCACAACGTTCGCACCCTCTCTCTCACTCATTTTTGCCCGACACCAGCTCCAAAATTGTGAACGTCCAGGGATTGCTCCCACACAAAGGATGCCAGCACTAAAAGATATTGCTGGTCCTCACCCTCCCATGGCAACCCTTGCACAGACACAACAACACTGCGCCTCTGACATTAAAGAGACTCCCAAAACCCACAACGTTCGCACCCTCTCTCTCTAAGTCATTTCTGCCCAACACCACCTCCAAAATTGTGAATGTCCAGGGATTGCTCCCACACTAAGGATGCCAGCACTAAAAGCTGTTGCTGGTCCTCACCCTCCCATGGCAACCCTTCCACAGACACAACAACACTGCGCCTCTGCCATTAAAGAGACTCCCAAAACCCACAACGTTCGCACCCTCTCTCTCACTCATTTTTGCCCGACACCAGCTCCAAAATTGTGAACGTCCAGGGATTGCTCCCACACAAAGGATGCCAGCACTAAAAGATATTGCTGGTCCTCACCCTCCCATGGCAACCCTTGCACAGACACAACAACACTGCGCCTCTGCCATTAAAGAGACTCCCAAAACCCACAACGTTCGCACCCTCTCTCTCTAAAACATTTATGCCCGACACCACCTCCAAAATTGTGAACGTCCAGGGATTGCTCCCACACAAAGGATGCCAGTACTAAAAGATATTGCTGGTCCTCACCCTCCCATGGCAACCCTTGCACAGACACAACAACACTGCGCCTCTGCCATTAAAGAGACTCCCAAAACCCACAACGTTCGCACCCTCTCTCTCTAAATCATTTATGCCCGACACCAGCTCCAAAATTGTGAACGTCCAGGGATTGCTCCCACACTAAGGATGCCAGTACTAAAAGATATTGCTGGTCCTCACCCTCCCATGGCAACCCTTGCACAGACACAACAACACTGCGCCTCTGACATTAAAGAGACTCCCAAAACGCACAATGTTCGCACCCTCTCTCTCTAAATCGTTTCTGCCCAACACCAGCTCCAAAATTGTGAACGTCCAGGGATTGCTCCCACACTAAGGATGCCAGCACTAAAAGCTGTTGCTGGTCCTCACCCTCCCATGGCAACCCTTGCACAGACACAACAACACTGCGCCTCTGCCATTAAAGAGACTCCCAAAACCCACAACGTTCGCACCCTCTCTCTCTAAATCATTTCTGCCCGACACCACCTCCAAAATTGTGAATGTCCAGGGATTGCTCCCACACAAAGGATGCCAGCACTAAAAGATATTGCTGGTCCTCACCCTCCCATGGCAACCCTTCCACAGACACACCAACACTGGGCCTCTGCCATTAAAGAGACTCCCAAAACCCACAACGTTCGCACCCTCTCTCTCTAAATCATTTATGCCCGACACCATCTCCAAAATTGTGAACGTCCAGGGATTGCTCCCACACAAAGGATGCCAGTACTAAAAGATATTGCTGGTCCTCACCCTCCCATGGCAACCCTTGCACAGACACAACAACACTGCGCCTCTGCCATTAAAGAGACTCCCAAAACCCACAACGTTCGCACCCTCTCTCTCTAAATCATTTATGCCCGACACCAGCTCCAAAATTGTGAACGTCCAGGGATTGCTCCCACACTAAGGATGCCAGTACTAAAAGCTATTGCTGGTCCTCACCCTCCCATGGCAACCCTTCCACAGACACAACAACACTGCGCCTCTGCCATTAAAGAGACTCCCAAAACCCACAACGTTCGCACCCTCTCTCTCACTCATTTTTGCCCGACACCAGCTCCAAAATTGTGAACGTCCAGGGATTGCTCCCACACAAAGGATGCCAGCACTAAAAGATATTGCTGGTCCTCACCCTCCCATGGCAACCCTTGCACAGACACAACAACACTGCGCCTCTGCCATTAAAGAGACTCCCAAAACCCACAACGTTCGCACCCTCTCTCTCTAAATCATTTATGCCCGACACCAGCTCCAAAATTGTGAACGTCCAGGGATTGCTCCCACACAAAGGATGCCAGTACTAAAAGATATTGCTGGTCCTCACCCTCCCATGGCAACCCTTGCACAGACACAACAACACTGCACCTCTGCCATTAAAGAGACTCCCAAAACCCACAACGTTCGCACCCTCTCTCTCTAAATCATTTATGCCCGACACCAGCTCCAAAATTGTGAACGTCCAGGGATTGCTCCCACACTAAGGATGCCAGTACTAAAAGCTATTGCTGGTCCTCACCCTCCCATGGCAACCCTTCCACAGACACAACAACACTGCGCCTCTGCCATTAAAGAGACTCCCAAAACCCACAACGTTCGCACCCTCTCTCTCACTCATTTTTGCCCGACACCAGCTCCAAAATTGTGAACGTCCAGGGATTGCTCCCACACAAAGGATGCCAGCACTAAAAGATATTGCTGGTCCTCACCCTCCCATGGCAACCCTTGCACAGACACAACAACACTGCGCCTCTGCCATTAAAGAGACTCCCAAAACCCACAACGTTCGCACCCTCTCTCTCTAAATCATTTATGCCCGACACCACCTCCAAAATTGTGAACGTCCAGAGATTGCTCCCACACTAAGGATGCCAGTACTAAAAGCTATTGCTGGTCCTCACTCTCCCATGGCAACCCTTGCACAGACACAACAACACTGCGCCTCTGCCATTAAAGAGACTCCCAAAACCCACAACGTTCGCACCCTCTCTCTCACTCATTTTTGCCCGACACCAGCTCCAAAATTGTGAACGTCCAGGGATTGCTCCCACACAAAGGATGCCAGCACTAAAAGATATTGCTGGTCCTCACCCTCCCATGGCAACCCTTGCACAGACACAACAACACTGCGCCTCTGCCATTAAAGAGACTCCCAAAACCCACAACGTTCGCACCCTCTCTCTCTAAAACATTTATGCCCGACACCACCTCCAAAATTGTGAACGTCCAGGGATTGCTCCCACACAAAGGATGCCAGTACTAAAAGATATTGCTGGTCCTCACCCTCCCATGGCAACCCTTCCACAGACACAACAACACTGCGCCTCTGCCATTAAAGAGACTCCCAAAACCCACAACGTTCGCACCCTCTCTCTCTAAATCATTTATGCCCGACACCAGCTCCAAAATTGTGAACGTCCAGGGATTGCTCCCACACTAAGGATGCCAGTACTAAAAGATATTGCTGGTCCTCACCCTCCCATGGCAACCCTTGCACAGACACAACAACACTGCGCCTCTGACATTAAAGAGACTCCCAAAACGCACAATGTTCGCACCCTCTCTCTCTAAATCGTTTCTGCCCAACACCAGCTCCAAAATTGTGAACGTCCAGGGATTGCTCCCACACTAAGGATGCCAGCACTAAAAGCTGTTGCTGGTCCTCACCCTCCCATGGCAACCCTTGCACAGACACAACAACACTGCGCCTCTGCCATTAAAGAGACTCCCAAAACCCACAACGTTCGCACCCTCTCTCTCTAAATCATTTCTGCCCGACACCACCTCCAAAATTGTGAATGTCCAGGGATTGCTCCCACACTAAGGATGCCAGCACTAAAAGATATTGCTGGTCCTCACCCTCCCATGGCAACCCTTCCACAGACACACCAACACTGGGCCTCTGCCATTAAAGAGACTCCCAAAACCCACAACGTTCGCACCCTCTCTCTCTAAATCATTTATGCCCGACACCAGCTCCAAAATTGTGAATGTCCAGGGATTGCTCCCACACAAAGGATGCCAGCACTAAAAGATATTGCTGGTCCTCACCCTCCCATGGCAACCCTTCCACAGACACAACAACACTGCGCCTCTGCCATTAAAGAGACTCCCAAAACCCACAACGTTCGCACCCTCTCTCTCTAAATCATTTATGCCCGACACCAGCTCCAAAATTGTGAACGTCCAGGGATTGCTCCCACACAAAGGATGCCAGTACTAAAAGATATTGCTGGTCCTCACCCTCCCATGGCAACCCTTCCACAGACACAACAACACTGCGCCTCTGCCATTAAAGAGACTCCCAAAACCCACAACGTTCGCACCCTCTCTCTCTAAATCATTTATGCCCGACACCACCTCCAAAATTGTGAACGTCCAGGGATTGCTCCCACACTAAGGATGCCAGTACTAAAAGCTATTGCTGGTCCTCACCCTCCCATGGCAACCCTTGCACAGACACAACAACACTGGGCCTCTGACATTAAAGAGACTCCCAAAACCCACAACGTTCGCACCCTCTCTCTCACTCATTTTTGCCCGACACCACCTCCAAAATTGTGAACGTCCAGGGATTGCTCCCACACAAAGGATGCCAGCACTAAAAGATATTGCTGGTCCTCACCCTCCCATGGCAACCCTTGCACAGACACAACAACACTGGGCCTCTGCCATTAAAGAGACTCCCAAAACGCACAATGTTCGCACCCTCTCTCTGAATCTTTTTTACCCGACACCAGCTCCAAAATTGTGAACGTCCAGGGATTGCTCCCACACTAAGGATGCCAGCACTAAAAGCTGTTGCTGGTCCTCACCCTCCCATGGCAACCCTTGCACAGACACAACAACACTGCGCCTCTGACATTAAAGAGACTCCCAAAATGCACAATGTTCGCACCCTCTCTCTGAATCTTTTTTACCCGACACCAGCTCCAAAATTGTGAACGTCCAGGGATTGCTCCCACACAAAGGATGCCAGCACTAAAAGCTATTGCTGGTCCTCACCCTCCCATGGCAACCCTTGCACAGACACAACAACACTGCGCCTCTGCCATTAAAGAGACTCCCAAAACCCACAACGTTCGCACCCTCTCTCTCTAAATCATTTATGCCCGACACCAGCTCCAAAATTGTGAACGTCCAGGGATTGCTCCCACACTAAGGATGCCAGTACTAAAAGCTATTGCTGGTCCTCACCCTCCCATGGCAACCCTTGCACAGACACAACAACACTGCGCCTCTGACATTAAAGAGAATCCCAAAACCCACAACGTTCGCACCCTCTCTCTCACTCATTTTTGCCCGACACCACCTCCAAAATTGTGAACGTCCAGGGATTGCTCCCACACAAAGGATGCCAGCACTAAAAGATATTGCTGGTCCTCACCCTCCCATGGCAACCCTTCCACAGACACACCAACACTGCGCCTCTGCCATTAAAGAGACTCCCAAAACCCACAACGTTCGCACCCTCTCTCTCTAAATCATTTATGCCCGACACCAGCTCCAAAATTGTGAACGTCCAGGGATTGCTCCCACACAAAGGATGCCAGTACTAAAAGATATTGCTGGTCCTCACCCTCCCATGGCAACCCTTCCACAGACACAACAACACTGCGCCTCTGCCATTAAAGAGACTCCCAAAACCCACAACGTTCGCACCCTCTCTCTCTAAATCATTTATGCCCGACACCACCTCCAAAATTGTGAACGTCCAGAGATTGCTCCCACACTAAGGATGCCAGTACTAAAAGCTATTGCTGGTCCTCACTCTCCCATGGCAACCCTTGCACAGACACAACAACACTGCGCCTCTGCCATTAAAGAGACTCCCAAAACCCACAACGTTCGCACCCTCTCTCTCACTCATTTTTGCCCGACACCAGCTCCAAAATTGTGAACGTCCAGGGATTGCTCCCACACAAAGGATGCCAGCACTAAAAGATATTGCTGGTCCTCACCCTCCCATGGCAACCCTTGCACAGACACAACAACACTGCGCCTCTGCCATTAAAGAGACTCCCAAAACCCACAACGTTCGCACCCTCTCTCTCTAAAACATTTATGCCCGACACCACCTCCAAAATTGTGAACGTCCAGGGATTGCTCCCACACAAAGGATGCCAGTACTAAAAGATATTGCTGGTCCTCACCCTCCCATGGCAACCCTTGCACAGACACAACAACACTGCGCCTCTGCCATTAAAGAGACTCCCAAAACCCACAACGTTCGCACCCTCTCTCTCTAAATCATTTATGCCCGACACCAGCTCCAAAATTGTGAACGTCCAGGGATTGCTCCCACACTAAGGATGCCAGTACTAAAAGATATTGCTGGTCCTCACCCTCCCATGGCAACCCTTGCACAGACACAACAACACTGCGCCTCTGACATTAAAGAGACTCCCAAAACGCACAATGTTCGCACCCTCTCTCTCTAAATCGTTTCTGCCCAACACCAGCTCCAAAATTGTGAACGTCCAGGGATTGCTCCCACACTAAGGATGCCAGCACTAAAAGCTGTTGCTGGTCCTCACCCTCCCATGGCAACCCTTGCACAGACACAACAACACTGCGCCTCTGACATTAAAGAGACTCCCAAAACCCACAACGTTCGCACCCTCTCTCTCTAAATCATTTCTGCCCGACACCACCTCCAAAATTGTGAATGTCCAGGGATTGCTCCCACACAAAGGATGCCAGCACTAAAAGATATTGCTGGTCCTCACCCTCCCATGGCAACCCTTCCACAGACACAACAACACTGCACCTCTGCCATTAAAGAGACTCCCAAAACCCACAACGTTCGCACCCTCTCTCTCTAAATCATTTATGCCCGACACCAGCTCCAAAATTGTGAACGTCCAGGGATTGCTCCCACACAAAGGATGCCAGTACTAAAAGATATTGCTGGTCCTCACCCTCCCATGGCAACCCTTCCACAGACACAACAACACTGCGCCTCTGCCATTAAAGAGACTCCCAAAACCCACAACGTTCGCACCCTCTCTCTCTAAATCATTTATGCCCGACACCAGCTCCAAAATTGTGAACGTCCAGGGATTGCTCCCACACTAAGGATGCCAGTACTAAAAGCTATTGCTGGTCCTCACCCTCCCATGGCAACCCTTCCACAGACACAACAACACTGCGCCTCTGCCATTAAAGAGACTCCCAAAACCCACAACGTTCGCACCCTCTCTCTCACTCATTTTTGCCCGACACCAGCTCCAAAATTGTGAACGTCCAGGGATTGCTCCCACACAAAGGATGCCAGCACTAAAAGATATTGCTGGTCCTCACCCTCCCATGGCAACCCTTGCACAGACACAACAACACTGCGCCTCTGACATTAAAGAGACTCCCAAAACCCACAACGTTCGCACCCTCTCTCTCTAAATCATTTATGCCCGACACCACCTCCAAAATTGTGAACGTCCAGAGATTGCTCCCACACTAAGGATGCCAGTACTAAAAGCTATTGCTGGTCCTCACTCTCCCATGGCAACCCTTGCACAGACACAACAACACTGCGCCTCTGCCATTAAAGAGACTCCCAAAACCCACAACGTTCGCACCCTCTCTCTCACTCATTTTTGCCCGACACCAGCTCCAAAATTGTGAACGTCCAGGGATTGCTCCCACACAAAGGATGCCAGCACTAAAAGATATTGCTGGTCCTCACCCTCCCATGGCAACCCTTGCACAGACACAACAACACTGCGCCTCTGCCATTAAAGAGACTCCCAAAACCCACAACGTTCGCACCCTCTCTCTCTAAAACATTTATGCCCGACACCACCTCCAAAATTGTGAACGTCCAGGGATTGCTCCCACACAAAGGATGCCAGTACTAAAAGATATTGCTGGTCCTCACCCTCCCATGGCAACCCTTGCACAGACACAACAACACTGCGCCTCTGCCATTAAAGAGACTCCCAAAACCCACAACGTTCGCACCCTCTCTCTCTAAATCATTTATGCCCGACACCAGCTCCAAAATTGTGAACGTCCAGGGATTGCTCCCACACTAAGGATGCCAGTACTAAAAGATATTGCTGGTCCTCACCCTCCCATGGCAACCCTTGCACAGACACAACAACACTGCGCCTCTGACATTAAAGAGACTCCCAAAACGCACAATGTTCGCACCCTCTCTCTCTAAATCGTTTCTGCCCAACACCAGCTCCAAAATTGTGAACGTCCAGGGATTGCTCCCACACTAAGGATGCCAGCACTAAAAGCTGTTGCTGGTCCTCACCCTCCCATGGCAACCCTTGCACAGACACAACAACACTGCGCCTCTGCCATTAAAGAGACTCCCAAAACCCACAACGTTCGCACCCTCTCTCTCTAAATCATTTCTGCCCGACACCACCTCCAAAATTGTGAATGTCCAGGGATTGCTCCCACACAAAGGATGCCAGCACTAAAAGATATTGCTGGTCCTCACCCTCCCATGGCAACCCTTGCACAGACACACCAACACTGGGCCTCTGCCATTAAAGAGACTCCCAAAACCCACAACGTTCGCACCCTCTCTCTCTAAATCATTTATGCCCGACACCATCTCCAAAATTGTGAACGTCCAGGGATTGCTCCCACACAAAGGATGCCAGTACTAAAAGATATTGCTGGTCCTCACCCTCCCATGGCAACCCTTGCACAGACACAACAACACTGCGCCTCTGCCATTAAAGAGACTCCCAAAACCCACAACGTTCGCACCCTCTCTCTCTAAATCATTTATGCCCGACACCAGCTCCAAAATTGTGAACGTCCAGGGATTGCTCCCACACTAAGGATGCCAGTACTAAAAGCTATTGCTGGTCCTCACCCTCCCATGGCAACCCTTCCACAGACACAACAACACTGCGCCTCTGCCATTAAAGAGACTCCCAAAACCCACAACGTTCGCACCCTCTCTCTCACTCATTTTTGCCCGACACCAGCTCCAAAATTGTGAACGTCCAGGGATTGCTCCCACACAAAGGATGCCAGCACTAAAAGATATTGCTGGTCCTCACCCTCCCATGGCAACCCTTGCACAGACACAACAACACTGCGCCTCTGCCATTAAAGAGACTCCCAAAACCCACAACGTTCGCACCCTCTCTCTCTAAAACATTTATGCCCGACACCAGCTCCAAAATTGTGAACGTCCAGGGATTGCTCCCACACAAAGGATGCCAGTACTAAAAGATATTGCTGGTCCTCACCCTCCCATGGCAACCCTTGCACAGACACAACAACACTGCACCTCTGCCATTAAAGAGACTCCCAAAACCCACAACGTTCGCACCCTCTCTCTCTAAATCATTTATGCCCGACACCAGCTCCAAAATTGTGAACGTCCAGGGATTGCTCCCACACTAAGGATGCCAGTACTAAAAGCTATTGCTGGTCCTCACCCTCCCATGGCAACCCTTCCACAGACACAACAACACTGCGCCTCTGCCATTAAAGAGACTCCCAAAACCCACAACGTTCGCACCCTCTCTCTCACTCATTTTTGCCCGACACCAGCTCCAAAATTGTGAACGTCCAGGGATTGCTCCCACACAAAGGATGCCAGCACTAAAAGATATTGCTGGTCCTCACCCTCCCATGGCAACCCTTGCACAGACACAACAACACTGCGCCTCTGCCATTAAAGAGACTCCCAAAACCCACAACGTTCGCACCCTCTCTCTCTAAATCATTTATGCCCGACACCACCTCCAAAATTGTGAACGTCCAGAGATTGCTCCCACACTAAGGATGCCAGTACTAAAAGCTATTGCTGGTCCTCACTCTCCCATGGCAACCCTTGCACAGACACAACAACACTGTGCCTCTGCCATTAAAGAGACTCCCAAAACCCACAACGTTCGCACCCTCTCTCTCACTCATTTTTGCCCGACACCAGCTCCAAAATTGTGAACGTCCAGGGATTGCTCCCACACAAAGGATGCCAGCACTAAAAGATATTGCTGGTCCTCACCCTCCCATGGCAACCCTTGCACAGACACAACAACACTGCGCCTCTGCCATTAAAGAGACTCCCAAAACCCACAACGTTCGCACCCTCTCTCTCTAAAACATTTATGCCCGACACCACCTCCAAAATTGTGAACGTCCAGGGATTGCTCCCACACAAAGGATGCCAGTACTAAAAGATATTGCTGGTCCTCACCCTCCCATGGCAACCCTTGCACAGACACAACAACACTGCGCCTCTGCCATTAAAGAGACTCCCAAAACCCACAACGTTCGCACCCTCTCTCTCTAAATCATTTATGCCCGACACCAGCTCCAAAATTGTGAACGTCCAGGGATTGCTCCCACACTAAGGATGCCAGTACTAAAAGATATTGCTGGTCCTCACCCTCCCATGGCAACCCTTGCACAGACACAACAACACTGCGCCTCTGACATTAAAGAGACTCCCAAAACGCACAATGTTCGCACCCTCTCTCTCTAAATCGTTTCTGCCCAACACCAGCTCCAAAATTGTGAACGTCCAGGGATTGCTCCCACACTAAGGATGCCAGCACTAAAAGCTGTTGCTGGTCCTCACCCTCCCATGGCAACCCTTGCACAGACACAACAACACTGCGCCTCTGCCATTAAAGAGACTCCCAAAACCCACAATGTTCGCACCCTCTCTCTCTAAATCATTTCTGCCCGACACCACCTCCAAAATTGTGAATGTCCAGGGATTGCTCCCACACAAAGGATGCCAGCACTAAAAGATATTGCTGGTCCTCACCCTCCCATGGCAACCCTTCCACAGACACAACAACACTGCGCCTCTGCCATTAAAGAGACTCCCAAAACCCACAACGTTCGCACCCTCTCTCTCTAAATCATTTATGCCCGACACCAGCTCCAAAATTGTGAACGTCCAGGGATTGCTCCCACACAAAGGATGCCAGTACTAAAAGATATTGCTGGTCCTCACCCTCCCATGGCAACCCTTGCACAGACACAACAACACTGCGCCTCTGCCATTAAAGAGACTCCCAAAACCCACAACGTTCGCACCCTCTCTCTCTAAATCATTTATGCCCGACACCAGCTCCAAAATTGTGAACGTCCAGGGATTGCTCCCACACTAAGGATGCCAGTACTAAAAGCTATTGCTGGTCCTCACCCTCCCATGGCAACCCTTCCACAGACACAACAACACTGCGCCTCTGACATTAAAGAGACTCCCAAAACCCACAACGTTCGCACCCTCTCTCTCACTCATTTTTGCCCGACACCAGCTCCAAAATTGTGAACGTCCAGGGATTGCTCCCACACAAAGGATGCCAGCACTAAAAGATATTGCTGGTCCTCACCCTCCCATGGCAACCCTTGCACAGACACAACAACACTGCGCCTCTGCCATTAAAGAGACTCCCAAAACCCACAACGTTCGCACCCTCTCTCTCTAAAACATTTATGCCCGACACCAGCTCCAAAATTGTGAACGTCCAGGGATTGCTCCCACACAAAGGATGCCAGTACTAAAAGATATTGCTGGTCCTCACCCTCCCATGGCAACCCTTGCACAGACACAACAACACTGCACCTCTGCCATTAAAGAGACTCCCAAAACCCACAACGTTCGCACCCTCTCTCTCTAAATCATTTATGCCCGACACCAGCTCCAAAATTGTGAACGTCCAGGGATTGCTCCCACACAAAGGATGCCAGTACTAAAAGCTATTGCTGGTCCTCACCCTCCCATGGCAACCCTTGCACAGACACAACAACACTGCGCCTCTGCCATTAAAGAGACTCCCAAAACCCACAACGTTCGCACCCTCTCTCTCACTCATTTTTGCCCGACACCACCTCCAAAATTGTGAACGTCCAGGGATTGCTCCCACACAAAGGATGCCAGCACTAAAAGATATTGCTGGTCCTCACCCTCCCATGGCAACCCTTGCACAGACACAACAACACTGCGCCTCTGCCATTAAAGAGACTCCCAAAACCCACAACGTTCGCACCCTCTCTCTCTAAATCATTTATGCCCGACACCAGCTCCAAAATTGTGAACGTCCAGGGATTGCTCCCACACAAAGGATGCCAGCACTAAAAGATATTGCTGGTCCTCACCCTCCCATGGCAACCCTTGCACAGACACAACAACACTGCGCCTCTGACATTAAAGAGACTCCCAAAACCCACAACCTTCGCACCCTCTCTCTCTAAATCGTTTCTGCCCGACACCAGCTCCAAAATTGTGAACGTCCAGGGATTGCTCCCACACAAAGGATGCCAGCACTAAAAGATATTGCTGGTCCTCACCCTCCCATGGCAACCCTTGCACAGACACACCAACACTGGGCCTCTGCCATTAAAGAGACTCCCAAAACCCACAACGTTCGCACCCTCTCTCTCTAAATCGTTTCTGCCCGACACCACCTCCAAAATTGTGAACGTCCAGGGATTGCTCCCACACAAAGGATGCCAGCACTAAAAGATATTGCTGGTCCTCACCCTCCCATGGCAACCCTTGCACAGACACACCAACACTGCGCCTCTGCCATTAAAGAGACTCCCAAAACCCACAACGTTCGCACCCTCTCTCTCTAAAACATTTATGCCCGACACCAGCTCCAAAATTGTGAACGTCCAGGGATTGCTCCCACACTAAGGATGCCAGCACTAAAAGCTGTTGCTGGTCCTCACCCTCCCATGGCAACCCTTCCACAGACACAACAACACTGGGCCTCTGCCATTAAAGAGACTCCCAAAACGCACAATGTTCGCACCCTCTCTCTGAATCTTTTTTACCCGACACCAGCTCCAAAATTGTGAACGTCCAGGGATTGCTCCCACACAAAGGATGCCAGCACTAAAAGATATTGCTGGTCCTCACCCTCCCATGGCAACCCTTGCACAGACACAACAACACTGCGCCTCTGCCATTAAAGAGACTCCCAAAACCCACAACGTTCGCACCCTCTCTCTCTAAGTCATTTCTGCCCGACACCACCTCCAAAATTGTGAATGTCCAGGGATTGCTCCCACACTAAGGATGCCAGCACTAAAAGCTGTTGCTGGTCCTCACCCTCCCATGGCAACCCTTGCACAGACACAACAACACTGCGCCTCTGACATTAAAGAGACTCCCAAAACGCACAATGTTCGCACCCTCTCTCTGAATCTTTTTTACC
Source organism: Morus bassanus (assembly GCA_031468815.1). NCBI lineage: Eukaryota > Metazoa > Chordata > Aves > Suliformes > Sulidae > Morus > Morus bassanus. The sequence goes on along the minus strand of CM062572.1, from coordinate 46,247,470 downwards.
CGACACCAGCTCCAAAATTGTGAACGTCCAGGGATTGCTCCCACACAAAGGATGCCAGCACTAAAAGCTATTGCTGGTCCTCACCCTCCCATGGCAACCCTTGCACAGACACAACAACACTGCGCCTCTGCCATTAAAGAGACTCCCAAAACCCACAACGTTCGCACCCTCTCTCTCTAAATCATTTATGCCCGACACCAGCTCCAAAATTGTGAACGTCCAGGGATTGCTCCCACACAAAGGATGCCAGTACTAAAAGATATTGCTGGTCCTCACCCTCCCATGGCAACCCTTGCACAGACACAACAACACTGCGCCTCTGACATTAAAGAGACTCCCAAAACCCACAACGTTCGCACCCTCTCTCTCTAAATCATTTATGCCCGACACCAGCTCCAAAATTGTGAACGTCCAGGGATTGCTCCCACACTAAGGATGCCAGTACTAAAAGCTATTGCTGGTCCTCACCCTCCCATGGCAACCCTTGCACAGACACAACAACACTGCGCCTCTGACATTAAAGAGACTCCCAAAACCCACAACGTTCGCACCCTCTCTCTCACTCATTTTTGCCCGACACCAGCTCCAAAATTGTGAACGTCCAGGGATTGCTCCCACACAAAGGATGCCAGCACTAAAAGATATTGCTGGTCCTCACCCTCCCATGGCAACCCTTCCACAGACACACCAACACTGCGCCTCTGCCATTAAAGAGACTCCCAAAACCCACAACGTTCGCACCCTCTCTCTCTAAATCATTTATGCCCGACACCAGCTCCAAAATTGTGAACGTCCAGGGATTGCTCCCACACAAAGGATGCCAGTACTAAAAGATATTGCTGGTCCTCACCCTCCCATGGCAACCCTTGCACAGACACAACAACACTGCGCCTCTGCCATTAAAGAGACTCCCAAAACCCACAACGTTCGCACCCTCTCTCTCATTCCTTTTTGCCCGACACCACCTCCAAAATTGTGAACGTCCAGGGATTGCTCCCACACTAAGGATGCCAGTACTAAAAGATATTGCTGGTCCTCACCCTCCCATGGCAACCCTTGCACAGACACAACAACACTGCGCCTCTGCCATTAAAGAGACTCCCAAAACCCACAACGTTCGCACCCTCTCTCTCTAAATCATTTATGCCCGACACCACCTCCAAAATTGTGAACGTCCAGGGATTGCTCCCACACAAAGGATGCCAGTTCTAAAAGCTATTGCTGGTCCTCACCCTCCCATGGCAACCCTTCCACAGACACAACAACACTGCGCCTCTGCCATTAAAGAGACTCCCAAAACCCACAACGTTCGCACCCTCTCTCTCACTCATTTTTGCCCGACACCACCTCCAAAATTGTGAACGTCCAGGGATTGCTCCCACACAAAGGATGCCAGCACTAAAAGATATTGCTGGTCCTCACCCTCCCATGGCAACCCTTGCACAGACACACCAACACTGCGCCTCTGCCATTAAAGAGACTCCCAAAACCCACAACGTTCGCACCCTCTCTCTCTAAATCATTTATGCCCGACACCAGCTCCAAAATTGTGAACGTCCAGGGATTGCTCCCACACTAAGGATGCCAGTACTAAAAGCTCTTGCTGGTCCTCACCCTCCCATGGCAACCCTTGCACAGACACAACAACACTGCGCCTCTGACATTAAAGAGACTCCCAAAACCCACAACGTTCGCACCCTCTCTCTCACTCATTTTTGCCCGACACCAGCTCCAAAATTGTGAACGTCCAGGGATTGCTCCCACACAAAGGATGCCAGCACTAAAAGATATTGCTGGTCCTCACCCTCCCATGGCAACCCTTCCACAGACACAACAACACTGCGCCTCTGCCATTAAAGAGACTCCCAAAACCCACAACGTTCGCACCCTCTCTCTCTAAATCATTTATGCCCGACACCAGCTCCAAAATTGTGAACGTCCAGGGATTGCTCCCACACAAAGGATGCCAGTACTAAAAGATATTGCTGGTCCTCACCCTCCCATGGCAACCCTTGCACAGACACAACAACACTGCGCCTCTGACATTAAAGAGACTCCCAAAACCCACAACGTTCGCACCCTCTCTCTCTAAATCGTTTCTGCCCAACACCACCTCCAAAATTGTGAACGTCCAGGGATTGCTCCCACACAAAGGATGCCAGTACTAAAAGATATTGCTGGTCCTCACCCTCCCATGGCAACCCTTGCACAGACACAACAACACTGCGCCTCTGCCATTAAAGAGACTCCCAAAACCCACAACGTTCGCACCCTCTCTCTCTAAATCATTTTTGCCCAACACCACCTCCAAAATTGTGAACGTCCAGAGATTGCTCCCACACAAAGAATGCCAGTACTAAAAGCTATTGCTGGTCCTCACCCTCCCATGGCAACCCTTCCACAGACACAACAACACTGCGCCTCTGCCATTAAAGAGACTCCCAAAACCCACAACGTTCGCACCCTCTCTCTCACTCATTTTTGCCCGACACCACCTCCAAAATTGTGAACGTCCAGGGATTGCTCCCACACAAAGGATGCCAGCACTAAAAGATATTGCTGGTCCTCACCCTCCCATGGCAACCCTTGCACAGACACAACAACACTGCGCCTCTGACATTAAAGAGACTCCCAAAACCCACAACGTTCGCACCCTCTCTCTCTAAATCGTTTCTGCCCGACACCAGCTCCAAAATTGTGAACGTCCAGGGATTGCTCCCACACAAAGGATGCCAGCACTAAAAGATATTGCTGGTCCTCACCCTCCCATGGCAACCCTTGCACAGACACAACAACACTGCGCCTCTGCCATTAAAGAGACTCCCAAAACCCACAACGTTCGCACCCTCTCTCTCTAAATCATTTTTGCCCAACACCACCTCCAAAATTGTGAACGTCCAGAGATTGCTCCCACACAAAGAATGCCAGTACTAAAAGCTATTGCTGGTCCTCACCCTCCCATGGCAACCCTTCCACAGACACAACAACACTGCGCCTCTGCCATTAAAGAGACTCCCAAAACCCACAACGTTCGCACCCTCTCTCTCACTCATTTTTGCCCGACACCACCTCCAAAATTGTGAACGTCCAGGGATTGCTCCCACACAAAGGATGCCAGCACTAAAAGATATTGCTGGTCCTCACCCTCCCATGGCAACCCTTGCACAGACACAACAACACTGCGCCTCTGACATTAAAGAGACTCCCAAAACCCACAACGTTCGCACCCTCTCTCTCTAAATCGTTTCTGCCCGACACCAGCTCCAAAATTGTGAACGTCCAGGGATTGCTCCCACACAAAGGATGCCAGCACTAAAAGATATTGCTGGTCCTCACCCTCCCATGGCAACCCTTGCACAGACACAACAACACTGCGCCTCTGCCATTAAAGAGACTCCCAAAACCCACAACGTTCGCACCCTCTCTCTCTAAAACATTTATGCCCGACACCAGCTCCAAAATTGTGAACGTCCAGGGATTGCTCCCACACTAAGGATGCCAGCACTAAAAGCTGTTGCTGGTCCTCACCCTCCCATGGCAACCCTTCCACAGACACAACAACACTGGGCCTCTGCCATTAAAGAGACTCCCAAAACGCACAATGTTCGCTCCCTCTCTCTGAATCTTTTTTACCCGACACCACCTCCAAAATTGTGAACGTCCAGGGATTGCTCCCACACAAAGGATGCCAGCACTAAAAGATATTGCTGGTCCTCACCCTCCCATGGCAACCCTTGCACAGACACAACAACACTGCGCCTCTGACATTAAAGAGACTCCCAAAACCCACAACGTTCGCACCCTCTCTCTCTAAGTCATTTCTGCCCAACACCACCTCCAAAATTGTGAATGTCCAGGGATTGCTCCCACACTAAGGATGCCAGCACTAAAAGCTGTTGCTGGTCCTCACCCTCCCATGGCAACCCTTCCACAGACACAACAACACTGCGCCTCTGACATTAAAGAGACTCCCAAAACTCACAATGTTCGCACCCTCTCTCTGAATCTTTTTTACCCGACACCAGCTCCAAAATTGTGAACGTCCAGGGATTGCTCCCACACAAAGGATGCCAGCACTAAAAGATATTGCTGGTCCTCACCCTCCCATGGCAACCCTTGCACAGACACAACAACACTGCGCCTCTGCCATTAAAGAGACTCCCAAAACCCACAACGTTCGCACCCTCTCTCTCACTCATTTATGCCCGACACCAGCTCCAAAATTGTGAACGTCCAGGGATTGCTCCCACACTAAGGATGCCAGCACCAAAAGCTTTTGCTGGTCCTCACCCTCCCATGGCAACCCTTGCACAGACACACCAACACTGCGCCTCTGCCATTAAAGAGACTCCCAAAACCCACAACCTTCGCACCCTCTCTCTCTAAGTCATTTCTGCCCGACACCACCTCCAAAATTGTGAACGTCCAGGGATTGCTCCCACACTAAGGATGCCAGCACTAAAAGCTGTTGCTGGTCCTCACCCTCCCATGGCAACCCTTCCACAGACACAACAACACTGCGCCTCTGCCATTAAAGAGACTCCCAAAACCCACAACGTTCGCACCCTCTCTCTCTAAATCATTTATGCCCGACACCAGCTCCAAAATTGTGAACGTCCAGGGATTGCTCCCACACAAAGGATGCCAGTACTAAAAGATATTGCTGGTCCTCACCCTCCCATGGCAACCCTTGCACAGACACAACAACACTGCGCCTCTGCCATTAAAGAGACTCCCAAAACCCACAACGTTCGCACCCTCTCTCTCTAAATCGTTTCTGCCCAACACCACCTCCAAAATTGTGAACGTCCAGGGATTGCTCCCACACTAAGGATGCCAGTACTAAAAGATATTGCTGGTCCTCACCCTCCCATGGCAACCCTTGCACAGACACAACAACACTGCGCCTCTGCCATTAAAGAGACTCCCAAAACCCACAACGTTCGCACCCTCTCTCTCTAAATCATTTATGCCCGACACCACCTCCAAAATTGTGAACGTCCAGGGATTGCTCCCACACAAAGGATGCCAGTACTAAAAGCTATTGCTGGTCCTCACCCTCCCATGGCAACCCTTCCACAGACACAACAACACTGCGCCTCTGCCATTAAAGAGACTCCCAAAACCCACAACGTTCGCACCCTCTCTCTCACTCATTTTTGCCCGACACCACCTCCAAAATTGTGAACGTCCAGGGATTGCTCCCACACAAAGGATGCCAGCACTAAAAGATATTGCTGGTCCTCACCCTCCCATGGCAACCCTTGCACAGACACAACAACACTGCGCCTCTGCCATTAAAGAGACTCCCAAAACCCACAACGTTCGCACCCTCTCTCTCTAAATCATTTATGCCCGACACCAGCTCCAAAATTGTGAACGTCCAGGGATTGCTCCCACACAAAGGATGCCAGTACTAAAAGATATTGCTGGTCCTCACCCTCCCATGGCAACCCTTGCACAGACACAACAACACTGCGCCTCTGCCATTAAAGAGACTCCCAAAACCCACAACGTTCGCACCCTCTCTCTCTAAATCATTTATGCCCAACACCACCTCCAAAATTGTGAACGTCCAGAGATTGCTCCCACACTAAGGATGCCAGTACTAAAAGCTATTGCTGGTCCTCACCCTCCCATGGCAACCCTTGCACAGACACAACAACACTGCGCCTCTGCCATTAAAGAGACTCCCAAAACCCACAACGTTCGCACCCTCTCTCTCACTCATTTTTGCCCGACACCACCTCCAAAATTGTGAACGTCCAGGGATTGCTCCCACACTAAGGATGCCAGCACTAAAAGCTATTGCTGGTCCTCACCCTCCCATGGCAACCCTTGCACAGACACACCAACACTGCGCCTCTGCCATTAAAGAGACTCCCAAAACCCACAACCTTCGCACCCTCTCTCTCTAAATCGTTTCTGCCCGACACCAGCTCCAAAATTGTGAACGTCCAGGGATTGCTCCCACACAAAGGATGCCAGCACGAAAAGCTGTTGCTGGTCCTCACCCTCCCATGGCAACCCTTGCACAGACACACCAACACTGCGCCTCTGCCATTAAAGAGACTCCCAAAACCCACAACGTTCGCACCCTCTCTCTCACTCATTTTTGCCCAACACCACCTCCAAAATTGTGAACGTCCAGGGATTGCTCCCACACAAAGGATGCCAGTACTAAAAGATATTGCTGGTCCTCACCCTCCCATGGCAACCCTTGCACAGACACAACAACACTGCGCCTCTGCCATTAAAGAGACTCCCAAAACCCACAACCTTCGCACCCTCTCTCTCTAAATCATTTATGCCCGACACCAGCTCCAAAATTGTGAACGTCCAGGGATTGCTCCCACACTAAGGATGCCAGTACTAAAAGCTATTGCTGGTCCTCACCCTCCCATGGCAACCCTTGCACAGACACACCAACACTGCGCCTCTGCCATTAAAGAGACTCCCAAAACCCACAACGTTCGCACCCTCTCTCTCACTCATTTTTGCCCAACACCACCTCCAAAATTGTGAACGTCCAGGGATTGCTCCCACACAAAGGATGCCAGTACTAAAAGATATTGCTGGTCCTCACCCTCCCATGGCAACCCTTGCACAGACACAACAACACTGCGCCTCTGCCATTAAAGAGACTCCCAAAACCCACAACGTTCGCACCCTCTCTCTCTAAATCATTTATGCCCAACACCACCTCCAAAATTGTGAACGTCCAGAGATTGCTCCCACACAAAGAATGCCAGTACTAAAAGCTATTGCTGGTCCTCACCCTCCCATGGCAACCCTTCCACAGACACAACAACACTGCGCCTCTGCCATTAAAGAGACTCCCAAAACCCACAACGTTCGCACCCTCTCTCTCACTCATTTTTGCCCGACACCACCTCCAAAATTGTGAACGTCCAGGGATTGCTCCCACACTAAGGATGCCAGTACTAAAAGCTATTGCTGGTCCTCACCCTCCCATGGCAACCCTTGCACAGACACAACAACACTGCGCCTCTGCCATTAAAGAGACTCCCAAAACCCACAACCTTCGCACCCTCTCTCTCTAAATCGTTTCTGCCCGACACCAGCTCCAAAATTGTGAACGTCCAGGGATTGCTCCCACACAAAGGATGCCAGCACTAAAAGCTGTTGCTGGTCCTCACCCTCCCATGGCAACCCTTGCACAGACACACCAACACTGCGCCTCTGCCATTAAAGAGACTCCCAAAACCCACAACGTTCGCACCCTCTCTCTCACTCATTTTTGCCCGACACCACCTCCAAAATTGTGAACGTCCAGGGATTGCTCCCACACAAAGGATGCCAGCACTAAAAGCTATTGCTGGTCCTCACCCTCCCATGGCAACCCTTGCACAGACACACCAACACTGGGCCTCTGCCATTAAAGAGACTCCCAAAACCCACAACGTTCGCACCCTCTCTCTCTAAATCATTTATGCCCGACACCAGCTCCAAAATTGTGAACGTCCAGGGATTGCTCCCACACAAAGGATGCCAGTACTAAAAGATATTGCTGGTCCTCACCCTCCCATGGCAACCCTTGCACAGACACAACAACACTGCGCCTCTGCCATTAAAGAGACTCCCAAAACCCACAACGTTCGCACCCTCTCTCTCTAAATCGTTTCTGCCCAACACCACCTCCAAAATTGTGAACGTCCAGGGATTGCTCCCACACTAAGGATGCCAGTACTAAAAGATATTGCTGGTCCTCACCCTCCCATGGCAACCCTTGCACAGACACAACAACACTGCGCCTCTGCCATTAAAGAGACTCCCAAAACCCACAACGTTCGCACCCTCTCTCTCTAAATCATTTATGCCCGACACCACCTCCAAAATTGTGAACGTCCAGGGATTGCTCCCACACAAAGGATGCCAGTACTAAAAGCTATTGCTGGTCCTCACCCTCCCATGGCAACCCTTCCACAGACACAACAACACTGCGCCTCTGCCATTAAAGAGACTCCCAAAACCCACAACGTTCGCACCCTCTCTCTCACTCATTTTTGCCCGACACCACCTCCAAAATTGTGAACGTCCAGGGATTGCTCCCACACTAAGGATGCCAGCACTAAAAGCTATTGCTGGTCCTCACCCTCCCATGGCAACCCTTGCACAGACACACCAACACTGCGCCTCTGCCATTAAAGAGACTCCCAAAACCCACAACCTTCGCACCCTCTCTCTCTAAATCGTTTCTGCCCGACACCAGCTCCAAAATTGTGAACGTCCAGGGATTGCTCCCACACAAAGGATGCCAGCACGAAAAGCTGTTGCTGGTCCTCACCCTCCCATGGCAACCCTTGCACAGACACACCAACACTGCGCCTCTGCCATTAAAGAGACTCCCAAAACCCACAACGTTCGCACCCTCTCTCTCACTCATTTTTGCCCAACACCACCTCCAAAATTGTGAACGTCCAGGGATTGCTCCCACACAAAGGATGCCAGTACTAAAAGATATTGCTGGTCCTCACCCTCCCATGGCAACCCTTGCACAGACACAACAACACTGCGCCTCTGCCATTAAAGAGACTCCCAAAACCCACAACCTTCGCACCCTCTCTCTCTAAATCATTTATGCCCGACACCAGCTCCAAAATTGTGAACGTCCAGGGATTGCTCCCACACTAAGGATGCCAGTACTAAAAGCTATTGCTGGTCCTCACCCTCCCATGGCAACCCTTGCACAGACACACCAACACTGCGCCTCTGCCATTAAAGAGACTCCCAAAACCCACAACGTTCGCACCCTCTCTCTCACTCATTTTTGCCCAACACCACCTCCAAAATTGTGAACGTCCAGGGATTGCTCCCACACAAAGGATGCCAGTACTAAAAGATATTGCTGGTCCTCACCCTCCCATGGCAACCCTTGCACAGACACAACAACACTGCGCCTCTGCCATTAAAGAGACTCCCAAAACCCACAACGTTCGCACCCTCTCTCTCTAAATCATTTATGCCCAACACCACCTCCAAAATTGTGAACGTCCAGAGATTGCTCCCACACAAAGAATGCCAGTACTAAAAGCTATTGCTGGTCCTCACCCTCCCATGGCAACCCTTCCACAGACACAACAACACTGCGCCTCTGCCATTAAAGAGACTCCCAAAACCCACAACGTTCGCACCCTCTCTCTCACTCATTTTTGCCCGACACCACCTCCAAAATTGTGAACGTCCAGGGATTGCTCCCACACTAAGGATGCCAGTACTAAAAGCTATTGCTGGTCCTCACCCTCCCATGGCAACCCTTGCACAGACACAACAACACTGCGCCTCTGCCATTAAAGAGACTCCCAAAACCCACAACCTTCGCACCCTCTCTCTCTAAATCGTTTCTGCCCGACACCAGCTCCAAAATTGTGAACGTCCAGGGATTGCTCCCACACAAAGGATGCCAGCACTAAAAGCTGTTGCTGGTCCTCACCCTCCCATGGCAACCCTTGCACAGACACACCAACACTGCGCCTCTGCCATTAAAGAGACTCCCAAAACCCACAACGTTCGCACCCTCTCTCTCACTCATTTTTGCCCGACACCACCTCCAAAATTGTGAACGTCCAGGGATTGCTCCCACACAAAGGATGCCAGCACTAAAAGCTATTGCTGGTCCTCACCCTCCCATGGCAACCCTTGCACAGACACACCAACACTGGGCCTCTGCCATTAAAGAGACTCCCAAAACCCACAACGTTCGCACCCTCTCTCTCTAAATCATTTATGCCCGACACCAGCTCCAAAATTGTGAACGTCCAGGGATTGCTCCCACACAAAGGATGCCAGTACTAAAAGATATTGCTGGTCCTCACCCTCCCATGGCAACCCTTGCACAGACACAACAACACTGCGCCTCTGCCATTAAAGAGACTCCCAAAACCCACAACGTTCGCACCCTCTCTCTCTAAATCGTTTCTGCCCAACACCACCTCCAAAATTGTGAACGTCCAGGGATTGCTCCCACACTAAGGATGCCAGTACTAAAAGATATTGCTGGTCCTCACCCTCCCATGGCAACCCTTGCACAGACACAACAACACTGCGCCTCTGCCATTAAAGAGACTCCCAAAACCCACAACGTTCGCACCCTCTCTCTCTAAATCATTTATGCCCGACACCACCTCCAAAATTGTGAACGTCCAGGGATTGCTCCCACACAAAGGATGCCAGTACTAAAAGCTATTGCTGGTCCTCACCCTCCCATGGCAACCCTTCCACAGACACAACAACACTGCGCCTCTGCCATTAAAGAGACTCCCAAAACCCACAACGTTCGCACCCTCTCTCTCACTCATTTTTGCCCGACACCACCTCCAAAATTGTGAACGTCCAGGGATTGCTCCCACACAAAGGATGCCAGCACTAAAAGATATTGCTGGTCCTCACCCTCCCATGGCAACCCTTGCACAGACACACCAACACTGCGCCTCTGCCATTAAAGAGACTCCCAAAACCCACAACGTTCGCACCCTCTCTCTCTAAATCATTTATGCCCGACACCAGCTCCAAAATTGTGAACGTCCAGGGATTGCTCCCACACAAAGGATGCCAGCACTAAAAGATATTGCTGGTCCTCACCCTCCCATGGCAACCCTTGCACAGACACAACAACACTGCGCCTCTGCCATTAAAGAGACTCCCAAAACCCACAACGTTCGCACCCTCTCTCTCTAAATCATTTATGCCCAACACCAGCTCCAAAATTGTGAACGTCCAGAGATTGCTCCCACACAAAGAATGCCAGTACTAAAAGCTATTGCTGGTCCTCACCCTCCCATGGCAACCCTTGCACAGACACAACAACACTGCGCCTCTGCCATTAAAGAGACTCCCAAAACCCACAACGTTCGCACCCTCTCTCTCACTCATTTTTGCCCGACACCACCTCCAAAATTGTGAACGTCCAGGGATTGCTCCCACACTAAGGATGCCAGCACTAAAAGCTATTGCTGGTCCTCACCCTCCCATGGCAACCCTTGCACAGACACACCAACACTGCGCCTCTGCCATTAAAGAGACTCCCAAAACCCACAACCTTCGCACCCTCTCTCTCTAAATCGTTTCTGCCCGACACCAGCTCCAAAATTGTGAACGTCCAGGGATTGCTCCCACACAAAGGATGCCAGCACGAAAAGCTGTTGCTGGTCCTCACCCTCCCATGGCAACCCTTGCACAGACACACCAACACTGCGCCTCTGCCATTAAAGAGACTCCCAAAACCCACAACGTTCGCACCCTCTCTCTCACTCATTTTTGCCCAACACCACCTCCAAAATTGTGAACGTCCAGGGATTGCTCCCACACAAAGGATGCCAGTACTAAAAGATATTGCTGGTCCTCACCCTCCCATGGCAACCCTTGCACAGACACAACAACACTGCGCCTCTGCCATTAAAGAGACTCCCAAAACCCACAACCTTCGCACCCTCTCTCTCTAAATCATTTATGCCCGACACCAGCTCCAAAATTGTGAACGTCCAGGGATTGCTCCCACACTAAGGATGCCAGTACTAAAAGCTATTGCTGGTCCTCACCCTCCCATGGCAACCCTTGCACAGACACACCAACACTGCGCCTCTGCCATTAAAGAGACTCCCAAAACCCACAACGTTCGCACCCTCTCTCTCACTCATTTTTGCCCAACACCACCTCCAAAATTGTGAACGTCCAGGGATTGCTCCCACACAAAGGATGCCAGTACTAAAAGATATTGCTGGTCCTCACCCTCCCATGGCAACCCTTGCACAGACACAACAACACTGCGCCTCTGCCATTAAAGAGACTCCCAAAACCCACAACGTTCGCACCCTCTCTCTCTAAATCATTTATGCCCAACACCACCTCCAAAATTGTGAACGTCCAGAGATTGCTCCCACACAAAGAATGCCAGTACTAAAAGCTATTGCTGGTCCTCACCCTCCCATGGCAACCCTTCCACAGACACAACAACACTGCGCCTCTGCCATTAAAGAGACTCCCAAAACCCACAACGTTCGCACCCTCTCTCTCACTCATTTTTGCCCGACACCACCTCCAAAATTGTGAACGTCCAGGGATTGCTCCCACACTAAGGATGCCAGTACTAAAAGCTATTGCTGGTCCTCACCCTCCCATGGCAACCCTTGCACAGACACAACAACACTGCGCCTCTGCCATTAAAGAGACTCCCAAAACCCACAACCTTCGCACCCTCTCTCTCTAAATCGTTTCTGCCCGACACCAGCTCCAAAATTGTGAACGTCCAGGGATTGCTCCCACACAAAGGATGCCAGCACTAAAAGCTGTTGCTGGTCCTCACCCTCCCATGGCAACCCTTGCACAGACACACCAACACTGCGCCTCTGCCATTAAAGAGACTCCCAAAACCCACAACGTTCGCACCCTCTCTCTCACTCATTTTTGCCCGACACCACCTCCAAAATTGTGAACGTCCAGGGATTGCTCCCACACAAAGGATGCCAGCACTAAAAGATATTGCTGGTCCTCACCCTCCCATGGCAACCCTTGCACAGACACAACAACACTGCGCCTCTGCCATTAAAGAGACTCCCAAAACCCACAACGTTCGCACCCTCTCTCTCTAAGTCATTTCTGCCCAACACCACCTCCAAAATTGTGAATGTCCAGGGATTGCTCCCACACTAAGGATGCCAGCACTAAAAGCTGTTGCTGGTCCTCACCCTCCCATGGCAACCCTTGCACAGACACAACAACACTGCGCCTCTGACATTAAAGAGACTCCCAAAACCCGCAACCTTCGCACCCTCTCTCTCTAAATCATTTATGCCCGACACCACCTCCAAAATTGTGAATGTCCAGGGATTGCTCCCACACAAAGGATGCCAGCACTAAAAGATATTGCTGGTCCTCACCCTCCCATGGCAACCCTTGCACAGACACACCAACACTGCGCCTCTGCCATTAAAGAGACTCCCAAAACCCACAACGTTCGCACCCTCTCTCTCTAAATCATTTATGCCCGACACCAGCTCCAAAATTGTGAACGTCCAGGGATTGCTCCCACACAAAGGATGCCAGTACTAAAAGATATTGCTGGTCCTCACCCTCCCATGGCAACCCTTGCACAGACACAACAACACTGCGCCTCTGACATTAAAGAGACTCCCAAAACCCACAACGTTCGCACCCTCTCTCTCTAAATCATTTATGCCCGACACCAGCTCCAAAATTGTGAACGTCCAGGGATTGCTCCCACACTAAGGATGCCAGTACTAAAAGCTATTGCTGGTCCTCACCCTCCCATGGCAACCCTTCCACAGACACAACAACACTGCGCCTCTGACATTAAAGAGACTCCCAAAACCCACAACGTTCGCACCCTCTCTCTCACTCATTTTTGCCCGACACCACCTCCAAAATTGTGAACGTCCAGGGATTGCTCCCACACAAAGGATGCCAGCACTAAAAGATATTGCTGGTCCTCACCCTCCCATGGCAACCCTTGCACAGACACATCAACACTGGGCCTCTGCCATTAAAGAGACTCCCAAAACCCACAACGTTCGCACCCTCTCTCTCTAAATCATTTATGCCCGACACCAGCTCCAAAATTGTGAACGTCCAGGGATTGCTCCCACACAAAGGATGCCAGTACTAAAAGCTGTTCCTGGTCCTCACCCTCCCATGGCAACCCTTGCACAGACACAACAACACTGCGCCTCTGCCATTAAAGAGACTCCCAAAACCCACAACGTTCGCACCCTCTCTCTCTAAATCATTTATGCCCGACACCAGCTCCAAAATTGTGAACATCCAGGGATTGCTCCCACACTAAGGATGCCAGTACTAAAAGCTATTGCTGGTCCTCACCCTCCCATGGCAACCCTTGCACAGACACACCAACACTGCGCCTCTGACATTAAAGAGACTCCCAAAACCCACAACGTTCGCACCCTCTCTCTCTAAATCATTTATGCCCGACACCAGCTCCAAAATTGTGAACGTCCAGGGATTGCTCCCACACTAAGGATGCCAGCACTAAAAGATATTGCTGGTCCTCACCCTCCCATGGCAACCCTTGCACAGACACAACAACACTGCGCCTCTGACATTAAAGAGACTCCCAAAACCCGCAACGTTCGCACCCTCTCTCTCACTCATTTTTGCCCGACACCACCTCCAAAATTGTGAACGTCCAGGGATTGCTCCCACACTAAGGATGCCAGTACTAAAAGCTATTGCTGGTCCTCACCCTCCCATGGCAACCCTTGCACAGACACAACAACACTGCGCCTCTGCCATTAAAGAGACTCCCAAAACCCACAACCTTCGCACCCTCTCTCTCTAAATCGTTTCTGCCCGACACCAGCTCCAAAATTGTGAACGTCCAGGGATTGCTCCCACACAAAGGATGCCAGCACTAAAAGCTGTTGCTGGTCCTCACCCTCCCATGGCAACCCTTGCACAGACACACCAACACTGCGCCTCTGCCATTAAAGAGACTCCCAAAACCCACAACGTTCGCACCCTCTCTCTCACTCATTTTTGCCCGACACCACCTCCAAAATTGTGAACGTCCAGGGATTGCTCCCACACAAAGGATGCCAGCACTAAAAGATATTGCTGGTCCTCACCCTCCCATGGCAACCCTTGCACAGACACAACAACACTGCGCCTCTGCCATTAAAGAGACTCCCAAAACCCACAACGTTCGCACCCTCTCTCTCTAAGTCATTTCTGCCCAACACCACCTCCAAAATTGTGAACGTCCAGGGATTGCTCCCACACAAAGGATGCCAGCACGAAAAGCTGTTGCTGGTCCTCACCCTCCCATGGCAACCCTTGCACAGACACAACAACACTGCGCCTCTGACATTAAAGAGACTCCCAAAACCCGCAACGTTCGCACCCTCTCTCTCTAAATCATTTCTGCCCGACACCACCTCCAAAATTGTGAATGTCCAGGGATTGCTCCCACACAAAGGATGCCAGCACTAAAAGATATTGCTGGTCCTCACCCTCCCATGGCAACCCTTGCACAGACACATCAACACTGGGCCTCTGCCATTAAAGAGACTCCCAAAACCCACAACGTTCGCACCCTCTCTCTCTAAATCATTTATGCCCGACACCAGCTCCAAAATTGTGAACGTCCAGGGATTGCTCCCACACAAAGGATGCCAGTACTAAAAGCTGTTCCTGGTCCTCACCCTCCCATGGCAACCCTTGCACAGACACAACAACACTGCGCCTCTGCCATTAAAGAGACTCCCAAAACCCACAACGTTCGCACCCTCTCTCTCTAAATCATTTATGCCCGACACCAGCTCCAAAATTGTGAACATCCAGGGATTGCTCCCACACTAAGGATGCCAGTACTAAAAGCTATTGCTGGTCCTCACCCTCCCATGGCAACCCTTGCACAGACACACCAACACTGCGCCTCTGACATTAAAGAGACTCCCAAAACCCACAACGTTCGCACCCTCTCTCTCTAAATCATTTCTGCCCGACACCAGCTCCAAAATTGTGAATGTCCAGGGATTGCTCCCACACAAAGGATGCCAGCACTAAAAGCTATTGCTGGTCCTCACCCTCCCATGGCAACCCTTGCACAGACACAACAACACTGCGCCTCTGCCATTAAAGAGACTCCCAAAACCCACAACGTTCGCACCCTCTCTCTCTAAATCATTTATGCCCGACACCAGCTCCAAAATTGTGAACGTCCAGGGATTGCTCCCACACAAAGGATGCCAGCACTAAAAGATATTGCTGGTCCTCACCCTCCCATGGCAACCCTTGCACAGACACATCAACACTGGGCCTCTGCCATTAAAGAGACTCCCAAAACCCACAACGTTCGCACCCTCTCTCTCTAAATCATTTATGCCCGACACCAGCTCCAAAATTGTGAACGTCCAGGGATTGCTCCCACACAAAGGATGCCAGTACTAAAAGCTGTTGCTGGTCCTCACCCTCCCATGGCAACCCTTGCACAGACACACCAACACTGGGCCTCTGCCATTAAAGAGACTCCCAAAACCCACAACGTTCGCACCCTCTCTCTCTAAATCATTTATGCCCGACACCAGCTCCAAAATTGTGAACATCCAGGGATTGCTCCCACACTAAGGATGCCAGTACTAAAAGTTATTGCTGGTCCTCACCCTCCCATGGCAACCCTTGCACAGACACACCAACACTGCGCCTCTGACATTAAAGAGACTCCCAAAACCCACAACGTTCGCACCCTCTCCCTCACTCATTTTTGCCCAACACCACCTCCAAAATTGTGAATGTCTAGGGATTGCTCCCACACAAAGGATGCCAGCACTAAAAGCTATTGCTGGTCCTCACCCTCCCATGGCAACCCTTGCACAGACACAACAACACTGCGCCTCTGCCATTAAAGAGACTCCCAAAACCCACAACGTTCACTCCCTCTCTCTCTAAATCATTTTTGCCCGACACCAGCTCCAAAATTGTGAACGTCCAGGGATTGCTCCCACACTAAGGATGCCAGCACTAAAAGCTTTTGCTGGTCCTCACCCTCCCATGGCAACCCTTGCACAGACACAACAACACTGCGCCTCCGCCATTAAAGAGACTCCCAAAACCCACAACGTTCGCTCCCTCTCTCTCTAAATCTATTTTGCCCGACACCAGCTCCAAAATTGTGAACGTCCAGGGATTGCTCCCACACAAAGAATGCCAGCACTAAAAGATATTGCTGGTCCTCACCCTCCCATGGCAACCCTTGCACAGACACAACAACACTGCGCCTCTGCCATTAAAGAGACTCCCAAAACCCGCAACGTTCGCACCCTCTCTCTCTAAATCATTTCTGCCCGACACCACCTCCAAAATTGTGAATGTCCAGGGATTGCTCCCACACAAAGGATGCCAGCACTAAAAGATATTGCTGGTCCTCACCCTCCCATGGCAACCCTTGCACAGACACACCAACACTGCGCCTCTGCCATTAAAGAGACTCCCAAAACCCACAACGTTCGCACCCTCTCTCTCTAAATCATTTATGCCCGACACCAGCTCCAAAATTGTGAACGTCCAGGGATTGCTCCCACACAAAGGATGCCAGCACTAAAAGATATTGCTGGTCCTCACCCTCCCATGGCAACCCTTGCACAGACACAACAACACTGCGCCTCTGCCATTAAAGAGACTCCCAAAACCCACAACGTTCGCACCCTCTCTCTCTAAATCATTTATGCCCGACACCAGCTCCAAAATTGTGAACGTCCAGGGATTGCTCCCACACAAAGGATGCCAGCACTAAAAGCTATTGCTGGTCCTCACCCTCCCATGGCAACCCTTGCACAGACACAACAACACTGCGCCTCTGCCATTAAAGAGACTCCCAAAACCCACAACGTTCGCACCCTCTCTCTCACTCATTTTTGCCCGACACCACCTCCAAAATTGTGAACGTCCAGGGATTGCTCCCACACAAAGAATGCCAGTACTAAAAGATATTGCTGGTCTTCACCCTCCCATGGCAACCCTTGCACAGACACAACACTGCGCCTCTGCCATTAAAGAGACTCCCAAAACCCACAACGTTCGCACCCTCTCTCTCTAAATCTTTTTTGCCCAACACCACATCCAGAATTGTGAACGTCCAGGGATTGCTCCCACACAAAGGATGCCAGTACTAAAAGCTGTTCCTGGTCCTCACCCTCCCATGGCAACCCTTGCACAGACACACCAACACTGCGCCTCTGCCATTAAAGAGACTCCCAAAACCCACAACGTTCGCACCCTCTCTCTCTAAATCATTTATGCCCGACACCAGCTCCAAAATTGTGAACATCCAGGGATTGCTCCCACACAAAGGATGCCAGTACTAAAAGCTATTGCTGGTCCTCACCCTCCCATGGCAACCCTTGCACAGACACAACAACACTGCGCCTCTGCCATTAAAGAGACTCCCAAAACCCACAACGTTCGCACCCTCTCCCTCACTCATTTTTGCCCAACACCACCTCCAAAATTGTGAATGTCTAGGGATTGCTCCCACACAAAGGATGCCAGCACTAAAAGCTATTGCTGGTCCTCACCCTCCCATGGCAACCCTTGCACAGACACAACAACACTGCGCCTCTGCCATTAAAGAGACTCCCAAAACCCACAACGTTCACTCCCTCTCTCTCTAAATCATTTTTACCCGACACCAGCTCCAAAATTGTGAACGTCCAGGGATTGCTCCCACACTAAGGATGACAGCACTAAAAGCTATTGCTGGTCCTCACCCTCCCATGGCAACCCTTGCACAGACACAACAACACTGCGCCTCTGCCATTAAAGAGACTCCCAAAACCCACAACGTTCGCACCCTCTCTCTCATTCCTTTTTGCCCGACACCACCTCCAAAATTGTGAATGTCCAGGGATTGCTCCCACACAAAGAATGCCAGCACTAAAAGATATTGCTGGTCCTCACCCTCCCATGGCAACCCTTGCACAGACACAACAACACTGCGCCTCTGCCATTAAAGAGACTCCCAAAACGCACAATGTTCGCACCCTCTCTCTGAATCTTTTTTACCCGACACCAGCTCCAAAATTGTGAACGTCCAGGGATTGCTCCCACACAAAGGATGCCAGCACTAAAAGATATTGCTGGTCCTCACCCTCCCATGGCAACCCTTGCACAGACACAACAACACTGCGCCTCTGCCATTAAAGAGACTCCCAAAACCCACAACGTTCGCACCCTCTCTCTCTAAGTCATTTCTGCCCAACACCACCTCCAAAATTGTGAATGTCCAGGGATTGCTCCCACACTAAGGATGCCAGCACTAAAAGCTGTTGCTGGTCCTCACCCTCCCATGGCAACCCTTGCACAGACACAACAACACTGCACCTCTGACATTAAAGAGACTCCCAAAACGCACAATGTTCGCACCCTCTCTCTGAATCTTTTTTACCCGACACCAGCTCCAAAATTGTGAACGTCCAGGGATTGCTCCCACACAAAGGATGCCAGCACTAAAAGATATTGCTGGTCCTCACCCTCCCATGGCAACCCTTGCACAGACACAACAACACTGCGCCTCTGCCATTAAAGAGACTCCCAAAACCCACAACGTTCGCACCCTCTCTCTCTAAATCATTTATGCCCGACACCAGCTCCAAAATTGTGAACGTCCAGGGATTGCTCCCACACAAAGGATGCCAGTACTAAAAGATATTGCTGGTCCTCACCCTCCCATGGCAACCCTTGCACAGACACAACAACACTGCGCCTCTGCCATTAAAGAGACTCCCAAAACCCACAACGTTCGCACCCTCTCTCTCTAAATCATTTATGCCCGACACCAGCTCCAAAATTGTGAACGTCCAGGGATTGCTCCCACACTAAGGATGCCAGTACTAAAAGCTATTGCTGGTCCTCACCCTCCCATGGCAACCCTTCCACAGACACAACAACACTGCGCCTCTGACATTAAAGAGACTCCCAAAACCCACAACGTTCGCACCCTCTCTCTCACTCATTTTTGCCCGACACCACCTCCAAAATTGTGAACGTCCAGGGATTGCTCCCACACAAAGGATGCCAGCACTAAAAGATATTGCTGGTCCTCACCCTCCCATGGCAACCCTTGCACAGACACAACAACACTGCGCCTCTGCCATTAAAGAGACTCCCAAAACCCACAACGTTCGCACCCTCTCTCTCTAAATCATTTATGCCCGACACCAGCTCCAAAATTGTGAACGTCCAGGGATTGCTCCCACACAAAGGATGCCAGTACTAAAAGATATTGCTGGTCCTCACCCTCCCATGGCAACCCTTGCACAGACACAACAACACTGCGCCTCTGCCATTAAAGAGACTCCCAAAACCCACAACGTTCGCAGCCTCTCTCTCTAAATCGTTTCTTCCCAACACCACCTCCAAAATTGTGAACGTCCAGGGATTGCTCCCACACAAAGGATGCCAGTACTAAAAGATATTGCTGGTCCTCACCCTCCCATGGCAACCCTTGCACAGACACAACAACACTGCGCCTCTGCCATTAAAGAGACTCCCAAAACCCACAACGTTCGCACCCTCTCTCTCTAAATCATTTATGCCCGACACCAGCTCCAAAATTGTGAACGTCCAGGGATTGCTCCCACACAAAGGATGCCAGTACTAAAAGCTATTGCTGGTCCTCACCCTCCCATGGCAACCCTTGCACAGACACAACACTGCGCCTCTGCCATTAAAGAGACTCCCAAAACCCACAACGTTCGCACCCTCTCTCTCTAAATCATTTATGCCCGACACCAGCTCCAAAATTGTGAACATCCAGGGATTGCTCCCACACTAAGGATGCCAGTACTAAAAGCTATTGCTGGTCCTCACCCTCCCATGGCAACCCTTGCACAGACACAACAACACTGCGCCTCTGACATTAAAGAGACTCCCAAAACCCACAACCTTCGCACCCTCTCTCTCACTCATTTTTGCCCGACACCACCTCCAAAATTGTGAACGTCCAGGGATTGCTCCCACACAAAGGATGCCAGCACTAAAAGATATTGCTGGTCCTCACCCTCCCATGGCAACCCTTGCACAGACACAACAACACTGCGCCTCTGCCATTAAAGAGACTCCCAAAACCCACAACGTTCGCACCCTCTCTCTCTAAATCATTTATGCCCGACACCAGCTCCAAAATTGTGAACATCCAGGGATTGCTCCCACACAAAGGATGCCAGTACTAAAAGCTATTGCTGGTCCTCACCCTCCCATGGCAACCCTTCCACAGACACAACAACACTGCGCCTCTGCCATTAAAGAGACTCCCAAAACCCACAACCTTCGCACCCTCTCCCTCACTCATTTTTGCCCAACACCACCTCCAAAATTGTGAATGTCTAGGGATTGCTCCCACACAAAGGATGCCAGCACTAAAAGCTATTGCTGGTCCTCACCCTCCCATGGCAACCCTTGCACAGACACAACAACACTGCGCCTCTGCCATTAAAGAGACTCCCAAAACCCACAACGTTCACTCCCTCTCTCTCTAAATCATTTTTGCCCGACACCAGCTCCAAAATTGTGAACGTCCAGGGATTGCTCCCACACTAAGGATGACAGCACTAAAAGCTATTGCTGGTCCTCACCCTCCCATGGCAACCCTTGCACAGACACAACAACACTGCGCCTCTGCCATTAAAGAGACTCCCAAAACCCACAACGTTCGCACCCTCTCTCTCTAAGTCATTTATGCCCGACACCACCTCCAAAATTGTGAATGTCCAGGGATTGCTCCCACACAAAGAATGCCAGCACTAAAAGATATTGCTGGTCCTCACCCTCCCATGGCAACCCTTGCACAGACACAACAACACTGCGCCTCTGCCATTAAAGAGACTCCCAAAACGCACAATGTTCGCACCCTCTCTCTGAATCTTTTTTACCCGACACCAGCTCCAAAATTGTGAACGTCCAGGGATTGCTCCCACACAAAGGATGCCAGCACTAAAAGATATTGCTGGTCCTCACCCTCCCATTGCAACCCTTGCAGAGACACAACAACACTGCGCCTCTGCCATTAAAGAGACTCCCAAAACCCACAACGTTCGCACCCTCTCTCTCTAAGTCATTTCTGCCCAACACCACCTCCAAAATTGTGAATGTCCAGGGATTGCTCCCACACTAAGGATGCCAGCACTAAAAGCTGTTGCTGGTCCTCACCCTCCCATGGCAACCCTTGCACAGACACAACAACACTGCACCTCTGACATTAAAGAGACTCCCAAAATGCACAATGTTCGCACCCTCTCTCTGAATCTTTTTTACCCGACACCAGCTCCAAAATTGTGAACGTCCAGGGATTGCTCCCACACAAAGGATGCCAGCACTAAAAGATATTGCTGGTCCTCACCCTCCCATGGCAACCCTTGCACAGACACAACAACACTGCGCCTCTGCCATTAAAGAGACTCCCAAAACCCACAACGTTCGCACCCTCTCTCTCTAAATCATTTATGCCCGACACCAGCTCCAAAATTGTGAACGTCCAGGGATTGCTCCCACACAAAGGATGCCAGTACTAAAAGATATTGCTGGTCCTCACCCTCCCATGGCAACCCTTGCACAGACACAACAACACTGCGCCTCTGCCATTAAAGAGACTCCCAAAACCCACAACGTTCGCACCCTCTCTCTCTAAATCATTTATGCCCGACACCAGCTCCAAAATTGTGAACGTCCAGGGATTGCTCCCACACTAAGGATGCCAGTACTAAAAGCTATTGCTGGTCCTCACCCTCCCATGGCAACCCTTCCACAGACACAACAACACTGCGCCTCTGACATTAAAGAGACTCCCAAAACCCACAACGTTCGCACCCTCTCTCTCACTCATTTTTGCCCGACACCACCTCCAAAATTGTGAACGTCCAGGGATTGCTCCCACACAAAGGATGCCAGCACTAAAAGATATTGCTGGTCCTCACCCTCCCATGGCAACCCTTGCACAGACACATCAACACTGGGCCTCTGCCATTAAAGAGACTCCCAAAACCCACAACGTTCGCACCCTCTCTCTCTAAATCATTTATGCCCGACACCAGCTCCAAAATTGTGAACGTCCAGGGATTGCTCCCACACAAAGGATGCCAGTACTAAAAGATATTGCTGGTCCTCACCCTCCCATGGCAACCCTTGCACAGACACAACAACACTGCGCCTCTGCCATTAAAGAGACTCCCAAAACCCACAACGTTCGCAGCCTCTCTCTCTAAATCGTTTCTTCCCAACACCACCTCCAAAATTGTGAACGTCCAGGGATTGCTCCCACACAAAGGATGCCAGTACTAAAAGATATTGCTGGTCCTCACCCTCCCATGGCAACCCTTGCACAGACACACCAACACTGCGCCTCTGCCATTAAAGAGACTCCCAAAACCCACAACGTTCGCACCCTCTCTCTCTAAATCATTTATGCCCGACACCATCTCCAAAATTGTGAACGTCCAGGGATTGCTCCCACACAAAGGATGCCAGTACTAAAAGCTATTGCTGGTCCTCACCCTCCCATGGCAACCCTTCCACAGACACAACAACACTGCGCCTCTGCCATTAAAGAGACTCCCAAAACCCACAACGTTCGCACCCTCTCTCTCACTCATTTTTGCCCGACACCACCTCCAAAATTGTGAACGTCCAGGGATTGCTCCCACACAAAGGATGCCAGCACTAAAAGATATTGCTGGTCCTCACCCTCCCATGGCAACCCTTGCACAGACACACCAACACTGCGCCTCTGCCATTAAAGAGACTCCCAAAACCCACAACGTTCGCACCCTCTCTCTCTAAATCATTTATGCCCGACACCAGCTCCAAAATTGTGAATGTCCAGGGATTGCTCCCACACAAAGGATGCCAGTACTAAAAGATATTGCTGGTCCTCACCCTCCCATGGCAACCCTTGCACAGACACAACAACACTGCGCCTCTGACATTAAAGAGACTCCCAAAACCCACAACGTTCGCACCCTCTCTCTCTAAATCATTTATGCCCAACACCACCTCCAAAATTGTGAACGTCCAGAGATTGCTCCCACACAAAGAATGCCAGTACGAAAAGCTATTGCTGGTCCTCACCCTCCCATGGCAACCCTTCCACAGACACAACAACACTGCGCCTCTGCCATTAAAGAGACTCCCAAAACCCACAACGTTCGCACCCTCTCTCTCTAAATCGTTTCTGCCCGACACCAGCTCCAAAATTGTGAACGTCCAGGGATTGCTCCCACACTAAGGATGCCAGCACTAAAAGCTTTTGCTGGTCCTCACCCTCCCATGGCAACCCTTGCACAGACACAACAACACTGCGCCTCTGCCATTAAAGAGACTCCCAAAACCCACAACCTTCGCACCCTCTCTCTCTAAATCGTTTCTGCCCGACACCAGCTCCAAAATTGTGAACGTCCAGGGATTGCTCCCACACAAAGGATGCCAGCACTAAAAGATATTGCTGGTCCTCACCCTCCCATGGCAACCCTTGCACAGACACAACAACACTGCGCCTCTGCCATTAAAGAGACTCCCAAAACCCACAACGTTCGCAGCCTCTCTCTCACTCATTTTTGCCCGACACCACCTCCAAAATTGTGAACGTCCAGGGATTGCTCCCACACAAAGGATGCCAGTACTAAAAGATATTGCTGGTCCTCACCCTCCCATGGCAACCCTTGCACAGACACAACAACACTGCGCCTCTGCCATTAAAGAGACTCCCAAAACCCACAACGTTCGCAGCCTCTCTCTCTAAATCGTTTCTTCCCAACACCACCTCCAAAATTGTGAACGTCCAGGGATTGCTCCCACACAAAGAATGCCAGCACTAAAAGATATTGCTGGTCCTCACCCTCCCATGGCAACCCTTGCACAGACACAACAACACTGGGCCTCTGCCATTAAAGAGACTCCCAAAACGCACAATGTTCGCACCCTCTCTCTGAATCTTTTTTACCCGACACCAGCTCCAAAATTGTGAACGTCCAGGGATTGCTCCCACACAAAGGATGCCAGCACTAAAAGATATTGCTGGTCCTCACCCTCCCATTGCAACCCTTGCAGAGACACAACAACACTGCGCCTCTGCCATTAAAGAGACTCCCAAAACCCACAACGTTCGCACCCTCTCTCTCTAAGTCATTTCTGCCCAACACCACCTCCAAAATTGTGAATGTCCAGGGATTGCTCCCACACTAAGGATGCCAGCACTAAAAGCTGTTGCTGGTCCTCACCCTCCCATGGCAACCCTTGCACAGACACAACAACACTGCGCCTCTGACATTAAAGAGACTCCCAAAACGCACAATGTTCGCACCCTCTCTCTGAATCTTTTTTACCCGACACCAGCTCCAAAATTGTGAACGTCCAGGGATTGCTCCCACACAAAGGATGCCAGCACTAAAAGATATTGCTGGTCCTCACCCTCCCATGGCAACCCTTGCACAGACACAACAACACTGCGCCTCTGCCATTAAAGAGACTCCCAAAACCCACAACGTTCGCACCCTCTCTCTCTAAATCATTTATGCCCGACACCAGCTCCAAAATTGTGAACGTCCAGGGATTGCTCCCACACAAAGGATGCCAGTACTAAAAGATATTGCTGGTCCTCACCCTCCCATGGCAACCCTTGCACAGACACAACAACACTGCGCCTCTGCCATTAAAGAGACTCCCAAAACCCACAACGTTCGCACCCTCTCTCTCTAAATCATTTATGCCCGACACCAGCTCCAAAATTGTGAACGTCCAGGGATTGCTCCCACACAAAGGATGCCAGTACTAAAAGATATTGCTGGTCCTCACCCTCCCATGGCAACCCTTGCACAGACACAACAACACTGCGCCTCTGCCATTAAAGAGACTCCCAAAACCCACAACGTTCGCACCCTCTCTCTCTAAATCATTTATGCCCGACACCAGCTCCAAAATTGTGAACGTCCAGGGATTGCTCCCACACTAAGGATGCCAGTACTAAAAGCTATTGCTGGTCCTCACCCTCCCATGGCAACCCTTCCACAGACACAACAACACTGCGCCTCTGACATTAAAGAGACTCCCAAAACCCACAACGTTCGCACCCTCTCTCTCACTCATTTTTGCCCGACACCACCTCCAAAATTGTGAACGTCCAGGGATTGCTCCCACACAAAGGATGCCAGCACTAAAAGATATTGCTGGTCCTCACCCTCCCATGGCAACCCTTCCACAGACACATCAACACTGGGCCTCTGCCATTAAAGAGACTCCCAAAACCCACAACGTTCGCACCCTCTCTCTCTAAAACATTTATGCCCGACACCACCTCCAAAATTGTGAACGTCCAGGGATTGCTCCCACACAAAGGATGCCAGTACTAAAAGATATTGCTGGTCCTCACCCTCCCATGGCAACCCTTGCACAGACACAACAACACTGCGCCTCTGCCATTAAAGAGACTCCCAAAACCCACAACGTTCGCAGCCTCTCTCTCTAAATCGTTTCTTCCCAACACCACCTCCAAAATTGTGAACGTCCAGGGATTGCTCCCACACAAAGGATGCCAGTACTAAAAGATATTGCTGGTCCTCACCCTCCCATGGCAACCCTTGCACAGACACACCAACACTGCGCCTCTGCCATTAAAGAGACTCCCAAAACCCACAACGTTCGCACCCTCTCTCTCTAAATCATTTATGCCCGACACCATCTCCAAAATTGTGAACGTCCAGGGATTGCTCCCACACAAAGGATGCCAGTACTAAAAGCTATTGCTGGTCCTCACCCTCCCATGGCAACCCTTCCACAGACACAACAACACTGCGCCTCTGCCATTAAAGAGACTCCCAAAACCCACAACGTTCGCACCCTCTCTCTCACTCATTTTTGCCCAACACCACCTCCAAAATTGTGAACGTCCAGGGATTGCTCCCACACAAAGGATGCCAGCACTAAAAGATATTGCTGGTCCTCACCCTCCCATGGCAACCCTTGCACAGACACACCAACACTGCGCCTCTGCCATTAAAGAGACTCCCAAAACCCACAACGTTCGCACCCTCTCTCTCTAAATCATTTATGCCCGACACCAGCTCCAAAATTGTGAATGTCCAGGGATTGCTCCCACACAAAGGATGCCAGTACTAAAAGATATTGCTGGTCCTCACCCTCCCATGGCAACCCTTGCACAGACACAACAACACTGCGCCTCTGACATTAAAGAGACTCCCAAAACCCACAACGTTCGCACCCTCTCTCTCTAAATCATTTATGCCCAACACCACCTCCAAAATTGTGAACGTCCAGGGATTGCTCCCACACTAAGGATGCCAGTACTAAAAGCTATTGCTGGTCCTCACCCTCCCATGGCAACCCTTGCACAGACACAACAACACTGCGCCTCTGCCATTAAAGAGACTCCCAAAACCCACAACGTTCGCACCCTCTCTCTCTAAATCGTTTCTGCCCGACACCAGCTCCAAAATTGTGAACGTCCAGGGATTGCTCCCACACTAAGGATGCCAGCACTAAAAGCTTTTGCTGGTCCTCACCCTCCCATGGCAACCCTTGCACAGACACAACAACACTGCGCCTCTGCCATTAAAGAGACTCCCAAAACCCACAACCTTCGCACCCTCTCTCTCTAAATCGTTTCTGCCCGACACCAGCTCCAAAATTGTGAACGTCCAGGGATTGCTCCCACACAAAGGATGCCAGCACTAAAAGATATTGCTGGTCCTCACCCTCCCATGGCAACCCTTGCACAGACACAACAACACTGCGCCTCTGCCATTAAAGAGACTCCCAAAACCCACAACGTTCGCAGCCTCTCTCTCACTCATTTTTGCCCGACACCACCTCCAAAATTGTGAACGTCCAGGGATTGCTCCCACACAAAGGATGCCAGTACTAAAAGATATTGCTGGTCCTCACCCTCCCATGGCAACCCTTGCACAGACACAACAACACTGCGCCTCTGCCATTAAAGAGACTCCCAAAACCCACAACGTTCGCAGCCTCTCTCTCTAAATCGTTTCTTCCCAACACCACCTCCAAAATTGTGAACGTCCAGGGATTGCTCCCACACAAAGAATGCCAGCACTAAAAGATATTGCTGGTCCTCACCCTCCCATGGCAACCCTTGCACAGACACAACAACACTGGGCCTCTGCCATTAAAGAGACTCCCAAAACGCACAATGTTCGCACCCTCTCTCTGAATCTTTTTTACCCGACACCAGCTCCAAAATTGTGAACGTCCAGGGATTGCTCCCACACAAAGGATGCCAGCACTAAAAGATATTGCTGGTCCTCACCCTCCCATTGCAACCCTTGCAGAGACACAACAACACTGCGCCTCTGCCATTAAAGAGACTCCCAAAACCCACAACGTTCGCACCCTCTCTCTCTAAGTCATTTCTGCCCAACACCACCTCCAAAATTGTGAATGTCCAGGGATTGCTCCCACACTAAGGATGCCAGCACTAAAAGCTGTTGCTGGTCCTCACCCTCCCATGGCAACCCTTGCACAGACACAACAACACTGCGCCTCTGACATTAAAGAGACTCCCAAAACGCACAATGTTCGCACCCTCTCTCTGAATCTTTTTTACCCGACACCAGCTCCAAAATTGTGAACGTCCAGGGATTGCTCCCACACAAAGGATGCCAGCACTAAAAGCTCTTGCTGGTCCTCACCCTCCCATGGCAACCCTTGCACAGACACAACAACACTGCGCCTCTGCCATTAAAGAGACTCCCAAAACCCACAACGTTCGCACCCTCTCTCTCTAAATCATTTATGCCCGACACCAGCTCCAAAATTGTGAACGTCC
This sequence comes from Morus bassanus, assembly GCA_031468815.1. NCBI lineage: Eukaryota > Metazoa > Chordata > Aves > Suliformes > Sulidae > Morus > Morus bassanus. The sequence continues at coordinate 46,219,131 of CM062572.1, read as the reverse complement.
AGGGATTGCTCCCACACAAAGGAAGCCAGTACTAAAAGATATTGCTGGTCCTCACCCTCCCATGGCAACCCTTGCACAGACACAACAACACTGCGCCTCTGCCATTAAAGAGACTCCCAAAACCCACAACGTTCGCACCCTCTCTCTCTAAATCATTTATGCCCGACACCAGCTCCAAAATTGTGAACGTCCAGGGATTGCTCCCACACTAAGGATGCCAGTACTAAAAGCTATTGCTGGTCCTCACCCTCCCATGGCAACCCTTCCACAGACACAACAACACTGCGCCTCTGACATTAAAGAGACTCCCAAAACCCACAACGTTCGCACCCTCTCTCTCACTCATTTTTGCCCGACACCACCTCCAAAATTGTGAACGTCCAGGGATTGCTCCCACACAAAGGATGCCAGCACTAAAAGATATTGCTGGTCCTCACCCTCCCATGGCAACCCTTGCACAGACACATCAACACTGGGCCTCTGCCATTAAAGAGACTCCCAAAACCCACAACGTTCGCACCCTCTCTCTCTAAATCATTTATGCCCGACACCAGCTCCAAAATTGTGAACGTCCAGGGATTGCTCCCACACAAAGGATGCCAGTACTAAAAGATATTGCTGGTCCTCACCCTCCCATGGCAACCCTTGCACAGACACAACAACACTGCGCCTCTGCCATTAAAGAGACTCCCAAAACCCACAACGTTCGCAGCCTCTCTCTCTAAATCGTTTCTTCCCAACACCACCTCCAAAATTGTGAACGTCCAGGGATTGCTCCCACACAAAGGATGCCAGTACTAAAAGATATTGCTGGTCCTCACCCTCCCATGGCAACCCTTGCACAGACACAACAACACTGCGCCTCTGCCATTAAAGAGACTCCCAAAACCCACAACGTTCGCACCCTCTCTCTCTAAATCATTTATGCCCGACACCATCTCCAAAATTGTGAACGTCCAGGGATTGCTCCCACACAAAGGATGCCAGTACTAAAAGCTATTGCTGGTCCTCACCCTCCCATGGCAACCCTTCCACAGACACAACAACACTGCGCCTCTGCCATTAAAGAGACTCCCAAAACCCACAACGTTCGCACCCTCTCTCTCACTCATTTTTGCCCGACACCACCTCCAAAATTGTGAACGTCCAGGGATTGCTCCCACACAAAGGATGCCAGCACTAAAAGATATTGCTGGTCCTCACCCTCCCATGGCAACCCTTGCACAGACACACCAACACTGCGCCTCTGCCATTAAAGAGACTCCCAAAACCCACAACGTTCGCACCCTCTCTCTCTAAATCATTTATGCCCGACACCAGCTCCAAAATTGTGAATGTCCAGGGATTGCTCCCACACAAAGGATGCCAGTACTAAAAGATATTGCTGGTCCTCACCCTCCCATGGCAACCCTTGCACAGACACAACAACACTGCGCCTCTGACATTAAAGAGACTCCCAAAACCCACAACGTTCGCACCCTCTCTCTCTAAATCATTTATGCCCAACACCACCTCCAAAATTGTGAACGTCCAGAGATTGCTCCCACACAAAGAATGCCAGTACTAAAAGCTTTTGCTGGTCCTCACCCTCCCATGGCAACCCTTGCACAGACACAACAACACTGCGCCTCTGCCATTAAAGAGACTCCCAAAACCCACAACCTTCGCACCCTCTCTCTCTAAATCGTTTCTGCCCGACACCAGCTCCAAAATTGTGAACGTCCAGGGATTGCTCCCACACAAAGGATGCCAGCACTAAAAGATATTGCTGGTCCTCACCCTCCCATGGCAACCCTTGCACAGACACAACAACACTGCGCCTCTGCCATTAAAGAGACTCCCAAAACCCACAACGTTCGCAGCCTCTCTCTCACTCATTTTTGCCCGACACCACCTCCAAAATTGTGAACGTCCAGGGATTGCTCCCACACAAAGGATGCCAGTACTAAAAGATATTGCTGGTCCTCACCCTCCCATGGCAACCCTTGCACAGACACAACAACACTGCGCCTCTGCCATTAAAGAGACTCCCAAAACCCACAACGTTCGCAGCCTCTCTCTCTAAATCGTTTCTTCCCAACACCACCTCCAAAATTGTGAACGTCCAGGGATTGCTCCCACACAAAGAATGCCAGCACTAAAAGATATTGCTGGTCCTCACCCTCCCATGGCAACCCTTGCACAGACACAACAACACTGGGCCTCTGCCATTAAAGAGACTCCCAAAACGCACAATGTTCGCACCCTCTCTCTGAATCTTTTTTACCCGACACCAGCTCCAAAATTGTGAACGTCCAGGGATTGCTCCCACACAAAGGATGCCAGCACTAAAAGATATTGCTGGTCCTCACCCTCCCATTGCAACCCTTGCAGAGACACAACAACACTGCGCCTCTGCCATTAAAGAGACTCCCAAAACCCACAACGTTCGCACCCTCTCTCTCTAAGTCATTTCTGCCCAACACCACCTCCAAAATTGTGAATGTCCAGGGATTGCTCCCACACTAAGGATGCCAGCACTAAAAGCTGTTGCTGGTCCTCACCCTCCCATGGCAACCCTTGCACAGACACAACAACACTGCGCCTCTGACATTAAAGAGACTCCCAAAACGCACAATGTTCGCACCCTCTCTCTGAATCTTTTTTACCCGACACCAGCTCCAAAATTGTGAACGTCCAGGGATTGCTCCCACACAAAGGATGCCAGCACTAAAAGATATTGCTGGTCCTCACCCTCCCATGGCAACCCTTGCACAGACACAACAACACTGCGCCTCTGCCATTAAAGAGACTCCCAAAACCCACAACGTTCGCACCCTCTCTCTCTAAATCATTTATGCCCGACACCAGCTCCAAAATTGTGAACGTCCAGGGATTGCTCCCACACAAAGGAAGCCAGTACTAAAAGATATTGCTGGTCCTCACCCTCCCATGGCAACCCTTGCACAGACACAACAACACTGCGCCTCTACCATTAAAGAGACTCCCAAAACCCACAACGTTCGCACCCTCTCTCTCTAAATCATTTATGCCCGACACCACCTCCAAAATTGTGAACGTCCAGGGATTGCTCCCACACTAAGGATGCCAGTACTAAAAGCTATTGCTGGTCCTCACCCTCCCATGGCAACCCTTCCACAGACACAACAACACTGCGCCTCTGACATTAAAGAGACTCCCAAAACCCACAACGTTCGCACCCTCTCTCTCACTCATTTTTGCCCGACACCACCTCCAAAATTGTGAACGTCCAGGGATTGCTCCCACACAAAGGATGCCAGCACTAAAAGATATTGCTGGTCCTCACCCTCCCATGGCAACCCTTGCACAGACACATCAACACTGGGCCTCTGCCATTAAAGAGACTCCCAAAACCCACAACGTTCGCACCCTCTCTCTCTAAATCATTTATGCCCGACACCAGCTCCAAAATTGTGAACGTCCAGGGATTGCTCCCACACAAAGGATGCCAGTACTAAAAGATATTGCTGGTCCTCACCCTCCCATGGCAACCCTTGCACAGACACAACAACACTGCGCCTCTGCCATTAAAGAGACTCCCAAAACCCACAACGTTCGCAGCCTCTCTCTCTAAATCGTTTCTTCCCAACACCACCTCCAAAATTGTGAACGTCCAGGGATTGCTCCCACACAAAGGATGCCAGTACTAAAAGATATTGCTGGTCCTCACCCTCCCATGGCAACCCTTGCACAGACACAACAACACTGCGCCTCTGCCATTAAAGAGACTCCCAAAACCCACAACGTTCGCACCCTCTCTCTCTAAATCATTTATGCCCGACACCATCTCCAAAATTGTGAACGTCCAGGGATTGCTCCCACACAAAGGATGCCAGTACTAAAAGCTATTGCTGGTCCTCACCCTCCCATGGCAACCCTTCCACAGACACAACAACACTGCGCCTCTGCCATTAAAGAGACTCCCAAAACCCACAACGTTCGCACCCTCTCTCTCACTCATTTTTGCCCGACACCACCTCCAAAATTGTGAACGTCCAGGGATTGCTCCCACACAAAGGATGCCAGCACTAAAAGATATTGCTGGTCCTCACCCTCCCATGGCAACCCTTGCACAGACACACCAACACTGCGCCTCTGCCATTAAAGAGACTCCCAAAACCCACAACGTTCGCACCCTCTCTCTCTAAATCATTTATGCCCGACACCAGCTCCAAAATTGTGAATGTCCAGGGATTGCTCCCACACAAAGGATGCCAGTACTAAAAGATATTGCTGGTCCTCACCCTCCCATGGCAACCCTTGCACAGACACAACAACACTGCGCCTCTGACATTAAAGAGACTCCCAAAACCCACAACGTTCGCACCCTCTCTCTCTAAATCATTTATGCCCAACACCACCTCCAAAATTGTGAACGTCCAGAGATTGCTCCCACACAAAGAATGCCAGTACTAAAAGCTATTGCTGGTCCTCACCCTCCCATGGCAACCCTTCCACAGACACAACAACACTGCGCCTCTGCCATTAAAGAGACTCCCAAAACCCACAACGTTCGCACCCTCTCTCTCTAAATCGTTTCTGCCCGACACCAGCTCCAAAATTGTGAACGTCCAGGGATTGCTCCCACACAAAGGATGCCAGTACTAAAAGCTATTGCTGGTCCTCACCCTCCCATGGCAACCCTTCCACAGACACAACAACACTGCGCCTCTGCCATTAAAGAGACTCCCAAAACCCACAACGTTCGCACCCTCTCTCTCACTCATTTTTGCCCGACACCACCTCCAAAATTGTGAACGTCCAGGGATTGCTCCCACACAAAGGATGCCAGCACTAAAAGATATTGCTGGTCCTCACCCTCCCATGGCAACCCTTGCACAGACACACCAACACTGCGCCTCTGCCATTAAAGAGACTCCCAAAACCCACAACGTTCGCACCCTCTCTCTCTAAATCATTTATGCCCGACACCAGCTCCAAAATTGTGAATGTCCAGGGATTGCTCCCACACAAAGGATGCCAGTACTAAAAGATATTGCTGGTCCTCACCCTCCCATGGCAACCCTTGCACAGACACAACAACACTGCGCCTCTGACATTAAAGAGACTCCCAAAACCCACAACGTTCGCACCCTCTCTCTCTAAATCATTTATGCCCAACACCACCTCCAAAATTGTGAACGTCCAGGGATTGCTCCCACACTAAGGATGCCAGTACTAAAAGCTATTGCTGGTCCTCACCCTCCCATGGCAACCCTTGCACAGACACAACAACACTGCGCCTCTGCCATTAAAGAGACTCCCAAAACCCACAACGTTCGCACCCTCTCTCTCTAAATCGTTTCTGCCCGACACCAGCTCCAAAATTGTGAACGTCCAGGGATTGCTCCCACACTAAGGATGCCAGCACTAAAAGCTTTTGCTGGTCCTCACCCTCCCATGGCAACCCTTGCACAGACACAACAACACTGCGCCTCTGCCATTAAAGAGACTCCCAAAACCCACAACCTTCGCACCCTCTCTCTCTAAATCGTTTCTGCCCGACACCAGCTCCAAAATTGTGAACGTCCAGGGATTGCTCCCACACAAAGGATGCCAGCACTAAAAGATATTGCTGGTCCTCACCCTCCCATGGCAACCCTTGCACAGACACAACAACACTGCGCCTCTGCCATTAAAGAGACTCCCAAAACCCACAACGTTCGCAGCCTCTCTCTCACTCATTTTTGCCCGACACCACCTCCAAAATTGTGAACGTCCAGGGATTGCTCCCACACAAAGGATGCCAGTACTAAAAGATATTGCTGGTCCTCACCCTCCCATGGCAACCCTTGCACAGACACAACAACACTGCGCCTCTGCCATTAAAGAGACTCCCAAAACCCACAACGTTCGCAGCCTCTCTCTCTAAATCGTTTCTTCCCAACACCACCTCCAAAATTGTGAACGTCCAGGGATTGCTCCCACACAAAGAATGCCAGCACTAAAAGATATTGCTGGTCCTCACCCTCCCATGGCAACCCTTGCACAGACACAACAACACTGGGCCTCTGCCATTAAAGAGACTCCCAAAACGCACAATGTTCGCACCCTCTCTCTGAATCTTTTTTACCCGACACCAGCTCCAAAATTGTGAACGTCCAGGGATTGCTCCCACACAAAGGATGCCAGCACTAAAAGATATTGCTGGTCCTCACCCTCCCATTGCAACCCTTGCAGAGACACAACAACACTGCGCCTCTGCCATTAAAGAGACTCCCAAAACCCACAACGTTCGCACCCTCTCTCTCTAAGTCATTTCTGCCCAACACCACCTCCAAAATTGTGAATGTCCAGGGATTGCTCCCACACTAAGGATGCCAGCACTAAAAGCTGTTGCTGGTCCTCACCCTCCCATGGCAACCCTTGCACAGACACAACAACACTGCGCCTCTGACATTAAAGAGACTCCCAAAACGCACAATGTTCGCACCCTCTCTCTGAATCTTTTTTACCCGACACCAGCTCCAAAATTGTGAACGTCCAGGGATTGCTCCCACACAAAGGATGCCAGCACTAAAAGATATTGCTGGTCCTCACCCTCCCATGGCAACCCTTGCACAGACACAACAACACTGCGCCTCTGCCATTAAAGAGACTCCCAAAACCCACAACGTTCGCACCCTCTCTCTCTAAATCATTTATGCCCGACACCAGCTCCAAAATTGTGAACGTCCAGGGATTGCTCCCACACAAAGGAAGCCAGTACTAAAAGATATTGCTGGTCCTCACCCTCCCATGGCAACCCTTGCACAGACACAACAACACTGCGCCTCTGCCATTAAAGAGACTCCCAAAACCCACAACGTTCGCACCCTCTCTCTCTAAATCGTTTCTGCCCGACACCAGCTCCAAAATTGTGAACGTCCAGGGATTGCTCCCACACTAAGGATGCCAGCACTAAAAGCTTTTGCTGGTCCTCACCCTCCCATGGCAACCCTTGCACAGACACAACAACACTGCGCCTCTGCCATTAAAGAGACTCCCAAAACCCACAACCTTCGCACCCTCTCTCTCTAAATCGTTTCTGCCCGACACCAGCTCCAAAATTGTGAACGTCCAGGGATTGCTCCCACACAAAGGATGCCAGCACTAAAAGATATTGCTGGTCCTCACCCTCCCATGGCAACCCTTGCACAGACACAACAACACTGCGCCTCTGCCATTAAAGAGACTCCCAAAACCCACAACGTTCGCAGCCTCTCTCTCACTCATTTTTGCCCGACACCACCTCCAAAATTGTGAACGTCCAGGGATTGCTCCCACACAAAGGATGCCAGTACTAAAAGATATTGCTGGTCCTCACCCTCCCATGGCAACCCTTGCACAGACACAACAACACTGCGCCTCTGCCATTAAAGAGACTCCCAAAACCCACAACGTTCGCAGCCTCTCTCTCTAAATCGTTTCTTCCCAACACCACCTCCAAAATTGTGAACGTCCAGGGATTGCTCCCACACAAAGAATGCCAGCACTAAAAGATATTGCTGGTCCTCACCCTCCCATGGCAACCCTTGCACAGACACAACAACACTGGGCCTCTGCCATTAAAGAGACTCCCAAAACGCACAATGTTCGCACCCTCTCTCTGAATCTTTTTTACCCGACACCAGCTCCAAAATTGTGAACGTCCAGGGATTGCTCCCACACAAAGGATGCCAGCACTAAAAGATATTGCTGGTCCTCACCCTCCCATTGCAACCCTTGCAGAGACACAACAACACTGCGCCTCTGCCATTAAAGAGACTCCCAAAACCCACAACGTTCGCACCCTCTCTCTCTAAGTCATTTCTGCCCAACACCACCTCCAAAATTGTGAATGTCCAGGGATTGCTCCCACACTAAGGATGCCAGCACTAAAAGCTGTTGCTGGTCCTCACCCTCCCATGGCAACCCTTGCACAGACACAACAACACTGCGCCTCTGACATTAAAGAGACTCCCAAAACGCACAATGTTCGCACCCTCTCTCTGAATCTTTTTTACCCGACACCAGCTCCAAAATTGTGAACGTCCAGGGATTGCTCCCACACAAAGGATGCCAGCACTAAAAGATATTGCTGGTCCTCACCCTCCCATGGCAACCCTTGCACAGACACAACAACACTGCGCCTCTGCCATTAAAGAGACTCCCAAAACCCACAACGTTCGCACCCTCTCTCTCTAAATCATTTATGCCCGACACCAGCTCCAAAATTGTGAACGTCCAGGGATTGCTCCCACACAAAGGAAGCCAGTACTAAAAGATATTGCTGGTCCTCACCCTCCCATGGCAACCCTTGCACAGACACAACAACACTGCGCCTCTGACATTAAAGAGACTCCCAAAACCCACAACGTTCGCACCCTCTCTCTCTAAATCATTTATGCCCGACACCAGCTCCAAAATTGTGAACGTCCAGGGATTGCTCCCACACTAAGGATGCCAGTACTAAAAGCTATTGCTGGTCCTCACCCTCCCATGGCAACCCTTCCACAGACACAACAACACTGCGCCTCTGACATTAAAGAGACTCCCAAAACCCACAACGTTCGCACCCTCTCTCTCACTCATTTTTGCCCGACACCACCTCCAAAATTGTGAACGTCCAGGGATTGCTCCCACACAAAGGATGCCAGCACTAAAAGATATTGCTGGTCCTCACCCTCCCATGGCAACCCTTGCACAGACACATCAACACTGGGCCTCTGCCATTAAAGAGACTCCCAAAACCCACAACGTTCGCACCCTCTCTCTCTAAATCATTTATGCCCGACACCAGCTCCAAAATTGTGAACGTCCAGGGATTGCTCCCACACAAAGGATGCCAGTACTAAAAGCTCTTGCTGGTCCTCACCCTCCCATGGCAACCCTTGCACAGACACAACAACACTGCGCCTCTGCCATTAAAGAGACTCCCAAAACCCACAACGTTCGCAGCCTCTCTCTCTAAATCGTTTCTTCCCAACACCACCTCCAAAATTGTGAACGTCCAGGGATTGCTCCCACACAAAGGATGCCAGTACTAAAAGATATTGCTGGTCCTCACCCTCCCATGGCAACCCTTGCACAGACACAACAACACTGCGCCTCTGCCATTAAAGAGACTCCCAAAACCCACAACGTTCGCACCCTCTCTCTCTAAATCATTTATGCCCGACACCAGCTCCAAAATTGTGAACGTCCAGGGATTGCTCCCACACAAAGGATGCCAGTACTAAAAGCTATTGCTGGTCCTCACCCTCCCATGGCAACCCTTCCACAGACACAACAACACTGCGCCTCTGCCATTAAAGAGACTCCCAAAACCCACAACGTTCGCACCCTCTCTCTCACTCATTTTTGCCCGACACCACCTCCAAAATTGTGAACGTCCAGGGATTGCTCCCACACAAAGGATGCCAGCACTAAAAGATATTGCTGGTCCTCACCCTCCCATGGCAACCCTTGCACAGACACACCAACACTGCGCCTCTGCCATTAAAGAGACTCCCAAAACCCACAACGTTCGCACCCTCTCTCTCTAAATCATTTATGCCCGACACCAGCTCCAAAATTGTGAATGTCCAGGGATTGCTCCCACACAAAGGATGCCAGTACTAAAAGATATTGCTGGTCCTCACCCTCCCATGGCAACCCTTGCACAGACACAACAACACTGCGCCTCTGACATTAAAGAGACTCCCAAAACCCACAACGTTCGCACCCTCTCTCTCTAAATCATTTATGCCCAACACCACCTCCAAAATTGTGAACGTCCAGAGATTGCTCCCACACAAAGAATGCCAGTACTAAAAGCTATTGCTGGTCCTCACCCTCCCATGGCAACCCTTCCACAGACACAACAACACTGCGCCTCTGCCATTAAAGAGACTCCCAAAACCCACAACGTTCGCACCCTCTCTCTCTAAATCGTTTCTGCCCGACACCAGCTCCAAAATTGTGAACGTCCAGGGATTGCTCCCACACTAAGGATGCCAGCACTAAAAGCTCTTGCTGGTCCTCACCCTCCCATGGCAACCCTTGCACAGACACAACAACACTGCGCCTCTGCCATTAAAGAGACTCCCAAAACCCACAACCTTCGCACCCTCTCTCTCTAAATCGTTTCTGCCCGACACCAGCTCCAAAATTGTGAACGTCCAGGGATTGCTCCCACACAAAGGATGCCAGCACTAAAAGATATTGCTGGTCCTCACCCTCCCATGGCAACCCTTCCACAGACACAACAACACTGCGCCTCTGACATTAAAGAGACTCCCAAAACCCACAACGTTCGCACCCTCTCTCTCACTCATTTTTGCCCGACACCACCTCCAAAATTGTGAACGTCCAGGGATTGCTCCCACACAAAGGATGCCAGCACTAAAAGATATTGCTGGTCCTCACCCTCCCATGGCAACCCTTGCACAGACACATCAACACTGGGCCTCTGCCATTAAAGAGACTCCCAAAACCCACAACGTTCGCACCCTCTCTCTCTAAATCATTTATGCCCGACACCAGCTCCAAAATTGTGAACGTCCAGGGATTGCTCCCACACAAAGGATGCCAGTACTAAAAGATATTGCTGGTCCTCGACCTCCCATGGCAACCCTTGCACAGACACAACAACACTGCGCCTCTGCCATTAAAGAGACTCCCAAAACCCACAACGTTCGCAGCCTCTCTCTCTAAATCGTTTCTTCCCAACACCACCTCCAAAATTGTGAACGTCCAGGGATTGCTCCCACACAAAGGATGCCAGTACTAAAAGATATTGCTGGTCCTCACCCTCCCATGGCAACCCTTGCACAGACACAACAACACTGCGCCTCTGCCATTAAAGAGACTCCCAAAACCCACAACGTTCGCACCCTCTCTCTCTAAATCATTTATGCCCGACACCAGCTCCAAAATTGTGAACGTCCAGGGATTGCTCCCACACAAAGGATGCCAGTACTAAAAGCTATTGCTGGTCCTCACCCTCCCATGGCAACCCTTCCACAGACACAACAACACTGCGCCTCTGCCATTAAAGAGACTCCCAAAACCCACAACGTTCGCACCCTCTCTCTCACTCATTTTTGCCCGACACCACCTCCAAAATTGTGAACGTCCAGGGATTGCTCCCACACAAAGGATGCCAGCACTAAAAGATATTGCTGGTCCTCACCCTCCCATGGCAACCCTTGCACAGACACAACAACACTGCGCCTCTGCCATTAAAGAGACTCCCAAAACCCACAACGTTCGCACCCTCTCTCTCTAAATCATTTATGCCCGACACCAGCTCCAAAATTGTGAATGTCCAGGGATTGCTCCCACACAAAGGATGCCAGTACTAAAAGATATTGCTGGTCCTCACCCTCCCATGGCAACCCTTGCACAGACACAACAACACTGCGCCTCTGACATTAAAGAGACTCCCAAAACCCACAACGTTCGCACCCTCTCTCTCTAAATCATTTATGCCCAACACCACCTCCAAAATTGTGAACGTCCAGAGATTGCTCCCACACAAAGAATGCCAGTACTAAAAGCTATTGCTGGTCCTCACCCTCCCATGGCAACCCTTCCACAGACACAACAACACTGCGCCTCTGCCATTAAAGAGACTCCCAAAACCCACAACGTTCGCACCCTCTCTCTCTAAATCGTTTCTGCCCGACACCAGCTCCAAAATTGTGAACGTCCAGGGATTGCTCCCACACTAAGGATGCCAGCACTAAAAGCTCTTGCTGGTCCTCACCCTCCCATGGCAACCCTTGCACAGACACAACAACACTGCGCCTCTGCCATTAAAGAGACTCCCAAAACCCACAACCTTCGCACCCTCTCTCTCTAAATCGTTTCTGCCCGACACCAGCTCCAAAATTGTGAACGTCCAGGGATTGCTCCCACACAAAGGATGCCAGCACTAAAAGATATTGCTGGTCCTCACCCTCCCATGGCAACCCTTCCACAGACACAACAACACTGCGCCTCTGACATTAAAGAGACTCCCAAAACCCACAACGTTCGCACCCTCTCTCTCACTCATTTTTGCCCGACACCACCTCCAAAATTGTGAACGTCCAGGGATTGCTCCCACACAAAGGATGCCAGCACTAAAAGATATTGCTGGTCCTCACCCTCCCATGGCAACCCTTGCACAGACACACCAACACTGCGCCTCTGCCATTAAAGAGACTCCCAAAACCCACAACGTTCGCACCCTCTCTCTCTAAATCATTTATGCCCGACACCAGCTCCAAAATTGTGAATGTCCAGGGATTGCTCCCACACAAAGGATGCCAGTACTAAAAGATATTGCTGGTCCTCACCCTCCCATGGCAACCCTTGCACAGACACAACAACACTGCGCCTCTGACATTAAAGAGACTCCCAAAACCCACAACGTTCGCACCCTCTCTCTCTAAATCATTTATGCCCAACACCACCTCCAAAATTGTGAACGTCCAGAGATTGCTCCCACACAAAGAATGCCAGTACTAAAAGCTATTGCTGGTCCTCACCCTCCCATGGCAACCCTTCCACAGACACAACAACACTGCGCCTCTGCCATTAAAGAGACTCCCAAAACCCACAACGTTCGCACCCTCTCTCTCTAAATCGTTTCTGCCCGACACCAGCTCCAAAATTGTGAACGTCCAGGGATTGCTCCCACACTAAGGATGCCAGCACTAAAAGCTTTTGCTGGTCCTCACCCTCCCATGGCAACCCTTGCACAGACACAACAACACTGCGCCTCTGCCATTAAAGAGACTCCCAAAACCCACAACCTTCGCACCCTCTCTCTCTAAATCGTTTCTGCCCGACACCAGCTCCAAAATTGTGAACGTCCAGGGATTGCTCCCACACAAAGGATGCCAGCACTAAAAGATATTGCTGGTCCTCACCCTCCCATGGCAACCCTTGCACAGACACAACAACACTGCGCCTCTGCCATTAAAGAGACTCCCAAAACCCACAACCTTCGCACCCTCTCTCTCTAAATCGTTTCTGCCCGACACCAGCTCCAAAATTGTGAACGTCCAGGGATTGCTCCCACACAAAGGATGCCAGCACTAAAAGCTATTGCTGGTCCTCACCCTCCCATGGCAACCCTTGCACAGACACAACAACACTGTGCCTCTGCCATTAAAGAGACTCCCAAAACCCACAACGTTCGCACCCTCTCTCTCTAAGTCATTTCTGCCCGACACCACCTCCAAAATTGTGAATGTCCAGGGATTGCTCCCACACAAAGGATGCCAGTACTAAAAGATATTGCTGGTCCTCACCCTCCCATGGCAACCCTTGCACAGACACAACAACACTGCGCCTCTGCCATTAAAGAGACTCCCAAAACCCACAACGTTCGCACCCTCTCTCTCTAAATCATTTATGCCCGACACCATCTCCAAAATTGTGAACGTCCAGGGATTGCTCCCACACAAAGGATGCCAGCACTAAAAGATATTGCTGGTCCTCACCCTCCCATGGCAACCCTTGCACAGACACACCAACACTGCGCCTCTGCCATTAAAGAGACTCCCAAAACCCACAACGTTCGCACCCTCTCTCTCTAAATCATTTATGCCCGACACCAGCTCCAAAATTGTGAATGTCCAGGGATTGCTCCCACACAAAGGATGCCAGTACTAAAAGATATTGCTGGTCCTCACCCTCCCATGGCAACCCTTGCACAGACACAACAACACTGCGCCTCTGACATTAAAGAGACTCCCAAAACCCACAACGTTCGCACCCTCTCTCTCTAAATCATTTATGCCCAAAACCACCTCCAAAATTGTGAACGTCCAGAGATTGCTCCCACACAAAGAATGCCAGTACTAAAAGCTATTGCTGGTCCTCACCCTCCCATGGCAACCCTTCCACAGACACAACAACACTGCGCCTCTGCCATTAAAGAGACTCCCAAAACCCACAACGTTCGCACCCTCTCTCTCTAAATCGTTTCTGCCCGACACCAGCTCCAAAATTGTGAACGTCCAGGGATTGCTCCCACACTAAGGATGCCAGCACTAAAAGCTTTTGCTGGTCCTCACCCTCCCATGGCAACCCTTGCACAGACACAACAACACTGCGCCTCTGCCATTAAAGAGACTCCCAAAACCCACAACCTTCGCACCCTCTCTCTCTAAATCGTTTCTGCCCGACACCAGCTCCAAAATTGTGAACGTCCAGGGATTGCTCCCACACAAAGGATGCCAGCACTAAAAGATATTGCTGGTCCTCACCCTCCCATGGCAACCCTTGCACAGACACATCAACACTGGGCCTCTGCCATTAAAGAGACTCCCAAAACCCACAACGTTCGCACCCTCTCTCTCTAAATCATTTATGCCCGACACCAGCTCCAAAATTGTGAACGTCCAGGGATTGCTCCCACACAAAGGATGCCAGTACTAAAAGATATTGCTGGTCCTCGACCTCCCATGGCAACCCTTGCACAGACACAACAACACTGCGCCTCTGCCATTAAAGAGACTCCCAAAACCCACAACGTTCGCAGCCTCTCTCTCTAAATCGTTTCTTCCCAACACCACCTCCAAAATTGTGAACGTCCAGGGATTGCTCCCACACAAAGGATGCCAGTACTAAAAGATATTGCTGGTCCTCACCCTCCCATGGCAACCCTTGCACAGACACAACAACACTGCGCCTCTGCCATTAAAGAGACTCCCAAAACCCACAACGTTCGCACCCTCTCTCTCTAAATCATTTATGCCCGACACCATCTCCAAAATTGTGAACGTCCAGGGATTGCTCCCACACAAAGGATGCCAGTACTAAAAGCTATTGCTGGTCCTCACCCTCCCATGGCAACCCTTCCACAGACACAACAACACTGCGCCTCTGCCATTAAAGAGACTCCCAAAACCCACAACGTTCGCACCCTCTCTCTCACTCATTTTTGCCCGACACCACCTCCAAAATTGTGAACGTCCAGGGATTGCTCCCACACAAAGGATGCCAGCACTAAAAGATATTGCTGGTCCTCACCCTCCCATGGCAACCCTTGCACAGACACACCAACACTGGGCCTCTGCCATTAAAGAGACTCCCAAAACCCACAACGTTCGCACCCTCTCTCTCTAAATCATTTATGCCCGACACCAGCTCCAAAATTGTGAATGTCCAGGGATTGCTCCCACACAAAGGATGCCAGTACTAAAAGATATTGCTGGTCCTCACCCTCCCATGGCAACCCTTGCACAGACACAACAACACTGCGCCTCTGACATTAAAGAGACTCCCAAAACCCACAACGTTCGCACCCTCTCTCTCTAAATCATTTATGCCCAACACCACCTCCAAAATTGTGAACGTCCAGAGATTGCTCCCACACAAAGAATGCCAGTACTAAAAGCTATTGCTGGTCCTCACCCTCCCATGGCAACCCTTCCACAGACACAACAACACTGCGCCTCTGCCATTAAAGAGACTCCCAAAACCCACAACGTTCGCACCCTCTCTCTCTAAATCGTTTCTGCCCGACACCAGCTCCAAAATTGTGAACGTCCAGGGATTGCTCCCACACTAAGGATGCCAGCACTAAAAGCTCTTGCTGGTCCTCACCCTCCCATGGCAACCCTTGCACAGACACAACAACACTGCGCCTCTGCCATTAAAGAGACTCCCAAAACCCACAACCTTCGCACCCTCTCTCTCTAAATCGTTTCTGCCCGACACCAGCTCCAAAATTGTGAACGTCCAGGGATTGCTCCCACACAAAGGATGCCAGCACTAAAAGATATTGCTGGTCCTCACCCTCCCATGGCAACCCTTCCACAGACACAACAACACTGCGCCTCTGACATTAAAGAGACTCCCAAAACCCACAACGTTCGCACCCTCTCTCTCACTCATTTTTGCCCGACACCACCTCCAAAATTGTGAACGTCCAGGGATTGCTCCCACACAAAGGATGCCAGCACTAAAAGATATTGCTGGTCCTCACCCTCCCATGGCAACCCTTGCACAGACACATCAACACTGGGCCTCTGCCATTAAAGAGACTCCCAAAACCCACAACGTTCGCACCCTCTCTCTCTAAATCATTTATGCCCGACACCAGCTCCAAAATTGTGAACGTCCAGGGATTGCTCCCACACAAAGGATGCCAGTACTAAAAGCTATTGCTGGTCCTCGACCTCCCATGGCAACCCTTGCACAGACACAACAACACTGCGCCTCTGCCATTAAAGAGACTCCCAAAACCCACAACGTTCGCAGCCTCTCTCTCTAAATCGTTTCTTCCCAACACCACCTCCAAAATTGTGAACGTCCAGGGATTGCTCCCACACAAAGGATGCCAGTACTAAAAGATATTGCTGGTCCTCACCCTCCCATGGCAACCCTTGCACAGACACAACAACACTGCGCCTCTGCCATTAAAGAGACTCCCAAAACCCACAACGTTCGCACCCTCTCTCTCTAAATCATTTATGCCCGACACCATCTCCAAAATTGTGAACGTCCAGGGATTGCTCCCACACTAAGGATGCCAGCACTAAAAGCTATTGCTGGTCCTCACCCTCCCATGGCAACCCTTCCACAGACACAACAACACTGCGCCTCTGCCATTAAAGAGACTCCCAAAACCCACAACGTTCGCACCCTCTCTCTCACTCATTTTTGCCCGACACCACCTCCAAAATTGTGAACGTCCAGGGATTGCTCCCACACAAAGGATGCCAGCACTAAAAGATATTGCTGGTCCTCACCCTCCCATGGCAACCCTTGCACAGACACACCAACACTGCGCCTCTGCCATTAAAGAGACTCCCAAAACCCACAACGTTCGCACCCTCTCTCTCTAAATCATTTATGCCCGACACCAGCTCCAAAATTGTGAATGTCCAGGGATTGCTCCCACACAAAGGATGCCAGTACTAAAAGATATTGCTGGTCCTCACCCTCCCATGGCAACCCTTGCACAGACACAACAACACTGCGCCTCTGACATTAAAGAGACTCCCAAAACCCACAACGTTCGCACCCTCTCTCTCTAAATCATTTATGCCCAACACCACCTCCAAAATTGTGAACGTCCAGAGATTGCTCCCACACAAAGAATGCCAGTACTAAAAGCTATTGCTGGTCCTCACCCTCCCATGGCAACCCTTCCACAGACACAACAACACTGCGCCTCTGCCATTAAAGAGACTCCCAAAACCCACAACCTTCGCACCCTCTCTCTCTAAATCGTTTCTGCCCGACACCAGCTCCAAAATTGTGAACGTCCAGGGATTGCTCCCACACTAAGGATGCCAGCACTAAAAGCTTTTGCTGGTCCTCACCCTCCCATGGCAACCCTTGCACAGACACAACAACACTGCGCCTCTGCCATTAAAGAGACTCCCAAAACCCACAACCTTCGCACCCTCTCTCTCTAAATCGTTTCTGCCCGACACCAGCTCCAAAATTGTGAACGTCCAGGGATTGCTCCCACACAAAGGATGCCAGCACTAAAAGATATTGCTGGTCCTCACCCTCCCATGGCAACCCTTCCACAGACACAACAACACTGCGCCTCTGCCATTAAAGAGACTCCCAAAACCCACAACCTTCGCACCCTCTCTCTCTAAATCGTTTCTGCCCGACACCAGCTCCAAAATTGTGAACGTCCAGGGATTGCTCCCACACAAAGGATGCCAGCACTAAAAGATATTGCTGGTCCTCACCCTCCAATGGCAACCCTTGCACAGACACAACAACACTGCGCCTCTGCCATTAAAGAGACTCCCAAAACCCACAACGTTCGCACCCTCTCTCTCTAAGTCATTTATGCCCGACACCACCTCCAAAATTGTGAATGTCCAGGGATTGCTCCCACACAAAGGATGCCAGTACTAAAAGATATTGCTGGTCCTCACCCTCCCATGGCAACCCTTGCACAGACACAACAACACTGCGCCTCTGCCATTAAAGAGACTCCCAAAACCCACAACGTTCGCACCCTCTCTCTCTAAATCATTTATGCCCGACACCATCTCCAAAATTGTGAACGTCCAGGGATTGCTCCCACACAAAGGATGCCAGCACTAAAAGATATTGCTGGTCCTCACCCTCCCATGGCAACCCTTGCACAGACACACCAACACTGCGCCTCTGCCATTAAAGAGACTCCCAAAACCCACAACGTTCGCACCCTCTCTCTCTAAATCATTTATGCCCGACACCAGCTCCAAAATTGTGAATGTCCAGGGATTGCTCCCACACAAAGGATGCCAGTACTAAAAGATATTGCTGGTCCTCACCCTCCCATGGCAACCCTTGCACAGACACAACAACACTGCGCCTCTGACATTAAAGAGACTCCCAAAACCCACAACGTTCGCACCCTCTCTCTCTAAATCATTTATGCCCAAAACCACCTCCAAAATTGTGAACGTCCAGAGATTGCTCCCACACAAAGAATGCCAGTACTAAAAGCTATTGCTGGTCCTCACCCTCCCATGGCAACCCTTCCACAGACACAACAACACTGCGCCTCTGCCATTAAAGAGACTCCCAAAACCCACAACGTTCGCACCCTCTCTCTCTAAATCGTTTCTGCCCGACACCAGCTCCAAAATTGTGAACGTCCAGGGATTGCTCCCACTCTAAGGATGCCAGCACTAAAAGCTTTTGCTGGTCCTCACCCTCCCATGGCAACCCTTGCACAGACACAACAACACTGCGCCTCTGCCATTAAAGAGACTCCCAAAACCCACAACCTTCGCACCCTCTCTCTCTAAATCGTTTCTGCCCGACACCAGCTCCAAAATTGTGAACGTCCAGGGATTGCTCCCACACAAAGGATGCCAGCACTAAAAGATATTGCTGGTCCTCACCCTCCCATGGCAACCCTTGCACAGACACAACAACACTGCGCCTCTGCCATTAAAGAGACTCCCAAAACCCACAACCTTCGCACCCTCTCTCTCTAAATCGTTTCTGCCCGACACCAGCTCCAAAATTGTGAACGTCCAGGGATTGCTCCCACACAAAGGATGCCAGCACTAAAAGATATTGCTGGTCCTCACCCTCCCATGGCAACCCTTGCACAGACACAACAACACTGCGCCTCTGCCATTAAAGAGACTCCCAAAACCCACAACGTTCGCACCCTCTCTCTCTAAGTCATTTATGCCCGACACCACCTCCAAAATTGTGAATGTCCAGGGATTGCTCCCACACTAAGGATGCCAGCACTAAAAGCTGTTGCTGGTCCTCACCCTCCCATGGCAACCCTTGCACAGACACAACAACACTGCGCCTCTGCCATTAAAGAGACTCCCAAAACCCACAACGTTCGCACCCTCTCTCTCTAAATCATTTATGCCCGACACCATCTCCAAAATTGTGAACGTCCAGGGATTGCTCCCACACAAAGGATGCCAGTACTAAAAGCTATTGCTGGTCCTCACCCTCCCATGGCAACCCTTCCACAGACACAACAACACTGCGCCTCTGCCATTAAAGAGACTCCCAAAACCCACAACGTTCGCACCCTCTCTCTCACTCATTTTTGCCTGACACCACCTCCAAAATTGTGAACGTCCAGGGATTGCTCCCACACAAAGGATGCCAGCACTAAAAGATATTGCTGGTCCTCACCCTCCCATGGCAACCCTTGCACAGACACACCAACACTGCGCCTCTGCCATTAAAGAGACTCCCAAAACCCACAACGTTCGCACCTCTCTCTCTAAATCATTTATGCCCGACACCAGCTCCAAAATTGTGAATGTCCAGGGATTGCTCCCACACAAAGGATGCCAGTACTAAAAGATATTGCTGGTCCTCACCCTCCCATGGCAACCCTTGCACAGACACAACAACACTGCGCCTCTGCCATTAAAGAGACTCCCAAAACCCACAACGTTCGCACCCTCTCTCTCTAAATCATTTATGCCCAACACCACCTCCAAAATTGTGAACGTCCAGAGATTGCTCCCACACAAAGAATGCCAGTACTAAAAGCTATTGCTGGTCCTCACCCTCCCATGGCAACCCTTCCACAGACACAACAACACTGCGCCTCTGCCATTAAAGAGACTCCCAAAACCCACAACGTTCGCACCCTCTCTCTCTAAATCATTTATGCCCGACACCAGCTCCAAAATTGTGAACGTCCAGGGATTGCTCCCACACTAAGGATGCCAGCACTAAAAGCTTTTGCTGGTCCTCACCCTCCCATGGCAACCCTTGCACAGACACAACAACACTGCGCCTCTGCCATTAAAGAGACTCCCAAAACCCACAACCTTCGCACCCTCTCTCTCTAAATCGTTTCTGCCCGACACCAGCTCCAAAATTGTGAACGTCCAGGGATTGCTCCCACACAAAGGATGCCAGCACTAAAAGATATTGCTGGTCCTCACCCTCCCATGGCAACCCTTGCACAGACACAACAACACTGCGCCTCTGCCATTAAAGAGACTCCCAAAACCCACAACCTTCGCACCCTCTCTCTCTAAATCGTTTCTGCCCGACACCAGCTCCAAAATTGTGAACGTCCAGGGATTGCTCCCACACAAAGGATGCCAGCACTAAAAGATATTGCTGGTCCTCACCCTCCCATGGCAACCCTTGCACAGACATACCAACACTGCGCCTCTGCCATTAAAGAGACTCCCAAAACCCACAACGTTCGCACCCTCTCTCTCTAAATCATTTATGCCCGACACCAGCTCCAAAATTGTGAACGTCCAGGGATTGCTCCCACACAAAGGATGCCAGTACTAAAAGATATTGCTGGTCCTCACCCTCCCATGGCAACCCTTGCACAGACACAACAACACTGCGCCTCTGCCATTAAAGAGACTCCCAAAACCCACAACGTTCACACCCTCTCTCTCTAAATCATTTATGCCCGACACCAGCTCCAAAATTGTGAACGTCCAGGGATTGCTCCCACACTAAGGATGCCAGTACTAAAAGCTATTGCTGGTCCTCACCCTCCCATGGCAACCCTTCCACAGACACAACAACACTGCGCCTCTGCCATTAAAGAGACTCCCAAAACCCACAACGTTCGCACCCTCTCTCTCACTCATTTTTGCCCGACACCACCTCCAAAATTGTGAACGTCCAGGGATTGCTCCCACACTAAGGATGCCAGCACTAAAAGATATTGCTGGTCCTCACCCTCCCATGGCAACCCTTGCACAGACACACCAACACTGCGCCTCTGCCATTAAAGAGACTCCCAAAACCCACAACGTTCGCACCCTCTCTCTCTAAATCATTTATGCCCGACACCAGCTCCAAAATTGTGAATGTCCAGGGATTGCTCCCACACAAAGGATGCCAGTACTAAAAGATATTGCTGGTCCTCACCCTCCCATGGCAACCCTTGCACAGACACAACAACACTGCGCCTCTGACATTAAAGAGACTCCCAAAACCCACAACGTTCGCACCCTCTCTCTCTAAATCATTTATGCCCAAAACCACCTCCAAAATTGTGAACGTCCAGAGATTGCTCCCACACAAAGAATGCCAGTACTAAAAGCTATTGCTGGTCCTCACCCTCCCATGGCAACCCTTCCACAGACACAACAACACTGCGCCTCTGCCATTAAAGAGACTCCCAAAACCCACAACGTTCGCACCCTCTCTCTCTAAATCGTTTCTGCCCGACACCAGCTCCAAAATTGTGAACGTCCAGGGATTGCTCCCACTCTAAGGATGCCAGCACTAAAAGCTTTTGCTGGTCCTCACCCTCCCATGGCAACCCTTGCACAGACACAACAACACTGCGCCTCTGCCATTAAAGAGACTCCCAAAACCCACAACCTTCGCACCCTCTCTCTCTAAATCGTTTCTGCCCGACACCAGCTCCAAAATTGTGAACGTCCAGGGATTGCTCCCACACAAAGGATGCCAGCACTAAAAGATATTGCTGGTCCTCACCCTCCCATGGCAACCCTTGCACAGACACAACAACACTGCGCCTCTGCCATTAAAGAGACTCCCAAAACCCACAACCTTCGCACCCTCTCTCTCTAAATCGTTTCTGCCCGACACCAGCTCCAAAATTGTGAACGTCCAGGGATTGCTCCCACACAAAGGATGCCAGCACTAAAAGATATTGCTGGTCCTCACCCTCCCATGGCAACCCTTGCACAGACACAACAACACTGCGCCTCTGCCATTAAAGAGACTCCCAAAACCCACAACGTTCGCACCCTCTCTCTCTAAGTCATTTATGCCCGACACCACCTCCAAAATTGTGAATGTCCAGGGATTGCTCCCACACTAAGGATGCCAGCACTAAAAGCTGTTGCTGGTCCTCACCCTCCCATGGCAACCCTTGCACAGACACAACAACACTGCGCCTCTGCCATTAAAGAGACTCCCAAAACCCACAACGTTCGCACCCTCTCTCTCTAAATCATTTATGCCCGACACCATCTCCAAAATTGTGAACGTCCAGGGATTGCTCCCACACAAAGGATGCCAGTACTAAAAGCTATTGCTGGTCCTCACCCTCCCATGGCAACCCTTCCACAGACACAACAACACTGCGCCTCTGCCATTAAAGAGACTCCCAAAACCCACAACGTTCGCACCCTCTCTCTCACTCATTTTTGCCTGACACCACCTCCAAAATTGTGAACGTCCAGGGATTGCTCCCACACAAAGGATGCCAGCACTAAAAGATATTGCTGGTCCTCACCCTCCCATGGCAACCCTTGCACAGACACACCAACACTGCGCCTCTGCCATTAAAGAGACTCCCAAAACCCACAACGTTCGCACCCTCTCTCTCTAAAACATTTATGCCCGACACCAGCTCCAAAATTGTGAATGTCCAGGGATTGCTCCCACACAAAGGATGCCAGTACTAAAAGATATTGCTGGTCCTCACCCTCCCATGGCAACCCTTGCACAGACACAACAACACTGCGCCTCTGCCATTAAAGAGACTCCCAAAACCCACAACGTTCGCACCCTCTCTCTCTAAATCATTTATGCCCAACACCACCTCCAAAATTGTGAACGTCCAGAGATTGCTCCCACACAAAGAATGCCAGTACTAAAAGCTATTGCTGGTCCTCACCCTCCCATGGCAACCCTTCCACAGACACAACAACACTGCGCCTCTGCCATTAAAGAGACTCCCAAAACCCACAACGTTCGCACCCTCTCTCTCTAAATCATTTATGCCCGACACCAGCTCCAAAATTGTGAACGTCCAGGGATTGCTCCCACACTAAGGATGCCAGCACTAAAAGCTTTTGCTGGTCCTCACCCTCCCATGGCAACCCTTGCACAGACACAACAACACTGCGCCTCTGCCATTAAAGAGACTCCCAAAACCCACAACCTTCGCACCCTCTCTCTCTAAATCGTTTCTGCCCGACACCAGCTCCAAAATTGTGAACGTCCAGGGATTGCTCCCACACAAAGGATGCCAGCACTAAAAGATATTGCTGGTCCTCACCCTCCCATGGCAACCCTTGCACAGACACAACAACACTGCGCCTCTGCCATTAAAGAGACTCCCAAAACCCACAACCTTCGCACCCTCTCTCTCTAAATCGTTTCTGCCCGACACCAGCTCCAAAATTGTGAACGTCCAGGGATTGCTCCCACACAAAGGATGCCAGCACTAAAAGATATTGCTGGTCCTCACCCTCCCATGGCAACCCTTGCACAGACATACCAACACTGCGCCTCTGCCATTAAAGAGACTCCCAAAACCCACAACGTTCGCACCCTCTCTCTCTAAATCATTTATGCCCGACACCAGCTCCAAAATTGTGAACGTCCAGGGATTGCTCCCACACAAAGGATGCCAGTACTAAAAGATATTGCTGGTCCTCACCCTCCCATGGCAACCCTTGCACAGACACAACAACACTGCGCCTCTGCCATTAAAGAGACTCCCAAAACCCACAACGTTCACACCCTCTCTCTCTAAATCATTTATGCCCGACACCAGCTCCAAAATTGTGAACGTCCAGGGATTGCTCCCACACTAAGGATGCCAGTACTAAAAGCTATTGCTGGTCCTCACCCTCCCATGGCAACCCTTCCACAGACACAACAACACTGCGCCTCTGCCATTAAAGAGACTCCCAAAACCCACAACGTTCGCACCCTCTCTCTCACTCATTTTTGCCCGACACCACCTCCAAAATTGTGAACGTCCAGGGATTGCTCCCACACAAAGGATGCCAGCACTAAAAGATATTGCTGGTCCTCACCCTCCCATGGCAACCCTTGCACAGACACAACAACACTGCGCCTCTGCCATTAAAGAGACTCCCAAAACCCACAACCTTCGCACCCTCTCTCTCTAAATCATTTATGCCCGACACCAGCTCCAAAATTGTGAACGTCCAGGGATTGCTCCCACACAAAGGATGCCAGCACTAAAAGATATTGCTGGTCCTCACCCTCCCATGGCAACCCTTGCACAGACACACCAACACTGCGCCTCTGACATTAAAGAGACTCCCAAAACCCACAACGTTCGCACCCTCTCTCTCTAAATCATTTATGCCCGACACCAGCTCCAAAATTGTGAACGTCCAGGGATTGCTCCCACACAAAGGATGCCAGTACTAAAAGCTATTGCTGGTCCTCACCCTCCCATGGCAACCCTTGCACAGACACAACAACACTGCGCCTCTGACATTAAAGAGACTCCCAAAACCCACAACGTTCGCACCCTCTCTCTCACTCATTTTTGCCCGACACCACCTCCAAAATTGTGAACGTCCAGGGATTGCTCCCACACTAAGGATGCCAGCACCAAAAGCTTTTGCTGGTCCTCACCCTCCCATGGCAACCCTTCCACAGACACACCAACACTGCGCCTCTGCCATTAAAGAGACTCCCAAAACCCACAACGTTCGCACCCTCTCTCTCTAAAACATTTATGCCCGACACCAGCTCCAAAATTGTGAACGTCCAGGGATTGCTCCCACACAAAGTATGCCAGTACTAAAAGATATTGCTGGTCCTCACCCTCCCATGGCAACCCTTCCACAGACACAACAACACTGCGCCTCTGACATTAAAGAGACTCCCAAAACCCACAAACTTCGCACCCTCTCTCTCTAAATCGTTTCTGCCCGACACCAGCTCCAAAATTGTGAACGTCCAGGGATTGCTCCCACACTAAGGATGCCAGCACTAAAAGCTGTTGCTGGTCCTCACCCTCCCATGGCAACCCTTGCACAGACACAACAACACTGCGCCTCTGCCATTAAAGAGACTCCCAAAACCCACAACGTTCGCACCCTCTCTCTCACTCATTTTTGCCCAACACCACCTCCAAAATTGTGAACGTCCAGGGATTGCTCCCACACAAAGGATGCCAGCACTAAAAGCTATTGCTGGTCCTCACCCTCCCATGGCAACCCTTGCACAGACACAACAACACTGCGCCTCTGCCATTAAAGAGACTCCCAAAACCCACAACGTTCGCACCCTCTCTCTCTAAGTCATTTCTGCCCGACACCAGCTCCAAAATTGTGAACGTCCAGGGATTGCTCCCACACAAAGGATGCCAGCACTAAAAGCTGTTGCTGGTCCTCACCCTCCCATGGCAACCCTTGCACAGACACACCAACACTGGGCCTCTGACATTAAAGAGACTCCCAAAACCCGCAACGTTCGCTCCCTCTCTCTCTAAATCATTTCTGCCCGACACCACCTCCAAAATTGTGAATGTCCAGGGATTGCTCCCACACTAAGGATGCCAGTACTAAAAGCTATTGCTGGTCCTCACCCTCCCATGGCAACCCTTGCACAGACACAACAACACTGCGCCTCTGCCATTAAAGAGACTCCCAAAACCCACAACGTTCGCACCCTCTCTCTCACTCATTTTTGCCCGACACCACCTCCAAAATTGTGAACGTCCAGGGATTGCTCCCACACAAAGGATGCCAGCACTAAAAGATATTGCTGGTCCTCACCCTCCCATGGCAACCCTTGCACAGACACAACAACACTGCGCCTCTGCCATTAAAGAGACTCCCAAAACCCACAACGTTCGCACCCTCTCTCTCTAAAACATTTATGCCCGACACCAGCTCCAAAATTGTGAACGTCCAGGGATTGCTCCCACACAAAGGATGCCAGTACTAAAAGATATTGCTGGTCCTCACCCTCCCATGGCAACCCTTGCACAGACACAACAACACTGCGCCTCTGACATTAAAGAGACTCCCAAAACCCACAACGTTCGCACCCTCTCTCTCTAAATCATTTCTGCCCGACACCAGCTCCAAAATTGTGAACGTCCAGGGATTGCTCCCACACAAAGGATGCCAGTACTAAAAGCTATTGCTGGTCCTCACCCTCCCATGGCAACCCTTCCACAGACACAACAACACTGCGCCTCTGCCATTAAAGAGACTCCCAAAACCCACAACGTTCGCACCCTCTCTCTCACTCATTTTTGCCCGACACCACCTCCAAAATTGTGAACGTCCAGGGATTGCTCCCACACAAAGGATGCCAGCACTAAAAGATATTGCTGGTCCTCACCCTCCCATGGCAACCCTTGCACAGACACAACAACACTGCGCCTCTGCCATTAAAGAGACTCCCAAAACCCACAACGTTCGCACCCTCTCTCTCTAAATCATTTATGCCCGACACCAGCTCCAAAATTGTGAATGTCCAGGGATTGCTCCCACACAAAGGATGCCAGTACTAAAAGATATTGCTGGTCCTCACCCTCCCATGGCAACCCTTGCACAGACACAACAACACTGCGCCTCTGACATTAAAGAGACTCCCAAAACCCACAACGTTCGCACCCTCTCTCTCTAAATCATTTATGCCCAACACCACCTCCAAAATTGTGAACGTCCAGAGATTGCTCCCACACAAAGAATGCCAGTACTAAAAGATATTGCTGGTCCTCACCCTCCCATGGCAACCCTTCCACAGACACAACAACACTGCGCCTCTGCCATTAAAGAGACTCCCAAAACCCACAACGTTCGCACCCTCTCTCTCTAAATCGTTTCTGCCCGACACCAGCTCCAAAATTGTGAACGTCCAGGGATTGCTCCCACACTAAGGATGCCAGCACTAAAAGCTTTTGCTGGTCCTCACCCTCCCATGGCAACCCTTGCACAGACACAACAACACTGCGCCTCTGCCATTAAAGAGACTCCCAAAACCCACAACGTTCGCACCCTCTCTCTCTAAATCGTTTCTGCCCGACACCATCTCCAAAATTGTGAACGTCCAGGGATTGCTCCCACACAAAGGATGCCAGCACTAAAAGATATTGCTGGTCCTCACCCTCCCATGGCAACCCTTGCACAGACATACCAACACTGCGCCTCTGCCATTAAAGAGACTCCCAAAACCCACAACGTTCGCACCCTCTCTCTCTAAATCATTTATGCCCGACACCAGCTCCAAAATTGTGAACGTCCAGGGATTGCTCCCACACAAAGGATGCCAGTACTAAAAGCTATTGCTGGTCCTCACCCTCCCATGGCAACCCTTGCACAGACACAACAACACTGCGCCTCTGCCATTAAAGAGACTCCCAAAACCCACAACGTTCACACCCTCTCTCTCTAAATCATTTATGCCCGACACCAGCTCCAAAATTGTGAACGTCCAGGGATTGCTCCCACACTAAGGATGCCAGTACTAAAAGCTATTGCTGGTCCTCACCCTCCCATGGCAACCCTTCCACAGACACAACAACACTGCGCCTCTGCCATTAAAGAGACTCCCAAAACCCACAACGTTCGCACCCTCTCTCTCACTCATTTTTGCCTGACACCACCTCCAAAATTGTGAACGTCCAGGGATTGCTCCCACACAAAGGATGCCAGCACTAAAAGATATTGCTGGTCCTCACCCTCCCATGGCAACCCTTGCACAGACACAACAACACTGCGCCTCTGCCATTAAAGAGACTCCCAAAACCCACAACGTTCGCACCCTCTCTCTCTAAAACATTTATGCCCGACACCATCTCCAAAATTGTGAACGTCCAGGGATTGCTCCCACACAAAGGATGCCAGCACTAAAAGATATTGCTGGTCCTCACCCTCCCATGGCAACCCTTGCACAGACACAACAACACTGCGCCTCTGCCATTAAAGAGACTCCCAAAACCCACAACCTTCGCACCCTCTCTCTCTAAATCGTTTCTGCCCGACACCAGCTCCAAAATTGTGAACGTCCAGGGATTGCTCCCACACAAAGGATGCCAGCACTAAAAGATATTGCTGGTCCTCACCCTCCCATGGCAACCCTTGCACAGACACAACAACACTGCGCCTCTGCCATTAAAGAGACTCCCAAAACCCACAACGTTCGCACCCTCTCTCTCACTCATTTTTGCCCGACACCACCTCCAAAATTGTGAACGTCCAGGGATTGCTCCCACACTAAGGATGCCAGCACCAAAAGCTTTTGCTGGTCCTCACCCTCCCATGGCAACCCTTCCACAGACACACCAACACTGCGCCTCTGCCATTAAAGAGACTCCCAAAACCCACAACGTTCGCACCCTCTCTCTCTAAAACATTTATGCCCGACACCAGCTCCAAAATTGTGAACGTCCAGGGATTGCTCCCACACAAAGGATGCCAGTACTAAAAGATATTGCTGGTCCTCACCCTCCCATGGCAACCCTTGCACAGACACAACAACACTGCGCCTCTGACATTAAAGAGACTCCCAAAACCCACAACCTTCGCACCCTCTCTCTCTAAATCGTTTCTGCCCGACACCAGCTCCAAAATTGTGAACGTCCAGGGATTGCTCCCACACTAAGGATGCCAGCACTAAAAGCTGTTGCTGGTCCTCACCCTCCCATGGCAACCCTTGCACAGACACAACAACACTGCGCCTCTGCCATTAAAGAGACTCCCAAAACCCACAACGTTCGCACCCTCTCTCTCACTCATTTTTGCCCAACACCACCTCCAAAATTGTGAACGTCCAGGGATTGCTCCCACACAAAGGATGCCAGCACTAAAAGCTATTGCTGGTCCTCACCCTCCCATGGCAACCCTTGCACAGACACAACAACACTGCGCCTCTGCCATTAAAGAGACTCCCAAAACCCACAACGTTCGCACCCTCTCTCTCTAAGTCATTTCTGCCCAACACCAGCTCCAAAATTGTGAACGTCCAGGGATTGCTCCCACACAAAGGATGCCAGCACTAAAAGCTGTTGCTGGTCCTCACCCTCCCATGGCAACCCTTGCACAGACACAACAACACTGCGCCTCTGACATTAAAGAGACTCCCAAAACCCGCAACGTTCGCTCCCTCTCTCTCTAAATCATTTATGCCCGACACCAGCTCCAAAATTGTGAATGTCCAGGGATTGCTCCCACACTAAGGATGCCAGTACTAAAAGCTATTGCTGGTCCTCACCCTCCCATGGCAACCCTTGCACAGACACAACAACACTGCGCCTCTGCCATTAAAGAGACTCCCAAAACCCACAACGTTCGCACCCTCTCTCTCACTCATTTTTGCCTGACACCACCTCCAAAATTGTGAACGTCCAGGGATTGCTCCCACACAAAGGATGCCAGCACTAAAAGATATTGCTGGTCCTCACCCTCCCATGGCAACCCTTGCACAGACACAACAACACTGCGCCTCTGCCATTAAAGAGACTCCCAAAACCCACAACGTTCGCAGCCTCTCTCTCTAAAACATTTATGCCCGACACCAGCTCCAAAATTGTGAACGTCCAGGGATTGCTCCCACACAAAGGATGCCAGTACTAAAAGATATTGCTGGTCCTCACCCTCCCATGGCAACCCTTGCACAGACACAACAACACTGCGCCTCTGACATTAAAGAGACTCCCAAAACCCACAACGTTCGCACCCTCTCTCTCTAAATCATTTCTGCCCGACACCAGCTCCAAAATTGTGAACGTCCAGGGATTGCTCCCACACAAAGGATGCCAGTACTAAAAGCTATTGCTGGTCCTCACCCTCCCATGGCAACCCTTGCACAGACACAACAACACTGCGCCTCTGCCATTAAAGAGACTCCCAAAACCCACAACGTTCGCACCCTCTCTCTCACTCATTTTTGCCCGACACCACCTCCAAAATTGTGAACGTCCAGGGATTGCTCCCACACTAAGGATGCCAGCACCAAAAGCTTTTGCTGGTCCTCACCCTCCCATGGCAACCCTTCCACAGACACACCAACACTGCGCCTCTGCCATTAAAGAGACTCCCAAAACCCACAACCTTCGCACCCTCTCTCTCTAAAACATTTATGCCCGACACCAGCTCCAAAATTGTGAACGTCCAGGGATTGCTCCCACACAAAGGATGCCAGTACTAAAAGATATTGCTGGTCCTCACCCTCCCATGGCAACCCTTGCACAGACACAACAACACTGCGCCTCTGACATTAAAGAGACTCCCAAAACCCACAACCTTCGCACCCTCTCTCTCTAAATCATTTATGCCCAACACCACCTCCAAAATTGTGAACGTCCAGAGATTGCTCCCACACAAAGAATGCCAGTACTAAAAGCTATTGCTGGTCCTCACCCTCCCATGGCAACCCTTGCACAGACACACCAACACTGCGCCTCTGCCATTAAAGAGACTCCCAAAACCCACAACGTTCGCACCCTCTCTCTCTAAATCGTTTCTGCCCGACACCAGCTCCAAAATTGTGAATGTCCAGGGATTGCTCCCACACAAAGGATGCCAGCACTAAAAGCTTTTGCTGGTCCTCACCCTCCCATGGCAACCCTTGCACAGACACAACAACACTGCGCCTCTGCCATTAAAGAGACTCCCAAAACCCACAACCTTCGCACCCTCTCTCTCTAAATCGTTTCTGCCCGACACCAGCTCCAAAATTGTGAACGTCCAGGGATTGCTCCCACACAAAGGATGCCAGCACTAAAAGATATTGCTGGTCCTCACCCTCCCATGGCAACCCTTGCACAGACACAACAACACTGCGCCTCTGCCATTAAAGAGACTCCCAAAACCCACAACCTTCGCACCCTCTCTCTCTAAATCGTTTCTGCCCGACACCAGCTCCAAAATTGTGAACGTCCAGGGATTGCTCCCACACAAAGGATGCCAGCACTAAAAGATATTGCTGGTCCTCACCCTCCCATGGCAACCCTTGCACAGACATACCAACACTGCGCCTCTGCCATTAAAGAGACTCCCAAAACCCACAACGTTCGCACCCTCTCTCTCTAAATCATTTATGCCCGACACCAGCTCCAAAATTGTGAACGTCCAGGGATTGCTCCCACACTAAGGATGCCAGTACTAAAAGCTATTGCTGGTCCTCACCCTCCCATGGCAACCCTTCCACAGACACAACAACACTGCGCCTCTGCCATTAAAGAGACTCCCAAAACCCACAACGTTCACACCCTCTCTCTCTAAATCATTTATGCCCGACACCAGCTCCAAAATTGTGAACGTCCAGGGATTGCTCCCACACTAAGGATGCCAGCACCAAAAGCTTTTGCTGGTCCTCACCCTCCCATGGCAACCCTTCCACAGACACACCAACACTGCGCCTCTGCCATTAAAGAGACTCCCAAAACCCACAACGTTCGCACCCTCTCTCTCTAAAACATTTATGCCCGACACCAGCTCCAAAATTGTGAACGTCCAGGGATTGCTCCCACACAAAGGATGCCAGTACTAAAAGATATTGCTGGTCCTCACCCTCCCATGGCAACCCTTGCACAGACACAACAACACTGCGCCTCTGACATTAAAGAGACTCCCAAAACCCACAACCTTCGCACCCTCTCTCTCTAAATCGTTTCTGCCCGACACCAGCTCCAAAATTGTGAACGTCCAGGGATTGCTCCCACACTAAGGATGCCAGCACTAAAAGCTGTTGCTGGTCCTCACCCTCCCATGGCAACCCTTGCACAGACACAACAACACTGCGCCTCTGCCATTAAAGAGACTCCCAAAACCCACAACGTTCGCACCCTCTCTCTCACTCATTTTTGCCCAACACCACCTCCAAAATTGTGAACGTCCAGGGATTGCTCCCACACAAAGGATGCCAGCACTAAAAGCTATTGCTGGTCCTCACCCTCCCATGGCAACCCTTGCACAGACACAACAACACTGCGCCTCTGCCATTAAAGAGACTCCCAAAACCCACAACGTTCGCACCCTCTCTCTCTAAGTCATTTCTGCCCAACACCAGCTCCAAAATTGTGAACGTCCAGGGATTGCTCCCACACAAAGGATGCCAGCACTAAAAGCTGTTGCTGGTCCTCACCCTCCCATGGCAACCCTTGCACAGACACAACAACACTGCGCCTCTGACATTAAAGAGACTCCCAAAACCCGCAACGTTCGCTCCCTCTCTCTCTAAATCATTTATGCCCGACACCAGCTCCAAAATTGTGAATGTCCAGGGATTGCTCCCACACTAAGGATGCCAGTACTAAAAGCTATTGCTGGTCCTCACCCTCCCATGGCAACCCTTGCACAGACACAACAACACTGCGCCTCTGCCATTAAAGAGACTCCCAAAACCCACAACGTTCGCACCCTCTCTCTCACTCATTTTTGCCTGACACCACCTCCAAAATTGTGAACGTCCAGGGATTGCTCCCACACTAAGGATGCCAGCACCAAAAGCTTTTGCTGGTCCTCACCCTCCCATGGCAACCCTTGCACAGACACACCAACACTGCGCCTCTGCCATTAAAGAGACTCCCAAAACCCACAACGTTCGCACCCTCTCTCTCTAAGTCATTTCTGCCCGACACCACCTCCAAAATTGTGAACGTCCAGGGATTGCTCCCACACTAAGGATGCCAGCACTAAAAGCTGTTGCTGGTCCTCACCCTCCCATGGCAACCCTTGCACAGACACACCAACACTGGGCCTCTGCCATTAAAGAGACTCCCAAAACCCGCAACGTTCGCTCCCTCTCTCTCTAAATCATTTCTGCCCGACACCACCTCCAAAATTGTGAATGTCCAGGGATTGCTCCCACACAAAGGATGCCAGCACTAAAAGATATTGCTGGTCCTCACCCTCCCATGGCAACCCTTCCACAGACACACCAACACTGCACCTCTGCCATTAAAGAGACTCCCAAAACCCACAACGTTCGCACCCTCTCTCTCTAAAACATTTATGCCCGACACCAGCTCCAAAATTGTGAACGTCCAGGGATTGCTCCCACACAAAGGATGCCAGTACTAAAAGATATTGCTGGTCCTCACCCTCCCATGGCAACCCTTGCACAGACACAACAACACTGCGCCTCTGACATTAAAGAGACTCCCAAAACCCACAACGTTCGCACCCTCTCTCTCTAAATCATTTATGCCCGACACCAGCTCCAAAATTGTGAACGTCCAGGGATTGCTCCCACACAAAGGATGCCAGCACTAAAAGCTATTGCTGGTCCTCACCCTCCCATGGCAACCCTTCCACAGACACAACAACACTGCGCCTCTGCCATTAAAGAGACTCCCAAAACCCACAACGTTCGCACCCTCTCTCTCACTCATTTTTGCCCGACACCACCTCCAAAATTGTGAACGTCCAGGGATTGCTCCCACACTAAGGATGCCAGCACCAAAAGCTTTTGCTGGTCCTCACCCTCCCATGGCAACCCTTCCACAGACACACCAACACTGCGCCTCTGCCATTAAAGAGACTCCCAAAACCCACAACCTTCGCACCCTCTCTCTCTAAAACATTTATGCCCGACACCAGCTCCAAAATTGTGAACGTCCAGGGATTGCTCCCACACAAAGGATGCCAGTACTAAAAGATATTGCTGGTCCTCACCCTCCCATGGCAACCCTTGCACAGACACAACAACACTGCGCCTCTGACATTAAAGAGACTCCCAAAACCCACAACCTTCGCACCCTCTCTCTCTAAATCGTTTCTGCCCGACACCAGCTCCAAAATTGTGAATGTCCAGGGATTGCTCCCACACAAAGGATGCCAGTACTAAAAGATATTGCTGGTCCTCACCCTCCCATGGCAACCCTTGCACAGACACAACAACACTGCGCCTCTGCCATTAAAGAGACTCCCAAAACCCACAACGTTCGCACCCTCTCTCTCTAAATCATTTATGCCCAACACCACCTCCAAAATTGTGAACGTCCAGAGATTGCTCCCACACAAAGAATGCCAGTACTAAAAGCTATTGCTGGTCCTCACCCTCCCATGGCAACCCTTGCACAGACACACCAACACTGCGCCTCTGCCATTAAAGAGACTCCCAAAACCCACAACGTTCGCACCCTCTCTCTCTAAATCGTTTCTGCCCGACACCAGCTCCAAAATTGTGAATGTCCAGGGATTGCTCCCACACAAAGGATGCCAGCACTAAAAGCTTTTGCTGGTCCTCACCCTCCCATGGCAACCCTTGCACAGACACAACAACACTGCGCCTCTGCCATTAAAGAGACTCCCAAAACCCACAACCTTCGCACCCTCTCTCTCTAAATCGTTTCTGCCCGACACCAGCTCCAAAATTGTGAACGTCCAGGGATTGCTCCCACACAAAGGATGCCAGCACTAAAAGATATTGCTGGTCCTCACCCTCCCATGGCAACCCTTGCACAGACACAACAACACTGCGCCTCTGCCATTAAAGAGACTCCCAAAACCCACAACCTTCGCACCCTCTCTCTCTAAATCGTTTCTGCCCGACACCAGCTCCAAAATTGTGAACGTCCAGGGATTGCTCCCACACAAAGGATGCCAGCACTAAAAGATATTGCTGGTCCTCACCCTCCCATGGCAACCCTTGCACAGACATACCAACACTGCGCCTCTGCCATTAAAGAGACTCCCAAAACCCACAACGTTCGCACCCTCTCTCTCTAAATCATTTATGCCCGACACCAGCTCCAAAATTGTGAACGTCCAGGGATTGCTCCCACACAAAGGATGCCAGTACTAAAAGATATTGCTGGTCCTCACCCTCCCATGGCAACCCTTGCACAGACACAACAACACTGCGCCTCTGCCATTAAAGAGACTCCCAAAACCCACAACGTTCACACCCTCTCTCTCTAAATCATTTATGCCCGACACCAGCTCCAAAATTGTGAACGTCCAGGGATTGCTCCCACACTAAGGATGCCAGTACTAAAAGCTATTGCTGGTCCTCACCCTCCCATGGCAACCCTTCCACAGACACAACAACACTGCGCCTCTGCCATTAAAGAGACTCCCAAAACCCACAACGTTCGCACCCTCTCTCTCACTCATTTTTGCCCGACACCACCTCCAAAATTGTGAACGTCCAGGGATTGCTCCCACACAAAGGATGCCAGCACTAAAAGATATTGCTGGTCCTCACCCTCCCATGGCAACCCTTGCACAGACACAACAACACTGCGCCTCTGCCATTAAAGAGACTCCCAAAACCCACAACGTTCGCACCCTCTCTCTCTAAAACATTTATGCCCGACACCAGCTCCAAAATTGTGAACGTCCAGGGATTGCTCCCACACAAAGGATGCCAGCACTAAAAGATATTGCTGGTCCTCACCCTCCCATGGCAACCCTTGCACAGACACACCAACACTGCGCCTCTGACATTAAAGAGACTCCCAAAACCCACAACGTTCGCACCCTCTCTCTCTAAATCATTTATGCCCGACACCAGCTCCAAAATTGTGAACGTCCAGGGATTGCTCCCACACTAAGGATGCCAGTACTAAAAGCTATTGCTGGTCCTCACCCTCCCATGGCAACCCTTGCACAGACACAACAACACTGCGCCTCTGCCATTAAAGAGACTCCCAAAACCCACAACGTTCGCACCCTCTCTCTCACTCATTTTTGCCCGACACCACCTCCAAAATTGTGAACGTCCAGGGATTGCTCCCACACTAAGGATGCCAGCACCAAAAGCTTTTGCTGGTCCTCACCCTCCCATGGCAACCCTTCCACAGACACACCAACACTGCGCCTCTGCCATTAAAGAGACTCCCAAAACCCACAACGTTCGCACCCTCTCTCTCTAAAACATTTATGCCCGACACCAGCTCCAAAATTGTGAACGTCCAGGGATTGCTCCCACACAAAGGATGCCAGTACTAAAAGATATTGCTGGTCCTCACCCTCCCATGGCAACCCTTGCACAGACACAACAACACTGCGCCTCTGACATTAAAGAGACTCCCAAAACCCACAACGTTCGCACCCTCTCTCTCTAAATCGTTTCTGCCCGACACCAGCTCCAAAATTGTGAACGTCCAGGGATTGCTCCCACACTAAGGATGCCAGCACTAAAAGCTGTTGCTGGTCCTCACCCTCCCATGGCAACCCTTGCACAGACACAACAACACTGCGCCTCTGCCATTAAAGAGACTCCCAAAACCCACAACGTTCGCACCCTCTCTCTCACTCATTTTTGCCCAACACCACCTCCAAAATTGTGAACGTCCAGGGATTGCTCCCACACAAAGGATGCCAGCACTAAAAGCTATTGCTGGTCCTCACCCTCCCATGGCAACCCTTGCACAGACACAACAACACTGCGCCTCTGCCATTAAAGAGACTCCCAAAACCCACAACGTTCGCACCCTCTCTCTCTAAGTCATTTCTGCCCAACACCAGCTCCAAAATTGTGAACGTCCAGGGATTGCTCCCACACAAAGGATGCCAGCACTAAAAGCTGTTGCTGGTCCTCACCCTCCCATGGCAACCCTTGCACAGACACACCAACACTGGGCCTCTGACATTAAAGAGACTCCCAAAACCCGCAACGTTCGCTCCCTCTCTCTCTAAATCATTTCTGCCCGACACCACCTCCAAAATTGTGAACGTCCAGGGATTGCTCCCACACTAAGGATGCCAGTACTAAAAGCTATTGCTGGTCCTCACCCTCCCATGGCAACCCTTGCACAGACACAACAACACTGCGCCTCTGCCATTAAAGAGACTCCCAAAACCCACAACGTTCGCACCCTCTCTCTCACTCATTTTTGCCCGACACCACCTCCAAAATTGTGAACGTCCAGGGATTGCTCCCACACAAAGGATGCCAGCACTAAAAGATATTGCTGGTCCTCACCCTCCCATGGCAACCCTTGCACAGACACAACAACACTGCGCCTCTGCCATTAAAGAGACTCCCAAAACCCACAACGTTCGCACCCTCTCTCTCTAAAACATTTATGCCCGACACCAGCTCCAAAATTGTGAACGTCCAGGGATTGCTCCCACACAAAGGATGCCAGTACTAAAAGATATTGCTGGTCCTCACCCTCCCATGGCAACCCTTGCACAGACACAACAACACTGCGCCTCTGACATTAAAGAGACTCCCAAAACCCACAACGTTCGCACCCTCTCTCTCTAAATCATTTATGCCCGACACCAGCTCCAAAATTGTGAATGTCCAGGGATTGCTCCCACACAAAGGATGCCAGTACTAAAAGATATTGCTGGTCCTCACCCTCCCATGGCAACCCTTGCACAGACACAACAACACTGCGCCTCTGACATTAAAGAGACTCCCAAAACCCACAACGTTCGCACCCTCTCTCTCTAAATCATTTATGCCCAACACCACCTCCAAAATTGTGAACGTCCAGAGATTGCTCCCACACAAAGAATGCCAGTACTAAAAGCTATTGCTGGTCCTCACCCTCCCATGGCAACCCTTCCACAGACACAACAACACTGCGCCTCTGCCATTAAAGAGACTCCCAAAACCCACAACGTTCGCACCCTCTCTCTCTAAATCGTTTCTGCCCGACACCAGCTCCAAAATTGTGAACGTCCAGGGATTGCTCCCACACAAAGGATGCCAGCACTAAAAGATATTGCTGGTCCTCACCCTCCCATGGCAACCCTTGCACAGACACAACAACACTGCGCCTCTGCCATTAAAGAGACTCCCAAAACCCACAACCTTCGCACCCTCTCTCTCTAAATCGTTTCTGCCCGACACCAGCTCCAAAATTGTGAACGTCCAGGGATTGCTCCCACACAAAGGATGCCAGCACTAAAAGATATTGCTGGTCCTCACCCTCCCATGGCAACCCTTGCACAGACATACCAACACTGCGCCTCTGCCATTAAAGAGACTCCCAAAACCCACAACGTTCGCACCCTCTCTCTCTAAATCATTTATGCCCGACACCAGCTCCAAAATTGTGAACGTCCAGGGATTGCTCCCACACAAAG
Organism: Morus bassanus; assembly: GCA_031468815.1. Lineage (NCBI taxonomy): Eukaryota > Metazoa > Chordata > Aves > Suliformes > Sulidae > Morus > Morus bassanus. The sequence goes on along the minus strand of CM062572.1, from coordinate 46,180,987 downwards.
GATGCCAGTACTAAAAGATATTGCTGGTCCTCACCCTCCCATGGCAACCCTTGCACAGACACAACAACACTGCGCCTCTGCCATTAAAGAGACTCCCAAAACCCACAACGTTCACACCCTCTCTCTCTAAATCATTTATGCCCGACACCAGCTCCAAAATTGTGAACGTCCAGGGATTGCTCCCACACTAAGGATGCCAGTACTAAAAGCTATTGCTGGTCCTCACCCTCCCATGGCAACCCTTCCACAGACACAACAACACTGCGCCTCTGCCATTAAAGAGACTCCCAAAACCCACAACGTTCGCACCCTCTCTCTCACTCATTTTTGCCCGACACCACCTCCAAAATTGTGAACGTCCAGGGATTGCTCCCACACAAAGGATGCCAGCACTAAAAGATATTGCTGGTCCTCACCCTCCCATGGCAACCCTTGCACAGACACAACAACACTGCGCCTCTGCCATTAAAGAGACTCCCAAAACCCACAACGTTCGCACCCTCTCTCTCTAAAACATTTATGCCCGACACCAGCTCCAAAATTGTGAACGTCCAGGGATTGCTCCCACACAAAGGATGCCAGCACTAAAAGATATTGCTGGTCCTCACCCTCCCATGGCAACCCTTGCACAGACACACCAACACTGCGCCTCTGACATTAAAGAGACTCCCAAAACCCACAACGTTCGCACCCTCTCTCTCTAAATCATTTATGCCCGACACCAGCTCCAAAATTGTGAACGTCCAGGGATTGCTCCCACACAAAGGATGCCAGTACTAAAAGCTATTGCTGGTCCTCACCCTCCCATGGCAACCCTTGCACAGACACAACAACACTGCGCCTCTGCCATTAAAGAGACTCCCAAAACCCACAACGTTCGCACCCTCTCTCTCACTCATTTTTGCCCGACACCACCTCCAAAATTGTGAACGTCCAGGGATTGCTCCCACACTAAGGATGCCAGCACCAAAAGCTTTTGCTGGTCCTCACCCTCCCATGGCAACCCTTCCACAGACACACCAACACTGCGCCTCTGCCATTAAAGAGACTCCCAAAACCCACAACGTTCGCACCCTCTCTCTCTAAAACATTTATGCCCGACACCAGCTCCAAAATTGTGAACGTCCAGGGATTGCTCCCACACAAAGGATGCCAGTACTAAAAGATATTGCTGGTCCTCACCCTCCCATGGCAACCCTTGCACAGACACAACAACACTGCGCCTCTGCCATTAAAGAGACTCCCAAAACCCACAACGTTCGCACCCTCTCTCTCTAAATCGTTTCTGCCCGACACCAGCTCCAAAATTGTGAACGTCCAGGGATTGCTCCCACACTAAGGATGCCAGCACTAAAAGCTGTTGCTGGTCCTCACCCTCCCATGGCAACCCTTGCACAGACACAACAACACTGCGCCTCTGCCATTAAAGAGACTCCCAAAACCCACAACGTTCGCACCCTCTCTCTCACTCATTTTTGCCCAACACCACCTCCAAAATTGTGAACGTCCAGGGATTGCTCCCACACAAAGGATGCCAGCACTAAAAGCTATTGCTGGTCCTCACCCTCCCATGGCAACCCTTGCACAGACACAACAACACTGCGCCTCTGCCATTAAAGAGACTCCCAAAACCCACAACGTTCGCACCCTCTCTCTCTAAGTCATTTCTGCCCAACACCAGCTCCAAAATTGTGAACGTCCAGGGATTGCTCCCACACAAAGGATGCCAGCACTAAAAGCTGTTGCTGGTCCTCACCCTCCCATGGCAACCCTTGCACAGACACACCAACACTGGGCCTCTGACATTAAAGAGACTCCCAAAACCCGCAACGTTCGCTCCCTCTCTCTCTAAATCATTTCTGCCCGACACCACCTCCAAAATTGTGAACGTCCAGGGATTGCTCCCACACTAAGGATGCCAGTACTAAAAGCTATTGCTGGTCCTCACCCTCCCATGGCAACCCTTGCACAGACACAACAACACTGCGCCTCTGCCATTAAAGAGACTCCCAAAACCCACAACGTTCGCACCCTCTCTCTCACTCATTTTTGCCCGACACCACCTCCAAAATTGTGAACGTCCAGGGATTGCTCCCACACAAAGGATGCCAGCACTAAAAGATATTGCTGGTCCTCACCCTCCCATGGCAACCCTTGCACAGACACAACAACACTGCGCCTCTGCCATTAAAGAGACTCCCAAAACCCACAACGTTCGCACCCTCTCTCTCTAAAACATTTATGCCCGACACCAGCTCCAAAATTGTGAACGTCCAGGGATTGCTCCCACACAAAGGATGCCAGTACTAAAAGATATTGCTGGTCCTCACCCTCCCATGGCAACCCTTGCACAGACACAACAACACTGCGCCTCTGACATTAAAGAGACTCCCAAAACCCACAACGTTCGCACCCTCTCTCTCTAAATCATTTATGCCCGACACCAGCTCCAAAATTGTGAACGTCCAGGGATTGCTCCCACACAAAGGATGCCAGTACTAAAAGCTATTGCTGGTCCTCACCCTCCCATGGCAACCCTTCCACAGACACAACAACACTGCGCCTCTGCCATTAAAGAGACTCCCAAAACCCACAACCTTCGCACCCTCTCTCTCACTCATTTTTGCCCGACACCACCTCCAAAATTGTGAACGTCCAGGGATTGCTCCCACACAAAGGATGCCAGCACTAAAAGATATTGCTGGTCCTCACCCTCCCATGGCAACCCTTGCACAGACACAACAACACTGCGCCTCTGCCATTAAAGAGACTCCCAAAACCCACAACGTTCGCACCCTCTCTCTCTAAATCATTTATGCCCGACACCAGCTCCAAAATTGTGAATGTCCAGGGATTGCTCCCACACAAAGGATGCCAGTACTAAAAGATATTGCTGGTCCTCACCCTCCCATGGCAACCCTTGCACAGACACAACAACACTGCGCCTCTGACATTAAAGAGACTCCCAAAACCCACAACGTTCGCACCCTCTCTCTCTAAATCATTTATGCCCAACACCACCTCCAAAATTGTGAACGTCCAGAGATTGCTCCCACACAAAGAATGCCAGTACTAAAAGCTATTGCTGGTCCTCACCCTCCCATGGCAACCCTTCCACAGACACAACAACACTGCGCCTCTGCCATTAAAGAGACTCCCAAAACCCACAACGTTCGCACCCTCTCTCTCTAAATCGTTTCTGCCCGACACCAGCTCCAAAATTGTGAACGTCCAGGGATTGCTCCCACACTAAGGATGCCAGCACTAAAAGCTTTTGCTGGTCCTCACCCTCCCATGGCAACCCTTGCACAGACACAACAACACTGCGCCTCTGCCATTAAAGAGACTCCCAAAACCCACAACCTTCGCACCCTCTCTCTCTAAATCGTTTCTGCCCGACACCAGCTCCAAAATTGTGAACGTCCAGGGATTGCTCCCACACAAAGGATGCCAGCACTAAAAGATATTGCTGGTCCTCACCCTCCCATGGCAACCCTTGCACAGACATACCAACACTGCGCCTCTGCCATTAAAGAGACTCCCAAAACCCACAACGTTCGCACCCTCTCTCTCTAAATCATTTATGCCCGACACCAGCTCCAAAATTGTGAACGTCCAGGGATTGCTCCCACACAAAGGATGCCAGTACTAAAAGCTATTGCTGGTCCTCACCCTCCCATGGCAACCCTTGCACAGACACAACAACACTGCGCCTCTGCCATTAAAGAGACTCCCAAAACCCACAACGTTCGCACCCTCTCTCTCACTCATTTTTGCCCGACACCACCTCCAAAATTGTGAACGTCCAGGGATTGCTCCCACACTAAGGATGCCAGCACCAAAAGCTTTTGCTGGTCCTCACCCTCCCATGGCAACCCTTCCACAGACACACCAACACTGCGCCTCTGCCATTAAAGAGACTCCCAAAACCCACAACGTTCGCACCCTCTCTCTCTAAAACATTTATGCCCGACACCAGCTCCAAAATTGTGAACGTCCAGGGATTGCTCCCACACAAAGGATGCCAGTACTAAAAGATATTGCTGGTCCTCACCCTCCCATGGCAACCCTTGCACAGACACAACAACACTGCGCCTCTGACATTAAAGAGACTCCCAAAACCCACAACGTTCGCACCCTCTCTCTCTAAATCGTTTCTGCCCGACACCAGCTCCAAAATTGTGAACGTCCAGGGATTGCTCCCACACTAAGGATGCCAGCACTAAAAGCTGTTGCTGGTCCTCACCCTCCCATGGCAACCCTTGCACAGACACAACAACACTGCGCCTCTGCCATTAAAGAGACTCCCAAAACCCACAACGTTCGCACCCTCTCTCTCACTCATTTTTGCCCAACACCACCTCCAAAATTGTGAACGTCCAGGGATTGCTCCCACACAAAGGATGCCAGCACTAAAAGCTATTGCTGGTCCTCACCCTCCCATGGCAACCCTTGCACAGACACAACAACACTGCGCCTCTGCCATTAAAGAGACTCCCAAAACCCACAACGTTCGCACCCTCTCTCTCTAAGTCATTTCTGCCCAACACCAGCTCCAAAATTGTGAACGTCCAGGGATTGCTCCCACACAAAGGATGCCAGCACTAAAAGCTGTTGCTGGTCCTCACCCTCCCATGGCAACCCTTGCACAGACACACCAACACTGGGCCTCTGACATTAAAGAGACTCCCAAAACCCGCAACGTTCGCTCCCTCTCTCTCTAAATCATTTCTGCCCGACACCACCTCCAAAATTGTGAACGTCCAGGGATTGCTCCCACACTAAGGATGCCAGTACTAAAAGCTATTGCTGGTCCTCACCCTCCCATGGCAACCCTTGCACAGACACAACAACACTGCGCCTCTGCCATTAAAGAGACTCCCAAAACCCACAACGTTCGCACCCTCTCTCTCACTCATTTTTGCCCGACACCACCTCCAAAATTGTGAACGTCCAGGGATTGCTCCCACACAAAGGATGCCAGCACTAAAAGATATTGCTGGTCCTCACCCTCCCATGGCAACCCTTGCACAGACACAACAACACTGCGCCTCTGCCATTAAAGAGACTCCCAAAACCCACAACGTTCGCACCCTCTCTCTCTAAAACATTTATGCCCGACACCAGCTCCAAAATTGTGAACGTCCAGGGATTGCTCCCACACAAAGGATGCCAGTACTAAAAGATATTGCTGGTCCTCACCCTCCCATGGCAACCCTTGCACAGACACAACAACACTGCGCCTCTGACATTAAAGAGACTCCCAAAACCCACAACGTTCGCACCCTCTCTCTCTAAATCATTTATGCCCGACACCAGCTCCAAAATTGTGAACGTCCAGGGATTGCTCCCACACAAAGGATGCCAGTACTAAAAGCTATTGCTGGTCCTCACCCTCCCATGGCAACCCTTCCACAGACACAACAACACTGCGCCTCTGCCATTAAAGAGACTCCCAAAACCCACAACCTTCGCACCCTCTCTCTCACTCATTTTTGCCCGACACCACCTCCAAAATTGTGAACGTCCAGGGATTGCTCCCACACAAAGGATGCCAGCACTAAAAGATATTGCTGGTCCTCACCCTCCCATGGCAACCCTTGCACAGACACAACAACACTGCGCCTCTGACATTAAAGAGACTCCCAAAACCCACAACGTTCGCACCCTCTCTCTCTAAATCATTTATGCCCGACACCAGCTCCAAAATTGTGAATGTCCAGGGATTGCTCCCACACAAAGGATGCCAGTACTAAAAGATATTGCTGGTCCTCACCCTCCCATGGCAACCCTTGCACAGACACAACAACACTGCGCCTCTGACATTAAAGAGACTCCCAAAACCCACAACGTTCGCACCCTCTCTCTCTAAATCATTTATGCCCAACACCACCTCCAAAATTGTGAACGTCCAGAGATTGCTCCCACACAAAGAATGCCAGTACTAAAAGCTATTGCTGGTCCTCACCCTCCCATGGCAACCCTTCCACAGACACAACAACACTGCGCCTCTGCCATTAAAGAGACTCCCAAAACCCACAACGTTCGCACCCTCTCTCTCTAAATCGTTTCTGCCCGACACCAGCTCCAAAATTGTGAACGTCCAGGGATTGCTCCCACACTAAGGATGCCAGCACTAAAAGCTTTTGCTGGTCCTCACCCTCCCATGGCAACCCTTGCACAGACACAACAACACTGCGCCTCTGCCATTAAAGAGACTCCCAAAACCCACAACCTTCGCACCCTCTCTCTCTAAATCGTTTCTGCCCGACACCAGCTCCAAAATTGTGAACGTCCAGGGATTGCTCCCACACAAAGGATGCCAGCACTAAAAGATATTGCTGGTCCTCACCCTCCCATGGCAACCCTTGCACAGACATACCAACACTGCGCCTCTGCCATTAAAGAGACTCCCAAAACCCACAACGTTCGCACCCTCTCTCTCTAAATCATTTATGCCCGACACCAGCTCCAAAATTGTGAACGTCCAGGGATTGCTCCCACACAAAGGATGCCAGTACTAAAAGATATTGCTGGTCCTCACCCTCCCATGGCAACCCTTGCACAGACACAACAACACTGCGCCTCTGCCATTAAAGAGACTCCCAAAACCCACAACGTTCACACCCTCTCTCTCTAAATCATTTATGCCCGACACCAGCTCCAAAATTGTGAACGTCCAGGGATTGCTCCCACACTAAGGATGCCAGTACTAAAAGCTATTGCTGGTCCTCACCCTCCCATGGCAACCCTTCCACAGACACAACAACACTGCGCCTCTGCCATTAAAGAGACTCCCAAAACCCACAACGTTCGCACCCTCTCTCTCACTCATTTTTGCCCGACACCACCTCCAAAATTGTGAACGTCCAGGGATTGCTCCCACACAAAGGATGCCAGCACTAAAAGATATTGCTGGTCCTCACCCTCCCATGGCAACCCTTGCACAGACACAACAACACTGCGCCTCTGCCATTAAAGAGACTCCCAAAACCCACAACGTTCGCACCCTCTCTCTCTAAAACATTTATGCCCGACACCAGCTCCAAAATTGTGAACGTCCAGGGATTGCTCCCACACAAAGGATGCCAGCACTAAAAGATATTGCTGGTCCTCACCCTCCCATGGCAACCCTTGCACAGACACAACAACACTGCGCCTCTGACATTAAAGAGACTCCCAAAACCCACAACGTTCGCACCCTCTCTCTCTAAATCATTTATGCCCGACACCAGCTCCAAAATTGTGAACGTCCAGGGATTGCTCCCACACAAAGGATGCCAGTACTAAAAGATATTGCTGGTCCTCACCCTCCCATGGCAACCCTTGCACAGACACACCAACACTGCGCCTCTGACATTAAAGAGACTCCCAAAACCCACAACGTTCGCACCCTCTCTCTCTAAATCATTTATGCCCGACACCAGCTCCAAAATTGTGAACGTCCAGGGATTGCTCCCACACAAAGGATGCCAGTACTAAAAGCTATTGCTGGTCCTCACCCTCCCATGGCAACCCTTGCACAGACACAACAACACTGCGCCTCTGCCATTAAAGAGACTCCCAAAACCCACAACCTTCGCACCCTCTCTCTCTAAAACATTTATGCCCGACACCAGCTCCAAAATTGTGAACGTCCAGGGATTGCTCCCACACAAAGGATGCCAGTACTAAAAGATATTGCTGGTCCTCACCCTCCCATGGCAACCCTTGCACAGACACAACAACACTGCGCCTCTGCCATTAAAGAGACTCCCAAAACCCACAACGTTCGCACCCTCTCTCTCACTCATTTTTGCCCAACACCACCTCCAAAATTGTGAACGTCCAGGGATTGCTCCCACACAAAGGATGCCAGCACTAAAAGATATTGCTGGTCCTCACCCTCCCATGGCAACCCTTGCACAGACACAACACTGCGCCTCTGCCATTAAAGAGACTCCCAAAACCCACAACGTTCGCACCCTCTCTCTCTAAGTCATTTCTGCCCAACACCAGCTCCAAAATTGTGAACGTCCAGGGATTGCTCCCACACAAAGGATGCCAGCACTAAAAGCTGTTGCTGGTCCTCACCCTCCCATGGCAACCCTTGCACAGACACACCAACACTGGGCCTCTGACATTAAAGAGACTCCCAAAACCCGCAACGTTCGCTCCCTCTCTCTCTAAATCATTTCTGCCCGACACCACCTCCAAAATTGTGAATGTCCAGGGATTGCTCCCACACTAAGGATGCCAGTACTAAAAGCTATTGCTGGTCCTCACCCTCCCATGGCAACCCTTGCACAGACACAACAACACTGCGCCTCTGCCATTAAAGAGACTCCCAAAACCCACAACGTTCGCACCCTCTCTCTCTAAATCATTTATGCCCGACACCAGCTCCAAAATTGTGAACGTCCAGGGATTGCTCCCACACAAAGGATGCCAGTACTAAAAGATATTGCTGGTCCTCACCCTCCCATGGCAACCCTTGCACAGACACACCAACACTGCGCCTCTGACATTAAAGAGACTCCCAAAACCCACAACGTTCGCACCCTCTCTCTCTAAATCATTTCTGCCCGACACCAGCTCCAAAATTGTGAACGTCCAGGGATTGCTCCCACACAAAGGATGCCAGTACTAAAAGCTATTGCTGGTCCTCACCCTCCCATGGCAACCCTTGCACAGACACAACAACACTGCGCCTCTGCCATTAAAGAGACTCCCAAAACCCACAACGTTCGCACCCTCTCTCTCACTCATTTTTGCCCGACACCACCTCCAAAATTGTGAACGTCCAGGGATTGCTCCCACACTAAGGATGCCAGCACCAAAAGCTTTTGCTGGTCCTCACCCTCCCATGGCAACCCTTGCACAGACACACCAACACTGCGCCTCTGCCATTAAAGAGACTCCCAAAACCCACAACGTTCGCACCCTCTCTCTCTAAGTCATTTCTGCCCGACACCACCTCCAAAATTGTGAACGTCCAGGGATTGCTCCCACACTAAGGATGCCAGCACTAAAAGCTGTTGCTGGTCCTCACCCTCCCATGGCAACCCTTGCACAGACACAACAACACTGCGCCTCTGCCATTGAAGAGACTCCCAAAACCCACAACGTTCGCTCCCTCTCTCTCTAAATCATTTCTGCCCGACACCACCTCCAAAATTGTGAATGTCCAGGGATTGCTCCCACACAAAGGATGCCAGCACTAAAAGATATTGCTGGTCCTCACCCTCCCATGGCAACCCTTCCACAGACACACCAACACTGCACCTCTGCCATTAAAGAGACTCCCAAAACCCACAACGTTCGCACCCTCTCTCTCTAAAACATTTATGCCCGACACCAGCTCCAAAATTGTGAACGTCCAGGGATTGCTCCCACACAAAGGATGCCAGTACTAAAAGATATTGCTGGTCCTCACCCTCCCATGGCAACCCTTGCACAGACACAACAACACTGCGCCTCTGACATTAAAGAGACTCCCAAAACCCACAACGTTCGCACCCTCTCTCTCTAAATCATTTATGCCCGACACCAGCTCCAAAATTGTGAACGTCCAGGGATTGCTCCCACACAAAGGATGCCAGCACTAAAAGCTATTGCTGGTCCTCACCCTCCCATGGCAACCCTTGCACAGACACAACAACACTGCGCCTCTGCCATTAAAGAGACTCCCAAAACCCACAACGTTCGCACCCTCTCTCTCACTCATTTTTGCCCGACACCACCTCCAAAATTGTGAACGTCCAGGGATTGCTCCCACACTAAGGATGCCAGCACCAAAAGCTTTTGCTGGTCCTCACCCTCCCATGGCAACCCTTCCACAGACACACCAACACTGCGCCTCTGCCATTAAAGAGACTCCCAAAACCCACAACCTTCGCACCCTCTCTCTCTAAAACATTTATGCCCGACACCAGCTCCAAAATTGTGAACGTCCAGGGATTGCTCCCACACAAAGGATGCCAGTACTAAAAGATATTGCTGGTCCTCACCCTCCCATGGCAACCCTTGCACAGACACAACAACACTGCGCCTCTGACATTAAAGAGACTCCCAAAACCCACAACCTTCGCACCCTCTCTCTCTAAATCGTTTCTGCCCGACACCAGCTCCAAAATTGTGAATGTCCAGGGATTGCTCCCACACAAAGGATGCCAGTACTAAAAGATATTGCTGGTCCTCACCCTCCCATGGCAACCCTTGCACAGACACAACAACACTGCGCCTCTGCCATTAAAGAGACTCCCAAAACCCACAACGTTCGCACCCTCTCTCTCTAAATCATTTATGCCCAACACCACCTCCAAAATTGTGAACGTCCAGAGATTGCTCCCACACAAAGAATGCCAGTACTAAAAGCTATTGCTGGTCCTCACCCTCCCATGGCAACCCTTGCACAGACACACCAACACTGCGCCTCTGCCATTAAAGAGACTCCCAAAACCCACAACGTTCGCACCCTCTCTCTCTAAATCGTTTCTGCCCGACACCAGCTCCAAAATTGTGAACGTCCAGGGATTGCTCCCACACTAAGGATGCCAGCACTAAAAGCTTTTGCTGGTCCTCACCCTCCCATGGCAACCCTTGCACAGACACAACAACACTGCGCCTCTGCCATTAAAGAGACTCCCAAAACCCACAACCTTCGCACCCTCTCTCTCTAAATCGTTTCTGCCCGACACCAGCTCCAAAATTGTGAACGTCCAGGGATTGCTCCCACACAAAGGATGCCAGCACTAAAAGATATTGCTGGTCCTCACCCTCCCATGGCAACCCTTGCACAGACACAACAACACTGCGCCTCTGCCATTAAAGAGACTCCCAAAACCCACAACCTTCGCACCCTCTCTCTCTAAATCGTTTCTGCCCGACACCAGCTCCAAAATTGTGAACGTCCAGGGATTGCTCCCACACAAAGGATGCCAGCACTAAAAGATATTGCTGGTCCTCACCCTCCCATGGCAACCCTTGCACAGACATACCAACACTGCGCCTCTGCCATTAAAGAGACTCCCAAAACCCACAACGTTCGCACCCTCTCTCTCTAAATCATTTATGCCCGACACCAGCTCCAAAATTGTGAACGTCCAGGGATTGCTCCCACACAAAGGATGCCAGTACTAAAAGATATTGCTGGTCCTCACCCTCCCATGGCAACCCTTGCACAGACACAACAACACTGCGCCTCTGCCATTAAAGAGACTCCCAAAACCCACAACGTTCACACCCTCTCTCTCTAAATCATTTATGCCCGACACCAGCTCCAAAATTGTGAACGTCCAGGGATTGCTCCCACACAAAGGATGCCAGTACTAAAAGCTATTGCTGGTCCTCACCCTCCCATGGCAACCCTTCCACAGACACAACAACACTGCGCCTCTGCCATTAAAGAGACTCCCAAAACCCACAACGTTCGCACCCTCTCTCTCACTCATTTTTGCCCGACACCACCTCCAAAATTGTGAACGTCCAGGGATTGCTCCCACACAAAGGATGCCAGCACTAAAAGATATTGCTGGTCCTCACCCTCCCATGGCAACCCTTGCACAGACACAACAACACTGCGCCTCTGCCATTAAAGAGACTCCCAAAACCCACAACGTTCGCACCCTCTCTCTCTAAAACATTTATGCCCGACACCAGCTCCAAAATTGTGAACGTCCAGGGATTGCTCCCACACAAAGGATGCCAGCACTAAAAGATATTGCTGGTCCTCACCCTCCCATGGCAACCCTTGCACAGACACACCAACACTGCGCCTCTGACATTAAAGAGACTCCCAAAACCCACAACGTTCGCACCCTCTCTCTCTAAATCATTTATGCCCGACACCAGCTCCAAAATTGTGAACGTCCAGGGATTGCTCCCACACAAAGGATGCCAGTACTAAAAGCTATTGCTGGTCCTCACCCTCCCATGGCAACCCTTGCACAGACACAACAACACTGCGCCTCTGCCATTAAAGAGACTCCCAAAACCCACAACCTTCGCACCCTCTCTCTCTAAAACATTTATGCCCGACACCAGCTCCAAAATTGTGAACGTCCAGGGATTGCTCCCACACAAAGGATGCCAGTACTAAAAGATATTGCTGGTCCTCACCCTCCCATGGCAACCCTTGCACAGACACAACAACACTGCGCCTCTGACATTAAAGAGACTCCCAAAACCCACAACCTTCGCACCCTCTCTCTCTAAATCGTTTCTGCCCGACACCAGCTCCAAAATTGTGAATGTCCAGGGATTGCTCCCACACAAAGGATGCCAGTACTAAAAGATATTGCTGGTCCTCACCCTCCCATGGCAACCCTTGCACAGACACAACAACACTGCGCCTCTGCCATTAAAGAGACTCCCAAAACCCACAACGTTCGCACCCTCTCTCTCTAAATCATTTATGCCCAACACCACCTCCAAAATTGTGAACGTCCAGAGATTGCTCCCACACAAAGAATGCCAGTACTAAAAGCTATTGCTGGTCCTCACCCTCCCATGGCAACCCTTGCACAGACACACCAACACTGCGCCTCTGCCATTAAAGAGACTCCCAAAACCCACAACGTTCGCACCCTCTCTCTCTAAATCGTTTCTGCCCGACACCAGCTCCAAAATTGTGAACGTCCAGGGATTGCTCCCACACTAAGGATGCCAGCACTAAAAGCTGTTGCTGGTCCTCACCCTCCCATGGCAACCCTTGCACAGACACAACAACACTGCGCCTCTGCCATTAAAGAGACTCCCAAAACCCACAACCTTCGCACCCTCTCTCTCTAAATCGTTTCTGCCCGACACCAGCTCCAAAATTGTGAACGTCCAGGGATTGCTCCCACACAAAGGATGCCAGCACTAAAAGATATTGCTGGTCCTCACCCTCCCATGGCAACCCTTGCACAGACACAACAACACTGCGCCTCTGCCATTAAAGAGACTCCCAAAACCCACAACCTTCGCACCCTCTCTCTCTAAATCGTTTCTGCCCGACACCAGCTCCAAAATTGTGAACGTCCAGGGATTGCTCCCACACAAAGGATGCCAGCACTAAAAGATATTGCTGGTCCTCACCCTCCCATGGCAACCCTTGCACAGACATACCAACACTGCGCCTCTGCCATTAAAGAGACTCCCAAAACCCACAACGTTCGCACCCTCTCTCTCTAAATCATTTATGCCCGACACCAGCTCCAAAATTGTGAACGTCCAGGGATTGCTCCCACACAAAGGATGCCAGTACTAAAAGATATTGCTGGTCCTCACCCTCCCATGGCAACCCTTGCACAGACACAACAACACTGCGCCTCTGCCATTAAAGAGACTCCCAAAACCCACAACGTTCACACCCTCTCTCTCTAAATCGTTTCTGCCCGACACCAGCTCCAAAATTGTGAACGTCCAGGGATTGCTCCCACACAAAGGATGCCAGCACTAAAAGATATTGCTGGTCCTCACCCTCCCATGGCAACCCTTGCACAGACACAACAACACTGCGCCTCTGCCATTAAAGAGACTCCCAAAACCCACAACCTTCGCACCCTCTCTCTCTAAATCGTTTCTGCCCGACACCAGCTCCAAAATTGTGAACGTCCAGGGATTGCTCCCACACAAAGGATGCCAGCACTAAAAGATATTGCTGGTCCTCACCCTCCCATGGCAACCCTTGCACAGACATACCAACACTGCGCCTCTGCCATTAAAGAGACTCCCAAAACCCACAACGTTCGCACCCTCTCTCTCTAAATCATTTATGCCCGACACCAGCTCCAAAATTGTGAACGTCCAGGGATTGCTCCCACACAAAGGATGCCAGTACTAAAAGATATTGCTGGTCCTCACCCTCCCATGGCAACCCTTGCACAGACACAACAACACTGCGCCTCTGCCATTAAAGAGACTCCCAAAACCCACAACCTTCGCACCCTCTCTCTCTAAATCGTTTCTGCCCGACACCAGCTCCAAAATTGTGAACGTCCAGGGATTGCTCCCACACAAAGGATGCCAGCACTAAAAGATATTGCTGGTCCTCACCCTCCCATGGCAACCCTTGCACAGACACAACAACACTGCGCCTCTGCCATTAAAGAGACTCCCAAAACCCACAACCTTCGCACCCTCTCTCTCTAAATCGTTTCTGCCCGACACCAGCTCCAAAATTGTGAACGTCCAGGGATTGCTCCCACACAAAGGATGCCAGCACTAAAAGATATTGCTGGTCCTCACCCTCCCATGGCAACCCTTGCACAGACATACCAACACTGCGCCTCTGCCATTAAAGAGACTCCCAAAACCCACAACGTTCGCACCCTCTCTCTCTAAATCATTTATGCCCGACACCAGCTCCAAAATTGTGAACGTCCAGGGATTGCTCCCACACAAAGGATGCCAGTACTAAAAGATATTGCTGGTCCTCACCCTCCCATGGCAACCCTTGCACAGACACAACAACACTGCGCCTCTGCCATTAAAGAGACTCCCAAAACCCACAACGTTCACACCCTCTCTCTCTAAATCATTTATGCCCGACACCAGCTCCAAAATTGTGAATGTCCAGGGATTGCTCCCACACTAAGGATGCCAGTACTAAAAGCTATTGCTGGTCCTCACCCTCCCATGGCAACCCTTCCACAGACACAACAACACTGCGCCTCTGCCATTAAAGAGACTCCCAAAACCCACAACGTTCGCACCCTCTCTCTCACTCATTTTTGCCCGACACCACCTCCAAAATTGTGAACGTCCAGGGATTGCTCCCACACAAAGGATGCCAGCACTAAAAGATATTGCTGGTCCTCACCCTCCCATGGCAACCCTTGCACAGACACAACAACACTGCGCCTCTGCCATTAAAGAGACTCCCAAAACCCACAACGTTCGCACCCTCTCTCTCTAAAACATTTATGCCCGACACCAGCTCCAAAATTGTGAACGTCCAGGGATTGCTCCCACACAAAGGATGCCAGCACTAAAAGATATTGCTGGTCCTCACCCTCCCATGGCAACCCTTGCACAGACACACCAACACTGCGCCTCTGACATTAAAGAGACTCCCAAAACCCACAACGTTCGCACCCTCTCTCTCTAAATCATTTATGCCCGACACCAGCTCCAAAATTGTGAACGTCCAGGGATTGCTCCCACACAAAGGATGCCAGTACTAAAAGCTATTGCTGGTCCTCACCCTCCCATGGCAACCCTTGCACAGACACAACAACACTGCGCCTCTGCCATTAAAGAGACTCCCAAAACCCACAACGTTCGCACCCTCTCTCTCACTCATTTTTGCCCGACACCACCTCCAAAATTGTGAACGTCCAGGGATTGCTCCCACACTAAGGATGCCAGCACCAAAAGCTTTTGCTGGTCCTCACCCTCCCATGGCAACCCTTCCACAGACACACCAACACTGCGCCTCTGCCATTAAAGAGACTCCCAAAACCCACAACGTTCGCACCCTCTCTCTCTAAAACATTTATGCCCGACACCAGCTCCAAAATTGTGAACGTCCAGGGATTGCTCCCACACTAAGGATGCCAGCACTAAAAGCTGTTGCTGGTCCTCACCCTCCCATGGCAACCCTTGCACAGACACAACAACACTGCGCCTCTGCCATTAAAGAGACTCCCAAAACCCACAACGTTCGCACCCTCTCTCTCACTCATTTTTGCCCAACACCACATCCAAAATTGTGAACGTCCAGGGATTGCTCCCACACAAAGGATGCCAGCACTAAAAGCTATTGCTGGTCCTCACCCTCCCATGGCAACCCTTGCACAGACACAACAACACTGCGCCTCTGCCATTAAAGAGACTCCCAAAACCCACAACGTTCGCACCCTCTCTCTCTAAGTCATTTCTGCCCAACACCAGCTCCAAAATTGTGAACGTCCAGGGATTGCTCCCACACAAAGGATGCCAGCACTAAAAGATATTGCTGGTCCTCACCCTCCCATGGCAACCCTTGCACAGACACAACAACACTGCGCCTCTGCCATTAAAGAGACTCCCAAAACCCACAACGTTCGCACCCTCTCTCTCTAAAACATTTATGCCCGACACCAGCTCCAAAATTGTGAACGTCCAGGGATTGCTCCCACACAAAGTATGCCAGTACTAAAAGATATTGCTGGTCCTCACCCTCCCATGGCAACCCTTGCACAGACACAACAACACTGCGCCTCTGACATTAAAGAGACTCCCAAAACCCACAACCTTCGCACCCTCTCTCTCTAAATCGTTTCTGCCCGACACCAGCTCCAAAATTGTGAACGTCCAGGGATTGCTCCCACACTAAGGATGCCAGCACTAAAAGCTGTTGCTGGTCCTCACCCTCCCATGGCAACCCTTGCACAGACACAACAACACTGCGCCTCTGCCATTAAAGAGACTCCCAAAACCCACAACGTTCGCACCCTCTCTCTCACTCATTTTTGCCCAACACCACCTCCAAAATTGTGAACGTCCAGGGATTGCTCCCACACAAAGGATGCCAGCACTAAAAGCTATTGCTGGTCCTCACCCTCCCATGGCAACCCTTGCACAGACACAACAACACTGCGCCTCTGCCATTAAAGAGACTCCCAAAACCCACAACGTTCGCACCCTCTCTCTCTAAGTCATTTCTGCCCAACACCAGCTCCAAAATTGTGAACGTCCAGGGATTGCTCCCACACAAAGGATGCCAGCACTAAAAGCTATTGCTGGTCCTCACCCTCCCATGGCAACCCTTGCACAGACACAACAACACTGCGCCTCTGCCATTAAAGAGACTCCCAAAACCCACAACGTTCGCACCCTCTCTCTCTAAGTCATTTCTGCCCAACACCAGCTCCAAAATTGTGAACGTCCAGGGATTGCTCCCACACAAAGTATGCCAGTACTAAAAGATATTGCTGGTCCTCACCCTCCCATGGCAACCCTTGCACAGACACAACAACACTGCGCCTCTGACATTAAAGAGACTCCCAAAACCCACAACCTTCGCACCCTCTCTCTCTAAATCGTTTCTGCCCGACACCAGCTCCAAAATTGTGAACGTCCAGGGATTGCTCCCACACTAAGGATGCCAGCACTAAAAGCTGTTGCTGGTCCTCACCCTCCCATGGCAACCCTTGCACAGACACAACAACACTGCGCCTCTGCCATTAAAGAGACTCCCAAAACCCACAACGTTCGCACCCTCTCTCTCACTCATTTTTGCCCAACACCACCTCCAAAATTGTGAACGTCCAGGGATTGCTCCCACACAAAGGATGCCAGCACTAAAAGCTCTTGCTGGTCCTCACCCTCCCATGGCAACCCTTGCACAGACACAACAACACTGCGCCTCTGCCATTAAAGAGACTCCCAAAACCCACAACGTTCGCACCCTCTCTCTCTAAGTCATTTCTGCCCAACACCAGCTCCAAAATTGTGAACGTCCAGGGATTGCTCCCACACAAAGGATGCCAGCACTAAAAGCTGTTGCTGGTCCTCACCCTCCCATGGCAACCCTTGCACAGACACACCAACACTGGGCCTCTGACATTAAAGAGACTCCCAAAACCCGCAACGTTCGCTCCCTCTCTCTCTAAATCATTTCTGCCCGACACCACCTCCAAAATTGTGAATGTCCAGGGATTGCTCCCACACTAAGGATGCCAGTACTAAAAGCTATTGCTGGTCCTCACCCTCCCATGGCAACCCTTGCACAGACACAACAACACTGCGCCTCTGCCATTAAAGAGACTCCCAAAACCCACAACGTTCGCACCCTCTCTCTCACTCATTTTTGCCCGACACCACCTCCAAAATTGTGAACGTCCAGGGATTGCTCCCACACAAAGGATGCCAGCACTAAAAGATATTGCTGGTCCTCACCCTCCCATGGCAACCCTTGCACAGACACAACAACACTGCGCCTCTGCCATTAAAGAGACTCCCAAAACCCACAACGTTCGCACCCTCTCTCTCTAAAACATTTATGCCCGACACCAGCTCCAAAATTGTGAACGTCCAGGGATTGCTCCCACACAAAGGATGCCAGTACTAAAAGCTATTGCTGGTCCTCACCCTCCCATGGCAACCCTTGCACAGACACAACAACACTGCGCCTCTGCCATTAAAGAGACTCCCAAAACCCACAACGTTCGCACCCTCTCTCTCTAAATCATTTATGCCCGACACCAGCTCCAAAATTGTGAACGTCCAGGGATTGCTCCCACACAAAGGATGCCAGTACTAAAAGCTATTGCTGGTCCTCACCCTCCCATGGCAACCCTTGCACAGACACAACAACACTGCGCCTCTGCCATTAAAGAGACTCCCAAAACCCACAACGTTCGCACCCTCTCTCTCACTCATTTTTGCCCGACACCACCTCCAAAATTGTGAACGTCCAGGGATTGCTCCCACACTAAGGATGCCAGCACTAAAAGCTGTTGCTGGTCCTCACCCTCCCATGGCAACCCTTGCACAGACACACCAACACTGGGCCTCTGCCATTAAAGAGACTCCCAAAACCCACAACGTTCGCACCCTCTCTCTCTAAGTCATTTCTGCCCGACACCACCTCCAAAATTGTGAACGTCCAGGGATTGCTCCCACACTAAGGATGCCAGCACTAAAAGCTGTTGCTGGTCCTCACCCTCCCATGGCAACCCTTGCACAGACACACCAACACTGGGCCTCTGCCATTAAAGAGACTCCCAAAACCCACAACGTTCGCTCCCTCTCTCTCTAAATCATTTCTGCCCGACACCACCTCCAAAATTGTGAATGTCCAGGGATTGCTCCCACACAAAGGATGCCAGCACTAAAAGATATTGCTGGTCCTCACCCTCCCATGGCAACCCTTCCACAGACACACCAACACTGCACCTCTGCCATTAAAGAGACTCCCAAAACCCACAACGTTCGCACCCTCTCTCTCTAAAACATTTATGCCCGACACCAGCTCCAAAATTGTGAACGTCCAGGGATTGCTCCCACACAAAGGATGCCAGTACTAAAAGATATTGCTGGTCCTCACCCTCCCATGGCAACCCTTGCACAGACACAACAACACTGCGCCTCTGCCATTAAAGAGACTCCCAAAACCCACAACGTTCGCACCCTCTCTCTCTAAATCATTTATGCCCGACACCAGCTCCAAAATTGTGAACGTCCAGGGATTGCTCCCACACAAAGGATGCCAGCACTAAAAGCTATTGCTGGTCCTCACCCTCCCATGGCAACCCTTGCACAGACACAACAACACTGCGCCTCTGCCATTAAAGAGACTCCCAAAACCCACAACGTTCGCACCCTCTCTCTCACTCATTTTTGCCCGACACCACCTCCAAAATTGTGAACGTCCAGGGATTGCTCCCACACTAAGGATGCCAGCACCAAAAGCTTTTGCTGGTCCTCACCCTCCCATGGCAACCCTTCCACAGACACACCAACACTGCGCCTCTGCCATTAAAGAGACTCCCAAAACCCACAACCTTCGCACCCTCTCTCTCTAAAACATTTATGCCCGACACCAGCTCCAAAATTGTGAACGTCCAGGGATTGCTCCCACACAAAGGATGCCAGTACTAAAAGATATTGCTGGTCCTCACCCTCCCATGGCAACCCTTGCACAGACACAACAACACTGCGCCTCTGCCATTAAAGAGACTCCCAAAACCCACAACCTTCGCACCCTCTCTCTCTAAATCGTTTCTGCCCGACACCAGCTCCAAAATTGTGAATGTCCAGGGATTGCTCCCACACAAAGGATGCCAGTACTAAAAGATATTGCTGGTCCTCACCCTCCCATGGCAACCCTTGCACAGACACACCAACACTGCGCCTCTGCCATTAAAGAGACTCCCAAAACCCACAACGTTCGCACCCTCTCTCTCTAAATCATTTATGCCCAACACCACCTCCAAAATTGTGAACGTCCAGAGATTGCTCCCACACAAAGAATGCCAGTACTAAAAGCTATTGCTGGTCCTCACCCTCCCATGGCAACCCTTGCACAGACACACCAACACTGCGCCTCTGCCATTAAAGAGACTCCCAAAACCCACAACGTTCGCACCCTCTCTCTCTAAATCGTTTCTGCCCGACACCAGCTCCAAAATTGTGAACGTCCAGGGATTGCTCCCACACTAAGGATGCCAGCACTAAAAGCTTTTGCTGGTCCTCACCCTCCCATGGCAACCCTTCCACAGACACAACAACACTGCGCCTCTGCCATTAAAGAGACTCCCAAAACCCACAACCTTCGCACCCTCTCTCTCTAAATCGTTTCTGCCCGACACCAGCTCCAAAATTGTGAACGTCCAGGGATTGCTCCCACACTAAGGATGCCAGCACTAAAAGCTGTTGCTGGTCCTCACCCTCCCATGGCAACCCTTGCACAGACACAACAACACTGCGCCTCTGCCATTAAAGAGACTCCCAAAACCCACAACGTTCGCACCCTCTCTCTCACTCATTTTTGCCCAACACCACCTCCAAAATTGTGAACGTCCAGGGATTGCTCCCACACAAAGGATGCCAGCACTAAAAGATATTGCTGGTCCTCACCCTCCCATGGCAACCCTTGCACAGACATACCAACACTGCGCCTCTGCCATTAAAGAGACTCCCAAAACCCACAACGTTCGCACCCTCTCTCTCTAAATCATTTATGCCCGACACCAGCTCCAAAATTGTGAACGTCCAGGGATTGCTCCCACACAAAGGATGCCAGTACTAAAAGATATTGCTGGTCCTCACCCTCCCATGGCAACCCTTGCACAGACACAACAACACTGCGCCTCTGCCATTAAAGAGACTCCCAAAACCCACAACGTTCACACCCTCTCTCTCTAAATCATTTATGCCCGACACCAGCTCCAAAATTGTGAACGTCCAGGGATTGCTCCCACACTAAGGATGCCAGTACTAAAAGCTATTGCTGGTCCTCACCCTCCCATGGCAACCCTTCCACAGACACAACAACACTGCGCCTCTGCCATTAAAGAGACTCCCAAAACCCACAACGTTCGCACCCTCTCTCTCACTCATTTTTGCCCGACACCACCTCCAAAATTGTGAACGTCCAGGGATTGCTCCCACACAAAGGATGCCAGCACTAAAAGATATTGCTGGTCCTCACCCTCCCATGGCAACCCTTGCACAGACACAACAACACTGCGCCTCTGCCATTAAAGAGACTCCCAAAACCCACAACGTTCGCACCCTCTCTCTCTAAAACATTTATGCCCGACACCAGCTCCAAAATTGTGAACGTCCAGGGATTGCTCCCACACAAAGGATGCCAGCACTAAAAGATATTGCTGGTCCTCACCCTCCCATGGCAACCCTTGCACAGACACACCAACACTGCGCCTCTGACATTAAAGAGACTCCCAAAACCCACAACGTTCGCACCCTCTCTCTCTAAATCATTTATGCCCAACACCACCTCCAAAATTGTGAACGTCCAGGGATTGCTCCCACACAAAGGATGCCAGTACTAAAAGCTATTGCTGGTCCTCACCCTCCCATGGCAACCCTTGCACAGACACAACAACACTGCGCCTCTGCCATTAAAGAGACTCCCAAAACCCACAACGTTCGCACCCTCTCTCTCACTCATTTTTGCCCGACACCACCTCCAAAATTGTGAACGTCCAGGGATTGCTCCCACACTAAGGATGCCAGCACTAAAAGATATTGCTGGTCCTCACCCTCCCATGGCAACCCTTCCACAGACACACCAACACTGCGCCTCTGCCATTAAAGAGACTCCCAAAACCCACAACGTTCGCACCCTCTCTCTCTAAATCGTTTCTGCCCGACACCAGCTCCAAAATTGTGAACGTCCAGGGATTGCTCCCACACAAAGTATGCCAGTACTAAAAGATATTGCTGGTCCTCACCCTCCCATGGCAACCCTTGCACAGACACAACAACACTGCGCCTCTGCCATTAAAGAGACTCCCAAAACCCACAACCTTCGCACCCTCTCTCTCTAAATCGTTTCTGCCCGACACCAGCTCCAAAATTGTGAACGTCCAGGGATTGCTCCCACACTAAGGATGCCAGCACTAAAAGCTGTTGCTGGTCCTCACCCTCCCATGGCAACCCTTGCACAGACACAACAACACTGCGCCTCTGCCATTAAAGAGACTCCCAAAACCCACAACGTTCGCACCCTCTCTCTCTAAATCATTTTTGCCCAACACCACCTCCAAAATTGTGAACGTCCAGGGATTGCTCCCACACAAAGGATGCCAGCACTAAAAGCTATTGCTGGTCCTCACCCTCCCATGGCAACCCTTGCACAGACACAACAACACTGCGCCTCTGCCATTAAAGAGACTCCCAAAACCCACAACGTTCGCACCCTCTCTCTCTAAGTCATTTCTGCCCAACACCAGCTCCAAAATTGTGAACGTCCAGGGATTGCTCCCACACAAAGGATGCCAGCACTAAAAGCTGTTGCTGGTCCTCACCCTCCCATGGCAACCCTTGCACAGACACACCAACACTGGGCCTCTGACATTAAAGAGACTCCCAAAACCCGCAACGTTCGCTCCCTCTCTCTCTAAATCATTTCTGCCCGACACCACCTCCAAAATTGTGAATGTCCAGGGATTGCTCCCACACTAAGGATGCCAGTACTAAAAGCTATTGCTGGTCCTCACCCTCCCATGGCAACCCTTGCACAGACACAACAACACTGCGCCTCTGCCATTAAAGAGACTCCCAAAACCCACAACGTTCGCACCCTCTCTCTCACTCATTTTTGCCCGACACCACCTCCAAAATTGTGAACGTCCAGGGATTGCTCCCACACAAAGGATGCCAGCACTAAAAGATATTGCTGGTCCTCACCCTCCCATGGCAACCCTTGCACAGACACAACAACACTGCGCCTCTGCCATTAAAGAGACTCCCAAAACCCACAACCTTCGCACCCTCTCTCTCTAAAACATTTATGCCCGACACCACCTCCAAAATTGTGAACGTCCAGGGATTGCTCCCACACAAAGGATGCCAGTACTAAAAGATATTGCTGGTCCTCACCCTCCCATGGCAACCCTTGCACAGACACAACAACACTGCGCCTCTGACATTAAAGAGACTCCCAAAACCCACAACGTTCGCACCCTCTCTCTCTAAATCATTTCTGCCCGACACCACCTCCAAAATTGTGAACGTCCAGGGATTGCTCCCACACAAAGGATGCCAGTACTAAAAGCTATTGCTGGTCCTCACCCTCCCATGGCAACACTTGCACAGACACAACAACACTGCGCCTCTGCCATTAAAGAGACTCCCAAAACCCACAACGTTCGCACCCTCTCTCTCACTCATTTTTGCCCGACACCACCTCCAAAATTGTGAACGTCCAGGGATTGCTCCCACACTAAGGATGCCAGCACCAAAAGCTTTTGCTGGTCCTCACCCTCCCATGGCAACCCTTGCACAGACA
Source organism: Morus bassanus (assembly GCA_031468815.1). Classification (NCBI taxonomy): domain Eukaryota; kingdom Metazoa; phylum Chordata; class Aves; order Suliformes; family Sulidae; genus Morus; species Morus bassanus. The sequence continues at coordinate 46,157,559 of CM062572.1, read as the reverse complement.
CACCAACACTGCGCCTCTGCCATTAAAGAGACTCCCAAAACCCACAACGTTCGCACCCTCTCTCTCTAAGTCATTTCTGCCCGACACCACCTCCAAAATTGTGAACGTCCAGGGATTGCTCCCACACTAAGGATGCCAGCACTAAAAGCTGTTGCTGGTCCTCACCCTCCCATGGCAACCCTTGCACAGACACACCAACACTGGGCCTCTGCCATTAAAGAGACTCCCAAAACCCGCAACGTTCGCTCCCTCTCTCTCTAAATCATTTCTGCCCGACACCACCTCCAAAATTGTGAATGTCCAGGGATTGCTCCCACACAAAGGATGCCAGCACTAAAAGATATTGCTGGTCCTCACCCTCCCATGGCAACCCTTCCACAGACACACCAACACTGCACCTCTGCCATTAAAGAGACTCCCAAAACCCACAACGTTCGCACCCTCTCTCTCTAAAACATTTATGCCCGACACCAGCTCCAAAATTGTGAACGTCCAGGGATTGCTCCCACACAAAGGATGCCAGTACTAAAAGATATTGCTGGTCCTCACCCTCCCATGGCAACCCTTGCACAGACACAACAACACTGCGCCTCTGACATTAAAGAGACTCCCAAAACCCACAACGTTCGCACCCTCTCTCTCTAAATCATTTATGCCCGACACCAGCTCCAAAATTGTGAACGTCCAGGGATTGCTCCCACACAAAGGATGCCAGCACTAAAAGCTATTGCTGGTCCTCACCCTCCCATGGCAACCCTTGCACAGACACAACAACACTGCGCCTCTGCCATTAAAGAGACTCCCAAAACCCACAACGTTCGCACCCTCTCTCTCACTCATTTTTGCCCGACACCACCTCCAAAATTGTGAACGTCCAGGGATTGCTCCCACACTAAGGATGCCAGCACCAAAAGCTTTTGCTGGTCCTCACCCTCCCATGGCAACCCTTCCACAGACACACCAACACTGCGCCTCTGCCATTAAAGAGACTCCCAAAACCCACAACCTTCGCACCCTCTCTCTCTAAAACATTTATGCCCGACACCAGCTCCAAAATTGTGAACGTCCAGGGATTGCTCCCACACAAAGGATGCCAGTACTAAAAGATATTGCTGGTCCTCACCCTCCCATGGCAACCCTTGCACAGACACAACAACACTGCGCCTCTGACATTAAAGAGACTCCCAAAACCCACAACCTTCGCACCCTCTCTCTCTAAATCGTTTCTGCCCGACACCAGCTCCAAAATTGTGAACGTCCAGGGATTGCTCCCACACTAAGGATGCCAGCACTAAAAGCTGTTGCTGGTCCTCACCCTCCCATGGCAACCCTTGCACAGACACAACAACACTGCGCCTCTGCCATTAAAGAGACTCCCAAAACCCACAACGTTCGCACCCTCTCTCTCACTCATTTTTGCCCAACACCACCTCCAAAATTGTGAACGTCCAGGGATTGCTCCCACACAAAGGATGCCAGCACTAAAAGCTATTGCTGGTCCTCACCCTCCCATGGCAACCCTTCCACAGACACAACAACACTGCGCCTCTGCCATTAAAGAGACTCCCAAAACCCACAACCTTCGCACCCTCTCTCTCTAAATCGTTTCTGCCCGACACCAGCTCCAAAATTGTGAACGTCCAGGGATTGCTCCCACACTAAGGATGCCAGCACTAAAAGCTTTTGCTGGTCCTCACCCTCCCATGGCAACCCTTGCACAGACACAACAACACTGCGCCTCTGCCATTAAAGAGACTCCCAAAACCCACAACCTTCGCACCCTCTCTCTCTAAAACATTTATGCCCGACACCAGCTCCAAAATTGTGAACGTCCAGGGATTGCTCCCACACAAAGTATGCCAGCACTAAAAGATATTGCTGGTCCTCACCCTCCCATGGCAACCCTTGCACAGACACAACAACACTGCGCCTCTGCCATTAAAGAGACTCCCAAAACCCACAACCTTCGCACCCTCTCTCTCTAAATCGTTTCTGCCCGACACCAGCTCCAAAATTGTGAACGTCCAGGGATTGCTCCCACACAAAGGATGCCAGCACTAAAAGATATTGCTGGTCCTCACCCTCCCATGGCAACCCTTGCACAGACACAACAACACTGTGCCTCTGCCATTAAAGAGACTCCCAAAACCCACAACGTTCGCACCCTCTCTCTCTAAGTCATTTATGCCCGACACCACCTCCAAAATTGTGAATGTCCAGGGATTGCTCCCACACTAAGGATGCCAGCACTAAAAGCTGTTGCTGGTCCTCACCCTCCCATGGCAACCCTTGCACAGACACACCAACACTGGGCCTCTGACATTAAAGAGACTCCCAAAACCCGCAACGTTCGCTCCCTCTCTCTCTAAATCATTTCTGCCCGACACCACCTCCAAAATTGTGAATGTCCAGGGATTGCTCCCACACAAAGGATGCCAGCACTAAAAGATATTGCTGGTCCTCACCCTCCCATGGCAACCCTTGCACAGACATACCAACACTGCGCCTCTGCCATTAAAGAGACTCCCAAAACCCACAACGTTCGCACCCTCTCTCTCTAAATCATTTATGCCCGACACCAGCTCCAAAATTGTGAACGTCCAGGGATTGCTCCCACACAAAGGATGCCAGTACTAAAAGATATTGCTGGTCCTCACCCTCCCATGGCAACCCTTGCACAGACACAACAACACTGCGCCTCTGCCATTAAAGAGACTCCCAAAACCCACAACGTTCACACCCTCTCTCTCTAAATCATTTATGCCCGACACCAGCTCCAAAATTGTGAACGTCCAGGGATTGCTCCCACACTAAGGATGCCAGTACTAAAAGCTATTGCTGGTCCTCACCCTCCCATGGCAACCCTTGCACAGACACAACAACACTGCGCCTCTGCCATTAAAGAGACTCCCAAAACCCACAACGTTCGCACCCTCTCTCTCACTCATTTTTGCCCGACACCACCTCCAAAATTGTGAACGTCCAGGGATTGCTCCCACACAAAGGATGCCAGCACTAAAAGATATTGCTGGTCCTCACCCTCCCATGGCAACCCTTGCACAGACACAACAACACTGCGCCTCTGCCATTAAAGAGACTCCCAAAACCCACAACGTTCGCACCCTCTCTCTCTAAAACATTTATGCCCGACACCAGCTCCAAAATTGTGAACGTCCAGGGATTGCTCCCACACAAAGGATGCCAGCACTAAAAGATATTGCTGGTCCTCACCCTCCCATGGCAACCCTTGCACAGACACAACAACACTGCGCCTCTGACATTAAAGAGACTCCCAAAACCCACAACGTTCGCACCCTCTCTCTCTAAATCATTTATGCCCGACACCAGCTCCAAAATTGTGAACGTCCAGGGATTGCTCCCACACAAAGGATGCCAGTACTAAAAGCTATTGCTGGTCCTCACCCTCCCATGGCAACCCTTGCACAGACACAACAACACTGCGCCTCTGCCATTAAAGAGACTCCCAAAACCCACAACGTTCGCACCCTCTCTCTCACTCATTTTTGCCCGACACCACCTCCAAAATTGTGAACGTCCAGGGATTGCTCCCACACTAAGGATGCCAGCACCAAAAGCTTTTGCTGGTCCTCACCCTCCCATGGCAACCCTTCCACAGACACACCAACACTGCGCCTCTGCCATTAAAGAGACTCCCAAAACCCACAACGTTCGCACCCTCTCTCTCTAAAACATTTATGCCCGACACCAGCTCCAAAATTGTGAACGTCCAGGGATTGCTCCCACACAAAGTATGCCAGTACTAAAAGATATTGCTGGTCCTCACCCTCCCATGGCAACCCTTGCACAGACACAACAACACTGCGCCTCTGACATTAAAGAGACTCCCAAAACCCACAACCTTCGCACCCTCTCTCTCTAAATCGTTTCTGCCCGACACCAGCTCCAAAATTGTGAACGTCCAGGGATTGCTCCCACACTAAGGATGCCAGCACTAAAAGCTGTTGCTGGTCCTCACCCTCCCATGGCAACCCTTGCACAGACACAACAACACTGCGCCTCTGCCATTAAAGAGACTCCCAAAACCCACAACGTTCGCACCCTCTCTCTCTAAGTCATTTCTGCCCAACACCAGCTCCAAAATTGTGAACGTCCAGGGATTGCTCCCACACAAAGGATGCCAGCACTAAAAGCTGTTGCTGGTCCTCACCCTCCCATGGCAACCCTTGCACAGACACACCAACACTGGGCCTCTGACATTAAAGAGACTCCCAAAACCCGCAACGTTCGCTCCCTCTCTCTCTAAATCATTTCTGCCCGACACCACCTCCAAAATTGTGAATGTCCAGGGATTGCTCCCACACTAAGGATGCCAGTACTAAAAGCTATTGCTGGTCCTCACCCTCCCATGGCAACCCTTGCACAGACACAACAACACTGCGCCTCTGCCATTAAAGAGACTCCCAAAACCCACAACGTTCGCACCCTCTCTCTCACTCATTTTTGCCCGACACCACCTCCAAAATTGTGAACGTCCAGGGATTGCTCCCACACAAAGGATGCCAGCACTAAAAGATATTGCTGGTCCTCACCCTCCCATGGCAACCCTTGCACAGACACAACAACACTGCGCCTCTGCCATTAAAGAGACTCCCAAAACCCACAACGTTCGCACCCTCTCTCTCTAAAACATTTATGCCCGACACCAGCTCCAAAATTGTGAACGTCCAGGGATTGCTCCCACACAAAGGATGCCAGCACTAAAAGATATTGCTGGTCCTCACCCTCCCATGGCAACCCTTGCACAGACACAACAACACTGCGCCTCTGCCATTAAAGAGACTCCCAAAACCCACAACGTTCGCACCCTCTCTCTCTAAATCATTTCTGCCCGACACCAGCTCCAAAATTGTGAACGTCCAGGGATTGCTCCCACACAAAGGATGCCAGTACTAAAAGATATTGCTGGTCCTCACCCTCCCATGGCAACCCTTGCACAGACACAACAACACTGCGCCTCTGCCATTAAAGAGACTCCCAAAACCCACAACGTTCACACCCTCTCTCTCTAAATCATTTATGCCCGACACCAGCTCCAAAATTGTGAACGTCCAGGGATTGCTCCCACACTAAGGATGCCAGTACTAAAAGCTATTGCTGGTCCTCACCCTCCCATGGCAACCCTTGCACAGACACAACAACACTGCGCCTCTGCCATTAAAGAGACTCCCAAAACCCACAACGTTCGCACCCTCTCTCTCACTCATTTTTGCCCGACACCACCTCCAAAATTGTGAACGTCCAGGGATTGCTCCCACACAAAGGATGCCAGCACTAAAAGCTATTGCTGGTCCTCACCCTCCCATGGCAACCCTTGCACAGACACAACAACACTGCGCCTCTGCCATTAAAGAGACTCCCAAAACCCACAACGTTCGCACCCTCTCTCTCTAAAACATTTATGCCCGACACCAGCTCCAAAATTGTGAACGTCCAGGGATTGCTCCCACACAAAGGATGCCAGCACTAAAAGATATTGCTGGTCCTCACCCTCCCATGGCAACCCTTGCACAGACACAACAACACTGCGCCTCTGACATTAAAGAGACTCCCAAAACCCACAACGTTCGCACCCTCTCTCTCTAAATCATTTATGCCCGACACCAGCTCCAAAATTGTGAACGTCCAGGGATTGCTCCCACACAAAGGATGCCAGTACTAAAAGCTATTGCTGGTCCTCACCCTCCCATGGCAACCCTTGCACAGACACAACAACACTGCGCCTCTGCCATTAAAGAGACTCCCAAAACCCACAACGTTCGCACCCTCTCTCTCACTCATTTTTGCCCGACACCACCTCCAAAATTGTGAACGTCCAGGGATTGCTCCCACACTAAGGATGCCAGCACCAAAAGCTTTTGCTGGTCCTCACCCTCCCATGGCAACCCTTCCACAGACACACCAACACTGCGCCTCTGCCATTAAAGAGACTCCCAAAACCCACAACGTTCGCACCCTCTCTCTCTAAATCATTTATGCCCGACACCAGCTCCAAAATTGTGAACGTCCAGGGATTGCTCCCACACAAAGTATGCCAGTACTAAAAGATATTGCTGGTCCTCACCCTCCCATGGCAACCCTTGCACAGACACAACAACACTGCGCCTCTGACATTAAAGAGACTCCCAAAACCCACAACCTTCGCACCCTCTCTCTCTAAATCGTTTCTGCCCGACACCAGCTCCAAAATTGTGAACGTCCAGGGATTGCTCCCACACTAAGGATGCCAGCACTAAAAGCTGTTGCTGGTCCTCACCCTCCCATGGCAACCCTTGCACAGACACAACAACACTGCGCCTCTGCCATTAAAGAGACTCCCAAAACCCACAACGTTCGCACCCTCTCTCTCACTCATTTTTGCCCGACACCAGCTCCAAAATTGTGAACGTCCAGGGATTGCTCCCACACAAAGGATGCCAGCACTAAAAGCTATTGCTGGTCCTCACCCTCCCATGGCAACCCTTGCACAGACACAACAACACTGCGCCTCTGCCATTAAAGAGACTCCCAAAACCCACAACGTTCGCACCCTCTCTCTCTAAGTCATTTCTGCCCAACACCAGCTCCAAAATTGTGAACGTCCAGGGATTGCTCCCACACAAAGGATGCCAGCACTAAAAGCTGTTGCTGGTCCTCACCCTCCCATGGCAACCCTTGCACAGACACACCAACACTGGGCCTCTGACATTAAAGAGACTCCCAAAACCCGCAACGTTCGCTCCCTCTCTCTCTAAATCATTTCTGCCCGACACCACCTCCAAAATTGTGAATGTCCAGGGATTGCTCCCACACAAAGGATGCCAGTACTAAAAGCTATTGCTGGTCCTCACCCTCCCATGGCAACCCTTGCACAGACACAACAACACTGCGCCTCTGCCATTAAAGAGACTCCCAAAACCCACAACGTTCGCACCCTCTCTCTCACTCATTTTTGCCCGACACCACCTCCAAAATTGTGAACGTCCAGGGATTGCTCCCACACAAAGGATGCCAGCACTAAAAGATATTGCTGGTCCTCACCCTCCCATGGCAACCCTTGCACAGACACAACAACACTGCGCCTCTGCCATTAAAGAGACTCCCAAAACCCACAACCTTCGCACCCTCTCTCTCTAAATCGTTTCTGCCCGACACCAGCTCCAAAATTGTGAACGTCCAGGGATTGCTCCCACACTAAGGATGCCAGCACTAAAAGCTGTTGCTGGTCCTCACCCTCCCATGGCAACCCTTGCACAGACACAACAACACTGCGCCTCTGCCATTAAAGAGACTCCCAAAACCCACAACGTTCGCACCCTCTCTCTCACTCATTTTTGCCCGACACCACCTCCAAAATTGTGAACGTCCAGGGATTGCTCCCACACAAAGGATGCCAGCACTAAAAGCTATTGCTGGTCCTCACCCTCCCATGGCAACCCTTGCACAGACACAACAACACTGCGCCTCTGACATTAAAGAGACTCCCAAAACCCACAACGTTCGCACCCTCTCTCTCTAAGTCATTTCTGCCCAACACCAGCTCCAAAATTGTGAACGTCCAGGGATTGCTCCCACACAAAGGATGCCAGCACTAAAAGCTGTTGCTGGTCCTCACCCTCCCATGGCAACCCTTGCACAGACACACCAACACTGGGCCTCTGACATTAAAGAGACTCCCAAAACCCGCAACGTTCGCTCCCTCTCTCTCTAAATCATTTCTGCCCGACACCACCTCCAAAATTGTGAATGTCCAGGGATTGCTCCCACACTAAGGATGCCAGTACTAAAAGCTATTGCTGGTCCTCACCCTCCCATGGCAACCCTTGCACAGACACAACAACACTGCGCCTCTGCCATTAAAGAGACTCCCAAAACCCACAACGTTCGCACCCTCTCTCTCACTCATTTTTGCCCGACACCACCTCCAAAATTGTGAACGTCCAGGGATTGCTCCCACACAAAGGATGCCAGCACTAAAAGATATTGCTGGTCCTCACCCTCCCATGGCAACCCTTGCACAGACACAACAACACTGCGCCTCTGCCATTAAAGAGACTCCCAAAACCCACAACGTTCGCACCCTCTCTCTCTAAAAAATTTATGCCCGACACCAGCTCCAAAATTGTGAACGTCCAGGGATTGCTCCCACACAAAGGATGCCAGTACTAAAAGATATTGCTGGTCCTCACCCTCCCATGGCAACCCTTGCACAGACACAACAACACTGCGCCTCTGACATTAAAGAGACTCCCAAAACCCACAACGTTCGCACCCTCTCTCTCTAAATCATTTCTGCCCGACACCAGCTCCAAAATTGTGAACGTCCAGGGATTGCTCCCACACAAAGGATGCCAGTACTAAAAGCTATTGCTGGTCCTCACCCTCCCATGGCAACCCTTGCACAGACACAACAACACTGCGCCTCTGCCATTAAAGAGACTCCCAAAACCCACAACGTTCGCACCCTCTCTCTCACTCATTTTTGCCCGACACCACCTCCAAAATTGTGAACGTCCAGGGATTGCTCCCACACTAAGGATGCCAGCACCAAAAGCTTTTGCTGGTCCTCACCCTCCCATGGCAACCCTTGCACAGACACACCAACACTGCGCCTCTGCCATTAAAGAGACTCCCAAAACCCACAACGTTCGCACCCTCTCTCTCTAAGTCATTTCTGCCCGACACCACCTCCAAAATTGTGAACGTCCAGGGATTGCTCCCACACTAAGGATGCCAGCACTAAAAGCTGTTGCTGGTCCTCACCCTCCCATGGCAACCCTTGCACAGACACACCAACACTGGGCCTCTGCCATTAAAGAGACTCCCAAAACCCGCAACGTTCGCTCCCTCTCTCTCTAAATCATTTCTGCCCGACACCACCTCCAAAATTGTGAATGTCCAGGGATTGCTCCCACACAAAGGATGCCAGCACGAAAAGATATTGCTGGTCCTCACCCTCCCATGGCAACCCTTCCACAGACACACCAACACTGCACCTCTGCCATTAAAGAGACTCCCAAAACCCACAACGTTCGCACCCTCTCTCTCTAAAACATTTATGCCCGACACCAGCTCCAAAATTGTGAACGTCCAGGGATTGCTCCCACACAAAGGATGCCAGTACTAAAAGATATTGCTGGTCCTCACCCTCCCATGGCAACCCTTGCACAGACACAACAACACTGCGCCTCTGACATTAAAGAGACTCCCAAAACCCACAACGTTCGCACCCTCTCTCTCTAAATCATTTATGCCCGACACCAGCTCCAAAATTGTGAACGTCCAGGGATTGCTCCCACACAAAGGATGCCAGCACTAAAAGCTATTGCTGGTCCTCACCCTCCCATGGCAACCCTTGCACAGACACAACAACACTGCGCCTCTGCCATTAAAGAGACTCCCAAAACCCACAACGTTCGCACCCTCTCTCTCACTCATTTTTGCCCGACACCAGCTCCAAAATTGTGAACGTCCAGGGATTGCTCCCACACTAAGGATGCCAGCACCAAAAGCTTTTGCTGGTCCTCACCCTCCCATGGCAACCCTTCCACAGACACACCAACACTGCGCCTCTGCCATTAAAGAGCCTCCCAAAACCCACAACGTTCGCACCCTCTCTCTCTAAAACATTTATGCCCGACACCAGCTCCAAAATTGTGAACGTCCAGGGATTGCTCCCACACAAAGGATGCCAGTACTAAAAGATATTGCTGGTCCTCACCCTCCCATGGCAACCCTTGCACAGACACACCAACACTGCACCTCTGCCATTAAAGAGACTCCCAAAACCCACAACCTTCGCACCCTCTCTCTCTAAATCGTTTCTGCCCGACACCAGCTCCAAAATTGTGAACGTCCAGGGATTGCTCCCACACTAAGGATGACAGCACTAAAAGATATTGCTGGTCCTCACCCTCCCATGGCAACCCTTGCACAGACACAACAACACTGCGCCTCTGCCATTAAAGAGACTCCCAAAACCCACAACGTTCGCACCCTCTCTCTCACTCATTTTTGCCCAACACCACCTCCAAAATTGTGAACGTCCAGGGATTGCTCCCACACAAAGGATGCCAGCACTAAAAGCTATTGCTGGTCCTCACCCTCCCATGGCAACCCTTGCACAGACACAACAACACTGCGCCTCTGCCATTAAAGAGACTCCCAAAACCCACAACGTTCGCACCCTCTCTCTCTAAAACATTTATGCCCGACACCACCTCCAAAATTGTGAACGTCCAGGGATTGCTCCCACACAAAGGATGCCAGCACTAAAAGCTGTTGCTGGTCCTCACCCTCCCATGGCAACCCTTGCACAGACACACCAACACTGGGCCTCTGACATTAAAGAGACTCCCAAAACCCGCAACGTTCGCACCCTCTCTCTCTAAATCATTTATGCCCGACACCACCTCCAAAATTGTGAATGTCCAGGGATTGCTCCCACACTAAGGATGCCAGTACTAAAAGCTATTGCTGGTCCTCACCCTCCCATGGCAACCCTTGCACAGACACAACAACACTGCGCCTCTGCCATTAAAGAGACTCCCAAAACCCACAACCTTCGCACCCTCTCTCTCTAAATCGTTTCTGCCCGACACCAGCTCCAAAATTGTGAACGTCCAGGGATTGCTCCCACACTAAGGATGCCAGCACTAAAAGCTGTTGCTGGTCCTCACCCTCCCATGGCAACCCTTGCACAGACACAACAACACTGCGCCTCTGCCATTAAAGAGACTCCCAAAACCCACAACGTTCGCACCCTCTCTCTCACTCATTTTTGCCCGACACCACCTCCAAAATTGTGAACGTCCAGGGATTGCTCCCACACAAAGGATGCCAGCACTAAAAGCTATTGCTGGTCCTCACCCTCCCATGGCAACCCTTGCACAGACACAACAACACTGCGCCTCTGCCATTAAAGAGACTCCCAAAACCCACAACGTTCGCACCCTCTCTCTCTAAGTCATTTCTGCCCAACACCAGCTCCAAAATTGTGAACGTCCAGGGATTGCTCCCACACAAAGGATGCCAGCACTAAAAGCTGTTGCTGGTCCTCACCCTCCCATGGCAACCCTTGCACAGACACACCAACACTGGGCCTCTGACATTAAAGAGACTCCCAAAACCCGCAACGTTCGCTCCCTCTCTCTCTAAATCATTTCTGCCCGACACCACCTCCAAAATTGTGAATGTCCAGGGATTGCTCCCACACTAAGGATGCCAGTACTAAAAGCTATTGCTGGTCCTCACCCTCCCATGGCAACCCTTGCACAGACACAACAACACTGCGCCTCTGCCATTAAAGAGACTCCCAAAACCCACAACGTTCGCACCCTCTCTCTCACTCATTTTTGCCCGACACCACCTCCAAAATTGTGAACGTCCAGGGATTGCTCCCACACAAAGGATGCCAGCACTAAAAGATATTGCTGGTCCTCACCCTCCCATGGCAACCCTTGCACAGACACAACAACACTGCGCCTCTGCCATTAAAGAGACTCCCAAAACCCACAACGTTCGCACCCTCTCTCTCTAAAACATTTATGCCCGACACCAGCTCCAAAATTGTGAACGTCCAGGGATTGCTCCCACACAAAGGATGCCAGTACTAAAAGATATTGCTGGTCCTCACCCTCCCATGGCAACCCTTGCACAGACACAACAACACTGCGCCTCTGACATTAAAGAGACTCCCAAAACCCACAACGTTCGCACCCTCTCTCTCTAAATCATTTCTGCCCGACACCAGCTCCAAAATTGTGAACGTCCAGGGATTGCTCCCACACAAAGGATGCCAGTACTAAAAGCTATTGCTGGTCCTCACCCTCCCATGGCAACCCTTCCACAGACACAACAACACTGCGCCTCTGCCATTAAAGAGACTCCCAAAACCCACAACGTTCGCACCCTCTCTCTCACTCATTTTTGCCCGACACCACCTCCAAAATTGTGAACGTCCAGGGATTGCTCCCACACTAAGGATGCCAGCACCAAAAGCTTTTGCTGGTCCTCACCCTCCCATGGCAACCCTTGCACAGACACACCAACACTGCGCCTCTGCCATTAAAGAGACTCCCAAAACCCACAACGTTCGCACCCTCTCTCTCTAAGTCATTTCTGCCCGACACCACCTCCAAAATTGTGAACGTCCAGGGATTGCTCCCACACTAAGGATGCCAGCACTAAAAGCTGTTGCTGGTCCTCACCCTCCCATGGCAACCCTTGCACAGACACACCAACACTGGGCCTCTGCCATTAAAGAGACTCCCAAAACCCGCAACGTTCGCTCCCTCTCTCTCTAAATCATTTCTGCCCGACACCACCTCCAAAATTGTGAATGTCCAGGGATTGCTCCCACACAAAGGATGCCAGCACTAAAAGATATTGCTGGTCCTCACCCTCCCATGGCAACCCTTCCACAGACACACCAACACTGCACCTCTGCCATTAAAGAGACTCCCAAAACCCACAACGTTCGCACCCTCTCTCTCTAAAACATTTATGCCCGACACCAGCTCCAAAATTGTGAACGTCCAGGGATTGCTCCCACACAAAGGATGCCAGTACTAAAAGATATTGCTGGTCCTCACCCTCCCATGGCAACCCTTGCACAGACACAACAACACTGCGCCTCTGACATTAAAGAGACTCCCAAAACCCACAACGTTCGCACCCTCTCTCTCTAAATCATTTATGCCCGACACCAGCTCCAAAATTGTGAACGTCCAGGGATTGCTCCCACACAAAGGATGCCAGCACTAAAAGCTATTGCTGGTCCTCACCCTCCCATGGCAACCCTTGCACAGACACAACAACACTGCGCCTCTGCCATTAAAGAGACTCCCAAAACCCACAACGTTCGCACCCTCTCTCTCACTCATTTTTGCCCGACACCAGCTCCAAAATTGTGAACGTCCAGGGATTGCTCCCACACTAAGGATGCCAGCACCAAAAGCTTTTGCTGGTCCTCACCCTCCCATGGCAACCCTTCCACAGACACAACAACACTGCGCCTCTGCCATTAAAGAGCCTCCCAAAACCCACAACGTTCGCACCCTCTCTCTCTAAAACATTTATGCCCGACACCAGCTCCAAAATTGTGAACGTCCAGGGATTGCTCCCACACAAAGGATGCCAGTACTAAAAGATATTGCTGGTCCTCACCCTCCCATGGCAACCCTTGCACAGACACACCAACACTGCACCTCTGCCATTAAAGAGACTCCCAAAACCCACAACCTTCGCACCCTCTCTCTCTAAATCGTTTCTGCCCGACACCAGCTCCAAAATTGTGAACGTCCAGGGATTGCTCCCACACTAAGGATGCCAGCACTAAAAGATATTGCTGGTCCTCACCCTCCCATGGCAACCCTTGCACAGACACAACAACACTGCGCCTCTGCCATTAAAGAGACTCCCAAAACCCACAACGTTCGCACCCTCTCTCTCACTCATTTTTGCCCAACACCACCTCCAAAATTGTGAACGTCCAGGGATTGCTCCCACACAAAGGATGCCAGCACTAAAAGCTATTGCTGGTCCTCACCCTCCCATGGCAACCCTTGCACAGACACAACAACACTGCGCCTCTGCCATTAAAGAGACTCCCAAAACCCACAACGTTCGCACCCTCTCTCTCTAAGTCATTTCTGCCCAACACCAGCTCCAAAATTGTGAACGTCCAGGGATTGCTCCCACACAAAGGATGCCAGCACTAAAAGCTGTTGCTGGTCCTCACCCTCCCATGGCAACCCTTGCACAGACACACCAACACTGGGCCTCTGACATTAAAGAGACTCCCAAAACCCGCAACGTTCGCACCCTCTCTCTCTAAATCATTTATGCCCGACACCACCTCCAAAATTGTGAATGTCCAGGGATTGCTCCCACACTAAGGATGCCAGTACTAAAAGCTATTGCTGGTCCTCACCCTCCCATGGCAACCCTTGCACAGACACAACAACACTGCGCCTCTGCCATTAAAGAGACTCCCAAAACCCACAACGTTCGCACCCTCTCTCTCTAAATTGTTTCTGCCCGACACCACCTCCAAAATTGTGAACGTCCAGGGATTGCTCCCACACAAAGGATGCCAGCACTAAAAGATATTGCTGGTCCTCACCCTCCCATGGCAACCCTTGCACAGACACAACAACACTGCGCCTCTGCCATTAAAGAGACTCCCAAAACCCACAACGTTCGCACCCTCTCTCTCACTCATTTTTGCCCGACACCACCTCCAAAATTGTGAACGTCCAGGGATTGCTCCCACACAAAGGATGCCAGCACTAAAAGATATTGCTGGTCCTCACCCTCCCATGGCAAACCTTGCACAGACACAACAACACTGCGCCTCTGCCATTAAAGAGACTCCCAAAACCCACAACCTTCGCACCCTCTCTCTCTAAATCGTTTCTGCCCGACACCAGCTCCAAAATTGTGAACGTCCAGGGATTGCTCCCACACTAAGGATGCCAGCACTAAAAGCTGTTGCTGGTCCTCACCCTCCCATGGCAACCCTTGCACAGACACAACAACACTGCGCCTCTGACATTAAAGAGACTCCCAAAACCCACAACGTTCGCACCCTCTCTCTCTAAGTCATTTCTGCCCAACACCAGCTCCAAAATTGTGAACGTCCAGGGATTGCTCCCACACAAAGGATGCCAGCACTAAAAGCTGTTGCTGGTCCTCACCCTCCCATGGCAACCCTTGCACAGACACACCAACACTGGGCCTCTGACATTAAAGAGACTCCCAAAACCCGCAACGTTCGCTCCCTCTCTCTCTAAATCATTTCTGCCCGACACCACCTCCAAAATTGTGAATGTCCAGGGATTGCTCCCACACTAAGGATGCCAGTACTAAAAGCTATTGCTGGTCCTCACCCTCCCATGGCAACCCTTGCACAGACACAACAACACTGCGCCTCTGCCATTAAAGAGACTCCCAAAACCCACAACGTTCGCACCCTCTCTCTCACTCATTTTTGCCCGACACCACCTCCAAAATTGTGAACGTCCAGGGATTGCTCCCACACAAAGGATGCCAGCACTAAAAGATATTGCTGGTCCTCACCCTCCCATGGCAACCCTTGCACAGACACAACAACACTGCGCCTCTGCCATTAAAGAGACTCCCAAAACCCACAACGTTCGCACCCTCTCTCTCTAAAACATTTATGCCCGACACCAGCTCCAAAATTGTGAACGTCCAGGGATTGCTCCCACACAAAGGATGCCAGCACTAAAAGATATTGCTGGTCCTCACCCTCCCATGGCAACCCTTGCACAGACACAACAACACTGCGCCTCTGCCATTAAAGAGACTCCCAAACCCCACAACGTTCGCACCCTCTCTCTCTAAATCATTTCTGCCCGACACCAGCTCCAAAATTGTGAACGTCCAGGGATTGCTCCCACACAAAGGATGCCAGTACTAAAAGATATTGCTGGTCCTCACCCTCCCATGGCAACCCTTGCACAGACACAACAACACTGCGCCTCTGCCATTAAAGAGACTCCCAAAACCCACAACGTTCACACCCTCTCTCTCTAAATCATTTATGCCCGACACCAGCTCCAAAATTGTGAACGTCCAGGGATTGCTCCCACACTAAGGATGCCAGTACTAAAAGCTATTGCTGGTCCTCACCCTCCCATGGCAACCCTTGCACAGACACAACAACACTGCGCCTCTGCCATTAAAGAGACTCCCAAAACCCACAACGTTCGCACCCTCTCTCTCACTCATTTTTGCCCGACACCACCTCCAAAATTGTGAACGTCCAGGGATTGCTCCCACACAAAGGATGCCAGCACTAAAAGCTATTGCTGGTCCTCACCCTCCCATGGCAACCCTTGCACAGACACAACAACACTGCGCCTCTGCCATTAAAGAGACTCCCAAAACCCACAACGTTCGCACCCTCTCTCTCTAAAACATTTATGCCCGACACCAGCTCCAAAATTGTGAATGTCTCGGGATTGCTCACACACAAAGGATGCCAGCACTAAAAGATATTGCTGGTCCTCACCCTCCCATGGCAACCCTTGCACAGACACAACAACACTGCGCCTCTGACATTAAAGAGACTCCCAAAACCCACAACGTTCGCACCCTCTCTCTCTAAATCATTTATGCCCGACACCAGCTCCAAAATTGTGAACGTCCAGGGATTGCTCCCACACAAAGGATGCCAGTACTAAAAGCTATTGCTGGTCCTCACCCTCCCATGGCAACCCTTGCACAGACACAACAACACTGCGCCTCTGCCATTAAAGAGACTCCCAAAACCCACAACGTTCGCACCCTCTCTCTCACTCATTTTTGCCCGACACCACCTCCAAAATTGTGAACGTCCAGGGATTGCTCCCACACTAAGGATGCCAGCACCAAAAGCTTTTGCTGGTCCTCACCCTCCCATGGCAACCCTTCCACAGACACACCAACACTGCGCCTCTGCCATTAAAGAGACTCCCAAAACCCACAACGTTCGCACCCTCTCTCTCTAAATCATTTATGCCCGACACCAGCTCCAAAATTGTGAACGTCCAGGGATTGCTCCCACACAAAGTATGCCAGTACTAAAAGATATTGCTGGTCCTCACCCTCCCATGGCAACCCTTGCACAGACACAACAACACTGCGCCTCTGACATTAAAGAGACTCCCAAAACCCACAACCTTCGCACCCTCTCTCTCTAAATCGTTTCTGCCCGACACCAGCTCCAAAATTGTGAACGTCCAGGGATTGCTCCCACACTAAGGATGCCAGCACTAAAAGCTGTTGCTGGTCCTCACCCTCCCATGGCAACCCTTGCACAGACACAACAACACTGCGCCTCTGCCATTAAAGAGACTCCCAAAACCCACAACGTTCGCACCCTCTCTCTCACTCATTTTTGCCCGACACCAGCTCCAAAATTGTGAACGTCCAGGGATTGCTCCCACACAAAGGATGCCAGCACTAAAAGCTATTGCTGGTCCTCACCCTCCCATGGCAACCCTTGCACAGACACAACAACACTGCGCCTCTGCCATTAAAGAGACTCCCAAAACCCACAACGTTCGCACCCTCTCTCTCTAAGTCATTTCTGCCCAACACCAGCTCCAAAATTGTGAACGTCCAGGGATTGCTCCCACACAAAGGATGCCAGCACTAAAAGCTGTTGCTGGTCCTCACCCTCCCATGGCAACCCTTGCACAGACACACCAACACTGGGCCTCTGACATTAAAGAGACTCCCAAAACCCGCAACGTTCGCTCCCTCTCTCTCTAAATCATTTCTGCCCGACACCACCTCCAAAATTGTGAATGTCCAGGGATTGCTCCCACACAAAGGATGCCAGTACTAAAAGCTATTGCTGGTCCTCACCCTCCCATGGCAACCCTTGCACAGACACAACAACACTGCGCCTCTGCCATTAAAGAGACTCCCAAAACCCACAACGTTCGCACCCTCTCTCTCACTCATTTTTGCCCGACACCACCTCCAAAATTGTGAACGTCCAGGGATTGCTCCCACACAAAGGATGCCAGCACTAAAAGATATTGCTGGTCCTCACCCTCCCATGGCAACCCTTGCACAGACACAACAACACTGCGCCTCTGCCATTAAAGAGACTCCCAAAACCCACAACCTTCGCACCCTCTCTCTCTAAATCGTTTCTGCCCGACACCAGCTCCAAAATTGTGAACGTCCAGGGATTGCTCCCACACTAAGGATGCCAGCACTAAAAGCTGTTGCTGGTCCTCACCCTCCCATGGCAACCCTTGCACAGACACAACAACACTGCGCCTCTGCCATTAAAGAGACTCCCAAAACCCACAACGTTCGCACCCTCTCTCTCACTCATTTTTGCCCGACACCACCTCCAAAATTGTGAACGTCCAGGGATTGCTCCCACACAAAGGATGCCAGCACTAAAAGCTATTGCTGGTCCTCACCCTCCCATGGCAACCCTTGCACAGACACAACAACACTGCGCCTCTGACATTAAAGAGACTCCCAAAACCCACAACGTTCGCACCCTCTCTCTCTAAGTCATTTCTGCCCAACACCAGCTCCAAAATTGTGAACGTCCAGGGATTGCTCCCACACAAAGGATGCCAGCACTAAAAGCTGTTGCTGGTCCTCACCCTCCCATGGCAACCCTTGCACAGACACACCAACACTGGGCCTCTGACATTAAAGAGACTCCCAAAACCCGCAACGTTCGCTCCCTCTCTCTCTAAATCATTTCTGCCCGACACCACCTCCAAAATTGTGAATGTCCAGGGATTGCTCCCACACTAAGGATGCCAGTACTAAAAGCTATTGCTGGTCCTCACCCTCCCATGGCAACCCTTGCACAGACACAACAACACTGCGCCTCTGCCATTAAAGAGACTCCCAAAACCCACAACGTTCGCACCCTCTCTCTCACTCATTTTTGCCCGACACCACCTCCAAAATTGTGAACGTCCAGGGATTGCTCCCACACAAAGGATGCCAGCACTAAAAGATATTGCTGGTCCTCACCCTCCCATGGCAACCCTTGCACAGACACAACAACACTGCGCCTCTGCCATTAAAGAGACTCCCAAAACCCACAACGTTCGCACCCTCTCTCTCTAAAAAATTTATGCCCGACACCAGCTCCAAAATTGTGAACGTCCAGGGATTGCTCCCACACAAAGGATGCCAGTACTAAAAGATATTGCTGGTCCTCACCCTCCCATGGCAACCCTTGCACAGACACAACAACACTGCGCCTCTGACATTAAAGAGACTCCCAAAACCCACAACGTTCGCACCCTCTCTCTCTAAATCATTTCTGCCCGACACCAGCTCCAAAATTGTGAACGTCCAGGGATTGCTCCCACACAAAGGATGCCAGTACTAAAAGCTATTGCTGGTCCTCACCCTCCCATGGCAACCCTTGCACAGACACAACAACACTGCGCCTCTGCCATTAAAGAGACTCCCAAAACCCACAACGTTCGCACCCTCTCTCTCACTCATTTTTGCCCGACACCACCTCCAAAATTGTGAACGTCCAGGGATTGCTCCCACACTAAGGATGCCAGCACCAAAAGCTTTTGCTGGTCCTCACCCTCCCATGGCAACCCTTGCACAGACACACCAACACTGCGCCTCTGCCATTAAAGAGACTCCCAAAACCCACAACGTTCGCACCCTCTCTCTCTAAGTCATTTCTGCCCGACACCACCTCCAAAATTGTGAACGTCCAGGGATTGCTCCCACACTAAGGATGCCAGCACTAAAAGCTGTTGCTGGTCCTCACCCTCCCATGGCAACCCTTGCACAGACACACCAACACTGGGCCTCTGCCATTAAAGAGACTCCCAAAACCCGCAACGTTCGCTCCCTCTCTCTCTAAATCATTTCTGCCCGACACCACCTCCAAAATTGTGAATGTCCAGGGATTGCTCCCACACAAAGGATGCCAGCACGAAAAGATATTGCTGGTCCTCACCCTCCCATGGCAACCCTTCCACAGACACACCAACACTGCACCTCTGCCATTAAAGAGACTCCCAAAACCCACAACGTTCGCACCCTCTCTCTCTAAAACATTTATGCCCGACACCAGCTCCAAAATTGTGAACGTCCAGGGATTGCTCCCACACAAAGGATGCCAGTACTAAAAGATATTGCTGGTCCTCACCCTCCCATGGCAACCCTTGCACAGACACAACAACACTGCGCCTCTGACATTAAAGAGACTCCCAAAACCCACAACGTTCGCACCCTCTCTCTCTAAATCATTTATGCCCGACACCAGCTCCAAAATTGTGAACGTCCAGGGATTGCTCCCACACAAAGGATGCCAGCACTAAAAGCTATTGCTGGTCCTCACCCTCCCATGGCAACCCTTGCACAGACACAACAACACTGCGCCTCTGCCATTAAAGAGACTCCCAAAACCCACAACGTTCGCACCCTCTCTCTCACTCATTTTTGCCCGACACCAGCTCCAAAATTGTGAACGTCCAGGGATTGCTCCCACACTAAGGATGCCAGCACCAAAAGCTTTTGCTGGTCCTCACCCTCCCATGGCAACCCTTCCACAGACACACCAACACTGCGCCTCTGCCATTAAAGAGCCTCCCAAAACCCACAACGTTCGCACCCTCTCTCTCTAAAACATTTATGCCCGACACCAGCTCCAAAATTGTGAACGTCCAGGGATTGCTCCCACACAAAGGATGCCAGTACTAAAAGATATTGCTGGTCCTCACCCTCCCATGGCAACCCTTGCACAGACACACCAACACTGCACCTCTGCCATTAAAGAGACTCCCAAAACCCACAACCTTCGCACCCTCTCTCTCTAAATCGTTTCTGCCCGACACCAGCTCCAAAATTGTGAACGTCCAGGGATTGCTCCCACACTAAGGATGCCAGCACTAAAAGATATTGCTGGTCCTCACCCTCCCATGGCAACCCTTGCACAGACACAACAACACTGCGCCTCTGCCATTAAAGAGACTCCCAAAACCCACAACGTTCGCACCCTCTCTCTCACTCATTTTTGCCCAACACCACCTCCAAAATTGTGAACGTCCAGGGATTGCTCCCACACAAAGGATGCCAGCACTAAAAGCTATTGCTGGTCCTCACCCTCCCATGGCAACCCTTGCACAGACACAACAACACTGCGCCTCTGCCATTAAAGAGACTCCCAAAACCCACAACGTTCGCACCCTCTCTCTCTAAAACATTTATGCCCGACACCACCTCCAAAATTGTGAACGTCCAGGGATTGCTCCCACACAAAGGATGCCAGCACTAAAAGCTGTTGCTGGTCCTCACCCTCCCATGGCAACCCTTGCACAGACACACCAACACTGGGCCTCTGACATTAAAGAGACTCCCAAAACCCGCAACGTTCGCACCCTCTCTCTCTAAATCATTTATGCCCGACACCACCTCCAAAATTGTGAATGTCCAGGGATTGCTCCCACACTAAGGATGCCAGTACTAAAAGCTATTGCTGGTCCTCACCCTCCCATGGCAACCCTTGCACAGACACAACAACACTGCGCCTCTGCCATTAAAGAGACTCCCAAAACCCACAACCTTCGCACCCTCTCTCTCTAAATCGTTTCTGCCCGACACCACCTCCAAAATTGTGAACGTCCAGGGATTGCTCCCACACAAAGGATGCCAGCACTAAAAGCTATTGCTGGTCCTCACCCTCCCATGGCAACCCTTGCACAGACACAACAACACTGCGCCTCTGACATTAAAGAGACTCCCAAAACCCACAACGTTCGCACCCTCTCTCTCTAAGTCATTTCTGCCCAACACCAGCTCCAAAATTGTGAACGTCCAGGGATTGCTCCCACACAAAGGATGCCAGCACTAAAAGCTGTTGCTGGTCCTCACCCTCCCATGGCAACCCTTGCACAGACACACCAACACTGGGCCTCTGACATTAAAGAGACTCCCAAAACCCGCAACGTTCGCTCCCTCTCTCTCTAAATCATTTCTGCCCGACACCACCTCCAAAATTGTGAATGTCCAGGGATTGCTCCCACACTAAGGATGCCAGTACTAAAAGCTATTGCTGGTCCTCACCCTCCCATGGCAACCCTTGCACAGACACAACAACACTGCGCCTCTGCCATTAAAGAGACTCCCAAAACCCACAACGTTCGCACCCTCTCTCTCACTCATTTTTGCCCGACACCACCTCCAAAATTGTGAACGTCCAGGGATTGCTCCCACACAAAGGATGCCAGCACTAAAAGATATTGCTGGTCCTCACCCTCCCATGGCAACCCTTGCACAGACACAACAACACTGCGCCTCTGCCATTAAAGAGACTCCCAAAACCCACAACGTTCGCACCCTCTCTCTCTAAAACATTTATGCCCGACACCAGCTCCAAAATTGTGAACGTCCAGGGATTGCTCCCACACAAAGGATGCCAGTACTAAAAGATATTGCTGGTCCTCACCCTCCCATGGCAACCCTTGCACAGACACAACAACACTGCGCCTCTGACATTAAAGAGACTCCCAAAACCCACAACGTTCGCACCCTCTCTCTCTAAATCATTTCTGCCCGACACCAGCTCCAAAATTGTGAACGTCCAGGGATTGCTCCCACACAAAGGATGCCAGTACTAAAAGCTATTGCTGGTCCTCACCCTCCCATGGCAACCCTTCCACAGACACAACAACACTGCGCCTCTGCCATTAAAGAGACTCCCAAAACCCACAACGTTCGCACCCTCTCTCTCACTCATTTTTGCCCGACACCACCTCCAAAATTGTGAACGTCCAGGGATTGCTCCCACACTAAGGATGCCAGCACCAAAAGCTTTTGCTGGTCCTCACCCTCCCATGGCAACCCTTGCACAGACACACCAACACTGCGCCTCTGCCATTAAAGAGACTCCCAAAACCCACAACGTTCGCACCCTCTCTCTCTAAGTCATTTCTGCCCGACACCACCTCCAAAATTGTGAACGTCCAGGGATTGCTCCCACACTAAGGATGCCAGCACTAAAAGCTGTTGCTGGTCCTCACCCTCCCATGGCAACCCTTGCACAGACACACCAACACTGGGCCTCTGCCATTAAAGAGACTCCCAAAACCCGCAACGTTCGCTCCCTCTCTCTCTAAATCATTTCTGCCCGACACCACCTCCAAAATTGTGAATGTCCAGGGATTGCTCCCACACAAAGGATGCCAGCACTAAAAGATATTGCTGGTCCTCACCCTCCCATGGCAACCCTTCCACAGACACACCAACACTGCACCTCTGCCATTAAAGAGACTCCCAAAACCCACAACGTTCGCACCCTCTCTCTCTAAAACATTTATGCCCGACACCAGCTCCAAAATTGTGAACGTCCAGGGATTGCTCCCACACAAAGGATGCCAGTACTAAAAGATATTGCTGGTCCTCACCCTCCCATGGCAACCCTTGCACAGACACAACAACACTGCGCCTCTGACATTAAAGAGACTCCCAAAACCCACAACGTTCGCACCCTCTCTCTCTAAATCATTTATGCCCGACACCAGCTCCAAAATTGTGAACGTCCAGGGATTGCTCCCACACAAAGGATGCCAGCACTAAAAGCTATTGCTGGTCCTCACCCTCCCATGGCAACCCTTGCACAGACACAACAACACTGCGCCTCTGCCATTAAAGAGCCTCCCAAAACCCACAACGTTCGCACCCTCTCTCTCACTCATTTTTGCCCGACACCAGCTCCAAAATTGTGAACGTCCAGGGATTGCTCCCACACTAAGGATGCCAGCACCAAAAGCTTTTGCTGGTCCTCACCCTCCCATGGCAACCCTTCCACAGACACAACAACACTGCGCCTCTGCCATTAAAGAGCCTCCCAAAACCCACAACGTTCGCACCCTCTCTCTCTAAAACATTTATGCCCGACACCAGCTCCAAAATTGTGAACGTCCAGGGATTGCTCCCACACAAAGGATGCCAGTACTAAAAGATATTGCTGGTCCTCACCCTCCCATGGCAACCCTTGCACAGACACACCAACACTGCACCTCTGCCATTAAAGAGACTCCCAAAACCCACAACCTTCGCACCCTCTCTCTCTAAATCGTTTCTGCCCGACACCAGCTCCAAAATTGTGAACGTCCAGGGATTGCTCCCACACTAAGGATGCCAGCACTAAAAGATATTGCTGGTCCTCACCCTCCCATGGCAACCCTTGCACAGACACAACAACACTGCGCCTCTGCCATTAAAGAGACTCCCAAAACCCACAACGTTCGCACCCTCTCTCTCACTCATTTTTGCCCAACACCACCTCCAAAATTGTGAACGTCCAGGGATTGCTCCCACACAAAGGATGCCAGCACTAAAAGCTATTGCTGGTCCTCACCCTCCCATGGCAACCCTTGCACAGACACAACAACACTGCGCCTCTGCCATTAAAGAGACTCCCAAAACCCACAACGTTCGCACCCTCTCTCTCTAAGTCATTTCTGCCCAACACCAGCTCCAAAATTGTGAACGTCCAGGGATTGCTCCCACACAAAGGATGCCAGCACTAAAAGCTGTTGCTGGTCCTCACCCTCCCATGGCAACCCTTGCACAGACACACCAACACTGGGCCTCTGACATTAAAGAGACTCCCAAAACCCGCAACGTTCGCACCCTCTCTCTCTAAATCATTTATGCCCGACACCACCTCCAAAATTGTGAATGTCCAGGGATTGCTCCCACACTAAGGATGCCAGTACTAAAAGCTATTGCTGGTCCTCACCCTCCCATGGCAACCCTTGCACAGACACAACAACACTGCGCCTCTGCCATTAAAGAGACTCCCAAAACCCACAACGTTCGCACCCTCTCTCTCTAAATTGTTTCTGCCCGACACCACCTCCAAAATTGTGAACGTCCAGGGATTGCTCCCACACAAAGGATGCCAGCACTAAAAGATATTGCTGGTCCTCACCCTCCCATGGCAACCCTTGCACAGACACAACAACACTGCGCCTCTGCCATTAAAGAGACTCCCAAAACCCACAACGTTCGCACCCTCTCTCTCACACCATTTTTGCCCGACACCAGCTCCAAAATTGTGAACGTCCAGGGATTGCTCCCACACAAAGGATGCCAGCACTAAAAGCTCTTGCTGGTCCTCACCCTCCCATGGCAACCCTTGCACAGACACACCAACACTGGGCCTCTGCCATTAAAGAGCCTCCCAAAACCCACAACGTTCGCACCCTCTCTCTCACTCATTTTTGCCCGACACCACCTCCAAAATTGTGAACGTCCAGGGATTGCTCCCACACTAAGGATGCCAGCACCAAAAGCTTTTGCTGGTCCTCACCCTCCCATGGCAACCCTTCCACAGACACACCAACACTGCGCCTCTGCCATTAAAGAGCCTCCCAAAACCCACAACGTTCGCACCCTCTCTCTCTAAAACATTTATGCCCGACACCAGCTCCAAAATTGTGAACGTCCAGGGATTGCTCCCACACAAAGGATGCCAGTACTAAAAGATATTGCTGGTCCTCACCCTCCCATGGCAACCCTTGCACAGACACAACAACACTGCGCCTCTGACATTAAAGAGACTCCCAAAACCCACAACCTTCGCACCCTCTCTCTCTAAATCGTTTCTGCCCGACACCAGCTCCAAAATTGTGAACGTCCAGGGATTGCTCCCACACTAAGGATGCCAGCACTAAAAGCTGTTGCTGGTCCTCACCCTCCCATGGCAACCCTTGCACAGACACAACAACACTGCGCCTCTGCCATTAAAGAGACTCCCAAAACCCACAACGTTCGCACCCTCTCTCTCACTCATTTTTGCCCAACACCACCTCCAAAATTGTGAACGTCCAGGGATTGCTCCCACACAAAGGATGCCAGCACTAAAAGCTATTGCTGGTCCTCACCCTCCCATGGCAACCCTTGCACAGACACAACAACACTGCGCCTCTGCCATTAAAGAGACTCCCAAAACCCACAACGTTCGCACCCTCTCTCTCTAAGTCATTTCTGCCCAACACCAGCTCCAAAATTGTGAACGTCCAGGGATTGCTCCCACACAAAGGATGCCAGCACTAAAAGCTGTTGCTGGTCCTCACCCTCCCATGGCAACCCTTGCACAGACACACCAACACTGGGCCTCTGACATTAAAGAGACTCCCAAAACCCGCAACGTTCGCTCCCTCTCTCTCTAAATCATTTCTGCCCGACACCACCTCCAAAATTGTGAATGTCCAGGGATTGCTCCCACACTAAGGATGCCAGTACTAAAAGCTATTGCTGGTCCTCACCCTCCCATGGCAACCCTTGCACAGACACAACAACACTGCGCCTCTGCCATTAAAGAGACTCCCAAAACCCACAACGTTCGCACCCTCTCTCTCACTCATTTTTGCCCGACACCACCTCCAAAATTGTGAACGTCCAGGGATTGCTCCCACACAAAGGATGCCAGCACTAAAAGATATTGCTGGTCCTCACCCTCCCATGGCAACCCTTGCACAGACACAACAACACTGCGCCTCTGACATTAAAGAGACTCCCAAAACCCACAACGTTCGCACCCTCTCTCTCTAAAACATTTATGCCCGACACCACCTCCAAAATTGTGAACGTCCAGGGATTGCTCCCACACAAAGGATGCCAGTACTAAAAGCTATTGCTGGTCCTCACCCTCCCATGGCAACCCTTGCACAGACACAACAACACTGCGCCTCTGACATTAAAGAGACTCCCAAAACCCACAACGTTCGCACCCTCTCTCTCTAAATCATTTATGCCCGACACCAGCTCCAAAATTGTGAACGTCCAGGGATTGCTCCCACACAAAGGATGCCAGTACTAAAAGCTATTGCTGGTCCTCACCCTCCCATGGCAACCCTTGCACAGACACAACAACACTGCGCCTCTGCCATTAAAGAGACTCCCAAAACCCACAACGTTCGCACCCTCTCTCTCACTCATTTTTGCCCGACACCACCTCCAAAATTGTGAACGTCCAGGGATTGCTCCCACACTAAGGATGCCAGCACCAAAAGCTTTTGCTGGTCCTCACCCTCCCATGGCAACCCTTCCACAGACACAACAACACTGCGCCTCTGACATTAAAGAGACTCCCAAAACCCACAACGTTCGCACCCTCTCTCTCTAAATCGTTTCTGCCCGACACCACCTCCAAAATTGTGAACGTCCAGGGATTGCTCCCACACTAAGGATGCCAGCACTAAAAGGTATTGCTGGTCCTCACCCTCCCATGGCAACCCTTGCACAGACACAACAACACTGCGCCTCTGCCATTAAAGAGACTCCCAAAACCCACAACCTTCGCACCCTCTCTCTCTAAGTCATTTCTGCCCAACACCACCTCCAAAATTGTGAATGTCCAGGGATTGCTCCCACACTAAGGATGCCAGCACTAAAAGCTATTGCTGGTCCTCACCCTCCCATGGCAACCCTTGCACAGACACACCAACACTGGGCCTCTGACATTAAAGAGACTCCCAAAACCCACAACGTTCGCTCCCTCTCTCTCTAAATCATTTCTGCCCGACACCACCTCCAAAATTGTGAATGTCCAGGGATTGCTCCCACACAAAGGATGCCAGCACTAAAAGATATTGCTGGTCCTCACCCTCCCATGGCAACCCTTCCACAGACACACCAACACTGCGCCTCTGCCATTAAAGAGACTCCCAAAACCCACAACGTTCGCACCCTCTCTCTCTAAAACATTTATGCCCGACACCAGCTCCAAAATTGTGAACGTCCAGGGATTGCTCCCACACAAAGGATGCCAGTACTAAAAGATATTGCTGGTCCTCACCCTCCCATGGCAACCCTTGCACAGACACAACAACACTGCGCCTCTGACATTAAAGAGACTCCCAAAACCCACAACGTTCGCACCCTCTCTCTCTAAATCATTTATGCCCGACACCACCTCCAAAATTGTGAACGTCCAGGGATTGCTCCCACACAAAGAATGCCAGTACTAAAAGCTATTGCTGGTCCTCACCCTCCCATGGCAACCCTTCCACAGACACAACAACACTGCGCCTCTGCCATTAAAGAGACTCCCAAAACGCACAATGTTCGCACCCTCTCTCTGAATCTTTTTTACCCGACACCACCTCCAAAATTGTGAACGTCCAGGGATTGCTCCCACACAAAGGATGCCAGCACTAAAAGATATTGCTGGTCCTCACCCTCCCATGGCAACCCTTGCACAGACACAACAACACTGCGCCTCTGCCATTAAAGAGACTCCCAAAACCCACAACGTTCGCACCCTCTCTCTCTAAGTCATTTATGCCCGACACCACCTCCAAAATTGTGAATGTCCAGGGATTGCTCCCACACAAAGGATGCCAGCACTAAAAGCTGTTGCTGGTCCTCACCCTCCCATGGCAACCCTTGCACAGACACACCAACACTGGGCCTCTGACATTAAAGAGACTCCCAAAACCCGCAACGTTCGCTCCCTCTCTCTCTAAATCATTTCTGCCCGACACCACCTCCAAAATTGTGAATGTCCAGGGATTGCTCCCACACTAAGGATGCCAGTACTAAAAGCTATTGCTGGTCCTCACCCTCCCATGGCAACCCTTGCACAGACACAACAACACTGCGCCTCTGCCATTAAAGAGACTCCCAAAACCCACAACGTTCGCACCCTCTCTCTCACTCATTTTTGCCCGACACCACCTCCAAAATTGTGAACGTCCAGGGATTGCTCCCACACAAAGGATGCCAGCACTAAAAGATATTGCTGGTCCTCACCCTCCCATGGCAACCCTTGCACAGACACAACAACACTGCGCCTCTGACATTAAAGAGACTCCCAAAACCCACAACGTTCGCACCCTCTCTCTCTAAAACATTTATGCCCGACACCACCTCCAAAATTGTGAACGTCCAGGGATTGCTCCCACACAAAGGATGCCAGTACTAAAAGCTATTGCTGGTCCTCACCCTCCCATGGCAACCCTTGCACAGACACAACAACACTGCGCCTCTGACATTAAAGAGACTCCCAAAACCCACAACGTTCGCACCCTCTCTCTCTAAATCATTTCTGCCCGACACCAGCTCCAAAATTGTGAACGTCCAGGGATTGCTCCCACACAAAGGATGCCAGCACTAAAAGCTATTGCTGGTCCTCACCCTCCCATGGCAACCCTTGCACAGACACAACAACACTGCGCCTCTGCCATTAAAGAGACTCCCAAAACCCACAACGTTCGCACCCTCTCTCTCACTCATTTTTGCCCGACACCACCTCCAAAATTGTGAACGTCCAGGGATTGCTCCCACACTAAGGATGCCAGCACCAAAAGCTTTTGCTGGTCCTCACCCTCCCATGGCAACCCTTCCACAGACACAACAACACTGCGCCTCTGACATTAAAGAGACTCCCAAAACCCACAACGTTCGCACCCTCTCTCTCTAAATCGTTTCTGCCCGACACCACCTCCAAAATTGTGAACGTCCAGGGATTGCTCCCACACTAAGGATGCCAGCACTAAAAGGTATTGCCTGTCCTCACCCTCCCATGGCAACCCTTGCACAGACACAACAACACTGCGCCTCTGCCATTAAAGAGACTCCCAAAACCCACAACCTTCGCACCCTCTCTCTCTAAGTCATTTCTGCCCAACACCACCTCCAAAATTGTGAATGTCCAGGGATTGCTCCCACACTAAGGATGCCAGCACTAAAAGCTGTTGCTGGTCCTCACCCTCCCATGGCAACCCTTGCACAGACACACCAACACTGGGCCTCTGACATTAAAGAGACTCCCAAAACCCACAACGTTCGCTCCCTCTCTCTCTAAATCATTTCTGCCCGACACCACCTCCAAAATTGTGAATGTCCAGGGATTGCTCCCACACAAAGGATGCCAGCACTAAAAGATATTGCTGGTCCTCACCCTCCCATGGCAACCCTTCCACAGACACACCAACACTGCGCCTCTGCCATTAAAGAGACTCCCAAAACCCACAACGTTCGCACCCTCTCTCTCTAAAACATTTATGCCCGACACCAGCTCCAAAATTGTGAACGTCCAGGGATTGCTCCCACACAAAGGATGCCAGTACTAAAAGATATTGCTGGTCCTCACCCTCCCATGGCAACCCTTGCACAGACACAACAACACTGCGCCTCCGCCATTAAAGAGACTCCCAAAACCCACAACGTTCGCACCCTCTCTCTCTAAATCATTTATGCCCGACACCACCTCCAAAATTGTGAACGTCCAGGGATTGCTCCCACACAAAGAATGCCAGTACTAAAAGCTATTGCTGGTCCTCACCCTCCCATGGCAACCCTTCCACAGACACAACAACACTGCGCCTCTGCCATTAAAGAGACTCCCAAAACGCACAATGTTCGCACCCTCTCTCTGAATCTTTTTTACCCGACACCACCTCCAAAATTGTGAACGTCCAGGGATTGCTCCCACACAAAGGATGCCAGCACTAAAAGATATTGCTGGTCCTCACCCTCCCATGGCAACCCTTGCACAGACACAACAACACTGCGCCTCTGCCATTAAAGAGACTCCCAAAACCCACAACGTTCGCACCCTCTCTCTCTAAGTCATTTATGCCCGACACCACCTCCAAAATTGTGAATGTCCAGGGATTGCTCCCACACTAAGGATGCCAGCACTAAAAGCTCTTGCTGGTCCTCACCCTCCCATGGCAACCCTTGCACAGACACACCAACACTGGGCCTCTGACATTAAAGAGACTCCCAAAACCCGCAACGTTCGCTCCCTCTCTCTCTAAATCATTTCTGCCCGACACCACCTCCAAAATTGTGAATGTCCAGGGATTGCTCCCACACAAAGGATGCCAGTACTAAAAGATATTGCTGGTCCTCACCCTCCCATGGCAACCCTTGCACAGACATACCAACACTGCGCCTCTGCCATTAAAGAGACTCCCAAAACCCACAACGTTCGCACCCTCTCTCTCTAAATCATTTATGCCCGACACCAGCTCCAAAATTGTGAACGTCCAGGGATTGCTCCCACACAAAGGATGCCAGTACTAAAAGATATTGCTGGTCCTCACCCTCCCATGGCAACCCTTGCACAGACACAACAACACTGCGCCTCTGCCATTAAAGAGACTCCCAAAACCCACAACGTTCGCACCCTCTCTCTCTAAATCATTTATGCCCGACACCAGCTCCAAAATTGTGAACGTCCAGGGATTGCTCCCACACAAAGGATGCCAGCACTAAAAGCTATTGCTGGTCCTCACCCTCCCATGGCAACCCTTGCACAGACACAACAACACTGCGCCTCTGCCATTAAAGAGACTCCCAAAACCCACAACGTTCGCACCCTCTCTCTCACTCATTTTTGCCCGACACCACCTCCAAAATTGTGAACGTCCAGGGATTGCTCCCACACAAAGGATGCCAGCACTAAAAGATATTGCTGGTCCTCACCCTCCCATGGCAACCCTTGCACAGACACAACAACACTGCGCCTCTGCCATTAAAGAGACTCCCAAAACCCACAACGTTCGCACCCTCTCTCTCTAAAACATTTATGCCCGACACCAGCTCCAAAATTGTGAACGTCCAGGGATTGCTCCCACACAAAGGATGCCAGCACTAAAAGATATTGCTGGTCCTCACCCTCCCATGGCAACCCTTGCACAGACACAACAACACTGCGCCTCTGACATTAAAGAGACTCCCAAAACCCACAACGTTCGCACCCTCTCTCTCTAAATCATTTATGCCCGACACCAGCTCCAAAATTGTGAACGTCCAGGGATTGCTCCCACACTAAGGATGCCAGTACTAAAAGCTATTGCTGGTCCTCACCCTCCCATGGCAACCCTTGCACAGACACAACAACACTGCGCCTCTGCCATTAAAGAGACTCCCAAAACCCACAACGTTCGCACCCTCTCTCTAACTCATTTTTGCCCGACACCACCTCCAAAATTGTGAACGTCCAGGGATTGCTCCCACACTAAGGATGCCAGCACCAAAAGCTTTTGCTGGTCCTCACCCTCCCATGGCAACCCTTCCACAGACACAACAACACTGCGCCTCTGCCATTAAAGAGACTCCCAAAACCCACAACGTTCGCACCCTCTCTCTCTAAGTCATTTCTGCCCAACACCAGCTCCAAAATTGTGAACGTCCAGGGATTGCTCCCACACAAAGGATGCCAGCACTAAAAGCTGTTGCTGGTCCTCACCCTCCCATGGCAACCCTTGCACAGACACACCAACACTGGGCCTCTGACATTAAAGAGACTCCCAAAACCCGCAACGTTCGCTCCCTCTCTCTCTAAATCATTTCTGCCCGACACCACCTCCAAAATTGTGAATGTCCAGGGATTGCTCCCACACAAAGGATGCCAGCACTAAAAGATATTGCTGGTCCTCACCCTCCCATGGCAACCCTTGCACAGACATACCAACACTGCGCCTCTGCCATTAAAGAGACTCCCAAAACCCACAACGTTCGCACCCTCTCTCTCTAAATCATTTATGCCCGACACCAGCTCCAAAATTGTGAACGTCCAGGGATTGCTCCCACACAAAGGATGCCAGTACTAAAAGATATTGCTGGTCCTCACCCTCCCATGGCAACCCTTGCACAGACACAACAACACTGCGCCTCTGCCATTAAAGAGACTCCCAAAACCCACAACGTTCGCACCCTCTCTCTCTAAATCATTTATGCCCGACACCAGCTCCAAAATTGTGAACGTCCAGGGATTGCTCCCACACTAAGGATGCCAGTACTAAAAGCTATTGCTGGTCCTCACCCTCCCATGGCAACCCTTGCACAGACACAACAACACTGCGCCTCTGCCATTAAAGAGACTCCCAAAACCCACAACGTTCGCACCCTCTCTCTCACTCATTTTTGCCCGACACCACCTCCAAAATTGTGAACGTCCAGGGATTGCTCCCACACAAAGGATGCCAGCACTAAAAGATATTGCTGGTCCTCACCCTCCCATGGCAACCCTTGCACAGACACAACAACACTGCGCCTCTGCCATTAAAGAGACTCCCAAAACCCACAACGTTCGCACCCTCTCTCTCTAAATCATTTATGCCCGACACCAGCTCCAAAATTGTGAACGTCCAGGGATTGCTCCCACACAAAGGATGCCAGTACTAAAAGATATTGCTGGTCCTCACCCTCCCATGGCAACCCTTGCACAGACACAACAACACTGCGCCTCTGCCATTAAAGAGACTCCCAAAACCCACAACGTTCGCACCCTCTCTCTCTAAATCATTTATGCCCGACACCAGCTCCAAAATTGTGAACGTCCAGGGATTGCTCCCACACAAAGGATGCCAGTACTAAAAGCTATTGCTGGTCCTCACCCTCCCATGGCAACCCTTGCACAGACACAACAACACTGCGCCTCTGCCATTAAAGAGACTCCCAAAACCCACAACGTTCGCACCCTCTCTCTCACTCATTTATGCCCGACACCACCTCCAAAATTGTGAACGTCCAGGGATTGCTCCCACACAAAGGATGCCAGCACCAAAAGCTTTTGCTGGTCCTCACCCTCCCATGGCAACCCTTCCACAGACACAACAACACTGCGCCTCTGACATTAAAGAGACTCCCAAAACCCACAACGTTCGCACCCTCTCTCTCTAAATCGTTTCTGCCCGACACCACCTCCAAAATTGTGAACGTCCAGGGATTGCTCCCACACAAAGGATGCCAGCACTAAAAGATATTGCTGGTCCTCACCCTCCCATGGCAACCCTTGCACAGACACAACAACACTGCGCCTCTGCCATTAAAGAGACTCCCAAAACCCACAACCTTCGCACCCTCTCTCTCTAAGTCATTTCTGCCCAACACCACCTCCAAAATTGTGAATGTCCAGGGATTGCTCCCACACTAAGGATGCCAGCACTAAAAGCTGTTGCTGGTCCTCACCCTCCCATGGCAACCCTTGCACAGACACACCAACACTGGGCCTCTGACATTAAAGAGACTCCCAAAACCCGCAACGTTCGCTCCCTCTCTCTCTAAATCATTTATGCCCGACACCACCTCCAAAATTGTGAATGTCCAGGGATTGCTCCCACACAAAGGATGCCAGCACTAAAAGATATTGCTGGTCCTCACCCTCCCATGGCAACCCTTCCACAGACACAACAACACTGCGCCTCTGCCATTAAAGAGACTCCCAAAACCCACAACGTTCGCACCCTCTCTCTCTAAAACATTTATGCCCGACACCAGCTCCAAAATTGTGAACGTCCAGGGATTGCTCCCACACAAAGGATGCCAGTACTAAAAGATATTGCTGGTCCTCACCCTCCCATGGCAACCCTTGCACAGACACAACAACACTGCGCCTCTGACATTAAAGAGACTCCCAAAACCCACAACGTTCGCACCCTCTCTCTCTAAATCATTTATGCCCGACACCACCTCCAAAATTGTGAACGTCCAGGGATTGCTCCCACACAAAGAATGCCAGTACTAAAAGCTATTGCTGGTCCTCACCCTCCCATGGCAACCCTTCCACAGACACAACAACACTGCGCCTCTGCCATTAAAGAGACTCCCAAAACGCACAATGTTCGCACCCTCTCTCTGAATCTTTTTTACCCGACACCACCTCCAAAATTGTGAACGTCCAGGGATTGCTCCCACACAAAGGATGCCAGCACTAAAAGATATTGCTGGTCCTCACCCTCCCATGGCAACCCTTGCACAGACACACCAACACTGGGCCTCTGCCATTAAAGAGACTCCCAAAACCCGCAACGTTCGCTCCCTCTCTCTCTAAATCATTTCTGCCCGACACCACCTCCAAAATTGTGAACGTCCAGGGATTGCTCCCACACAAAGGATGCCGGCACTAAAAGATATTGCTGGTCCTCACCCTCCCATGGCAACCCTTGCACAGACACAACAACACTGCGCCTCTGCCATTAAAGAGACTCCCAAAACCCACAACGTTCGCACCCTCTCTCTCTAAATCATTTATGCCCGACACCAGCTCCAAAATTGTGAACGTCCAGGGATTGCTCCCACACAAAGGATGCCAGCACTAAAAGATATTGCTGGTCCTCACCCTCCCATGGCAACCCTTCCACAGACACACCAACACTGCGCCTCTGCCATTAAAGAGACTCCCAAAACCCACAACGTTCGCACCCTCTCTCTCTAAAACATTTATGCCCGACACCACCTCCAAAATTGTGAACGTCCAGGGATTGCTCCCACACAAAGGATGCCAGTACTAAAAGATATTGCTGGTCCTCACCCTCCCATGGCAACCCTTGCACAGACACAACAACACTGCGCCTCCGCCATTAAAGAGACTCCCAAAACCCACAACGTTCGCACCCTCTCTCTCTAAATCATTTATGCCCGACACCAGCTCCAAAATTGTGAACGTCCAGGGATTGCTCCCACACAAAGAATGCCAGTACTAAAAGCTATTGCTGGTCCTCACCCTCCCATGGCAACCCTTCCACAGACACAACAACACTGCGCCTCTGCCATTAAAGAGACTCCCAAAACGCACAATGTTCGCACCCTCTCTCTGAATCTTTTTTACCCGACACCACCTCCAAAATTGTGAACGTCCAGGGATTGCTCCCACACAAAGGATGCCAGCACTAAAAGATATTGCTGGTCCTCACCCTCCCATGGCAACCCTTGCACAGACACAACAACACTGCGCCTCTGCCATTAAAGAGACTCCCAAAACCCACAACGTTCGCACCCTCTCTCTCTAAGTCATTTATGCCCGACACCACCTCCAAAATTGTGAATGTCCAGGGATTGCTCCCACACTAAGGATGCCAGCACTAAAAGCTGTTGCTGGTCCTCACCCTCCCATGGCAACCCTTGCACAGACACACCAACACTGGGCCTCTGACATTAAAGAGACTCCCAAAACCCGCAACGTTCGCTCCCTCTCTCTCTAAATCATTTCTGCCCGACACCACCTCCAAAATTGTGAATGTCCAGGGATTGCTCCCACACAAAGGATGCCAGCACTAAAAGATATTGCTGGTCCTCACCCTCCCATGGCAACCCTTGCACAGACATACCAACACTGCGCCTCTGCCATTAAAGAGACTCCCAAAACCCACAACGTTCGCACCCTCTCTCTCTAAATCATTTATGCCCGACACCAGCTCCAAAATTGTGAACGTCCAGGGATTGCTCCCACACAAAGGATGCCAGTACTAAAAGATATTGCTGGTCCTCACCCTCCCATGGCAACCCTTGCACAGACACAACAACACTGCGCCTCTGCCATTAAAGAGACTCCCAAAACCCACAACGTTCGCACCCTCTCTCTCTAAATCATTTATGCCCGACACCAGCTCCAAAATTGTGAACGTCCAGGGATTGCTCCCACACTAAGGATGCCAGCACTAAAAGCTATTGCTGGTCCTCACCCTCCCATGGCAACCCTTGCACAGACACAACAACACTGCGCCTCTGCCATTAAAGAGACTCCCAAAACCCACAACGTTCGCACCCTCTCTCTCACTCATTTTTGCCCGACACCACCTCCAAAATTGTGAACGTCCAGGGATTGCTCCCACACAAAGGATGCCAGCACTAAAAGATATTGCTGGTCCTCACCCTCCCATGGCAACCCTTGCACAGACACAACAACACTGCGCCTCTGCCATTAAAGAGACTCCCAAAACCCACAACGTTCGCACCCTCTCTCTCTAAAACATTTATGCCCGACACCAGCTCCAAAATTGTGAACGTCCAGGGATTGCTCCCACACAAAGGATGCCAGCACTAAAAGATATTGCTGGTCCTCACCCTCCCATGGCAACCCTTGCACAGACACAACAACACTGCGCCTCTGACATTAAAGAGACTCCCAAAACCCACAACGTTCGCACCCTCTCTCTCTAAATCATTTATGCCCGACACCAGCTCCAAAATTGTGAACGTCCAGGGATTGCTCCCACACTAAGGATGCCAGTACTAAAAGCTATTGCTGGTCCTCACCCTCCCATGGCAACCCTTGCACAGACACAACAACACTGCGCCTCTGCCATTAAAGAGACTCCCAAAACCCACAACGTTCGCACCCTCTCTCTCTAAAAAATTTATGCCCGACACCAGCTCCAAAATTGTGAACGTCCAGGGATTGCTCCCACACTAAGGATGCCAGCACCAAAAGCTTTTGCTGGTCCTCACCCTCCCATGGCAACCCTTCCACAGACACACCAACACTGCGCCTCTGCCATTAAAGAGACTCCCAAAACCCACAACGTTCGCACCCTCTCTCTCTAAAACATTTATGCCCGACACCAGCTCCAAAATTGTGAACGTCCAGGGATTGCTCCCACACAAAGGATGCCAGTACTAAAAGATATTGCTGGTCCTCACCCTCCCATGGCAACCCTTGCACAGACACAACAACACTGCGCCTCTGACATTAAAGAGACTCCCAAAACCCACAACCTTC
The DNA here is from genome assembly GCA_031468815.1 of Morus bassanus. NCBI lineage: Eukaryota > Metazoa > Chordata > Aves > Suliformes > Sulidae > Morus > Morus bassanus. Next base: position 46,120,550 of record CM062572.1, on the reverse strand, counting down.
GCACCCTCTCTCTCTAAATCGTTTCTGCCCGACACCAGCTCCAAAATTGTGAACGTCCAGGGATTGCTCCCACACTAAGGATGCCAGCACTAAAAGCTGTTGCTGGTCCTCACCCTCCCATGGCAACCCTTGCACAGACACAACAACACTGCGCCTCTGCCATTAAAGAGACTCCCAAAACCCACAACGTTCGCACCCTCTCTCTCACTCATTTTTGCCCGACACCACCTCCAAAATTGTGAACGTCCAGGGATTGCTCCCACACAAAGGATGCCAGCACTAAAAGCTATTGCTGGTCCTCACCCTCCCATGGCAACCCTTGCACAGACACAACAACACTGCGCCTCTGCCATTAAAGAGACTCCCAAAACCCACAACGTTCGCACCCTCTCTCTCTAAGTCATTTCTGCCCAACACCAGCTCCAAAATTGTGAACGTCCAGGGATTGCTCCCACACAAAGGATGCCAGCACTAAAAGCTGTTGCTGGTCCTCACCCTCCCATGGCAACCCTTGCACAGACACAACAACACTGGGCCTCTGACATTAAAGAGACTCCCAAAACCCGCAACGTTCGCTCCCTCTCTCTCTAAATCATTTCTGCCCGACACCACCTCCAAAATTGTGAATGTCCAGGGATTGCTCCCACACAAAGGATGCCAGCACTAAAAGATATTGCTGGTCCTCACCCTCCCATGGCAACCCTTGCACAGACATACCAACACTGCGCCTCTGCCATTAAAGAGACTCCCAAAACCCACAACGTTCGCACCCTCTCTCTCTAAATCATTTATGCCCGACACCAGCTCCAAAATTGTGAACGTCCAGGGATTGCTCCCACACAAAGGATGCCAGCAAGAAAAGCTGTTGCTGGTCCTCACCCTCCCATGGCAACCCTTGCACAGACACAACAACACTGCGCCTCTGCCATTAAAGAGACTCCCAAAACCCACAACGTTCGCACCCTCTCTCTCTAAATCATTTATGCCCGACACCAGCTCCAAAATTGTGAACGTCCAGGGATTGCTCCCACACTAAGGATGCCAGTACTAAAAGCTATTGCTGGTCCTCACCCTCCCATGGCAACCCTTGCACAGACACAACAACACTGCGCCTCTGCCATTAAAGAGACTCCCAAAACCCACAACGTTCGCACCCTCTCTCTCACTCATTTTTGCCCGACACCACCTCCAAAATTGTGAACGTCCAGGGATTGCTCCCACACAAAGGATGCCAGCACTAAAAGATATTGCTGGTCCTCACCCTCCCATGGCAACCCTTGCACAGACACAACAACACTGCGCCTCTGCCATTAAAGAGACTCCCAAAACCCACAACGTTCGCACCCTCTCTCTCTAAATCATTTATGCCCGACACCAGCTCCAAAATTGTGAACGTCCAGGGATTGCTCCCACACAAAGGATGCCAGTACTAAAAGATATTGCTGGTCCTCACCCTCCCATGGCAACCCTTGCACAGACACAACAACACTGCGCCTCTGCCATTAAAGAGACTCCCAAAACCCACAACGTTCGCACCCTCTCTCTCTAAATCATTTATGCCCGACACCAGCTCCAAAATTGTGAACGTCCAGGGATTGCTCCCACACAAAGGATGCCAGTACTAAAAGCTATTGCTGGTCCTCACCCTCCCATGGCAACCCTTGCACAGACACAACAACACTGCGCCTCTGCCATTAAAGAGACTCCCAAAACCCACAACGTTCGCACCCTCTCTCTCACTCATTTATGCCCGACACCACCTCCAAAATTGTGAACGTCCAGGGATTGCTCCCACACAAAGGATGCCAGCACCAAAAGCTTTTGCTGGTCCTCACCCTCCCATGGCAACCCTTCCACAGACACAACAACACTGCGCCTCTGACATTAAAGAGACTCCCAAAACCCACAACGTTCGCACCCTCTCTCTCTAAATCGTTTCTGCCCGACACCACCTCCAAAATTGTGAACGTCCAGGGATTGCTCCCACACAAAGGATGCCAGCACTAAAAGATATTGCTGGTCCTCACCCTCCCATGGCAACCCTTGCACAGACACAACAACACTGCGCCTCTGCCATTAAAGAGACTCCCAAAACCCACAACCTTCGCACCCTCTCTCTCTAAGTCATTTCTGCCCAACACCACCTCCAAAATTGTGAATGTCCAGGGATTGCTCCCACACTAAGGATGCCAGCACTAAAAGCTGTTGCTGGTCCTCACCCTCCCATGGCAACCCTTGCACAGACACACCAACACTGGGCCTCTGACATTAAAGAGACTCCCAAAACCCGCAACGTTCGCTCCCTCTCTCTCTAAATCATTTATGCCCGACACCACCTCCAAAATTGTGAATGTCCAGGGATTGCTCCCACACAAAGGATGCCAGCACTAAAAGATATTGCTGGTCCTCACCCTCCCATGGCAACCCTTCCACAGACACAACAACACTGCGCCTCTGCCATTAAAGAGACTCCCAAAACCCACAACGTTCGCACCCTCTCTCTCTAAAACATTTATGCCCGACACCAGCTCCAAAATTGTGAACGTCCAGGGATTGCTCCCACACAAAGGATGCCAGTACTAAAAGATATTGCTGGTCCTCACCCTCCCATGGCAACCCTTGCACAGACACAACAACACTGCGCCTCTGACATTAAAGAGACTCCCAAAACCCACAACGTTCGCACCCTCTCTCTCTAAATCATTTATGCCCGACACCACCTCCAAAATTGTGAACGTCCAGGGATTGCTCCCACACAAAGAATGCCAGTACTAAAAGCTATTGCTGGTCCTCACCCTCCCATGGCAACCCTTCCACAGACACAACAACACTGCGCCTCTGCCATTAAAGAGACTCCCAAAACGCACAATGTTCGCACCCTCTCTCTGAATCTTTTTTACCCGACACCACCTCCAAAATTGTGAACGTCCAGGGATTGCTCCCACACAAAGGATGCCAGCACTAAAAGATATTGCTGGTCCTCACCCTCCCATGGCAACCCTTGCACAGACACACCAACACTGGGCCTCTGCCATTAAAGAGACTCCCAAAACCCGCAACGTTCGCTCCCTCTCTCTCTAAATCATTTCTGCCCGACACCACCTCCAAAATTGTGAACGTCCAGGGATTGCTCCCACACAAAGGATGCCGGCACTAAAAGATATTGCTGGTCCTCACCCTCCCATGGCAACCCTTGCACAGACACAACAACACTGCGCCTCTGCCATTAAAGAGACTCCCAAAACCCACAACGTTCGCACCCTCTCTCTCTAAATCATTTATGCCCGACACCAGCTCCAAAATTGTGAACGTCCAGGGATTGCTCCCACACAAAGGATGCCAGTACTAAAAGCTATTGCTGGTCCTCACCCTCCCATGGCAACCCTTCCACAGACACAACAACACTGCGCCTCTGCCATTAAAGAGACTCCCAAAACCCACAACGTTCGCACCCTCTCTCTCTAAATCATTTATGCCCGACACCAGCTCCAAAATTGTGAACGTCCAGGGATTGCTCCCACACTAAGGATGCCAGTACTAAAAGCTATTGCTGGTCCTCACCCTCCCATGGCAACCCTTCCACAGACACAACAACACTGCACCTCTGCCATTAAAGAGACTCCCAAAACCCACAACGTTCGCACCCTCTCTCTTTAAAACATTTATGCCCGACACCAGCTCCAAAATTGTGAACGTCCAGGGATTGCTCCCACACAAAGGATGCCAGTACTAAAAGATATTGCTGGTCCTCACCCTCCCATGGCAACCCTTGCACAGACACAACAACACTGCGCCTCTGACATTAAAGAGACTCCCAAAACCCACAACCTTCGCACCCTCTCTCTCTAAATCGTTTCTGCCCGACACCAGCTCCAAAATTGTGAACGTCCAGGGATTGCTCCCACACTAAGGATGCCAGCACTAAAAGCTTTTGCTGGTCCTCACCCTCCCATGGCAACCCTTGCACAGACACAACAACACTGCGCCTCTGCCATTAAAGAGACTCCCAAAACCCACAACGTTCGCACCCTCTCTCTCACTCATTTTTGCCCAACACCACCTCCAAAATTGTGAACGTCCAGGGATTGCTCCCACACAAAGGATGCCAGCACTAAAAGCTATTGCTGGTCCTCACCCTCCCATGGCAACCCTTGCACAGACACAACAACACTGCGCCTCTGCCATTAAAGAGACTCCCAAAACCCACAACGTTCGCACCCTCTCTCTCTAAGTCATTTCTGCCCAACACCAGCTCCAAAATTGTGAACGTCCAGGGATTGCTCCCACACAAAGGATGCCAGCACTAAAAGCTGTTGCTGGTCCTCACCCTCCCATGGCAACCCTTGCACAGACACACCAACACTGGGCCTCTGACATTAAAGAGACTCCCAAAACCCGCAACGTTCGCTCCCTCTCTCTCTAAATCATTTCTGCCCGACACCACCTCCAAAATTGTGAATGTCCAGGGATTGCTCCCACACAAAGGATGCCAGCACTAAAAGATATTGCTGGTCCTCACCCTCCCATGGCAACCCTTGCACAGACATACCAACACTGCGCCTCTGCCATTAAAGAGACTCCCAAAACCCACAACGTTCGCACCCTCTCTCTCTAAATCATTTATGCCCGACACCAGCTCCAAAATTGTGAACGTCCAGGGATTGCTCCCACACAAAGGATGCCAGTACTAAAAGATATTGCTGGTCCTCACCCTCCCATGGCAACCCTTGCACACACACAACAACACTGCGCCTCTGCCATTAAAGAGACTCCCAAAACCCACAACGTTCGCACCCTCTCTCTCTAAATCATTTATGCCCGACACCAGCTCCAAAATTGTGAACGTCCAGGGATTGCTCCCACACTAAGGATGCCAGTACTAAAAGCTATTGCTGGTCCTCACCCTCCCATGGCAACCCTTGCACAGACACAACAACACTGCGCCTCTGCCATTAAAGAGACTCCCAAAACCCACAACGTTCGCACCCTCTCTCTCACTCATTTATGCCCGACACCACCTCCAAAATTGTGAACGTCCAGGGATTGCTCCCACACAAAGGATGCCAGCACCAAAAGCTTTTGCTGGTCCTCACCCTCCCATGGCAACCCTTCCACAGACACAACAACACTGCGCCTCTGACATTAAAGAGACTCCCAAAACCCACAACGTTCGCACCCTCTCTCTCTAAATCGTTTCTGCCCGACACCACCTCCAAAATTGTGAACGTCCAGGGATTGCTCCCACACTAAGGATGCCAGCACTAAAAGATATTGCTGGTCCTCACCCTCCCATGGCAACCCTTGCACAGACACAACAACACTGCGCCTCTGCCATTAAAGAGACTCCCAAAACCCACAACCTTCGCACCCTCTCTCTCTAAGTCATTTCTGCCCAACACCACCTCCAAAATTGTGAATGTCCAGGGATTGCTCCCACACTAAGGATGCCAGCACTAAAAGCTGTTGCTGGTCCTCACCCTCCCATGGCAACCCTTGCACAGACACACCAACACTGGGCCTCTGACATTAAAGAGACTCCCAAAACCCGCAACGTTCGCTCCCTCTCTCTCTAAATCATTTATGCCCGACACCACCTCCAAAATTGTGAATGTCCAGGGATTGCTCCCACACAAAGGATGCCAGCACTAAAAGATATTGCTGGTCCTCACCCTCCCATGGCAACCCTTCCACAGACACAACAACACTGCGCCTCTGCCATTAAAGAGACTCCCAAAACCCACAACGTTCGCACCCTCTCTCTCTAAATCATTTATGCCCGACACCAGCTCCAAAATTGTGAACGTCCAGGGATTGCTCCCACACAAAGGATGCCAGTACTAAAAGATATTGCTGGTCCTCACCCTCCCATGGCAACCCTTGCACACACACAACAACACTGCGCCTCTGCCATTAAAGAGACTCCCAAAACCCACAACGTTCGCACCCTCTCTCTCTAAATCATTTATGCCCGACACCAGCTCCAAAATTGTGAACGTCCAGGGATTGCTCCCACACTAAGGATGCCAGTACTAAAAGCTATTGCTGGTCCTCACCCTCCCATGGCAACCCTTGCACAGACACAACAACACTGCGCCTCTGACATTAAAGAGACTCCCAAAACCCACAACGTTCGCACCCTCTCTCTCACTCATTTTTGCCCGACACCACCTCCAAAATTGTGAACGTCCAGGGATTGCTCCCACACAAAGGATGCCAGCACTAAAAGATATTGCTGGTCCTCACCCTCCCATGGCAACCCTTGCACAGACACAACAACACTGCGCCTCTGCCATTAAAGAGACTCCCAAAACCCACAACGTTCGCACCCTCTCTCTCTAAATCATTTATGCCCGACACCAGCTCCAAAATTGTGAACGTCCAGGGATTGCTCCCACACAAAGGATGCCAGTACTAAAAGATATTGCTGGTCCTCACCCTCCCATGGCAACCCTTGCACAGACACAACAACACTGCGCCTCTGACATTAAAGAGACTCCCAAAACCCACAACGTTCGCACCCTCTCTCTCTAAATCATTTATGCCCGACACCAGCTCCAAAATTGTGAACGTCCAGGGATTGCTCCCACACAAAGGATGCCAGCACTAAAAGCTATTGCTGGTCCTCACCCTCCCATGGCAACCCTTGCACAGACACAACAACACTGCGCCTCTGCCATTAAAGAGACTCCCAAAACCCACAACGTTCGCACCCTCTCTCTCACTCATTTATGCCCGACACCACCTCCAAAATTGTGAACGTCCAGGGATTGCTCCCACACAAAGGATGCCAGCACCAAAAGCTTTTGCTGGTCCTCACCCTCCCATGGCAACCCTTCCACAGACACAACAACACTGCGCCTCTGACATTAAAGAGACTCCCAAAACCCACAACGTTCGCACCCTCTCTCTCTAAATCGTTTCTGCCCGACACCACCTCCAAAATTGTGAACGTCCAGGGATTGCTCCCACACTAAGGATGCCAGCACTAAAAGCTATTGCTGGTCCTCACCCTCCCATGGCAACCCTTGCACAGACACAACAACACTGCGCCTCTGCCATTAAAGAGACTCCCAAAACCCACAACCTTCGCACCCTCTCTCTCTAAGTCATTTCTGCCCAACACCACCTCCAAAATTGTGAATGTCCAGGGATTGCTCCCACACTAAGGATGCCAGCACTAAAAGCTGTTGCTGGTCCTCACCCTCCCATGGCAACCCTTGCACAGACACACCAACACTGGGCCTCTGACATTAAAGAGACTCCCAAAACCCGCAACGTTCGCTCCCTCTCTCTCTAAATCATTTATGCCCGACACCACCTCCAAAATTGTGAATGTCCAGGGATTGCTCCCACACAAAGGATGCCAGCACTAAAAGATATTGCTGGTCCTCACCCTCCCATGGCAACCCTTCCACAGACACAACAACACTGCGCCTCTGCCATTAAAGAGACTCCCAAAACCCACAACGTTCGCACCCTCTCTCTCTAAATCATTTCTGCCCGACACCACCTCCAAGATTGTGAACGTCCAGGGATTGCTCCCACACAAAGGATGCCAGTACTAAAAGATATTGCTGGTCCTCACCCTCCCATGGCAACCCTTGCACAGACACAACAACACTGCGCCTCTGACATTAAAGAGACTCCCAAAACCCACAACGTTCGCACCCTCTCTCTCTAAATCATTTATGCCCGACACCACCTCCAAAATTGTGAACGTCCAGGGATTGCTCCCACACAAAGAATGCCAGTACTAAAAGATATTGCTGGTCCTCACCCTCCCATGGCAACCCTTCCACAGACACAACAACACTGCGCCTCTGCCATTAAAGAGACTCCCAAAACGCACAATGTTCGCACCCTCTCTCTGAATCTTTTTTACCCGACACCACCTCCAAAATTGTGAACGTCCAGGGATTGCTCCCACACAAAGGATGCCAGCACTAAAAGATATTGCTGGTCCTCACCCTCCCATGGCAACCCTTCCACAGACACAACAACACTGGGCCTCTGACATTAAAGAGACTCCCAAAACCCGCAACGTTCGCTCCCTCTCTCTCTAAATCATTTATGCCCGACACCACCTCCAAAATTGTGAATGTCCAGGGATTGCTCCCACACAAAGGATGCCAGCACTAAAAGATATTGCTGGTCCTCACCCTCCCATGGCAACCCTTGCACAGACATACCAACACTGCGCCTCTGCCATTAAAGAGACTCCCAAAACCCACAACGTTCGCACCCTCTCTCTCTAAATCATTTATGCCCGACACCAGCTCCAAAATTGTGAACGTCCAGGGATTGCTCCCACACAAAGGATGCCAGTACTAAAAGATATTGCTGGTCCTCACCCTCCCATGGCAACCCTTGCACAGACACAACAACACTGCGCCTCTGCCATTAAAGAGACTCCCAAAACCCACAACGTTCGCACCCTCTCTCTCTAAAACATTTATGCCCGACACCAGCTCCAAAATTGTGAACGTCCAGGGATTGCTCCCACACAAAGGATGCCAGCACTAAAAGATATTGCTGGTCCTCACCCTCCCATGGCAACCCTTGCACAGACACAACAACACTGCGCCTCTGACATTAAAGAGACTCCCAAAACCCACAACGTTCGCACCCTCTCTCTCTAAATCATTTATGCCCGACACCAGCTCCAAAATTGTGAACGTCCAGGGATTGCTCCCACACAAAGGATGCCAGTACTAAAAGCTATTGCTGGTCCTCACCCTCCCATGGCAACCCTTGCACAGACACAACAACACTGCGCCTCTGCCATTAAAGAGACTCCCAAAACCCACAACGTTCGCACCCTCTCTCTCACTCATTTTTGCCCGACACCACCTCCAAAATTGTGAACGTCCAGGGATTGCTCCCACACAAAGGATGCCAGCACCAAAAGCTTTTGCTGGTCCTCACCCTCCCATGGCAACCCTTCCACAGACACAACAACACTGCGCCTCTGACATTAAAGAGACTCCCAAAACCCACAACGTTCGCACCCTCTCTCTCTAAATCGTTTCTGCCCGACACCACCTCCAAAATTGTGAACGTCCAGGGATTGCTCCCACACAAAGGATGCCAGCACTAAAAGATATTGCTGGTCCTCACCCTCCCATGGCAACCCTTGCACAGACACAACAACACTGCGCCTCTGACATTAAAGAGACTCCCAAAACCCACAACCTTCGCACCCTCTCTCTCTAAATCATTTATGCCCGACACCAGCTCCAAAATTGTGAATGTCCAGGGATTGCTCCCACACTAAGGATGCCAGCACTAAAAGCTGTTGCTGGTCCTCACCCTCCCATGGCAACCCTTGCACAGACACACCAACACTGGGCCTCTGACATTAAAGAGACTCCCAAAACCCGCAACGTTCGCTCCCTCTCTCTCTAAATCATTTATGCCCAACACCACCTCCAAAATTGTGAATGTCCAGGGATTGCTCCCACACAAAGGATGCCAGCACTAAAAGATATTGCTGGTCCTCACCCTCCCATGGCAACCCTTGCACAGACACAACAACACTGCGCCTCTGCCATTAAAGAGACTCCCAAAACCCACAACGTTCGCACCCTCTCTCTCTAAAACATTTCTGCCCGACACCAGCTCCAAAATTGTGAACGTCCAGGGATTGCTCCCACACAAAGGATGCCAGTACTAAAAGATATTGCTGGTCCTCACCCTCCCATGGCAACCCTTCCACAGACACAACAACACTGCGCCTCTGACATTAAAGAGACTCCCAAAACCCACAACGTTCGCACCCTCTCTCTCTAAATCATTTATGCCCGACACCACCTCCAAAATTGTGAACGTCCAGGGATTGCTCCCACACAAAGAATGCCAGTACTAAAAGATATTGCTGGTCCTCACCCTCCCATGGCAACCCTTGCACAGACACAACAACACTGCGCCTCTGACATTAAAGAGACTCCCAAAACCCACAACCTTCGCACCCTCTCTCTCTAAATCATTTATGCCCGACACCAGCTCCAAAATTGTGAATGTCCAGGGATTGCTCCCACACTAAGGATGCCAGCACTAAAAGCTGTTGCTGGTCCTCACCCTCCCATGGCAACCCTTGCACAGACACACCAACACTGGGCCTCTGACATTAAAGAGACTCCCAAAACCCGCAACGTTCGCTCCCTCTCTCTCTAAATCATTTATGCCCAACACCACCTCCAAAATTGTGAATGTCCAGGGATTGCTCCCACACAAAGGATGCCAGCACTAAAAGATATTGCTGGTCCTCACCCTCCCATGGCAACCCTTGCACAGACACAACAACACTGCGCCTCTGCCATTAAAGAGACTCCCAAAACCCACAACGTTCGCACCCTCTCTCTCTAAAACATTTCTGCCCGACACCAGCTCCAAAATTGTGAACGTCCAGGGATTGCTCCCACACAAAGGATGCCAGTACTAAAAGATATTGCTGGTCCTCACCCTCCCATGGCAACCCTTCCACAGACACAACAACACTGCGCCTCTGACATTAAAGAGACTCCCAAAACCCACAACGTTCGCACCCTCTCTCTCTAAATCATTTATGCCCGACACCACCTCCAAAATTGTGAACGTCCAGGGATTGCTCCCACACAAAGAATGCCAGTACTAAAAGATATTGCTGGTCCTCACCCTCCCATGGCAACCCTTCCACAGACACAACAACACTGCGCCTCTGCCATTAAAGAGACTCCCAAAACGCACAATGTTCGCACCCTCTCTCTCTAAATCATTTATGCCCGACACCAGCTCCAAAATTGTGAACGTCCAGGGATTGCTCCCACACAAAGGATGCCAGCACTAAAAGATATTGCTGGTCCTCACCCTCCCATGGCAACCCTTGCACAGACACAACAACACTGCGCCTCTGCCATTAAAGAGACTCCCAAAACCCGCAACGTTCGCTCCCTCTCTCTCTAAATCATTTTTGCCCGACACCACCTCCAAAATTGTGAATGTCCAGGCATTGCTCCCACACAAAGGATGCCAGCACTAAAAGATATTGCTGGTCCTCACCCTCCCATGGCAACCCTTGCACAGACACACCAACACTGGGCCTCTGCCATTAAAGAGACTCCCAAAACCCACAACGTTCGCACCCTCTCTCTCTAAATCATTTATGCCCGACACCAGCTCCAAAATTGTGAACGTCCAGGGATTGCTCCCACACAAAGGATGCCAGTACTAAAAGATATTGCTGGTCCTCACCCTCCCATGGCAACCCTTGCACAGACACAACAACACTGCGCCTCTGCCATTAAAGAGACTCCCAAAACCCACAACGTTCGCACCCTCTCTCTCACTCATTTTTGCCCGACACCACCTCCAAAATTGTGAATGTCCAGGGATTGCTCCCACACAAAGGATGCCAGCACTAAAAGATATTGCTGGTCCTCACCCTCCCATGGCAACCCTTGCACAGACACAACAACACTGCGCCTCTGCCATTAAAGAGACTCCCAAAACCCACAACGTTCGCACCCTCTCTCTCTAAAACATTTATGCCCGACACCACCTCCAAAATTGTGAACGTCCAGGGATTGCTCCCACACAAAGGATGCCAGCACTAAAAGATATTGCTGGTCCTCACCCTCCCATGGCAACCCTTCCACAGACACACCAACACTGCGCCTCTGCCATTAAAGAGACTCCCAAAACCCACAACGTTCGCACCCTCTCTCTCTAAATCATTTATGCCCGACACCAGCTCCAAAATTGTGAACGTCCAGGGATTGCTCCCACACAAAGGATGCCAGTACTAAAAGATATTGCTGGTCCTCACCCTCCCATGGCAACCCTTGCACAGACACAACAACACTGCGCCTCTGCCATTAAAGAGACTCCCAAAACCCACAACGTTCGCACCCTCTCTCTCACTCATTTCTGCCCGACACCACCTCCAAAATTGTGAACGTCCAGGGATTGCTCCCACACTAAGGATGCCAGCACCAAAAGCTTTTGCTGGTCCTCACCCTCCCATGGCAACCCTTCCACAGACACAACAACACTGCGCCTCTGACATTAAAGAGACTCCCAAAACCCACAACGTTCGCACCCTCTCTCTCTAAATCGTTTCTGCCCGACACCACCTCCAAAATTGTGAACGTCCAGGGATTGCTCCCACACAAAGGATGCCAGCACTAAAAGATATTGCTGGTCCTCACCCTCCCATGGCAACCCTTGCACAGACACAACAACACTGCGCCTCTGCCATTAAAGAGACTCCCAAAACCCACACCCTTCGCACCCTCTCTCTCTAAGTCATTTCTGCCCGACACCACCTCCAAAATTGTGAACGTCCAGGGATTGCTCCCACACAAAGGATGCCAGCACTAAAAGCTGTTGCTGGTCCTCACCCTCCCATGGCAACCCTTGCACAGACACACCAACACTGGGCCTCTGCCATTAAAGAGACTCCCAAAACCCACAACGTTCGCACCCTCTCTCTCTAAATCATTTCTGCCCGACACCACCTCCAAAATTGTGAATGTCCAGGGATTGCTCCCACACAAAGGATGCCAGCACTAAAAGATATTGCTGGTCCTCACCCTCCCATGGCAACCCTTGCACAGACACAACAACACTGCGCCTCTGACATTAAAGAGACTCCCAAAACCCACAACGTTCGCACCCTCTCTCTCTAAATCATTTATGCCCGACACCACCTCCAAAATTGTGAACGTCCAGGGATTGCTCCCACACAAAGAATGCCAGTACTAAAAGCTATTGCTGGTCCTCACCCTCCCATGGCAACCCTTGCACAGACACAACAACACTGCGCCTCTGCCATTAAAGAGACTCCCAAAACCCACAACGTTCGCACCCTCTCTCTCACTCATTTTTGCCCGACACCACCTCCAAAATTGTGAACGTCCAGGGATTGCTCCCACACAAAGGATGCCAGCACTAAAAGCTATTGCTGGTCCTCACCCTCCCATGGCAACCCTTGCACAGACACAACAACACTGCGCCTCTGCCATTAAAGAGACTCCCAAAACCCACAACGTTCGCACCCTCTCTCTCTAAGTCATTTCTGCCCAACACCACCTCCAAAATTGTGAACGTCCAGGGATTGCTCCCACACTAAGGATGCCAGCACTAAAAGCTGTTGCTGGTCCTCACCCTCCCATGGCAACCCTTCCACAGACACAACAACACTGCGCCTCTGCCATTAAAGAGACTCCCAAAACGCACAATGTTCGCACCCTCTCTCTGAATCTTTTTTACCCGACACCAGCTCCAAAATTGTGAACGTCCAGGGATTGCTCCCACACAAAGGATGCCAGCACTAAAAGATATTGCTGGTCCTCACCCTCCCATGGCAACCCTTGCACAGACACAACAACACTGCGCCTCTGACATTAAAGAGACTCCCAAAACCCACAACGTTCGCACCCTCTCTCTCTAAATCATTTCTGCCCAACACCACCTCCAAAATTGTGAATGTCCAGGGATTGCTCCCACACTAAGGATGCCAGCACTAAAAGCTGTTGCTGGTCCTCACCCTCCCATGGCAACCCTTGCACAGACACACCAACACTGGGCCTCTGCCATTAAAGAGACTCCCAAAACCCACAACGTTCGCACCCTCTCTCTCTAAATCATTTCTGCCCGACACCACCTCCAAAATTGTGAATGTCCAGGGATTGCTCCCACACAAAGGATGCCAGCACTAAAAGATATTGCTGGTCCTCACCCTCCCATGGCAACCCTTCCACAGACACAACAACACTGCGCCTCTGCCATTAAAGAGACTCCCAAAACCCACAACGTTCGCACCCTCTCTCTCTAAAACATTTATGCCCGACACCAGCTCCAAAATTGTGAACGTCCAGGGATTGCTCCCACACAAAGGATGCCAGCACTAAAAGATATTGCTGGTCCTCACCCTCCCATGGCAACCCTTGCACAGACACAACAACACTGCGCCTCTGCCATTAAAGAGACTCCCAAAACCCACAACGTTCGCACCCTCTCTCTCTAAATCATTTATGCCCGACACCAGCTCCAAAATTGTGAACGTCCAGGGATTGCTCCCACACTAAGGATGCCAGTACTAAAAGCTATTGCTGGTCCTCACCCTCCCATGGCAACCCTTCCACAGACACAACAACACTGCGCCTCTGCCATTAAAGAGACTCCCAAAACCCACAACGTTCACACCCTCTCTCTCACTCATTTTTGCCCGACACCAGCTCCAAAATTGTGAACGTCCAGGGATTGCTCCCACACAAAGGATGCCAGCACTAAAAGATATTGCTGGTCCTCACCCTCCCATGGCAACCCTTGCACAGACACAACAACACTGCGCCTCTGCCATTAAAGAGACTCCCAAAACCCACAACGTTCGCACCCTCTCTCTCTAAAACATTTATGCCCGACACCAGCTCCAAAATTGTGAACGTCCAGGGATTGCTCCCACACAAAGGATGCCAGTACTAAAAGATATTGCTGGTCCTCACCCTCCCATGGCAACCCTTCCACAGACACAACAACACTGCGCCTCTGCCATTAAAGAGACTCCCAAAACCCACAACGTTCGCACCCTCTCTCTCTAAATCATTTATGCCCGACACCACCTCCAAAATTGTGAACGTCCAGGGATTGCTCCCACACAAAGGATGCCAGTACTAAAAGCTATTGCTGGTCCTCACCCTCCCATGGCAACCCTTGCACAGACACAACAACACTGCGCCTCTGCCATTAAAGAGACTCCCAAAACCCACAACGTTCGCACCCTCTCTCTCACTCATTTTTGCCCGACACCACCTCCAAAATTGTGAACGTCCAGGGATTGCTCCCACACAAAGGATGCCAGCACTAAAAGATATTGCTGGTCCTCACCCTCCCATGGCAACCCTTGCACAGACACACCAACACTGCGCCTCTGCCATTAAAGAGACTCCCAAAACCCACAACGTTCGCACCCTCTCTCTCTAAATCATTTATGCCCGACACCAGCTCCAAAATTGTGAACGTCCAGGGATTGCTCCCACACAAAGGATGCCAGTACTAAAAGATATTGCTGGTCCTCACCCTCCCATGGCAACCCTTCCACAGACACAACAACACTGCGCCTCTGCCATTAAAGAGACTCCCAAAACCCACAACGTTCGCACCCTCTCTCTCTAAATCATTTATGCCCGACACCAGCTCCAAAATTGTGAACGTCCAGGGATTGCTCCCACACAAAGGATGCCAGCACTAAAAGATATTGCTGGTCTTCACCCTCCCATGGCAACCCTTGCACAGACACAACAACACTGCGCCTCTGACATTAAAGAGACTCCCAAAACCCACAACGTTCGCACCCTCTCTCTCTAAATCGTTTCTGCCCGACACCAGCTCCAAAATTGTGAACGTCCAGGGATTGCTCCCACACAAAGGATGCCAGCACTAAAAGCTATTGCTGGTCCTCACCCTCCCATGGCAACCCTTGCACAGACACACCAACACTGGGCCTCTGCCATTAAAGAGACTCCCAAAACCCACAACGTTCGCACCCTCTCTCTCTAAATCATTTATGCCCGACACCACCTCCAAAATTGTGAACGTCCAGGGATTGCTCCCACACTAAGGATGCCAGCACTAAAAGATATTGCTGGTCCTCACCCTCCCATGGCAACCCTTGCACAGACACAACAACACTGCGCCTCTGCCATTAAAGAGACTCCCAAAACCCACAACGTTCGCACCCTCTCTCTCTAAAACATTTATGCCCGACACCAGCTCCAAAATTGTGAACGTCCAGGGATTGCTCCCACACTAAGGATGCCAGCACTAAAAGCTGTTGCTGGTCCTCACCCTCCCATGGCAACCCTTCCACAGACACAACAACACTGCGCCTCTGCCATTAAAGAGACTCCCAAAACGCACAATGTTCGCACCCTCTCTCTGAATCTTTTTTACCCGACACCAGCTCCAAAATTGTGAACGTCCAGGGATTGCTCCCACACAAAGGATGCCAGCACTAAAAGATATTGCTGGTCCTCACCCTCCCATGGCAACCCTTGCACAGACACAACAACACTGCGCCTCTGCCATTAAAGAGACTCCCAAAACCCACAACCTTCGCACCCTCTCTCTCTAAATCGTTTCTGCCCGACACCACCTCCAAAATTGTGAACGTCCAGGGATTGCTCCCACACAAAACATGCCAGCACTAAAAGCTATTGCTGGTCCTCACCCTCCCATGGCAACCCTTGCACAGACACAACAACACTGCGCCTCTGACATTAAAGAGACTCCCAAAACGCACAATGTTCGCACCCTCTCTCTGAATCTTTTTTACCCGACACCAGCTCCAAAATTGTGAACGTCCAGGGATTGCTCCCACACAAAGGATGCCAGCACTAAAAGATATTGCTGGTCCTCACCCTCCCATGGCAACCCTTGCACAGACACAACAACACTGCGCCTCTGACATTAAAGAGACTCCCAAAACCCACAACGTTCGCACCCTCTCTCTCTAAATCATTTATGCCCGACACCAGCTCCAAAATTGTGAACGTCCAGGGATTGCTCCCACACAAAGGATGCCAGTACTAAAAGATATTGCTGGTCCTCACCCTCCCATGGCAACCCTTGCACAGACACAACAACACTGCGCCTCTGCCATTAAAGAGACTCCCAAAACCCACAACGTTCGCACCCTCTCTATCTAAATCGTTTCTGCCCAACACCACCTCCAAAATTGTGAACGTCCAGGGATTGCTCCCACACAAAGGATGCCAGCACTAAAAGCTATTGCTGGTCCTCACCCTCCCATGGCAACCCTTGCACAGACACAACAACACTGCGCCTCTGCCATTAAAGAGACTCCCAAAACCCACAACGTTCGCACCCTCTCTCTCTAAATCATTTATGCCCAACACCACCTCCAAAATTGTGAACGTCCAGAGATTGCTCCCACACAAAGAATGCCAGTACTAAAAGCTATTGCTGGTCCTCACCCTCCCATGGCAACCCTTCCACAGACACAACAACACTGCGCCTCTGCCATTAAAGAGACTCCCAAAACCCACAACGTTCGCACCCTCTCTCTCACTCATTTTTGCCCAACACCACCTCCAAAATTGTGAACGTCCAGGGATTGCTCCCACACAAAGGATGCCAGCACTAAAAGATATTGCTGGTCCTCACCCTCCCATGGCAACCCTTGCACAGACACAACAACACTGCGCCTCTGACATTAAAGAGACTCCCAAAACCCACAACGTTCGCACCCTCTCTCTCTAAATCGTTTCTGCCCGACACCAGCTCCAAAATTGTGAACGTCCAGGGATTGCTCCCACACTAAGGATGCCAGCACCAAAAGCTTTTGCTGGTCCTCACCCTCCCATGGCAACCCTTGCACAGACACACCAACACTGGGCCTCTGCCATTAAAGAGACTCCCAAAACCCACAACGTTCGCCCCCTCTCTCTCTAAATCGTTTCTGCCCGACACCAGCTCCAAAATTGTGAACGTCCAGGGATTGCTCCCACACAAAGGATGCCAGCACTAAAAGATATTGCTGGTCCTCACCCTCCCATGGCAACCCTTGCACAGACACAACAACACTGCGCCTCTGCCATTAAAGAGACTCCCAAAACCCACAACGTTCGCACCCTCTCTCTCTAAATCATTTATGCCCGACACCAGCTCCAAAATTGTGAACGTCCAGGGATTGCTCCCACACAAAGGATGCCAGCACTAAAAGCTGTTGCTGGTCCTCACCCTCCCATGGCAACCCTTCCACAGACACAACAACACTGGGCCTCTGCCATTAAAGAGACTCCCAAAACCCACAACGTTCGCACCCTCTCTCTCTAAATCATTTATGCCCGACACCACCTCCAAAATTGTGAACGTCCAGGGATTGCTCCCACACAAAGGATGCCAGCACTAAAAGATATTGCTGGTCCTCACCCTCCCATGGCAACCCTTGCACAGACACAACAACACTGCGCCTCTGCCATTAAAGAGACTCCCAAAACCCACAACGTTCGCACCCTCTCTCTCTAAATCGTTTCTGCCCAACACCACCTCCAAAATTGTGAACGTCCAGGGATTGCTCCCACACAAAGGATGCCAGTACTAAAAGATATTGCTGGTCCTCACCCTCCCATGGCAACCCTTGCACAGACACAACAACACTGCGCCTCTGCCATTAAAGAGACTCCCAAAACCCACAACGTTCGCACCCTCTCTCTCTAAATCATTTATGCCCAACACCACCTCCAAAATTGTGAACGTCCAGAGATTGCTCCCACACAAAGAATGCCAGTACTAAAAGCTATTGCTGGTCCTCACCCTCCCATGGCAACCCTTCCACAGACACAACAACACTGCGCCTCTGCCATTAAAGAGACTCCCAAAACCCACAACGTTCGCACCCTCTCTCTCTAAAACATTTATGCCCGACACCACCTCCAAAATTGTGAACGTCCAGGGATTGCTCCCACACAAAGGATGCCAGCACTAAAAGATATTGCTGGTCCTCACCCTCCCATGGCAACCCTTGCACAGACACAACAACACTGCGCCTCTGACATTAAAGAGACTCCCAAAACCCACAACGTTCGCACCCTCTCTCTCTAAATCGTTTCTGCCCGACACCAGCTCCAAAATTGTGAACGTCCAGGGATTGCTCCCACACTAAGGATGCCAGCACCAAAAGCTTTTGCTGGTCCTCACCCTCCCATGGCAACCCTTGCACAGACACACCAACACTGGGCCTCTGCCATTAAAGAGACTCCCAAAACCCACAACGTTCGCCCCCTCTCTCTCTAAATCGTTTCTGCCCGACACCAGCTCCAAAATTGTGAACGTCCAGGGATTGCTCCCACACAAAGGATGCCAGCACTAAAAGATATTGCTGGTCCTCACCCTCCCATGGCAACCCTTGCACAGACACAACAACACTGCGCCTCTGCCATTAAAGAGACTCCCAAAACCCACAACGTTCGCACCCTCTCTCTCTAAAACATTTATGCCCAACACCACCTCCAAAATTGTGAACGTCCAGGGATTGCTCCCACACTAAGGATGCCAGCACTAAAAGCTGTTGCTGGTCCTCACCCTCCCATGGCAACCCTTCCACAGACACAACAACACTGGGCCTCTGCCATTAAAGAGACTCCCAAAACGCACAATGTTCGCACCCTCTCTCTGAATCTTTTTTACCCGACACCAGCTCCAAAATTGTGAACGTCCAGGGATTGCTCCCACACAAAGGATGCCAGCACTAAAAGATATTGCTGGTCCTCACCCTCCCATGGCAACCCTTGCACAGACACAACAACACTGCGCCTCTGCCATTAAAGAGACTCCCAAAACCCACAACGTTCGCACCCTCTCTCTCTAAGTCATTTCTGCCCAACACCACCTCCAAAATTGTGAATGTCCAGGGATTGCTCCCACACAAAGGATGCCAGTACTAAAAGCTATTGCTGGTCCTCACCCTCCCATGGCAACCCTTGCACAGACACAACAACACTGCGCCTCTGCCATTAAAGAGACTCCCAAAACCCACAACGTTCGCACCCTCTCTCTCTAAATCATTTATGCCCAACACCACCTCCAAAATTGTGAACGTCCAGAGATTGCTCCCACACAAAGAATGCCAGTACTAAAAGCTATTGCTGGTCCTCACCCTCCCATGGCAACCCTTCCACAGACACACCAACACTGCGCCTCTGCCATTAAAGAGACTCCCAAAACCCACAACGTTCACACCCTCTCTCTCTAAATCGTTTCTGCCCAACACCACCTCCAAAATTGTGAACGTCCAGGGATTGCTCCCACACAAAGGATGCCAGCACTAAAAGCTTTTGCTGGTCCTCACCCTCCCATGGCAACCCTTGCACAGACACAACAACACTGCGCCTCTGCCATTAAAGAGACTCCCAAAACCCACAACCTTCGCACCCTCTCTCTCTAAATCGTTTCTGCCCGACACCAGCTCCAAAATTGTGAACGTCCAGGGATTGCTCCCACACAAAGGATGCCAGCACTAAAAGATATTGCTGGTCCTCACCCTCCCATGGCAACCCTTCCACAGACACAACAACACTGCGCCTCTGCCATTAAAGAGACTCCCAAAATGCACAATGTTCGCACCCTCTCTCTGAATCTTTTTTACCCGACACCAGCTCCAAAATTGTGAACGTCCAGGGATTGCTCCCACACAAAGGATGCCAGCACTAAAAGATATTGCTGGTCCTCACCCTCCCATGGCAACCCTTGCACAGACACAACAACACTGCGCCTCTGACATTAAAGAGACTCCCAAAACCCACAACGTTCGCACCCTCTCTCTCTAAATCATTTCTGCCCAACACCACCTCCAAAATTGTGAATGTCCAGGGATTGCTCCCACACTAAGGATGCCAGCACGAAAAGCTGTTGCTGGTCCTCACCCTCCCATGGCAACCCTTGCACAGACACACCAACACTGGGCCTCTGCCATTAAAGAGACTCCCAAAACCCACAACGTTCGCACCCTCTCTCTCTAAATCATTTCTGCCCGACACCACCTCCAAAATTGTGAATGTCCAGGGATTGCTCCCACACAAAGGATGCCAGCACTAAAAGATATTGCTGGTCCTCACCCTCCCATGGCAACCCTTCCACAGACACAACAACACTGCGCCTCTGCCATTAAAGAGACTCCCAAAACCCACAACGTTCGCACCCTCTCTCTCTAAAACATTTATGCCCGACACCAGCTCCAAAATTGTGAACGTCCAGGGATTGCTCCCACACAAAGGATGCCAGCACTAAAAGATATTGCTGGTCCTCACCCTCCCATGGCAACCCTTGCACAGACACAACAACACTGCGCCTCTGCCATTAAAGAGACTCCCAAAACCCACAACGTTCGCACCCTCTCTCTCTAAATCATTTATGCCCGACACCAGCTCCAAAATTGTGAACGTCCAGGGATTGCTCCCACACTAAGGATGCCAGTACTAAAAGCTATTGCTGGTCCTCACCCTCCCATGGCAACCCTTCCACAGACACAACAACACTGCGCCTCTGCCATTAAAGAGACTCCCAAAACCCACAACGTTCACACCCTCTCTCTCACTCATTTTTGCCCGACACCAGCTCCAAAATTGTGAACGTCCAGGGATTGCTCCCACACAAAGGATGCCAGCACTAAAAGATATTGCTGGTCCTCACCCTCCCATGGCAACCCTTGCACAGACACAACAACACTGCGCCTCTGCCATTAAAGAGACTCCCAAAACCCACAACGTTCGCACCCTCTCTCTCTAAAACATTTATGCCCGACACCAGCTCCAAAATTGTGAACGTCCAGGGATTGCTCCCACACAAAGGATGCCAGTACTAAAAGATATTGCTGGTCCTCACCCTCCCATGGCAACCCTTCCACAGACACAACAACACTGCGCCTCTGCCATTAAAGAGACTCCCAAAACCCACAACGTTCGCACCCTCTCTCTCTAAATCATTTATGCCCGACACCACCTCCAAAATTGTGAACGTCCAGGGATTGCTCCCACACAAAGGATGCCAGTACTAAAAGCTATTGCTGGTCCTCACCCTCCCATGGCAACCCTTGCACAGACACAACAACACTGCGCCTCTGCCATTAAAGAGACTCCCAAAACCCACAACGTTCGCACCCTCTCTCTCACTCATTTTTGCCCGACACCACCTCCAAAATTGTGAACGTCCAGGGATTGCTCCCACACAAAGGATGCCAGCACTAAAAGATATTGCTGGTCCTCACCCTCCCATGGCAACCCTTGCACAGACACACCAACACTGCGCCTCTGCCATTAAAGAGACTCCCAAAACCCACAACGTTCGCACCCTCTCTCTCTAAATCATTTATGCCCGACACCAGCTCCAAAATTGTGAACGTCCAGGGATTGCTCCCACACAAAGGATGCCAGTACTAAAAGATATTGCTGGTCCTCACCCTCCCATGGCAACCCTTCCACAGACACAACAACACTGCGCCTCTGCCATTAAAGAGACTCCCAAAACCCACAACGTTCGCACCCTCTCTCTCTAAATCATTTATGCCCGACACCAGCTCCAAAATTGTGAACGTCCAGGGATTGCTCCCACACAAAGGATGCCAGCACTAAAAGATATTGCTGGTCTTCACCCTCCCATGGCAACCCTTGCACAGACACAACAACACTGCGCCTCTGACATTAAAGAGACTCCCAAAACCCACAACGTTCGCACCCTCTCTCTCTAAATCGTTTCTGCCCGACACCAGCTCCAAAATTGTGAACGTCCAGGGATTGCTCCCACACAAAGGATGCCAGCACTAAAAGCTATTGCTGGTCCTCACCCTCCCATGGCAACCCTTGCACAGACACACCAACACTGGGCCTCTGCCATTAAAGAGACTCCCAAAACCCACAACGTTCGCACCCTCTCTCTCTAAATCATTTATGCCCGACACCACCTCCAAAATTGTGAACGTCCAGGGATTGCTCCCACACTAAGGATGCCAGCACTAAAAGATATTGCTGGTCCTCACCCTCCCATGGCAACCCTTGCACAGACACAACAACACTGCGCCTCTGCCATTAAAGAGACTCCCAAAACCCACAACGTTCGCACCCTCTCTCTCTAAAACATTTATGCCCGACACCAGCTCCAAAATTGTGAACGTCCAGGGATTGCTCCCACACTAAGGATGCCAGCACTAAAAGCTGTTGCTGGTCCTCACCCTCCCATGGCAACCCTTCCACAGACACAACAACACTGCGCCTCTGCCATTAAAGAGACTCCCAAAACGCACAATGTTCGCACCCTCTCTCTGAATCTTTTTTACCCGACACCAGCTCCAAAATTGTGAACGTCCAGGGATTGCTCCCACACAAAGGATGCCAGCACTAAAAGATATTGCTGGTCCTCACCCTCCCATGGCAACCCTTGCACAGACACAACAACACTGCGCCTCTGACATTAAAGAGACTCCCAAAACCCACAACCTTCGCACCCTCTCTCTCTAAATCGTTTCTGCCCGACACCACCTCCAAAATTGTGAACGTCCAGGGATTGCTCCCACACAAAACATGCCAGCACTAAAAGCTATTGCTGGTCCTCACCCTCCCATGGCAACCCTTGCACAGACACAACAACACTGCGCCTCTGACATTAAAGAGACTCCCAAAACGCACAATGTTCGCACCCTCTCTCTGAATCTTTTTTACCCGACACCAGCTCCAAAATTGTGAACGTCCAGGGATTGCTCCCACACAAAGGATGCCAGCACTAAAAGATATTGCTGGTCCTCACCCTCCCATGGCAACCCTTGCACAGACACAACAACACTGCGCCTCTGACATTAAAGAGACTCCCAAAACCCACAACGTTCGCACCCTCTCTCTCTAAATCATTTATGCCCGACACCAGCTCCAAAATTGTGAACGTCCAGGGATTGCTCCCACACAAAGGATGCCAGTACTAAAAGATATTGCTGGTCCTCACCCTCCCATGGCAACCCTTGCACAGACACAACAACACTGCGCCTCTGCCATTAAAGAGACTCCCAAAACCCACAACGTTCGCACCCTCTCTATCTAAATCGTTTCTGCCCAACACCACCTCCAAAATTGTGAACGTCCAGGGATTGCTCCCACACAAAGGATGCCAGCACTAAAAGCTATTGCTGGTCCTCACCCTCCCATGGCAACCCTTGCACAGACACAACAACACTGCGCCTCTGCCATTAAAGAGACTCCCAAAACCCACAACGTTCGCACCCTCTCTCTCTAAATCATTTATGCCCAACACCACCTCCAAAATTGTGAACGTCCAGAGATTGCTCCCACACAAAGAATGCCAGTACTAAAAGCTATTGCTGGTCCTCACCCTCCCATGGCAACCCTTCCACAGACACAACAACACTGCGCCTCTGCCATTAAAGAGACTCCCAAAACCCACAACGTTCGCACCCTCTCTCTCACTCATTTTTGCCCAACACCACCTCCAAAATTGTGAACGTCCAGGGATTGCTCCCACACAAAGGATGCCAGCACTAAAAGATATTGCTGGTCCTCACCCTCCCATGGCAACCCTTGCACAGACACAACAACACTGCGCCTCTGACATTAAAGAGACTCCCAAAACCCACAACGTTCGCACCCTCTCTCTCTAAATCGTTTCTGCCCGACACCAGCTCCAAAATTGTGAACGTCCAGGGATTGCTCCCACACTAAGGATGCCAGCACCAAAAGCTTTTGCTGGTCCTCACCCTCCCATGGCAACCCTTGCACAGACACACCAACACTGGGCCTCTGCCATTAAAGAGACTCCCAAAACCCACAACGTTCGCCCCCTCTCTCTCTAAATCGTTTCTGCCCGACACCAGCTCCAAAATTGTGAACGTCCAGGGATTGCTCCCACACAAAGGATGCCAGCACTAAAAGATATTGCTGGTCCTCACCCTCCCATGGCAACCCTTGCACAGACACAACAACACTGCGCCTCTGCCATTAAAGAGACTCCCAAAACCCACAACGTTCGCACCCTCTCTCTCTAAATCATTTATGCCCGACACCAGCTCCAAAATTGTGAACGTCCAGGGATTGCTCCCACACAAAGGATGCCAGCACTAAAAGCTGTTGCTGGTCCTCACCCTCCCATGGCAACCCTTCCACAGACACAACAACACTGGGCCTCTGCCATTAAAGAGACTCCCAAAACCCACAACGTTCGCACCCTCTCTCTCTAAATCATTTATGCCCGACACCACCTCCAAAATTGTGAACGTCCAGGGATTGCTCCCACACAAAGGATGCCAGCACTAAAAGATATTGCTGGTCCTCACCCTCCCATGGCAACCCTTGCACAGACACAACAACACTGCGCCTCTGCCATTAAAGAGACTCCCAAAACCCACAACGTTCGCACCCTCTCTCTCTAAATCGTTTCTGCCCAACACCACCTCCAAAATTGTGAACGTCCAGGGATTGCTCCCACACAAAGGATGCCAGTACTAAAAGATATTGCTGGTCCTCACCCTCCCATGGCAACCCTTGCACAGACACAACAACACTGCGCCTCTGCCATTAAAGAGACTCCCAAAACCCACAACGTTCGCACCCTCTCTCTCTAAATCATTTATGCCCAACACCACCTCCAAAATTGTGAACGTCCAGAGATTGCTCCCACACAAAGAATGCCAGTACTAAAAGCTATTGCTGGTCCTCACCCTCCCATGGCAACCCTTCCACAGACACAACAACACTGCGCCTCTGCCATTAAAGAGACTCCCAAAACCCACAACGTTCGCACCCTCTCTCTCTAAAACATTTATGCCCGACACCACCTCCAAAATTGTGAACGTCCAGGGATTGCTCCCACACAAAGGATGCCAGCACTAAAAGATATTGCTGGTCCTCACCCTCCCATGGCAACCCTTGCACAGACACAACAACACTGCGCCTCTGACATTAAAGAGACTCCCAAAACCCACAACGTTCGCACCCTCTCTCTCTAAATCGTTTCTGCCCGACACCAGCTCCAAAATTGTGAACGTCCAGGGATTGCTCCCACACTAAGGATGCCAGCACCAAAAGCTTTTGCTGGTCCTCACCCTCCCATGGCAACCCTTGCACAGACACACCAACACTGGGCCTCTGCCATTAAAGAGACTCCCAAAACCCACAACGTTCGCCCCCTCTCTCTCTAAATCGTTTCTGCCCGACACCAGCTCCAAAATTGTGAACGTCCAGGGATTGCTCCCACACAAAGGATGCCAGCACTAAAAGATATTGCTGGTCCTCACCCTCCCATGGCAACCCTTGCACAGACACAACAACACTGCGCCTCTGCCATTAAAGAGACTCCCAAAACCCACAACGTTCGCACCCTCTCTCTCTAAAACATTTATGCCCAACACCACCTCCAAAATTGTGAACGTCCAGGGATTGCTCCCACACTAAGGATGCCAGCACTAAAAGCTGTTGCTGGTCCTCACCCTCGCATGGCAACCCTTCCACAGACACAACAACACTGGGCCTCTGCCATTAAAGAGACTCCCAAAACGCACAATGTTCGCACCCTCTCTCTGAATCTTTTTTACCCGACACCAGCTCCAAAATTGTGAACGTCCAGGGATTGCTCCCACACAAAGGATGCCAGCACTAAAAGATATTGCTGGTCCTCACCCTCCCATGGCAACCCTTGCACAGACACAACAACACTGCGCCTCTGCCATTAAAGAGACTCCCAAAACCCACAACGTTCGCACCCTCTCTCTCTAAGTCATTTCTGCCCAACACCACCTCCAAAATTGTGAATGTCCAGGGATTGCTCCCACACAAAGGATGCCAGTACTAAAAGCTATTGCTGGTCCTCACCCTCCCATGGCAACCCTTGCACAGACACAACAACACTGCGCCTCTGCCATTAAAGAGACTCCCAAAACCCACAACGTTCGCACCCTCTCTCTCTAAATCATTTATGCCCGACACCAGCTCCAAAATTGTGAACGTCCAGGGATTGCTCCCACACAAAGGATGCCAGCACTAAAAGATATTGCTGGTCTTCACCCTCCCATGGCAACCCTTGCACAGACACAACAACACTGCGCCTCTGACATTAAAGAGACTCCCAAAACCCACAACGTTCGCACCCTCTCTCTCTAAATCGTTTCTGCCCGACACCAGCTCCAAAATTGTGAACGTCCAGGGATTGCTCCCACACAAAGGATGCCAGCACTAAAAGCTATTGCTGGTCCTCACCCTCCCATGGCAACCCTTGCACAGACACACCAACACTGGGCCTCTGCCATTAAAGAGACTCCCAAAACCCACAACGTTCGCACCCTCTCTCTCTAAATCATTTATGCCCGACACCACCTCCAAAATTGTGAACGTCCAGGGATTGCTCCCACACTAAGGATGCCAGCACTAAAAGATATTGCTGGTCCTCACCCTCCCATGGCAACCCTTGCACAGACACAACAACACTGCGCCTCTGCCATTAAAGAGACTCCCAAAACCCACAACGTTCGCACCCTCTCTCTCTAAAACATTTATGCCCGACACCAGCTCCAAAATTGTGAACGTCCAGGGATTGCTCCCACACTAAGGATGCCAGCACTAAAAGCTGTTGCTGGTCCTCACCCTCCCATGGCAACCCTTCCACAGACACAACAACACTGCGCCTCTGCCATTAAAGAGACTCCCAAAACGCACAATGTTCGCACCCTCTCTCTGAATCTTTTTTACCCGACACCAGCTCCAAAATTGTGAACGTCCAGGGATTGCTCCCACACAAAGGATGCCAGCACTAAAAGATATTGCTGGTCCTCACCCTCCCATGGCAACCCTTGCACAGACACAACAACACTGCGCCTCTGCCATTAAAGAGACTCCCAAAACCCACAACCTTCGCACCCTCTCTCTCTAAATCGTTTCTGCCCGACACCACCTCCAAAATTGTGAACGTCCAGGGATTGCTCCCACACAAAACATGCCAGCACTAAAAGCTATTGCTGGTCCTCACCCTCCCATGGCAACCCTTGCACAGACACAACAACACTGCGCCTCTGACATTAAAGAGACTCCCAAAACGCACAATGTTCGCACCCTCTCTCTGAATCTTTTTTACCCGACACCAGCTCCAAAATTGTGAACGTCCAGGGATTGCTCCCACACAAAGGATGCCAGCACTAAAAGATATTGCTGGTCCTCACCCTCCCATGGCAACCCTTGCACAGACACAACAACACTGCGCCTCTGACATTAAAGAGACTCCCAAAACCCACAACGTTCGCACCCTCTCTCTCTAAATCATTTATGCCCGACACCAGCTCCAAAATTGTGAACGTCCAGGGATTGCTCCCACACAAAGGATGCCAGTACTAAAAGATATTGCTGGTCCTCACCCTCCCATGGCAACCCTTGCACAGACACAACAACACTGCGCCTCTGCCATTAAAGAGACTCCCAAAACCCACAACGTTCGCACCCTCTCTATCTAAATCGTTTCTGCCCAACACCACCTCCAAAATTGTGAACGTCCAGGGATTGCTCCCACACAAAGGATGCCAGCACTAAAAGCTATTGCTGGTCCTCACCCTCCCATGGCAACCCTTGCACAGACACAACAACACTGCGCCTCTGCCATTAAAGAGACTCCCAAAACCCACAACGTTCGCACCCTCTCTCTCTAAATCATTTATGCCCAACACCACCTCCAAAATTGTGAACGTCCAGAGATTGCTCCCACACAAAGAATGCCAGTACTAAAAGCTATTGCTGGTCCTCACCCTCCCATGGCAACCCTTCCACAGACACAACAACACTGCGCCTCTGCCATTAAAGAGACTCCCAAAACCCACAACGTTCGCACCCTCTCTCTCACTCATTTTTGCCCAACACCACCTCCAAAATTGTGAACGTCCAGGGATTGCTCCCACACAAAGGATGCCAGCACTAAAAGATATTGCTGGTCCTCACCCTCCCATGGCAACCCTTGCACAGACACAACAACACTGCGCCTCTGACATTAAAGAGACTCCCAAAACCCACAACGTTCGCACCCTCTCTCTCTAAATCGTTTCTGCCCGACACCAGCTCCAAAATTGTGAACGTCCAGGGATTGCTCCCACACTAAGGATGCCAGCACCAAAAGCTTTTGCTGGTCCTCACCCTCCCATGGCAACCCTTGCACAGACACACCAACACTGGGCCTCTGCCATTAAAGAGACTCCCAAAACCCACAACGTTCGCCCCCTCTCTCTCTAAATCGTTTCTGCCCGACACCAGCTCCAAAATTGTGAACGTCCAGGGATTGCTCCCACACAAAGGATGCCAGCACTAAAAGATATTGCTGGTCCTCACCCTCCCATGGCAACCCTTGCACAGACACAACAACACTGCGCCTCTGCCATTAAAGAGACTCCCAAAACCCACAACGTTCGCACCCTCTCTCTCTAAATCATTTATGCCCGACACCAGCTCCAAAATTGTGAACGTCCAGGGATTGCTCCCACACAAAGGATGCCAGCACTAAAAGCTGTTGCTGGTCCTCACCCTCCCATGGCAACCCTTCCACAGACACAACAACACTGGGCCTCTGCCATTAAAGAGACTCCCAAAACCCACAACGTTCGCACCCTCTCTCTCTAAATCATTTATGCCCGACACCACCTCCAAAATTGTGAACGTCCAGGGATTGCTCCCACACAAAGGATGCCAGCACTAAAAGATATTGCTGGTCCTCACCCTCCCATGGCAACCCTTGCACAGACACAACAACACTGCGCCTCTGCCATTAAAGAGACTCCCAAAACCCACAACGTTCGCACCCTCTCTCTCTAAATCGTTTATGCCCGACACCAGCTCCAAAATTGTGAACGTCCAGGGATTGCTCCCACACAAAGGATGCCAGTACTAAAAGATATTGCTGGTCCTCACCCTCCCATGGCAACCCTTGCACAGACACAACAACACTGCGCCTCTGCCATTAAAGAGACTCCCAAAACCCACAACGTTCGCACCCTCTCTCTCTAAATCATTTATGCCCAACACCACCTCCAAAATTGTGAACGTCCAGAGATTGCTCCCACACAAAGAATGCCAGTACTAAAAGCTATTGCTGGTCCTCACCCTCCCATGGCAACCCTTCCACAGACACAACAACACTGCGCCTCTGCCATTAAAGAGACTCCCAAAACCCACAACGTTCGCACCCTCTCTCTCTAAAACATTTATGCCCGACACCACCTCCAAAATTGTGAACGTCCAGGGATTGCTCCCACACAAAGGATGCCAGCACTAAAAGATATTGCTGGTCCTCACCCTCCCATGGCAACCCTTGCACAGACACAACAACACTGCGCCTCTGACATTAAAGAGACTCCCAAAACCCACAACGTTCGCACCCTCTCTCTCTAAATCGTTTCTGCCCGACACCAGCTCCAAAATTGTGAACGTCCAGGGATTGCTCCCACACTAAGGATGCCAGCACCAAAAGCTTTTGCTGGTCCTCACCCTCCCATGGCAACCCTTGCACAGACACACCAACACTGGGCCTCTGCCATTAAAGAGACTCCCAAAACCCACAACGTTCGCCCCCTCTCTCTCTAAATCGTTTCTGCCCGACACCAGCTCCAAAATTGTGAACGTCCAGGGATTGCTCCCACACAAAGGATGCCAGCACTAAAAGATATTGCTGGTCCTCACCCTCCCATGGCAACCCTTGCACAGACACAACAACACTGCGCCTCTGCCATTAAAGAGACTCCCAAAACCCACAACGTTCGCACCCTCTCTCTCTAAAACATTTATGCCCAACACCACCTCCAAAATTGTGAACGTCCAGGGATTGCTCCCACACTAAGGATGCCAGCACTAAAAGCTGTTGCTGGTCCTCACCCTCCCATGGCAACCCTTGCACAGACACAACAACACTGGGCCTCTGCCATTAAAGAGACTCCCAAAACGCACAATGTTCGCACCCTCTCTCTGAATCTTTTTTACCCGACACCAGCTCCAAAATTGTGAACGTCCAGGGATTGCTCCCACACAAAGGATGCCAGCACTAAAAGATATTGCTGGTCCTCACCCTCCCATGGCAACCCTTGCACAGACACAACAACACTGCGCCTCTGCCATTAAAGAGACTCCCAAAACCCACAACGTTCGCACCCTCTCTCTCTAAGTCATTTCTGCCCAACACCACCTCCAAAATTGTGAATGTCCAGGGATTGCTCCCACACAAAGGATGCCAGTACTAAAAGCTATTGCTGGTCCTCACCCTCCCATGGCAACCCTTCCACAGACACAACAACACTGCGCCTCTGCCATTAAAGAGACTCCCAAAACCCACAACGTTCGCACCCTCTCTCTCTAAATCATTTATGCCCAACACCACCTCCAAAATTGTGAACGTCCAGAGATTGCTCCCACACAAAGAATGCCAGTACTAAAAGCTATTGCTGGTCCTCACCCTCCCATGGCAACCCTTCCACAGACACACCAACACTGCGCCTCTGCCATTAAAGAGACTCCCAAAACCCACAACGTTCACACCCTCTCTCTCTAAATCGTTTCTGCCCAACACCACCTCCAAAATTGTGAACGTCCAGGGATTGCTCCCACACAAAGGATGCCAGCACTAAAAGCTTTTGCTGGTCCTCACCCTCCCATGGCAACCCTTGCACAGACACAACAACACTGCGCCTCTGCCATTAAAGAGACTCCCAAAACCCACAACCTTCGCACCCTCTCTCTCTAAATCGTTTCTGCCCGACACCAGCTCCAAAATTGTGAACGTCCAGGGATTGCTCCCACACAAAGGATGCCAGCACTAAAAGATATTGCTGGTCCTCACCCTCCCATGGCAACCCTTCCACAGACACAACAACACTGCGCCTCTGCCATTAAAGAGACTCCCAAAACGCACAATGTTCGCACCCTCTCTCTGAATCTTTTTTACCCGACACCAGCTCCAAAATTGTGAACGTCCAGGGATTGCTCCCACACAAAGGATGCCAGCACTAAAAGATATTGCTGGTCCTCACCCTCCCATGGCAACCCTTGCACAGACACAACAACACTGCGCCTCTGCCATTAAAGAGACTCCCAAAACCCACAACGTTCGCACCCTCTCTCTCTAAATAATTTATGCCCGACACCAGCTCCAAAATTGTGAACGTCCAGGGATTGCTCCCACACTAAGGATGCCAGTACTAAAAGCTATTGCTGGTCCTCACCCTCCCATGGCAACCCTTCCACAGACACAACAACACTGCGCCTCTGCCATTAAAGAGACTCCCAAAACCCACAACGTTCGCACCCTCTCTCTCACTCATTTATGCCCGACACCACCTCCAAAATTGTGAACGTCCAGGGATTGCTCCCACACAAAGGATGCCAGTACTAAAAGATATTGCTGGTCCTCACCCTCCCATGGCAACCCTTCCACAGACACAACAACACTGCGCCTCTGCCATTAAAGAGACTCCCAAAACCCACAACGTTCGCACCCTCTCTCTCACTCATTTTTGCCCGACACCACCTCCAAAATTGTGAACGTCCAGGGATTGCTCCCACACAAAGGATGCCAGCACTAAAAGATATTGCTGGTCCTCACCCTCCCATGGCAACCCTTGCACAGACACAACAACACTGCGCCTCTGCCATTAAAGAGACTCCCAAAACCCACAACGTTCGCACCCTCTCTCTCTAAATCATTTATGCCCGACACCAGCTCCAAAATTGTGAACGTCCAGGGATTGCTCCCACACAAAGGATGCCAGTACTAAAAGATATTGCTGGTCCTCACCCTCCCATGGCAACCCTTGCACAGACACAACAACACTGCGCCTCTGCCATTAAAGAGACTCCCAAAACCCACAACGTTCGCACCCTCTCTCTCTAAATCATTTATGCCCAACACCACCTCCAAAATTGTGAACGTCCAGAGATTGCTCCCACACAAAGAATGCCAGTACTAAAAGCTATTGCTGGTCCTCACCCTCCCATGGCAACCCTTGCACAGACACAACAACACTGCGCCTCTGCCATTAAAGAGACTCCCAAAACCCACAACGTTCGCACCCTCTCTCTCTAAATCGTTTCTGCCCGACACCAGCTCCAAAATTGTGAACGTCCAGGGATTGCTCCCACACAAAGGATGCCAGCACTAAAAGCTATTGCTGGTCCTCACCCTCCCATGGCAACCCTTGCACAGACACACCAACACTGCGCCTCTGCCATTAAAGAGACTCCCAAAACCCACAACGTTCGCACCCTCTCTCTCACTCATTTTTGCCCAACACCACCTCCAAAATTGTGAACGTCCAGGGATTGCTCCCACACAAAGGATGCCAGCACTAAAAGATATTGCTGGTCCTCACCCTCCCATGGCAACCCTTGCACAGACACAACAACACTGCGCCTCTGCCATTAAAGAGACTCCCAAAACCCACAACGTTCGCACCCTCTCTCTCTAAGTCATTTCTGCCCAACACCACCTCCAAAATTGTGAATGTCCAGGGATTGCTCCCACACTAAGGATGCCAGCACTAAAAGCTGTTGCTGGTCCTCACCCTCCCATGGCAACCCTTGCACAGACACAACAACACTGCGCCTCTGACATTAAAGAGACTCCCAAAACCCGCAACGTTCGCACCCTCTCTCTCTAAATCATTTCTGCCCGACACCACCTCCAAAATTGTGAATGTCCAGGGATTGCTCCCACACTAAGGATGCCAGCACTAAAAGATATTGCTGGTCCTCACCCTCCCATGGCAACCCTTGCACAGACACAACAACACTGCGCCTCTGCCATTAAAGAGACTCCCAAAACCCACAACGTTCGCACCCTCTCTCTCTAAATCATTTATGCCCGACACCAGCTCCAAAATTGTGAACGTCCAGGGATTGCTCCCACACAAAGGATGCCAGTACTAAAAGATATTGCTGGTCCTCACCCTCCCATGGCAACCCTTGCACAGACACAACAACACTGCGCCTCTGCCATTAAAGAGACTCCCAAAACCCACAACGTTCGCACCCTCTCTCTCTAAATCATTTATGCCCGACACCAGCTCCAAAATTGTGAACGTCCAGGGATTGCTCCCACACTAAGGATGCCAGTACTAAAAGCTATTGCTGGTCCTCACCCTCCCATGGCAACCCTTCCACAGACACAACAACACTGCGCCTCTGACATTAAAGAGACTCCCAAAACCCACAACGTTCGCACCCTCTCTCTCACTCATTTTTGCCCGACACCACCTCCAAAATTGTGAACGTCCAGGGATTGCTCCCACACAAAGGATGCCAGCACTAAAAGATATTGCTGGTCCTCACCCTCCCATGGCAACCCTTGCACAGACACATCAACACTGGGCCTCTGCCATTAAAGAGACTCCCAAAACCCACAACGTTCGCACCCTCTCTCTCTAAATCATTTATGCCCGACACCAGCTCCAAAATTGTGAACGTCCAGGGATTGCTCCCACACAAAGGATGCCAGTACTAAAAGCTGTTCCTGGTCCTCACCCTCCCATGGCAACCCTTGCACAGACACAACAACACTGCGCCTCTGCCATTAAAGAGACTCCCAAAACCCACAACCTTCGCACCCTCTCTCTCTAAATCGTTTCTGCCCGACACCACCTCCAAAATTGTGAACGTCCAGGGATTGCTCCCACACAAAACATGCCAGCACTAAAAGCTATTGCTGGTCCTCACCCTCCCATGGCAACCCTTGCACAGACACACCAACACTGCGCCTCTGACATTAAAGAGACTCCCAAAACCCACAACGTTCGCACCCTCTCCCTCACTCATTTTTGCCCAACACCACCTCCAAAATTGTGAATGTCCAGGGATTGCTCCCACACTAAGGATGCCAGCACTAAAAGCTGTTGCTGGTCCTCACCCTCCCATGGCAACCCTTCCACAGACACAACAACACTGCGCCTCTGACATTAAAGAGACTCCCAAAACCCGCAACGTTCGCACCCTCTCTCTCTAAATCATTTCTGCCTGACACCACCTCCAAACTTGTGAACGTCCAGGGATTGCTCCCACACAAAGGATGCCAGCACTAAAAGATATTGCTGGTCCTCACCCTCCCATGGCAACCCTTGCACAGACACAACAACACTGCGCCTCTGCCATTAAAGAGACTCCCAAAACCCACAACGTTCGCACCCTCTCTCTCTAAATCATTTATGCCCGACACCAGCTCCAAAATTGTGAACGTCCAGGGATTGCTCCCACACAAAGGATGCCAGTACTAAAAGATATTGCTGGTCCTCACCCTCCCATGGCAACCCTTGCACAGACACAACAACACTGCGCCTCTGCCATTAAAGAGACTCCCAAAACCCACAACGTTCGCACCCTCTCTCTCTAAATCATTTATGCCCGACACCAGCTCCAAAATTGTGAACATCCAGGGATTGCTCCCACACTAAGGATGCCAGTACTAAAAGCTATTGCTGGTCCTCACCCTCCCATGGCAACCCTTCCACAGACACACCAACACTGCGCCTCTGCCATTAAAGAGACTCCCAAAACCCACAACGTTCGCACCCTCTCTCTCACTCATTTTTGCCCGACACCACCTCCAAAATTGTGAACGTCCAGGGATTGCTCCCACACAAAGGATGCCAGCACTAAAAGATATTGCTGGTCCTCACCCTCCCATGGCAACCCTTGCACAGACACAACAACACTGCGCCTCTGACATTAAAGAGACTCCCAAAACCCACAACGTTCGCACCCTCTCTCTCTAAATCATTTATGCCCGACACCAGCTCCAAAATTGTGAACGTCCAGGGATTGCTCCCACACAAAGGATGCCAGTACTAAAAGCTGTTCCTGGTCCTCACCCTCCCATGGCAACCCTTCCACAGACACAACAACACTGCGCCTCTGCCATTAAAGAGACTCCCAAAACCCACAACGTTCGCACCCTCTCTCTCTAAATCATTTATGCCCGACACCAGCTCCAAAATTGTGAACATCCAGGGATTGCTCCCACACTAAGGATGCCAGTACTAAAAGCTATTGCTGGTCCTCACCCTCCCATGG
This sequence comes from Morus bassanus, assembly GCA_031468815.1. Lineage (NCBI taxonomy): Eukaryota > Metazoa > Chordata > Aves > Suliformes > Sulidae > Morus > Morus bassanus. The sequence goes on along the minus strand of CM062572.1, from coordinate 46,084,983 downwards.
CAACCCTTGCACAGACACAACAACACTGCGCCTCTGACATTAAAGAGACTCCCAAAACCCACAACGTTCGCACCCTCTCTCTCTAAATCATTTATGCCCAACACCACCTCCAAAATTGTGAATGTCTCGGGATTGCTCACACACAAAGGATGCCAGCACTAAAAGCTATTGCTGGTCCTCACCCTCCCATGGCAACCCTTCCACAGACACAACAACACTGCGCCTCTGACATTAAAGAGACTCCCAAAACCCACAACGTTCACTCCCTCTCTCTCTAAATCATTTTTGCCCGACACCAGCTCCAAAATTGTGAACGTCCAGGGATTGCTCCCACACTAAGGATGCCAGCACTAAAAGCTTTTGCTGGTCCTCACCCTCCCATGGCAACCCTTGCACAGACACAACAACACTGCGCCTCCGCCATTAAAGAGACTCCCAAAACCCACAACGTTCGCTCCCTCTCTCTCTAAATCATTTATGCCCGACACCAGCTCCAAAATTGTGAACGTCCAGGGATTGCTCCCACACAAAGGATGCCAGCACTAAAAGATATTGCTGGTCCTCACCCTCCCATGGCAACCCTTGCACAGACACAACAACACTGCGCCTCTGCCATTAAAGAGACTCCCAAAACCCACAACGTTCGCTCCCTCTCTGTCTAAATCTATTTTGCCCGACACCAGCTCCAAAATTGTGAACGTCCAGGGATTGCTCCCACACAAAGAATGCCAGCACTAAAAGATATTGCTGGTCCTCACCCTCCCATGGCAACCCTTGCACAGACACAACAACACTGCGCCTCTGACATTAAAGAGACTCCCAAAACCCACAACCTTCGCACCCTCTCTCTCTAAATCATTTATGCCCGACACCACCTCCAAAATTGTGAACATCCAGGGATTGCTCCCACACTAAGGATGCCAGCACTAAAAGATATTGCTGGTCCTCACCCTCCCATGGCAACCCTTGCACAGACACAACAACACTGCGCCTCTGCCATTAAAGAGACTCCCAAAACCCACAACGTTCGCACCCTCTCTCTCTAAATCATTTATGCCCGACACCAGCTCCAAAATTGTGAACGTCCAGGGATTGCTCCCACACAAAGAATGCCAGCACTAAAAGATATTGCTGGTCTTCACCCTCCCATGGCAACCCTTGCACAGACACAACACTGCGCCTCTGCCATTAAAGAGACTCCCAAAACCCACAACGTTCGCACCCTCTCTCTCTAAATCTTTTTTGCCCAACACCACATCCAGAATTGTGAACGTCCAGGGATTGCTCCCACACAAAGGATGCCAGTACTAAAAGCTGTTCCTGGTCCTCACCCTCCCATGGCAACCCTTTCACAGACACAACAACACTGCGCCTCTGCCATTAAAGAGACTCCCAAAACCCACAACGTTCGCACCCTCTCTCTCTAAATCATTTATGCCCGACACCAGCTCCAAAATTGTGAACATCCAGGGATTGCTCCCACACTAAGGATGCCAGTACTAAAAGCTATTGCTGGTCCTCACCCTCCCATGGCAACCCTTGCACAGACACAACAACACTGCGCCTCTGCCATTAAAGAGACTCCCAAAACCCACAACGTTCGCACCCTCTCTCTCACTCATTTTTGCCCGACACCACCTCCAAAATTGTGAACGTCCAGGGATTGCTCCCACACAAAGAATGCCAGCACTAAAAGATATTGCTGGTCTTCACCCTCCCATGGCAACCCTTGCACAGACACAACACTGCGCCTCTGCCATTAAAGAGACTCCCAAAACCCACAACGTTCGCACCCTCTCTCTCTAAATCTTTTTTGCCCAACACCACATCCAGAATTGTGAACGTCCAGGGATTGCTCCCACACAAAGGATGCCAGCACTAAAAGATATTGCTGGTCCTCACCCTCCCATGGCAACCCTTGCACAGACACAACAACACTGCGCCTCTGCCATTAAAGAGACTCCCAAAACCCACAACGTTCGCACCCTCTCTCTCTAAATCATTTATGCCCGACACCAGCTCCAAAATTGTGAACGTCCAGGGATTGCTCCCACACAAAGGATGCCAGTACTAAAAGCTATTGCTGGTCCTCACCCTCCCATGGCAACCCTTGCACAGACACAACAACACTGCGCCTCTGACATTAAAGAGACTCCCAAAACCCACAACGTTCGCACCCTCTCTCTCTAAATCATTTATGCCCGACACCAGCTCCAAAATTGTGAACGTCCAGGGATTGCTCCCAAACAAAGGATGCCAGCACTAAAAGCTGTTGCTGGTCCTCACCCTCCCATGGCAACCCTTGCACAGACACAACAACACTGCGCCTCTGCCATTAAAGAGACTCCCAAAACCCACAACGTTCGCACCCTCTCCCTCACTCATTTTTGCACAACACCACCTCCAAAATTGTGAACGTCCAGGGATTGCTCCCACACAAAGGATGCCAGCACTAAAAGCTATTGCTGGTCCTCACCCTCCCATGGCAACCCTTGCACAGACACAACAACACTGCGCCTCTGACATTAAAGAGACTCCCAAAACCCACAACGTTCACTCCCTCTCTCTCTAAATCATTTTTGCCCGACACCAGCTCCAAAATTGTGAACGTCCAGGGATTGCTCCCACACTAAGGATGACAGCACTAAAAGCTATTGCTGGTCCTCACCCTCCCATGGCAACCCTTGCACAGACACAACAACACTGCGCCTCCGCCATTAAAGAGACTCCCAAAACCCACAACGTTCGCACCCTCTCTCTCATTCCTTTTTGCCCGACACCACCTCCAAAATTGTGAATGTCCAGGGATTGCTCCCACACAAAGAATGCCAGCACTAAAAGATATTGCTGGTCCTCACCCTCCCATGGCAACCCTTGCACAGACACAACAACACTGGGCCTCTGCCATTAAAGAGACTCCCAAAACGCACAATGTTCGCACCCTCTCTCTGAATCTTTTTTACCCGACACCAGCTCCAAAATTGTGAACGTCCAGGGATTGCTCCCACACAAAGGATGCCAGCACTAAAAGATATTGCTGGTCCTCACCCTCCCATGGCAACCCTTGCACAGACACAACAACACTGCGCCTCTGCCATTAAAGAGACTCCCAAAACCCACAACGTTCGCACCCTCTCTCTCTAAGTCATTTCTGCCCAACACCACCTCCAAAATTGTGAATGTCCAGGGATTGCTCCCACACTAAGGATGCCAGCACTAAAAGCTGTTGCTGGTCCTCACCCTCCCATGGCAACCCTTGCACAGACACAACAACACTGCGCCTCTGACATTAAAGAGACTCCCAAAACGCACAATGGTCGCACCCTCTCTCTGAATCTTTTTTACCCGACACCAGCTCCAAAATTGTGAACGTCCAGGGATTGCTCCCACACAAAGGATGCCAGCACTAAAAGATATTGCTGGTCCTCACCCTCCCATGGCAACCCTTGCACAGACACAACAACACTGCGCCTCTGCCATTAAAGAGACTCCCAAAACCCACAACGTTCGCACCCTCTCTCTCTAAATCATTTATGCCCGACACCAGCTCCAAAATTGTGAACGTCCAGGGATTGCTCCCACACAAAGGATGCCAGTACTAAAAGCTATTGCTGGTCCTCACCCTCCCATGGCAACCCTTGCACAGACACAACAACACTGCGCCTCTGCCATTAAAGAGACTCCCAAAACCCACAACGTTCGCACCCTCTCTCTCTAAATCATTTATGCCCGACACCAGCTCCAAAATTGTGAACGTCCAGGGATTGCTCCCACACTAAGGATGCCAGTACTAAAAGCTATTGCTGGTCCTCACCCTCCCATGGCAACCCTTCCACAGACACAACAACACTGCGCCTCTGACATTAAAGAGACTCCCAAAACCCACAACGTTCGCACCCTCTCTCTCACTCATTTTTGCCCGACACCACCTCCAAAATTGTGAACGTCCAGGGATTGCTCCCACACAAAGGATGCCAGCACTAAAAGATATTGCTGGTCCTCACCCTCCCATGGCAACCCTTGCACAGACACATCAACACTGGGCCTCTGCCATTAAAGAGACTCCCAAAACCCACAACGTTCGCACCCTCTCTCTCTAAATCATTTATGCCCGACACCAGCTCCAAAATTGTGAACGTCCAGGGATTGCTCCCACACAAAGGATGCCAGTACTAAAAGATATTGCTGGTCCTCACCCTCCCATGGCAACCCTTGCACAGACACAACAACACTGCGCCTCTGCCATTAAAGAGACTCCCAAAACCCACAACGTTCGCACCCTCTCTCTCTAAATCATTTATGCCCAACACCACCTCCAAAATTGTGAACGTCCAGGGATTGCTCCCACACAAAGGATGCCAGTACTAAAAGATATTGCTGGTCCTCACCCTCCCATGGCAACCCTTGCACAGACACAACAACACTGCGCCTCTGACATTAAAGAGACTCCCAAAACCCACAACGTTCGCACCCTCTCTATCTAAATCATTTATGCCCGACACCACCTCCAAAATTGTGAACGTCCAGGGATTGCTCCCACACAAAGGATGCCAGTACTAAAAGCTATTGCTGGTCCTCACCCTCCCATGGCAACCCTTCCACAGACACAACAACACTGCGCCTCTGCCATTAAAGAGACTCCCAAAACCCACAACGTTCGCACCCTCTCTCTCACTCATTTTTGCCCGACACCACCTCCAAAATTGTGAACGTCCAGGGATTGCTCCCACACAAAGGATGCCAGCACTAAAAGATATTGCTGGTCCTCACCCTCCCATGGCAACCCTTGCACAGACACAACAACACTGCGCCTCTGCCATTAAAGAGACTCCCAAAACCCACAACGTTCGCACCCTCTCTCTCTAAATCATTTATGCCCAACACCACCTCCAAAATTGTGAACGTCCAGAGATTGCTCCCACACAAAGAATGCCAGCACTAAAAGCTATTGCTGGTCCTCACCCTCCCATGGCAACCCTTCCACAGACACAACAACACTGCGCCTCTGCCATTAAAGAGACTCCCAAAACCCACAACGTTCGCACCCTCTCTCTCTAAATCGTTTCTGCCCGACACCAGCTCCAAAATTGTGAACGTCCAGGGATTGCTCCCACACTAAGGATGCCAGCACTAAAAGCTTTTGCTGGTCCTCACCCTCCCATGGCAACCCTTGCACAGACACAACAACACTGCGCCTCTGCCATTAAAGAGACTCCCAAAACCCACAACCTTCGCACCCTCTCTCTCTAAATCGTTTCTGCCCGACACCAGCTCCAAAATTGTGAACGTCCAGGGATTGCTCCCACACAAAGGATGCCAGCACTAAAAGATATTGCTGGTCCTCACCCTCCCATGGCAACCCTTGCACAGACACAACAACACTGCGCCTCTGCCATTAAAGAGACTCCCAAAACCCACAACCTTCGCACCCTCTCTCTCTAAATCGTTTCTGCCCGACACCAGCTCCAAAATTGTGAACGTCCAGGGATTGCTCCCACACAAAGGATGCCAGCACTAAAAGCTGTTGCTGGTCCTCACCCTCCCATGGCAACCCTTGCACAGACACACCAACACTGCGCCTCTGCCATTAAAGAGACTCCCAAAACCCACAACGTTCGCACCCTCTCTCTCACTCATTTTTGCCCAACACCACCTCCAAAATTGTGAACGTCCAGGGATTGCTCCCACACAAAGGATGCCAGCACTAAAAGATATTGCTGGTCCTCACCCTCCCATGGCAACCCTTGCACAGACACAACAACACTGCGCCTCTGCCATTAAAGAGACTCCCAAAACCCACAACGTTCGCACCCTCTCTCTCTAAGTCATTTCTGCCCAACACCACCTCCAAAATTGTGAATGTCCAGGGATTGCTCCCACACTAAGGATGCCAGCACTAAAAGCTGTTGCTGGTCCTCACCCTCCCATGGCAACCCTTGCACAGACACAACAACACTGCGCCTCTGACATTAAAGAGACTCCCAAAACCCGCAACGTTCGCACCCTCTCTCTCTAAATCATTTCTGCCCGACACCAGCTCCAAAATTGTGAATGTCCAGGGATTGCTCCCACACAAAGGATGCCAGCACTAAAAGATATTGCTGGTCCTCACCCTCCCATGGCAACCCTTTCACAGACACAACAACACTGCGCCTCTGCCATTAAAGAGACTCCCAAAACCCACAACGTTCGCACCCTCTCTCTCTAAATCATTTATGCCCGACACCAGCTCCAAAATTGTGAACGTCCAGGGATTGCTCCCACACAAAGGATGCCAGTACTAAAAGCTGTTCCTGGTCCTCACCCTCCCATGGCAACCCTTGCACAGACACAACAACACTGCGCCTCTGACATTAAAGAGACTCCCAAAACCCACAACGTTCGCACCCTCTCTCTCTAAATCATTTATGCCCGACACCAGCTCCAAAATTGTGAACGTCCAGGGATTGCTCCCACACTAAGGATGCCAGTACTAAAAGCTATTGCTGGTCCTCACCCTCCCATGGCAACCCTTGCACAGACACAACAACACTGCGCCTCTGACATTAAAGAGACTCCCAAAACCCACAACGTTCGCACCCTCTCTCTCACTCATTTTTGCCCGACACCACCTCCAAAATTGTGAACGTCCAGGGATTGCTCCCACACAAAGGATGCCAGCACTAAAAGATATTGCTGGTCCTCACCCTCCCATGGCAACCCTTGCACAGACACAACAACACTGCGCCTCTGCCATTAAAGAGACTCCCAAAACCCACAACGTTCGCACCCTCTCTCTCTAAATCATTTATGCCCGACACCAGCTCCAAAATTGTGAACGTCCAGGGATTGCTCCCACACAAAGGATGCCAGTACTAAAAGCTATTGCTGGTCCTCACCCTCCCATGGCAACCCTTGCACAGACACAACAACACTGCGCCTCTGCCATTAAAGAGACTCCCAAAACCCACAACCTTCGCACCCTCTCTCTCTAAATCATTTATGCCCGACACCAGCTCCAAAATTGTGAACGTCCAGGGATTGCTCCCACACAAAGGATGCCAGCACTAAAAGCTGTTGCTGGTCCTCACCCTCCCATGGCAACCCTTGCACAGACACAACAACACTGCGCCTCTGCCATTAAAGAGACTCCCAAAACCCACAACGTTCGCACCCTCTCCCTCACTCATTTTTGCCCAACACCACCTCCAAAATTGTGAACGTCCAGGGATTGCTCCCACACAAAGGATGACAGCACTAAAAGCTATTGCTGGTCCTCACCCTCCCATGGCAACCCTTGCACAGACACAACAACACTGCGCCTCTGACATTAAAGAGACTCCCAAAACCCACAACGTTCACTCCCTCTCTCTCTAAATCTTTTTTGCCCGACACCAGCTCCAAAATTGTGAACGTCCAGGGATTGCTCCCGCACTAAGGATGACAGCACTAAAAGCTATTGCTGGTCCTCACCCTCCCATGGCAACCCTTGCACAGACACAACAACACTGCGCCTCCGCCATTAAAGAGACTCCCAAAACCCACAACGTTCGCACCCTCTCTCTCATTCCTTTTTGCCCGACACCACCTCCAAAATTGTGAATGTCCAGGGATTGCTCCCACACAAAGAATGCCAGCACTAAAAGATATTGCTGGTCCTCACCCTCCCATGGCAACCCTTGCACAGACACAACAACACTGGGCCTCTGCCATTAAAGAGACTCCCAAAACGCACAACGTTCGCACCCTCTCTCTGAATCTTTTTTACCCGACACCAGCTCCAAAATTGTGAACGTCCAGGGATTGCTCCCACACAAAGGATGCCAGCACTAAAAGATATTGCTGGTCCTCACCCTCCCATGGCAACCCTTGCACAGACACAACAACACTGGGCCTCTGCCATTAAAGAGCCTCCCAAAACCCACAACGTTCGCACCCTCTCTCTCTAAGTCATTTCTGCCCAACACCACCTCCAAAATTGTGAATGTCCAGGGATTGCTCCCACACTAAGGATGCCAGCACTAAAAGCTGTTGCTGGTCCTCACCCTCCCATGGCAACCCTTGCACAGACACACCAACACTGCGCCTCTGCCATTAAAGAGACTCCCAAAACCCACAATGTTCGCACCCTCTCTCTGAATCTTTTTTACCCGACACCAGCTCCAAAATTGTGAACGTCCAGGGATTGCTCCCACACAAAGGATGCCAGCACTAAAAGATATTGCTGGTCCTCACCCTCCCATGGCAACCCTTGCACAGACACAACAACACTGCGCCTCTGCCATTAAAGAGACTCCCAAAACCCACAACGTTCGCACCCTCTCTCTCTAAATCATTTATGCCCGACACCAGCTCCAAAATTGTGAACGTCCAGGGATTGCTCCCACACAAAGGATGCCAGTACTAAAAGATATTGCTGGTCCTCACCCTCCCATGGCAACCCTTGCACAGACACAACAACACTGCGCCTCTGCCATTAAAGAGACTCCCAAAACCCACAACGTTCGCACCCTCTCTCTCTAAATCATTTATGCCCGACACCAGCTCCAAAATTGTGAACGTCCAGGGATTGCTCCCACACTAAGGATGCCAGTACTAAAAGCTATTGCTGGTCCTCACCCTCCCATGGCAACCCTTGCACAGACACAACAACACTGCGCCTCTGCCATTAAAGAGACTCCCAAAACCCACAACGTTCGCACCCTCTCTCTCTAAATCATTTATGCCCGACACCAGCTCCAAAATTGTGAACGTCCAGGGATTGCTCCCACACTAAGGATGCCAGTACTAAAAGCTATTGCTGGTCCTCACCCTCCCATGGCAACCCTTCCACAGACACAACAACACTGCGCCTCTGACATTAAAGAGACTCCCAAAACCCACAACGTTCGCACCCTCTCTCTCACTCATTTTTGCCCGACACCACCTCCAAAATTGTGAACGTCCAGGGATTGCTCCCACACAAAGGATGCCAGCACTAAAAGATATTGCTGGTCCTCACCCTCCCATGGCAACCCTTGCACAGACACAACAACACTGCGCCTCTGACATTAAAGAGACTCCCAAAACCCACAACGTTCGCACCCTCTCTCTCTAAATCATTTATGCCCGACACCAGCTCCAAAATTGTGAACGTCCAGGGATTGCTCCCACACAAAGGATGCCAGTACTAAAAGCTATTGCTGGTCCTCACCCTCCCATGGCAACCCTTGCACAGACACAACAACACTGCGCCTCTGCCATTAAAGAGACTCCCAAAACCCACAACGTTCGCACCCTCTCTCTCTAAATCATTTATGCCCGACACCAGCTCCAAAATTGTGAACGTCCAGGGATTGCTCCCACACAAAGGATGCCAGCACTAAAAGCTGTTGCTGGTCCTCACCCTCCCATGGCAACCCTTGCACAGACACAACAACACTGGGCCTCTGCCATTAAAGAGACTCCCAAAACCCACAACGTTCGCACCCTCTCTCTCTAACTCATTTTTGCCCAACACCACCTCCAAAATTGTGAACGTCCAGGGATTGCTCCCACACAAAGGATGCCAGCACTAAAAGCTATTGCTGGTCCTCACCCTCCCATGGCAACCCTTGCACAGACACAACAACACTGCGCCTCTGCCATTAAAGAGACTCCCAAAACCCACAACGTTCACTCCCTCTCTCTCTAAATCATTTTTGCCCGACACCAGCTCCAAAATTGTGAACGTCCAGGGATTGCTCCCACACTAAGGATGACAGCACTAAAAGCTATTGCTGGTCCTCACCCTCCCATGGCAACCCTTGCACAGACACAACAACACTGCGCCTCCGCCATTAAAGAGACTCCCAAAACCCACAACGTTCGCACCCTCTCTCTCATTCCTTTTTGCCCGACACCACCTCCAAAATTGTGAATGTCCAGGGATTGCTCCCACACAAAGAATGCCAGCACTAAAAGATATTGCTGGTCCTCACCCTCCCATGGCAACCCTTGCACAGACACAACAACACTGGGCCTCTGCCATTAAAGAGACTCCCAAAACGCACAACGTTCGCACCCTCTCTCTGAATCTTTTTTACCCGACACCAGCTCCAAAATTGTGAACGTCCAGGGATTGCTCCCACACAAAGGATGCCAGCACTAAAAGATATTGCTGGTCCTCACCCTCCCATGGCAACCCTTGCACAGACACAACAACACTGCGCCTCTGACATTAAAGAGACTCCCAAAACCCACAACGTTCGCACCCTCTCTCTCTAAGTCATTTCTGCCCAACACCACCTCCAAAATTGTGAATGTCCAGGGATTGCTCCCACACTAAGGATGCCAGCACTAAAAGCTGTTGCTGGTCCTCACCCTCCCATGGCAACCCTTGCACAGACACACCAACACTGCGCCTCTGACATTAAAGAGACTCCCAAAACGCACAATGTTCGCACCCTCTCTCTGAATCTTTTTTACCCGACACCAGCTCCAAAATTGTGAACGTCCAGGGATTGCTCCCACACAAAGGATGCCAGCACTAAAAGATATTGCTGGTCCTCACCCTCCCATGGCAACCCTTGCACAGACACAACAACACTGCGCCTCTGCCATTAAAGAGACTCCCAAAACCCACAACGTTCGCACCCTCTCTCTCTAAATCATTTATGCCCGACACCAGCTCCAAAATTGTGAACGTCCAGGGATTGCTCCCACACAAAGGATGCCAGTACTAAAAGATATTGCTGGTCCTCACCCTCCCATGGCAACCCTTCCACAGACACAACAACACTGCGCCTCTGCCATTAAAGAGACTCCCAAAACCCACAACGTTCGCACCCTCTCTCTCTAAATCATTTATGCCCGACACCAGCTCCAAAATTGTGAACGTCCAGGGATTGCTCCCACACTAAGGATGCCAGTACTAAAAGCTATTGCTGGTCCTCACCCTCCCATGGCAACCCTTCCACAGACACAACACTGCGCCTCTGACATTAAAGAGACTCCCAAAACCCACAACGTTCGCACCCTCTCTCTCACTCATTTTTGCCCGACACCACCTCCAAAATTGTGAACGTCCAGGGATTGCTCCCACACAAAGGATGCCAGCACTAAAAGATATTGCTGGTCCTCACCCTCCCATGGCAACCCTTGCACAGACACATCAACACTGGGCCTCTGCCATTAAAGAGACTCCCAAAACCCACAACGTTCGCACCCTCTCTCTCTAAATCATTTATGCCCGACACCAGCTCCAAAATTGTGAACGTCCAGGGATTGCTCCCACACAAAGGATGCCAGTACTAAAAGATATTGCTGGTCCTCACCCTCCCATGGCAACCCTTGCACAGACACAACAACACTGCGCCTCTGCCATTAAAGAGACTCCCAAAACCCACAACGTTCGCACCCTCTCTCTCTAAATCATTTATGCCCAACACCACCTCCAAAATTGTGAACGTCCAGGGATTGCTCCCACACAAAGGATGCCAGTACTAAAAGATATTGCTGGTCCTCACCCTCCCATGGCAACCCTTGCACAGACACAACAACACTGCGCCTCTGCCATTAAAGAGACTCCCAAAACCCACAACGTTCGCACCCTCTCTATCTAAATCATTTATGCCCGACACCATCTCCAAAATTGTGAACGTCCAGGGATTGCTCCCACACAAAGGATGCCAGTACTAAAAGCTATTGCTGGTCCTCACCCTCCCATGGCAACCCTTCCACAGACACAACAACACTGCGCCTCTGCCATTAAAGAGACTCCCAAAACCCACAACGTTCGCACCCTCTCTCTCACTCATTTTTGCCCGACACCACCTCCAAAATTGTGAACGTCCAGGGATTGCTCCCACACAAAGGATGCCAGCACTAAAAGATATTGCTGGTCCTCACCCTCCCATGGCAACCCTTGCACAGACACAACAACACTGCGCCTCTGCCATTAAAGAGACTCCCAAAACCCACAACGTTCGCACCCTCTCTCTCTAAATCATTTATGCCCGACACCAGCTCCAAAATTGTGAACGTCCAGGGATTGCTCCCACACAAAGGATGCCAGTACTAAAAGATATTGCTGGTCCTCACCCTCCCATGGCAACCCTTGCACAGACACAACAACACTGCGCCTCTGCCATTAAAGAGACTCCCAAAACCCACAACGTTCGCACCCTCTCTCTCTAAATCATTTATGCCCGACACCAGCTCCAAAATTGTGAACGTCCAGGGATTGCTCCCACACTAAGGATGCCAGCACTAAAAGCTTTTGCTGGTCCTCACCCTCCCATGGCAACCCTTCCACAGACACAACAACACTGGGCCTCTGCCATTAAAGAGACTCCCAAAACCCACAACCTTCGCACCCTCTCTCTCTAAATCGTTTCTGCCCGACACCAGCTCCAAAATTGTGAACGTCCAGGGATTGCTCCCACACAAAGGATGCCAGCACTAAAAGATATTGCTGGTCCTCACCCTCCCATGGCAACCCTTGCACAGACACAACAACACTGCGCCTCTGACATTAAAGAGACTCCCAAAACCCACAACGTTCGCACCCTCTCTCTCTAAATCGTTTCTGCCCGACACCAGCTCCAAAATTGTGAACGTCCAGGGATTGCTCCCACACAAAGGATGCCAGCACGAAAAGCTCTTGCTGGTCCTCACCCTCCCATGGCAACCCTTGCACAGACACACCAACACTGCGCCTCTGCCATTAAAGAGACTCCCAAAACCCACAACGTTCGCACCCTCTCTCTCACTCATTTTTGCCCGACACCACCTCCAAAATTGTGAACGTCCAGGGATTGCTCCCACACAAAGGATGCCAGCACTAAAAGATATTGCTGGTCCTCACCCTCCCATGGCAACCCTTGCACAGACACAACAACACTGCGCCTCTGCCATTAAAGAGACTCCCAAAACCCACAACGTTCGCACCCTCTCTCTCTAAATCATTTCTGCCCAACACCACCTCCAAAATTGTGAATGTCCAGGGATTGCTCCCACACAAAGGATGCCAGCACTAAAAGCTATTGCTGGTCCTCACCCTCCCATGGCAACCCTTGCACAGACACAACAACACTGCGCCTCTGACATTAAAGAGACTCCCAAAACCCACAACGTTCGCACCCTCTCTATCTAAATCATTTATGCCCGACACCACCTCCAAAATTGTGAACGTCCAGGGATTGCTCCCACACAAAGGATGCCAGTACTAAAAGCTGTTCCTGGTCCTCACCCTCCCATGGCAACCCTTGCACAGACACAACAACACTGCGCCTCTGCCATTAAAGAGACTCCCAAAACCCACAACGTTCGCACCCTCTCTCTCTAAATCATTTATGCCCGACACCAGCTCCAAAATTGTGAACGTCCAGGGATTGCTCCCACACTAAGGATGCCAGTACTAAAAGCTATTGCTGGTCCTCACCCTCCCATGGCAACCCTTCCACAGACACAACAACACTGCGCCTCTGACATTAAAGAGACTCCCAAAACCCACAACGTTCGCACCCTCTCTCTCACTCATTTTTGCCCGACACCACCTCCAAAATTGTGAACGTCCAGGGATTGCTCCCACACAAAGGATGCCAGCACTAAAAGATATTGCTGGTCCTCACCCTCCCATGGCAACCCTTGCACAGACACATCAACACTGGGCCTCTGCCATTAAAGAGACTCCCAAAACCCACAACGTTCGCACCCTCTCTCTCTAAATCATTTATGCCCGACACCACCTCCAAAATTGTGAACATCCAGGGATTGCTCCCACACTAAGGATGCCAGTACTAAAAGCTATTGCTGGTCCTCACCCTCCCATGGCAACCCTTGCACAGACACACCAACACTGCGCCTCTGACATTAAAGAGACTCCCAAAACCCACAACGTTCGCACCCTCTCCCTCACTCATTTTTGCCCAACACCACCTCCAAAATTGTGAACGTCCAGGGATTGCTCCCACACAAAGGATGCCAGCCCTAAAAGCTGTTGCTGGTCCTCACCCTCCCATGGCAACCCTTGCACAGACACACCAACACTGCGCCTCTGCCATTAAAGAGACTCCCAAAACCCACAACGTTCGCACCCTCTCTCTCACTCATTTTTGCCCAACACCACCTCCAAAATTGTGAACGTCCAGGGATTGCTCCCACACTAAGGATGCCAGCACTAAAAGCTTTTGCTGGTCCTCACCCTCCCATGGCAACCCTTCCACAGACACAACAACACTGCGCCTCTGCCATTAAAGAGACTCCCAAAACCCACAACCTTCGCACCCTCTCTCTCTAAATCGTTTCTGCCCGACACCACCTCCAAAATTGTGAACGTCCAGGGATTGCTCCCACACAAAGGATGCCAGCACTAAAAGATATTGCTGGTCCTCACCCTCCCATGGCAACCCTTGCACAGACACACCAACACTGCGCCTCTGCCATTAAAGAGACTCCCAAAACCCACAACGTTCGCACCCTCTCTCTCTAAATCGTTTCTGCCCGACACCAGCTCCAAAATTGTGAACGTCCAGGGATTGCTCCCACACAAAGGATGCCAGCACTAAAAGCTGTTGCTGGTCCTCACCCTCCCATGGCAACCCTTCCACAGACACACCAACACTGCGCCTCTGCCATTAAAGAGACTCCCAAAACCCACAACGTTCGCACCCTCTCTCTCACTCATTTTTGCCCAACACCACCTCCAAAATTGTGAACGTCCAGGGATTGCTCCCACACAAAGGATGCCAGCACTAAAAGATATTGCTGGTCCTCACCCTCCCATGGCAACCCTTGCACAGACACAACAACACTGCGCCTCTGCCATTAAAGAGACTCCCAAAACCCACAACGTTCGCACCCTCTCTCTCTAAGTCATTTCTGCCCAACACCACCTCCAAAATTGTGAATGTCCAGGGATTGCTCCCACACAAAGGATGCCAGTACTAAAAGATATTGCTGGTCCTCACCCTCCCATGGCAACCCTTGCACAGACACAACAACACTGCGCCTCTGCCATTAAAGAGACTCCCAAAACCCACAACGTTCGCACCCTCTCTCTCTAAATCATTTATGCCCGACACCATCTCCAAAATTGTGAACGTCCAGGGATTGCTCCCACACAAAGGATGCCAGTACTAAAAGCTGTTCCTGGTCCTCACCCTCCCATGGCAACCCTTGCACAGACACAACAACACTGCGCCTCTGCCATTAAAGAGACTCCCAAAACCCACAACGTTCGCACCCTCTCTCTCTAAATCATTTATGCCCGACACCAGCTCCAAAATTGTGAACGTCCAGGGATTGCTCCCACACTAAGGATGCCAGTACTAAAAGCTATTGCTGGTCCTCACCCTCCCATGGCAACCCTTCCACAGACACAACAACACTGCGCCTCTGACATTAAAGAGACTCCCAAAACCCACAACGTTCGCACCCTCTCTCTCACTCATTTTTGCCCGACACCACCTCCAAAATTGTGAACGTCCAGGGATTGCTCCCACACAAAGGATGCCAGCACTAAAAGATATTGCTGGTCCTCACCCTCCCATGGCAACCCTTGCACAGACACATCAACACTGGGCCTCTGCCATTAAAGAGACTCCCAAAACCCACAACGTTCGCACCCTCTCTCTCTAAATCATTTATGCCCGACACCAGCTCCA
The DNA here is from genome assembly GCA_031468815.1 of Morus bassanus. NCBI lineage: Eukaryota > Metazoa > Chordata > Aves > Suliformes > Sulidae > Morus > Morus bassanus. The sequence continues at coordinate 46,069,378 of CM062572.1, read as the reverse complement.
AAATTGTGAACGTCCAGGGATTGCTCCCACACAAAGGATGCCAGTACTAAAAGCTGTTCCTGGTCCTCACCCTCCCATGGCAACCCTTGCACAGACACAACAACACTGCGCCTCTGCCATTAAAGAGACTCCCAAAACCCACAACGTTCGCACCCTCTCTCTCTAAATCATTTATGCCCGACACCACCTCCAAAATTGTGAACATCCAGGGATTGCTCCCACACTAAGGATGCCAGTACTAAAAGCTATTGCTGGTCCTCACCCTCCCATGGCAACCCTTGCACAGACACACCAACACTGCGCCTCTGACATTAAAGAGACTCCCAAAACCCACAACGTTCGCACCCTCTCTCTCTAAGTCATTTCTGCCCAACACCACCTCCAAAATTGTGAATGTCCAGGGATTGCTCCCACAATAAGGATGCCAGCACTAAAAGCTGTTGCTGGTCCTCACCCTCCCATGGCAACCCTTGCACAGACACAACAACACTGCGCCTCTGACATTAAAGAGACTCCCAAAACCCGCAACGTTCGCACCCTCTCTCTCTAAATCATTTCTGCCCGACACCACCTCCAAAATTGTGAATGTCCAGGGATTGCTCCCACACAAAACATGCCAGCACTAAAAGATATTGCTGGTCCTCACCCTCCCATGGCAACCCTTGCACAGACACAACAACACTGCGCCTCTGACATTAAAGAGACTCCCAAAACCCACAACGTTCGCACCCTCTCTCTCTAAATCATTTATGCCCGACACCAGCTCCAAAATTGTGAACGTCCAGGGATTGCTCCCACACAAAGGATGCCAGTACTAAAAGATATTGCTGGTCCTCACCCTCCCATGGCAACCCTTGCACAGACACAACAACACTGCGCCTCTGCCATTAAAGAGACTCCCAAAACCCACAACGTTCGCACCCTCTCTCTCTAAATCATTTATGCCCGACACCAGCTCCAAAATTGTGAACGTCCAGGGATTGCTCCCACACTAAGGATGCCAGTACTAAAAGCTATTGCTGGTCCTCACCCTCCCATGGCAACCCTTCCACAGACACAACAACACTGCGCCTCTGACATTAAAGAGACTCCCAAAACCCGCAACGTTCGCACCCTCTCTCTCACTCATTTTTGCCCGACACCACCTCCAAAATTGTGAACGTCCAGGGATTGCTCCCACACTAAGGATGCCAGCACTAAAAGATATTGCTGGTCCTCACCCTCCCATGGCAACCCTTGCACAGACACATCAACACTGGGCCTCTGCCATTAAAGAGACTCCCAAAACCCACAACGTTCGCACCCTCTCTCTCTAAATCATTTATGCCCGACACCAGCTCCAAAATTGTGAACGTCCAGGGATTGCTCCCACACAAAGGATGCCAGTACTAAAAGCTGTTCCTGGTCCTCACCCTCCCATGGCAACCCTTGCACAGACACAACAACACTGCGCCTCTGCCATTAAAGAGACTCCCAAAACCCACAACGTTCGCACCCTCTCTCTCTAAATCATTTATGCCCGACACCAGCTCCAAAATTGTGAACATCCAGGGATTGCTCCCACACTAAGGATGCCAGTACTAAAAGCTATTGCTGGTCCTCACCCTCCCATGGCAACCCTTGCACAGACACACCAACACTGCGCCTCTGACATTAAAGAGACTCCCAAAACCCACAACGTTCGCACCCTCTCCCTCACTCATTTTTGCCCAACACCACCTCCAAAATTGTGAATGTCTAGGGATTGCTCACACACAAAGGATGCCAGCCCTAAAAGCTATTGCTGGTCCTCACCCTCCCATGGCAACCCTTCCACAGACACAACAACACTGCGCCTCTGACATTAAAGAGACTCCCAAAACCCACAACGTTAACTCCCTCTCTCTCTAAATCATTTTTGCCCGACACCAGCTCCAAAATTGTGAACGTCCAGGGATTGCTCCCACACTAAGGATGACAGCACTAAAAGCTATTGCTGGTCCTCACCCTCCCATGGCAACCCTTGCACAGACACAACAACACTGCGCCTCCGCCATTAAAGAGACTCCCAAAACCCACAACGTTCGCTCCCTCTCTCTCTAAATCATTTATGCCCGACACCACCTCCAAAATTGTGAATGTCCAGGGATTGCTCCCACACAAAGAATGCCAGCACTAAAAGATATTGCTGGTCCTCACCCTCCCATGGCAACCCTTGCACAGACACAACAACACTGCGCCTCTGCCATTAAAGAGACTCCCAAAACCCACAACGTTCGCTCCCTCTCTGTCTAAATCTATTTTGCCCGACACCAGCTCCAAAATTGTGAACGTCCAGGGATTGCTCCCACACAAAGAATGCCAGCACTAAAAGATATTGCTGGTCCTCACCCTCCCATGGCAACCTTTGCACAGACACAACAACACTGCGCCTCTGACATTAAAGAGACTCCCAAAACCCGCAACGTTCGCACCCTCTCTCTCTAAATCATTTATGCCCGACACCACCTCCAAAATTGTGAACGTCCAGGGATTGCTCCCACACAAAACATGCCAGCACTAAAAGCTATTGCTGGTCCTCACCCTCCCATGGCAACCCTTCCACAGACACAACAACACTGCGCCTCTGCCATTAAAGAGACTCCCAAAACCCACAACGTTCGCACCCTCTCTCTCTAAATCTTTTTTGCCCAACACCACATCCAGAATTGTGAACGTCCAGGGATTGCTCCCACACAAAGGATGCCAGCACTAAAAGATATTGCTGGTCCTCACCCTCCCATGGCAACCCTTGCACAGACACAACAACACTGCGCCTCTGCCATTAAAGAGACTCCCAAAACCCACAACGTTCGCACCCTCTCTCTCTAAATCATTTATGCCCGACACCAGCTCCAAAATTGTGAACATCCAGGGATTGCTCCCACACTAAGGATGCCAGTACTAAAAGCTATTGCTGGTCCTCACCCTCCCATGGCAACCCTTGCACAGACACAACAACACTGCGCCTCTGCCATTAAAGAGACTCCCAAAACCCACAACGTTCGCACCCTCTCTCTCACTCATTTTTGCCCGACACCACCTCCAAAATTGTGAACGTCCAGGGATTGCTCCCACACAAAGGATGCCAGCACTAAAAGCTGTTGCTGGTCCTCACCCTCCCATGGCAACCCTTGCACAGACACAACAACACTGCGCCTCTGCCATTAAAGAGACTCCCAAAACCCACAACGTTCGCACCCTCTCCCTCACTCATTTTTGCCCAACACCACCTCCAAAATTGTGAATGTCTAGGGATTGCTCCCACACAAAGGATGCCAGCACTAAAAGCTATTGCTGGTCCTCACCCTCCCATGGCAACCCTTGCACAGACACAACAACACTGCGCCTCTGCCATTAAAGAGACTCCCAAAACCCACAACGTTCACTCCCTCTCTCTCTAAATCTATTTTGCCCGACACCATCTCCAAAATTGTGAACGTCCAGGGATTGCTCCCACACAAAGAATGCCAGCACTAAAAGATATTGCTGGTCCTCACCCTCCCATGGCAACCCTTGCACAGACACAACAACACTGCGCCTCTGCCATTAAAGAGACTCCCAAAACCCACAACGTTCGCACCCTCTCTCTCTAAAACATTTCTGCCCGACACCACATCCAGAATTGTGAATGTCCAGGGATTGCTCCCACACTAAGGATGCCAGCACGAAAAGCTCTTGCTGGTCCTCACCCTCCCATGGCAACCCTTGCACAGACACAACAACACTGGGCCTCTGCCATTAAAGAGACTCCCAAAACCCACAACGTTCTCTCCCTCTCTCTCTAAATCTGTTTTGCCCGACACCAGCTCCAAATTGTGAACGTCCAGGGATTGCTCCCACACAAAGGGTGCCAGAACTAAAAGCTGTTGCTGTTCCTCACCCTCCCATGGCAACCCTTCCACAGACACAACAACACTGCGCCTCTGCCATTAAAGAGACTCCCAAAACCCACAACGTTCACATCCTCTCTCTCTAAATCGTTTCTGCCCGACACCACCTCCAAAACTGTGAACGTCCAGGGATTGCTCCCACACAAAGGATGCCAGCACTAAAAGATATTGCTGGTCCTCACCCTCCCATGGCAACCCTTGCACAGACACATCAACACTGGGCCTCTGCCATTAAAGAGACTCCCAAAACCCACAACGTTCGCACCCTCTCTCTCTAAATCATTTATGCCCGACACCACCTCCAAAATTGTGAACGTCCAGGGATTGCTCCCACACAAAGGATGCCAGTACTAAAAGATATTGCTGGTCCTCACCCTCCCATGGCAACCCTTGCACAGACACAACAACACTGCGCCTCCGCCATTAAAGAGACTCCCAAAACCCACAACGTTCGCACCCTCTCTCTAAATCATTTTTTCCCAACACCACCTCCAAAATTGTGAACGTCCAGGGATTGCTCCCACACAAAGGATGCCAGCACTAAAAGATATTGCTGGTCCTCACCCTCCCATGGCAACCCTTGCACAGACACACCAACACTGCGCCTCTGCCATTAAAGAGACTCCCAAAACCCACAACGTTCGCACCCTCTCTCTCTAAATCATTTATGCCCGACACCAGCTCCAAAATTGTGAACGTCCAGGGATTGCTCCCACACTAAGGATGACAGTACTAAAAGATATTGCTGGTCCTCACCCTCCCATGGCAACCCTTGCACAGACACAACAACACTGCGCCTCTGACATTAAAGAGACTCCCAAAACCCACAACGTTCGCACCCTCTCTCTCTAAATCATTTATGCCCAACACCACCTCCAAAATTGTGAACGTCCAGAGATTGCTCCCACACAAAGAATGCCAGTATCAAAAGCTATTGCTGGTCCTCACCCTCCCATGGCAACCCTTCCACAGACACAACAACACTGCGCCTCTGCCATTAAAGAGACTCCCAAAACCCACAACCTTCGCACCCTCTCTCTCTAAATCGTTTCTGCCCGAAACCAGCTCCAAAATTGTGAACGTCCAGGGATTGCTCCCACACTAAGGATGCCAGCACTAAAAGCTTTTGCTGGTCCTCACCCTCCCATGGCAACCCTTGCACAGACACAACAACACTGCGCCTCTGACATTAAAGAGACTCCCAAAACGCACAATGGTCGCACCCTCTCTCTGAATCTTTTTTACCCGACACCAGCTCCAAAATTGTGAACGTCCAGGGATTGCTCCCACACAAAGGATGCCAGCACTAAAAGATATTGCTGGTCCTCACCCTCCCATGGCAACCCTTGCACAGACACAACAACACTGCGCCTCTGCCATTAAAGAGACTCCCAAAACCCACAACGTTCGCACCCTCTCTCTCTAAATCGTTTCTGCCCGACACCAGCTCCAAAATTGTGAACGTCCAGGGATTGCTCCCACACAAAGGATGCCAGCACTAAAAGCTGTTGCTGGTCCTCACCCTCCCATGGCAACCCTTGCACAGACACACCAACACTGCGCCTCTGCCATTAAAGAGACTCCCAAAACCCACAACGTTCGCACCCTCTCTCTCTAAATCGTTTCTGCCCGACACCAGCTCCAAAATTGTGAACGTCCAGGGATTGCTCCCACACAAAGGATGCCAGCACTAAAAGCTGTTGCTGGTCCTCACCCTCCCATGGCAACCCTTGCACAGACACACCAACACTGCGCCTCTGCCATTAAAGAGACTCCCAAAACCCACAACGTTCGCACCCTCTCTCTCACTCATTTTTGCCCAACACCACCTCCAAAATTGTGAACGTCCAGGGATTGCTCCCACACAAAGGATGCCAGCACTAAAAGATATTGCTGGTCCTCACCCTCCCATGGCAACCCTTCCACAGACACAACAACACTGCGCCTCTGCCATTAAAGAGACTCCCAAAACCCACAACGTTCGCACCCTCTCTCTCTAAGTCATTTCTGCCCAACACCACCTCCAAAATTGTGAATGTCCAGGGATTGCTCCCACACTAAGGATGCCAGCACTAAAAGCTGTTGCTGGTCCTCACCCTCCCATGGCAACCCTTGCACAGACACAACAACACTGCGCCTCTGACATTAAAGAGACTCCCAAACCCGCAACGTTCGCACCCTCTCTCTCTAAATCATTTCTGCCCGACACCACCTCCAAAATTGTGAATGTCCAGGGATTGCTCCCACACAAAGGATGCCAGCACTAAAAGATATTGCTGGTCCTCACCCTCCCATGGCAACCCTTGCACAGACACAACAACACTGCGCCTCTGCCATTAAAGAGACTCCCAAAACCCACAACGTTCGCACCCTCTCTCTCTAAATCATTTCTGCCCAACACCACCTCCAAAATTGTGAACGTCCAGGGATTGCTCCCACACAAAGGATGCCAGTACTAAAAGATATTGCTGGTCCTCACCCTCCCATGGCAACCCTTGCACAGACACAACAACACTGCGCCTCTGCCATTAAAGAGACTCCCAAAACCCACAACGTTCGCACCCTCTCTCTCTAAATCATTTATGCCCGACACCAGCTCCAAAATTGTGAACGTCCAGGGATTGCTCCCACACTAAGGATGCCAGTACTAAAAGCTATTGCTGGTCCTCACCCTCCCATGGCAACCCTTCCACAGACACAACAACACTGCGCCTCTGACATTAAAGAGACTCCCAAAACCCACAACGTTCGCACCCTCTCTCTCACTCATTTTTGCCCAACACCACCTCCAAAATTGTGAACGTCCAGGGATTGCTCCCACACAAAGGATGCCAGCACTAAAAGATATTGCTGGTCCTCACCCTCCCATGGCAACCCTTGCACAGACACATCAACACTGGGCCTCTGACATTAAAGAGACTCCCAAAACCCACAACGTTCGCACCCTCTCTCTCTAAATCATTTATGCCCGACACCAGCTCCAAAATTGTGAACGTCCAGGGATTGCTCCCACACTAAGGATGCCAGTACTAAAAGCTGTTGCTGGTCCTCACCCTCCCATGGCAACCCTTGCACAGACACAACAACACTGCGCCTCTGACATTAAAGAGACTCCCAAACCCGCAACGTTCGCACCCTCTCTCTCTAAATCATTTCTGCCCGACACCACCTCCAAAATTGTGAATGTCCAGGGATTGCTCCCACACAAAGGATGCCAGCACTAAAAGATATTGCTGGTCCTCACCCTCCCATGGCAACCCTTGCACAGACACAACAACACTGCGCCTCTGCCATTAAAGAGACTCCCAAAACCCACAACGTTCGCACCCTCTCTCTCTAAATCATTTATGCCCGACACCAGCTCCAAAATTGTGAACGTCCAGGGATTGCTCCCACACAAAGGATGCCAGTACTAAAAGATATTGCTGGTCCTCACCCTCCCATGGCAACCCTTGCACAGACACAACAACACTGCGCCTCTGCCATTAAAGAGACTCCCAAAACCCACAACGTTCGCACCCTCTCTCTCTAAATCATTTATGCCCGACACCAGCTCCAAAATTGTGAACGTCCAGGGATTGCTCCCACACTAAGGATGCCAGTACTAAAAGCTATTGCTGGTCCTCACCCTCCCATGGCAACCCTTCCACAGACACAACAACACTGCGCCTCTGACATTAAAGAGACTCCCAAAACCCACAACGTTCGCACCCTCTCTCTCACTCATTTTTGCCCAACACCACCTCCAAAATTGTGAACGTCCAGGGATTGCTCCCACACAAAGGATGCCAGCACTAAAAGATATTGCTGGTCCTCACCCTCCCATGGCAACCCTTGCACAGACACATCAACACTGGGCCTCTGACATTAAAGAGACTCCCAAAACCCACAACGTTCGCACCCTCTCTCTCTAAATCATTTATGCCCGACACCAGCTCCAAAATTGTGAACGTCCAGGGATTGCTCCCACACTAAGGATGCCAGTACTAAAAGCTGTTGCTGGTCCTCACCCTCCCATGGCAACCCTTGCACAGACACAACAACACTGCGCCTCCGCCATTAAAGAGACTCCCAAAACCCACAACGTTCGCACCCTCTCTCTCTAAGTCATTTCTGCCCAACACCACCTCCAAAATTGTGAATGTCCAGGGATTGCTCCCACAATAAGGATGCCAGCACTAAAAGCTGTTGCTGGTCCTCACCCTCCCATGGCAACCCTTGCACAGACACAACAACACTGCGCCTCTGACATTAAAGAGACTCCCAAAACCCGCAACGTTCGCACCCTCTCTCTCTAAATCATTTCTGCCCGACACCACCTCCAAAATTGTGAATGTCCAGGGATTGCTCCCACACAAAACATGCCAGCACTAAAAGATATTGCTGGTCCTCACCCTCCCATGGCAACCCTTGCACAGACACAACAACACTGCGCCTCTGCCATTAAAGAGACTCCCAAAACCCACAACGTTCGCACCCTCTCTCTCTAAATCATTTATGCCCGACACCAGCTCCAAAATTGTGAACGTCCAGGGATTGCTCCCACACAAAGGATGCCAGCACTAAAAGCTATTGCTGGTCCTCACCCTCCCATGGCAACCCTTCCACAGACACAACAACACTGCGCCTCTGACATTAAAGAGACTCCCAAAACCCACAACGTTCACTCCCTCTCTCTCTAAATCATTTTTGCCCGACACCAGCTCCAAAATTGTGAACGTCCAGGGATTGCTCCCACACTAAGGATGACAGCACTAAAAGCTATTGCTGGTCCTCACCCTCCCATGGCAACCCTTGCACAGACACAACAACACTGCGCCTCTGACATTAAAGAGACTCCCAAAACCCACAACGTTCGCTCCCTCTCTCTCTAAATCATTTCTGCCCGACACCACCTCCAAAATTGTGAATGTCCAGGGATTGCTCCCACACAAAGAATGCCAGCACTAAAAGATATTGCTGGTCCTCACCCTCCCATGGCAACCCTTGCACAGACACAACAACACTGCGCCTCTGCCATTAAAGAGACTCCCAAAACCCACAACGTTCGCTCCCTCTCTGTCTAAATCTATTTTGCCCGACACCAGCTCCAAAATTGTGAACGTCCAGGGATTGCTCCCACACAAAGAATGCCAGCACTAAAAGATATTGCTGGTCCTCACCCTCCCATGGCAACCCTTCCACAGACACAACAACACTGCGCCTCTGACATTAAAGAGACTCCCAAAACCCGCAACGTTCGCACCCTCTCTCTCTAAATCATTTATGCCCGACACCACCTCCAAAATTGTGAATGTCCAGGGATTGCTCCCACACAAAGGATGCCAGCACTAAAAGATATTGCTGGTCCTCACCCTCCCATGGCAACCCTTGCACAGACACAACAACACTGCACCTCTGCCATTAAAGAGACTCCCAAAACCCACAACGTTCGCACCCTCTCTCTCTAAATCATTTATGCCCGACACCAGCTCCAAAATTGTGAACGTCCAGGGATTGCTCCCACACAAAGGATGCCAGCACTAAAAGATATTGCTGGTCCTCACCCTCCCATGGCAACCCTTGCACAGACACAACAACACTGCGCCTCTGCCATTAAAGAGACTCCCAAAACCCACAACGTTCGCACCCTCTCTCTCTAAATCATTTATGCCCGACACCAGCTCCAAAATTGTGAACGTCCAGGGATTGCTCCCACACAAAACATGCCAGCACTAAAAGCTATTGCTGGTCCTCACCCTCCCATGGCAACCCTTCCACAGACACAACAACACTGCGCCTCTGCCATTAAAGAGACTCCCAAAACCCACAACGTTCGCACCCTCTCTCTCACTCATTTTTGCCCGACACCACCTCCAAAATTGTGAACGTCCAGGGATTGCTCCCACACAAAGGATGCCAGCACTAAAAGATATTGCTGGTCCTCACCCTCCCATGGCAACCCTTGCACAGACACATCAACACTGGGCCTCTGCCATTAAAGAGACTCCCAAAACCCACAACGTTCGCACCCTCTCTCTCTAAATCATTTATGCCCGACACCAGCTCCAAAATTGTGAACGTCCAGGGATTGCTCCCACACAAAGGATGCCAGCACTAAAAGCTGTTGCTGGTCCTCACCCTCCCATGGCAACCCTTGCACAGACACAACAACACTGCGCCTCTGACATTAAAGAGACTCCCAAAACCCACAACGTTCGCACCCTCTCTCTCTAAATCATTTATGCCCGACACCAGCTCCAAAATTGTGAACATCCAGGGATTGCTCCCACACTAAGGATGCCAGTACTAAAAGCTATTGCTGGTCCTCACCCTCCCATGGCAACCCTTGCACAGACACAACAACACTGCGCCTCTGCCATTAAAGAGACTCCCAAAACCCACAACGTTCGCACCCTCTCTCTCTAAATCGTTTCTGCCCGACACCACCTCCAAAATTGTGAACGTCCAGGGATTGCTCCCACACAAAGAATGCCAGCACTAAAAGATATTGCTGGTCTTCACCCTCCCATGGCAACCCTTGCACAGACACAACACTGCGCCTCTGCCATTAAAGAGACTCCCAAAACCCACAACGTTCGCACCCTCTCTCTCTAAATCTTTTTTGCCCAACACCACATCCAGAATTGTGAACGTCCAGGGATTGCTCCCACACAAAGGATGCCAGCACTAAAAGATATTGCTGGTCCTCACCCTCCCATGGCAACCCTTGCACAGACACAACAACACTGCGCCTCTGCCATTAAAGAGACTCCCAAAACCCACAACGTTCGCACCCTCTCTCTCTAAATCATTTATGCCCGACACCAGCTCCAAAATTGTGAACATCCAGGGATTGCTCCCACACTAAGGATGCCAGTACTAAAAGCTATTGCTGGTCCTCACCCTCCCATGGCAACCCTTGCACAGACACAACAACACTGCGCCTCTGCCATTAAAGAGACTCCCAAAACCCACAACGTTCGCACCCTCTCTCTCACTCATTTTTGCCCGACACCACCTCCAAAATTGTGAACGTCCAGGGATTGCTCCCACACAAAGGATGCCAGCACTAAAAGCTGTTGCTGGTCCTCACCCTCCCATGGCAACCCTTGCACAGACACAACAACACTGCGCCTCTGACATTAAAGAGACTCCCAAAACCCACAACGTTCGCACCCTCTCACTCACTCATTTTTGCCCAACACCACCTCCAAAATTCTGAATGTCTAGGGATTGCTCACACACAAAGGATGCCAGCACTAAAAGCTATTGCTGGTCCTCACCCTCCCATGGCAACCCTTGCACAGACACAACAACACTGCGCCTCTGACATTAAAGAGACTCCCAAAACCCACAACGTTCGCACCCTCTCTCTCTAAATCATTTATGCCCGACACCAGCTCCAAAATTGTGAACATCCAGGGATTGCTCCCACACTAAGGATGACAGCACTAAAAGCTATTGCTGGTCCTCACCCTCCCATGGCAACCCTTGCACAGACACAACAACACTGCGCCTCCGCCATTAAAGAGACTCCCAAAACCCACAACGTTCGCACCCTCTCTCTCATTCCTTTTTGCCCGACACCACCTCCAAAACTGTGAATGTCCAGGGATTGCTCCCACACTAAGGATGTCAGCACTAAAAGCTATTGCTGGTCCTCACCCTCCCATGGCAACCCTTCCACAGACACAACAACACTGCGCCTCTGCCATTAAAGAGACTCCCAAAACCCACAACGTTCGCACCCTCTCTCTCTAAATCATTTCTGCCCGACACCACATCCAGAATTGTGAACGTCCAGGGATTGCTCCCACACTAAGGATGCCAGCACTAAAAGCTGTTGCTGGTCCTCACCCTCCCATGGCAACCCTTGCACAGACACAACAACACTGGGCCTCTGCCATTAAAGAGACTCCCAAAACCCATAACGTTCTCTCCCTCTCTCTCTAAATCTGTTTTGCCCGACACCAGCTCCAAATTGTGAACGTCCAGGGATTGCTCCCACACAAAGGGTGCCAGCACTAAAAGCTGTTGCTGGTCCTCACCCTCCCATGGCAACCCTTGCACAGACACAACAACACTGCGCCTCTGCCATTAAAGAGACTCCCAAAACCCACAACGTTCACATCCTCTCTCTCTGAATCATTTCTGCCCGACACCACCTCCAAAACTGTGAACGTCCAGGGATTGCTCCCACACTAAGGATGCCAGCACTAAAAGATATTGCTGGTCCTCACCCTCCCATGGCAACCCTTGCACAGACACAACAACACTGCGCCTCTGACATTAAAGAGACTCCCAAAACCCACAACGTTCGCACCCTCTCTCTCTAAATCGTTTCTGCCCGACACCACCTCCAAAATTGTGAACGTCCAGGGATTGCTCCCACACAAAGGATGCCAGCACTAAAAGATGTTGCTGGTCCTCACCCTCCCATGGCAACCCTTGCACAGACACAACAACACTGCGCCTCTGCCATTAAAGAGACTCCCAAAACCCACAACGTTCGCACCCTCTCTCTCTAAATCATTTTTGCCCGACACCAGCTCCAAAATTGTGAACGTCCAGGGATTGCTCCCACACAAAGGATGCCAGCACTAAAAGCTATTGCTGGTCCTCACCCTCCCATGGCAACCCTTGCACAGACACAACAACACTGCGCCTCTGCCATTAAAGAGACTCCCAAAACCCGCAACGTTCGCACCCTCTCTCTCTAAGTCATTTCTGCCCAACACCACCTCCAAAATTGTGAACGTCCAGGGATTGCTCCCACACAAAGGATGCCAGCACTAAAAGCTGTTGCTGGTCCTCACCCTCCCATGGCAACCCTTGCACAGACACAACAACACTGGGCCTCTGCCATTAAAGAGACTCCCAAAATGCACAATGTTCGCACCCTCTCTCTGAATCTTTTTTACCCGACACCAGCTCCAAAATTGTGAACGTCCAGGGATTGCTCCCACACTAAGGATGCCAGCACTAAAAGATATTGCTGGTCCTCACCCTCCCATGGCAACCCTTGCACAGACACAACAACACTGCGCCTCTGCCATTAAAGAGACTCCCAAAACCCACAACGTTCGCACCCTCTCTCTCTAAGTCATTTCTGCCCAACACCACCTCCAAAATTGTGAATGTCCAGGGATTGCTCCCACACAAAGGATGCCAGCACTAAAAGCTGTTGCTGGTCCTCACCCTCCCATGGCAACCCTTCCACAGACACAACAACACTGGGCCTCTGCCATTAAAGAGACTCCCAAAACCCGCAATGTTCGCTCCCTCTCTCTCTAAATCATTTCTGCCCGACACCACCTCCAAAATTGTGAATGTCCAGGGATTGCTCCCACACAAAGGATGCCAGCACTAAAAGATATTGCTGGTCCTCACCCTCCCATGGCAACCCTTGCACAGACACAACAACACTGCGCCTCTGCCATTAAAGAGACTCCCAAAACCCACAACGTTCGCACCCTCTCTCTCTAAATCATTTATGCCCGACACCACCTCCAAAATTGTGAACGTCCAGGGATTGCTCCCACACAAAGGATGCCAGTACTAAAAGATATTGCTGGTCCTCACCCTCCCATGGCAACCCTTGCACAGACACAACAACACTGCGCCTCTGCCATTAAAGAGACTCCCAAAACCCACAACGTTCGCACCCTCTCTCTCACTCATTTTTGCCCGACACCACCTCCAAAATTGTGAACGTCCAGGGATTGCTCCCACACAAAGGATGCCAGCACTAAAAGATATTGCTGGTCCTCACCCTCCCATGGCAACCCTTGCACAGACACAACAACACTGCGCCTCTGACATTAAAGAGACTCCCAAAACCCACAACGTTCGCACCCTCTCTCTCTAAATCGTTTCTGCCCGACACCACCTCCAAAATTGTGAACGTCCAGGGATTGCTCCCACACAAAGGATGCCAGCACTAAAAGATATTGCTGGTCCTCACCCTCCCATGGCAACCCTTGCACAGACACAACAACACTGCGCCTCTGACATTAAAGAGACTCCCAAAACCCACAACGTTCGCACCCTCTCTCTCTAAATCGTTTCTGCACGACACCACCTCCAAAATTGTGAACGTCCAGGGATTGCTCCCACACAAAGGATGCCAGCACTAAAAGCTATTGCTGGTCCTCACCCTCCCATGGCAACCCTTGCACAGACACACCAACACTGCGCCTCTGCCATTAAAGAGACTCCCAAAACCCACAACGTTCGCACCCTCTCTCTCTAAATCGTTTCTGCCCGACACCACCTCCAAAATTGTGAATGTCCAGGGATTGCTCCCACACAAAGGATGCCAGTACTAAAAGATATTGCTGGTCCTCACCCTCCCATGGCAACCCTTGCACAGACACAACAACACTGCGCCTCTGCCATTAAAGAGACTCCCAAAACCCACAACGTTCGCACCCTCTCTCTCTAAATCATTTTTGCCCGACACCAGCTCCAAAATTGTGAACGTCCAGGGATTGCTCCCACACAAAGGATGCCAGTACTAAAAGCTATTGCTGGTCCTCACCCTCCCATGGCAACCCTTCCACAGACACAACAACACTGCGCCTCTGCCATTAAAGAGCCTCCCAAAACCCACAATGTTCGCACCCTCTCTCTCACTCATTTTTGCCCGACACCAGCTCCAAAATTGTGAACGTCCAGGGATTGCTCCCACACAAAGGATGCCAGCACTAAAAGATATTGCTGGTCCTCACCCTCCCATGGCAACCCTTCCACAGACACAACAACACTGCGCCTCTGCCATTAAAGAGACTCCCAAAACCCACAACGTTCGCACCCTCTCTCTCTAAATCGTTTCTGCCCGACACCACCTCCAAAATTGTGAATGTCCAGGGATTGCTCCCACACTAAGGATGCCAGCACTAAAAGATATTGCTGGTCCTCACCCTCCCATGGCAACCCTTGCACAGACACAACAACACTGCGCCTCTGACATTAAAGAGACTCCCAAAACCCACAACGTTCGCTCCCTCTCTCTCTAAATCATTTCTGCCCGACACCACCTCCAAAATTGTGAATGTCCAGGGATTGCTCCCACACAAAGGATGCCAGCACTAAAAGATATTGCTGGTCCTCACCCTCCCATGGCAACCCTTCCACAGACACAACAACACTGCGCCTCTGCCATTAAAGAGACTCCCAAAACCCACAACGTTCGCACCCTCTCTCTCTAAATCATTTCTGCCCGACACCAGCTCCAAAATTGTGAACGTCCAGGGATTGCTCCCACACAAAGGATGCCAGTACTAAAAGATATTGCTGGTCCTCACCCTCCCATGGCAACCCTTGCACAGACACAACAACACTGCGCCTCTGCCATTAAAGAGACTCCCAAAACCCACAACGTTCGCTCCCTCTCTCTCTAAATCATTTCTGCCCGACACCACCTCCAAAATTGTGAATGTCCAGGGATTGCTCCCACACAAAGGATGCCAGCACTAAAAGATATTGCTGGTCCTCACCCTCCCATGGCAACCCTTGCACAGACACAACAACACTGCGCCTCTGCCATTAAAGAGACTCCCAAAACCCACAACGTTCGCACCCTCTCTCTCTAAATCATTTTTGCCCGACACCAGCTCCAAAATTGTGAACGTCCAGGGATTGCTCCCACACAAAGGATGCCAGTACTAAAAGCTATTGCTGGTCCTCACCCTCCCATGGCAACCCTTGCACAGACACAACAACACTGGGCCTCTGCCATTAAAGAGACTCCCAAAACCCACAACGTTCGCACCCTCTCTCTCACTCATTTTTGCCCGACACCACCTCCAAAATTGTGAACGTCCAGGGATTGCTCCCACACTAAGGATGCCAGCACCAAAAGCTTTTGCTGGTCCTCACCCTCCCATGGCAACCCTTCCACAGACACAACAACACTGCACCTCTGACATTAAAGAGACTCCCAAAACCCACAACGTTCACACCCTCTCTCTCTAAATCGTTTCTGCCCGACACCAGCTCCAAAATTGTGAACGTCCAGGGATTGCTCCCACACTAAGGATGCCAGCACTAAAAGCTGTTGCTGGTCCTCACCCTCCCATGGCAACCCTTGCACAGACACACCAACACTGCGCCTCTGCCATTAAAGAGACTCCCAAAACCCACAATGTTCGCACCCTCTCTCTCTAAGTCATTTCTGCCCAACACCACCTCCAAAATTGTGAATGTCCAGGGATTGCTCCCACACTAAGGATGCTAGCACTAAAAGCTGTTGCTGGTCCTCACCCTCCCATGGCAACCCTTGCACAGACACACCAACACTGGGCCTCTGACATTAAAGAGACTCCCAAAACCCGCAACGTTCGCTCCCTCTCTCTCTGAATCTTTTTTACCCGACACCACCTCCAAAATTGTGAATGTCCAGGGATTGCTCCCACACAAAGGATGCCAGCACTAAAAGATATTGCTGGTCCTCACCCTCCCATGGCAACCCTTCCACAGACACAACAACACTGCGCCTCTGCCATTAAAGAGCCTCCCAAAACCCACAATGTTCGCACCCTCTCTCTCACTCATTTTTGCCCGACACCAGCTCCAAAATTGTGAACGTCCAGGGATTGCTCCCACACAAAGGATGCCAGCACTAAAAGATATTGCTGGTCCTCACCCTCCCATGGCAACCCTTCCACAGACACAACAACACTGCGCCTCTGCCATTAAAGAGACTCCCAAAACCCACAACGTTCGCACCCTCTCTCTCTAAATCGTTTCTGCCCGACACCACCTCCAAAATTGTGAATGTCCAGGGATTGCTCCCACACTAAGGATGCCAGCACTAAAAGATATTGCTGGTCCTCACCCTCCCATGGCAACCCTTGCACAGACACAACAACACTGCGCCTCTGACATTAAAGAGACTCCCAAAACCCACAACGTTCGCTCCCTCTCTCTCTAAATCATTTCTGCCCGACACCACCTCCAAAATTGTGAATGTCCAGGGATTGCTCCCACACAAAGGATGCCAGCACTAAAAGATATTGCTGGTCCTCACCCTCCCATGGCAACCCTTCCACAGACACAACAACACTGCGCCTCTGCCATTAAAGAGACTCCCAAAACCCACAACGTTCGCACCCTCTCTCTCTAAATCATTTCTGCCCGACACCAGCTCCAAAATTGTGAACGTCCAGGGATTGCTCCCACACAAAGGATGCCAGTACTAAAAGATATTGCTGGTCCTCACCCTCCCATGGCAACCCTTGCACAGACACAACAACACTGCGCCTCTGCCATTAAAGAGACTCCCAAAACCCACAACGTTCGCTCCCTCTCTCTCTAAATCATTTCTGCCCGACACCACCTCCAAAATTGTGAATGTCCAGGGATTGCTCCCACACAAAGGATGCCAGCACTAAAAGATATTGCTGGTCCTCACCCTCCCATGGCAACCCTTGCACAGACACAACAACACTGCGCCTCTGCCATTAAAGAGACTCCCAAAACCCACAACGTTCGCACCCTCTCTCTCTAAATCATTTTTGCCCGACACCAGCTCCAAAATTGTGAACGTCCAGGGATTGCTCCCACACAAAGGATGCCAGTACTAAAAGCTATTGCTGGTCCTCACCCTCCCATGGCAACCCTTGCACAGACACAACAACACTGGGCCTCTGCCATTAAAGAGACTCCCAAAACCCACAACGTTCGCACCCTCTCTCTCACTCATTTTTGCCCGACACCACCTCCAAAATTGTGAACGTCCAGGGATTGCTCCCACACTAAGGATGCCAGCACCAAAAGCTTTTGCTGGTCCTCACCCTCCCATGGCAACCCTTCCACAGACACAACAACACTGCACCTCTGACATTAAAGAGACTCCCAAAACCCACAACGTTCACACCCTCTCTCTCTAAATCGTTTCTGCCCGACACCAGCTCCAAAATTGTGAACGTCCAGGGATTGCTCCCACACTAAGGATGCCAGCACTAAAAGCTGTTGCTGGTCCTCACCCTCCCATGGCAACCCTTGCACAGACACACCAACACTGCGCCTCTGCCATTAAAGAGACTCCCAAAACCCACAATGTTCGCACCCTCTCTCTCTAAGTCATTTCTGCCCAACACCACCTCCAAAATTGTGAATGTCCAGGGATTGCTCCCACACTAAGGATGCTAGCACTAAAAGCTGTTGCTGGTCCTCACCCTCCCATGGCAACCCTTGCACAGACACACCAACACTGGGCCTCTGACATTAAAGAGACTCCCAAAACCCGCAACGTTCGCTCCCTCTCTCTCTGAATCTTTTTTACCCGACACCACCTCCAAAATTGTGAATGTCCAGGGATTGCTCCCACACAAAGGATGCCAGCACTAAAAGATATTGCTGGTCCTCACCCTCCCATGGCAACCCTTCCACAGACACAACAACACTGCGCCTCTGCCATTAAAGAGACTCCCAAAACCCACAACGTTCGCACCCTCTCTCTCTAAATCATTTATGCCCGACACCAGCTCCAAAATTGTGAACGTCCAGGGATTGCTCCCACACAAAGGATGCCAGTACTAAAAGCTATTGCTGGTCCTCACCCTCCCATGGCAACCCTTGCACAGACACAACAACACTGCGCCTCTGCCATTAAAGAGACTCCCAAAACCCACAACGTTTGCACCCTCTCTCTCTAAATCGTTTCTGCCCGACACCAGCTCCAAAATTGTGAACATCCAGGGATTGCTCCCACACAAAGAATGCCAGTACTAAAAGCTATTGCTGGTCCTCACCCTCCCATGGCAACCCTTGCACAGACACACCAACACTGGGCCTCTGCCATTAAAGAGACTCCCAAAACCCACAACGTTCGCACCCTGTCTCTCACTCATTTTTGCCCGACACCACCTCCAAAATTGTGAACGTCCAGGGATTGCTCCCACACAAAGGATGCCAGCACTAAAAGATATTGCTGGTCCTCACCCTCCCATGGCAACCCTTGCACAGACACAACAACACTGCGCCTCTGCCATTAAAGAGACTCCCAAAACCCACAACGTTCGCACCCTCTCACTCACTCATTTTTGCCCAACACCACCTCCAAAATTCTGAATGTCTAGGGATTGCTCACACACAAAGGATGCCAGCACTATAAAGCTATTGCTGGTTCTCACCCTCCCATGGCAACCCTTGCACAGACACAACAACACTGCGCCTCTGCCATTAAAGAGACTCCCAAAACCCACAACGTTCGCTCCCTCTCTCTCTAAATCATTTTTGCCCGACACCAGCTCCAAAATTGTGAACGTCCAGGGATTGCTCCCACACAAAGGATGACAGCACTAAAAGCTATTGCTGGTCCTCACCCTCCCATGGCAACCCTTGCACAGACACAACAACACTGCGCCTCTGCCATTAAAGAGACTCCCAAAACCCACAACGTTCGCACCCTCTCACTCACTCATTTTTGCCCGACACCACCTCCAAAATTGTGAACATCCAGGGATTGCTCCCACACAAAGGATGCCAGCACAAAAATCTGTTGCTGGTCCTCACCCTCCCATGGCAACCCTTGCACAGACACACCAACACTGGGCCTCTGACATTAAAGAGACTCCCAAAACCCGCAACGTTCGCTCCCTCTCTCTCTAAATCATTTCTGCCCGACACCACCTCCAAAATTGTGAATGTCCAGGGATTGCTCCCACACAAAGGATGCCAGCACTAAAAGCTATTGCTGGTCCTCACCCTCCCATGGCAACCCTTGCACAGACACAACAACACTGGGCCTCTGACATTAAAGAGACTCCCAAAACGCAAAATGTTCGCTCCCTCTCTCTGAATTTTTTTACCCGACACCACCTCCAAAATTGTGAACGTCCAGGGATTGCTCCCACACAAAGGATGCCAGCACTAAAAGATATTGCTGGTCCTCACCCTCCCATGGCAACCCTTGCACAGACACAACAACACTGGGCCTCTGCCATTAAAGAGACTCCCAAAACCCACAACGTTCGCACCCTCTCTCTCTAAATCATTTATGCCCGACACCAGCTCCAAAATTGTGAACGTCCAGGGATTGCTCCCACACAAAGAATGCCAGCACTAAAAGATATTGCTGGTCCTCACCCTCCCATGGCAAACCTTGCACAGACACAACAACACTGCGCCTCTGCCATTAAAGAGACTCCCAAAACCCACAACGTTCGCACGCTCTCTCTCACTCATTTTTGCCCGACACCACCTCCAAAATTGTGAACGTCCAGGGATTGCTCCCACACTAAGGATGACAGCACTAAAAGCTATTGCTGGTCCTCACCCTCCCATGGCAACCCTTCCACAGACACAACAACACTGCGCCTCCGCCATTAAAGAGACTCCCAAAACCCACAACGTTCGTACCCTCTCCCTCACTCATTTTTGCCCAACACCACCTCCAAAATTCTGAATGTCTAGGGATTGCTCACACACAAAGGATGCCAGTACTAAAAGATATTGCTGGTCCTCACCCTCCCATGGCAACCCTTGCACAGACACAACAACACTGCGCCTCTGCCATTAAAGAGACTCCCAAAACGCACAACGTTCGCTCCCTCTCTCTCTAAATCTATTTTGCCCGACACCAGCTCCAAAATTGTGAACGTCCAGGGATTGCTCCCACACAAAGAATGCCAGCACTAAAAGATATTGCTGGTCCTCACCCTCCCATGGCAACCCTTGCACAGACACAACAACACTGCGCCTCTGCCATTAAAGAGACTCCCAAAACCCATAACGTTCCCTCCCTCTCTCTCTAAATCTGTTTTGCCCGACACCACCTCCAAAATTGTGAACGTCCAGGGATTGCTCCCACACTAAGGATGCCAGCACTAAAAGCTGTTGCTGGTCCTCACCCTCCCATGGCAACCCTTGCACAGACACACCAACACTGGGCCTCTGCCATTAAAGAGACTCCCAAAACCCACAACGTTCGCACCCTCTCACTCACTCATTTTTGCCCGACACCACCTCCAAAATTGTGAACGTCCAGGGATTGCTCCCACACAAAGGATGCCAGCACAAAAATCTGTTGCTGGTCCTCACCCTCCCATGGCAACCCTTCCACAGACACACCAACACTGGGCCTCTGACATTAAAGAGACTCCCAAAACCCGCAACGTTCGCTCCCTCTCTCTCTAAATCATTTCTGCCCGACACCACCTCCAAAATTGTGAACGTCCAGGGATTGCTCCCACACAAAGGATGCCAGCACTAAAAGATATTGCTGGTCCTCACCCTCCCATGGCAACCCTTGCACAGACACAACAACACTGCGCCTCTGCCATTAAAGAGACTCCCAAAACCCACAACGTTCGCACCCTCTCTCTCTAAATCATTTATGCCCGACACCAGCTCCAAAATTGTGAACGTCCAGGGATTGCTCCCACACAAAGGATGCCAGTACTAAAAGCTATTGCTGGTCCTCACCCTCCCATGGCAACCCTTGCACAGACACAACAACACTGGGCCTCTGCCATTAAAGAGACTCCCAAAATGCACAATGTTCGCACCCTCTCTCTGAATCTTTTTTACCCGACACCAGCTCCAAAATTGTGAACGTCCAGGGATTGCTCCCACACTAAGGATGCCAGCACTAAAAGCTATTGCTGGTCCTCACCCTCCCATGGCAACCCTTCCACAGACACAACAACACTGCGCCTCTGACATTAAAGAGACTCCCAAAACCCACAACGTTCGCACCCTCTCCCTCACTCATTTTTGCCCAACACCACCTCCAAAATTCTGAATGTCTAGGGATTGCTCACACACAAAGGATGCCAGTACTAAAAGATATTGCTGGTCCTCACCCTCCCATGGCAACCCTTGCACAGACACAACAACACTGCGCCTCTGACATTAAAGAGACTCCCAAAACCCACAACGTTCGCACCCTCTCTCTCACTCATTTTTGCCCGACACCACCTCCAAAATTCTGAATGTCAAGGGATTGCTCCCACACTAAGGATGACAGCACTAAAAGCTATTGCTGGTCCTCACCCTCCCATGGCAACCCTTCCACAGACACAACAACACTGCGCCTCCGCCATTAAAGAGACTCCCAAAACCCACAACGTTCGCACACTCTCTCTCACTCATTTTTGCCCGACACCACCTCCAAAATTCTGAATGTCCAGGGATTGCTCCCACACAAAGAATGCCAGCACTAAAAGATATTGCTGGTCCTCACCCTCCCATGGCAACCCTTGCACAGACACAACAACACTGCGCCTCTGCCATTAAAGAGACTCCCAAAACGCACAACGTTCGCTCCCTCTCTCTCTAAATCTATTTTACCCGACACCAGCTCCAAAATTGTGAACGTCCAGGGATTGCTCCCACACAAAGAATGCCAGCACTAAAAGATATTGCTGGTCCTCACCCTCCCATGGCAACCCTTGCACAGACACACCAACACTGCGCCTCTGCCATTAAAGAGACTCCCAAAACCCACAACGTTCGCACCCTCTCTCTCTAAATCTGTTTTGCCCAACACCACCTCCAAAATTGTGAACGTCCAGGGATTGCTCCCACACAAAGGATGCCAGCACTAAAAGCTGTTGCTGGTCCTCACCCTCCCATGGCAACCCTTGCACAGACACAACAACACTGCGCCTCTGCCATTAAAGAGACTCCCAAAACCCACAACGTTCGCACCCTCTCACTCACTCATTTTTGCCCAACACCACCTCCAAAATTGTGAACGTCCAGGGATTGCTCCCACACAAAGGATGCCAGCACAAAAATCTGTTGCTGGTCCTCACCCTCCCATGGCAACCCTTGCACAAACACAACAACACTGCGCCTCTGCCATTAAAGAGACTCCCAAAACCCACAACGTTCGCACGCTCTCTCTCACTCATTTTTGCCCGACACCACCTCCAAAAATGTGAACGTCCAGGGATTGCTCCCACACTAAGGATGCCAGCACTAAAAGCTATTGCTGGTCCTCACCCTCCCATGGCAACCCTTGCACAGACACAACAACACTGCGCCTCTGCCATTAAAGAGACTCCCAAAACCCACAACGTTCGCACCCTCTCTCTCTAAATCGTTTCTGCCCGACACCACCTCCAAAATTGTGAACGTCCAGGGATTGCTCCCACACAAAGAATGCCAGCACTAAAAGCTATTGCTGGTCCTCACCCTTCCATGGCAACCCTTGCACAGACACACCAACACTGGGCCTCTGCCATTAATGAGACTCCCAAAACCCACAACGTTCGCACCCTCTCTCTCTAAATCATTTATGCCCGACACCAGCTCCAAAATTGTGAACGTCCAGGGATTGCTCCCACACTAAGGATGACAGCACTAAAAGCTATTGCTGGTCCTCACCCTCCCATGGCAACCCTTCCACAGACACAACAACACTGCGCCTCCGCCATTAAAGAGACTCCCAAAACCCACAACGTTCGCACCCTCTCCCTCACTCATTTTTGCCCAACACCACCTCCAAAATTCTGAATGTCTAGGGATTGCTCACACACAAAGGATGCCAGTACTAAAAGATATTGCTGGTCCTCACCCTCCCATGGCAACCCTTGCACAGACACAACAACACTGCGCCTCTGCCATTAAAGAGACTCCCAAAACGCACAACGTTCGCTCCCTCTCTCTCTAAATCTATTTTGCCCGACACCAGCTCCAAAATTGTGAACGTCCAGGGATTGCTCCCACACAAAGAATGCCAGCACTAAAAGATATTGCTGGTCCTCACCCTCCCATGGCAACCCTTGCACAGACACAACAACACTGCGCCTCTGCCATTAAAGAGACTCCCAAAACCCATAACGTTCCCTCCCTCTCTCTCTAAATCTGTTTTGCCCGACACCACCTCCAAAATTGTGAACGTCCAGGGATTGCTCCCACACTAAGGATGCCAGCACTAAAAGCTGTTGCTGGTCCTCACCCTCCCATGGCAACCCTTGCACAGACACACCAACACTGGGCCTCTGCCATTAAAGAGACTCCCAAAACCCACAACGTTCGCACCCTCTCACTCACTCATTTTTGCCCGACACCACCTCCAAAATTGTGAACGTCCAGGGATTGCTCCCACACAAAGGATGCCAGCACAAAAATCTGTTGCTGGTCCTCACCCTCCCATGGCAACCCTTCCACAGACACACCAACACTGGGCCTCTGACATTAAAGAGACTCCCAAAACCCGCAACGTTCGCTCCCTCTCTCTCTAAATCATTTCTGCCCGACACCACCTCCAAAATTGTGAACGTCCAGGGATTGCTCCCACACAAAGGATGCCAGCACTAAAAGATATTGCTGGTCCTCACCCTCCCATGGCAACCCTTCCACAGACACAACAACACTGCGCCTCTGCCATTAAAGAGACTCCCAAAACCCACAACGTTCGCACCCTCTCTCTCTAAATCATTTATGCCCGACACCAGCTCCAAAATTGTGAACGTCCAGGGATTGCTCCCACACAAAGGATGCCAGTACTAAAAGCTATTGCTGGTCCTCACCCTCCCATGGCAACCCTTGCACAGACACAACAACACTGGGCCTCTGCCATTAAAGAGACTCCCAAAATGCACAATGTTCGCACCCTCTCTCTGAATCTTTTTTACCCGACACCAGCTCCAAAATTGTGAACGTCCAGGGATTGCTCCCACACAAAGGATGCCAGCACTAAAAGCTATTGCTGGTCCTCACCCTCCCATGGCAACCCTTCCACAGACACAACAACACTGCGCCTCTGACATTAAAGAGACTCACAAAACCCACAACGTTCGCACCCTCTCCCTCACTCATTTTTGCCCAACACCACCTCCAAAATTCTGAATGTCTAGGGATTGCTCACACACAAAGGATGCCAGCACTAAAAGATATTGCTGGTCCTCACCCTCCCATGGCAACCCTTGCACAGACACAACAACACTGCGCCTCTGACATTAAAGAGACTCCCAAAACCCACAACGTTCGCTGCCTCTCTCTGAAAATTTTTTGCCCAACACCACCTCCAAAATTGTGAACGTCCAGGGATTGCTCCCACACTAAGGATGACAGCACTAAAAGCTATTGCTGGTCCTCACCCTCCCATGGCAACCCTTCCACAGACACAACAACACTGCGCCTCCGCCATTAAAGAGACTCCCAAAACCCACAACGTTCGCACCCTCTCCCTCACTCATTTTTGCCCAACACCACCTCCAAAATTCTGAATGTCTAGGGATTGCTCACACACAAAGGATGCCAGTACTAAAAGATATTGCTGGTCCTCACCCTCCCATGGCAACCCTTGCACAGACACAACAACACTGCGCCTCTGCCATTAAAGAGACTCCCAAAACGCACAACGTTCGCTCCCTCTCTCTCTAAATCTATTTTGCCCGACACCAGCTCCAAAATTGTGAACGTCCAGGGATTGCTCCCACACAAAGAATGCCAGCACTAAAAGATATTGCTGGTCCTCACCCTCCCATGGCAACCCTTGCACAGACACAACAACACTGCGCCTCTGCCATTAAAGAGACTCCCAAAACCCATAACGTTCCCTCCCTCTCTCTCTAAATCTGTTTTGCCCGACACCACCTCCAAAATTGTGAACGTCCAGGGATTGCTCCCACACTAAGGATGCCAGCACTAAAAGCTGTTGCTGGTCCTCACCCTCCCATGGCAACCCTTGCACAGACACACCAACACTGCGCCTCTGCCATTAAAGAGACTCCCAAAACCCACAACGTTCGCACCCTCTCACTCACTCATTTTTGCCCGACACCACCTCCAAAATTGTGAACGTCCAGGGATTGCTCCCACACAAAGGATGCCAGCACAAAAATCTGTTGCTGGTCCTCACCCTCCCATGGCAACCCTTCCACAGACACACCAACACTGGGCCTCTGACATTAAAGAGACTCCCAAAACCCGCAACGTTCGCTCCCTCTCTCTCTAAATCATTTCTGCCCGACACCACCTCCAAAATTGTGAACGTCCAGGGATTGCTCCCACACAAAGGATGCCAGCACTAAAAGATATTGCTGGTCCTCACCCTCCCATGGCAACCCTTCCACAGACACAACAACACTGCGCCTCTGCCATTAAAGAGACTCCCAAAACCCACAACGTTCGCACCCTCTCTCTCTAAATCATTTATGCCCGACACCAGCTCCAAAATTGTGAACGTCCAGGGATTGCTCCCACACAAAGGATGCCAGTACTAAAAGCTATTGCTGGTCCTCACCCTCCCATGGCAACCCTTGCACAGACACAACAACACTGCGCCTCTGCCATTAAAGAGACTCCCAAAACGCACAACGTTCGCTCCCTCTCTCTCTAAATCTATTTTGCCCGACACCACCTCCAAAATTGTGAACGTCCAGGGATTGCTCCCACACAAAGAATGCCAGCACTAAAAGATATTGCTGGTCCTCACCCTCCCATGGCAACCCTTGCACAGACACACCAACACTGCGCCTCTGCCATTAAAGAGACTCCCAAAACCCACAACGTTCGCACCCTCTCTCTCTAAATCTGTTTTGCCCAACACCACCTCCAAAATTGTGAACGTCCAGGGATTGCTCCCACACAAAGGATGCCAGCACTAAAAGCTGTTGCTGGTCCTCACCCTCCCATGGCAACCCTTGCACAGACACAACAACACTGCACCTCTGCCATTAAAGAGACTCCCAAAACCCACAACGTTCGCACCCTCTCACTCACTCATTTTTGCCCAACACCACCTCCAAAATTGTGAACGTCCAGGGATTGCTCCCACACAAAGGATGCCAGCACAAAAATCTGTTGCTGGTCCTCACCCTCCCATGGCAACCCTTGCACAGACACAACAACACTGCGCCTCTGCCATTAAAGAGACTCCCAAAACCCACAACGTTCGCACGCTCTCTCTCACTCATTTTTGCCCGACACCACCTCCAAAAATGTGAACGTCCAGGGATTGCTCCCACACTAAGGATGCCAGCACTAAAAGCTATTGCTGGTCCTCACCCTCCCATGGCAACCCTTGCACAGACACAACAACACTGCGCCTCTGCCATTAAAGAGACTCCCAAAACCCACAACGTTCGCACCCTCTCTCTGAATCGTTTCTGCCCGACACCACCTCCAAAATTGTGAACGTCCAGGGATTGCTCCCACACAAAGGATGCCAGCACTAAAAGCTGTTGCTGGTCCTCACCCTCCCATGGCAACCCTTGCACAGACACAACAACACTGCACCTCTGCCATTAAAGAGACTCCCAAAACCCACAACGTTCGCACCCTCTCACTCACTCATTTTTGCCCAACACCACCTCCAAAATTGTGAACGTCCAGGGATTGCTCCCACACAAAGGATGCCAGCACAAAAATCTGTTGCTGGTCCTCACCCTCCCATGGCAACCCTTGCACAGACACAACAACACTGCGCCTCTGCCATTAAAGAGACTCCCAAAACCCACAACGTTCGCACGCTCTCTCTCACTCATTTTTGCCCGACACCACCTCCAAAAATGTGAACGTCCAGGGATTGCTCCCACACTAAGGATGCCAGCACTAAAAGCTATTGCTGGTCCTCACCCTCCCATGGCAACCCTTGCACAGACACAACAACACTGCGCCTCTGCCATTAAAGAGACTCCCAAAACCCACAACGTTCGCACCCTCTCTCTGAATCGTTTCTGCCCGACACCACCTCCAAAATTGTGAACGTCCAGGGATTGCTCCCACACAAAGAATGCCAGCACTAAAAGCTATTGCTGGTCCTCACCCTTCCATGGCAACCCTTGCACAGACACACCAACACTGGGCCTCTGCCATTAATGAGACTCCCAAAACCCACAACGTTCGCACCCTCTCCCTCACTCATTTTTGCCCGACACCACCTCCAAAATTCTGAACATCCAGGGATTGCTCCCACACAAAGAATGCCAGCACTAAAAGCTATTGCTGGTCCTCACCCTCCCATGGCAACCCTTGCACAGACACAACAACACTGGGCCTCTCCCATTAAAGAGACTCCCAAAACCCACAACGTTCGCACCCTCTCTCTCTAAAACATTTCTGCCCGACACCACCTCCAAAATTGTGAACGTCCAGGGATTGCTCCCACACAAAGGATGCCAGCACTAAAAGCTATTGCTGGTCCTCACCCTCCCATGGCAACCCTTGCACAGACACACCAACACTGCGCCTCTGCCATTAAAGAGACTCCCAAAACGCACAACGTTCGCTCCCTCTCTCTCTAAATCTATTTTGCCCGACACCACCTCCAAAATTGTGAACGTCCAGGGATTGCTCCCACACAAAGAATGCCAGCACTAAAAGATATTGCTGGTCCTCACCCTCCCATGGCAACCCTTGCACAGACACACCAACACTGCGCCTCTGCCATTAAAGAGACTCCCAAAACCCACAACGTTCGCACCCTCTCTCTCTAAATCTGTTTTGCCCAACACCACCTCCAAAATTGTGAACGTCCAGGGATTGCTCCCACACAAAGGATGCCAGCACTAAAAGCTCTTGCTGGTCCTCACCCTCCCATGGCAACCCTTGCACAGACACAACAACACTGGGCCTCTGCCATTAAAGAGACTCCCAAAACCCACAACGTTCGCACCCTCTCACTCACTCATTTTTGCCCAACACCACCTCCAAAATTGTGAACGTCCAGGGATTGCTCCCACACAAAGGATGCCAGCACAAAAATCTGTTGCTGGTCCTCACCCTCCCATGGCAACCCTTGCACAGACACAACAACACTGCGCCTCTGCCATTAAAGAGACTCCCAAAACCCACAACGTTCGCACGCTCTCTCTCACTCATTTTTGCCCGACACCACCTCCAAAAATGTGAACGTCCAGGGATTGCTCCCACACTAAGGATGCCAGCACTAAAAGCTATTGCTGGTCCTCACCCTCCCATGGCAACCCTTGCACAGACACAACAACACTGCGCCTCTGCCATTAAAGAGACTCCCAAAACCCACAACGTTCGCACCCTCTCTCTGAATCGTTTCTGCCCGACACCACCTCCAAAATTGTGAACGTCCAGGGATTGCTCCCACACAAAGAATGCCAGCACTAAAAGCTATTGCTGGTCCTCACCCTTCCATGGCAACCCTTGCACAGACACACCAACACTGGGCCTCTGCCATTAATGAGACTCCCAAAACCCACAACGTTCGCACCCTCTCCCTCACTCATTTTTGCCCGACACCACCTCCAAAATTCTGAACATCCAGGGATTGCTCCCACACAAAGAATGCCAGCACTAAAAGCTATTGCTGGTCCTCACCCTCCCATGGCAACCCTTGCACAGACACAACAACACTGGGCCTCTCCCATTAAAGAGACTCCCAAAACCCACAACGTTCGCACCCTCTCTCTCTAAAACATTTCTGCCCGACACCACCTCCAAAATTGTGAACGTCCAGGGATTGCTCCCACACAAAGGATGCCAGCACTAAAAGCTATTGCTGGTCCTCACCCTCCCATGGCAACCCTTGCACAGACACACCAACACTGCGCCTCTGCCATTAAAGGGACTCCAAAACCCACAACATTCTCACCCTCTCTCTCTAAAACATTTCTGCCCGACACCACCTCCAAAATTGTGAACGTCCAGGGATTGCTCCCACACAAAGGATGCCAGTACTAAAAGCTATTGCTGGTCCTCACCCTCCCATGGCAACCCTTCCACAGACACAACAACACTGCGCCTCTGACATTAAAGAGACTCCCAAAACCCACAATGTTCGCACCCTCTCTCTCACTCATTTTTGCCCAACACCACCTCCAAAATTGTGAACGTCCAGGGATTGCTCCCACACAAAGGATGCCAGCACTAAAAGATATTGCTGGTCCTCACCCTCCCATGGCAACCCTTCCACAGACACAACAACACTGCGCCTCTGCCATTAAAGAGACTCCCAAAACCCACAACGTTCGCACCCTCTCCCTCACTCATTTTTGCCCAAAACCAGCTCCAAAATTGTGAACGTCCAGGGATTGCTCCCACACAAAGGATGCCAGCACTAAAAGCTCTTGCTGGTCCTCACCCTCCCATGGCAACCCTTGCACAGACACAACAACACTGCGCCTCTGACATTAAAGAGACTCCCAAAACGCACAATGTTCGCACCCTCTCTCTAAATCATTTATGCCTGACACCAGCTCCAAAATTGTGAACGTCCAGGGATTGCTCCCACACAAAGGATGCCAGCACTAAAAGATATTGCTGGTCCTCACCCTCCCATGGCAACCCTTGCACAGACACAACAACACTGCGCCTCTGCCATTAAAGAGACTCCCAAAACCCACAACGTTCGCACCCTCTCTCTCTAAATCATTTCTGCCCAACACCACCTCCAAAATTGTGAACGTCCAGGGATTGCTCCCACACAAAGGATGCCAGCACTAAAAGCTATTGCTGGTCCTCACCCTCCCATGGCAACCCTTGCACAGACACACCAACACTGCGCCTCTGCCATTAAAGAGACTCCCAAAACCCACAACCTTCGCACCCTCTCTCTCTAAATCGTTTCTGCCCGACACCACCTCCAAAATTGTGAACGTCCAGGGATTGCTCCCACACAAAGGATGCCAGCACTAAAAGATATTGCTGGTCCTCACCCTCCCATGGCAACCCTTCCACAGACACAACAACACTGGGCCTCTGCCATTAAAGAGACTCCCAAAACCCACAACGTTCGCACCCTCTCTCTCTAAAACATTTCTGCCCGACACCACCTCCAAAATTGTGAACGTCCAGGGATTGCTCCCACACAAAGGATGCCAGCACTAAAAGATATTGCTGGTCCTCACCCTCCCATGGCAACCCTTGCACAGACACAACAACACTGCGCCTCTGCCATTAAAGAGACTCCCAAAACGCACAACGTTCGCACCCTCTCTCTCTAAATCGTTTATGCCCGACACCACCTCCAAAATTGTGAACGTCCAGGGATTGCTCCCACACAAAACATGCCAGCACTAAAAGCTGTTGCTGGTCCTCACCCTCCCATGGCAACCCTTCCACAGACACAACAACACTGCGCCTCTGACATTAAAGAGACTCCCAAAACCCACAACGTTCGCACCCTCTCTCTCTAAATCGTTTCTGCCCGACACCACCTCCAAAATTGTGAACGTCCAGGGATTGCTCCCACACAAAGGATGTCAGCACTAAAAGCTATTGCTGGTCCTCACCCTCCCATGGCAACCCTTGCACAGACACAACAACACTGCGCCTCTGCCATTAAAGAGACTCCCAAAACCCACAACCTTCGCACCCTGTCTCTCTAAGTCATTTCTGCCCAACACCACCTCCAAAATTGTGAATGTCCAGGGATTGCTCCCACACTAAGGATGCCAGTACTAAAAGCTGTTGCTGGTCCTCACCCTCCCATGGCAACCCTTGCACAGACACACCAACACTGCGCCTCTGACATTAAAGAGACTCCCAAAACCCGCAACGTTCGCTCCCTCTCTCTCTAAATCATTTTTGCCCGACACCACCTCCAAAATTGTGAATGTCCAGGGATTGCTCCCACACAAAGGATGCCAGCACTAAAAGATATTGCTGGTCCTCACCCTCCCATGGCAACCCTTGCACAGACACAACAACACTGCACCTCTGCCATTAAAGAGACTCCCAAAACCCACAACGTTCGCACCCTCTCTCTCTAAAATATTTCTGCCCGACACCACCTCCAAAATTGTGAACGTCCAGGGATTGCTCCCACACAAAGGATGCCAGCACTAAAAGATATTGCTGGTCCTCACCCTCCCATGGCAACCCTTGCACAGACACAACAACACTGCGCCTCTGCCATTAAAGAGACTCCCAAAACGCACAACGTTCGCACCCTCTCTCTCTAAATCGTTTCTGCCCGACACCACCTCCAAAATTGTGAACGTCCAGGGATTGCTCCCACACAAAACATGCCAGCACTAAAAGCTGTTGCTGGTCCTCACCCTCCCATGGCAACCCTTCCACAGACACACCAACACTGCGCCTCTGCCATTAAAGAGACTCCCAAAACGCACAATGTTCGCACCCTCTCTCTCTAAATCATTTCTGCCCGACACCACCTCCAAAATTGTGAACGTCCAGGGATTGCTCCCACACTAAGGATGCCAGCACTAAAAGCTATTGCTGGTCCTCACCCTCCCATGGCAACCCTTCCACAGACACAACAACACTGCGCCTCTGCCATTAAAGAGACTCCCAAAACCCACAACGTTCGCACCCTCTCTCTCTAAGTCATTTCTGCCCAACACCACCTCCAAAATTGTGAATGTCCAGGGATTGCTCCCACACTAAGGATGCCAGCACTAAAAGATATTGCTGGTCCTCACCCTCCCATGGCAACCCTTCCACAGACACACCAACACTGCGCCTCTGCCATTAAAGAGACTCCCAAAACCCACAACGTTTGCTCCCTCTCTCTCTAAATCATTTCTGCCCGACACCACCTCCAAAATTGTGAACGTCCAGGGATTGCTCCCACACAAAGGATGCCAGCACTAAAAGATATTGCTGGTCCTCACCCTCCCATGGCAACCCTTGCACAGACACACCAACACTGCGCCTCTGCCATTAAAGGGACTCCAAAACCCACAACATTCGCACCCTCTCTCTCTAAAACATTTCTGCCCGACACCACCTCCAAAATTGTGAACGTCCAGGGATTGCTCCCACACAAAACATGCCAGCACTAAAAGATATTGCTGGTCCTCACCCTCCCATGGCAACCCTTCCACAGACACAACAACACTGGGCCTCTGACATTAAAGAGACTCCCAAAACGCACAATGTTCGCACCCTCTCTCTGAATCTTTTTTACCCGACACCAGCTCCAAAATTGTGAACGTCCAGGGATTGCTCCCACACAAAGGATGCCAGCACTAAAAGATATTGCTGGTCCTCACCCTCCCATGGCAACCCTTGCACAGACACAACAACACTGTGCTTCTGCCATTAAAGAGACTCCCAAAACCCACAACGTTCGCACCCTCTCCCTCACTCATTTTTGCCCAACACCACCTCCAAAATTGTGAACGTCCAGGGATTGCTCCCACACTAAGGATGCCAGCACTAAAAGCTGTTGCTGGTCCTCACCCTCCCATGGCAACCCTTGCACAGACACACCAACACTGCGCCTCTGCCATTAAAGAGACTCCCAAAACGCACAATGTTCGCACCCTCTCTCTGAATCTTTTTTACCCGACACCAGCTCCAAAATTGTGAACGTCCAGGGATTGCTCCCACACAAAGGATGCCAGCACTAAAAGCTATTGCTGGTCCTCACCCTCCCATGGCAACCCTTGCACAGACACAACAACACTGGGCCTCTGCCATTAAAGAGACTCCCAAAACCCACAACGTTCGCACCCTCTCTCTCTAAAACATTTCTGCCCAACACCACCTCCAAAATTGTGAACGTCCAGGGATTGCTCCCACACAAAGGATGCCAGCACTAAAAGCTATTGCTGGTCCTCACCCTCCCATGGCAACCCTTGCACAGACACACCAACACTGCGCCTCCGCCATTAAAGAGACTCCCAAAACCCGCAATGTTCGCACCCTCTCTCTAAATCTTTTCTGCCCGACACCACCTCCAAACTTGTGAACGTCCAGGGATTGCTCCCACACAAAGAATGCCAGCACTAAAAGCTCTTGCTGGTCCTCACCCTCCCATGGCAACCCTTCCACAGACACAACAACACTGCGCCTCTGCCATTAAAGAGACTCCCAAAACGCACAATGTTCGCACCCTCTCTCTGAATCTTTTTTACCCGACACCACCTCCAAAATTGTGAACGTCCAGGGATTGCTCCCACACTAAGGATGCCAGCACCAAAAGCTGTTGCTGGTCCTCACCCTCCCATGGCAACCCTTCCACAGACACAACAACACTGCGCCTCTGCCATTAAAGAGACTCCCAAAACCCACAACGTTCGCACCCTCTCTCTCTAAATCGTTTCTGCCCGACACCACCTCCAAAATTGTGAACGTCCAGGGATTGCTCCCACACAAAGGATGCCATCACTAAAAGATATTGCTGGTCCTCACCCTCCCATGGCAACCCTTCCACAGACACAACAACACTGGGCCTCTGCCATTAAAGAGACTCCCAAAACCCACAACGTTCGCACCCTCTCTCTCTAAAACATTTCTGCCCGACACCACCTCCAAAATTGTGAACGTCCAGGGATTGCTCCCACACAAAGGATGCCAGCACTAAAAGCTGTTTCTGGTCCTCACCCTCCCATGGCAACCCTTGCACAGACACAACAACACTGCGCCTCTGCCATTAAAGAGACTCCCAAAACCCACAACCTTCGCACCCTCTCTCTCTAAGTCATTTCTGCCCAACACCACCTCCAAAATTGTGAATGTCCAGGGATTGCTCCCACACAAAGGATGCCAGCACTAAAAGATATTGCTGGTCCTCACCCTCCCATGGCAACCCTTGCACAGACACAACAACACTGCGCCTCTGCCATTAAAGAGACTCCCAAAACCCACAACGTTCGCACCCTCTCTCTCTAAAACATTTCTGCCCGACACCACCTCCAAAATTGTGAACGTCCAGGGATTGCTCCCACACAAAGGATGCCAGCACTAAAAGCTATTGCTGGTCCTCACCCTCCCATGGCAACCCTTGCACAGACACAACAACACTGCGCCTCTGACATTAAAGAGACTCCCAAAACGCACAACGTTCGCACCCTCTCTCTCTAAAACATTTCTGCACGACACCACCTCCAAAATTGTGAACGTCCAGGGATTGCTCCCACACAAAACATGCCAGCACTAAAAGCTGTTGCTGGTCCTCACCCTCCCATGGCAACCCTTCCACAGACACAACAACACTGCGCCTCTGCCATTAAAGAGACTCCCAAAACGCACAATGTTCGCACCCTCTCTCTGAATCTTTTTTACCCGACACCACCTCCAAAATTGTGAACGTCCAGGGATTGCTCCCACACTAAGGATGCCAGCACTAAAAGCTATTGCTGGTCCTCACCCTCCCATGGCAACCCTTGCACAGACACACCAACACTGGGCCTCTGCCATTAAAGAGACTCCCAAAACCCACAACGTTCGCACCCTCTCTCTCTAAGTCATTTCTGCCCAACACCACCTCCAAAATTGTGAATGTCCAGGGATTGCTCCCACACAAAGGATGCCAGCACTAAAAGATATTGCTGGTCCTCACCCTCCCATGGCAACCCTTGCACAGACACACCAACACTGCGCCTCTGCCATTAAAGAGACTCCCAAAACCCACAACGTTCGCACCCTCTCTCTCTAAATCATTTATGCCCGACACCAGCTCCAAAATTGTGAACGTCCAGGGATTGCTCCCACACAAAGGATGCCAGTACTAAAAGATATTGCTGGTCCTCACCCTCCCATGGCAACCCTTGCACAGACACAACAACACTGCGCCTCTGCCATTAAAGAGACTCCCAAAACCCACAACGTTCGCACCCTCTCTCTCTAAAACATTTCTGCCCGACACCACCTCCAAAATTGTGAACGTCCAGGGATTGCTCCCACACAAAGGATGCCAGCACTAAAAGATATTGCTGGTCCTCACCCTCCCATGGCAACCCTTGCACAGACACAACAACACTGCGCCTCTGCCATTAAAGAGACTCCCAAAACCCACAACGTTCGCACCCTCTCTCTCACACCATTTTTGCCCGACACCAGCTCCAAAATTGTGAACGTCCAGGGATTGCTCCCACACAAAGGATGCCAGCACCAAAAGCTGTTGCTGGTCCTCACCCTCCCATGGCAACCCTTGCACAGACACACCAACACTGCGCCTCTGACATTAAAGAGACTCCCAAAACCCACAACGTTCGCTCCCTCTCTCTCTAAATCGTTTCTGCCCAACACCAGCTCCAAAATTGTGAACGTCCAGGGATTGCTCCCACACAAAGGATGCCAGCATTAAAGCCTATTGCTGGTCCTCACCCTCCCATGGCAACCCTTGCACAGACACAACAACACTGGGCCTCTGCCATTAAAGAGACTCCCAAAACCCACAACGTTCGCACCCTCTCTCTCTAAATCATTTATGCCCGACACCAGCTCCAAAATTGTGAACGTCCAGGGATTGCTCCCACACTAAGGATGCCAGCACTAAAAGCTCTTGCTGGTCCTCACCCTCCCATGGCAACCCTTGCACAGACACAACAACACTGGGCCTCTGCCATTAAAGAGACTCCCAAAACCCACAACGTTCGCACCCTCTCTCTCTAAATCATTTATGCCCGACACCAGCTCCAAAATTGTGAACGTCCAGGGATTGCTCCCACACAAAGAATGCCAGTACTAAAAGCTATTGCTGGTCCTCACCCTCCCATGGCAACCCTTGCACAGACACAACAACACTGCGCCTCTGCCATTAAAGAGACTCCCAAAACCCACAACGTTCGCACCCTGTCTCTCACTCATTTTTGCCCGACACCACCTCCAAAATTGTGAACGTCCAGGGATTGCTCCCACACAAAGGATGCCAGCACTAAAAGATATCGCTGGTCCTCACCCTCCCATGGCAACCCTTGCACAGACACACCAACACTGGGCCTCTGCCATTAAAGAGACTCCCAAAACCCACAACGTTCGCACCCTCTCACTCACTCATTTTTGCCCAACACCACCTCCAAAATTGTGAATGTCCAGGGATTGCTCACACACAAAGGATGCCAGCACTAAAAGCTATTGCTGGTCCTCACCCTCCCATGGCAACCCTTGCACAGAAACACCAACACTGCGCCTCTGACATTAAAGAGACTCCCAAAACCCACAACGTTCGCTCCCTCTCTCTCTAAATCATTTATGCCCGACACCAGCTCCAAAATTGTGAACGTCCAGGGATTGCTCCCACACAAAGGATGACAGCACTAAAAGCTATTGCTGGTCCTCACCCTCCCATGGCAACCCTTGCACAGACACAACAACACTGGGCCTCCGCCGTTAAAGAGACTCCCAAAACCCACAACGTTCACACCCTCTCTCTCACTCATTTTTGCCCGACACCACCTCCAAAATTCTGAATGTCAAGGGATTGCTCCCACACAAAGAATGCCAGCACTAAAAGATATTGCTGGTCCTCACCCTCCCATGGCAACCCTTGCACAGACACAACAACACTGCGCCTCTGCCATTAAAGAGACTCCCAAAACCCACAACGTTCGCACCCTCTCTCTCTAAATCTTTTTTGCCCAACACCACATCCAGAATTGTGAACGTCCAGGGATTGCTCCCACACAAAGGATGCCAGCACTAAAAGCTATTGCTGGTCCTCACCCTCCCATGGCAACCCTTGCACAGACACACCAACACTGGGCCTCTGCCATTAAAGAGACTCCCAAAACCCATAACGTTCTCTCCCTCTCTCTCTAAATCTGTTTTGCCCAACACCAGCTCCAAAACTGTGAACGTCCAGGGATTGCTCCCACACAAAGGATGCCAGCACTAAAAGCTGTTGCTGGTCCTCACCCTCCCATGGCAACCCTTGCACAGACACACCAACACTGGGCCTCTCCCTTTAAAGAGACTCCCAAAACCCACAACGTTCGCACCCTCTCACTCACTCATTTTTGCCCGACACCACCTCCAAAATTGTGAACGTCCAGGGATTGCTCCCACACAAAGGATGCCAGCACAAAAATCTGTTGCTGGTCCTCACCCTCCCATGGCAACCCTTGCACAGACACACCAACACTGGGCCTCTGACATTAAAGAGACTCCCAAAACCCGCAACGTTCGCTCCCTCTCTCTCTAAATCATTTCTGCCCGACACCACCTCCAAAATTGTGAATGTCCAGGGATTGCTCCCACACAAAGGATGCCAGCACTAAAAGATATTGCTGGTCCTCACCCTCCCATGGCAACCCTTGCACAGACACAACAACACTGCGCCTCTGCCATTAAAGAGACTCCCAAAACCCACAACGTTCGCACCCTCTCTCTCTAAATCGTTTCTGCCCGACACCACCTCCAAAATTGTGAACGTCCAGGGATTGCTCCCACACAAAGGATGCCAGCACTAAAAGCTATTGCTGGTCCTCACCCTCCCATGGCAACCCTTGCACAGACACAACAACACTGCGCCTCTGCCATTAAAGAGACTCCCAAAACCCACAACGTTCGCACCCTCTCTCTCACTCATTTTTGCCCGACACCACCTCCAAAATTGTGAACGTCCAGGGATTGCTCCCACACAAAGGATGCCAGCACTAAAAGCTATTGCTGGTCCTCACCCTCCCATGGCAACCCTTGCACAGACACACCAACACTGCGCCTCTGACATTAAAGAGACTCCCAAAACCCACAACGTTCGCTCCCTCTCTCTCTAAATCGTTTCTGCCCGACACCACCTCCAAAATTGTGAACGTCCAGGGATTGCTCCCACACTAAGGATGCCAGCATTAAAGCCTATTGCTGGTCCTCACCCTCCCATGGCAACCCTTGCACAGACACAACAACACTGGGCCTCTGCCATTAAAGAGACTCCCAAAACCCACAACGTTCGCACCCTCTCTCTCTAAATCATTTATGCCCGACACCAGCTCCAAAATTGTGAACATCCAGGGATTGCTCCCACACAAAGAATGCCAGTACTAAAAGCTATTGCTGGTCCTCACCCTCCCATGGCAACCCTTGCACAGACACAACAACACTGCGCCTCTGCCATTAAAGAGCCTCCCAAAACCCACAATATTTGCACCCTCTCTCTCTAAATGATTTTTGCCCGACACCACCTCCAAAATTGTGAACGTCCAGGGATTGCTCCCACACAAAGGATGCCAGCACTAAAAGATATCGCTGGTCCTCACCCTCCCATGGCAACCCTTGCACAGACACACCAACACTGCGCCTCTGCCATTAAAGAGACTCCCAAAACCCACAACGTTCGCACCCTCTCACTCACTCATTTTTGCCCAACACCACCTCCAAAATTGTGAATGTCCAGGGATTGCTCACACACAAAGGATGCCAGCACTAAAAGCTATTGCTGGTCCTCACCCTCCCATGGCAACCCTTGCACAGACACACCAACACTGCGCCTCTGACATTAAAGAGACTCCCAAAACCCACAACGTTCGCACCCTCTCACTCACTCATTTTTGCCCGACACCACCTCCAAAATTGTGAATGTCTAGGGATTGCTCCCACACAAAGGATGCCAGCACTAAAAGCTATTGCTGGTCCTCACCCTCCCATGGCAACCCTTCCACAGACACACCAACACTGCGCCTCTGCCATTAAAGAGACTCCCAAAACCCACAACGTTCGCACCCTCTCTCTCTAAATCATTTATGCCCGACACCAGCTCCAAAATTGTGAACGTCCAGGGATTGCTCCCACACAAAGGATGACAGCACTAAAAGCTATTGCTGGTCCTCACCCTCCCATGGCAACCCTTGCACAGACACAACAACACTGGGCCTCCGCCGTTAAAGAGACTCCCAAAACCCACAACGTTCGCACCCTCTCTCTCACTCATTTTTGCCCGACACCACCTCCAAAATTCTGAATGTCCAGGGATTGCTCCCACACAAAGAATGCCAGCACTAAAAGATATTGCTGGTCCTCACCCTCCCATGGCAACCCTTGCACAGACACAACAACACTGTGCCTCTGCCATTAAAGAGACTCCCAAAACCCACAACGTTCGCACCCTCTCTCTCTAAATCTTTTTTGCCCAACACCACATCCAGAATTGTGAACGTCCAGGGATTGCTCCCACACAAAGGATGCCAGCACTAAAAGCTATTTCTGGTCCTCACCCTCCCATGGCAACCCTTGCACAGACACAACAACACTGGGCCTCTGCCATTAAAGAGACTCCCAAAACCCATAACGTTCTCTCCCTCTCTCTCTAAATCTGTTTTGCCCAACACCAGCTCCAAAACTGTGAACGTCCAGGGATTGCTCCCACACTAAGGATGCCAGCACTAAAAGCTGTTGCTGGTCCTCACCCTCCCATGGCAACCCTTGCACAGACACACCAACACTGGGCCTCTCCCATTAAAGAGACTCCCAAAACCCACAACGTTCGCACCCTCTCACTCACTCATTTTTGCCCGACACCACCTCCAAAATTGTGAACGTCCAGGGATTGCTCCCACACAAAGGATGCCAGCACAAAAATCTGTTGCTGGTCCTCACCCTCCCATGGCAACCCTTGCACAGACACACCAACACTGGGCCTCTGACATTAAAGAGACTCCCAAAACCCGCAACGTTCGCTCCCTCTCTCTCTAAATCATTTCTGCCCGACACCACCTCCAAAATTGTGAATGTCCAGGGATTGCTCCCACACAAAGGATGCCAGCACTAAAAGATATTGCTGGTCCTCACCCTCCCATGGCAACCCTTGCACAGACACAACAACACTGCGCCTCTGCCATTAAAGAGACTCCCAAAACCCACAACGTTCGCACCCTCTCTCTCTAAATCGTTTCTGCCCGACACCACCTCCAAAATTGTGAACGTCCAGGGATTGCTCCCACACAAAGGATGCCAGCACTAAAAGCTATTGCTGGTCCTCACCCTCCCATGGCAACCCTTGCACAGACACAACAACACTGCGCCTCTGCCATTAAAGAGACTCCCAAAACCCACAACGTTCGCACCCTCTCTCTCTAAATCATTTATGCCCAACACCACCTCCAAAATTGTGAACGTCCAGGGATTGCTCCCACACTAAGGATGCCAGCACTAAAAGATATTGCTGGTCCTC
Source organism: Morus bassanus (assembly GCA_031468815.1). NCBI lineage: Eukaryota > Metazoa > Chordata > Aves > Suliformes > Sulidae > Morus > Morus bassanus. The sequence goes on along the minus strand of CM062572.1, from coordinate 46,028,752 downwards.
ACCCTCCCATGGCAACCCTTGCACAGACACACCAACACTGTGCCTCTGCCATTAAAGAGACTCCCAAAACCCACAACGTTCGCACCCTCTCTCTCACTCATTTTTGCCCGACACCACCTCCAAAATTGTGAATGTCTAGGGATTGCTCACACACAAAGGATGCCAGCACTAAAAGATATTGCTGGTCCTCACCCTCCCATGGCAACCCTTGCACAGACACAACAACACTGCGCCTCTGCCATTAAAGAGACTCCCAAAACCCACAACGTTCGCTCCCTCTCTCTCTAAATCGTTTCTGCACGACACCACCTCCAAAATTGTGAACGTCCAGGGATTGCTCCCACACAAAACATGCCAGCACTAAAAGCTGTTGCTGGTCCTCACCCTCCCATGGCAACCCTTCCACAGACACAACAACACTGCGCCTCTGCCATTAAAGAGACTCCCAAAACGCACAATGTTCGCACCCTCTCTCTGAATCTTTTTTACCCGACACCACCTCCAAAATTGTGAACGTCCAGGGATTGCTCCCACACTAAGGATGCCAGCACTAAAAGCTATTGCTGGTCCTCACCCTCCCATGGCAACCCTTGCACAGACACACCAACACTGGGCCTCTGCCATTAAAGAGACTCCCAAAACCCACAACGTTCGCACCCTCTCTCTCTAAGTCATTTCTGCCCAACACCACCTCCAAAATTGTGAATGTCCAGGGATTGCTCCCACACAAAGGATGCCAGCACTAAAAGATATTGCTGGTCCTCACCCTCCCATGGCAACCCTTGCACAGACACACCAACACTGCGCCTCTGCCATTAAAGAGACTCCCAAAACCCACAACGTTCGCACCCTCTCTCTCTAAATCATTTATGCCCGACACCAGCTCCAAAATTGTGAACGTCCAGGGATTGCTCCCACACAAAGGATGCCAGTACTAAAAGATATTGCTGGTCCTCACCCTCCCATGGCAACCCTTGCACAGACACAACAACACTGCGCCTCTGCCATTAAAGAGACTCCCAAAACCCACAACGTTCGCACCCTCTCTCTCTAAAACATTTCTGCCCGACACCACCTCCAAAATTGTGAACGTCCAGGGATTGCTCCCACACAAAGGATGCCAGCACTAAAAGATATTGCTGGTCCTCACCCTCCCATGGCAACCCTTGCACAGACACAACAACACTGCGCCTCTGCCATTAAAGAGACTCCCAAAACCCACAACGTTCGCACCCTCTCTCTCACACCATTTTTGCCCGACACCAGCTCCAAAATTGTGAACGTCCAGGGATTGCTCCCACACAAAGGATGCCAGCACCAAAAGCTGTTGCTGGTCCTCACCCTCCCATGGCAACCCTTGCACAGACACACCAACACTGCGCCTCTGACATTAAAGAGACTCCCAAAACCCACAACGTTCGCTCCCTCTCTCTCTAAATCGTTTCTGCCCAACACCAGCTCCAAAATTGTGAACGTCCAGGGATTGCTCCCACACAAAGGATGCCAGCATTAAAGCCTATTGCTGGTCCTCACCCTCCCATGGCAACCCTTGCACAGACACAACAACACTGGGCCTCTGCCATTAAAGAGACTCCCAAAACCCACAACGTTCGCACCCTCTCTCTCTAAATCATTTATGCCCGACACCAGCTCCAAAATTGTGAACGTCCAGGGATTGCTCCCACACTAAGGATGCCAGCACTAAAAGCTCTTGCTGGTCCTCACCCTCCCATGGCAACCCTTGCACAGACACAACAACACTGGGCCTCTGCCATTAAAGAGACTCCCAAAACCCACAACGTTCGCACCCTCTCTCTCTAAATCATTTATGCCCGACACCAGCTCCAAAATTGTGAACGTCCAGGGATTGCTCCCACACAAAGAATGCCAGTACTAAAAGCTATTGCTGGTCCTCACCCTCCCATGGCAACCCTTGCACAGACACAACAACACTGCGCCTCTGCCATTAAAGAGACTCCCAAAACCCACAACGTTCGCACCCTGTCTCTCACTCATTTTTGCCCGACACCACCTCCAAAATTGTGAACGTCCAGGGATTGCTCCCACACAAAGGATGCCAGCACTAAAAGATATCGCTGGTCCTCACCCTCCCATGGCAACCCTTGCACAGACACACCAACACTGGGCCTCTGCCATTTAAGAGACTCCCAAAACCCACAACGTTCGCACCCTCTCACTCACTCATTTTTGCCCAACACCACCTCCAAAATTGTGAATGTCCAGGGATTGCTCACACACAAAGGATGCCAGCACTAAAAGCTATTGCTGGTCCTCACCCTCCCATGGCAACCCTTGCACAGAAACACCAACACTGCGCCTCTGACATTAAAGAGACTCCCAAAACCCACAACGTTCGCTCCCTCTCTCTCTAAATCATTTATGCCCGACACCAGCTCCAAAATTGTGAACGTCCAGGGATTGCTCCCACACAAAGGATGACAGCACTAAAAGCTATTGCTGGTCCTCACCCTCCCATGGCAACCCTTGCACAGACACAACAACACTGGGCCTCCGCCGTTAAAGAGACTCCCAAAACCCACAACGTTCACACCCTCTCTCTCACTCATTTTTGCCCGACACCACCTCCAAAATTCTGAATGTCAAGGGATTGCTCCCACACAAAGAATGCCAGCACTAAAAGATATTGCTGGTCCTCACCCTCCCATGGCAACCCTTGCACAGACACAACAACACTGCGCCTCTGCCATTAAAGAGACTCCCAAAACCCACAACGTTCGCACCCTCTCTCTCTAAATCTTTTTTGCCCAACACCACATCCAGAATTGTGAACGTCCAGGGATTGCTCCCACACAAAGGATGCCAGCACTAAAAGCTATTGCTGGTCCTCACCCTCCCATGGCAACCCTTGCACAGACACACCAACACTGGGCCTCTGCCATTAAAGAGACTCCCAAAACCCATAACGTTCTCTCCCTCTCTCTCTAAATCTGTTTTGCCCAACACCAGCTCCAAAACTGTGAACGTCCAGGGATTGCTCCCACACAAAGGATGCCAGCACTAAAAGCTGTTGCTGGTCCTCACCCTCCCATGGCAACCCTTGCACAGACACACCAACACTGGGCCTCTCCCTTTAAAGAGACTCCCAAAACCCACAACGTTCGCACCCTCTCACTCACTCATTTTTGCCCGACACCACCTCCAAAATTGTGAACGTCCAGGGATTGCTCCCACACAAAGGATGCCAGCACAAAAATCTGTTGCTGGTCCTCACCCTCCCATGGCAACCCTTGCACAGACACACCAACACTGGGCCTCTGACATTAAAGAGACTCCCAAAACCCGCAACGTTCGCTCCCTCTCTCTCTAAATCATTTCTGCCCGACACCACCTCCAAAATTGTGAATGTCCAGGGATTGCTCCCACACAAAGGATGCCAGCACTAAAAGATATTGCTGGTCCTCACCCTCCCATGGCAACCCTTGCACAGACACAACAACACTGCGCCTCTGCCATTAAAGAGACTCCCAAAACCCACAACGTTCGCACCCTCTCTCTCTAAATCGTTTCTGCCCGACACCACCTCCAAAATTGTGAACGTCCAGGGATTGCTCCCACACAAAGGATGCCAGCACTAAAAGCTATTGCTGGTCCTCACCCTCCCATGGCAACCCTTGCACAGACACAACAACACTGCGCCTCTGCCATTAAAGAGACTCCCAAAACCCACAACGTTCGCACCCTCTCTCTCACTCATTTTTGCCCGACACCACCTCCAAAATTGTGAACGTCCAGGGATTGCTCCCACACAAAGGATGCCAGCACTAAAAGCTATTGCTGGTCCTCACCCTCCCATGGCAACCCTTGCACAGACACACCAACACTGCGCCTCTGACATTAAAGAGACTCCCAAAACCCACAACGTTCGCTCCCTCTCTCTCTAAATCGTTTCTGCCCGACACCACCTCCAAAATTGTGAACGTCCAGGGATTGCTCCCACACTAAGGATGCCAGCATTAAAGCCTATTGCTGGTCCTCACCCTCCCATGGCAACCCTTGCACAGACACAACAACACTGGGCCTCTGCCATTAAAGAGACTCCCAAAACCCACAACGTTCGCACCCTCTCTCTCTAAATCATTTATGCCCGACACCAGCTCCAAAATTGTGAACATCCAGGGATTGCTCCCACACAAAGAATGCCAGTACTAAAAGCTATTGCTGGTCCTCACCCTCCCATGGCAACCCTTGCACAGACACAACAACACTGCGCCTCTGCCATTAAAGAGCCTCCCAAAACCCACAATATTTGCACCCTCTCTCTCTAAATGATTTTTGCCCGACACCACCTCCAAAATTGTGAACGTCCAGGGATTGCTCCCACACAAAGGATGCCAGCACTAAAAGATATCGCTGGTCCTCACCCTCCCATGGCAACCCTTGCACAGACACACCAACACTGCGCCTCTGCCATTAAAGAGACTCCCAAAACCCACAACGTTCGCACCCTCTCACTCACTCATTTTTGCCCAACACCACCTCCAAAATTGTGAATGTCCAGGGATTGCTCACACACAAAGGATGCCAGCACTAAAAGCTATTGCTGGTCCTCACCCTCCCATGGCAACCCTTGCACAGACACACCAACACTGCGCCTCTGACATTAAAGAGACTCCCAAAACCCACAACGTTCGCACCCTCTCACTCACTCATTTTTGCCCGACACCACCTCCAAAATTGTGAATGTCTAGGGATTGCTCCCACACAAAGGATGCCAGCACTAAAAGCTATTGCTGGTCCTCACCCTCCCATGGCAACCCTTCCACAGACACACCAACACTGCGCCTCTGCCATTAAAGAGACTCCCAAAACCCACAACGTTCGCACCCTCTCTCTCTAAATCATTTATGCCCGACACCAGCTCCAAAATTGTGAACGTCCAGGGATTGCTCCCACACAAAGGATGACAGCACTAAAAGCTATTGCTGGTCCTCACCCTCCCATGGCAACCCTTGCACAGACACAACAACACTGGGCCTCCGCCGTTAAAGAGACTCCCAAAACCCACAACGTTCGCACCCTCTCTCTCACTCATTTTTGCCCGACACCACCTCCAAAATTCTGAATGTCCAGGGATTGCTCCCACACAAAGAATGCCAGCACTAAAAGATATTGCTGGTCCTCACCCTCCCATGGCAACCCTTGCACAGACACAACAACACTGTGCCTCTGCCATTAAAGAGACTCCCAAAACCCACAACGTTCGCACCCTCTCTCTCTAAATCTTTTTTGCCCAACACCACATCCAGAATTGTGAACGTCCAGGGATTGCTCCCACACAAAGGATGCCAGCACTAAAAGCTATTTCTGGTCCTCACCCTCCCATGGCAACCCTTGCACAGACACAACAACACTGGGCCTCTGCCATTAAAGAGACTCCCAAAACCCATAACGTTCTCTCCCTCTCTCTCTAAATCTGTTTTGCCCAACACCAGCTCCAAAACTGTGAACGTCCAGGGATTGCTCCCACACTAAGGATGCCAGCACTAAAAGCTGTTGCTGGTCCTCACCCTCCCATGGCAACCCTTGCACAGACACACCAACACTGGGCCTCTCCCATTAAAGAGACTCCCAAAACCCACAACGTTCGCACCCTCTCACTCACTCATTTTTGCCCGACACCACCTCCAAAATTGTGAACGTCTAGGGATTGCTCCCACACAAAGGATGCCAGCACAAAAATCTGTTGCTGGTCCTCACCCTCCCATGGCAACCCTTGCACAGACACACCAACACTGGGCCTCTGACATTAAAGAGACTCCCAAAACCCGCAACGTTCGCTCCCTCTCTCTCTAAATCATTTCTGCCCGACACCACCTCCAAAATTGTGAATGTCCAGGGATTGCTCCCACACAAAGGATGCCAGCACTAAAAGATATTGCTGGTCCTCACCCTCCCATGGCAACCCTTGCACAGACACAACAACACTGCGCCTCTGCCATTAAAGAGACTCCCAAAACCCACAACGTTCGCACCCTCTCTCTCTAAATCGTTTCTGCCCGACACCACCTCCAAAATTGTGAACGTCCAGGGATTGCTCCCACACAAAGGATGCCAGCACTAAAAGCTATTGCTGGTCCTCACCCTCCCATGGCAACCCTTGCACAGACACAACAACACTGCGCCTCTGCCATTAAAGAGACTCCCAAAACCCACAACGTTCGCACCCTCTCTCTCTAAATCATTTATGCCCAACACCACCTCCAAAATTGTGAACGTCCAGGGATTGCTCCCACACTAAGGATGCCAGCACTAAAAGATATTGCTGGTCCTCACCCTCCCATGGCAACCCTTGCACAGACACACCAACACTGTGCCTCTGCCATTAAAGAGACTCCCAAAACCCACAACGTTCGCACCCTCTCTCTCACTCATTTTTGCCCGACACCACCTCCAAAATTGTGAATGTCTAGGGATTGCTCACACACAAAGGATGCCAGCACTAAAAGATATTGCTGGTCCTCACCCTCCCATGGCAACCCTTGCACAGACACAACAACACTGCGCCTCTGCCATTAAAGAGACTCCCAAAACCCACAACGTTCGCTCCCTCTCTCTCTAAATCGTTTCTGCCCGACACCAGCTCCAAAATTGTGAACGTCCAGGGATTGCTCCCACACTAAGGATGCCAGCACTAAAAGATATTGCTGGTCCTCACCCTCCCATGGCAACCCTTGCACAGACACACCAACACTGCGCCTCTGCCATTAAAGAGACTCCCAAAACCCACAACGTTCGCTCCCTCTCTCTCTAAATCTATTTTGCCCGACACCACCTCCAAAATTGTGAACGTCCAGAGATTGCTCCCACACAAAGAATGCCAGCACTAAAAGATATTGCTGGTCCTCACCCTCCCATGGCAACCCTTGCACAGACACAACAACACTGCGCCTCTGCCATTAAAGAGACTCCCAAAACCCACAACGTTCGCACCCTCTCTCTCGAAATCTTTTTTGCCCAACACCACATCCAGAATTGTGAATGTCCAGGGATTGCTCCCACACAAAGGATGCCAGCACTAAAAGATATTGCTGGTCCTCACCCTCCCATGGCAACCCTTCCACAGACACACCAACACTGGGCCTCTGCCATTAAAGAGACTCCCAAAACCCATAACGTTCTCTCCCTCTCTCTCTAAATCTGTTTTGCCCGACACCACCTCCAAAATTGTGAACGTCCAGGGATTGCTCCCACACAAAGGATGCCAGCACTAAAAGCTGTTGCTGGTCCTCACCCTCCCATGGCAACCCTTCCACAGACACACCAACACTGCGCCTCTGCCATTAAAGAGACTCCCAAAACGCACAATGTTCGCACCCTCTCTCTGAATCTTTTTTACCCGACACCACCTCCAAAATTGTGAACGTCCAGGGATTGCTCCCACACAAAGGATGCCAGCACTAAAAGCTATTGCTGGTCCTCACCCTCCCATGGCAACCCTTGCACAGACACAACAACACTGCGCCTCTGCCATTAAAGAGACTCCCAAAACCCACAACGTTCGCACCCTCTCTCTCTAAATCGTTTCTGCCCAACACCACCTCCAAAATTGTGAACGTCCAGGGATTGCTCCCACACAAAGGATGCCAGCACTAAAAGCTATTGCTGGTCCTCACCCTCCCATGGCAACCCTTCCACAGACACACCAACACTGCGCCTCTGCCATTAAAGAGACTCCCAAAACCCACAATGTTCGCCCCGTCTCTCTCACTCATTTTTTGCCCGACACCACCTCCAAACTTGTGAACGTCCAGGGATTGCTCCCACACAAAGAATGCCAGCACTAAAAGCTATTGCTGGTCCTCACCCTCCCATGGCAACCCTTGCACAGACACAACAACACTGCGCCTCTGCCATTAAAGAGACTCCCAAAACCCACAATGTTCGCCCCGTCTCTCTCACTCATTTTTTGCCCGACACCACCTCCAAAATTGTGAACGTCCAGGGATTGCTCCCACACAAAGGATGCCAGCACTAAAAGATATTGCTGGTCCTCACCCTCCCATGGCAACCCTTCCACAGACACAACAACACTGCGCCTCCGCCATTAAAGAGACTCCCAAAACCCACAACGTTCGCACCCTCTCTCTCTAAATCGTTTCTGCCCGACACCACCTCCAAAATTGTGAACGTCCAGGGATTGCTCCCACACTAAGGATGCCAGCACTAAAAGATATTGCTGGTCCTCACCCTCCCATGGCAACCCTTCCACAGACACACCAACACTGCGCCTCTGCCATTAAAGAGACTCCCAAAACGCACAATGTTCGCACCCTCTCTCTGAATCTTTTTTACCCGACACCAGCTCCAAAATTGTGAACGTCCAGGGATTGCTCCCACACAAAGGATGCCAGCACTAAAAGCTGTTGCTGGTCCTCACCCTCCCATGGCAACCCTTGCACAGACACAACAACACTGCGCCTCTGACATTAAAGAGACTCCCAAAACCCACAACGTTCACACCCTCTCTCTCTAAAACATTTCTGCCCGACACCACCTCCAAAATTGTGAACGTCCAGGGATTGCTCCCACACTAAGGATGCCAGCACCAAAAGCAGTTGCTGGTCCTCACCCTCCCATGGCAACCCTTGCACAGACACAACAACACTGGGCCTCCGCCGTTAAAGAGACTCCCAAAACCCACAACGTTCGCACCCTCTCTCTCACTCATTTTTGCCCGACACCACCTCCAAAATTGTGAACGTCCAGGGATTGCTCCCACACAAAGGATGCCAGCACTAAAAGATATTGCTGGTCCTCACCCTCCCATGGCAACCCTTGCACAGACACAACAACACTGCGCCTCTGCCATTAAAGAGACTCCCAAAACGCACAACGTTCGCACCCTCTCTCTCTAAATCGTTTCTGCCCGACACCACCTCCAAAATTGTGAACGTCCAGGGATTGCTCCCACACAAAGGATGCCAGCACTAAAAGCTGTTGCTGGTCCTCACCCTCCCATGGCAACCCTTCCACAGACACACCAACACTGCGCCTCTGCCATTAAAGAGACTCCCAAAACCCACAACGTTCGCACCCTCTCTCTCTAAATCATTTATGCCCGACACCACCTCCAAAATTGTGAACGTCCAGGGATTGCTCCCACACTAAGGATGCCAGCACCAAAAGCTGTTGCTGGTCCTCACCCTCCCATGGCAACCCTTGCACAGACACACCAACACTGGGCCTCTGCCATTAAAGAGACTCCCAAAACCCACAACGTTCGCACCCTCTCTCTCTAAATCTTTTCTGCCCGACACCACCTCCAAAATTGTGAACGTCCAGGGATTGCTCCCACACAAAGAATGCCAGCACTAAAAGCTATTGCTGGTCCTCACCCTCCCATGGCAACCCTTGCACAGACACAACAACACTGCGCCTCTGCCATTAAAGAGACTCCCAAAACCCACAATGTTCGCCCCGTCTCTCTCACTCATTTTTTGCCCGACACCAGCTCCAAAATTGTGAACGTCCAGGGATTGCTCCCACACAAAGGATGCCAGCACTAAAAGATATTGCTGGTCCTCACCCTCCCATGGCAACCCTTCCACAGACACAACAACACTGCGCCTCCGCCATTAAAGAGACTCCCAAAACCCACAACGTTCGCACCCTCTCTCTCTAAATCGTTTCTGCCCGACACCACCTCCAAAATTGTGAACGTCCAGGGATTGCTCCCACACTAAGGATGCCAGCACCAAAAGCTGTTGCTGGTCCTCACCCTCCCATGGCAACCCTTCCACAGACACACCAACACTGCGCCTCTGCCATTAAAGAGACTCCCAAAACGCACAATGTTCGCACCCTCTCTCTGAATCTTTTTTACCCGACACCAGCTCCAAAATTGTGAACGTCCAGGGATTGCTCCCACACAAAGGATGCCAGCACTAAAAGCTATTGCTGGTCCTCACCCTCCCATGGCAACCCTTGCACAGACACAACAACACTGTGCCTCTGCCATTAAAGAGACTCCCAAAACCCGCAAAGTTCGCTCCCTCTCTCTAAATCTTTTCTGCCCAACACCAGCTCCAAAATTGTGAACCTCCAGGGATTGCTCCCACACAAAGCATGACAGCACTAAAAGATATTGCTGGTCCTCACCCTCCCATGGCAACCCTTGCACAGACACACCAACACTGGGCCTCTGCCATTAAAGAGACTCCCAAAACCCACAATGTTCGCTCCGTCTCTCTCACTCATTTTTGCCCGACACCACCTCCAAAATTGTGAACGTCCAGGGATTGCTCCCACACAAAGGATGCCAGCACTAAAAGCTATTGCTGGTCCTCACCCTCCCATGGCAACCCTTGCACAGACACAACAACACTGCGCCTCTGCCATTAAAGAGACTCCCAAAACCCACAACGTTCGCACGCTCTCTCTCACTCATTTTTGCCCAACACCACCTCCAAAATTGTGAACGTCCAGGGATTGCTCCCACACAAAGGATGCCAGCACTAAAAGATATTGCTGGTCCTCACCCTCCCATGGCAACCCTTCCACAGACACAACAACACTGGGCCTCTGCCATTAAAGAGACTCCCAAAACCCACAACGTTCGCACCCTCTCTCTCACTCATTTTTGCCCGACACCACCTCCAAAATTGTGAACGTCCAGGGATTGCTCACACACAAAGGATGCCAGCACTAAAAGATATTGCTGGTCCTCACCCTCCCATGGCAACCCTTGCACAGACACAACAACACTGCGCCTCTGACATTAAAGAGACTCCCAAAACCCACAACGTTCGCACCCTCTCTCTCTAAATCATTTTTGCCCGACACCAGCTCCAAAATTGTGAACGTCCAGGGATTGCTCCCACACAAAGGATGCCAGCACTAAAAGCTGTTTCTGGTCCTCACCCTCCCATGGCAACCCTTGCACAGACACACCAACACTGCGCCTCTGCCATTAAAGAGACTCCCAAAACCCACAACGTTCGCACCCTCTCCCTCACTCATTTTTGCCCAACACCACCTCCAAAATTGTGAATGTCTAGGGATTGCTCACACACAAAGGATGCCAGCACTAAAAGATATTGCTGGTCCTCACCCTCCCATGGCAACCCTTGCACAGACACAACAACACTGCGCCTCTGCCATTAAAGAGACTCCCAAAACCCACAACGTTCGCTCCCTCTCTCTCTAAATCTATTTTGCCCGACACCACCTCCAAAATTGTGAACGTCCAGGGATTGCTCCCACACAAAGAATGCCAGCACTAAAAGATATTGCTGGTCCTCACCCTCCCATGGCAACCCTTGCACAGACACAACAACACTGCGCCTCTGCCATTAAAGAGACTCCCAAAACCCACAACGTTCGCTCCCTCTCTCTCTAAATCTTTTTTGCCCAACACCACATCCAGAATTGTGAATGTCCAGGGATTGCTCCCACACAAAGGATGCCAGCACTAAAAGATATTGCTGGTCCTCACCCTCCCATGGCAACCCTTCCACAGACACACCAACACTGGGCCTCTGCCATTAAAGAGACTCCCAAAACCCACAACGTTCGCACCCTCTCTCTCTAAATCTATTTTGCCCGACACCACCTCCAAAATTGTGAACGTCCAGGGATTGCTCCCACACAAAGGATGCCAGCACTAAAAGCTATTGCTGGTCCTCACCCTCCCATGGCAACCCTTGCACAGACACAACAACACTGCGCCTCTGCCATTAAAGAGACTCCCAAAACGCACAATGTTCGCACCCTCTCTCTGAATCTTTTTTACCCGACACCAGCTCCAAAATTGTGAACGTCCAGGGATTGCTCCCACACTAAGGATGCCAGCACAAAAATCTGTTGCTGATCCTCACCCTCCCATGGCAACCCTTGCACAGACACACCAACACTGCGCCTCTGCCATTAAAGAGACTCCCAAAACCCACAACGTTCGCACGCTCTCTCTCACTCATTTTTGCCCGACACCACCTCCAAAAATGTGAACGTCCAGGGATTGCTCCCACACTAAGGATGCCAGCACTAAAAGCTATTGCTGGTCCTCACCCTCCCATGGCAACCCTTGCACAGACACAACAACACTGGGCCTCTCCCATTAAAGAGACTCCCAAAACCCACAACGTTCGCACCCTCTCTCTCTAAATCGTTTCTGCCCGACACCACCTCCAAAATTGTGAACGTCCAGGGATTGCTCCCACACTAAGGATGCCAGCACTAAAAGCTATTGCTGGTCCTCACCCTCCCATGGCAACCCTTGCACAGACACACCAACACTGGGCCTCTGCCATTAAAGAGACTCCAAAACCCAAAACATTCGCAACCTCTCTCTCTAAAACATTTCTGCCCGACACCACCTCCAAAATTGTGAACGTCCAGGGATTGCTCCCACACAAAACATGCCAGCACTAAAAGCTGTTGCTGGTCCTCACCCTCCCATGGCAACCCTTCCACAGACACACCAACACTGCGCCTCTGCCATTAAAGAGACTCCCAAAACGCACAATGTTCGCACCCTCTCCCTGAATCTTTTTTACCCGACACCAGCTCCAAAATTGTGAACGTCCAGGGATTGCTCCCACACAAAGGATGCCAGCACTAAAAGATATTGCTGGTCCTCACCCTCCCATGGCAACCCTTGCACAGACACAACAACACTGCGCCTCTGCCATTAAAGAGACTCCCAAAACCCACAACGTTCGCACCCTCTCTCTCTAAATCGTTTCTGCCCAACACCACCTCCAAAATTGTGAACGTCCAGGGATTGCTCCCACACAAAGGATGCCAGCACTAAAAGCTATTGCTGGTCCTCACCCTCCCATGGCAACCCTTCCACAGACACACCAACACTGCGCCTCTGCCATTAAAGAGACTCCCAAAACCCACAACGTTCGCACCCTCTCTCTCTAAATCGTTTCTGCCCGACACCACCTCCAAAATTGTGAACGTCCAGGGATTGCTCCCACACAAAGAATGCCAGCACTAAAAGCTATTGCTGGTCCTCACCCTCCCATGGCAACCCTTCCACAGACACAACAACACTGCGCCTCTGCCATTAAAGAGACTCCCAAAACCCACAATGTTCGCCCCGTCTCTCTCACTCATTTTTTGCCCGACACCACCTCCAAAATTGTGAACGTCCAGGGATTGCTCCCACACAAAGGATGCCAGCACTAAAAGATATTGCTGGTCCTCACCCTCCCATGGCAACCCTTCCACAGACACAACAACACTGCGCCTCTGACATTAAAGAGACTCCCAAAACCCACAACGTTCGCACCCTCTCTCTCTAAATCGTTTCTGCCCGACACCACCTCCAAAATTGTGAACGTCCAGGGATTGCTCCCACACTAAGGATGCCAGCACTAAAAGATATTGCTGGTCCTCACCCTCCCATGGCAACCCTTCCACAGACACACCAACACTGCGCCTCTGCCATTAAAGAGACTCCCAAAACGCACAATGTTCGCACCCTCTCTCTGAATCTTTTTTACCCGACACCAGCTCCAAAATTGTGAACGTCCAGGGATTGCTCCCACACAAAGGATGCCAGCACTAAAAGCTGTTTCTGGTCCTCACCCTCCCATGGCAACCCTTCCACAGACACAACAACACTGCGCCTCTGACATTAAAGAGACTCCCAAAACCCACAACGTTCGCACCCTCTCTCTCTAAATCATTTCTGCCCGACACCACCTCCAAAATTGTGAACGTCCAGGGATTGCTCCCACACTAAGGATGCCAGCACTAAAAGCTATTGCTGGTCCTCACCCTCCCATGGCAACCCTTGCACAGACACAACAACACTGCGCCTCTGCCATTAAAGAGACTCCCAAAACGCACAACGTTCGCACCCTCTCTCTCTAAATCGTTTCTGCCCGACACCACCTCCAAAATTGTGAACGTCCAGGGATTGCTCCCACACAAAACATGCCAGCACTAAAAGCTGTTGCTGGTCCTCACCCTCCCATGGCAACCCTTGCACAGACACACCAACACTGCGCCTCTGCCATTAAAGAGACTCCCAAAACCCACAACGTTCGCACCCTCTCTCTCTAAATCATTTCTGCCCGACACCACCTCCAAAATTGTGAACGTCCAGGGATTGCTCCCACACTAAGGATGCCAGCACCAAAAGATATTGCTGGTCCTCACCCTCCCATGGCAACCCTTGCACAGACACACCAACACTGGGCCTCTGCCATTAAAGAGACTCCCAAAACCCACAACGTTCGCACCCTCTCTCTCTAAATCTTTTCTGCCCGACACCACCTCCAAAATTGTGAACGTCCAGGGATTGCTCCCACACAAAGAATGCCAGCACTAAAAGCTATTGCTGGTCCTCACCCTCCCATGGCAACCCTTGCACAGACACAACAACACTGGGCCTCTGCCATTAAAGAGACTCCCAAAACCCACAATGTTCGCCCCGTCTCTCTCACTCATTTTTTGCCCGACACCACCTCCAAAATTGTGAACGTCCAGGGATTGCTCCCACACAAAGGATGCCAGCACTAAAAGATATTGCTGGTCCTCACCCTCCCATGGCAACCCTTGCACAGACACACCAACACTGCGCCTCCGCCATTAAAGAGACTCCCAAAACCCACAACGTTCGCACCCTCTCTCTCTAAATCGTTTCTGCCCGACACCACCTCCAAAATTGTGAACGTCCAGGGATTGCTCCCACACTAAGGATGCCAGCACCAAAAGCTGTTGCTGGTCCTCACCCTCCCATGGCAACCCTTCCACAGACACAACAACACTGCGCCTCTGCCATTAAAGAGACTCCCAAAACCCACAACGTTCGCACCCTCTCTCTGAATCTTTTTTCCCGACACCAGCTCCAAAATTGTGAACGTCCAGGGATTGCTCCCACACAAAGGATGCCAGCACTAAAAGCTATTGCTGGTCCTCACCCTCCCATGGCAACCCTTGCACAGACACAACAACACTGCGCCTCTGCCATTAAAGAGACTCCCAAAACCCGCAAAGTTCGCTCCCTCTCTCTAAATCTTTTCTGCCCAACACCAGCTCCAAAATTGTGAACGTCCAGGGGTTGCTCCCACACAAAGCATGACAGCACTAAAAGATATTGCTGGTCCTCACCCTCCCATGGCAACCCTTCCACAGACACAACAACACTGCGCCTCTGCCATTAAAGAGACTCCCAAAACCCACAATGTTCGCTCCGTCTCTCTCACTCATTTTTTGCCCGACACCACCTCCAAAATTGTGAACGTCCAGGGATTGCTCCCACAATAAGGATGCCAGCACTAAAAGCTGTTGCTGGTCCTCACCCTCCCATGGCAACCCTTGCACAGACACAACAACACTGCGCCTCTGACATTAAAGAGACTCCCAAAACCCACAACGTTCGCACCCTCTCTCTCTAAAACATTTCTGCCCGACACCAGCTCCAAAATTGTGAACGTCCAGGGTTGCTCCCACACTAAGGATGCCAGCACCAAAAGCTGTTGCTGGTCCTCACCCTCCCATGGCAACCCTTGCACAGACACAACAACACTGCGCCTCTGCCATTAAAGAGACTCCCAAAACCCACAACGTTCGCACCCTCTCTCTCTAAATCTTTTTTGCCCAACACCACATCCAGAATTGTGAACGTCCAGGGATTGCTCCCACACTAAGGATGCCAGCACTAAAAGCTGTTGCTGGTCCTCACCCTCCCATGGCAACCCTTGCACAGACACACCAACACTGGGCCTCTGCCATTAAAGAGACTCCCAAAACCCACAATGTTCGCCCCGTCTCTCTCACTCATTTTTTGCCCGACACCACCTCCAAAATTGTGAACGTCCAGGGATTGCTCCCACACTAAGGATGCCAGCACTAAAAGCTGTTTCTGGTCCTCACCCTCCCATGGCAACCCTTGCACAGACACAACAACACTGCGCCTCTGACATTAAAGAGACTCCCAAAACCCACAACGTTCGCACCCTCTCTCTCTAAAACATTTCTGCCCGACACCACCTCCAAAATTGTGAACGTCCAGGGTTGCTCCCACACTAAGGATGCCAGCACCAAAAGCTGTTGCTGGTCCTCACCCTCCCATGGCAACCCTTGCACAGACACAACAACACTGGGACTCTGCCATTAAAGAGACTCCCAAAACCCACAACGTTCGCACCCTCTCTCTCTAAGTCATTTCTGCCCAACACCACCTCCAAACTTGTGAACGTCCAGGGATTGCTCCCACACAAGGATGCCAGCACTAAAAGATATTGCTGGTCCTCACCCTCCCATGGCAACCCTTCCGTGAACAAGCTCTTTCAACCACTCTTCCTCTTGTTTACTGAAGTTCAGAGAGCGTTAGAAAGAGCAATAAATATTGCAGGTTTCTCTCTTACGTTTTACGGAGCCCATTAATCAGCCCTTCAACATTAAGTCCAGCTCCAGTCTGAACCCCAGATTAATAAATGCTCTCTTTAAAAAGTTCCAGGAGTAGGAGGAGCTTTGAAGACCAGGCAGGAGCTGAGAACATTAATGAAATCCCCATCATGCAAGTACACATCCCTGATCACAGACCAAATGCACCGTTACCTGAGTAAGTGAGGTTCTCCGCCAACTGGCAGCCACTGACTTCTGGAAAATAGCTCAGGGTCTCTTGTTTATTAGCGCCGAGAACATGGGTTGGAGTTGGAGTTTGGGAAGAAAATGATACACATTCAGTCTGGTTTCATTCAAGTCCATTTAGATAAGCCCAGTTCACGTTTATGAGGAATCACAGCTTGTCCCGCTCATCCCTGCAGACCCCAACACCACTCCTGTGCGGCCTCCCCATGAGCAATAAGTACACAACAAGAAACCTTACTTCAAAATAAGGCCCACAGCTGGCCCTTTCAATGAGATGCATAGAGTACAAGCTGAGAACAACCTCTGCTTTAACTACGCCTAGTTCTGCCATCTACACAAGGAGATCAGCTCCTAAGTGATCCCTAGCCTTAAATACACAGACCTTCCCTAGGGCAATGCTAGGTAAATACAAGAGCACAGGGACACCTGGTCATTCAGGTTAAACTGATGGTGAGAAGGCCTAGAAAGAGACAAATAAAATGAGGGAAAAGACTGAGGAGCCGAGAGAGAAAGCAAGGTGCAGAGAGATGGAGAAATCAAGAAAAATAGGGGCAAGGAGTCTTGCAGAGAGATGGAGGAAGAAAAAGTAGGGTTGTGGAGCAGCACAGAGGGCTAGAGAAAATGGGGGAAGGAGAAGAAGAAGGAAGTAGGGATAGAGAAAGATTGGGACAAGGAACAGTACATACAGACAGAGAGAAAAAAAGGACAGTGAACAGGACAGAGAAAAGAAGGACTAAGAAATAAAGAGAGGGTCAGATCTGGACAAAGAGACCACGAGGAAAGATAACAGCAATGGGCTGGAGGACAGAGATGGAGGAAGAGGAAAGAAAGGCTGAGAATCAGGACAGAGGAAGAAAGAACAGAAAAAAGGGAGAGTTGGCTGGACAGGGGGTTATAGCAAGAAACGATGGGACAGGCAGTGGGACAGAGAAATTGTTATAGACGAAATCTGATTAACTGTATTATTCTCTCTGAATAGTCTCGTTTAGCATTAGTAGCTAAAGTAGTTGAAGCCTAAGGCCACAAATGCTGACCGAGAGTAAACTTTTTGATAACAGACTTGTGTGTGTCTAAGTGGTGTAGCAGGTTGCTAACCATTTCCTGTTGGATTGTGGGGCTTCATTCTGCTCCCCATCCCTGTCTTCCAGCTCAGGGCTGCATACCCCGAGAACAACTGGTCTTACTATTAAAGACTGAGGCAAAGAAAGCATTAAAGGACTTCAGCCTTTTCCTCAGCCTTTGTCACTATGTTTTCCCCACATCCAATAAAGGATGGAGATTCTCCTTAGCCCTCCTTTTGTTGCTAACGTATTTATAGAAACATTTTTATTATCTTTTACAGCAGGAGCCAGATTAACTTCTAGCTGGGCAGTCTCAGTCCCCCTCTCCTCCGGGAGTCCCACCTTCCCGAGGTGACATGTGGGGGTGGGGTGCTTCAGGGGGCAGTGCTTGGGGGAGGGGTGGCACCCTGGGAGCATGGCTGAGGGGGTGGGGAGGCCGGACTGTGAGGTCACAGACCCCACTGTGCCATGCTGTGATGTGCTGTGCTGTGCCGCGGGCATAGCTCAGGCAGTGCCAGCAGCAGCAGCAGCAGCAGCAGCACGGTACAGGCTTGGGGGGCTGTGGCCCCCACTCGCCTCCTTATTCTCCTCCTCCTGGTGGCCCTGCAAGCCCAGGATGCCTGGGCTGCTCCATGGCAAGTGTGGGGATTAGGTAGGTGGGCAGGTGAAGGCCGGCACCCAGCCCTGGGCAGCGTGGAGCGGCACCTAATTCACCTTGGGGTGGTAGTGGGGCCGCGACCATGGTGGGGCAAGGCTGGGAGAGCAGCAGGGCTGGACTTAGCCAAGTGAGCTATGGCCAGCTCTGTGGGCAAGTGGAAGGCAGTCGTGCTGCAGGGAGGCACAGGGGGGCGCGGCCCCTGCAGGGGAATTTTCCAGGTGAATGGTGGGGCCAGGAGCAGTGCGCAGGGTGAGAAACCATCCCTAGAGCCGGCCCTGTGCCACCCAGTCCCGGTGCAGCCTTCCTGTGGCCTGCACGTCAGGGCTGCATGGCAGGGCAAGGCAATAGCCTGCTGGAGTGCTTCTACACTGGGCTGGTCACAGCTGTGCCCAGGGCCATGGTTCTGCCGCTCCCCAGCTGGGTCCCAGTTTTCAGCCTCAGGGACATCTGTCCTAGGGAGATGTCCACTCAGGAAGATGGGAGCATTCCTGCTCTAGCCCTGTAGTGCTCTCCTTGGGCAAACCCAGGTCCCTGACATACAGCCCCAGCCCACGGGAACAGATGGGGCAGCAGTGGTGCAGCCTCTCACTGGCCAGCAGGCTTTTCCACATGAGATGTGCGAATGATCATTCTTTTCCTCCAGTGCTTTCATGTGGGCTTCTTTTGTACACAGTAGATATCTCCCAGTAAGAAATTCCCGAAGAGCTGTATGTTTACCCATCCAGTGCTTAAGGCATATTGCACATGGCCTGGAAGTGGTATTTTGAGAGCTTCCAGGTGCCAGCCAACAGGTCACTCAGGCCCCTCTGCGGCTTTGGAAATCTCCACCCATGTCTGGCTCCCACGTCATTACCTGACCCCACCTCCAGTCACTACAGGTCACTGAGAAAGAATTAGATCACAACAGCTGATGGAAATGTGCTTGATTGCAGCTGTACCTCTAGGCAATGGCCACCAGACTTCTCAGCCAGATCTTGTCTGGGAGCCTCAGGGTGATCCCACAGGTATGTCACTTGTCATTTGAACATTTAGGTTTGAATATGCTGTTCATATGAAATTTTACTTAATAATTTCTTGGCCAATGCTCAGACATGCAGAAGAGCAGAGAGGGCATGTCTCAGGCTCAGTGATGTGCGCTGGGGCACTCTGCCTTGTGAAGCTGTCTTTGCCAGACCCTCCGAGCCTGTGCTGCTTCCAGTGCCTGCTGCAAAGCCAGCGGGCTCTTTGGGGTTGATTTCAGATCCAGTATGAGTTCCAGGGAATCCTTTCTCCCAACAGCTCCATGCATGGTTTGTTTTGGATCAGCAAGGACCAGGCACTCAGTAACTGTCTGCACAATGCTCCTGAGTGGAAGGGAGAGACAAGTGCCATGGAGTAATCCCGCATTTGAACTGCATTCACTGCTGTTCAGATCTGAAGAAGTATATTGAAATATTTCACAGAGGCTGCTCTGTTCTGCTTGTTTACAGGCATAGCTGGAGGCAACGGACATCCAGCTTCCTGGCTGGGTTCCAGGGCTGATGCACAGGGAGATTGCATGGGTACGTCATGGATTTTTACTTCCTGTGAGAGCTGCCAGCTCAAAGCCCAAATGTGAGTGAGGCATCCCCTGCGGGTGTGAGAATATAGACCTCTGTGTGTGTGCCATGTCATTACGTGATCCCCTCATATGTTCTGCTATTCAGTTATGATGGTGGATATCACAGTGTATGATGAAAACTTCTCATGGGTGTTTGGTTGCAGATGTGGCTCCAGCTCCTCAGCTGGATCCTGCGCTGGAGCTCACCTGGCATCCAAGGGGTGAGTAGTCAGGCAGTCTTGACTGAATTCACAGACTAAGCACTCATTTTCAATATTTTATCAGAGAGAAATTTAACTGGATACTTTGTGTTAAGGTCCTCAAAGAGCAAAGTATAAAGCCAAAATAGGGAAATCTTCCCAGCAGTCATCAGAAGTTCTAAAGGAAATCCTGAAAGACCTGGAGAAAGCAGCACATGGTCGGTATATATCACTCTTAACCAGAAGACTTGGGAAGAGCTGAGGTTTTACACACGTGTATGGACAAGCCACAGCCAACACAAGCAGAAAGGGATCGATCGGAGCCTCACTGCACTGGCACTCGATTCCACACCTTGCAGGCACTGGTGAGCCACAGAGATGGCCCAGAGTCTCTGCTGCTAGTTGTGGTTCAAGCCAAGTCCCAAGGACAGCTGCTGCCCCGTTATACCATTACTGGCCAGAGCTGTTCTGGGCAGACATTGGTATCCAGCTGGCAGGGACTGGTGGTGCTCATGCCTTGCTGCCAGTCACTGGAGGGGAGAGTGCCCTTGGGCAGCAGAGAGGATGCGCAGGCAGTTTGGGGTCACTGAGACTGGCAGACTTTGCCGGGGCTGCAGGCATGCCCTGGCCAGGATCGGAGCAGCCTGGCTTCACAGTCTGGTCCAGCCCCGTTGTTCTCCTTGATGTTTGAGGTCTCTTGGTGACACCTCACAGTCAGGGACAGGTGAAGGCTGGACACCCAGCTTGAAGCCGGACAGCTAACTTGAAGGCAGCTAAAACGAAGAGCTGTGAATTCAGTCTTGGGTGGCTTAGCTGTCTGTTTCCAGTTGTGTTTCAGATAACTTGGCTGTGGTTTCCCTTTTGTTTTGGGGGACTGTGGGCTCTTCACTGCCACTTGTGAAGGTGCCCAGAACCTGGTTGCAAGAGCCTGGGGTTCAGTCTACCATCTGTGTCTGTTGCCCTTACTGTGCAATGGAGTTGGCATGATGGGATGTGCTCCTCTGAAGGGCTCTTTCCCCAGCTGAATTGGGTGCAGCATCTTCCTGTCCTCTCCAAATGAAGTAATTTACCATCACGTTGAAGTTTGCCAAAAATTAACTAAGTGCAAACAAGAAGATGACACGCAATCTCCTAGTCTCTCAGCACATCAGGTTTTGCTGTCTACTGGTAAACTGGAAAGTGTCTAGTGCTTAAATTTTTCTCTGTGGATGACACATTGTTTGGGTTAGTGACGAGGTGCTCCCCCAAATGCCCAGGCTTTGTTTCTAAGTGTTATTAATGTATTTTGCCTCCTGAAGATACCATGTTCCTGATGAGGAATGGTTACTTCTAATTAAACTGACCCTCCTTCTTTCTAAAGAGATGGACCGTGAGACTGTGGAGAAGGAGGCACTTCAGGAAGGAGGCAGTCAGGCAGTACCAGTCTCTGATGAAAAAACAGCAGCAATTCAATCAACAGGCATGCCAAGTAATTGCTGACCCCCAGTCATCCACTGTTACATATCAAAATCACTGGTTGTCTGCAGGGTCTTCCCCTGGTGCCTGCTACTGCACATTGTGTCAGCAGCCAAACTCTTAGTCCAGAGCAAGCATTCTAAAAGAAGCCAGGAGCAGCTCTCTGAGGATGACTGTTGTCTCTGGGGTGTGGAGGTTCTTGCCATCAGTGGGCCAGAGAGATGCTGGTAACCCTCTGTGGATGCGGTGAAATGCTCGCCTCCCACCGCACCCCATTCACAGGAGTTTCAGAACTCTGCCATTTAGGGAACAAAGCCACCTGAGCCATGTTCAGCAGATGATGGGAAACATGACTCTTAATCAAATGTCCCCCCCTCAGTACCTGCATCCCAGAGCTTGCCGTGAGTCCCCAGAGGCCCTGGGCACAACAGAGGGGATCTGTTCTGTGAACTGAGGTCCAGAGGGATTCACTGATGGGTCGGGCACGGGCTTAGAAGGATCCTGCACCGTCCTTCTGTATCCTCTGTGCCTGAGCCATGCTGAGGCTTTACCTTTCTCTCCTTCTTGGCAGTGCTGTCCAACCCCGGGGAAGCCCACCACACCAGGATATATGAATTTTTTCATAAGAATCCAGGTACTGAGCAGTCTTGCAGGGGGCCATAAGTGGGAGACAAGTCCTGAAAACAGGAGGCATGCAAGCATGCCCATGGTGGAGAAAAGGCAAAGGGGAGAGCAAGGTTCAAGTGTCTCCTGAGAGGGCCTGACTCTGTGCCCTCGGGGTGTGGGTGCTGGGCTGGGGAGGGAGACCTGGGAGTGGCACTCCCTGACACAGGGATAGTTTTTGTCCATGCTGCTCAAAGGGGTGATTGGTCAAACAGCTGTGCTCCCCCACACATGTGCTCTCCATCTGGCCTCATGAGTTCTGTTCAGTGGGACAGCTTGTCCCAAAGGGTCAGAGAAAGTCTCCATGCAGCAGCACTAGCAAGCCTCGGAGAGTGAAGGTGGGCGAGTGCAAAAGAAATTGTGCACAAATGTGAAGGGTGGCCAAGAAGGGGAAGCAAACCCATGACATGGGAAAAACTGGGTTATGGCCACCCCAGAGTGTAAGCAAAGCTGAGAGGAGAAAGAGAGGCTCCAGACTGCATTGATTTGCAAGGGCTTTGGGAGTTTCCTTGGTTTCTACTGAAACCAAGGAAATGTTGCAGCCCCAGGATGTTCACTGGTTCAGAGAAGCTAACAAAGTGAGAAAGAACATTTAGTGGCAATGTCAGACCTCCTGTGAGATTACCAGTAGCATGCAGGACACAGTAATGTGCAGAATTGTTCCTCCAGGTGTGGATGGCAAGAGAAACTCAAATGATGCAGACCCTAAAGATTTCCAGAAATACTGCATTGAGGGTGCTGTGGCAGTCTTGGGCTCCATGCTGCTTGGGATGGTTTTGTGTTGTGTGATCTGTCTGTGGAGGAAGAGAAAATGGTGAGTTGTTGGGAGGTTTTTTGCCAAATTTCTGTATGAGATGGCTGCTATTTGCCGTGAATCATTTAGAGGTAGGGTACCCTGGAGAGCTGCGTTTTAACTGGCCTCTCAATTCACAGGCATTCTTTTCTGAAACCACTTCCTGCTGTGGCAAGTGTGGGTTAAAAGTGGCCCTGCCTTGACAATAGCAGACCCAGCAATAGACATAGGCAGAGCAAGGTCAGAAAGTAAAAACAACAAGGGATGACATTGCCATAGAAAGTGAGAATTGCAATAGTGACATCTCCCTACCAGTGAATGCAGCAGCAGAAATCACTCTGTTAGGCGATGCCATAAATCCCAGCTGTTCACCTCAACCAAGGTGAACCAGCAACTCAGACTGTGGTGACAAACCTTCCCAGCTATCAGCCTTGCTTTGGAGAAAGTCAGTCAGTTTGTCCCATCTGCACCCCAACACTGCCAGCATGCGTGTTCTCAGCACAGGCAGGGGTTTTGGCTGTGCAGGGGTACATATCTCTTTGGATATGTATTCTGAAGAGAAGATGGAAAGCATCTCACCAGAGAGCTGAGGCTGTCACCTTGTCTGGTCAGGGATGGGCAGGGGACCTTCCTGCTGGTCTCTGCCAGGCACGCTGAGAAAGAACACGAAGCTTTCCTGGCCCTGCAGTGCCGCGCCCAGCTTTGGTCCCCTTGGCCTGTTAGGGTCAGGTCTCCTTCCTGGCACATGCAGAGCTGGCAGGTCAGGATGGTCAGGGCTGAGAGGAGACGAGCCATGGGCAGGCGAGCAGAGCCCCAGCCAAGAGGAGCAGGGCACTCCGTTTTCTGCACGGAGCTCTCCGTGCCCACAGCTCCCATGTGCAGCCAGGTGCCTGCACCCCATGGGGTGCCCAGTGCTGCCCCACACCCTCACATCCATCCGTCACTGCATCCGCAGCGGGTTCTCAGCAGCCTCCTCTCCCTGCAGGCGCCTCTCTGCAGCTTAGGGAGCCCGGCCCGACACCAGCAGCCGTCCTGCACACCCGAACACCCCTGAGAACTGGACCTGATGCCAGCAGCCGCCACCTATGCCTGGAAAACCAGCCTGCCTGCCACAGAGCACTGGTCCCACACCAGCCTGGACAGCCGCCCGGCCCGTCTGTCCCCATCTCAGCCCCCATGGCTGTCCAGTTCAGCCAGCTGGCTGATGTAGGACTGGCCCAGCAACCTCCAGCCCTCGGAGGAACTGAAACCACCCCCCCTGGCCCCCAAGCCCATGGCCCTGATCTTCCTGCAAGTGCTTGAGGTGGCCACACCAGGGTACAGGTTGGGGGTGCAATGAGAGACTCTCCATGGACAGCTTCAAGGGTCGACCATTTATTGCTGACTAAGAGCATATGAATAAATACAGAGCAGCAGCACAGTTATCTGGGTTGTAACAGCTGCAGACCCAGGAATTCACAAATTCTGGGCTGAACTTCATATCAGGGCATGCAGGGACATGGATGCCTGAGGTGTCAGCCTGCAGGGAGCTCGGCATGGGACCCACTGACCATAACAATGAGAGTTTGGACCATAAAAAGGAAGCTTTCAACCCTAGAATCAAAGCTTTGCACCCTAAAAATGAAGCTTTGAGCCCTAAAAGAGGGTGTTTGTACCTTAAAAATGAGGGTTTGGAAACTGAGGATGTGGCTTGGACCCTCAAAACAACTGGCTGGATCCTAAAAGTGCCACCTTGGAGCCTGAAAGGAGCTCTGAAAAGTAAAACTGATGCTTTGGAATCTAAAAAGGAGACTGCAAACTGAAACGGAGCCTTCAGATGATAAAAATGAGGCTTTAGAGCCTAAAATGAGACTTTGGAAGCAAAACTAAGACTTTAGAAAGCAAAAATGAGGCTTTGCACCCTAGAGATGTAGCTTTGGACTTTCTGCCCTATAAGTGAGTGTTTAAACCCTCAAAATGAAACTGTGGGCCCTAAAAAAAAAGCTATGGGTAATAAAAGACAGGTTTGGAACAAAAAAATGAGGATTTTGGCCCTAACATGAGGCTTTGGGCACTAAAAAGGATGGGCTAGAAGCTACAAATGCCACTTTGGACCCTGCAAAGGAGGGGAACATTGGTTCCTCTATGAACTCCAGAAATAAAGCTTTGCTCCCACATATAGGGATTTGGCACTATAATGGAAGTTTTGAGCTATAAAAGAGGGGTTTAGGCCTTATAAATGAGAGTTAGGACCCTCAAAAGGAGGGTTTGGGCCTTAAAAATGGTGCTTTGGAAATGAGATTTAGGTTTTGAACACTGAAATTAGGTTTTATGCCCTAAAATGATGCTTTGGTACCCAAAACTAAGGCTTTGCACACTAAAAATGGTGTTTGGGGGGCTCAGAATGAGCCTTTGTGCCCTCAGTGAGGAGTTTGGACCCGAAAATGAGGCTTTGGAACCTCCAAAGTGCAGACTGTATCCTAAAAATGAGGCTATGATTCCTGAAAACAAGGCTTTGGTCCCTGAAAAGGAGACTTTGGAAAAGAAAAATGAGGGTTTGGGCCTGAAAATGAGCCCTTGGAGCCTATAAATAAGGCTTTGGACTCTAAAAATGAGGCTTTGAACCTTCAAAATCAGACTTCAGGCCTTAAAAATGACACTCTGGGCACTCAAAGTGAGTCTGAACCCGAAGAGCAGGGCTTGGAACTTATAAATGAGGGTTTGGACCCTTTAAAATTAGGGTTTGGATGATAAAAATGAGGACTGCAACCTAGAATCAGAGTTTTGGACTAGAGACATGAAGCTTTGAGCCCTAAAAGAGAAGTTTGGACCATAAAAATGAGGGTTTAGACACTCAGGATGTGGCTTGGGCCCTAAAAATGACCGGCTGCATCCTAAAACCGCTGCTTTGGAGCTTGAAAATGAGGCTTTGGAAACTCAAAATGCAGCTTTGGACTCTAAAAAGGAGACCTTACAAACTGAAAGGAAGTCTTTGGACCAGAAATATGAGACTTTAGAATCTAAATAGGAGGGTTTGGGCCTGAAAATGAGCCTTTGGACCCTATAAGTAAGGCTTTGGACCTTCAAAATCAGAATTCTGGCTGTAAAAATGATGCTCTGGGCCCTTGAAATGAATCTTTGGACCTTAAAAGTGGGGTTTGGAACTTATAAATGAGGGCTTATTACCCTAAAAATGAGGGTTTGGACCATAAAAATGAGGCTTTCAATGCTAGAATCAAAGCTTTGGACCCTGAAAATGAGGCATTGGGCCTTGGAAGAGGGATCTGGGGCCTAAAAATGAGGGTTTGGACACTCAGTATGCAGCTTGGACCCTCAAAATGACTGGCTGGATCCTAAAAATGCTGCTTGGAGCTTGAAAATGAGGCTTCGGAAAGTAAAACTGAGGCTTTGGACTCTAAAAAAGAGACTTTGCAAACTGAAAGGGAGCCTTTGGACCAGAAAAATGAGGCTTTGGAGCCTAAAAAGAGTCTTTGGACCCTAAAATGAGGCTTTGTTCCCTAAAAGTGAAACTTTAGGCCATAAAACTGTGGGTTTGGGCCCTAAAAATGAGGCTTTGTATCCTCACATGAGGGTTTGGACCTTAAAAGTGAGGCTTCGGGCCTTACAATGAGAATTTGGACAATAAAATGGTGGGCTGGATCCTGAAAATGAGGCTTTGGGCCCTGAAAAAGAGAATTTGGGCTCTGTAATCAGTTTTGGACCTTAAAACTGAGACTTTGGACCCTAGAAAGTAGGAGTTGTACCCTAAAGGTAGTTTTGGAACCTAAAAATGAGGGTTTCTACCCTAAACAGGGTATTAAAGCCCTAAAAATGAGTCACTGGACCCTAAAAATCCAGCTAGGGGCCGTAAAAGTGGGGGTTTGGACCTAAGTGAAAGCTTTCAACCCTAGAATCAAAGCTTTGGACTCTCAAAATGAGGCTTTGGGCCCTAAAAGAGGGGTTTGGACCATAAAAATGAGGGTTTGGACACTCAAGATGTGGCTTGGACTCTAAAAACAACTGGCTTGATCCTAAAAATGCTGCTGCGCTCTAACAAATGAGATCCCTGCTCCAGCTCCTGCAGCTCCCCTGGCCCGGGGCCCGGCCGTGGCCCCACCCCCTCACCCCGGCTGCCCCCCGCCCGCCCCTCACCCATCTCTCCTCAGGCCCCTTGGCCTCTGCCCCCTCCAGCCCCGCCCCAGGCGGCTGGGACTGACAGGCCACCTCCGGCTCCCCTGATTGGCTCAGCCGTGGCCAATGGCGTGGCTATTGCCGGGCGGGCGCAGGCTGCCAGGGCTGCTCCTCACAGCACTGCCCTGTGCCCACTGTTCCCCGCCCCCCCCGCCCCCCCCGCAGCTCGCTCCTCAGCCCGCCAGACACTGGGCCTGTGGAGAGACGGCCTTCAGGAAAGGCCATGGCACCGGGAGCTGTTCTCTCAGCGGCAGCGCAAGGGCTATGCACAGCTCTGCCCTCCCTCGGGCTGCTCGTGGGGGCTGGGCCTGCCCAGGGAGGGAGGGAGGGGAGGGGAGAGGAGGGGACAGGACAGGAGCGGAGGGGAGCTGCCGGGGGGGGGAGCTACCCTGGGTTTGCTCTGGATCAGCAAGTCTTTCCCAAAATGAGGGTCGCTCAGTGCTCCAGCCATAGCTCTGGGCAGGAGGAGCTGCACGACGGGAGCCGCTAGCATCGGCCAGGCTGGCACCTGGCAGGAGACAGGGCTCTGCCCCCACTCCCACCGCCCCTGCTGAGCCCAGCACCCAGGGCCTTCCTCAGGCCTCGCCTTCCCCCAGGCGGTGGGGAGGAGAGATGCCCTGTCTTGGCGTGGCCCAGGGCGTCCTCCTGTGGCCAGAAGGAAGGATGGAGTCCCTGTCACTCTCCTCACAAGGGCTGACCACTGTCCTTCGCTTCTGTCCCCGGGGCTTCCCAGCACTGGCAGGCCCCCCCAGGGCTTCAGGGCCAAGCAGATGCTGGGGCACCAGGGGCTCCTGGGGCTCAGGCAGCTTCGGGCGTCTCCAAAGCCGAAGTGCAGCTGCCACTTTGGTTCTTCAGATGCAGTTGTTTGCTACCCTCTCCATGGTCAAAAGTGTTTCTCTTCATGGTACATGGACTTGACAGAAGCCACTTTTCTGTTGGTCTGGGAGGACTCCAGGGAAATGAGGAAGTCACAGCATGCACACAGGTAGGAGGACAGTGAAAAGGAGCCATGTCAAAGTTTTTCTGCTGTTTCGGGTCTGAACTCTGACATGTGTGTGCATCCCAGCACCAAAGTCAGCTTTTTTTCCTCCAAGCTGCACAGCTTTTTGCCAGCAAAAGTGAGTTCGGCTACTCTGACCTTCGGGATAATTGGGCTCCTTTCTTTTTTTAATTGCATGCCTACACTTCCCTTTTTTCCCAGCAATTAATTTCTTTCTTTTTTCTCTCTCATCGCTCTTGTCTCTCTCTCGTCTCTCTCTTTTCTCTTCCTTTCCCCCTGAGTTCCATCCTCTTTCAAAGGCTATGAGTTTCTGGACAGATCATCGAGTAGGTAGACACAGGTTATAAGTATAGGCTGGTCTATACCTCCAGAGCTGCAGGCTGATCTACTTTTACAGGCTAGATAGATATGGACTATGGATAGAGTTACTGTTTGCCAGTTATTATTTCTTCAGGGGTCCTGTGACAGTAAGGTCATCAGCCTGCAGCTCTGCAGCAGTTAAAACTACCACTGAAGGAGTTTTGGTGGCAGATGCTGTTCTGTGTGTTTTGTTTTCAAGAATAATTTCATTGAACTGGAATTACTTCTATGCGATTAGGTGATGGGGATCTTCTTGCGTTGATCTTCTGTTTCTGGAGCGCATCCTGACAGCCTTTGTCATCCAGAGCTTTCCTGTCTGTTTCCAAGAAGAGTGATGGCCACGGTGTGGAACGACTGATGTGAGTCATGGCTTCACCAGTAGGCTTGGATTTAGTGAATCCCCATGGACAAATGGATGTAGCAGGTGCTTCATCCAAGAATGTTGATGTGCTGATACTCTAGAGTGAATTTGGAGGTGTTTTCTCCTCCTCCTCCTCTTCCTTTTCCCTGTTCTTCCTCCTTCTTTTCATCCTCGTCCTCCTGCTCTTCCTCCTCGTCCTCTGGTTCTTCATCATCATTGTCACCCTCCTCCTCCTCCTGTTCTTCTTTGTCTTGTCCTCCTCCTCTTCCTGTTCCTCCTACTCCTGTTCTTCCTCCTCCTCTTCCTCCTCCTTTTCCCCCTCATCATCCTTCTCTTCCTTCTCCTCCTCCTACAGTTCTTCCTTCTGTTTTTCCTCTTCCTCCTGTTCTTCTGCCTCCTTTTCTTCTTCCTCCTGTTCTTCCTCCTCCTGTTCTTGTTTCTCCTCGTCCTCCTCCTCCTTTTCTTTCTCCTTTTTTCTTGCTCCTCATCCTTTTCTTTATTCTCCTCTTCCTTATCCCGTTCTTCCTCCTATTCCTCCACCTTCTCTTCTTTCCTCTCTTCCTCATGTTCTTCCTCATGTTCTTCCTCATCCTTCTCCTCCCCTTTCTTCTCCTGTTTCTCTTCCCCTTGTTCCTCCTCCTGCTTTTCTTCCCCCTCCTGTTTCTCCTCCTCCTATTCATTCTCTTCCTCCATTTCTTCCTCCTC
Source organism: Morus bassanus (assembly GCA_031468815.1). Lineage (NCBI taxonomy): Eukaryota > Metazoa > Chordata > Aves > Suliformes > Sulidae > Morus > Morus bassanus. Next base: position 45,999,154 of record CM062572.1, on the reverse strand, counting down.
TACCTTCTGTTCCTCCTCGTCCTCCTCTTGTCCTTCCTTCTTTTCATTTTTATGTCCTCATACTCCTCCTCTTCCTGCTCTTGTTCTTCCTGTTCCTCTTGTTCTTTCTCATGTTCTTCATCCTGTTCTTCCTGTGGTTCTCCCTCCTGTTCTTTTTCTTTCTCTTCATTTTTGTCTTCATCCTGTTCTTCCTCCACCTCTTCTTCCTCTTCCTTGTTCTCCTTCTCTTTCTTCTCCTCCTCCTCATACGCCTCTGCATGTTTATCCTCTGCATGTTCATCCTCCTCCTGTTCTTGTTCTTCATAGTCCTTCTCCTTATACCCCTCCTTCTCCTCATCCACCTCCAACTCATCCTCCTCCTGTCTCCTTCTGGTTTTCTTCCTCCTCTTCCTGTTATTCTGTTATTCTGTTTGCCTTCCCGTTCTTTATCCTCATCCTCCTGTTCTTCTGTTCTTTTTCCACCTTCTCCTCTTCTATTTCCTCCTCTTCCTTCTCCTTCCTTCTCCTCCTCCTCCTGTTCCTCACCCTCTTCCTCCTCCTCCTCCTCCTCCTCTTCATCTTCTCCTACCTCATATTCTTCTTTTCCTTTCTCCTCCTCATCATCCTGTTCTTATTCCTGTTCTTCCTCCTCCTTCTCCTCCTATTCTTAATTTTCTTCCTCTTATTCCTCCTCCTCTTCTTCTTTGGCTTCCCCCTCATCCTCCTGTCCCCACTTCTACTTTTTTTCCCTTCTCCTTCTCTTTGTCATCTTATTCCTGTTCCTTTTCCTATTTCTTCTCCTCCTGTTCCTCCTCCACCTCGTCTTCGTCCTCCTCTTGCTCATGTCTCACCTTTTTCCTCCTCCTTCTCCTGTTTTTTTTCATCCTTGTCCCATTTTTTCCTCCTCCTTATCCTCATCATCCTTCTTGTTCCCCCCGTCCTCCTCCTCCTCCTCCTTCATGTTTTCCTCCAACTTATTCTCATTGATTTCCTTTTGTTTCTCCTCATACTTCTCTTGCACTTTCTCCTTGACAGTTGTATGAGACTTAAGAAGGCTCAGTGCCAGCTTTTGCACTTCAGTCACAACCACCCCATGCAACGCTACAGGCTTGGGGAAGAGTGGCTGGAAAGCTGCCCAGCGGAACAGGACCTGGGGGTGCTGGTTGACAGCCGGCTGAACATGAGCCAGCAGTGTGCCCAGGTGGCCAAGAAGGCCAACAGCATCCTGGCTTGTATCAGGAATAGTGTGGCCAGCAGGACCAAGGGAGTGATTGTCCCCTTGTACTCAGTACTGGTGAGGCTGCACCTTGAATCCTGTGTTCAGTTTTGGGCCCCTCAGTACAAGAAGGACATTGAGGTGCTGGAGCGCGTCCAAAGGAGAGTAACAAAGCTGGTGAAGGGTCTGGAGAACAAGTCCTATGAGGATCGGCTGTGGGAACTGGGGTTGTTTAGCCTGGAGAAAAGGAGGCTGAGAGGAGACCTTATCGCTCTCTACAGCTACCTGAAATGAGATTGTAGTGAGGTGGGTGTTGGTCTCTTTTCCGAGGTAACAAGTGATAGGACAAGAGGAAATGGTCTCAAGTTGTGCCAGGGGAGGTTTAGATTGGATATTAGGAAAATTTCTTCACCAAAAGGGTTGTCAAGCACTGGAACAGGCTGCCCAGGGAAGTGGTTGAGTCACCATCCCTGGAGGTATTTAAAAGACGTGTAATTGTGGCACTTAGGGACACAGTTTAGTGGTGGACTTGGCAGCATTGGGTTTACAGTTGGACTCGATGATCTTAAGGGTCTTGGCCAACCTAAACTATTCTGATTCTGACACACATCTTGAACACAGAGTGCCATGCGCAGTGTTGACATACCCACGGAGTGCATGCACATGATCAGAGGATGGAATCTCTCCAATGAAAAAAGGCCGAGAGAGTTGGGGTTGTTCAGCCTGGAGAAGAGAAGGCTGCAGGGAGACCTTATTGCAGCCTTTCAATACTTAAAGGGGGCTTATAAGAAAGACGGGGACAAACCTTTTAGTAGGGCCCGTTGCAATAGGACAAGGAGTAATGGTTTTAAACTAAAAGAGGGTAGATTTAGACTACAAATAAGGAAGAAATGTTTTACAAAGAAGGTGGTGAAACACTGGCAACAGGTTGCCCAGAGAGGTGGTAGATGCTGCACCCCTGGAAACATTCAAGGTCAGGTTGGAGGGAGCTCTGAGCAACCTGATCTAGTTGAGGATGTCCCTGCTCATTGCAGGGGGGTTGGACTAGATGATGTTTAAAGCTTCCTTCCAACCCAAACCATTCTATGATTCTATGATATGCACACCTGGCCAGTGGGCGCATGCACACACACACAAAACATGCACGCCCTACACACTACCTCTTGTGTGTGTATGCATGCGGAATGCACCCACCCTCACACACCACATACATGCATGCAGTGTGCACCCACCCATCTGCCCACAGGCAAGCTCACAGCATACACCCAATGATGCCTGCACACATAGAATGCACCTCAGATCTGTCTCCCTTTTTCTAGTCACCAGGGACTTCACCTGACTGCCATGACTTTTCAAATATCATGGAGAGTGGCTTGGCAACTACAGCAGCCAGTTCCTCAGGGCTCTGGGATGCATCTTATCAGGTTCCATAGACTTGTGTATGTTCAGTTTCTTCAGGTGGTAACGAACCTGAGCTTCTCTTACAGTGAGAAGGACTTTGATCCCCCAGTCCCTGTCTTGTGGTGCATCCACTTGAGAGGTGTGGGAAGAGAGGCTGCCAGTGAAGACAGGCAAAAAAGTTGTTGACTACCTTGGCCTTCTCATCCATTGTTACCCGTTTGCTAGACTTGTTCATCAAGGGGGGTACGCTTTCTTTGACACCCACCTGCTGAGGCATGTGGTCCTCCACAGGCTACAGTGTGGACATCTGCTCCACTACAGTCCTCCAGGTGGAGGATGTCTGGCCACAAGGGGACCACCTGCATCACCATGGTCTTCACCACGGACTGCAGGGGAATCTCTGCTCCAGTGCCTGGAGCACCTCCTCCCCCTCCTTCACTGCCCTTGGTGTTTGCAGCGTTGTTTCTCTCACATTTTCTCACTCCTCTCTCTACAACTGCTATGCAGCATTTTTTACCCCTTCTTAAATACGTTATCACCAACATCACTAATTAAGTGTGATTATGCCAGAGGTGGGTCTGTCTCGGAGCTGCCTGAAATTGGCTCTGCCTCACCCGGGGCCAGCTTCTGGTGTCTTCTCACAGAAGCCAGCCCTGCAGCACCCCGACCCCTTACAAAAACCTCACCACTTAAATCCAGTGCAAGGTTTCAGAGAAGAGCCATGAGAACAACTGAACAATGGTCAAAAGGGGCCTAATGATGACAGACTGTGGTTAACTTCTCAGGGAGAAGGTAAAACATCAGAGAACAGGGACGTGGTACAAAAGGAGGCTTCAGCATAGCAAGAAATATTTAACAGACTCGAGCTGATGTTAGGTAAACTCAAATAAAAGAGAAGGTGGGTTGTGTTTTTTTTTTTAAACCAGTAAGTGAGATTATTACTAAGGCAACTTGCGAAAGTATGTGTTCATATGTCCAGGACTTACTTTTAACATAGATTTAGTACTTCATTAAGTACCTTGCTATAGTTTAAGTAATTCATGTGGCCTATGTTATGCAAGAGTTCACAGTGTCTTCTGTCTTCACCTTTGATTAACATAATACTCATCAGCCAAGCTGCCTTGCAGAGAAGACTTGTCATGAAGTGTGAGTTGTAAAGGGAGGTAATTTGATCGGAAGACTTTAAATTGTGCAGAATTACCACTTCCCTTGCTAGTTTAATTTTTACTCTGCTGAGCTGTTCTTAGTGGCCATTGCTAAATTCCATGTGGTAGTTAGGATTGCATTAGAGTGTGGTGTCTTTCTTTACTCTCTGATTCTTATTTTTCCCAAGGATTTCAAGGTTGATAAATTCCTATGTTCTGGAGTGACATGGAGTGTGACAGGCAAGATCTGGAGGATTTAGTAATAAAAGCAGCAGTGTTTTTCAATAAGCCATGGCAAGTTCTCTCATCACAGCTGCTGCATTTTTTGGGGAGTTAATTTAGGGACATTCGGTAGGTCGTGGTCACTGGCCCCTCTTTTTTCCTTCTAAGTGAGGATTCTGAAATGGCACATGAAAAGAATCAGGCAATTTTAGAAGCTAAGCAAAACTACCCAAAATGAATGCAAATGTGGTCTGATGAGTACTTGTCTGTACTTTGGGCAGTTTAGGAAGTCACCATCCTGGAAGTCTGATACAGTATCTAGTCAGGAACTAATTTCAATGCCAAGTAAACACCAAGGAAAGTGGCTTATTGGGCTTTAGGTGGAGTGGCATGCTTCAGTCTAGCTGACAGAAGTACAGCTACATCCGGTGGTTCTTATTTGAAGCTCTGTAAATTTATATGTCAAATAAAACACAAACATTAGCTTCTAAATCCAGTAAGAAGAGAGGGGAGATCTCTACCTGAGCTGCACAAACAGAAAAAGGTATTAAATGTTGACTGTTCAGGTATGCTTCATGATAGCTAGTCTACAAGGTGCTTAATGAATTGGGACCTTTCTGTCTCAGGCTAACTTACTTACCCTTCATAATTTTGGAACGAGTTGTGCCCCTGGCAAGAGCAGAGTTAGACTGCTTGTGAGAGGAGATGGAACATTTCCTATGGCAGGCACCTCGCTGTTTATCACTGTGTCAGAAATCAAGCTGTTTCAAGATGTTTAGATTTTGTTTCCTGTTGTCATCTCTAGTGACAAAGTAACGTACATTGTTATCACTCTCTGCACTTTTGGCTAGCTTTGTCTTACTGCCCTTTATAAGCCATGTCTACTGATGACTTCTCTTTTGCTAATATGTTTATAGTAATGTTCAGTGTCAGCACAACTCATGGCTAAGCCTAGCAAAGAAAAGGTCCTAGTTTTGTATAATCTCTTAGCACTGGAATGTTTCAGATTAGTGAGGTGAAAGCTAATTTGTGACCCTGAGTGGATGGTCTGGGCTTTGCATCACAGGTTTAAGTTGCGAGGAAAACAGAACTTGGACAGTTGTGTCATTCTAAGCTTGTTTTTTCTGTCTTTAGAGACTTGTGGGGCACAGCTGGACAGGAGAGGTTCAAGAGCATGCATGCATCCTATTACCATAAGGGTCATGCTTGTATCATGGTAAAGGTAGTGTCTCAGCTGTGATCTGATGGAATTTTGACTAATAACAGTCCCAGCTGACACTTGGCCTCTACATTACTTTTTATGATTACGCTGCCTTATATTTCTTGTCTCTTCCAGTGGTTTAAAAACTTCCCTGTATTGTTCTTTCTTCTCTCACCAGATAAAACCAGTGTAGTTGGGTATGTTTAGCTCTCTTCTGTCTTTCCTGATAGCACTCTTACTCTATTCCCTGGCTTTGCTGTCTTCTAAATGTCCTTGCTTTTGTCCCTGTGTTTCCACTAAGGTGGTACGTACAACTGAAGCAGTCCTGTCAGAGGTGATGTGAGAGAGAGGGCATGCCTTTCTTGTTCTGTGATGTGACTATTGGATTATGTAGACCAAAACTGTTCTGACATGTTCTGCAGGGGTACAACATAAGACATTCTTCTCTGGTCTTCTGCCCTTTCTGTTTTCCTATACTTTGTGCTTCCCATTTTTTAGCTTTCTGCTCAGCATCAATGACAGAACACGTACCCTTAGGACCACAGTCTCCTGCTATTCTCTATCAAGTACAGTGTCAGGTATGGGCTTCCTTGCTGACATTCATGGTAGAAATCATGGCAGCTAGGAATACATGTTTGCACCTTAATAAACTGTCTGGACTCCTACTGTAGTCTATGGAAGTTCATTTGGTTTCAGTGGTGTGGTTTAAGGCATGACTAATCTTACCTAATAAAAGCCTTTCCTATAGGATGTGTCAAGCCAGCCTTGAATCCACTGATTGCACAGTCTGTACAGGAAGTCCAAGGCACATGGACTTGGTGTTGACAGCCGCACTGCAGTCAGATGAATCCTGCTCTTAGTGTTCTATGTGTGAGTGGACACTGCTCCAAGAGAGTCCTCTGCCTCTTTTTTTTTCTTTCTTGGGGTGCGGGAACAGTTTCCATATGTTACAGAAATGCAGTGCCCCTTACTTGGAGTGAAAAGCATTCTCCTTCTCATCAGCTCTTCAGTGATGCTATCAAACTGGCAGTTGCTTGCGAACAGATTTCAGGAGATTTCATGGATGAGGTCATGTGAGAACTGGTGGTGAGAAAGGCTCTACTTACTGCACTCCTCCTAAGTGATTAAAAGCTCTGCTCCTTTTTCCCTTAGGGAAAGCAGAGCCTGTGGCAAAGGGTGAAACTTTGCAGGCATGGGAAGATTTGCCTTATGCTGGTGACACCATGGGGTTTGTGTGCTGCTTGTGTCTAGGCTGGAAGGGGTGAGGTGGTGACCCTCTGAAGAGCCCGCACTGCCCTAGACCAAATTGGAAAGAACCACAGCAGCGTGCAGCTGTTGCTCTCATGCTTCTCAGCAGTTCCTTGTCCTGCTCCTTTCCAGAGCTTTGACTTGCCGAAGAAGAGTGAGAATTTGTTGGATAAAGAGGACAGCTGCCCTGAAGACAAGCCCCCATCTGGTTTTCCCTTTGCTCTAGATTTCTGGGGCTAGTTAGAGCTGGCCTCCACAGAGGAAAGTGCTTTTTCTCATGCCCTGGGAGCTCTGGTGATGGGCAGCTGGGCCTCTGCCCTTCTTGTGGAAGGCTGTCTGGGCATGGCCTTCTTTGTTTTGGCCCCAGCCACTGCACGTCCCGGTCAAGGAAAGGGTGAGAATATCCACACGGTTGCTAGTTACTGTGTGCTTCTTCAAGGCAAAGCTTGCCAGGAGAGCTAAGACACTCTTGGATCTGCAGGGAAGGGTCCTGCCTAGATGCTTTAATGGTACCTCCTGGAGAAAAGAAACACTAAAGAATGGTTTTTATAAAGCTTTGGGCTTGCATCCTTCTTGTGCTTTTGTTATAAGGCAGTCCAGTGACTACACAGTGCAAGTCCGACTGCCAGCCCTCCCCTTTGCTTTCACAGCCTAGCCAGTGCTGCCTCTCTGTCCGCCCCTGTGATCTCTGCTGCAGAGTTTCTTTGGGTTCCTTCTCCACTCTGTTACGGAGCAGCCAGATCCAGTAGACTTCAGAACATGGGGGATTTCTTGTTCCAGGTCCACTAGAGCTGATCAGATGGACTCTCACACCCAGGAGGCTTGTCCTATCCCAGCCTGATGGATGTGGCTGCTGCTGTTCCCATGTGTGTGCATTCAAGAGACTTGCACTGCTTTCCAAAGAGCCAGATACACCAACACACGTGCAGACTTACACAATTAATGTAAACAGCAAAACAGATTGACATAGACAGAGCAGTGCCTTTACCAGCACCTATGTATACATAACCATTGGATGTTTACTAGTGAAACATAAACACACTTTCACTCCCTAGATTCATAAGTACAGCATGTTCATCCTCAAATAACAGTATGGAAATTAAGTATATGTAATATCTGTGGCTGGATGTCAAGCCCCTTAACCAGTCATTGGTGAAAACCTTGGGACTTTCTAGATAGAATGTAGAACTTTTAAATACGGCACTCCTTGAAAATGTTGCTCGTTCAATAGCGGGTTAACTTGTTCATGGTTGGCAAACTGAAGAGCACCGTGAGATCAGACTGCCAAAAGCCGAGCTGGTGCTCTTGAAGAAAATGCCCATTGATTGTAAATAGGCAAATGTGGCATGCTTTCAAAAATCTGTTCCACAACACAACACCCTGTTTTAAAAGAGCATTAACACCATCATGAAGACAAATGCAGGTGGTGAATATTTACACACAACCTCCAGGTGCATAACACCTTCGCTGCGGAGAAGGGACATGCTATTCACATAAACAACTGATGTCTTTCCTTGTTTTCAGTATCCCTGGGTAGCTGAGACATTGGCTGGGGACATAGCTGAGACTCCCAGCCCCTGGAGTGGCGGCTGGAGGATGGGTAGGTCAAAAGATCCTGATGGGAGCCCTGCAGGGCCTCATATATTGTCCAACGGGCACCTTCCCTTGTCACACAGAGCATCTCATGGGCTGGAAAAGGGATGCTCTGGAGAGTTTCTGGCAAATCTCTGCAGATCTTCCCCCCCACCTGCCTCTCCCAGGGGCTTTCTCAGCTCCTGCGCCCTTCCCAAGGACAGCCGCACCAGGTGGGTGCAGGCAGCATTGCAGGAAGGGACAGGCAGCAGCCACAACAGTCAGCACTGCGGGAAAGCTGGCACCCCAGATAGCCTCCCAGGCTCCCCAGTCCAAGCCTAGCCCAGTGTGTGTGAGACAGTGCCCAGAGGAGTGGTTTTTAAAGCTAGGCTATCTACTGTCTAACAAGCTATGTGAGAGTACAACCCAATCCAATGTTACACATAACATCAGCGCTATGAAGAGATGTGACATTCAAATGAAAAATGAGACAGCTTAAACAGCTTTTAATACCTTGTGGTAATCAAAAGGGGAAGCACTGTATATATAACAAAAAAAATATAATAAGATAAATTTCTGAACCTTCTGTGACATGTCATATACATGTCTGCAAGCCCCTGCGCTGCACTGTGCGGGTCCTGTTCACGTGCAGTGATCTGGCTGATGGAGCAGAGTGTACCCTCAGACAGCTTGCAGATGGCACAAAACTGGGAGGAGGGGCTCATGCGCCAGAGGGTTGTGCTGCCAACCAGAGGGGCCCTGAGTGGCTGGAGAAAGGGGCTGACAGGAACCTCATGCAGCTCAACCAGGGGAAGAGCAAAGTCCCGCACCTGAGGAGGAGGAACAAGCCCTTGCACCAGTATACGCTGGGGGACATCCAGCTGGAAAGCACCTGTGCTGACACCTGGGGTCATGGTGGACCCCCAGCTGACCAGTCTGGAGCCAGCAAAGTGCCCTTGGGGCAAAGAAGGCTAACTGCATCCTGGGCAAGTAGGCAAGGCATTGGCAGCAGGTGGAGGGAGGTGATCCTTCCCCTCTGCTGCATCCAGCTCTGGGCTCCCCAGTGCAAGACAGACAGGGCCATACTGGAGAGAACCCCCACCCAGTACCCCCCCCAGGTCCCCGCCCAGTTTCCATTGGTGTTGGAATGTTGGTCTGTTGGAGCCAACAGCCACCAGTGCCAGCAGGACAGAGCTGTGCTGGCATGCAGCAGCACTGGGAGGAGGCAGGATCTGGCTGAGCAGCGGCCAGCACTGGCACCGGCACCTCATTTCCCAGCCTCGCTCGCACCAGCTGCCCTGTGCCCTTGGCATCAGCCAGCACCGCGCACCGCAACAGTGCTCCTGGCCCGGGCAGGATGGGCCAAGCCAACTGCTGCTGTGGCTCCAGGTGGGCTCCCCCCACGAGCTGGGGACATGCAAGCACAGCTGGGCTCCACAGCAGCGGCGTTGCTCATGACCACCACTGTCTGCTCTGCAGGGAGGCTCTCACTGACGCCAAGCCGGTGCTGAGCATGGACGTGTGGCTGACCCGGGGCCACAAGAGGAGTGAGAGGTGCCTTCTCCTCCTCCAGGAGGAACTGGTCATTGCCAAGTTGCAGTAAGACCCTGAGACCTCAGCTGCCTTTCCCCTATCCCTGGCCCTGGGACCAGGGCAGGGACACCCTGGCAGCAGCCTCAGGCCCTGTGGCCTTGGTGCTGGATGCACGAATGTCCATCCCAAGGGCAGATGGGAGACGGGGCTTTGCCCGGGGGAACCCAAGGAGGCCACCTCCAGCTCACTGCCTGCCTCTCCTCTCTGCAGACATGGCACCACCATGTGCCTACAGCTCCGCCTGGCCCTGGACCAGCTGTGGGTGCTGAGTGGTGGGACAGAGGCAGCGGGAGAGAAAGAAGAGGAGGATGGCAGCAGTGAGGGCAGCAACTCCCTCATCCTCATCTGGCCCACCGGCACCTGCCTTGCCACTTTTGAGTGAGTTGTGGTGCCATGTCCCACGGCAGGGCTGGGTGGTGCTGTGCAGTGCTGGCCCCCATCCTCTCTGGGGTCTGGCAGCTGTGGTGAGGACTGGCAAGGGGCAGGAGAGGTTCCCAACCATGCCCACGCCATCCCGTGAATGGCCTCTGCCCTCCATGCAGAGCCTGGGCAGGGAGCGGGCAGCATACCGGCAGGGAGGGAGGGAGGTTGGGCTGGCCAGCTGGGGGCTGAGGGGTGGGCATGCAGGCAGCTGGAACAAGAGGGGTGGGGGGCATTTCTGCACCCTGCATCTTCTGGTCGCCTTTTGGTCACTAGAAGGGAAGGCCGAAAGCAGCTCCTCTGGCAGGACAGAGGGAGCCAGGGTTTTGGCAGCACCTCTGTCCTGCCCCACGGGGCTTTGTCCTGCCCCTGTGTCCTTCCCTATGGGGCAGGGCTGGGCAGGCACCCACCTGTGCCCATGGGCTGGGGGTCAGCAGGGCCTGACGCTGTTTCTCCTCTCTTTCTACAGCTCATGGGCAGCAAAGGAGCTGTGGGTGGGCACACTGCTGGGGTAAGCTGGGGGGATGCTCCAGGCGCAGCTGTATGGGGGAACACAGCTACCAAGCTGGGGAGAGGTGACCCCATGGCTGCAGGCAGCTCTCGGGCAGATGGGGGATGAGTGGGGACAGAAAGCCTCTTCTTCCTCTGCAGCAGGGAGAGGCAGGCAGGGATGCTGGGCTGAGTGCCTGGCAAGCAGGAGCTCTGCAGGCAGCTCTGCTCTCTGCTTGGCTCCGGGGCAGTACCCAGGGTGTTTGGGATCCTTTTTGCTGGAGAGAGAAGAGGTGGCTTGGGGCTCACTCTTTCCCTGTCCCTTCCTGGTGCACAGGCAAGCAGAAGGAGCAGAGAGCCTTGGTGATGCGACTGCTATCGATCCGACTCCTAGAGAAGGAGCTGAGCCACCGCAATGCTGTGTCGCTCTCATCTCGGCTCTGTCCCCCAAGCACTGGTCTTCTAGCTGAGCAGCAGAGGCATTGCTTCTCACCTTCTTCCACTCCTTCTCTCTTGCCCAGTGGAGGACATTAAGCTCCAGGAGCCTGGAGAACCTGATTGAGGCCCAGGCAAAGGTGAGAATGGCTGCCTTTCATCCACCTCTTGCTGAGCCAGAGTGCCAGGGATGTCTGGCGAGTGGGGTAACCTTCAGTGGGAGGGTCCCACAATGTCAGTTAGGGAGCTGAGAGGGTTGGGGAGCCACCAGGAATGCTGGCACATCCTTGCTGGCGGTGCTGTGAGGAAACCTGCCACAGAGGGCAGAGAACCCAGGAGGGCAGACGGTCCCAGTTCTGCCACACTCAGGCTGCTGGTGCCGGGTGGCAGCTCGCTGGTGGCCCTTTCTGCTGTGCGGCTGCTCTCTAAGCACAGGCTAGTTCTTGCAGGATGATCCCAAGCAAGAGTCTCTGCTCATCCCTTCTGGCAATGGAGGGGGACTTTGCCACTTGGCAGGTGAATTTTGGAAAGAAAAGCAGGGGGGGCCTTCTTTCCTCCTGAAGCCAGCACTTCTGCAGAAGATGGGATGCTGCTGCAGCTGCCTTTTGCCCCAAGCAAGATGGTCCCCATCGGTCTGCAGCAGGAGAGAGCTGAGCCCTCGGGGTCCCTTAGTTCCCACCTGCCATCTCTCCCTTGCATGCAGGGGCAGAGGGGTCATTGCTGAGCCCTTGAGGTGCTGCCTAGCTCTGCTCCATCTGCAGAGCCAGGTGGATGGGTCCCTGCTCCTCGGCTAGAGTTGGCAGGAGTTCTGCTCACTTGTTCCCTGAGTGTTTGCAAGTTTGGCACCCCGAGGGAGGACATCACCTGGACGAGGAAGGACACCTGCTGGGCAGCAGCCACTGAACATGCTTCCTCAAGGACACAGAGCCTCTGCTGCGCACAGCTTGGAGAAGGGCAGGGCTGAGCCAGCCTGTCATGGTGGCACACTGGCTTTTAGGAGGCTTGGAGCTGGAGCCACTGATCTGGAGCCACAGTTCCAGCTGCCTGCTCCCTGCCCATCCTGCTGCTCCACCATGTACTGTGATGCAGGCAGGGCAGGGCAGGGCAGGCTCCAAGAGTGCTGGCCTTGTGGTCTCCGTTGATGGGCTCTTGCTCTATTTTCCCTTGTGGCACAAGGGAGCAGGAGGAGGAGGAGGAGGGGGCTGCCCTGGCCCTTTGCTCCATGGCAGACCCCAGCCGCTGCCCAAGCACCAGAGCAAGTGGGCTCTGGCTGCAACCGGGCACTCTTTGGACAGGCCCTGGCAGCCCTCTGCAGGGAGGATGACACGCTACCCCAGCCCATCCACGTAAGCCAGCCTGGACAGGGGGTCCCCAACCCTCCAGCTGCTCCGGAGTGCTGGTGTCCCCAGGAGCTCCGAGGACAGGGGATTGGGCTCTTTATTCCTGGCTCACGCTCCTGGTCCCAGCCCTTTTGCAGAGGGAGGGAGCCAGGTCTGGGGCAGAGCTCTGGCTCCAGCCACCACTGTCAGAAGGGAGCTCCTCAGCCAAGAAACTGTCCCCCTGTGTCTCCTGCAGGAGCTCCTGGATATACTGCATCAGCAAGGACCGTCGACAGAGGGGATATTCCAGAGACCTGCCAGTGGGACAGTGCTTTGGGACCTGAGGGAGGCCCTTGACAGTGGTGCGGACATTGACCTGGGAAGCCAGCCTGTGCTCCTGCTGGCCATTATCTTGAAGGTGAATGCTTCTGACCTGCAGCTGGAAGAGCTCCTGGCTGGCCTGGAGTGTTCAAAGGCTCACCTGGAGCCCTTGGCATTGCAGGACTTCCTCCAAAGCATCCCTGCCAAGCTCCTCATGTCCGACCTCTATAAGGAGTGGATGCGAGCCATGGAGAAGCCAAGCAAACAGGCAAAGGTGGAAAAGCTGCAAACGTAAGTGTGGCTGGCAGTCTGCCTGATGAGCAGCAACTGGTAGAGGGCCAGGAATTGCCTGCAAAGGGACAGGTTCCTTAAGAAGCCATGCTTTCTGGCAGCCTGCTCTTGCTGGGGTAAGGTTGGATTTTGGGGGCAAGGGCATGGACAGGGAGCCTTGCCCTGTGTGGGCTTGGGTGAAATCAGGAGCTAGGAAGCAAAGCTGTGCTTCCTTCCTGCAGCGCAGGGGCACTGAGCGCTGGCTGAGAGCAACTGCAAAGCTGTGCAACACAGCCACTGTCTCCCACCTGCCTTGTGCAATCTTCAGGCACAGCTGTGGGCAACATCTGCTTTCTCAATGTTGTGTTCCTGTTCCCTCAGGGTGGCCGACAAGTTGCCTGCAGCAAACCTCCTCCTGCTCAAGCAGCTGCTGTCCCTCCTCCAGTATATCAGCCACAACATGTCCACCAGCAGGATGAGCTGCAGCAGTCTGGCCGTCTGCATTGGGCCAAACTTGCTGAGCCCAGGCAACAAGGACCTGCTCCTGCTGGGGGCCATGCTGGAGGTAGCTTAGAAGGTACACTGCATTGACTGGCTAGCTGCAGCTTTCCCAGCCCATCAGAGCTTCAGAGGCTGCTCAGAGGTCCCTGGCTGCCCTCTCTCTCCAACAAATGCTGGTGGGGTGGCTGCCTGGAAGAATAGCCCCACAGCGACAGCGTTCTGCACAGAGGCAAGGGTCAGTAGTGGGAAAGGCTGCTTGACACATTTTCAGGCACTTGCGCTAAACCAAGGCTTTGATGTGTGCAGGTGAAGGCGCTGGTGGGGTTTCTGACTGAAAACTGCTGAGAAATCTTTGGGGAGGAGATGGCTGGCTTTTCCAGTCCCACAGCTGAGGAGTCGCCAGTGCCCATGGGCAGATCCACAGGTATGAGGAGGGACTGAGGGTTCTCATAGCACCTGGATGCACCACCCTCTCTGCTTGTCCGCCAGAAAGCCACAGGGGCAGACACGGTGGTGGGATGGGAGATGGCAGAGGTATGGCAGCTCCACAAACACTGGGACAACGTCTTTCATGTAGGAGGCTAGTTCCTGACGAGTCCAAGTAGCTGCTGTGCCTCTTCCTGGCATTCCATCTCTTGTGGCTTTGTGTGGTTTTTTTTTCCCCCGGAATGATACATTGCAAGTAGAACTGGAAAGGTTGTTTCTCAAATGCGTTAGGCATGTGCTTAATCAAAGGGAATACATACAAAATACCAAGAGAAAGAGAGATTTCAAAAACATGCCTGCCACCGCAGAGGGTAGTATTGCACCAAAGGGATATCCGCAGAGCTCTGTCTCAGGAGGGCAGAAGAAACCCCAGCAGAATGAAGCAGGCGAGCCTTTTCTTGCCCGGAGGGGGACCGCAGTTGCCCTGCTGAATGGCCCCCACAAATGAACTGAGTATCACACATCTGTGTGAGCAGGGTCTCCCAAAGTGAGGCCCTTGTAAAAAAGGGCTCATGCAAACCAGCCAAAGGGATCTTCTCTGTAGAGCTAAGGGAGCAATTTGCCAAACAGTCACTTTCTAGTCCAGGGCATCCCTTGCCACCTGCTAACACTGACATTTCTGTTTTAGGCACCTGTTGCTTTGCTTCCAAGCACCCCAGAGACCACAGCAGAATCCCTGGTATGCACAGCAGAAGTAAAGAGCCTTTCAGAGGACAGAAGGTAAAATGAGTCAGCTTTGGTTAAATCAAGAACTGATTCCAGTTGATCCTGGCTTTACCTGTGTAATCACACTGTGGGATGGAAAGGTTTGCAGGCTCCCCCCAGGAAAATGAAAACCAAAGAAAAAGAAAAAGAAAAGAGGCCTGGGCAGAGGAGAGGGAGTGCCAACAAGAAAAGAAAAGAAGGAAGAGAGAAAAAGACAGGGACTGACAAAAAGCAGGAAGGGCCAGAAGGTGAAGAAGCCCAGGTATGTACCAGGCTCTGCTGCCCATCTTGCCCAACTCTGAACCTTGTATTAGGAGATTGTTCATCTTTTGTAAATATAAATATGAAAGCCATGAAGGAGAGTTTATTTTCAATATTAGCCTAAAACTTTAATTTCTGGTTTATTTGATAATGACATTTTTTTCTGTATTTATTATAGTGGATTTTCTGATAGTTTCATTAATTTGTTAAAATAAATGCATCTTTTGCTTTGAAACCCAGTTAAATTTTACATATTGATAAAGAGTGTTAAGGACAAAAAATACAGACTGATTTTCCGTTCAAAACATACCCATTAAAACATCAGAGGAATGCATCCTATACTCTGAAAAACTATATACATGCTGACTGCCAGTACAATTAAAGTTATATTAATAGCCATACTCCTTGTTTCAAATATTATCCTAAAGAAAAAAATTATCTCCAACTCAAAAGTAAAGAAATATGCATCCTTTCAGATTGAGTAAAGTGCTCTGTAGAAAAAACAAAGATAGATTATTTTAAAATAAAAGTTGTTCTTAATTGAAAAAGGAAAAAATTTTCATTTAGAAAATTAGCTTTCCAACTTTCTAGATGTTTTTACTTTTTCTTTGTTTATTTTCATGAAGACAAGCCAAAAATATAAAATAAAAAATTTACTCTCAATCTTTAGCTTTGTTACAACAAAAAACCCCAACAATCTAAAAATCTATAAAATTTCACAATCCATAAAAAGAGATGTGGAGTTTAGCTGGGGCAGACTGTTGTGTTGTATTTCTTTTAGCTGAATTAAAAACCTGGGGATTATATTGGCCTGTTAGTCATCTGTTCTAAGTTTTTAGATAGGATTACTATAATAGTTCATTTTTTTCCTCTTAATGTTCTTTTTTTGCTTGCATAGAATGTATATGGAAGGTGTGCAATGACATTATACTTATATAGTAACATAACAACAACAGCAAAAGTTGAAATGTGAAATCTGATTTTTTTCAGCTCTCAGAAGTCAAAGTATCTGCACGACAATTAATTACTTACTGTGCTGTTCACTTTGCATGAAACTCTTGTCTCAGTAATTGAACATAACACTGGAGGAGACAAAGACGTGATTTGCTGCTGCTGACTGTATTTGGCTATGTATGGTCTATAAAACTGAGTCTCTCACTCTTTTGGATCTGGTTTCATTTATTCTGTGCAGAGCCTTTTCTTCCATTTCCACTTTTCTCAGCGTGGGAGCCCCATGTTTTGCAGCCTGTGTTTTTAATTCAAAAGCTTTATTCTTGTTCAGCAGTTTCTTTGCCTTTCTGAATAATTCCCTTACCAGGGTCCAGAGAAAGGTTTCTGATGGTTACCAATCTGGGGCCTAATCTGCTCTTTATTTTTAGAGTGCAACTCATATTACATCAATAAAAAAAGCATATTTACATTTGCACAGCACTTTTCATCCCAAAGGGTCCTTTTTCATGTAGTAGATGTCAGACAGTGGCTTGATCCAAGGAAAGACATATTATCAAAGACGTGTCTTTTGCAAAAAAAACATCTAGATCATTAGGATAAAGCCTTGTACTCTATTTTTGACTGTATGAACCTTGAATTACTATTTGTAGTATCACAGTTTTGAGAGGAGTAGCAGAGAGGGCTCTTGCCCAGCATGGCAGCTGGCAAACTCCCCCACCCACTGAGAAATGAATCAGAATCTCCCACTACCTGGGTGAATACTTTAACTACATGGATGTTATATAGAAGGCAGGCATGACCTCTTTCATCTCAAAAGGTCATCTCTTCTATTTCAAAAAGAAGTTACTGCTGTGTTTTGTGAAAGGAAGAGTACCAGTATGTTGGCATGCTCTGGAACTGCTAACACAGCAAGACACTCAAGGATGGAGGAATAATGGTAGGCTTGACCAAACACTGAGCTGCTCTTGCTGAGGCACTGCAGCACACATGTGGAAGCAGAATTCAAGTGCTTAGGAAACTTTAAGGTTAAACAAGGAGATAGCTAGTTAGTTTAGATGCCTCCAAGCTTGGACAGCAGTGGGTATTTTGGATTGTAGCTTTGGATTTAGGAGCCTCACTTCTGTTCAAATCTTGCCTCAGGCACCTAAGTCCTTAGCTGGAGGTAGCCCCAGAACCCCAGCTGGCACACATCAGTAGAGATCAATTATACTCAGAAACATCAGAGCGCATGGTCCTACTTGCTGCAGGCAGAAATAATTTCATTTGCTGTTGAAATGAGCTGCTCTAGAACAAGCAGATGAAGAAGATGTCTAACAACACAAAGTAGTTTTTGTGTTGTTACAACACAATGTACAGTGTTGACATTACAGTGTCATTTACTGTGACATTTAGATCTGAGATTCTTCTCTAAGTGTGCTAAAAAAGCCAAAATCTGGAAAAACGTTATGGTTGTTTTATTTCTTTGATTTTTGTAGTTTATCTCATCAGAGTTTCTAAGAACTGTTAAAGGTTCCAACGTTAACAAATAATTTTTACCCGTAGCATCTCTCTTGCCCAATGCCTCTTACCTTGGCTTTTTATATTTACCTTTATATTCCTATATTTTTAGCAAATTTAGCACTGAAATCATAAGCCTGTGGTGGTTGCAGCTGCAAAAAAGTGTCAGAATAAATCAAAAGGAATGGGGTAGTAGAATGAGGAGAGGTTCTCTGGGCCTCTTACACTTCCCATTCCTCCTGAAAAAAGCCAATATAAGACGGGCATATGCACTTCTAGGTGCCTGCGATGCGCATGCTGTGAGAGTTCAATTCTCCCAGGCTGACCACCAAGCACTTCCACCAGCAGGAATGTTTATCGGGAAATTAAAGTGATTTGAAATCAGTTTTATTTCTCTTTCTGGAATAATCACGACTTATATCTTACAGAGTTAATCCAAACTTGTTAGTCCTTTAAGAAGTCCTTCTTGGATGGCAGCCCAGGATAGTACTACTTTCCTGGGCCAAGAAATAAATCTTGAATAATTTATAGTGTGAAAGATAGAAAAAAATCTAATGTTCACATACTGCACTATGAATATGAAAGATATCATCAGGCTTTCAGCCAAATGCCATGGTATGCTAGAAATGCTTATGCCACATATGCGTAATAATTCCTGTTAATGCTAAATGGAACTGTTGTTACTGATCATATTTAGTTTGGAAGAGATCAGCAGTGAGTAACCGTGCTCCAAAAAATGCCCAGAGCTTGGTCTTAGGATTCCTTTATTTGTCTGGAGTTCAAATGGCAGTTAAAGCTTCTGAGGTAGGATTTCTTGTGTGTGTGATTTTTTTTTTTTCCACTGGAAAGTGCTGTTTGTTAAAAAAGTCAGTTTCCTTTTATCAAGTCCTTCTCTTAGAACTCATGTGGTTTATATACACAGTTAAATATTCTTTATCTCAGGGTAATTTAATAGCCTGCTGCTAGAAATCAGTGGATAGGTTAATTACATGGAAGATGAAGGCCACAGGTTCAAATCTTTTGTAGTAATTGATGCAACTTCCATTCCATACAGGTGCCGTAACCACCAGATTTTCTGAAACCTTGTTTTTCTGCTGGCATCCTCTGACTAAAATTGTTTTTCTATCTCATCCTGCTGGTCGTGATTCCTCCCCATACCAGTTTCTGACCTTGGATTGTAATGCATGGGTATTTTGTACCCAGTGGAATAGAATAAAGAAGGTGTTCCATCTGAGATATTTGTGTGAAACTGGATTAACAGAAATGTATCCAATGTATTTAGACAAAGTACAATGGCATGCGCTTAGGGACCAGTGACAGGATTTACTGCTGTTAACTATAGCTTGGAGAATGACAGAGGAGGAGAAAGACATTAGTTCAGCCTTTTCATACTTTCTATGTGCTCTGTGAGAATTTGTACAGCCTATGTCTCCGTATCCCAAACTCCTTGCACCCTAAGCTGTAGTAAACCCGACAGTGATCTCACTAGGCTGAATCCTATCCCCAAATCCTCTACCATTGCTCACATCTGGGGCTTTCTGTGAATCTGACTTGCGCCACCCCTATGCCATGGCATTCTTTGCATGCCCAGGGCTCTTTTCTGACTACCAGCAGACCCTGCACCTGATTGTCTCAACAGTATAACCTCAGTGGAGTGGCCTCTTGGCCTGCAGCCTCACCCTTTCTTTCCTATGAAGATGAGTCTAGTCTTGCTATGGTGCTGATATAGCCATATCGTCCATTTGCACCTTGTCTTTTCATCTGAGAAAGTGAGGGGAAACAGGAATGGGAAAAAATCCACACCTAACCAGTCAGATGATTGCTGCCACTGTGTCCACAGCTGGACTGCCATTTTTAATCCCACTTGCCTTTTGTTCTTTTGTCCCCAGTGGCTCAGTCTGAAAGCTGTGCTATTCGCATGACTGCTGGAAAGGAGAGAGCTTCCATAACAGGTGGGAGGGGAAGGAAAGAGAAGAGGAAGAGATGACAATGGATGGCTTTTTTCTCTTCTTTCTTCCATATTGACAGCCTCAGGTTTGAGGAATATTGCTCAGTTTATTGAACGATGGCTACTAGGCAACTCAGGAGGAGGTAGATTTGATTTTTCGTAAGTATTAGGTATGGTATTTACGGCAGAGGTAGGAAAGAACTCATGCCATTGTACAAGGCTCTGCTGAGAACTCCTCTACAGAGTACAGCTGTGGTCACCCATGTTGAAGAGAGGTAATGCAAACTGGAAGAAGTACAAGGAAGGACTAGTTGAATGGTCAGGGGAAGATAACACGCTCTAGAGGAGGATGTTAAGAGTATGTGTACACTGTGCAGTGCAGTGCTGTACAGACACCTGAGTAGCTATGGTAAAGCTACTTCTAAATTTGAAAGCAATACAGCAGTGCCAGCATTTTGTTGCAGCTAACTTAGCTGTGCTGAGTGGCAGCACTAATTAGTACAAGAACACTGCTGTGCTAATGCAAATATGCAGGACTAAGCAAGTATGGGTGAGCTGAGCCAGGTGAATGCACTGCTGTGCTTCAGGCTAGCCCTATTTCGTAGTTTAGATCCTGAAAGAGATTGCCTTGCTTAGCCTACCAGACATTGTAAGGAGAATTGTTTACTCTTCAAAATACCTGGGTGGGAAAGCATTAGAAAAGGAGAGACATTAAGTGAGCTGAAGAGCAGGCTTGGCACAATAACAAATTGGGAAGGAATTTTTTTTATTTAATTTTTTATTTTGAAAGGTGATTAGAGACCTCCAGATGGTGAAATTGGTGCTTCTTTTCAAATTAGTATAAATATAAGAATTCTAAGAAAAAAAAAATCTAAGAAATCTAGAAGTGAAAGGACAGAACACTCCGATAATGTCAGTGGCTCTGTTCACTTGAAAGGTGGTTAATGAAGTCTAAAACAGCTGTGTCCAGTGTCCTCATAGGGGTCTGGATCTTGCTGTATCAAAGATTTTGCTTCTATTCTCCCCTCTTCCCCATCTTTAAGTGTTATTTAGTTCATCTAGTTTGAAAGATAACTTTCCTAAAAGGAACTGAAGGCAGGCTTTTGATATTGTGGTGGTATATGCAATAAGCATCCAATCTGAAACAACAGTTCTGAAATATGAATGCACTGTTTCCCTGTTTGTCTCTTTTGGAAGTAATGCTAATTAAAATTAAAACATGAACATTTAATGGCTAATTGTTAAAGAGATGAATGGGGAAAATCGTGTGTGAAACCCAGACAGGCAATTGCTATGGGAAGGAAAATGAAAAGGGTAAAAACTAGCAACAGTCAGGGAGAAGGGAAGAAAGGAAGGGGAGAGCGTAGAACTGTTACTGGTCCTAAAGACCATCTCCTTTTCAGTATGAGACTGAATGCTGTAATAAGGTACTTAAGACATTAGAAATAAAATGAACTTTCACAGTTAAACTTCAGAAATAAAATGAAGTTACACAGTTTTGCATGAAGGAGCATAATCTACCTTTGGGTAGCCTGTTGAAGTGTGTTGCCCTAGTTTTGTACCAGAGCCAGCAGAAAATAATTGACACATTTGAAATTTGGGCTTCTCTACTGGCTGAGTTTGACACTGAGAATGGGCATCCTCTGCTCTGATTGAAAAGCTAAGTTTGTTGCTCCTTTCCAAGTACGTTTCCAATGATGGCAAATAGCAAAGGTTCTGGCATTTCACTTGATCTGAATTCTTTCATTACAGTCAAACATGAGGCTGCAAGGTCCTTTCAACCACCCAAGGTCATAAATGCCCAGAAGAAATACAGCCTACATGAGTGCTGGGCACCATGAGTACTAGAGCAGATCTCATTTGCCGGTACTGACAATCAGAAATAAAACAGTTCACTTGGTTATTATAATGTATATCCATACCAAAAAGTTTTTATGCCTTGTAGCATGTAATGTGTGGCTGTAAATTAAGTTGGAGAAGGAAAAGTGATAATCCGAGATCAAATTTTCTACAGGCTACTGTGACCTCATTTTGATGCAGATTTGATTCAGTTTTCAGATCTTTGTACAATGATGTTCCATTTCAGATACTGTGTAAACAAGGATTTAGTTATTATCTGCACATCATTTGAAAGAGACCAGAGGTCAGAAAAGAGAAAATCTGCTAATATTTTTTTTCCAATGACATAATTCTTACCTTCACAGTTATTGAATCCCTATTTCAAAAAGAAAAAAAGAACAGCCACATAACTAAACAGTTATCTTTTCATAACCAAAGATAAAGGAGCTAAATCATACACTTGATCTCTCTCTTTGGCAAAAGTAGCAGCTGGAATATATACTTTTTCAAAATAGGGACAGTGATATTTCAGAAACAGTGTTGTTTCCACCTTTTTGTCCCTTTCTGCCTTTGTCAAGAAAATAGGCAAAACAAGATTAGACCTAAAGAAGTATGCAAGAATGGTGCTGATAGAAGCATGCTTTAAAAAGAAACAGAACCAAAGAAGAAAATCTAGAATTCATGCCTCGTTTGCATACTTCTCTTCCACAGGCAAGTTTGGTTTTTTCTCACAAACAGTGAATAACTCTTTACCAATACTTTGGTATGAACATCTAGGAAAATTGAAGTGGAAGTGGTGCTGTGGTACCAAAGAAAGTTCTCTTTCTGAAGGTTTATAGGTTGAATTGATAGGATCTTGGTCAATATGTAGGTAAGTGACTTGAAAGTTGCACATTACATCTATGAGAGAAATGGATAGCATATGAACACTTGTTTACCTGCAGTTGGTTATGGACTGTTAGTGGCCTTGTTAAAACTCTGTCCTTGTGAGATTGGCATCCCTCCTTTGTAGATGAGAAAATGATTAGGTTCATTTAAATTCAATAGTTGGAAAATTAACATGCAGAACCTAGAAAACCTTTTTTGTATCCCAGTCCCTAACCAGAAAAGTAAACCAGAAAGTAAAAAATTAATATGATAGCAGATTATTTTCAAGTGAATGGAAGAAATGGAACAAAATATAAAGTCTATTTGATCTCAAACTTTTCTGATTACAAAATGGACAATGAGGGACAGACATAATGTCTCTCCATTCAAATGCCTTCTGCCTTCATCCAAACTGCAGGAAAGTTAGGAACACCTCTGGCTTCAAATAGTGCTGCAGTAATTCAACTTTGATGTTTTACTGTACTGATAATGTAACTGTAGCAGAATATAGGAGAATTAAAAACCACACACCAATTTATTTTATGAATTTTTTTCTTCCAGCAGCAGTTACTATGCACAGCTCAGCCTGCTTAGTTTGTATATGTGAACAGTGTTCCTGTCTGAAGTACTGTATTTACACATGAAAAGGAAATCCAGATGACATAGCAGAATCCATGATCCATGTTTTCCTCCATGTAGTCTGGGTATGCATGTTCTATTTTTCAAAGTGTGATGGTGAAACACACCGAGACCTGTTCATTACCAACTACTGTGAGGAAAAGTAAAATTCTGTACCCAGATTACGTTGTCTGGACAGTGACGGCAGGAACAAAGCTAACACTTCCCTGGCAGACTGTGTTGATGGATTATCATCATCTAAAAACAACCACAGTAGTTCACTACCTCAAATATCTAAATTTATGTCTCCTGATCACTGAATGCTATTCTCCTTCCCCAACAAAAAGGTCTTAAACAACTATGCCCTCAATATTTCACATTGATATTTCCCTGCAGTTTGAGTGACTAGCCCCCTCTGATTCTGATAGGAAAATGCTTAAAAGTTCCAGTAAATTATATTTGAAATTACTTGCAACTCTCTTCTCTTGTTTTCTGTATGTCATAATTTTATTTTTGCTTGGAAAATCTGAATTTCAAATGTATTACATATTAACTAGTGACAGACATTGTATGATAATGCTTTTATTCTCTTTCCTCATAAAGAGGGCAAATAGGAGGTGGTAAGGACTTTAATGTCACTGACTTTCTTCAGAGAGCCCAGCTTGTTAAGATAATTTAGATGTTTTGCACCAAAAGCTCATTCAATCCATTAATTCCTCCACATAAGGGCAGGCTGTGGAGTTCTCGAAGTGTCTGAGTTCCATTTGTAGTTGCAGAGAAGTAAAAATCAATCAACTAGTTCCCTGGAAAAGACCATCTGGTTCCCAGTGTGGCTAAAGATGTGAAATGGTGACACAGCACTTATACAAGAATATCACATACCTAATCCATGAGTCACTGGGCCATTGTCTTGCAATGGAATTTGGAATAACACCAATATTCTGAAGCATGGAATCAACTCTTGTAAACAATGTTTTTCTGCTCAGAAGCATCCTGTAGCTTTAGGTACAAATGCTGTAAAAAATGAGAAAGTGATTCTCAAGGCAGAAATAATTTTTGGATCAAGAACATGCTAGCTACCTGTACCATCAACTAGAAATTGGTATTCAAGATAACCTGCATCTCCAGATTACTTTAGCTAATATGACTACAAAAGAGCTCAAGATTGTGAAATAAGGATTGAATTAAACATACATAGACACACTTGTACTGGTTTGCTGATTATTACAGGAGGGAGAAAGACCTAGTCCCCAGGAGACTTGTCATTAAATCACCACAGCGTTACAGTACATAACTGCCTCCTGCCTTCCTTGTTCCACAGAAGCTGTGTCATTGTCTTCCAACTTAAAGCCTTTAAAAGGTGTTGAGGTTAATACAAGATAACAAAGGCAAAAATAAGCAAAAGTTGACATAAAAGGCCTTACAGACTGCACAGTGTCCATGTTTTCTCACTTTGCTGTCTTCTCTAAGTGTTTGGTAGGCTCCTACAACTTTATTCTCCTTTTCTGTGACTCCTCTCGTTTGAAACCTTGGCTCTATCCCTGGCTCAACTTGTCTCCAGAACTGTGTGTGCTTGGGAACTCAACACTGTGCCATAAAGCTCCTACATGTTCCCTGCATTTCTGGTAGCAGTTGTGTACTTTCAGCAACATGATTTTTACATCTATAACTCAGGCCCCAGGTGAATAAAATCCTTTCAAAAGGCAGGCTCAGATTAACAGAAAATCACCAGTAGAACATCTCAGCAGAACTGTGGAAAAAAAAGGTCACAGCCTGTCTGCGCAACAGGCAGAGCACTCAAAATAATTTTGTTAAATCAAAATCACTTAAATCAATATATACTGGTGAGACCTACATATGCAAATTTGTTGGTTGCATGTTTTATATTCTAAGAAATTTTCTGCCACTTCTAAAGTAATGAGTGGGAACTAGCAATACAGAGTGTAACAATTGGAGAAGAGTATGATAGCAAGTATGATCCACATTATCATACACCAGAGCGATTGCAGTATGAATTATATTCGTCTTGCCCCTTCTCTGTGAAGCCTTGAGCAGGCCATTCCTGGCTTTGCATGGTATTGCTTGTTTTAGCTGTGTCTCAGTCTCCCCTCCAGACGCAGAGGATGTAAGGGCTGAAGCTGGAAGGAATTCATCCTCCTTTCCTTCCTCACTGGCAGCATTGCTGTCCTTGCCTAATAGTGTGCTGGCATAGCTGTGAAGTGTTTGGGCTCAGTGGGCCTGGGAGGGAAACGTGATAGATGCACACCACCCTTGGCACAGAAAACAGCTGTGTTGTCACCGAAAGCAAAGGAGTGTTGTAGAGAAGGGTAACTGCATGCTTTCCTTGTGTTTTTACTATTCCCACAATATCTGCCACTGGCCTTTGCAGGAGAGAGGGCACTAGGCCAGGTGGAACTTTGGTCGGATCCACTATGACCATTCTTAAATAACAGCATATACACAGGGCAGCACAAGAGATGCCTGAACTCAGTCATACCAAATGGGTAAGAACAGATCTTGATCTAGGAGTGGAGAATTGTGAAATTCTGCCTTGAGACATGTAAAACCACAAGGTCCAACACCTGAGTTGGCACATTCAGGGGCATCAGAAAAGGAAGAGCAGTATTACTAGCCCCTTCATGATGTCACTTTATCTCCCCAGGCTGGCTGTGATCTGTCCCTATGTGGATGTAGAAAATAACAAGAGATTTTGAAGGTGAGTCAGAACAGAGTTCACCATAGGCTCTAGTTGTGCAGTGTGCGTATAGTTTCTCTTCCTGGCTCTTCACTATATGTAACTCATATTAGTTCAAAGTAGCTGTAAATTGCTACAGAAACAGCTTGGTCATAAGTGACTCCAGAACACTCGGAGGAGTGGAAGATCTAATTTTTTGTCTTCCACCAATATCAGCACAAAGAACTTTATTGTACCAATAGAGAGGAAAATATTGTCTCCCTGCCCAACATGCTAAATCTCTTCCAGACACTGATTTTTGTGAGTGTTTCTACTGACCTTCTCTCCTGGATGGAACTGGGCATTCCATCAACTTTAATTCTTCATGATTTTTCTGTAAATGATTGATGTTGCCAGTTACAGGGTTCTCCTCCTGCACTGCTTAAAGCATGTGATGGCCTGTTAGGCCACACTTTCTGCCATATTTTCACTCCTCACAGTCTCAGTAGTGTCAGGTTGTCACAATAAATAAAGCTTTTGTAACACCTCACTGATGATGTTTTCTGCCTTTTTTTTTTTTTTTTTTAACATTTGAGGAAGGTTAAACCAGGTAACAGCTACAATAGGAGAAATACTTAACAAACCATTAACTGGTTTCTAGCATGTTTGCAGGATGTCAGTTGGCTCCACATTGTCCTTTTAATTGATCTCAATATGCACAGCCACCCACTGAGCAGCTGAGAAAGATATTTTACTATGCTTATCATTTGGTTCTGTGATTTTTGGCCTGTAAGTAGTGTCATTAAGACTGAAAAGGCATCTAAGATCTTTTCTGAGACATTTATATCCTTTTTTCTTTAAGGAAGGTTTAGCTGAGACTGAGGTTAGGGTCTCATTAAATTAAGCCCTGGCTCTTCAAATCTTTCCCTTTTGAAAAGGCTGTCAGTTCCACTCCATCACCCCCAGCTTATACCAGTTAGACAGCATATCCAACAAAAATCAGGTTTAGGCTTTCCTTTTATTCTCACCTCATCTTACAGTAACTGGATCCTAGATCTAATGTGTGAATTTTCTGATTGTTGTTTCTTTTGTCAAACTGGCTTATGAAACTACTTACAGTAACATAGTTCAGGGAAAGGAGCTTTCACCTCACTCAGAACAGTCAGATACCAACTTGTCTCTCTAAGCTACTTAACCTGCTTCTATGTCTCAGTAAACTCCAAGGACAACTGAAGTGGCATGGAAGTGAGATGCGAGGCTGGATCCCCTTAGGATTCCCACTATGTACCTCTGCCCATTCCAAATTTCCTCTGAGCAGAGGACTCCTCTGACTGCTGAAGGATGGAACCTGCTTGCATGAGCCTAGTAGGAGGGCACAAGACAAATGGCAAGATAAAAGTTGTATTGCTACACAATGGTAAATGTTGTATTCACATGTAAAACTGAGAAAAAAATGTTATTTGTGCAATTATAAGTTAGCTAGTGTACCTCAATAGTGTGCACAGGATATTGCCTATGAATGAGATATCATGGTTGTGGTTCTACTCTCTTCTGACCCCAGATGCTCATCTATAGCTTCATGTCTGGCTTGGGACACCTTGTACCTTGTAGCAATTTATAAGCAGCTGAGCCAAGAGATGCGCTACAAAAGACAGCAATATTGAAAATGACAAAATAGGATTCATGTAGTGCAGTGAGCTGTGTAGTGGACTATATTATTCCAGCATGTACATGAACATCTTTGATATTTGATGACACTAATTAGACTAAAATTCCAACATAGACTCTATATTTGCAGTTTTGAAAAAAAAATCCTGTGTACATAAATATTCTAGTTGTCACAGTCAAAGCTAGAACCATCTCACTGCTAATAAACACACAAAATTGACTTGTGAAATCACCCACTTTCTAAAATAAGCCTCCAAATGGCTGTGTTTATGTGTGTTAGCCCTTGAAAATTTCTTCTTGGGACCAATGGGCACTTCTGATGTATTCTGTTATGGCCCATTGATTCTCAGGAGTGTATTTAAAGACCTTATTAAACTTTTCTTTTGGGTACACACCAGAGACAATTCTCAAATGCTCAAAGCTTCTTAAATACTCAGTAATCTGAGCTCATTCTCTGTGCCTCAGTGGTGATTATTTCTGTACCATTTTGCAAGTCTGACCCACATTTTGGCTTCAGCCTCCTTTTGTTAGGCACAGATTTTTTTTTTTTAAATGGGAAAAAATGTGGGTTTATTTACTGTCTTTTCACTCAAATACCTGCAACTTTTGCTTAGTTAGAAAAAAATATTTCTAAAGTACCTATAAAATCAGTGCTTTAGACGAAGTTATTCAAACAGTTTAATCAGCTGAACCTGGCAGGAGAGAAGCCATTGATTGTTCTGGGAATCCATGATTTTCCAGCACTGTGATTAGAGTGTATGAGACAGGATCACATGGGAGAGTCCTGCAATCAACAATTGGGATTTGACAAGTGTCTGGAACACAAGACTGATCCTAGGAAATTCAAAAGGCTTTCCATGGTGTATGCAAGAGTGAGATCTCATTAGCTTTGAAGCATTGGTTTAGATAGAATTTTTAGTTCACACTGGCCTGGTTTTAGATTACATTATCTTGGTTCACCCTTTATTTGAACAGAATTAGCCTCTCGCAATAATACTTTTTTCTAGTGCGACCTAAGGTTGAAAAATCAGTTGTAATGGGAAGTAACAGTGGAAGAAAAAAAAAACAAATGTGAAAATACTAAAATAAGTTTTCTTGCATAAATCCCAGTGATTCCCTTTCTGTATTTTATTTTATGTTATTTACAAAATTTGCTTCTAGACATGATGGAAAGTACATTCATTTCCATCGTTAGTGATGTGTAAAATGTGCTGCTATCACTCACATTACCGGACACTTTTACTGTAGAAAATAGAAGGTAATTGGTACTTCAGGCAGGCCACAAATCTCTCC
Source organism: Morus bassanus (assembly GCA_031468815.1). Classification (NCBI taxonomy): domain Eukaryota; kingdom Metazoa; phylum Chordata; class Aves; order Suliformes; family Sulidae; genus Morus; species Morus bassanus. The sequence goes on along the minus strand of CM062572.1, from coordinate 45,971,015 downwards.
TGGCAGCAGTGTATCACTCACAGTACATTGATTGCAAAAATTAGTTAATTCAGAAGGAATATTATATTCCTTGAGTCCTGGCATAAATCTCTCCAAATTCTGCAGGCATTACTGCCCTCAAGTTAAAAGATAGATTTCTGTCAGCCTATTTGAATATGTGTGCTCCTGATTTAGATCTACTCATTCCAACAACTCTTCTACAACTGATATATATTGCCTATGAAGTACACCAGAAGAGACTTTAAATGGCAGGATTCAATAATATCGGGCTAATCTGTTGCTTTTATTTACTGATCTTCTTAGGGTTGTAAATCCTCAACTGCACTGTGTTTCCTACCTTTGTGAATGAAAACTAATGAGAGAGCAGTGTTTATGCATTGATGAGAATCTGTCTTTCTGTATATTTGGGATGCTCTTCATTGTTAGTGTTAAGGAAATGAGGTTAGAAATTTCTCTAACAAACCTAAGAAGTTTTCTCAGTGTTCACCCAATGACAGTGCATCTGGATTTGATATAATGATTGCCCATGGCAATCAATTATATTTATAAGCTTTTACCAGATTTTGTACTTCAGGCACCATTGTAAATTCCCATCATTCTTATGACATACCTGAGCTTCAAGAAGATAATACAAGATGCACAAATATTTGCAGACAAATTAAAATTTCTTTAACATGGAACATTACCTGTGCAAGGCCTAGGATGAGGAGGTTTCAGAAAAAAACTATATTGTTATAGCTTACCTTTGTCACAAAAGACAGAGAGTAAGAGCATGCTTCACTCATAAGAGAGAAAAGCAAAAGTATATATTTTATTAATATACTACAATGAATTAACAAAATTTGTTAGGAAATGCAACAGTGGTTCAACAAGATTTGATGGCAAGGTTCACTTGATTATTTACTGCACAGAGGACAGGGTCAGACAAACTGTCAGGGAGACCCTCCCATTGAGTCACAAGGTTCAGAAGGACCCCCTTGCTTTCTAAACTCCTTTTCAGAGAGGAGTCTAGGTATGGCTGGATCCAGTCCTAGTCCCAGACTTGTTCAATGGTTTATATCTAAAGGATTTTGTGTACACAACCAATTCTTTATATTGCTTAGCTAAGATTTCAAAATTCAGCATGCTATTAGCCACTTACCAAGCACCTGTTGTGGCAAGGAATCTCAACCTTGAGAGTCCCCACTCAGGGGGAGATCCTAACATACAGCCCACTGCCATGCAGAAGAGCTCAAAGGGCTCTTGGGCAGCTCCTTATTTATGGGGGTAAGATGATTGGCTCATAGTCACACCTACATACCAGCTGCAGATGTTAGTTTCTGCCAAGTGTGGTCTGAGTCAGATATTAATTAGCACTCTAGTTAGGTGGACAAGGACATACATCCATAAAGTAGCTCTCAGCTATTGTGGGGTTATTTGTTTCCTGGGACTCCACTTTGAGTGGGATGCAGCTATCATGACCAGGTGCATCTTATCGTGACTGTCACTGGTACTTATCACTTGAGCAGAGCCAGGGGCAAAAGATCAGGTGGGGGGAAGCACACTGCCACAATCTGGATGTGGGACTTTGGCTCTGCCTAAGTTACTCTGACCTCTGCCGCTTCTTGGGGACCAGGATTTAACCTCAAGGTAATACCTGCAGAAGAAACATGTGGTGATGTGTGCATTTTTAGTCTACAACTCTGACCACAAGCAAATAAGTACAGCATGTTTTGAGGGGTCAGGCTAAATTGAGTTAATGATGCTAACAGAACCACTGTATGAGGGAGGAAACTTTGCTGCTGCTCTGAGCCAGCTCAGCTTATTTTGTGGAAGGTGACTAATGTGGTTTGCTATTAGCTAAAAGGTGAACAAATCTTTGAGTCAAATGGAGTCACAGTTGTGATGGGAGTAGCCATCAATGAAATTTTCCAAGTTCTTTTTGTTTAAAGAAATTAATGTGCCAGAGATGATGATAGTAGAGTGAAGTAATGGTTGATCTCCTGATTTGTTTTTTGTGATAACACAGTACTCTGTAATAGACTTTCTGTCCTTTTGTATAGAAAGAATTACTTTCATTGTTCAAGTTATGGGTTTAAGGCTTTGTTCTGAATTTTGTCAGAATATTGAGGAAATGCGTTTTCAAGAAAAGTAACTGTTTTGCACAGCAAAAACAGTCTTTGTTATGATAAACCATCACAGTTGGCAAAATTCAAAATTTACCCCCTTCACAGTGTCAAAAAATGCTTATTCTTTGGGACCGCAATTTCTTTCACTGAACAGAAGCTGAGAGCAAGAGAACTGAGAAAAAGCTGAAGATGGGAGATGCCTATCATATACTACTGCAAAGTGAGGAATGACCAAAACTTCAGATGTTGGACTGAAAGAGATTCCCATCAAGACCTGTTTCCTGCTAGCACAGGAAATACAATCACACTAATCTCCATAAAAATGTCCATCTAGGAAGATGCAATTACAAACATGAAAGGTAGAAATAAGATTTTTGGCTTTCTCTGGTCGATCTCATATTCAAAGTAAATATGCAGGGAGATTCATGACATAATTCTTTGCTGTCTTTTTTTTTTTCCCCAGTAGAAAACAGTGTAGGAGCCATGGGAATTGTAACTTAATGAAAAGAGGCATGAGTTATTTGAATGGGTTGTTGTGTAGAGTTTCATCTTAAGCAATGCAAACACATTGACACAACACAGACAACAAACAAAGTGGATGTTATCAAAATCTTAGTGATATCGCGTAAAGTAATCACATTTGGATGTTACTACATAGTTATGGGGTATGTGCATATATAAATTTACATTACAAGGATTGTTGTGTTCATATCCCAAACATTACTGAAAATCTAGATGCTTAATTAGACTAAATAAAACAAGTGGCAAAGTCAAGCCAGGACCTGAGGACTTCAATAAATATGGGATGGTTAAACAAAATGTTACATAAACTTGGATTTTACCTTACTGGATGGTTGCAAAGCTTGTCACAATGTTGTAATTATGATTGCAATTGCTTCTGTATTAGTTGGATGTATTAAAAGTATGATGGTAAGACAAGTTACAGAAATGATATACTGCTTATGAAAAGGAGTGAGACTTATGGGACTCATGAAAAAGGTCTCATAGTCTCAAAGGGGGGAAAAATCATATCCCACAGAAAATGGAATTTTCCACTAAGTAATAACAATGGACCATGTGAGCTTTGCAAAACAGAATCTAGCGGTCAGAGGAGGGAACTGAGAGATAGGGAAGCATTTGTTTTACTACTATATCCTTGATGAAGAACTGAGAGACTGATAAAAAGGAACATCCCTCCTCAAAAGATGCTGAAAGCTGAGTGATAAAGTATGAAGTCAGGGAGGACAACTAATCAGGATGTTTTTTGCATGTTGATAAGAACTAAAACTAAGTGTCCTTTAGGTGAACTATCTTCATTATAATTCTAAAAATCATGCCCATAGTCCAGAAACCCCCCTACTCAAATAAGCTTCTTACTCTCTGAGCATGTGTGGCAAATTTAAAGGGATCTGTATCTTTAAGATGAAGTAAGAAAGAAACTAATCAATGTTTAGCAGGGGGGCATGAATATTAGCTGTTACTAACACATTTAACTGTATAAATACCTTGTAGTTTCTTGGTTCAGTGTGCTAGCTTTGTGGAGTTACCACTTAGCAAGCATCTTTGCAGAAAAATGAAATTAATAAAATACCTCAACTCTGTGTGTATTTTGGTGTTTTGCACATGGGCAAATGAACCTGCTTTTGGGACAAAATTAGCTCTTTGGTGATTGCTGACTAAGAAAAGCTTGTGCCCAAAAGAAGAGAATAGCTATAATCACCTTCACACCTAAAACCTGCAAACCCATGGAGAGTAACTGGAAAAGAATTGAGTATGTTATTCTTGGAAAAAAAAAATGAATGGACAGTCTGAAAATAGCTCTGATAACAGTTGTTTTGGAAGTGCCTGATTTTTCCATTAGTTTTCCATTAATTCTGGTAAAATATGCCTTTGTGAGACTGTATTATAGAACTGCACAGAGTACTGCATGCTATATAAAGATGTATGAGTGATGTGTATGAGAGAATATAAAAAGAATTTGAAAACATACATGAATATGCAAATTATTAAAGCTGGTGAGACATTCTGGTCATTTTAGCGAGGTAACTGAGGTACAGATCAGATAAGGAATTGCAAGATTCTAAGCTAAGAGGCGAAGAAAAGCTGAAGACAGAAATTGGCGCAGTAAATCGTGCTTCTTATGACAAATGCCACAAGCTGAAGAGTTGCCTCATACTTGGAACAATGATAAAAATGCAATAACAGCTCATAGTAAGTTGTGATAACTTATGCCAACAGCATGAACAAAGGATGACAACAGTATCACTGCAGATAAGGAAACTCAGAGGAGTAGTGGACAATTTTGTCCAAAGTTGGAGATCAGTGCTCGAGTCAACATGATCCCAGGAAGTATTAGCACTGTAGGAGAAAAACTGATAGTGTCAAATAAGTGGGCAAAACTGAAGATTTTGCTTACATTCAGGCTTACTATAGTTAGCCCCACTGAGGAAGCATATGAAATAAATGCATGGGTAAGTAACAAATGTTTGAAGTTGCAGCTCCTAAGACTACATAGAATAAAATGTATAATTCATTAAAACATGTAACTTTTCTTGGAAAGCAGCAAACTCAAACAACAGAAGTAAATATCAGAAATGTGTTCTGGGATATAGGGAAGCTTTTTAAAGAAAACAGAATAGAAGTGTAAAAGTTTCCAAGACCCCTGCAAAATCCTAGTCTCTCAAAAATAAAAGCAAAATTAAAAATGGAGCAAGGCCATTTCCCTCAGAATCACAGAGCAAGCAAGGGAACCAAGAGAGATGACATTACATATCAGTCACTGCAGACAAAAGAATTACTACCTCCTCCCTACCTATTCACTCCAAATAACAAACTAAATATATATAGATGCAAATGTTTTTGATCAGTTAAAAAAGGACATTCTTAAATGTCTTTTATGGTGGATGCATCAGCCATGGAAAAATATTTGGTAACAGCAGATTTGGGCCAGTAACCTTAAGAAACAGAGCACAGTTTCTTGTTAGGAATTGCTGTTTCTGCAGACTGACTTCTGGGCTTTGGCACTTGATATTTCTCACTGGAAAATAAAACACCTCTTTGATAGCATAGAGGGTAAGTCTTCACGATGATCTTTTGATCTGTGGAAATGCTGTAGAAGAGCATAACTGCAGGCTTCATGTAGCTTTGAAAAGCTGGCAAAACATAAGCAAAACCATAAATTATATGTATTGGAAATGACATTCCTAGAAGAAGGTGCTCAAGCAGATCAGATAAGGATAAGGCTTCTACCAGCATTCTTGTCCTTCTAGACAAAATATGATCCCTATGATTTTTTTTTTAGGATTCCTAGACATGGTCATGAACAACACAGGGAAATTAGTACCTATTGTAGATATTTAAACAGACGCCTTTGAGTACTCTGGTGGAAGTTTGTTCACAGGATGCAAATGTTAATAGAGTTGAATGAAATTAAGGTATTAAAGAAACTCTAAATTTGATGCCCTTAGGACGTGTAAGACTAAGCTAGCCATGACACAGATGTCAGTATGGTCAGAACTGGAGACTAGTTTTATATTGCTGAGTATCTCAAACTTAATCCATGGCTATGTGAAGTTTGTCTCTTCACAGAGATCCATGCTGGCTAAAGCTGTCCATAAACCACTTATTGCTATTGACAGAGAGAGGCCTGACAACAGAGATTAGTTTTAGACACATATATGTTCACTAAACAGAATATAAACATGGGACATACTTTGTAGCTAAAGTATAAAATACAAGAAGAGCAAAGTTCCAACCTAGATTGTAGGAGTATTAATCTTTCAAAGAACACTATTCTGTTTGGGAAAAAATGTGACATGAGATTGCCAATACTAATGCTGAGAATGGAGAGCCTGCTAGATGTAACTGAAATTATTAGCAGTGTGAGATTTGAAAAACATTCTGGACCTTCTTTACTTGTTTAGGGGGGAATTTTCAAGACTAGGATGTGTTCATTAAAATGTTACACAAAAACATTGAAAAAGTTATACAAAAATCATCTGAGGAGCAAAAAGTGAATGGAAGAACAGCAACACTTAGGAAGCTTTGAAGCATTGTCACCTGCAAAAACACAAGTGGAATCCAGCAAAATTTCCATATTGATAGCATAAGAAAAATATGGTCCTTGAAGCCGAACAGGTTCTAAAGGATATTTTAATTTCTGTGAGGTAGCCTTTGCAGAATGTGTTACACTTAAACAGGTGCTTATGCATATCCAGTTTCTCTAGAGATGATATACCTCAAGCAATAATGTTTTACAATTGGGTGATAATTTATTTGGCAGTCAACTTAAGCATTCTGCAATTAGATATATGTATAAATGTATTACTGCTAATCTCTGTTATCTCCAGTCCAATGATCTGATGGAAGACAGTGTCAAAATATTAAGCATATTCACAAAGGATTGCCAAGTCAAGATGGCTGAACTGCAGGACATGCCTCTGCTAAATGGATTGCTTTGCTATTGTCTGACTGTAGCCACCATTTAAAAATCTGCAGATTCATATAGGATGCAATATCCAAAGTACTGTCTGAACTTTGTTAGTTACTAGGCTTTTTTATAGATTAAGAATTCACTGTTAATTAATGTTAATATTATGATCAACTGCCAGGAAGATTTGGACAGATGACCCAAGAAAGACACTCAAGAAAGAGCCACGCTTAGTGAGTGGCAAACATGTTGTGCAGAAGCTCACAATGATCATTTAAAACTGAGCAATCCCAAACACTGTGAAGATCTCTGCAGCAGTAACAAATATAACATGAAACAAAAGTGATGTTTTTTCTCCACTTTGTGTCTTCACATAACAAATATGTCCCTACATGCTGACAGATAGTAAGGCTGTTAATCATTGAAAATATAGACTGAGAAGCCTCTTAATTCATACAGTCTGTCTATGCAGGGACAAGTGAATTCTTGTCTGACAGGATTATTTTGTGCCAGGTTCAATTTTTACTGGTTTTGTTGTCCCGAAAAGTGGGTTCATTCGCTCCGTGTGCAAAACGCCAAACTACACACAGAGTGAAGGTATTTTATTTAATTAATTTTTATGCAAAGAGTGGTGCTAGGTGGTAACCCACAAAGCTAGCGCACTGAACCGAGAAACTACAAGGCATTTATACAGCTAAATGTGTCAGTCACAGATAATATTCACAAGCGTCAGCTAATAATTGGCTAATTTCTAGTACAAGTGTCAGCTAATAATTGGTTAATTTCTTTCTCGCTTCAACTGAAGGGTACAGCTCACTCTTAATTTACCACGCATGCTCAGAGAGTAAGAGGCTTATTAGAAGTGGGGGTTCTTGGCCTATGGGTGTGATTTCCAGTATTACAATGAGGATGGTTCACCAAAAGAGCACTTTGTTTTAGTTCTTATCAACATCCCAATTAATTGTTCTCCTTGACTACACACTTTATCACCTTGTTCTCAGTGTCTTCTTAGGCGGGATGTTTGCTTTGATCAGTCTCCTCAAGGATACTGTTGTAAAAGGAGTGCTTCCCTATCTCTCAGTTTCCATCTCTGGCTGTTAAATTCTGTTTTGCCAAGCTCACATAGGTCATTGTTATGGCTTAGTGGAAAATTCCAAAAATTCCATTTTCTTCAGGATATCAGTTTACCTGACCTAATCTTTGAGACGCAGTTCTGTCCTGTTAATTCCACCACTCCAAATGACTTGCTGATCTCCAGCCGTTTAATCCAAGTTTCATCATTGAGCACTACCCCAATACTCAGATTCTTGAAGTCTGCAGAGGTACTTCCAGCTCCTTACTGTAACTTGCTTAGATGCTGTTAGTACTGAATACAAATCCTGCAAGAAATAGCAGCCTCTGTGCCACTTTAGACAGACACTGCATTTTAGTTTCCTCAGGACAGTAGAGGAATGGTTGATTGCAATCGTATTGGCAGATGCCTCTCCCTCTCTGCTTTGAGGCTTGTTTTGTGGCTGTGGCTCAGTGAAGTGAGAGGAATGCCTTCTCCAACATGCACAGACTTCCAGTGTTTCAGATGAAGCCAATGAGCGAACATGCACTTCAGGGTAAATAGTGTCTTCACAAATATATGTCAGGTTTTGTTCTCTTTCATATGCAGAAACCAAAGATGAAGTGACAGATTGGCTAGACTTTCAAAATGTGCTGATTTTCTCTGCAACCTGAAACAGCAGAGCCAGGCAGGAGGAAGACTGTAATCAATTGTAACAGGAACACTATAGAGCTAGTGCATGGCATGTTTATTCATACACCCTTCTTTAAATGTAGTGCATCATAAAATACATTGAACTTTGCAAATTGTTTTCTTCCCTAAGGGTCAAAAACTATTTTACATTCATTAACTACTTCAACAAACTAAAAAGCAACCTTCTCTGCAGTGGGAAATGAGAGCTGTTTAGGGCAGGTAGCAAAGAAAACTGCTATACCCAGATAAAGCTGAAGAGTTCAGGACTTAAAAACTTCTGTACAGTAGTGCATTCATGTGCAGTAGAAAACTATCTTAACAGAAGACACATTTTAGTGTTAAAAAAACCTGTTGATCAAGGGCAAAAATAAATTATTAGGGGATTCCTAAAGCATCACAATATTGTGCTACAAATTCTTATTGGTGTGTAGATGTCAGGTTAGTCTCCTACCCCCTGTTACAATCAAGGTTTGGAGAGGCACACCTCATTAACCTGAACAAACTAATAAAAAGCAGCAAAAAGGGAAAAGCCGCAAGGCTGACTCTCCTTCAATTATTACAGCTTTCCTGATAAGAGTAAAATTAGGAAGAAGAAAATGCAATTAAAGTCCTACCCACGCCAGAAAGTTGAACCATTTACTTCGAATTTTTCCATTAACTTTGTTATTCAGTCAATATAGTTTGCGTCAACTTAAATTAACCCTGAAAACCTACTTGTTTCCTGTCTGAAAACTAGCATTATCCTCATTTCAAGTTTCCTGCCCCTTTCTATTCCACTTCCTACCTCTTGTGGCCAGTAGTAATGGACAAGACATTATAAGGTGGGACCGAGGAAGGTTCAGGAAATACAGTGGTAGTAACAGAGGAGCTGGGTCTGTGTTCTTATGTTGACAGTGCAGGAGCAATCAGGTAGTAACAGCCCTCAAATTCAGCCCTTCAGTGAAAGCATTTCAGTAGTTCCTGCAAAGTGTGGTGAAATAGTTTTTGGGTTTTAGGGAACTGGGTTATGTTTGAAACTTATGTTTACATTGACTGACCCTCTACCTGATCTAATGAGAAGAACTAGCACTCCTTGCTATTTTGAAGTATGTTATTTGTTGAGTTTTCACTTTGGCTGTTTGTCCCATATAGGCAGATAATAAGATAGTCATGGCAGGAGTTTATGCTTGAGGTTGGAGAGAGCTGGTTAGGAGGCTGGAGTGCCATAATTTGGGTCCAGAGAAATTTCACTACTATGAGCAGGCTGAAACTATGATCTCCTATGTTGTTTAAGCAAAGGCAAACGTGGATTAGACCACGTGTGGTATAACATCATTAGTGCATACACGCTGCTTAATGTCCTTGTAAATGTGGTAGTATTCACAACCTACTCTCCAACCACCCCACTCTTTTTAATGCTTGGCATCATGAAAACAAAAGTTCAAAAAGATTTGTTTATCATTATTTGGCTGGGGTTTTTGGTTTTGGGTTGGGTTTTGTTTTTTTTTTTAAGTAAGTTATTTTAACATAAGTAGCAAATATTTTGCATCAAAGAAGCCTTGGCTAAAGACCTAATACCTGAAAAAAAGGCCTCAAAGTTTAAAAAAACTTTATTTCAGAATTTACTTGAAATATTTTTATGATGAAGAATACAGTGCCACTGGTTTTTGTTGCATGGACTCACAAAAAAAGATAGCATGTTATGATTACTGATTCTGACCTTGCATAGCCTGTTTAGTATAAGCTGTCAAGGCTGAACCTTGAAAAGCTGAATGACACTTTGTCAATGTATGGAGCTATTTATCACAGTGTGACAGGTTGGCTTCGCACTGCAGTATTGGTCTCATGATGTTTCATAACCAAATCATAGTGCACTAACCTTGTTCATCTACATTGCTACCAGAATTCAGGATGTGGCTTTTAGATTCATTCTTCCCTTTGCTTCCCTATTAGGCTGTATGTGCTCATTTTACTTTTGCTACTCTTGCACATATTGAAGGAGTTGCATGAATATCTCTCAGCTGAAAGTACAGGGCTCACCTAAACTATTGCAAAAGCTTCCTGACAGGGGTGAGTGAATATTGCTATCCTATACCATGCTTTGATACTAGACATAAATTTAAATGTACTGATGGCTAAGGTTGATTAGAAGCTATGAGTTTTGTCATGGCTTGTTCTTCCTTTTTTAATCTTTTGATATAACCTCCTGACCAGATACTTCTGCTACCTAGCTGTATGAATGAAGATTCTCTAACCTCTTATGGGAAGTGGCTTAAGATTGATTAATTAATACTTATGAGGGTGGCCTTAATTATTACCTAAGTCTTTTTTAGACTGAAATTTCTTGTACTGTATCTTGGCTGTGCAAATATATTCACATATCCTAAGCCAGATATATTTTGTTTTCAGACAAAATATATAGTACCTGTTAGAAAATACATTCTTTGGAGTATAAAATGGGAAAATGACCAGCTAGCCAACTAATATTGTGTTTTGTCTAGAGGGTCGAAGTACATGTGAGTACAAATAACAGCAAGGGGATGTTGAATTATTAATAAGGGAATATTTATTCGACTAGAGATGATTTGAAGCAAGTAGTAAGGGATTTGCTGTTAATCGATTCTGGAGAATCTCTCAGTACACGTGAAAGGTTCTTAACAATTTTATTTATCCAAAAGCCAATGCTATGACCTGGGAAGGCCTGCTGTATGAATTTGTACATGTGACTTATGTGAGGTTAGACTAGCACAGTGATTTGAGACCCTCTGCTCTGGTTGTGAAACTCTGCTTCTAAGGGAAAATGGACTTGGGACATGTATAGAGTGTGAGGTGCAGAAATATGAAGTTTTTCTCTACCTTAAAGAAGAAGTTTTTGCAAACACTTTTAATATGGAGAAAAGCAACTCAGACTAGTAGCTTGATTCCATCTTATTTGCTAACTGGACTAACCTTTAAGGAGACTACTTGTTTGTTTTCAGTTTTCATCTACCATTTGTGTCTTTACTTGTGCAGATGTAATTCAGTACTCAATAATAAACTGTGGAAAGTTAATAAATTTTACTGAGAATGAATCAATGGTTTATCATATTTTCCCCTTAGCATGTAGAACAGAGTCACTGTGGTTCTGCAAATTATATTTGTCTTCCAAAGTTCTGTTTGTAATACAGAAGCAGCACATGGATGAAATGGCTTAATTAGTCAAAGATACTCAAGGTAGTGCTTACAAAGGATCTAACTGTGTTCTGTTGAAAGAAAAAGAAAAATGAAAAATTGGAAGCTGGTAGCTTCACTGCTGTTATTGGGCATATTTTATTTTGTCTCCACAGCTCTATCACACTCTGCCCAGCTGCTGAAGTTCTGTTTCAGTCATTGCTGAGATGAATGAAACAATGGTTTTTTAGCATTTGGTAAAAATAGCATAATTCAGGCAGTGCCTCACATAAAAGTTTGCACAGATCAAAAAATGCCTGATGTACCAACTAGGAATCTGGCATTAAAAATGCAGATTTTTAATTTGACACAGAAGTTAACTCTGTGCCATGTCTACAGAGCTGCTTCAGATAGCCCTGTACAATGAAGTGTGAGTGATTCTGCTGCAGACAGCTGAAAACACTGCTGTGGTATTTTACTATTTATTTTCCCAAACCACAGAATGTGACATGTCATGTGCTGCACAACGAGTTTTGGTGACGTGATTTAAGCCAAAACAAAGGTGATGTTTACTACTTTCTACTGTTTTATTTAAAAGAAAATTTCTGATCAGTGCTTCTCAACTTTTCTGCAGCCATATGCTCCAGCTCTGGTTATAGTCTAGTGTGTGACGAAGTTAGAACTAGATAGAAGTTTATGAAGTCAAAAAATCTTGCCTACTGTGATTTGAACATTGCAGATTATGTGGTCACAATGAATCAGTACTCATGAACCCTGATCTCCTTGCATTGCCTTTATGGTGCTGCCAATATGTCTGAGAAACCTAAACTGAATATTATGTAAGCCTGAGATGTACTGCAGTATTGGATTAAAACCATGTGAATTTAATTCTGAGTTACTGACCTTAATAAGCCTTAAATCATGCAGTACTGCAGGACTTGCATCTGTGATTTTGGTTCTTCACCCCTTACCATGTGAAAGCATTTTTTAAGAATCTCTGAGGACAAAAAATTTGGGTCAGTTTGGAGTTACCACATGCCCTCTCCTGGCTGATGCATTCCCTCTGAGGGACCCCCCTCAGGGACAATATGCTTCCCCCTTATTGGAAATACACTTCCAGATCACTTTCTACATCCACATGTTTACAGACTCTGAACAGAGATGAAAGGAAGTTGATCAATGATTTGAAGAGAAGGGTAGGGAGGAAGGAGTCTCTGTTACATCTCATGGCCTTTTTTTTTTTATTTTTTCATTTTGTTAAGTTGCAGGGTGATATCTCAAAGGGGATAAGAATTTGATTGTTGCCAGTATCTTGCATAGCTATTTTTGCATTAAATCTGTAAGAATAAATATATGTCATTAGCAAGAAGCGGTGATCTAATACACATGTACATAATGTGTGTCAATCATCAGAAGAGATTATGTCAAGCAGGACATAATAGGAATAGAATCTACATTTCAAAAAGAGGAATAATTTTGTCTGTCTAATTGGAGGCAATGGTGACCCTGTACAGAGAAGAATCGCACCTGATTACATCCATAAATGTCAGATATAACATGGTCGGTTAATAATTTTCTGACAGATTTCCTTTATTCAGGAGGGTGAATGATACTGCAAGAATATTTAGGTGAGAAATCCTTATGCTCATTCATCCAACAGTTTAGGTATTCCTTGCATGCCTTAAAGAATCTGATTTACCATGAACTAGAAAGTGGCATTCTGCTCTAGTTCAATAATCCCATGCAATATTTATAACTGCCACTCATTTTTCCATACCAATGCTTTTTTAATTTACCCTGATACATTTCTCCAGTGTTTACACAGCACTGTCATTAATGTTTAGAATGGTCTTACCTACGTTGACAATTTCCAGAGCCTTTGGTTATCTTGCACACCAATGACTTAAAAGATAAACAAATAAAGGCCTAAAGAGCAACTAGTGAATATTGTTCTGAAGTGCAGCTGCTTGCTAGAACTGTCTGTCTTGATATTTAATGCTTTTTCTGGGGTTTTTTTGCAATTTATACTTGGAAATGGATATCAAATGTGCATGTTGCAAATACCATTCTGAAGAAACTTAAGGATTTGGGATACTGCATTGAGTGGAAAAGCACAGAGTGCCTTTGGACATCCTTTGGCTATACCAGTATTCTGTCCCTACATGTTAGGAATAAGTAACACGTGTGATGTACTAAACTTGATGAACTAATCTATATAAAACAGCTTTTGGAATTAAATACAGTGGCAAAGCAAACGATCTTCAGTGGTATATAATGGTGATTCCTGGTGACTAGTAGTGGCTTACGAACAATTGGTGTCAGTAATTAATAATGAATAACAAACAGCAATTAATTTCTGGTGGCACTCAGTGATGATTCGTCCATGACTTATTGCTGGACTGTGGTCAGTAATTGCTTGAAACTGATTCACAAATGATCAGTTTGTGGGAACATTCTGGGAATATGTTTCAGTGATAGATGGTTGTTGCCATACACTGACTGCCAATGAGTGTCATTGTATCGTTGCCAGGGATCGTTAGTGATTGTTGACTTTCAGAGGTAGACTGTGCAAAATACCTGCTAATAAGCATAAGTAAACAGCTGGGTAGAAGACCAAACTGCAAAAGGGCAGAAAAGCAACCATGGCCCAGTTGTCTACTTTGTGGAGGTCTCTGTCAAACAATGCCAGGCTTCCTGCTGATGACATTAGGAGTAGCAGTCAGGAGGGAAGGGGACGCATTAGCTGCTGGGGGAGTGGAAGGGAAGCACCTCCCTCAAAAACAAAACAGAAAGCTCAACAAAAATCCCACACCCTAAACATCCTATTTTCTGTTGGCAACAAGAGCAGTAAGTCTCCTCTTGCTGAGAGCCAGTTTCTGCCTCTTCCCTTTGCCCTTTTCATGTGCTCATTTCAGCGTAACAAACTTCATATTTTCCTGTGCTGCAAAGAAGTCCTGAGCTGGATCTGAATGATATAATTTCATAGAATCATAGAATAGTTTCGTTTGGAAGGGACCTTTAGAGGTCATCTAGTCCAACCCCCCTGCAGTGAGCAGGGACATCTTCAACCAGATCAGGTTGCTCAGAGCTCCCTCCAACCTGACCTTGGATGTTTCCAGGGGTGCAGCATCCACCACCTCTCTGGGCAACCTGTTCCAGTGTTTCAACACCCTCATCATAAAAAAATTCTTTATTATATGTAGTCTAAATCTACCCTCTTTTAGTTTAAAACCATTGCTCCTTGCCCTATCACAACAGGCCCTACTAAAAAGTCTGTCCCCTTTCTTATAAGCCCCTTGTAAGTATTGAAAGGCCACAAGAAGGTCTCCCTGAAGCCTTCTCTTCTCCAGGCTGAACAACTCCAACTCTCTCGGCCTTTCTTCGCAGGAGAAGTGTTCCAGTCCTCTGATCATTTTTGTGGCCCTCCTCTGGACCCACTCCAACAGGTCCATGTCTCTCCTGTGCTGAGGGCTCTAGAGCTGGACGCAATGTGCCAGGTGGGGTATCACCAGAGCAGAGTAGAGGGGCAGAATCACCTCCCTCAACCTGCTGGCCATGCTTCTTTCGATGCAGCCCAGGATACAGTTGGCTTTCTGGGCACATTGCTGGCTCACATCAAGCTTTTCACCCACCAGTATCCCCAAGTCCGTCTCTGCAGGGATGTTCTCAATCCCTTCAACTCCCAGCCTGTATGGATACGAAGGGTTGCCCCAACCCAGGTGCAGGACCTTGCACCTGGCCTTGTTGAACCTCATGAGGTTCACATGGGCCCAATTCTTGAGCTTGTCCAGGTCCCCCTGGATGAAATCCCATCCCTCAGGTGTGTCAACTGCAGCACTCAGCTTGGTGTTGTGTGCAAGCTTGCTGAGGGTGCACTCAATCCCACTATGTCATTGATGAAGATACTAAACAGTACTGGTCCCAATATGGACCCCAAAGGGACACCACTCATAACTGATCTTAGATTTTAAGGCTATCTCTTCATTGTGACTGCTTATTACCTCTGTCTGAGCAGCCAAATTACACTTGACTGACCAGCATTTGAGGACAAGGTACCATTCAAGTTACTCTTTCCATCCTCATTTGCCTGAGTGCATATCCCATATGCAATCTCTGAGATTTTTGAGGGCTTTTTTTTTTTCTCCCAGCTGTTGTGAACTTGCCTGTCAGCAGGGAAAATATTTGGAAAGGCATTGAAAGTACCTAAAAATGTCAAGGGTGTTTTCCATGCTCCTTTACTCCAGAGCAGGTAGATAACAGCTAAAGTTAAAAATAAACAACGAAGTCCCCCTCTCTAATCCTTGTGCATATCTGACAAGCCATCTAGAAATTAAAGTACTTTTGAACTTGAATATTGGGATGTCTTGGGCTGAAATCCAGGAATAGTTGAAAATAAGATCAGCAGAGAAGATATACCTTAAGTCACTTCTTAAATGGAACATAATATATCAAAATGCTGAACTCAAAATAGAATTTAGATAGGATTAAGGCATCTAAGTCCAAGAGCCTGAATCCACAGATCCTGCCTAACAGCTTAAGTACCTGAGAGCTTGTTGATTTCTCAGTTTTCACCAGTGAAGTTGCTTTTTTAAACAGTTTGATTTTAAAAAAACGGACATAGTGGCTCAGGGATCCTATTTTCAATTTGCAATTGAGAATGTGTTATCCTGATGAGCTTCCTTTTGAGGAGAGGGAAGCCCTCACAGGGTTCTAAGTGCATTACTTTGACACTTTTAGTAGAATGTGTGATAAACCCCACACATACAGCAGCAGAATCAGAAGCTGAACACTACACTTGTAAGGATTCAGTCACAAAAACAAGACAAAGGTTTGATTATTCACAGCTCACAGTGTGTTGCCCACAGACTTTGAAGGAAAGAATGCGGTTAGCTGGCTTCTATAGATATTTTGCTTCTCAGTGAATCCATTAGTGTTCAGATCGCTAAAATGTAGACAGTTACTTTTCTGTCATTCTGTTGTTTGGGGAGAAATAATCACTAATGATAGGCTATAGTTTGCAATTTATAAATTCAGAACTTTTGAGACAGAGTTTCAAGCATCTCACTCTTTGCAACCAGCACATGCAGAAGAATGTAGCTACATCCCAAAGTTTTATTTGCGTGCAAACATCCATGGTGCTCAGTTCAAAGAAACAGAACCTCTTTGCAGGGTCCAAAAAAAGTCTGAACTGCCACATAATCATATCTATCAAAATGTTTGTGCTAGTTGTTTGGTAAAGGAAGATTATCCTTTGAAGAGTTCTGAACTAGCAACTACATTTGTTTTCAGGATATCATCATCTGAATGTCTCCCCACGAAAAATTCTCCAGATTTACAGGAGGAAATGAGACATAGACAGGAATTGTGTTAAAAATATTGTTGTGAAACTGTTAGTCTGTCTACAGGTGATGTCAGGCCAGATGTGGCAGCTGGGAAGTTTCCAGGCTGAAGTTACACTGCTAAGCAAAGATAGGCAGTAACATAGGAATATTTTAATATTCTTTATTTTAATAGGGTCTTATATTAAGGTTTAGAATATGGTTTATTTCAGCCTTCCTTATCATTGCCAAGTGTCTCATCTCATTTTGTCATTTTCATCCTAACAAACATTTTCACACTGTGCCTGCGCCTTCTACTCAGTTTGAATTGCACATGTTAAAAACTGGTTAGGAGAGTTTATGGAAGGAAAACATGAGTAGGAAAGTAAGTTCCAAAGAGTGTGAAGGATATAGGTTCATAGATAGAAGTCATTATGGGAAATGGGTTCTTTGCATTACGGGAAATGGATCAAAGTGCATAGGGGTAAAAATCGTGAAACCCTGTGTGGAAAAGGAAAGGAAGCAGCTCACCATCAGAGTTGGAAGTGTAACAGTTGGACTGAAAACCAAACAAGAACATCAGCATTACCTGCCCAGTCTCCTTTGCCTGAGTAGTTTCAGACCTCCATTGGATCAAATGTCATTTCTGATCAAGAAGCTGTAATTATCTCCTTCTGCAGACTGAATCCCGTAAGACCAGAGTGTCATACTATTAAAAGGCAGTGGGGATTTTTCCTTTCTCTGATCCTTCAGCTGCCTTAATACTCTAGCATCTAGTTAGAATCTATAATCTGATAAGTATCAAGAATATGACCAGGTATTTTCATCTTATACCAGCCATCTTCCCTGGCCACTCCCCTCAGTTGCTTTAGCTTAATTTTAGCTGTGATTTTGGAGTAAGTCCTGGCTTCTGTTTCTACCTAGTATGGTTGGTGACTATGTCTTTAATTATGTTACCAATTTCCATTACACACCTATGGTAACAGGAGATTGCCTGTATTCAGAGGAACACAGGCAAAAAAATAAAGCTTTGTGCTTTTTTTTTTCCCCTTTAAACTTTAACAGTGTACCCACTTTGAGAAGAACCTATTGTTTTGTATTCTTCAGATAAAGAAGTGATGGCATAAAACATCTCTGATGCATCATTGCCATTTTACTCAACACTTTTTCTTCCATTGTGCTCTACCTCCAAATAATTAACTTAACTTGATTTGTGTGAATTTTACATTTTACAGTATCTGGAATTTATTGTTATCTTGATTGAAAAGGTTTTCACCTCTTCCATCTTCCTGAAAATTCTTGGTTTTAAGGATTGTTTTACCCATATTTCCTGCCCTTATCAGAGCACATCTCCTGTGATTGGATCCCTTTCTGATCAATTTAATATCTGTTCAACTTCTTTGGCATGATTTTTAAGTACCTTAAAATATGCCAGCTAGATCCCCTGAGCAATGTTGCTACCTATTTATTTAAAATAGTAAACCCATAGGAAAATATTTTTGAGCATTTTGATTTAATATAAACCAAGCATGATGATTTACAAAACAATCTCTGGAGGTGCATAAGCAAAACTTATTAATCATAACCACAGCAGACTACAAAACTCCAGCACAAATATTTGCACTTCTGTTACAGCCACTTATCTGATCTATGCCAAATGCTGACAGATTTTAAAGACAATCACATTAAGTATTAATCAAGCTTGAAAGATGCAGCTGAGTAACAGCATACTGAAGGGACATCCATCTCCAAAGACAACTGCAAACTCCAAATACTCAGGCTCCTATCATCCTGAAAAATGTTTAAAATCTGTTTCAATCCCATGCTGTTTCTTTGAATCTGTTTTGCATCTCTTTCTGATGTGTTTTCCCAAAGCTTCAAATATCACCCCCCCTGTGAAATGGTTAAATACAAAGAACAGGGCTTCTGTCTCAATGGTTTCACATCACTTAAGAACAGTAACAGAATAAACCAGCCAGACATGTTTTATTTAAACATTTCTCTGCCCCTGTGTACAGCACTGATCACATTTCCACCTACATATTCTCTTTCTCCTATGATAGCATATATCTTTTTTCTTCCTTGTGCTTCCATAGCCTCTCCTCTCCATTCTTAACTTCGGGGTGGGGGGGGTGGGGGGGGTGGGGGGTGGGTGGGGTGTTCCATAGCATCTGTTAGACTGGGGGCAGATTTATGTAAGCTCTGCTGCTACACAAACTCTTCTTCAAGACCCTGTTTAATATTTTTCCTATGATGCCTTCCCATATTATTCCCAGTGATTTCACCCCAAATCATGTTGTGTCTGTAATATCATCTGACTTTCTTTTTCTCTACGACCAGTCCTGTTCACGAAGCAATCGGCAGGTGCTACTTTATTCTATTACCAGCTGTGTTATCTCAATTACCGCATCTGTTCTGCTCTATCAGGTTGTTACCAAAGACTGTACTAGTGGCACCCTTCTGTGCCGCTCCCTCAGGCTCTGTCAGGGCCTGTATCCCACAAAGATCAATTGCCAGTATCCATCCTGACAGACTTTGGCCTGCTTGAATGCTTTCATGATGCAGGATGGCTCTTCTGCTTTGCAAATGCTGAGGCCTGAGTTCACTGACATGCTTTTTGCAATCATTTCCCCACAGCTGACTGAACATCCAGATGCTAGTTCCTTTGAGAGATCATAATCGTTGAAAGATATGGCACAGATCACTAGTTAGGATTTTGTGTGTGTAGGTGGAATAGAATTTAGTCAGGAGACAACATGTATTATAAAGCTTGATCATGGAAAGAGCTCAAATTTGCTATTGCAGTAAAAACACATTTCCTCAGTCTCAGATTCATACAGTCTGTAGGCAATGAACAGATCCTTACAGTTTCCAGAGGACACTTCCTTGGCCACACAGGGCATAAGGTAGGGGAATTCATTCTGTGTTTTCATCTCTCATGAAATACTCTGAAACAACACATTTGGAGGGGACCCAGTCATACGCTAGCAGGGCTCTACACATAGGAAGAAATATACAACATCCAGAGGGGCCTCTCCAGGCACAATCCTCTAGAGAAGCCCCTGGTTTAATGATGCAAACATTCCAATAGCATTTGGTTGTAAAACTATATCCAACCTGATCAAAAAAAGAGAAGTAACTCTACATCTTTCTGGACTGGCCTGGAAATCAAGATGTGAATGCTATCAGCACAAGCATCTTAGTCAGGGTAGGATGTGGACAGATGTGCGTTTCTGAGATATTCCAAGACAGCCTGTTTCTGGCTCATCCAGCTTTCTAGATGTACTTTGGGTCCCGGACCAAAAAGCCCTCCTTTACTATGAAACACTGGCCTAGCTGACTGAATCACAGGCAGAATCTAGGCCAGGTTTTGCTTCTGAAATATTACTGTGCCATTCTTGGGTGATTCAATCTGTTCTGATTTGTATTTGTACATGTACCAGACTCTGGCTTGAACTTAAAATTTCCTCTACATGAGTCTGTGCTTCATCTTGTCACTCAGCAAGGTGTCAACCCTGTAAATGTCATGGGGTGAGAGCACAGAGGGAGGAGAAGATGGGCAGACAATAGGTGGGATTGAGCACTATGGAGGAACAGCCACATGTCAAAAGAAATGATTCCTTGCCAAAGATGGGCTCCTGCTTGATTTTTTTTCTACCTATGCACCTGTGTGTCTGTGCAGATCTTCTGATGTCTGTTCAAAAACATGCAGCTGGCTGGTAACCTTTCCCAGCTGGTGGAAGAGGGGAGCCAAATGTGCAGACAGTGTAATCAGGGGTTGCCTGAGGAAAAAATGGCATCAGAAGCAACCCAGTGTGCTACAGGGAGAGCATGGTGCTACAGCTCTGCTGGTATGCTGATCTGGTTGACTTCTTATTTGTGGCTTGAACAGTGACATATAGCAGGGGGAATTGCTGGGCATGTTGTGCAGCTAGGTTGGTGGAAGTCTTGTGGAACAGATTAACTGAACTGGGACCATGCTGTGTGGGGCACTTCTGAAGGTGGATTATTTAGACTGCCCTGTAATTAGAGGCTTGGCCATATCTGAGATTCTGGACTTCTGGCTCTGATACATACCTCTATTGAGACTACATGAAGAGTAAAGTATTGTATAAAGAGAATAAGGCTGCCTGTCCCACTGATTTCAGTAGGATTACTATGGAACTAAATTATGTCTGGGCATGAGAAGTAAGCCCTTTGTTATATACTTATCACACTTCTTACAAACCCTTAAAGTAATATATAAACAGTGAATAGTATGCATTGCTTAATTCTGTACTCTGCAGGGGACAGGCAGTTGGGAATTACAGTACCTGGGAAAGAAAAGAGAGATTGGACTATCTCATTTAAAAATCTACAACAGTAGCTTGGCTGTCAAAGGCCAAAGTTAGAACTAGGTACACTGGATTCTCACACAATGTATTATGAGAACAAGAACAGGTTGATGCTCATTCCAGGTGGGTTATTATGTGCATGCACTTAGTCATCCTGAAGCTGTCCTTCTCTTGCATGTGCCCCTGTGCTGTATTTCAGTGGTGCCATTTTGCTATTGGGATCAATACATGTATATCTTGGGGACAAAATACCAGTATTTGTTATCTGATGAGATGGTTGTACCACCAGGGTTAGTATTGTTGAACACTTTCCACTGTAACACTTAATTTTAATT
Organism: Morus bassanus; assembly: GCA_031468815.1. NCBI lineage: Eukaryota > Metazoa > Chordata > Aves > Suliformes > Sulidae > Morus > Morus bassanus. The sequence continues at coordinate 45,949,618 of CM062572.1, read as the reverse complement.
AATGACCACTGTGGTCCATACTGAAAGCTTTCATTTTAATCTCTATCTCAGGCTGATGTGTGTTTTATAAAGTTTTAGTACGGAATGTTGCAACTGATCTTTAAAAGCAAGAATTGTTGGGAAGAGCCAGCTTACTTGTGGGAATGGTTTTCAGAAAGACTTGCTCAAATCTGTCTGTTTTTCTGTGCTTTCTCCAGGACTGCCTATTCATCCACTATTTTGTTGTCCATTTTTCATGATCATATCACAGAGGATAACAGCCTACTAAATCTGCCCCCCAGTGGAATTGTTCACAAAGTGTTCTCTTCAGACCTCCAGAGGCAAAATGTCCTGTTCTGGTTCTAGTAAGAATTAGTGTTACTTTCTAGCAGAATGCGCTTTTTCTACACTAGAAACATACCTGCATTGTAAAGCCAGCAAAATCATATTTTTCCTGAAAACAGAGTTGAGTTAACAATAGGCTTGTTGTGGAATCATAATCCACAGGAAACATTTTCTACTGCTGGTTCATATGAAAAAGCATAAAGGCAGTATTCAAATCACTGCAAGTGAAGAGGAGATTCTTTAAAATAGGAATGTGAGGCATTGCTAGTTTGTTTTAACAGAATTAAGGAGCTTTTAAATTTTACTTTGGTCTTTCCCAAGAGATAAAATGTGAAAAGTTAGTGTAAGAATAAATAGATTAAAAAAAATAAAGTAGATGTCACCATATTTCCTCTCATACATACTCTGGGAGAGAGATCAGTATTTGCTTTAATTACCACCACCAAAGTAAATACTCTATTTGACAAGGTTAATTAAAAATAATTTAATAACGCTGTTCTCTATTAGAGTGGGGTAATTGCACATGTAACAGCACTTTTAAAGGATTCACCAGTGTTTCTCAGTCTGTTTTAGATGGTAGGTCATAACTATAGTCCAGCCTACAAATTTATCAACTTTAATGTATTTGATAGGTAAATCAAGGTAGAGAGAAAAAGTTAAAGACTGAATCTTAGATACTTGAAGCTCATTTCAATCATTTTTAGATCTGCTCCTAAATCTGATTGGTTTTATGCAAAAATTATTGTTTAGTTGTTGCCTAACCCTGTGAAACCTACAGTTCTTTAGGAATCTTCCCATTAAGACTGAAAGCTCTCTAGGGACTTGCACTGTGCTTCCATATATGTTAAGACTGTCCACAGTCTGGGCACGTTTGGTTTTTTTTTTCTGGTAAGTCTTGCTGAGATCCAAAAAATGAAGCGGAGAAGTAATATATCTGCAGTAGACCCAATGCAACAGGTGTGATCTACTCCCTCAGCCTCAGGGAGTCTAAACTCCATGACTTCAGAAAGTGCCCTACCTGATGTACTAAAGACTCTTCATGGGGCTGAAGGCAGGCTGTACTCCTCCTCCACCTAAAGTCATGCCTTGGTGCAGAGCTTCATCTTAAGATTATGGGGAGCAAAAGGAGAGCATAAGAGGGTGTGTGCTCAGCCTAGTCGCTAGCATGCTCACTCATATAGATGGGCAGGAGTGTTGGGTTCTTACTGCCAAGCTTGTTTCTGTATTTTATTATTAGCCAGTCAGTGCATAAATATGTAAATAGTGCTTGGGCAGTGAACTTGAACACTCACCTCCCTGGAATGTATCCCACCTACTGGTCTCCAACATTATGAATTCCTGATATAGTAATCTTGAATTTTTGACAGCTTCCTAAAGGACGGTGGCAGGCACTACCACCATGAGTAGCTAAGAGTCTTCTGATCAATTGTTGCATCAGGAGATAGGACATGTGGATTTTAACATCCTCAAAAGAAAAAAATCTGCACCTGCCAACTCCTGCTGAGTGCCAGGCTATTACATGAAGTGCAGCTGCCATCTCTTTCATTTGGTAGATTTTAGAAGATAGCAAGCCATGGTTACAAAATGTTGTTGCCATGAGTCTGATCTTATCAATGTACAACAGCTGTACTGGGAACATTTACTGTAATTAGGCAGAGAAACACCTAGTTTCCTTTTTCTTAATTGGCCATAGTTGTGTACTAGAGAGTAAACTGATCAGTTCTGTATGCAAAATACCAGCAAGGCTAAAGCTGAGCCAGACAAAGGGGTTGCCATTATCTGTGCTCATCACTACCTGCTCCTCTTGCTCACGGCAATTATTTACTCAACCTAGTTGCCCATGACCTATTTGCTTCTCAGCCTAGTTCTGTGAAAGTGGCCCTGATTAATTCATACACTTCTAATAGTAAAGGTTTGCCATGGCCCCTTTTGCTTTGCCAGAACTAGGTTAAGGAGCAACCACCCACATATGTCTGAGAAGCCATAGGCATCAAGGAATTTAGGTGCCTCTAGTATTAAGTGACAGCTGATTAGAGATTTTCACTAGTGGACTTTTTTTAACATAAGGACCTGAAATCTACAAGTTAAGTCTTACAATTTAAGCATATAATGGATTTCACAGCTTTTTAAAAGCTAAGCAAAGATGTGGCTAATTACTTAACTCCATTCCAATAGTAGGGAAATGACTGGGCACTGCATTTGTAGCTTACAAATGGGGACAAGAAGAATGTTGCTTTTATCTACTGATTCTAAAATGCTAAATGCAAAAAAACAATTTGCACTCTCTAACCGATGAACACTTCACCAGGCTAAGTAGTTGCATATTACAGTACATGGGCATTGCGGGGACCTCTGACATCCGGGCTAAGCACTAAAGCAGAATTCCTACTGCCTGCTTTTCATCTCCATATAATTATGATACTTGCTTGTCTTGGTCTGTCTTTCTGCATTTAAATCTTGCTGTTCAGGAACTTTCATGTTAAGGTGCTGCAACTTAGAATAAGATGCTTCTTAAACTTACTTAAGCATCTCTGTGTTTCTGACTTCAGATAGATGCATATCTCTCACTCCCCCTAAAGTAAAAATTGCACATAGTGTTCAACTGAAGAAAGGACATTTGCCATTTAGTTTCATTATGGTGATTTGGCTCAAGGAGAGACATCCAATGAAAAATTATTATCTCACTTATGTGCCACAACCTTGAAAATGGAAGGAACATGCATTTTAATGTGACTGTTTTTTCTGTCTCAACTTCTGTTCTCATTCTTAATTTCAATTGCATTTTCTTAAAACTTTTTATTAGCAACATCATCTAATTACCTGTTGCATTACAAAACATCTACACAAGGCGGGGCTGTTACACATGAACTAAGATTCCTCATGGAGCCTCTCCTGGACAAATCTGTTACAATAAATTCCACAAATGGGCAGCAGATGTCAGCTCTCCAGCTCTGATTAAAAGAAGATCCTTAAAATTCTGTCTTGCTTCAGAGATTCTCTACAGTTTTATTAGTGCTTTCCTGAACGAATCATTTAATTTTGTTTCCCTGAGTATCATCAGGAAGAAAATTCATAATGGTGAGATATCAGCCATGGGTGTTATTTGTTTATAAACAATGAACAGCTGTTCTAGGAGAAAGCTACCAGCAATAGAGATATGCACAATGTGCAGAGGAAAAAATACAGAAACAAAAGCATAGTAGCAGGAGAGGCATAAAAGAGGGCACACAACTGGGAGTAAAAAATTTGGGCACTGTTCCAGTAAGTCACTAGCTGACTGATAAGATCCAAATCACTCTTCTTTGCTTTAGTTTCTATGAAGAGAGGATAGTGATATTTACTTTGTTTTGTAGAGTTTTTCATAATCTACTTGTAAATGCTTAAGACAAATTTTTTTTTTCATGGAAATAAGCCTTCTGATGCATCAAAAACACGTGTTAAAGAACCAAAAAACCTGCAGCCAAATAGGAACACATTTTATTATGTGGAGATCAAAGCAGCTGTCTTCCCCTTCCCTTCCTCCCTTCACACACCCTCCCATTCCTCAAAAAGCAAAGAAGTCCCAAGACATATAATCCTCAATCCAGCCTCGTCTCTATTTCAGTAAACTTCAATAAATTCTGCAGCTCCAGGAACTTGACCTTTCCCAGGAAAAGCATCTGGAAAGTCATCTTTTCTCCCTGCAATAATCAGGGCAAGTGGGATAAGAAGACTAAAGGCTTCCCCATCGCACAATAAAAAGATCCCTTAAGGAAAATAACGGGAATGCCATTGTGGGAAGCATTTAAAGTTAGGTTGATCAAAATAGTCACATTTTAGTGAGAGAGAAAAATTGTGCTTTGATCGTTAGGCAGAGTTAGATTAGGAAGCCTTATGACTGACATATTTTGGTCATGCATAATATTCACCTGGAACTCTGATGACAAGCAGAAGTACTGTTCAAGAAAGCAATGAAGCTTACTGAAAAATCACTTCTAGTCAATGGTTACCACATTGACCTTAACATTCTCAGTAAAAACAAGTGTTTTGATCCTCAGTCCTCTGTAGATAACTTTTTAAATAACTTCTGTAAGAACATAAAAAGTGTGAGTGGCAAGAGCCAGGAACAGAGCTTTGAAATCTTGGTTTGCAGTCTCTTGGTGGAACCATTGCATCCTATACATATATACTCCAATATAGAAGTCTTTTGCTGAGCTGAAAAAGTTAAGGGAACTGTATACAGGCTTATTTCTATAGGAGATTATGTTATTTATGTATATAAGTGTTGTATAATGGAGAAATGTTACTTAATATAATTGGTTGTAGAACTAAAGAAATCCCCTGAACCTTGTGCTCTTTCTGTCTAAATCCAAAACGAATATAGAGTCTAGGAAATTATAATCATGTCCCCTTTCAGTCACTGCTTTAATCACTTTAACAAGTGAGCAGTCACAACATCACAGTGGAATCCTGTAGCAGTAATACATAGAGTTCATGTTAGGCACAGACTATGGCTAACGAACACTGTCACTGGCTATCCGTGAAAGACTTTGTGTACATTATTTGGATGTTTGTACAAACAATCTGAAAATGTTCACAAGCAAAGCTATTAAATTTCTATAGTCTAGTTATCAGCAGATAGGGACAGAGGGAATTAGCGTGGATTTAAGAAGACCTATCCTCACTCTCCCTCCTTCTCTCATCTATGAAAAAATCCCCTAACCAACCCACAGAACAGGAAATACCCTATGGCATGAATTTGAATTAAGGACTACAATGTGTCCTCATTTTAATCCAGACAATCAAGATATAATCAAATTAACAAAGAGCAAAATTAGGCCCCAAATATTCTTTGAGTATTTTTTTTAATTAACTCTGTTTTCATTATTTTTTTGCAGCTGCTTCTATATCTTCAGGTTCTGAGCAGAACTGGAGGCAAAGAACTGAAACTGAAAGAACAGTTCATACGTAAGACACAGCAATCTTGCATGTTTTTCTCTGCTAGGATTTAGTTTCAAATACATGCTTATGGAGGGGCAAGGGGACAGAGGGGAGAGGAGGGTTGAATACCTGCTTTTCAGAGTTCAACTCTTTATAACTGTCATAAATTTGTGTAGAAACTTCATGTGAAAGGCTATTTTTCCACTATTTCTTTTTTTCATTTTTAAATGGGTTCTGACCAAAGTATAACTATTTAGTGTGAGAATTACAGGACAAGTTTGAACTCTTAGATGGCAAGTAACATTGGGATGTCAGATGTTCTTATATTCTTTGGGAATTTTTGGCCTTTGAGGCTGCCTGTAGAGTACACCACTGAGAATTTATGTTCAAAGCTTCCCATCATTCTGAAGATTGGCAGAGAATCCAATATTTTGTTTTATGCTTTGAGTGAATATTAGGGAGAGCTACTTCTAGTTAAATCAGTTTACTCATTTCTCATTTTAATTACCAGCTTGAATAACTCTCATTATTCTAGTATAAATTTCTGTATTTCCATCTGTGGTGATATTCAAAACCGAGCTGGACAAGGTCCTGAGCAGACTGCTCTAGTACACCCTTCTCTGAGTGGTCAGCTGGAGCAGATGACCTCCAGAGTCATCGACTAATGTTGATTATTCTATGGTTCTCACTAAAGCTCTTTTTAAATGCTATTCTTGACATTAGCGTGGAAGTCTGCTTACAGGCAAAATATACAACAAGTGCTAATGATGTTAGTTATTAATTTATTTAAAATCCTGTCTTCCATTTGCCCTAACTTGGGCATTTTCATCACAAGAAAATGGTACAGATTTTCCGTAAAAGCAAGACTGAGATTTGACGAATTTAGCTTGGAACTTCTTTGTGTTTAAATGGCTGCAGGTCTGTAATTATTCTGTTATAGCATACTGTGCTCTAACCCCACACCTTCCTGCCCTGGTCCAGTCACACAGAGTTTGTAAAGGCTGTATTTCCTAATCACCCATATTGCCTTTGGCTCAGCAGACAGGAGAGCACTTGGAACTTAAGAGTCTTCCTAGTAGTGTGTAGGTGGAGTCTCAACGTGCCAGGAATGTGTCAAAGATGTATTGGACACATGTCCTGGCTAAGGATGCTCCCTGCTTTGAGGATGTGGCCAGCACATGCTTCTGTGGAGTGATCTCAATGTGGTCACACTTCGAAACAAACTAACAGAGCAGTGTAGGTGTGATCTAGGATTGTTGATTTTTCCTGCAGTCAAGAGATAAAACAGTAGATTGTACATTCTGTTCCAGTAAAATTAAATTCTGGACACTAGTATTGTAGGAGATACACAAATGCTTGCACTATATATAGCCAGTAGTCTGATTGACTGCAACAAGGCTAGTAGGGATAGGCAGATTCAAACTCAGGTGGAATTGGGTAGGCAAATTTAAACTCAGGTAGAATTAATGGCAAACTAAGATATTAGATGTTATGCTTTCTTGATGAATAATCCATTTGCCTGACAGTCTTTGGAATAATAAACTGAATACATTTCCAGTGATGATACTGCTTTACTGTGGTGTACTGGTCTTTACAGTTTTTCTAAAAGGTTGTCCTCATTGTTCCATTTTTAAAGGCAAAAAAATTTAGGCATGGAAATTGGCTTACTCAAGATAAGACAATAAAGGAGAAAATTTTGTCTTCTAATGTACTTATAAAAATACTATAGGTCTCAGGCTAAGGTTGAAATCCACCACTGAACCAGTGCTCAATATTTATTAACTAGAGTGATTAAATAAAAGCATAGCTTCTCCTCACTTTCCAGAAATAATTTTAATTATTTCCAACTCATGTTCTAAGCAGTGAAATTTTTAAAAACTTATTTTTAAATAAGAATAAGCACTGCATATTTTGGAATGATATGAACCGTTATGATCAATAAGTAAAGTTTACTTAAAAAATCTTAGCATGATTTAAGCTGTGGAGTTATTGTAGTACATTTGTAATGTGTGGCTTTGACATCCATCAACAGATTGGGGAGGGGAAGCACAGAGGAACACATTAAGGCTACTGAGAGAGGTATTGTGTGCACGCTAAGTGTTAGTATTCTGAAATTCAAATCCTGGAAGGAGGTGTTCATCTCCTCGTATTATTGTCCAAGAAATCAGAAAAGTGAGCAGCAGAACCAGCAGACACCCTTTGATAAGTGGTGAAATTGCTTTAGATCTAGGTTGTGGTAGAAATATTTTTAAACTGGATGTTCATATTTAATATAAAATACTAATATACTATATTCACACAACCATTTCATTCTCCCTCTGGACAAGGTATAAGAAATGCAGTGTTGCTGTTCTAATTTCATGGGTGCTGAAAGGCTCAAGTACCTCTTTTCTCTAGAATGTTTGTGTGAAGGAGCATATTTGAATCTGCTTAAGATTAGCTTGTGTTGTGGTTTAGCCCCGGTCAGCAACTAAGCACCACACAGCCGCTCGCTCACTCCCCCCACCCTTGTGGGAGGGGGGAGAGAATCGGAAGGGCCAAAGTAAGAAAACTCGTGGGTTGAGACAAGAACAGTTTAATAATTAGAATAAACCAGCAATAATACTAATATAATGAAAAGGAAAATAATGAGCGAGAGAGAGATGAAACACTGGAAGAAGAGAGGAAAAGAAAAAAAAAACAAAACCAAAACTAAACAACAAGTGCTGCAACCGCTCACCACCCGCCGACCGACGCTGCCGGTCCCCGAGCCGCGATCGCTGCCTCCCCCAGCCAATTTCCCCCAGTTAATATACTGGGCATGACGTCACATGATATGGAATACCCTTTGGCCAATTCGAATCAGCTCTCCTGGTTGTATCCCCTCCCCTCCCAGCTTCTTGTGCACCTGGCAGAGCATGGGAAGCTGGAAAGTCCTTGACTAGTGTAAACACTACCCAGCAACAACTAAAACACCAGGGTGTTATCAACATTATTTACATACCAAGTCTAAAACACAGCACTATGCTAGCTACAGTGAAGAAAATCAACTATCCCAGCTAAAACCATGACAGTATCCACCCCTTATTCCATACCATTTACGTCATGCTCAGGTCTCATACTATCCAATATGACCTCAATAACCACCACCCGCCTCCCCATCCTTTGATGACATACGTAGATATCATTTATCATTCCCGTAGTCTATGGACCATCCCTGTAGAACATCTGTAGAGGGTCCACAGATGTCCATTGAGTTCATTCAGTCCATAACTTTGGGCTCCATCTACTGTAATAGTCTTTCAAGGCCGGAGAGATGGTCTGCGTGGTGTTGGATTGTTGCATGCTGAAGCCAGTCATTGTTCCACCACCACTACACGTTGTTTGGTTCAATCAAAGTTCATTCTTCATTAATTTTAGAAATTCTTACTATGATACCATCGATACAGCATATAGCAACCATAGGAGTGATGACATACAATATCATATAGCAATTAACAGCATACCGTTCAGTTCATTGGCTATTTTCACCCAAAATCAAATCCCCTTGAGGCACACATCGAACTCCTCCATCCTCCCGCATTACCCACCAAGTGCACCCAGGTCCTCGAGCAAAAGCAATCCCACGAATGGGTTTGCCTTTGCCTGAGACAGGAATAACCCAGACGGTTTTCCCCAGCATATTTTTTACATGCACTACAGGGACTTTACCCCCTTCCACAATACGTAAGAGTTCTGACTGGGCAGGGCCAGCTCGATTGGCAGATCCCCTAGTGTTGACTAACCAGGTGGCTTTTGCTAAATGTGTATCCCAGTGTTTGAATGTCCCACCCCCCATTGCTCTCAGTGTAGTCTTTAACAGTCCATTGTATCGTTCAATTTTCCCAGAGGCTGGCGCATGATAGGGGATGTGATACACCCACTCAATGCCATGCTCTTTGGCCCAGGTGTCTATGAGGTTATTTCGGAAATGAGTCCCGTTGTCTGACTCAATTCTTTCTGGGGTGCCATGTCGCCATAAAACTTGTTTTTCAAGGCCCAGGATAGTGTTCCGGGCGGTGGCATGGGGCACGGGATATGTTTCCAGCCATCCGGTGGTTGCTTCCACCATTGTAAGCACATGGCGTTTGCCTTGGCGGGTTTGTGGCAGTGTGATATAATCAATCTGCCAGGCCTCCCCATATTTATACTTCAGCCATCGTCCTCCATACCACAGAGGTTTTACCCGCTTGGCGTGCTTGATTGCAGCACATGTTTCACATTCATGGATGACCTGTGCAACAGTGTCCATGGTCAAGTCCACCCCTCGGTCACGAGCCCATCTGTATGTTGCATCTCTTCCTTGATGGCCTGAGGTGTCATGGGCCCACCGAGCTATAAATAGTTCACCTTTATGTTGCCAGTCTAGATCCACCTGAGCCACTTCAATCTTAGCAGCCTGATCCACCTGTTGGTTGTTCTGATGTTCTTCAGTGGCCCGACTCTTGGGAACATGAGCATCCACATGACGTACCTTCACAACCAGGTTCTCCACCCGGGCAGCAATATCTTGCCACAATGCAGCAGCCCAGATGGGTTTGCCTCTGCGCTGCCAGTTGTTCTGCTTCCACTGCTGTAACCACCCCCACAGGGCATTTGCCACCATCCATGAGTCAGTATAAAGATAGAGCACTGGCCATTTTTCTCGTTCAGCAATGTCTAAAGCCAGCTGGATGGCCTTTACTTCTGCAAACTGACTCGATTCACCTTCTCCTTCAGCAGTTTCTGCGACTTGCCGTATAGGACTCCATACAGCAGCCTTCCATCTCCGATGCTTTCCCACCAGACGACAAGACCCATCAGTGAACAGGGCATATTGCTTCTCATTTTCTGGCAGTTTGTTATACAGTGGGGCCTCTTCAGCACGTGTCACCTCCTCCTCTGGTGACATTCCAAAATCTTTGCCTTCTGGCCAGTCCATGATCACTTCCAAGATTCCTGGGCGACTGGGGTTTCCTATTCGAGCCCGTTGGGTGATCAGTGCGACCCACTTACTCCACGTAGCATCAGTTGCATGATGTGTAGAGGGGACCCTCCCTTTGAACATCCAGCCCAGCACCAGCAGTCGAGGTGCCAGGAGGAGCTGTGCTTCAGTACCGATCACTTCTGAAGCAGCTCGAAACCCTTCATATGCTGCCAATATCTCTTTTTCAGTTGGAGTGTAGCGTGCTTCGGACCCTCTGTATCCCCGACTCCAGAACTCTAGGGGCCGACCTCGGGTCTCCCCTGGTGCTTTCTGCCAGAGGCTCCAGGTGGGGCCATTCTCCCCGGCTGCAGTGTAGAGCACGTTTTTTACGTCTTGTCCTGCCCGGACTGGCCCAAGGGCTACTGCATGAAATATCTCCTGCTTTATCTGTTCAAAGGCCTGTCATTGCTCAGGGCCCCATTTGAAATCATTCTTCTTGCGGGTCACTTGATAGAGAGGGCTTACAATCAGACTGTAATTTGGAATATGCATTCTCCAAAAACCCACAACGCCTAAAAAAGCTTGTGTTTCCTTTTTGCTAGTTGGTGGAGACATGGCGGTTATTTTGTTGATCACATCCATTGGGATCTGCCGACGTCCATCTTGCCATTTTATTCCCAAAAACTGAATCTCCTGTGCAGGTCCCTTCACTTTACTTTGTTTTATGGCAAAACCAGCCTTCAGAAGGATTTGGACTATTTTCTTCCCTTTTTCGAAAACATCTTCTGCTGTGTTGCCCCACACGATGATGTCATCAACGTACTGAAGGTGTTCCGGAGCTCCACCCTGTTCCAGTGCAGTATGGATCAGTCCATGGCAAATGGTAGGGCTGTGTTTCCACCCCTGGGGCAGTCGATTCCAGGTGTACTGGACACCCCTCCAAGTGAAAGCAAACTGTGGCCTGCACTCTGCTGCCAAAGGGATTGAGAAGAATACATTAGCGATATCAATTGTGGCATACCACTTGGCTACCTTTGACTCCAGTTCGTATTGAAGTTCTAGCATGTCCGGCACGGCAGCACTCAGTGGCAGAGTGACTTCGTTCAGGCCACGATAGTCCACTGTTAGTCTTCACTCCCCATTAGACTTCCGCACTGGCCATATGGGACTGTTGAAGGATGAGCGGGTCTTACTGATCACTCCTTGGCTCTCCAGTCGCCGAATGAGCTCATGGATGGGAATCAGGGAGTCTCGGTTGGTGCGGTATTGCCGCCGGTGCACTGTTGTGGTGGCAATTGGCACCTGTTGTTCTTTGACCCTCAGCAACCCCACAACAGAAGGGTCCTTCGAAAGACCGGGCAAAGTAGACAGCTGTTTAATTTCCTCCGTCTCCAAGGCAGCTATACCGAAAGCCCACCTGTACCCTTTTGGGTCCTTGAAATACCCTCTCCTGAGGTAGTCTATGCCAAGGATGCACGGAGCCTCTGGGCCAGTCACAATGGGGTGCTTTTGCCACTCATTCCCAGTTAGGCTCACTTCAGCCTCCAAAACAGTTAGCTCTTGGGATCCCCCTGTCACTCCAGCAATACAAATGGGTTCTGCCCCTACATAGTTTGATGGCATTAGGGTGCACTGTGCACCGGTGTCCACTAGAGCCTTATACTCCTGTGGATCAGATGTGCCAGGCCATCGGATCCACACAGTCCAGTAAACCCGGTTGTCCCTTTCCTCCACCTGGCTGGAGGCAGGGCCCCTCTAATTCCAGTTGCAGAATTCGCAACCCACTTCTTGTGAATGGGAATCAGAAGTCTCCCTATTAAGATCACGGATAGAATCAGCGCTTCTACTCCTCTGTCTGGAGAACTGCCTACTGGAAACTGGAGCAGCAACTCTCCTGGAGGTCCCCCCTTGAGTGGTTGTTTTTCCTTGCAACTCACGTACCCGTGCCTCCAGGGTTGAGGTAGGTTTTCCATCCCACTTCTTCATGTCCTCTCCCTGGTCATGCAGGTAAAACCATAGGGTGCCCCGTGGTGTGTATCTTCTCTCTTGAGCAGAAGGACGCTTACTCCTAATGGCCGAGATACTGATCCGTACAGGTAGGGAGTAGGACATATCCTCTTCAAGCTGCTGAACCTTCTGGGACAGTTTCTCCACAGCTGAGATGAGTGAGGAAGAGACATGTGCTTCATAATCCCGGAGTTTATCAATCACATCCCCTACCGTTGGTGCCTCTTCATCTTTCCAGGACATTACTGCCAGGGAGTTTACATGGGATGATGGTGCGCTCCGTACAAACTTCCGCCACATGGGTCGTGTGCACTGCGCTTCATCTGGATCTTTGGATGACTGTTCACTACCCAGGTCACCATAAATCACCTCAAGCACAGCTAATTCTCTCAGGTACTGGATACCTTTCTCCATAGTGGTCCATTTTCCAGGGCGATATATAACATCTTCCTTGAAGGGGTACCTTTCTTTCACAGCAGACAGGAGTCGCCTCCAGAGGCTGAGGCCTTGTGTCCCTTTTCCAATTGCTTTGTCAACGCCCCCATCCCTAGAAAGGGATCCCAGTTGTTTGGCTTCCTTCCCCTCTAATTCCAGGCTACTGGCCCCGTTATCCCAGCATCGGAGCAGCCAGGTGACAACATGCTCACCTACACGACGGCCGAAATCTTTTCGTATATCTCGTAGTTCACTTAAGGATAGGGATCGGGTAGTTTCCGTCTCTTGTACAAGTTCTTCCTCTTCCTTCTCCTCTCTTAGTAATGGCACTGCTTCTCCATCATCCTTTTCTAAACGAGTTGACACTCTCTTCGAAGATTTCTTCTTTCGTATATGGGCAACTGATACTGGCACAGGTTGATTCTCTGATTCAGCTTCAGTGTCCGTCATGGGTGTTTGAGCGGTCACAGTGCCCGTTGTCGGGCTTGGAGCTGCTGCAGTGCCTGTTGTGGGGGTTTGAGGGGCCACAGTGCTTGTCACTGGGCTTGGAGCTGCTGCAGCGCCTGTTGTGGGGGTTTGAGGGGCCACAGTGCTTGTCACTGGGCTTGGAGCTGCTGCAGCGCCTGTTGTGGGGGTTTGAGTGGCCACAGTGCTTGTCGTTGGGCTTGGAGCTGCTGCAGCGCCTGTTGTTTTTCCTTGGTGGTGCTGAATACTGTTGAATAGGGCTCGGTAGGCATGGGCCAGGCCCCAACACATTGCAATGATTTGTATCTCTCTGGAATTGCTAGGGTGACAGCATACTTCCTCCAAATATTCTACTAATTTTTCAGGATTCTGCACTTGTTCAGGGGTGAAGTCCCAAAACACTGGGGGTTCCCACCGTCTCAGGCATTTGCCCATACTATCCCACATACCCTGCCACCCATAATTATCAAGCCTTGGGGCAGATCTCTGGATGATATTCTTGAATTGCTTATTAACCTTAGACAAAACCGAAACAATCTGCCATAGGAATATCAACAGATGTATCTTAACTACCCAAGGATGTTCAAGATAGATACTGAAAAGTTGTTGTAATGAAGGAGGAGACATTACAGAAGATGGTAGCTAAGGTGCCATTCTGTATTTCCTCCATAAAGAACCTCTCAGAAGAGGAGGTATAATTGCTAATTGTCTCCATGAGGTGGTAGCCGAAGAACAGTAACGGCTTCCACGCAAAACCCAAATAACCGATAAAACTCAAGGCCAGAGTTTTAATAACAAATCTCCTAGGCAAAACATCTCTAACCACTGCAGAGCACAGCAAACTACAAAACCCAACACCAATCTTTAACATGTACTTCAAAATCAGCATGGTGTAGGTCTGACTACTAATATCGAGAACAGATGAATCAATGCTGTGACCAGCAACTGTTATTATCTCAAACCCTTCGTGCCCCACCTTGGGCGCCAAAAAGGACTGTTGTGGTTTAGCCCCGGTCAGCAACTAAGCACCACACAGCCGCTCGCTCACTCCCCCCACCCTTGTGGGAGGGGGGAGAGAATCGGAAGGGCCAAAGTAAGAAAACTCGTGGGTTGAGACAAGAACAGTTTAATAATTAGAATAAACCAGCAATAATACTAATATAATGAAAAGGAAAATAATGAGCGAGAGAGAGATGAAACACTGGAAGAAGAGAGGAAAAGAAAAAAAACAAAACCAAAACTAAACAACAAGTGCTGCAACCGCTCACCACCCGCCGACCGACGCTGCCGGTCCCCGAGCCGCGATCGCTGCCTCCCCCAGCCAATTTCCCCCAGTTAATATACTGGGCATGACGTCACATGATATGGAATACCCTTTGGCCAATTCGAATCAGCTCTCCTGGTTGTATCCCCTCCCCTCCCGGCTTCTTGTGCACCTGGCAGAGCATGAGAAGCTAGAAAGTCCTTAACTAGTGTAAACACTACCCAGCAACAACTAAAACACCAGGGTGTTATCAACATTATTTACATACCAAGTCTAAAACACAGCACTATGCTAGCTACAGTGAAGAAAATCAACTATCCCAGCTAAAACCATGACAGCTTGAAACATGGATGTGTTTTAATATTGTAGCTCCCACTCCCTCCCCTCTGCCATCCCATTGTGAACTGAAAAAAGCAGCTAACATATTGGCAGTGTTCCACATCCCTGTATTGCAGGAATGAATTTGAATGTAGAGAGTGAGTGTTTGAATGGAAAAGCAAAATTCAAGGTAAAATTATCCTATACCTTTTATCTGATGGTCTGTTTACCTGCTTTTATAAACAAGAGACTTCATGGTATCCAAATGACCCTTGAATCTGAATTTTCCCTTGAATTTTAGAAGTAATATTTTACTGGACAAACTTTTTAACAAGAGATTTGTGGTTTGTGTGCAGTAACTCTGGAGGTGCAGGTATCTGGGGACACCTCTGCCAAATCCAGTCATCCTAGAATGCTATGTCAGTTTTCTATCCAGGTTTCAAGCCAAAAATAAAAGCTTATATTCTTCAAAAGATTGTCAACCTTGCAAGTTAAAGTGGTACTGCATATGAGATGTGCTTTGTGTTCTACTCCTTAGCTTTGCCAGCCTTTTAGACAGCAACTGTGCTGTGTGTAGTTACAGGGTTGGGGGGAAAAAAAAAGAAAAAAAAACTAAAAAAAAAAAAAGACTAGTCAGATTGTTACCTTCTTGGTTTACATTTAAGCAAGTATTGCAGATTAATGGAATTTTCTTATTTAGAAACCAGTTGGTCACATTGCATAGGCACTCACAGTCAGAGCGTTTGTTTAAAAACAATCAAAAAACCCTTATTGGATTATTTTCCATAGGGTAAAGATCTTGTGGGGAACTGAAATGTGTGAACAGGACGGCCAGTCATTGTCTGAAGGGCAATGAGGGTTTCCATTTTGAGGGTCTCTTGCAACAGCATCTGCATCTAGATTGGATGAGACTCTCTGAACTGCTGTTTTAGTATATTCTTATATCCAGCTGGCACAGGGTCCTGTGTGGGCATTCCAATGCATACATGATTCATTGCTATTATTATTTTAATTTATGTAGAGAATTTTTCCTATCTTAGTTACATACAAAAGAAAGTTCTGCATCCGTAGGAACAGTTTCTACTGATATTTACAAGTATCTTCATGTATAGTTCGGTCAGTTCTGCAGCAGGACTTGCCTAAAGGAGTTACTGTGACTACTAGAATTTCCACCCTGTATGTTAGTCAACACATATAAGCATGCAAATAGAGCCAGACTATCCATAGCAGGGGCTGCCTAGACCTGGAGAGCTTCAGTAATAATGAAACAAAAGCTTTGGTGTGACCAGGGCTGGGAGTTGTCCATCCATTGTCTCATGTCAGACCAATGTCTCATCCACGCAAGGACTAACTGAAGAGTTCCTGAACCATGTAGGGAACTGATGCACTAAGTGTATACAGTCACAGCCCTGATACTAAACTACACTAAAATTTTAATTTGAATTTTCTTCTTCTGTAACAGACATAACTAAAATTCCATGGGTTTGGCTCTGCTAGAATCTAAGTCCTCTTTAACAGGGTTTCTGATGAAGAGGAACTGTGTTTAGATCTGCAAATAGAGGCAAATCCAAAAGCCATCAATTCAATGTAATCTGCGTCAGACCTGTTACAATGGATCTGCATATCCCCAGCAAGTCCTGGACTCCTTGAGCTTACAGCTGAATACTGTATAATGCTCACTGTGAATCTTATGCACGGATAGCGTGTTAGTCTGACTTCACGTACAAAACAGATTTGCTTTTCACATGTATGGTGACCATCTGTTGGGAAGTAACACCAGAAATTCAGATGGTGACTCAAGATATATGTTACTACCAAAAGCAGTATTCTGTTGATCAATAATGCCAGAGTTGACAGGTCCATTAAATGTTGTAGTCACTGTGTTAATTGTAGTAGTAAAGACTTACACTCCATCCCCATACAATCCTTTGAAGAGAGGCTAAGTCCTGTGGCTTCCTGCTGAATTCAAGTCTACCATCAGCAAGGAACAGCTTCCTTTGGGCTTATCTTCCTCATTTGGAGGTCATTGGGAGAGCTCCTGTCTAACCTCCTTACCCTGGCTGTTCTCCCACTGTGTCAACCCTCAGCACTTGAACATGTAGCCTTTTGATATGACAAAATGTTCATTATTTCATTATTAGGGTAACAGAATCCTTTTTACTTCCTGCTAGTTATTCCCCTTGGTGTTGCTGGTAATAGTGGCCCCACTGCTGTCATATGCTACATATCATATGAAAGTGACTTTTGTCAAGCATATTTGTTTTCTGTGTTGGTTATGTTTTAAGGAACTTTTGTCCCATGACTGCTGGGTAACTCAATTACAGACAGGCCTAGATGGACTTGTTTTGTTTAAGAAAGTGGGACATGATAAGGAAGTGATAATTGGCAGTGATGAGGTTGCAGAGAGAAGCCCTCTACCTGGACATTAGTAAAGCCTTTGACACTGTCTCCCACAGCATTCTCCTAGAGAAGCTGGCAGCTCGTGGCTTAGACAAGTGAATTCTTCACTGGGTAAAAAACTGTCTGGATGGCCAAGCCCAGAGAGTTGTGGTAAATGGAGCTAAATCCAGTTGGCAGCCGGTCACAAGTGGTGTTCCCCAGGGCTCAGTATTGGGGCCAGTTCTGTTTAATATCTTTACCAATGATCTGGACGAGGGGATTGAATGCACCCTCAGTAAGTCTGCAGAAGACACCAAACTGGGAGGAGCATCGATCTGCTTGAGGGTAGGAATGCTCTGCAGAGGAATCTGGGCAGATCCCTCTGGATCAATGGGCCAAGGTCAATTGTATGAGTTTCAACAAGGCCAAGTGCTGGGTCCTGCACTTGGGTCACAACAGCCCCATGCAACACTACAGGCTTGGGAAAAAGTGGCTGGAAAGCTGCCCAGTGGAAAAGGACCTGGGGGTGCTAGTTGACAGCTGGCTGAACATGAGCCAGCAGTGTGCCCAGGTGGCCAAGAAGGCCAACAGCATCCTGGCTTGTATCAGGAATAGTGTGGCCAGCAGGAGTAGGGCAATGATCATGCCCCTGTACTCGGCGCTGGTGAGGCCGCACCTTGAATCCTGTGTTCAGTTTTGGGCCCTTCAGTACAAGAAGGACATTGAGGCCCTGGAGCATGTCCAGAGAAGGGCAATGAAGCTGGTGAAGGGTCTGGAGAACAAGTCTGATGAGGAGCAGCTGAGGGAGGTGGGGGTGTTTAGTCTGGAGAAGAGGAGGCTGAAGGGAGACCTTATTGCTCTCTACAACTACCTGAAAGGAGGTTGTAACAAGGTGGGTGTTGGTCTCTTTTCCCAGGTTACTAGTGATAGGACAAGAGGAAATGGCCTCAAGTTGTGGGAGGGGAGGTTTAGATTGGATAGTAGGAAAAATTTCGTTACTGAGAGAGGTCAGGCATTGGAACAGGCTGCTCAGAGAGGTGGTGGAGTCACCATCCCTGGAGGTGTTCAAAAAACATGTAGACATGGCACTTGAGGACATGGTTTACGAGGCATGGTGGTGGTGGGTTGACGGTTGGACTAGATGATCTTAGAGATCTTTTCCAACCTTAATGATTCTTAGTCTATAGGACCCTCTTTAAAAGGGTCAAATAGACCCTACTCTAGAACAGGTTGGTTAGTGCTTACCAGTGGTAAGTAGACTGTATACTTAGAGTAAGCAGTCTCATATATGATGTCAGCCCCATTGGCAGCCTAACTGAGGACTGGAACCTTATCTTATTAAAAACGTTAGATAATAACTGTACTTGATGTGGCCTATCTGCTGGGATCTAGACTGTGGCCATCAGATAATCTTTCCATAGTCACTGAGTTTTAGTTTGAGTTTAATGTCTTACTCATTTACCTACACGTCATGTTCCTTAAACATGAGTGGAAACAGTAATTTTGTTACTGGCAAGAGAGGAACACTAATGGTAACCCAGTGAGTAGTAACTGACATATATAGCCCTTCTGTCTGAAAAATTATTACATTTTAAAGTGAAATAAAGGGCAGGTTTTGCTGGAAGGAAGCATTTTGCTGAAGAAGTAAGCAGGCTGGTAGAGGACAAAGACATCTTTTCTTCTCCGATTCCTTTTAAGAATTTTAAAATAAAAGTATTCCTTAACAAAGAGCAGTTTGGAGGAAAGTGATATTTCTCCCTCTTAGAAAAATCCTCTGCATTGGCCCCATACAGCCCTTCTCCAATCTTACACTTGTCCCATTGTGACACTAGTTCTGAACCTCATTCATTTGTTGCCATTTTTCTTTCTGCTTACTTCACCTTACCCTACCCCTCTTTAAGTTTAAAATATACACAAATGTGGCTTTGTTTCTAAATCCTTCACTCTATTCTTAATTTTTTATATATCTGTCACATGTCTTTTAACTAATGTCTACCTCATATTTCCTTAGCAGCTATGACTGTCTGAGAAGCACAATTCTTTCATGTGTCCTCTATGAAGGACTGTGATCTACTACCTCTCTCAGTTTATCTTCTGGATATAGGAGAAGGGACGAGTAATATTATTTTGCCTTGTGATACATGTATTCATCCAAGAAGGAGGAGAGGGAGTACAGTCTTTGAAGTCCATCGCAGGAACATAAGAGTTAGTAAGAATTCAGGTACATAGAATATTTTTTAATTAGATATAACAGTCAAGTCACATTCCCCCTTTTTAAATGCAAGGAGGATAAATTTTATTAGGAATTTGGAACATGTTTTCAGTGTATCAAGACTGAAAATTTTTTTCCATTATTCCAAGTATCCCACTGCCCTTATTGTGTTCTCAGAAATCATGGAACAGTTGGAGAACAATCCCATTAAAAAAAAAATAAAAAAAGACAATTTCCTCTTCTAGTGTGGGGTATAAATGCAATTTCCCTGCCTGGCTTCTTGATTGTAGTAACCTCCTCAGGCTAAATTGAAGGACTTCTTGCTGTGGAACTAGGATTGAAGATAAAAGCCACTACTCTTGCAGATACAGAACTCTTTCTTAGGCTGCACACAACAGAGAAAAACTTGCTATAAGGCCAGATGTTGGTGATTAGACTGTAGGAGGGCAATTACTTGGCTGATGTTTTTCATATAGCAAATTCAAGATTTATCAAAATCTATTGTATTGTTTGTACTCCTTCACCTGCAGCTCTAAGATACCTGTCAGTATATTAGAAAAGACAGCGGATGCGTGATTTGTGCAGTTAATGAGTCTGCTATCCTGTTTAGGGCTGATGGTGTTAAGATAAGGTCCATGGCGCCTTAACGCTAAGTCAGTAGAATGTTCTTGGACCTTTTAAAATAGCACCAAATGGCCTCATCAGATGTGCCAGGCAGAAATTAGCTGTGCTGTGCTGCTGTTGAGTGTGGGGGTCATTTGTGTTAGGGGTATTTAAGCTGGAATTGACATATCAGCAGTCCACAGAGACTGGTGTCCTAATATTTGACTGTGGCCAATATGAAGTGATTCAGAAGCTGGTACAAGAAATTCTGTAACAATTATTCAGTTAAAAGGCAAGCTGTGCTTCTCAAAGTTCTTCATTGCTCCCATCTTCATTATCTAGCAGTGGATTTTTTTTGAAACATGGCAGTGTTTGCCTTTTCTACTTTTTTATCCTTTCTACTTTCATACATATAAAAGTACATAGAGGTTTAGTAGTATGCATCCAGTGAGCAATTACCAAAACTCCCTGCTTGCTCTAGGGATGTTGTGTATGGTTATAACAAAATGAAATTAAGCTATTTAACCAACTAGAGGTCTAACTCCAAGCCTTTGAAATGTCAGAGGAGGGGAAAAAAATACACACACATACCACCCCCAAAAAAAAAAAAATCCAACACCCCCCGCCCCAAAACCACAAACAAACAAAAACCAAACCAGCCAACCCTGTAATTGTTGATCCAGCCTCAAGAAGGTTTAAGAGAAGAATCTTATCCCAGGAGGCAAATTGCAAGCATAGAGAGTATCAATTAGTGCTTTTCCTAGCAAAATTAGCAAACTGTGCTGATTTGGTATTGGCTTCACATACGTTTCTCTGTGGTTTTATTCCCCAGAATCAGGGGCATATTGAATGGCTATGGAGAGACTGTGCTTGTTCCCTAAAAATTTAGGGAAGACATTGTTAGGTAACTCCAGGCTGGCTGCCTATTCTCTTATATATGGGATGGCAAGCCCTAGGACCTGCTGGTAAAACCTGGTGTGTTTTCAAAAGTATGGAGCAAATTCGATTCCTTTTCCACAGTGACAATGTCAGTCCAATGCAATGCAATTTTGTGTTTAAATTAAGCTCAAGTACTTAGACTGAACATAGTCACCAAAAAAAAAATTATATATGATGTGGCAACAAGTCACACAAATAATGCACCCAGAGCACTTTATATGGGGTGTTCAACTGCCATAGTACAATGCTCAGCTGACGAGGTTGAAACTCATAATCTCATTTTAATTCTCACAAGTCTGGCCCTCAACTGAATGTACCTTTTGATAGGCTTTCATATTCTTAGCTGTCCACTCTCTCATATGGCTTTCTGTCATTCTTTGTCACTTAGAAGTCTCAGACTGAAATGTCTTTCTGAGGCAAAATATGCCCTGCACAAGTAAAACACACTTTTATTTCACTTTCTGACTTGGATTTCAAATTAATTGTCTGATCTTTTTCCTATTACCAGTGCTGTTTTAAATACTGGATGACAGTGGTCTTTGCACATATAAATCCATCATACAACCTGCTCAAGAGAACAGTGCACCCTGTTAGATTTCGTCTTTACAGAAGTCCTTATTCAATTCTGTCTCTTGTCTATTTGCCAGTTTCTAGCACTTTTAACTTCAGGTTATACAGAATTAGTCTTTTTCTCGTTACCAGAAGACTCAGCCTCGCTACTACTTCCCTAAATACTTTGACTAGCTCATCACTTATGTCACGATTTAATCCAGGACTGGTCTTCAGAGAATTGCTGTAGATGATTTCACAGCACTCCTTTCTTTCCTTGTCTCATTCTAGTGACTGCCTTTTCTCTGATGATTCATACTTGTGTAACCCATATGTTATTCAGCTGAGCAGTAGCTGGTATTCCATCCCACTTTTTACAGCCTTCCACTTTCCCTTATTTCAAATTGTAATCTCAAAACAGAGTTTTATTTCTTTCTCTTTGGTGTTCATGAGCTTCATGAATGGATATCTTTATGTGGTTTGCTGATGCTTTTATATCACTCATTTCTGTAATTTAAATTCAATTATATTTTATTTAACTGTCTGAAGGCTTTTACAGTAGCTGTTCCATTTAGAGCTCTATTGCAATGTATTATTGTTTGATAACACTGTATGTCTTATTACCAATTTGTAAAAACATGCTTTCTGTCTTTCTCTTTCATTTCTGCACAACATAATGAATCTGCTTCAAGAGTATTTATATTAAATTAGCACACTATCTCTCTAAACAGACAGCTTTCTCTTGGAAGAAATTTTCATCTCTTCTGACTACCCATTGTCACAGAGCTCTGAGGTGTTAGACAAAAGGGGAGCACTACTGCAGTGGTCTATGGTTTTCATCTCCCACTGGAAGTCCCTTATCTTATAACTGGCTGACTTGTCTACTCTATTGCTCTGTATCGCTCATTTTATTTGTCATACCTAGCACTGGAAGCCACCATCTCCAAGCAATTAGTGACTACTCACCCAGACCATTTTATCTTTTATTACTTATTGCTCCCTTCTGTGGCTGTGTTCATATCTTTTTTAAGAAAAGATTAAAAAAAAAAAAAAGCTTTCAGCTATTTGCACATCATTACACTCATGTGATCCAAGACTGGATTTGAACCAGGCTTCCAGTAGCAAAGATCAAACAGTTTTTTTCTGACAGCCAGCATGTATCTTCCTCTGACCTATTACTCTCAATAGGTGCTTCAGGTTTCAGCTACTGGTAGTCCATGGCATCTCATGATAGGCCGAGTGATAGCTTTTCTGGTCTGTCTGTGAATATGTAACATGATAAACTTTATCTTAGCTTTTAAGCAAACTCTTTCTGGTGAAAATCAGAGAAGTGGAAAAGGGATAGAGTGCATCAGATTTCCAGTTAATACAGCCATCACTATGTAGCAGTTCTAAAATTGTCAGCAGACTGAAGTACTGGTTGACTGTAGCCATAAACAACTCCAAACATAGTAGCACCCTTCATCTCTCCCCCTCTTGTCTTGCAAATTGTCTCAAAGACACTGAAATCCTAAATAATTTTTCTTACAGTTGGAAAATAAAAACATAGACATTGGCAACTATTAGTATTTATGTACGCGCTTGAGGTATAGGGAATGTAGAGTATGCAGGGAACTCAGGCAGACCTCCACCTTCAGAGTTAGTAAGACCTGCTCTTTTGAACACTACCTTGCACCTCAGGCATAGTATTAGTCTCCCATGTAATTACAGCTTAGTGCTGCAGTCTCTGTTCTGAATTAGTCAGCCTTGTTGAGGGCCAGGGACCTGAGTTAAGTGTGAAATAGCAGAACTGTGCTGCAGCCAAGGAAACAAGTCTTTCAGTAGGTTAGAAGTACTGGTGTCTCTCTTCATACTAATTTGGCAGGTTTGTGCTACTCCATGCTTCAGTATACCAAGTAGTACACCTACACAAGTACTGAGTAACTTCAGAGGTAACCAAAAACTGAGATACATCACGTAAAAGAATGCAGATACCCTTTGGTGCATTTTGGATGTTCAGCTTACAGTAGCAATGAGATGCTCTGACACTACTCTTTCCAGCTACATCTGAGCTCTTCATGTGATAATGACAACATGATGGACATCTAAACCCACCCCCTTGATATCCAGGAATATTAGTCTCAAACACTAGGTAACTGATTCTTTTGTATGACTGCCCTCCATAAGAATAGCCCTTCAGCTAGAGGGGATGACCTGTTAGTACACAGATGAAGCAAAAGGTGATAATGATGAGCAGGTTAAACACACTTCTGAAGTATATTCCACATTTTGTTCCTATTCTAAGGCAAAGTGCTTGGAAATTTATGAAAGGATAGTTCAATAATTATCTGTAGCATGCATTAATATGCCTGAAAAAGTACAGGCCTTTCAGATGTGCTTTCAAACAAAGGTTTAAGACTTCAACAGTTACCCATTAGATCAAGAACTAAGTCTCAAGTTCAAGTCAAAATTTCTATGCACAGCCCCAGAGCTCAACAGTTACTGAAAAATATTCCTTGTATTTTCTTCTCTTCCTGAGGTCTAGCTGAACCTCTGCTTATTGACCTCCAAGGGACACAGCAATATCTTTCTTACTCAGGCCTTTGCCTGAGGGTTGATTCAATGACAGACTGAGTTGTCATTCTGGGAATCTGGTTGGCATTGTGTCAGTTTTGCTTCACATTAATTTAGATAACTCTAGCGTATCATGTGTTTCTACAATGGGATAGGTATGTGATATATATTAAATGAAAACTGTATATGTAAATATACATGTAACTCTGGCAGCAAAATTATGTGAATGTCAACTGAAAAGCTCTTTCATGCCATTAAGGATGAGTGTGTGTATACTGGGGTTTTCAACCCTCTACCTGAGAGTCATATATTCACATAGTCATATCATATAATGCATGTGTAATTGCTTTCCTTGTGTGCAGAAATACTCATAAAATGAGTAGAGATTGCAGAATATGGATTTAAGGCTTAACACCTACAATTTCTGGTAACCCAATTTCTGTTAATTTTATTATTTTTCTGATAAACACACTTGTATTAAGCATTGTGACAAGATGCAATACTCATCAGGCAACTCTGGACTCAGAGTTTGGGTTTATCATTAGAATGTTTTGTGAATTTCTTGAAGTAATTTTGGGAAAAGTGAGTTATTGTGCAATGTTAAATGATTCAAAAGCCCCTTTCTTTCAGAGGCTCTACTGCATCCATGCTTTGGGTAAAGATGTAAAATTTGGAATAAGGGTAGCCTTTAAACAGGGTATCTCTGCTGTGAAAGTCATATTAAAAAGAGCCCAGATTCGGCCACATTACAGGATATAAACTTCTAAGAGTTTTACAGCTATGATCTTCAGCATGCTTAATACTTTCATAGCTCCTACTCTTGTTGAAACCACACGTTTATTGCTGGACAAAAGGAATGTGTATGACTCATTCCCTGACATCTCTGTTACAGGACTGGAATGTGCATGTAGAGCCATGCAGTCACCTTCTGCTTAGATTGAAGTACAGTGAAGCACTGAAAGTGAGGAAAAAAAAATCTGCTAGTTTTTTTGTTGGGTTTTTTTTTTGCCTTTTTTTTTTTTTTTTTCAGGTAAAAGAACCTGTAATACTAAAGGAAGGAGGGTGAAGACCTTGGAAGCTGGCAGATGAAATAGGTGTGTACAGGAGGGAGGCTGTGACTTAGCATCCTTGAGAGAAATGTTATAAGGGAAAATGTCTAGCTAGGGAAAATGGTGCTACATCCCCATTACAATAGGGAAGAAGTTGAAAGTCTCTACAGTTAATCAGTACTGACTGGGCAAATAAAGTGGGGAGAGAAACCTGAATGGAGTAATATGGACAAACTGACGTGATGAGGAGACAAAGTAGGAGTTTGTGGTTGGTAAGAAACCACCTGGTAAGGAGACAAACAAAGATCTGTGAGATGAGAACCTAGTCTGACTGGGGTAGGGTGTTGACGACAAGCATGAAGAGTTGTTTGGTGATTTGCTGGTGTTTGGTTGGGATTTTTTTGTTCATTTGGGTTTTTGGTTTTGTTTTGTTTTGTTTTTAAACTAAAAGAAAAAAAAAAGCAGCAGGGAGAGTCCTGCAAAATATCTGTGAAGCCCCTGACAAGAAGGAATTTGTATGCCTGCAAAGAGGATAGGAAGCTGCTGCTATTACTTATTCCACAAGCTCAAGTGCTTGAGGTGTGTGTGATGGCTCTCGCAAGTCCAACCCCAGAGATGTCAGCTGATGTTACAGGCAGCATTTCCTATTTTTCAACTTACTTAAAAAATGCAAGATATTAAAGATATTCCAGAGTTTAAAAAGCTTTTGTAGTTTACAATTAAAACTTAATTTTCCCCTTATGAAGTGTGTACTGTGTTACTGCTTTGACTTGGTTACCTAACTTCTTTGCCATAAGATCTCCATATCTTAGTCTACTGTATGAATTGTGCTTACTTAGAGAACAAATACTAAATATTTGGTTTTTATTCTGTTATTCAGTGTGTGCTACAGGCCTTATATACTGCATGCTATTCAACCCCCTGCTGTGAAGACAGTTACAGATTTTTTTTCCCTCCTCCCTTTGTAATCATTACAAACTTATCTAAATGCATCATAAATGGTAATGCATTTAGTATCATAATGTGAAGAGTTTCCATTATTGCTTCCAGTTGACTGATGGAGAGCCTATTCACAGAAATTAAGGTTAAGAGTGCCACGAACTTGTAGGTGACCACTATGGTGCATCTGTGATCTAGTTTTTAAGAGTTGTCTGCATTATATAGCCTATTATATGTTCAAAGCACAATTCAATTCCAACTGGAAATGCTCAGCTATTGCACTGAGCAGACCCGGAATCGTAAGGCAGGAACTCAAAAAATGAGGGAAAGAACATGTAGTAAGTGCTCTGCTGTGAAAGGCTCAGTTTGAGTGACTTGCCCGATAGGGCCCAAGCATTCTGTATCAGAGACAGGGGAAGATCCTGGTTTTCTAGGAAAGTGTTCAGTTGGCCTAAACTTGAAAATACTCTTTCTCCTCCTGCAATCTCATCTTTTTTATTGAACTTTTTCTAATCTATGTTTTTTCCTTCCTATGCTCCTCTTCTCCATTAAGCATTCCTGCTTTTCAGCAAGGAGCCTTCTTTTCAGGACTTCATCACATTTAGCAAAGCGTGACTTTCACTGTATTTGAGACTTGGAGTAAATAAAGCGAACTATTACTAAGATTTGTTAATGTCAGTGGTACTGTAGGAGACTGAAATTTTTAAGATAAAGCAGAAGTATGGTACTAATAGTCTTGGAAAACTGCAAGAGATTATAAATATAATTAAGTGGAGAGCATTGCTCATAATCCCAGTTTTTGAATTCTGAAGTAAAAGAAAACACCATTAAGTGAGAGAAGCACCTAAAATAAGAGTCATCAATTACATCAACAGCCTGTCAGTTCAACTCTCATTAATACTGGGGAAATGCCATAAGGGGGTTTTCTTTTTATGCCTCCAGAGAACAGTAAGAGTAAAAATCTGTAGATGTTTCACGTCACATCCTCAGATAAATGCATATTAGCTCTCCTCCCATGTAATGTTAGTATTTGGAAACTATGAGAAAGAAAATGACATCTTAAGTAGGCTGGGAAAATTATGTAATGGGCTAGTACTCATTTTCTTGCTCCCTGTCTTTCCCCCCTCCCCTTCCTTTTTTCTTTCTCCTTTTCCTCTCTCCCTTATGATGGCTTTAAAAAATACTCTTCAGAACTGATACACAAAGGGTATAAAGACCCTGTGTCATGGTCAAAATCTTCTTTCATGAGCAAAGAGGAGACCCACGTGGGTCATGACATATTTTATAAAAAAAAAGTGTGTGTATACACAATAATTGTGTTGTTTGTATATATTGCACAATAAGTTATTGACATATATATAAAACTACAAACTTATTGAATGAAATCTTGACCGTCTAATCAAAGAATCATTGTTAGTTCATTATTACAGAAAAAAGAAGACTAGGCAGGATAATACAGTTAGAATTGTTATATGCACACTTCTTATTTTCTACCCCTTTTTCCTGCTGTTATGCTCACCCTTCCTCTGCTCCTTTGAGTCCTAACATCAGTGGTTTGTGTGTTTGTCATTCTGGTGTGTAATGGATAATGCTGTGGTCAGTCACCAGTATGTGGAGTCCTTTACAGATGATGTTCATGGTTATGTTTTCTTCTTCCTCTGCCCAGAATCTGCTCGGGGTAATTTTTTTTTTGTTAACACACTTCTACATTTTTGCTCGCTCTTCATTGTTCTGCAGCTCCACAATGTATCTGAATTTACTATGTATGCTACACTTTATGTGGTTTAGACACTATTTCTTCTCTTTGTTAGCTCTAACACCAGTTTTGTCCATTTCCAGGTCTGCATTTCTTTAACTTCTTTAAGCATTGGTGAATTATTTATAGCTGTGTGGTCTCCAGTTGTAACAGCCTGTTGCTGTTACAGCTAAATCAAGCAAAGCAAAGCTGCAGGCAGGTCAGAAGGAGTTCAGACAAAGCAAGCCTAACACGCCACAGTCCTGAGGCCTTGCAAATTTACGAAGCCTGTGGCCTTCCAAAGCCTGTTATTAGCAATGGCGATATCATAATGCAGGGCTACAAAGTAACATTAGATTGCTAAGATTGATATTACTGGACAATACTGGTAGGTAATGAACCCTGACTAAAGGGTTAATAGCTAATACATACATTACTGCCTTGGAGGGGGCTGATATTAACCATTAGCACTTCATTTTTACAGGTAAAACATCTGTGATACAGGTTTTCATATTCTTAGTTTACAATGTTCTCAACAAAGTAAAAAGGATTACACTATATTTGAGGGCAAGAATTACAATTATGAATCAGGCCTGTCATCCATCTGCCTTGGCTAATAGCCAGTACCAGATGCTTCAGAGAGAAGTGCAAGAAACCCCAAGGTGGGCAATTATGGAATAACTAGCCCACATGGAAGGCTTCTTCCTAATTCTCAACAGGTAAAGATTTGTTTGTTTCCTGACTCCTGAAGGCTTATAAACCTTTTAATTTTTTTTCTTACCACCTGATATAACTGTGAATGTCTTAATTTTTCATACTGATGTCCTACTTAGAGTCCTAAGATTTTAGCATCAGTGATTTCTTGGGGCAGTTCTATATGGACTCCATTTCTATGTGGAGTTCTATAGCTTAACTATGCAGTGTGATAAAAACTAAAATACTTTATTGAGTTCATTTTATTTGGCACTTGCTGCATTTCAATTTTACTGAATGTACCATTGCTCTTCTTTAATTAGCAAAGTAACTTTCCATATTCTCCAGTCACCGATAGATATTTTTGAAAAATATGTAGAGAAACAGACTGTATTTAAGCATCAACCTGAACAGCATTTTTTCCCCAGTGGGAAATCTCTCATTTCTCAGTACTTTTGAAATACCTTTTGGTTATTTACGTGTATGAAGATTAGTCAGTCTGATATTTTGTATTGATTTTTAAAAAATCTTGATGAAGACATAGGGATTCCCATTTACTCGGTTGAGTTTTCATTGACTTTCAGTCTTCTGGCTGGTGTATCAGTCCCTGATTGGCCAGTCCAGTAGAAACAATGCTTTTCTCTAGGGTCAAGTCCCCAAATAAGCTGGGAGTTTGGGAGCTCCTTATCTGTATCTACTAGAGTGTTCATGTGGATGCTGTTGCACTGTAGATTATTTTTGTCTCCTCTCCTATCACATGAAAATATAATGAACTAGCAGCAGCCAGCCCCTCTGTCTATGCAGGCTTATTGCTGAAATTAAAAGACTAAACATTCCAACTAAAAATTTTCAGAGCTTCCCCTTTTTTCACGAGATTTATTTCCTGGCATTTTACATTTTTGAAACAAAACTGTTCTTTAAGCTGTTTGTCTGTTGCTGAAACCCATTTCAATGAACAACAGTGATTTCATATCAGTGGTATAGAACCCATATTCTATGACAGTCTCTGTCTTAAGTCACTTGCTTGGATGTACAGTGTTTGCTGATGGGTGTGGAAAACTGAGACAAGGATTGCCTGTGACTTGTTAAAATTCAGTTAAAGAAGCAGGGACAATATTGAGTGTGGCAGTTCTCCATTGAATTCAGACCTGTATTTTAGATTCTAGACTGCTTTTTCTGCTCTCTATAGTATAAAATAATGTTCCTACTGTGTTTTGGATCATCATTTTGTTTAAGGATTTATTTTAAAAGTGGGGTGTTCATGTGGTTTTTGAATAACATAAAAACATTTTTTTTCTAGTACATTTCTTGAGTAGTTGGTTTAGAACAGTTTACTTTTCTTAAACAACGCATTCTTTGTTAATTTGCACAATTTGGACAGTGTTGAAGGGTACTGAGAGGACAGGGGAGAAGAGCAACATATTAGACTAACCCATTTTCTTGCTAGAGTGTTTACCTTCTCTTTAATGTCTTTAAAAAGTAATTTTATCCAGTCTTGTTCTAAGTGTATCCATGGACAGAACTTGCCCTGTGAAATTTTGATGCAGCATTACATAGGTCATTTCAAGTCTGTATTCTTGAAACTTAGCTTGAATTTCCTATTGGATCCTACTGCTTACCGTTGTCTCTCTAAAAATTGCGCTAAATAATTGTGTTCAGCCTGGAGAGGAGAAGGCTCCAAGGAGACTTTATTGCAGCATTTCAATACCTAAAGGGGACTTATATGAAAGACAGAGACTTTTTACCACGGCTTGTAGTGACAGGACAAGAGGCAACAGTTTTAAACTGATAAAGGGTAGATTTAGACTGGACATAAGGAAGAAATTTTTTACAATGAGGGTGGTGAGACACTGGAACATGTTGCCCAGAGAAGTTGTGGCTGCTCCATCCCTAGAAGTGTTCAAGCTCAGTTTGGACAGGGCTTTGAGCAACCTGATCTAGTGAAAGATGTCCCTGCCCATAGCAGGGGGGTTGGACTAGATGATCTTTAAAGGTACCTTCCAACGCAAGCCAATTTTATGATTCTACATTTTTCACTTAATGTTTCTATTTTCACATTTTGCCTTGTTACAAAGAAGCTATTAGTTATTTTGGATAAACTAAAGTAGATAAATTAGTGAATCTGAACTGCCAGTCTAAAGCTGGAGCACGGAGAGGGATAAGGAGTTAATTTTCCTTAAGCTTATTAATTTCAGTTTAAAAATGCATAGACAATTAGGCCTTTTGCCTGCAGAAACCTGTGCCCTGGAACATGTGTGGCTTGGTACTGACTAATATTTTTTTTCCCAGAATACTTCCTTCAGGTTGGCTTTGATTAAAGTGGAAGGCTGAGAATAAAGAGTAATAGGGAGAAGGTAGTGGAAAAAGCACAAAGGGATTCCTAAATATCTGTTTAATTTTGCCTGAATAGGGTCTTACCAGTAAGTTTATGAATTTTTTCTACAGTAGAAAACATCTTTTCTGTCAGAGTAGCTGTTTCTGCTCCAAAAGACTGCATTCTGTTCTCAGTCAGTTTTAAATACCACTGACCCTGCTTTGAGCAGAAGTTTGTACCAGATGGCATCCAGAGATTTCTTTCAACCTGAATTATTCCCTCACATGGGACAGTATTCAGCAACTATTGGTCACTGGCATACCTTCAGAAATAAAAGGTATGAAGTTAAATTGAAGGAACAAAAAAATTTCTTTCCATTCTCAGCAAATCCCACATTACTTTCTATCCTAGGACAGAGTATTTCCCACAAATCACTAGCAACTAGTAACCTGACGACAATTCGTGACATAACAGAATTACACAGTGTCATGTAAAGGTGGAGAGAAAGAAAAGTGGAGTGCTGCTGCTACTGCAGATGTGATGGCTAGCAGGAGAAAAATGGATCACGTATGACTTCTCTATTCTTTACAGTATGCAGTCTTTTCCCCACTGAATGGATTTTGAAATCTAAAGGCTAGTTGTAAGGTGTTTAATTTTCTGAACATGATGGGTGTTACAGAGATAAATGGATTCAAATAGTTCAGCAAACCTTAAAAGAAAGCAGACCAGAAAAGAGGGTACTAGATGAAAAGACACCTCTGCTTAAAAAGACGAGCAACTCTGTTTAAAAATCATCTTAAACACTTTTGAAACCTATCCCTTATGCATTGGACTCCATAATTAAAACCCTGAATTTTGCATTTCAGGTTTGGAAAATTCTGGTAACAAGGAAGCAGTAAAGGTGGTGTTAATAAAATTGTTTTCTCTTTGGCTGAAAGTAGTTTTATGTCACGATATGCCCAAATCCTTTTCATTAATTCTTAATATCATCAAACTGTGGATGGTTGAAAAAACTGAGGAGGACATGTTGCTTTAATGGTAACCTTGGGTAGACTGTGAGAGTGTAAGTACTTGAGAGAATTATTTACATGAGACTTCAAGCCTTATTCTGCAGGCTCAGACCATCCTGAGCATTGCGTTATACTAATTTGTTAGGAATTAACTCCCATATTGCTGTTGACTTGCAGTTTTGTTATAGGTAAGATTGTGGAAAATATCAATTCTGCTCAGTGCTTTACTGTAAGTGTACTGGTGTTGAGTTAAGGGATACTAACAGATCGGAGAGTTTTGAGTGCTTTGCTGCCTGGCAATACACCTGATAATAACCCAGATTTTCACCTGTGTCGATCAGTCAGCCCATGTTTGCCCCAGGGAGACAAATTTCCTGTCAGATCCATCACTCAGATGTTGGATCATCACCACATAAATCACCTGGGTAAATCAGATCAAGCCAGAATCAAATTCATTGTGCCCATTAAAGACAGATATCATCTCATGAAATTCATAACATGTCAAAGCTGACATAGTGTTCACTGAGAAAAGAGTATAGCCCATCCATTTACTAAAATGGAATAAATATAAAAAGAGAAAGAGAATTAAATAGGTATCCCTGCTATCTCTAAAGGAGTGAAGGTGACTTGAATATTAGACAGTAGGTATAGAAGAGCTCCACTGCTCTGCCCTGGTGATCCTTCGTTCCCATACAAACTTCTTCTGACAGCTGACAGCATCATCAAGTTGCAGCAGTCTCAGCATCCTCCAGTCATGGCTCTTGAGCTATGAGTTCAGCTCCAGCTACTGAGCATTTCACAGGCACAGTCTAACTGCCTAACTAACTTACCACTGGCAGGATTGAGTACATGACATAGTCACTTACAGCATAATGTGCGCACCTACACTTAACACTTGCCCAGTCGTCACCTCACTCTGGAGGCACTTAAGCTCTCCATTACTAAAATCACTCCAAATGAAATTTGTCTCATTTGAAAGACTCTAGCAAATCCAGAAATTGAATGGCAGGCAATAGCAAGGGTTTTGTTTTGGTTTGGTTTTTTGCTCATGTGTGTATGGTTTGAAGTAAATGAACTTCTAGAAACAGGCTGGATAGTGATCTCTCTTCTGAAGTTGGTGTCTTGGCAATTAGACTATAATCATGTTCTTTCTCTGGGAACTGAGAGCACATGTTCTCTCTCTGGGCCCTAGCTCTCACTTCTTCAGGGTAATGCAGTTGTAACTGAAGGGATAGAAGAAACCTCTGAGGAGTTTACTCCTCAGCTTCAGCAGCTACCTGCTTTGTTTGCTGACTGCTTTGGCTCCTCATTGCAAGACACCTCCTATTTCCCAAACACGGTCTGGGGAGTGAAGGCTCTAACATACTGTTTTAGGTTCAGTCCTGGAGTCCAGGCACATCAGTGTGAACCACTGTAGCATTCAACCATAGAAGCCTAAGCCCTTAATTTTATTTTTCCTTAAATCATTCTTAGTAATTTCTAGATCTGATAATATTTCACACTGCCATGTTTGCTAAACTGATGTATTATCCCTAGTTGATTTGTTTACCCACAACTAGCCATTTCTCTCCACTTTACTGGGAGTCACTCTTTTACTGTGTCTTCGATTTACTGTTCTTTATTCAACATGTCTTTCTCAGTTGCCATTTCTTCTTTACTTTTCCAGACATTTCCTCTTCATTACTTTGCCTTCCCTTTCTTTTTACCATTGGTATTTCTGCTTCTCTACAACTGATTGGTGTCTGGACCTAGGAGATAATGAGCATCTCGTAAGTCTTAATGTCATGACTGCCCCCTGAAAAAGCTTTCCAGGACTGGTTATTATTTGGTATATAAAATCAACTCAGATTAACAAGGTCCAGTTTTTAACTGGTGCCTTTGACTATCAAAAGAATGTTAGTAAATACTAATGAACAGTTTCAACTCTTCAGCTAAGCAGAGATTTTCTCATATATAGCTGAGGATCTGGTACATAACTTTATGTAGATTTCTTTTTACAATATATTTCAAAACTTGTAGTAAGAGTTGACAGAATTATTTGATACTTTACATTTATTAATTTGTTCCTTTTCTCCCAGTCGTGGCTGCTCATTAAATGCTCCTGATTTCATTAGATTAATAAAATGTCCAGGGAGAGTTCATGTGTCCTGAATGGAAAGACAATGGTGAATAACTCTTTCCTATTGAATGATATTTTGGTTTAGGAACACAAAGACTCCTTTGAAGACTCTGATCTGATTTCTGGGAGCCAGTGCTACCTATACCATACAAGCCTGCAAGATTTTGTGTAGGAAGACACAGCTGGTAAAGAAAGTTAGGAGGCACAAAATGCTGTCCTTCTACTGTCCCAGTAAGGTCAACATAAGTGGATGTCACATAGCTCAGATGATTACTTATCCTGGGGAGCCATTATAGGCAGTAGCCAGGATTAGACTTTCAGCTGAGACACTACTTCTGAGAATCAGAAAATGAGGGATTATTTAGGTGAAAAGATAATGGCTGAAAAAGCATTATGAAACCCCAGAGTGGGAAGAAAAAGGCCAGGGCTAGAGAGACAGAACTGAATATAGATTAAAGGAGAATTGTTAAGATAAAAATGACATCGTAAAAAATATGTACCTATGTTACTAAAAACATATGGGACTATTAAAATGGAACGCCTCTCAGAAATCTAATTTATTCTTCCACTCTCTGTTTTTCAGATAACAGTGTTCTCCTCTATTTCATTTTGAGAACAGGAGACTACATAAATAGTTTTTTCTTTTAAATTAGAAAGTTTAAATTCAAACAGTTATTAAAAACCTATTTCCTTTATGATGCTTTAAAGCGTTTCATGACTGAACTTAAGTAAGGATTGGAACCTATAGTGAGCATGCCTCCAAATATGAGTCTTGATGTAAACTAGGTATACAAGCTGATTTGAACAGCCAACATTTCCAAGTCTCTTTGGCACTGTGAATGGAAAATGAGGTTGTGATCAGCCTATTAGGTGATTTAAGAAGGGAATTTTAAAAGTTATTTCTGTAATATTAAAAAAAACCAAAACAAAACAAAACAGCAAAACAAAGAAAAGAAAAAACCCCAAAACCCCCAACTAAAATGAACTTCCTTACAAAAAGAGTATGAGTAAAATGATTATTTACTGTACCTGGCATTGATAAAAGAATAAAGCCAACCTACCTTAAGCAGTGAATAAAATATTCCCCTTATAAAATGCATGGCAGTGATCTGTTTCTCCTGCTGTTGTGAGTATCCAAAAGACAAACTCACTTAATGCATCAATGTTTCTTTCTGTATTAATTGCATCACACTCCCAAATTCATGTCAGTATTATAGTTCCCAGGTTCTGAGGTGCCCAGGGCAGACCTGACTCCAGTACTCTGGGAATTGCAGTTCTGAGTCTCCTCTGCCTAATATTTCTGAAGTGACCCCTATCTTATTTAGTATCAGAGTAGGAAAGACCTTACATTGGTACAATATCCAGTCACTTTGTTTTGTGCTCGGGAAAGGGCATCTACTCTTCCTCCATTCTCATCTGCTTTGCACTAGTGGCTAAAGAGATTAAAACTATCCCAGACTGAGTGTTTCTCATTTCGGGTGAATACTTTACAAGGTCATCCTGATCCTGCAGGAGAGAGTAAAGAATGAAGAAAAAATACGTAATCTTGGTGAATGCTGAAGAAGCTGCACTTTTATGTTCCATGCAGAGTGTTTCTGTATGTCAAAGAATTCATACAGCTGGCTATGAATGTTCATTCTTGCAGAATCAGTTGTTCATGAGTATTTCCATATAGCCACATTGCACAATTACTGTTTATTTGTATTTAGTTCACTGCTGAGAATCAGCACCGAATTACAGTGACATCTAGGAGTGAATTGCATGAGACGCCAAAATTTACAAAATAAAAAGCATTCACTGTTCTGTGTAACACTTACTGGGTATCAGCATGAAGATTCATGCAAAAAATCACTTCAGATACGGTTTGTGGAGGACAATGCCACAGATTTCACAACAAAATAGGATTTTGTGAGCCATCAGGAATCTTTATAAGCCATAAAGGAGACAGCAAAGAGGCAATTTCATTGAAGTATGTAGACTTAATGGTGTCTGTACTGTCGGTGTGAATTATTAGAGCAATTCTGGCACTGATGGCAATGTGTAAGTTAGAGGGGGGAGCATGAAAATAGGAATGTTATATGAATTAAAAAATAAAGAGTTGGAAAGCTTATTACTCACAGTGTAACGGATGAAATGCTACTCTGTGGAAATGTTACTCCAGTACGAAAACATCTGCTGGAGTCCTTCAAAAAACATAATTAGACAATTAAAAGCAGGAAAGAAATGGTGCTTTGGGAATAGACAAGCTGCTTTCAGAACAGGAATGTGATTCCTTCCGAAGACAGTGGGGGATTTAGCAGTCTAAGATAAATCCTGTCAAATTTTCCTCCTCTGGGAGGACTGGAAACAAGAACAATATCTTCTTTAGTGACAGATCAGTATATTAAGGTCAATACCTCTGATATTGAGGTCAATACTAGTTTTTAATTTATCTTTATAATTATATTTAGAAATTAAGCAAAAGATGCAAAGTGAAGTGACCTGCTCAGGATCCCATAGAAATCAATGGAAATGCTGGGAATAGGTATCATATTAGGGAATTAGCAGTTTTCTGCTTTAACTTTGGATATGGGTTTGAATCCAAAATTATAATGATAAATGCTTGGACTGTGGAATCAAAAAATAGTCTTCCAGCATTTATTCTTGGTTTTACCTCCTTTAAAAAAAAAGACCTGAAATAGGACGGTGAAGGAAATTACTCTGGCAATCTGTGTAACTAGCATTGTCAAGATATGCACACTGCAGACTTTTCCTTCTTCAGACTTGGAAGAAATTTCACAATGACAGTGAGCAGCTAGGACTTTTTTCAATGCCTGCAGAAGAATAAGCTTTGAGAAATTCTTGTATTGTCATTATATGGATCTTGGACCTAGATTACAGACAATATCCAATTTACTTAGAGCTGCATAGTCAATTTGTCCCATCTTTACTGTGCATGAACAACATGCTAGGAAATAATCATTACATGATACAAATATGCTATAAAAATGCACAAAGCAGCATGACATTATTTTACTTCCTAACTTACTGGAGCCTCCAGCCTTGTGATCAAGCTCTTTTTAGGGAAGGCAATATTTCATCATGTCTAGATTTTACACCTTTAACATTAAACCTCTGTTTTGTTTAATCAGGAAAAAGGGAAGGCCCACAAAGTGATTCCTCAAGCTTTAAATAAAGTATTAGAATGAGTAGAGAATTGCCAGGTTGGTTAAAGTTATGATAAGACAACTACATCGTGCAATCTAGTTTGAAAGCAACAATTGGCAGAAATGTTCCACTTGGGATTGGAGAACTGGGACAGCAAAGGGTTGTGTGGTTTCTTGTAGCTTGGGTGGCAGGGCAGAAAAAAACACTGTGAAAAATTTCTATGTATGTGGGTTATCGGTTTTGTTCTTTTTTTCCCTCATGAGTCAGTAAGACACTTCTGCCGCATCTCCTGTCTGGTTTTGCCCTTGCATGCTCAAAGTCCAACCTGACATAAAGGCAGATGTTGTAGAATCTAAGACTTTCTGTGGAAGGTGTGTGCTGTAATGCCTGTGTGAGCAGGAATTACAGGAGCAGCTTCCTCATACAAATATGTATTTTTAGAATGAAAAGAATTGCGCACTTGAAATTGTCAAGATGAACTTTGATCTTATAACAAGATGAGTTTAACTTGCAGAACTTCATTGCTTAATTTTAACTGTATTAGGAAGAAAGCTATTGTAGTATTAGTGGTTTAAGGTCTATATTAAACCAGTAAGTAATTATGGTCCTGTCCAGCAGAAGACAGTAGTATGCCTATACTTCGGACTCTTAAGTATATGGAAGTGAGTGGGAATATGTAGTTAAGAGGCCAGGAACAAAGGGATGTGTGGTAGGAGAATGGTGTAAGAAGAAGCATGTGTTTCGAGCTGATGTATATATGTAGAGGAAGAGGCATGATGCGGAGGTGTTTCTTTCCACACATGCGTAACCTTGCAGACAGTTGGGACCTGGTGTTGCTGCTAAATAAAGTATTTTAGGAGTTCTCTGATATATTTTATAACAGGACAATAGAGCATAAATTAAGAAAAGAGAAGTGGAGGACTACACAAATTATGCAAACACATTATTAATTACTGGAAATTTTCAACATAATTTGTAAGGTGAAAAAGACTCCACACCTAAAGCACATCTTTTCATAAATGTATTACTTAGATTGAAAGAGTTGTTGTTGATTTTGTTTTTTGTTTTGTCCTCCTCATACTCCAAGGGAAATAAATTAAGCTCCCCATATTTTTCTGGCAAAACTTCTTAGTTTCATTTTTCAATTTGATTGTTGGCTTTTGAAAAGAATGGTTTTGGAAACCAACAAGTCTTTTTTTTTTTTTTTTTTTTTTTTTTTTTTTAATAAAAATGCCAGCTAGTTAAAAATAGATTTCCCTGAAGGAAAAAAAAAAAAACGAAACCTTTTTTCAAAGATCTTTGATAATTTCTCAGACTATACTTTCGGAGAACATACCTAGAACCTAGGTTTGTTCTAAAACTCTAGTTTGTTCTAGGAGACCAAACCTAGAAAATAATAATCTAAGCTGTCTAAAGTGAATGGGGATTGACTTCTCTGAATTTTTGGGAGATTGTTTTTACTGTTTTCCACACCAGCCTTCTGAAAATGAAGCTTCATTATGTTACCAACTTGGATACCAGATGCAAGTTTAAAATTTTTAAGGAAAATGTTGATTTTCTTTTGCACTTCAGCTTTTTCAATGCCATTTCATAGCTGGTGGACAAAACATGCTCTCAAATGTATATACTGCTTGGTAGCTCTTATATATGCCTGTGGAATGTAATTTTTAGAGTCAGAGAACATAACACCTTGACACTGATATCAATTACTTCATTTTTAACCTCTGAGTATAGACATAAAACTTCATAGTTAGGATTTTTTTAGTGACTATTTCATGTACTTAATGCTATAATTTTTACTATTGCTGCAGGAAATTCAACAGGTGTGTGTTTAAGCCATATTGCAGTGTTTGATCTTTATTTTTTTAAACTATCTATATCACACACTTCAATCCAATTCTGTCTTTAATGAGCTAGCCTAGATATTGGAAACAGACTGTGCAGCACATCAGAACTCAGTAAATTAACCCGTTCATAACTCTGTCTCACATGCTTAGACTGTAGTCCACTGCAAATGCAGTAAAAAGAATTACAATTGAAAGTAATAGATCATAGATCACAGAAGGCAAAAGCTCTATAGAATGAACAATGCAGCTCTAAAGTCTTTAAGTGTTGGTGGATGTGAAGGTAAGTGATACTAATAGCAACAGTACTTGCCAGGATGGTCATGGCAGTGTTGCTGTTAATGGTTTGCCAGAATAATAATTACTTTTGATTACAGCTACAACAGTGATACTGTTTGTGTATGCAGTAGAACAGATTACACAAGGATGCTGTTTGAGAATGGATATAAGTTGAGAAACAAGGAAGCTTTAAAGGAGATTTCAAATTCAAGGTGTGCTGGTCGCACTGGTACTAGATTGGGAGAGCTGGACTGATGACTACACCAGCATGGTAATGGTGGCAGCAATTTTGTGGAGGGTATTAGGAATGACAGGCATTACAAAAATGCTGGCTGTGGCACTAGCATGTGCAGGATACCATGCATACAGATGCCATGACTAATTTTCCATACACTTTTGCTGCACTGTCCTCCACCTGCCCCCTGCATCACTAGAAGAGATTATACGTTTCTCATTAATCACCTCTGGTGCACTTGGCTTCTTATCTGTGAGAATAGGTTTCTTAGAGGATGCACCAACTCCTGATTGCAGGAG
Organism: Morus bassanus; assembly: GCA_031468815.1. Classification (NCBI taxonomy): domain Eukaryota; kingdom Metazoa; phylum Chordata; class Aves; order Suliformes; family Sulidae; genus Morus; species Morus bassanus. The sequence goes on along the minus strand of CM062572.1, from coordinate 45,910,063 downwards.
ATTTCAAAGTATATTCACCAAATATCTTTCAGATAAGAGAAATTCAACAGCCTAAAACTATAACCATTTTTCTTTGCCTCTTGAGGCCTGTAATCTCTATAGTAGGGAAATATTTAAAACATTTTAACAATCAGTGTGATCCTCCTTTTATCAGCTTCTGAGTTTCTCATCAGCATACTTAACTTCTACAGGAGTATACTGTTAAAACAAGTGCTTTTCTCGCACAGTGTCAGAAATACATTTCTCTTAAGGATATTTGCCTTATTTGACTAAAGCAAACATCCTGTTGCCTTCCTGATATCCTAGAACACCAAAACAACCACTCCAGAAAACATGAACAGCCTTGATGAATACTTATTTTACTACACAAATATAACCTAATGTTTACTGTCAAAAGTTTTTATTGTGTGATTTGAACTGAAGTGGGTTAACTGAAATAAAGACAACAAGTAAGTCCCACACTAAAAGACCAATTGTTTGGCAATATTGAACTGAAAATATTTTAAAGTTATCTTTCTGCGTATGTGTTTTAAGTAAGCTTGGTTAAAGAAAAAAATCAATGCAATAACTGGAACTGAAACAACCTTATGAAGTCTATATAGCATTAGTAAGGGAAGAATCCAAAAAATTCCTGTGGCCTATCACAAGCGGTATTGGACACTTGTAATATTTTTATGATAAAATCACAGTTTCTGATATCCTGTAATTCCAGTAAGAATGTTGGTCTTCATTTTCTAAAAGTATGTTTCTAGCCTTGTAAAGAAATGTTTGAAAATCTGGATCTCAAAAAACAAACAAAAAAAGCCCCTCAAAAACCCCAAAGTAAATCTATATTTTCATTTACTATGTGTTGCAGGACTTTATAGTTTCAAAACTTCTACAGCCTCATTAGTGACATCAAGTGATAATGACAATAAAAATTATACTGGTGGCTGAGTTGTTATTTCTTAGTCAACACTGAGATAATAAACAAGCACATAGAAGTATTTTGTTGTGCATCCTATCTTTCCAGGGAGTTTAAAAGTAAAGGTTCCAATTTTAGCTGCCCAAGACTCCATATAAATATGTAGATTCTAAGGCCAGAAGGGAATGGGTTTTTTTTTCTAGCCAGATATTCAGGATATACAAGCTGTAGAACTTTTCAAAAAATTCCGGAATTAAGCCAGCTCTTTAGAAAAGTATTGAATCTGACTTATAAACATTCCATGCAGTTGCAAATCCCCATCCCCTGATAAATTACTCCAGCTTTTAATTACTCTTATTGCTAAAAAATTGTATCTCATTTCAAGAATTTATCTCACTCCAGTTGCCTGATATTGGATGTTATATCTTTGTCAGCAAGCTTAAAAAGCACTACTCTGCCCAACTATTTTACAGTTATTACAGTTATCTACTTATTAAAAGTATTTAACAGCATAAGCGGCAGATTTAAAGCAAAGGCATAAAAACATGCAAAGGTTGTAAGCTGCAGTTGGAAGCCAAAGTAGTAGGCAGATGGAAAGATAACTAGGCAAATGAAGCTTGTTTCACACATAGAGAAGGGTAGCAAAATAGCACCCTCTCTAGACAATATGTTCTCACTGATAGCTCTTAGCTAAACAAATATTAAATTTTGTGGATTCTATTAAAGGACTCAACCTAATGACCATGGAGCCAGCTGTCTTGTCATAGCTAGAAAGGAGGTTTTACTTCAAGAAAACCGTACAAGAAAAGAAAATATTCCTTAGGCTGAGCAGAACAGAGAATTTCCCAGAAAACCCTTGCTTTTGGCTATTTTTCAGGTGCCATCCTCCGCTTTTTATTGCTTTGATTCTTGCCTGCACAGTAGGGATAGAGGATGAAGCTCAGCAGCTGTGAGTGAATAGCCAGAAGCATTTTTCATTAATTTGTCCTTCTCTTTGCAGTCTTCAACTGGAAGCATCCCCAAGGCACATTACTAATTGTTTCCCTTTACTTTGGGACCACTGGATTAATGGTGGTATATAATTGCCATTTCTTCATCATTAATATAATAACGGTGTGATGAATTTCACAGTCAAACAGTCCTTGGCTCTCACTATAGGGGTAAAAAAATCTACCCATTTGAAAATTAAATTATCCTCTTTTCTTTCACTAGTCCTATCAAATGGTTTTGTTTCCGTGCTTTTGCAGCCTAGTTATGACCTTTAGAGTTAATAATATTTGGGGAAAGAGAGGAAATACAGCAACCTAATAACATGGCAAGCATTTTTATGAGTGATCCTTGAATGATACAAGTCTTTTATTGCCCAACTAACAGACTGTGTCGTGGCAGGTACACTCTCCCGCACCCCCGGAGATCGGGGCTTTTGGCAAGGTGATCGCGGGCTTTTGGCGCCCCATTTTCGCGCCTTTTGTGCTTTGCCGTGCCCCCAGGCACGTACACCCCTCGGTAGGGAAGGGGTGGGAGAGGCAAAACCCCTCGGCAGCAGAGGGTCTGCAGTCAATGAGGTGCCTTGGTTCAGAAAAGCTTCTAGATCATGACCAATTATGACCACAGCTCAGACCCGACCCAAGGTATAAATGGGGCGCCGCCGGAGACCCCCTTTGAGCGGTCTTCTTGGAGCAGCGGGGCTGTGTTCGAAGCCTCTCCTCTTGGGCTGGGACGCCACCTGAGGAAACTTCCCGGGATTGAGCACCCTCACCTTCTTTTGGGTAAGTGATTTCTTCTGGATATATCCTTGAGTGAGCCCTCGCCCCCACACTATCCCCCCTCCCCAGGCGAGCGATTACACCTTCTGGGTACCCGGGAAAGGGAGAGAGCTCCTTTTGTGAGTGAGTGTGTGTGTGCGCAATTTGGACCATCATTCTTGTGTGTAAACATGCAGTAATAATACCCTGACTGACAACTCGAACCTGTTATGTGTTAAATGTTATTGGAGGGTTGACTGAGTTCAGTTTACCCTTGTTTCTCATTGGTTTTTGTTGTGGTTTTGGCTGTTTCGAGAAATAAAGTTATTTGAGCTTGTACTTTGTTTAGTGTACCTCTGTGACATATGTCCACTTAGGTCAGATCAGAAGGATCCATGCTTTCATATCTGAGACTACGCTTATATCACTGCATAGGCACCAGAGAGCCTAGGTTTGGGCATTACCTTGTTACCATCCACACACTTAAACTGTTGGCAGGTTAGTATTGACAGTTTGGTAATGCTATCACACACTGACTTGTGCTTTCCCAAATCAAGTGTGGACATGGTACCAGAGCTAAAACATGCCAGGGGACATTCTCCATCAGCAGTTGGATGATGCAGCCTGGTTTTGGAGCACAGGAGAACCTAGTCATGTGCAGCTGGGCTGAGCCAAGCAATGCTGTGCCAGTTCAGGGCCAGGGCATGGGCCTACAGTATTCTTTAAAATAGTGCCTTGGCCCGTAGGTGGCAGTAAGGTGGGAGAGAAATGTCAGTGTTATGTTCCTCCTCTGTCTGTGCTCATTTGGAAAAGGAGGACAGGACTATGCAGGGTGCAAGACACTGGAGTGCCACCTTAGTACCTGTGGAAAAGACACCTCTACTGGGGCAATTTCCAAACTTGTCCAAATTAAGGTTTCCTGACCTCATCCTAAAGTGTGAAATGGTACAGTGTGATGAGACAACAGCAATACCTTCAGCTTCTCCAGATGCACTGCCATTAGACTGGGCAGGACCTCCAGTCATTGTAAGGCTTGGAAGTAGAACTAGCAGAAAAATAGATATCAGTAGGTCATTCCAGTTTACACAGCAAGAGATTCAGTATGTGTGTTATTGAATATATTGGAGATGCTTTCTATTCACATGCTTTTTTATGGTGATTAAGAGCTTCTAGTAATATGTACAAACACTTGGACTGCAGAAAACTTAGGAGAGCTGGCTTTAATGTGCACAGAAGTCTCATCTCTCCTCAGGGCAGGCAGAGGTGATCTACCTTGTCTCCCTCATACTTGTTATGGGATTAAGGACAGATGTCGCAAAGTGGAGGTATTTGTGCAAAGTACATGCAGCTGGCTCCATCCAAACAGCAAGTAACTGAACCTTGGGTAAATTACAAAAAAAAGCTCACAGCCAGAGCTTATCACTGAGAATTAGCAAGTGGATAGCTTTAGAGGCAGCCCAGAGAATGCTCCAGCAGGTGTATAGTGTAGGGTTAGTTTCTTTGACCAAACTCAAGACCACTCCTGCCCAGAAATGAAGACCCAACAAATCTGTTTTGTTACTCCCCACACCTACAACATGGTCGTGAATGGTAGTGGCCTCTTGGTCTTAATTCCAGTAGGAAGTGATACATAGTAGAAGCTGTTCTTCTGTTTATTATTTTTACCTAGTGCAGAACTAGTGATCTTGCCCCTGAGTGAGATGATTTCTGGACCCTTTATTTAAAGTTGTGGAATTACAGGAAAAAGATATGTTGCTCACTTTGCAGACGTAGCAGGATAATTTTTCAGTTAGGAATAATCAGTTCTAAAATTACTTTTATGTCTGTGCTATTTCTGAAACCTCTTTAATTAGATCCAAGTTCATCCATATATCAGCTGAGGCAAAAGATATTACCTATCCCATGTGTAGATCTTGGAATGAGATGAAATGCAGTTTGTATTGGACTGTAAGCAGTGAGAATCCTGAATTTTACAGTCCAAACATGTCTGTGAAGGGGTTTTTGGTTGTTTTTTTTTTTATTTTTATTTTTATTTTTAATCGTGTATTTGAAAATTAATTTGGCGCTACGCTGCCAGCCTTGGATACAGAAGCTCTCTGTTTATCTCCTGAATGGGTATTACTTGGTTTGACAGCTTGACAGTTTCAGCCCTTGCCAATACGCCTCAGTCTCAATGAGAGGAGAAGATCACATCTGGTCATGAGGAGGTTGAAGGACATGTTAAAGGCTGCTCAGTCCCTGGCCTCTGGGTTATTTTGCCCAGGTTTGTGAGGTCATCTCCTAGTGAAAGATCACAGAACATGGCCAAAGAACAGGAACTCCTTACATAGCATCATCAATTCTGAATGGGGGTTATCCCTGCAAGTATTTAAACACCTTAAGTGTGGCCAGCCTACTTTATGTTTCTAAATGCAAAAAATTCAGAGCTTTGCTGTCTTGCTCTCCAAAAGCGAGACTCAGTGGTTATTTCTTTAAGTAGAAGTACTAAATCTGCTACTTTTCCCACATTATTTTTTTCCTGATTTAGGGATAGGACTGAGAAGTGAAAGGTTTTTTCCTTGCTTTTTAAAAAACAAAATATGTTAAATATTAACACCTCATATTTCTGAAAGGTTTATATTTAATTTTTGCATGTTTTCTATAAATTATCATTTACTGTTAAATAAGTTAAAATTATGCAGCAACTAAAATTAAGACAAATTCAAAGACAGGAATATAGGAATTGAAAGGCTTCCTTAGCAGCCGGGCATTTTCCTGGCTAGTTACTTTATTCCTGATCCTTCTGTTTGTCGCTAAAAAGGTGTTTCCCATCTTTGTCTTAGAGCTGGCTTGTTGTCTTACTTCCCTGAACATCTCACTGTAAGTGGTTTTTGTCATATTTATCCACATGCTGCAAGAAATCCTAAAATGTAAAATAAGATGTAAAAGTATTTTCAAAAGCAGCCTTCTGAGTGAATAGCCCAGTGAAAATGGGACATTTTAAAGAAGACTCAAATGTATTCCCAACAAGACATTAGAAAGCCTAAAGGTAAATAATTAGTTTACATGTACTGCCACAGTTGTACTCTTGGCAGAGGGCATTACCATGAAATTAAAACCAATTCAGGAATTTTCTAAAGTTTTAAGAGCTTTCCCATTACCTGTAAAGGTGGAATATCAACAGAACACTAGGAATGTAATAGGTCCTGTATGGTGTTTTTGATTTGAGTGGTGAGCAGTTCTTCATCTCTGGTTACTGGTTCCCCGGTGCCAAAGAAAAGAATGTCAGTCTGCCAAGTTCTGTTCCTTGACCTCTCTAACTCACTGTCAAGCATTCATCAGTTTATTAATTTTTTCTTTGCCACCCGTGTAATGGAGATAGTCATTACCTCTTACTTGATTTGCTGAGTCTATGACATTTGTGGTAATGAATCTTCACGAACCATATCAAGTTCATTGAGATGAGATACTGTCAAAGGGCAGTGTGTATTAACAAATCTGAAGTATTTATCCTTGTATAAACTGCCTAAACCTGCTTCAAAGACTGCATGATGTTCTCACTCAGCTTTGCCTTTTACTTTGGAAATGTGCGATGACTGGAGGGGAGTAACTACTGATTTCATTAGCATTACATCTACTAAAAACTCCTGGGAGAGAAGGGAGACTAAGGCACTTAGTCTTGCCCATTCCTGCCAGGATATCAAGGGACATTGCTGTACTTCTGTGGGCTACTGTTGAGACAGATAAGGCTTTAAAATATTTAACTTTTAAAATCAGTATTTCATATCAGTCTCACACACTCACTCATCCTTCAGTTTCTTTTCCTACCCCTCCTTGTTTGCTCCTTTAATGTGTGTGTTGGCTTTCTTTTGGTTTTTTCCTTCCAGTAACCTGAGAATTTATTTCATTTGGTTCATTGAAATACTGCTTCGGCGTGACCTTATAGCCTTTCCTGGCAAAAGAGCTGAGACTGACATGTGTTCTGGGAAGACATTCATGTCACCAATGAAGTTCTTATGAGATTATGTAAGATTGTGTGTGAAAACTGGGATAGGGATGTCAGAGTTCTGCAGTACAACTGAAACAGGAGGAAAGAGAGCATGATATGTAGAAAGGCAACTATACACACTGCAGCAGAACCTAAGAAATGCTGATGGGAAGAAACATGTTTAATTGCGGAAGGGAATATGGAATAGCAGGTGCTTTTCCCTAAGCCATACCTACAATCCAATGTGTTCCAGTCTCACAGCTTATCTTTTCCCAACTCAGTTCTTGTTCAACAAATCAAAAGCAGATTTGTCTTAATGTTCTGCAGATATTAGATCCTGTCTATAGTGACAGCTGCATAGACTATTAAAATGTGGTAATTCTCCTAATTGTGGCAGTGGTCTAGAATAGCAGTGGTTAGAAGGAAGTGACTCCTTTTTGCTGCTCTAATCCAGGTGACGTTTTTCTTTAGGCACAAGAAGCATTTTTCTTTCAGAGGCTGGAGAACCTCCAGTGATTTCTATTTTATTTATTTTTTTTCCTCACTCTAACCAGGTTGGTCATAATTTGACTGGGACTAAGAATTCAAAAACCATGGCCTGTGTGGTATTCCATGTTGCAACTATACTGATAAAGTATTATATCCTTTTTGATTACTTCTGTCTTTTCTTGGAATAAGAGATTGTGTACAAAATAGATGGGTTTAAATAGCCAGAGATATAAATATCAGAAAATGGCTCAGCTGTTAATCCAAAACCATTATTGTAAGATACATGTGTTCTCAGAAGGATGTCCTAGCAACCTTCTTTACAGTACAAAATTTGTTTCTTGTATTTACCTTACACCCATAATTTTTGCATTTATTAAAGGGGTGGATATATTTCTATGCACTCTGTTTACATAGGTCAACCTGTTGTATACTTCCACCATTAACATAGTTTTCCAGCTCTCTCAGATCCCCACTTTTTGGGCTTCCTTCATGACCTTTGTAGATTCATTATAGGGATTTTCATTTAATAGTGTAAGGGTGACTCTTTTTTTCCACTTCAGATGCAGCCGAGATCCCCTCACTGAAATTTTAGCTACAGTCAGAACACTATTATTCAGTATAGTCTTTTCAGTGTGAGCTTTTCAAGAGCATTTACATGAGTTACTCTGTCTTACTATTCTACTGTATTCTACTTAGGAATTCTATTTCCTTATCAGAGAATCACAATCTACAGTATCCTTTAGAAAAGGAATAAGGATGTGGAGATAGACAAAGTGCGCAATTTCACATGTAACATTTAGTTTACTGACAGTTTAATCTCTTTTGTAAAAGATATAAGAACACAACTGCTTTTGAATAGAGTTTCTGAACTTCCTTTTGTGTACCAGCTTATAATGTTACGCAAAAGGGATGGTACAAGGGGATGCAACTGTACTTAAACCTGAAATAAAGTTATTCTATGCTGGTCATTTGTGTCCTCTTTAGAGGACCATAAATTCTACTATGAGATAGAATTTAGAGTACTATGTTATTTTGATGTTCAGGAGGCATAATTTATGGTATAATACAAATTAGTACTGCATGGGAAGTTTGCTAAAATTCTGAGAATCCTTAGCAGGAAATTGTGTTTTTAAAGAATGATAAAACGTAATGATATGTTATGAAAAGCATCGCTCTTATTCACTGTCACAAGGAAGACGAAGTAAACCACAACCAGTAGTGGATCTGGATACTGGTGTTTGTTTAAGAACCAGTGGGTTTAGAGCTTTTACTCTACTTGATTATCTCATTCACTCACTCCCACCCCAGTATTATATTCTCTAGGGCTTCACTTCCCTGTTCCTAGCAGGGACATCACTGCTGATCCAGGAAGATTGGGCAGAAAGTTGTGTAGGGGTTGTACTGTACAGCCGCTCACAGTTACCAGTCTTAGGTGTTATTGGCCAAGGTCCTACAGCGTCTCCCAGCATTTGTCTCCATGTGCTCCCTGATCTGCAGGGTCTGTCCCCACTTCTAGGATTTTTCCTCCAGCATGAATCTTCACCTTCTTTCCAGGCCTACTTCTTCTTTGAGACCACTTCTTTCTGGGAACCCAATCTAAATAGTCTATGTGCAGAAGCACGTGTGACCAGCCTCCTAAGTGGTGGTTCTCTCATGTCTCTCTATTAATTTTAGGATTCAGGTTGTGCCACTTCTTTAGTCCAGCTGTTAAAAAAATTTACAACGAGCCTTTAACAGTTGCAGCAAGTAAGTGGCATGCTTCTGCTTGAGAGTTTGAAAGTTCATTTTCAGACATTCACCCCCCACACACATATACCAAATTATCTGCTGCCTATTACTATTAGCAATTAAAGTATTTTTTTGCCTACAAGATTCATCTGCTCATGAAACGTTCAAATGGTGCCACTGTAGTTTAGTGTTGTGCATTTTCTGAAATCCTACAAGTACAATCCAGCCAGCAGTTAAGAGTATTATGCACCAGCCACAGAGGAGCTTTAGATGCATGCAGATTAAAACTGTTTCCAGGTGGAGTGGAACTGTACTTATAGATTTTTCTGGGTAAATCCAGGCAGAATATGTTCTGCCTCTGGTCTTCAGGAAGTTATCATCATGATATAATGACACTAGTGACAGCAGCAGTCAGACAGTTAAATCTTTCCTGGTGCAATGTAAATACACCTTTGGGAGATCATACAGAAGGTCAGATCTTGCTTTGTTTAATTCTTTCAGATGAGATGACTGAAGTGAGGAGGACTGAGCTCAGGTAAATGGGAAGATGGATTATGAGCATGAAGTAGAATAATAAAATTATTGTTTGGGATGAAAAGATAAGTGTCAAAAAACAGCTCTTCAGTTGTATAGATACTAGTTTCAACAAAGCAGAAGGTTACTAGTATATGAAGAGAAAGAATTGAGCTTAAGAAGTGACTTTTCACAGCACAAAATAAACATTAGCAGACAGTCTTTCTGAGATAGATAGGTTACTGAAATAAGGATGGTGGGCAGTCAAGAAGAAATTACATACTGCTCCAGGAAAGTCTTCTAGGAAAAGATCAAAGTCAAAATAGCTATGACTCCACATGACTCTGCTTTGTTGAAACTTCTGCTATCAAGTGCTCTTGAGAACAGTCAGTGGGATTACCGTTTTTACAACATTACTAAATGCTGCAGCACAAGAGCCCTGAGGATGCCCTAAAATGAAACTATTCCTGCCTTGGAAGTGCAACTTAAGGTAAAATACCCTCCCTGCCCCTTACATAAATAAATAAAAAGCCTATTTTTTCATTATTTTGCTTTCTTTTTTCTTAGATGAGCAGGGATAAACTTCGTTAGTATTGGGGGAGGGAGGGTTCCACGTTTGACTGATGTAAAACTCTTTTTTTTCCTAATCTGTTTTCCATAAAATTCTGTTTCTTTCCCCTTCAATGTTTTCCTGTCCTCTTCTGTCACAGTGATCCCTCTTATCACTGTTATCTCCTTCATTCTCTTCATTTCTAATGACCTCTGCCTTCTGTTTCTATAGTTAACTTCCTATTCCTTGTTTTTACAGTTGATTTTCTGGTGCTTATTTTTGCTCTCCTCAACCCAACCTGTTTAGATTCCCTCATCTTTCTTTTTCCAGTTTTTGATCCTCATTACTTCCTTTTCTCTAGGCTCTGGCTTCCATATCACATCTTTTGTCAAAAATACTCCATATTTTTGATAGATCACCACTTACTTCTTTCTTAATCCTATCCTGTCATTTTATTGCTGACTGAGATTGGCTTTCAACTCACTTACCATCATCATAAAGTGATTTGCCCTAGGGCCTGAGCTCATAGAAAGTGCCATCCTAGGGAGAAAAATGGCTGTGTCAAAATGGCACCTTCTTGCCTGGCAAAGCTGCTTCCTTCCTCTGTCAGTTTCATATGTTGATGTCAGCATTAAGTGTATGTTCCTGAATATTATCCCTGCAGGGCCTTCACCAGTGACAGTAAGTAGAACCTTCTACAGTAAACAGTTCTGGAAGCACTGGGTTTGGGCTGGTCAGACAGACCTGAGCATAAATTCTGATGTGACAGGATGATGCATGCGTCGCTGAAGGCCTGTTTTGGCCAGTTATGCCCTTTATTGCTAGTAGTAATGCAGGGAGTGAAGAGAGGACCTTGTCCTGACTCTGATTCACATCAGCTTGGAAAAAGAGGCAGGTTAAGAAAGATAATCTTTTAGCTGCAAACTGAGTACATCTGGAGTCCAAGCAGTATGATAAACACAGAAACCTACAGTGGTGTTTTTACACTGTCACTTTTCAGCACAGAACTGCAATTTAATTATTACTACACCCTTTTGACCTAGGGTGGCTACCTGTGGTGTTACTTTTGTGCAAGCTGGAACTGGAAAAGCACAGGTTGTCCTTCAGGCTGTTAGAGGGCAGCTATGATACAGGGTCTGGGACCTGTGGAGAGCATGTATCTTTTGAAAAGGCTACATTGGTAAGATATTGTAAGAATCCCAGGACCACAAACGAATTCCTGTGGCTCTTCCAAACCTCCAGACCATGAAACAATGTACAGAGAACTCATGATCAAGATGACTAGTAAAATGATAGAACAGTGGAAAAGAAGGTGAGAAACCTGGTAATTTCTAAGGGGAACATAGCTTATGCAGGGAGACAGAACTGTTGTGGGATGCATTTTCTGAATTCACCCAAAAGAGATGAAAACCCTTTAACCTCTGAGAACTGCAAATGGATTCCTGCAACACCACATCCTGCTTGCTGGCCAGCTCTTATGGAACAATGTCCTTTTCCATAGTCAGTAACACAAACAGATGCTTTTTTCAGGGACTGCAGTTCCAAGCCCCACACTCTGTTTGAAAAGGGTCCTATAGCCAAAACACAGCAGATCTGATTCTGGACACTTCAGCTTGGTTGCTCACAGTTGACACAACTCTACAGTGATCTGCACATGCACATGCATAACACCATACATGGATGCATAATGTCCAAACTCTCTCGCACTCTTACAATGGCCCTGAAGAAATAATTTTCAAAGGCAGTACAGAAGAAACTGAAAGATCAAACAGAACAACAAGTGGCTGGCTGTGGTATTGCTGATGTCTATAGTGGCAAGTACTGACATCAGACTTCAATTAGCTTTTCTCCTATATACATAATGTGAAATTTTCTGAACTCTTAGATGGTCAGGAAATGATACCTCCCAGTTATAAACATGCTGCAATTCACTTTCCTTTAGAAATGCACAACACTGGGAAGAATGTATTAGTATTACATTGAAGTAGCTGCAGCTCTCCAAGTGTCCTGCAAGAAGCAAATAGTGCCAAGTGAATAACTCATAATATTTCAACATTTTGTATCTAGTATCTCTTCTGCTTTGGATTAGGCTGACTTGGATCTGCTGTGATTTTGGAGGTTAACTAAGGATACCTAATACTCACCTACTTTGCCTGATGAACGTGTTTCTCAGCTGCAAACCTTCAGGTATGAAATCACCTCCAAAATGGGCTTCATGAGTGTCTCTTGCTGGCTGATTTTAGAGTATACAACAAGTTGCTTCAGGAGCAGAGAAATTTTATTCATAATAGTTAAGGCTCTTCCACTGCATGTGTATCTGCTCTTGGTTGTTCTGTCCATTTTTTTTTTTTTTTGGAGTACATAAGCTGACAGCAACTGGCTGTACTGTTTGCAAGATTTGCTTTTATTTTCAAATGTTGTATCTTGTTCTCTTTGGTTTTAACATTATGATTTTAGTTTTTATTGCTTTGTTAGACACCTCTAAGTAAATATTTTTATGTATAGGCTAAATAAAATATCTTCCTGCCCCTTATTTCATTTCTGAGGGCAGAAATATCCTTGGCACAGGGTGTTCCAAGGATTATTGATTATTGGAGCTGTGCCTCAGGCCATCAGCTCCTTCAAGCCAATTATTAATGCCCTGTATGTCAGCAATTATTGGAAAAGCAGTGAATGCATTTGCTGTGCTCTCTGAACACTTTTCCAAAACAGTAAAGTGCTGGCAACAGTGGCTAACTAAATTACAAAGTGGAGGGAGAGACTTCTAGGTGAAAAGTCACCCCTCTGGGCCAGGTGAGGAGAGAGGTGGCTTAGACTTTCACCTGTATGGTTGAGCCACAATGAAGTGTGGAGTAGCAAGTTGTTCCTCGATCCACAGAGCTAATGAAGGTTGATTTCCTGCAGATCTATGTGCTGTGTTCCTTAAACACAACATAACGATGTATTCAATTCCTTTTGTGTTCCCTGAACACTCCTACATCCCCTGCCTCTTTGCCTGAGGGAGTGGTAGCATGTGCTGGGAGTGCCTTTAATCTATACATATGCTGTTAGACTGCTGCCTCAGGATGGAAAAAGCTTTAATTCTGCTTCTCCCTACAGGACACAGTTTGAGTCTTTCTCCTCTATTCAGTTACACTCTGGCAAATTTGGCTGAAATTAGTGAATAGGCAAAAAATATAATATGCAGAAACTAATAGCTGAATGGTCAGTTGAACAGACAGCACAAGCACGTGAAGTATACTTTCTTAGGAACGCAGGCCAAATCAAAAAATGAAGTTATGTTACATAATTGCCACAGGTATCTATCTATAATCCTTTCAAAGCTAGAAATAAAAACCAATGGTGTTCCTACTTCATAAATAGTGGAAATCTGCAATAAATGGCCTCATGTTGTGAATGAGGAAAAAAGCAATCTCTGCAGGCACCTGTGACAGCTCTGCAGAACTCCAGTGTGGCTGTGATATGGGAGCAAAACTAGCTCTAGAGTACTATTCATCTTGTGCCTGTTCCACATGCAGCCTGTTATTTCGTTGTTGGTTTTCTCCAGACATTGAAGTCCAAGCACCAGTAATAGGCTCTCTGGGTCAGAGGCTACAATTCCCTGCAAGCTGCTGCTGAAGAGATAAGAGTATGAACTAGGGAGAATGGAAGTGCCACTCCAAGAGCCCCCAACCTGGTTTCCCTGGAGAAGCTCTTGTCTGGATGGTGTGTTTCTACTGTACAAGTTCTTTGAAAACAAAGATGGCATAAATTATTTAGGCATGGCAGCACTGCCCACAGCCACCACGTGACTTGCATACAAAATCTAAGTTCAGGCTCATAACGCTCTTCTGAGCAGAAGTTGTCTATGAGGTGTCCACAACCACCAAGATCAACTGTCTTGGACATACAAGTGGTGTTTCAGTCACCCTTCAGTCATCCAGCAAAAGGCTGGTTGTGGTTTCTATATTTTCTATCAAACACAAATTGAGAAGACAGCAAATGCAGAAAAAACTACCCTGCACAGCAGATTTGCTGTATATGCACCATGTAGTTAGAGTTTTTGCTCCTTCTTTGACTAAGCTGTTGGTTGTCCATAAACGATGGATGGCCAATGATGTTTTGTCCTTTAACCAGCATGTCCTTGCAGAGAGTTCAGACAGTGTGTCTCAGGTACAGTGGATCCGATTCACTGGTGTCCTCTTAGCCTCTGACAACTTAGACATTTAGGAGAAGACTGTAGCATAGACATGCAGCTCACTGATTTGATGAACTACTTCTCTGCACAAACACAATTAACTATTTTAGAGCTAGTTCTTCTTTATGAACTTCCTTCCCTCACTAATTAATGGAAATGCAAATGGAAGAGTAAATTACAAGCAAGAGAGTCTGTTCTTAGTCTATGCTTCAAAACTATCTAAGAGTAATAAAATAAAAAGGTCTGAGCAGAGCACGTTCATTCCAAAAGCAACTTGAAGGTGTATAGTGTAAGTGAAGATAAGAGAAATGGAAGAAACAGCTGCTTTGGGTCGTCTCATTCTCAGGTGTAAAATAAAAACAGTATTCTTGCCTTAGGGACATTTTCACAGAGTGAGGAAACTCTGAACTATGTGTTTTGGGGGAAACCTATCATTATACTCGTAGTGCATACTGAACAGGCACTGTGAATCCCTCTTCTTCAACACTGTATCACATGGTTTTTCAGATGTAGTTGAGGGTGATTTACACAAAATTTTGCCCTCTTCTGGACTGAAACAGATGTGCCTATACACTTGAAAATTGGTGTGCAAAGCCTCTGTCCTGTCTTCCATGGACCTAGGTGTTACTAGTTTCTCTGTAGGACTAAATCATCTCTGCTCATGTGTGTAACTGTCATATTTGTTAAAGCTGGAAGGAAAAATAGCTTGCATACATAAATTCTGCATTAGGAGGAATACAATGAAACCCATTTCAACACCCTTATTTCTGGTTGTTGTGAAAGTTTTGTATGACCGCATTCCACTTGTCATCATTAACCAACAGTGGTGGCCCAGGCAAAGTGTCCTTAGATGAAAAGTCTGCTTAAGCATTTGAGATTTGAATCTGTGACAGGATATTAATCAAGGACTGATGCACCCTGGGGGTACTTAACATCTTATCAGGAAAACATATGGTTGAGCCAGCTATTCTCAACAGTCAAGGTGATGTAGAAGTGTCAGTGTCATTCTGAGAGGACAGTAGGCCTCCATGCAGGAAGTAGGACTGCTCAAAATAAGCACATTGCTGGTATACATCTGAAAATTTAATCCTAACACATAAAATGTAGTTGTCTTGCATTCCACAGTACGTTAGTTACCCTGGTTTCTTAGCATTAGTAATAATAAGGGCTTGCTATTTGCAGCTCCATAACCTGTCACCCAGGCTGCTGTAACTGTTTTCCAGAGCCTCTGTGGAAATATTTTTCCTTTATTGTCCTCCCCTCTTATTCCCATACTCTTTTTCTCATGGCCTGGCACCTGCAACCCCAACAGTGTTGTTACAGCAGGTGCTCTCATCGGAAGGAACTACCATAGGCATGAGAATCACCCTGCTTCCCCTCCTTTCCTTACTTCTTGTTTTGTAGACTTCAGTTCATATTAGAGAAAATGTGCATAGCAAAGTAGGTAACAGACACTCAATAAATATTATCATAGCAGGAATCTAAGAATGAAAATTAATACAAGGAGCGGTATCTAAATCCCAGTGAATTTTAAAGGAATTTTGTCTCTACTGATAATGCTTTTTCTGGTTTGAAGTTAAAGTCATTAGAATCCAATGGGTTCCAAATGGTTTTCATTCAAATTCATAAATTCAGCAAAGGTTATTTATATCTCAGCTTCAGGTTTATGCAAAAACATGGCTCAGGTTTGCTAAAAATTTACACACAGCAGATAAAGAGTCTCTCTGACCACTCCAGGTAACATTCATCTTAAAATAACTTTAGAACTGAGGCAACAAATAATGTCAGATATCTTGATGTAATTCGAAGCATTTTGAAATAGCAAATGAGATTAATTTCAGTTTATTATCCTTTCTCTACGTGATGAGCTGATCATCTACGTGCCTTTAACAGTTCCTATTGGATCCTAAAACAAACTTACTCCAAAGATAAAATACCTTATCATCTTAAAAACATCTGGAGTTGTTCCCTTGCCAGCTAAAAAGCAAGCCTCCAAAACCTATCTTATTCAGTTTGTACCGAATGCAGTGATGAACTTTATGATTAGAAAAGTTTTTGAGATTGGTGGCAGTGATACTGGAATACAGGAAGATGCATGTTCAGAAAAAAAGGTGACAACTAAATTACTTCCAAGTTTGTTTTATGCTACTCTAAGGGCACTAAGCAAAGGTATTTCAAGGACTGGTTTAGGTTTTCTTTAATCAAGATAATGAAACTTTATGTGTGAATGGGATAGAAACAGCATCCATCCAACTTCTAGGGAAATGAGTCAGATTTTTGAAGCAAGAAAGCAGCATTATGTATAAATAGTCTGTCTTTCAGCCATAAAATCATGCTGTTTAATTCCTGAATTAAACCTCTGAAACTTCTGGTTTGAGCTAGTGAATCTCTCTTGGAAATACAGTCAAATTCAGCTACTGGAAATAGGCACAACCTGAACTGAAATGTGTCAGTACACAGTTACCATTAAAACAAAATGCTACCTTCTTTCCAACCTGTCTTTTTCTTAGTTTAGTTGCCAATGATTTGATTTTAGCCAGGAAATATTTCTTTGTTTGATTGTAGAATTTTATGATGAGTTCCAATCTTTGGCCACATTTCTTTTTCATCTGCTCTGGATCACCTTTGTAACCCTCTTTTTTTTTTTTTTTTAAACTAAGTAAATTTAAGCTCCATAAGTCATTCACCATAAACATGTTTTCCTGTCTTCAAATCATTCTTCTGAAGGGAAGTGATGAATGAGAACACTGCTTTGTTTCCATAACCCTGACTACTGTGTCAGCCCTGGGGTTTTCTAAATAATTCCTGGCCTAGAAATTAATAATTGCCTAGAGGAGAAAATTACCTATAAATATCCAGTGAAGAACAGTCTGAGTTCAATATGTCACTGGTTACTTCCCCACCACACATTGTGTTTCTTGAGGCTTCATATAGAGCTGGATAAGACAGCACCGCACATTCTGAAGAGAGATAAGCAAGAAAGAGCAAGACTCCTTTCACTGGACTCCTTGCACTTCCGGACAGAGTCTGTTTCTTTTTTGTATTTTTTAGCAAGTTCATTAGGTAGTTGTCAGAAAACAGGTAGTATACCAGTGAATTTTCAGTGCTTAGAGTTTTCTTATGAACTACTAAATTCAAGAAATACAGCATGCTCTTCAAGTGTTGAATAATCTCTAAGTGACAAACATACATCAGTTATAATTCTATTCTAAGATGTTTGTTGTTGTAATGAAAGAAAATAACACAAAAACTTAAAAGATCAGAAAAGGTTCTTCCAACTATATCTATAAAAGTGATAAATATTAAGATATACTATACAATATGGAATTTATATAAGTTGAAGAACTCCTTGTTTAAATATTAAATACAGAAAATAATTTTAGCATAATTTTTCAAATCAAAATAGTGAAATGGAGCCTATTGAAGAAGCAGGTGGAAGAACTGTCGCCCTGAGATACGCATCGAAGAATGAACACACTCAAAATTGCTTCAAGGACTCTGCAAATGCCTACAAGCAAAACCTCTGGCAGCTTAATAGTGGGGAAAAAAAGATTTAGGTAGGAATCTGAGAATGCAGATTTTTTACTTTTAGCTTCTTTGAATATATCATGTATTGTCTGAGCATTGTTTTTAACTAAAAGACAGTGGTGAATTAGTTTGTGTAAAGAGTTGTTAACTGTGTCCGTGAGTTTAACTAAATGTGTGGGACCTGATGAGTCTGGAGATCTCAGTGGAGTGAAACTCTTTCCAACAGACCAAGTGGTCTCTTTAGACCCTTGGAGTACTCAGGGGCTCAAGTTGTGCTTCAGCTCAGGACAACCAAGGTATTGAGTAATTAGTGGCCTGTGTAGTATTGAATCATCATTGCATTGGCTTTTGCAGCATAAATGGTTGTCAATTTCTTTTTCATTCTCTAAGTTCCAGGTATTTTCTCACCACTAAAATACTCAGACTGAGTCATATTCCTAACTGGGCAGGATTCCCTGTGTTTTACTTGTGTTCTGGTTTTGGCTGGGATAGGGTTAATTTTCTTTGTAGAAGCTAGGATGGGTCAATGTTTTGGATTTGTGCTGAAAACAGTGTTGATAATGTGGAGATGTTTTTGTTATTGCTGAGCAGTGCTTACACACCGTCAAGGCCTTTTCTGCTTCTCCCTTCTCTTCTTTTTCTGCACTCCACCAGTGAGCAGGCTGGGGGTGCACAAGAAGTTGGGAGGGGACACAGCCGGGAGAGCCAACCCCAACTGACCAAGGGGATATTCCACACCATATGACATCATGCTCAGCATATAAAGCTGGGGGAAGAAGAAGGAAGGGGGGACGCTCGGAGTGATGGCATTTGTCTTCCCAAGTAACCGTTACACATGATGGAGCCCTGCTTTCCTGGGGATGGCTGAACATCTGCCTGCCCATGGGAAGTGGTGAATGAATTCCTTGTTTTGCTTTGCTTGCATGCACGGCTTTTGCTTTTCCTATCAAACTGTCTTTATCTCAACCCAGAAGTTTTCTCACTCTTATGCTTCCAGTTTTCTCCCCCATCCCACTGGTGGGGAGCAAGTGAGTGGCTGTGTGGTGCTTAGTTGCCTGCTGGGGTTAAACCATGACAACTCGCTAGTTTTTTTACTACTTCCTGTGTAAGTAGAGATTGACTATAAGGTTTTCCATACCATATCTAATAAGTTTCAACACTCTCAGTACTCATAGGAGTTCTCTTTTAAGTCACTCAGTATCTTATAGGAACCTGCCAACACACAGCATGTGATGTGGTATTTGTGCTGAAATAAGGTAGTGTGGAGGTATTCTAATCGGTGCTCTGCAGGTACTAGTGATGAAAGGTAACCACAGTGAAATAGTTGGACTAATGTGATAAACACGAAAGGAACATTACTACTGGCTCCAGTAAATGTAAATGAACTCTGGAATCTGTAGTTACTGATTTGTTTTTAATCAAAATAATGTGATTTGAGATACCTAATATTGTAAATATTTCCCAGAGAGCAGGTTTATTCTTAGTTATTTAAAGCACTGTTCAATAATGAGAGTTTTCTGTTCATATTTTTTCACAAAAAGGTATATCGATAGTAATACTAATTGTATTTTATGCTATTCCCATACCATAATCTCAAAGAATGGCCTTCAAGTTTCCGTCTAAGGATTGACTACTAGTAATGTGCACAGGCTTTTGCTCTGCCTGAGCTTGGTGTGGCTGAGCTGCCAATCACAGGCTTCCCATAAGTACCATGAAGCCACAACGAAGCGCAAGAAAATGTAAACACACACAGGAATGAAAAAAACTGCAGATCATGTATATGTCTAATTTATATTCTTCATCATCCTCTTCAGGGATCCTCCTGGACATAAACAAATTTTATCTATCATGTCAGCATCCTCTGTCTTCTAAGTCCATGATATCGGAACCCTACTTGTTCAAGAAAAAAATGCCATTAAAAGTTATATCTTAATTTTAATCAGTTCAGGTTTCTGTTTCTGATGAGATACTAATACAAGCTCACCAGTTATAAGTATGTATCAAAATTAGCATTAGGTGTGAGTCTTTCACATTCACAAGTATAGTGGCTAAAATCAAGAAATAAATGGGCTCTTCAGATCAAGATCTAACTATATTCTCTTCTAGCAACAGAAGCCGAATGTTGCTATTAGCAAAAGAAAGGGAACTGAACAACATTCCTTTCCTCCATCCATGATTTTCATATGCTGACTTTAGTCATGAAATCTGCCCAGAAAACCCCTACAAGTCCAAGACAGATGTGGAGGAATCCAGGGCAACTTTGTAGCTGTACTGACTGCCATACAGGAAACCTGGTTGGAAATCTTTTAACAGAAAAACTTTTTGCTGAAGAACACATATATCAAAATGCACTCTTGAAATTAATTGTATTAAAATGATTGAAATACAGGTTTCCTAATTATCCGGATGAAGTGTTTTGATTTTTTCAAACTGGAATTGTGTTTTGTAACTTATCAAAAAAAGTCCTTGTGCTGGTTTTGGCTGGAGATAGAGTTAATTTTCTTCGCTGTAGCTGGTATAGTGCTGATGGCACATTGATGTTTTAGTTGTTGTTAAGTAGCGGCTCAGTGCCGCTAAGTAGTGCCTACACTAGTTAGGGACTTCTCCAGCTTCCCATGCTCTGCCACGTGCACAGGAAGCCGGGAGGGGAGGGGCCACAGCCAAGTCAGCTGGCCCAAACTGGCCAATGGGCTATTCAATATCATATGACGTCATCATGAGTATATTAGCTGGGGGAGTTGGCCGGGAGGAGAGGGCTCGTGGCTCGGGGATTAGTGGCGTTGGTCAGCGTGTGGTGAGCGGTTGCATCACTTGTTTGTTTTGGTTGTTTACTCCGCCCCCTCCCGGGTTTTCGCGCCTCTCTCTCACCCCCCCCCCAGTTATTTTTCCTTTTCATTATATTGTTATTGTTGTTGTTATTATTGTTTTATTTTCATTGTTAAACTGTTCTTATCTTAACCCACAAGTTTTTACTCTTCTGATTCTCTTCCCAATCCCGCTGGTGGGGGAGTGAGCGAGTGGCTGTGTTGTGCTTAGTTGCTGTCTGGGGTTAAGCCACAGCAGTACTGGATATCAGTTTTTGGTGTTGATATGTAATGGACTTTTTGTCCCCTTTTTGTATAGTTTCATACTCTTCCAATACGAAGGAATGGTCTCTCTGGACTTCAGATTTTGATACAAAATTTCTTTCTAGCCAGACTATAGTACTGAGTATTATTCAATATATATGTATGGAATAGTGTGCTTTAAAGTAAGTTTGGACACACAAAAAAACTGATTACATTCCCTTAGCATGTTTTTGTTTGAGTCAGCTCTCACTGGCTTGTGAATATTCTTTGGAACCAGTGCCTCCCTATGGTACATGTTTCTTCTAGAAACACGACAGGTTTTTTGATTGTGTCACTAAGAGCAAAGAACGAACAGACAAAAGGAAGAAAGCTTCATTCCACTATGTCTGATTTGAAAAATACCCTTGCTGCCTTATATGGCTAACCAAAATCAAGGTGCTGGAAGCACTCTGGATATCAGAATTGTTTTCTCCAAACTTCATAATTGTCACCACTATTCTGATAACATGTCACAGCTTGAAAGCATAGATTGTGTACCAAATTTTCCTTGTGGTCAAAGAGTCTGAAAGCAGACACTGCAGCTTCTGTTGCAAGTATCTCTGCTCTGCAGGTAGCTCGGTTGTAGCTTTAATAACCATGAAATACAGGGCATCATGTTAGTGTAATTTTTTTCTTACTTTCCGGTTTTCTCTCGGGAAACTAGCACTTAGTCTACACAAGCTAGTTTCTGTGTCATGCCATTCATTCTTAATGTTCTTACCATACTTTTTGGTTTCTTTGATTGATTGATTGTTTTATCCAGACTTCTGAATTATTACTTTAAATTAATACGATCCTGGTGGAGAGGTCCATTCTGTTCCCCAGTGAAATTTCTGCTCTATCTCTGTTTCTTATGCTTCTCTTTGTCTTCATTCTCAGTAATTAATGCTTTTTGCCTAAACCAGTTTAATCAGATTTCTGTCACAATTTATCCCATCAGAGTAAACAACTACTACTGGCTTCCAGAGTTTAGATCATATTTTGCCCCTCATTGTTAAAGCACAGTCTGAGAAGGCATCCTTCTTTGGATGTCATGAAAGAAATATCTCACTGAATATTTTCATTAAAAACTAATTCAATCTAATATTAAAAATCCAAATGACAAAAATGGATATCTTCAAAATATGTGCCTTAGACTTAAGGACTCTCAGAAGTGTTGAAGAAATTATACCTAATTTATCCTAGAGTAATTATATAGATGAAGTGTTCATCGGCACCTCAATTGAGATGCTTAAAACAATTTTATACCTACATTTCTGTATGATTATGGTCATTATTATGTCATTCATTGACATGCAGGGCAAAGAAAATAGAGCAGAATTTGTCATTGCCCTCAATATCTGTTTTCATTTAAAAATTGAAGTATCACTAACTTTTCAATATAGACTTGTCTCTTAAAATGGAATTAGAGGTAGTAATACACAGAAGTTCATATAGCTTTTTTAACTAAGCTTAATCACTGAAGTTTTACCATCACTAATTATTAAAAGGCAGATCTTTTTAGGGTCTGTTTTGCTCAGAAAATGGATAATGGGATGCAGACCCTTTCCCGCTGAAATCGTTGGGTTTTATCTAGTCTAGGTTCTTACTTACCAAAATTTGTTCACCTGCTGATAGTTATTTAATTATTTTATTTAAAATCCAATGTAAGGCTCTTCTAGTCCAGTTCAGATGGTCATGTGTAGTTCTAAAGGAAAGGCCTTTTTCCAGTGTCTACTCTTCAAACAATACATGTACTTCATCTGCTGTGAGAAGAAAAAAGAGAATTAAGAGATTGACAGTAACTTTCTAGTTAGTTTTGATACTTGTGTGAAAATAGTTTTTGAAATAGATAAAATACATTCATCTGGATTCCAGCAACAAGTGGTGAAAATGGCTCTCCCTTGCTTTGGTACTTGTAACCATACTAATATGACCAAAGTGGGCATGGGCTGGCTGAGATTAACTTGTTTAAATGGCCTGGCAGAAACCAAATCAGAGTAAGATACTGTTGAGGAAGGCACTTTGAAGAGTTTGCAGCTGAAACGCAGTTTTCTTTGAGTATTCACAGTTGCTCAGTTACACCATACCTTAAGAACTTAATGCACTATTGCAAAGTGCTAAGCTGTTTATGGAAATGGCGTGCAGTGTGAGGGCTAGAGGAAATGTCTACTGAAAACATTAAAGTATGGCTCTTTGAGATTCCCTCTAAGTGAAGCTTCCACGGAGAGGAAAACTATGGAACATCTCCTAGCACACTGAATTGTTTATGCACATCTCTCCAGCAAGACAACATCAGTACTGGAATCTAAAGACTCCCGTTGTTCAGGGAAGGGTTACATGTTACAAAGCTGACAAGAATTTCTTTTTTGCTGGAACATGAACCAGCAGAAATGTGTTCTTTCACTGGTTTTATAAGTATTTCTTCAGTCTTAATGTATTTTTTTATAATAGTCAACCCTCGTACAATGATGATAAAATCTTCATTTATATCTAGTGTGGCAGAGGAAAAATTTTTGTGATAGTCTATAAACCCCATATTTTTATGAACTAATAACTGAAATGTAAGCATAACCAGAACGTAACATTCATGAGGATTATACATACAGTCCTCTAGGACTTAGTGGCCAAAGGAACTTATTTTTTGAATTATCTTGGAGTAAAACATAAGGTAACACAATCATAGAGAGACAGTGACTTCTGTCTCAGTGCCCTCCCTGCCCTTCCTCCAAGGCCTTCAAATTTTCTAATTAGCAAAAGTATTGATAGAGTAGATCTGTGAAAGATTTTCTCTCTTTCTGTGAAATGGAGATCTTGAGGTTTTTCCCACTGTACATACACAAAAAAAATGATTTAACCATCAAAATATATAAGAAGAAAGTGCATTTTCCAGAACAGCCAGGAATGGATTGATTAGGGCATTCACTAGTGATGTGAGAATTCTGAATTATATAAGAAATAATTTAGAGAATCAAGCTGGCTCCTCTGTCTCTCCGACTCCAAATCCCAAACTGGAGCTGAAAGGCCTTTATTGAAGGATTCATTAAAACTTGTGCACCATTGAAAAGTTTGTTTTAATGAATTAATGTTTTTGGAAAATAATATTTCACTAAAAGGTTACAAAGCCAGCTTTCAGACTTTCTCTTATTCTTTCCAGGCAGCTACAAAAGAAGATCAACATTTCAATATTTCTGATTAACTTTAAAGATGACTGAAATTTAGAATAAAATGTCATTCTCTAATATATCCATAGTGGTGGTAGAACAAGCAGAAATGTTAAAATTGGAAAAATATTAAGCAAATAGTTGATTGAAGATAGTCTGGCCAACAATTTCCATGTTTCCAGTCACAACTGAATACCAGTTCCAAGAGAAATCGGAAACAGTTCCCTGGGGTGAAATGCTGTAGATGAAGAATTTGGAGGAGTGCTTGAGAATTTGGAAAACTCTTCTTCCTCAATTCATTCCTTCTCAATGCATATGGCCTAAAGTCTCACTGCATGCAAGCTTCCTTCCTGCCTGTACCTGGCCAAGGACTTTGACAACATCCTGCTCTTCAGTGCTGTCCTGTTACTTGATGCGTTCTCTCACTGCTGATTTTGTATAGGAATAGTTGTATCAGATCAAGCCATAGTTCAATCTTACCTTCATTCTTGGCTCTAGCAGTGGCCAAATCCTGGTGTTTCAGACAGTCAATTCCCACTGAAAATATTCTTGCCTATTTTATGGCACTATATATGAAAGAAAGATTACTTGGGATTAATTTTGATCTCTTCAGCACCTGTGGCAATCGGCTTACGTCTGATGAATATCAGTACACCAAACAGTGAATAAACTGTGCGTGTTCATAGTTTGTCATTCTTCTCTATTATCTTCCATTGATTTCATTCTTCTTCTAGAATAAGTAAATATATATGTAATATATTAAATTAGATAGAAGGTGTATAGGATTTAACAAGTGCCCTCCCTTCCCAGCCTCACCTGCACTGCATTTTTCTTTATCGTTATTTTGAACTTCCAGTGCTTTGAGGCTTTAACATCTGTGCTGTGGAACACAAATTCTGGTGCTTAACAAATAGCAATGTAACATTGTCTCAGGCTGGTCTTTAAATATATAATCCTGAGTGGTAGAGGCTGAAATTAAACTGCATGATGATTTCCTGTTTCTGGTTTTAAGTAGACTCCCTTTTACTTTTTATGAAACCCACTTAGTTCTCTTGTTATGGGACAGGATGCCAAAATGAGGTAATACTTTGTAAACCAGTTATTCATTCAGACATACCAGCTAACAAGCCTGGAATTTTTCCAGAGCATAAAATTTGACATACCCCTAGGAAAAGGTCACATACAGTGAACTGTTCAGGCAGAGGGGGAAAAAAAATCCAGAAAAATCAAACCAAAACATTCTAATACTTCTAAAATTGTTCTTTCAATTTTTCATGTTGATCAATAAGGGAAATAAGGGCTATTAAAAAAAATATGTAGGTACCTATATGCTAGCTGAAATCATTACTTTTAGGCTCTTAATTGCCCTATTTGCCCACTACAGCTGGAATGAATAAATCATCCAGAAAACTTGTGTAAATCACAGTACATTTTGTAGTTATGCTGCTTAGTTCACCTTAAGATACAGAAAAACTGAGTCCAAATGTCCTCTTTCTGATTTATAGTATGGATGTCAGGTATATCCATGAGATACTCCGATTTCCACCGTGTTCGGTCTTTCTGATGAATCAGTTTTGTTTTGGAATAAATTGGGCCAAACTGAAAACTACTTATCTTTTTAATAACATATTTTAAGTATGTTTCATGTGTCAGATGGTGCTGTCCATCTCTAGATCTCATATTGGTATAATTCCATCACATTGCGGAAGTTGACTTATTCACAGTTCATTGCTTAATTATAGTGCATTCAAGCCTTGTTAACATTCAAAGTACTCCCAACCTCCAGCTTTTAATTCTGTAGATGCTTGCCTGGCAGGCTGAGATGCAGCCTTCTCTAAAATGAAATATAAATATTGTCTAGCATTATTCTGCTGCTACAATTTGGAAACAGCAGGTTTAAAGAACTCTGAAAGACATTGCTGACAGTGCTGTCTAACCACACTTGGTGTACTGTCAGGAATTCTGGTTCCAATTTGCTTGTTTCTAATTGGAGAAGAAACTCAAGAATGGGCAGGACCTCTGCCTCAAGATGTGCAAATTAATGCAGATGTTAGTAATACACTCATTTATAATCAGTCAGCCTTAGTCAGTGTAACCTAACAAACAAGAGGAGCTGGAAGCCGTTGTGCAGCAGGAAAACTATGATATAGTTGCCATCACAGAAACATGGTAGGATGACCAGCACAACTGGAGTGCTGCAATGGATGGCTATAAACTCTTCAGAAGGGATAGGCAAGGAAGGAGGTGGTGGGGTAGCTCTGTATGTTAGGGAGTGTTTTGATTGTCTAGAGCTTAATGATGGTGACGACAGGGTTGCATGTTTATGGGTAAGAATCAGAGGGAAGGCCAAGAAGGCAGATATCATGGTGGGAGTCTGTTACAGATCACCCAACCAAGATGAAGAGCCAGACAAAATATTCTGTAAGCAACTGGGAGAAGCCCAGCCCTTGTTCCCATGGGGGATTTCAACTTACCAGATGCCTGCTGGAAATACAATAGAGCAGAGAGGAAACAGTCTGGGAGGTTCCTAGAGTGTGTGGAAGATAACTTCCTGACTCAGCTGGTGAGTGAGCCCCGCTGGACCTGTTGTTTGTGGACAGAGAAGGACTTGTGGGTGATGTGATGGTTGGAGGCCATCTTGGGCATAGTGATTAAGAAATGATAGAGTTTTCAGTTCTTTGAGAAGTAAGGAGGTGGGGTCAGCAGAACTGCTAGCTTGCACTTGTGGAGGTTAGACTTTGTCCTGTTTAGGAGACTGGTTGACAGTCCCTTGGGAGGCAGTCCTGAAGGGCACAGGAGTCCAGGAAGGCTGGGCATTCTTCAAGAGGAAATCTTAAAGGCACAGGAGCAGGCTGTCCCCATGTGCATGGCTGAACAGAGAGCTGTGGCTGGAACTCAGGAAAAAAAGGAGAGTTTGTGACCTTTGGAAGAAGGGGCAGGCAACTCAGGAGGACTACAAATATGTTGTGAGGTCATGCAGTGAGAAAATTGAAAGGGCCAAAGCCCAACTAGAACTTAATCTGGCTACTGCCATAAAAGTTGATAAAAAATGTTTCTATAAATACATTGGCAACAAAAGGAGGGCTAAGGAGAATCTCCATTTTCTTTTGGATGTGGGGGGAACCATAGTGATGAAGGATGAGGAAAAGGCTGAGGTACTTAATGCCTTCTTTGCCTCAGACTTTAATAGTAAGACCAGTTGTTCTCAGAGTACCCAGCCCCCTGAGCTGGAAGGCAGGGACAGGGAGCAGAATGGAGCCCCCATAATCCAAGGGGAAATGGTTAACAACCTGCTACACCACTTAGACACACACAAGTCTATGGTGCTGGATGGGATCCACCCAAGGGTACTGAGGGAGCTGGCAGAAGTACTTGCTGAGCCACTTTTGATCATTTATCAACAGTCCTGGCTAACCTGGGAGGTCCCAGTTAACTGGAGGTTAGCAAATGTGACGCCCATCTACAAGAAGGGCCGGAAGGAGGTTCCAGGGATCTTCAGGCCTGTCAGTCTGACCTCAGTGCCAGGGAAGGTTATGGAGCAGATCATCCTGACTGCCATCATGCAGCACATAAAGGACAACCAGTGGATCGGGCTCAGCCAGCATGGCTTCATGAAAGGCAGGTCCTGCTTGACTAACCTGATCTCCTTCTATGACCAGGTGACCCACTTAGTGGATGAGAGAAAGGCTGTTGATGTTGTCTACCTGGATTTCAGTAAAACCTTTGACACTTTCCCACAACATTCTCCTGGAGAAACTGGCTGCTCATGGCTTGGATGGGCATAATCTTCGCTGGGTAAAACACTGGCTGGATGACCAAGCCCAGAGAGTCGTGGTGAATGGAGTTAAATCTGGTTGGTGGCCAGTCACAAATGGTGTTCCCCAGGGCTTGGTATTGGGGCCAGTTCTGTTTAATATCTTTACCAATGATCTGGACGAGGGGATTGAATGCACCCTCAGTAAGCTTGCAGATGACACCAAACTGGGTGGGAGTGTTGATCTGCTTGAGGGTAGGAAGGCGTTGCAAAGGGATCTGGAAAGGCTGGATTGATGGGCCAAGGCCAACTGTATGAGGTTCAACAAGGCCAAGTGCTGGGTCCTGCAGTCACAAAAATCCCATGCAACACTACAGGCTTGGGGAAGAATGGCTGGAAAGCTGCCCAGTGGAAAAGGACCTGGGGGTGCTAGTTGACAGCTGGCTGAACATGAGCCAGCAGTGTGCCCAGGTGGCCAAGAAGGCCAACAGCATCCTGGCTTGTATCAGGAATAGTGTGGCCAGCAGGAGTAGGGCAATGATCATGCCCCTGTACTCGGCGCTGGTGAGGCTGCACCTCCAAAAACTGTGTTCAGTTTTGGGCCCCTCAGTACAAGAAGGACATTGAGGTGCTGGAGCGTGTCCAGAGAAGGGCAATGAAGCTGGTGAAGGGTCTGGAGAACAAGTCTGATGAGGAGCAGCTGAGGGAGGTGGGGGTGTTTAGTCTGGAGAAGAGGAGGCTGAGGGGAGACCTTATTGCTCTCTACAGATACCTGAAATGAGATTGTAGCGAGGTGGGTGTTGGTCTCTTTTCCCAGGTTACTAGTGATAGGACAAGAGGAAATGGCCTCAAGCTGTGCTGGGGAGGTTTAGATTGAATATTAGGAGAAATTTCTTCACCAAAAGGGTTGTCAAGCACTGGAACAGGCTGCCCAGGGAAGTGGTTGAGTCACCATCCCTGGAAGTATTTAGAAGACATGTAGATGTGGCACTTAGGGACATGGTTTAGTGGTGGACTTGGCAGTGTTGGGTTAATGGTTGGACTTGATCTTAAAGGTCTTTTCCAACCTAAACAGTTCTATGATTCTAATCCGTGGCACTGCAGATTTGCACTACAACCTACACACAATACTGGCTTCTCATTCCATTCACCCCTGCTGATTCACCATACAAACATATTTAACCCTATTGCTAGCAGTTCATGGTATAAAATAACTAACTATTCATTTGGACTTCAGTTTTGGGCTGCCTAGGCTGCATAGCTAGCAACAAATCCTTAAACAAGCACAAGGCTGGGGAATATAGTATGTGTGTAGAGCAACAGAGAGTTTGGCATAGATAAGTGTGCATGGTGGGGGAGGGGGAAGATAGCCAAAATGACCATTTCCCAGTATTTCCCATAAAGCCCTGCAAAACCAGAAGCTGACTCTGCTCTTTCCTCCTGTTTCAAGGACTTTTTTAGCTCCCCACTTCTCACATTGCTTCAGTGATTCCTCCCTCTCTCTTTCTCTCAACCTGTAATATTTGAAGCTCACCCTTTAGACCTGTCCCTCTCTTTAATAATTCCATTACAAACTGTAGTTGTGACACAGACTGTCAGATTAGCTCCCATTCTGGGCTGCTAAACAAACACCACCAACATTAATTTCTCTGTGAGAAAACAGTCTAAGCACAGAGACAAGAAAATAGTGGGCATAAAGCTATTTGCCTGCTGCATGTGAATTCACACGATATAGAGGGATGATGTTGATAGCACATAAGGGCAACACTTCATTTACTGCATCAGTGCCTCAAATGCACATGACCTACAGCTTTGCCCACACAAAGATGTTTAAGATTTTTAATAGGGTTGACTTGCGCTATGTAGTTGGTTCTAGGCTATATTAACCTTATTTTTTTTTAACAATGTATTCATGCCTATGTGCTTCACATCTCTTATCAGCTCACTTAAAGAAAGAAGAGCTGGAGAAAACCTCCAGTTACATAGTCTACTAATACGAGCTTGCAGATAATTGGAGAACAGTGATGGTGCCATTGCATTTCAGTTCCTTGCTTTAAATGTAACTTTTGCGGACCCCATGAATGATGGCAAGAGAAACTCTCCCTTTCCCCATCTCATGAGCTGACAATGGACATGAGCCAGCAATGTGCACTCAGCCCAGAAAGCCAACCGTATGCTGGGCTGCATCAAAAGAAGCGTGGCCAGCAGGTTGAGGGAGGTGATTCTGCCCCTCTACTCTGCTCTGGTGAGACCCCACCTGGAGCACTGCATCCAGCTCTAGAGCCCTCAGCACAGGAAAGACATGGACCTGTTGGAGCAGGTCCAGAGGAGGCCACAAAAATGATCCGAGGGCTGGAACAGCTCTCCCATGAGCAAAAGCTGAGAGAGTTGTTCAGCCTGAAGAAGAGAAGGCTCCAGGGAGACCTTATTGCTGCCTTTCAGTACCTAAAGGGGGCTTATAAGATGAGGATAAACTTTTTAGTAGGGCCTGTTGCAACAGGACAAGGAGCAATGGTTTTAAAGTAAAAAAAGGTAGATTTAGACTAAATATAAGGAAGAACTTTTTTACAATGAGGGTGTTGAAACACTGGAACAGGTTGCCCAGAGAGGTGGTAGATACCCCATCCCTGGAAACATCCAAGGTCAGGTTGGAGGGAGCTCTGAGCAACCTGATCTAGTTGAAGATGTCCCTGCTCACTGCAGGGGGGTTGGACTGGATGACCTCTAAAGGTCCCTTCCAACCCCAAATATTCTATGATTCTATGGTCACATTTTGGAGGGGAAATTGCTCATCTAGGCCAAAAGGAAATTGGGCTTTAAACTGAACAGGATGTGTCTTATGGTGTGTTCTAATTTTGTTCTCTTTTTGTGTCCTGAACAGCTAGGTCTAGTCTTAGAAACTTTTACCTCCTTTTCATGCATCATTCTCTCATTCTGTAGAAGTCTTTTTCAGCATCTGTTTTGCCTAATTTTACCGTATATGTGAAATATCTAATTGTTTTCTAAAAAACAATTCCATGAGAGCTTAAAGCTGCTGTTTTAATTGGGAATATTAAAAGGACAGTTGGAATTGAAATTGGAAAAGCTCTTTCCAGAAAAAATTAAACTTATTCCAAGTTCTGGCAACTCCTTTGTATTTTAGACTATCTCAAATAAAAGGTGTTTGCACGATAAACTGACTAGCATGTAGGAGAGAGAATTCCATGAAATAAATAAGGAGGAATTCAGGGAGTGTTTTCAGTGTGCTTTTCTATAACTGCATTGGTTTTAGATATTCTAAATTCCTAATTTATAATTTGCACACATGTAGGGGCCTAATGATGCATTTACATCCTGACTGAAATCTTCCTTACTGGACTTTTTCTCCAAAGCAAGGCTCAGGACTGGAAGACTAGAAGTTGAAGCACCCTGGCAGACTGTATGTCAGAAAAGACACCGTGTTATTTTCATTTTTAGCCAGGGGCTTTTGTCTACTTTATGGTAAGAGCTCCGCAGAGAGTTATGTGCTGATTCTTCTTTTCCATAAGGGAAAAAAGAGATTCTTGAATATAGTGTGCAGAATTTAATCCTAGTTTAGGGTATTATTGTTCTGTTAATGGACCCTTCCTCCATATACAAAGCACCATTTTACTGTGCGTTTTGCTGACAGACTAAGCCTGCCGTAGGTACTCTGAGTCATCTCCCTGGAGTGATGGCTGTGCACCCGTGTAAAGGCTGCAGACTTTGCACTGGGTTTTAACTCACCAGAGCTGTATTTCCTTGAAAGAATGCACTGGCCAGCAAAACCTCTGTCAGTGGGGAGAGAGGTGTGGTCCCCAAGGTAAACAGTTCAAAGTGAGGCATTTAGAGAAAGCGCTGTGTGATTGTGGGGAGGAGATGATAATGGGGTGGACTGTAAGCACCCTGCAGGACTCCGCATAATGTTCTCTTTGTTTACTAAGCCATTAAACTGGAGCTGATTTTACTATCATAATTTTTTTCCACTGGCATATGGAGAAGTTTTACGGCTTTCAATAAAGCCTTCTCTCTACTCAGAATCCTGTTTGATTTTTACTATAGCATCTTCTAGTGAGATTTATGTTCTTGTTTTGCTTAAGATTCACATTTTAATGTAGCCATAAAAACAAGTTAGATTTGCTTGTTTGAGGGAATCTTATTTAGTTAATTATCAGACATCACATGGCAAATAATTTAATTTGGATTCTATTATACAATGATTGTTATTTATTTTCTTAAGTTACTTCACAATGGGGAGAAGGAACAGATAAACCAGAATGCAGTAGGAATCCTTGAATAAGAAGGGAACCTATTTCGGTAATGGGGATGTTCCTTTGGACAAAGTAAGGACCCTCTCTCAAAATGACTACTCAAATCTGGAATTAATACTGCCATCCCAGACCTTTTTAAAGTTAAGTTTGTGTTCTCTCTATTTTTTAAATTTAATTTTGTTCCTCTCACCAATAGGATAATGTGTGGTGTTCTTATGGCACTATGGATATTAAAGCTTTGGTCATCCTAGAGATTTCCTTCCAAGATAGTGTTTGATTGTGTGAGGTTTCCTCACAGACTAGCTTTGAGGTTCCTAACTGTCTAAAAGATTGGACTAAACCGATGATGATTTAAAAAAAAAAGTATCCCTCCTAATGGAACAGAAAATATTTTTGGGTGGTCTTAGTGACTTATATTCTTAGTCCTAGATTCACTAAATGAGTCCTAAAGTCAATAAAGCCAAAGCAGGAGCTTCACACTGGAAAAAAAAATATTTTCTGTTCCATTCTACCATAAAGCAAGTGACAATGTATATTTTCATCAACAGTAAATATAGCCTATATCTGCCATTCTCACTGAAAGAGTTTTAACAAGTTATAAAGTTCAAGAGGCAATATAAGCTGATCTACCATTATCCTTCTCACTCGGTGGTCAGCACAGAGTTATTCTCTGAAATAAGAATCTCCTATTATGAAAGTGCCTTGAGACTTTGGTATTCCGCAGCCAGAGACTGCTTCATTTGTTCACTAGAAATGTCACTGGATTTTTTTTTATTACTTGGGTGATCTTTGAGGATGCTTTCATAGGATAATACTCTTTTATGTTAACCAAAGGAGGCCTTGGAGAGAAGTCTTGCATCCAAGATAATAATGAGTCAAAAACCAGATGGGAGAAGATCAGGGTTTTGCTCACCAAATAGATGCAGACTGAAGTCAATGAAGAATTTTCTTTCCACAAAGTGCAATGGTGATGGCTGAAGTTTGTCACCTTTTTATTGATCTTCCTGTTAAAATTCAAAGACCTTGTTTATAAATACTCAATTTATACATTTGTTCATTCCTGGAAGAAATGTAACATTTCTGTGGGCATTTAGCTGTCTTTTTTTAATTATTAATGGCATTCCAGCCTTTGACTCCAGATAACCTGCTGTGTTACTGGCAGCAGAGAAGGTCCAAGCTAGAAAACAGACTTCCTTGATCTGAGTCCATTTTCAGCACAGTTGCAAATATATCTGTGCAAAGTTTGTTTTAAAAGAAAAACACAATTGTATTTCATTTATGTCCAACTTTGAATATATTATTATTTATAATTACTTTCTAAAAATTAAATTGAATTTAATTTCAAAGCAAAATATTGATTTTAAAATAAGTTTGCAATTGACTGGAATTCCAGTTATTAGAAATTTTTTTAAATGCCTCCCCATTCCACTAATTTCAAACAATTTCACAAAATGGACATTATTTATTAAATGTCAGTTGACCCAAATCTACTTGTTTTGGGTATAAAAAAATATTTGGTCTAAAAGTTTCACCTTGCTCTATTGCTGAACTGTAAGTATAAGTTTCATCTTCCTTAAAAAGTGGTGACAGTAATATTGTACCCTTATGAGAAATTACTTCATTAGTGCCTTCCAATTACTGAGGTTGCTGAATGGAAAATTCTATAAGTGCAGTATCATGCTGAATAGAAAGTGGAATAGTAGACTAGAATTCATCATTGATCCAATCTGATCTATCATCCTCTGACCTGTGTCATAGTGTCCCCATGGACACCAAATGATCCCAAATAATAAACTGTAGAACACATCAAATTGCAACAGCTGGTGACTGCCAAATGCCCTGATGAATGTGCTTTGGCAACTTGCTGTTAGCACCTCTTTTTATAAGCAGCACAATGGCCAACTATAATCCCGATCATTCCCAGAACACTGGCTTATTATGGTCCTCTCTTCACTATAAAATTTGTAGTCCACATATTTCACCTTGCTCAAGATCTTTAGAAGTAGCAGGAAGATGTAGAAGAAAATTTCTCCCATAAAGATTAGACCAGAATCACAGCTGCAGCTCTTAAGTATTTGTTAAATGCGTACAAAGCTCTTGAAGTGATGCTAGCAGGTGATGAAGTTCTGGTCCAGGTATAGTTATAATCCATTATACAAATGGACAAACTAAGTGTACAGAGTGAAGTGATTTACCTAATTCGCTCAAGAAGTCAGAGGGAGGACTCTTATTAAAACATGATATTCATGATTCTTAATACCCAGCTCATACTGTATTCTGCAGTATGCTTCGTTAGAAATAGGTGCCTAGAGCAGATGAGGAAAATGACAAATTGGAGAGGGCATGCACAATGAAGTGGAGTACTTTTAAGGCAGTTATATGAAAAGTATCTGTACAAAAATATTCTTTTTTTCACTTCTGTCTCGATTGTGTGTTCTTGTCACTGTATTTAGAATTTAAAATTGTTATAATGTCTAGAGGCCTCAGTCATCTAGATGGGCTAGACATTAAAAATGTTCGGTTTGGTTTTTTATTTTGTTTTGGTTTCTTTTTTTTTTAAATGACTGTGCCTGATCCAAAAAGTTTTAGGCCCAATTCTCAAAAGTAGTTAGTGTCTCACTTCTCTTGAAATCAGAGTTAGATGTCTGCAGGCCAGATGGAGAAGAAGAGCTGTAGAGTCCAGAGAAGAAGGCATAATAAAATAACTGGGCAAGCATAAGTTAAGTGTAGGAAAAGCTTTTTACCTTTCTTTCTTGTTCTTAAATTTCCTTAAGAATTTAGTTTAGCTGATTCTGTGTCACTTTGGTCTCCTGTAGTGGTAACTGCAGTGCTGACTTAAGCTGTCCGTACGTGATATTAAGAGCTAGCTTTCGTGACTTTTTGCTGACTTACACAAACTGGCAAAATTTATAATAGCACCACAGCTACTCAGAAAATTAGCAGTCAATGAATATTTACTGGAACTGAAATGTTGTCTACCAGAGAAAAATAATGCCCTCTGGCTTCTGTCTGGTAGTGTATCAGAAACCACTGGAGTCAGTTGATTCTGGTTTTTGTCATGTGGCTGGGTATTGTCTTAGAACTCTGATCCACGACATGGGTTCAATGTATAACATATCTGCTTATTGATAGCAGTCCTTTATTTTACACATTTGTTACTTGGCACACAAGGAAAATGAAAATGTTCATTAATAATGCTTCCTGAATCCCTTCCTCCTCAAAAGAGATTCACAAAGACCTGAAGGAAGATGAAAAAATATTTCCAGACATGCCTCAAAAGTTGTGATATGAAAGAGAAACTGGAGAAGAAGAAATCAGCAATACCCATATATATAGTAGGCTCAGCAGGTTTCCCAACTTAATAATATCATAAATGTAACAGACCACAAATTATTAAATGAGAGGTAAAATTTAAAAAAATATCTTAAGTCCCATTTTCAAATGAGACTTGGATATTGAGATTACCAAATGCCATGGAAAACCAAAATGCTTCAAGTCACATTGGAAAATAAAACTTAGGCTACTGATTTACAAGGACACTTCAAAATATTTTTAAATTGTAGTCTTTTAGTGGGTTTTTTGAGAACACAGAGATCCAGACATGACTGTCAATTTGGAAAAGCACAGCCTTTTTACATTAAATATGTATTAGATGAGATGTTTGGTCTTTATTTATACACTACTGATTTAGCTTATCCTATATGTTGAACTGAACAATTAACACATGAAGTAATTAATGACAATACTATATGCAGTGTAATTAATAGCTAAGTCAAAGCAAGGTTACGGCTAGAAAGGATTTGTCTCTGCAAGCTGTGAGTTCTTGCAAGATTAGTATGAACTGTATTTCCCAAACAGGTGCAGTAACAAGCTGTAAGTGACCTGATGTATGCCACCACTAAAATGCATACCTAGGCATGAGTTTGATTCTAAGTTTAAGAAGTTAATGGGTGTATATCCATTGACTTAATCAGAAACTGGACCTGTTCCAAAGACAGAATGCAGAATAAAAAAAAAGTCAGAGAACAAATTTGTCTGCAATGATTGTGTAAATCTATTGTGGGACACACTGAAGAGGAACCCTGTGCTAGAAGTACGTGTTCTTGTTTTCAATAAACTAGATAATTTAAGAGGGTTTTTTTCCTAGCACAACTTCCCTTCCTCTTTCTCCCATCTTCTTCCCACTCTTACATCCACACAGAGTAATTGTTCTCCATTTTCCAAACTTGCTTTTACACTTGCAAAATGGTCTAGTGAATTCAGCAATGACTGTGAGGGAAAAGTCTATTGTTTCAAGCTTTGATGAAAATTACATTATCATCTGTGCATAGAAGCTTATATATATTCAGTATGAATTAGGCACCTGGGCACATTAGAACAGGAATGTTCAATCCATGGTCTACCAGAAAAATTGCTTTGGCCTGTAGCTCAGTCTTAGCAATGCTTATCCTAGAGTCGCAGGACCCTAAAAATGATGGTGCCTGAACACAGGCTGCTCCTGCCAGAATGAGTTGACTGTACTGCCCCTGTGCAGGCGATGTTGTCCTTGGTGTGGAGTACATGCAGCAGATAGTCCTCCCCTGGCACTAGGATAAGCTGTATAGTTCACCTGCCTAGAATGACTACCCACTGTCCTTTTCAGTGTTGGCCCTGCATATTCTTCTTGGGTCTGGCATGTGATACAGTCCATTTATCACTTCTGAGTTGCTTAATGGCAGACATAAATATCAACCCAAACCTTTTTGCCCTTTATGATTGTTGTGGTTTAACCCCAGCCAGCAACTAAGCACAGCACAGCTGCTCACTCGCTCCCCCCCGAGGTGGGATGGGGGAGAGAATTGAAAGTGTAAAAGTGAGAAAACTTGTGGGTTGAGACAAAAACAATAATAACAATAATAATAACTTAATTTGTAAGGAAAAGGAAAAATCAACAGAGAGAGAAAAATAAAACCCAAGAAAGACAAGTGTTCCAAATGAAAACAATTGCACACCACCAACTGACCGATGCCCAGCCTGTCTCTGAGCAGTGGGGCGATATGAGAAGCAGAAAAGGCCTTGACTCTGTGTAAGCACTGCTCAGCAGTAACTAAAACATCCCTCTATTATCAGCACTGTATCCAGCACACATCCAAAACGTAGCCCCATACTAGCTAATATGAAGAAAATTAACTCTATCCTAGCCAAAACCAGCACTATGGTGAACATGGTTTCTGTCATGATTTAAGTTCGGTAAACATACTTTTTCTTCTTTCACTGCCAGCTACTAAAGTGCTGACAGCATTGAGCCAAAGAATATATTACTCTTTGTATTTACTCATATTTGCCACAAAAAAATTTTTAGATGTTCAAAGAGTATGTGCTTTTTGAATCAATAAGGCTTCTGAAACACACCAGTTATTCCAGTACAAGGAAAGAACCTGAGTCTGTTCAGGGCTTTATTTTTGTTTATTATTTGCATGTAAATTGTTTATTTATTAAAAACACCATATGATATTCACAGTGAGTCATCATGTTGGGCATATAGATTTGAATTTCTCTCCTTCCATCACTAAAATCGAACGTTCTTTTCTTAGGAGTAAGAACAAAGAATATTTACAGTATTTAAGCAGACCAATTCCAGTAATGAATGACATTTTGTCAAAAGGGGGGCAAGATGAACTGGGAATAAAGGAAGTGATATTTTAAGTGATATAGCATAAGTCCTTTACATTTTGGCTTAAAGGTCCTATATGAATAATGACAGAATGGAATAAATGTCACCGTCCTTTGTTAGAGGTGATTCATGTCTTATGAAGAATGTGTATTGCATTGTAATACACTGTTAAAGACTGGACTTTTCCAAAGTAAGATTTTTGTTGTTTTGCATAGAAGCTAGCTTTTTCTTAATTCCTGATACATCATTTACTTCTCCTCAGACTGAAGTCATGGATTTTATTCAGTCAAGTAAAAAAAGCCGATAATAATGTGTTATTAGTTTTATATGGTGATAATGAAAAAATAAGAATATACAGAAAGGTCTCAAAAGCAGTGTTAATAGGGTTATTTTGTTCTTCCTGAATATTTTATTGTTTTTATTTTCAACAGCAGGTGGCCGAGGTATAAAATCCACTGAAAGGATTCATTAGAAGAGTAACTGTTCATGTGGAATAGCATTTAGAATCTGCAATTCCTAAAGTTATCCTTACTTTAGGGGCAAAGTTTGTTTATATTTTATTGCTTTGTTTATTTGGCTGTTTACAATCAAAGTGCTGTCACTGCTCAGAAACTGAGCTGGCTTAGCTGTGACTGGTCAGATACGTCACATAGCACACTCAGATTCTCATGACTGCCATCAGGATAAGCTTTGATGCACAGATCTGTGTAAAGCAGATGGATTTTAAGGGCCTTAATTAATTAAAAGCAATTAAGCTTCTTTTTAGAGGGAGACAAGTGTAAATAATAAAACCTTTGGCACAGTACCAAGGGATATATGGTCAAAAGTAAAGCAACTTTGCCAGGTATTCTACTATCACAGGATGAGGAGGTTGTTGAATATGCAGGGGCAGGAAGAGGGAAAAAAAGGAAGATGGCAAGCAGGAGAAGTAGCAGTGAGTGTAATTCTTGAGTAGGAGAAGAGAGGCAGAGCTTCTTACAACACAGAAACTGTCAGAGGGATAAACTTGGAAATTGATTCATGACACTGTGATCAGGATGGTGATGTTCATTACTTCTCCATTCAGAGTTGCAAGATTTTCTCACTTTCTTTCTTTGAAAATAAAAAAATGGCATGAGAACCACCTGTCTTGTTTCATCTCTTCCTGGGAAGCTGGGAATTAACTCTAAGGAGTCTTGCAAAGAGAAAGAAGAAGTTGCAAAGCGAAATGTCTGCACTGTATAGACAGGAGCTGATGAGGTGCCTCTCCATTTGCTGATATCCCTCCTGCTTCTGAAAGCAACACCTCTTGCTGTTTCCTGCAAACTTTTGTCATAACAGCTCCTGTCGTAACAGGTGTGGTGTTCATATTTTGACTCTAGGCCCTTGTGCAGTGGGAGAGTAATGGTATACTACAGAAGCATGCCCTGTCTCCCTCATCCTCTGTCTATGGGGCACTGTATAATAACCTCCTTATTTCACCCTTTCCTTCCTCAGGAAAAACAGGGTCCCTTGCAGCACTTTTACCTGTCTCCTAAAATTTGGAATCATGTAGCACGGGCTCCCAAATAAATGGGTTTTCAACATTGTTCAATGCCATCATCTGCATCTACATTTTGTTAGGTGACTGGAATTTATCCTTAGGACACAAAACACAACTTTGAGATGGACATCCATTTCTATAACAATTTATGAACAATCATTAGCTAGGTGAAGATGCTGGTTTGAGAAGTGTCCCTTTATATCTGTTTGGACTTTAAAGATGTCAGTCTGGAAGATAAAGTCTGTCTTCTTTTGCTTCGGCTACTTTGATTCTTTGGGTACTGATAACTAATAAAATAAGTTAGAATATTTTGTAGAGGTGGCTGTTTAACACAGCAAAGATCTGACTACATCTTTTGTTGTTTAGGAATTCACACATCCAGGCATGCAAACACACAACAGTACCAAGGGAAAATTAAATTTAAATATTTCACCTACCTAATAAATCACATGACAACTTTTTTTTTTAGTATGAAAATGTGAGCAGTAACTTTATAGTTAAGGCTGTACTGAGATTTCCACTTA
This sequence comes from Morus bassanus, assembly GCA_031468815.1. Taxonomy (NCBI): domain Eukaryota; kingdom Metazoa; phylum Chordata; class Aves; order Suliformes; family Sulidae; genus Morus; species Morus bassanus. The sequence goes on along the minus strand of CM062572.1, from coordinate 45,870,491 downwards.
AACAAGATTCAAATTCTTCTGTTCCATACTTTCAGAAAACTGACTAAAAATTAATTAGATCTCGAAATACAGCACCATACTTCTTCCACTAGACATTTGAACTATCTGGGTAGTTTTCTAGATGAAAAATTTCTATCACAAAAAACATTTAAAGTAATATCATAGTAACACATGCCCTGAGGCAGCTTACTGTTTTTTTCTCTGATGTCTATATCTTAACTTTTAAATCAAAAACTGTTTCATTCCACTTTTTTTTTTGTGTAACTCAACACTTCTATACTTCAAGAAAAGTCTACATAAATATCATGTGTGTCAGAAACGTCATGTTACTGCTTCTTTTTCTAAATTCATAATGAGGACACTACAGGGCTTTTAATCCCTAGCTCAGTGTAATTTTCCTCTTGTAAGTGCCCTCGGAGAATTCTGAGGAAACAAAAAATTGCCTGGTGATGTTGTTGCAGAAGGTTTTGTTGAAAGGAGCTGCTTTTCCAGTAACATTTAATTATTTAGCGAAATACATCTTCAGTAGAATGCCCTTTATGTAATGACTATGATCAGCGATGCACATGCATCCTGACTGAAAACCTAACGTTTTCAGCTACTTTAAAGGCATACCAAAAGCTAAGGAAGCTCATGAGGAAAAGGTTAAAAGAATTAAGTGTGCATAAAGTAGCTACAAACTGAGGAAACAGAAGTAGGAAATCTGCCTGTAAATACTGGAAGGGCAAGTATTGCTTGTGATTACAGGAAAGAAAGTATCTATTAAACAAAGAAAGGGGAAATTAAGGCTAAAAAGCTAGAATTATTTGCCAAATAGAAAGACTAATTACGGTGTTATCAAACTCTTAAGGAAAGCACTGGAAATCCCTTCACTAGAGCTGTTCAAATTTAGGCTTTGGCAAAGTGTCAGGGGATGTTCTGCAAAGAACAATGCTTCTCTGGTGAGGTGAACAGGCTGAAGAGAAGCTGATAAAGTGACAGTATTAGCATGGTGCACAGTTATGTGAGAAAGACGCAGTAAATGCTGAAATCAAAAGTAGGCAGTTTTGTTTGAAAAGGACATAGGCAATTAGTGGTGCTTGAATTTAGAAAGTCTTGCTGACATTGTGCACGGTTAAAGAAACTGGAAACTTCTAAAGCTTTACTCTATTACCTCTAGAATAGCCCTTTTTGGTTCATTATGACCAACTGATTTAATAGTCAAATCATCTTTCTTAATGGCTACAGTCTGTGAAGCATTACAAAGAACAGTACTCCACACCCTAAGAAAATCATTCCATACAATTAAAAATGCCATTTATGCAAAATGTAGGCACTCTGGTTAGTGGGATGTGATAGGAGTTGCTTCATATTCTCAGAGATAGCCTGAGGACCATTGATGGATTTAAAGTTTTAAGGAAATGAGAGTAATACAGTTGTTGGTCTTCTTGAGTCTCTCTGCTTGTGGCTTTGTTGTGAGTACATTGGCACAACCAATTTTTTCTTATTTTCTTGCTTCTCCCTCTGCTGTTATTTATCTGCTTCAAGATTCTGTAGTCATTTGAGGATGCCAGTTTGCATTAAAGACGGAAGATTAAAGTTGTTCTGGGTTATTTTACTATCCATTCTTTCCTTATTCTTTCTTAAATTTTTGGTCAGAAGAAACTTGTCAAGTTTTAGCCTATAACATATTTATCTCATGTAGTTTTACATTTCAAAAACCAAGAGTTTTTAATTGGTAGGATAACAGTAACTTAGCTATTTCATCTAATCATCCCTCACAAAATCTCGTGTTTGTATAAAGTCGAATAGCAATTAAGTACATCAATAAAAATGAAAGTATTTAATACCTGTGTAATTTCACCCTTTGTGTCTGGGGAGATGATCAATACTGATTTACTGCATGGCTACAGTATTTCAGAATCAATTCCTTGCCATACAGCATGTGAACAGTTTTAAGTATTCATTGGAAAGCTAGAAATTAAGGGTTTTGTGCAGACATTTCAGGAAAAGTACAAAATGAAATAAGTGAACTTGGCTAAGATGGGAGCAACTATTTTATAATTCTTTTAAACACCAACTCACCACTGTAGTCAAACTTGACCCAAAACTAAAATTCAGGCAAATACAGAGGCAAACATTTCCAATCCCTTATCTTAAGAGGAATGTAGGATAACCTACCGTCTACAAACTATTCAGATGCAAAGGATTTACATAAGAAAATCCAAAATATTATGGCTTTTATAATAACAGCATGTAACTGAGCAATGGAAAATGTGAAATGGTTATTTCATGGGAAAATAAAACCTTCTGGAAATAATCTAGGAAAAACATAATGACAAAAACCTGTACTTCAAAAGAAATACCTCATACTGGTAGTAAAATAAACACTGTTGGAGTTACAACTCTTCGTTGCTTCCTTTTACTGTTCTAACAATGTTAATCATGGTAAGCTTCCGTTTTGTAGGCATATACTTCACTCAAGTTGAGCTATTTGAAAAGGAAAGAATAAACAAGGAAGAATAAATGTGGGTGAGTATCCCACAGTTCCCAGCCAAGAGATAGGGCTAGGCTTGCATCCCTGCTGTTGAAGTCTCCTGACCTGTTGGGATGGAAAGGTTGCACCTATGTTACACATCAGCAAGGGTACACCATACCAACAGAGCTGTCAACAACCCTTTGCATCTCAGCAATGCATGCTTCTTTGGGTTGCAGCCCACTCCAGTCTGTCCACCTCACACACAAACCATAACTGCTCCAATGTGCTCTGTGTAAAATCCCAGAGACGGTGGTTCATGTTCTCCTTTGCACTGACTACCGAGTCTTGCTTGGTGCTACTACTGCTGCTGTTAGTGGTACCGGTAACACATCAGACCATGGAACCGCACTTCATAGAATAACACATTCTGTAGGATGGTCCACAACAGGATAGAGGTTAGGACCATCGATATACCACACAAACATCCTGTACACTGTGGAAAGGCAGGTCTGTCCCCAAAGGGATGCTTGCCCTTTACTTCACCACCAAATATTGGCTAGCCATGATTGGGAAGTTTGATTTCCCAAGTGCTAGAGCCAGATATGCTAAGCAGATCTCTCCCACACTAGAAGAAAGATCCCAGCTCAGGGAATATTTAGCTCGTCTAAGAGTAAATCCTAAATTGAAACTAATGTACAGACATGTGAATGGTCAGGGAATTAAAATTGTTATATCCCATCATGAATCATCTAAAAGTACCCTCAGTCTCAGTTCTTCGATAAGAGAATGAAAGATGTTAAAGTACATTTTCAGTTGTTTTGAAATCAGCTCAGCTAATCTGATTTGCTCCCACAGAACTAAGCTGCTACTTTTCATCAGTCTAATGCTTCATGACCTCCATTTCCCTCAGCTTTTTGAAGCTAGATTCTGTGCCCAGTTAGGTACAGTCAGAGACTTTGCTTCTGATCTCAGCAAACCTCTGCTATTAGTATTATTTTTATCTCTAAAAACTGGCTGTTTTTTAACTCAAGCATTTTACAGCAGCAGACCTCTGGATAAAACTAAAAGACTAACATTTTTCTAAATACTAGCCTTTCCGGTGAAGCCAGTAGAATTTTTAAGTGAAATCACACATACACACACACATATATATATACTCTGAATTGGTAACACCTGCTGAACCTATATATGTTAAATTTCACTGCAGATTAGTGTTGATGCTAGTCTTCCTGTAGCCAGTGCGAGTTGATTAAATCAGCTGTGGAGAATACAGCGCGATTAGGGTATTAGGAGTTCTGCAGACATGACTCTAGTGCCAAAAGCCAGTGAAGTACTATGAAGTACAGTGAAGTCACAGGTCACTTGAACATACTGACTTGAGAATCTTGGGATTTGATTATTCCCTGCTCTGCACCTTATACAGTCAATTCTAACTGGAGAAAATCAATGTGAATGCCGTAATTCTAAATTGACAGCCTTTTATGCCCTCTTTGCATTAATTTTGCAGAAATAGAAATGACCCCACAGGGATTGTGTCAGCAGGGAATATAGGCAGAGAATATCAATTTAAATAAGTAGAAGATCATGGTAGACAAAAGGGCACAAACTGCACCAAATAAAATAAACACAACATCAAACCTTGAACTTGAGGTAGCTGGACTGGGAGAGCTGCACCTAAAATCCAGTGATATTTCACTAAAATATGTGTAGAGTTTAGACTTCTAGGAAAAGGGATGTAAATTAGACATCTAGTCATTTCAGCAGCTCTTGTTTACCAAGGGCTTTCCTTAACCGTTTATGATTTCAAAGGTTATCACAGTACTCTACTCAGTAAATTAAGTGATAACACGTCCCTGGATGACCAGCATTTTTAGCAAAGAAATATGTAGCAATCAAAGTTGAAACTTCATTCTAAAATGGCAGAATAATCTTGATGTTCAGAGTGTTCTACACCTTGCAGAGAAGTTTGCCATTGAAACACTGAAAGCTTTTTTTTGGCCCTCCTGATGTACAAAACCGAGTTTGATTCCACAGCGTATGTGTCTCAGGCAAGTGAGCTGCCACAGAGTCATCTTTGGTTTTGATGAATGTATAAATGACTTTAGAAAGAGATAAAACACAGAAATCACAGGCCCAAATCGTTAACATCCACTTAAGTTATATGCAGCTGAAGAAAGAGGGTCACAGTAGAGAGTATTAGACAACCTTTAGGCAAGACAGCACTTCTACTCTACCTCTATCAATTTACTAACTAATCTTTTATTTATGAGAGTCATCCAAAAGAATGATCAATGAATGAATGGCTGCAAAATACCTACAGAAGAAAGACTAGACCTCTCTGTATCTTGGCTTCTTTTGAAGCAATGTTTATCTTAAGACCTGCAAAAACAATGGGCCAGGTTCATTCCTAATGTGCAACCAGGTGGTGGATTTGGCCCCGGATGACACAGAATAAGCAAAGAAACATAATCCTGCCATGAATCTTCTCCTTTTTCATTCTTTGGGTGTTCCCAACTTTATTGTAAACTTTAAAGCAATCTACAGTAGGCTGGGAATGAGGAAAATACTTTAAAATGGCAAAATATACGTGTAAATATATAATATACATACACATACACAGAGGTTTCTTTATCTATTTATTTAATCAGAAAGATGCCCAATTAAATACAGCCAGTCTCATTTAATGCCTTTCTGATAGGAATGAAAGCATTTGGCTGTGGGCCAATTCTATTCAGTACTTTTTGCCAGGCTCCAGCATACTACATCCCACTTCATCTCCTCTTCTGTTCCTAAGGAACCCCAGGATCTCCCTGTGGTAATGGGGTTGCAGATGTAGACAGAGTCAGTGCCAGATCAAATGCTCACAGACAAGCAGATCTCCTCCCAAAGTTGAGGAGATTATTTTAAACCATGTAATTAAAATACAAAGTGGGGGGACACAAGACCAGTTTGATTGCTGTCCAAATTCATCTATTCTCATGCTGTCTTTCTCTCCCCTTGCTCTCATTTGGGCTGTCTCCCTCTGGGGCCAGTTCTCCTTGTTGCTGTAGCACACAGAGAAGAGCAGGGAGTTGGCACATTGGAGGTCATGCAGAAAAGAAACATTTTCAGTTAGGCTTTTCTTCTGAAACTGAACCTAAAGGTGTTTCCATATAAACACACACTATGGGTGCTAAACTGTCTACCAAAACAGTGGGATTCACTGCTACAGCATCAATATCATTCACCTCCCCTGTGGCCACTTTCTAGATTTGAAAAGTATGAGTCTCACTGTCAGATCATGTCCCTTTTTATCTTTGAATAGGGATTTGAGTTTAAACGTGCAGACAACAGAAGAAAACTGCAATTTGGAGGACTCAGCGGATTGCTTGCTCAAAGGGGAAAAGGCAATTATGGACATTTGAACTCTCTTAGATCTGCTTATTCCCATTCTCCAGACAGGTTTCACCCACATACGTTATCATGCCCTTTGGCTCAAATACAAGGCTATAGAAAACTGGCACAAACCTATTTAAATCAGCAGGCATCCTGCAGGCAGGATCACCAGCCACTTAAATGGAAATTTCACATGAGGGACAGAGGAGCTGTGGAAGAAATGAATGATTTGTTTTGACTCCGTTGCCTATACAACAAATTTACAAGAGACAGCTAAGGGTCAAGTGTGAATGTTCATCTCTTGCAGTACTCACAGCTGTGCACAATTCACAACTCTGTGCACATGAGAATCCACTGGGCCAAGTATTTATAGACCCATATGCTGAAATATAGTTTTTTACACTCTATATTACATGCTAAGCTAGAAGTTAAGTGAAATAAATGAGCCACACAGAAGTCACACATGAACATTTACCTGGTTCTGTTACCGACCAAGGACCTGTGGGCATGTTGCAGACGCCAGAAGTTAAACACATATTTCTTTCTCAGCCATCATTCTCAGCAGTAAAATGATAACATGGCACCACACTCAGATCCTGGCCTCGGGGTTTGGCAATAGCAGCAGAGTGAATGCAGAGCTCCGGGTTAAATGCAGTTGATCATTGTCAAGTCCTGGAATAGTTTTTTACAATGGAAGGACTCCTGATGCATGCTTGCTGAGTCAGCACATCTGCATTCCCCTCTGTCGCTCTTCTGTTACTCTCTGTGCGCAGCATGGGCATAGAAGGATGAGGTGTACAAGGCTGTCTCACCAATGTGTTAGCAAGTGCTACCATGTATACCCAACATTTTCAGAACAAACTCTATTACTTCACAGAGCAGCATTATATAAATTTATCCTTATATTCCTTAATGACTAGTTTAAGTATATTAATTGTTAATGTGCATACATGGACACATTGTACAAAATATCCTTACTTTCAGCTTTCTGATCACCATCACACCAAAACCAAGTGATGTTTCCCTCAGCAGCTCTAGTGTAGGATTCACAACTCAGCAGAGTCCTCACAGATCCCTTGGGAGGTTTGTTGGTAACCCCCAAAGCAGTACTGTCTGAAAGACCGAGCAAACTAGAGAAAGGCATAACTAGGAAAATTGATATTTTTTAACTTCTTCTGGAAGTGCTTCAGAAATGTCTTAGTAGACATGTGGAATCTGTAATGATATGCTCTGCGAAAATAAACTGAAGCGTTCTTTTCCTTTGTTGTGGGGGTTTTTGTTCTTTAAGACAGTGATTAAATGGGCAAGATAAAAGCAAAGGATGAGGGACAGCTGTCATTGTTGACCAGTTGTTCCAGAGGACTCATTTGATGAGTCAGAAGATGTCACCTTTAAAGCAAAGTGCCATAGAGGTGTGAGACCCTGGACACTAGATACTTCCTTTCTCCATGATTGAAAAAGCTGTTCACAAAGTCATGGCCAATGTGGGGAGGAGTTAACTCTCTGCTCCCTATATTCCTCTCCTGTGTCACCCTCCAATCCAATCTGCTTTCCAGCAAATATCCTTGGAGAGAGGTCATCTTTTAAGAGGGACAAAAAGGGAGGTGGGAGGGAGAAAAGATGTTTGTACTCTGGCTGAGCCTCTTAACTTTCCAAAAGCTTTTCCTGCAAATGCATTTCTTTCTGCAGGCACCTTTGTCACAGCCAGTCTACAATTGTTCTTTAACATGATTTCCTCATTCTTATCTAAAGAATGCAATATTCCTCGTCGTCTTGGACTCCCAGAATAATGGTATGCTCTCTCCCCTTCCCCTCTGTGCTTATCCATAAATCCCAGCCTCTTGCTGTTGTTCAGTTTTTTCAGGACACATGGAACTCCTTATAATCAACGTACAACAAGGTCTCTCAGACTTTGGTATTGATCTCAGCCAATGAACAGCAGTAAATTGAGCATACTGTCTTTCTTAGCTGAGCCATCTGTATCCCTAACACTATGAGAATCACAATAGCTGTTTGGGTTACATATAGAGTTCTGGCCTGGGCTATTGGAAATTTGAAATTAGTAGATTCTATAATGTCTGCTAGAGACTTTGCAGTGGAAAGCATTGACAGCAATCTCGCACATTACTGCAATAGGCAAGCATAGAGAAATATAAGATAGATTAATCATTCCCCTTACTCCTTCATGCCCGCTGCATCTGGACTCTCAGGGTTCATCATCTATGAATAATTTTTGAAAACACTGTGAATACCCTCGTACTCTCTGGGAGCCTAAATCACCAGTTTTGCTTTTGTGAGTGTTTCAGAAGTTGAGCCTTAGTAGTAACACTAAATTTTCCAAAGGAAAACTAAACCTATTGTTGCGCTTAGCTTACTGGTTTTGTTACTCAAGATTTCTAAAGCTACGCTATGATCAGAAGTGGAATGGCCTCAGACCTTAAAAAGAGTAAAAATTGGACCAATTGCTCTTTGAAGCCCTACCACAACTTCTGCTGAGGCAGGTGCTGGAATAGTCATGATGCAAAAAGTTGCTTGACTCCTCATTGCTAAAAACAAACAGCTTTTTTTCCTGCTATTCACAAACAGCTTATCCTGTGAAGATAATGGGGGGAAAAAAATCCAGTCTGGAGCATGAGAAAAGGATATTTTTTGACATTAAGAGGGTTACTGCTGCTTTGTCAGAAAGGAAAATATTGCATAGCTGCTGCTCTCCAGCATGATTCTCTCTGGATTTCAAAGGCAAGATTTCTTTGTTTATGAAGAATTTGTTTTGATTGGCATAGAAGAGTCTCCAAGCATCCAAGGTCTCTGCTGTGAAAACCCAAGAGAAGCCAAGTGAATCAGCTATAACCTTAAGCAGCTGTGGGACAGCCTTTGAATGAACAGGGATATCTCTCTCTCTTTTTTTTTTTTTTTTTTTTTTTTTTTTTTTTTTTTTTGGTGTCTCTGATTCATTGGAATAACTTTCTAAGCACTGCAGTAATGATCTGTGTGAGTTGGGATTTTTGGCTTCTGAAAGTTAGATGTTATAAAGGGGCTCAAAGGTATTATGCAAAGAGCAAGAATGATAGAATGTTCTCCTTGCAAGGTTTGTGTCTGTGTCTGTGTCTGTGTGTGTTAAAAGGAAAACAACCCTTGATTTAGATTCCAGATGGGTTGGTTTATTTTCTGTTGTTTCCCTCTATTTTTCAAAAATTCCAGAAGCATCATTGTCTGCCTATCTTGCAGATATTTATGTGACCCTTGTGACTTTGCAGCTAACACGCAGACTGCTTAGATTCATCACCATAGGAGAGCAAGAAGAATGTAGCACAGCTGTGTGGCATAGTGGGTAGCATGTACTGCTCAGGAGCAAGGGAAGGTCGGATTCAAATTCCTGAGCTAGGGCTGAGGTTTTGATTTGGATTTTTAAGCTAGTGACCCTTTGATGTGAAATACAGAAACTTGTTTGTGAGCAGGATGGTGAAAGACATTCTTGCTGAGATGTTTACTGCAGATGTTTCATAAAATTATTTCCGTGAATTTTATCTTTGACACAGTAGTACATATAAATAAATGATGATATTTATGCTTACTGTTCTAGGAAAATGATTATATTTAAATGCATCAATTTCAAATAGTGTGTTATAAGATTTGGAATGTGGTAACTTAAAAGCAACAGTTATGCATGAAGTGGTGAGTGAAAGTTGAACAATCTACTTCAATTTTGACACCCGTGGCTTCTTGAGTGCCTCAGTATTCAGCACCAATACTGTCTTGATGTGATATTTAAATAGTTACACAAGGGAATCGGGCTATGAAGTCACAGAGAAAACTAAACAGTTCTACGGCACTAACTAGAACAGAACTAACGAACACTTAAGTTAATATTCCTAGACTTACAAAGCATAGTGGGCTTTTTTGTGTGCTCAGAACCGTGGCTTTCCATTTCATTTCAAAAAGGTTATTTCAGGTGCTGCCTCCAGAGCGACTCATTAAGATTTGACTCTAGAGATCATGAGGTGTCAAGTCGTCAATATTATTTTCCACATTACCCCAGTTTTCTGAGAGTATTGTCCTTGTCATATAAATGATTGGGCCAAATTCTAATAGACTTATTCTAGAGGAGAATAATAAGACTGTGATTCTAGAGGAGCTGTAGTACTCAGAGATATGCTGGAATATTTTGGAAAAATGAGACAAGTTTCACCAGTCCAAGGAAGCACTATTGTTAAAGGTAGCCTTACCAAAATGAGAGCAATGATCATATCAACCACTTTTCTTCTATATCACACCCTTCTTATCCTCAATCTATTTGTTGGTTTTATTGTCACTCTCCTTGAATAATAAGGTTCTTGAAAAAAGAAAAGACTAAATTTATGCATGTGTTTGAACAGCACTTCATACATTGTGCTATGGACAAATAGAAGAAAGAACAACATTTGTAATTTATTAAATTTCACCCTTTAAAACATGTTCGCCCTCTAAGTCATATCAAATTTAAGTCAGTGTTTTTTGGGGACAGAATGAGGAATTCAAACCTCATTCAGTTTTGGTCCAAGGTGTTATGTTTTCCTCAGCTCGTCAAGACAAAGCGATATGGGTCACAGCTGAATGGAACCGATTTCTGTCAAAGAAAATCTGAAGTCAAATGTCATTGTCATTCTGTAGAAATATTCAGCATGTGTGCAGTTCCTCCCAGGCAAGTCTTCTCTCAGAGCACTGGCTTGAGTTAAATTTCTCAACAGAAAAATAAAAATTAGAAGAAAAAAACCTATAAATTATATAAATGGCTTCAAAAATGCATATTTGTACACTTTCGCAGCTGAAGACTTAGTAGCTTTCACTTAACAATTATTCACTGAGGACAGGTTAAATTCGCAATACTGTTGCTGTCACAAGACAAGCTTTGTCTGAAATTCTGGTGATGTTGTTTTAATGTAGGAACTTCCCCTACATTTTAAGAAAAAAATCAGACATAAAGGAACAGAACCCAATACCAACACTAAAAAAAAAAAAAAAAACAGCAGTGAAACCACAGCCCGCCATGTGTAAGGATGCTTCCCCATTGGCATCTGTCATGACTCCAATGATCTGGTCTTGCTGGAATCCAGCTTCTCATCTCCAAGAGCAGAAGTAGTAAAGGTACCATAGCACTGAGACCACAGTTGTACCAGGGTTAACCCCATGTTCTGTTAACCACACACTCACACACATTCCCCCAGGCTGCCTTCACATTGAGGAGAGGAACTTCAACTGTGCTATGTATCTTCCTGTTTGAAAACCATGAAGTTTCTATTAATTTTAACTAGTAATGATTCCCTTTGTTTTGCCTCAGTATTCCTCCAGGTATGTTTCAGAAACTAGTCGTTAAGGTCACAGCTCCAGCATAACGACAGTCCAATGATAAAAATCCATGTGATTCCCACAGAAACTTGCAGCGTGTATTCACAGACTTTCTCTCCAATATGGATGCACATTACTGCATTTAGCGGTCCTTATGCCCTGCTATTTTGGACCGTAATCTTCTGGACCTCTGGGCAACTAAGAGCCCCGGTCCTAACTGCTGGATACCCCAACTTCCAGGACAAATTGCTGCTACCCGTACATGTGGAGATGCTTTGTGCATGGTGAGAAAGTCCAGCACTGAAGTAGTCTGTATTTCCTCCTTTTAGTCTCATTTGTAATGGCCAGTTTATATCTAACAATGACATAACAGATGGTCTAAGTTTGCTGCATAAGCTAAGTTGGTGAGGAAGGTGGTGTATATTGGCCATTTGCAATGTCACCCATGTTAAGTGAGTTCTATTTCTAGGCTAAGGGAGCTAAAGAAGAGGGAAAAGAAAATGAAAGCAAGTCAATGAGAAGAGAATGTAAGAGCATTTCTCTCCCCCTTTTCCTTGTAGTTTTCTATATTCACTTGTCACCACAAAGTCTTCAGCTTTGGCATATAAATTAATCTAGTTGTTGTTAAACACTTAAACAGGCTCGAGATGGGTAATTATTCATGCCACACACACACCCAGCTGCATCCTTAAGCATTCAGTGTAGTGTTTTTACCCATTGGGGGAAACAGCTATTTTTTGTATTTTCTCTTACAGACTGCATTTGCAGTTCATATTTCCACCATAAGATGGCAACGTCAGTTCCTACATTTGTTTCGCTGTTCTGGTGTGGTCTGGAGCTCAACGCTGTAGCTGCACTTCTAGTGGAAAAGTCAGTGGTGTATGTCAGCACTTACCCCACCTAAGACATGTGTAGCTGCTAGGATCACTAGAGGAGGAAGTGCAGTGTAACTATTGAAAGAGACAAATTTTGTAAACCTTCTCCAAGCAAGTGTCAGGAATAAAAATATGTTCTTTAGCGATAAATGTAAAGGTCAAAAGAAAAATCTCTGTTCCCAGAGAGACCGATCCTCTGAAAATGATACCATGGGTGATTTTAGTTTAAAGTACTTAAGAATATGAAAAAAAAAAAAAAAAGTGAGAATTTGACATTTGAAAAAGGGCACGGGCAAGGTATTTTTCATGTTGCTCAAAATGATGGGCCTGATCCTCAATTAGAGCTGAGAAATGGTCAGGGCAGCTAAGAACTGTGTGTTAATTTTGGCAGTAGCCTGTTCTGAGTTTATTTCCAAAACCAGATTAGAACAACCATGGCGCTGTCCCATCTTAAATGGGCAGTTCTGAGACACAGACCATTGTGACAATCGAAACTCATGTAATAGATGTCCCAGCCATGTCATCTACTGTCTTTGCCAGCTGCAAGGATGTGGTTAGGCATAAGGACCTAGACTACCAAGGAAGTCCTAAGCTTATCCCTTGCTCTGGAGTGTGAATTACCTACAGGAAAAGGATCTAAGCATAAACTTATCATCCTTCCTGTTTATTAAAAGAGCACTGTGCTTTCAGATCACTCAATGGCCTTAGAATAAAGGAACAGGAATTATATGTCCTGGCTATTGCTCAGACTACTGGAATCTTAATGCTTGAATGTCTTGGTACCCTGTGCTGTCTGCCCTGACTTGTCAAGAATGTTCCTATCTGTCTCATCTTGCATCATCTGCAAGCACTGGTTTAAAAGTCTGTAAAATGTTCAGAGTCTCAACTAGAAGATTGTTATTATTTTCATTTTTCTTCTTTCTTATTTTTCACATCTGTAGCATAATTCTGAATTTCCTTAGTTATGTTGAGCTCTTTGTAGTATCACCTTCTGTTTTTCAGCAAGGATATTTATTCTAGTATGCTTTGTGGCAATAGCATAGGCCAGACTGTTGATCCCGATGGGAACATTCACATGATTAAGGTCATTCATTTGCTTTCGTGGTTGGCTGAACTGATGTTTCTTGGCATTATGTTCACCTTGAACATTTGCATAAAGTTGAGCACACACTCCTGGTTTCATCAGTTTGACCAACAAGCTGATTAGAGTGTTTTCTCTGTTGTCTTAGCCCCTTCACCTGACTATGGATTCACCTGGGAATGTTTCTGAGAGACATGGGTCTAAACTGTGATGTACAGGTCTTGAAGCTCTAGCACAGGATATATACCAGTATCTACATTCCTGGCAGCTTACAGAATTAACATTTATTTCTGAGCATCAAAAATGAAGCAAGTTAAGAAAAAATATATTTATGCTGCTACACTCTGACCCATACTCTCTTTAATTTAGAAATGCTTTTTTAATTTTGCCTTGGCTGATTAACCAGTGATAGAGATGTGAAAACAGTACACACACACATATATATGTAATTGTTTTCCTATATTCCCCTCATAAAACCCAGCCTCACAACAGTTGGCTTTGCATTCATCACAGGTAGGGGGTAGAAACCTTTGGTAGGAAAGTGGAGACAAACAGCTGAGAGTCTCCTAACATGGCATTACCCCAACAGAGATACTTTCTATTCAGTTAGCAACTGCTTCTTCCTTCTTTTCCACCCATTCTCTGCTCTACTCCTGTCCAAAGCCACTTCTTGCCTTCTCCGTGGAGGTTTCTCCCCCTCATTTATACAAGTGACAATTAATTGCCATACACAAAGTAACAGGGGTGAAGAAGGGAATGGGAATTTCTTAAAATGGTTACAAGAGAGTAAACCGTTTGCCATTCATGAAAAATTAACAATATAATCTAAAATAAATTGTCATCACTTAGACAAAAAGACAAATGTGTTCAGTTCTTAGGTATTTGTGAAGTATAATCACCACATTGATTTATTTCTTATCAATCAATGATTTTATTGTTGATTTTGACAATCAACTACAATTGTATCTTGGGAAATCAATAAAAAGTTTCAATATATTTCACAGTGGTACTTCAAGTGGTCAGATAATATGTTATTTTAGTCTACCTTTATTTCAGATATCACAGTACTACCTAATAATACTTTCCCTTCATAAATCCTCAGGGTTACCAGAGAGAGCTCTAGGATGTAATTTCAGTGTTTTATCCAAGCATTTTAGGTCTGAAAGTAATTTGTTAAAATACCTCAGTATAGTATATTGAGTTTCAGAGTGCATCTTTCTAGCTACATTTCCTTCTGTTACATCATCTCTGATGAATGTAGTGCAGATTCCTCATTCAGGATGTCACCATCTATAAGTCAAGTCCTATAGATGATAGGTGCACGCTAGAAGAATTGATCTATCATTGTTTTTGTCAGATTTGGGTGGATCAATCTAGGGACGTATTAGGTAAAGGCACTTTTTTCCCCTTAATGATATTTTTATGTTCATTAGACTTTATTGCAGGTTATAGAATGGAACTGAAACCTTATTCTAGCTTTTCTGAGTCCATTTTATTTTTGAAGAGATGAACAAATTTTCTACCCCAAGATTTTTTCATCTGTGATAGCAGAATAGACCAGCTGTGTATGATATTTTTTTTTTTCAGTTTTCTGAAGAAATGTTATCACCTTGGGAATATCATTTAATTATTCTGTATCTGAATTATTTTATCCACAGAATGGGATATTTTGTACTATAGAGAAGTGCTCGGAAGGTGCAGTGCTTAACCATTTTTATGGTGGCAGCATGAGAATCGAGGTAGGCAGACCGTTCTTTTTTTGCTTTTTATTTTAGTGTCCTGACAGGAGAGTTCAGGAAAACAATTGCAGCATATCTTCAGCAGCATTTTGTTGAAATCTTTATTGGATATAAAATGTTTCAAATTAAATATTTTTACTAATGTCTCTAGCACGGAAACACACCTTGATTGCTAGCAGGCTGCTGAGATCCTGTTGTACACAAACTGTATGCACTGGGACTCAGCTTCCAAATTCCCTTCTACAGATCTAACACTTGAAGCCGGAAAGTGTTGGAAGAACTTTCCAGTGTCTGCAGCTCCAGGGCATACAAGCCAGTTGGAAGCAGAAGAGTCCAGTATTTCCAAGATACCCAATTTATGAGCAATCAACAAAATCCAGAGTGCAGAGTTAAAAAGATGTAGGGTTCAGTTCCAAGCAAGTCCTGGGTGGAAAGCTCCTCCAATATGCAAGGAACAATCTGAGAGCTGGTTGCCTTAGCGCTAGAGAGGTTGGGGACTCCAGCCACCATTTTACTCCTGTGGGTGGCAAAAAAAGGACATCTGAAGTTGGAAACATATTTCAACATTTTTTTAAATGCATCCACCTTCCAAGCCCCTATTTCTGTGTTGTAAAAAATATAGAATATTCATTTCAGTCTTATTAAAAGAAGCAGGAATCCTGAATTTCTGTGTTTTTCCATTCTTCAAGAATGCGGGTTTTTAGTAAAACTTAAATCCAAATGGGCTACCAAATCCATAAGTAACATCTAATATTTTTAAGGTTCTTTTAAATGTTTATTATTTTTAACTATTGACATCTTGTAATTTATAATCTTTGTTATTCAAGCTGAATTTCTGTTTATGAGCTCATAAAGTTACAACTATCTCATTTGTTCATGTGATCATCTTCAGTGAGTGTTCCAGCACCGCTTTCTGATAATGTATCCGAGGATTGTCATGGTTTTATCCAACAAGCAGCCCTGTCACTCAAATGTGTTATTAGCATTTTATTACTCATGTTTTTATGAATGTTTTCCTTATAGTGCAAGGGTTAGATTGACCTGCTCCTCTCCAGTCAATCTCACAGAGGGAGGAGGATGAGTAGGACAAAACCTCTTAGGACCATTAGTTGCTTCTCTAGCACTGATGTTCAGCCTTTATCTGCAGCAATTGACTGGTACAACAGCAAAACTCCTGTAATAGTTTTTAAATGTATTGCTGCTTGGCTGAGGTCAGAGAAAATGGCACTCGGGGTCAAGTTTTATCCATATATAATCACTTGCGTTGTTATAGCCTGTCTTTGTCCTGCTTTCAGTGAACACCCAAAGCAGGGTCGAAGAAAACATGTGCAGAACAGTTTTCAGTGTGAACCACGTTCTTAACTTGTACTGAACTAAAAGGAATTTGTTTCAAGCTAGGAAGAAGACACAGAAATGTGGCACTTCAAGTGGAATGTCTAACATATTTTAAAGTTCTTATATCGTTTAAGATATTTCATCCTAAATTTAACTACTGCTGTTCCTTTTAACAAAAATTTTGTAACTTCAACTACATTCTTTCCTCAAACACCCTGTGTGTAACCTTGTATGCTAGCACAGCCTGGTTACAAACACTGTGTATACCACTTCATATCGCTGTCTTTGTTAGTTGATGTATCTTGTGCAGAAACTGCACTCATGTTAGTCAGAAAGCTCAGCCATGAGAGCACTGTGAACATTGCACTGTGGTGATTTAAACATCAAATATTGATAAATAGATGTAACTTATCTTTACCTGAATTATTCAGAATTAACAAGCAAAAAGAGGGAACTAGGAAAATAAGACATCTCTTCAAAGAACTCTTCACTTTCTTATAAAACCTAGGAAATTAAAAGAAGCACTAGGGCACTTACTAAACCCCAGGTCTCATCCTTCTTACTCACAGAATTATTAAGTAGATTCCCACTGTCTTTCCACAGCTGTATGACATTAGCTTTATTATTTCCACAATTTAACTGTATAAAGTACTTGACCGTAGATAAAGTACTATATAATACAAGAACTATCCTGTAGAGTAAGTGAAAGGCCCCACAAATTTAAATCAAATAACTTATGCAGTGAACATACAAATAATTCTAATCTGAAGTTTATACTTTGCTTACTACTCCCACCTTACACTCAGAACCTGTAGGCAGGCTTTATAGTTCTGCTTGCCTGGATTAAAAACACCTCTCAGCTTCTGAGCCAACTCTTAAAAGTCTCTACACACCAGAAAGTCACAAACTGCGTATCACATAAGCCAAAACTCAAGGGGAAGGAGAACCCTAACCACAACTTCTCCAACAAAAGTAAGCCCATCGAACCCCATTCTGGGTAGGGGAAGGTACTTGGACACTCAGCAGGACCCAGGTGGCATAGCAGTACTGGTTTCCTCAGCACCAGCTGACTCCTTCTCACAGCTAGCAATGGGGATTACCCAGCAGCTTCCATGCCAGAACAGCTACAGTATTGATCACAACCAACACAAAAATTGATCAAAAGCCAACACAAGATTTTTCATCTGTTTATTTCATTTTTCAAGTGTTTACCTAAGAAACTGTTGCCCTAACTGGTTAAATATAGAAAAGCATATTTATTATTATTATGAAGCTCAGAAATTTTTAATAAAAGTTTTTTTCAAAGCCCTAGATCATTGCATCCCAGAACTGAGGAAGCTATATTACCTACAGATTAATACCCTGTGGTAAACTAAGTTTGATCTCTAAGAGGTTGTGAGCAGCCACTGCTGGGAGTGTTAATGAAGGTTCTCTCCTACATGGATTGCCTGGTGTCTAATAAGAGGTCACTTTTCAACTCTTCTGTGAGCCAGAGCATTAATACTTTCATGACATTTTTAGGGTCCTAATTACATTTGTGCCATCTAATTGTCTTTTAAATTTGGTTGAAATCAGCCAGGTGGTTCCAAAGTCATTGGAGGAAGGCCCCTCACAGCTTAATTGCATAAGCTTTGTTTCCAAGGGAAGCAAAAGACTAAAAATCTTGTCTGTGGGTATATGTTGCTGTCTGGGGGTGCAGCGTGTTGCCTCCACAGCCTGTCAGTGATGTCTTTATGACTAAAAAAGAGTACCTCATGGTGACACATTGGACTGCAAGTCCCATGGGGTCTCAGCCCCTGGGCTGAGACCAGACACAGTAAAGTTGTTTTGAAGCCTAGGTCCAGCTCAGCCTGGTTGAACAGTATTGTGCTGTGGTCAGCTATACAGAGGTTAAAGGTGCAATGGCTTTCACTTAGTGGGCAAACAGGTGTTGCCAGACTCTCCTAGGAACAGCAAAGGGGAGAGGTGATGCCTCAGCAGCAGAGATGGGCACATGTGTAGCTTATTACCTACTCAGCTTTGATCACAAAGAAAAAAACAGTTTTACACTGAGCTTCTCTGGTGCTCAGTGAAATCAACTTTTCACTCTGGAGCAGAAAAGAGGAATATTAACAAGGTCTTTTTTTTCTCCCTTTTTGAGCTGCAGATGAAGAAAGCCTATGCGAGCCAGTGTGAGAACCTAAAACTGAGTTGTTTCTTCATTACCTTCTTTTGCCCACCTAGTATGACTGAGCAGCGATCCCATTTAGAGCATACAGGCTATGGGTAATTCAGAGTGATTTTGTACTGAGAGCTGACTGTTGCCTCTCATGTGGTCCTGGCAATTGCTCAGAAAAAGTATAGTTTCACCCAGAAAACTGCTCCACAAAATGTTCCCCAACTGGATTATTATCCTGCAGATGTTATAAATCGTAGGATATGCCTCAATAAATACATTATGATTACCCTTAATATAGGACATACCTGATAGTTGCACTGTATATGACATGATCAGACATTAGCTAAAAATGCCTACATTCTTCCCCTGAAAAAAGAGTTGTGTGTGACTAGTCTAATGGGAGACTGAATGCTCTTGTTATCTGCTTGTATTGTACCAATAGGTAAAAGCTCTAATAAAGTTTATTGTTCCACTAATCACCTACAAGCTCTAAAATAAAGGAATGTTCCCAGCCTGAAGAAATTGCAGTCTGAGATAAGAGAACGAGTGGTTTAACAAATGGTTTTGAATAAAAGAGAAGGAGGGTTGAGGACAAGAACTTGTTGTCAGGTATGCAAGGTACAAATACAGCCTGCATTCACTAATTATTTTCACTTTTTAGAAAAACAAAAAAAAACTATGCCTGCAATCACCTCCAGCCAAGATGCTGGATTTTTTAATCTATATCTATCAGTAACTTAAATTATAGAAATTTATGTAAGCATTACTTCAAGACCACGGTTCTCTACTGTCACCAAAATCGGGAATAAACCTTGTAACACCAATGTAGTGTGAAAAGGCAGGCATTCTTTATTTACGGTGCTGGGAACATGGGGGAAAACTCCTCAAGCCTGTTCCCCTTTGCATTAAAATTCACCAGTTTTTATGCACTTTTTCTGTCGAGTCACACTGTTTAACATAAAATTACATACAATGCTTGCTATTATCATACAATGTTCACTATTAACTTTTAACCTTTACGTTGATTGGTTTCTTTGATAAGGGTAAAGGGATTTCCAAGCAGCATTACTGGTGCATAACAGGTTTCTATAGCAAGTTTCCTAGTACAAACAGTAACTACCTGGTGAGGTTTCTACAGTCACGAGTTTCACAACACACAATATTCTACCATTCTGTTTAATTCCCCACCACCTTGGTTACACTACCAAAGACCATATTTTTCATTTCACTTTTGCTATCTATCCCAACACAGAATAATTTAAAAATACACAAATAAAGTCCCCAGTGAGTAGTGGTGATTCAAGGTCTTCTGAGCAGAAGCTGTTTGTAAGTCAACAGCAAAAGTCCATGATTCCACAGGAAGGTGAAGGTACAGCTTAAGTTGAAGAGAAAATTGGCTAAGGAGGAATCTGGTTGTGTCATGGTTTTAGCTGGGATAGTTAATTTTCTTCACTGTAGCTAGTATAGTGCTGTGTTTTAGACTTAGTATGAAAATAATGTTGATAACACACTAATGTTTTAGTTGTTGCTAAGTAGTGCTTACACCAGTCAAGGGCTTTTCCAGCTTCCCATGCTCTGCCAGGTGCACAAGAAGCCGGGAGGGGAGGGGATACAACCAGGAGACCTGATCCGAATTGGCCAAAGGGTATTCCATATCATGTGACGTCATGCCCAGTATATTAATTGGGGGGAGTTGGCTGGGGGAAGCAGCGATCGCGGCTCAGGGACCGGCAGCATCGGTTGGCGGGTGGTGGGCGGTTGCAGCACTTGTTGTTTAGTTTTTTTGGTGTTTTTTTTTCCTCTTCTTCCAAGGTTTCATCTCTCGCTCATTTTTTTTTTCTTTTCATTATATTATTATTATTATTGCTGTTTTATTTTAATTATTAAACTGTTCTTATCTCAACCCACGAGTTTTCTTACTTTGGCCTTTCCGATTCTCTCCCCCATCCCACAAGTGTGGGGGAGTGAGCGAGCAGCTGTGTGGTGCTTAGTTGCTGACCAGGGCTAAACCACAACAGGTTGAAAGATCTTACGTATTACAAAGGTGGTTTTCCTGGCAGTTATTTCTGGCACCCTGCCAGACCGTTCTCCCAAGTCTGCTGTGGTCCCAGGAAAGGCTAGTACAGGCAACAGTAGGAACAGTCTTTAAATAATCACTGTTTGTGCTTAGACCTATGCACTTCTAAATATAGTTCAGAAGAAAGTATGAAGTAGGGAGGAATATGTGATGCTCTCTAATTTTCAAAAGATCAAGGAAATAACCTCTTATGTGTTGTAAATGGTTTTCTTTGCACAGTGCTTTTAATGTGACAGATATGGGATTCATCCTGCCCTATTTTTGGAATTGTTTAAAGGTCAGTTTGTACGTCTCGGGTGGTTAAGAAATTAGGCTGAAACACTGTATGGCTATATATCAATCTGCAAACTCCACTTCTGGTTGTGAATGTTGATTTGATTTATAAATGTCACTGTATCCTGGATTCTGTCTGGACATTTCTCCCTGCTGGATTGTATGGTGCTAGCTTGAAATGCAGAGTCTGCTTTCCTGTCCTTGACTAGCAAGTCAGCTGCAGCCTATGGGGAATAGTTAGGATTTTAGGTGGGCTGCAGCCAAACAAAAATACTGACTGGCTTGTGCTGGGGGTGGGAGAAAAGGTCACTAAGTGAGGCTGAAACTTCACAGAAGGGGAACTGCAATAATAGACATTTAAGAGAAATGAGGAGGCTTGCACAGGAAAATGAGGGAGGACCTAAAGGAATGAAAGAACTGACTAAAATAGATAAAGACACTGAAAGGCAATTATGTTTGGCTGTTTATTTTCATAGCTCTGATTATATCGTCTGTGGTGTCCATGTGCGAAGCATGATTTATTTTGGAAGTCCCATTGAGAATATTCTCCAAGTCTCACTTTAGCTGTTGCATCATTTTTTTTATCGGTGAGACTCTAAGCCCCAAAATCCAGAATCTGGGGAGTATACAGTTGCTCCTGAAAAGTCTCTGGAAGAATAGCGCTGTTATGTGGACATGGGCTGTCTGACTGTTAGAGTCCTAGTTTTCAGGAAAGAGTGAAAGTGAAAATATCTCAATCCCAAAAAGCATGATTAGAAGTGCAGAGCTTGTGAGATACCATTGGAATCTGGTTATTCCTCACAGGGCTCCAGAGAATGGAGATTCGTGCTGAAGTCTGGTAAGCATCCCAGTAGGGTGCCTGCCAGGGCTGTAAAAATAATGCTTCTGAGCAGCATTTGTGGAATGCTGCCTTCTAATTTTGCTCTCCATAGAGCAAAGATTTTGTTTCTCCCTTGATAAGAAAATATTCTGTCTGCATGGGTGCACAGAATGTGTTTTCTTGCGTTTCTGCTAACAGGCAGGTGCGTTAAAAGTAGCTTTCTGTGCCATATTTAGTGTACATATAATAGAGTGGATTATAAGATATGTCTTGTGAAGTCCACTCTTACAGACCCTGAGATATGCTGTGTATTTCCTAATCTGAGCAGCTGTTTCCAGTTTGAAGGGGTACTGATAGCAGCCTGATGCTGCAGGTCTTGTGCAAACTGACTCACAGGAATCACAAATGCAGCATGTAAGAGATCACAAGTGTTTCTGAGGCATTTTTTTTTTCTGTGTTTTTTTTTACAGTTATTATTGACCAGCCCCTAATTACAGTTCATTTAAGAAGTAATGTTATTAAAATTTATAGTCTTATGCTTTTTTTTCCTACTATTCTTTGTCAGCTGTAAGTAAAAAATATAAGAGATGAAAAGCCAAAGCATGAGTCTAAGTTTCTGGGATTTCTGAGTTCTCTGTCTTCCTCTGGCTCTTGCAAATAATTTACAACACACCCTTCAAAAATATCCACTGTTTTGGGGTTGTATTATTATTATTATTAAGCATCTTTATTTCTGGTTTGCTAAGTTCTCTGATCTTATACCTGAAAGTAAAAACTGCCTATTTGAAGTTCTCTTCACAGAATATTGGTATTTTGTATACAGAATGTAAAGACCATATTTGTTTGTGAACCTAATTGCATATTACAACATAAGCAGAAGATTAACTGTTTATGTTATGTGCTGTTTATGAAACGTAAAAAATTGATATTGTTTTGATCAAAGGCACACTGAAGGGAAGAGATTGAGCTCTTACTTTGTTTCTCTGCCTCTGCTTGATTATTTGGGAAGGCTTTCTCTGAATCTCTGACATTGATGAGAGCCATTTGAGAAATTCCCCTTAGCCAGGCCAAGTCTGGGCTCACAAGCACAATACCATTATTTCAGCTGGATTCTATTACTGCAAGCAGCTTACTCAGCTGCATAACAGGAATGTTTAACCAGGAACAAGACAAACTTCCATAAGCTGCTTAATTCTGACTTGGGACTGTTCCTTCAAATCAATTGATATTGAAATAAATATTCCTCAGAATCTTTAGAGGAAAAGGATGTAAAAAGAAAATTAAAATCTAATTAAATGGAGGTAGAAAGCAGTGTCTGAGTAGACAAATCTTAAGCCTTAGCAAATTTTCAAAGGTTACGGTATCCTTTTTGTCCCTGGAAATCTTTCTTTTCACTTTTCTTCCTTCCTCTTTATCATTAGTTTTTAAGTAACAGGAAAAGCTTTTTTTTTTTTTTTTTTAATAAAAAAAAAATTTTTGTATATCTGTATATAATTCATATATAGAAATATTTATATTTTTTTCTTTTTTTATATGTACAAAAAATGTGATCCAACACGATTGACTGAGCTACCCTGGCAGTATCAATGGCTTGAACAGGTGAAGAACATTATTGCTGTTTTCCCAAGAGCAAGGGTCTTTATTTGTAGTGTTTGCAGCCAAATTTCAGCTTAGGCAACTGTTCTGCTTCCTCTAATTCCTTCTTTATAAACTGTGTAGTTGTTCTCTTCACTATTAAACTGTAGGGCTGCATTATAAATTCACTGTGCTGGATGAAGTAATTCATGCATAGTACGGGCTAAGCTGTCTTCTCCATTTCATTAATTTTATTTTAATTTAACTACTTACTTTGATGGAATTATAATGTTGGAGAGCAGAACTCCTGATACTTCAGGGCGGGGGGCGGGGGGAAGGCCCCATTGAGGGTGCATATTTGTAACATAAATATGAACATACTTACAAAAATAATTTTGTCTTGGGGATGGGGAGTTATGTAAGGCTGGTGTTCATTTTAAAGGAAATGACACTGGAAGTATGGAAACTTACTTTTTTGTTTCAGTGGAAGCCTAGATTGAAAGCATAGATTATTGAAGCGCATGGGGTAGGAAATCAGGCTTTGACTTCCCCTGCGGGAAGTAGTACAAGGCAGAGGGAGAGGATGGGTTTATGTTGGGGTCAGGGTGTTTAAAAGCCATTTTCTGAAGTGAAACAGTTAATCACTAAAACAACAAAAATGAACAGTGCCCATATAAAAATACCTCAGGAAGAATAAAAATGGGGCAAGCATATACAAGGCTTAACACACATGTGTGCAAGCTCTCCAAACCTTCTGTTCTTTTCAGTTCAGGGGATTTCCCAGTTCTGTTGTGGTTTATCTGTCTGGTAACACCCAATGGATCTCACCCCTAAGCATTTTTCCCTTCTTTCTTTGAACCCATGTAAACAATTTTGCATCCACAACTGCCTTCAGCAAGGTATTCCAGGGTTATGCTACCCTGTGCCTTCCTGGTTATTTTGAACATGGCCCCCTCTAGTTTCATGTACTGGACTTCCTTGAAAAGACCATCTATTCCCTTCCATGTTGCTCATGATTTTGCACACCTGTCATAACTCACCTAAAGCCCTGCCACAGGCTGCAAAGTTTTGCCTACCTGTTGTCCTTCATAAGGAAGGCACTCCATGCTCTTGACTATCCCTGTTGCCCTCTTCTGAATGTTTTTGTTTTTCTAATAATGGACGATTTTCAAGCGAAGGGGTTCAGCAATGCGCACACTGTTCATATATATATACATGATATGACATGATAGTTCACCTTAGTGAACTTATATATGTTCACTAAGGGGAACTATCGATTTAAACAGTGGCATAGTGACCTGTTCTGTTCTTCATTATTTTCCTAGTTCGAAATGTTTCCTTAGTTTTTTCACTACTATTGAGCACTGGCTTGTTACTCTGTGGAACCAACTATTGTGACCTCCAATTCTTGCTCTAGTAATGGCCAGCTGAGAGCCATCATTTCATGTATAAAGCTAGGATTATTCTTCCTTGTGTGCATCACTTTGCACTTATTTCTGTTGGGTTTCCCCTGCCATTTTATTAAACAGTTTTGCGAGGTCCTTCAGGTTTCACAGTCCGATCTCATCCTTACTCCTCTGAATGTACTTTGTATCAATGGCACACCTCCTTGCCTTACCACTCACAGCTTTTTCAAGGTTATGAATGAACAAAATGAACAGCACAAACCCAATAGATTCCACTAAGTACTTCCCTCCACTGCAAGTACTAACCATTTATCCATACGCTGCCTCCTCCACCTTCCATCTTTTAGCCAATTGCTTACTCATTCCTGGACCTACCCACTTACTTGACTGCTGCATAGTTTTTTTAAAAGCCTTTGGTGAGGGAGTCTGTAAAAGAAACATTTTGGTTATATCAACTGTTCTGCTGTTCTTGCTGATTTCTTCAAATACTTCCAATAATTTGAAAGAAAAAACTTCCGTCTACAGAGCTTGTGCTGGTATCCATGTCTGATACATCTAAGATCTAACAAGGTTGTATTTTTGTAGTTGCCCACTAATTCTACCTAGTGGAAATTGCTTTCTGTTTCTGATTTGATTTTCATCCTCTGACCTATCATTTACGTAAGGTAAAGAATTTTCATATGTGCATACTAAGAAACACTATTCCGAACCATGTGTTCTTCTGCACTCATTTGGCTTTTTCTCACTCATCAGTTTAAAAGTTCACTCACAGTCTTTGTTTATCGTACTAGCAGTTTGGTCCCCTTACAGTTCAGATGAGTCCATCCCTTTTGTGCAGAATTTTTCCAGATGTGTACCTACGTATTTTTATAAATTGAAGAAAACAGCCTTTTGGAGTTTCGTGCTTCAGATAAATTTGTACTGGCTTCAAAGTCCATCTCTATCAAATAGATATGTCCTAGGAAAAGACACAATTTAATCAGAAAAGATTGACTTTTGCTTTAATGTTAGGACGAGACAAGTTGTCACAGTTGAAAACATTTGAAATTGGGTTTTGTGTTCCATATTTTGCTGAAGAGGTCTCATACAGCAAAAACATCCTCAATTCTATGTTAATTTGTTTGTGGAAACATGGGATTTTTTTCTCAGAAATAGGATTATAGTGGATCAACAAATTTATCCAACTTTTGCTTCTGAATATTCCAGATATTAATGAATATCTTGAGCTGATGATGGCGTTAGTGATGCATTGTAGAAATGTTAACATTTCATACAGTCCTGCTCTGTTCATATAGCTATAATGAAGAAGGCAGTATTATGGATAATTTAGATAATCTGCAGGGGAACTAAAGCAGTGACTGTGAAGGAGAATGTGGCGTGTTGTCCCCCTAGGCCATGGAGCACTCCATTTTCTGGAATAGCTCCTAACTGCTATTTAGTGGGCAGCTAGTGGAAAATAAAATTGCTTCAGGCAATTGAGAATCTTATTCTGTATTATTAATATTCGCAGTCTGGGTGAAGAATAGAGTAAACTAACTCCATTTGTACTAAGGGGAGATAACTTGGGGCAAAAGGAAAGAGAGGAAAAGATCAATACCTTCTTTTAGCAAGATTTCTTTTGAGGTGGCGGATTGTTTGTGTTGGGTTGCGTTTTTGTTGAGGGTGGAGGGAGGTGGTGTTGATGGTGGGTAGAAGTAGTGGCTAGGACACCTGTTGCTGCTTTTGGAGATGGTTACTTCTGCTATGTAATGGTCACCCACAAGTGTCTTGTTGATCAAGATGATAATGATAATCCTTGGTTTGCAGAAACTCAGACATTTATGAAAAACTGAAGGTAACAGAAGAGCATTTTGTAAGAGGAACATTTCACATGGTGGAAGCTGGCTGAGTTCACTGTAGTGTGCTGAAATCCTCTGGGGAAATGAGAACATAGATTGCATATGCTCTCAAGTTATGGAATTAACAGGGTAAGTTTCCACTAAGGAAATTTGAAAGCTTTCAAATTCTCTGGGTTGTTTAGTTTTTAGTTTGGGGTTTTTTGGGGTTGTTTTTTTTCAGAGTAAAGAAGCTAAAATAAAGCCAGCTTTATGGTGTTGAGATGATTAAATGTTATTAATCTATATAAATTGGATCCAGAGGAATTTGTTGATCTGGGGGTCCATGTGTCCATTTATGCCTAAACCTTTCACAGGCATATGTACTACTGTCAAATATGATGGTGAGAGGAAAAACAGAATAGTGATGTATAAAAGGTACTGGAGGCTAGGAGGGCTGTGGAAGGAGTTCAGCAGGAAACCTTTTCTTCCAGGTTCACCACATACTAGCCCTGGAGGAGACTTTCATCTCTTATAAAGTAGATTTCCCAAAATGGTGTCACCTGTGAACTGGCTGCCCTTAGGATACAGAGAGGAATACTTTGGAGACTATAAAATGTTTTCGGAGGGATGGTATGATGATCTTGCCTCAGCCAAGTTTTTCTTTTCCTTCCCACTCAAATTCACTGTCAGCTCTTTTCTCGGTGTGCCACCTGCTTTCCTGTGGACTGGATGTTACCCATATGCAGTGCATGTGGTATATCTCTTCTTGGAAATATCTTCCAAATTGTGCATGGATTTCCCTCCTGACACCTCCTAGCTCTTGACCAGATTGAGTAAGAGTCTGCATGACTTCATCAAGAAGAGAGAACTGTGTGTTTTAGAACACGTGAATGAGAGGGAGTGAACCGGTTAGTACTCCAGTCTAACATGCAGATAAACTCTATTATCCTTATTCAGTGCTTATGTTTCTTTCCCAGACAAATGTCACGCTGAAAGCACTGGGCTGCTGTGGGTGGTGATGTCTGTTCGTTTGCTTGCAAAAAAGCACACATCTTGCAGGGCAGACACGCTATCCTAGACAGACCTCAAAGTTTTGCAGAATCAGTATAAATCTTTAGAGATCTTTTTGATCGTTGTGTCTGGAGTGAATCCATAACTACCAACTGTACTGTTTAATTCTAAACTCTATGTGATTAATTTTTATTTTAAAGAAAGTAGATGGAGTGGGCATGTGCAAATGCTGAAATTCCTATTAGCAGATGGGAGTTGGAGAACATATGAAATGAAGGTTAGTAGTATATCAGAGCCAGAAATCTGTATGTTGGGATTGCTGGGAAGCAACAAGAAGCAATCTGCAACTTCTGTTAGCATCGTGAGTGGTTTAGCTTTTGTCTCTAAGATCATGGAAGGGAAAGATGAGAACAATTCCACATCTGAAAGCTGTCAAGAAAAAATAATTAGGTGACAAGTAAGATAACAACTACATGTCATGATGAGAGCTTTTCTTTCACTTTTGGTTCACTTTTGAAGCATCATGCATCCATAGGCAATGGATGTCAAATAAATGTCCAGCTATGAAGCAAACAATAACTGCACGATTTTCTCCCTTCAAACCCTTGCCACAACAGAGCTAAGGCTTTACTCTCTAATTATTCCTTTGCCACATCTTTTTCCATTTGAGTAATTTCTTTTGGTGCACTGGCTATGGTACATTGTGCTATTCTACAATACCTAATCTGTTGTGTAATTTTAAATGTACTTATGCACATTGTTGGAGTGGGAAGGGTTCACATGACAATGTAATTCCATTCTTCCCTGATTTTCAGTACTCCTTTCTACCGTCACACATTTGATACTGGTTATTGGGGGTGGCTTTTTTTTTCTCTCTCTCTCTTTTTTTTTTTTTTTTTTTAACTTCTCATGATGAGGCTTTGATTATCCTGTTTGGAGAGGTCTATTTCTGAACTTATTGCAGGATATTTTTATTCCTGAAGCCTGGACTGATTTCCACACCCCACCCCACCCCCGCTCACTCCATTAAGCTATGTGGCTTTACTTCTGTACTATTTGGGGTTTTTTGGAGGACAGAAATGTCTTTAGTAGAATTCTGCACCATAATTCCACTTTCTAGACAGCCTTCTAAGGCTGATCTTAGCCTTTTGGGGGGCCCACAAAACAAGATATTTCTCCCCTCTGTCTCTCAAACACTGGTCCATGGTGTGCTGTGTCACCAGTCAGATAAAGGCCAGCTGAGAATTCTCAGGGCTGGAACAAAAGGAGCAGACATAGCTGATGGTGGTCCAATAAGAAATTAATCCACTGTCTGCTGATAAGGTTTACCTCATCCTTTTTCTTCAGGGAAAAATTGATCCCTGATGTTTTTGATGCCACTGAGTCTCTAACTATCAGATTGCTGTGAATGCAGAGTATTCAGTGCTAATGAACACAGTGGTTGTACTTACATTGACTGTTCCATGTCTCTAATTTGCCACAAGAGTGGGGAGGGACATTGCTGCTTCTTGGCAAATGGAGAAGCTGTTTCAAAGATTAATGCTGAACTTTCTGTTGGGAATAGGTCTCCAGGCCTCTTGAGGTAGGTTGTGTGGCCTGTAACATAGCTGAAATCATG
Organism: Morus bassanus; assembly: GCA_031468815.1. NCBI lineage: Eukaryota > Metazoa > Chordata > Aves > Suliformes > Sulidae > Morus > Morus bassanus. The sequence continues at coordinate 45,841,548 of CM062572.1, read as the reverse complement.
GCTGAAAGTCAAGCTGCAGAGGCAAGAATCCTGTTCAACTCATATTGGGGGGGGGGGGGGAGTTGGCTGGTCCTGTCCTTCTAGCCACAAATCTATCTGGGGCGTCTCTGATAAGAGGGTTTTCTGCCTGTCCCCAGAAACAGCCTTGGGAACCCTCTAGAGGCGTTAACTGCAATGCTGTGGAGAACAGGAAATAAACAACCTGGCTACTGGCTTTCCTTAGCTTTCATTTTATAGATTAACTTTACAAACAATTGTTGGGTTTGTGGTTTTGTTTGTTTGTTTTGTGTGGGGTTTGATGGGGTTTTTTGTTTTGGGAGTTTGTTGGGGATATTTTTGTTTCTTTGTTTTGTGTTGATTGTTTGGTTTGTTTTAAATTGAAAGCTGAGGGTTTCCTTTAAATTTCTAAATCCCAAATTCAGTGTTAGATGGGCTTATCTTTGATGGCCAAAGACCAGCTTTACTCACCTTGGGTATTTATTAACCATTCTCTCTTTTCACAGAATAGTTGAGGTTGGAACAAACTTATTGAGACTGTCTAGTCCAACCTCCCCAACTCAAGCAGGGTCAGCTGGAGCAGGCTGCCCAGGACAGCGTGCAGTCAGGTTATTAATATCTCCAAGGATGGAGACTTTACAACCTCTCTGGACAGTCTGTTTCAGTTTTTGACCACATTTGCAGTAAAAAAATTGTTCTTCTGTGTTCACATGAAATTTCCTGTGCTTCAGTTTGTGCCCATTGCCTCCTGTCCTCTCACATAGCACCACTGAGACAAGTCTGGCTCCATCTTTTTTAAGGCCTCCCATTGGGCATTTATACACATTGATGAGATCCACCCGCATGCCCCGAACCTTCTCTTCTTCAGGTCGAAGATTCCCAGCTCTCTCAGCTTTTCCTTGCATGAGGTGCTCCAGTCCCTTTACCATCTTAGTGGCCCTTTGCTGGACTCACCCCAGGAAGTCCATGTCTTCTGTTGGGGCACCCAGAACTAGAGACAGCACTCCAGACGAGGCCTCATAAGCGCCAAGCAGAGAGGGTATCACCTTCCTCAGCCTGCTGGCAATGCTTTTCTTAATGCAGCCCAGGATACCATTTTCTCTCTTTGTGGCAGCTGCACAAATCTAATTTCTAATCTTATAAACAGAGAATGCTTGAATGTTAAATATAAAAAGATTTTCAACGCTAAACAGCACTTACCCTTATGGATTTAGAGAAGAATATTTAAGCTGCCGTGTAATCACCATGTCAGTAATACTTAAAAAGACATGACTTCTGAAATGTTTTATGTCCTATTCTGTGCTGAAATCATTAGGTAAAAGAAAAGTTGTGACAAAATAAGCTAAAATGGCATTTCTCCCCCCTTGCTCCCTCCCCCTTTTTTTTAAGCTGAAATGAAAAAAATCAGTTGTGGGAGGAAGGAAATATCGGGGATTTTTGTCTAAACATATTTGATTTCAGTAAAACCAGAATTTTTATTTCATCAGAATATTACTCTTCTGATTGATAGGAAAAACACCAGGTGAGACCTTCAGCATTCATTATTTAGAAACCAAGAGCCAGATCTATTATTATCAAGGCCTGGTTCACTAGTTGAGGAGATGTGCACTTGCTCCATCCTTTTAAAAGTAGGGGTGAAAATGGCCTGCTTTTTGGGTGCTCTGTGAAAATGTGTTGTAGTCAAGCATTGTCATGTTAGAACTGGGGGTGTGGATTTGGGGGGAGGGCAGGGGGCAATGTGCAATTCTGAAACCTGATTTTGTCCATCCCAGAACTTATATTCAGTATAACATGAGCTTATATTGTGCATTCATAACCTCAGATAGACAGTACTTCTCAGGATCTTGCAAAGGGAACTCATGTAAGACAGGAGTTTTTTTGTCAGAATTTAAAGACCCCTCCTGGAGAGGCTGGCACTCAGCCTACAAAGTCTTTGTTATCTCAGAAGTACAAATCCTCCTTAGATTCCTTGTGGGATGCTGCAAAATAAAAATCACTCTAACTTCCATTGAATCTAGCCTACATTGACACTTGAGGACAGGAGGGTTGTTGGGCCAGTACTACCCCATTACATTTGCTAGTCACAATGAAGATTCAGGAGGTGGGTATTAATGCACAAAATACAAGTACAGAGAAGCAAGGGATATAGTCTGGTTTTTATTGAAGCATGGAATTTAAGGTTTGAGTGCATGCTTTATTTTTGTTGTTTAATACCCAAGAACAATTGCCCTGAGGTACAACTTCCTTCCTTGGTAGGGTTACCAACTCTTTTACTCTGTCTGCAGTATGGGATGTGCAGTCTCCTTCTTAGCGAGAACAGTGCTGTCATTATGGGATGATCATACGGGAAAATTATGCAGGAACAATTCCAAGCAGACAGTGTCCTAGTACAGTGCAGCACTCCTATTTGAGTCCCTTAAGTTCTTACATACAAAATATTATCACTGTATCAACAAAAACAGCAGAGAAAATTTCTTTAAAATGTTATCCTCTAGAAGAGCCTTGCTGAGGGCAGGTAATAGCCAAGAGACTTTGGCTAGATGATCTGTTACTTTTAGGCAGCATGCAGTGACTAATCCACTGCGCTTTATGGGTTTATTTAAATTAGATATATGCAGGCAGTGCATTATTTATAACCAAAAGCATGAATAATTCAACATGCCCACTCTTACCAGGTATCCAGCTTGAGCCAGAAGTCTGCAGTAGATGCTTGCTTTCAGAATTATGAAGAGACTATCAGGTAACAGTCTGTTTTGCTTGTATGGCCCACTTTGCTCTGTCTGCTCTTCCTTTTGTATCTTTCTAGCTTGGCTCTGTCTTCTGTCTGGGGAAGAAGAACAGATGATGTATTCTCTACATTATTGCCTTCATCTGGAGATGACATACTATGTCTAAAACAAATTATGTAAATCCATTCAAGATCAATGCGTTCATTTCATTTCCGTTTCATTGTGATGGAGACGGAGGCATGTTCAAGACGAGGGACTTAAAGGCAGCATGGCAAAGGGACAGTACAATGCTCCTGGCCTAACAAATCTAGTCTGCTACGCTCCACTGCACAGCTTGGGCTCAGCTGTGGCCTGAGACTAGTTGTGTTGGAAACAAGGAGACCAGCCATGTTGGAAAGTGTGTGTCACAGCACCCTTATGCTCAAATATTCGGTCCGTGACTTAGCCTAAACGTACTTGTTTAGGGATAGTATTCATGTATGAAGACTTGGACACCTGATGTGGAAATAGGTCGTGTGTGCAGTGGATGCAGACTGCAATCTGAATGTTGCCAACAAAAAAATCTGGCTTTCAGACCACTGTATTGTATAGTCACGTAAGGCAATTCTCAAAGGTTGTCAGCTCAAAGCCAGTTGGACTGGGACGCTGAAATACCACTACTTCCAGCACAAGTTATTTCCCTGCCAAACTTTTATTTTCTTTCCTTCAGTCCTACCTTAGCGATATCTAAAATCCAGATGCTAGAGAAAGAATTCAGACTGCCTACTCTCTCACTCTCTTGTCTCATCATCAGTGACCTGAGTTAGGGCCTTCTAGCAGAAAGTTTGCTGCTGCTTGTTCTTCTCTGAAATTTGGGCAGCAAATCCAGTGCAAGCAATACAGTCAACTAAACTTATCTGTCCATTCTGAGTCTGAGCTTCTCTGAGTAAGCTTACAATACTATTACTTGTTTCTGCCCAATCCCAGGAGTAACCAGTTAATTGCAGTCATAATTGCAAACACTAGACGTCCTGAACAATTTTGGAAAGAAGTAACAACTCTTCAGAACACATGACATGATAGATTATTTCACACAGAAATAAATGCAGCAGAGATCTCCAGGTTCCCTGCAGCTGAAAACAGAATGCAAGTGCTCTAACTGTCAACATAATTTTAAAACCCTTAGTTGACCATTACTGAATCACTGAAGAGTTGTTGAGGTGCTCTGCTGGGAACTAAAAATATTGATTCAAGCTCCCCATCTGTGTGGCTACAGATAATTCATTATTTTCTGTATCTCAGGTCCCAATCTGTACATCTGCATAATAACAGCTCCCTAATCAAAGCAGTAGTATGAAGGGAGAAATGCACCAAAGGTAGAGGCACTTAAGTATCATGGCTTAGAAGGGAAGTAGAGTTAGCTAAGTATGATAAATACAGTACTTCTCCTGCAACAGCTCCAGAGAGATCACTTCTGTAGCTGCTGAAATACAGCAGTTAGAGAGTACAGACAATTTATAATAGTGTCTAGCAACATTACATAATTTTAGGTAAAAACCAGGATTAAAACATCCTGCAAAGATGCTGTACAGAATTGTTATGCCAGATGATTATAACAGCTCTGGGTGGAATATTGCAAGTGTTCAAGAACTTGAGGTGTGTTATAAGGGTCTTTAACAACATAAGATCTTAGTAAAGTGTTTGACTGAATAATGCTCTTGGGTGTTGCTTCAGGACTAAGGAAGAGAGAAAACATGCTGTGATCAGTCATTCATATGTACCTAGTTGTCCCCTGACCACCTCCCCCTTCACTCCTCAAGATCTCTTATCAAAGCACTGACCTTAGCTGACATGGCTTAACAGAAAAAAAAAAATCAGACAGAATCACAGAAGAAGTAGAAAGTCCATACAGGAAAAAACAGGTATTCTCTGCAGTACGGTGGTATCCTGAACTGGGAGTAAGCATTAAGATCTATTTCAAATCCTATGTAAAAAAAAATCCAGACAACCCAGTGTGAATTCCTCATGATACATTTTTCCTGTTTTGGTGTCTTAATGACTGCTTATAATTCCCCTGTGCATGTGCAGTCAGTCAATGACAGAATCATTTAACAATCTCCCATTGTTTTGCTCCATCAGAAAAGACAGGTTCTGTGCTCCAACATGAGGATTAAGCTCATTGTGGCAAAAAAACAGAAGATGAAAGCCTCACAGAATTGCGGTATGATCTCTAGATGAAGTTTCAATCCTTCTTGATGGTGGTATTGGGCTGAGAAGGGAAAGTTCCTCCCAGGTACAGCAAATGATCAAAGAACAAAGTCCACAATGTGTGAACTGAAGCTGAGGTGGGACATAGGCATAAAAGGTTTACGATGGCATGAGAAGTATATGGTGTAACATACAACATTGATTGGTGAGCGACCGAGTGACCTCAGCGGTTCTGCTATTGGTTCTGCTGTAAGATCCTCTTTTGTCCTTTAAGGTGAACCAATAAAGGGGAGAAATTGTAGTCTAATGATGGCTTGCATATGAAATTTACAATCTGAAAAGCAGAATCTGAAAGTCTTTTCAAGGGAGGAGGGCATGAGCTTTCATTAAACCTTGTTACAAGTTCAGGATGGCCAGTCACAGCCGAAACATTGGTCAGAGATTCTCTGCCCATACAGAGCTGTGCTGACTGATGAGCTCTGGAAGTCAAATGTCAGGTAACTCCAAACTTAATTTCCATCCACTGCTTGTTTTCTTTTAAGGTACTCCTAGAAAACATAAGTCATATGCAAGTGATGAAGGAATTTGGGGTCTAAAAGCTATTTTGTTTGCTGCTATTCTCCACAAACTTTGCTGTCTGCATCATAACCAGTGTCTGTCAATACCTGCCTGTAGGGGAGAGAGAGAGCTTTTTCTTAAAGCTGTGTTGGCAAGATATTTACTACTCAAACTCCTACTTATAGGTACTTGGACCCCAGTAGCATGCTGTGATGGATTTGTATGTCAATGTTGCCACCATAAATCCAGAATAAAGTTTTGTAAAGAAGTGAGAAGGGAAGAAATAGATAGGAAATCAAATGTATGTGTGCATTGGTTTGGTTTAGCATTCTCTGATCACTACAGAATCAAAATAGTCTTTAAATAATGGGATATTTATTCCCATAAAATCCTATCTGTAAAAGTTAGGTAGTGCTCCTCTGCTTATCTGGGAAACCAAGGCACAACAAGATTAATGCAGAATTTCTTTGGATGGAAAGCCTGTTTTTAGCATGTGTTTCCAGGGTAAGCTTCTCAGCATATGAAATATCTAGAAGGCATTGCAGGGAGAAATCTGTATTAGGCCCAGTAAAAATCAGGCCCACACTTCTGCAATTTCTGCCTCATACAATTGGTCAGGTTACACGTGGAAGTGAACAGGGTGGAAGGTGCATATGCATAAATGCAAATGAAAGAGGAAATGTCTCTAGATGACTACGAACTTTAAATGAGTAAATGTTCCATGATGAAAACACCGCCAGTCTGAGAGAGGCTGGCTCAAACTGAGGAGGGAAGAAGAGAAGAAAACTCTCCAAAGGGCTAGTAGAACTCAGTGCAGCATTAACTGTTCATCCAAGAAACCATTGTGTATTTTTGAAGAGCAGAGGAGACACCCGAAAACCTATTCCATCTGTGCCCATTAGTGACCCTTGGCTAGCCACAGGGTTTGTGAGAGCTTTGCTGATGTAATTGCATATGCTGCTTCCTACATTTGACATCATGCCCAGATGTTTCCACCTCAAAATAAAAAAGATATCTAATATAATTTCTTCAATACTGGGGAGTACGAGTGTCACCAATGATTCCCTCGAAGGCTCAGAAAATAGAGCAAGATAGAGGAAGGATTTCCTTTCATTGACTGCAACATGCCTGATGATCTGCAGTTTGTGGGAGCAGGTCTCAGATTCTGCACCTTGACTTAAAAATCTGTTGGTAGATTGAAGGCAGCAATCTGTGGTTAGGAGGCAGAGGAGGGCCACCTATTCCCCAGTATGCCCAGTGCAGCTCCGTGAATGCCAAAGTGTGAACTCCAGCAGTGTACAAGAGAGCCTTCCCTTACCAGTTTGCATCTGGATTGACTGGCAGTTAATTAAGCTCGTTCCTGTCTAATGGGTCTTGGGGGATTAGCTATAATAACTGTTCAATTTCTAGTGGAATAGAATCTCCATGAGAACAAAAAAGAGGTTCGCTAGACGTTTGTTGACAGATGCTGCAGAGAGATAGAGGCCTTGGTCTTGAATTCCTTCTTCAGCCCTAGATATCCTCCATCAGGACCACCAAAGCAATGTAGGAACTCTGCAATTATACCATCTCTGGCATACCTGCCTCTGGGATAAATTAAAGGCTTCATTTCTCAGGGCTATCAATTTGGCAACTTTTTACCCAGCACATTTACTGAAGGTTGAAGGAAATTGCTAACCATGATATTTGGATTTATGGACTCTTTCTTGTGAGATGTGTTCCTTTTGAATGTAATTCAGACTTGGAAATAAGTTAAATTAAGATGTTGTAATCCTGCAGCATGTCAGGCATGACCCAGTGGCGTAAGGTCTTCCTTTCTTAGTGCACAGACCAGAACAGCTCTTACCTTGGGCAGTGACACAGAGCTTCAGCTTAAACTTTCTTTCATGTGTTCCTCTCTGATTTAAACACCCACCCCACCCCCAATATATATTTGCTCCTTTCATTCCTTGTAGTTTTTCACCTAACCACTACTTTTCAATTCTTTAAGGCTAACTTTCAAGTTGTCTCCAGTGACCCAGGGCAATGATTGTCTCAGAGCCTTTCTTACATTTGTTGCAGTTTACCTTCTATGCAAGTGTGAGAGCATGGATCCTTCCACAGACCACAGTGATTCAGCGAAGTTTCTGCATCTGATTTCTTTGCTGACAAGCAGAACTGGGTTGGATATTATGGGATGAGAAAGCCAGAGATTTGAGATATTACTGTATCAGATATTCTGCTATCAAACTGAGAATTGTTTGAAGTTTTTTGAATAAAAAATCTAAAGCAAAGTACCAGCTGAAGCCAAATATTTTATTTAGACTTTAACTGCTTCAATTTCAAAGCAATCACTCTAAACCAAGGAAAGAGAATTCCTCACTTTTAAAAATGTCAAAACAAAGTGTTTAGATGACTTTGAAATGCTTTCAAGTTGCAAATTTTAAAAAACATCAAAACTCAGCCTTCTTCACCAAAGAAACCCTCTGCAAATCAGTGACTTCACATGAAGCATTTTACGGAAACACTTCCTGACCAGTGTTATCAAATCTCAGCTGTCCTCACTTTCTCCTGTGATACTAGTCCTCAACTGGTATAACCTTCTTAGCTTCAGTTATGCCTGGTTAATTCCATTCTGCATCAAACTCTGTGGCTGAAGCATGTTAGGTGGGGGGCCAAGCAGAGCTATCTGTGCTAGTTATAGTACCAGCAGCATAGTCCTGTGCTGTGGTGTGCTCTGCCTGCTGAGCAAAGTGCACTGATCTGTGTAGAGTGCCAAGCTAACAGAGGTAGGCTGCTTCTGATACCGCCTCTGGGTTATTTAAAACCAGGTGATGTGCAGATATTGAATACTCAGTTGTTCTGTGTCAGTAAATCCTTTATTTGTACAGTGGGACACAGCTGAATCACAGCTTTGTATGGTCGCAGGTATGAGGAAAATCTGAACGTCAATCAAGTACAGGTATTCTGTTTATCATGCTTCGAATTTCTTGATATATGCCAGACAGAAAAGACACTTTTCTTTCCCTGTTCTGCAAAGTATTTTGTATGCTCACAGTACAGTCATGACCACGCTTAACAGACTGAGACAAACATTATTTTAAATGAAGAATTACGGTCTCATGCTTTGACAGAAGTGCTGGGGAGCCACCACCTAGGAGGCAGCAGGGACCAAGCAGAATAGCACAGAATAATTTTGCTATTTAGCAAATAAATAGCAAAAGACTAATTTCCCACTAGCTACAGAACAAAAGCCATGCAGACATATCTGTCAGCACTGGGTCCTTGGAGGACTGGAGTAACCAGGAGGACAGTGGCCATTTTCAGTAGGGTTTGTAGTGTCAGAATGAACTGCAGTAGACTACAGTGAAATACATTTTTTCTGTGAGTTGAATTCAGACTGGACTCCTAAAATGTAGCATTATTTTCCTGTATTTACCCAAGACAGGCTGCAGCTTGCTTTTCAAATTGCCTTCTTGTCTGCTGATAGCATCTGTTGAGAGCTGAAATGGCCAAAGGGGGAGCTGATGAATAAAAATTGTTCAGTTGTCCCATTGCTCAGTGGATTAGCGACCTCCTTGCTCATATCTCACCAAATGACCAAAAATGAGGAAGGCAAGAGACTGAAGACACTACTGGAGTCTAAGTGTTGCACGATGGGGACTATGCTTGTTGGAAGCCACAGAGACGTTACTCAAAGCTAGTACTAATGTCTGTTGCTTTGCAGCAAGAGTGCTTCTCTACTCCAGTCATCTTAGTTGGCTGGTGTTTGTTAGGCTGTAGGGTTTTTTTTGTTGGGGTGGGTTTTTTTGTTATGCTATGATGCCAAACAGCTTCTGGCTGTGCACAGTTAGCTGTCTGGCAGAACCTCTGCGTTCTGGTGTTGTGTGTTTGTGTGAAGTAAGGTGGGAGAATGGGGGTAGAGGAAAAAGGAATAACCTTAAAATCATTTGGGAGGCGATGTAAAAAAGATTAGGTCATGTTTTGATACATTTTCCTTCTCTTCCTTCCTTCCTGTGTTCTGTCCTACTAGTGGAGGCGCACTGTCATAAACCCAAAGTGGATCAAACTGAGGTTTTCCTATTTGTATGCAAAGCTTCTTTGCTTGAAAGAGAGATTTTGGCACAAGGAGGCTGACTCTTGCCCATATGGCCCTTAAGGTAATCTGAATACCTGCAGCTCATTGATATCTTTTGTTGCTGTAGGCCTGATACTACAACAGCTTGTGCTTAATGGGATAGCCATAGGATGTTGTACCAGGCGCTCAGCATCTTGTAGGTTACTAAGTATTAGACACTGATACTGGGTTGAACTGACCAAAGACTCTGGTGGGACACAGTATTAACCCAGAAATATATACTGTCTCTTTCTCTGTTACCACAGCTCTACTTGGACCGAGATATGTACAGAAGTAGGTGGTAGAGGGGGTGGGATGAAGACGAGCAAGGGTGAAAATGGGGAAAATGGCTGGGCTCCCTTTTTTGCTTCCTGGTCTTTATTTGTTTCCCAGGCCTTATGCATGCTGCCAGCGCTGTGCAGGGAGAAGACACAAAGCCCCATATAAAGGCTTATGTAACAAACAGATTTGTTTTTAAAGCTTCCTTCTGTCACTTTAACCCATGGCTCACAGAGAGTCAAAGTGATGTCTCATTGCTATGACTTGGCAATTTTCTCATGGCTTTATGTACCGATCCTGCATGCTGTTTAGATCAGCAGTACCCTTGTCCTTAAGCTCAAGCCCTGTCAACAGTGATGATGGAAATGCCAGTACTGCCTCAATATGTCACTTCACATTGGTCTCCTGAGACAAGAAGGCCACTTGTTTCCAGAAAGGCACAATAATTTGTGTCAGCTCATTAAGCTGGGATACTGCTGATTCAGGCATTGATCTCTAAGAGAGCACTTTGTCCCAGCTCTGTAATGGCCCGTCCCTTGCATTCCCTAGGGGATTACTGGGATAAATTCCTGGAGGGAAAGGTCAAAGAACTTAAGAAAGATTGTTATTGTCAATGTGAATTCAAACTGATGCTGGAAATATAAGATTTGAATACAGCTTTGAATAACTGGAAGGGAAAAAAGAATCTATCTCAGGGAATATTTCTAAGTGTTAAGCTCAGGACAGACTACAGTTTCTGCTTGTATCCAAGTTCCCTAGAAGGAAGAAAGGAAGGATTTAATAGATTAGGAATGGAGCTTGGTCACAGCTTTATTAATTCATTTTCAAGACTGAGAGAGGAAATCTTTATCAAAAATACCATAAGGAGAAAATGCTAAGTGACCAACGCAAGAGCTTAGGTCAAATAATTTTGCAAGAGGCAGCAGGTAATACAAGATGAGCAAGGAGGTCAAGCAGAAGTTTTTGAAGGATTTGTCTGTGGTTTTGGATGATGGGTAGTATTAAGTGGCTTCTGAAAAAAGTATGTAGGGCAGATGTTTCGGATGGTGGATCCTGGTGTGTACTTCTTTATAGGACTAAGAAGGAATGGGTGCAGCATTTTGTTTGCACTTTGTATCTGCTTGGGTTCATTTAATCTGGTTGCGTTTCAGAAGCCTGCATAGCTGAGACTAGGAGAGTGTCAGAGGGGTGAGAGCAAGCTCATTCCTTCTGAGCCAAAAAGACAGCTAAGAAATCTGGATAAGACTGCTGAATTTTGCAGAGAGATCATAATGTTTTGGGGGAGGGGGGGGAGAGTTGCTTCACAATAACATTCCTTTTGATCTCTTGCTATTAAACAAACTAACTTTTGCAGATGAAAACTGCAGCACCAGTTTATGTACTTAATTGGATGAAGGACTTTTTAATACAGCTGTAATTTTTATAACCTCTCTCTCCCATGCATGCTTCACCTGCCTCTTCACCTGCCTTTCCTTTTTACTTTAAATAGTAGCAAATATTGCTAGACAAGCTGAAAATGGTCTCACCATTCAGTTTTCCTATTAATTGGCAAATGAGAAAACGCTCCCGTTTTCTGAGTGCTGTATTTTGCTGACTGCTTGCTTCGATTTGGTAGTTTAAAAATTTTATCAATTGCATAGGATGTAACTATTGAGTCATACTGCTATTTTTCTATATCAGACAAAAAGCTGAGGGTGTTGAGCAACATTTTTTTGTGGGCTTATACACCTTTTCCTCTGCTAATCATGAAGCAGTTAGGAAAACAGGCTTTTCTGAGGAAATTAAAATTTTATAGCAGAATCTTGTAAAAGTGTAGTTGAAACTGAGTAACTAGTTCAACTAAAGAGTTTGACCTCTGTCCTGGTTTTGGCTGAGATAGAGTTAATTCACTGTAGCTGGTACAGAGTGTTGTGGATTTGGTCTGAGAATAGTGCTGGTGGCACACTGATGTTTTAGTTGTTGTTAAGTAGGTGCTAAGTGTCGCTAAGTAGTGCTTACACTAGTCAAGGACATTTCCAGCCTTCCATGCTCTGCCGGGTGCACAAGAAGCCGGGAGGGGGCACAGCCAAGTCAGCTGACCCAAACTGGCCAAAGGGATATTCCATACCATATGACGTCATGCTCAGTATATAAAGCTGGTAGAAGAAGAAAGAAGCGGGGGGGATGATGTTTGGAATGATCGCGTTTGTCTTCCCAAATAACTGTTACACGTGATGGCTGAACACCTGTCTGCCGATGGGAAGTAACGAATAAATGCCTTGTTTTGCTTTGCTTGTGCGCGCGGTTTTTGCTTTTCCTTTTCATTTTATTATTGTTATTATTGCTCTTACTATTACTGTTTTGCTTTACCTATTAAACTGTTCTTATCTCAGTCCACAAGTTTTCTTAGTTTTGCTCATCCGATTCCCTCTCCCCCATCCCACTGGGGTGGGGGTGTCACCGCAATCGGGAATAAAACTGTTTAACACCAATGTAGTATTAAGAAGGCATTCTTTATTATGGCACCGGATGCACGGGGGATAATTCCTCCTAGCGTGTATACCGCGAGTCGTGATAGACAGAGCTTATATTGCTCAGTTATATACATATGCATTAGATTTCCCAAAATAGTTATACATATTCATTCTGTTTCTTGGAACTAATTATAATACTTGCATCTTAATTACCCGTGTGTTTTAAGTCCCTTAGGAGCCCCTGAAGAGGTATTAAGTGGTCCCTAGTTGTTTGTTGAAGGGGTGTTTTTTTGTTTCCATGAACTCTTGAGTCCTTCTGCCACTTATGGTTGTGAGTTGGCCCATCGAGTAATCTTGTCACAGTGTGTTGGTTTCCAACTGGTGTTCTGACTCTTATCTAGATGGAGATGTCCTTAGTTCCTTTTGTCTTGGTTTCGACTGGCGCCTGCTGCTAGGTTGTTTGCATCCCTCCAGGATGTTCCCCATCAGGCTTGCGGAGATTATGTCCTTGTGTGCATTCTTACCTGAGGCCCCTTACAACAGGGGGAGTGAGTGAGTGGCTGTGTGGTGCTCAGTTGCTAACTGGGGCTAAACCGCAACAGCCTCTTGCTCAAATTTGCAAAACAAATCCTGAATAAATTTATTTTTTGAGATTTGTGGTCCCATACCTGTGCCTTCTGTGCCAGCAACCATTACTTTGGTCTCACACCTACAGAATGCCAGGTCTGATTCTTTCTGGGACCGGAAAAATCCAAAATACCATCAGAAAGTGTGAGCTTGACTGTGATTGCCACAGCAGCATCATTAAATTTTCTTCAGATTATTTCTGACAGTGATACTGGATACTGGAAGGGCTTCAAAGTGCTCTTAGTTTTCTTAGAGTGAGAGTAACTGGAACAACTGAAGGCATACAATGCTGTTCAAACCTTTTCTTGGTTGCTACCATAGTCTCTTTCTCCCCCCACCTCTCAGCATAAGAATCAACTCAGATGTTTCCCATGCATGTTATATTTAAAAGCTATCAGTGACGGTTTTTATGCAGTGTTTAATTTAGATGTCGTTTTATACAGAAAGTTCTGACTTTACAAAGGGAAGAGGATTCTACTGACATAATGAACTTTCATTACGAGTAAAGTCAATCATTGGGGTGTCTGCTAATATACTTTCTAGGCATTTGCATTACTTAGCTGCTTTAATAGGTACACTTTCAGCACTTTGCAGCTGAATCAATTGTATTTGTCTCTCTTCTACTCTTCATTTAACTTTGTTCTTTATTTTTTTATACCATACATCTCTATAAGCCCTTGAGTAGCATTCAGTTGTTGTACCAGTTTATGGAGAGCTTCTAATAATTTTGGAGTAGCTTTTAGTCTTCGAATTCAGATATGAAGTGGCCTTAATGGGCAAATTCTGGAAATGGATATATGCCTGGTAAATACTGACTACCCTTAGCAAAGTGATAAAGGAGGCCTCCCTGGTCCTAGCACTAGCTTCCACCTAAAAGAAGGCAGAGCGGTCACCAGCATGTCTTGTAGAAGGGAATATGTTAAACTGGCCAAAAGCTGTTGGAAGTGGTGCTACTGCATGCCTTAGCTCATAATCAAAACAAAAAAATGCCTACAGGCGTCTTCCTGTTATGTGTCTTACAGCAGAAGTATATGTTAAGCATTATTTTCTCCCTGGTAATTGCAGTGACTGGAAAAACCAGGATTCTTAAATTCTTAAATTTATAGACTTTTTTTTCTTTCTCTCCCCCCGCCCCCCCTTTTCATTTGGGATGGCTGATTTATGTACTTTGCTTGTAGGCCAAAACCACTTTCAAACCCCTTTTTAACTCTGTTGTATTTATTTCACGCTGTGAGCTAATTGTCTGGTAATCCCACGTAACACATTTTCATCTGTCTATAAATTAGTGTACATTAGCATGTTCTAAAGGTTGAGCAGGCTTTTGCTGGGGTAGAAGCATCTGCTCTCTACTCTGCAGAAGAGTACTTACAGGTTCAGGTTTAGATTAACAGAGTCTAATAGATGTAATCCTGCTGAAGACTACAAAGACTTTTCACTCAGGGCCATTATCTAAATGTGTCTCTACTGGGGTTGAAATATTTGGTAATGAGATGAAAACCATTCAGAAAACCTTGTAACAGGAAACAGTTTATCTTCAGACACTGGATATAAAATAACTTTAATCATGTTATAATGGACAACATGATGCAGATAAGCAGCATTACTGTCTGTAGAAAGATAGTAAGCATCTTATAATATTTCCCATCTGGCTCATTTTGAGAAGTCTTCTCTTTAAGTGGGGTGATTATGGAAGCCTTCCAGTGGCAGACAATATGTGCAGCTCAGTACTGTCATGTATGGATTTGTTAAAGTGGCTAAGGTATCAACAGTCTGTTCTAGCTACAAAATTGGACTACAGATCCAGATCATAGCCCAAACCAATGTGTTTGGACAGGGGAGTTTGGATCCTCTATGTAAAACTGTATGTGAGTATGGTTGAGTATTCCAGCAAAAGGATGGAATTATTATTAGCAAGAACATATGCCACTAACTCTGATACTGTGTGTAAAACAGACTTTCTAAATCATGTACCTATATAAAATAAATATGTTCATGTCCCACTGCCACATTCCTCATTTTTCTAGTGTGAAATCACAGGGATTAAGACTTTTAATTAAGACACCAGAGGAAGGAATAGTTGACTTTGTTTGGGCAAATTAGTTTGAAAGCAAAGATCTTCTGCTATTCTATTTGCTTGTTAGGATAGACAATTTGATTTAATCATTTCCTTGAGACAAAGAGCTAATAGTGCTTTTAAGAGGGGAGGAGGACACAGAGTGTGTATTAGCTGCATGTCCAAGAGGTAACAGAAATGTTCTGGTCAAGAGGGGAGAAAGAATCTGATTAAAGTAGGTGTGTTTGTGGAGGCTGAGGAAAAATATGTACCATATATGAGAACAGAATTGCTGAGTTTTTTTCTCCTTGGGCTAAACAAGATCTAGCCATTTAGAATTCCTCAGGGTTGTTCATAAATTTGGGAAGCTATAAGTATTTTGTATGAAACTGTTATTGCATGAAACATTGTTCCTCACATGCCCTCTGCTTTGTCAGACTTGAGATGGAAAAGGTACAGTGTAGTTTAAATTCAAATAAATCTGGATGCGTGTTTCTCACTTTAGGCCTCACACTCAACACAATGCTCAGAAGTAGAGGAATTAAAGCAAAAAGTTTTTTTTCCTGTCCTTTTTATAGATTAGCATTGTTCAAATCTTGGTGGAATTACGCAGGCCCCTAGTGAATTTAAAAGAAGCAAGGAAAGCTTTGGGTTTCTCCATTTACATTCTATGATTAAACTGTTTTTTTAAATGTACTGAGACATCCAATATCTCATGGGGTTTTAATTGACACTTAAAGCAATGCAGCCTTCATGATAGAAGGTGGCGAGGTACAATGTGGGTAGCAGTGGAGCCCAGAGAAAAGTACGAAAATCCATAGTCTAAGGTGGCACAAATGAGCATTCACTGCGGAGGGGCTATGGTGCCTTACACTTACTGAGAATTTTGCACTTCTAAAAAAAAAAATTTTCTTTAAAACAGTCTCCATCAGATGTCAGGTTCAGTTCTCCTTCAGGTCAAATAAGAACTACAAAACTAACTTCTTCCAGTATTCTTTTGCTGCTGAGCTTGCCTAGCACCTTTGAATAACAAAAGCAACCAGACTTGAACCAAATGAAACAGCTACAAGTCAAGATTATGCAATGCACTGTGAAAAAAACAAAATCAGGATTTTTATTGTTTTCTTTATTTATTTATTTACCTATGGTTTGCACAGGTAAATGCAAATGGTGTGAAACACTTGATTTGGACAGCTTTATTGTTAGAATAATAATACTTAGTAACCTGTATGTCATTTTACAGTGACTGTGGGGGCTTCATTTTTTTTTTAATGTAGGCCTATTAAGAGCTCAGGGTAACTTTTCATGGTATTATACAGGAAGGCAGCATGTTGATGGGATTCACACAACCCAGAAAATTCACCAGGAACCTTTCTAAGCATGTGTTCTTGAACCATTCTTTCCAGACCCAGGCATCTAACCTTAGGGTTCAGGGAAATATTCCTTCCAACTTCATAGCTGGGAGCTCTCTTCTAAATCTAGCTTCATCAAAAAAAGAAAGATGAGCACGAGTGCCTCACTTAGAGTTAACAGCTAATACCTAAAACATACATATGGTTGGTGAGAGACCAAAATTAAATTTTTTTTTTTCTCTGCTTAACTTCACACAGATAGATGTATTGTTCAGGAGACAGAATACTGCCCCAAAATGTCTTGTAGTCACTGGCTAAGTCTCTGCCTCTGTAGTTTCATTTCACAAGATGCAACAAGTCAAGAATATTAGTCTCTAGTATGGTTGTTGGAAGACTTGTTTGGAACACCCCCGTTGTCTGTCAGTCCCCATTTCAATATTTTATGGCAAGTGAAAGAACTTCTACAGGAGGTGTTGAGATTCCACTGAATAGCCTAAAACTAAGTACTTAGAGTACATTGGGAGAAGAACTGGATTCACATCTTTACTTGGGATTGGGCAGATTTGAACTTGTGTCTCCTCTATGGAGAAGGAAAGTGTTTTTTTCTATTTCAATACTAAGTTTAAGGTGGGATACCTTATTTTCTATGCTGCTGTGAGGGGAAGATGTCCTCTGAGAATGCCAAACATGGCAGAGGTGTGTACTCCTGCCAGAACTGTAGCAGCAAGACAAGAGGTTCTCAATTTGTGTCATGCTGTGTGACCACTAGCAAAAAAGAATGAAAATTGGGGACATACAGGACCAGTGAAAAAGAAATTTGTAGTGGTACCTAGCGTAACAGCTTGCCCCATTTGCAACCACAGTCCTTTGTGCCTTTCCTCAGTTCTCTTCTTTTTCTAAGCATACCTAAAAAGGAACGTTTGGGTTGAATTTAAAATGACAAGACCCAGTCTGTACTGTAAACTGTTGCTAGTGCAGTGTTTTATTGGTTCAGAACTGGCAATGTGGTATGTAACTGAGAGCCGCGTGGGCAGCAAAATTCTAATGCTTCTGCTTCTTATCTGGGTGGGGGGTGGGGGGAGGGAAACAAACAAAAAAGCTCTGCAAGTAACTGTTATTTGTATTTCACTTGCAATGTGATAACAATCCCAAGGCTATAACTAAACGCTGTGTTTGGGAAGGAACCTGATTATATATGCTCTACTTTCATTTGAGGTTTTTTTTGTGGCTATAACATACTGGCAGATACTTCAATATTACACTTAGGCTGAGTTAATTTAATTGAAAGAAAAGAAGCTTATTTATTTTTAGATTGTCTATAGTGGGGTCCAGTATATACTAAATGCAAAGCTTTGGAAATTCAGCTTGGCTCTCTGCTGAGTTTCCCCGTACAGAAATTACCTCAGTTACTCTGTATTAAAGTGCTCAGCAAAAAGGGGTGCCCTGTTTCTGGTCAGCTCTGAGGCAACTACTATAATAAATAAAATGAATGATAACAAAAGAGCAAAGAGTAGAGGTCTGGACTCCTGAGACTGCTGTACTAATCAGAAGTTCGTACTCCTTTCCCAGTCTTATCAGTGCTTCATGAGTGATGGACTTTGTGGGCATCCTCAGCAACCTATGCATCTTGTAAGTGGAAAGCAAACACATCTGTGATCAGTGTACTCTATGATACTGGTTTCCCAGAGAATTTCTCTGGAAGTACTCTTGTTGAGAGCTGCTGTGGCATGGAGCAAATTTACTTAGCTATGGCAGATGTGTGTATTGTGTGTATGGGAGCAGGAATACAGTTGTGTGCATGCAGCCTGATTTGAGATTTCATCTAGTTATGATTCAGTTGTGCCACATAATAACTGCATTCTCAGGTCTTCTGTAATAAATGTTTTCTTAACCTACAGTCTCTAAGCTGCTAGACTAAGAATTCTGTTATAATTGAAAAGCTATTTGGGAACACTTCAGTCTTTTTTTTTTTTGAAGTGAAAACAGCAGAGCAGCATACTAAGAAAGCAATTTATTCAAAGTCAGAGGGGCAGGTCACTTGTGTTTCAGATCGTCAGTGTGGTTTCAGTAGGTTTGGGTCTTTTTAATTAGGATTGGGGTGGGAGGGGAGTTGATTGGGGTTTTTTAAATGGACTTCAGGTTGTGAGCTATCTCATCTTAAACACTATTCACACAGCAGTTGATTTGAAGCATGTAAGGTACATGACAGCTTTTCATACAGAATCCACATAATCTAAGCATTAAGATAATTCAGAAAGTGTTGTGCATTGTGATCCACTATTTTTCTTCTCTTCTGAAAGTCAAGAAAACACTGAAAAACAGTTTGCATGCCCTTGGGATATGATTTTACTACTCTTGTCTAAAAACATTATCAAATCTGTAGTTTTGGGAAAGGCACTGTAGCATGTAAACATGTATTATCATCTTCTTAGCTCTTGTACCTCTAAGTAAGAATCTATAAAATAAGTAGTTATGGAAGTTGAAATTGAAAGGCTTCCTTTTATTAAACAATGAAACCCATGTAAATACAATTTAACCTGTAAAAATTATTCCTGTACTAATTATGAGGAAAAAGAATCCCTACCTGGGGAAATTCCAAATGTTGATTTATAAGTTGTGTCAAATGCATTACAGCTACATTATGTCTGATGAGGCACATTAAATAGAATATAATGATGTCCATATTTAATGAGAATAGGGACAAACAGAAATTTTGCTAAGATTGCTTAGTGATTTGCATCCTAACAGATAATGGTTGGATCTATTTCCCTTGAGCTATCTGGACATTGCCACCTGATGCACTGCTTATTGCAGGTGGCTAGGAACCGGTGGTGGTTGTGTCACAATTTTATTTTGTGGCTTTTTGTCTTCTACAAATTGTTAGACTGTTCAGGAGTGTTTTGCAGCTGGCAGACTGGAGTCAGTGGGGTTTGAAGTAGATATTTTATGGATTGAGTGTCTTCATGTGACTGAGAAGCAGGAGACTCACCTTTTCCCATCCAATGACTCTGTCCTATCAAAAGCTGTTCTGTGTATAAAGTAAGTAAATCAGCTGTGCTGTTGAAAGACCATGGGAGAGAAGAGGAGATGTAGGGTGCAGTTGCAAAACACAGTCCTCACTGACACTCCGGTTTAGGTGCTGTCCAGGTTGCGTCTAGGGGCAGGATTGATCTTCCACATTGGCACGTGGCTGTGTGCCTTGAGGAGGGCTAGTTGGGAAGACTGTATGAATAGAAACTGTCTTGAGAATGGGACAAATGTGAAACACACTGACTTTCAGAGCTGCTGGGCCACAGTGGGAGAAATTCTGAAGACTAATGATTAGTACCTTCTCTTGAGAGAAAAGTGACCAGTTCTGTTCACCAAATTGTGCAGATGAGTACCTCAGTGATGGACATACTGGAGAAAAGGAGAACATCCCAGCCAGCACGTGTTTTCTGGGAAGTCAAAGGCAGCTGGAGTATTTGCACAACAAACGTCTAATTGGGTCATTCTTCAGGCTAGGAGGAGATAAATGCCTAGGGTGGAGGATGCCCAGGCACTGGACACCAAGCAGCTTAATCACCACCAGGACTCAGGCTGTGCTGCATTGTGCTTTTCTAGTGGAAAACAGAAAGTGCCACACAAGTTTAGTTATCTCCAGAGAGGCAGCTGAGCAGTGGTGTTGAGGATCTAAACTGTGGGTTTATTTGTTTAAAGTGGTACTTAAATAGTTCAGTCCCTGTGTGAATCTAACTGATACTGCATTAGAGACTGAAAATATTTACATTACAGCCTCGAGAGCTCAGCATTTGACATAATTTTTCCCTCTAACTGAACTAGTTTCATATATTCGGGAAACAGAGAAATAAGAAATGTCATTACCTTTTTTTCTTCCTTAAATTAACTCTTCTTGTATCCCCTTATTTATAAAAAAGGACAAAAGCTTAGTGTAATTTATTTTTGTAAGTTATGATGATCATTATGTGATTTTTACATTCAGTTTGCCTAATTTCTTATTTATACAGTGAAAAGACAGGTTAAGTATTGGCACTAGAACTTCCAATTGGGCTCTGGAAATACAGCTGTCCAGTTGGCTCTGACTCATTTCTACAAATAAATATGCTACAATCTAAAATCTAATAAGTGGTGTGCCTGCTGCATCTAATACAGAGAGGGCTATCCATCTTGCATTTTTTTTTACCTGTAACCTGCAGCCTGTCTATGCAGACAAACAAATTTTCCTTTCTGGCAGCAATAGAGTTAATCTGACTAAATAAAGGACTGCAGTCATGTAAAATTGGAGAGACCTTCTAGACTAGTCCCGATTCTGCAATTCTGAAAATTCTGAATTAAACTAGAAAACAATTAGACTATTTAATACCTGGAAAGTTGCGAGAAGTACAGGTTTAAAAATATATATACCTGTACATACTCATTTGGAGGATACTTCTGATGAGTGAATTGTTAAAATTATTATTTATATTAATTTATATTTGTGATTGTAGGATTTTGAAACAGCAATCTAATGTCATAAATGTAGCAGCTTTTGTTATAAAATAAATGGGAATGAACTACAGGCTTTTTGTTTAGTGGTAAGTATTATGCTTCTAAAGAATATATTTTCTTAGGTTTTCAAACAAAAGAAGGCAGTTTAGGTTTCCAGTAATATGAAATTCATGTAGGAAAGCTCTGAGGTCTTGGGTGACTTAAATTATTTTGGTTTTGATTAAAATCAAAACATGTCGCCCTAATTTGACCTCTTATGAATTTTATGGAACTTTTAAAAAAATAGTTTAATTTAGACATGGTGTTTTGGACCAAAATCAAAATGTTCTACTCTCAAAAAATGTCAAAGAGGAGGCTTTTATTGTTCCTCCTGTGTTTCCAAAATGAAACTTCTTTGAAATAGCTTAAATAGATTGATGAAAATGTTTTCCATATGAAAAAAAAAATTGGTAAATCTTTAAACCAGTTCTCTCTAGAAATAAGGTTTTAGTCTTACACTGTTTTTCAACATTTTTTTAAGGTCATATCTAAAACCACAGGGAACAAAAGCATGATGTGGGGATGGGGGATTCAGACTCAGTAAAACTGTTCTGCAGCACAACAAAAACGTATGGTGCACTTTAGAGACTGTTTCATAATGTGTAAGAGTATATTTTCAAGGCTTTTCATCACCTATGCAAAAAAACATTTGGTCTCTTTGCATATGAGCCCATCTACACGCTAGCAAAATTCAGTTTGGTAGCGATGGCAGGATGATTTCCAGGAATGGGAGGTAAGCATCTCTCTACCCTCTCTAGCTTGCCTTCTCCCTCCTTGTAACCCATGTAACTTCACTGACTGGGGAGAGAAGTAGTAGGCTTTCATCCCAGTGATAACAATATGAGTTGTTGGTGTAAGCTCATCCATAGCATGCATTCCACTTGACAGGCATCACAGAATCATTGCAAATGAAAGGAACCTCTGAGATCATCTAGTTCAAACACTCCTGGCTTAAGCAGGGTCAGCTAGAACAGGCTCCCCAGGATCATGTCTGAATATTTTCAAGGATGGAGGCTCCACAATCTCTCTGGACAACCTGTTACAGAATCATAGAATAGTTTGGGTTAGAAGGGACCTTTAAAGGTCACCTAGTCCAACCCCCCTGCAGTGAGCAGGGACATCTTCAACTAGATCAGGTTGCTCAGAGCTCCCTCCAACCTGACCTTGAGTGTTTCCAGGGGTGGGGCATCTACCACCTCTCTGGGCAACCTGTTCCAGTGTTTCAGCACCCTCATTGTAAAAAAGTTCTTCCTTCTATTTAGTCTAAATCTACCCTTTTTTAGTTTAAAACCATTGCTCCTTGTCCTATTGCAACAGGCCCTACTAAAAAGTTTATCCTCATCTTATAAGCCCCCTTTAGGTACTGAAAGGCAGCAATAAGGTCTCCCTGGAGCCTTCTCTTCTCCAGGCTGAACAACCCCAACTCTCTCTCTTTCCTCATAGGAGAGGTGTTCCAGCCCTCAGACCATTTTTGTGGCCTCCTCTGGACCTGCTCCAACAGGTCCATGTCTTTCCTGTGCTGAGAAACCCTGTTCCAGTGTTTGACCACCCTCATGGTAAAAAAAAAGTGTTTTCCTTTTTTTCAGGTTGTGCCCATTGCCTCTCATCCTCCCACTGGGCACCACTGAGAAGACTCTGGCTCCATCATCTTCACACCCTCTCATCAGGTATTTATATACATTAATAGGATCCCCCCTGAGCCTTCTCTTCTCTAGGATAACTGGTCCCAGCTTTCTCAGCCTCTCCTTGTATGACAGACGCTCCAGTACCTTTATCATCTTGCTGGAGTCTTTGCAGGAAGTCCATGTCCTTCTTGTGTTGGGGCAACCAGAACTGGAGACAGCACTCTGGCTGTGGCCTCACCAGTGCTGAGCAGAGATGAAGGGTCACCTCCCTCAACATGGCCTGCATATTATAACAATATAAATGGCTGGTTAAAGCTACATAGTGCAAGGGTTGATGGCAGAAGCCCACACAGTTCTGATAAATGTCATATTCTTACAGCAGATGCCCTTCCTCTCAAACAACAGATCTATCCAGTTGTGCTGATGAAAAATACAGTTTCTTTCTCCCTTCTTGGACTCCTGGCACAGGCAGATTACTCTGAGGTTTGGCTGAAGGTGACCAAAGGGAAATAAGTATAACTTTTATAACCAAGATTACAGTCCTTTTTCAGGACACTCCCTGAGTAGCTTCCACCAGAGGATAGATAACTTCTGCCAAAGGATGCTGGATACAGCCACCCTGCAAAATTGACTGTCACAAAAAAAATCCTTTGGCCATGCCCCAGGAACATTTGTACGCAGCTCTGAGGACTGCAGTGCAGAAAAGTCAGCTATGATCCCAAACACAGTGCAGCTGCCTTAGCACACTAATACAGCCATGAAGTCTGCCACAGGCATGCCATCATTCAGTTCAGGAGGACTGACCAGTGTTAGCTCAGTGATCTCCACTAAGGCATGGAGGTAAAATTCCTTGTCAGTAAAGCAACAACTCTCCTTAAGAGGCAGTTTTCTCATTAGAGGAATTTATTATCTTGTCCAGGGCAATTATATTTAAACAAAATCAGACTTAAGGCCATAATTCTGTTAGTCCCATTAAAATATGTCTTAAAAAGTCAATACTTCTTCGAAGTTTAAAACAAAGAGCCCCTCCCCCCACAAAAAAAATCACCCACCTGTCGTGGTTTAACCTCAGTCAGCAGCCAAGCACCACGCAGCCACTCGCTCACTCCCCCCTGGTGGGATGGGGGAGAGAATCAGAAGAGTAAAAGTGAGGAAACTCGTGGGTTGAGATAAAGACCATTTAATAGGCAAAGCAAAAGCCATGTGTGCAAGCAAAGCAAAACAAGGAATTCATTCACCACTTCCCATCGGCAGGCAGGTGTTCAGCCATCCCCAGGAAAGCAGGGCTCCATCACGCGTAACGGTTACTTGGGAAGACAAACGCCATAACTCCAAACGTCCCCCCTTCCTTCTTCTTCCCGCAGCTTTATATACTGAGCGTGATGTCATATGGTGTGGAATATCCCTTTGGTCAGTTTGGGTCAGCTGTCCCAGCTGTGTCCCCTCCAAGCTTCTTGTGCACCCAGCAGAGCATGGGAAGCAGAAAAAGTCCTTGACTACTGTAAGCACTACTTAGCAACAACGAAAACATCTCCACATTATCAGCACTGTTTTCAGCATAAATCCAAAACATAGCCCCACACTAGCTACTATGAAAAAAAAATTAACTCTATCCCAGCTGAAACCAGGACAGTATCCACCCCTTATTCCATACCACTTACATCATGCTCAGGTCCCACATTATCCAATACAAACTCATTAACCACTACCCCCCTTCCCATCCTTTGATATAATACACAGATATCATTTATCATTCCCTTAGTCTATGGATCACCCCTGTAAAATGTCTTTAAAATGTCCACAAACGTCCACAAAATGTCCACTGAGTTCATTTAGTCCATGACTTGCGGCTCCATCTGTTGTGGGGGTCACTCAGGACAGGAGAGGTGGTGTGTTGTGTGGAGTTACTGGGCACCAAAGCCAGCTCAGGTCAGGTCACTGCTGCACTTGCACTGCTTCTTGTAAGGCTTGTCCTCCATTGGTTCAGGTGGTTCCTGCTACAGTAGTTCCTATAACATGCAACTCAAATCACAGGTTACAACAATTTAAAGGTAGAACCATTACACCACCAAACAATCACATAATCTGAATGCACAGTCAAAATGGGACTTTGACTGATAGTGCATGTAGAGGCAATAATCTGACATCAAATCTTCACTTAAACAGACTGAGACACCAATTATCACAGACAGCTCAAATACCAAGTTTAACATCAAATTTGTGCCCACACACTTTTAAAGGAGTTTAAAGCCAGGTATCTTCCTTATTTTTTTAATTTCAGAACAGAAATAAAATCAATTTGCAGTGTTTGGCTTTAGAATTAAACTTATCATTTGAGCTCCTCCCTGCCCACCTGTATTTCCCCTCTTTTCCCTAGAGGCCAAAGTCTGGCTTGAACCAAACTGGTTCTCAGATATATTTTTAAAATGCAAACAGCCTGAAATAAAAACAGATCCATGGCTAAACATTTCCTAAAGGTTGTCCTGAAGATGTCTGTAGGTACAGAATCCAAATCCAATCTGAATGTTTTCAATGGTTGGTGAAAATTTGAGATCAGTGTTACAGCTGAAGGATGATTTGAAATGTAGTTGAACCCATTGATGCATAGAACTAACCTGAGTAAGATTTTGGTCTGAACTACAGCTTCCAGTTTATAAATTCTTTTTTTTTTTACAGCATCTAAGACTAAATTTGTGGTTTACTCCCAGCAGTACTAAGGGCAACTCACAGACTTGCACCAAAAATATCATAAAACCTTATGATTTATTGTGAGAACTTTTTCTTAAGTCCATACCGTATCATTTTCAGCTGAGTTTTGCATTCAGATTTGACTTTGCTTGGAACCAAAACTAGAATGAGAAGTTCATTCAGAATTCATTTAAGAAAACTGCTCCTAGTGTGAGGATAGTAGCTCAAAAACAAGGAAAAACTGTACAACGAGGGAAATGCTTTATAAATACCCTTTGAGTGTGAAGCTTATCCTGTAGAAAAAGACCAATGAACTGCAAATTTAATAAGTCATATGCAGCATATATTTCAAATTATATTTGATAAATTATATTATAATTTTATCTGTATATATATATATTAAATTATATTATTGCCATTTGCTATAATCTATACAATTTTGCCACTAAGAAGGAAGCCCAAAAATCTAGAAGAATGGCATCATTAAATAATTAAATGCAATTTTGCTGTATTTCCAGCTGAAAATCAGTTTGAGAAATATTGAATTGAAATTAAGTAGGGGGGCTCATTTTTCTGTGGAAGAATCAGCCCATGGGATGGTACCACACTAATAAGACAAAGTGAAAGATGTTCTTCTGTGGCTGACAAGGGACAGACAGCACCAGAACAGTTTGCAGCCACCAGAATAAGCCTATATCCTTGCATCTGAGGCTTGTAACATTGATCCTCATGCAGTGCTTCGTGCTGACTCCATTTTACGTATGAAATAGGTTTATTTCCTGTCCTTTTCACTGGCTCTGTTTTTGGTTTTGGGTTGTGTTGTTTTTTTTTTTCCCCAGTATAGCTCTGCTGGCTTCATTTGAGCCGTGTTCCCTGATGTGGGAACACAAGGAAGGTTTTTATTCTGAACTGTGGATATTGATACAGTCATTGAAAACTCTATAATAGGAACACAATAGTCCTACTAATAACTTATCCTGATTTAGTCACTGTGCTGTTACAATTATGATAATCAAGTTGACAATTTAAACTTGTGATTAACACTGTGGATCACTAATAATTAATGGTAAAAGTTATCATTAATAAGTTTATTTTCTTCCAGTTGTCAAGGTCCTATCAGTCATCAATTACTAAGAATATTTTTGGAACAGTGGAACTTGGGCCAGATTTGGACCAATTCTCATGAGCTTTTTAATTTTAAGACTTTGACAAAGTTACAAAAACAAGACGACCAGACTCTCTAAAGACAGGGTGCATACAGAACTTGTCAAAGTTGACAATAGTGGCTTTCCAGAACAAATCAGAAGAAACTGCATGTCCTTATTGACTCCCAGCATTTAGTTTTGCTTTAAGACTTCCTAAGCTCTTGTATTTTCTCCCCAAGTAGCAGGTTATATGACTGCATGCTTTAGGAGACATGTTTAATCCAGCCAGGGATCACTCCTAATTGCCCCAGCCAAATGTTCATTTGTAAGTGTGGGCAATTCACCCAAAAGCCTGTGACTAGGGCTGGAAGGGTTTGGCCAATCTGTTTGTTTCAGAATTTTTAACCAGAGTAGTAAGTATTCCCCAGTGAATCTATGGGCAGTGTGGTTCTGTAGTAAAAAAAGTTGGTGATGATACTGATAAATAAAAGATGAGAAGGTAGACTGAAACTACCTTAGGTGAGATTGGACAGAAACTAAAATTAGTGTAGGATTTTTGAATAAATGGCAGATCAGAAGTCATGCTTCATGAGGGCAGTTCTCCAACAGTGTCACATCCACAATCATCATCTCCAAGGAAAGTGCTTCTGACTTCAAGGGTGATGACTGTAGTCTTCTCCTCTTCCCATATAGCGATTCCTGCTTGGCTTTTTGTTTCTGGGTTGGTTTGGTTTTGGTCTTTTTTCTTCCCAGTGACTAAGCATTTAATTTGAATCAACTGTGGGAGAAGAGAGGATTGAAAGTAAAGTAGTGCTTTTTATTATTCAGGTTGTCGTTAATTGCTGTTTTCAGTTCACAACATTTAAATGAAGTATTCATACAATCAGGCCAGTTGTAATTCAATCAGAAACCCATCCAACTACCCTGAGGAGTACCATCAGGGCTCCTTACGCAGCAAGAAAGAATTTTAATTAGAAATTTGAAATAAACTTTCCTCCAGTTTTGCCAGGAACAAAATCGGCTGGTGCTTAGTGGCTCCATATGGGGAATTAAAGCCTTTGGAAAAAATCAGCCTGTAAAGAAACATCTAGAATTTAAGATCGTGATAAATGAGACTATATTTGCACTTTCTGGTAAGGTCCAGTGAAGAGTCTGAATGTTTTGCAAACACATTTCTAGGTGCAAAGTACACTACCACTTCTGCTGTGAGTCTCTGTATTTTTAAAAGTTCTATCTTATACGAAAAAATGATGAACTATTTAGTTACACACAAAGCTATCTTTGAAGATGCAATTAATAAAAAATAGGAAGTAGAAAGCAACTTGAACAGAAAATTACTATTTAGGCATTTTAAATAGGTCACATGGTATTAGCCCTGAGAGGAATTTGCACTGTTAGAATTCCAGTAAGACGCTTGCTCCAACACCAGGGCAAGAGGTGTAGTAATAGGGTCAGATCCCATCATTCAGAAATCATGATTCCTAAACCCGTCACTGATTTTGAAGTGTATGATTCAACTCTAATAAACTGGGGGAGGATGGCAGGGGGAAGTTACTTGACTCTGCATTAAGTTGCTGGAGAGTAAGTCAATCAGGCTTTCTACTCTTTAATAACTTTGACAGCTGGAAATTTCCTAAACAAAACTAATTCTGATACTTGTGCAGCATTTGGTATCTATTGTAAATGTAAGTACAGCACAAGGGTTGACCCCATTGCAGTAGCATTTGGCACCCCACTCCTAAACCAGAGCAACACAGTCACTAGGTGGTAGATAAGTAGCAAGGCGTGGGGCTTTGTTTGCTGGGGGTATGTGTGTGTGTGTTGTGTTTTGGGGTTTTTTTCCCCCCTTTTTGCTTGTTCGGTGGGTCTTAGGCTGGGATTGGGGCTTTTGTTTGTTTGGGGATTTTTGGTTTGGTGTGTTTGGGTTTTTTTTTTTGTTTTGGGTGGGGGTTTTTTGTTTTGTTTTTTTGGTCTTGTGTAACTGTTTAAACAGAGCTTGGAGGAAATGAAATAGCCACTTCCCCAGAGACTGCTTTTCCTTTTGCCTCCTGACCTTTATGTCCATGACTTGTTTTCCTTCTACTAATCTCTTCCTTAAAAACACCTTTCAAAGAATACAGAGCAGACACAGAAGTCTTTCGCTTACCTTAAAATATAATGGCTTAAAGTTGACACCTGCAGACCACCACCCAACTCATTCTGTCATGCTTTTCCTGGCTTTGCTCCCTTGGAAACCTAGTGCTTTGTATCTACACCATTTGCATTTCATTAAAGTGACCAGCACAGTACCTCCCATTTTGGAGACTTCCCCAGGCCATTTGCTCAAGGCTGTTCAGTTTGTCAGTGAGACACAGGACTTGCACCTCACTGTTACAATTTCCAAAGCAGACAATTTCTCCAGACCCTCCAGGAGGGCAGATTGGAAAGAAAAATACAGAACTGTAGGCAGGATCCTTAACTTACTTGAATTGGCAATGGCTCCATTGACTAGACTTACACTACCAGCTGATGATTTATGCTATTTGTATACTGTCCTAATAAAAATATCCTCATGTCCTAGCCTTACCCCTAAGACAAGTGTCTTTTTCCATGCTCCAAAACTGTTAAGTGTATGAAACCAAGATTCCAGTTTGAACATTTTTCTTCTTAGGATTCCTAGAGCTCAACTAGGGATAAGATGAATCTGATTATGTGCAGGGTGAGTCTGAAAATACAGCTAAAACAAAAAAGGTAATTCTGTAATTTGGTTCAGCATAAGTAAGGTCTTGATCATAAGTATTTCTGGTGTGTTTTTGGTGGTTCCAACTTGCACCCCCCACCCCCCACCTTCTCTATGCATTGTAAGGCTTGGTGGCACATGTGCCTTACATACTCACTTAATGAAAGTCAGGAGCAAGGTTTTGTGTTAAAGCATTAGTTACAGTATTTAAGGCATTCGTCTTGTTTTCATGTTTAGAAAGAGGACTTTCTAGTATAGCTAGATAATTAATTGAGCTGTGTGCTACATAAAACATGTTTTTTCTGACTAGAAGTATTCTCATTTCACAAGGATTATGCAGCTTGGTTTTGCGTGGAAACAATATTAGCTAGAAAACAGTTAATTTCTTGGCAGTTGAAATTAATGTATTTGTACGGCAACTGTATCTATTAACAGAATAAATTTTCCTTCAGGGCCATCTCACTGATTTTACAACCAGTTTCACATTTGATTCAAGTTGTTTGGAGCATGATATCTCAGATACTTCATGGAAATGACTGCAAAGTGTTTAGCAAGTTGTGCTTGAAAATCAGCAAGTTTAGTTCTCCCCATTTCAAAAGACTTAAGATCATGTTTAAATTGTAGTTAGTGTAACATTCTTTATAGCATTCTGAACTACAGCAGGTGTCCCAGTTCAGTACACAGAACAGAAGATCAGGTTGTAATCACTGTTATACTCCAAAGGTTGGTTTTAATTAACAAGACGAAAGTAATTTTAATGAAAAGGGGAAAGTTTATTTAAACAAAAGCTCTTAATCTAAAAAGAGTTCAGACATTATAACCCCAAGGGAGTTCTCCTTGAAAATTCTTACAGAAATAAGAGAAGAACAAAAGGTTGAGGATTTAAAGAAATCTACTGAGGTTTAGCACTCAGTAGAAGAAAAGAAGTGGCAGTCATGGAAGTGGAAGTTCTCTACCTGTTCTCCCTTGGCCAAGGGCCTCTTTTGCTATTTTGTCTACCAAGCATCTCTGTTTCCTGCAGGGGCTCTCTAGATAGTGTAGAATGGGAATTTAATTACCACAGTCTGCCATCATAACAGTCAGTCCCTGTCAATTATACTGGTGATTTAAGGAATAAAATACTCCTTACAAAGGATCTCTGACTGAGGGAATTAAATACTCAGCTAAAACAATGACAACTCACATCTAACTAAAACTAGAGTTTTAGTCTTTTTTCCTTAACCTGTTTATCTACAGTATGAAATGGTAATACAGACAATGCTATAGTTAAAAACACTGTGGCTTCCATGGATATTGGATCAATTTGCTCTCCATCCTCAGACATCAATGGCTTTTCATTCCTACAAAAGGGATAGATTCAATGTTTAGCCTATATATAAAGCACAGGATATAACTACAAAAAAGGTAAACATTATTGCCACTTTTGGATCACTGCTTATCTTCCCATAATGTGATGGGACAAGTACTTTCTTTACATGCAGAGAAAATGCCATTTAAAGTCTCTATCAACACATTAATTCTGGACTGGATGTTAGTTGCAGTAGCAAAAACACTTTTTAGGCTGAATATGAAATCTTTTCTCTTGTCTGCTTAAGAAACCTTAACCAGGGAGTAGGTTGTCAGTTCATACTTTCCTCAATACATGTAAAGTAATAACAGTGATATGCCTAGAGATTAACATATAGAGTTTTCTTTGGCAGCTGGGAGCAGCTGCACTATAAACAAAGAAGGTACAAAAAGCAAGGCTGTCTAGGTAGACCAATGCATATTGTGTGTTCCCTGGAGAAACTAATCCCTTCTGCTACTTCCCATTGCTCAGTTTACCTAGCATGTCTCAAGCCACGTCTAATCACCATTTCTACCTCTCATTCAGTCCAAAGAGGTACTACTAGATCAGACAAAACATGCATCCTATTTCTGTGTCATGTATTACTTCTTCCCTTCCTCTTCTATCTGAGCTTTTACAAATCTGTTCCTTCAGCTGTATCTCACTTGACTCTCAGCTTTGCCTGTGAATGCACATTTCCAGCTCACTGAAGTGGCTTCTGGTGCTTCTTGGCGCTTTCTTACAACTTGTGGGATACATTCACTATTTAATTTTCTCTTATTTTCTTGCTACTTTCTCTTTTCTATGCTTTTAGGTTTGGGTTTTTTTTCCCTGTCACTGGTTTAGACACACGGAAGACGTGTCTCTACAGGCATGAAAACTTGATCTTATCCATTTCTCTTGGAACTATGCTATTTAAGTGTGGCCTGTATAGACGTACACAAACACTGCATTTATGAAACAGGAAACATGCTGAGTAGATCTCCAACACCATCTAAAGAAGAACGCAAAGTATTTCTTTTTCTGGCTATACTCTAGTTGCTAAATCTATTCATCTTTGCAAAAGAGCATATCTGTTCTTTCAAAGGTATTTGAGAACTAGCTGAGGAAGAGCACAGTGCAAGACTAGGATAATTGGTTTTTTAGCTGGAACCACCAAAGCTATCTAGCGTAGTGCTTCTATACAAATCTGCAGTTATTTCCTATGAGTGAAATATATAGATAGGAGAGAATACGTCTTTGCATGTCAGCTGTTTTGAATCATTCTGGCACTTGGTCACCTTTCATCATTGTGAATTCAGAGTGGGCAAATCTGAAATAACTCACATTAAAGACAGGCATACAAAGCTCTGTCATTGTCATTGAAAAGGAATGGGTATTATTCTTTTACTTTTGAATTCAAGAAGTACCTCCAATATCCTGTTTTAACTGTAGTTGGGAGAAAAGTCAGCGAGGAGGATCAAGAAGAGACTGGAATTAAAATAATATTATGATTTCAAAGAGCCACTGGCCCTGTAAAGATTCTGCTCTACTACCAGCAGTTAGATCCATAATGTATAATAAAAGCAGCAGATCTCCCACACTGAAATATCTCCTATCTTCTCCATATCCAATGTTTTCTGAAAAATTAAGAGGAAGTGAGCATGTGTATGATGAAACTTTCAGGCTGCGAGCCTCCTTTTCCTAAAGCCAATCTGGCATCTCCCAAAAGATGGAACAATCATTCTGGCCTTTTCAAGGAATTAAGAGTTTCATTTAGTTCAGCACTATAACATTTAACTGTAAGAGATCTCTGGATTGTCCTAGGTACTCCAAAGCGTTGGAAGCAAGGACCAAAGATTCAGCATGAAGTGTATTAAGCTGCATCTTCCATAACTAGTTTACAATTTTAGAGACAACTCTTTTGGATTTTTGTGAAGTCTTCATGGATTGTGATGCTGAATAATGAATTACTTTAACAATGACATTTGATGCTATATGCACCAGGAGACTTCTTGATCTTGGACAAAACTAGCCTTAATTAAGACTCATACATACAAAGTCACCTTATGCAACTTCAGCTTCTTAATCTAGATGTCTGGTCTATGCTACGTCCTGTAGCCTCCCTTGACTTCATGAAGAGAAGAAGTTATCTCCCGGACTTGTTTCAGGAAGGTTATCAATTAATTCTGTACGGTGTCAGAATACTCTGTACTTACGCTAAGTGGCATAACTGTGGACCATACTCCCAGAATGCTAGGTGCTTACCTGTATTAAGTTGGTATCAAAGATGAACACTTTTAGATACAAAAATACACTAATACCCCCCCCCCCAAAAAAAAAAATTTATTTCTAGCAAATTTTTACTACAGTCTGATCAGTACACAGTGTTTCTGGAGTGTTAAAATGTTTTGATCCAAGGAAGTGAAGATTGTGCATGCCCATTTCTTATGTATGATAGCTTTAGCCCAGCAGTTACTCACAGCTTTTTGTTTTTTCTATTAAATCATAACAACTTCCTGTACTATTTGGTAGGCATAATAGCAACATCTGAGTTTTCATTTTGTGGATTACTGTATTGATAAATCATGTGGATTGCACTTGTGTTCTTTCAGTCCTATTTGGACATGGTCTTTCCTTAAAATACTCTCTCAGAGACATTAACGTTATCTTGACAGGCATGGAAGAGTGTGAAATGTTCACTGACTTGTGAAATTTTAGAAAATTCTGTAAACATGCATACTTTTACTCTACCTTAATAGTTCAAAGAGTATCTTGAAGTGATCTAGTTGACAAGAATGAAACTGATGATGGATACTTGATCTCCAGAGATAGCTGTTCTTCAAGCCACAGTTGATTTCAACAATGGTACTAGCTAATGTCTTGAATTACCCCTTGAAAGGAAGGGAAATAAAGACAGATAGGATAAGGTAAGTAGACTGTTTCCTAGAGGTATGCATATCCCCACCCAGGCCCAAAGTGTTTAAAATAACATGAGAGACATTAAAGACAAGAAAGTGGAGGCCCATGCTTGTTTTGGCAGTCCCTAGATGGAACCAAACTAGTAAAACTTAAGAGGGGGATAGAGATATGAAGTACATATCTGCCTTCTAAACTTTGAAAAACAACTGGTTATTTCCTCAGTGAAAGGACTGACCCTTCAGTTGTCATAAGGTTATTTTTTAAAACAAAACAGAGAGGATTAAGGCAAGGTAAGGAGGCCTGCATTTAGTGGGTGCCATAGGACTACATAGTATTTACAGGCTTGTGCTTTTCCCTACACACATGCATTCTCTGTGCCATTTCCCTTCGTAGCATCATGGTCTCTCTGTGGCTGTGGAGGAGTGAGTTCTAGAAAACATTTCACTGGGGGAAGGTGGAGGTTGTTTTAAGTATAAGATTTTAGTTTGCTTGGGTTTATTCATTTTTGTCATGCAGACTACTTAGTCCCTAATGATAGCTATACATAACAACAGAAGTTATAGTATCAGTTTTGCTCTTGAATTCTGAATAGATTATACAGACATATCAATTTTGTGGTTCAAACACCCAAGTAAAGATCTAGTCTTGGCTCTCTACTCTCCAGTGTCCTGAACATTTTAATAACAGGACAAAAGACATGGCCAGCATAAAAGGTTTATGGACTACAAGACAGTAAAATGTCTAAAGCAAATATAGTGCATTAGGGTTTATTTCCCTAAACATTCCCTATTTCCTTGGGCATAAATATGACATGAAAAATTACAATTTTTTTCCTGCTACTGTACTTTCTTCTCTGTCATATAAAACTGTAGGTGGGCCTGTTTGGTTATAGTTCAACAAGAAGGAACTGTCTGTTTTTTAAGTTTGTGGTTACTAGGTGTGTAAAAGAATTAGGTAATTTCTAGGAATCGAGTTGTTCTAATTGCCAACAACATTCTTAGTAGCTGATACTTTGATTTATTTAAACATTACTTCCAGCTGGAGTAGCCTGGAACTAAAGTCCATGGGTTTTTGTGTTTCCGGTTACTGACTGTTAGTGTTGCTGATTGCCCAGTAAGGTAAGGGCATTCATGAGTAGATCCTTAAATCACTCTCTCCTGTATCAGTCAGTAAACACAGTGGTGTGCAGGAAAAGCTGGGAAAGGCAGTGCTGAAACAGAAGTCTCTTCAAGGAAAAAAGATATAAAGGTATCATGATATAGAAACATGCATGTTATAGAAACCCCACTTCGGATGAGAATACACAAGTATTCTCAGGGTACACTCAGGCTATTCCAATTCCTCTCTTCAGGCTCTGTCTCAACTCATTAGCTGTCCCCTGAAGCTGAGTAAACTTAGGTTTTTCTTCCATTAGCATGTGTCACTGAAATGAGCAAGTCTTGAAGCAAATAGCTGTTTTCAGCACAAATTTGAAGATAGTGTTTTAAGTCCTTACTGAGGTTTATGTATTAAAAACAAAACACCCACAACCTCAAGACTCAGGGAGACTCGTTTCTTTTTCATCTGAAACTTGTTCAAACTACTTTTTTTCCAAAAACTTGATTGTAAAATAGATATGAATAAATTTGCTAGGCATTCAACAGCACTGTTTGGATCTTCCACTGTATTAAGAAGATGCATCTGCTGCCATAGCTTCCTGTACTAGAAAGAGTCAATTACAGAAGGAAATTAGAAGCTGACATAAAGGTCAGAGAGTAGGTGAACAAGGGAAGGGAAGTTCTGAAATTACACAGCTATTGCAATTAAGGTCTGATAGTCCTTCTTCTATGTGTCATAGGACCTGTGGCAGTTTTGATAAATGTTTTAACTTTTATAACAGATCTATCAAGGATAGCATTGGCAGAGGAAAGTTCTCTTTACAGAATCACTTACAAAAAAGGACTCAAAAAGTTCCTTGAGCTTCCTTAACCTCATTGAGTCTGGGCAATTCAACTGCCACTCTCAACCTCAAAGTTCTCGTTCTAGAAGCACTTCTAATATTTGCCAAACTACTGGCTAAATCTATACATATACTGTCACATTTGACAGAAGATTTAAAGTTTCAGATTTCAGCATGAGTAACTCTTGATTTAGGATGCAAAATCATGACAGAATACATCACATTAGATTTCATCTAGGACAGAGTTAATGAAAATTGAACCCTACTGAAATTCTAAGCATACTTAATATTCAAAATTCCCATATTTCAGTAGTGTGCTGTGTAAACAATCTCCGTGTTCAAAACAAAGAACTGTTTTTGCTCTGTTTGGAAGCTGGTAAAGTCACACCGAAAGATAGTACTGCTCTGACAATAAACAAGGCAGTGAGACCAAAAGCCTTCTAAATGATAAAAAGGAATTAAAAATAATAGCAATCTTACACTATCAGAGTGGTGTTAATAACCCTGTGTCTTAATTTGCATTCATATTACTACTGAAAGGAACTAGTTGCTGGATCATATAAGGAACTGTGTTTTACTTATAATTACAAAGCTCCTGACTGAAACAGAACTCTAGAGTTTTTGTCATTCAGAAATAAGAAGTGAGAGGTGGAAAAAAAAGGATTACAGTTAAACAAATCCTTCCTTTCCTTTGTAGCTTAACAGAATAATCCATGCAATTTATAATAGCTGCGCTCACTTCTGCAGGATTGGTGTGTGGAAGATCACCTCCTTAAAGCATTAGACAAAACTACAACACTGTAAAATCTAGGTCTGGATTATGTACAAATCACAGTCCCAATAAAAAGGTAAAAAAAGGAAAGCCTGTCAAGCCCAGATAAAGCATGGGGTGTATTGTAAGACGAACTAAAGAAAAGATCCTGACTAAAGTGACAGAGAAGGCACACAGAGTGGTTGCAGTAGTAGAGGGGAGCTCTTTTTTTGTTAAGCATCAGAAAGCAGAGTCAGAAGAGAAATGTTATTAACTGATTAAAGTTAATAATTTAATTTAAATGATTAAATAGAAGTTTCTAGGAAACACTAAGGATGAAAGGTAATGGTTGCTTCTAATAAGTAGTTAAGATTCCTGAACATGGAAATAAAGACCAACCAGACCCCCATAAATAAAGACCCCCAGAAAAACCTCACAAAACAGGAGAAATTGGCTCCATAAGAGCATAGACTTGGAGGAGGAACACAACTGAAAAGCTTTGCTGTCTCCAAGCAAAACTGTTTAAGGCAAATAATAATTTGGGACAAGAGTGGAGTCAATCGTCTGACTATACCAGTCAAGTCCATTTTCTATATATCTCCTGTAGCTGACACCAGGTCAGAATTCAAGAAGCATGGCTTAATAAATAATGTATGGCTTTTGGAATATCACCACCATTCTTAATCTACATTTTTCACATAGTTCTCCACTAGTGCATTTAAGCATGTATTGTAAGAAGAAATAGTGAAGAATTAATCCTATGGCTTTATAAGACTATCATCCCAAGTGATTATTGGTAAAAGTAAATTGGGCATAATTTTTTTAAAGAAAAAATTAAGTATTTGGGTTGGTCATTATTTCCTTCCCCTTTTTAGCATGCCTTCACATCTTACGAAAGCATAAGCAGAACACTTAATTTGTACTCAGCTGTCTATCTATCCTTTTTCTTACATCTGTATCTATCGTATACTCAGATGTACACAGATACATAGATCTTTCCTTTGAACTTGTGAGCCTTCTTGAGACGCACAATTAATGCATAACAGAATCATGTCTCTTAAACATCAGTCATTATTTTTAATTATTTAATCATTATTACTTAAAGTAAAAGCACACTGTGTTTTACTTTTTAAGAAAACCAACCAAACAAAAAAAAACAAAAAACATTTATCTGAGGAAGATGCATCTATGTACAGCAACACCCCTCAAACAAGATTTGTCCGTATCACATCGTAACTACTGCCTGTGCCTTCGTGCTTATATTCTGTGACTAAATGGGACTGGAATAAGGTCACTGCCTTACCAGTTGGATACTGTATTCACCTTCCCTTTTTTTCATGTTCTGATAACCTCTCCTCTGGCACTTTTTGACTTGGCCCCTTTCTGTTACCCATGCTGAGGTTCTCATAGGAGAACACCATGCAACATTTCACACAGAAGTTACGGACTCCTGACCATCCACCAGAACAATCTGGATGCATTGACTTTGAAAATGAGCCTTGAGGCTGATCATTTAAATTCTGGAATCTGTTTCAAATCTGTATGATGCTCCATGGAAGAGTGATTGAGAGGGTTTTGTATGTTTGCTTGGTAAAGACTGCTCTCTGAAATAGAGGCTCTGAGCTGTTTAAGCCCAAGTGCCCTAATTTCTTGAAGCAAAGCCTGTAAACTGCATTTTTGTTCTCTGGGTGAACACTGGAAGTCACCAGAAGGCAGAGAGAGTGCTCATCTTCAAGAGCAGTTGCCATCTTAAATGCCAGTACATGGAAGAGCTAAAAAGCACTTCAGAGCTTATTCAGAAGTTCAGCTGTGAAGTCTGTGGGGACTCTTCCTGTTAATTCTAACTTCATGGTGTTTTTCTTCTTTGACAGGTGGCACACAGTATCTAAAAGCCTCCTCTCTCTCTCACCATCAGTCTCGCATGTCTCTCCCTAGAGCCCTTTCTCCTCAGGAAGATGGCAACAGCTTGCTAAAGACCTCAGCCCACATCAGGGAGGGGGACATTAAATATACTCAGTGCATGATGAAGCCAGAGGCAGGAGGAGGGCACCTTCTGTCAGTGAAGCCTGCAGGGTGTCCCGATAAGAGTACAAATAGGGGAGTAACACAAGAAACAAACCTTTGCATTTCACTGAGACTTATGGAGATATTAACAGCTGCAAACACCTCGGAGCAGGAGGCACAGCAGAGGTGGTGTTTGCTATAAAAGTTAAATTGAGCTCTAGGGGACAGATGAGAATTAGTCCAAAAGGCATTTTTGACCCAAAACATTAGCTAACAAAAAGATCAGGGCAGACTAATTCTTCACAGGACTTCCCCTGTAACACACACACGCGCACATCTGCAGAGAGATCTGAATTATGCAATGCAAAATTAGAGTGGAGTTTCAGAAACAGATTAGCAGGGTCATAACCCACACTCCTGCTGCAGACAGATGAATATACACGTTGTATTGGGAATGTGGAAGCACAAGAGAAAATGCTACACAGGCACAGCAGAAATTACATCAGTTCAATAGGTCAGAATTCCAGTGTGGGTCATTCAGAATTTTTCCTTATGTGTTGGAATAAAAAAGCTTAATTCCTGCACAAAGTCCTAATCCTTCATTTTACAACTCATCTTGGCCATGGTACCTCAGCCACCAAACTTGTCAACAAAAATTAAACATGGCATCAATTCTATACCAGAAGATTACAGTGATTCGCTAGGTACCAAGTATTTTTTGCAGTTCCCTGGCATCTACCTCAAAATCATTCAAACTGTGATTAAATACATAGATCCTCATTTTAGATGGATCCTTCTCCAACAGTTAACTCTGAAAATAAGTTAAGTAATATGCAGTCAGAAGAAATAAGTAAATTAAGAAGATAAATAAGAAGTAAATAAGAAATAAGTAAATAAATAAAAAGCACCTTGCCTGTTAATGGCTTAGTATTCAGAGCCACTCACAAAGTGTACCTTGTCCTAAGCAGTGGACTTTTCTTGCTCCCCCTACCCCCCCCCCCCCCACTTGTATTTAACTTTAACTTTGATGTGTGACAGTCTTGTTTCAAACCTTAAAGCACTGATCCTGTGCAATTAGAAATGGTTAAACAGCGTTGATTCCTTTGCTGGCCCAGGATCAGAAAGTCACTTCTCATCCCAGCTGACTACAGACTAGCACATTTTGTCAGCTCTGTAATTTCAATTAAGATTTATAGATATTAGTGACAATAGGAATAGAATGGACGGAGGGGGGAAGTACTCAAACTACTGTGGGAGGCCCTTAACCAAGCTCTAAATATACCCAGGCTCACATAAAAGCATTTAATTTACTGAGTAAATGAATTCTCATATATGGTTCTAAATTCTTATTCAACAAAACTGCTCTTGTGTCCAGAGTGGAAGCGCTGGAAATATTTTATTCTCTCTACATTCTGCAGAGGTGGGAAGCCTGCTGAGGTCTGTCCAAAGCACTTAGCCTTACCGGGAATCAAGCTTCTTTGTTCTGCGATATTGGCTGTCCTCCAACCTCAGATGGGAGCGGTATATATTTTTCTCAAAAAAACTTGAAATTTTAATAAATAGAAAACATAGGCTCGATCATGACTACTGCAGGAGCAATAAAATTTTCCATGAGTAATACAAAAGACGACTGCTGTTTCTATGTTGAATGAACAAACTCAGAAAAGAAAAAGCAATGTGAAGCAACAATATTTTGTTCTCTGGTTAAAAGTAAGATCATTGTGCATCCAAGTGTTCACAATGGGGGGGAAGTAGCAGAACAGACAGGTGCAGATGAGACAACTGTAATATTTAATACTGCAATTCCAAATGAAGGAAACAATAAAAAGGATTAAATTAGTCTAGGATCAGGAGCCAGGAAAAATAAAGTACAAGCATGGTTTTATAAATACAGGGGGGATCCCATAATTTGTACATTTTTAACTATTCATGTACGTGACAAATCTGTGATGAGGCCTACCCCCACTAAATGTTATGAAGTTCATTCTGCATTAAAAAAAACAAAAAACCAAACACGTCCAACTGAGCAGAAGGAGCATAAGGAGACTGGTATATGTTCTTGGGAATAACATCTAGCGTGGCATGAAAAGCATGTAAGCAGACCAAGACACTGTGGTAAGCTTTACATAAAGAAAAGGGAGGAAAAAACACGTGGATGGAAGTGCAAGAAATGTGAGCACTACAGCAACCATGTTCTGCAGTAGAACAGGAATGAAACAGGAAGGATGCTGCAGGTCTAACTGTGCCTTGGACCCTTTCAGCCTGTCTGAACCACACTCATTAGGTAACAACCACAGCTTCTGTACCTCCCTTGCCTGAAAATGACATGGTCCTGCTGCATTTGTCAGCCATGTTAAGACCTGGCCAGCAAGATAATACATACACCACTTTTAGACCTCATTCTATGGGGACACATAACGTTAACTAGGCAAAAATTCTGCTTTAATTCAAAGACAGAGTTTATTCAATGATCAAAAGGATCTTTAAATTGTGGATACTAGCTTAACGCAAAGGACTTTTATAGAAAATTTCTTACAAAAGCTCAGTCTCTAATGATAATTAATATCAGCTGACTCATATCTTTGGGTTGAGTCAGACAGACAGACACTTGCTGTTCCTGTATTTCTTTATCTGCTTCAATTTGCTCACAACCTGTTCACTCACCTTCTTGCTTCAGTCAGCATTTTCAGTCACTAGGGTCCCTCCAGCCTGGGGTTTGGTGTAGAAGTATGCAGTCAGGAAAGGCTGGTCCTATTCAATACTTCTCCTGTTGTTTTCTAGAGTCTTGCTATGCATTTCTTTGTGATTTTCTACCTTAACTCCCCTCAGCCAAGCAGATAACCAGAAGGGAATGAGATAAAAAGAACCATGCTTGTGTAAGTGCATATAACTTACTTTCCTTATAGAGGTCAAAAAGTACAGACAACAACATACAAATCCTGCAGGCAGTAGGGCACAGTTTGGATTTCTGCATACTCTGAAGAAAATGTGCATTTAAACTAGCAACTATTAAGCATATCAAAATACTCTTTCCAACACTGTTGTTAAAACAGGTCCACCTAGTTGCATTTGGTTGGGGAGTGAGATGTTACTTTGTCAAGCTTAACAAAACCCAGCATTTTCTCAGTTGGGGCTCTTAAAAGGAAGCATTAAATGGATTTTGGCACGTAGAGTTTTATGAATGGTGGCTCTTCTTTGCAGTCCCATTTAGCAGACATCAGTTGTTATGAATGCCACTGGGATTATAGTGACTTCCAGAGGTGTTTCAATAGAAACTGCATCAGGTACCTGAATGTTTGTAGCAGAGCGATCGCAGGGAAACTTCTATTACTGAAGGAACTGGGGAAAAAAAAAAGATCTAGAAACATCTCCAAATAAATACCAGAGAAAATACCATTCACTGTGACATGTGCTGACATCCAAAAACCTGTAAGTTACATGGGCAAAACGAAAGTCACCCCTACTCCTTTAGCAAGTCGTGGTCAGCCCTCTGGAGATACTGCATCTGTAAACAGTACAGATTCAAGGAAAGAGCAAATAACCTGTGTGAATTTTGCATTCCTTGGTGAAAAAAAAATTAGCTTTTGAGACAACTGCAAAATTATAGCATTACAGCAAGAGTGAGGCAAGACCACAAAAAGGCTTTTGAAGAAATAAAGGAATAGCAGAAATACTTCAGTACTAAAATCAGAAACGGTATAACCCACAGAAAAGGCTAGTCTTTAAACAGGATGGATCATAGGAGTGGAATAGTGCAATCAGAATGACTGCTAGCATCTACTATCTACATCACACTAGATACAGAATTAAAATTATTAATTGGAATGAAAGTCTGTACAAACTGGAAAAAGGCCTTGTAGCAGGACCATTTAGGATAAGCATTTAATCAGAAACTTATGGCTGAATTA
The DNA here is from genome assembly GCA_031468815.1 of Morus bassanus. Lineage (NCBI taxonomy): Eukaryota > Metazoa > Chordata > Aves > Suliformes > Sulidae > Morus > Morus bassanus. The sequence continues at coordinate 45,799,683 of CM062572.1, read as the reverse complement.
AATAATAAAAAAAAAATAAGCAAACCACTGAGAATAAGGTGAACTTCCCCCACTGTTTAAAGGCTCCAAAGAACATGAAATGGATGCTATTATATAGAGAGCAATGTGAAGCAGGGACCAATATTGATCAAGCAAAAATGTGTTCTCGATTAGCTGTTATTTGTTGTACCCAGTTCAAGCTTTTGGTTTATCTATAGCTGACAGACAACAGCACCAAATGCTTAAGAAGGAAGATTAAAAAAAAAAATAAATCTTAGTAACCAGATATAAGATTATTGGTCCCTGATGTAAGTCTCTGCCTACTCCCTAATATTTAAGAACAGGTTTAGACTAGCTACCAGCTACAGGGTCTCATGGTTCACAATTAGCAATGAGAGTAGCAGAATCAAAGCCTTCTGCCTTCCTTCTGCTTCTCTGCTCTCAAATACACCAATTTCTTTTTAATTACAACACTTTATGGATACAGCAATAAAATGTCCAGCTCAATAGGCTATACAGTTTGGGTTTTTTTCCTGAACTGATATTTTTAATTTAGGCTCCTATAAGAAATACTGATAGTAGGTCACAGATCAAAGTATCATCAAGCAAACACAAAGCACTAAAGAAAATTATTTATAGCACATCTATTATTACAGTTGTCTAAGCTCCAGTTCTGCAAGAAACTGAAAATGTCATCAGCATCTCCCACATGAATCACATAAGGGCCATACCTGTAAACATTTATGCATTTTTACCACAATCTACATACAACAAACCTTAGTTTCTCTCTTCTTAACCATAAAAATGCCCCAAGTAGCATCATATCCTAGACATGATTCTGGCTACATCGTTAACTCTTACAAGCACATTATAATAGAATATTTATATACAATTCATACCACATAAAGATAGGCAGCAGCTGATCAGTTAAGATTATTTATGGAATCTACCCCATCTTTTGCCAGTCTGACAGTCTGTCCAATAGTCTATCCAGTCTCACTTGATTCAGTTTTAACTGAAAATAGATACAAACACCAAACATCCACCTTTTGTAAGGCTACATTTTAACCAAACAGATAATGACAGCCTTAAATGAAACTTAAAATTTTCTTATTTTCTCATGCATCCATGGTAAAACAATCTTAATTGCTGGGGGGAGGGAGTTGTTTGTGGGTTTAGGGTTTTCTAGTATTGAAGTGGCTGTGAAAATGTAAGACAAATACTTCCATATCATTTAGACTTTAATTTTGAGGATAAACTTCTCGTGAGACATGTTTGCTATCTGTCCTTTGTTATTGTTCCCTATCAAAATGACAGAAGCCTAACTTTTGTAAATAGGTAGAAGTAATGGATACTCCTTTCTGTGAACTGTTGGACAGTTTTGCTGTAATACAAAATATGAAGTTTTCTTGCTTTCCATGATAGCTTAAGAGTGAAACTGCAATTCACCAAGGAGTTGAAATAATATTGATCAACAGACTTCTATGTGATGTTGCAAAACCTCTTTTCAAAGGCTTAAATCAGCAAAGTGGGGAAAGAAGAAAAGAGCGTAAAGACAAACAGTAATGACCAAAAGGAGAGTAATTAAAATAGACCTGAGACTGCTTGAAGCAAGCGTGAATACATTGGCCAGAAGAGGTCCATTAGGGCAGACTCTCTCTAATAAGGGTTAACAAATCAGGATACAGAGGAGAGAGGGAGCCTGGGAGGAAAGCTCAGCACTGACATGAAAAATCTGCTATGGGAAAGAAGGGAATTGAAGGGTTAGGTGTACAGTGAAACTCTGATTTATGAGCATGAAGAAAGTGGTGGATAAGCTCCAGCATCTAGTCTAACTATAATCAGGTCCTTAGTCCCAAGGAAGCACAGTACGTCCTAGCACCATTTAGTAACTGGCACTCACCTGACTCATAACAAAGAAAAGAAAGACAAAACTATTCAATAAAACATGTGCCATCTGCCTCCCAGTTATTTTAGGTGATAGATTACTCTACAGAGTGGGCAGCCAGGCTCTGTCCTGTTACACTGACCATCCACCATCTCTAAATATTCTTATGGTTTTGTACATAGCACCAATTCACTCTGGTGATCCATGTCAGGATTTCCAAATGTGTAATTTATCTGTATAAGATTGTTGCTTCAAAAGGGAGGGAGGATTAAAATGAAATAGTGAATGAATGAATAAATAAATAAAGTTCATGGGAAGTTAAAGGTTCCACAGGAATTCTGAAAAGTAGTTTTGCTGAAAAATTTCTCTTCCCTATCTGCATATTACCTGTATGCTGCTCTCAAAACAGATTTTACTGGCAGTGTGTAGAGGCATGCATACTGAGTGTATGCAGGCAACATATACCAAGATGGTGCCTATTTCAGGTCTTAGATGCTGGAGATGCTATAGGAAAGTAAAAATAGAAATTCCGGAAGTTTAAGTTCAAATACTACCTGTACCACAGACAATGCACTACAACAGATATGTCCTGTACTGTTTAGGCCTCGGTTTCCCCATCAAGAAATGAAAACCAAAAACCAATAACATCTTATCAACCCTGCAAAATAAGAAACAAATCCACTAATATTTCCAAGGTGAACAGATTCTATGAGGACACAGGCTTAGCTTCAAATGCATTTTCTTTATGTAGTGACTATTAGGCTTATTGATTCTACTGCAGTGATTTTTAGTGATTATAGGCTTATTGATTTTAGGCTACCGGTGGCTTTTTATTGTGACACCAATTCAGAGCCAATATGGCTAAGGGAAGTAAACTAAAGTGAGTTCTTTTTGACCCTGAATCAATGTAGCTGCTTTCAGGCAACGGAGTGACACTGGTGTACCACTGGTGTTGCTTTTACTAGGAAAAAGGAGTCTTCAGAAGTCTTATTTAGTTCCTTCTAAATCTCTAGTGCATTGATGGCAATATATATTTTACAATGGGCAACCTGTGGATTTCTCTCAGCTAGCTAAATACACCTGAATTGCTAATCACTTCATCTACCTTAACATTTTAACATAAACAAATGTTACGTGAAACTAGGAAAAAAAATCTGTTCAACAAATGTAGATATAGCTTTAGAGGGTCTAAATCTAGGGCAGCATGCCTTTGTAACAGGTGAAAGGCTGAGAAAAAGTTCAGCTTGAACATTCAAAGAAACAGCAGGACAAGGAACCTTCTTTTAGTTCTAAACTGAGCATGTTTTTTCTGAGAAATAAGAGACATGGAAACTTTAAAGCCCTTCTAGTTTCTTTTCAGAGCACAGCCAAACTTTGAAGTCTCATCCAGAGAACCTGTACACAAAAAATACAACTCAGCCTGGGGTAGCAAACCACCCTGCTTTGCCGCTGTGTGATTCTTCTGTGACCATCACAACAGGCCTCTTGCCAGCACAGTTCTGCTTTTGCTGAGGGACATTTAAGGCAGCCCCACAACAGCAACAGCTGTGCCACCTTCATTTGCAGCCCCACCCTGAGCACAAGCAGGAGAGGAAAGCCTGATTCTCTGGGACCCTCCTGTGGAACTTCATATTGGCCCTGCCACTCCATCGCACAATCCCTCCTTGCAGGAGGGAGGAAACAGCAGGGGAGAAAAAGGTGTGTAGAAAAAAAGTGGAGAAAAGAGGAGAGAACTCCCCCCAAACCTCACATACCTTCCACAAACCCTGCTGACTCCTCCTCCTCACCCTCCATATTAGCTATTATTAAACATTTTGACTTATCAATACCTTTGCTAATCCCTGACATGCTACTGTAATCTCCTAGTTTTGACCAGCTGTCTGTGGTCGTCCAGCTGTCCTTCCCTTGCCCAGGCCTTGCATCCACCTCAAACACTGCTGAGCCCTCCCTCCCTCTCCTCCACCCAGTCTCAGCTACCCACTCCCCAGCTACCCTTGGGACAGCAAACCTGAGTGTTGCTGACCCTACTGAAAAGCTTTGTACTGACTCTGGCCTCATCCTCTCTAGATTTCTTCTTCAAAAATTAAATAACTCTATGTATTTCTTTAGCTTTAAGTGTCTTTAGGTAGAAGAACAGCTTTGGAAGGTAATGCATTTTTAATGAAGAGTAGAAAATTGACAAACCTTTTTTAGATACAGCTGCAACAAATATTTTTATCCATCTTTTTAAGGTTTAGGGATTTTTTTCTGCACAGTAACTTTAACAGTGACTTTTACAGCTATATATGCATTGATACACCAAGTAGAAATAATTAATCTCTGGAACAAAAGAATATTAAAAATAAGATTCATTAAATTAGTGCACGTTTACAAATCTTTCTGTCCCCACTATTTATATGAAAGGAAGAGAAGATAAAGATACAGAAAAACCTGCATTTTGAATATAGAACAGCAGAAGCAGTCCCTAGACTGTAGCTGCCCTGGGGCCAGTTGTTTCCATTTTTGCAGATTAGCGTAACCTCATGGATGTCAGTAGAAATCACATCTGCTTGCATCCACTGAAGATGTAGTCCCTGACTTCTGTGCTAAACCAGATTCCCTTCACAATTGTACCAGTAGAACTCCGTTACCTTCATTGGAAACATATTTGTTCAACTGAGTGTACTAGTGGTCCTACTGTATATTTTTTCCCATGGTGGAAAAATAAAATTCTATTTTTACCCCAACTCTGTTTTCAAAGCTATTTTGTTTTCATTGGTTTTTTTTCCCCAGTTATCTAGCTAGAACATGAGGTTCCAAGTGGAACCTGGCTCCACTTCACAAGTGCATGGCGAGTCTGTGGTCATTTCCAAGGGGTTTGGAACAGAACTGAAGCCCTTTGTCCAGCTCTTACATTTACCTGTCAGCCATCACCTGCTCACCTTTGACTATGTTGAAATAACCATGTTCAAATATAAAGATGCATCTCATTTAAAATACAGAAAGAAACAATATATTAAGAGAAGCAGAGGTTACTAGGTTGCTTGCCTGTCCTCCTGGGCCAAGCAGAGTGCACTCCCATATACTTTGATCACAGATACACAAATACAGCTAATGTGGAGTTGGTGCTTGAATCTAAAAGCTGATCATAAATAAATCTGCCGCACAATACAGCTCCACAGTTATCTTCATGCTGCATGGGAGCTCAGCCTAGTTATGAGCCAGTGCAGGACTTTGATGGAGACAGGGTTTGGGACTGTTGATCTATTATACTAATTTCTTACTTTCCTTATGGACTAAATCAAGCTTGGCAAGTCACTCTTGTAGAAGACAGATTTGCTATTCATTATAAACCAAATGTTTACAAAGAGCAAAATATTTCCTTTTAACTTATCCCACCTTCTCCCAGTGGGGCCCATCCACTGATACCTTGGCTGTGCAGGGCGCATGCACTAAGTGGTGAGTGGTTAGGTTCTCGCTGATTAACCAGATTTGCAGTAGAGGAGGAGTCAAGATGAATGGTTGCTTTCCTGCCACTGTCATTCAATCATCTGGAAATCTAATTTGTATCTTACTTGGCAGGCAAGTGGCCATCTGCTCCAAGGATATGCTCCAAGGGCAGCTGCCAGATACTGAGCAGGCATTCTGCCATGGGGAAAACTAATTGCCTTTATTGGACTAATACAGGTTGAGAGCTAATAATATAAGATGTTTCTCCACAAAAGAAATAAAAAGTATGTTTGTTTTTTTTTTTTAAATACAGTTAAGAATTACATTAACTTCTCTAAGAGCAAAGTCTTTCAAATGACCGACATCCACCCACGTGGGATTGTGACTCAGAGTTGTATGGGCCAGAGCAGCAAACAAGAAGGTTGTCAGCCCCATAGGACTATTGCTGCCCTATAAAAGGTAATGTGTGTGTGCAAATGCACCCTGCCTAATCTGCAGCCATGATGCCAATGGAAATGGATTAGATGCACACAGAACATAGGCGGCTTGAAAACATCACATCCCATGAGAGCATTATGTGGTCTACATCTTATATCGCCTTCTTTCGGGATTTCCAGTCTCAACCAGATCAGAGAAGGAAATGTTCTTGGTATTGCAATGCCACTTTTCAAGATTCTTAAAGTATTTCCATTCTGCACCAGAATACTAGACCTTTAAAGGGAGAGGAAAAGTGGGGGGGAGCTCTCTAAAATAGTCATCACATAGTTAAGTTTGTCATATGCAACAAGCATGCAAAACCAAAGCAAATGTTGTAGTCAATTCCCTCAAACCCTCCCTACAATTCATCCTGGTTTTGAGAATGTTATTGGTAAGTTTGATCAGAACTGAGACAGTCTCAGAAATTTCTAGTTGTGATAAATGTAGTATTTTTCCAAGAAAAATGTGCGGGGTAGGAGGAGGTGAGGAGGACACAGGGGAAATAGGCAGTTTTAATCACAACACAAACTCCGCAGTCTAAAAATTCTGTCTATGTTTAGGGGAGCTACCCAAGAGGTCACTTGCCACTGCTTTTTCTGCAAAGACTGCTTCATTGCCCCCATGCCATCAGCCTTCCCCTCACTGCTTTTTCCAAACACAGGGACCACTGCCCTCATGACTCAGGAGCTGTGCGAGATATCTAACCAATCTAACAAGCAGGATAACTGAAAAGCATTTCTCTGCATTTGTTCAGTGTTGTGACTGATGCAACTTGGAATAAGTAGAGACCAGATTACAGACTAAACTGTTCACAAAACATCCTGCTCTCTGAACATTCCTCTCCAATTAATACTGCCGAAAAATCTGGGTGGGCAGTTCTAGGACCTGCCATCTTTTACTTGTCCATGGCAAGAGATACAACATGGTTATTTGTAGTACACTTGGAAAATATATGGGCAACTTGTAGGCAGAGAAAGAGATACAAATATAAAAGGGATACCATTCATTTCACATGTCTATTGAGCTTTAGCCTCACTTTTAAAAGAGTCCAGTGATGTCACTCGTGACAAATGTAATCCTAGCCATTTCTGTCCAGGAAGGACAAAACAGAGTATCATGTTCTTTCCCATAAGAGTCCTAAAAGCTGTACAGGCTGTTTTTTTGCATAGCTGACCTGGAGTAGGTTTGAAGCAGAGCTTACAAATAAAGGAATCTCTCTCTCTCCCCCCACCCCCAATTCCCTCAACAATTCAGAGGCACCACATGATAGAAGGGCTACTAAACATCAGAACTTAAACCACAAGTATTAGAAGTCTGAGTATATCCTCTGTTGCCATGATTCCATGCTAGCACAAACACTCCATGCTCCTCTACTGCCTTTGGTTCTTCACTGACAAAGGAGAATAACAAAAAGATATTTAGCAATATAATATAACTCTACAAAAGAATAGGTGTGGGAGGGAGGAGGAAAGGGTAGTGAGGACAAGAAGAGAAAATCCTGAAGTGTTTAAAATCTCCACAAAGTTATTTGCCAGGAGTAGGTTTGGGTAAATGGGCAGAGGGGAAGAAGGAGGAGGATTGGTGAGAGTTAAGTTAACATGCTGTGCCATTCTGAGCATGCAATTAAAAATCACTACTGAAAAAAGAGAAATAATACCACACATCTGCCCACAACAGTGATATCTTGTGGCAAAAAGAAATACATATAATTTCCTACTTCTCAGCAGGCAACAGCAGCCACTCTTCTTGAAGGAAAGACCAACAGTGTTTAACCAGTCTCCTCCTGCAGCACGGCTGGCAGCTAGAGTGCTGTAAGGGCAGAAAGCTGAAAAGAACAGGGCAAAAGGGACTGGGTACATTCTCTGTGAGTCTTGGTCCGATTCCTTCATATCAGTAGGGTCTGGGCTATCAGACATGCTTTTGTACCAGAATTCATCGGTCAAAGGAGGGAGTTAGACCTGGAGTCACCTAGTATTAAATTATTCTGTCCTGCAACCACACTCAAGGTAACATCCTGGTCTGTACAGCAACTGATAGCAATAATGTGTGCAGCTCTTGAGGGGTAGAGACCTTACATAGTGTAAAGGGGCCTCCTTAGCCTTACTCCTTCTTGTAATCCCCTTTCCTATTCTTCATTTTAACATGCCTATATAGTGTCCCAACTCCTCTAACTGATCAGTATTCCTATACCTGGACATGAGGTAGTGTGGTGGGTTAACCCCAGTACGCAGCTAAGCCCCAATCAGCTGCTCACTCACTTCCCCCAAGAGGGATGGGGGAGAGAATCAGAAGGGCAAAAGCGAGAAGACTCATGAGCTGAGATAAAGACAGTTTAACAGGTGAAGCAAAGATGCACACACAAGCAAAGCAAAAAAAGGAATTTATTCACTATTTCCCATTGGCAGGCAGATATCTAGACACTTTCCTGGAAAGCAGGGCCTTAGCACATGTAACAACAACTTGGGGAAAAAAATTACATAACTCCAAATATGCCCCCTTCCTCCTCCTTTCCCCAAGTTTTTATTGCTAAGCACGATGTCATATGGTCTGGAATATCCCCCTGGCTAGCTCAGGTCAGCTGTTGTGGCTGTGTCCACTCCCAACTTCTTGTGCACCCCCAGCCTACTCGGAGGCAGGGCAGCATGAGAAACAGAGAAGGGCTTGATGCTGTGTAAGTACTGTTCAGCAGTAGCTGAATGTGTATCCTGTTCGTGCCCATATCAAGCATACAAGGACGTATGGAAGAGTTCACTTTGCTGTTATGCATGCAAGTGGTCATCATTGTCACTTACAGTCTATTTGAATATCAGCCTTTTGCAGGAGAATTTCTGCACAGAGGAGATCAAGGTAGCATAGGAAGGTCACACGCAATCTAGCAATGGCACAAAGTAGCTGATATTAATGGGAACCATGAAACCAGTAAAGATGGAAAGGCTATAAAGAACCAAGAAACTTTAAGGATGTCAGAAGGTTGTTTATACCAATAACTCTTGGAAATGTGCATTGAAGAGGACAGGTTCTCCTCTTGCATTGAGGATTTTTCTCAATGGCAATGCCACCAGAACCTCATGGAGGATAGTTTTGTTTTAACAACAAGGCACTGACAGGTAAGGGCATGCACTCCAGTAAACACAGAACAGAAGAGCTAGGAAAAGAGCAGCCCAGAAGATGTGAAAGAAGGAATAAAACAATATTTCCAAAGCTGATAAGAAAGCAGAGAAAGGCATTCTGTAGGTGACTGCTGGTTTCTTCCATTACAATGATCTTTTCCCTGTATATATTTATTATTGGTAGGTTCATTTCATCTCAAGGTCCTTTAGTGGAGGAGGGCGTCGCAACTACAACATACAGTAACAATATAACATACATTATTTTCTTAATTAACTTCCCAATGTTACAAACCACATGGCAAAAAATCATGAGCCAGCCTCCCCAAAATGATCACTTATACTAATTTAGTGCTCTTATTTGTAGCCTGCATTTTGCTTCTTCAGGGGGTCAACTGTTACATCAAAATGTTTATATTAAATAATTAAAAAAAGCATACAAGATTATTAAACATTTATGTGACTCAAACCCAAATGTCAAGATCATTGCCAAAATATTGTGAAAAAGCAACATGGAAATTTAGTGACTTTCTATTGTTCATGATACATAGATACAATCCAAAAATTGAAACTTTGGATTCTCATTCATCCATTTTCTTCTTGGAATTTGCTTTCTACCATTCATCTTCACATGGCTTTTTATTCCACTATTTCTAGATTTTAGCCTACAAATTAACTGATTTGTGTTCTGTTTAAATGAAGGACTAAAAAGATACAAAGGTAACAATATGCATTTCCTACGCACTCATTGCTGTTTTCTTTATCTGCTCAGGTCCTATGGCAGGGGCTGAACTGTGGGTGGTATTTGCTATTCTTGTTTTCCCTTGTTGTACTATATTTACTTAAACCCTAAAACCTTAGGGCACTTCACTGAATTTGCCATGGCTCTGCAAGACCCAATGGATGGTTCTTGAAAAATGCAATGTAGGATCAGGGATCAAATTATAAATCCCTTTGAGTAGTGATCTGGAAGTGTCTGCAAACAGTGCTACAGAGAGGTATGGCATTTATGATAATAATAAAACCACTGCTCAGAGGAGGAAAGGAAAGCAAGATCTCTCTCTTTCAAGCAGCTGATCTCTTGGTCTCAAAAAAGGTTAGGTAAGGATACAGGTTAAAAAAAAAACAACCCACAACCAACAGTAAATGTCACAGTGATATTTCCTGGAAGAGTCATGTAAATGTTATTTATTGTGCCAAATACATTTCCAAAGCAGATGTCTTCCACTGTCTATTTTACTCAGCCACATCAAAATAAATTAGTTGCAGTTTCAGCCTTCTAGGCAGTATTACCATTCACAGGTCTCTGTAAGGCCAGTTCATCCCAGCATGAGAAGAGTAATTCAGCTTGTTCCTCTATGCTGCCCTTCAGCCTTCTCTCAGCTATACAACGTGCCTAGTCTATCGCGAAGCATAACTGGGGCACTAAGAACTAGCCCTTATATGGGACATCCTGACCTACTCCTCTAGGCACAGACCTCTCTAAAATGTTTGTCACCCTAGACTCTCCTATCAGAGGCACTCAGGCTTGCTCTGCCTTTTCCTTCAGTATTGCCATCTCTGCTACTTGTAGGCAAGCGTTGGAGAGTTCGGAGTTTGGGTTCAGGCCCAAAAGCTTTGTCATCATGTGTAGAAGTTTATCAAAACAACATGAAACTTAAAATAAATGTGATTTGTTTATCTGACAAAGATTTGACAGACAACTACCAGATTCACTTCATTGCAAGTGGTTCCTTTTACACCCTACCCCTTATCTATTTATATATTTAGACTGTGTAGATCTTAGGACAGATGTTTGCATAATTTGAACATTTTTACAGGGCCCTGAGAGATGCTAGACTTCAGTGCCAGATTGGACTGAAGAATTTTTCAGTAAAATAACCCTATTTCTTCAGGGAAATTTTCTGGGGGAGCATTTTGAAAGGTACACATATCTACAACTTTCCTTCAGTAAAGCCTAAACAAAAAATCTGAGCCAAGCTGATGCAAAACAAAAACACTTTGATTTTTTCAAGTAAAATCAGCTATTTAGTTTTGGATGAGTTCAACATTAATCTACATTTGTTTGAACACGCCCCCTCAGTGACAGATGACCTTTGGCATCTTAGGATCCTGTTTCTCCTCTGCTGCCCAGACATCTTGCACAACATCTCCCACTCCCTTTCTCTCCTGGGCAAGTACACAATAAAAGGGAGATGCCACAGTTATAGGGCACCTCCCGACACCTGAGGTGTAACTACTGAGACCAACCTTTAGAGCTGAGAGAGCTCAATCAGCTGAATACCAAACCCTTGATATTTTACACTTACATTTCAAGTTTGGTCAAGAGTTAAAAAATAAAAATAAAACCCCAAAATTAGTCTCCCCCCAGGAGACCAAGTCATTTTGCAATTGGTTCTATTTAATAATAATGATGAAGCTACGGGATCTCACTTACCAGAACATGTTATTGCCACATATACCTTTAATACATTACAGCCTCTCAACTTCTAAAATTTGCCTTCTTAACTGAAATCCGCTTGCTACATACATCTACAACCAATTAACATTTGAAATTAAAATGAGACAGCACCACCAATAACAGCAAGAAGTTCATTTGTCCACAACTAAGAATCTTCAAGATATGTGCATGCTCAAGGTCCTGAGCTGAACTTTGTACCTCTCAAGAATCCTTTAATCTGAATAAAAGTTCTCATGGCCAGTGCCAGCATGCAGGCAGGCACTGTTACAGCACTAGAGAGCACCACTGCACAGGGTTTTTTTCTTAACCACATCAAGAGAACTGCTTTGATCTACAAGGTTGAGAAACAGTGGAGAAGCTCTTACGTGTGGCCTGTTGTCCTCGCTGGGGGTGACCTCTATCACATATTCTCAAAGATTAGAGTCTTGTTGCCTCTCCCCACCAAAACCCCCCTCCACCCTCCCTTTTTTTTTAAATGCAATAGCAACCCACACACAGTACAATGAAGTCCCAATACAGCAAGGCATACAACTGTATTTTATTAACTGTATGGAGCACTGGGTACAAAGCCATTTCAATCTGATCAGACTGTTTTTCACTCTTTGCTCTACAAATGCCTCCTCTCTATTTTGATATGATTCCCTTCAGCTTTGCTTTAGCTGTTAGTTTATACTACAGTTTCCAAAACATAAAATATATCCTGAATTTAGCTCTAAAGAAAGATCAATGGCTCCAGAGACTCAACTCCTCTGTTTAGAGTCCAAACTACACAACTGTATAACACCCACACATAGGGCTTCTCACATGTGTGTTGGTGCTGCTATTGTAGAGGGCAAAAGGAGGGGAGAAGACAACAAAAGTTGCTTCTACAGGCAGTTCAGTCCTTTAGCACAGGGTCTTGGACTTTAGGTTTCTGGTTTTTAAGAGGTTTTTTGCAACATAGGCTCCAGTCCAGCCTTAGCTATGTTCTAGTCATCCAATCATTTTACAGACGCCATTCAGCTGCCATCACAAGGCCGTATAGCTTATGCTTAAGAATGCAGGTATGCATTATGCTAAGAAATAGAGCACAGTCATCGTTTTAAAATGTTGTCAGAAGCAGCTCATTTCAGTTCAGTCAGAAGGGCACTGACTGCAGCACAACATTGATCATACTGCAATATCAAAGAATATTTCCGAAAAAAATGGTTAATTCCCTCTAGTTCTCTTCTCTCTTTCATTTTATTAACCAACAATTTCCATTTCTTCAGTGCTAAATAGCCATATTTAGTTTCACCATCCTGCACATAACACACATGTTTACAAGCTGAACATGTGATTTTTAGATGACTGAGATGTGGCAACATAATCTCTCTGAACATCTTTTCTCTCCTGACCTCCAGCTTAGCTGCATGTTTCAAGTAAAGAGCTCTGCTAGCACAAGGAAAGATTTGTCTCCAGATATCTCAAAGCTTATCCTCACAGCTATTGATCTGGCATGCTGTAAGGGAGAACTTCAGGTTGTCCTTGCGCTATCACTCAGGTGGTCTGTCACCACAAGCAAGCTAACTTAGAAGACCTGCTTGGGCATTCTGGAATTCACATCTTTATGCTGTGCCTAACCTGTGGCAAGTGAATACAGCCATAGATTTAAATCAGTGACCTGTACTGAGTATTGTATGCCTCCTTCATGCAAAAGAAAATTTTGCAAATATCCCTCAAGATACACTTGTTTTCCAGAAACACAGAGGTATATGTCATCAATTAGGAGAGAAAAATATCAAGAACAGTGCACTTTTGAGCTGCAACTACAACAAAGAGAGGGCTGCAGAGCTAGCTTTGGGCAAGCTGAAATATGGCCTTGCCTTTTGGCTACCAATTGCAAGATGAAAGCATTTGGATGATGTTATAAAGTAGCCAGTGAAACCCTGTAGATCTGCTGCTGGCTGGTTCCACGAAACTCGGATTTGATAACTTTGCTAGGGCTGAACAAATCACCCTCGGTATGTCACAGACTAAGGTCAAGATCTGCAGTACTGGTAAGAGAAGTTGAGTAGATATGGATATACAACACTGCTCAACTCCATCTTTCACCAGAAGCCCACTGCAGAAGGATTTCCTATTGCACAGGATCTCTCCCATCATGAATAGAACAGGCTAAAAAGAATATCAGAACAGTCCCATTCACTCCAACTTTCAGCAAGTAGATCAAGTGAAAGCATTACATGCTTTTGTCAAATCAATCCAGACACCACAGAGATACTGATGCTCCTCACTACACTGTTTCCTAATTGAAATGGCTGTGAATACTGCAAGGGGATCCACAGCTAAGCAACTATCCTCAGGAGTTTTCAGACAGAGCCATGACTAGGGTATGTAGGCAATCAAGCATGATCTGAGGTAGCAGATTCCCAGGAAGAGGTAAGAAAGAAATGCCAGTGTCTGTCACAAAGTAAAATCATCCTTTGTCTAATAAAGTGCATGCTTGCAGTCCCCTTAAAACATGAGGGACTCCCATTGCTCCAAGGATGTGAGTGAATACAAAAGAAGAAGAAACAGCAATTCACTTCTGAAAGTAAGAGCTTTCCCTCAGTATTGGGGCTATCTTGAAGCTATTTCAGAGCTTCACTGACTTAATTAGTTAATAAAGGATCATTAGAACCATGATAAATGGTTTCTGCTCAGTCACATCAATGACAGCAACTAAAGATGGATGACAGATAACTGAATGAAGAAGAAAATGTTCCATTTACCTAGCAAGACTCAGGCTACATTCTGTAAGAAGTGTTCTACCAAAGGTTTGCAGAATTCAATACTATTGAACACAGATCTGATCTCCTGGAGAAACACTTGGGAGTGTTTGCATAAGCAGGAGATCTCCTCAGCCTTCTACTTGAATTGCATCTGATTCTATGACATTCATGTTTCTGGCTGTCAGAAGCATCACTGCGAGGTCTAACATATTTAATAAAGTTTTAATCTTTATGTTATTTGTATCCAGTCAGTCTTGGTATCCGAGAAAGATAATTGCTGCTCTGAATGAGGCAGTAAGACACCTTTAAGACTATGTCCTTCATTTTTCCCTGCCACCATTTTCAGTGCTCAAATCTTATTCCTCTTGACATTGATGATGACATAACATCAATACAACAGTTTCTTTAGCAGCTTAGAGCAATCTTGTTAATGAGTCTGACAGTGACAAGGCTTGACAGTGCCTGACCACCATCACAAACTATCCAGAACCCTGAACTAATACACTGTTTCACTTGATGGGGTTTAATATAAATGGAACACCAGATTTTGTGGGTAACATTTTACATAAGTCCACTTCTTATGCCAGCTTTGAGTAAATAATCACTTGGAAGCAGACACCAAGAATTAAACAGCAGAAGGTTTTAACCACAGAATAAAGTATTGCAAGAATTCTTGTAAATTCTTGATGAGGGGTTGAGAACCACAGTTCATGCCCATGCACAGCCTGTCAACACAAACCCAGAAACCTGTTGGAAACAGCTGACAGTAGGCATTGCTTTTTATGCGAAATATTCATTAGAATTACTGAGCCTCCAAGTCAAGTGTTGGCCCTCTCTAATAGTCAAATGCTTTTCAGAATATGGGAAGCAGATACTGGATATGATATTTGATGTGCTTATACCTACCAACCAGTACTGAAGATTTATTTTCTAGTAAAAGAATTCTACTCCTATATGAAAGAGGTACACATCTTAACTTCACTATGTTGAAAGCAGTTGTAACATGATAGATTACATCTTTACCAGCACTGAATCCAATGTGAGGAGAGTTTTGATTTAGACACCTTACATGGGAGATCCCATAAGAATAAAACCGAAACACATACACACCACTATGGTGCAAGACACAGAAACAGTAGTTGAAAGTAGGTGCCCAGGACAGTTTTTAAATCATAGAATCATTTGGGTTGGAAGGAACCTTTAAAGGTCACCTAGTCCAACCCCCCTGCAGTGAGCAGGGACATCCTCAACTAGATCAGGTTGCTCAGAGCCCCGACCAACCTGGCCTTGAACGTTTCCAGGGATGGGGCATCTCCCACCTCTCTGGGCAACCTGTTCCAGTGTTTCAACACCCTCATTGTAAAAAAGTTCTTCTTTATATCTAGTCTAAATCTACCCTCCTTTAGTTTAAAACCATTACCCCTTGTCCTGTCATAACAGGCCCTACTAAAAAGTCTGATCCCATCTTTCTTATAAGCCCCCTTTAATTACTGAAAGGTGGCAATAAGGTCTCCCTGGAGCCTTCTCTTCTCCAGGCTGAACAACCCCAACTCTCTCAGTCTTTCCTCATGGGAGAGCTGTTCCATCCCTCTGATCATTTTTGTGGCCCTCCTCTGGACCCACTCCAACAGGTCCATGTCTTTCCTGCACTGAGGGCTCCAGAGCTGGACACAGTGCTCCAGGTGAGGTCTCACCAGAGCAGAGCAGAGGGGCAGAATCACCTCCCTCAACCTGCTGACCACACTGCTTTTGACGCAGCCCAGGATACAGTTGGATTTCTGGGCTGTGAGTGCACATTGCTGGGTCACATCCAGCTTTTCATCCACCAGTACCCCCAAGTCCTTCTCTGCATGGGCTGTTCTCAATCCCATCATCCCCCAGCCTGTATTGATATCGGGGGTTGCCCCAACCCAGGTGCAGGACCTTGCACTTGGCCTTGTTGAACCTCATGAGGTTCACATGGACCCACTTCTCAAGCTTGTCCAGGTCCCTCTAGATGGGAACCTGTCCCTCAGGTGTGTCAACCTCACCACTCAGCTTGGTGTTGTCTGCAAGCTTGCTGAGGGTGCACTCAGTACCACCACCTGTGTTGTTGATGAAGACATTAAACAGTACTGGTTCCAAGATGGATCCCTATATATACACTTTGTTTCCCTGCTGTAGCAATGCTCCTTTACTATTCCCCTAATTCATCCCTATATTAGATAGCTGCTGTGCATAGGTTTATGCAATACCATACAGGGGAACAATGTTATGAGAAATGCAATTAAGGATTACATTGTGAAGGATACATGCTTGCAGGTGAATTAAGGTTGCAAAGCCACACTTCATTCTGGAAATATTTGTGACAGGTTTGGCCATGCAACCTTAACAGCGTCATTTAACCTGGTTGTTGCTGCATGTTTGAGATACTGTTACCTTGTAGTCAGTTTACTGTTCCTGCCTTTCTCCAACTGACTTGAAAATTTCTAAGTCTGCTGGAAGTGAGAGAAATTCATCTGCTTCCCAACTCCAGGATTATTTGCTTGAAGGGTAATCTGGCCTCTCTTGTGTCCTGTTCTTTACTAAAGAGCACAGATGATAGAGAATTGTCTTGGCAGCACTCAGTTGTTTTATAGGATTTTGCAAGATTATATACAGTAATTTCCTGCCCCCACCCCCCCCAGTACACTTATTGATTTCTCCTCCTTCTTCTCCACAGAAGGATTTGAGAGGGCAATTTCTGAAAGGGCTAAGGCTAAGCTTCTCCATTTTTGTGAGCACAGTTTACTTAAGACAGAGAGATAAAACATCTGCCTCAGAAACCAGATGCAAATGAAAACAACAGTGTTTACACCTCTGACACACAAAAAGGAAGAGCTGGGACTACAGATTTTTCTGACAAGGAAGTGATCTAACTCAGCATTTATTAATGGAGGACTCTTTGCAAAGCCCAGCAAACATAAGGGGCAGGAAGGAACAGGGCCGGGAGGGGAGAAAGAGACACAAAATAAGGGAAGGATCAAGGAGATAGGAATTGTGCATGAAGGGAGGACATGAACAAAGGAATTAGCTACAGTGGAGAGCCCTAGCAGGAGTTGAGTAGAGCTGAAAATAGGCTGATGGTTAAATAGTGAAACCAGTTGTCAGCAACACCTACACAGAGGCAAAGACAACCACAAGCTATAACAAGATCAGGACATGTTGTTGCCCCAGAAGCAGGATTACAGAGGCACCCCTACACCATCACAGTTGCCAGAAATGGGCTGTACTAGAAATGTCCATAGTTGCCTCTTAGATGGGCACCTTATAGTAGTTAAAAAACAGGGAATGGTACATTTAGTTCTCTATTGGACTGCTCCCTCTGGTCAAAGCAAGCTTTAACTGCAAGTACTCAAGCTTTTATCACTGTAGGATTTAGGGGGAGGTGGGGGTTATAGGCAATACCAACAGACAGGAGCACATTAATTTTTTAATCAAGTATTTGAGTTGTTATTTGCAATTCATTAAGAGCAAGAATCTGTAGCTTCTAATGGCTGGAGCAGCCACTGTGCCCGTCTCCCAGCTTGTGGCATGCAGACCCTGTCACCACACACAGGGCAGTGATTCCCTCTGGTTATAACAAAACAGAGAGGAGATGCTGCTGGCTAGGGAGCCATTACACAGTTTCAAAAGCACCTATGAATGTAAACTACTGAGCTTAGGGATGACCATCATCACCTAAGGGTGATCATACAGGACTTCCTATTCCAAGTATTTCACTGGCCCCAACAACCAGAGCAACCTAAGATTTTCCAATATGCAGCACTAGTGTTAAGGTTATAATCAAACAACAGACCTTCAGCCAGTAGAGAGCAGAGTAATCAGGCACACAGCAGTCATGCATATTTTATGCTTTCTAGATCAAAATGAGCACAAACGTTAAATGAAACTTATTTCACCCATTAAGGAAGAGCAAAACCAAGAACATATTTTTCAAATCCTACTGTGGCAACACACAGGCTTGCATTTGCTTTATTCCAGCAGAGGGCAAAAGCTACAAAAGGAAGAGAATTTGAGAAGACAATTAGGTCTGAGTAAAGGGAAAGGTAGAAGAAAAGAATACCCAGACTCTTGTCACCTAAATGACATTTTTAATAGCATTAAATAGAATTTTTTGCAGGTTTCATCCAGCTCTTACAATAACATGTAATACAATAACTAAAGCTTCTGTTCATGCCTTTAAAAAAAAAAATGAAACCCAAACAAAACTAATAACATGACAGCAGTTCATATATAGCTTTGATGACACATAATTCCCATCTCCTCCTCAGACTGCACGCGCTCATTTGTTCCACTAAGTTTACAGTGAACTGTTTGGAAAGATGATCTGAACTGACAGTGATTCCATTGCACAAATTGACAATGCTGTACTTCAATGTATAACACACACACCTCTGAAAAGCATATGCAGAAGAAATACACACAGGTTCCTTGAGTTCAACACTCCATAAATAGTGATATAAATGTAAAGTAGCATAAAAAGTGATATAAATGTAAAGTAGCAATTTTGTTCTATTTACTGGACAAATACACAGAAACATTGGGACTGCATGATTATTGGTGGGTGTGGTAAAGAAACTGCTGGTTTTGCAGATCATGTGGCCCTGTTTAGCCATAAAGGAGGTAGTGATGGGCCAATCTGAGCTCTTGAGCATCGCTAGATTATCCATATGGCACTTACCGTTCTCCACTTTGGTAGAAATACCCAGATGGCCAGATTAATAGCAATAATAACCATACTACTCTTTGGCACGCCTCTCTTCAATACATAACATTATACTGAAATACAGTCACTTTGTCACACTGCCTCTGCTTTTCTCTGAAATATTCAAGCATCTAGCTGCCGGAGGGGGGTGGGGGGGAGAAGTCAGAGTCTCTTAATCTCTGGGCACTTTGAGGGGCAAGACTGGTTTACATCAGGTCCCAGTGTGGCAGTTTATATTTGATAGCATATGTCAGCTGTAAAAAACCAAAAAGGATCAGAATCTACAGAGTGCATCAGTTAAGTTTTACATTTACTTTGCCATAGTATTTAAATATGACACTGATTCTACACTGATTTTTTTTTTACATTAATGATTGCCATAATTTATAATAGAAGAATATTAATATGAATGAAATTAAGGAAACTAGAATGTGATATGAACATCAGAAAAAAAACATTGCAAGAGTAGAACTATCTCCCAAAGGACATAGTGAAATCTTCCATCTCTTGATTCCTTTCAGATTAGGTTGGACAAGCCCCAAGAAGCCGTTATGGGGAGGGCAGGGAAATCCTGTAATAGGGCCTGGGAATGGATTGACATGATCTGTCTACAGCAATCTTTCCTGTCTTTAATTGAAGTAATCCTGCGGTGATCCTGTAGGCAAGATTACGGATGTAAGCATAGTGTTGGTACAGCAATTAATTCATAAATATTCAGCTCTGACATTTCTTATCAGCTAAGTATAAATTTCTGCCAGGCTGCCTCCCTGCCACGTTTGGCAAATGAACCCCTTTTGATCAGAAGGTAATTTATTGCACACTGGAGTTCAGTGGGTGTGAACACTGAAAATGACAGATGAAAAATCAACAGTTTGGGGAAAAAATAGAAACAGCAACATATTTACACACAGAGAGGAGGATGACATCTCTAATGCAAACATTTGCAAGCAGGTTTTTTTATAACTACACAAATCACAAGGACTGATAAACCCAGGGGTCAACACTCTCAACAACAGGAATGCAGAGATAGGCAGCCTCCTAATCCCCACAGGCAGCTTGCTGCTCTGGTAAACTGAGTTTCTAAAATACTGAGTAAGCATTCTTCTGCTGAGAGGGGTTTAGGCTGTCTACAATACAACCCAATGCAGATTTAAACTAGCTCATTTGGGCAGTGGTAACTATGCAGTTATAACAGCATGGACTGCAAAAGTAACATAAGAAGCTGAATAAATTCTTAGGAAACTGGCCCAGGGTGGCTGCAGCTGATTTAACACCAACTTTGACTGAAGCATAGACATATTTGTATAAGCCTAGCTTTTGAGATGCACTCATAAGCTAAGAACCTCAGCCTAGGCTGATTTTCAGAGTGCCATATCAACTAGAGGAAGCTGTCAGTGGGCAAGAGATACCTCGTAACTTTGAAAAAGGGTGTCAGCAGATGAAAGTCCTGGTTATGCTAGAGATTTGTTATGCTACTTTTAAGTCATTTGGGTTTTTTCTATACTTGGGGTTCTTCTGGATAAAATATATTCCCAATTCTAACATAACTGTTTTTAGAGGCTAATTTTGCCAAGTGAGCACTGAGAGTGAAAAGTGTTATGTTGCTGTTAAGTGCAAAGCAGTAGTGGATTCAAACTTATTTGCTGTGAGGAAAAAATAAACTTGCATAAATGTTGCTACAGAGCTTTACAGTTCACAAATGCACAGAAGCTTTGAAGACAAAATCACTTATAAAACTCCCCAGAACACAGCAGACTGTTCAAGCAACCATCTTCAGATAATGCAACTAACTGGTGCTATGGCCTCATCGTAAATTTACCAGGAGGCAAATGCACTTCCTATTGACCCTTGCTAAATCTTTAAACAAACATCTTTGCAATCTTTTCCAGCCATCTTCAGAGAAACTCATTCCTTTTACTGTTGCATCAACTAAAACGAGTATAACCAAAGGCAAAATGTGTTCAACCAGACCAAAGGAATAACAGCGTAGATTGACAAGCCCAGAGCATGGCCCAGAAGCTATTAGTTAGCCTACTGGTTCAGCATGAACAATCTTGGTTTATATGAACAGCTTAGAATTTAATAAAAGTAAGGCAAGAAGCAGAATTTTATTTACATTTCAGCTTTTAAAATATTGAAACAAAAAGTAGGCTCCAAAGACCACTTAAAAGTTTCTCCCCATTTGCCCCTATTAAGCTAAGAAAGAAAACCAAACAGTAAAACAATTGAGATGCATTAAGATACTAGGACACGAAATTGCCAAAAATGTCTTTAGACACTGAAGAATCCTGCAGAGAGGACTCCCACTAGCAGTATTTTATCTGATTGGAGTCTAAATCAAGACATAGGTCTCTAACAAGCTGTAACCCAGATCCAACAGGCATTCAAGTCAAAAGAGCAAGAGCTTTTTTTTTTAATTCCAGTAAAACTGACTGTTACTGGAGAAAAGCCTATAAGCAGAGTTGACTTGAGTAATCTTAGCAGTGTAAGTACCACTAAAGGAGGAGAAGATAGGACCGGCTTACTTTCACTACCAGAGTGGGTAGGACAAAACTGGGATGAAAAGCAGAGTTAAATGTGAGAGGAGCAAATTTTTTTCCATTGATTTTCCATTACATTATTTTTCTTCCTCTTATACCTAGCCCTAATTTTAGGCATAGGCAAAATGGAGGGTGGCTGCCTACTTAGCTTTATGCCAGCATTAGACCTAGTGAAAGTGGCAGTGGCTGCTGCTGATAGAGGTGTTGGGTTACATAGATTGATAGAACAGTTGTCTGAGAAAAACATAGACAGAACTGCTATTTTAAGGAAATAAATTAAAAAAGGAGGCAGGAAGAAGAATAAAGAAGAACAGCAAAGAGAAAATAGACTTGAAACCCTAAGGTTTGCCTTTTGGAGTAATGAAGCGGCAAGTCTCAGGCTCACTCTCAGACCCCACTTAAAGCAGTATTTAACTTCCAGTTGAGCCTAAAGAGAGACATGATTTCTGGTTCTCTCACAATTTCTTACATGTACATTTTTCATACAAAATATAAGCTTCCCCCTGACCAGGGTGGAAACAGTTGTCTTTGAAGCCAAGCCTATGAATTCAAGGTCAGAACAATGCAACATGACATAGGAAATACCCGTCCACCAGGACTGACATACCAAGTCTGCCAGAAGATAAATTCAATGGCTGTGTGCCCTCCTGTAATGCAAAGTAGCCACAAGATAGCCATTTAAAACAGGATTATGCATCATAGCAGCTGTGCAAAACAGCCACAACACATTAGCAAATACTTAGCATCTAAAAGAGAGACAAGAATTCAGAGATAGCACTCCTTCCACTGCAGTAACATCACCATACAATTGCCTGTCCCAGGAGACAGGGCACCTCAAGGCGCTCACAGGGTCAAGAGAAAGGGAACTTTGATAAAAGCATTTACTGATACACAGTAGCTATCCACAAAATATAAAAATAGTAAAGAAACACCATACCTCAAATACTGCCCAGCACTTTGCTAAGTTACAGCTGCTACACGATCGAGTTAAAACAGATTAGCAGTCCTTTCAGGTGCTTAACTTCAGCATGGAATTGAAGGAAGCAGAGAATGGCAGATCAGCTAAGCATGAGAAGCAGGTGTAGACAATGTAAGGTCCCTACCAGACATGGCTAGAACAGGCAGGTTCTCAGTTTCAGTTGGTTTACAGACAGCTGGTCACTTGCTGGGAGAGGGGGCTCTACTCTTTGCACCTGAGGGCTAAATATAATCCTCCTTGCCCCACCCCCCAGCTGCATTGAGCACCTTAAATCTGTGTCCTCCCTGTCTCCACAAAAGAAGTGCTGTTATTTGCTTGTTTGTTTTGTTTCCTGATATTGATCTGAGAGTGTTCATGCATTTATTTTTCCAGAGCCCCTAGTGGAGAGTTTCTTGCAATTTAAATATATGTTGCTTTTGCTTTTTGTGAGATACATGTTTTCTTCTTCTCTTTCTATATTACACTGCTCTACTTTCTAACCAATATTTCTAAACAGGGTATGAGATGGTTTTTACTTGCCTTATGCAAATTGCACATTCCAACTTGAGCTGAAGACATCACTTGCCAAGGAAAGCAGTGCCATGAGGTCAGTGTTCTTACAGAGCACTGTAAAGAAGACAGATAAAACAGACTCAAAGAAAATCAAGGAACTGATGGTCATTCTTAGCAAGAGAACTTAAAAAGCTGACCAAACACAGCAGAATAAAACTGGGATCACATAGTCAGGACTTGGTTTAGGTCCTCAAGTACCCAAAGGAATTAAACAAATGTTCCTGAGGTCTCATTAAGTGTTAGCCACTTCACTAAAAGCTGTGAAAGGGAGTTGAGAGACAGATTTTATGGACCAAATCTCCATGGGTTTACACTGCTTTCAAGGAGGAAATCCCTACGCTTGCAGGCAGTTAAGTCACTGTTTTATTTCATGTGAATATAGCCAAGGCCAGTGGGTTCAAAGGATGGTATGAGGCATCTCTGAATGGCAACTGACCTGCTCCTTTTCTGGATGAAGCCGTAGAAGAACTGAGATAGAGATGGACATTCAGATTCTCCACAGTTTTATACTCTGGATAAACATTTACATGTCTGCAAAGATGCTATAAAAATCTACCAAAGCAGTATAATTGTTTTACACAAATTCTGTGGAGAAGCAACTGGCTATCCATAGCACCCAGGAATAGGAAATCAGGCTATTGCACTCCTCAGCCAGGCATTTGTTGCTGCCCTGTAGGTGATCCAGGGTTTTTTTGCACCATGAAGAACACTAGCATAAGCAGGTCCCAGGTTCCTAACCTGGAGGACTGCATGAGACACCACTCCAAGGAAGAAGCACAACCAGCTGGCTGCCTCTTCTCCTGTACCCCCAGGCAGCACCAAGGTAGACGAGCATACAATATCACCTCCTTGGTTTTGAAAGAGTCCCACTGCCTTTTCAGAGTGGAAAATCTCCATTTACAACACCTGCAGGAATTCAGTTGGACCTGCTGCAGTGCAGGAGAGCACGATGAACCACACTGGCTCCCAAGCAGCTGCCTGTCACAGGTGTGAGAAACCACTAAGCCTGTGATACAGCAGCTGCTGCTGGTTTAGGCCACGCTATTTCTCCCCCACTGTGTGTCAGGGTCTGTGGGCCCTGACTGAGACCTGAACTCACTATCAGATGGAAATCCTCTGCCTTTTTGTCATACTTTGATTCTGTGATCAGCAGCTGCTCTTATTTCCCAACTTATGCTTGAGTCTAGACTTAGTAGCATTACCCATTTCTTGCCTGTTTGATGGTAAGTCTGTGGTCTCCCTATTACTGCTGACCTCTGCAGACTGCAGCTCCACAGGTGAGGTTTTGCTGAGCTAGGAATCATTTTGCATCTTTTCAGCACAGGTTTGTAAAAAGTGTAGCCCATTGCTCATCTTTTCTCCTGTATGTCTAAAAGTGTAATTCACTTCTGTATCTCTCAGCTAAGATTTATGAATAAAACAGTGTTATGAACATATCACTTAGTTTCACCTATGACTCATGTCAAAAGCCTCTCAAGTGGAATGACCCAATTAGCAGGTACCTGTGAAGTTTTCTATGGCTTACATTTAGAGACAACTTTTAGATATTTTTGAAAGTACAGTCTTGTTGCAATATCATCAAAGCAGCATCTTACTGTAAGGTTGAAACACAGCAGTTTTTCTTTCAAGATTCTTTTTCTGTCCTCCTTGAAACATGGTATCTTCTGCCTCCTCTACGCACTGTCACACATTCCTCCTTAATGTGGATTTTTGTCCTACTGGTGAGTCTAACAGCTCTGAGAAACTTATGCAATTTTGTGAAAAAGCTAGAACAACCATTTGTGTTGGGAAGACCTAGAGTTTAAATATGAGCTTTCAAGCAGTGTACCCTCAGAGACAGTGGGCAAAGCAGTCAGGCTAATCCTGATGCACAATTTAGAACACCTGTGTCACACTACTGCTGCCCCCAGAGCAGAAGGTTGTCAAGGACACTGTTCCGTGTACACAATATCCATGATGTGATACAAAGCAAAAAAATCCTTTAATTGGTCATTAAAATTCTCAACACTCAGGCATTTTTCTTCATATGTAGTACATTTACTAATTCCTAGGGATTTCACATTTATTTAAGTCTTTCAGGATTTGATTATTCTCTTCCGGCTAAAAAGCTGAAAAATCCCACTTCGATCAGGTCCAGTGGGCAGCACTGGAGAAGAAAATCATACTTCCAAAACAGCAAGTAGGCTACAACGCTGCAGTGCATCCCTCCAAGCTCTTGTTCTTGCACATTCACAAGGGCTGCACTGGAGATGGCGTTCACTGGTCAGGTGAACTAGCTGCTAAAATACACTCAAAAAGCTGTCTCCAAAAAAAAGACCTCTCTCAGGAATTGCAGCATCTACACTCTCACTTGCTGTTTTTCCCATTCAGACAAATCCAGAATTCTCTATCCAGTCTTTAATCCTTAACTGCACATCTAGAACTGAACATCCTCGGGCTGACAGAAAACCCCTGGACTAGCTATTGTAGCACACCACTTCTCAAATGTTTGAAATCTAACATCTCCTTAAGATGGCAAAAACAATTGCACATTTTTTGTACCATGATACATTGTTAAGACAACCTCATTTAATATCAGATAGACTTTTTTATTATGAATAGTTTCTGAATCCCTCACTTTGCTTTGATGTGAAGAGCCAGTGGCTTGCCCATAAATTATGCTAAATCCACTATCTGTAACAAATGCTCAGATTTATCAGCCGTCACAACCTTCACCAGCCTCAACGTCTATGTCCGCAACACACTGGATCCTGTAAGGTGAAGCTTTACATTAGTTGGCTTAGGTGCACAGGGGAGGCTGTAAAATGCTCCTGAGAAGCAAAGTAAACCCAGGCAGAATTCCTTGCAACCACAGTCAGCTTTCTTGGCTACCTCTGTGGGACAGTATTTTGCAGCGCAGATGTACTGGCAGTTTCAGGCAAAAATGCTCCCATGTACTGGGCCCAGGCTTTGTCTATGTTCTGTTAGTGGCTGACTCCTCTGTGCACACTCTTTTTTTCTCTAAAAACCAGCACTGCCCCTGGCTAGATCCTCCTCAGCATTTATGTCAACTCCCCGCCTCTTCATCTGCTACTTCTCTGCACATGGCCGAGAGCTTTAATTACAGTATGCCTCTCTCTTTGCAGGTGGTGTTGCTCTAGTAAGTTAGTTACATGTAAAAAGTCATCTCCACATGTTAATATCTCCATCCTTAGTGCCTTAACTCAGATAAGATTTTTGTTTTCCCATATAATGAATGGGAAGAAGGCATGAGCTGAAATCTGATCCAGAGTTTCATAACATGCTACTCCCTGTCCTTTGCCACATGGACCAGGAATTATTTAGTAATCTGTCCACACTTTTCTGATTACTCTTTCATACACCACCACAACTCAACTCCTCCTAATTTTGAACCTCTATGCAAAGATCTGGGACATTTAGAGACACACAATTACAAATACAGTCACCCCATTTTGACCTGAGCAAAACTCCCTTGAAGGGCAAGCACCGAGCAGAACTGATGCCCTCAGTAGCTGCACATGCCCGTTACAGCAGAGCTGTGCAGGACAGGCTGCTTTGCACTGGCCTTCTGAGCATCATCCTTGCTAGCAGACGTATTTGTAGGGAATACCTTTTCAATATTGAAAGTCAAAGGTGTAATGGAACCTGCCCATGGATGAGAGGAGTTGGGGAAGTACATGATCTATTGTAGTCTTTATTAGCACTGTTTTTACTAGCTGTTCTAGCTTTGAATTACTTATGTACAACCCAAAATAATTTAAGTAATGTGCAGTTAAAAGCAAACTGCTTTAATCATTTTGGGAGTGTTACAAAAAAAATCCACATAAATGTATTTATTTTTGTTTCACGGGCCAACACTCAGCACAGTTAGAATGTTAAAGCCAGGTATGAACCTTTTGAAAAATATTATTCTTAAAAGATTATATTCTGTATTTATATTTATCAACCTTGAAAAATAAGACATCAATATGAGGTTATTTCTTGTCTACCCACAAAATCTCACATTGTAGAAAAATTTTTAATTCATCTTTGTTCAAGACATCCCTCATCCCTTTCAGTTATCCCCAAAACTCCCCAGGAGAGAAACAGCACTTCAGTTCTGTCTTTTTAACTTGCCTGATTTACATAACACTGATGATATTTAAGTGCCTTTGGCTGCACTTTCCTTTCCTTTCTCTGTTTCTTTACTCCCAAACTCTCAAGGCAGATGAAGTAACAGTTGGCAGTGTCGTGCTCATTACAGCATTGCCTATGCTGTTCTCGAGTCACGCCACTGTGGTTTCAGCTGGCTGCGTGGCTCTCCAGTCCTCCCATGAATTCATTTTCCTTTGGGAAGCTACTTCTGAATAAATGTCCTCCTCAAATAGGGGAAAAGAACTCCTCCTTGGAGTTGCGCCATTCACCCAGGAACAAGGGCTGGAGGAAAGCAGAGAGGTGCAGCAGATCAGGCCAGTTCTGGTTCAAGCCTGACCTCTACCCTTGCATGAGTGATGGGGACAGACCCTGTGAGCCTTTTATCTGCACCATCCATGCCAAATATGAGAAGACACAGACATCACTCTGCCCCACAAAGCCAGGGGAGAGAAAAATGACAACAAATCTGATAAAAAATAACAGGACTGAAGAGATGCAGAAGAGGACAGATTTGCATTTGGAGATTGAATATTAGGGATGGGCAGATGTGGCATTGAAGAGTTCCTGCAGACAGCATGAAAGGAATCTCAGTAAATATGCATGAACTTCAGCTATGCTAACCTCTCTCACTCACTAAGGGTAAAGCGTGGGGTGGCCACCCCAAATCATGTCTTTTAGGGATGGACACATATTTCAATATTCAGAGTCACCAGCTGATATTTGACCTTCCTTGCTATTAGGCTTTGCTTTCTGTTCCTATTTGGCACACTCTTTCCATTTTCTTTCCGTTTTCTTTTCTCTCTGTACACAAAGGAAATAGAAATATGGGAAACAGCAGTAACTGTTTTTCTTCACTGCTTCCCTGATGGTCCATGTGGGGAAGGAAAAAGTAGAAAACAATTCTCTGTCACTCCCAATGTTGTGCCAGCAGTCACACATCTGCTACACAATTTCTGCTCTCTGTCTTTCTATAAAGGGACTGGAGACCTCACCACACACAGAGGCAGAAGATGTGTGTCTTCATGTCTGCTTCACAAGCCCCTGTGATTGTCTCTGAAGTGACGATTTCCAAATGAGCATGTGAACCACTACTGATTTTCAAACTGTTTAAATGCCATGCAAAAACCCCCTAAAAGTGCCTAAACCCAATTTTAATACATGCTGTCTTCCTTTTGGCTATGACAGCCACGTGCCACCTTGTGCACTGATGCCTGGCACAGTGTTGAGAACTTCTGGTGTCACCACAATATAGCACGACTGTCTTGCCATGATGAAAATCCAAGCAAACTGCATCCAGAAGTGCCAGAACTATTGAACTTTTTGCTTCAATAGGTGTAAGAAGTGCAAGCTTGCAGCACTCCTTATCCAGGATTTTCTCAAACAACAATACCATTAAAACAGAAAAGCCTTCAGAAACAGTTACGTTCCCGTGATGATCCCCTTTCACTGGTCACAGTGTATATCTCATCTGTTGCTTTTAGTAACCCTCCCCCCCTTTTTTTTTTAACCTGGATTCACCAAGAAACATTTAACATTTTGCCAAAAGCATACAATGTCCTTTGTGTTAAACCAAAAATAAAAATTCACTGTTCCATTGCTTTCAAACAACTCATTAAAATGCTACCTTCTAACAGAAAGAGACAGTCTTTCACATAATACCCATTAAAGATTAACATATTCCTTTTATGGGTCACAATATCATCTTCTAAAAATTTGCAAGGAATGGACTACTTTGTGTGATTACATTTAACCAATAAAATAATTTGAAAGGAATATCCACCTCTCTCAGAAGTTTAACTGGAACAAGACCCTGCAGGGTATTCACTATATTATCTTTTTGGCCATTGTGAATTTAGTATTTGGTTTAGAACAGATTACTGTGGACACACAGGAGATTTTTCTCTTTTTCCATTTTAGAAGAAAGAAATCTGACACCAGTGTACAGTTGGTACTAATAAAGGCAGAATAATCATGTAATCAACCCCATATATTAGAGTGCGACCTTAAAATCATGACAAAGGCACAGCCAAAACCATCAGAGTCACACTGTGTGCTAGAGGAGGGAGTGCGTCTTGGCACACAGAAAACAGGTTCCCAAGGATGTGTCTACATCACCCGGCTTATGTATGGGGACTGTAACTCTCCCTACACATCCACCACCAGGGCATGATCTGCTGACCGTCTCTTCAAATAGTGAAAGGATGCAACCCTTTGGTTTAACAACCTTTGTACTTCTGTATGGTTCTAGGCCAAGGCTGAATCAGTAATCAAGCCCTGCATTACGAAAAATGTTGGTTTGTTTTGGTCTAGTCTGGTTTGTTTGTTTTAAAAATATGTTACTCTTAACAGACAGCAACCTCATGCACATCCTTGGTTATAACTGGATCACCCACACTGTAATCTCCACAGCTCTTATTTTAAAATAGAAGCATTTTCTCCATTCCTGTCTCCCAAATTAAACCCCTTCTTGTAACAGCAGATGGCAAGATGTTGCCTGGGTACAGACTCTCCCAATCCCTGTAAATGTATGAGCAGTTTTAATGTCCAGAAACATAACTAGGTTTAGGCAGAGCTTCCAATAGCGCCCTGAATATAAATATCAAAGTTTCTCCCACCTCAGACTTTCTCACACCTTCTATTGAGAATTAATACAAGCCAGCTTCATGTCTTTCAAGCAATCCTAAAGCCTCCAGCACCCCATTTGGCTTTTGAAACCATCGCACAGCTTCCTCAGTGCAGCATGCTGTTAGTACCATATTGTCTGACCACAAACCAATCTCATTTTTTATCACAGGTAACGTAGCTCAGAGAGAATGTTTTCTGGCCTAAGAAAACATTTAAGTACCTATGGATCGTAACAGTAGAAAGATAGAGAAAGAGGCTGATCTCTGTTGACTGTACAGTTCTGCCCCAAAGGTACTTTCACCTCCTCAAAAAATGAAGGAGAAGTACTCTGAAATTGTACAGACCCACTAGTATATGCCTTCAAGTATATTCTTATTACTTCTCAAAAAAAAAAAAAATCTGGTTATTATTACAGGAACTGGTAAATTCCATCACATTCTACTACAATACCCCTGTATTTTCATTTGAAGAGTTGTTGCTCCTTCATTTCCAATCTCCACTTTTTAAGTAGCTGCAGTGGAACATGGCAGAAATTGATGCCCATCCTTAAGGATGGGGAGGGAAATGAGTTTAGTGAGAAAATCTTTAAGCCTCTGTGGGATGAATGTTACTGTAGCACTGGATGACACAAAGATATTTTTAACAACTTGTGTTTTGTAATTAGGGAGAAGGATTTTTTATTTTCCTTTATTTCATTTTCAGAGCAGTATCGTAATAAAAAAATCTTCCCCTGTTGCTTTTGTTCCTGGAACTGCAGCATCACACAAGCCCAGCAGGACAAACTGTTCTTGTGAAAAACTGATTTTTTTCTCTCATTTCTGACAGCCTAAGATGGAAGGATTAAGTGATGATCCTCTGATCTTCCTTTCCCCTTGTCTCCATGCATACACTTTGCTCTTGCTAGCTTGCTGACCAGTCTTCAAATATATTGCTTGAATGGCCCCATTCCATTAGGGAACTGACATCTCTCTCTTTAGAGTGTTATTAATATCAGTCCTTGAAAGCATTTAACCAATGACAATCTAACATTAGCTCACAATGGGATTTAAAGACATTATGGTTCATTAATTTATGGTTTAATGCTGGCTCCTTCCAATCTGTTGTCCTTTCTCATTACAAATGGCAAAAAACCAAGCTATAAAGTCCACAGTATCCTGCATAAAATGCCGCATAAGGGCTTCATTTATTTATTTACTGGTATGATTTAAACATACAAATCCTGTCCCTGTTTTGCAAGTCAGTTGTCAAAGACTGGACTTCTGGCAGATACTATTTTTGCTTCACTTTTCCTCTTCTTACCATTTTTCTTCCTGCACAGGCAATTTACATATTATATTTTCCTCTCCCATAAAATCTCAGTAAAATATGAGAAACATAACACAGATTTCAATCAAACTGAATTGAACAAATGGAATAATATTATTTAAACCTTTTGAGAGGATATTCCTGAGAAGGAGGATAGGGTAGCAGCTACAACTGATGTAAGAAATGCAGACAGAATGATGTTCAGTTCTGTCATAACGCTAGTTCTTTGCAAAATTAGATCCATGTAATTGAGTTTTCATTGTTCAAAGAAAACAGAAGGAACAAAAATATGTCAAAATGTCTTGTTTGGAAATGGGAGTAAAATATTTCATGTCTTCATTTCATGATCTGAACTTTACAGAGTGCTTCCTGGCAAGCAGGAAAGCGGCTGTGCTGAAAAGGTCCTGGGAGCCTTGGTGGACACCATGCTTAAGAGTGCCCTGGCAGCAAAGAAAGCCAACAGCATCTTGGGTTGTGTTAACAGCAGCACAGATGGTAGATCAAGAGGAGTGATTATCTGCCTCTGCTATGCACATGTTAGACCACATCTACAATACTGTGTCCAGTTTTGGTTTGCCAGGAAAGCTGAACGAGTTTAGCAGAGGGCCACCACAATGGTTGGGGGCTTGTCCTGCGAGGAGAGGGTAAGGGAGCTGGTCTTGCTCAGCTGGAGAAGAGGCAGCTTTAGCAGACCTAGCAGCAGCATGCCTGCACCTACAGGAGGTTATGGGAAAGACAGCCAGGCTTTTCACAGTGCTGCATGCTGGGACGACAACAGGCGTAAGCTGGAACAAGAGAAGTTCAGACTGGATGTAGGAAAAACCTTCCTCCATGAGGGCAGTCAAGCAGCAGAACAGGCTGCTCAGAAAGGCTGTGCTGCTTCCATCCTTCGAGGTTTTCAAGACTCAGCTGAGCGTCCTGGTCCAATCCCATAGCTGACCCTGACCTGAGAAGGAAAGTGGACTAGGGACCTCCTGTGCTCCCTTCCAATCTGAATTTTCCTGTCATACTTTAAATATAACTGACTTCTGTTCCTAAATCCTATTACAATCATTGCACTGCTAAAACTCTGGGGAAGCAAGGCTTGGCATTAAGAACAAATTTCTCTGAGAAATCAGTGAGATACTATGGTGTTCCAAAATCAGAAAAAGGATGCATCTATCCTTGACTACAAAGCGTCCTTTTTTCTCTTAATTTCTTCTTTTTTT
The DNA here is from genome assembly GCA_031468815.1 of Morus bassanus. Lineage (NCBI taxonomy): Eukaryota > Metazoa > Chordata > Aves > Suliformes > Sulidae > Morus > Morus bassanus. The sequence continues at coordinate 45,767,541 of CM062572.1, read as the reverse complement.
TTTTTTTTTAAATAATTCCTGTATTAAAGCTTTAGGGATCAAAACCCTTTACTTTTTCCAATTTTGCAGTGTTTGAATTCTGGGGTTAATATTCTTATATTATAAAAGGTAACAAGGAATGCCAAAGGTTATTGACTTTAACCCCACACCAGCTAAGATATTAGTAGGCTAATATAAGCATTAGCAATGACAGCCATAGGCTCAGAGACAGAACATGATCCCTGAATTAAGATGTTTACTTAAACATAGCCAAGATTTTTTTAACTTGGTATTAAAGCATAAAACAACAACAACAACAAATCATTGTTACTTATAAATACATTTTAAATCTATTTTGTATTTAAATAAGCCCTTAAATTGACCTAAATCACTCCTGCCAAAACTAAATAAAGATAACATTTTGACTGGAGGAATGAGTTTATTCAGCAAGATTCAGATGTGAAAAATTATGAATGGTGATGTGTCACCTCTGCTCAAACCTAAAGTTGCTCCACAAGAGATCAATAACGTGCACTGCATAATGGAAATGCTTTTTTCTATTAAAGAGAAGCAGAATATGTTTGTGGGCAACTTGGGGCAATCTCTTAGGTCTGCCAGTACCTTAGCAAGAATGGACTCTAATACAGGTTTAATTGCCTTTATTACTGTTTTTCTTGCTGTTTATTGTCTCCTATTCTGATTGAAATACACAGGTGTAATGAGTAATTTATGGCATTACACATTTACTCTTCCAGAAAATGCAAATCATAACTGTGTCTACATCAGTGATAAAATGGGTAAGCAGATACACTAAAAAGAAATATATAGCAAATGCTTAGAGAGCTTCACCAAAATTACCAGTGATCCATCCTTCATAACTGTCCTGTACTGCTCATCACAGATCACTAATGCTTCAAGAACCACAGAGCTATTCAGATTTATCACTGTAGATGCTGTGACCAGGCCAGTCTCCTTTAAAGTCTGTGAACACAGCAGAGGTGAGACTGTAAAAGGGAAATTTTTATTTTTTTTTAGTAAAGGCCTGCCTGTGCAGAGAAGCCTGAGAAGAGACTACAACTACAGTACTAATAGGTTATCTTCCCTTCCCCCTTAACAGCTATATAACATATGGATTTGTTTCTTTGTGGATGACTCTAAAGGCTATTTTCTATGAGAAAGAGATGACCACAGAAGAACAAGAAGGAAAAAAAAAAGTATCTGTGTTTTCTAGAATCTATAGGATGCCCAAAGGCAGACAGGCATGAAAAACATGAAAAGCGCAGTCATGGAGAAGCAGGTCTGTAGTGATCCACCATTGTTAGGCTTCCCCACAGCTTGATAAGACAACCAATATACACTGTAGTCTACAATAACAGGACAACGCACTATCATACACTGTTATTTTGATAAGTGCTGTCCTTTTATCTATCTAGGAACCATTTTAATTGACCCTTATCAATCTCTCCTTGGTTTATAACATTCTCAAGTATTTGGTGCAAGCCAGAGTCCAAACACATTTTTTACAATGCTCTTCAATGAGCTTCATATTAAACTGCCTCCCTTATGTGGTAGAATGAGGCTGAAAGTTCTCAACAATCTGACAGCCCTGTAAACCTTTTCAGTATCCTAGGAATTAGGTTCATTTTTATGTGGAAATTAGGTTAAGATAGGCTCGAGCCAGTCACGTATCGTGATGCAAGTCATGATGACAGACCAGCATTCGTACCCAGTTGTTCTTCCAGCAGTGAAACTGTACTTGACTTTTCCTGCTTCCATGAATAATATTTTTTCTGTCTCCCAGCCTTCTTACACCAAATTCCTTCAGACTCCAAAAATTTCTGGATGTCATGCACAATCCAAGTCTGTCACACAGTTACTGATCTAGTTACTAGCATTAGATCTTTATGAATATACAACCTCAGTATTCATCTCACATCAGACACTAGAAGTCTAATGTTTTGTTTGGGTTTTTTTTTTTACAGTAGTATTTTTTTAACTTGAAACTAATTACTAATTAAGCAGTAGATAGGAAAACGCTCCAGTAAATTGATCATTTTTAATCAGATGCAGGCTAGAGAAATATGGGTTATTGAAGCTTAGTTGATGTTTATATGGAAAATAAAATGCAAGGTTTGTTACACATCTAGAGTCAAAAAGGTTCATCACTGAAAAAATGTTGTTACTTGCAATATTAACAGGCCCTGTTCAATGAATATTCTATTAATTCCTCCCTGTAAAAGCCAATCCAGAGTACTGGAAATAGGAAATTAAAGCTTACTTACTTTTTCTTGCTGACTCAGATCTGATCAATTCAGTACTGATTCAGCCATTACTACCAATCTAATTTTGTGCATACAAAACTTCAACCAAAAAAAAAATTGACTTTATAATCCATTTTTAAAAATGTCAAAGAATTAATACTTTGCATTTTTTAGTACCTCCTATTCAAGAAGTACTTCGTGTTGGCAAAGACAAATATATTAAATCTCATACTTTCTCTGTGGGTTAGGTATCAGGCAGGGAGGAATACTAAAGAAAACTCATAGGTTTGTTGAAGGTTATTTAAGGTGTCTGTACCAGAGTATGGAAGAGTACTCACACACTCTGATTCCCCACCCTGTGCTTTTCCTACTAGGTCATCCTGACTGAAATTTTGTTATGTCTGTTTCTGTGCAGAGGAAATGGAAAACATTCAATGCAGAAATTCTCTGCTTCGTAGAAAGAAGAAGGAATAATAAAACAGTCACTGGGATGTTCCAGTAGAAAAGTCAGCATGGTCTAGCCATCTGCCTCCATCCTCCCAACTGCTGTAAGAAAGAGCAGCAAGGCCTATGACCTTTCTGCTGGTTTCCCACAATGAGAAGTTCAGATTGCCTCAGCTCTCAAATGCAGTGAATTACTGATTGCATATTCCCTAACATCCCATATGTTACCTGAACAAATGATTAAATTAGAAAAATGTAGTCACTCATTTATGATGCTGTTTAAGTGACTGGAGAATCAAAAGTAAAAAAAACGTTCAGAGGAGAAAGCAGACAGCGAATAAAGGGATTATGAAGAGGACTTAGGAGTTCAAGTTTCTTTTCATATGGGATTCCTACACAAGCAACGTTGACTTAAATGCTCTTAGATCCACTTTTGTTAACAAATCTACATACAAGATGCAATAGAGTTAAAGATAGTAATTATTTTCCAACCTTGGAATCATGCTAATAGTGACTTGCTATCCACACAGTAGTCCATGATTTCTTCAGCCCGCCTGGGTTGGAACATTAGGCTTGAAACATCCAGTAACATTTTCAGGACTATTATACTTCTGAAGCCATTTTTACAAGAGGAAATGTGAACAGTCAGCCACCCAGGACAACCAGGTACCACAGCAAAACCCAGAACTGCATGGTCAGGTGCAGATGATAATGTTGAAGCAGATGCTTTAAGGAATACACAAAAGAAAACGAATTTTAAAAACAATGCTTACTGATTTTTCTGCTGCATTTATATATCTAGGAAAATACATAATGTGATAGTAAAGTATATTTATTATCATTAAAATTCTTCCTTAAAGTAAACTGCAGAAACTGCTAAAAAAGATGATGCATTCATGCAACAAATAAAGCAAGGAAATCTGCAAGCTCTTCTGCTTAACAGAAAAAAAGTTCACACAAAGCAAACAATGGAGAAAAAGAGAAAATAAAAAAGATTATGGGGAAAGGAAAGGGATTGACTGAAAAGGCATTAGAAGAGGAAAAAAGTGGAAGTAGTTTGAGAAAAGGATCTCAAAGAAGAGGAATAGTAACTTTTGGAATGAACCTTATGCACAGATAATTTGTCTCAGAGGAAGCTGCTGTGAAGCAGCATAGTGAGGACGCTCAGTGAACGGCTGGGAGCTACTCTAGTTTTAGGGAGCAGGGGGAATAGGAGCAAGGAGAATCATTCAAACTCTTTGATCCTCAAGGGAAGGCCTGAGTCGAGATTTTAACCACCTTTTGAGTCCCAAATAGAATATCTCAAAACTTTATGCTAGAAAGTACTAATCTGTAGAGCTCCCTAGACTTTTTAATTTAAAATTAAGCTACAGCAATTAGCATTCCATTTCCCTCTAATGAGTTAGAATAACAATTATGAATCACCAGGTTGAATATGGTTTACTCAATCGCTATTATCAATGAGGATATCAATTTCATAACAGCATAGGAAACATAACACTACTTTCAAAAATCAATTAACAATTTATATGTACAAAAATAAAATTAAAATCTGAAAACATAAAAATAAAAATACAAAGATTAATTATTTAATATTTCTGGAACATTGGATGATTGCCTTTTTGTTTTGTTTTAGAAAGATTTTAAATGTCAGATGGTCCCTCCTGACCGCTTACTTTTTTAATAATGATGATTGTATAAATTGAAAGTATGAAACTCCCATTATTTGTTTGGTAATGAAATCTGATGACTGCACCATAAGGCTGCATGAGATTTTCTAGCCTGTCAGCTCATGTAGTATCTTCTACAAATGCAGGTATGCAGTTTGCCTCTCTCTCTTACATGTTCCTAAACACAAAAAGAGGATTTGCTTACTTCCTTCAATAGCTTTAACTAGGATCTTCACACTAATATTAGTGGAAAACTTTGACACAAAGTAATGATCTGATAATCAAAGGCAAAAAGGGAAAAAAAATGAAGAATCCATGAAGTATGCTTCCTGAAATATTTGGGAATCAGTCCATAAATGCTGATTGGTGAATCTTTGCATATTACTTATGAGAAAAATAGGGTCATAGAGAGGTTCAATAACTTGCCTGTGCTTCCATAAACCATCAACTTCAAAGTGGGTCTGCCTGTCTCTGGGTTCCCAGATGTATCAGCTGTGAAGCATCTCATCTCTTGTATCTTTTTAATCATCCAAATATAATGCTGAAAAACTTTATAAAAATCTGTGTTTGTTAAGGAAACAACATCAGTGAGGAAAACTGAGTATCTTCAAGTTGATCCAAATGTTCTGTGTATGCAGATCATTGGCTGACCTGCAGAAGACAGTGACAGCAATTTAATATATATGATGGATACTAAATTTTAAACATAGAGTCTTTCCAGAATCTTTTATATAGCCCATGCAACATATTGAGTTGGTTCTTGTCATAATTTCTGAAAGAAGCTAATTCAATGTTATTATCAAATATCCAGATGGGACCATTATCAAGGCTGGAAACCAAGGTAAGTTTCATCTCTGGTAGTGAATGGTTTCCGTACAGCTTTGAATTTATTCATTTATTTATCCATTATCAGATATTATCCTCTGATAAGCTAGGAATACACAGCTAAAAGTCAGAGATACTGTTAATTCATACATGTGGATAGTGTCCTTATTTATGTTACTTACTTGATAGAAGTAGGCAACGAAGATAAAACAATTCAGAATGATTACACATAAAACAGTTTTTTTCACTTTTCCACTTCTGTCATACAATATTATATAGTATGTTAGTAATAAAAACAGTCGAAGTTAATACTAATCTCATTCTTCACTGTTCACTGTTCTCAAAGCTTTTTACAGATGTGACCATTTGTTAATTTATAATGAGCAAACACATTTAGTTGATCTTCTCAGTGGAATAAAGGGCAAACACTGATGAGGTCATGACAGTAGAGATGGCTATGTGATAAGCTATGTAGGATACTAGAAATATTCTTTTAATAGACATGGGTGCTGTGGGGGGCCTGCATGGCCTGCCCTTGGCAAATGACCTGCATAATAGCACCTGTTAAAATATGAATGCAAATAGTGTGTGTGCGTGGGTGTGTGGGGATGGATCAAATACACAAAACTACCTGGAGGACATTTGCCCAAAACTGGTCATGCTAAAGAAGTTGAGGACCATCAAAGCTGGTCATGTTAAAGAGGAAGACAAAGATCAACCAGATTAATCAGTAACTGGGGAATTACAGAAAGACTTTTGAAACAAAGGAGGAATCAGCCTGAAAAGAAGCAGCATGAAAATTTGTAGCAAACAAGACCTACATTGGAGTGAAGACAGCAGTAGTCAAACCTTGTTCATCACTGCCAGAAATTGCCCTGCTGGCATCACAGCCTCTGCCTGTGCCTTGCCAGAGTTGCCTCCAAGATGCCACGGCAAGCCTGCATGCAGCTTGTGGGCTGTCAGTATGGGGTGCAACCAAGAGGGTCCCACAATTGGGGTGTTCATACATGAACTTGTGGGGTGTTTTCTCACCAGCATGTGCATCAGTGGATTGTAGCAAGTGACACGGGTCCACACAGAAGCAGAGCGCCCACATCTGCTACAGGAGGGGTGGGAACATAGGGGAACCCATGTGCCCTGAAGAGGGACATGTGCCTGTAACCCACATAGCCTATGTGCACCCAGCCATTTCAGTGGATGGGCAGGGGGCATTAGAACTTTTAGGATTAGCTAAAGAAAGGTATTTAGGCATTTGCAGATGTTCATTAACATTTTTAAGTGCCTGATACTGAGATGTATTGCTGATACAGCTCCTGAGTGTGTAGTTCAATAATTGCCTTTTAACTACGTGTCATTAATAAATCAACAAACCACTTCCATCCTATTTGGTTTAAAGTATTTGAAATGAGCAGTTCTTCCCTTTAACACATATAATATGCCACTGCAACACTGTGTCCCTTTGCATCTCATTTTATGTTGAAGACGGGAACAGCTTTTTCACTGAATGTTCTGTTTCATTAGAATGTTTCTAGTAATTTTTTATACAACGTATGAAATAAAACGATGGAAAAGCTGACCAAGGCATGTGGAAGTTTATGACATAATAACTTGATTGAAAGGTAAATTAAAACAAATGCTTGATGACAACATTTTGCAATAAGTGTAATTCTTATCTAAAAACCTCATCAAATGGGAGGAACACTTCAAAAGGATTTCATTCACCACTGTGCCTTTGGCTTGAAATACTTCACACCTTGCCTTCAGTGAATAAAACTGCAGTAACTTCGTTCAGCCACTGGTGGTTTTATGATATGACTGAGGCAACCGAATTTAGAGTTACTGCTAAGAGGAACCATGTCAGTCATGTCCTCCTTTCTCTCCCATTTGCCAGCACTGATCACCCAATCCTCTATTTGTAAAATAGTTATATTCTGAAGAGGATATCTGAAGTCTTTGATTTTTTCAATGACTTTAACTCCCTGAAGCAGCTCACTGTGGGATACTCAGATATTCAATAATGAGCCTGAATGTTCCTCAAGAGGCTTGTAGGAACTAATCTAGTTCTACCTCCAATTCTTAATTCTCTCTATTTCTTAAAGTTTGGATGACTTACTCAGTCTACTTGTACCTCAAATGTAGCAGCTAAAATAATATTTTCCTTGTTCCCACTGATCTGGGCAGACTGCAGACACTTGCTAAGTGATGATTTTGTTAAGGCTGAGTTTCAGATTAAACTTAACTGCAATTGTACATATAAAGACTTTAATGAACTGACATAAAATGTATTAAAATGTGTCAGTATAATTTAAACAGCAAATACGAACTTACAATATTTAGATTGAAACTTGGGAATATTTAAGGGAAAATATATGACTTGTTTAAATTAATGCTGCTTCCAATGGTAACTCCTAAATTAAACGTTTGCCCCTGAGATTTCATTTTGTTGCTCCTTCTTTCCAGTACAGAAGACGACAATCTTATTCCACAGATGCATCTGACCCGCTCTCTCTCCAAGCTCCGTATGATAGCCACATTCAAAGTCTCTGTTCCTACCTGTAAGGTGCTCAGTGACCATGCTAGATGTTGCCATGTACCAGAGAAAGTGCAGGGCCAACAGTCCACACACACAGGAAGAGGTCACTACCAAATGGAAATTTCACTTGTGCAGAAGTCAGAGGGTTTTTAGCAATCATCATCAGACTGTGCAACCACCTCCCAAAGAATAGAAGACTTACCACAGAATTACCATTTTCTGCTCAAACTGCCAGGCACAGATCTGTAGCCTTCCTTCTCTCAGGAAAACACGTTATAGGTCATATATTTAAAGAAACTGGCCAGCTTTTCCCCTACATGCCTGATGAGAACAGAAACAAATCACATGCATGATTTCCACCTCCTGCAGAAAGGATTAGAGAAGCATTTGTGCCTGACAGTCCTGTTACCTAGCTTAGTGCAAAGGAATATTAGCTTTGACTGGAGTAGTAACATCATGTCTAGAGCAGAAGAGGTTACTGTCCCTGTGAATTTTAGCTCTGGTCAAGGAAACATGCATGGAATGATTTGCCGTGCTTTCAGGAAGTCACTGTGCTGCAAAAAATAAATCTCAACAGAGTTAACTTGGTGTGTAAGTCTCACACTAACTGGACATTCAGGGCTCAATTTCACTGTCATGAACAGTTTTCACTCATCTGATTAAAGGAGTATGTGGTTTTAGCTGCACTTAAGCCACACTTAAAAAGCATTTTACTTGATAACATAGAGGATTTTTCTCAGTTAAGGGACCTACTCCTAAAAAATCTGGTACATAACAAAGCCTAAATGAATTTGTCTTTATGGAAGGCTATACCTTTAAATTCAACCTTTAATCAGAGGATATAAAAATGTCTTACAAGAGCAGCTGAGAATTATTATCCTCTGCCAACATTTGCAGAAGCTAAGGTGTAGAGTCTGCAATGATTTTTTTCAGTGTCATGTTTCAAGTCAGTGGAAAAGCAGAGACTGAACAATGGTGTCCTGAAATTCAGGAGCCTTATATCAGCTATTGTATTATACCGCTTCTCTGTTTCCTGTGTGGTCTGCACCTTAGAGCAGAACAAGGAATAATGTATACAGTCACCTTGCTGTGGTCTAACAGATTACCACAATTCAACTGAACTACACTGTGTGTATTTACCTTTATTTTGCTCTCGATATGAGGAAATCTGATTCAGTTTAAGATTCCTTCACTGCTGACTAAACTAAAACAAATTTGCTTTACCTTTGCCATGGGCTAAGAGCGAACTCACAAACAATACTGCAAGTCAGGCACTATGCAGTAACTTGATAAACCACAGTAATTTGGCTACTAGGATAAACCCTTATTTTGATGAGGTGAAGCTCATTTTGCTCAAGAGCTAAAAAACCTTACCAAACCACTGTCATTATTTATATTCACTGATTATTATCTATCAGTGATCACTGTTTTGACCACTGATCTGTTGTCTTTCCAATGTATGTATAATATGCATATATAATGTACATATTATATGTACATAATGTACATACTAATATAATGTATAATGTACCCATCACCACATCATTGGAATTGGCAGTCCCAGATTTTTTATGCCCCTGCATCTTGCAGCCTTATAGAACAAGGAGACATTCCTGCAGAGGGTAAATATCAGGGGGGGCATATAACACAAAGATTTGAATCCTCAAAACATTTATGTAGCACACAAGGTATGAAAGCAGATTTTAGCTCTTCCCCTCCTGCCTCCCTAATTCACTGAATTTCACCTTCTAAAACCTGTTTTACTTTTTGTACTAAAGGATTTCAAGACCTATTTTCTAACTGGTCCATTTTCATCTGTAAAAAAAATGCCTATTACCCATGGTGTCAGACTGTAGATGACTCCCCACAGGAAAGCAGTAGAAATCCTGTTTCTTGAGCTACAGATTGGACAAGGAACTAGAGCACATATTGCAGCGGTTCCAGGAGATAGACTGAATAGGATGCAGGTCTCTCTGTCTTTATATTTATGACAGGATGAGCTGGATTATTTCAGTTACATGATGCTTTCTATGAGCAAACAGAAGCAAACAGATGTCAAAAGAAAACACTTTTCTGTTCATGCAATAACAGCAGATGGAGGATCGTCACAGAGCCTGCAAGGTAGGGCATTCATTTAATACCAGCTCATACTTCCTGATCATGCACATGCTTACTTCATATCACTTCGTCCGGCATTTCTCTTACCCTATTTTTTTTTGCTTGGAAGCATAAAGAGTGAATACTTTGATGTGCTCATCTTCCAGAGACAAGCCACAGACCGAGTAGTTTCCCATCACTTTAATTAATGGATACCACACTGTCTGGAGTTCCCAACAGTCACAGTTTCTATTTATTGGGAAACCTTTAACTCTCAGTGAGGAGGATCATTATCTGATACTCTACAAGTGAAGTGTCTGATGAGAAGAGCAAGATTAATCAGAAAGTATTCTGAACAGCTGGGCTTTTGGTGACAGGCCCATAATCAAAGAGGCAATAAGAACGTGCACTAAAGCAATTTTGTGATTAACATATACATGATTCTGGCCACTGCTGGATGCAAAGCAAACTGTTGAGGACAAGTGGACAAAGAGTGAACAAAATTTCTTATTTCCATAATTTTTCAAATGAAACCTGAACCGAGCAGGAATAATGCTGCAATCACCTTCTGCCTTCAGCCTACAAGAACAGTAGATGCACAACCTAGTAAGTAATAAATTTCCTTTTCCTAATTCCAAAACTACTGACACTCCTTATTCATTCCTTCATAGCCTAGAACATGTCATATTGTAAGATTTCAAAAGAAGTTTTATATTTAGTTGCAAGAAAAGCTGGGCTAGGCACAGCAAACAGGCATTGATTAGCATCAGCCTGCCAAAAAGGGTCTGCAAAGATGATCTTGCCAAATGACAAAAAATACATCTTCTTACTGTGCTAACCTGATGATTGTTCTGTTACCTGTTTTCTTTGTTCATTTTTGTCAATTAATTAAGATGGCAGTTTGTCTTGCTGTCTTCCAGGCAGCCTAACCAAGAATCATGACACAGTAGAGATTCTATTAACCTGTTAGGGTCACCTGGAAGATCTCCAGAAGGTAAACATTACTGGTACGCTCACATCCAAAGGCTTCTCTCATAAAGAGAAGAAAGCAGGTAAAGGACCAAACCCCAAAAGTTTTGACTTCCTTTGGATCATTGAACTCCTGGGTTCATCATCATCCCTAAAACACTTGCTACAATATTGCAGCAAGAGAAGTAAAAATATGTGATCACTAAGCTTATCAACATATCTGAAGATATGAAAGAGTTATTGCAATCTTAAGCTAGGGTACTAATTTTTACACTTTCACAGGAAATAAAATACACTTTAATCCTTTTTCACTGGCAGATAAGCTACCTGAGGATGTACGAATATACACACAAGTAGCTTGCTGTGAAGTAGTGTCCTGCAAGTTTGTACCTCAACTAATGCCACAGTAACTTTTTTGTGTGCCATATTCTAAGCAAAACTGTGGATATATCTATTACAGGTGCTTTCACTCTTAAATAGTAGCTCTATGCCTACAAGCAAAAGTATCTTGAAAATTACTTGAGACAGCTTCTCCATTGCTGTAATCTTTGTACAGCTCTTCACACTGGCAGAGAGTGGGTATAAAATACAGCAGCACTTTTCAGCCACTTTGTCTTCATTTTGCACAGATGTAAATAACTGCAAAGGTGCAGAGCAATGGAGAATCTGGCACTTTATAAATATTAATTAGCAAAGAATTACAGTGCCCCTTTGTGGTGCTAAGCATTATCATTCCCACTTTATAAATGGTGCTGCAGCCACAGAACAAGGTTAATTTACTAGTTCACTATAGCACAAGACAATGGCAGAGCCAGGAATAGAATACAGGCACCTCACAGTTACTTTTTAATCCTGTGAGCCCCACAGTTCCACTTTTTTGTGTTTGCCTTTCTTACTGTGTCTGTTCCCCAAAACAGCTAAAATGACACCATATTGCTGTCTCTTTACTAGACAAAATATGTGAAGATTTCCTGCAGCAAAAAGCTGTCAGTGTCACAGCACAGCACAATCAGCCAGGGATGGTTTCCCCTGGGAGAAGAGGCATGACAGCCAAACAGCAAAACCAGCTGCTCTAAGGGGGTTTTTGTTGACAAAAGGTTGGTTTAAAAATAAGTATTGACATGTTAATTGTGGTATTTCCATTGTTCCTCTGACATTAAAAGGCTTAAGAACACAGCCTGAACAATCTAATGACTGAGATTTATAAGTTGTAGTCAAATCTCAAAAGATACAAAGAGTTGATGGGGCACCCAGAAACCTTGATATTTTGATGAATCTTAGATTCTTGCAACTCTCAATGCAAAGCAAGCTCTTCTGTGCTCTGGCCAGGAATACTAGAGGTGGGGGGAAATAGATAAAAGTAACTCCTCAGGAAAAAAAATGTTCCTTCAGTATTTGACAATACCTGTCACATCAAGGCATTTATCTACAAAAGCGATACTGAAAATGAAAGGTTTAGGAACAAAATAAAACTACAAAATTATTCTTTAATCTCCTCCAAAGACCAAGTCACATTCCTATTTTAGAGATGGTTTGTGACTTTTTTTTCTTCATTTGAGTAGACTGAAAATTACCCTACTAGAATTCCATCATCAGAAGTCTCTGTTAACTTGAAAAGCACAAGTACAGGACATTGGTGGTTCCAGATTTTGTTCAGCAAAGCTCATAGTCACACTTCTGTATTACAAGACAGCTCATGCTCTCTAATTTCATCCTTGTGCAGAAACCTGAAAGTTCAGATGAAAGGACAGCACAATCCACCAACAAGTACAGGAGTTAGTCCAATACTTCTGGAATAAGCAAGAGGACACTAGTTTTATGCAACTTATTGCTGTCTTCTGATAACTTCTAAATGGCCAAAATTCAATGATTTGGGGACCTCTCACCAAAATATCCAGTTGTCCATACCTAGCATGAACTGCTAGCGAAACCAAGAACAGAATGAGTAGCAGAAGCTTACATTCTCATATCTACAGGTGGCAATGAAAGTATCAGCATGGGAGTCTACAAGTGCTTCCCCTATTCCTGCAGCAAACAGAAAAGATAACTAAATCTAACACTACTCAGTAGCAACGTAGTCAGGTGAAGAAAAAAATAAAATATAAAGCAACAGTATTTTATATCCTACCAGCAGTTATCTAAAAGAAAACTCTTACAGGAATTTGCACAAAATGATAAAGTGACAGATCTGAACATTCATTTGCATTACCTAACCACTACAAGTCTAAAATTAAATTTATTAAGACCAATTCTTTCTCTTGATATATGACTGCTTCAGCTCCACTTGGTAAACCACACTCAGTATGAAGAAAATCTGAAGCAAACTGAGGTGAAGCAAAACTGAGGTGAATTGAAAATTGGCTGAATGGCAGGGCCCAGAGGGTGGTGATCAGAGGCGCAAAGTTGAGTTCGAGGCCAGTAACTAACAGTGTAACCCAGGGGTCAATACTGAGTCCAAAACTGTTTTAACATCTTCATGAATGATCTGGATGATGGGGCAGAGTGCACTTTTACCAAGTTTGCTGATGACACAAAACTGTGAAGAGTGGCTGATAAGCCATATATTGTGCTGCTATTTAGAGGGACCTCAATAGGCTGGTGAAATGGGCTGACAGGAACCTCATGGAATTCAACAGAGGGAAATGCCACATCCTACACCTGGGGAGGAACAACCCAAGGCACCAGTACATGCTGAGACCCACCCCACTGTAACTCAGCTTTGCAGAAAAGGACCTGGGGGTCCTGGTGGACACCAGGTTGAACATAAGTCAGCAACATGCCCTTGCAGCAAAGGCGGCTAATGGTAACTTGGGCTGCATTAGTCAAAGTATTGCCAGCAGGTCAAGGGAGGTGATCCTTCCCCTCTACCTGTCACTGGTGAGGCCACACCTGGAGTACTATGCCCAGTTCTGGGCTCTGCAATACAAGAGAGACATGAACATACTGGAGAGAGACCAATGAAGGGCCATGAAGATGATTAAGGAACTGCAATGCCTCTCCTATGAGGACAAGCTGAGACATCTGGTTCTGTTTAGCGTAGAGAAGACAAGGCTTGGTGGGGGATCTTATCAATCTATATAAATACCTCAAAGGAGGGTGCAAAGGAGACAGATTCAGGCTCTTTTCAGTGGTGCCCAGTGACAGGATAGGAGGCAATGGGCACAAACTGAAACACAGAAGGTTATGTCTGAACATCAGGAAACACTTTTACTGTGAGGGTGACTGAGCACTGGCACAGATTACCCAGAGAGGTTGTGGAGTCACTGTTCTTGGAGATACTCAAAAATCTTCTGGACTTGTTTCTGAGTAACTGGCTCTATGTGGCCCTGCTTGAGCAGGGGGTTTGGATCAGATGATCTCCAGAGGTCCCTTCCAACCTCAACCATTCTGTGACTCAGTGAAATGTAAAAATATAAGTCCTATCATTACTACTACTGATATCAGAAGTTCTTGGCAGCCATATGGCCATAAGGTGATACACACAGCATAAAAAGTTAGCAAAGTGTGAAAAGCCATGACTCTTCAGGGACATAAAGTAAGAATATGCAACAGAGGCTTAATTTTTCCATCATCTGCATATTAGTTCCTGTATTTGAGAGGAATATGGTGCAATGTAGAGATGTTTCAAGTACTGGTGACTTGTAATGGTCTCTCTGATGGTCCTCTACTTCCTGGGGATAGCTGGGACTTGGCAGACAAACAGGAACCAAACTTTTATACAAAGAGAAACCCCAGCTGCTCTAACTTAAGTTAGGAATAGCCCTGCTTTCCAGCCAGTCACAAAACTGGGACATACCAAGCTTTAGTATTCTGTGCTACATTCATCTTAAACAGAATTTCTGTTAGCAAAAAAACGGCATAATGCAGCTCTGTCTGATACTATTGAAAATCTTTCTCTTGACCTCAGCTAGCAATAATCAGGTACTAAATTTCTGAAAGTGACGTATGGAAGACAGTAAAAATAGTCAAAAATGGTGAACTCTTGGTTCTACAGTTACCCATGTTGTTTGAACTACTTAGTTTTATCTGTCTAAACAAATAAGCAAACAGACTACATAGAATAATGTATGTAATCCCTGATGTTATTTATCTGGGATTCCCAGACAAGCCATTAGAAGAAATGTTTGGTTGTTTCATGACAACATTTGAAAGCTAAATGTCAGCTGAACTATTAGAATTTCTTTGTTGATCATTTAAGCTGTTTTAGAACATGGTGGAAAATAGTGAATAATCCCCAACATCACTTTCACTTGTAAAATTCCTGTAATGAGTCAATAAACATTCATCTGAAAAGGAGTAGGGGACACATTAAAACTTCAGCTAGACAGTTCTTAAAATAAACAGAAACTGCAGTAGGAAAGATTAGGTTAACACTGGGGGTGCAACTCACTCACAATAACACTCAAAGAAAAATACATTTCCCTGGTTTTTGTCCCAGGCAACGAGTATTCGTTTCATCTGAATGATTGAACACTGGATCTGCTATTTACCTTATTCAGCTCTCACCTCAAGCAACCTGTGTGATATATCTCCTGGGTCTCCATTTGCTTCTTGGACCTGACAGTGTAAAAACACAGCAATGTTATTCTATGAAAGACCTTTCATACAAAACATATCTTAAAGCAGCGTTCAGACTTAAATTAAACATTCTATTACAATAGAGAAGAAAGATGTTAGGCTGCCAATTTAATCTGAAAAGCAGTAAGAAAAACTGTATGACAGACCTGCATATTTACTGGGTCTCACTACCTATATTAAAAGTGCTCAGCTTACCAACAAAAGTGGTAAATTTTCCCTGATTTCCCATTATTCCCTGATAGCCCTAGGACTGCTAAATGCATCAGAAAACTAGCTTGAACAATGCACTGAACTATCTTTTCATATACATGAAACATGCCTGCACTACCAAGTGGAAAAAAGAGAAGTAATGGGGATCTGGTATGGCTCTTTACACATCTACTAGCTAGGATCCTGTTAAACAAAACAAAAAAAAAAGTATGATTAAAAATAAATATCGTGGTCTGAGTCCTGTTAGCTGGCAGCGCTGTGCTGTTCAGTGATAAGGCAGAGTCAGGAAAGCAAAGTAGCACACTTTATGGATCCTAGTTCCGGAGCACATCAGTGTCAGTTCTCTCCCCAGCACAGCCTACAGAGGCAATAAATCGATCTTTGTCTGTGCTCTCAAAGGCAGGTAAAAAAGCCATGGTGTCCACTGGTATTTTGGCTATTCTCCTTCTACCAGGAACTTGTGGCCACACTCCATGGTACCTGAAAATTACTCCCCAGCTGTCTTAACCCTAATAGCAGCCGTAACTCCATTAATGACTCTTACTTACCATCATTTATTCATTGTTAAAAGATTAACACCTACTTAATGATGCCAATTATCTTTTATTCTTTCTTTCATGTTTCCCCTAATACTCAAGAGGAGCCTTTTTTAAATGTCTGCAAAATTTCCCTGAAAATTTTCTTTTTTGTTATGCCACAGAAATCTTCAATTGAATTTAGCTACTAATTCTTATGTAGTCTACTACATCCCTTTCATCTCCTGAACCTCCCTCCCATCAACACTCATCTTTTTTCTTATGCTTAGAATGGCCCTTGTAATAGGGAACACGATTCTGTTCTCAGTTTATCCTCTTCAGTAGTATGATGACAAACATCAAAAAAGAAAATGAGAAACTGCAGATTCTGTAGGAAGCAGATGATTCAAACTTCTCTAATATTTTTAATATAATAAAAACCTCACAGCTGGTTAAAAAAATTGGTGAAACATAAACTGAATATAACACAATTTCATATCAGAGGGTTAAATAACATCATTGCTAGAAGTACACTGCAACAACAAAACAGAATGTAGTTTGTTTAATCATATTGTTTTGTGCTATGAAGTACAGTTTTGCTAATTCCTTCCCAGAAAAAGTGGCAGGACTGTCCACCATTTCATTTTGCAAGCTCCCTTGTAATATCCATTTCAAGAGCGTTTGGTTCTGGACTGAATTGAAGGCTAATGATACTTTAGTGGAGACTGCATGACTCTCTCCAGGCTGATGACAGACACTGACTGACTGAGTTTTCATTTAGACAAACTCATTCTCAATTGCATCTTTTATATTTAGTGTTCCTGCACAAACAAGATGCAACATTAGAAAATAAAAATGATAATGTTTTAAACCTCTGCAAAAAAGAGTGCAAATGACCATATAGAGAAGACTCAGGCACGTTATATCAGAAAGCAGCATTATGCCCTGTGTTGTAGAAGGTACTACCTGAGTGCCAGTGACTAATATTTTGAGGGCAATAGTTTTCTGTGTAAAACCACATCAAGACATTCGCAGAACTGTAATACAGAGGAAGAGTTTGGGCTGTTACTGTTTCAAATGCTATAAACTCCCACTATTGGTTTCAGGACTGCACAGTCTGACAGCTTTTCCTGTGTCACTAATGGGCACAAAGCCTCTAGAATAATCATTCATTTGATGCAGGCTCTTTCTCTTCCTTTAATAAAGATATTAAAAAACAAACATTGGCTGCAGATCCACTTCATGTGAAAAAAGACAGTCCTTGCCTTCACCCAGAAGCTGAAATGAGCAGATGGTGACCTCAGTAGTAATGGCTCATAGCAGACAAAATTCCCATTGGCACAGAGCGGTCTGTGACATTGTAAAGAGCACATGGCATTTCATAAGGCCAGTGCTGAGCACCACAATGGTGTCCTTCCCAGTGTGCTTAGGGGAAATTCATCAGCCTAGGACAGTGGTCTAGATGTAACAGCCTTGTGTTTCCCAGTTCATGATCCCATTTCTCTCTTTCTTGCTTCAGTGTGTGAATGTGGGCATCTCCTTTTCTGCACACAAATAACACACTTAGAGCCTCAGCGAATGCTAAGCAGTGAGAACGTTCTAAAGCTGTGGCTGAACAGATCTACTTTACACCAGTATTTGACCCAAAAGCAAACTGAGAACTGTAGATTCAACACTACCGTCTAATACTATATTCAAACTGAGAAACACAGCAAACAATGAGAATTAAATGCTACACAAGCAATGCATATAACCATAAGCAATGCAGTTTTGCAAATGTAGCTTTGCTTCTCCTCAAAAATGAACTTCATTGACTGTAACTGCTGTTAATAAAAGCCACCACCTCTCAACAGAAAATATATTTTTAATATTGAAATAATAGTGACAGGACCTCCTTACCTACCTACTGACATGTCACGGAAAGGAACAATAATGTTGTCCTTCTGCTTCTTCATTCTTAAGCTTTGAATTACACTTACTCAATATTGAAATATTATAAGCCTCTTCTCCTGCCTCTCCTAAATGTCATAATATCACTGTTACTAATACAATGTAAAAATGGTTGTGTTTCTGAATTTAACTTATGGTGCTGGAGTTGTACCAGTATTGTGACTAAACTCAGTGAGAGACCATAAAGGAAGGAAAGGAAATTTTATTTCAGTCAAAACTAATTTCACTCATTCACAGTCCTTCTCTCATGGATTTAACTCATTCACTCTTTTACGATCACTCTTTTATATCCATATATTCACAAGCACTAAGTAGTCTGGCCATAATGGACAAGGACAGTAGTTATCAAGTCCTCATAATGTCTTCCAGGTCCTTCTTACATTGGAGATTATGGTCTAATGTTTGGATATGCCTTCTATACCCTTGGCTTAAGGCTTTTCAACCTTATGACTGACAATGACGATGAAACACTTCCTCTTCATATTGTCCTACCTGTCTGAATCAACAGGCAATACTGATGATTTACTCACTGTCTTTTGTCTCCTAATCTGGATGTTTTATAGCTCTAATTCTTTATCTTCCTGCCATATTTTCTTTAGGTGAGAAAAGCCCAGCAAGAATATACTTAAAGATGAGGCAGAGTCTTTTTTGAAAGGTCCTGTGAAGGGAGATTCACAGAGAACAACAAACACTAACTGGCTAATTACACACTGCTACAGCTCAGGAGTAGCACATTACTCAAAAGAAGTCAGGACTGGAAGGATCCTCCTGCTGCACTTTCTGATTTGTTAGTAATTAGAAATGGCAGTCTTTATGCTGATGTGGTCCCCAAGCAATAGGGCCAGATGCACTGAACACTTGTAGTTCTGAGACCACCTGCCAGCAAAAGAATAGAATATCGTTTGCTGAACATGGCACGGGCACCTGCTGATAAGATGCACTGCTGCATAACAAGTGACAGTAACACATTCCCTAAAGCCCTAAAAAATGTCATGATCTAAAAAACTGCTATTAATTTTTCATGTAGATTATCTCACCTGTGTGTGATTGTGCAAGTCTGTGAATTCTATGAGTGGGTGTGAGAAAACCCAGAGCTGAGCAGCAAGGATTGGAATGAGCTGGGGGAAAAATCCATCTTGGTCCTAAGCGACACCATAAATAGTCCCACATATGGCTGAGAAATCTACCCTCAAGACACTGGACTCCATTTCCTCTCACAATCCACACATCCTAGCAGATTTTGTGAAGCACAGGAAGAATCCTGCTGCCCGCAATTGGTCAAAATCAACTGTATTCCTTAGGCCTCTTCCTATTTGCACCATAAAGAAAAGAAGAACTGCATATTTCAAACAAGGTGAGTCATCAAACGTTTTACAGACTTAAGCACATAAGCAGAAGAGTAGCTAAGAAAAATACAGATACCAGAAAAGGAAGAAATATGCAAAGTCATTGAAACAGACACAGTGTTGATGTAGAAGGAAGCACTAAAATAACAGAAGCTGCAGAACAAAGGTTTAACTTTAAGGAAGTTATTGTTAGTTCCACCATCATTCCAAAACCAACAGAAAGCCACAACCAATATCAGCTGAGGGTGTCCTTTACAGACAGTAACTATAAAAATAATAAATGCCCAGAAATGATTGATTTCTAGGAAGCTAATACTGGTTAGAGCTTTGATCTTGTGCTGGTTTTGGCTGGGATAGAATTAATTTTGTCCGCAGTAGCCAGTATGGGGCTGTATGAAAACAGTGTTGATGACACACCAGCATTTTAGCTATTGCTGAGCAGTGCTTACACAGAGTCAAGGCCTTTTCTGCTTCTCACCCCACTAGTGAGTAGGCTGGGGGTGCACAAGAAGCTGGAATGGGACATAGCCGAGGCAGCTGACCCCAACTGACCCAAGGGATGTTCCACACCATGTAATGTCATGCTCAGCATATAAAGCTGGGGGAAAAAGAAGGAAGGCGGGGAGGACGATCCATTACGTGTAACCATTAAGTAAGTAAGTAACCATTAAGTAACCATTACGTGTGATGGAGCCCTGCTTTCCTGGAGATGGCTGAACACCTGCCTGCTGATGGGAAGTAGTGAATGAATGCCTTGTTTTGCTTTGCTTGCACATGCAGCTTTTCCTTTACCTATTAAACTGTCTTTATCTCAACCCATGAGTTTTCTCATTTTTACTCTTCTGATTCTCTCCCCCATCCCACTGGGAAGGAGGGAGTGAGCTGCTGGGTGGGGCTTAGTTGCTGGCTGGGGTTAAACCACAACAATCTGGATTTACCTTTTTCTGTAGAAGATAACCTAAGACAACAAAAGGCTTTTAAACTGAAGAAGGGACTGATTATATAAAGAAATATAAGTAACCCAGGTTTTAAACTGTAAAAAATTCGAAGTGACTACATCAGACAATGAAAATAAAACTGTTTCACAAACAGCTCTCCCTTCTGCCCATGTGTCCTTGGAGACAGATCCTTGCTTATAGGCATAGCTTTGGATAGCTCAGTGACTTTCTGAACTGCTTTGAACTTTGCCAGTCTCCTCTGATCCCAAGGAAGTTCATTTGGTTATCTCTGGGTCCTGCTGACTACTGTTCTGAGCAGTGTCTGTCCCTGAGGGCTGCAGCCTCCCAGGCTGCACTGTGACTCTCCTCCTGACAGACCTGCCAGCCCTAGAACCTTCTCCCCCAAACAGGCCTCGTAGCTCCCCAAAGCCACACCCACCCCCTGCTGTCCTTTCCAAGGGCTCTCTTTTTCCAGCTACTTTTTGAAGGGACACAGCATGCAACTGAGAACACGCACACAAAACAAATACCATCTGTCACCTTTGGGAATTTTAATTTGTGTATGCATTGACCTGAGACAAGCTCTGTAGGCAGATGCAATCTCTCTGGCTGAGCTGAGAGGAACAGTATGAAATTTGCTCCCTCTAAGCCACTTTCTTCAGATTTCCTAGTAAACATAAGAAGAAAACAGTTTCTGCAGACCTTATATTCTACAATAGGGTGAATTATTTTTGGAGAAAGCAAGCCACACAGGCTTTGATGGAAGCACCTGGGGCCAGATCTCCCCATCCATCCCTTCTTACACAGGTGAAGTTACACCACAATTACACTAAAAATATCAGTGTATTCCACATCGATGACATGGTGGAGAATATGCTATGTTGATTGTGTAACAGGCACACATCTAATGGTGCATTGAGAGTGTCCCTATATCATAGCTTGACAACCAAACAGTCTTCTCACATAGCCAAATCTGCACCCAGCACCTGAACTGCAGTTGTAGGATGGCTGTCATTCACCCATCAGTTGTGTGATGGGGATGAGAGTAGAGAGAGCAAGGTTACTGAGGAACAGCATTGACAAGCAATACACTGCCAGCACAAGTTATTCTTCCTATAGCCCATTGACTCTTGTCTTCTGAGCAGCCCCCCAAGGAGGAGACTGGTGGGAGCAAGCCAGATTAATTGTTCTGGTATGACAGATTTGGTCTGAATGATGGAAGCTTCTCACCCTGCCCTATGGTGAGAATCAATGTGCTACAATTCAGTTTGAATTCCCTATACCGTATACAATCAGAACTGCTCCCCATAAAGTGATGAATTCAATAGAGGCAGCAGAGCGAGGAAGAAGCCCAGTTGCACAAAATCACAGACAATCCTGAAAAGAAAGTAAAAAAATCCTCCAGATTCAGGAGTCAGACTCTTATATCCCTGGGAGGAAACCCATTATTAATTTCCTATACCTAAGGAATGAAAGATGCCAACTTTTCTGGAAAGTTGGGATAAGAAACCAGTTCTTTTTTGGAGTTTGCAGCCAGGGGTACACCTAAATAGTTCTTAAATTAGAAAACTAAACCTTTGGCACACTCTACTCCAGCCTGTAGGCAATGATGACCTACTTGAGTTTAACTGCTTTCAAATTCAGGGTGGCCAAAATAGATGATCATTGTAGGTTCCTTCCAACTGAAATATTCTATTCTGTTCTGTTCTAAAAGTCTGTATCTAAGGTTGCATGAGTTTGTTTCCAAATAGAACCTCCCCCATTTGTAGGGAGCCATACCCTGACTTCAGACTGTAGAACTGAATTACAAAGGGATAGCAACTTCTATTATCTGTCTGACTTCTGGCCTCTGAGATGTCTTTAGCGAACAATCTGGGTATTTTCACCTCATCAAACCTTTTTCAACAACTGTGGGCATCAGGATCTTCTTCCACTCTTCAAAAAAGGGTAACTACTAAAATAAATAGGTGGATGACAAGAATCATGCATGAAAACTCCACAGAGAGGATCACACAAAAATGGAACCCCAGTAGAAAAGCAAGGCCATTCAAAAATGTTGGTGAAGTAATGGTTCCAGCAAATGTTCTGCAAGTCTGGAGTATGAGGAAATTGCTGACAGTGTTGACTTTGTGCTTTAAAATAAAGACGGAAATATGCCAATAATGTAGATGCAAAGAGGAACTGCAGCTTGAATTGAGAAGAGAGCTTAGTCTCCGTTTCCTCCTAGAGCCTCTACTGAGAGAGCTGTCTATGACAGCACTTTGTTCCAGTTACAGTTTTTTTGCAATATGTTGACTTGTGTAGTAGGACACAGGCTATAACTCTCCTCAGATCACTCCATATAGAATATTCAATAAGCCATCAGATCTGTAAGTCAGAAGAAGTCAGAGGAAGTGAGGATCAGCCCTCTAACCAGTGGATTTAGAGGTAAATTTCTTGTGTTTGTCATTCTCAGTACTTCAAACTGCCGTAAGATACTCTGAGGAGTCTCATTAACTATACAGCAGAGAGGTTTCATCAGCTATTTCCCCCCAAATATTTCTATTTAAAAGTCTGTTCACCTCTATCACCTGATAATCACTACATAAATTAGACTGAGACCTAGATAGCTACTGCCATTCCTGCTACAGTAACAACCCTATAAACACTCAGAAGTAATGGACAGACATTAGCTGCTAGTTTGTCAAAACATTTCCAAGATGAGCTACCAGAGATAAAGCTTATGCCTCAGACAAACCTTTTACCATGACAGCCAGGTGATGATACCGAGACAGCCTGCACCTTGCAGCAGGACTGAAGATGGCTGATTTTGATAGTCTGACAAGCAGCACCAGAGGTATCTTTCTTTACTCTGAATTGCAACCAGTTAGCAGTAGTCAATAACTAGGAGAGATATAAAAGAACCCCTCCATCAACAACAGAACTGAAAAGAACAGAGTCAAGGCAAGAAAGGAACACAGTGCTTCTCTAGGAGGGAAATTAACATTTTCATAGCATTTTACCAGACACCTCTGAAAAGTTGAGAAATAAGCATCACTGAAACCTGTAAGACTTCTAGTCTTTTTTTCTTTCTTTGAAATGGAATATATTATGATACAACTAGCCACAGCAGAGGAATTGTTTTACTACTGTACCTCTTCAAACCAGCAGAGCTTTATTAATTAAGAGTTCAGAAAACTAGTGAAAGATACATCAGTTTTCATCATGATATGCTATGTGTCAATTTTGTAATTAATTGCAATTTTCTATAATAATCTTTCTGACTCTAGCTAAGCAGCTGTAAATATGGAGCCACAATACTCTCCAGCAAACCAAGTGCCTCCTCTTTGAGATACATATAATTGCCACGTCAAGTGACAAATATGACAGCTATACTGATATTACAGCCAGAAGAGGTACAAGTGTCCCTGCAGCTAAGACTGCTTTTCTCTTGTTACCCTTTATATTGAACAGGAAGTCAAGGAAAGTCTAAGCCTCTATATATCTGGCAATGAAAAATTATGGACTCATTCAGCAATTTCTTAAAACTCCAGCAAATTGTCAGTACAGAAATCAGGCAGGTGGCTTGGCTATCCAGTTCTCATTAATCTGCCCTCTGGCATGTGTCAGTGCTCTGAGAGAATTTTGTATTATGCTTTAATAAATGCCTTTATGCCTTTCAAGATGTATTGAATGAGTAATTTTTCACTGAAGGACATTTGTGTGGCAGTCCCTAGATGTAGGCTAATTATTTCTTCCTTGAATATTTTTTAAAGAATATCTGGCTTCAACAATGCAAGAGTAATATTTTGTCATCACTCAGACTCATGTTATTAGATTTGTTTGATCTTTAGAGGACAGTAAACAACACATACAATCCCATTTAGAAATTAAAATGAACCAACTCCTCTAAGTTACTATGCCTATGTTCATTCATCTACAAATTCCAAAGTATTAATGAATAAGAAACAGGGTTGAACTAGATAGAAAAAGAAGCTAGCTCCCTCAATTGAAACTCCAAAGAATATATTCAGGGTAATGTTATTTTTTATTTCCAGAGCTGCTTCTTTATTAAACAGTTATATCAGTATCTCAAAACAGTAAAATATCACTGACAGGGAGAAGATGAGAAAAGGTCTATGTCCCCAGTATCTCCACGCAGGTGTATGCTATTTTTAGCCCAGCTTTGAACTTTCCTAAGTCTAACATAACATGTATTTTTGTCCTCTTTCCATATCATTAACTGGGTCCTGGTAGAAGTACCCTAATGGTATTGTTTAGAAGTGTTCCACTCCCATGATTTTCCTTATTAGAACCATTGCCCTCTGCAGAATTATTGGTGTGATTCTAATTAGCTTACAATGCTTTCAGTTAAAGAATCCATAGTTGCCTCAGTTATAAAATCCTGAATCTCATCACTTCCAAGATTAATAAAGCCTCAGCATTAATTCTCACTGTCTGCTCATTTCCAACACAAATTATATTTGATGTGGAGAAAGAAGTGTGAAGTCACAAAAACTGTGCCAATTCAAATGTCTACAGCACACGCAAATGAAGTGCCAGTTAAATAGCTCTGATAAATTCCAATGTTTCAGAAAGGTCATCTATTTTGTTTCTGCTAGTGCATAGGCAGTTTGCCTGGGTTATGTAGTAGAGAAAAAGCAAGTCATATTTTACAGTGTGAGAACCATCTGAAGAAAGGAATAACCACTTAGCACATCTGCCAAGAAGAAACACCAGAAAGAAACATTTCCATGATCTATTTCATATACTTCTCGGCAATTAGATTTTCCTTAACAGGTGCACTGCAGGACAAAAGTGTTCTGTCAATTCACTGTAGATTAAAATCAATAAATCAAGTAAACCACAAATTCTCTTCTGCTTGATTTGTAGATTTTAAGGAACTATATAGCTACATCTGAGTTTTTGCTGCCTCTCTCCCAAACATGTTTTGTCATTCTTCATAAATGAAACTAAACAAATTTTGTGCTTACTCAACAGAAGCATGCCAGGCTAGACCAAGACTGTCAGAAAGTTTATTATGCAGAACTGTGTCCTTTTAACTTCACAACCGCTAAAGGAAACACTACATATCCTACCCATCCTGATGGCCCCTCAGGACCTTGGGCAGAGGTATCCTAGAAACTATGACAATGGATACTACTTCTGTCTTTCTTCTCCATATTCTTTACGATGAAATCTTTGAAGAACTGATTTCTAGATGAATTTCTAGATTTCTCTTCTTTTTCCTCTACCAGAGATGGGGGGGGTGGGGGTGGGCGAGGGGGAGGAGGGGGGAGGAAATCAATGAATTATTGTTTTTCTTTTGTTTTTAATATACGATCCGAAGACTGAATCAGATGAACACTTGTCTGTCTGGCTTCCACTCCTCTATACAGTAAAAAGAAGTTTCAAAAGATATTAACTTTCCAATTTCTGATTTCCCATAACTGTTAGCAAGCACTGTATTCTATCAAATCTTGTGAAGTTAATACTACTGGTTGATAGTTCTGAGCAAGCAGCACTTAGCTATATCTGGAAGGATTTGTTTATCAATGAGACATTAGAACTAAGTAACATCCAATCAAACACTCAGGAGAAATTTGTTTTGGGAATTAAAAAAAAAAAAAAAACAAACCAAAACCAACTGTTATTCATACAGTGCTTACTCTCACAGCTTCACTAAGCACACACAATTTGACATGTAGATGGAACTCCTTGAAGTTTGTCATGCACTGTCTTGCTTTCCATTGTTCAAATTGCATTGTCAGGTACAGGTTCCTCCCCACCCACATCTCATATTATGTCCAGTATGTCTGTTTCTGTTCCATTATTTTAGCTTTTCTCCTTAGTACAGGGAATATTTATCCTATCTGAGCTTTCTTGAAAAAACCATGGCCAACTGTTCTCTTTTATGTACAACCTGAAAATGTGCCTTGAAATCTCCACAGAAAAAGAACTCTGAAAAAATTTACACATTTCCCTCCTTTTAGATGACTTGAAAAATTATCATCTACATATCTTGTAATTGTTGATTTGACATAAAATGTAACTTTAGGCGTATATGTGACTTATAAATATTAATCTTCTCCTAGTCTCACATAGCACTAAAAGCCCCAAAGAATAGCTCCTTTCAGTATGAATCTGGTAACAGTAGCCAGAAGATGTACTTGATCTCTGTCCCATCAAGTGATGTCTCATGTATTCATTACACAGCCCTGTGAACCACTCAGAGGTCTGAACATTACAACAGAATTGGAATAAAGGGGTCTGAAGAGTTTATGGTGGATTTGGGGGGTGAGGGGGATCTTTCAACTTCAGCTGTTTCCTTTAGACAATAAAATGCACACCTTGCCTTCTTAATGGCGTTGGTACAGACATTGGTTGTAAACAAGGTGCTCTGCTGGACCTTGTATACAAACAAGGGGATGTGAAGGCTGAAGGCTGCCTTGCCTGCAGTGACCAGGAGGTGGTGGAGTTCAGGATCCTGAGAGGAGGGAGCATGGCAAAAAGCAAGGCCACAGCCCTGGACTTCAGAAGAGCAGACTTTGGTCTCTTCAGGTATCTGCTTGATAGAGTCCCATAGGATAAGGCCCTGGAGGGAAGAGGGATCCAAGAAACCTGGTTGATATTCAAGGACTGCCTCCTCAAAGCTCAAGAGCAGTCCATCCCAATGAGCAGGAAGCCAGGCAAAAAGTTTCATGAGGCCTGCCTAGATGAACAAGGAGCTCCTGGCAAAACTCAGGCAAAAAGGAAGTATGCAGAAGGTGGAAATATGAATGGGTAACCTGTGAGGAATATAGAGACACTGTCCCGAGCACGCAGAGGCACAGTCAGGAAAGTCAAAGCCTACCTGACATTGAACCTGGTGAAGTCTTTTACAAATGCGTAAGTAGGAAAAGGAAGACAAGGGAATATATGGACCCACTGCTGAATGGGGCAGGGGCCCTGGTGGACATGGAAAAGACTGAGGTACCAAATGCCTTTTTTGCCTCGGTCTTTACTAGCAAGACCAGCTTTCAGAAATCGAAGGACCCAGAAACCAAGAGGAAAATCTGGAGCAAGGAATATTTACCATTGATGGAAGAGGATCAGGTTAGACAATACTTAAGCAAACTGGTCACACGTAAGTTCATGTGCCCTCATGGGACGCACCCAAAAGTGCTGAGGGATCTGGCTGATGTCATTGTGAGGCCACTCTCAATTACCTTCAAATAGTGATGGCAACTGGGAGAGGTGCCCAAGGACTGAAGGAAAGCAAATGCCACTCCGATCTTCAAGAAGGGCAAGGAGGACAACACAGGGAACTACAGGCCAGTCAGCCTCACCTCGATCCCAGGGAAGGTGATAGAACAGCTAATCCTGGAAACCATTTCCAGGCACATGAAGGACAATAAGGTGATCAGGAGTACTCAGAATGGATTCACCAAGGGGAAGTCATGTTTGACCAACCTGATGAGTTTCTATGATGAAATACTGGCTTGGTAGACAAGGGAGAGCAGTGGACATTGTCTACCTAGATTTCAGTAAGGCTTTTGACACCGTCTCCCATAAGATCCTCACAGAGAAACTGATGAAGCATGGGCTGGATGAGCAGATAGGGAGGTGGACTAAAAACTGCCTGAATAGCCAGGCACAGAGGGTTGTCATCAGTGTTACCAAGTCTAGTTGGAGGGCAGTAACTAGTGGTGTACCCGAGGAGTCAATACTGGGTCCAAAACTGTTCAATGTCTTCATTAATGATCTGGATGATGGGGCAGAGTAACTCTCACCAAGTTTGCTGATGACACAAAACTGGGAGGAGTGGCTGATAAGCCATATATTATGCTGCTATTCAGAGGGACCTCGATAAGCTGGCGAAATGGGCTGACAGGAACCTCATGGAGTTCAACAGAGGGAAATGCCACGTCCTGTGCCTGGCGAGGAACAACCTGAGGCACGAGTACATGCTGAGAGCCACCCAGCTGTAAAGCAGCTTTGCAGAAAAGGACCTGGGGGTCCTGGTGGACAGACAGTTAACGACAAGCCAGCAATGTGCCCTTGAAACAGATTGACAGTATCCTGTGTTGCACTAAATGTAGTTTTCCATATTCTCCCGCATTTCAAGTTATATCTCAAGAGAGCTGGTCAGTATTCAAGGACCACTTCCTCCAAGCTCAAGATCAGTGCATCCCTAGGAGGAAGAAGTCAAGCAAAGGAGCCAGGAGACACGCATGGATAAGCAAAGAACTTCTAGAGAAACTCAAATGGAAGGGGGAGGTTCACAGTATGTGGAAATAGGGACTGGCCACTTGGGAGGAATATAGGAATGTTGTCAGTGTATGCAGAGATGCAATGAGGAAGGCCAAGGCCCACTTGGAACTAAATCTGGCAAAGGATGTCAAGAATAACAAGAAGGGCTTCTTTAAATACACCAGCAGTAAAAGGAAAACTGGGGAAACTGTGTGCCCACTGCTGAACAAGGTAGGTGCCCTGGTGATGCAGGATGCAGAGAAGGCAGAGTTAATGAATGCCTTCTTTGATTCAGTCTTCACTGCTAAGGCTGGCCCTCAGGCATCTCAGCCACCAGAGGAGAGAGAAAAAATCTGGAGAAAGGAGGACTTCCACTTGGTTGAGGAGGATTGAGTTAGAGATCACCTAGGCAAACTGGATCCTCACAAATCCATGGGCCCTGATGGGATGCACCCACGAGTGCTAAGGGAGCTGGCAGATGTTCTTGCCAAGCCACTCTCCATCATCTTCGAAACGTCATGGAGGACAGGAGAGGTGCCCGAGGACTGGAGAAAAGCAAATGTCACTCCAATCTTCAAAAAGGGCAAGAAGGAGGACCTGAGAAACTATAGAACAGTCAGTTTCACCACTATCCCTGGAAAGGTGATGGAAGAGTTTATCCTAGAGGTCATCTCGAGGCATGTAGAGGAAAAGAAGGTTATCAGAAGTAGTCAACATGGATTCACAAAGGGAAGATCATGCTTGACCAACCTGATAGCCTTCTGTGATGGCATGACTGGCTGGGTAGATGAAGGGAGAGCAATGGATGTTGTTTACCTTGACTTCAGTAAGGCATTCGACACTGTGTCCCATAACATCCTCACAGACGAGCTAAGGAAGTGTGCGTTAGATGAGAGGACAGTGAGGTGGATTGAGAACTGGCTGAAAAACAGAGCTCAGAGGGTTGTGATCAACGGGGCAGAGTCTGGTTGGAGGCCCATAACTAGCGGTGTTCCCTAGGGGTATGTTCTGGGTCCAGTCCTGTTCAATATATTCATCAATGACCTGGACAAAGGGACAGAGTGTAACCTCAGCAAGTTCGCTGATGATACCCAGCTGGGAGGAGTGGCTGGTACGCCAGAAGGCCATGCTGCCATCCAACGAGACCTGGACAGGCTGGAGAGCTGGGCTGAGGGGGACCTCATGAAATTCAACAAGAGCAAGTGTAAGGTCCTGCACCTGGGGAGGAACAACCCCATGCACCAGTACATGTTGAGGGTTAACCTGCTAGAAAGTGGCTCTGTTGAGAAGGAGCTGGGAATGCTGGCAGACAGCAGGTTGATCATGAGCCAGCAACATGCCGTTGTGGCCAAGAAGGCCAACGGTATCCTGGGTTGCATAAAAAGGAGTGCGGCCAGCAGGTCGAGGGAGGTTATCCTCCCCCCCTACTCCGCCCTAGTGAGGCCACATCTGGAGTGCCGTGTTCAGTTCTGGGCCCCCCAGTTCAAGAAGGACAGGGAACTGCTTAAGCAAGTCCAGCGGAGAGCTACCAAGATGATCAGGGGACTGGAGCATCTCTCTTATGAGGAAAGGCTGAGACACCTGGGTTTGTTCAGCTTGGAGAAGAGAAGACTGAGGGGGGATCTTATCAATGCTTATAAATATCTGAAGGGTGGGTGTCAAGAGGATGGGGCCAGACTCTTTTCAGTGGTGCCCAATGACAGGACAAGGGGCAATGGGCACAAATTGGAACACAGGAGGTTCCACCTGAATATGAAGAAAAACTTCTTTACTGTGAGGGTGACAGAGCACTGGAACAGGCTGCCTGGAGAGGTTGTGGAGTCTCCTTCTCTGGAAATATTCAAAACCCACCTGGACGCGGTTCTGTGCACGCTGCTCTAGGTGTGCCTGCTCAAGCAGGGGGGTTGGAGAAGATGATCTCTTGGTTGGAAGTCCCTTCCAACCCCTATCATTCTGTGATTCTGTGATCTGTTTACCATAGCCTTAGTTATTGCCTTATTCCTAACAAAACTGTCCCTGGGTAGAACAGTCCACTACTTACATTTTTAAGAAGAGAGCTAATAGAAAAAATCAGAAAACACATCAGTCAGAGGAAGAGAAAGTTAACCAGATACTACTTAATCATTCCTTTGCTTCATATCAAGGTCCTTTCCATATTATCACATTGTGCAATCTCTAATTTTTTAAACCACATGACTCAGAAAACATTTACATTACGAACACTGGAAGGGGAAAGATTTAGTAACACAAACAGAATACCAGTGACTTTAAAGACAATCAGCTTGAAAAGGTCAGAAATGTTTTAGCACTACCACACTATTGTGGGTACTTACTAGAGCCTTTGTCTAAAATTCAGGCTGTTGGACCAACATTGCTACTTTCTGACTTTTCTTGAACTCATGCACTGAAAATATCTAGTTTACTTCAGAAAAAAACTGAACAGTTTTGTAACAAGAACAGTAAAGATGCATCAGGTATAGGCAGGTAATGATGGTTATAGTACTGCTGTTCTTTCTACACTTCATTAAATTTTCACATTTATAATGTCTCAGATGGAAAAGGATTAATTCAGATATGGACAAAACAAACTGGCTCCTGTTCTACAGTTACTACAAGTGCTTTACATCCTCTAAAGACTGAAAACAAAGGTGTTACAGTCTAAATAACCTAGATGAAAGTGACATTTGATCAGATAGCTATTTATTATGTTATGGATATAAAAATCAGGGGTATTAAAGGATCAAAGGTTAATATCATAATGCTCAATCTCAAAAATGGCACATTAACAGGTATCCAAGAAAAACTAAAATCAGAATAAAAAAGCTTTTTTCTCATATCAATCTGATGCATGAACCATTTCCATTTTCAAATTCAGGGTTGGAAAAGGGTCTGTCCACACAGCTAAAAAACACTGCTGGGACAGTCCTATATACACAGACTGACAGAAGAACTGTATTTAATCAGCATTTTAGCTCCCATGCAGGCAGAAAGTGCCTAATCTTATGTCCTATCTTGGATTACAAGATTCTTAGCAAAGAAATGTAAATTATATTTATTTTTACTTAGAGGTATTTACCTGGAAAGGTTTATCTGCATTTCACATCATAAGCAACCTTGCACGCATCTTTGACACTTTAACTGGGATATGCAACAGAAGAATCCCTATTATCTCAAACAAAACAGTTGAAAGGACATCCAGAAAAAGAATTTAAGGGAAAACCTGGCTTCGCTCAGTGTATTCCTGTTGATATTAACGTTGCCAAGATTTCACCCATTGATACATCAGAAAATATAATATCTGCATATGGCAGTGCCCAGGATTATCTTGTTTGTTATATGAGAGAATATAGAAGGGAATAACATGAAATCTTGTGGACAGAATATGGGATTTGCAGGTATAAATTAAAAAACCTGTAGAATTTAACCAGTCTATTTTCATTTAACATTTGTAGGTTTCTTTGATATCCTCCAGTGGAAGATACAAAGAAACACAGAACATAATACTGTTTACACAGTGTATACATTTGTTGATTACATATGTATTGTGCATTATATTGTTATGATATATGCTAATTAATACATTGGATTAAATTTTAATCCAGTGAGGATGACCAAGGGGCAGAATATTAAGTAGATCCTATTAAAAATGTTCTTTCTTCAAAATCTGTGGATTATATTAGAATTGCTGGGAGTTTTTCTATTTATCATTTATTCCTTTCAGAGAAAGTGCGTCGGGGCATTCTTACCATATCACTAGTACCCTGCTGTGACAATTACACTGACTTGATGGGTTTGAACAGTAGAAAAAGAAATTATCCTAAACTGCATTTAATTTGAAATACACAAGTCATTGCAGTATCAGCAGCAGTTTATAAAACCAACGTCAGGGAGGCTATCTAACAGTTGTTTATTTTTAAACAACCTCACATATTCAATTATTATGCCTTCCAAGGCCAGTGCTCATGCCAAACATTTTTGCATAGAAACATACACACATAGATCTGTACCTTTGATTTCATTTAGAAAGTAAATACAGTATGTTTAAAACTAGCAGGATTTTTGTGTTTAGGTTTGGTTTTTTACATGAACAGTACCAATAGATTACTTTTCTCACAAGAACAGACTTAGAAAACATAATTATGTGACAGTGCTATCTAGAATCATGTACAGGCACAACCTATGGAACTTTTATAGCACATAAATATATGTTGAGCTACTGAGCTACTATAGTCCATGTTTTTATTCCTCTTGAACTTCAAACCACAGCTCTATGCAGCTGTAACAATGCATATACTTGTGTTCTGATTTAAATTGATAGATCATCTTTACAGAGATTCTGCAAATGAACCTCAAGAATGACATCTATATCCTCCTCTCTTCCAACTGAAAATGATACACACAGCTTTGCTCCATGGCACACTAATACCCAAGTCCTAGGACTATTCCAGAATGTGCAAGTCAGTTGTAACAAATGACATGATGATCCTCAGAGGCAGACAATTAATCATCACCAGCTCTGTATTAATACCAGTGTATTAGTAAACAACGAAGAAGAAAACTCCAAAACAATAGGCCCTTGCTATTGCTGAGGATACAACAAATTCTATTATAAAATGTGTGACTAAAATCCCACTTAAGGAGCTGTGCAAATACTTAGGCCATTAGTGTACTCTGTATTCTTTGGTTCTGCAGCCCCTCTCTTATCCAGTTTCTTTCCTATGTAGCTTAGTGTTGGTTCAGTTATGCCTGACCAAGCTGCAGAGACAGCATAGTAGACATAGCTAAAATAAACATAGCTGCATATCAGTGTATGCAAGTGCTAATTGCATGTCTGATTGACTAGCCATACACATTTCTTGCTTTACATTACTAACTGTACCAGGAAGTGTTTTCATACTATTTACCTACTTGCAAATTTGATCTCTATCATGTCATACCTCCTATATATTTCAGAATAAATGCAAAAAACATACAGTCCCCAGAAAAGGAGAAAAGTGTGCATCATAGGTATTTATGCAGTTTGTGATTTTGTTTCTCACTGAAGTGCTTTCCAAATGATGAATGAATCAGTGTCACCACAGCATACATTTTTTTTATAACCTGCTGTTATTTATGCAACAAAATAAGGAAAAAATACATTTGCCCTCTCAAACATTGTCCATTTTTAGGGCTGTAGTTCCTCCAAAGTTCATGATAGAGACTGAAGGCTGAATAAGACAATGTTGTGATGTAGTTTCATGTCATTGTCATAAATGCTTTAGTATTCACATTCTGAGATGCATAACAGAAAGAAAGAAGAATTTATGCATCAATTATTCAACCTTCACAGCATCTGTGTCAAAATTAGAAGTAAATGTAACTTTGCCTTAATTGGTGCAAACAGTGTATTACACCAAGCCTCTCCATATGTATGTTTTCCCTGCTTAGATTCTATCCGGTGTTTTGCAGATATCTTTCATTACTAGTAGGTCAAATATGATCAAGTAAGCAAATATGGGAATGCCTTACTGTTTATCCACTGCTTTGCCTGCATTCTCTGTTTCATAAACAATAATATCAGCAACTGAACTTGAAGATTAAAGTGCCAGACACCACCACACACTGGTCTTGCCCAGTGACCACACCTACCTTCTGAGGATTCTCCAGCCTTACCAGTCATGGTCTCAGTCCTCTATGCTTTGTAGGTGTGTTATTAGAAAAAAAAAATTGACTATGCTCCTGCAAGTATTTTATTGAACACATTTTTAAATAAATAGCATAAAAGTATTATCATATATATGGCTGTATTTAATTTTCCTGTAGATTTCTGTAATTTCTAACTACCTGCACTTATTATTTATATTCATTAAAAATTTAAGATCCTGATATTTTATCTAATGTCTGATAACTTGCAAATGTTTATAATAATAATTTACCCTATTATCACATCCCTTTTTCTTTAAATGCTCACTGACTGCTGTTTATCTTAATTCTCAATATTTCCTTTCTTTGCCTGCAACTTTTCCTGTAAACCCAACAGGCTTCCCTTAGCCTGCCTACCTCTTCCTACATTTTCACACCACTTTGTGAAAATATTCTGCACAGTTCTAAAACTGAAAAAGTAGCAAATAAGTTATTCAGAATGATAGCCCTACCAGCTCAGGTCACCATATCTCTATACTATTTTCTTTTTGGAAAGGAGTAAATCTTCCAACTGAACAGTGACTATTTTCCCTAGGAAAATATTACTGTTGCTATTTGCCTCTTGCTGCCTCTTCCTTTAGTATTGCTATTTTAAACACAGAGTAATATTCCATTTACATTATTGCTCCTTCTTTACTTTACGTTAAATGTATTAGAAATAAAACCTTACAGAAAAACTTCCTCATCAAGCCTTAATCTTTCCCTTCATGTAAAAATCTCATGTATTAAATGATGCGCAACTCTTATATAACAATAACATGATCATGTAATGAACAACTGCATTACAATACAGAGATTCAAAGGAAAAGAATAAAATTCACATAAGCAACCATGTAGGTAGTATGATGTCTGAGAACATGACTTTAGAAGCAAAATAATGTTTGCTTTTAAACAAAGGTTTTCATACTAGAGTGGGAGATGGGATAGCGTGTTATGTGCTTGGTCTAGTAGAACAGAAAGAACTATATAGACCTTTTTCTTTCCTCCTCTTTTACCCTTTAAGAAACATCAGAAAAAATGGATGTATTGTTGGGTCAGGTGATCAATCATGAATCAATCACACTTTGCTTTCAGCTTCATTCCTTACTGCTGTAGGTGCTCCTGCAGGTCCTGAATGTTCCCAATACACATAGTTCCATCACAGCAGCAGCATGGACTGGTAGTCTTTATATTCAGTCATTTTTGGCAGCCTACAAAAATCTCCTTCAGAAATGCAAATGAAAGAAGGGAAATAGTAATTTGTAACATTCTATAATTCAATGAGAATTTAAAAAGATTTACAAAAGACCTGTCTCTAGCTGGAGGTCTTTGACCCTGACAAACTTCAAAGGTTGGTGAAAACAATAAGGTATTAAAGCTTTGAGGAAAAAAAACCCAACATATTACAAAAATCTTACATAATGGAAAATGTTCGGCAATCTAAAGAGAGGGTTCACTATCAGCTGTCCTAATAATGATTCCACATTTCTAATTTCGTTCTTTCATAACTCTATTAGGAGTTCGATGTTCTTTTTTACTTTCTGGCTAATGAGATCTATTCTTCCCTAGCAATTAAAAAAACTGAAAGTCCTTTAGAGGCCTTATCAGAATATATAAGTTTTCAACTCCTAGCATATGCTTACAATACAGATAAAAAGAACTCAGGCTTTTCGATCTGACAGTTAAACATGCATCTGGTGTAATAAAGATGCTTCTGGTCATTATAACTGTCCAACAAAATTCTCTCTATTCTGAAACTATTATTTTATACTTATCGATGGGGTTTATTTGAGGTTTCTATGAATGAGCTAAAAGCTTTTCAAACCATTGATATATTTTTGTTGCATGTGTACACAGTTCCCAAAACCCTGAAGGCAAGCTTCTAGACATTATTACAATGGTAAAAAACTTTTAAAGAGCCTATACTCAATGAACTCTATGAACACACATGGATATCACACAAAGCCTTTTTCCATTTTCCTTCAGTAATCTCACAAATGCCATTATTATCATTTACTGTTGTTACTTTAGTTAGCCATTGAAAATATTATTCTGCATTTTCTACTTCCTGGCAATTGCTCTGGCTCCTATCACAGGAAAAAACAAGTATATTTGAGGTTTTTCAAATTAAATCCAAGTCATACGTTTAAGTGAAAACAACTTAAACACTAAAATGCATGCTAAAGAACCCTCTATTTCTTTTGCATGATCAGTTTAAGTTTTAGCTGAAAGCAGACAGAGAGAAGATAGTTAGTGCTGGAACATTTACTCTGACTAAAATAGTGAGATGAGTGCATACATTAATACCATTGGAGAAGCAAAATTTGTGAAGTGGAAGGAAAGAAGCAGCTCCATGAGTCTATGTAGAAGCTCTAGCTTTAGATAATGATTTAAAAGCTTAGGATTTCTGGCTCAGGGAGGCAAAAAAAGATGCTACAAGAAATGTCAGAACTGCTTAAATTTCTTTTCTCAGATACATTATGTTTAGTACACAAGGAAATTTAGGGCAATACTCTTGTGGTCAGGAGTATCAGTAAGCATAAAAATCACTGCAGATCCACAGAGTAAGCAAGCTTGTCAGCTGCATCATTCAGCTAAACTCAGAAGCAACCTAATGTGGAACAATATACAGTTAATGTGTGATCAATCTACACAAATTATCAAACTAATCTGGCTATATACAATTTTTTTGGTTGCCTGATGTCTTTCCATAACCATGGAGAGCGACTATAATTTTTACTACCTGACCATTTTTCAGGACTATACTGGGGACTGTTTTATGCAAGCCTTCATCAGTGGCAATTTCTTGTAGGCTGGCTGGCATCAAAAGGAGCTTTAACAGCAAGGTAAATCTCCTAAGTGACCTTTTTTGAAATACAAGGGCTTACAAGGAGCTGCTTTGCTTCCAGAGCCAGAGCAAGCCACCACTAACATTGTTCTCAACAACTGTCCTATGATGATTCAGCAACTTTTCCAGCCTGTTTTTGAAGATCTTCCAGATTGTAAAGATCTTTCTTATACCTACACAGGCAGGCCTCAATGTGTGTCTCTTGGTTAGGGAAGGTATTCTTTTTGCTTTAAAAAAAAAAATCTGTGCTGATTTTTTTCTTCATACTCAAAACACTGAGCATGTTGTTTTCCTTAAGCTTAACTTATCATTTTATCTGCAGTTTTATTTATGAAAAGTCACTATATAAAAAATAGTCCTCTCCTCTAATTTCCAGTGTACAGACAGCTTCATGTACCAGTCACAATAATTAAAGTAATATCTTAACTTTTTTTACTATTACCAGTTTTGCAGAGTCAATTCAACTTTAAGAGAAAAATCCTACTCTCTATTGAGCGGTAAACTTCATTGGAACATTTAAAAATCTTTTTCAAATGATGCTACCTGAGGTGTCACTAACATCAACAGAGTTAGCACATAGATGTAAGGCAGATTTTTACAAAAATACAGCATTGCACAGGGGAATTCAGGGTAGCATTTTGGCTACCAAATCCTTCTTGTTGAAACTAACTCATCAGACAGAAGCAACTGTAATTCTTACCTCCAAAGTGGTTTCAACATTTATTCACAAATTGAACCAACTTAACATGGACACATTAGCAAATGAACTTGGAATTCTGCACTGATATTTCTAAATACAAGATGACAAAGACCACAGTGTTTAGATTAGTATGCAGAATCAGAGAGTAGCTGAGGTTGGAAGGGACCTCTCAAGACCATCTAGTCCAAACCCTTTGCTCAAAGCAGTGTCAACTGGAGCAGGTTGCTCACAGCCATGTCCAGACAGGTTATTAATATCTCCAAGGATGGAGACTCCACAACCTCTCTGGGAAACCTGTTCCAGTGTTTGACCACTGTCAAAGTAAACAAGCTGCTGCTTATGTTCAAATGCAATTTCCTGTGTTTCACTTTCTGTACATTATCTCTTGTCCTATCACTGGGCACCACTGAGAGGAGTCTCCTTTTCTCTGCCCCATCACCTAGTTATACACATTGATAAAATCCTCCCTGAGACTTCTCCAGGATGAACAATCCCAGCTCATTCAGCATGGCAGATTTTTCAATCCCTTAATCATCTTTGTGGCCCTTCCCTGGGCTCGCTCCAAGTCCATATTTTTCTTGCAATGGTGAGCCCAGAACTGAACACAGCACACCAGATGTAGCCTTACCAGTGCTAAGCAGAGAGGAATAATCACTTTCCTTGACCTGTTGGGAATGCTTTTCCTAATGCAGCTCAGGATGCTGGTGATGTTTGTTGCTGCATGAGCTGACTCATATTCAGCTTGTCGTCCACCAGGAACCCCTAGTCCTTTTCTGCCACGCTCTTTTCCAGCCAGTTGGTCCCCAGCCCTGCTCTGGTGCATGGGGTTGTTCCTCCCCAGGTGCAGGATGTGGCATTTCCCTCTGTTGAACTCCATGAGGTTCCTGTCAGCCCATTTCTCCAGCCTGTTGAGGTCCCTTTGAATAGCAGCACAACCATCTGGTGTGACAGCCCCTTCTCTCAATTTTGTATCACTCACAAACTTGAGGGTGCACTCTACCCCATCATCCAAGTCATCAATGAAGATGCTAAACAGTATTGGTCCTACTATCAGCCCTTGGGTACACCACCAGTGACTGGCCTCCAGCTGGACTTCATGCTGCCGATAAAAGAACCTTTGAGCCCAGCAATTCAGCTAATTTTCAGTCTACCCCACTGTCCACTTCTCTTGTCATAACTTATGTCACAAGTTTGCCTAGAGGATGCAATTTGGAGACTGTGTCAAAAGCCTTACTAAGATCAAGATAAACAACACTCATAGCTCTCCTCTCATCTACTGAGCCAGCTAACCTTTCACAGAAGGCTGTCAGGTTGGTCGAGCATGACATTCGTATCATAAATGCATGCCAACTACTCCAAAGCACCTTCTGTCTTTAATATGTTTAGAAATGGTTTCCCTGATTATTTGCTCCATGGTTTCCCAGGGATTGAATTAAGGCTGACCAGTTTGTAGATCCCAAGATCCTCTTTTTTGCCTTTCTTGAAGATAAGAATGACATCTGCTTTCTTCTAGTCCTTAGGAACCTCCCCCAAACACAATGACCTTTCAAAAACAATTAAGAAAGACCTTGCAATGACATCAGCCAACTCCATCAGCACTTGCTGAGTCAGGTCCACTCATGGACTTGTGTATGCCCAGTTTGTTTAAATCTTCCCTAACCTAACTCTCCTCCACCAAGGGTAAATCTTTCTTTCCCCAAACTTTCCCACTAGTATCACAGGCCGGCGAGAGAGACCAGTCTCAGAGAACAAATTTGCATTTCAAATTCAAAAAGGTATTACTTTGTTGATCCTATCAAAGATGACTGAAGATACCAGTACTCACAGTAGCTGTCTGAATTAACCCTGAATGGGGACTTTGATAACCCTGTCTTGTTTATGCCAGATTCACCTGAATGATGAATACAATGATCAGAAACTCAAACACAGTCTCAGTGAACCTTCTGGAATATGTTCGTTGCAATACCATTTGAGCAGATGAGAATAAAGAAGGAAAATTGATTAGTACTTTTGTTTCTTCTGGACTGAGGAGATTATGATCGGGAATTAAACCCTCAGTGTTTAATAGTGCAGAGCATTATCATGCTCAAATTATGTTGCCTCAGTGGACTCCCCACTTATGCTATGGAGAGGAGTATCACTAAAAGAAGAATGTTGTCCTTGTCAGGAAAGTTATATATCAGTATTTTGCAGGAAACTTGCATGGCTTAAATATTAAATAAGTATTTACAAACTTGAGAAAAATCACGCCTTATCCTTGGACTAGTCACAAGAGAATGAATTATAACCATGGAGAAAGATTCTACTTGATCCAAAATAAAACATCCACTAAACAGCCTTAACCTCTCCCTTAGAAGTTATTTTCTAGTGAGACAGTTGTCACAAGTAAACAGACTTGAGAAACCTTTGCTTTTCAAACACAACATTGATTTAGGATCTCTTCACAGGACACAATGCTACTTGCCAAGTTCATCTGCTAAGATGTTATTTTTCTTTCCAGGAAAAAAAAAGCAAACAAAACCCTCCCCCATGGTTATGATACGCTAATTAACTTATCATTTCTAGATATAATAGCTTGCCAGCATGAAAGGCTAAAATTGTGAACTGACTTCAGTCAGGTTCCCCATTCCAGATGATAAGTATCTTTAATTAGTATTTAAGCACTATTACGTAGCCATATTTGGATGGACCAAACAGCTTTCATTAGGTTTGATAGCCATAAGGAGTTTAAAGAGAACAAGTGTCTTACATTAATCTTAGTCTTCAAGACATATTCTCAAAGGGCAACTAGCAAGCTCTTGACTGCAGAGTCAGCTTAACAGTAATTTTTTTCAAGTGTATCTACAATTAGGACTTCAGTGTTGTGTAGGTATGTTTATTCTAGGGTTAAACTATATGAAGGTTTAATTAGCCTACCATGAGTTTCACTTCACTGTGGTTAGATTGCTGCTCTTACCCTCACTGGTGTGTTAAAACTATCTGAAGTATGTCTGACTATATTCCACTGGAGTACAGGCAGCAAACCATTGATATGGACATACTTGATGATCAGGACTTTTCCTACAGCTTTACCATCTTCCAGCACTTAAGGACTAAGGCACATTTAAACCAAAACTCAATTAATTTATAATTACCCAGCAATAATGATTATGCTTTCTTTTTCTCTGAACATCTGTCACGAAATGTTTTCATCTTCACTGAACATTAGTCAAACACATGT
Organism: Morus bassanus; assembly: GCA_031468815.1. Taxonomy (NCBI): domain Eukaryota; kingdom Metazoa; phylum Chordata; class Aves; order Suliformes; family Sulidae; genus Morus; species Morus bassanus. The sequence continues at coordinate 45,726,586 of CM062572.1, read as the reverse complement.
TTCTCTGAGCTGTGATGCTGTGGGGAATTATTCTCCAACAGGGGTTTAATATGTACTGAAACGGGAATGAGTATTTGTGCCTTTGATTAACAAGGAAAAATGTAATAATACAAAAAAAAACAGCTAACACCTCTTGGAAGCTGCAATGTAAACCTAAGTTCTCTTTCAAACTATATGAGATGAGCAACTTGTAGTCATTTCAAAATAAGGATCAAGAAGCAATGACATGGGTTTTTATCTGAAAGAAAGTGCACTGTCATTAATCTTCAGGTTTCAGAGTTCTTTCTCCTCTCTTTTTCTTTGACATGTTTCATTTTCTGTAAAATCAGGATACAAATATATCAGAGTAGTTTAAGTGCATTCTGCTTTTTTTTGGCCATTATTTGAGATGTGCAATTCACGTGAAGATTTCCTATTCTAATTTCTAATACATAAATGCTACCTTGTTTTTACAAGAAATTGTCAATTATTTGGATTGAAAATAGATTAAATGTACTTGACTAAACTTAGAAAATACTAATATTTTGTTTAATGAAAAACTTATAAAACTATTAACGTCAATAAATGGTGACACAGTATGAACTCAAACATGAGTTTCTTATGTTTCACATATTTTAAGGCTTGTATTACACAGTGGTAGGTTGGAAGCTAAGAGTTAGTCCTGCCACTGCTCTAATCTAACTGATGTTAGGGCAAAGGCAAACAGAGATCACCATCTGATGACATTTTTATTAGTAACACTTAGGTCAATTAGTATTACCCTCTGTTCAGAATATATATGCCCAAATTAGGCTCATTTCCCAGCTGTTACAGCCTTATCAGTGGCAATTTCTAGAGACCAACATGGTTCCTGAAAATAGAGAAATAAAGAGACAAACACAGTATGCATAAATAATAATGCAGTTGAATAAATGATACTGGAAAAGTGGGGAATCGATCTGAATATGAGAGACTGATAAATTCAGCAAAGAAATTAACAAGCTGCAATAGATGGTTAATACTCTACCTACAAGAACAGCTCAGCATATATAGAGGTTACACATACTTCATGTCATAAATCACAATTTATTTTAGACATTTTATTCACTGAAAGTTAACAGCTTGCTTCAGCCATGCTTACTCTCAGTCACCAGAGTGCTATGCACCCTGTCTTTGTGCTTAAAGGTAAGGATGGTTAAGTGACTGACCCCTCTGTCTCCCTCCTGTTCCCTTATCCCCTTTCTTCACTTGAGTGAGTCTGCTCAACACTAGGTTTTTGTTGTAGACCTCTTAATAATACATGCAAAACCCCAAGGCCCTCATTAAACACACTCCTAGATTTCAACTACCATTTCAGATATCATATTGTTTAAGCCTAGTCTTCCATCAAGGGACTATAAAATTCTAGCATCACGTATGCACAGGCTACTGATATAACCACATGGAAAACAAATATCTGGGATTTCTTCTCTAACCACAAGAATATATGGATCTGTGCTGCATGTAAGGGTTTTATTGTACAACAAAGCAAACTGCTAGCTGAGTTGCATTTAGTACAATCTCCCCCCCAAACTTGGATAAAGATTAAACTAATTTTTATCTCCAAGCAGTTAAATTCTCAGAGAGATAACTGAGTCTCACTAATACGCACTGTTTAATCCTGCTGAGCAAAGGAATGAATTCTATGACTTCTCTCAGCGGTATGACTACATTGCAATAATAGCTTCAGCTAGTATCTAGCCGATATCAATGTAGACTAGATTCTGAGGTAGTGCCAGAATCAATGCAATTACTCTAAGCAACAACTGAAGGTAAACTTTATATCTAGTCCAAAATCTTGAGACCTGCAGTTCAGGTCTCCTTCGGACCTCATGATCACGTTATTTCTAATTTAATGAAGAAGGAAATCTAATATTGCTTTCAAGAAAATAATTGAGCAGGGTCCAAGTTCTGGCAAGATCAAAATATAAAGCTGTAGGGATCTTGGAACCAAAAGGATGAGGGCTAAATGGTAACAAACATCCATCATTTACACCACCATCTGCACATCTAGAGTGGTCACCATTGTTTGTGAATACCTGGACAATAAGGGAACAAATCCTAAAATGAGTGACTTAAGTTTTCTCATAAAAGCACTCAGTCTGCTCTAACAACATTCTCTTCAAATAAAAAGCCTAAAAATAAGATAGAATGATATATATATATATATATACACACACACACACATTCTAGAACATAGATAAATGATCCTAAATCACTGATGGCTAAACAAGAAAAATGTCACTATGAATTTGGGAACTATATATTTGGGGAAAAGCACTGCTAGTTATTCCATCTCTTAACCAACACTGTGCGGGAAAGAACTGACAGAGGACCCGTCTGCTCTTTTTGCTCTAAACCCTCAAAAACAGCAGCTGTAAGAGGTATTACAGTCCAGGAGTGTAGGGGCTGGTAACTAAAACACCCATGACACTGATCACATACTGAAGAGTAGAATAAGTATGTAAGACAACTACTGAGAGAAGAGCAGATGCACAACTCTCTCAATAGTAAACCCTTAATAATTAAAAAATACATACCCATATGGCAGCTTATATTTTCCAGATGTGTTGCCACTGTGTGCATTCCACTGGGGCTGGGCATGCATTCCTGCACCTAAGGTCAGAGAATTGAGACCCTTCAGTTCATAATTACACTTCAGCCACTTAAGCGCAGTGTAAAGGAAATATTCTACTCTTCTTTCTTTTCCATTCTAGACTTCATGAGGTATAAAGAAATCTGAAGCAAAGGGAGAAGTTGGAAAAAAGTGGAATAGATATGGGAACAGCATGGTACAAAGGTAAATCTGTTAGATATAGGCAATTAACTTTTCTCTTTCTTCATATGTTTATTCCTATTCAATTGTCTTTTCCTCCCAAACAATAAATGAATGACGTAAGACATCAGTCCTTTTTCAGTACTGATGGAAGGAATGACTAGCTAGAAAACATACCCAGAACAATACTTACTCAAAATGCTTTGCAAAAAAGGTCTATAGAGAAGTCTATATTAACTTCTTGTATTTGCCAGCGAGCAAAGCTGATGAAAATTTTTGAATATGCTGTGATTACACTAAGCATTGGTGTCTCTGACCATTCAAAGTATTGCACTCTACTGCATGGCTAGTTTGAAAATTTCTGTTGCAAACTAGAGAACTTGTCAGTCTCTCAAAAGAGACAATTTTTGAACAGCTTAATTCAAAAGATTAGGGCCATTATGACACCAGCTGTGTATATTTGTCATTATTTTTAGGAGCTTTGGTTATGATTTAATGGAAACCTTGTAATGATGAAACACAGAGTGTATGTGCATGTGTGCATGGGGGTTCTGATACCAAAACTTTCAGAAGTCTGTTCTAGCTGTTTCAGTCTTAAAAAGCACACATATTACAGAAAGATGAAGAAAGGCAATACATGTATGAAGCACACGGCAAAGGTAAAATTTTAGAAATTTCATTAAAGAGTATAAAGACAAAGGATACTGCCTTTTAAAGGACAGAAGACTTGAATTGCTGGCAAGTGCACACGAAGTAAATCCTGGGAGTGGCCCAAAGCTTGCAAAGAAAACTACAGCCATTATCATCAGTAGCTGCAATTAAAAAAAAAAAAAGTTATTTCCATATCTAAGTTTTATTTGTAGATTTTTTTTTCTGGTATTCAGGTTAACCTTTTATTGAACAGCCTGTATAGGTCAGAAATGCATACAAAATCAATCGTACTAGGTACAGTTGAAAAAGGTTTGAGTGTGAAACTAATACTTTGTCATCAGTCAGAAAATCACCATTTTTTCCCCAGAAAACTGGCAGAGAATTTGAACAACCCTGCAAACTAAGTTTGTCTTGTCCATGTAGAAATTACCTGTATAAAGTGCTTTACCTAATTCTTGACGAAGTCTCAGAAGCAAGAGAATTGTAAGGAATGCATCCATCAGCACACCTGACTTTGGAATCAAAAAGGCATCCTCAGGAAAACACAGATTCCAGCCATCTTTGAAAAAAGGCTTGTTTCTTCTCATTGCAAACAGATACATAGCTAAATCATACTACAGCTGAAAATAAGTATCACTCATCTAAGAATTTCCATTTGCGATTCCTGGAAAAAAGTTTTCTGCAATCACCGGCATGCTAGAGATACCTCAGTATTGACATGGTAATCTGATGATGTATTCATGCATCAATTCCAGAGCACTAATAATATATACAGAAGGAAAAAGCATTTGGAAATTTGGAAAACTCTTGTTTTCTTAGGGAGCATACTGTTGTCGTATTGTCGTTTACAAATACAATCTTGACAAATGTTAGGAATTCTGAAAAAGCATAAGACCAGAGGAACATAAAATCAATGGGTCCTCATACAAATAGTAATAATGAGAAAACAGGAGTACAGCATACTGTTCTGATGCACACTTTGAAAACTAAATCTTCCCTAGACAGAAAGTTTGAAGACTTCAGAGCAGAGATTTTCTCTGAACTCAGTATGAGCCTTTTTATCTAATAACTTATTATTTTCCAAATTTAAGTGATTTGGGTAGTTTCCCCAAAGTTGTTTTGTTTCCAATTTCTTTTTGGGGAAAAAAGCAAAATTGTTTGGCTGCTGGGTGGGACTCAAATATCATTTGAATCTGTCTGCAATAGTAAAATGTAGTTTACATTCTTTATTATTCAGTCATTGAGTGTGTGCCATGATAAACAAGTGACAGACCTCAAACCAAAACAATATGGAGGCCTGTTGCTAGTCATAGCTACTGTCCTTTAATAAAAACATCCCAGTTAAAATGGACAATAATTTCACAAATTTTGTTAGCAATACTGCTGTGCAGTAAACAGTGATACACTTTGCACATCCTGCAACTGAAATTAAAATAATTAACATGATATCAACGTATTGCCTTATGCATAGACAGCTGTTCCTACTCTTTCCAGATGGATATACTTAAAAGTTCTATCATTCATGTTATATACCACCCACTAATGGTTATCTGAAAACCTCATGATGCAAAAATATTAAATGCTATAAGATAACATCAAGGTAATTTTGTATTAAGATTAAAAATGTCTTGAGATAAAATTTCATGTAGTTGTTCTGATAGGCATTCTGCGCATCGAAGAGTCTGTCCAGTTGAGCAGATGCTAATTAATGCTGATTCCTCACAGATAAGCAGCAACTTAGATGAGCCAGTTAAAGCAACAGGGGAAAATCAGGGAAAAAAATATTATAATCCTGTGTATTTGTTACTCTGGCATTCAGAGTAATCTTTCATGCAGTTCTACTTTATAGGAATTTAATGGGACTTCTATTTTTTATTATGTTTGTACTAGGCCTAAACGATATACTGCTTTTGGAAAAGCTTTACTCCTAGAAACCTTTTTTTCTATTATTTATTGTTTCAGGATTAAGAAGTCTGAAAAATAACAAAATAAATTTTTTGCTTCGGAGAACTTAAAATTCAAAAATGTGATATATGGAAGATAAAATTTGATGAAAAGAGCAGATGTGTTGATAATTTAATTGCATTTAATTTTCTGTTTTCATTTTTTGTACATACGCAGGTTTTTTAGAGATCTGAATGAACAGAGAGGAAGGCCATTCTATGTGTAACACAGGGACACGGAGGAAATCAGTTGGAAACGAAGAAATTAAGTTGGTACCACTGGTAGAGAAGTTGCTGGAGAAGATATTGCATAAAGAAAGAGATTAATGGACATTGTTGTGCCTTGTACTAGCAGAATGCTTAGAAAACTCATTTACAACTGCCTTTCAAGCACAGACAACACTATTGCCCTGTACCCCTGCAACTGCAAGATAAATTCTACAGCAAAGTAAAGCTGGATAAAACAGACTTAGGCAGAAGAGTGGTAATGTTGGTAGGAAAAAGTCTATCATATAGAATTAGCCAAAATTATTTTTTGTGGACTCCATACATCTAGTGTCAAGGGGGTCACCACGCTTTCTGAGACAGCAATAAGAGCCAAAAATACTTGCAGAGTTTAAAGCTTACTTTCAGCACCAAATTGTTGGCTACAGTCAAGAGCAGTAAGCTACTTGCCACAGAAAAGAAGTTAAAATTTACCTTGTGGTTTTGTAGGCAAGGCAAATTACAGGTATCTCAGAAATGAAAATTGGACTCAAATCAGCAAAGAATGTTATTATTTTCTTTTTTTTCAACCATTGTGTATGGCTTTACTAAAAGGAAATGCTTCAATAGAAACTTTGATGTGAGACCAACATCAACTAAACACTGCACCAAGAAAATCCAGACCATTTTACTACAGAAGTAGTAGAGCAGAGCACCTGCATTAACAGGATGCATCTTATTAGAAAGGAACTGCATGTTCTGGAACCAATATCCATTCAGCATGAAGTCATGACAAAATAATGTATGTCTGTTAAATGAATCCTGAAGGGGCAGCCCAGGAAGAGAAGAACAACAAGACCTCCAGTTAACCACATCAGTGGATAAAGCAACGACTAGAACACCTTCATGTCAAGCAACCGTTACCTTGGTTGCATCCTCATCTTCTAGAGGTTTTTTCAGGCTCTTCAACAGATTTTATCCCTTCCTATTAGATACATAACTGCCTATGGTGTACGCATCTGTCTCTCCATAGCATGTTCCTGCAATGTGTTATCTTGTGAATTAAAAAGGGCATGAGTAAGCTCTAGCCAATTCAACAAGAGGTGACAAAAGCCTATTATTCCAACAGTTCTTACACTTACTCTCCCACATTCAATTTTTGAAGCAAAGGAATGAAGGATATACATTCATGTTTACTTCCAAAACACTCATTGACTAATATATACCAATCAACAGTGGCATAGATAAGAATCTGCTTCAATTCACATTTGCATAGATTTAGCATACACATGGTCAGTTACTAAGTCCCAAGAGAAGGAATGAGAGCAAACAAAGCACACAATGTAATTTCCTAGATCATTTGTGCTGTTTCAGAACTAAACATACAAATATACTACCAACAACAAAGGTCATCAGCATGTAGGAAGGAACTAAGAATACTTTCTGAATCTGACTTCTGATATTTGGGCTTGGGTTTGTTTTTTTTAAGAATTTCTCTTCATACACACAATGGCAAATAAGCAATATATGTAACTAAACAAAATATTAATGCAACAGAAATAAAAGCAAACACTACAAAATCATATTGAATTTAGCATTATAGACAAAATGTTTAACCCATTTTATCACTACAATTATTATTCACATTACTGTACCGGCTAGGGATCCTATTGAATGACGAGAATCCCAATGTGACAGGAGTGGTGGAAACACAAAAAGAGGCTCCTGGATCATAAATCTTATAATCTAAACGTCGGACAAAAGGAATGAGCAACGTACTCAGAAACATGAGAACATGAGCTAATATGAATCAGTGTAATAAAGAGTAGTCATAACCATCAGCAGCCCTAGAGAAATACAGTCTGAACAGGCAGATACATCCTAACTATCATTTCTTAATATTTAGAAATCATTTTTCTGTTGTATATAAAGAAAAAATTAAGCAAACGGATCAATCAATCCCAAATCTATTATGTGAAGGTTCATTAGCGCTAGCCTCTGTATAATCTCTAGAGATGCACATATTAAAAAAAAAAAAGAGGTCAAGCCAGCCCAACAAGATTTGTCCATCTTTGCTGAAAAATTGGAGTTTAGTCGTAAGCAAAAATCATGTTAAGAAACATTACTGCACAATGAACTCCATCTGAGGTAAGAAGAAAGTCAGTTTAATCCCACAAATATGAACTTATTCTTTGTGTATAACAACTTTATTCTCGAGTGAAAACAAATTAAATTTATAGATGTTACAAAGTGACCACATATTTAAAATTATAAACTCATCACAGTTCATTCTCCACCAATAAGCTGAAGTAGTGAAGCAAACTACTCCCATCAACTAGTCAACTGCTTTCCAGAATCTTGGTTGGACATAACGGTTGCCCAATTCCTTCTCATTCACAAAGAAGGAAGTAGGATGTCCTGGTTTTTGGTGTCCTTCCATTCTTCCAGGTTGTTACTGTTTGGAAAGATATTAGCAAACATATTTGGCTTCTTTAAGAGACAGATCTTTTGTAGACAGCCGAACTGGACAGCAATCACTACATTCAATGGATTCTCACAGCTGAAATGTAATATTCTTGCGGCTCTACTTGTAGTGGAGTAATTGAGAATTGTGCAGCTGTATTACACAAAAAAACCTTGCCAAAGAAAGAGAGCAGAAACACTAAAACTAACCTGAAAAAAAAGGACTCTCGGACTGAAGAGAAGAAAATGACCTGTCTCTTACGGTCCTGTAAAAAGACTGCATTCAGACTGTATCCCTATCGCTTGCATATTAAGTTGCAGGCATTAGTGTATAAGTGCTAGCCAAAAGTGGATAGAGAATGCTATGAGAGTACAGCTTTCATCTGGTCAAGAAACATGCCATGACGTGAACTGTAAATCTTATTAGATAAGGAACTTCTATGCCTTGTAAGCCTCCTAAACACTTATTAGGCACATCTGATTATGGTGTTTTCTCTTTGAATTCTTGATTAGTGAAGTGAAAATATGAAAATGCATTTTGTAAAAAATAAAAATAACCTGCAAGAAATACAAATCCACGTTACGAAAAATCAAGTACAGACACTTACTGTCCCTTGGATTCCTGGTCAAGTAATGACCACTAGGCAAGGAAATCAAAACACACTAAGCAGAAAGGTTTGAAGAAGGTTCATACAACCACGGTAAATCAGGCTTAGATGCAAGTAGGCAGTGGGGCTAATGGAAGAACATAAAAATGTCACAGTCTTCAGGAAACATTGATTTAGATGATTCTATTAAAATGTGACTGGAGGATGTCTTTAAGACAAGTAGAAGAAATGGGATGAGGTCCGATATACTTCTTGAAAAAAATGCAGGATAGTTGGGACTTTGTCTCACTGTTGCGGTTTAGCCCCGGTCAGCAACTAAGCACCACACAGCCGCTCGCTCACTCCCCCACCCTTGTGGGATGGGGGAGAGAATCGGAAGGGCCAAAGTAAGAAAACTCGTGGGTTGAGATAAGAACAGTTTAATAATTAGAATAAAACAGCAATAATACTAATATAATGAAAAGGAAAATAATGAGCGAGAGAGAGATGAAACACTGGAAGAAGAGGGAAAAAAAAAACCAAAAAAAACCCAAAACTAAACAACAAGTGCTGCAACCGCTCACCACCCGCCGACCGACGCTGCCGGTCCCCGAGCCGTGATCGCTGCCTCCCCCGGCCAATTTCCCCCAGTTAATATACTGGGCATGACGTCACATGATATGGAATATCCCTTTGGCCAATTCGAATCAGCTCTCCTGGTTGTATCCCCTCCCCTCCCAGCTTCTTGTGCACCTGGCAGAGCATGGGAAGCTAGAAAGTCCTTGACTAGTGTAAACACTACCCAGCAACAACTAAAACACCAGGGTGTTATCAACATTATTTACATACCAAGTTTAAAACACAGCACTATGCTAGCTACAGTGAAGAAAATCAACTACCCCAGCTAAAACCATGACACTCACCATGCTCAAGAAAATCCTTCATAAGTATACTAAAATAAAACAAAGTTTTGAGTCTGTATAAAGTGGAAAAATCATGCAAAACTGAAATCAAAACCAGTACATGTATGTGTCAGCAGTTTTACAACATGTACAGTATAGTCCAGTGGAGATAGCTCCCTCCCTCAACAGCGTCTCCTTAGGAGTCAGCCTAAGAGCATGAAGTTAATTTTGAACAACAGTAAAGGCATTTTGGTGCAAACAATTGGCATGCCTTTGCATTAATCCAAACTTGGCTTGAATTGCAGCGGCAATAGGATTCTGCTGACAAGTAAGTTGAGTCAAAGGAAACAAGCATACAACATAAAGGAAGGTTCCACTGAATAGCAAACATCACCAGCATTATTAGGTATTTGTACATGGTACCAAAAAGGGTAAAGACATCAATGGAAGGGATTCTCAGATGCCTGTAGTAATGCTGGAAGACCTCTACCTTATGTACTTTGATTCCAAAATAATCTTGTACACAGTGAATGCAACCAGTGATGCAGGCAAACAGACTAGCAAATTTTTTTGCAGCCTTGGAAATTTTATACTGTCCTCTTATTTATATCATGCAGTGCACATTTCATGCTTTTTAGAAATTAACAGGATACTATAAAGTCTAACCCAACCTGTTTGCATTTGATATTTATGCATAAATTTCTTTGCTTCAGTCTTGCTCCCTATAAGCTTGCAGGTACATATAGGGGGACCTTGACAAAAGTATGTAGACTAAAATTAGAATTCCAGTGGTGCCTTAGGGAAATGGAATTTTTCTGAGCTTTAAATGCAATTTTAATTCAACATGATAAATAAACCAAATGAAGTTTGTGCCCTTTGACAGCCTGCTCCCAAGCCACCCATATGTGAATGAAATTGTAAGAGTAACAACCAATGATCAGAATACAACCAGCATGATGTTCATACACAACTGTGACTGATACTAGGCAAAATCAAAAGAGGGGTTGCAAATTTTAAGTATTTCTGGCAAAGAGTAGAATGATTTTGCTGGCAGAGGTCCTTAACCCAGCATTGAAAGGTTTATTTGTGGCTTTATAAACTGATACAGCAACTTAAATTAAAAGTACAATATCATGTCTTCATATTAGACTCTCTCCTTCCCACCTCCCGAACTAAGCAAATGATTTTTACCTGGATTCTTCAGACACTTGAGAGATTGCATTGCAAAGAAACTTATGCCCTGGAAAAACAAAAGTTCAATTCGCTGTTTTGAAAAAGTTCCAAATGGTAGGTGCTACTCCACTGGCATGAAGGAAAATGTCCCTCCCCTTATGAAGAATCTATAATGAAAATTTTCTATTTTATATTCTGTTATGTCCCTAGCTCAGAAGACAAGACCCTTATTTTATAATTGCATACCAAAGAAACATAAAACCCATTATAGAAGGAACTTTCGCACTGTGAATATCTCTCCATAATAAAGGTATCATCAGTTCTCTTTTCTGAAAAATCAGTAAATGAGAGAAATCTTTCTGGTAATTGCAAGTTTCCTTAAAATTCAGTGGTAGAAGGGGTAGACAAAAGACTTCTCTGAAGGTAAATATTTAAAAATTTTGAAATAAAACATCATGCTTCATGAACAAATCCATAACACTCTGCAGTTCACAGGACAGGATGTTGGTAGAGAAGGCTTGGGAATCCCATGCATCCGACTGTAGGCTGGACTGAAAATCAAGGACAGAACTCAGGTTGGTGTAATTGCAGTGGCAGCAGCAAACTGCTGCTGATGACCCCAGTCTCCAGGTGCACCAATGTCACAGAAGCCTAGTTAACCGAACTACTCAGAATAAATTTCTTAGCCCAGCTAGTAAGAAGCAGGTAGAATAATCAGTTTTCAGACACTACATTTACCTGGCAAATAAGTTATTACAGAGAATGTGACAATGATAATGTAAAATAGCAAAGAAGGAAAGAGTACCGTTCAAATTCTTCTTTATGAACACAACACGCACACACACATGCATAAATGCTCTTAAAGAGGAAAAATTTAATTAAACATTAGCTTGTTTAGGAGAGTGTGAGGGCTGTCTTTGTTTTAAGGATGTCAGATTTGGTGGTTTGGTGTGAGGCAAAAATTACATAACTGGATTGTTGCAGAGCTACAAAGCAAATGGAAAAAACAAGATGTATACTTGCTTGCTTGCAAGCATTCTGGCTAGTATCTTAACAAGTTCACAGCTTGTGAAAGACTCAGCTTTCTTCCAGGTATTTACGACAAAATTTTTATTTCCTGTTATTTCACTTTTCTGTGAGCTACAATAACAATTTTGGGGTCTCATACTACCTGGACTCCACCGTAACTGAGAATAAAGTCTCTAATATTAATTTTGTTTAATATGTAAAAAATTCAGTTTTAATATCCCAAGGTCCCAGGATTCCAAGATGTAACTAACTGGTAGTCTTAAAGGAAACAAATCTCTAGAAACAGATGCATCTGGTAAGCAGCCTATTGCTAGGTTTCATCCTCTGAGAAGTACTGCATTATAAGCACCAGAGAATCATAGGGCCCAGGGGAATATGGTCATAGGATCTACATTAGTACATTTTTTAATTAATGATAATTTTATAATTTCATACCATTTCATGATCATTTTCTCAAAAATGATGAGCTAATTATTCATTAGGTACTTAAAATATGTAAGGAGGCACATGTACCTTGCCAATATTTTGTCAGATACGGTCTGTTGAGAAATTGCCATATTATAAAGGTATGTCTTCTATAACAGTGTTTTCAGTTCTCTTGTTACTACATCGGAAGATCTGCTCTTGCCTTTGGGCTCGTCTTAGATGTTCTGTTATTTATCTTCTTTAGTGACATTTTCAATTCAGTTACCTGACTATGGAGGAATTTTCATATGTTAACTCATTTATGACTACTATTTCTGCATCACAGTCTAGGAAATGAGTTGGAAATGATGAGCTCTGAAGCTGTAAGTAAAGAGCTTAAGAAATAAAACATTTTCAAAATCTACAAATATCAAATAGATAATGTAGTATTTGTGGAGAAATAATTAAATTAGTTTTCTCAAAGGTAAAATGCATTGATCTAATCACTGAAGAAATGTTTGTGGGTTTGGATTTTTTTTTTCAAGTTGAAAAGGAAAGTAGCAATAGCTTTATATGTACAATTCAAACTTCAGTAAAAATAAAGTTATAATTTAGCCTACATTTGTGCCTCTGAAATACCATAAGTTTGGCTAAGTTAGTGAAAAATTTATCAGAATCACTTAGACAGGAAACTAACATTGATCAGCTTCCTTAGTAGTTCCAAAATATAGAAACACCAGTTAACTCTAGCCATCTTCAGTCACAAAACTCCACCGTCTTTAGCATTTCTTGGCCACTCTTACTCATTTGCCTTCATCATTCAATTTGTCTTTAAATCTCATTTGGTGTCTATGCTCATTTTACTGATATGTCTATTTAATATTACTAACAGGCAATTTATCCTTTTTTTCCACAGAGGTTTTCAACTTTGATTTTGTTATTCTTTTTCAAGACACAAAATAGTTTTTCAGTTGAGAAACACATAACTGGAAGGGATCTACAGGATCAGTCCTGCCAGTAATGTCAGAGAGAACTACACTGTTAACTCCTTTACATACCAATCAAGTTCCATCTTACTCACCACTATTACAATTGGAAGACTTGCTGAACTTCACACCGCCAGAGATTTCCTTCTACTTTTCAGACTAAAATTTATTCATGGTCAAGCACATCCATTTGTTATGTCAACACTATCCTTGATCTATTCATAAATATAATTAAATACCCTTTTCACTTTTTCTTTGTTAAGGTCAACCAGCCACGCTTTTTTAATCTTTACTCATGTGGCATTTTCTCAGTGTCTGAATAATAAACATTTTCTGTACTTCCGGTATTCCAGATTGGATTGCACTAGAATCTGTATAATGCTATTAATATTCTTCCTATTTGGAAAAAATCTCTTGATATCTCATACATATTTTATATATATATATACATACACACACCCCCAACTCTACTAATTTGTTTGTAAAATTGTTTTGTATATTAGCTCTTTTCTTAAAGGAGAGCAGACTAGCAACAGATTTCAAAACACTAAGAATTACTAACAATTTTATGTCATGCATAAAAATTCATCCTTGTGTATATTTTCTTGGAACCTACTATTTTTTTGGCAAATTGTTAGTTAGATTTTTTTTTTCAAATACTCTAGATTGACGAGTCCTGTAAGTGGGATAACCTTAAGTATTTTACTTAAAAGCCACTACATTCAATGACAAAATGATATATGGCCACCTATAATACCCTAAAAAAATATTTTCTGAAGAGAAACACAGAAGGTGAAAGAACAGTGCTAGAGAGTAAATGTAAGAAATTGAGCCACCAAAGTTATCCTGCTGAAACCCACTATCCACAGAACTGAGAAACACTGTGCTACTAGTGGTTGTTGTACTACATAATTCAATGAATTCAATGAAACTCCAGCTACTTTTTACTTTGTGGGTTTTGTGGGTTTTTTTGTTTTGGTTTTTTTTAATCAAAGGCAATGTCCAGAAACATTATCAGTACTAAAGAATCTGTTCACTGGCTTTGTTTTACAAAAGTTCCTAACAGACAGTGACTATTTTGTTGTTGGATGTATCCTTTATTTTATTAATGATGAGATGTAATCAATGGAATGCTAAAAATAAACTTGTAAAGAAATCTAGTCTGAAATCTGAATCTGTTGTTTGAAGCAAGTTCAGTGGTCACGGTAACACCAGTTGAAGACTGATTCTTGCCCATCATGAAATAGGCATGGCTCTTCTAAAAAGGTCACAAATTTTTCAAATATAGGCACCATGTTTTAAATTTTGCACATACAAAATATGTTCACGTCACTCAAATTACACAATGTGGCAGTGTTATAAGTCTGAACATTATTGTCAGTTAATGGCAGAGAAAAGAGCCCAAAGCTCACATAAGACTAATGACTGGGACAAATCCTGAAAAGAGACAAAAAGTATAAAACAACAGTTTTCCTGCTGTATGTGGTTTTGTGTGTGCATGTGTGGGAGTGCATATAACCAAAAATGTTTAAGAGTAAGTTCAGATAACAGCCCATCCATTTGTTCTCAGCTTCTTATCCAGTTTCATTCTAAAGGCTTTGATTTTAATTGCATGATAAAATGCAAATTCAAGTCCCATATAAACCATTAGTTAGTGTGTTGATTGGTTTGAACCAATCAAAATTGAGAATTACTGCCAAATGTCTTCCTTTTAATCTACTTGTCGGCCTCTGGGTATGTAGGATACTTGACTGTCTCAATTTTCTCCTGAACTTTATAGGATGGGTACAGGCCTGTTCTTCCTAATTTCCTATTGATGCCTTTTGAATAACCATCCCAGTGGTTTCCAGCTACTCCAATTATATCTCCAGGTTCCATAGGAATTTCATCAGCAGTTCGTGGATGATGAGCATAAATAGCAATCTGGTTGTGGGCATTCTGTCCCCCAAAGTAGTAGATATCATCCAAAGAATGGAAATATGCTGAAGCATCTGGATGCAATGTCTGCATAATTTCATAAGCAACTCGACAAACCTTAGAAATAAAAACAGAAGACAAGTCATAAATATTGCGTGTGCCTGCAATATACCACAAAAGTCAGCAACCAATGTGTAACAATTAAATTTCACAAGAGGATCAAGTTTTGGAATGTCCAGGTCAAGAAAAAAAAAAATCCACCAAACAAACCCAAAAAAACCCTGCATATTTACTAAGAAGAAGCATACAATTTTGCAGCATTTTAATTAGTACTCTGGTGATCAGATCTGGTAAATAAATGAATAGATAAATAGTTAGAACAGTCTACTTTTCATTAAAACTTGAAAACATCTACATGAACACTACCCAACCTGCTTTTTTAAATGAATGATATGTGGCCAATCAAATGTAAAAGCAAATTTGATTTCCTTTTCTACTACTAAGAAAAACTGTATTTTTCTTCCCTTTGAACCTTTAGAACTTACATTTTCAAAATTTATTCTGCAATAATGAGGCAGAATACATTTACATTTACTTTTCTAAAGGAAGCTCCAATTTTTACAATCAAGCAGTTCTAGAAATCCAAGGCTTTAAAATGCTGTTAATATTAGAACAGTAATAGAATTATGACTGTTGGCAACTTGGAAGACAACTAAATGAAACTGAATTCCAGCAAGACAATAATGATGCTGGTGAGGAGAAAGATGCATTTTGAAGCGCCATTGTATCACATGTTATGAAGGGAATTTTCTTCAGAGTGAAAACAGGTCCCCACATCAGAATCATACTGTATCTCTCAGAGCTGCCAGAAACACAAAAGGCTGCCACTATATTAAACAAAGCTCTTTTCAACATTTGGCTAGAAAGCTCTTCTCTGTCACATGTCTGATTTGGTCACCGTGACCTTTCTGACTTCTAATCTACATTACCATATCTTTCTCTGATTTTGCATAAGCTTGATAAACTAACAATTCAGAAGATTTCTTCATATTGAAGAAGCATTTGAGCTTTTTCATAATTTTCAGTCTATGTAAATAGAGTAATACTTGATTTCACTTTTCTCCCTCTGAAGATACGGTGACTAGAACTTTGATCAGTCAAACTAGACATACTTGTACTTTCCTACCTTCTTTGAGAGGCATTTGCTTTAAAAATATAATAGATTTCTTTTCATCCCTCTCCACCTGATCTTTGAAATAACTTTTCAGAAGTAGCTTTCAGAAGATCAGGCTGAAGTTAATTATTTCATAGTACTTGTTATACCCCGTAACGTAGAAACAAATTTGATTACGCATACATTGTTAAGAGGTGATTTATTTTATAGCTTCTGTGACTGTTTTTGATGTTTTGTTCTCTGCATGTGTGTACCGCAGAAAGAGGATACACACACACACACACTCTCTGTAAAAGATTTTAAATCTTTTCAGTAGAAATGCTTTTTAGTGAGTGTAAGCATCCTGCATACCCGACATAAAACATATATCATCTCCTCTCAGCAACTGTGTCCTTTGTAGCACCAAACCCAGGTAACTAAACTGTAAGCTGCTGAGGGCAGCAGGCAAAGAATCCACATGCAGAATTATAGTTAAAGCCAGCCTCCCATTTTTTATTCATTGATTCACTTGTTTTGCAGCCTGCATACTTACATGTACAATGCAAAATACCAAGACTAATAAGTCCTGGAAGGAAATGAGTTTATGAAGAAAAATGTCAGGCAGAGGGAGCTACAATTTCACCTAAATGAATACTGAAGAGACAAAAAGCACTTTGTTTTAATGTGCAATCTTAATTCTGCTACTGTGTTACGATTTCTGTAACTACCATGTGGCTTTTCTATACATCTTAATTAATGCAATGTTGCTGAAATACAGTGCCAAGGGTAGGTTGTTTCCCTTGACTCCACATCACTTGA
Organism: Morus bassanus; assembly: GCA_031468815.1. Classification (NCBI taxonomy): domain Eukaryota; kingdom Metazoa; phylum Chordata; class Aves; order Suliformes; family Sulidae; genus Morus; species Morus bassanus. Next base: position 45,709,560 of record CM062572.1, on the reverse strand, counting down.
TGGGCCTAATTTCTTTAACAGTATTTTAATGAAATATCTATTCTTCAGCTTATATCAGTATTCCTTTAGTTTTGGTAGCATAAATAAGAATTAATATAGGGTCTTTCTGAAGCACCTGATTCTATTCACATACACTGTAACTTTCTCTTAATACCTCTGTAATGAAGTTTTGACTTTTTGGCAAGAAAAAGAAAATGGAAAAAAGTCAGCATAGAATTCATTAATGTGAAGGTCCAAAATCACACTGGAAATAAATTAGACTACATTCTTATCATTACTTTCTCTTCATACAGATTAGACAAAAGGTGGTCATTAACAGCCTGATTTTGCTTACCTTCAATGCCAAAATAACTACCAAACTTTATTTCATTGATGAAAGGACAGGTAAAGTAGTTGAAGTGTTAGGGATTAGAGGATCAAATTTTAAACCCATAAAAGAGAAATCTTTCTGAGCAGTGGGAAAACTTGCAATGGACCTTAGAAAAGTCCAATATATGAAAATACTGTAGACATCCACATTGTTGCATGACCAGCAAAACTGGTGCTAAATGATTTTTGGGGAGTTTGAATTATTAAAGCACAAGAAATTGTCCAGAATAAATTAAGTAGATGGCTGGACCAAATTTATAGTCCCAGGTATTGAGAGTAACAGTCTAACACAGGATTTCCTAGACTTTAGTAGAATTTTCTGCAACTTCAGAAAACCAAATGTGTCATCCAGCAAACATGCCTATTGTCAAATGCAGGGAGATGCAGAATGAAACTGGAACTCAAAGATACTATGTACCTCAAAGATACCCTCAAAGGGGGTTGTACCAGACAACCTCCAGAGGTTTCCATCAACCTGTATCACCTTAACTATGTCAATGTATTTTAACATGTATTCTTCTTTTGAAATTACTCCAACACTTAAAATTACAATACATTCTGTCCAAGCCATTTATACCTATATTTAAACGTTTCTTCTACGTTTATAGCCAGTGTTTTATTTAAAGCAAACATTTACCACTTTTAACACAGCTATCTGAATATAATAATAGCAGAAAATGTTCTAGATTTCTTATTAAGTTTTTATCCAAGACCACATAATCCTTCCTTCAGAATATGAACTGTCTCTACACCAATGCACGTGTGGCATGTAAGACATACAGCCCTATGTCTTGGGGGATGATCACCGCTTTCACTGTGATACACATTCAGTGGACATACTTCAGCTGAATCAAACATTATTATAAAAGCGGATAGCTCCTCACAAGCTTTTCTTAGTGAGGATTTTTACTTTGGATTCATGTCTTGGTTTGAAGTAGTCTATATTAACAACCTTCTAAATATGCTATAAAATGTCATTTTCTTCACAGGGTTTGGTGAACAGTGAAAAAAAATATATCTACAAGCATGATTGAGGGATAAAAAGCTTCTCTATACTTTTTCTGGTTTTGCTGTCTTCTTGCCATGGTAACTTTATTAAGAATTCTGGCTGTCAAGGTCAATATATCACTGTATTGATCATATATCAGCATTAATATTATGCTTGTTACCTATCTAATTGTCATTACAGTGCAGAAAACAATTTACATTTGAGGCTGTGGAAAACATTTCTTTTTGAAGTGAATTTTAACTTTCAGGTTTGTGACCACTTTCACGTAACAGTGCGATTATGTGTGACCATATTCTATTGCCATCTATAGCTAAATGCTTTCCTAACCAGGAGCATCACCTAAGAGCATATATGACAACAGTAGGTAAAAACGTTTACTCTGTTTGATTTCAATCATATTTTGCCATACTTGAATTAGGTGGATCAGTACGCCAGTCACAAAATACTGCTTTCTGATTTTTTTAATCTTAAACCAGCTTTTTAAAACAGCTTTTCATGACATATGAAATTAATATACAATATGATGTAATAAAGAAGAAAATGCCAACAATAACAATTTTATGATTCATTTCTCTAACAGACTCCATCTTGCTTCATCAGAACACTCATGAAAGGAAGCTTGTGGCATATAATTATCTGCAACAAGAAGTCTCTGTGGATTACAGTGGTCAGAATTCACACTTATTGCGCTGCCGCTGGGTTGCTAGAAATGTAATAGACTGAAGAGAAATTAAATGTCTGTTTTCTTCATTCTTTTCCACTCCCACAATCAACTAAGGCAACAGCAGACACGTTTGAACTGTAGTAAAGTGCAATGATGTGTAGAAATGGATGGACACAAGTTATATATTAACTTTATGCAAAATTAAGAAGCGTTAAACATTTTAAAAATTATTTTTACTTATTTTAAATGCCTTAACTGAGCTCCACAGAAATGGATGGATACAAGTTATACATTAACTTTATGCAAAACAAGGAACTCCTAAACATGTTTAATATTATTTCTTGCTTATTTCAAATGTCTTATTTAAACCAGTAAATTCAATTGAAGAGAAGTAATCAGCCAGTGCTTACAGTCCTCTAAATGTCCACATAGCATACCAAGCCTTAAACTCTTCCCTGAAATTTTCATGAGAGCGCACTGAGAATAAGATAACAGGAGCATGAACAAAACTAAGATTTAGAACTGGTACATATACTGTATATTGTATTTGTATTGCAGTTTACCTGGGATGAAAATGTACAGACGAGGAAGTCTGCCTGAGACAAAAAGTGAATATCCAGAATAACACCTCTTAGGGAGTTTTCAGTGTATCGGTTATGAAGGCCTGCTGACCAGGATATGGAGTTATCACTGATAAATTCATAATTTGGATACCTGTGAAAATACAATACACTGTTAACAGCAAAGTCTTATTCTATTTTTTTAAATCATTTTTTTAAGAAGCATCATCTTTGCTGCAAGATAGGGTTATTAATTTCTTTTAAATGAGTCTCTGCTTTACAGGGAATGAATTATAATTTTGCTGAACTCTCTAGAATGTTACTGCTGCCTCCAAGCATGTCCCCTCTTTATCCAGAAAAAAAGAAAAATTAAATAAAAAGACACTGTAAGCTTGTCTGAGGTCTTACACTGTAAAAGAAGTGAAAGAATATCAGGAAGTATATGCCACATTCTGCTAACGCTACTGATTTTAGATGAAATATACTCAGATCACTTCCCATATTCTATTTAGTAGTAAAGAAAGCGATTGCGTCTTTACTAGACTACATTTTGTTTATTACCATACTCTATTAGATACTGATTATGACGCTGTGCAAGAAAATCAGTCACCTGTAAAAGGGACATATTAAATAAATGCATCTAAACTAACAACAAAAAAAAGTCTTTCACAGTTATTCAGGCTGCATGGAGAACAAATTTTGCAATTTACCAGTCAAAAGGAAATAAAAGAAATGTAAAATTTAATGTCAATACATATTTTTGACATATCATAAAATAGTAACACTAAGTCAAAATATTTTTATTTGAAATATAAAACCTTGTTTTACATTATTTTAAAAATAAAAGTTTTTAACACGCAAGAATGACTTTGAAAGAAAAAATCCTTTTAAAAAAACATTGAAAAAGAATGGTCTTTCTCAAAACATTTGTACCCCTTTACTGGGGAACTGAAATCTGAAATAAACTGAAAAGTAGCATGAATTAATTAAATTTTCAGTCAGCCTCCTACCAAAAGGAACTCATGCAACTAACCTGCCAACTACAAAATTTCAACTACAGGGCTAATTACAAAATAATTTAAATGAAATCTATTTTTAAAATTTACAACTTCATAGCAATTAAAAAGCAATATATTACATAAGATAGTAATGCAGCTAATACTGTATTTGTAAGAATTAATCATTCCTCTACTGTTTAATAAAGAAAACCAGCATGTGCATACACTCTGGACACATGGTAGACATGATTATGACAACCTCTTGTAAGAATATGCCTAATTTATTCCATTTTAATGTTAAAACTACGGGAAGACTTTTCAAAAGTGAAATGGGCAAATATAGCAGGCTTTTCCATCTAACATTCACTAGCCATGACTACCTAATCAGGAAAATTATCTCAAAAGCGAATCAAAAAGTCATATGCAAAACTCCCACAATAGAGGAAGAATTTTAATTTATCTTCGTAGTGATGTTAATAGAATTTTATGTTCCCAAGAGAAACACCTGCTCTAACAAAAAAAATATACGTATGGTAAATTTCCCAGAGATTGCATGACAACTTTAAAGGGTGCATCTGATCATGAATGTCAGGGGTAGTTCACATTACACTCAAAACAAGACAAAAAAAAAAACAAAAAGGAAGAGAAGGTGGAAATATTATTAATTTGGAATAACTGGTAAGACCTCTTCTGAGAAATTATAGAAGCATATGGATCAAGAAATAGTTTTTTCAAGATTAACTCTATCACAACAATAATTTTCTTCTTATCTTCTTGTGTCTTAACATTTTTCGTCAATATTTAACCAGCTCTCAAAATACAACAGATGACAACGCAATATTTGTGATATATTCTATTTCTGTTTCCATTGTGTGAATCATATTAGTATTTTTTGAAAGAAAAAAAAGTACAGACCAAACGGAAATATATTATACTCTACTGTGAAAACTAGCCGAGGAACAGAGATGGGCATCAGTCTTATTTCAGTTACACAACTCTGTGGGGAGCAACATGAAGAACGATTAACAGAAGATGTAACTTCTAGGGACAGGGAACATAATACAGATATTTGCACACCCCTTTGCAAGTTCTTGGCATCAGAAATACTGCTAAAATTAATCACTTCCTTCAGACTTCAAAAAATCAGAATCCATATGCTGAGTAGAGACAAAAGAACCTTCCTTGAAGAATCTGGTTTCTTACTAGCAAAAGATCAGTCTAATAACTTAACATATGAAGCACAGCAAGAATAGTCTCATATTGGATCTGGTAAAAAAAATCAGAATTATTTAAACCTATTCCTATGCATACATTTAAAATTTCCTCCTTCCTCCCTTTATTCTGGAAACAGACTTCGAGATGCTTTTAAATCTGATCTTCAGTTCCAGTTCATAAAGTTGATCCAAATTCACCTAACCAACAGTTTCAGAACCGTTTTCTTCAAACCAGTGATCCAAGCTTAGCATTTATCTACTCACATGCTTAAGTTCTCAAACAAGCACTTTTATGTTGTGTCCCCCACCCTGCCAATGCTATATTCATAAGAAAAGAGGCTTCTTTTTAACACCCTAAAATGTGAGTATAACAGCAGCCATACTCAGTGTGACCAAAGAATCTTCTAGTCTACCATCCTGTCTCCAACACAGGCTGAAAGCAGAGCATAAAGAAAAATACAGTAAAAGGGCAAGCCTATACTCCTCTCAAGCTTAGCCATATGTGGCCCACTGATTTCCTGCATCAGGGGAGGTTTAATTCTTCTTCCCACTCACTATAGTGTTTTAGATTCTATTTAAAGCTATTCTTACCATAATAACTACAAAGAAAAAGGAAATGAAACTTCTAAAGCTCTATAGTTAGCTCTTGCTTCTTTCTATTTCCTTTTCCATCTCTATTTACATTATAACTAATATAATACTTACATTGTAAGCTTTTGGGGCATTTTTTTTCTTTTTAAACAGAACTCAGGCACGATCCTATTACTAGGACTCCTGAAAGCATGGTAAATGAATAATAAATAATAAAATGTCATAGTCTTACTGACAGAATCATCTAATTACAGTATTTTGTAGGATCCCTCCTATCATTCCAAAGAAATTACCCACACATTCTCTTCTCTATAACAGTAAAGGACCAGACTGTGAAGATAAAACCAAAGAATGGAAATTGGCATAATACTGTTTTCTTTTTATCGGACTACATATATTTAGTATATCTCCTCCACATATCTAAAAATAATATCTAATTCTTCTAAAGCTACCTAATAGATTCTTGAAACCTATATACAGGCCAGGAAGGATTTCTTTTCCCCCCCCTAGGAAAAGGGGAAAAGAAGAAATCAGAAGAAGGTGGGGAAAGGATAGTTTAAAATCTTTCCTTCCTGCACCTAACAGCCTCAGATAATTATACAAACCAAGCACAGTTATGAGACTATTTCAAGTTCCAATTCATTTCAGAAGCTGATCAACTAATTGTGTAACTATAGCTTATCACTATGCTGTGCAGCAGGTGCAAACCAAAGCAAGTCCCAGGCTCCTGTTCTCAATTCACCAGGACTGGGGAACTGGCCAGAACAGGCAATGCAAATTTTCTTCCCTCTGAAAGAAGAGCATGAGCATGCGTGTAAACAGATAGAGTAAGAAGTAATGTGTTTGTTCAGGTCTTGCTCTAAAAAGAATTGGAAAATGTATAAGCTGTTGAGACTCAAGAACTTTGAAGCACTGCTGAATTCTATGTATTAAGCATACTATGACTGGGGGGCAGGAATGGTTGCAACAGCTAAACTACAGAGAGTACACAGGAAGAAAAGACATTAACTTGCTATTGTGGAAGTAAACAAACAGTGAAATAGGGTGGGGAAAAAAAAAAAACTTTCCTAAGTGGTGAAAAAAAGAAAAAAAACACTCATGAGGGAGGCAATTTACTGCAAAACAATGAAAAAGCAAAATTCAGATGACTTTACAGGTAAACATCCTGAAAGGAAGAATGTAATTTGTTGAATTTTAGTGCTCATACACATAAGAATGAGACCTAAATAGATTCATATATAAAACAGAAAGGTATTAAATATGATTTCTTAAGAACTTATGTGCATGTTCAGCTGCATTATTTTGCATACTCTACCTTAAAGAGAGATGTTGTCAATAATATTATAGACTAGAAATACATATACTAGAAATGTAAAAGTTTGTATCTGAAAACTATCAGCTGAAGAACAAGCAATTTACACCTTCCCTATCACTTATATAAGACAAATACCATGACCTCTGCTTACCAGAGGTTGTCAAGTGCTTTAATCCCGTAATCATTACAGCTGTTGAACTCTCAACCATGCCCCTCCCTAATCATTTTGTTCTATATCATCCTAATTCTGAAAATATATCACTTCTTTCTTTCTTTTGGAAAACAAAACAAAAATACAAACTGATAGTACTGACTCCACTGTCTTTACTACTGTACTTGCAAGTTGGTAGGCATCTGACTGCAAAGGAAGTTTCTGAAACAAGTCAAAACATTTCTGTTTTCCTGACTATGAATAGTTCGAAATACTTCTCTTAATAAAAACAACGTGCCTATTCATGTAAACGTTGGCTAAATTTTCATTATTTAAATGGCAATGATGTTTGACAGCCCACTCTCATGTAAAGAGATCTAGTACTTACGAATATTACTGCACCCAATAATGAATGCAACATAAGCTACTGAAGTATAATGTGACAACCGTTCCTTTCAAAGCTTCATAATTCAATATGACTAGAACTTTTCTGTCAGAAGTGTAAACTAATTAGTAGTTTTCTTCACAGGAAGAGGAAGAGAAGGTTCTTTATTCCCAAGAGAAGGTTCTTTATTCCCAAAACCTGACCTTAACCTGCCTTCAGATGCCCTTAAATGCTGAAACATCAAATTGCATCCTGCCTTCTATGAAATCACAGGAAGTTTGAAATGCCTTCTACTTGATTGCAAGCAACAGTAGGGTGTAAGCAACTTAGGAAACTGTGTTTCAGTGTAAAGTATGACCTGAAAACTCAACAGAACACAAAAAAATTCTTCACTACTTAGAGATTCTATGGCTTTTATTAAGAAAATGTACAAAATGAATGCTGTACTAATGAGCTGTACCTTACCATATTTCAATAAGAGTGTGATTTGGAGTGGACCTTGAACTGCCACAAAAACTGCAATGCTTAATAAAATTCAATATTGGTTTATTGAGCAAGTCACAATTCTACTATTAGTTTTTGTTGCTATCGAAAGCTTGGAACGATATGTTTACATGGGTAGTGCATCTCATTATTCTTCACAAAGCTAAAGTATACACTGCTAAGGATTGAAAGTTGAACACAAATAAAAAATGCATAACTAAGATTGTTAAGCAATATTGAATTCTGTTATATTACAAACAGTAAAGTTATTTAGGACAATGTAATGAATTAAATATTATAACCTCAATTTTATATTACCTGTCTTTTCATTGTTCAGATTTGCACTTTAAATGTTATGTTATCATAATTGTTTCTGCTACTGTTCTTGTCTCTACATATACAAAAAAGGAAGGATTAGATTGCCATCATCTGGAGTTGTGTATGTTCATTTAGTTTTTTCAAAACTCCATAATTTTAAACAGCAGCCCTTTATAGATATGAAAGAAAAATAGAAATAGCACAATTGAAACACACAGGTTTGCAATGCTGTAGAAAATTCCTCTACTACAAAATTTTTCTGCTTACCTTGTATATGCCAAAGAAAATTTGTAATCCAGTACGTTATCTTATATATTTTTCCAAGCATGTGTGCCAAGAATAAAATAGTTCAAAGATTTGCCGTTTTTGAGTTACCTTGATTTTAAAAAGTCTTTATTTCCTTGCTTAAATGAAAAAACACATATTCTTCTGCTCAAGGGAGATAAAACTTTGGAAACAGAAATAGGTGCTATTCAGCAGACATAAATAAATAGTACTCAAAAGGAAAACATGCTAACTTGTACTCTGTAACAAATACGCTTAAGTTCAATGCATATGAAATATTTATCAAAGTTTCCATAGTCATGGCAATAAGCATTTGTGAAATTGTTTATCTACCATAAACATCATAACCCAAGAAAGATACAGTTAAATATGGAACATTATCATTCCATATGCACCTGCTTTCCTTTACTAAACTGGTTTTGCCATCTTAGTGACACCTTGCAAAACATGCAACTTAACAATGAGTTTTTACAGGAAAATGCAGACCATGTTAGGAGTAAATGGATGCATACTGCGCATTTCCATGTTTGAACACAGTTATATTTTCTATGAAAGGCTAGGATATCCTATAGCTAGGGTAGGTTATTATACCCATGTTCTGGAAAGCTAGAAGAGGACAAAGAACAAAAAAGGGACAGAGACAATGTTATAGATCAAGAATCCCACACATATTTAAGGACAAACTTTAAAATTACTCAACGTGTAGGGTGGAAGTCTTTTAAGTTGTCAATATCGAAATCTTTCTGAAAGAGTCATCAGCTCTTCAACCAAATTATAAAAATTTCTCTGGCAACTATTCACAGAAAGGTATTGTTTGGACAGATGAAACTTCTTAAAACATTAACTAGTTTTTACAATATTTCTGAATAGTTTCTTTAATATGTATGTTCTATAAAAAGTTTGGTGTATTTATTATTTATATTTTCACTTCCCTTTTACAGCATCAGTTTGTTTGTTCTGAAAAGCATACTTGGGAAAAAAAATCATCCAAAAAAGAGAATATCTGAGAGAAAAATAAAAATCACTGGAAGGTGAAACTCAATCTTAGCTGTATAAATGATCACACAAAAGATGATACTAAGATTTGTATGCACAATTGTCAGAAATTGTAAAGCTAACCAGAAGGAAGAAACTGTAATACAAACATAATTCATCTTACTTGGATTTTGCCTCTTGCAACAATGAAGGGTCATCTGTAGCCAAATACACTCTTTTTTTATCAACATGCATTCTGCGAGCAAGAAGTTCAAACCGCTCTTCAACATGTACCATATATTCTTCAATGGGATGAAATGCTGCCTCTGTTCCTACTTTGTCTGTCCTTCGAACGTGAACACTGGAAAAAAGACAGAAACTAGGAATTCAATTTATAAATACAATACATACTTTAGCAACTGAAATTTTAACTTTAAATTTCAAGCCTGTGCTTTTAGAATGCATATTAAATTGAATCCCTACATAAAAACAAGGAAGGATTAAAACTCATTGATGTCCATCAAGACACACTGACAACGTGAAGTTAGCTGTCAGTCTGTTCTTGAAAGCAATATAATAATCTTGCAAGGAAGGCAAAGGGTAACTGAAAGAAAAGAATGAAGGAGATTTAATTATAGCATACAAGGTATTCCTTTTGTGCAGAACGTTAAGTTATCTGGTGCAGTTAGATCATGCTTGATCAATACAGTTCAAAAGCAAAAGAGGAATATTTGCATCGTGGATATATTGGGACACCAACTACCATGCAGGGTTTGAATGAAGGTAGTTAAAAATGCTTCTTCCCCATCTGCTTGAAACCTAACAAGTCTTCAGATCCACTAGTGGTGAAGTGGCCTACTGATTCAATGGTCAAAATCCAACTAACATTTGGATAGAACTATCATGTACTCCTACAAAAAGAAAGATTAAGGATTAAAGGAAATTTCTAGCAAAGGAAGCAATATTTGCAGACTCTAGTATAGCAGTGGCAAAATTTTTCACATTACATGACAGTAAAACCTTTCTTCGATAAGCTGCTCTTTATTGCCCAGAGGTGCTTTCCTTTCTTCTCCCCATATCTCCCCATACAGACCTTTCCACTTGATAGTTACTGCTAAGAAACAACAGTGAAAACATCAGCAGGAAAGGGAAAGGCACATACCATGTTCAGGTGCAGCCAACAATAAAATTAGTGGTGGATTGTGGCATGTAAAATGTAGGCTTAGCCTTTTTTCCTCAAATGTAAAGGCTATAGGCACTTGAAAAGAAGACATAGACAGAAAAGTGTCTGGAATAAAAGCTGTAAGGCAATTACATGAATGAAATTCTGTATTACATTTCCAGATATGGAAGGACATATAAAAAAGCCTTCTATTGAGCTGCCTTTTATGTATCTGTCCAACTATAGGTAGGCAAGTATGCTGAAGAAGTACTTGTAATCAACTTGTATTATGTTATGTTAAAAAATAATAGCTTCCTGGAGAAAGCACCCTCTCTCCCCACAAAATGCTTGAGGCTGTTGGACAACCATCATAAAACAATTTGTCCTGAACAGGAATCACTGTATACACATACTAAAGCACACACAGTTAAAAAGAAAACTAAATACCCACCCAATCACTGGATGTTTGAAACCAAGTTTTCTTGTGGCTTCCTCTATTTCTTTTTCTAACCAAGGCTGTGGACGAATCAAGTATTTCACAAACTGTGAGACCCACCACACTGCAGGATCCCCATGTACACGAATTAGCCTATCAGCCAGGTCTTCAGGGACAGCCAAAGGTAAATAAGGTGGCCGTGGGTGTAAGCTGTCAACAATGGGAAGTTCCACCACCTGAACATCCTTATCGTTAGCCTCACCTGTTTTAAAATACATACCAGGATGAGTCAAGAAGTTTACTTCATTAATAAGCTTTACCATCAACAAGTAACATCCCAAACATATCAGGTAAACTATATCTTCAACTTTAAAAAGACTACTTAACACTTGCTCTGCTTTTTCAAAAAAACATTAAAATATTAATAAAAATCATAGTTTTAGACTAGAATTATGTACAAATTGTATCTAACAATCCACTCTAGTAGAATAAAGTTGAAGGTCCTTGAATTCTTAGCAGCTGGGAATTAATAAAAATATAAAAAGTGTTCCTGTTTATATATTCATAACTTTTTATATAAAACTACACCACTACTGTGTGGTAAAGCTTACTTGGACAGACTTGTTATCCAAAATGCTTAAAATTCAGTTACTTGTTTAAAAAATAAACAAAAATATTTTAAGGCATAAGAAATAGTTAAAAAATACTTATACAGCCCTGCTGCTCTTTTGAATACATTTTATTGCAGTAAATCTCAGCATTTCAGACATCATTAGAAACACTGAATTAGCTACTCTACTGACAGAAGGGGAGAAAGGACAGAAAGAGAGACAATGCCTGTCTTGAAGAACTTAAACTATGAAGATAAGTAGCAAATTAAATAGATCAAGGATAACAGCCAAGCACTCTACAAACATGTGATTTACATACAGGTAAGAATTTGTTATCTTTTAAATACTAACTAAAGTGGAATATACAGATGTTTTAGATTGGACTTTCATTCAAGGCTCAACAGCCAATGAACATTTTTTAGGAGTTTTTACAAAGTGTCTACACAACTGATAATTCAAAGCTTTTTTTTCATACACTGAAATAAATTACAATACATGACAACATAATCAAAGCATTACATTTCTGAAACACTGAACACTTCAGGTAACATCTCTAGTGTGCTCATTTCCTTCAAAAGAATATTTTCATTCTCTGCACTATTTACTGGCAAAGATGGCTAGTTCTCTGTTTAGTGCTCACCAGACAGGAAAGAAAACTGTTTTAAATATAAGCAAATCAAACTCATATACTGTTGATGACCATGTAAACCTAATGGCTGAAAAAAATCAATTCAGTGGAAGGCTAATGAGTCTTATTTTAAGAACAGTTAAAAATCCCTAAGGTTAGAACATTTTTGCATGCACTAAAGATCATTTCAGCGTATTTCTGACAAAGTCCTAGAAATATGACAATTACACGATTAAGTCATACATTGCCAGAATGCCACATTAACACCAGTGAGCCTACCGAAAATACTCAAAATTCAGCAGTAACTCTCTGAGATATGGTTATTTAAATAAGGAATGTTTGTTATGATCAGGTATATTTTCAACTCATTTTTAATAGATTTGGAAAATCTGTCTTTATAGATGTACCTATATGTTAATATTTCATTACTGCGCTGTATACCACCGCTATAAAGGGATCTTTTAGAAGAATTTCCTGTAGAATATGTACTGCAGGTGCAGATGATACTTTTTAATTTAAGAAGCCAATTCATATTTTTACCATCTATTATATCACACTAACACAAAAAGATTTACTAAAAGTTCATATGTTTAGTAAAAATACTGAGCATTTAAGTTTTCTTGTAATAAGATGGATAATATTTTATCAGTATGTCTTCAGAAAGCTGCAATAAAGAAAAGCAGCCTGAAGCCAGGGAATCACTAAATTTGGTGCAGATGTGAAGTATTAGAAGTCTAGACAAGAAACATTCCGCTTGGGAATGGTATGAAAGAACGCTTGAGGTTCCATCCTTTTTACCCTTTCCCCCTCAATTAAGAGAGGGGGAAGGAACAGGGTGGCAAAAGAAGCAATAGCAATCTTAGCCAAGAGAAGAAAGGAAAGACTCCAATCTTAAGTTAGAGAAAGAAATTTGCTGCAATTCTTCTGAGGAGAAAAAGCAGAGATGCTGAGGCACGCACAAAAGGTGAATTTTTATTAAGTATGGTATCACTGACAAGTTTTTAAACTTCATTCTATCATTGAAAAAATATATTGTTGTATAAAGACAGCCATTTGGAAAGTCTTGCTATTGATAAAGCTGATCGAGCAATCTGACCCACTATTTGGCATTCTGACCCTGAAAAGCACCCAATACATTGTTCCATATTATTCAAAGGATAAGAGTGTGCTTCTAATAATTTCCACAGGCTGTCTTAAAGTTTTGAAGAAAATGAGATTGGCCAGCAATAACTAGGAAAGCTCTCAGCATATAGCAAACTAGATTAAAATATACCAAAATCACAAGAATACTTAAAACGATTGTGAAAAAAACCCAAACAAACCAGATTTCAGCTTTCAACTGTATGTGATACGTTGTTCAAATAGTAATGAAGTTGCAAAAGACTTGCTGCACATCAAAGTCAGAAACAAACAAAATGTAGTTCATTAAGGTAAAACAAACAATTTGGTTGTGCAAAATTAACTACTAGGTCAAGCATTAATGAGTGCGCTTTGAGATACAGAAAACTACTTTTTGAGAAGAAACTGAAAATATCATATTGGTATTTCACAGAGGAGATTAAGAGTTCCTCACTTTGTGTAAAACTCCACAATATGAGACTCAACAAAGGAACTATCACTGAAAGTATGGGTAACAAATGGAATGTGAATATTTCATTTTATGACAAAATATAGATCAAATAATGTGTTGTTATTATAATTAGAAATTTTGAAATGGTTACAGAAAACCCTCATGCTTCAGGACTTTTGCGAGTTACTAACTGTTGATAAAATAATTCTGACATGCAGAGTACTGTATTGAGACAATGCATGTAATTGTTTTGAAAAAAAAAAAGAATTAAAAAAAATCAAACGATCAATATGGTCATCACTGTTTTCAACAATGTTCTATTTTGCTAACAGTTTACATAAAATTAGAAGTGGGCGAGTCTACTTAATCTAAACCTAGAAGCTTCTGATAAAGCACAGCCACTTGACATTCCTGATTAGAACATCTGTGTAATCAAACATGCAGATGTGGGAACAATTCTAGGAAACTTTTTGACAACTTTCTAGTTTTTATTACTTTTATTATCATTCCAACAATGAAGAAGGAACTTCCTGTTAGTGTTCACTCACTTTTAAAAAGTATGAGATAGCAGACGTGGTAAAAGGAAAACTTAGAGCAACTGTTTGCTTCTATCCTGGACAAAACCAGTGAAAGAGTAATTCTTAGCAATCTGAAGGAGTAAACAACTCCCTGCAACAGCCACATAGGCAACTGACAGCTTTCTTATCCTACTGACCACTTCCCACCCCACCCCAGCCCAATGCTCATTGAAAGATTCCTAATAGGCAATGGTCTTGTCCCATTTTCAACAGGCATAGTTTGAAAAACTTTCATGGACATTTTGGATAGCAGGATATTGTTTTAGTTTAGTCAGAAATAAGCTGCAATCAAAATCACTGATACAGTAGATAACCAAAACTCAGTCAGATTGATAGGCAAGCATATACATTACAAAAACATTAAGTCACATTCTTGATTGATATGAATTGTAGCTGTTCAACTGAAGGCAGTGAAGTTGGGTTAAAAATGATTTTTTCATCCACACATTTCTTCAGTTTTTAGCTATGTATCCTCTAAATTTTGAAATACCACAGTTCTTCCACTTCCCAGCTGTATTTTGTTAAATAATAGATAAGCTATAGAAGGTAATAATCCATACTAATGTTTCTATCTTTTTCTGATGTTGATAGTTCAAGTCACAGTACCATCATGCCAATCAGGTCCAATTCCCCGCTCAGTGCAGGTCCAACTTTGACATTTGATCACAGAATAGTAGAATTACTTAGGTTGGAAGATACCTCTAGAGTTGCTACAGGTCATTTACATTTCAGCAATACTTTAAGCTACTTCTTCCAATGTCATTTATTTTGCTTTTACAGTTGCCAAAATTTGCCTGTATAATTCTATTAATAGCTTGTGTAAGTTTCATATGATTCCAGGTGCTATTTCTCAGTTTGGATTAACCTAAATGATTAAAATAAACTAAATAATAAACCTGCCTGGACGTGGTCTGGTGCACCCTGCTCTAGGTGTACCTGCTGAAGCAGGGGGGTTGGATGATATGATCTCCAGAGGTCCCTTCCAAGCCCTACCATTCTGTGATTCTGAGAATTGTCCTCCAGAGTTCTGCAACTTAATCCATTTTTCCTTCACTAAGTAATCAAAAGATCAAGTGTTTTTGTAATAGTCATAAAGTACTGCAATATTGATAACATTCACTCTTTTATCATAATAACATACTCTAGAGGAAAATCATGGACTTGTAAAGAAATTGATTTTTATTTAGATGACCCATGCCAGTTGCACCACCTAGTCCTCATTTAGGACCATTTTTTTTAATATGTTCAACACTAATAGGTCAGTAATATAGTTTTAATTTCCAGGAGTTCCACTGATTACTTTTTAAATACTGAAATGAGCTCTCTGTGTTATAAAAAGCATTACTTTGTTTCCCTGCAGTATCCCAAATGTGCCTTAATTGCTTACTTTATAGCTCACAGGTCTTATTTAATTTTTTGTGATTTGACATAATCTTACTGTCTACTTTTCAAATTTAATCTTTGTCCTCCTAATTTAAAGACCATTTAGAGACTTTTGCTATTTGTATCTTTCATATCAACTTCTTTGAAGTGTGAAAAATGTTGGTTTGGCTCAAAACGACCTTTGGAATTTTGTAATATTGCCTTACCTTACTGCCTGCCATCAGCACATTGGCTCAGACCTGCATTTGGATGCACATTTTTGTTGGGTGTTCATTAGTTTGCATGGCAAAATGTCAACCTCGTTTCAAGTAACAATACTATCAGTTAATGTTAACTGAAAATCTGTTTAAGCACTTCATTAATTCTCCTATTATTTCAAAATTTGTCCTGTTGTGTAAATGAGAATTTCAACTTAGGTTCAGTTTGTGTTGCTAGAAATGCAACTGAATAAACTCAGAATGAAATAGCTTCATTGCTTTTCTGTTTTTATAATATAGACTTATTTAAGCTGATATCAACTTGCATAGACTAATCACAGCTCTACAACCTGAAAATCTTACTGCCAATTTGAAACCCCACCCCAGCTGAGTGAACAATTTAAATTTAATCACACAAGATGTGTCAGAGTGCTAGGAATGCTGTTACATTAGCATAGGATATGGGTGAGAGGGACTGTGCTGAATTCTCACAAGGCTCCTCATTGTCTTGCTGGCTACTGTTAGGTATTGCAAAGACACCAGGTTCATGGTTCATCAACTTCAATGATATTTTAATGCTTTTCTCTGTAAAGCAGACAAACTAAAGAATGGACACTATGCAAAGTTCTGGTGTGTTATGCTATTTATGAATGTCAACAAGTTCAAGAAGAAAGAAGTATGCTTTTATCTGTTCTGTGCTGCAGACTACATCTCCTACAACTATCTTTTGGGCATTTCCAAATATTATTAGTCACCTAGTAAGGACTTTATGCCATAGTTGAATTATAAAATCAAATTAAAATGAGATAAAAGAATCCTATTTTTCTTTTAAAGTACTCAGTGTAAAATATAACCTGTATATTTAAGTGGTTTTTCTCTAAGATTTTTTTGCTTTGTATATTTTTAATACAAAGTTTTTGAACTTGGTTTCTGATTACTTTCTCACTAGTGTTCCACTTACTAACTTTTTTAATCATCCTTTATCTAATCAAGCCTTTTAAGGCAGGCAGGTATTGAATAAATTTCGTGCACTTCAGTTTTAAAGAAACTGAAAATACAGTCCTTTTTTTCTTTTTTTCTTCCAGGTTTTATATGCCATATGGGTAGTGTTGTCCCATTTGTCATCCCAAGAGGCTGATTCTTGATAGCTTCAGGAGGGAACAAAGCAAAATGTTTTCAAACATGCCAACATGTCTTCCATTACTTTTCTCAACCCAGCACTCCCAAGGCTTTTTTCCTGCATCCTTTCCTCTCCTCTCTTGCACAACTCTTACAACTACCCTCACATAATCCCATGTGTCTTACCACTCTCTGTGCTGTTTGCCTGTTGAAAAGTGACGTCTGTGATCAGTCAGCCACTGCTGCTCACTTGCTGGTAGGTCTGAACATTGGCTTCAGCGGCATACACACACCCAGGCTATCTATTCTGAGGACTTTTGAGAGACCTTAAGACAACATTTCTTTCAGTCAATTTTGGCCAAAATTCATCCAATACTCAGAACTTGTACTAAGTTAGGATAAACAAAGGAGCAGATAGGAAGGTACAGCATGATGACAAAACTTTTGCTCTCACAAGAAACTTGGCTAAAATAATTTTCTGCCAAAGATACTATTTTATCAGCTCCCCTCAAAAAAAAAAACCAACTTTGATGGTAGTCTTACTTCTGCTCCAGCAAAAACCCTAACTTCCAGAGCTCCTGAACTACCAACATGTCTCTGTAACCCAAGTTCCACTGACTTCAAATAGTATATATTTTCCCATGTCATTCTGGATCTTTGAAAATCCTACCCATAATCATAACCACAACGTAAAGATAAACAGAGCTCTTACTGTCCTAATAAGTAATAAGATTTCAATTAAAATTCTCCCTGTTGGACCTAAATGAAAGCATGAACTGAGTGTATCAATTTCTGCATTTGAAATAGCTATGTCTCCCAACAAAACTAAAGCAGTAGCATCTACTGATGCCTTTAGGGCCTCCATTCCCTTTCTAGGAAGCTCAGGTGAGCTGCATTATAAAGACCTATATTTCTGTTTCACTGTATTGAAAACTTCTAATCATTTATTATAAGTTTTTTTATGGCCATTGCATTGTCACGTCACTTTGAGAGAACATTAAAAAGTACAGATTTTTCTCTTCCTCAATTGTTTAGATACCCAGCATGCCAGCTGGAAAGTTTACAGACGAAATGTACGATTGCACAAATTGACTTCATATAACAGTCAGTGAAGGCATTTTCAGCAGTCTGCCAAACTAAGTAGAAATCAAGAAGCTTACTAGTAATTTATTTTTCCTTTTATCTTTATATATTCAAACTGCTTCTGAACAATGCCCCATTTCATCTAAACAGCCTATATGAAAGGGGTACCTGTCTAAGAAGAGCTCCAGCTCCCTGGCTACCAGAAAATATAAAAAAATGTATTTCCAAAGACAAATACACTTTTATAAATGCAAAGGGTTTTTGCCATGTTATCCAGGTTTAGTCATTCATGCAAACAGTAGTCAGAGTTGATGATTTAAAAGTAAGATCTTACATAAAGATAGCTGAAATAACTTAGGAAAGCATATAGAAAAGATCTTTGCAGCAATATAAAAGAAAACTAATTTTCGATTTGAATTGAAACAACTTCACTGAAGCTTATTCTCTATTTCAGTCTAATGTTAATTACCGTATACCTGAAAATACTTCCAAATACGTGATTTGAATATTAGGTTGTCTTTTCTGGAATAGAAGATAAACAACTTTTATAATAATCCTTTAACAGCTGCAGGGACTTATCTGCAGGGACTGATCTCTGGCATGCATATGCTAATTGGCCATACATATCAGCCTGTAATAAGCATGTATAAGCATGCAAAACCCAAGACAACCCCAAGACAATATTTTAGGAGACCTAAAAGTTTTCAACAGATCTTGAGAACGGAGCTTAATATTCAGAGTTGGCCTTCCAGGCACCTAGTGGAGAAGGGTTCCCTGTTTAGACAAGACATTTACTGTCTGTTTGAGCTAGTGGTTTATAACTTGAGCTCCCAATCTTGTCTTGTCCTAATTTGAACACTTGGAAGACTCTTCTTTCAATGAATTAGTAAAAATACCTTCATATGCAAGTCCAGATGGAACACAACCCTCAAGGTGAATGTAGACAAAAAGACATTTTAGTTAGCCATAAATAAAAGAGCAGAGAATAAAACTGCTATGCTGTTGGAAATTCATAGCAGCAAGGCACACTTCACCTTAACAGTGTATCTGAAAGAAATGGAGAGAAACAGGGATGCGTACTAGTTCATATGGTCTACTAACATAAAAGTGGGAAAAAAAAAGAGTGTAACCCTGCAATAATGGAAAAGGAAATTTTTCTGGTCTTCAATCATAGCATGTATGCCCATTTTCAAGTGGTCTGTCATCTGAAGACAGAATTTTGTATTTTCTAAAGAAAATAAGGGGAAAATGTAATGGAAGAATCAATACAAAACAATATAACTTGCATATAAATACAGAAGTTTTCTCCATAACTACTACAGTAATAAAGTATTATTAATTTGCACACTAACAGAAACTTAAAACCACTACTGTTTCTTACAGGAGTTAAGGGCACTTGCAAACAAAATACCCATGTTTTTGAGATTTGTCCCAGGATTTATGTAATAGCAGATAAAGGAAAATAGGTTCAAATGATTTCTCTACAAAATGTACTTGTAGGTGGCATTCACGGACATGTAATGCCAAAAATATGAGATTATAGTAATGGTTATTTTTCTTGGAATATTAAATATTTATTGTTTCATATGAAATGTTAACAAAATAATGTGTATCTTCCAACCTAGGCAGAAGACCAATGTAATAAAATGCAGGTTTTCAAATTTCTTATCTGTTCACAACACTAGCAAGAAATCAGTGGGCTGAGGGCCTAAAGATTGAGAAACAGAAATATAAAATGCAAGAAATTATTTTGCCTTAAAAGTCTTGGTATAGCTTTCAATTATTTGACACGATGGAAAAATTGTATTCAGTACCATTTGCCTACTTAGATGATTCTTCATGTCTAATGAAATATATAACAATAAAAGCATATTTTCATTATGACATTCTGAATCTATTAAAGAAATAGATCTTGAGTAATTAGCTGACATTTTTAGGTTGTCTCTTATTCATTACTCAAATGCAAAATGACAAGAACCCTTTAGGATTTGGCGAAGTTACACGGAAATGAATGAAACGTCCAGCCTTGAACTGTGGTCTCTCTATATAGAACTAATAGTATCTGCATTAATAGAAAGATGACCCCATATTAAATGATACATTCCCAAGTATCAGAGTGATAACCCATAGTACTGGAGGTGCTCTGGGATAACTTTCACCTGGAAATGGTGGTAACCATTTTCAAGACATAGGAAGGGTTTGGATTAAATGTTTTCACAATTTGAGTGTGACCTAACAGCTGCCAGTTCGGATTACACTTTTTTAAAGATTACTTAAAAGTAAGTAATATTACTCAACCATAACATTGCTGACATTGTAATGACTGGTGTAATACACTGGAAGTAATTTGAAACTTGAATGCAGGCAATAATTTCCCCAAAATCCGAGAATGCTTCAGTTTGGATTGAAATTTATGGAGCCAAAGAACTCTGATTAAGATTTGAATCTTTGTAAAGACTGTTTGAGACCCAACATATTTCTGAGGTAATTTTACTCTCAATTTGCCTAATGCTGTCTCTTGATATTCAAAAAACAATTTTTTTTTTCATTTGAACACAAAACACACTTGTATTCTTCTCTAGTGTACATACTACAGTATAACTTTTCAAGTACAGAATGGCTGTCTTAAATCCAACAAATTCTAATACTAGGCCAATGTGTAGCTTTTCGCTTATGGAACAATTCCTAGAAGTGTGACAGTTAAGCAAAAAACTTTTATAGTTTGTAATGGAAACTTGGCATTTGTTTACCATTCATCCAGGATTTAATGCTTATGAGAAAAGTTTGCAGTTAATCACTAACCTACTAGTACTAGTTTTGCTAGTATATTGGGGCAACATCAATCTTCTGGGAAAATAGAAAAGCCATGCTTCAGAAGGTAATATTTCATATGAAGAGCATAAGATATGTGATCAAATATGTGATCAGTTATTGGTACCACTGCAGAGAACAGAGCCAAGAGTCCTTTTTTCCCCCCCTTCACACACTCCTTACATTTCCAGATCTACAAAATAACAGCAGTGCTTCAACTTCCCCTAATCGAGAAATGTAGGTAAATAAGTCCCTACTATTTTGAAAATAACTATTTCACATTTATTCATGAATAAAAATACCTTGTTCTAGGTTACCTTCATTCCCCTCAACATACTTAAATAATTCTCATTGAACACTGCATTTGCTAGTCTGCTTATGGTCCTGCCCATGCATGGAACTATTATTAAACAGTCAATCGCATTTTATACAGACATCAAATCTTAATTGAAATTACCAATGACATAAGGATAATTCATTGTATAAAATCTCCACATTTTTGCTCCTTGAGTATTGTTGGATAGATAGCACAATTATATATATCAAGTGTTAATGTAATACATACATCCTTCTGCCACTGGAAAATTTACTTAACAATGGCTGTATTTAAAAGCAATGTACTCCCTATTTATCTCCCATCCTGCTAAAAAAGTCTACTGATATGGAAAACAACATCTAAGAACACCATTCCTTTATCAAGAATAGATTTAATGTAATACAATTAAATGAGAAACAATAGTACACTTAGCCTATATAAATGGCTTAATCAGAATCAACATTCAATATTGGGGGCTTGATTGACTATAGTGTGAAAGAGCACACAAATGTGTTTTATGAGAAATTTATTAAAATACAAATGGATTTAGTTTAGTACGGCAGATTTGGGATTGCACAAGTGAACTTTCCACCAAAGTTGTAAGACTATGTTAAAAGTACAAAAAACAAACAAAAAACCCCCAACAAAAACCAAAACCCACTGAAAGACCAAAGGCAAACATTTTTCTGTGTAAAAACAAAAGAAATAGAGCTAGTTACAAGAAATGACTGCATCTCCTGTAATTCTGATTTCAGATTGTTCTATCTTTCAGGAATAAGCAGAATGATAGTGTACAGCTACTTGATTTTAATAGTGATCACACTTAACATTCTTTGTGAAAAAGTTATAGCAATTTATATATTTTCTCCTTTATTTTTCTGAAGGAAAATGGTATTCTTGTGAAAACAGCTGCGCAGAAAACTGAAGTATGTAGTTTTCTACTTACACACAAAAAATGCAAAATATTGGCAAACACACCACATCATCACCAGGGCTTTACTCTGATCTTGGGAAAGAGGAGACAATAGAATTCAATTTGCTTTGTTCATGCAAACCTTTCTGCTTCTGGAAAGGCTACCAAGATAGGGGTCAACAGCAAACAGTGGCTCAACAAATCCATATACTTATTTCAGAGGTGCAACCAAACATGCAGTGAGACTGGTTTTGAACCATAGATATGAACTTGTGATCTGAAAGTGAAAAACTTTATTCTCACTGTACATGAATTGAGCCACCCAGTTCCTTTAGTATTACCATTTAAATAAGCACTCTGTAATACTGAAGGTGAAACATTGAAAAGCAAATGTTAATCACGCACTAAGTTGAAGGACAAGCTTTCAGGCAAACATGTTACTATGGTGTAATGGCCACGGGCTGTGCTTCCACACTTCCTAAATAGCAATATGTAGCCAGGTCTCACCACTGAGTATATAGTTCAGGGCTGTTCTTCCCCATTGCCTGGTCTTTATCAACACACTTTTATCTGCTATTTTATTTCGCAGTCACTTACTACTGCAAGAGCCTTCTGTAACTCTTCAAAAAGAATTTTCACTTTCACTAACCAAAATACCCTATCATCATTAGAAATATTGCCATCTCATATTCTATCTCTTTGCCAGATGAGACAGGAATACGTTGAAGAGTAAAGTCTGCATTAGTCTCTGCTGGTGACCTACTCCTCTAAGGAATATTAATCATTAATTTCTACCCTTTCCCTCTGAAGTTTCTTTTAACCCTATTTTTTATATGTGAGGAGCTTCTGTTCTATGTCATGGTAGTTTACATCTGGAGAAGCCTTCCGAAGTGCTCTCTTGAAGTGCAAGATATTAAAATGAACTCAGTCTTCCATACCTACATATTTTTTGCCTTTTTCAAATGAATCCACTAAATTTTAAGACATTATTTCATTCTACAAAACGCCCATTTACTCTTCTCCACTATTACATAGTTTTCTGTGTATTCCCTAAATTGATTCTTCATTATTATTTCTTTCCATTTGCCCAATACAGAGTCTGTGATTTGCTGGAACCCTTTTTGAAAACTTCAGCCACCTTCCGTTGTTCTGTAGAACAGCAATTATAAACAAAAGCAATTATAAAAAAATAGCAATTATAAACAAAATGTTTTGTTGTAAAATGCTTTTAATGGCACTTGTTTGAGAAAGAGCATCTAAAGTGTCCCTTATGAAGAAAGATTCCAGCATGGGAGCCTCCCTAAGCTCTTCTATAATGAATGTGGATATGAATAATTTCTATAGTTCGTACTACAGTCTTGTCTTCTCTCAGGGCTCCTTTCATTCCTTGATCATGTATTGGCCCTCCAGATTTTCTAGCAGGCTTCCTTATTCCGATGTGTTTGAAAAAGGATTTATTGCCTTTAGCAAGCTTCTCCTCAAAATCTTTTTTGGCCTTCCCTACCACATTTTCATATGTAATTTGCTAGAAATTATATTCTTTCCTATTTGTAGAAAATGTGTTACTTTTTTTTTTTTTTTTTTAAAGTGCCTTTTAACAACATCAAGCAACTTCACTATATTTGCCTTTAAAAAAAAAGAAAGGTTTTTTTGACAGGTAGTATGAGTTTGGTCCATGTTTTATATAATCTCCATGCTGCTTATAAGCATTTAAGCCCTTTTTATAAGCAGTCTGACTTATTTTTTATTTGGTTCTCCTTCTTAAATTAAACATTGAAGTGGATTGTTTGGATTCTTTTTATTTACTGTTATTTATTCGTTATTGTAAGCAGACATGGCTATACCTCTGCTGCATGACATAATCTGTTCTTCTCACATAAATTACTGTGAGTAGTGAAACATCCCGTAAGTTTCTGATATGCTGTTCTGGCTATAGACACATTTCAAATCAGAAATTTCAGCCTCCCATTCTATTTGTGGATTCCTGTGTCTTCTGGCATCTTCTTATCACCCTAGGAGAAAATGCTCCTCCACAATACCAGAATTGCAAGCTGAAGGCAGGACAGCTCTATGGTATCACTGAAAGTCTCAGTTATGTTTCTCTCCCCTTTTTTTCTCAGTTTCATCCCTCTGTCTGGAAAAGAGTACTTTGTTTCAGAGGTCTGTGAGATGCACACACAGCATATAACCTTACAAATGAATGTAGTGTCCTAAACTGAGAAATCCCTACACACACGCAAGCTAAATTTGATTTACCTAAATTCTGCTTTCGAAGATTTCTAAGCTGCAAAGATCACTTTTTAATTTTATCTTAGATAAGTGGATGGCCACTTCAGATTTTTTTTTTTACTATGTTCATATCTAAAAAACTAACATGGACAAGATTTCATTGCTACAACAAAATCTTCCCCGCAGTGGTAAGAAATTCACATCCCAGAATCATCTTGCTATATGTTTTTCAGTTTTTAGAGTCTAGTTCATTTTTGAAATGGCATGATGTTTTTAACAGATGGAAATGTATATAAAGCTGACACGGCAAATAATATAACAACATAGAAAGGACAAGTTGAGTTACACCAAGTTACTTATTATTAATTAGAATCATAGATCATAGAATCATTAAGGTTGGAAAAGACCTCTAAGGATCATCAAGTCCAACCGTCAACCCAACACTACCATGCCTCCTAAACCATGCCCTGAAGTGCCATGTCTACGCGATTTTGGAACTCCTCCAGGGATGGTGACCCCACCACCTCTCTGTATGTTGATACTCACAGCATTTAAGCTAATGTTGTGACATGATCCAGGCATTTTCTGCCCGTTACACTTCTACTCCTTTTGCCTGTAGTCCCTCCAAACCAGAAGTCCTTCTGAAGATTTCTTTTTATTCTCAGGTCTCTGAACAGAACAATGTTGCTGTTCTTCAAAACCTGCTTCTGTATTTTACTACTTGATCCTACTTCCCACCAGTATAGAAATTACTTTTGAAATTATCTTCATTTCTCTGCTACATCTGCAATAAATGCCAGGCTACTAAACAGCAAGATGAGATTATAACTACGAATAACATTGCTGTATGCTATATTTCAAAATGACACCAAGAGTTAAATGCCTTCATGCAGATTTCACTAGGTATAAAATTACTCACTATACTAATATCTTCTGCTGTGTCTATCTTATTGGTCCTAATTCTGATAGCAAGACTTTACAGTCTATAATACTATCTCCCCGGTAAATACCTGTTGCAACAGGGCTTTTAGGAGCTTCTGTAACAGAAATAATAATTACAGGCACCATTTTCCAATTTTCAGACAATGACCTATATTATATAAATGCAGCTAAGACAGTAACTAAAATATTCTCAAGATGAACTCTAAATACTTTTTTCTGGTTTTGGACAGCCACATTTTCATAACAAGCAAAAAGCGCTGTAGCAAGAATTTAAAAATAATTCAAAATAAATAATGTACTCTTGGGCTACAGTTTAACTTATTTTAGGGCTAAAGGAAGGCTGGATTCTTCTGCTGCAAAGGGCAGATGATCTGTATACATAACACCTTTTTAAATAAGGACAAAGGGAAAAAAAACAGGAATATATTTAACAGTTTTCTTTCTGTTACACATGGATGTTGGAACTGAGTTCAGTGATGTTACCAGATATATTCTAAATACAACATTCTTTATAGTATTCTGAAGATCTTTTTTTTTACATATATGAGAAGAACTTACCTTTCCAGAAACTGTTTTCTATGTGAATAAAAATTAATGAGAAACTGTTCATAGCAGGAAAAAACTACAGTCTTCTCTACAAAACAGGATCACAAATGGTCTTTTAAATTACTTTTAAAGCTACAGGAAACCATGCTGTTCAGTTTCTCTGAGATCCAGAAAGCATCAACTTATGTTTTATAAAGAATATCAATTTCATAACAAGCAACACTAAATACTGACTTGCAATGATAAAAAATGTTGTATACCTAATTCTTAACTTAAGAAGTGGTGAAACTTGAAGACATACCGTACTTTTATCTGGACTGCTGGTAATAACATTAGCATACACATGTCAATTAAAAAAAAAAAAAGGCAATTTCTTTTATTTATATTTCATGACATATAATTCCTACCAGGAAAGAATGTAATTGCTTTTCAAATATACTGAAATCTTTGCCTCATTATGCCTTGTATGATTTTGAATTCACCTCTATCAATTTCATGTTTATTTCTGAATATTATATACTCAGAATATTTTTGACTCAAAGACTTCTAATCAGAAGAGGATTTCAAAATGTTCCAAAGCACTTTAAAGTTAAAGTCAATTTTTAACCATTAGGAAATATCTTTTCCCAGAATGTAAAACCACCTCTACCTCTTGATAGGAGATTTGCAATGACCTCAAAGACATTATGTACAGTAAAGTAGGCTCAATAACACAAAACAATCTCTCTCCCCCTCCATCCCATCTCTCTGTATATGTAGTATTTTCCTTCACTGTATGATCAGCTGCTTAAATGAATTTGACTTCCATTTGTCTCTAAGACTTTGCTTCTTTTATTCCACTAACAGCTCCATTCATAAATTT
The DNA here is from genome assembly GCA_031468815.1 of Morus bassanus. Classification (NCBI taxonomy): domain Eukaryota; kingdom Metazoa; phylum Chordata; class Aves; order Suliformes; family Sulidae; genus Morus; species Morus bassanus. The sequence goes on along the minus strand of CM062572.1, from coordinate 45,682,857 downwards.
AAGCACTGATCTGATATTTGAAAGTGAAAAAGGATTCCATGTGCTCAAAGACAACATCTAAATCTTTAGTTAAGCCTTGTGGTTCTTTTCATGGATTGACTGCCCTTGCCCAAAAAAGTAAAATACACATTTTAAAAACTGTGTCAACTTATTTTTCCTTTTGTTTTTCTGCTGTTCCAATCTCTTGAGCAACAGCAGGTAAAGGACTGTTTAAAATAAATGACTCTACTTGTGCTTATCCAAGGCACAGCTACTGAGCTGCTGATGGCTCTATTCAGACTTACTCATCCTAGCATGTTTACTGTATACCAGGCCGCAGCTTCAACTGGGTCACTGAAATCACAATTACCTTCTATGCCACACATGCAAAATATTAAAAGATTGAAAGGGAGATAATCCACGGCTTCCAGGGACACATAGAATCTTGATGAAATGAAGACTTACTGATGGAGAATTTACCATATCCCCTGAATAAATTACTACAGTAGTCAGCCAATCTTTCTGCAAAAAAACAGACCTTATTTCCAACCTGAATGGTCCAGTCACATGCCTTTGTCTAAAAGTAGAAATTTTTGCCGTATAGAAATGCCAATAAAATGTGGCAGGACCTGCTTTTTAAACTTGCTTCATTTTTAGATTGAATTTTGTTCTTTAATCTCTCACTGTAAAGCAGATTTTTCTGGCCTTGAATCTGTGTACTTCTTTCTGAAAATCCTTTCATATTTATCAATATCCATTCTGAAGGCCAGATAACAAAACTAGGCAGTGTGCTGCAGCCTGGCCATTGCTCTGCAAGGTGAAAATAACTTCTTCTGCTATTCAATAACCCTCCACTTAGACATAAGGATCACACTTTGCTCTCCACTGCATTGCTCTGAAAACTCAGACCTACTTCATTAGAATTCTAAGGCCCTTTTAAGAGTTACCACTTTCTAAACATTTTTTCATGTTTACATACAGAAATGTCTTCATATAGAGCATCTTACAAAGCACCTTCAGTAGCTTGATTTGAAGATTAATGCAACTGAAACAAAGGGAAAATACAGGACATATTGCTGTTCTGCTCTCTCAAACCACCATTCCCCAGTATGCTTCACAATGTAAATTTGCTTGAATGAAAATGTAAATCATGAAAGTCAGTGTATAAAAAAAGATACTAAGAATTAGAAATAGAAATGAATCAATTTTTTATGCAAGATTTTATAAAAAAGAGAGGTACGGGAGCAAAACATAATTCATAAAATTGTATCCAAGTTGAAGCATTTTCTAGGCTAATACTAAATATTCATCTCATTTATGTAAAAAACCCCTACTGTCTAGGAAGATCTAGTTCATGGAATGGAACTTTTTTATTATTGCAATTAATTCTGCAGAACTTTCTGTGGTTTGAGTTTGCAGTTTTCATTTAGTCTTTTTGATTACTGTTGCCTGATTGGCTTTAATAAATTAAAAATTAATTTTGTGCACCCACAGTATCTTCTTTCTTGAATTATACATATAAACATATTAGTTAATTCATATTTTAAGATTATAGTTCAATGTATATTTAAAAGCTGGCCCTACGACCAAATGAAGAGCTCTGCCATTTTTTCTCCTCTGGGTACCCCTGCCTTAAAAGTATTCATTCATCAAGCCATGGCTACAGGCAGCAAAGTCAATATTCAAATGTAACTGCACAAAACTTTGTTTCAGGTTTCATTTTTCAAGTTATCTTTCATCTTACTGGTTTGCAGGCCTTACAGGAAGGAGCACACGCTGTTACCTAAAACATGTAGATGGCTTCTTTACCTCAACATCCCTTCATTCCCCACCATGTAATGCAGATATAACTTCTAACATTATATTAATCTGTCCTTTCTCCATCTTTCTTTTCCCATTTAGTGTATTACTGGGGAATGCCACCAAAACATCATAAATCAGCAAGTAAAAACTGATAAAAAGAGGCCTACCCTGTTTTACCATGTTGTAATGATAACAGAACATTTAATTGCATTCACTTCTATGAATAATTTTTATATATAATCAAAAAACAACTTTTATTAAAAACCCACATACACAGCATAGTAATGTTGTGGTTTAGCCCCAGTCAGCAACTAAGCACCACACAGCCGCTCGCTCACTCCCCCACCCTTGTGGGATGGGGGAGAGAATCGGAAGGGCCAAAGTAAGAAAACTCGTGGGTTGAGATAAGAACAGTTTAATAATTAGAATAAAACAGCAATAATAATAATATAATGAAAAGAAAAATAATGAGTGAGAGAGAGATGAAACCTTGGAAGAAGAGAAAAAAAAACCAAAACAAAACAACAAGTGCTGCAACCGCTCACCACCCGCCGACCGACGCTGCCGGTCCCCGAGCCGCGATCGCTGCTTCCCCCGGCCAACTCCCCCCAATTAATATACTGGGCATGACGTCACATGATATGGAATACCCTTTGGTCAATTCGAATCAGCTCTCCTGGTTGTATCCCCTCCCCTCCCGGCTTCTTGTGCACCTGGCAGAGCATGGGAAGCTAGAAAGTCCTTGACTAGTGTAAACACTACCCAGCAACAACTAAAACACCAGGGTGTTATCAACATTATTTTCATACTAAGTCTAAAACACAGCAGTATACCAGCTACAGTGAAGAAAATTAACTATCCCAGCTAAAATCATGACAAGTAAGTATGCTATGTAGGAGAAATATTTTTTATGAGAAACGGAAATTTATAAATTTCAATGTATTTTTATACATTTATTTGAAAATCTAGAAAACCCCATGCTAATTTCAGAAGTTGTAGGGAAAAAAAAATTAAAGGTGTGGTTTTGCAGATGAACTGTTTTTAATTACTATTCAGAATTTGACTCATTTGTCTGTGTAAAGGTACACGGAATATTAAAAAAAAAAAAGAGAGAGAGAGAAATCAAAATCTATATACCTTTAGAAAGACATAAAAACCATACAGAAATCTTCAGCAATATAGAATATCTTTCAAATTTACTGGCACTTAGGTATCCAGTGAAGATTCCTACTGAAGCCACACTGAAGCCAGTGAAAGAGATCAATTGTCAGTATCGTTCTTCCTCAGTGATCATGCCATTGCAGAAGATTAGAATTTAACACAGTTTATAGTGCATGCGGCTATCCAGTAGGCTAACCTTAAAAAGATTGTCTTTCATAGCTGAATGTCTTCTATCTCTAGAACATCAAAATTCAAATCAGTGGCATTAATTTAAAAAAAGAATTGATCACATCAGGATATTGCATGCATTCAGCCTTCAAATTATTCATCCTGATCTAGAAACTAATTTAAAAAAAAAAAAAAACAAAAAACAAACAAAAAAAAAAAAAAAAAAAAAAAAACAAACTGTAGGGAGCCAAAAGGAAACATTATTTGTACTTTCATCAGCAAGAGCCCATATTGCAGGAAATCATTATCTATTTTAACAGATTTTCATGGAAATATATAGCCTTTTAAGTGATGTGTGTGTAAGTGCTCCAGAACACTGTTTTACAGCTTATTATGCTAAATGCAAGGCTCACAGAACTGCCTGCAACTAAATTCTGGGGTCACATAAAGCAGTCTGCCCAGAACCAGGCCCTGATGGCAGTTTCAGTTGCTAACTTTGCCAAACAACTTCAGCTGAAGTTTTCAATGTCAGTTTTCCATTTCTACTTGTTATTAGAAAACATTCAACCATTTCCGAGAATCAATTGTTGGAAGAAGTTCTTGTTCACAAAAACTGCTAGAATTTTCAAAGGAAAGTTTTGTAGCATCTTGAAACTTTGAAGAACAGACATTATTTCAACGTGTAAATGTTGTTTCAATGCATAAACACACAAGAATATTTACACTCCAATCTATAAATTGTATTTTGTAAAACTGAAAAAGTTAATTTGAGATCTCTTAGACTTTAATAGTTAAATTCTTTAAGATTCCATATGCACTGGCTATGCAGTGTCCTTTTGACTGAAGATTTTTATACGTTCTGACTATCAACCACATGGAGAAAGATGTTAAGATTCACCTGCATGTATTAGAATTCATATGTGTAACTGAAACAAGAGGAACTGACCCTTTGCAGGAATTTCTCTTTGACGGAGCTTACCCCTTACTTGCCTGTTGTTATTGTACTTTCATTCTCTTCTCAAGCAGCTGGTTCTGGACAGTGCCAGTTCATTAGGATAAAAGACCAGGTTATTATTAGTAATAATCAACACTTCCCACAGTTGAACTCATTTACTGAGTTTGTCCAGATCACACAGAAGTGTCAAGAGGACATTTACTCCAAACTGCTCAAAGCAGGCTCAGCCATGAGATCAGAACAGGCTGCTCAGGGCTTCAGCCAGACAGGTCTTGAAACCCTCCAAAGATGGAGACTGCACACCCTCTCTAGGGAGCTTGTTTGGCTATATTCATGATGAAAAGGTTTTAGTTTTAATCAGCATTGTTCTTGGTGTGGTTATCTAAAATAAGGACTTGGAAATGTTCTTTACCATCCACAGAAGACAAAAGACTAGCTTACTGAACTAGAGACGTGTTTGCTTTGGAAAGGCAAGTACCATTTCTTCATTTTATCCTAAACGACAGTTCCCTATAACATTTTACCCTGCCATGCCTTCCTCTGAATTCAGCAAGGTTATCGTGCCTGAACCTTCTAAGAAGCTACAAACAGCTAACTGGAGGAATATTTTGAAGTAGAAAAATATTATTAAAACCTTTTCCACAGAGGCAACAGTGGAAACTATGAGATCTCGTTGACACTTACACACATACAATGTGTTGGATCAAGGAAATTTCTGCAGAGTTTAATTCTTGTTATGACTGGACTCAAACAGGCCCTGGGCTGAATTGTCCACTGCATAGGCAATTCTCCTTTCTCTACATATCCTCCACAGCATACTTCCTCACTAAACTGCTAATCAGCCAGATAACAAAGATCTTCAAGTACTATTGGATCCAACATGAATAAGATATGATATTGATTCTCTGGGGGAAAAAAAAGAGCAAAAATGAAACAAACAAAACAATACACCGCTCAAAAAAAAAAAAAACCAACAAAAAAAAAACAACAAAAAACAAGAAACATACATACAACACAACACCCAAGAATTTTCAGTAGGAAGTAAAATAACTATAAAGCAATAATTCCAAGTAGTACAATTGTTGAAGATACAGACACTTCCACTATATAAAACTAGAAATCCTTGAGAGGCATCAGTTCTACCTGTAACTGGCTTGAGGACTTAAATAATTTAAGAAACTATGAGAGGCACAATCACTATGGAATGACAACTGAAACCTGAGACACTTGTCAGAACAAACCATTTTTCCCTGTCTGGAAGTAGCTATGGGACTGTGTCATGGTTTTAGCTGGGATAAAGTTAAATTTTCTTCACTGTAGCTGGTACAGTGCTACGTATTGGACTTAACATGAAAATAATGTTGACAGTGCACTGATGTTTTTAGTTGTTGCTAGGTAGTGCTTACACTAGTCAAGGACTTTCTAGCTTCCCATGCTCTGCCGGGTGCACAAGAAGCCGGGAGGGGAGGGGGCACATCCAAGAGAGCTGATTCAAATTGGCCAAAGGGATATTCCATATCAGTGATGTCATGCTCAGTATATTAACTGGGGGGAATTGGCCAGGGGGGCAGCGATCACGGCTCGGGGACTGGCAGTGTCAGTCAGCAGGTGGTGAGCACTTGCAGCACTTGTGGTTTTTTTCCTTTTCCCTTTTTCTCCTGGGTTTCATTCCTCTCTCTCATTATTTTCTTTTTTTATTATATTATCATTATTATCATAATCATTATTGTTATTATTATCATTATTACTATCACTATTTTATTTTAATTATTAAACTGTTCTTATCTCAACCCATGAGTTTTCTTGCTTTTGCTCTTCCGATTCTCCCCCTTCCCACTGGGGTGGGGGGAGTGAGCGAGCGGCTGTGTCGTGCTTAGTTGCTGACTGGGGCTAAACCACGACAGACTGGCCACACGTTCCACCATTTCAAAGATGGAAAGAGCGATGAAGTGAAGGAATGAACATCTACATCCTTCTTCTCCTCAGCATTGACGTTAATTTTCAAGACCTGTGACTTGTTTCAGAGTTCTCCTGAAACACAGTGTAACCCTGTACCTGTCAGAAATGAAGGAACGGAATACTTTTTATGATTCTAGGGTACAGGTTACAGTCTCTGATGACATGGAGATTTGGCCATTCTTCCCTGCATTTAACTACACACCATCCAAAATCCATGTATCAGAGGTAGCCAACCTAACAGGAAGAATGAAGGCAGTTGGTGGGAAACCAGTTTGTCAACCTAGACTTGAACAGCCCTGCTTGCTAATCCAGATAAACTGTATATTGCCTCTATGGCACTGGCATAAGTACTGGTCTGCAAAAGTCATACTGTAGCTCTTGCAGTTCTAATGAGAAAACTCTGTGTTAAAATAACATCTCATCAGTGCACTGCATCTTACTCATCAGTGTAGTCTACATAATTGTCTACTGAAAATCCCCACAAATTTTTAAATGTCCCAATGAAATCCAAGTCATTGCTGTTGCTGCCAAATACATCCTTCAGGACATACTGGAAAGAAATTCTGGAGTCTGTTCTTGAGTCTGTAGGCACAACTAACATAAATAATAAAAAGTATCAGTCCTTCTTATCTGTCCTTAAGCAGAGAGTTACCAAGCCAAAATTCCTTTCTGGGATAAGATTAATGTGCCACATGCTAACAATCAAAATTTACATCAGTGCTGATAAAAAAACCAGCTATAGCCTGAGAAGTGGCACACTATCTCCCTTACTGTTTCCCACTCTAAATTGTTTTTGTTCATAGCTTAGCTCCTTCTCTACCCATTGTTAGCTTATCTACTCATCCAATAATTACATGGACTATAATTGTCAATAATACAAACTATTATTAAAATTAACATTCCACCTCTCTCTAAACCAATTGTTTAATTATGATTTTTCCAGCAATCCCCTTTTATCAATGAAGACATCTCACTAAATTCACCTAGTCTTGGGTAAGAACAGTTAGTTGTATTCTTTTTGATCAACTGTGTCTTCCCTGCATTTATTGTAACATTTAGAAACCCCCACTGTAATACCAGTTACAGACTTAGAAAAACAAGTATACCTAACAAAAGAGGAAGAGTCAATGAAACCTATATTTTAAAAAGCTGACAATTATTCACATAGAAATTATCTGTGCAGAAATTTAATTTAAAAAAAATTCTTCCCGGTATTTATCATAGATTGAGAGCAAAAAGTTAGCATATTGCCAGCCACCTCCAGTTGTGCTGCATACCTCCTCAATTTTGACAAATACCTGAAAAATGTTTTAAATATATAGAAAAAAACTATAAAACCATGCAGATGTTAATAACCCAAGCTGCTGACTGCAAGAGTTCCATTAAAATGAATGCTGTTTATTTTGAGACAAAGCTATCTGATCCTCCAAACATGAATGCCCATCTATTTATTCTAGCAAAATTGTTCAGCCTAGTATAAGAATGGATCAACTTACCGATCTACAAATAAAAAGGTATGTAACATTGCCACTGTTTTTACAACCTGAATTTCGAGTCAGTTCAGTTTACACTAAAAATTATTTCAATTATTTCATGATTTGGTTGGGGTGTGAATGACTAATGGATACCATTTTCTTTGTATTTCTTTTGCTTTGTATTTGAAACATGCTTTATTGTTTTAAAGTTTACCAACAACAGCCTCTATTTAATACTCGCTTCCCATAAAAATTGGATTCATATCTCGCACATAACACAGTGGCAGCCTGCTGAAGGATTATAATTTAAAACTGAAATACAAAAATTTTGTCTCAAAAAATCTTTGTCAAAGCAGAGGTATCTTAATAAGTATTTTTTCAATACAATAAAAATAATATTTAAAAGATGCTTATGTATTAAATTGCAGTCATAGTTATTATGCTCCATATAACACTAAAGAAAGAGGTATCAAAATAGTTCTACGTGACTGAAGCTGCAAAAAACAAGGAGAAATTATTTGAGTTATTAAGTCTTACCTGACCAGTGTCCAGTGGTGGTACCTGATCTGTCAGTACACGTCTCGCTTACAGGTCTAAATACAGTCTCCCAGCCACCGGTAGCATAGCGCCAATTCTGAGACTCTAAAATGAGTGTTCGCTGAGTGCCATAAGCAATCATGAAGCAGTAGACTACATGATGAAGTTGACAACCATAGCCACAGCCTTTGTTGATATTACACACGAGTTTCTTAGCTTTGCTGCAGTCCTTCGGGTTCTGTAAGTATGGATGAAAAAGTGAAGCTGAAGAGAAAATATACACAAAGGCATACTTTTTTCTGAACAACTGGCAAATGTCATAAATCACACAAGTCATCCTGCTGTAATACATCTCATATTAAAGTGGATGAGTATGCTTCAGTTCCATGAAAATTTTATGTGACTTCTTCACTGTGAACACGAACAGTTATTGAACATACTTCACTATCCTAATGTAAAATAGAATACCTTCAAGATTTTAAATTACTTTCTCATTTGTACATCTGTCAGGATAAGCTAACATTTGGACTCAGAGTTCATATTTCATCAACATGATTCTCAGTGTTGGAATGCTTTTTCCTTTGGCATTTTATCAAGTTTGTTAGTTTTCTTTCAATGAGCATCCAAGTGATCCAACGAAAGAAAATTTCCACCTGTCTACAGTATACAGAATAAAAAAACCTGCTTATTAATGGACTGCTTCCCAGACTAACTGACCACATAACAAAACCAGAATATAAAACACATACCTGGCAGACTGATAAAAGACAGTATTTTAATCTGCAGGCACTCTCAATAGAATAATATACTACACTTCCACAATCCAAGAAACAACAAATGAGGCAGAAGTCGACATGATATGAATGCTAAGTTTAAAAGTACACAATAATAAATAATTTTAGGTATGTAGACAACACAACAACATAATCTACAGAAGTTTTTCTTTCTGTAAAATATAGTACTTTGCCATACACATTCATACTTGCAAGCCTCTAAGACATACTTCTGCATTCCAAAAAGGTTTTTAAAAAATCTCTAGGATGAAAAGTTAGTTTTCAGTTAAGCTGCGAGAATACTGATATTTGAGCGTCAATAGAAATTCTGTTCTTCTCACATCTCAACAACTGCACATAAAATTTTCTGTAGATTTGCAAAAAATCAGGTCTTTCCAAAAACCAACAATCACCATCTGGAGAACTGAGATCTCTCCATCAAGTGATCTTGAAGTTAATCTGAATACTCTGAGTCCTAAAATACTTAATAAAAACTTTAATTTGTGCATTCAGTTGTGTAAAGGAGGGAAGAGTAGTTCAGATCTGGAAAAAAAGAAGAAAAACAACCAACCAAACAATAAACCCCACAACATGTGGTATTTCAACATATGATTTTTTTCATTTTAAGGAAAAAACATCTGATTCAAACCCTAACTAGCTATGATAAACAATAAATTAAATACAATTTCCATTCCTAATTTTTGTTTCTCAGATCGGTACTCTTGCTATCACAAATCTATGGGATAAGTTGAGACTACATCTTATAGGTATCTTTGAGACTATAATAAATCTACTTCCCACAGTCTTTTAGGAGAGAAAGAGGGTTTTTCTAGAATTGTGTGCAAGTCCACAAAGAAAGAATTCCATGAAAAACTATCTCCTCCCTAAATCTACAGATATATCTACACCACACAAGGAAGTGCAATGACAGCATGTGCAAGCAGAATCATTTTCTGCTGTTAATTGTTACTGTGTAGAAAAGACTTAAGCTCAAAAAAAAAAGACAATAACATATATTATGTTGCTATTTTTTTAACTGAAATATTAGGCTAATAAAAAAATATAAGAAGCTTCTGTCTGTCATTTAGAGAGTTGTCAGAAGCAGACGTAAGCGTTCAGTTGTAGAAGTTGAAAATTTGTATTTTGGGTTTCTTTATCTGTTTTACTTCTATTTTTGAAAGATGTGTCTAGATGTTTTAACTGCTACTTAATAATAATTCATACTTTATACAGAGTATCTCAGAAGAGTTTTAATACCATTGCATAACATACTGTAACTAGATTGTAAAAAGAACTACTATGGCCAAAAGTAAAGCATTAGCAGAATATATTTATCAAAAAGTAGGATATATAAGTCTGTCACAAGATAACAATTGGCTTAGAATTTTATTTATTTTTAAAATGAATTCATGATTTTGCAACATACTTTGAGACACTTAAAGAAATCTTTATTTTCAAGAAAGCATGCAAAAAGGATCAACAGTTACATTAGAGATGTCAACAGAGCCATAAAGCATGTTGTTAAGACTATTTTCCCATATTTTTTGCACTTATTGAAACTAACCTTTTCGTAACTATTTTGGAAGGGATAATCTCTGAGAAGTCTTAGAAAATATATAGATACTGTTTTCTACACCTTCTCTTACCTTCAAATGCCTGTGTCCCCTTGAAAATGAAAGCGTTTACCTGATGACATATTTGAAGTTGTGTAAAACTTTGATAATATGTGCCCTTCTAATTTTCTTGCATGGAAATACAAGTTTCATATAATAGCTTATTAACAATATTATGGAAATCCAGTAGGAATCACATAAAGAAAGATAATTTGATACCACGACTGCTTACCAATGTTAATATAAGGCACTTACTTGGGTTTTAACATTAATTGGAGACTTAACTAGAAAGTATATATATTAACAGGCTGCCCAGGGAAGTGGTCGAGTCACCATATCTGGAGGTATTTAAAAGACGTGTAGATGTGGCACTTAGGGACATGGTTTAGTGGTGGACTTGGCAGTGCTGGGTTAATGGTTGGACTTCATGATCTTAGAGATCTTTTCCATATGATTCTAATATTAGTTTGTAACTTAAATAGAAAGCTAGTTAGAGTAATTTCTTCATGACTGCATTTTTTTCAAATTGCTATACTCAAATTTTAAGACAGGGCAGTATTTGAGCTTAAATTATTTATTGAGAACTTAAAGAAAAGAAAAGAAAGTAGTGATAGATATATTGCAGTTTCAACTGGGATTTCCTGAAAAAGGTAGAATTAATAACTGTCAAGAAGGAAGAAATATTACAGTCACATTGCATGCATCACAATAGCCTGTGTGTTTATAAGCCAGATCTGCCAACCAAAATAACCCATAAAGGTAATAAGTTGATAAAGGATAACAACAGTCAATTTCAAATCCAGTGAGGACTGGCAGAAGATTTTTCCTCCTGGCATGAAGTCACAGAAGAGGATTATAAACCTCTGATTTGAATGAGCAGTGCACTTTGTTCTCACCCCTAACTACCACTGCTCATCACAGACTCTAATATCCAATTGAGTTGTCTACATAATCAAGAGAGGGATGGAAGGGATCTCAAGGATTGTCAATGCCTGTAATGTAACAGCCATACAACTGCATTAAAAAACAAACAAACCCCACACAAAACCCCAAACAAACAAATAAAAAACCAACCAACCACACAAAACATACTTCAATATGTAGATTAGATTATCAAGGCATGGCAGAGTTTACACCTTTTATTTTTCTCAAAATTACTTACCTGAACACTGCAACTGAAAATAGTAACAAATTTTCAGAACTGTAAAATGGTTAAAATTATATATTTCTGTGGAAGAGAATGTTACATGTCACCTAAAATAGAAGTGGATTTTTATAACTGCCAAAATGGATTTGGTGGTCTTTCATCACCAATAACATGGGCACACACTGTTGCTGTCACAAAAGGCAGAGTCTCCACTAAATTGATAGAGTTAAAGTCTCACCCAAACAAAGGCAATATGCCATTAGTTCCTACTTGCAAGCACTGGCAGATTCCTGCTCCTGCTTCCCTTAGGAAGTTTTACAGTCCTTTAGGCTGCAAATGACCTCCCCTGCCTAGGTTACAAGGAAAGTAGTATACCCAGGTTTCCTCTGCAAGAAATGTACCTCCCTAATTCTTCTGTAGTATGTGACAACCTCTGTAATAAGGCGTGCAGGCCATACAAGTGTAGCAGTTACAGAAGTCTGGCTGACTTCTCCTTTACTAATAAATAGAGCCGGGAAAGCACCTATTGCATTGCGGACCTACAAAACTGCATTAGTAATGAGAAAAATAGTAGTGTTTAATCTTGGATTTAATTAACATTCCTTGGTTTGTCTGTTTGAAGGAATATCCTTGAATGGCTTCTTTTGAATAACTGACTTTGGTATAAGACTTTTTAAAATTGTTCTGCATCCACTTAAAAACTACTTTAACTTAGACATATCAAACAGGAATCACTAGCCTTTAAATACAATTATTTAAAAGTTATTTTTAGTACCTATGGTTCACCAAAGGAATGCTGCCACTATAAATCTTTACAAGACGACTAAAAAGACTGAAGCAGATTCCATGCTATTATGACTGACTGCTCCAAATGTGTAAGCCTTGTTAAATTCAACCTTAAAATTAATTCTGCAAAAGCAGCACAGTACAAGTCTTGTATTGAAGTAAGTCTTCTTTAGAAGAGACTAGACTTTCATTCCCTACTCAAGTTCTCCAGGGTACTTGAGATTTTGTAGACCTTTGTGCATTCCATCCCCTTCTCAGTTCTCTTAGTAGACTGAAATCTTCATCTATTTAGTCTTTACTCTCAGAGATACCAGGTTCATGTATTCGATCATCCACATTACTTTCCTCTTCAAGTTTTCTAGACTAGAACTGTACAGTCTATCCTTGATTCAGATGCATTGTTTAAATACTGTTGAGCACTGAAATGACATTTTTACAGACTTATCTGTGGTAACTCCAAGATCTTGTTACTCAATGGTATTAGTCAACTGTATATCTGCATGTGCATTAAAGACTGTCTTCCCTCACATACACAACTCACAATTCAGTGCAGATCACTGTAACCTAAAATTTTAATATCCAGTAAAGATAACATGACTGGAGTATGAGCCAATAGTGTAAAATTCTTCTGCAACTGTTAGTCTCAAGCTGTTTAGCACAAAATTTACAGAATACTGATGGTATTAAAGCCAGATATTTTAAATAAATTGTTTAAAATGCAACAGTTTTTTGATCTTCATTTTCTATCTCTAATTAAAACAAAAACAACAACAAAAAAGAGACAGAAATCCCGGGAAGTATTAAAATACATCAGTATTGTCTTGCAAAAAACCTGAAAACCTGGAAAAAGTTTTGAGAGGAAATTATAGCTAAAGTGGGAAATACCCATTACTGTGTGGGTATTTATTTTTCCCCTAAAGAAAGAACAATATTTTAAACGGAACCATCAGCAAGAATGGGGAGAACAGACCATATCTCTGTTCACATAATTTTACATATTAAACAAAAGAATCAATAGGTATAATGCTCTCTAGCACATTGTTTGTACCATGAGTTCATTTTTGTTTCTTATTCCTACTGGATGACTGAGTACGCTTGAGTAAAATGAAAAGACACTCAACTAACTCCAAAAGCTCCTGAACTATAATGAAACACCACAGTATTTTCTTAATGTAATGTGGGGCTCCAAAATTACAGTTTGTGGTATTTTTACATTCAGATTACTGGCATACAACAATAGCAACAAAAATCAAATAAAATCAAAATTGTTAGAAACATGATAATTTGAAACATATAAACATAGGCAAAATCTATAGTAGTAAATCAAATGCACCTGAGATTTATTCTAGCTGGCACAGAAAAGACTGCGTCCATGCTATTAAACTTTCTAAACCTCTTAAAACAGGGTAGCCACACACAGCAGATTTATGAGAAGTGTCTTGAGCTCAGTCTCAAACACAGCCAAAGAATTGTTTGGGAGAAAACTACTTGATGTGAGTCAAAAGCATGCCAGGAACTGCTCTAACAATTAAACAGTATAGAATATGATATTCCAGGGCAGAAACATTCCCTGCCATTGTTTGACTAGAGTAAAAATAGTCTTAGGAATATTTCCAGGTCCCCATCTTCCACTTCTGTCTGTGCTCAAAGAAACATCTTCTCCAGGGTTCTTGGTTAGCCTATTCACAGAGTCAACAGGATCAGATGAGAAAGATGTCAGAAGCACTGCTTCGATGTCTCACCACCTTCCACTGGTTTCAAGCGTGCAGTTAGCCATCAAAACACATGACCAACTGGCAAAAGTAAACTCTGCTGCTTAACACACATTTTACTGTGAGAGAAATGACTGTTCGTAAATTTTAAAAAGTTTAGAGAAAGGTACTCTCATCCAATGAATCAAGGCAGATTAGAGTGGAGCAGGCAAGCAGTCTGCTCCAAATTACAAAATAACCTCATAAACACAGTATGATGCTCATTATCAAAGGTGGTTTTTATATTTTGAATAAATATTTTATTCCTTAATGCTACACAGTCTGCTGGAGGACACAGTCCCACCCAAATTCTGTGGAAAATCCCATTTTTTGCAAGAATGCCAAGGAAACATATTTCTCATCCTAGTTATCACAAATGTAATTCACACCATCTTCTATTCCCCTTTCTTTGTGACGCCACTTGTAATGGTTCCTTTTCATACCAGCTCCCCTCAATATATGGGGGGGGATGACAAAAAAACTCAGAAGTTTCTTCCAGCTGCTGGAAGAAAATTTTCTTCCTTCCCTAGTCAGAAATATTACTTATTTCATTTAAGAGAAAAGGAGCTTTATCTGCCTCTAATGTCAATTCTTCTAGCTTGCAGCTACCCTCCTACAATACACAAGCTTCAGCTTGCGTAAAACATCCCAGGATGCAGATGGACTAACAACACTTTGCTCCTCAATCCACTATATAGAAATTCTAGAGAAAACCTCATACAGATATCAGCAGTGATCACACTTTATTAAATGGTTATTATCCTAATAGCAAATTCAGTATCTGAAAGTATGGTAACTTAATAAACATGACCCAAGACATGTCATCATGTCAAGACATACTCAAAAGTCAAATCATTTTTACATTTTCATATGTGATAAAAACTATTCAGTCCCTTTCTAAACTTCCACAAAAAGTAAGAAAAATTGGCTTGCTGTCTGCTCTTTTCAATTCTTTTGTTTCACCTTTAAATCTATTTTGCCCAAAAGATTAACTTTTTAAATGCTTAGATTCATTCATATGCCTAAGTTTTCTTGGGAAAGAATCAAATCACTCTTCCAGTGCTGTGCAATTAATTCAGCAACCTGGCAAAAATGGAAAAAGAACAACTGCAAAATACAGATGAGCTTACAATATCAAATAGTAAAGATGGTTCAATACACAATGAAAGAATCTGTTCACAAAAAACATGAATAAAAGCCAGAGATGTGCAACTACAAAAAAAAAAAAACAATCCACTGATCACTCACTGGACAAAATGACAGATTATAAATATAACCACATTTAAATTTCAATCCACCAAAGATTTTCAGTAGGTAATTCAGAACTATTAAAATATATAGTAGTAAAATAGAAAGAAAAAGAAAAAATGCATATTAAATTACAAACATTCCTGAGAATCTATCAAAAGTAGGTTTTGGGTTGCATGGGAGGGTGGAGGATTGGGCATAATCCTCCAACTAGTCAACAGAGCTCTTGGGGCTTTATAAGAAATTTTCAGTTCAAGCCACTCTTCCAAATCTGAAGTAGGCCAGTTATAGAAACCTTACTCGACAAAATGTGTTTTAAAGACAGTTTCATTTTTTATTAACTATTTAAATGCATCATTTCCCAAGACAACTCAAGTAATTCTGGAAGTACCAAAACTAATCAAACAAGTTTCCTATGCATTTTTAACTAATGGGTCCTTCCTGTGTGGATTCTTTGGTGCCTAAAGAAGGGTAAATGCAAACTTCAGTCCTCTCCAGTTGATGCACTAATACTTTCGTGCCTCTACCTTCCCCACTTATTTCCACAGGAAAATCTGCATTAAGAAAATGTTAAACTGATGATGCTGTAGAAAAGAATGTAACAAGGTAATAATAAGCATCTGCCAGATGCTACAGTTTTAGGCCTTACTAGTCTTTTGGTATTCTGTTTAATGACTTCTCCTTAGATATAGACTACATGACTGTCATTATCGCCTTTGAATTCCGTTGACCACTAGCGGCACTGATTCATTTACAATTAAATAAGTGTATCTAAGTCAAATGATTGAAGTTTAACCAGATTAATAATAGACACACTTGTCAAGTTTAAGACAACTAGAAGACATAGCCGAAGTGTGTCAATATTATTAATTCATAACCATAAATCTTGACTGGAGCTATATTACCTAAGTAAGCAAGTAGCACTTGTGCCCAGGAACACATCTCAGTTAAGCTTAAGGATATGGCCTTTTCCAACCGTTTGCCTTGTCAGTATCTAATCTTGCCTTTATCATTTCATGATGAGACTTTTAAAGTGTGCTACTCCTAGGCCTACTCCTTAAATCTATACAGAGCTAGCATTCATGAAATTATTCTCCTTGAGTAAGTGAATTATCAGGATTCTATGTATTTGGAGTAAATGCCAGAAAGCTTTCAAATAAACCTAAGGATGCTGAGTTTCCTGATGCCCAGGAAAACTGAAGTTCTACAAGGTCTGCCCATTAGAGATAACACCTCTTCTCCCAGAACAGTGCTCAGACAGACACATAGCTGAAGCCCTTCAGCTAATGTCTCCTTCCCCATAAAAAAAGTAAATGAGAATGGAGAATATTCTAGGAGATTTTTTCCACTCTGGAATTTACTTTTCCCTTTGTTTCAATTTAGTTTGAATTTATCAACACCAACAACACACTACAACTGCCACAACACATTACAATTTGTTTCTCATGAGTGAAGTGGAATAACTAGGAAAAGATATAATACATTAGATTTGAATTATTGAAGGATACAAGTTTACAGTTTTCAAGACTTAGAGTTGTAAAGAGTATATCCCTTTGCACATATGCAGAGTGCCCAGAGCCTTTTTTGTTGTTGTTGTCATTTTAGCACGAGTACTTTTATTAAAGATATATATCATAATTTTTAATGGGAGGGAAAGAGAGAGGATTTAATACACTTTAAGACAGAAAAATTTAACTGACACATTAAATCACCAAAAATACTGTGAAATCCAGAAATCTCAGAATAAAGTCTTGTAAGCAACTTTCTTTTCTTTGCATGTATACACAACCCCAACTAAATGGTATGAATATGGCAAATTATGACTATTATGATTGAAGTTGTTGAGTACTTAGTAACCTTTCTCACCTGTTTATATATTTCACCTTCAAAGCTGAACAAAATGTTTTGATTTTTTTAAAAATTAGAGGCAAAAACATTCTGCTATTGGGAGACTGCATGCTGAATCACAAACTTTCTAAAATAAATAGAACAAGAGTAAGCACAAAAGGGGAAAAAAACAAACCGCTGCCTTCATAATTGTTTACTCACTCTACCACTTCCAGAATACACAGTAGTACAGGAGTCCTTGTCTGACTTCTCCTGCACACTCTCTTCAACTGTTTGATAATGAACATCCCTGAAAATAAGATCTTTTACTTAAATGTAAGCTTCCAGCTTTTTAAGTGTTGCTCTAACTACAGGGAACTAGCTAAATGTAGCCTCATTAAATCAAATTTATGGTAATGCCATCCAAATGGAGTAGCAGCCATCACTATTCACAATCATTCAGCTAAATGATTTCCCAGGGAGATGTCCCAAAATAATGCAGCTGTCACTGTTCAACATGTACCAGAAAGAAAACTATATAGTACTTTTATTCTTCACCAACCAAAAAATTACAATACGTTCCAGATAGTTCTTTTTGGCATGAAGTTGGGTGGCAAGGGTTGTTGAATTTTTTATTTTAGTTTAGTTTTTAATGCAGTTATATTATGAATAGAGGTCTATATGTGTAATTTCAGAACATGGACTGCTTTACATTGCATACTCACAGTCAGCCCTGCACTCTTCAAACTCCTGAAACCCACACTAGATAATAAGTCAACTTGACTTCCAAATGTGTAGTCACAGACATATTCCAGTTTTGGATCATTACTTGCAACAATCATTCAAGACAGGAGATATTTTAATCTTTAAAAGAGCTCCAAAAGCTTATGTCTGGCTTACAGGCATGTAGGCAAGAGATTGGATCCTTGGTTTTTTTCCAGACACAAGAATAAGAATAAAAGAAAAAGAGAGACTAGTAATTGTATAAGTGAATGACCCATCTCAAAGACTGTAACTACCTATGAGAAAGAATATTTGCTATCTTTGAAGAGTTGGCTAGGTTTCCACCCCAACTTTGGGCAACACTGCACACACTGAGAATTACCAGGCCTTGGGGTTTGAATCTTCTATATGAAAGATGGTAATACACGTGGGGGTAAATGATCATCCATAAACATATGTAGACACTAAACCATCCTATCCAGAGTTTCTTGCTACACTGTAGTTTTTCTGATTTTTTTTTTTTTTTGGTCTTTTAGCAAACGACTTTAAAAGAAACAAAAGTAGTCATGTAGTAAGGGACAAAGTGCCATCAAAGATCAAAACCAGATTATAAAAAGAAGCAAGAAATGGAAATACACAGAGAAATGGCCTCAAGTTATCTTAGCGGGACTAGTACTTTCATGTATGAAACATGCAAGAACAGTTAAAAGCAAAGCCGTTCAATTAAATATCTAAGAAATTTTAAATTAGTCAAGTCTAGAGAAGATTTTCAGAAATTCCAGAAGAAACTAATCAAAGTAAGCATGACTCATGACAAGTGAAATTTTGTATTGATAACTAAATTTAAAGTAAGCATAGTGGAAGAAAAAATATACAAGTTTCAAAATTCAGCTGAATTAAAAATATTGGGCATCATTTTCAATAGCTTCATAGTGACATGAACTCAAGGGAGACCTATTATTAGTTAAGTAATACCTTGGACCACATAAAAAACAAGACAAGAAAAAAACATTTTGGTGCAATCCTATAAATCAATAGATTGATAGAATATATTGTCTATTGTCATTTGTCAACTAGTGGATGCTCACTTCTAATAGCCTGGTGAAGAATTAGTGTTAAGGGAAGACATCAGGAAGAAAATATTAAAGGTATTATAAACTCTTACACATGAAGAATGATTGAAAATTTTAGTCATGTTTAGCCTGAAAAGAGATTAATAAAAAGAAACAGTAAGCATATGAAAGAAAGAACAGTGAGAGAAGGCTCAGCACATACTTCTATTTCACATCTTAGTACAACAAAAACTGAGCATCCAATACAGCTAAAATGTTTCAACTAACCTAAGACATATAAAGAGTGTAATATTATTTATATATTTATCTATTATAATATTCATAAAATACCCAAATAATTAACGTGTTCCCGCATATGTGCTAAACCCAAGAATTCAGTGCTATTTTTGATGACCTGCAGAGTTATAATGCTAAAAATATCAACATTTATCAAAGCTAGAATTACATTTTTTGGAAAACACATATCACTGTTCTTCAACTTAAACCTCAAAGACAATTACTAAGGAAACACATGTCCCTTCTGTATCTACTTTCTAGATCCTTCCATGTGAAACAGTCATATGGAATTTGCTGTGCAGCAGTAATACATTTATATGTTTCTAATTTCTATAATCTACCAGTGATGACTTATTAAAAACAAAAAACAATGTAATTTCGTCTGTAATATAGAAAATACTAGAACTTAAAAAAAAAAAAGAAAAAAGGAGGGAAATACTCATTTTCTTTTGTGTTTCTCAGTGTTACAGGATGAATCCATAATGATTAATTTTATATTTTAAATGCATAAATACAAGAAAAATGCTCAATTCTTCCCATGACAGAAATTTTGTTATTGATTCCTTTTTAAAAAAATTCTTACATAAAACATAAACAAAAATGGCCTGTATGATGGAAATTGAGCCAAGTATGTTAGAGCTAATTCAAACTCTTAAACTAATGCCACAGCTTTCTGTAAATCACCTGCTCATGCTCATCATCAGGTTTCCTTCTCAAGGTAATGAGGATAAAGATAGTTACCTTTCTCGGAATTGCCTTAGGATATAATACACTTTCTGAAAGGCTTTAACTAGTTGTGCTACAAATACGAAATATTAAGATTCTATATGTGTTGTGACTTGGCACTGGTTTCATTCTTAATGTTATTTCTACATTTTTTTAAATGAGAATAAGTCACCTGTATAGAGAGAAAGCCCTTTATCATAGACTATATGCATCTAAATAAATTTTAGAAGGAGCTAATTGGGCTGCCAGCTCTTTGCTCACTAAGGAAATTTATGTCAAATTCACTAGAAAACAATGTAATGTAAAAACAATTTAATGCTTCAATTTTGAGCTTCTGTTCTCCTAAACTCCTTTTACTTTTTTTATTCATTGTATGTACTTGGAGATCCTAGTCTTGAACTAAGGCCCTGAACACTGTAAGACATACAACAGGAAGACAATCACTCTCCAGAAATGTATACATGCTTAGATAAGACAACAAATGGATACGGTGAAAGAAGAGAAAAAGGTAAAGGCCATATTTATCAGCATGAAAAGTAGTTACAGTACCCCATTGCCAAAGAGTGACATCAAAAATGAAAGAATGAGGAACAGTTCTCAAGGAGGAGTTGAAGGAAGACAATAAAGTGATGTCTCCTGCATAATTTACAGGGTGTTTTTTCCACAAAGGGTGTCTTTTTTTATTTTACAAGCAACAAAATACATAGCTTGGTCACAGAGAAGGTTCCAATAGCTGAACTATGAAATGTGAAATAGTGAAAAACTGAGAAAAAAATTCAGCTATTTACATAGAGAAAAGATCAGACATTAGGGGTGACCCTGCAAAAAAGAGTGGTGAGGTGCACACAGGCAAGGAAAAACAAATGGAGTACAAATAAAACAGACTACATTAAATATCTTTTTGCTCACTATAAAAATAGCTGCATGCATTCATATATAAATAAAAGCCCCAAAACCTTCAGATCAAGTTTTGTTTAAATTTTATAGACACATACAAGCACATATATTAAAAAGGCTTTATGCACCTACAAATAGGAGCATCTATGAGAAGTCTCACACAACTGTTGAAACAGTGTAGGACTGGACAATATACTATACAAGCACTTCAATTTTACATACTCATATTTTTTAAAATGGGCTGCTTGTTCTGAAGTTTCATATAAGGACTTTCATACTTTTATTTTTAGCACCGTGTAAACATATGTATGCATTCTGGTAATCTACAGAATCAAAAACAGAAACCAGAGACTTATCTTTTGTAATAAAACAAAGAATCCTAACAGGAAAGTACAGCTCAGTGAAAACCATGGATCCGAAAAGCAAACAAAAAAACCAATAAAAACCCAAAACTCAAAGGTTTGCTTGAAATACTATCATTCCATATACATATAAAATAAAGTTTGAAACAAACATTCTAATTTCTTTTGTATGTAATTCATTCACATACAAACATTCACTTAAAACTGTCATGTAATTATTCTATTACAAGGGTATAGCTAAGTGCTATGTATATATTATAAAAAAATAAACAAACATTTACCTTGATTTAAAAGCTCTACTCTCTTACCTGTAGATAAGTTATTCTCCTCTGTACCAAATCTGTTAGATCTTTGGCCTCTTTTTCTCGCCAGTCTCCTGCTCCATCTGTTTGACTGAGGTAGTACAAGTCGGTCATTATTGACCTGTGAACAACAATGGAAAACAATCTTAAAAAAATGGGAAACAATCTTAACATTACTAAATTGGAGGACTAGATTAAATCAAAGACAAATTAAATAGATATTTCAATTATAGCCTCAAAAACAGTTTCTTCATGCCACCTCCTACACCACAATCCAAACAGTAGCCAAGAAAGACTGTGTCATCCATTTAACATATGTTCCATACCCATGAGTAATTATAGTATTAAACAGCAGATGCGTTAGAAAAACTGCTATAAAGGATTTGGTTTTGGTATGTGCAAAAGGAAACTAAAAAGAAAGAATAGTTCTACACTTGATATATTATCAAGTGGCCCCAGATGAAAGTGCAGTAGTGATTCCTACAGTAGCTTCTATTATGATGCATTGTTACTTTGCCTCCTACAATCATCTGACTATGCTTGTACAGAATATAATATTACAAATGCCTTTAGCACAGGTACAACAGCAATCCTTCTATTTTTATTAGTGAAAACTAACTACAGAATATTATTACAAGGTTTACTGAAACAGTATTTTCTAAGGCATGTAGCTCCTTCTGACTCTGGAAGAGGGAAACATTCTGCCTGCTTAGAATGACTGCATGCTACTAATACTCAAATGGCAAAAACTTAAAAAATAAGAAATCAAAACAGACTCATGGCCTTATTACAAGTCTAGGCTACAAAACATTAATTTTGAGGCACTATCAAATATTAAATTGAGGTTATCTAATACACTAGAGATCCTCCTCTTAGGGTTATCACATTTCAGTGGCCAAATAAGGGGTTAAAGAACTCTATGTAATGAGAAGAAAACTAGTATATGACATTTATTTTCTGAGATTAGCCAGGAATTCTGTGAAAAACAGCTCAAACAGTAACACGCAGGAAAAGGGTTTTTTAATATCTGTGGCTTTTGGAAAGAAACACAAAACTAGAAGTAAACTATCCAAAATATTTGTAAAAACATTAATGGCTATTCTATAAGTAACAGCCCAATTCAGAACCAATAATTTCAGAGTTGGCTTTATAGGCTGAGAATATTTGAAGTTGCTAAACATTTCTCCATAAGTTTGAACCACTTTCCTAAATTCTTTCATCTGAACTTCAGATGTTTCAATTTATTGCCTGAAATTCTTGATAAGCCACAATTTTGATCAAGAGTGTGAAGGGAAGACAAGCATATTCCCTAACAACCTTTGAAGCGGTCTTGTCAGTGAAGTAATACAAGACACTTGTTGGCAGCGCTTCTTAGTACTGGAGCCACAAAACTAGTTAGCTAAGGCTATCCCTTGTAAATAAACTTAGCAAGTGAGAGAGGAGCAGAAGACATATCTCCCTTAGGTAATTTTTTCCAACGACACAATATTAAGTGGTAAATATTGAGATAAATCAAATCGGGACAGAGCTATCTTTATCAGCAGAGTTATCAGACAACCTTCTCTCACCAATAACTGGATTTATGGATCCATATCTTTCCATTCTCATACTCTCATTCTGTTTTTCATTCCCATACTTCTACACAGGATAACAGTGACACTGACTTACTATATCATCTACTGTTGCTGTATTAAACGTTATACCCGAATTGTTCAACAGCAGTAATGTTCACCTTCTGTCAATCAATTGGAAGTACCATATTTACATTCTAATCTTGAACTATAAGCTGGATTTTCTTTTACAAGGTAACTGAGCTTGAAACACCCTACTCCAGCATTGTATGGAAAATAAACAATTTAAAGTATTATCAGGTAACTAGTTTTGAATCACTAACTTTTAGAGATGTGTAATACTCAAAATAACATGCAAACACAGTTTAGGGACAATTAGAACACAATTAATGATGCAGTAGATCTCATAAAATGGATTATATACAAATAACTGAACAAAGAGTCTGCTTCTCTTAAAGCAGTGTTTTCCAATGTATAGAAAGCATTACAGGCTAGTAGGCAAATTAAAAAAGGAAACCCATGCATTTTCTTGGGAGTTTAAATATATTTTTCTTCCCAGTCAGGATGCAACCATACTGGATGTTTAAAGAAAAACTATAGATTTGAGGTCTAAAAAATAAAAAAAAAAAGATAATCCTGTGCTATCATTAAAAGTAGCTGCACAACCACAGCCACATTTAAAACCATTTTCAAATGCTGTCTTTCACTGGCCTTAAAAAAGTATTTTCTGTACTTGTGATGTAAGAAATCAGCATATTCTCCTTTTACTTTATAGAAATGTATTTCTATTAAATTTTGGCATAAAATAACTGAAAATACAATACCAATTGAAAATACCAATAATGTTTTCCACCTCAGCAGTTAAGCAATTTCTCCTATTTCTAAGGAAAAAAAGTGTTGTCCAAATTTTATTTTTTATATTGTTGGCCATGGTGATCATGACAAAACAAAGGCAGTAGGTAAGTTTAAATAATCAGCCTTACAGATGAATATACTTATTTTCCATCATTTTTTAGGTAAGAGGAATGATGAGAGATTGCTTACACAGCTGCAGTGACTCAACACTTCAGGGAAAGACAACTTTGCTCAGTACAAACCATAAAGACTATAAAATAATTTGTGGGAAAATTTATGAATACATGCAAGAGCTTTCAGATAGTACCCACAATCTTTTTTTACAAAAATTTATTTTCATAAAACTCTGAAGTAAACCAGGAATTGAAAAAGTCACAGATGTTATCACACAGAAATTATTATAGCGTAGTGCGATTTTAACACACTTTCAGTCATGAGGACCTTCTTTCTTTGATTGCTCCTGCTGCAAAATGTGCCTTTTTTTTTAGGTTTACATCTGCTAGATTCTTTTGAGTGTGGCAGACTATCACGATGGTTTATTAATACAGATTTAGAAGAGACACAGACCAATGCCAAAGACCAGAGTCAGGCTCCATGTGGAGAGCTAAAAAGTAGATAGACTGGTGATCCATGAGCCCAAGATAGCTAAAATGCAGCCAAGATGAGCCTGCAAAGGACTATTACAGACTATTGTGGGTGGTAAAATGGCAGAAAGACAATTTCAGACAGTAGTGTTGCAGATATTTAGTAAGTCAAACTTCTTCTTTCACTGTGTTACTAACCAACAATATCAATTTGGTTTTGTTATTTTTGTTTCACATCATAAATTAGATCTTGGAGCTGCTCTTAAAAGCATTTTGTTCCTGGAAAACAGAATGGAGTAAAGAATTTAGCTGTGTATTTCATCTGCATTTGATCGTCACAAATAAAGGGCAGAGGGCAGGCATTTTTAACACATTTTTGAAGATCAGTGTAGACATTTATTCCAGCCATATGACAAAATTACATTTAAACCTCCTAGAAACTTTACATCAACAAACAAAAACTCAAAGAAAACAATTATTATACGTTCCACCAAAGTCAAAGGAAATTATGTGAAAATATGTCCAAACACTATGCACCAAAACTTGGCCAGCTACCACAAAAGCCCTGATGACACCTGTTCCCTAGGAGGAAAAGGAATGAAACTAACTCAGTAACAGCCACTTTGCAAACAACATAATACCAACATAGGAAACAACCATGACAACTAGAGGATTAATCTGTTCTTTTTTGTTAACTCTGTATCAAATAGTCTTTCCACTGTTAAGATGAAGTTACTTTCAACAACTCTCTTCCCTATGGCAACTACAAGAATACAATTGCACATTTCGTAATGGAGGAAACTCTGCATTGGGCTACATTGTTTCTTAAACAGAATGAGTAGTGAAATACTGGACAAAAACATCTGCCAAGACCAGCATTCTCCAGGAGAAAATCTACACAACCCCTAGGACACAGCCAAGAAATAGTGATTAAGGCATCCAACAAGAGAAGCACCATCACATTAGTAGTAGACCATTTGTATAACAGCCCCAAGACTAACAAAGAACTCTAATACTACTTATCCAGAGTCACAGAAACTGTCTTTAAGTCTATCATCTCCTAAAAAGCAAGTCTTCTCTATGACACACCATGCTTTCCTCACAAACAAAAAATTAAATATTAGCCACTTTCCTTACATGGCTATCTCATCATTTGGTCACTACCCACCCCTTTACCTGCTTTCACAAGTAAGGAGGGCATTACAAACTGCCTTAGTATTATAATTAACAGAAGTCTTACTAATCCAAATATTAGATTATAATATATATAAAAATATCTAAGATCTATGTTTATGTATATATATAAAAATAAATAATCACAGAATCACAGAATGGTAGGGGTTAGAAGGGACCTCTGGAGATCATCTTGTCCAACCCCCGTGCTTGAGCAGGCACACCTAGAGCAGCGTGCACAGAACCGCGTCCAGGCGGGTTTTGAATATTTCCAGAGAAGGAGACTCCACAACCTCTCCGGGCAGCCTGTTCCAGTGCTCTGTCACCCTCACAGTAAAGAAGTTTTTCTTCATATTCAGGTGGAACCTCCTGTGTTCCAATTTGTGCCCATTGCCCCTTGTCCTGTCGTTGGGCACCACTGAAAAGAGTCTGGCCCCATCCTCTTGACACCCACCCTTCAGATATTTATAAGCATTGATAAGATCCCCCCTCAGTCTTCTCTTCTCCAAGCTGAACAAACCCAGGTGTCTCAGCCTTTCCTCATAAGAGAGATGCTCCAGTCCCCTGATCATCTTGGTAGCTCTCCGCTGGACTTGCTCAAGCAGTTCCCTGTCCTTCTTGAACTGGGGGGCCCAGAACTGAACACGGCACTCCAGATGTGGCCTCACTAGGGCGGAGTAGGGGGGGAGGATAACCTCCCTCGACCTGCTGGCCGCACTCCTTTTTATGCAACCCAGGATACCGTTGGCCTTCTTGGCCACAACGGCATGTTGCTGGCTCATGATCAACCTGCTGTCTGCCAGCATTCCCAGCTCCTTCTCAACAGAGCCACTTTCTAGCAGGTTAACCCTCAACATGTACTGGTGCATGGGGTTGTTCCTCCCCAGGTGCAGGACCTTACACTTGCTCTTGTTGAATTTCATGAGGTTCCCCTCGGCCCAGCTCTCCAGCCTGTCCAGGTCTCGTTGGATGGCAGCATGGCCTTCTGGCGTACCAGCCACTCCTCCCAGCTTGGTATCGTCAGCAAACTTGCTGAGGTTACACTCTGTCCCTTTGTCCAGGTCATTGATGAATATATTGAACAGGACTGGACCCAGAACATACCCCTGGGGAACACCGCTAGTTATGGGCCTCCAACCAGACTCTGCCCCGTTGATCACAACCCTCTGAGCTCTGTTTTTCAGCCAGTTCTCAATCCACCTCACTGTCCTCTCATCTAACGCACACTTCCTTAGCTCGTCTGTGAGGATGTTATGGGACACAGTGTCGAATGCCTTACTGAAGTCAAGGTAAACAACATCCATTGCTCTCCCTTCATCTACCCAGCCAGTCATGCCATCACAGAAGGCTATCAGGTTGGTCAAGCATGATCTTCCCTTTGTGAATCCATGTTGACTACTTCTGATAACCTTTTCCTATACATGCCTCGAGATGACCTCTAGGATGAACTGTTCCATCACCTTTCCAGGGAGGGAGGTGAGGCTGACTGGCCTATAGCTTCCTGGGTCCTCCTTCTTGCCCTTCTTGAAGATTGGAGTGACATTTTCTTTCCTCCAATCGTCAGGCACCTATCCTGTCCTGACCTTTCAAAGATGATGGAGAAATAATACTAGCTTCACATGCAATATTCCATTTATTTAAGATACAGAGGCAAGAATTTTTCTAAGACATCACCATTGACAAAAGGGCATTTAGCAACCTGTTAAATCCCTTAAAAAAAATCAAGAACTCCACATGTACATCAAAAAACACCCCAAGCAATAATAAAAAACCCCACCAAAAGGCTGTGATTCTCAGAGTGAACAAGAGCCTCTGATTTGCTCATTCTAAACATATGTTATGTTCCTTTCAGGAGAAGACACCAGATGGACTGTGTGGAGGGAAAAAGAGACCACTCCTTCCCTCAGGAGCTACTGTGCATCCTAAGGGAAAAGAACACCCCAGAGACAGCAGTGCATCTCAGGCCAAAGGATGTGCACACAAGGAGCTGGGGGTTTTCCTGCAACTCATGCAGCAAGACCAAAAGATTAAAGGCAAAGAAGCAGGCAGCCTGACCTCAAAGATGAAAGAACAAACATCCTCGGAACTAGAGGCAACCAAGAAGAGCATTCTGCAACACACAATAATTTTATTGCCCAAAGCCAGTTTTGTAAATACACCAAGAACACAGGATGAATATTATAGAAACATCTTTGTTTGTGTTTTCTCTTGTGCAATTGCTTTGAATTTCTATACTGTAAAAAAATTGTCTACCTTTTATTAAAATAAAACCTAGTTTCTGGCTGTTTGGTTTTAGCTTAAATGACTTCAGTCTTCTTTGGGGACCTCACCACACAGGAAGGTCTACACAGATCTGCTACTAACACTCAACAGACTCCAGGACATTCTGCTTTTGATAACCACTGTGTCAGTCTACAGAATACTTTTATTCAACAACAAAATTCTTAAATAAAGAAAAAAAAGAGCAGATATGATAGTTTGCATCATATACAAACTTATTTCAGTACCACAGTGGTTTCAGACTTCCGGTGGGATTCATCTTATAACTTCCAGAGGTCTACAATGCAGACTTTTATTATTCAATGCAAAGGAGAATGCATGTCTAGTATGGGTTTCATCTCATCCTGAAGTACAGAGAGATGTCAAGATAAGGCTGTCAGAAATACTGAAACTTGCAAGTTGGGCTGAATGAATTAATAGTCATTGGTGTAGGAAGGAAAGGAAGAAGAAAAGGATTCATCCTGGCAGACAGGGACATAAAAACCTTCTGGTATCAAACACACAACATTATTCAAGGTTCCATGTGGCAAGTGCCTGATGTGATCCTGGCTATATAAACAGAGCAGTAATGTGTACACAAGTGATTTTGTTCCCATGACGGACATCAGTTAGTCTGGCATTAGACTACTTGCTCCAGCTTTGGCACAGATAGTTTAAAAGACATCAAGAATCAATGACCTGAAGATGGAAATAACTTCTCTGGAGAACAAATATTTCTGAGCAGAGGTAACTATTGAAACAAACTGTCCAGGGAAGTGGTAGCTTTTCTGTCAGATGGCTGTTTAACTGAGGATCTCTTTTGCAAAATTTGCTTCAGCCAAGCACTACTTTTATTTCAGTCAAACATACATAACTGCACTCAGCAGAGAAATAATTGGATGAAATGTAATGGCCTATTTTATATAGATAATAACTCTCGATAATCGAATAGTTCCGTCTCATTTTAAATGCCATCAATCTGTGACAAACTGGGTTTTGGAATTGTGAAAGATTAAATTACAAAATTTAATGGACTAAATTATTTACCCACATTATTAATTAAATTAATATTATTTTTAAACTATGTTTTAAATAATATTTACATTATTTCCAAAGAATTGAAAATTTTTACTATTTTTTGCTTTTTCTGCAGTATTCTTTTCAAAGGTTCATACTTTACTACTGATGTTCACACAGGCAGACCTCAGCTTTTTTGAGAAAGAGATACTTGTTGAAGGTGGTATATTTACTTAATTCAACTATTTTCTTATGACTGTTTACTAACAAGACACTAACTGCCGTTGCAATCCTGTTGGGAACAGAGGTATAAATATAATAGGCTTAGATACATTTTACTGAATTTTTAACACTTCCTGGATTAATTTGGTTCAGCATGAACAAAACTCATACAGAATGTTTTAGTATAATACAAAAGGTACTTCAACAACGGGGAGGCCAGAAGATCAACAACAACTGAAAATACAATTCCAACACATCTACACATAATGACAGTGTAATTAAAGGTCATTTCCATCTGAAACATTCTGTTAAATTCTAATTAAAAAAAGAAGTGACTTTTCAGAATGACAATTACTCCTGATATTAAGATATTACGAATTTCAAAGTAATTCCAATTATATAATATCCCAATGATCAATATAACATATTATAGTATTTATGAAAGGCACAATCAGATATCTAAAATAAATATTTTTAAGGTTTTTTAATGGTTTTGTTATACGTACAAGTATGCACATATGCGCATATATAGATAGATGCAACTTAAAAGCAACAACTGGCATCCAGGACTCAGGTCTTCTGATAAAAAAATGAAAATATTTCAAGTCGAAGGTGACATAAGCTGGATATATACTTTATGTCCTATGAAATACAAGTAAAAATTTTATGGTTATGCTTCAGACATTATATTTTAGCCCACATAACAGTAATTTATCCTAAGAGATTTTTAAGCAGCATATCAGTAGTTTATGTAACTCAATTCATAATCCTTACAACATATATGCAGAATCAACTACTACACGTACCTTTCCTGATGACCCAAATCAGACAGAAATTCATCAATGCGTCTTTGCAGTTCACTTCCTTCTAGATTTTTCAACTTCTTCAATTCACTTTGGAGGAAAAACCAAAGTTCCTTAGCCCCATTTTCAATCCTCCTCCTCAATATTTCATGGTCTCTTCCAAGGCCTCCTATTTAAAAAGAAAAAAATAAAAAGGCATAAAAGCATCAGCACTTGTAGCTGAATTATTTGTTAAGAAACTAATAAATGTGTGATACTGAACACCAAAACTTGTTTTAGAAGTAAAAGAAAACTTATCTACCAACCGTCTCCTGTCCGCTTCTTATAGTTTTCTATCTGTTCTTTGGCCTTTAAAAGTTGCTCCTCTAAAGCATGTACCTTTCCTGCAGCTGGTCCCTGATCAATGGGACCATCTGGTATCCTAGGATAAAGAAAATAAAGAGATTACATGATTTATACATATAATTGTTATTTGATAAATTATTTGCATTAACAACTCAGCTCTCCTCCCATTTTTGTTCCATACTGCTTTGCTGATAAGCCTTCTTGGCATTTTCTTAAAGCCAGAAGGAATATTAACTTAAAGATTTTTAAACTTCAATCCCATAGGAGAAAAACAGTGCATAAGACAGCTGCAGCACACAGATTCAACCTGGTGTTAAACTTTGCTGTTTACAAGACTTCCACTCATTGGCAAGACCAATCCTAGGATCTATTTGTGAAAGTAATATTTGCATCAGCTTAACCCATTTCCTGTGAGAAACTGGAAAACCATGACCAGTCAGTTGGACTGACTGGCACACAAGCAAAGCCTAATCAAGGGATGTACCTTCACAAGACTCAAGTTCTGGCTACTTTTTATATTCACACATTAAATACATTCTGGTCTTGAATGCTGGCCATATATTCTTAGAGGACCAGAGCTCCAGCACTGGAACCTCACTTTTAAGGTAAGTCTTTCTGCATATTGGCACAAGATGATATCAATGTATTTTCTGAACTCAGAAAAAGATCTTAGCTTCTTAAATGTACCATTATGATTTTTTTTTTTGACAACTCTGGCATTCTAAACTGCTGGTCACGTAAAACAATACTAGAAACTGTAACATTCATTTGTTAAAACTTTGCTGTGTGAGCACAGGAGAAGTATGGAAACATGTATCCTGAAATCTATCAGCCATAACTCAGCTCCGAGGGTATTACTTAAGTTTGCTCATCATCTCAACTCGAATCCACATATTAATAAACTGAAATTATTAAAGTATAGAAATTAGATGCTGTCTTCTATTTGCCTCACAAATTAAAAATTAATGCAGGGAAAATAGAAACCCTTTTCATTTCTGAAAAATGACATTTCTGGTGGATCCAAGGATTAAAAATTAGTCCACCTTTTATAAGACTTTTGTAAGAGCTGACCCTGAAAAGGAAAAAAGGAAGCAGATGTATAATGAAAAGTCTTGAGAACTGTAAAGAATACAGAATTCTTGCAGAACATGAAGATGATTCTTCATTCAATAATGGTATATGAGCATAAAAAGAAAGGGATATTCTCTCCACACACACATACGCAGAGTTTCAAGGTACCATATGGGAAGACCAGACAAAAGATGCCTCTAGAATAGAGAAAATAGTGGTTAAAGGGAGTATCTTCACCCTAAACCAGAAATGACAGCATTCTGAAGATCCTACTGAGATATCATTAACTTTAATGTCTGGATAATTAAATACCAATAAAAATTCAGGAACTGATGAAAAGTCCATTTTCACTAGAACATTTGAAGGAAATAAATACCTAATATGAGGTGTATCACACAAAGAATCGCGTTTGAGCCCCTTTTTTCAGAGAGGGGTGGGAGAGGTAGAAGAGGAACCTATGTAGCCTGACAGAAATGTAGTAAAAAAATTCTGCACTATTAAAGCTCCTTATTGAAAGCAAATTAGGGATAATTAAGTTGTTGCAAAATATTTATTTGTGTTTTAAAGCTACCATGGTAAATAGAAAGGAATTATCAATAACTGCTCATATATCTGTTTTTTTATGCCCTGAGGAAACAAGCATGACAAAACTGAGGAAAATATTCTAATCTTAAACATGTGCACTCCCTAAATATAATCCCTCTGTATGAACAATCCATCTGTAAATTTGTTTCTAGAACAAATGCATAGTATGATACTATTCCGAGATACAGTACTGTATGGCCATGTAGAAGACAATAACGACAAAGCTTTAAAAAGCATACTGAAACATATTTAAGCTCTTGCACTAGCTCAAAACCATAAGGATGAAATGTATTTGTGATCTGTCAAGTTAGTATCACCATTTGGATACTGACAGGACAACTAACCACAAAATTACCAGGAAAAATGGAATGGTTTATGTTGTATAAGTCACATTACCTAAAGGCAGAATTTGTGAAGAACAATAAGGTAAAAGGATACAAAATCATTACCACGGGAAATCTTTGGACAGCCCACATCCTCTGAACATAAGGAAAGTCTGTTAAAGCAGCAATCACAGAATCCTACAGAAGGATGGTTGTGGATGATATGACAGAAGCATAATAATTCTGACCAATTGATATAATTAAGATTTTAAAAAAGAAAACTACATGCCATTTAACATTCAACTTGCTTTGGCATACCGCAATAAAAATGTTCACCATACTTAGGTTGTCAGATAAAAGGAGCTAGGATGGGGCAGGAAGCATTCTCCTAGGCTAGCTGTTTGGACTTTTAAAAATTACATCATTTTAGGATAAAACTAAAATAACTTATTCTTTTTGCAGTTCTGTCTCTACATCTGTTACCTCATCAGACTCGGAATTGCTGTCTTCCTCACTTTCATCCAGTCTCAAAACTAAGGAAAAAATTCTTCTCTGCAACCAGCACAGCTTGCTTGTTACCGCCCTCTACAAGTACATCAACTGAGTTGGATATAAGGTAACATTTGAGGGAAAAGTGTTTGAACTAAAATCCTTATCTATACTTACGGCATCATCTATGCAGGTAACTTCTAGTGCAGAATATACTATGAATAACACATTCTTATTCATAAGAATTTCTGTTGAAAAACATATACATAAGTTTTCATACCAAAGTAAGTCCTGACAGCTGACTTGATCCTTAAAATTTGAGAAGTGAGTTTAAAGTAAGTTTATATAACTATGATAATTCTAATCAACAATAAAAGAACATGTCAGCAAGCATCTAGAAAAGAATATCCTTCACTTATTGCTATGAAAACATTGTAAATTAAGTTATAAATACAAAATAAACAAAATTATAAACTATTTACATGGGCAGCCATGATAATACACCAAATGGTGGTTTTCTTTGAATTATTTTTCTCAATACTTACAAGGTGTGATTTTTGCATGCTGTTTCCTACCATTTTATAGTAAATATAAATGACCTTTTTCATAATGAACCCATATCAAATAAAGACATTACTGTATAACTTTAAACATCAAAAGAATTATGTTGCAGAGATAGCCCATTTCTGCTTTGTCCCTTGTTTAGTAATCCAGCTACATTTTAAGACAAAGAAAGAATTCTGTGCACATAATTCATATCAATGAGGCCATTTTCTCACCACATTTAGGTAACATAGAGGGACAATGGCAAAGTAGCAATCTCTAATCTGAATCTATGAAGGCAAAAAGAACCACTCAAAAATTAATTTCAGTGACATTCAATTTAGCTAGCATACTGTGTAATTACTGTGTAATTGTAAAAAAAATTAAAACAAACAAACAAAAATTATAAAAACCATTCTAACCTTTTCCTATTGCCAAGGTATTTAAAAAGGTTACACTAATTTATCAGCAAAAGGAAAAATGTAAGATTTCATAAGTTCACAAAAGTATTTTCTCATTCTTTCCTTTATATGGAGAGCTGGGCCAAGGGGGACCTCATGAAATTCAACAAGAGCAAGTGTAAGGTCCTGCACCTGGGGAGGAACAACCCCATGCACCAGTACATGTTGAGGGTTAACCTGCTAGAAAGTGGCTCTGTTGAGAAGGAGCTGGGAATGCTGGCAGACAGCAGGTTGATCATGAGCCAGCAACGTGCCGTTGTGGCCAAGAAGGCCAACGGTATCCTGGGTTGCATAAAAAGGAGTGCGGCCAGCAGGTCGAGGGAGGTTATCCTCCCCCCCTACTCCGCCCTAGTGAGGCCACATCTGGAGTGCCGTGTTCAGTTCTGGGCCCCCCAGTTCAAGAAGGACAGGGAACTGCTTGAGCAAGTCCAGCGGAGAGCTACCAAGATGATCAGGGGACTGGAGCATCTCTCTTATGAGGAAAGGCTGAGACACCTGGGTTTGTTCAGCTTGGAGAAGAGAAGACTGAGGGGGGATCTTATCAATGCTTATAAATATCTGAAGGGTGGGTGTCAAGAGGATGGGGCCAGACTCTTTTCAGTGGTGCCCAACGACAGGACAAGGGGCAATGGGCACAAATTGGAACACAGGAGGTTCCACCTGAATATGAAGAAAAACTTCTTTACTGTGAGGGTGACAGAGCACTGGAACAGGCTGCCCGGAGAGGTTGTGGAGTCTCCTTCTCTGGAAATATTCAAAACCCGCCTGGACGCGGTTCTGTGCACGCTGCTCTAGGTGTGCCTGCTCAAGCACGGGGGTTGGACAAGATGATCTCCAGAGGTCCCTTCTAACCCCTACCATTCTGTGATTCTGTGATTATTTATTTTTATATATATACATAAACATAGATCTTAGATATTTTTATATATATTATAATCTAATATTTGGATTAGTAAGACTTCTGTTAATTATAATACTAAGGCAGTTTGTAATGCCCTCCTTACTTGTGAAAGCAGGTAAAGGGGTGGGTAGTGACCAAATGATGAGATAGCCATGTAAGGAAAGTGGCTAATATTTAATTTTTTGTTTGTGAGGAAAGCATGGTGTGTCATAGAGAAGACTTGCTTTTTAGGAGATGATAGACTTAAAGACAGTTTCTGTGACTCTGGATAAGTAGTATTAGAGTTCTTTGTTAGTCTTGGGGCTGTTATACAAATGGTCTACTACTAATGTGATGGTGCTTCTAGTTGCCATAGGGAAGAGAGTTGTTGAAAGTAACTTCATCTTAACAGTGGAAAGACTATTTGATACAGAGTTAACAAAAAAGAACAGATTAATCCTCTAGTTGCTCAAGCATGGGGGCTGGACAAGACAATCTCCAGAGGTTCCCTGCAACCCCTACCATTCTGTGATTCTGTGATATCTTTCCAAGTTCTTTGTATGGAACTGGAAGGTTTATAACTAACTAAAGCCACATTATGATTGGCTTGTCTTCTTTCACTTTTCTTTCCCCAAGAAGAAAATTATGTTTAATTATTAATGACCACTAACACACGCAAACAAACAAAAAGAATGTCACTTCACCCTTCTAAGATAAAATCTCCTCAGTAAATAAAACTGAAAGAAAACACGCAATGTTACCCGCAAATAAAGAGCAAGCAGCACTCCTTATCAATTTAAATCAGCACAGCCCTGATCAGCGCTGATTTGTATCCACTGAAGATGTGTCTCTTCCCTTAATTCAGAATTGCACAAAACCTAATAAAAAGAGCAGAGATACGCACCACATAGTTCAATGATTTTCTTCCCTCACACATTGGCCTGTGCACTAGCCTCAGCTTCAAACTTGAGATACTTTAAACACAGGTAATAGAAAAGAGTACTTTAAAATAATATTTAAATTTTTATCAACCTAATGCTATTCTCGTATCCAAGTCCCTTTCAATGCTTACTACAGGCTTACTGAGCCTAGCAACCACCCAGAGTAATTGATAGAAGTACTTTAATAGATTTGCTTATGATTAATTGATCCTGAGTTTGGACTCTATCCCAGCCTCAGTGTCAACTACATTAAAACAACTATAAGGCTCTTTGAAAATTAAAATCCTACCTCTTCTTTCTACAGCTGCTCTCAGAACTGTGAAAATAATGTCTAGAAACACAGGCATTTGGTTTTATTTGATTACATTTTGCCCTTTTCCATTCCTGTTCTACTTTATAACACATGATCCTATTCAGATAAGAAACAGGTTATCATATTTATTAAAAGAATTGCAGGTTCTACAAAATGTAATATTTAATAGACTCTAGAAAGTAAATATATATGGAATGCGATGTATTAGTAATATAAACACAATATGAATATATTTAACAAGATCCTCTATTTCCCTGAAGAGAACTCTGAAATTACTAGTTTCTATACTGACAGGGTTATCTTCAGGAGAGGATACCACTAATATACAATAAAAGACAGAAATATTACTATCACCTACCAAGACACAAAGGAGCACATGAATACTATGAACCACTAATATATTGCAAAAAAGGAAGTTTGGACACAGAGGAAGGCATACACACAACTTTTCCAGTTTCCCCTTTTAAGAAAATCAGACATTAGAAAAGTAGTAGTTTTAAGCACTCTTCCTCCTAAAAGCCTTGTATCATCTAGATGTAATAGTGACAGCCTTTAGCAGTTACATCATAATCCTACTAGTAAATAAAATCTTCAAGTAAAACTACATTACTGTCAAACAATGAAACAACATTATGTAACACTTTGATTTGATTCTTACTCCCTATTAAGTTTCCCTTAAATAACTACAAAAACTGTAGAAAAGATTTCCCTTTTTGCTGCAAGACCTATGACATCTGTAATAAGTGTTCTTGAAAGGGCTTTTCCAATTCTACTGGATATAGAATAGTAAAACAACAATCTATAAAAACCCTCAGTTTTATTACTATTTTGCACTAATGTGATCTAGGCTGCTTCTAAAATCAACCCAGATTTGCTCACACGATATTGTTTATAAACATGTAAGGACTGTGTTAGTTCCGCAGATCTCATTGTAACACAATATTCATGCACATAATTTCAAAAAGTCAGGCAATATAAAGCGTCTTTAAATCCATTTATCTTCTGCATCATTAATATACATCTGTGCCTCTTTATAGCCCCCAAGTAAGGTTTTTACAAAGCATCATACTGACAAAAGAAAAACTACAGTAACTTCCCACCTAAGGCTTTCCAAATGCACTGTAAAAAGAAAGTGGTGCCTTCAAGTCATTAGAAGTGCACCACAAAAGTATATTCAGTTCCTAAAGGAATATTTTTATTTCAGGCAATTTTCAAAAAGACGTGGCTGTTCCAACTTATACTATTGCAAAGGTACATAATAAAAAAAAAGTACCTCAAAATAACTTCACCAAAAATCCTTACAAAACTATGAGCGATTCTTAACAAGTATGGGTACTAAATTACAAATATTTAAAAACAACAATACTAATAATGATAATCATCATCATCAGAAGAACATTATGTAGTTTGTGAAATCAAACATACAGATGTCGGGGGGGAAAAAACCAACCAACCAAACAAACAAAAAAATGAAACAAAAAAAACCAAACCCAAAACAAACAGACCTCTGATCTCTTACTGCCCGTAAACCTTAATTCTACTCCTCACACATCCTGTGTGAAAAGAAGCAACAACCAGGGGAAAAATTACAAGATCAAATATGATTTAAGTATCATACAGCAAAAAAGGGCTAAGCAAGATTTTATAAAGCTTTGTCACAGATATGACATTTCTCAACTTTTGAATGGTTGATTTTGCATGCACATAAGGTGTGTTTCATAAAGCATAGTTTTGGTTTTCTTTTTTTTTTGTTGTTGTTGTTGTCTTTGGGGACGAGGAGCTGCTGCATAAATTGGCAGCAAACAAGCATTCAAATCTTGGAGTGGAAAGATCTCCTCATTGTATGCTGGCCTTCATGGATGGCTTGATGAAACTAAGCACAGCCTACCTCCTATTTTCAACCATTCCAGAGGACTGACACTTTTATCAGGTGAGAAATCACAAGAACCCATTTTAATGGGAAATGCTAGGCAATTGAAATGTATTGTATTGAAATCTATTTTACCATATAACTATGGTAATTGATGTAATGGAAGATGAAATACCTGTTTTCTCTAACTTCAAAATGGAAATTGTTAAAACTTTTATTAAACCACCAAATTCTTGTAACCATACCTGCTTCCTGTCCCTTCCTCCATGCCCTAACTAGCTGTTATTAATGGCACAGCTAGATATTATGGTAATTTTCTACCATTCACAAAGCTTCTTTGCCCACTAAGATAAATTCCATTAACTTGGAGCTTCACCGCAAAAAGTGTGCTTCTTTTCTGTTGGAATAAAAAAACCTTCTAGTTCTCTAGATATAAAATCTTAGTGGAGAAGGGCAACAAAAACAAGTTTTTACCTCAGTGTAACAAAATCCAACTTGGCAATAGGGTTTACCATTACAAGCTACACTGATGTAAAGACTGTCATCTTAACCACTCAGATTTCACAGCCAGTATCAGTTATCAGAGTTTTCAGTACAAAACTAAGCAATTAAATCGTATTCAAAGAATAGTTCCAGCCTTTCTGCCTTTGATCAGTAAAACCCAAAACAAATTATGCCTTCATTTTAAGATGTTAACTGCAGCAAAAGTAATCTTTTCTAATTCTAATTCAATTTCTGAAGTTAAAAGGTGTTTTGCTTCTTTAATATATGTTCAGAGCAGCAGTGATCTCTTCCAGGACACAGATACGGAATCCATGGACTGTTGGCTACTGCCTTATTTTACATAGCCATATTGCTATAAAACTGTAAATGGGACTATTTTAAAGGTAACAGTTATTCTTACCACCACTTGTTCTATCTGGCAAACAAAAAAATGAGATTCTATATCACATTTATGATTTAATACTTTAATGATGCAGGTTGACCTGGATATTTCTCAAACCTATTTGTGAAGTTCTACAAAAACAGTATCATGCTCAGTAAAATTAATGAAAAGGCTCTACATTGTAATACAACACTTCTCTCAAATCTAGTACTTCACCAATGTCAGATCATTTCCAGCAAATACCTTCCAGGTCCAAGTTGACTCATTTCTGGCCAGCACTGACTACTGAACCTGGAGACATGTTACTGCTCAAATTGGCATTTAAAGTCATTTTAGGCTTTCTCATGCAAGAGTTTCAGATTCTCCTGTGGTTACATACAACCATTTTGAAGAACAGTCTCAGAAATATTTTTCAGCAATATATTCACACAAAAGAAGTTGCATAGAGTCCAGTTAAGACAGGTTTGGATCATCTAACCTAATTCTAGAAACTTGTAGCAATTAACTAAAGCATAGAGAACGAATGTTGGAGTGTTCTATTCTAACATGTTTACATTAGAACTAATGTTTTTATTTCTATAAATTATGGAAAATTATGAACAGTATAAGCTATTATTTAGAACTTGGTCACTGAAAATGTAATATTTGTCTGAATATCGATAGGTTGAGGAAACAGAGAAAGGTGTTTAGAAAAATCATCACTGCCTAAAATATAACTTAGCCTGTATCTATGCACGTCCTGTATCTACTGCCTCTTTCTTGAGAGGAAATGAGTACCCTGTCATCAGTAAAATCAAGAACATTTACTTTCTTCTAGTCACTGAGTAATTTGAATTAGTCGTATTTCAATGACTGTGCAATACATCACACTACTATTTATTCAAGTCAGCCAAACGTGGGGGGGTGAAAGCATGGAGGATGGTAATCTTTACATTCAAGCCCAAATATTTACACCTCTGAGGCAAGAAACCCTAAGGCTGACTATTATTGTCTAATATTAAAGGAATTTAAAGGTATTTTATTTATTCAAATATAGGATCTTGCTTAAGTTTCTTCATAGCAGCATGCTCTACATTACACCATTTTGTCAACAAAAATATATTAAATTTTTTGCCAATGCAGTTGTTATCATATATGATTAAATTGAGTTTAGAAAGCTACAGCCAACTCAGCCATTCATGGCCATATTACTCAAGGTGAAGATTATCCATCTTAGCGTAGAAGGAGCCTGGGTCACCAGCGTTCCTCCACCTCTGTGCAGCACCATATGAATGCCCAGGTACTTCTTCAGGGGTGACACTTTCAAAATTAAGACTTTTGTTTTTCAGAACACTGAGCCTAAGCTAAGAAGCCTTGTCAGCACGCAGCTGTATCCACAGTGCATTCCAGAAACCAGGAACAGAGTGCAATGAAAAGAAATTTCAGTAAGGCAGGGAAGTCTACACAGCCTACCAGATCAAATAGCCCTGGTTATGCATGAAAGAGAGAGAACGCACCAGAAGAAACATCAGAACAGGGTTAAGAGGAAAGGTTTTCACTTCACTGCTACAGAGTCCATATGTGTGATTTCATTCAAATGAAGGGGAGAAACAAACTTACCTAAAGATAAGGTAACAAGAACAGGACTAGAACCATAAAACACCCTAGCAAGGAAAACAAAGGGATCTGTGCAATTCAGTAATTTTTCCTATGATTTATGAAGCAAGACAGAAGATCCAAAATGGCATCTGCTCCTACAGGGTATTAAAAGGCAAATGCAAAATTGGTTTCTCATTGCCAAGCAAGAATCACCAAAGAGACACAATGAAGACTCAACTGCCAGTGCCCTTTGCTCTCCACATTCTACACAGGTGATCCTGGCCAGACCACTTCTACACAAATGTCCTGGTGCTTGTGAGTATGTTGTGAAAGAGTGTATGTTGTGAGTAGGTTGTGAAAGAGACAGTAAGTGAATTCAGCTCACTTAGAGATTTTAAAAATAAACATCACCCTCCCATTCTGTAAAACCTTGTGTTGAGCTTTGCCCTTCTCTAGCTTCCTAAAGAAGCCTCTACACTTGTCCCCACAATGCATCAGGACTTTTCGATTGTGTGTGGTGATGTCCACATACTTATGTCCAATCTGACTCTGGCATCACATACTGCCTAAGAAGCTCTCCCTTGCAAGTTGTTGAGAAAGGAGATACCAGAAGTCTGTTAAAAGCTGTCTGTCTGAAAAGGTGGAAGAAAACACTGTAATTGTACCAATCTATAACGTAACAAACAATTATAAAAAGGGAAATGATACTACTAGTTTACAAGTATTGCTACAAGTTTAGCAGCAAGGCAAGGAAAAAAAACTTAGTTAAAAGAATTCATATAATGCAGCAGTCTACTGCAGCTCATCTTTAGCAAGTCCGCATTTATCTTCAACAAGCTAAACAAATGCTTTCAGCACTTTTAAAACAAGCTCTTCCAGTTACTGCATGCAGAAGTGCAGGAAAGTCACTAGCTGGTCTAATTGGTTTGAACTGCATAATAATTGCACTCATTTGAAGTTCGCAGGGAGGAGTTAATCACCTACAGAACTCTGTTATCCTGACAGTAACACTTGGACACCATTAAATGACTACATTAGATCAAAACTAAATGTACGTTATTTGTTTAAAGGTTTTTGCAATGTGTTTTCAGTTAGTTATAGCACTGATTAAAACAATTCTCTATACTTCTAAATGTTAAGCATGATTTTACAAAAAAAAAAACCAGATAAAAAAAAACCCAAAACCCAAACAACTCTTTCAATTTAATTTTTGATATTTCATATAAGCATTTTCTAAAAAGTTTTAATTATTTTTAGATCTTACCTGAGAGATTCTGCCATCCGCCTTAAGTCTTCATTTTGTTGCTTTAAACGTTCCAGCTTAGCAAGTATCTTGGATAATTCACGACTAGAGTGATCTGGATGCTCACTGTCTCGTACCAGATGTCCACCAATATAAAAGAGTAAAGTTCCCCAAGCGAAGAGGATGAGCATAATCCAACGCCAGGAACCAGTCCATGGCCGCATTTTCAGAAGTTCAATTCACTCCAGAACTGCTTCTGCTCACAAAATAACAAACATTTTAAGTCCTTAGCCTGTACAAAAGCAGACAATTTCAGTTCCTCTGCTTCACCACATTGTACCAGAGAAAAATTATTCTCAGTGTTTGTTTTACTGCAGCTCCTTAAAGAAGATCCTTATGGGGCTGTACATAGAAAGCATTAATATTGCATCATTCTTGGTTTGTATTCTGTGAAAAGAATAAAAATAATCTGAAATTACAATTCAGATATACAGCAATATATTGGATTACCATTAGGCTAAATGTATCGTCATTAAGATTCAGGAATTATGATAGACAATGTTACTCTTTTCTGTCAAGGAGAACAAGAAAAAAGTTTTTAACTTTCCACAACAAATATGCTAAGCTCAAGAATGCACCACATGAATAACATGCAATTAATTCTGGGTTTGCAATGGCCAGAAGAAACGCTGCTTTTTATAAGAGAAATACTTACCAATTTGTGTGTCATTTCACACAATAAAATACTTCCAAAAAATCATTCTGTGGTAAACTTAATAGTCTCCTTTACTATTAACAAAGAGCTTTTATTCAATTACAAATTCATCTCTTTTTTTCCACTTTTATGAACTCTCTTCTCCATTTTTATCATGACTCCCACCCTGGAACAGAACAGTTATAACCATTCTAACAATATATTCTACTATTTGCAAGTAGATTGGCCTACTAGCATCTGTAATACCCATTAAGCAACCTGCAAGCACTGCAAAGACTCTAAACACTAATTTCTAAACAATCTATTGTATATCTTACTCTTAAATTTACAATGTCCTCTGAAATGCCCATCAAAAATTAAACCCAAAATTTTATTTCTTGCTAAAAATAGCAAGACAACATTGCTCTCTTTACCCTTCCACTGTACGTGAGAAAACAGGTAAGAAGAAACACTGAACATTTAAGAGGTGGAAAAGAGGGGGATTTCAAGTAGAACATATGTGGCGCTGTTCTACTCACACACTTGAATAGCAGGCACGACTTTAGAAAGCTAATTTTTTAGAAATATTTTTCTTCTGCTTTAAAACTATCAAACCCATTTTGACAAGTATTATTATTGAAACTATAAAAATGCAAAAAATACTCTCAGGGTAGTATCATCTCTCATCTAAAAACACTGCACCATTTAAAAAAAATGCAAAATTTTTTGCATTTTCTACTTGGCAAAATGTCATTCAATTACTGTAAAAATCTTCTCATTCAATCTAGAACAGAATTTAAGATTTAATGGATCAGCATGCCCAAAATCTTTTAAAGTGCTTCTCACCTCTCTTCCTCTTTCTCTGCAATGTTACATTTCTGTCTGCTGTAAAAAGCATATATATGCCATTCATAATTTCCAAAATAATCTATATTTCCAATTCTCAAATCTGTAATTCTACCATATTTCCTCTGAGATGCTATCCACATCCACCTTCTCCCAAATTATTCTTCCCTGTTTAATCCCTCTTTCACCTTAACTTCTTTTTCATTTCATTTTTTTATTCTGTTCCAACTCATTTCAAGTTTAGAGAAAAGGCTTACCAACTTGCAATAACTTCCAAACTCACCCAGTCATGAAGATATGCCTAGAGAATGCACTTCCAGATACAAAAATCCTAACATAGTATTAAAAATGCTGAAAAATTTTCTAGAGTTATTTTGCAGAAGGGTTAATCTAGTCTACTAATCTCTAAACTAATCTTACTAGTCTCCATTTAAGACTAGTAAGATGATACATAAGATAAACTATTTGAAAATTAATTATTACTAATGAAATGGAAAACATATGTTTCCCAAAAGCTTTCTCAGGCTCTTCCATCTAATGTACCTGTGACAAGTTGAGTTACAAGGAGATCAGTTTTCTTTGAGAGTAATGTCAGAATCCCACATCATATTCTGAAGATCTCTAAGAAAGCTTTATATAGCTTTTGCTTTAGCTTGGCAAAAGCATGGGACTGCCTTCACGAAGACAGTGGTTTCTTCAACAATCTTTACAGATCACAGCACAAGGAAAAAGAACCCACATTATATGAAACAGAATAGGCCATGCCCAATCCACGGAGGATTGTTTCTATAAGCAAAGCAAACCTATTTACCTACAGGAATGATTACTATAAAACCCTGATGGACTGAAGTTTCAGGTTTAAATGGGAAAGTATATTCTCATATCTATACAACCAATCACCCAGAAAATGATTGACTCTGGCTGCAACACGCTAAGTGAAATCACAAAGTCTGTGAAGGCGGGTGGGGAGGGTGAGACTTCAAATGTTCCTTATGTTCCTTTACTGATTGGGTAAATATTACGCTGGGAATTGTGATGAGAATAAACAGATGCTACAGACATCATAAAATTATTGCTTAAGAGAAAAGCTACTATGAAAAACTGACTTAATCATAAGCCGTTTGCAGATATTAGATCAAGAAGCTTCTGCTGGAGGACCAATTTATAACAGTCTGCATAATATACTCAGATATGAACTCCTCCTAGGAGCGCAAGTAAAAAAATTCACTACAGCTGTGATTAATTTCAGAAGAGAAACGGACTCCATGCCACCTGGAAAGATGCCATGGACTTAATTAAAACAGCAGCTAAAGGTGACTATTACATTTAGCAAAGA
The DNA here is from genome assembly GCA_031468815.1 of Morus bassanus. Lineage (NCBI taxonomy): Eukaryota > Metazoa > Chordata > Aves > Suliformes > Sulidae > Morus > Morus bassanus. The sequence continues at coordinate 45,638,428 of CM062572.1, read as the reverse complement.
AAGTATCCTTTTAAAAAGTCACAATCATGATCAAATTATTAGACAGATAAGACTGTAAATTCTGGTACGTTAAAGACATAAAATTTAATACTAAACCTTTTATCCAAAGATGGCTTACTACAGACTTTAAGGTCAACAAATGATCAGAGTATATAAGAATTGTTTAGAGTACTTTGCAAGGAAAATACTGACTTTCTTTTTTTCAATCTGTTGTTCACAACACAGGAGCTTAAGCAGACTCACAAATCAGGTACCTTCTTTGTAAGAGGAAGAGCTGATCTGTTTCAAACAGCAGTGTAAGTAGAACAGGCTATCAAACAAATCCACAAATTAATATAACAAGTTATCAGGAATAGATTATATTCTTCAAACAGTTCTAATGAAGTTCAAGAACACAGTAGTTTAATTATTAACAGTAGCATGTAACCTCTCACTTATAATTACCTTGTAGCAAAGGAATGAAAAACAAAAACAGTAAACTGAATTCTTTGCAAGAGTTACAGTAGGGATTCCTGCAACTATAGGCCAGAAAAAGAATGCCATTCATGTCAGGCAAAGTGGCAGAAATAATAATAGGATGGTAAATAGAACTGCAGACATAACTATGAATGTAATCAAAGTAAAAGTGTACTAACATGGCTTTTGGAAAGAGAAATTGTGCCTCATATATTTATTAAAGTTCTTTTGAAGATGTAAAAAAACACCCAGGCAAGAGAACCAGTTCTAGTTTTTATGCAGTTGATCTAGTCAATGTGGGTTTCCAAATGGCATTCAACAAATTCAAAATGTTTCAAAGAAACTAAGCTGCATGGAAGAAGAAAGTTCAACACATGAGTCACCACCCTGCTAAAAGAGAAGAAACTTAGAGTAAGACTAGGCAGTCAGTTTCTAAGTGGGAAGAATGATCAGGGGCCTCACTGGGTCTCATAGTAGAGTTCATCAGTTTAATATACTCATAAGTGATTTGGAAAACAAGGTGGAAAGTGAGGTAACAAAGTCTGAACACATAGTATAAAAGCTGACAGCAATGAACTGAAGGACATCAGGACACTGTCTAATGAAAAAATAAAATGAAAGATAAAAAATCAATTTATATTAGTGTGTAGAGTTGTGTATAGATAACATTTGAATCATTATCCCTCAGGAATGGACTTTAGCTGTAATAGGTGGTTCTGTAAAATATCAGCTCAGCATTGGCCAAAAAGCAACCAAGTCCTCACAGGATTAAAACAAACAAATAAACAAACCCCCACATACAAACCCAAGAACCAACCCGCTCCCCCCCCCCCCCAAACCCAATAGAAATCATTATCATTATGTCACTGCATAAAAAACACTGTGTCAGGACTTTGATTACTTCATATCATTCTGATTCAATCGACTCAAAAAGACATGGCAGAAATAGAAATTATACCAAAAAGAGATACAAAAATTAGCAGAGAGAGAGAGAATGGCCTTCAGTAACAAATAGTGGCTAAACAGATTCATAGAAAGGACAACTCAGGAATTAACAAGGCAAGTCTATAAAAATCATTAATGGTATAAGAAAGTAAATAGGGTATAATTGTTTGTTGTTACTTCTGGTACAAGGCGATAACGAGTAAAGCTTTCTGGTTCGAATAGATTCAAAACAAAAGAAGGTATTTCTCAAGATGTGCAATTCCAGCATGAAACTCATTTTGATCAAACACTGCAGGTGTTAAAAGTTTACATTTCAAAGGCCGTTAGACCATTTCAAGGAAGATTAAAATTCATCAAAGGTTACCCACAAAGATACCCCCCAATACTCTCCAAATCCCAAGCCACATATTGTTGGAAACTGGAGAATATACCAGAGTAGTATCACCATAGTATCCTCGTTCTTGCAGTTTTCCCTAGACATCCACTACTAGCCAGTCTCAGAGATACATCAGGCTAGATAAGCCTTTGATCTGATATGGTGTGACAACTTTTACAACAACATTTAAAATGTTAAACAATATTTTAAATGTTATTAGATATTTTGCGTTATCACACACAAGATGAACACATTTTAAGAGGGATATCCTACATTTACTTTATAAAAACAAATTTTAGAACTCATTATTAATAAAAAAGTAATGTCCTGAGTGTTTGGTTTAAAAGGATAAATAGAAACTCAGGCAGAAGAAATATTAGACAATCTTTTTGAGGAAGAAAATGGAATGGTAGCTTCTTCAAGTACATGTCTGTGGTTCTGGGGATAAGATTGGTCAAGTACTTCTGGCTCTCCAGAGCTTATAAAATTTTAAGTGTATATAGAGTGGAAAATAACTAAATCCATTTTTATTTAGATCACTATCTGAAGCAATTAATGGTGTACAGTAACTATTTTCAAGTACATTGTTCTTGTAGCACCTACACATTTCTTTTACATAAGTGGTTTTAAAGTACTGACACTTTAAACTTTCTTTAATAGTAAACCTGTTTTTACTTCCCGAAAATAAATAAAATTATGTCTAAAACAATTAATGGACTCAATATTTTAAAAAACATAGGAGTTCTGTAACTACGCTTAACATTTTATATAATAAGCACAAGATAGCATGCTTTATCTGATTCCTATGAATCTCTGATTATGTCATTGCTCTTTTTCTAAGTTAGATCACAGTACAGTTAAATATAAAATAAAGATGCCAAACTATCTGAATAAATAGGAAGAACATTCTGAATTAACATTAAACAGTCAGCCTGTATCTCAGAAAGTGGTATATCTAATTATACATGAGTTCTAACTACTCTTTAACTATTGGCCTTGTACTATAATATGCCTTTTACATTTTTTCTTCAGTTTCATAGTGTTCTGGGAATGCAAAATGTCAAAATATTTCAGTATTTCAAAGACCATACAAGACCTTGAAATAAATTAAATTGTAATAACTAAAAGACTACTATAAATAAAAGAACAAATAGGGAAACAAAAAGGAAGACTGATCAGATTTTTAAAACCGTTCAACTTCTCAGCTTGTATCAGGTTTCTGAAAGACCTCCACATGCAGATGTATACCACAGATACCTGCCTGACAGGAAGTCAAGATGTAATGTCAATATTTGTCCCTCTTTAATTTTATATAGCTGCTTATGAGTTTCCACACTGTAAACTAAGCTCAGGACTGCCAAGACTGAAAGTATGAGCCTGAAGCTAGAGAAAACTCAGCAGCCCACAAACCCAGTAATTCAAACCTAAGATGAATCATAACATAAATGGTCATTAACATCATCTGATACTGAATATCAAAATAAGAGCCCAACAAACTTAAAAGGTGTGGGAGAGCAGTACCAATAAATATATCTCATTAAGCTGCAAACAGGAAAGTATCTAAATAACGATGATTAGTGTTATTATTAAATTATGTTATTATATAGTGAACCTCCTTTATCTAAGAATACTATGTTACATTTCTTTTACCAAAGGAAGCCATGTATTTTAATTTACTAGTTATCCCCTGAGATTTACCATGATTTCTTGTCTTACACTTCATTGGATTTACCTATACAGAGTCCGTTGCATTGTCCAGTGCAACAGCACATCAAAACATAGTATACTGACAATTAGCTAATTTGCATTTTCTTCCCTGTGATTTTAAATTAGTTCTTGTCTCCCTTCTAGGGGGTCCTGAGAATGGTTGACTACATTCTTATAACATCATCTTCTAAAATAATGTAATAAGATATCCCTTTTATCTCTTTGAAAGGGCTTACCCTGGGTGTTTGGGGTGAAAAAGAAGGTATTCCTCTATTCTCCCCAACAGCTCTTGGAATTATCTCTACAGCAATCTTCCAAGCTAACTTTCATTTTAAATTTCATCACTGCACCCAGGTAAAAGGGTTTTAACCTCTCAGGGCAATCATCTCCCGTTCATAAGAACCCAGCCACCACCCACAGAAATCCCTGTCACAGCACTGATATAGGTGCTAGGCATGGGCTGAAAGACAAAGCTCAGTATAAGCAGCAGCATACAACAGCTGAGTGGCAAAAGAAGCTTTAATGCCACTATTAGCAGGGGGCTGGAGATGCCACAGTGGAATTGGTAAGCGTCAGCGATTCTTGGATGTAGGCTTGTAAAGACACAGCTTTTAGCTGTCGTGAAACAAAGCAGCTTGGACTTACACAAATGGTGGAAAATCTTCCACATATGAATGCAAAGGGCCTCCTGGTTCCATAGGAGGCTGAAGATGAAGAGACTACAGACAGCTATGAAATCTCAAAATCATGAGAAACAAATAGATATTGGTGATAATTAACATCAAGTCTTTTTGTATTTTAATGTAGGAATTTTCTGTCACTCTTTATAAATTGATTTGTTATTTCAAACTCCTCCTATTTCATCTACTAAAGAAATCAAACCAATATCAGGAAAAGGTTTTGCAGAATAAGAACAAAGTAATGTTAAAAGCAAACACCAAATTGAAAGCAAAGTATCACCCACAGTAAGCTATTTTTCAGGTTTAATTTAATCCTGTAGCTCTATTATAAAAATTCAATACAAAATATGCAGTATTATTTAATGAAGCAAAAAAGTTCTGATAAGTACTAGCTATTATAAATCATTATGAATACACAATCTTTAATGCATCAGTTGAATGGAAAATATTATTGTGAAAAAGGAAGTCAAATTAGAATTTATTTACTGATAAACGCACAGCACAGAAAATGTGGTTAGTGTCACAAATTTGTTTAGACTCCATTAAAGAGAAAACAGAATTTTGACACAAAAACAAGGGCCTGTTTCAATGCCTTAATCAGGAGATCAGAATGTGTATACTACACATGTAAGCCACAATTGATTGAAAGCATATAAAAATGTTTTGATGCCCTATTACCTGGGAAGGTTTGGTTAAAAACATTGCTTCAATGCGATGCAATGCAGTGTTTACAAAATGACTAAAGGAAACAGTAAAGAGAACACTAACTTAAATAAATTGATACTATAAAAAAAGAGACTGAAGTATAGCTCCAACATCATCAGGAGGAATAATGTGCATCCATGTCAAATTTATTTTGCTATACCAAAAATGATTAATCAATGAAAAAATAAATATACACTATCTTTTCTCATCTTGCCCCATAATGCCTTCTGGTTGTTTTAAAGCTTTAAAAGGTACTTACAAATTAGAAACCTGAATAGCCCAATACCATCATTTCAAATGAAAGGACATTTTCCATTACTTAAATAAGGTCCTTATTAACTTACTATTCCCAATAACAAATTCAGTGACAGAGTGGAGATCTCCTTGTGTATTTTTGCTTGTGATTCAGAATTATGGCCCCAGAATAGCATTTTACTTTTCTTGGCAATGTACAGTTTCAAATTATTTTAGGTTCAGTTCAAAGCAAGCTAAGCAAGTCTACTTTTGGCTTAAACACCTACTGACCTAGATTCATTACAAAAATAAAGTGTAACTTATGTAAGTTGAAAAGAAAAAAATTACTTACAAAGCAAAAGTCACACATCACTATAACTAATATATACAGCATTATATTTGATGGCATGTACATTATCTACAATTCTTTTTTCGCAGTATGAAACATGAAATTCACTCCACTGTTAAGAGCTATCACAATGAATTATCACTAAATATGAAACACTCAAAAAGCATGTTACACTGTACATGCAACTTAGATTGAACCTTCACAGCATTGTTAGTTTGTAAAGTAAAGTAAACTTAAATAAGTTAAGTTAGTATTTTTAAGATTTCACCAGCAAAAATTATCTTCTTAGGAAAGCATGCTACTCTAAGTAACATTAACCTGCTTTACTCTAATAAAAATAAAATTAAAAAAAAAAAAAAAAACAACAAAACAAAACCCCAACAACAAAAAACAACGCAACACAAACAACCAATTTTCCAATTCCAGTTCCTATATAACAATGACGTGATGGCACAACCTCTGACAAAGGATTAGACCCTAAAGAAATAATCCTCTTAGGATATTAAAATAAAACTAAGGATCAAAGGACAAAAATAACAACTAAATGACTCTGTAGTGTTTCATACAAATAAGCAAACGTTGCAAATATTATTCATGGTGTATGCAATGCATTCTTTATGACACATATATTATTTGATTAATGAAACACCATCTTCATAATCATATGGGCAAGATTTCTTCAGTCAAATCCCATGTCCTAGTATTTCAGGTAACCACATCATAGAAAACTCTGTAAGTTCCCCCTAAACAAAAAAAACCAAACCAACAAAAAACAAAAACCAAAAAACAGATTTCCTTTCCCCATTATTGGAATGCTGTTTAAAAACTCACTCTTCCAATGCTTAAAAGCCTTCTTTAATTTCCAAAGAAAATTTGTATTTTGCTAATTTACACTTGTGTTTGCTTGCCCTAGTCTAAACTCAGTTTAGAGAGCTCGGTTACTGCCCTGTATCTACAGAAAGCAGCCTTATCCCTTCTCAGACTTATATGCTAGTCTGAATCTTACATGTTAGTTTACAAGCACTTCATTGCAAGAGGCTTACAAATTCCCTAGATCCTGTACCAGCTCCTATTCCGATTAAATCTTTTCAGAACATCAGTAATAAGAATTGTATAGATAACACATAAAACATGTCTTGTATGAAACAAATACTTGTTTTTCTCTCTTGGACCTGCTTTTTGTGATATATCCTAGGACTGGATCTGTCTTTTTCATGGCTACATTACTCTGGCAGTCAGCAACCATTTTGCAAGGACATAATACCTTCAAATCTTTTCGCACCTATATCTCTTCAAATTGACAAGCTCCCATCTTATATACAGAAATTCTTATTTTTGATCCTTTTAACTTTGTGTTGTTATACTTTATCCCATTCTACCACTCCAGTATCTCAAGTAAAAAATTCTTCTTGCACATTTTTCTGACCTCCATCATAACACTCTGTCATGGTTTTGGCTCTCTGCAATCTATATTTCATTACAATCTATTATCTTTTTGTGAACCTGTCACTACTGAAAATACCCAAGATGAATAACAGATGTCATCCACTGCACTAATAGTGTCTCTCCTCCAGTCTAATACTATTCCTTTCAGCACAAGACACTGTCACTTCATCCCTTCAGCTACTTCCTTTTCCAATGAATGACTGTACTTTTCATCCACATTTTCTCTAACTCTATATATAATCTTCTATGTGCCAAAAAAATGCTGAAAGGAAGTCCAGATACACAGTTTCTCCCAAATTACATTTCATTAGGAAATTTACTTTCGTTCATAGAAAGTTAATAAGTAAACGTAGAATAATCCAGAAAAATCTTCAGCAAACCTGTGTTGCATTTATCTCATTTTCCATTTTCCTCTAGCTCTACTTTGTTAATTGTCATTTCTTTCAAAATGTGTCCCCATGCTTTACATACTACTGTGATCAAGCCAGGGCTGGTAATTATTTCGAATTCTAGCATTCATCTATACTAATCCCAAAAGACTTCACCCAATTTAGGTCCAAACTTTTTAGAATATTGTCTGGAAACAATTTAGAAAGCATTTCATTCATCCATTACTTTTTAATTACCTTTATTAATATACAAATCATATATATTATTTTATTCAACCAGAGAACAAAAGCCCACACAAAGAACATGTATTAATGTTTGTATTCTACAAGTATCCAAAATGAAGTTCATTTAGTTTTCTATTCAAGTTCACTGTTTCAGTTATACAATTTTATTTTTCTATCCATAAAAACTATCCATTCCCTGCTTTTTCTGGAACAAGGATATAAATTTTGTAGTATTCCATGTGTATACTTAATTACTGTGCAAATTTACTTTTTTTCTTCTTACCTTCTATTCACTTGTATCACAGGACATAAGTAAACATATTCATGAGACTTGCTTACTATTTACTCCTCTACATCCACACCTTCATCTTTAGTACTGTTTCTGTAAAAGCCTAATTTTATATCTGTATGGATTACTGTGCAATTTGGGTGATTTTCTCTTCATATACTCCCTTATAATTTTACATAAATAAATACAATCTGCTCATCTGATACAACCAGCAGATTATTCTCTAACTAAACATTTTCTTAATGGAATTCACCATCCTTTTCAATTTCATTGCAAGTGCAGATTTATTCAATACTGAAACCTTTAAACACTATAATTTTGGATCTTCACCACAGAAAACTCCCTGGCAGGAAGGGATGGTACTGAGGGACTGCCTTAACTATGTGAAAGCTACAGGTCCACTCCTTTCATTTGGTTAGAAAACAAAATCATAACCAACAAGAACAACCTTAGGAGAAAGATGCAATGTGATTCATCCTTCCTGAAATTTAGTTAAGAGAGATTCTGCCACTGACTGTGGAAGCTTAATGACTTTTCACATGTACAGAGCTTATGAAGAAGAAGGCAAATTATCAGGAGTTGAGGAATTAAAACTAGAGTCTAAAAGCAAGATTATAAACTTGAGAAGAGTCATCTTAAGATTCATTTAGAAGCATTAGCAGAATATATATTATAATAAAGACAAGAAATTCAAAGCAGAGGAAAAACAAACCTTAAAGGATACTGGTATTATTTCTGAGGCTCTAGTGTGTACTCTAAAGTGTTGAACGCAGAGACTTTCCTCAGTTTAACTGCATAAAATTTAATAGCTGAAAACAACTTTGAAGAATTTTGAAATGAAAACACCTTCAGAAAGGAAGGCAGAGGAAGAAACAGACGAATATTCAAAATGTCCAGTAAGCAATCTTGTTGTGCCAAATTGCTGCTTCTTTCAGGAAGTCAATACTTACAGTTTCTTTGCAGCTTCAAACAGAGGTAGTTGCTCTGTATAACTAATTTTACCCTACAGTCATAGGTAGTGATTACTGATGCAACCAAAATAAAGTCAACAGCAAAAGATAAACACGTGTAGATTATACACTGAGATGACTGACAGCTCCAAAGTTGCTGTATTTGCAAGCCAAGCAGCAGCAATAAATTCCCTAAAATGACTGATCAGTGAAGACATGACAGAAGTCACCAAAACGAGATTGCTACTGCTTTTTTGAAGTTCTTAAGAAGGTGTATAGCAGACAAACTGAAGTTGAGAGAACAGTAAGTGTAATTTCCATCTCCCTTACAATCAGAATCCATCAGATTCAATCAGAATACTGTAGGAAAGTAACAAAGGAATGCATGCACTTCTTTCCTATAAGCCACCTCCTCCATCAAGTGATCTCTAACTACCACAAACACCGGAGTTGTTATCCAGAATAATAATCTTGGTGCCATAACTGAACAAGAGCTTAATTCTTTCACCCCAACAGAATTTCTAATATTACTTTATACTTTGTTATATTCCTTTACATTATCTCCTAGCTGTTCAAAACAGCAAATGTTATCTAGGTCTTCACCCAACTGCATCCAGATGAATGTATTTTTCTCTTTGGTACTGATATCTGTCTGTGCTTATCTCATTTACACTCAACAGAAACCAACAAATATATACTCCTGGTTTCTTATCATACCTTTATAACCTCAGCTCTCTGAACACCTCTGTAGGCTCCCTATGAGGTTCCAGCTCCCCATGCCACAAGCAAGATCATTTTGTGATATTTAAGGTTCTTCACTAAACTACTCATTATCTGGCTTCTTTAACAATTTACTAACGTTGACAGGAACGTATTCTTTAATATTTCTCCTGTCCTGCACTGACCATAAGCACTCTTTCTTCTACAAATACCTAAGAGATTTTCTTGAGCTGACACTGAACTGACTAAATCTTTCTATCTACTTACCTTATTCCCTTTTAAAGCTCTGTCATAGCAACTAGAAATCAAAGTTTCAGGGACCAGGACTAAATATTCCTGTGTTAAAGATGCTTTAGTGTCTCCTCATTCTCTTCTGTGTATCCCTTTGGTTGCTACCCAGATTGCCCTTCCTTAAAACATGAACTCACTTTTTACTTCAGCATTTATATAGCATCTTGTGTGGTGACCCCAATTACTGACACAGTCTATCAGCCCATCACTGTTAATGTAAGTTTAAAACAAAATGTAAGTTTAAAACAAAACAAAAAAAAAGTCTTAAAAGCTTTCTGGATTTTTACCTACCGCAGGTCTGAATATCTTCCATAAAAAGCTTACAGATTTTCACATCATTCAATCAGGAGATGTTACTGCAAATGTTTCCTCCCCCCAAAAAAAACCTGTTCATAGCAGATACAAATACTTGATTCAAAATATTTTATCAAGTAAAAAGTAAAAGAAAGAAGATTGATCCAAAATGATATCTACAAAAACAAGACTACAAGACAATTCTAGCTATTTGTTTTTCATGATTAAATAAATAGTTCATTATTGAAAGTTCCCATGATAGCTTATTTTATACAACATATCACATTGGATGAAGTTTGTTGTTTTTAGTATGTCACATGGTCATACCAAAGCAAGTGCAGCAAAGGGTGACAAAGATGACTATGGGATTGGAGAATGTGCCATGCGAGGAGAGGTTGAGAGAGGTGGGATTATTCAGCCAGGAGAAGAGGAAGCTTAGGCAGGATATATGTCCTACATATCCCACATCAATATTTATATGTATCAATACATAAAAATGCCTTATGTGTGGAAGTAAAGAAGACACAACAAGGCTCTTGAACTGTCACTACTGGGCACCACTGACAAGAGGCAATTAATAGAGACAACAGAGTACTGAAGGAGCTAGCGGATGTTATGGCAGGATTCCTCTCAATCACCTACCAAAGGTCTTGGGAGTCTGGGGAGGTCGCCACTGACTGGAAGCTAGCCAACGTTATTCCAATTTACAAGAAAGGTGTGAGGAAAGACCCAGGGAACTACAGACCTGTTAGTCTAACCTCAGTTCCTGGGAAAATTATGGAGAAGATTATACTGCATACTATTGAAAGACATTTAAAGAATAATGCAATCATCAGGGACAGTCAACATGGGTTCACAAAAGGAACATCCTGTTTAACTAATTTGATGTCCTCCTATGATAAGGTCACCTGCCTAGCAGATGAAGGGAAGGCGGTGGGGTGGATGTTGTTTTTCTGGATTTTACTAAGGTGTTTTGGTACTGCCCCTCACAGCATCCTTTTGGACAAGTTGCCCAACTGTGGGATGAGCAGGTTCACGGTGTGCTGGGTGAAGAACTGTCTGAAGGGCAGAGCTCAAAGGATTGTAGTGAATGGGGCTACATCTGGCTGGCAACTGGTCACCAGCAGTGTTCCTCAGGGCTCAATTCCAGGGCCAGTTCTGTTCAATATATTTAGCGACAATGTGGATGCAGGAGTTGAAATTAGCAAGTTTGCTCATGATATCATGCCAGGAGGTGCTGTCGACTCTCTTGAGGGACAAGAGGCCTTGCAGAGCGATCTAGATAGATTGGAGCATTGGGCAATGATTAATGGGATGAAATCTGACAAGTCAAAATTCTGGATTCTGCACCTAGGACGGAGTAACGCCAGGCACAAGTATAAACTGGGAGAGGAGTGGCTAGAGAGCAGTCCTGCAGAAAGGGATCTGGGGGTGCTGTTTGGCAGCAGGCTCAATATGAGTCAGCAGTGTGCCCTGGCAGCCAAGAGGGCAAACAGCATCCTGGGGTGCATCAAACACAGTATAAGCAGCCAGCCAAAAGAGGTGATTATCCTGCACTATTCAGCACAGGTGGGGCCTGACCTCGAATACTGTGTGCAGTTCTGGGCCCCACAATTTAAGAAGGATGTGAAGGTCCTTGAATTTGTCCGCAGGAGGGCAACAAAGCTGGTGAAAGAGCTGGAAGGAATATCCTCTAGAGGAGCAGCTAAGGACTTTGGGTTTATCTAGTTTGGAGAAAAGGAGGCTGAGACGCGACCTCATTGTTCTCTGCAGCTTCCTGAGGAGGGGACATGGAGAGGGAGGTGCTGATCTCTTCTCCCTGGTATCCAGTGATAGGACATGTGGGAATGGCTCAAAGCTGCACCAGAGGATGTTTAGACTGGACAGCAGGAAGCATTTCTTTACTGAGAGGGTTGTCAAACAGTGGAACAGGCTTCCTAGAGAAGTAATCAATGCCCCAAGCCTGTCAGTGTTTAAGGGGCAGTTGGACGATGCCCTTAACGCCATGCTTTAACTTTTGGTCAGCCCTGAAGGGATCAGGCAGTTGGACTAAATGATCATTGTAGGTCCCTTCCAACAGAAATAGTCTATTCTATTCTATTCAGTAGGCACAAACTGAAACACAAAATTCCATTTAAGTCTAAGAATATACTTTTACTGTGAGGGTGGTTAAACACTGAACAGGCTTGGCAAGTAAATGAAGTCTCCACCCCTGGAGACTGGGCACAGACCTGAGCAACCTGCTCCAGTTGACCCTACTTTGAGCAGCAGGGTTGGACTAGAAGATCTCCAGAGATACTTTCCAAAGTCAGCTATTCTGTGATTCTGTGAAATAACAGAACTCCTCAGGATTTTAATTTAATCAGCACTTTTTACAGCTTTTGGTGTGAAAAAAATAAAATATTTCTAAAATGCATAACATGTAAATGTAGAATGTATGTTATCTTTCACATAAATAGAAGCAAATTTTTAAATATCATTATTTCATAACACATCTGAAGAACAGCTTACCCTCTCCATGACAGCAGAAAATAAACACAACTGCATCATAGGCTTGGAGGTTAACAAATAATTCCACTAGTCCAGCAGCCAGTGAAATTAATAACTGTTTAAAAGAAAAAAGATGATTCCTTTAGTTTCACATTCAAATAAAAGTGTTTCGCATTCTATAAGAACGTCTTCCTTTTGATTTGCCCTTGTATCATAATGTTAAGAACCTAATTCTTCATCTTAAAATATCACGTTTTCTACTTTTAAATAATTATGAATTTTCCACAAAGATCAATTACTTACTTAATCAGAATATTTTTAACTACCAGGTTTCATTAGACCTAGATTAGATACAATATGTATCTAGCAATCAAAGAATTAAATCAAAGAATGTTTTAGGGTCTGTATAGATTTAGTGAGTAAGCCAGTCTCACCAGGCCCCAGTTTCCCATGTTAGTATTTGCCAACCCCAAAATGATGTTTGAAGTTGAATTCATTAATATTTACAGATACCATCAATATTATCGGTTATAAATTTTAAATGCAAGATATAAATCTGCATAATCAATTATGCAGATAATTCAGGCATTTAGCAGCTTTGTCGAATAATTGTTTCCCCATTTCTAAGCATTACTACCTGTTCAAAATACCAGTCAAAACTTGGGGGGGGGGGGGGGGGGGGGGAATCAAGGATGGAATATTTATTTTAACACTATTTTTTATAAAATTAATACAAGAGATTTCATATATATTCTTTCATCTACATTATGGTTTATAAAAAGTGTAAATATGTTAAGGAAACCTTGCAAAGAAAATTAATTTACTTTTAACCAGAATATTAAAAGTCACTAGAAAAACCACTTAATGCAACTGGAAAAATCACAAATCTGGAGATATGGGGAAAACAAAATACAAATAAATTGAGTAGCCTTTTAAAAGAATTCCATAGCAGAAGAATACAACTCCCAAAATGTCAAGAAAATTCCTGCTATCTTGCACAAACATAAGTTCTCTTCATAACTTCTTAACCTAAAAACATAATTCAGCTCTCATAAAAAAATTCTTCTTTGGTCATTCTAGAATTTATTAGAGACAACATACATATTGTTCCAAGCTCTGCCTTTTGTGAATTCCAGTAATACCTTTAGATGTATATAGTGTCATACTTTTTAGAAGTGCCCTCCATTCTTTTTGATAGGCAGTATTAGAGGGGCAGGAAGCATTCTGCTTGCTTGTTCACAATCATTTTCATGCTTCTTTAAGATGACTGGGTCAGGTAGGGCCTCCTGACCTGGGACCATGAGAAAGAGAAACAATCTGCATTCCTTGGAGACATCCTGACTATGCTTAGATCTAGGAGGTTCAAGAAATTGTACAACAGGGCAGTAAAGAAAATTCCAGTACAGGAGCTCGCAACCCAAGCAAAGAAATTGCAGTAAAGAGCAGGGAGCAGATCAGAGGGCACTGTGCAACTCACAGCTTAAAGTCACTGAATTAACTGTAACCAAGTGGAAGGCAGTAACAGTGTGGGCAGGGAAGTCATTAAAAACTATTTTTTACTTTTCTTCTGTCTTCTATATTCACTGAGTTTGCAATACTTAAAATGTTGATTATCCTAACTGTTATTCTAATAAAACTTGGCACTTTTTTAATTAGAAAAACATTTGGTCTCCTTTCAGGAGCTAATTATAAGGAGAAAGCCTAGGCAGAATGTCATGGTTTAGCCCCAGCCAGCAACCAAGCACCACGCAGCCGCTCACTCACTTCCCCCACCCCAGTGGGAAGGGGGAGAATCGGAAGAGCAAAAGCAAGAAAACTCATGGGTTGAAATAAGAACAGTTTAATAATTAAAATAAAATAGTAGTGGTAGTAATGGTAATGATAACGATAATGATTATGATAATAATACTAATGATAATGATAATAATAAAAAAATAATGAGAGAGAGAGAAATGAAACCAGAAGAAAAGAGGGAAAATGAAAAAACAAACAAAAAAACCAAAAAAACAAAAACCAAAAAACAAACCCACAAGTGCTGCAACCGCTCACCACCCACTGACCAATACCACCAGTCCCTGAGCCACGATCGCTGCCTCCCCTGGCCAACTCCCCCAGTTAACATACTGGGCATGACGTCACATGATATGAAATATACCTTTGGCCAATTCAGATCAGGTCTCTTGGATGTGCCCCCTCCCCTCCCGGCTTCTTGTGCACCTCGCAGAGCATGGGAAGCTGGAAAAGTCCTTGACTAAGTAAGCACTACCTAGTAACAACTAAAAACATCAGTGTGTTATCAACATTATTTTCATGCTAAGTCCAAAATGCAGCACTATACCAGCTACAGTGAAGAAAATTTAACTTTATCCCAGCTAAAACCATGACAGTATCCACCCCTTATTCCATACCATTTACGTCATGCTCAGGTCCCATACTATCCAATACAACCTCAATAATCACCACCTGCCTTCCCATCCTTTGATAAAATACACAGATATCATTTATCATTCCTGTAGTCTATGGACCACCCCTGTAAAATGTCTGTAGAGGGTCCACAAATGTCCATTGAGTTCATTTAGTCCATAACTTTGGGCTCCATCTATCATAACAGTCTTTCAAGGCCGGAGAGATGGTCTACGTGGTGTTGGATTGTTGCATGCTGAAGTCAGTCTTTGTTCCATCACTGCTGCACTTTGCTTGGTTCAATTCTTCATTAATTTGGGAGATTCTTACTATGATTCCATTGATATGGCATATAGCAACCATAGGAGTGATGACATACAATATTATATAGCAATTAACAACATAGTATTCAGTTCATTGGCTATTTTCACTCAAAATCAAATCCCCTTGAGGCACACATCGAACTCCTCCATCCTCCCGCATCACCCACCAAGTGCACCCAGGTCATCAAGTGAAAGCAATCCCACAAATGGGTTTGCCTTTGCCCAAGACAGGAATAACCCAGACTGTCTTCCCCAGCATATTTTTTACATGCACTACAGGGACTTTATCCCCTTCCACAATACGTAAGAGTTCTGACTGGGCAGGGCCAGCTCAATTGGCAGATTCTCTAGTGTTGACTAACCAGGTGGCTTTTGCTAAATGTGTATCCCAATGTTTGAACGTCCCACCCCCCATTGCTCTCAGTGTAGTCTTTAACAGTCCATGGTATCATTCAATTTTCCCAGAGGCTGGTGCATGATCGGGGATGTGATACACCCACTCAATGCCATGCTCTTTGGCCCAGATGTTTATGAGGTTGTTTCGGAAATGAGTCCCATTGTCTGACTCAATTCTTTCTGGGGTGCCATGTCGCCATAAAACTTGTTTTTCAAGGCCCAGGATAGTGTTCCGGGCCGTGGCATGGGGCACGGGATATGTTTCCAGCCATCCGGTGGTTGCTTCCACCATTGTGAGCACATGGCGCTTGCCTTGGTGGGTTTGTGGCAGTGTGATATAATCAATCTGCCAGGCCTCCCCATATTTATACTTCAGCCATCATCCTCCATACCACAGAGGTTTTACCCGCTTGGCTTGCTTGATTGCAGCGCATGTTTCACATTCATGGATAACCTGCGCAATACCGTCTATGGTCAAGTCCACCCCTCGGTCACGAGCCCATCTGTATGTTGCATCTCTTCCTTGATGGCCTGAGGTGTCATGGGCCCACCGAGTTATAAATAGTTCACCCTTATGTTGCCAGTCCAGATCCACCTGAGCCACTTCAATCTTAGCAGCCTGATCCACCTGTTGGTTGTTCTGATGTTCTTCAGTGGCCCGACTCTTGGGAACATGAGCATCCACATGACGTACCTTCACAACCAGGTTCTCTACCCAGGCAGCAATATCTTGCCACAATGCAGCAGCCCAGATGGGTTTACCTCTGTGCTGCCAGTTGTTCTGCTTCCATTGCTGTAACCACCCCCACAGGGCATTTGCCACCATCCATGAGTCAGTATAGAGATAGAGCACTGGCCATTTTTCTCATTCAGCAATTTCTAAAGCCAGCTGGATGGCCTTTACTTCTGCAAACTGACTTGATTCACCTTCTCCATCAGCCGTTTCTGAGACTTCTCGTATAGGACTCCATACAGCAGCCTTCCATCTCCGATGCTTTCCCACCAGACGACAGGACCCATCAGTGAACAGGGCATATTGCTTCTCATTTTCTGGCAGTTTATTATACAGCGGGGTCTCTTCAGCACGTCACCTCCTCTTCTGGCTATATTCTGACATCTTTGCCTTCTGGCCAGTCCATGATCACTTCCAAGATTCCTGGGCGGCTGGGGTTTCCTATTCGAGCCCGTTGGGTGATCAGTGCCACCCACTTACTCCATGTAGCATCAGTTGCGTGATGTGTAGAGGGGACCCTCCCTTTGAACATCCAGCCCAGCACCGGCAGTCGAGGTGCCAGGAGGAGCTGTGCTTCAGTACCGATCACTTCTGAAGCAGCTCGAACCCCTTCATATGCTGCCAATATCTCTTTTTCAGTTGGAGTGTAGCGCGCTTCGGACCCTCTGTATCCCCGACTCCAAAACCCTAGGGGCCGACCTCGGGTCTCCCCTGGTGCTTTCTGCCAGAGGCTCCAGGTAGGGCCATTCTCCCCAGCTGCGGTGTAGAGCACGTTTTTTACATCTTGTCCTGCCTGGACTGGCCCAAGGGCTACTGCGTGACCTATCTCCTGCTTTATCTGTTCAAAGGCTTGTCATTGCTCAGGGCCCCATTTGAAATCATTCTTCTTCCGGGTCACTTGATAGAGAGGGCTTACAGTCAGACTATAATTTGGAATATGCATCCTCCAAAAACCCACAACGCCTAGAAAAGCTTGTGTTTCCTTTTTGCTAGTTGGTGGAGACATGGCTGTTACTTTGTTGATCACATCCTTTGGGATCTGCCGACATCAGTCTTGCCATTTTATTCCCAAAAACTGAATCTCCTGTGCAGGTCCCTTCACTTTACTTTGTTTTATGGCAAAACCAGCCTTCAGAAGGATTTGGACTATTTTCTTCCCTTTCTCGAAAACATCTTCTGCTGTGTTGCCCCACACAATGATGTCATCAATGTACTGTAGATGTTCCGGAGCTCCACCCTGTTCCAGTGCAGTATGGATCAGTCCATGGCAAATGGTAGGGCTGTGTTTCCACCCCTGGGGCAGTCGATTCCACATGTACTGGACACCCCTCCAAGTGAAAGCAAACTGTGGCCTGCACTCTGCTGCCAGAGGGATTGAGAAGAATGCATTAGCGATATCAGTTGTGGCATACCACTTGGCTGCCTTTGACTCCAGTTCATATTGAAGTTCTAGCATGTCCGGCATGGCAGCACTCGGTGGCAGAGTGACTTCGTTCAGGCCACAATAGTCTACTGTTAGTCTCCACTCTCCATTAGACTTCCACACTGGCCATATGGGACTGTTAAAGGGTGAACAGGTCTTACTGATCGCTCCTTGGCTCTCCAGTCGCCGAATGAGCTCATGGATGGGAATCAGGGAGTCTCGGTTGGTGTGATATTGCCGCTGGTGCACTGTTGTGGTGGCGATCGGCACCTGTTGTTCTTTGACCTTCAGCAACCCCACAACAGAAGGGTCCTTCAAGAGACCAGGCAAGGTAGACAGCTGTTTAATTCCCTCTGTCTCCAAGGCAGCTATACCAAATGCCCACCTGTACCCTTTTGGGTCCTTGAAATACCCTCTCCTGAGGTAGTCTATGCCAAGGATGCACGGAGCCTCTGGGCCAGTCACAATGGGGTGCTTTTGCCACTCATTCCCAGTCAGGCTCACTTCGGCCTCTAATACAGTTAGCTCTTGGGATCCCCCTGTCACTCCAGCAATACAGATGGGTTCTGCCCCTACATAGTTTGATGGCATTAGGGTGCACTGTGCACCGGTGTCCACTAGAGTCTTATACTCCTGTGGGTCAGATGTGCCAGGCCATCAGATCCACACAGTCCATTAAACCCGGTTGTCCCTTTCCTCCACCTGGCTGGAGGCAAGGCTCCTCTAATCCCAATTGCAGAATTCACAACTCACTTCTTGTGAATGTGAATCAGAAGTGTCTCTGTTAAGATCACAAATAAAATCAGTGCTTCTACTCCTCTGTCTGGAGAACTGCTTACTGGAAACTGGAGCAGCAACTTTCCTGGAAGAACCCCCGAGTGATTGTTTTTCTTTGCAACTCACATACCCGTGCCTCTAGGGTCGAGGTAGGTTTTCCATCCCACTTCCTCATGTCCTCTCCGTGGTCAGGCAGGTAAACCCAGAGGGTGGCCCGTGGTGTTTATTCTCTCTCTTGAGCAGAGGGACGCTTACTCCTAATGGCCGAGATACTGGTCCGTACAGGTAGGGAGTAGGACATATCTTCTTTGAGTTGCTGAACCTCCCGGGACAATTTCTCCACAGCTGAGATGAGGGAGGAAGAGACATGTGCTTCACAATCCCGGAGTTTATCAATCACATCCCCTACCGTTGGTGCCTCTTCATCTTTCCAGGACATTACTGCCAGGGAGTTTACATGGGACGATGGTGCGCTCCATACAAACTTTGGCCACATGCGTCGTGTGCATCGGGCTTCATCTGGATCTTTGGATGACTGTTCACTATCCAGGTCACCATAAATCACCTCAAGCACAGCTAATTCTCTCAGGTACTTGCCAATTCAGGGTCCCATGCCCCTCTAGTTACTGAATTAATTTTTATAACAA
The DNA here is from genome assembly GCA_031468815.1 of Morus bassanus. Classification (NCBI taxonomy): domain Eukaryota; kingdom Metazoa; phylum Chordata; class Aves; order Suliformes; family Sulidae; genus Morus; species Morus bassanus. The sequence goes on along the minus strand of CM062572.1, from coordinate 45,619,180 downwards.
AAAAAAAAACAATGGAGAACAAAGTATTACTACTAATCCTACTTCAACTACATCGCTTCTGGTCAGAGATTGGGGAAAAAAGAAACCCAACCCAACAGTTTAAGTAATTTTAATATCACAGACCAAACATTCTCGAAATTATGCTATATTGGTTCAGTTATTACAACGGCTGTGGTTTGGAGAGATCCATGCCCATACCACTTGAGTTTAAGCTGAAGGTATACACAGAACATTGACCTTGAAACAGTTTAACGGGAGTTAAGAACTAATCAGAAGTAAGAACTTTTTAAAACTAGATAAAAGATTTACATCAACAACAAAAACAAATACTGTTTGAAAGTATTAAACACGCCTTTGTTTTAGATACAGTAATAAATACAAGTGTTTACAATTTTCATGACATTATATTTGAAAGCATGAAAAAACAATGTAATTTCTAAATTTTTTACAATTTATGCAATTTTAGACAAAAGAGAGAACTGTACCTTGAAAAGAAAAGAGCAGCTTTTTTGTCAAATATATGCAAGATTCTCTGTCAAACACTTAGACAAAAAGTAACTGCTGATTTTTCTTTTAGAAAGATAAAAGAGTCAATTGCAGAAACAATACCCTCCTCCATGGATATTATATATATATATGGACTCATTTTAATAAGCAATGGATAAAGCACTCTTCAGTTTTATGGTCCCTTTTAACTATTAAGATAATACATTAACCAGAAACACAGCAAAGTAAGAAGTTACGTTTTGTCTTATCTGAACTAACCAAATGTCTTTGTAAGATAAAAATTATCTTAGCAAATGAACAGGACAATTATATAAGAGGGAATGTTTATTTATTCTTGTTTGCTCATTGTATTGACTACACACGACCCTAATCTAAAATAGCCAGTCAAGAGTGAATAATAAAAATTCAAACATGAGCTCTAACATCAAGCATGATCTTCCTGCAGAGTAATTTAATAATACACTGATAGCTCTTGCAGAAACCTCTTTACAAAAGAAAATAGGAAGAGTGAGAATCTGTGGAAGCAATACAGTGAAAGAACAGAGTATGTAAGTTAGCAGCACATAACATGTTAAAGAAAGAATTTCTGATGTTGAATTACTTCTTACACTTGCAAACAAAGTCATAACAAAATCCAGAGATTAGGAGTTTAGCCTAGATAAATTCAGTTCATGAGGAAGGGGAAAGGAGTTCTTAAACCTGTAAGCATATAACTGCTAAAGGAATCAGCCACTGAAACACATGATTTAATGAGGTAATGGATTCTCGGTTGCTCATTCCCTTTAAATTGAAGCACCAAAAATGCTTATGAAAAAGATACAGTAGTTGAATCAAGAGGTTGAAAAGAATTGGGTTTTCTGCCCTGGGTTAATCAGATGAGAGTTGATGAACAGAAGTGGCCCATCCCTTTCTAAACAGAACTTAGAACTTACTGTGTTCTTAATAGAGCACAGAACTTAATACCTCTAATTCTGTGAAATACTTCTGGAGATCAGTAAACCTCTAGAATAAAGAAGGCTAATCTCCTTAGCCCATCAAACTGCACACCAAAATCTTAACATGGTCAATAGCCACATAGTATGGCACAAGTCCTGAAAAGATAAAGTGCTCACAAGCTTCCCTGAACAATTCTGCTGAACTTCACTGCTGCTGGCTGACTCCATCCAGTAGCTGGGAACTTCTGTTAACCAACAGCCCCTGTGTCAGCATGACCCACTACTGGTCACATGATGTGATTCTAAAATGTGAGTTGCATTTAAACTGGATATAAGGCTACAGATTTGCCATCACTCTCTAAAAGAACAGACCCCAAGGCACTCTAGCATGACCTAGTTAAAATGTATTCAAACACAGTTACTGATCTTGCTAATCTTTCAGACAACCTTTTAGCCACAATGGCCAAACTTTTGATTTTTTTTTTCTCCAAAAGCCACAAAACAGACTGATTTTAAAAATAAGCTAATGGTATGCAAATTTTATCAGACATTTCTCTTTAAATCAAGCTGAACTTCTCAATAGAAGCTTTAAAAAAGAAAACAGCTAATTTTCTAACATCACTTAGAATACACAACGGTAAAGTAACATTTTTCATACTGCATATGCTTCCACAGCCAAGGAATTTACAAAAGTAATCAGATGTTCCCTCCCCCCCACCCCCAAATTGATACTTTGTTCCATAGTTTTGCATTAGAATCCAAATATATCAGAATCAGACATACAAATGTTTTGCCTTCTGTTTCACTGCTTTTCTGGAACCAAAGTACAGCTTTGGGGAAGTGCAGCTTCTTATCAGTAGCACAATCTAGATACCCTGGGGAAGGAACAGGGTGGGACAAAAAAGATGAACAGCCTTTAGCTAATTTTTGATCTTTCCATTCTTGTTCGTGTTGAAGCTCTCCACTAAATCTTCTCTTCCACCAGCTTCCCCGTGTCATTCCTTAATGGCTGCAAACATCAGAAGCAAGATCAGAGGTAAGATCTTTCTTCTTTTTGCTGGCATCAAAGCAACATGCAAAATCTAATAATCAAGAAACTTAACATCAGCCTGTTCACAACTCGGCTGGATGTTTATAAATCAAGATGAAAGACAGACAGATGACAGAGCTGCTGAGTTTGTAATAGTTATGCAAAAATGCATGACACTTAGCAGCCATAAGAAAACTGGAGTGCTAGTTGCATCCAGGAGGTTTTGCAAACTCAAAGTGTAGTCAAGGCTCTACAGTATTCAGAAGCTGGAAAAAAGAGTCACAGAACTGAGCTAAAAGCCTTCCTTGTTACACACAGGAGGCTTGGAGCCTGGGTGATTTGACAACACAGTAACAGAAATGCCAGAACACAATTTTGAGTGGGCCACATCAGGGAAAGAATGTCTGAAGCAATCATTAACTACATAATCAGACTTGCTTTGTATCACCATTTTTTTAATTTAAATTGAATTGTTTCCTGCAGTACTTTTATTAGAACAAGACAAATTTTATTGACGATTGTAAATACTAATATTGCCATACGATAAAGAAGTATTTGCCTTAAGTTTAATTCCACTGTGCTACAATATACGTAACTTAACTTGCAAAAATTCCCCTTGGCACTCCAATTTTCTTTTAAACAGCATTCTATTTTCATAGATAAAAACCTCTACTTTAGGACACTGAACTTTACACACTGCAAAGCAAAATAAAGAGATCTGATCTGTAACTCATGAGCTAATTCAAGTATGTGAAGCAATTTATGTGCATTAGCATATAGGTTCATGCTGTCTAATTTACACTGGCTTATAGCTTTCATAGAGCTCCATGTCCCCAAAACTTGATTGCTTCCTGCATCTGATCTTCACCATCACCATGGCTCAAGTGCACTGCTGATCTAAGATCTAGTCTTTTATTTAAAAGTGAAGGAACTGAAAACCTCAAAGTACTTTGTACAATAGTAAGGCTATGAATAAAACAGGACTGTGAAAGTTGCGCGTCAAAACCTCACATAAAGCTGACAACGGCCTTTTCTCTTGAAATTGGTGTGACATATTATTAAGGGAAAGTAACAGATGAGTTGAAAACTTACCAAGTTTAAAACACCTTTGAAAGTATTAGCTTTTTGTTTAACTCCTTTTTATGTCAAGTATTAAGATTACAGTGTTAATCAGAATTCCCATTTGTATTTATAACATAACTATGACTAACTCATAAATTTGCTGTCAAACCACGGTGAGTGTCAGAAACTATCAGCCTTAACTAGTGAGCTATTTTCTTTAATATGCAAGACAGGGTGTGTGTGTGTCTAACTTTGTCAATAGAAACAAAAGAAAGTTGTTTGAATTTTGTTAAAAAAGGCTATTTTTCTTTATAAACTAAACATTCTAAAAATAAGACCAATTAATTTGTCATACAAAGTCTGTAATTATTAAAGCAATATTAATACCTTATTGTAAAAAAGGACTTAAAAGCCAAATCTGCATATTTTCTCACATGTAATTCTAGTGAAATCCCATTCAGTTATTTCAGACCGGTAATAAGGAACATAATGCAGGGTTTGAAATATCCTTTTTAAAAAGGTCAAGCATTAGGAAAAACCTACAATCATGTGTTTTTCTTACTGTTTCCTAGGCAAGCTTACAACACTATCCACAAAGAAAGCCATTAAATTCATAGGCTCACTGTATATAGACTCATTATTTGGGAGAAACGCAGTATTTTCCTTTGTGGCGAACACTTTGGCATTAGGATGTGACTATACCGTGGCCAGCTGCCCCTATGTTTGGCAGTCCTCCAGTAGTATCTCACAATTCCTTGAAGTTAAAAGTTACACTTCTTACATCTACTCTCTTTTATACCAGATATTATCTTCGTATTCCTACTTTCAGTGTAGGGTTTTTTTAGTCCTTCCCTTCAACCTCCTTTAGTTCTGAAGAGTTCAGCCTAGTTTTAGCAACGATATCAAGAAAAAATAAAAAGATGCCCATTACTCCCCACGCTGGATTGGAAAGAGCTCTCCATGGTTCTGAGCAACATCCTGCAGGACTCACCCGCTCTGGGAACTCTTTTGCTGAAGACTCTGGCTAAGGCCCAGCCACAGATAATAAATCTAGTACCAGTCTGACGGATCTGGTTTAAGCAAAGTGAGGCTCAGGACAGAAAAACCCAGAAAGGTAAAGGGGGGGTCTGGATAGCATTGGACTTCAGGTCCACAGGAAGGGAGGAGGATAAATGATCTACATATCTACTCCTGAAGTTATCCACAAAATCAAAAAGCAGCAATGAATCAAGAAAACAATAAAATTAGCCTACTAATTAATGGCTACTACTACTAGCCATTTGAAGATTACAAATTTACAATTAAAACAAACGGCAGCAGAAGTTAAGTGGAGGGCAGGGGCTTCCCCCTAATGCCCCAGACATTATATACATGAATACCTACCTTGAGGTGTTCAGAAGTGAAATAGTTTTTTGAAGTTGGTTTTGCTAAAATCAGAAGATTTTAGACAGAGAAGTACACTGAACAGATTTTTAAAGACCTTGAGCAACTCCATCTCTGGGCTCACAGGTCAAGGGGCAATGAGAATAAAGAAAGTTTTGAGACAGAAATGGTCCCATAAATCTCATAGTAGATGATACCAACGTCTTTCTCACATGGAGACTAACTTTTTGATGACAGGGATTCTAAAGGAGAGAAGAGGGCAGGTTATAACAGTAAGGCATTAAAATATCACTTGTGTAAGGTAACAAGCTGTTTAGCGCTAGTGAAGGCCCTATGGTAGCATCACTGCTGAGTGCGGAGACAGAGGATTTTATAACAAAACTAGACAGTCTTTTAGAAAACACTGGGAAGGAGCTGGTGACTTCAAGGCCACACCCACTCCCAGAAACAACACAGAAAATAGCATAAAAGAAGCCTTTGGAGTACATCTTAAGCTGCTTTACAAAAGATTATAATGACCTGGTTTTTCCTCCCTGTGACACATATAAACCAAGCAGAGAGGTGGTGATGAAGCTTAACTGGAAGATACTAAATTGGTAGGCTACAGAATTTTTGAGAAGCAAATTCTTACATGCATAAAAGCTATAGCAAAACTTTTTAAAAGCACAATAGAACTAAAAGACTTCACAGAGATTCTGTAGGTCCAACTGATGTTTGAGTTGTAACAGCATAGTTTAAATACAGGACCACAGCAGGAAAGCTAAATGAAGTATGTGCATTAGCAGTTATTAGGAAGGAAATTAAACTGATCCTCACATTGAAATCTTTCTTCACAAAGAAGACAACAGAAGAATTCTTGCAGCTTGAAATGTCAGTAAAATTGCCAATAACAAATCACCAGGACCGAACTGTGAAAACTGCGTCCGCATATCTATTCGAACGGAACTCGAGTAACACAAAATCGTTAGGAGTTTCACAGTATCTTATCACTTAAGATTCCATAACAAGGGAATAGAATATAACCATCAGTTTTTCAAAAAGGCTCTAAGGAGGACCTGAGAAACAACAGGTCAGTAAATACGACTTCTACATCAGGTGAATAAGAAGAAACTACAATACACATCAGAAATAGCAGGCACATGGACAGACACCAAATACTGGGAAATAATCAGCATTGGTTTTGTGAGGGAAGTCCAGCCTCAGAAGGTGACTGAGTTTTAAAGACCAATCAAATTAGCATGAAATTAAGGGAGACCTGGTTGATGTCACACATTTGGATTTTCAGAAGGCACTAATAAATTGTGAAATTCACTCTAAGATGTTTGAGTTTAAAAAATTAGATACGTTAAAAAATAGACTTAAAATATTCTTGCTAGAAAAATCCATCCATGAATATTATACTACATCTGTTTTAGAAAGTAAGCTAGAAGGATCATGGCTGCTTGCTTGCACTTCTTTCCCAGATAACTGCTACCAACATCTGAGGAGGACAGGAAAGCTTTTCAGACAAAAGCTCAGATCAAATTAATTTTACAACTGACTGTTTTTGTCTGGATCTTATGAGCCATGGTCATTGCTGAAAATCTGTTCGGATAAATGAAGAACAAAAGCAAAGGGAATTGCAACAAAACACAGCAAATCAACACTGCCACAGAATTCATCCCATTCTGACAGAGCTTTGATACAGTTCTTAAGAGTCTTCAAGATACCAGATATAATGATCATGAACTTCTGAAGCACCAAAGTTACGGAGACTATTTTTGTTGTAACGATTTCAAAAGTAGTTATAAGTGAGTTCGCTGGAATGATATCTAGTGTGTGTATGTGCATTTGCAAGTAGGGAGCATGAGTGGAATTCTGCAGATACACAACAAACCCACACTGCTGGAGAATTTGAGGCCACCTTTTGCAAAATTAAGTCTTACTGTGTCAATGCTAATAGAGATTAAAAGTTAGTAGATAAAATAAATTATACTTTTAAGACTACTTTCTCTTACACTATTCTTTTTATGAAAAGCAGCAGCAAATCACAGAAAGAAAGAAGCCACAATGTGTGACCAGTAATGTGAAACCAGATAAAGAAAAGGGGATGTCGTACAGCCTAAGCATTTCTACAGAAGAAATGTTTTGAAAGTTGTTTGGATGGTAAAACAAAAAAAAAAACCAACAACAACAAAAAAAAAACAAACACCACAAACCCACAAAAAAAACACAAAACATAACTTTTTACCTGTAGTCTATAAAATGGCTTATTTATAAGTACTGGGGCTTACAGGAAACAAAATATTACAGGACACATTTTATCTGATAACTTTGTCCTAATCAGACAGCTAGCCATTCCTCATAGCAAATTGATTGAAAAATCCCAATAGTTAGTTTTGTAAAAGCAGTAATTACTATGCTCTTCTACGAAATAATATGCCATTATTAGGACAAACACAGTTAAGGGCTCCAAAAAGCAGGCTAATCAGAAAACAAGATCAAAGAAAATTTGTAATTGTTTCCAACCAGTATAGTTTCCCAAAAAATTATATCCTTTAAAACACAGAAGCAATCTGAGAAAAAGAAGTACTACAGAAAAAATACGGACATTATAATATATACTGAATGTTTGAAACACTGCTATTTCTTCCTAAACAGTTCCTATGGTTAGCTTTAAAAAGTCCTTTCTGCAGGCATGCAGTCCCTTGCAGATGAATCAAATATTTCTGTTCATCACAATAAAATAAGCATACATACAAATTGATGCCATGTTTGAGCAGGAAGGATGTATTAGTTGGCCTCCTGACTTACAAGAGGTAAACTTATTTTTCTATGATTTCTATATCCTAATGAAATCTGTGCATGTGAACACTTTGCATTCATGTTTTAATTTACAAATCATGCCATTTCATGTGTACATTTACCACTTAAATCATAGGCAGACTGCACTTTTCAAAACAGTGTCATAAATAAAACTGTGCTGACAGGCTGGCAGGTGCTGCTGCTGGTGTAATTCAGTCCTTCTGTATTCAAAGGACTTCCTGTTCCCGCTTTGTGCCCCTCACTCCGATCCTGATCCTGCAAGGGGCATTCACAGAAGCATCCATACATAGCCAAAGTGTCAGCTGCAAACAATATACAAGAATTCTCAGAAACAAACAAAACAGAACCCCTGATTACCTATGTGATTTCACACATTTTAATTTTCCAGAACTGGTCTGAGTTATTTCTAATCTTTTCAGAATGATATTCAGTCATCAATTTGGAGAAGAACTATTCATTTTTCCTTTTTTATTTATACGCATTTGTGTAAGTGATGTCAAATAAATAAACTATTTACTAAATTCACTTATTGGGGTGGGGAACACAGAATACCAACACCACATTCTCAGTGCAGTAGTGCCTGGCCTATTTCTAATCACGTTATATAGAGGAAATGATTGAGATTGCCAAAACCCAACAAAATCCACAGGCTTCATTTAAAATTTAAGTAATCATAAAACATTACATTTCAAGTCTGTCGGGGGGGGGGGGAAGTCAATTAAGATACTAAAACTTGTTTTCAAAGTTCAGGGAACTTTGAAATATATGCTTTAGATACTAAAAATTCTTAATGTCTGCTATTCAAATATCCCAGAAGTGCAGTACATGAAGAAACAGACACTGAAAATTAGACAAAAAACATTGATGAAGTGGTAACTGATTTTCTCACCACTCTCCATCCATGACCACAGTTTTAACACAATACAATACTACCAACAAAACAAGCACTGGAATTCTTTCTTTAGAAAGGATCCTTTATGCTCAATTGACCTTTTCAGATATACCAGTTCTCCAGCAGCTCTTCTGCAGATACATATGCTTTTATAAAGACTGAATCAAACAGCCACCAGATTTCTGACTGAATTGTATTTTACAATCTTCTTGTTCTCAGCCTGTATAACTTGTAAACATCAACTTGTAAAGACATCAGGATCAAAACATCTAAGCATATCTCAGATGCAATTCTAACTTTGCCTCTTCTGCTCATAGTTTATTCAAACTTGAATAAACCTGGACCACATACATCTCCTGTTTTCAGATTTTTCATAAACGCCATCAACCTGAAGTGAAATGTAATACTAATTTGAACACATTTGTAGATTGGATCCAGTTTTTGAGATGCTGAGCAATAAAAATGTCACCTGAGGTTGAAAATGCTATGATAATTAGTTCCTCTCAAAAACAGTTTTATGGTTTCTTAAGCCACCTTTTCAGGTGTTGATTAATACCACATAAATGCCTTCAAGACTGTTAGTAGCTGCCACTGCATTTATTTGGAGTAGAACCTTAGCCTTTCCCTTTCTGTAGTTTAACATCTTGTACAGCAAAAGGAACACTCACACTGAATTTCGTTCAGAAAATGTGTCACAATTTTGTGATAACATTTCTTCTTTTTAATTTCAGAAAAAAAATCAATAAGTGCTAAATTCCTTCATTAAACTATAACACCTAGGTTAAATGAGAATGTTGTACTTTTTTATTTTTACCTAGAGTGGCACTACTAATCACTTCTGTCATTGCTACCTTGCCTCTCACTAGCACAATATCTGATCAATACAAGTGAATGTTAAGTCTTTTGCTATGGTCAGTGTAATGCTTTAGCAGTTTAAAATATTTACAGGACTGGCGGCAAGATATTCTACTTCACACTATGATCATCAGTCTTCAGATGCAAAAGCAATGATGGACATCAGTGTCCATATATCAGGAGGTCAAAACTGATTTAAGCATTCTTAAATAAACAAAACCAAAAAGAAGCTACCTGGATATGACAGCCAGATGAATTTTGTTATCTATTCACTAAATACATTACAAATTGATATTACAGCAACACTGAGGGAAAGAGAGCAAAGAGAAACGTAACCAGGCACGTACAAAAAAATTCATGCAATATCACGACATTCTACTACTGTCGTAGCCCAGGGTATTTTTATTAGCTAATGATTTTCAGAAACATATTTTCAAAAGCAGATATTTGGCAGAGTATTTTTGTTTTCTTTTAGGGAAGTGGGAGTGATGGGCATATAATTTATGATGGCAAACTGTCACTGGTTATTTCACAGAAATATATATAACATTACAAATAAGTTCTTTAACTGACATACACAAGAAACAGTACTTCGTACTGTTATACAGAATAATTCATAAATGCTCTATTTATTAATAGATTTCATAAGATTTCTCTAGGAAAAACTCTCTATGACATAATGGATGGAAGAGAAACTACATATGCTGAGTTTATCTCACTGTGATTTGTATAGGTGGCGCCAGAGAGAAATAAAATATTTCAGATCCAGTTCTCATTAACCCAAAAAAACTTGAGTTTGGGGACACTTCTTTATTTCAGTCATACACAAGAAGTTAAACTTTTAAAAACATATATGCAATGGAATACGTATTTTAAATATACCATTATACCTTGCTTTTTATAGCAACGATGGTAGACAGAAGTCTAAAATAGCATTGGGTGATCAAAAATTCAACTCCGGTATTTAAAAAAAAAAAAACAAAACCCAAAAACCAAAAAACACTGTCCTGATTTGCTTTTAACAGATCTGTTAACATTTTCTAAACTGCAAATGGGATTCCTGATGCTAGCAAAAATAACGGTGCACTGACAACCAGATCTACAAACAAAAATAATGTTTTCATTTGTTTCAGTTTACTAAATAATAATATGCTTTTAAAGAATCTCAGTTATGCATAAATATAAAAATATTTATGTGTTGTCAAAAGCCAGAACAGGCTTTAAAAAAATATGATGAGAATATTCTATTATATTTTTGTGTATTTATGTGCAATAAACAGCAACAACTGCCAGACAAAATCGTGCTTCACAGTTCTTTTTCTTAAGCAATGCATATTAAGATCATAACCAAGAAAATGGGAACGTTCAAGGCCATTGTTTTGAATCACACCTTAATGCAGTGAATTGAATTTAACTCCATCTAAAAACTCACCCAAAATCTTAGTTTTCCTTGAACCAGAAATGAACCTAAAGCAGTGTTTTGATGTGTTATACCTGAACCAGAACAAATTGAACTGAACTGAAAAATTGGCTGGTTGCTATTTAAGTGCACATAGAACAATATCTGTCAAATACAGAACAAGGGGGGAGAAGGGGGTGCAAAAAACTTCTTTACTACTGAATGCAGCTTGATGTTTATGGAGTGTAAAATCATTTTTTTTAGTCTTTTCACATAGTATTCCAACAGGCTTCCACATACCGCACTGAGTAACATAAACAGCCGTATCTTCGTGAAATGCTACATGCACAGGTTCATTTAGAACCATTCAGATTTTTTTTATTCATTTCCTGGCCACATGAAGACTTCCTCCCAAATCTCTGTATGTACTCATTTCTAAATTTCTTCACTCCTAACCTATGTTACAGAAGTACATAAAAAGACTCTGAAAATGTAAACATTATGTCAAGATTATTTAGAACCAAATATAATGCTAAAGCTTCCTATACAGATTCTATTCAGAAAAAAAATCAAGAGACTTTGCTTTCCAGATAATTTATTCTTACAATGAACTACACATGACTCAGCACAGTTCCTTGAGGAGGGTAAGATGAATCCTTGCATTACACTGTTTCTATTGTGAAAAATAACCATATATTCCTGTTTTTCTATTCCCTTATGGAGTTACAAATTCACAAAAAGACTGTTTCTCTTCTCCCAGCAGTCTAATTTTTCTAAAAGTGATTGTTGAAGAGCCTGACCATACAGGCAATTTAATTTTAGTTCATTGCTCAGGTCACCGCTACATTGGCCCTTCTTCAATATACCGTACTTAAACACATATCCAGTAACTCTTTTTTCACAGTTTCTCCAGATTTGTTTGGTACAGATGTTAAACTAAGAGATCTTTTGCCTCAAAGACCAGCTTTGGAATTCTTTTAAAATAAGGTTCTATTGCATACGCCACCTATTTTTCTGGTACAGAGACCAATATAAGCAATAGTCACACAACAAAGTCAGTTCTATATATACATATGCATCAGATTTGGTCCTAGTGTAGAACTATAGCTAACTAAGATAGAGCTACATCCTAGCACATCACCAGGGAGCACACTACCAGGCAGCAGTGCGGGCCATCATGTCACAGTTCTGTTGAGGAAGCTTTCCCACATGCAGTGTAGGCTTTTGGAACAGTTTGGCATAAGCTTTTTTTCTTAGGTTTTTTTGTTTGTTTGCTTGTTTGTTGGTTTGGGGCATTTTGTTGTTTTAAGTGTTATGCTTTCTCTTCTCTCCTACCCCATTCTCTCAGACCTTTGCTTGGCAAAAAAGTGTACTATAGACCAAACCCGCTGAACATTAGGACATAAATAAAAAGGCATGAAACCCAATAAATCATTCCAATCACACACAGTCAAAACATTATTTCCATATTCATAATTCTGATGATTCTAGAAATCAAGATCATTTAAAAAAGTTCAGGAGACCATTATCAATAATAAAATGAAGTGGAGGGGAAAAAAAAATCAACTTATTCTGGCAATAAAGAAAGAAAAACATTATGTTCCCCCAAACACTCTGCACTTCAACCAGTTCTACCAAAATGATCCCAAAATTCTTGTATTTGATATTAAAAAATAAGATAAAATAAAGTTTTAGCAATTACCTGGTTCTTAGCTTCTTATAAAATATCCTGTCTTCCCTGCTTGCTTAGGAAAAACGTATTTTTATAGTTCATTCCTTAATATTGTATAATTAAACGACAGGTGAGGAAAGATTAAAAAAATAAAACCTAGAACCCTCTCCAGAATTTGACCGCATGAACTGGACCAGAGGAATGGGGGGGGGGGGGGGGGGCGCGGCAAAATTCTTGCCTTGAAGAACCTTGAACAAGCAGTCACACTGAGCAACTTAGCTGCTGAAGAAAGATCATCAATTCTTAAACACAACAGTCTTTCTAGATGAAAGAAGCACTTGATTACTCATCATTACAGGCCAGGAATTAGACTGAAATCAAAAGAAGCCACAGCAATAAGCAGAGTAACAGAATAAATTGCATTTCAGAAAAAATACTGTAGGTGTGTACAAAAAAAAAAACAGGAAAAAGCATTTGTTTATACTATGCCTGCTAAAAAGAATATAGATTAAAAATGAATAAAACTCTAAACAAAAACAACTCTGTGCATATGGGCACATAACATGCTTTTAAGGTCACTAAAGAAATGGCACAGATTAAGATCCTGTTGAAATACAAGACACTAACAGAAGTAGATGGCAATGACTTAGCGTCAAGGAAAGCAGATTTGGAAGCAGCATACATGTATGGAGGTAATAAACTGCAACAATGTTCTGATTATTTTCTGTATCAAATTATCAGTTAAGTTAATTCTTCTGATGCTTCTTTACAGCCTTTTTTGAGTCTCAGTACATACAGAGCTGGAGAAAATACATAGATTTTTAGGAAATCATACAGAACCTACTGATTATATTTGGCATGCACTAGGAAAAGATCTCATGCTTTCTGCCATCAACTCCAGCTCCAGATTATCAGTTTACAACCGTTACTAAATTATTAAAAAGTTGATGCAAAGGGATAAATGAAATGCAGGCAATAAGCAATCCTTCGATATAAGGCAAATGGGGAAAACCCTCAAGCACTGCCTAATTTGAAGGATTCGCAGAGTTCAAGCCTGAAAGAACGTTGCTCCAAAAAGGCACGTGGAAGAAATAAAAACAGAGTGAGGGGTGGAAAGCGTATGTTATTAAGATACTCTCTGAAGCCATCAGAATGCATGAACTGCATTCCACTAGTTTTCTGAAGAGAGCTGGAGTTTTCCTTCTTCTTGACCTTGCTTTGTGCTCTAGCGAGGCATCAAAATAATAATCCACTCTAATATATGTTGCTGTAAAATGCTCCTAAACGCAGAGATTATTTTACACTGGTCACATCCTAGCAACATTCCCTGGAATGCTGCTATTGTACTGAACAGCCAAAACTAATTACAAGCTGCTAGCTGAAAAATCTAGGGATCAGTTTAATAGTTCTCATTTAGTCATTTTGTAGTATGTTCAGAGTACATGTGAATGCCATTACTTTTGACTTAAAGCGTATGCTTCAGAACACAAGCAGTTTTCAGAAATGTACCATTTCAAGTACATTGTGAAGCACTGATGTAGAATGAATGCTTTATCTTCAGTTTTTGCAAAATAACTTCAGAAGTATTAGCATTAGTTAAATTTTCCCCTCCAACAGAGCTCAGTAATTCAGGTTCATCATACAAATCATTTCATATCATAACACACTTTAAGAACTATCTATTAGTTAATAGCAACAATTACAAATTGAAAAACAGAAATTCCAGGTATATGCAAATTAGTTTTCTGGAATATCCCAGTTAAAACAGGAAACAATGTTATAAAACAGTAAGCAAACATGGAGATCAGCAGACTGAAAACAACTAGATGAATTGTGTGAATGGAACCAGTGTGGCATAATTAGAGTAAGCATCTTTAATCTGAATCTTAATTTAAAATAGAAATGGTTTAGTAACAGAGAAATACAAACATCATAAAATATTTTGAGCAATATTCCAATAGTATTGCTACACTAGGAAAAGTTTTATTCCAGAAAGCATCAGTTCCTATACTGCTGCTAATAGTGGTACATCACAGCACACACACACTTGTTTTGTAACTGTTATGGCTCCTGTTCACAAAATCTTGTAACCACAGAAAGGTGCACAATCCAGCTGATACTCCAGAGCCTTCTTTATCACTGCCTAAGATACGATTAATGGATTGTTTTACAATGTACTGTGGGATGCCAATCACAGCATTCAGGGAATTATGAAAACTCTGAGACCACTTCCCACAACTCCATTCATTGTTTTTTGTGTCCCCCTTTTAAAATACCTGTGGCTTACCACACCAGTTTTCATTCTGTCACCTCCAGAAGAAACATGAATTCTTCTCAGATGACTGTTAAAGCACATATAACAATAGCATACATAATTTTTCCATATTTGTTTGACTTCAACAACTACCAAATCATGCTGAAGAGAAGACAAGATAATCAAGAAGAAAGGATGCATGATCCAGATGGTGCACAAAAATCACCAACTGCTGCAAGCATTCATTGACCAGCTGCACAGTGCTGAGTGGTGCTTTTGGGTCTGTGAAAAAAAAGCACTGAGTTGTAAGATCATTCACTGTTACAGTTATAGGACAATCAGCAATCTCCTCGCACCCTTAGATTACATTCATGCCAAACACAACTGCCACATAACACCACTGACAACAAGATCAAAGTCATCTGCCAACCAGGCAAAATGGAATGATTGCCCTCTGGAAGTTTGCAATCCCAGATTACTGTCAGTCACCAGATCATCTACTTGAAGGGAAATATAAAGTAAATAGCTATCATCACATATAAAGAGCAACTAAAAACATGACCTCCTGAACAGCACTGCAACTGTAATGTGCAGAAAAAGAGCATTTTAAGCCAACGGAATTTCTAAAATGTGATCAATCAAGAAGAAAGAGATATATAGCAGTTCTGCCTTCCTAAGCCAATCTTAAGGATAAAAGGGAAAGGAATACTTTTCTATGGTTAAAAAAAAAGAATACCATCAATATCAACATGGTTGGGCAGGAAGGTGCAAAAAATGGTCTTTAAAAAAAATAGGACTTTGTGAAAACATTAGCGTTTTTCCTGGAAAGGCACATATTCAGTGGCAGAATTGCAATGCCAATATTCATTCCAAAGGATTCTACCTTTAGCCTGACAGGTGAAATTCTACACGGTGTCTAAAGAGGAGAAAGGAGTGATACAACTACTGCATAAGATGATGCAACATGCCCCTTGAATATGCATTTGATTGGCTGAAAAGGAGCTGGTAATGCCTTGAGACAAGGATGGGTTTCATAGAACTTAATATTCCTGTTACTGTTGTTACACATTGTATTTTACATAGGATTTGTGACAAAAATGTTACCAGTAACATGCTGACTTTGGTAAGAGTGTGTTGATAACCTGTTGGCAGAGGGGAGTATGGTACAGAGAACTGAACCGGTATTCTTCTGTAGTGTTCTGTAACATGTTCCATAAAATGAGGTTTCAGTTCCATCTGCAAAGCCAATGGCAATCCTTCTTCCTTTTTTCCACCTAATGTGGATGTTCTACTAAAGAGTCTTGTTGCACTGCCTCTAATAGATCCCACCTCCCATCTCTGCTAGCCTTTTTACCACCAGAGAAGCTCAGAAAATCATTTCCTAAGCTATGTCTTCCCTTCTCCTAATCAAAGTAAGTCTTTCAAGTATCTGATACCTCAACCAAAGGCCACTGACAGAAAGCACAGATTTATTTTGTTCACATTAAACAAGGGGGATTCGGGGAGAACACAAGTACCATTACATTTTTCCACTGAGAATCTCTCCAAATTAGATCAGTTTGTTTCAGGAGTGGTTTGTCACCACCCTCAAGAGAACTGTATACCATTCACCACAGCTTACAGATACCAAAAGGCTGCAGGATGAACTGTTGAGTAGCTGAGGGTACAAATGTAGAAACAGTGCACTAAAAATGGCCAGACTTTTAGAGGCAGTGGTGATTACAGCTGCTGTATGATACTGAAGGCAATCATGGCAAGCATTATACTTGGCTCCAGTGAGACCACACCTCGAATACTGTGTTCAGTTTTGGGCTCCTCAATACAAGAAGGACATTGAGGTGCTGGACCGTGTCCAGAGAAGGGCAATGAAGCTGGAGAACAAGTCTTATGAGGAGCACCTGAAGGAACTGGGGTTGTTTAGTCTGGAGAAGAGGAGACCTTATCGCTCTCTACAACTACTCGAAAGGAGGTTGTAGTGAGGTGGAGGTTGGTCTCTTCTCCCAAGTAACAAATGATAGGACGAGAGGAAATGGCCTCAAGTTGCATCAGGGGAGGTTTAGATTGGATATTAGGAAAAATTTCTTCACCAAAAGGGTTGTCAAGCACTGGAACAGACTGCACAGGGAAGTGGTGGAGTCACCATCCCTGGAGATATTTAGAAGACATGTAGATGTGGTGCTTAGAGACATGGTTTAGTGGTGGACTTGGCAGTGCTAGGTTAATGGCTGGACTCAATGATCTTAAGGGTCTTTTCCAACCTAAATGATTCTATGATTGCATGGCATGGAAAAGGCATCTGCTCAAAACTTTTCTGAAACAGCACAAGAAGGAGAAAAAAAAAATTTAAAAAAAATCAATAAATGCCTTTTGTACCATTCATACTTCCAGTTTACCTCCCAAATCTGGCTTAAAAATCAGTTAGTTGGACAACTAATTACTATCTCACTTTCAAAGTACTTCAGGTCTCCAATGTATGTTATTTTTATGGGACATATTTTCATTTGCAATTAATCAGTTTGGTAATACATAACCAGAAATTCTACCTGGTTGCCAGAACATAATAGCTTATTTAATTTCATGGGGTTTTTATGGCCAACTAGGTTTTTAAGATGCCTTGAGAGCTAGTTCTTTTGTTTCCTTTTCTTATCATGTACTCAGAGCTACAACCAGATGATGTTTCTGGGGAGGGGAGGGAAAATGTCGAGCTTCCACAAGAACATAAAAACAATAAATACAAGCTACCTCCCTGAACTCACTTCATCCATTCGTTAGGCCCCATGTTGGTATCCAGAGCCTCGTTGCTTTCTCTAAGAGTCCGTATCCTCTGGCACATACCCTTTCAGTGAATTAATCTTCACGGATGTTACTATGGTACCCTCTTCTGAGTCTTGAAATCCACTTTCTGGTAATAATGTTCCTAATGTATTCCAAACAGGGATAGCATGAAAATGCATCAGAAAGTCAAAGGCACGGACAGCATCACCAGCATTTTAGTTTTCTCTTTTCCTCTTTTGGTAGAAGCCCCCCTATCACCCAACTTTCATGCTTTTCTTGGTTCTCTTCTTGTATAACTATGATATACCCAGAGGTATTCCTGCAAGTACTCAGCAGATGGGATCGCACTTTTTTTCTGCCCAGTGGAAGGACAAGAGACAACGGACACAATTTGGAACACAATAAATTCCAGCTCAATAAAAGAAAAAAAAATCCAGACCTATGAGGATTAACAAACACTGGAGCAGGTCTCAGATGATATGGAATCTCCGTCCTTGAAGATATAAAAAAACCAGACTCAAGCAAGCTGCTCTAACTGGAGCTGCTCTTGAGGGGCTGGACTAAACGGAAATCCCTTCCAACCAGCATGATTCTACAGTTCATGAATGCTGAGAAGATCTGTGCAGTTTACATTACACTGACTACAGCAGGAAAAAAGCTACCCAAAACACACTGGCTAATTTTAAAGACAACAGCTTGATTCCAATCACAGTAACCATTAGGCAATTGAAATTGTAGCCAATTGCTGACAAACCACACTGTGAGGACCATCAATGAAAGATTATTTCACAAGACAGGGAATGTGGCATCTACAGAGAGAAACAATGTTTTATAAATGAAGGAAGTCTCCTGCTAACAACTTTGTTTAAATACTAGATTTGGCTTTATCAGCGAAAGCTGAATTTTGAAACCGAGACATGCAAAGCTACCATAAGTAAGTGTTACTCATATCGGCAAAATATTGAATTGTGGGCTTTGCTACACATCTACATTCCTCCTATTCCAATAAATTGTTTTTAAAACCATGGAGGTTTTTAAAACCTTGTTTTAAAAACAAGGAGGTTTTAAATAAAAAGCCTATTTACGTTCAGCCACTTATGAGCCTATTTTTATATAGTATGAATGAAGGCTAATTGCAGTAGTCATAATGCTTTCTGAAATTTTTGTTCAACTAAGTATTGCTAGGGTTAATTTAAAAAGCTTGGGGCAGGGGGAATTTGTTTATACAGACTGTATTAGCACTGTCTCCAACATAATCTGACATCCCCCAAATTGATCACTGAAATGAAATGACCATTGAAACTTTTTCCTATTTTTTGCATCAGAACGACACACTTCGACCAAAGTAACACATACCTTTTACTAAAGCTGTCCATGTCAGTCGAACACATTAAATGAGAGAGAATGAATGATCCCAGATAAATTGCTCAACTAGTTAGTTACCAAACACGTCTGTTCTCAGCTCTTACCAATGCCCTTTCATATAAGATTAAAGTACAAATCTTCAAAACTTCTCAAGTAACACCACAACAGAATAGGCTTCTTAAATCTCTAAAATGAGATACGCCTTCCCAGAAGCTGAATGATTCTTATAGCTCTTTTCTAAACCCCCTCCTACTTCCTAAGATTATTTCTGAAGACTAGACCTCCAGCCTAGCCATAATATGCCCACCATAGTCCATTAATATTGCATACAGCAGTAATACCACCTCCCCTACATTCCTCCTACTCTTTTATCCAAAAATACTGTCTCTAACCTGTAAGTGCAATCTACATCAGTCTCTAGACCTGGGATCCCGCATTTGGCTCTATCCAAATACAAGTTCAAGTAAGTTCAACTTGCCAAGCAATTTCAGAGTTAGTGATCTCTTCCTATCATTAGAATTACTATATATCTAAAACTACAACTTTAGAGATTTATTAGGAGCAATATATTCTCCCCAAGAGTCAAAGACAATGACCAAGAACCCCCTGCCATCCAACCTTAAGTGAACCTCCCTTAGGGTTTGAAAGTTCCCTGTTTTCTGGCAGTTTTTTGGATTCATTAACCAACTTTAATAGAGTTAACATGAGTTAGAACAAATATGTTTAGGAAAAATCAATCTAATTAAAAGACAGTATCATTAGGATCAATTTCAAGTGAATCACCCTATAATTAACCTATGTCCTGATGAGGATTTTTTCCACATTCTGGCAAGGCATCTGATCTTAATAATTCCTTTTATACTTGGGTTATTTCAACATTTGTTTAAAAACAAAAGAGGTCACCAAAAAAAAAAAAAACACCCCAAGGCTGAAGTGAAAAAACAATTAAATTAAGAATTGAATTAATTCATTAATTAATTCATATTAATTAATTCAATAGTTAATTGAATTAATAGCATTTCCTATGCTAACAGATTCTGCTGATTTCTGAAGTGTTTATTACCCACCATTTAACATAATCCAAACTCAGACACAATAAAGAAGTACTGAATTCTCAGTGTAGTATGATTACACGACTAAAAAAAAGGCAAAGCCAAAACAACTGCAGAATACTTCTATATTGTAGATGTAGCCTTGGCATTTATCCACATCCTGTTCTTCTCTCCATGACAACTACAATTTCTTCTAATAAACAAAAATTGTGCAAGACTAACACCCCCAGTTCTTTTTATGTAAAATAATAAATATTACATAAAAATTCCTAACTCACAGATACTTTCAGCAGAATTGCCTATACCAACTCTCTGCATTTCATATTAATAAACCAAAAAACCCTGTGACAGTTCCTCACCTATTTAACTGCAGGACCTTGTGAAGCAGGAAACATATGCCAGACAAAACAGAATTCTTGTCTGGCTATTTCCTCTGATCTTGTCTCCTTAAACGATATGTCAACACTTAGTTTTAGTTTAGTTAACAGTCTGATCTCAGACATTTAAAATGGTATGGATTATCAAGGATATTTGAAATTTTATTTTTCAGGTGCTATAAAAATATTCCTAATTTATAGCCAAATAATATCCACCAGCTTACCATCTCTAATTCTGCCAAATTTAAAGTCAATGTTTTAGATTTGGAATATCTAAGTTTAAAATTAGATGCATTCAAGAGTGAAAGCTATTTGGTCCATTGGAAAAAAATATTTAAGCTAAAAAAAATTTTAAAATTAAAAAAACTTACTGTAATATGCAGAAAGTGATTCTATGCTGCTTCTGGGCATCTTTTGCAAAGAGCTGTTCTCCCCATGCTCCATGCACAAAAGAGATAGCCAATTAAGAAAAAAAAACAGCTAGAAACTAGACATTAAATCATAAAATGTAATAAGGTTATCAGAAAGTTATTAGACCACGCCTCTCCTCGTGGATGAGGATCGTACATGCTTATGTGTCTTACCACTTTTTATGAACTTCCAAAGACAGACATATGGTCTTCCCAGTCTATTACTGTGCCTCACAAAACACACCGCATTAATCTCCACCAGTAAAAATGTAAGCTTATTAGGTTTTGTGGTGTTCCAAAAGACCTAGAACAGCAGCGCTTACTATCTGTATTAAATCGGCCTTGATTTTTTCAACCTCTCCTCACAGGTCACGGATCCAGTGTTCTGATGATTGGCACTATTTTCTTCTGGACTCTCCAATTTGGCGAGCTAAATTTGTTTGCATGTATTAAGCGCATGGCTCAAAACCAGACACAATGAGCTAGTTGACTCCATTTCTACCCTAAGTTGAGCAGAGGGATTTACAGTGTTTTATGACAGTGCTTCCATTTCTTTATCCTGGTGTGATGTTACGTTTTCAGAACTTTTTGTGCATGATACTGTTGACTTACCCTCTTAACCCTCAATCTTTTTCTTCAGAACTCTCAGCCATTCCTTATTCTGCATTTGCCTCTTTTATTTTTCTTTAATTTAAAAGCAGTATTGTAAGCTTGCCCTTAATAGCTTGTAACCCATTTTTCCCAGATCATTCTAATTTGTCAGTTCATAGAATCATAGAACCATTTAGGTTTGAAAAGACCTTTAAGATCGAGTCCAACCATAAACCCAACACTGCCCAAGTCCACCACTAAACCATGTCCCTAAGTGCCACATCTACACATCTTTTAAATACCTCCGGGGATTTAAAGTGTTTCAGTTGGAATTAAAACAGGCTTTTATTAGGTCTGTATGTTTGAAAGACTACCATGGGAATATTTTTACATGTGAGAAGCATCAAGAAAAAATATTAAATAGGTAGATGGATTAAATACAGTTTTTCCCAGTCAGACTCTGACAGCAGAAAATAGTTCTAAATGCAGATTGTTATGCAATCTGACAGGAAGCACGAATCCAACACAATCCATAGATTTCATAATCAAGTAATATGGGAAAGGTATCACCTTCACTATTACTCAGTTACTTGCCTCAACCTACCAGCACTACCTAGATCTTACCTAGATATTAAGCTCAAATCAGCTTTCCTCCACTGCTCAATCTCCCTTAGTAGTTGAGCAATGCACACAAAACCACTGGCTTAACTTGTGCTCCAGACACTGCAGCTTATAGACGTGCACAAGTCCTCTTAATTATCCTCCCACACAAGTTCAACAGAAAAGGCAAAAAGAGGTTTCACACAGTTCTCAAACACTGTGCTTTGTCCTTGCTAAAGGAAGAACTGCATCTCTACAAAAGACGCAACCGTCACCACAGCTTACAGACAAATCAAGTGTGAACACAGTACAAAAGCAAGTATAAAAAGTAAGTATAAGCAAGCATATATGCATGCATCCAGGCTCACACTTAAACCAAAAAAAATTTTTACTTTCAAAACTGTAAACTAAGATACAGACAAATTGCTGTATTATGTAACATCACGAACAAGGGATCAGCCAATTCTGATTAGTGAGGTTTGGACAAGTCGTGCAAGTTCTTCATACATACTTTTCATTCATTTCCAGGGCCTGAAGCACATGAATATTTCACATGGTGCTGTGAGGGTAGCTGGGGGGGAGACTATTATGATTTCTAGTTATCTGCTAAGCTCTTTTCCCTCTGAATCATTGTTTCTATTCTGCATCGACAGGACACTCCTACTAACAGCAAGGGCTGGGAGGGATCTGGCGAGATTAGCCAGTTCTAGTCTAAAGCTCTCAGAAAAGCCACATCTGTTCCTCTCCAAAGTCAAATTGTCTATTTCCAGCCTAGCAACGTTAACACAGCATTACCACAAACTGCTGGACAGATCCACTGACTGGCTGCTGCCAAAAGGGACCGGTTATGCTCCCACACTCTTTGCTCCTGCCTGCAGAGTCATTTTCCCCTTTGCACCACTTCAACACTTTCTGAACGCTTATCTGAGCTGATCCAACCCACAGCCAAGAAAAAAAACCAGCCACCTTTTTGGTAGGTTTGTGAGATAAATCAGTTAACTGGTTTTAGCAGGAGTCAGATATGGAGGAGAACAGGGTTCGGGAAATGGAAACAACCCCTTTCACCAGCAGTAAGCAGCTACAACAGCTAACCCAGTTTCAAGAAACCTAAATGGAAACTGGATGCTTGGAAAGCTACCACCACATTCTTTGTCCTGTCCTGGTCATGACGTCCTCAGAACATCATTTTAAATACCACTTTTTTTTTTTTTAAACCATTCACTAAATTCTTAAGCTAACAAAGTACTTCAAGAGTTATGAGTATATAAATAAATCATAAAAATTGAGAGTACTTTAGACGCCTTCAGCTTGACAACCATCACTGAAGTTGGGTGAACAGTAAAAGCATCTCATCTGCAACAAATTGTTTTGAGCTGTTAGTCTAATTTGTTCAATTGTAAAAGTTCAAGAAACTTTCACAACCTTCTTATCCTTCCCATAATTAACAATACTGACCATAACAGCCTCTTCTACAGTTCAAAAGAATAACATCATAACGTGCTTGGTTTCCAAGTTCACACCCGAATTCACATTTCAGCGAAGTTCACTTCATTCTTCAATCAACTTCTTTTTGAGACGAGAGTTACTATTCTTCTAAGATTTATTCTTTATGATAAATTTATGTATTTAAATAAGTATTATGGTACTTGCATAGACCTTAAAAAACAAAAATCTGTAGTACTGTTTCTAATACTCATCACCATTTGAGAAAAATCTAGCACTGGATCTAGGATATCCCAGAGCACACAGAGCACACAATAGTTTCCAGCCACAACAGCTTAGTTACTTGTAACTCTCAGAGAAACTTCATGGAATAGGGCCTGTGCCCAACTTCTAGTAGAAGTACTGCTTATCTCTGAGAAATAAATGTAGTATATGCAATACAGATGAAAGGGCCCAAAAATACTGCCAGAGAATAAGGGCTTTGTACAGAAGACAGAGGATACATAATGAATCTGTGAAAGAATTTCTCTCTTTAGAGGTGAGAGGCAAAGAGGAGAAGGGAGAGAAATGGGTATAAGGAGAAGAGAGTGCCTGATTGACTCAATTTTGTCAGTGATCTGACATAAAAGCAAAGGACCTGACCTCTCTTTTGCAAAGTTTGCTTTTTCCAGCTGACAAGGATTTATCAACAGAACGGCAGACTTCAGTTGCTGTTTAAGTAGCACAGGTCTTCATCTAGTTTCTTTACATCTAGTTTTTGTCCCAGTGGAGGCAACATCACAGAGGAAGAAGTACTTACTTACCAGCTATAATTATCGTTCAAATTCATACTTTCAGAGAGTTTTCTTCTTAATTTCATTTTGAAGCCTAGGTAATTCTGTGAAAGTAGAAGAGGAAAAGAACATTAATTTTTATTCTTTTTTATCTTTATCCATGTTTTCATCCTTTGACTATTATACGCAGCATTCAAGGGATGCGTGCAAACACTTATATTAAAAATATTGCTTAGAATTTTATATTATTTGTGATTGCAGCAAAACTCTTATGAAAACAGAAATTAATACATATGAACAATCTCTATTTATACTGAGGTCCAAAAAGCCGGAAGCTGTCTGCTTCATTGCCAACAAAAACCAACAAAGGTTAAGTACAGACCCCCAAGGCATCTGTGAAGATAAATTAAGAAAGCAAGGGGAAAAAAAAAAGGTAGTAGAGTCATTCTTGGGATATATATAGCCAGGCTTTTGGGAAAAAAGCACTGAGAAAAATTATAGGATCAAGATCCTAAACCCAGATGCCAAAAATTAAAATAGTAAACCCCTTAAACTGAAATAGTTGCCACATGGAAAAGAATAGGCTCTAAAACAGATGTAAGCAAATAAAGCTGGTTTGTGCCACTTGTTTATTTATGTTTGTATATAACCTAACGTACATAGTAGACCATATATAACACAGTAGGTTGTTTAAAAAAAAAATCTTACTTTTGGGTTATCAAGGCATGGAGTTACTACATCATTTTATAACAGTAGCTTCACTACTTCAGAATGGCTGCATACTACTAAACTAAGTGTTGATTCCTGTCCATTTAACAGAAAAGCAATCAAAAGCCACCCGTATCAGACTCTGAAACAGCAATAAATTGGACATCGAAAAAGCTAATCTGTGAACCTCACTTCAAGGAAAGGGATAAAACTGAGGAAGAAAAATAAATAGGAAACCAATTAAAGCAACAATAGTACCAGGAATACGAAGTGAAGAGAAAAATGATAAATGCTTCAGATAATTGTCTTTTACTGCAATGAGAATTCTGCCAAATTAGCCTTATTTTTAAATGCAAATTAAGTGATGTTATATTTCAAAGAGAAGCTTCAGCAGCTCTACTGTTAAACGAACAAGGTGAACTGGCAACTCTAAAAATCTCAAAAGCAGCAACAGTGATAAAAATAAAAAAAGACTGAATTCTGTATTTTCTTTTTCATGTAATAAATTATTTAAAATAATCAGCACCTACAAGGTCAGAGCCCATGAACTTCCAAAAATTGAACGCCCAGGGGAAAGAGTGAGATAGCCTATTTTCATTTCCATTTGAGGTTGATAGTTTGGGTATACTTCAGCCAAGGCAGCACTCAATAAAAAGGATACAGCTTTTCCTGTGATAAAGGATCTCAAAAATCCAACCAAAAAATACAACACTGTTACCCCATGTATAAAAAGTAACATCAGGGGTTTCCGGAGAAACTAAACTAGTTCTTTTGTTGTACCTCTCATCAAATCAGTTACACCACCTCTTTCACAGAAATGGAGAGGTGAAACTATCAGCTGAAGGTGAGTCAGGAAGCCAAGCAAAACTGAACATGGAGCCCACCTGTTCCAAGAGCTAGCCCTACAGTGAACCCACTAGGGCACAATCTACAATGATGGGTACTTTTAATTTTATATGAAGCATTATGCTGTATCTCCTTACAAGTCCATATTTGCAACACCAGTAACAGGTAGAAGGTAGCATATTATGTGGGCCATATGTGTGGAAAAGTAGATTTAGACAGATTGGCTTATCGTAAACATGAAGTGGAAATGTTTACATTTCATGTAATGAAAAGAAACATTACTAAATTTACAAGTTGATTTATCTGTAAGCAACAGAATTACAAGCAGTACCAGAAGGCCAGAGTCCTACCAGGCTAGGCAGTTCACCATGCCCTACAAAGAGCTCCCCAAAACTTTATACTGTGTTATCCTAAAATACATAAAAACACAGAGAACAATAAAAAGAAAGCATGAATATTTGGCTCTTTTTTTCCCCACACTAACATACCATCGGAGTGAAGTAGCTACTTAAGTTATTGACAAAGTAGAGGGGAAAAAAGCAAAGTTCCAATGTAATTTATACCTCTGATCCAGGACAATTTGTCCACAACACAAATAATTAAAAAAAAAAACCTACAAAACATTTAAATATATTGAGTTGGTTTAACATAAACCAGTCCAGCCTAGCCCGGTCAAGTCATTTGTAGCTCCACTTAACAGAGTCTACCTGTATGACAAATTTTAATCTGAGTTCCAAGTATTGTTTTGCAACCAACTATGCACTGGTTTTAGAATATTTTCTTGTAGCCCATAGTGTGCTCAGAGTAACTCACAAAGAAGTAACAAATGCTGTATTGAAATCAAGATGCAGGCAACCAGCAATTACTTTTTTCCATCCATAAATCTCTTACTAAGAGGAAAGATATAAAGCCCTCTGTTTTAAGATCATCACAACTAACGTAAAGCAACTGTCTATTCCAGGATCTTGTTATGGAACTGTCAGAAAAAATACTCAACCTACTCTGAGTAATTCAAAACTTTAAAACTACCAAAAAGCTTACAGTTTTCCAGCCTAATATTGCTAAAATATCCCTGAAAATGGAATTCTATTTATAATGTAAAAGCTACAGCTATTTAAAAAAATCTTTGCATTTGTTGTTCAATCACCTCAACAGTATTTACAAATATCACTAAATTAGACAGTGGTGCCTTCCAGGTAAGTCTGCCCCTCTTGCAAAGATCTTTTTGGAGATAAAGGTCATGAAGTGGCCTTGCAGATAGGAAATGTTAGTTATATGCCTGATTCTGACTTTGAATTGCTGGGTGAACATGGACTCACTACCTTTTATTTTTAGAAAAATTCATCTGTTTATTAAAAAAAAAAAACTTACAAAGGGTTCAGTAATACCTGGAGTGTTTGATCCAGTCTCCTGAACTACAATAACCCATTCAAAACAAAGTCCAAAACATTTCAACACTTTTCATGTAATTTAAGTTGAATTTTAAAAAGACGCAAGACTTGAATGCACAACAGCAAGAAAACAGAATTCAAGGATGCCAGCCACACTGTAACTGCCTGCAACTACAGTAGTGTTAGATGAAAATACCTACATCACCTCAGGAATACAGAGGGGCAGGGCAGGGGGAAGAAAAAAGGAAACGCTTCACCCCCTCTCTTCCCAATTTGATTGAGGCAAAGTGATTTAACTTTGAACTCAGACACTAAATCCATTTGCCAGGCCAGGACTACTTTCCCAATACCACAGGAAGAATCAGACACAAAGTCCTACCTTCAGTCAATGGCAAATTGCCTCTGCTTCAGAAGAAGATAAATTATGCACCAAGAAGAGAAAAATAAAAAAAAATAAATATTCCCTTCTGATCTCTACAGGATACCAGTGGTAGCCCTGAAGAACAGAATTTGTAAAATTGGAAACTTTATGACAAATATTTTCTTGGCTGCTTTATCCTCTTTCTCAGAGATTTCTGTTATTCCAGTACCAAGAAATCTCATATGCTCATTTTTAACTTCTGATTCCAGGATCAACCTTGTCATCTTACACAGTCTTTTTACATAAATATATAAAACATTGTCTTGAACCACTGAGTTTCTTTCTCCCCATTACTGATACCGTAAGACTAGACCTCACCCTTTGATTTTCAGACAAGATTTGTTATTAAGTTTGTCCCTCAGATGTATTTATTTTCAGTTGTTTCTCTCCCATATATGCCCTCACACCCAATAAAGACTATTCTTACTTCTTCCTAGGCTTTAATTGCCAAATTATTTCTTTCTCCTTTAAGAAGGCAAGTTCAATTTCAGCATAAATCACACTAACAGTTCTTTCTTTTCCAAATGACTATCTTTTCTGAGTGTGACTGTGATCAGAGCTATATACCATCCTAAATGCAAATCAACCATTGTTTTATTGGCTGGTCCTAACCATCTTTTAAAAAAAGCTAGAAACCAGAATCATGTTACTCTCACTTAGAATAATGTTACACTCACAAAGCCACATCATCTGAGAAGGACCAGCATCAGGATCTGGGTCGTACAATAGTCTACCTCTGATTACCAGTCTAGTTATAACAGGAGTTCTTATCAGTGCTCAAGCATGTGATTTTGCATTTTTTTTTTTAATTAAGCTTAAATAATTTTTTGTTACTCCAAACACATAAATCATCCTCTTCTACCAAGTGTGATAATCCTGCCTTCTCTTTTCAGAAGCACAGCAGCACACAGACCAGCTCTTCATCAAAGTCACTTGCTTATTTCAGCACTGGCTCTACAGTTTCAAGTAGCTAGCAGAGAAGTGACTGAACCTATGTTAGGGAAATTATTACAAGAAACAAATCAATTTAAACAACAAAAGCACCTCAAACAAACAAACAAAAATCAGCTAAAATGTTACACAATGTTTTTTCATGTTTGGTAAAGAAAAACAAATGAAAAATTATTCCTTCTGTAAGCCAAGTGAAGCTCAGAACATGTGTCTTCCAGTTTTAAGACAAGAGAGAATGTGGTTTTCTAATGGAGAAACAGTTATTTAGCTGAAAAACTGAACTTCATTTCTCTTATAACCATCAATCCATCTGTCTGATATCATTGTTAGTTGCTGATGCTAAGCAAGTTTCCTTAAACAAATATGGAAAGAAAGAACATTCCAGGGGAACAGAGGGAAAGATAAATTTTTAATACTAACACATATATTAAAAAGATATAAGATTATCTATATTATATGTATTTTTACATATATAAAATATATTTTTAAAAAATTTTATTCTTTTTTTGTTTTAAAATTCCATATTGCTAAGAGCTAAAGAAAAGCTGGAATATACTCAAATCCTTACTATGCAAGGATCAAAGCCAAATCATCTAACTTCTACTGCACAAAGAAGAAAGGCTCTCAGGAATTAGCTGTTTTGTAATGGAGTGCACAGGACTCTTTCTGCAGTTCAATTTTGTAGAGAAGGTTCCCTTTCAAACAAGCTTTAACTACCACAGGTTTGAGAAGGACATGCAATTTTTCAATGAAATTCTACTTTAATCAAAAAAAGATACAGATTTGGAAGCATTATTCCTCAAAATTCCTCAAAACAAGCCTAAAAGACAGATTTCCCCACACTTGTTTTCCTTAACAGATAGAACTTTGCCACTTGGACCTTGTTCTAAAAGTATACCATTTTTAATGGCACAAACAATAATTAGGATCAAAATTCAGTATCATTGAGTGCTTATCCTTACTGGAAGAAAATATAATACAGTTGTTATAAGATATAAAGTCCCTTCATGATACTGAAATTTTCACACATGATGGTTTCTCAAGGCATAAATCAAGAACAGTTCTATAAAGCTGATACAGTACACAGAACAGTACATAATCCAATGATTACTTCCATGGACATATTAAAGAGGCAAACTTAATAACTTAATTAATAACATCCCAAATATAAATACATTTTTAACCTATTCACTTGCTAGGAGGTAGGTCACCCAGAATGTAATAAACCAATGTGACACTGTGCAGTTCTCAAGTTCTTTCCTGATCCCCTCCTCCAAGACACATTGGCCCAACCACTTGACTCATTTTTCCCTTTCATTTAAAAAAATACATTACCCTAGCTGACACATCCCAATATTCCCAGAAGACAGATCACAGTTATTCAGTGCCCCCAGCCCTACATTTTTCACTTTACAAAGTGTCATGTATGCTAGTGACATTGCTAATACATTACACAGTCACATGCACAGTGCAAATTTGGGGAAAATTTGGGAAAACACTGCAAGGACTGGACGTCTCTTAGCTCTCTCAAATCCAGGAAAATATGTTATGTTTCTTTTCCCCAGATTCCCACTTCTCAGCCATGTGAAGTGCCATCTGTGCTTCCCAACCTGGCAAGCTAAAAATCTGCTGTCATTCGTATCACCAGTGAGCAAATTAAAGGCAAAGACTGTCTTCTTTAATAAAATAACAAGACTTAAAAATGGCAATCTAGATCACGACTCCGAAGTGATGAGTGGCGAGCATGGTTAGCCGAAGGGTCATAGGGAGGAAAGGGTGGCATAGAGCAGACTATCTTCAGAGCTTACTTGATCTCTGTAAACTAATGCAAGAATTATGGGGAATAAAACAAGAGTAGCTGGAAATCTCAAAAAGTAAACAAAAATATGACTCAAGTGACAACACATTTAGTGGGATACTACATAAAGTTAGAGGGCATACTTGGCTCAGTAAGGACAGATATAGATGGTGGAGCAGGAAATCTTCTCTTGAATATCTAATGTTTGTATACTTGTTCTGAGATCCAGAATGCAACAAAAGGCAAACACTCCATGTAACATCAAAATGAGAAAGTTTCAGTGAGAAGGAAAGTGTAGATCTCCTGTAAATTACCAGACAAGAAAATTTAAGTGGATGAGGGCTTTGGAAGGACTGTTGAGAGAGGCTGATTGTTTCTTTTTGGTTCTTTTGTTTTCGGGTTGGGTTTTTTTTTTTTCCCCCGTAGACAGCTAGCAGAATCATTCAAAGCACAAAATTTAATATTAATGATTCACAGGATCAGCCTTTCAGGATCACAGGTATAACTGAGTTAAGCTCTAGTTGGTAACTGGTTTGACTATTGGATTTATGAAAGTTAACCTAAAAGGTTACATCAATATACTAACGCCTGAAGTTTTCCCAGACACTGAAATGCAAATCATCATGTTAGAACAAGCCCTGAAATACTTTTGATAAAGGCCAACTGTACTATTCCAACCTCTTGGAACAATCTGAGGGTTATCACATGGCTGGGAAAACTTCCAAATGGGACTGCACATGCAGCTACCTGTTCTGAAGGCTGAGAGATTAACGGAAAGGACAAATCTCAATCCATGCCAGCTGTCCTCGATACCAGACAATGGTCCACTTTATTAGTGTTGATGCAGCCAAAAGGGATTTGATATCAAACCAGCTTAAGGTAACAAAAACTAAGCACAGATAAAGTCTGGAAGAGTACACAAAACTAAGGAAAGGGCACAGTAGTAACCATCTTTAGAAATTTAACCAAAAGAATGAGGAAGTTTAGAGGCAAGGAAATCACACAGAGAACACTCTCTCTAGACACAGGCTACTGAAAGAAAAGACTGAAAAAAGCAGTCAGGAAAGCCCAGTTAAGAAAGTTGTTAAGTGAGAATACAGACCACAGGAAGAAGAAATAAAGGCTGAAATGCTGGCAAAACCTGTTCTCTTGAAATAAGGTCAGGAAACTCAATAAGAAACAAACCTGTGTTTGAATTTGAGGAAGGAAATTGTTTGTGCACTACAGCACCATGATTATTTCTTATGGGTTACGGTAATTAGTTCAAAAGAGAAAGCCTACCCTATCAAAAGATGAGGCTATGAATACTATGTTTGACAGTCCCAGAAAAAAACCCTAAGATCTAAATCAGCAAGCTTCACAGAAGAAGAAAAACCATACCATGCATGTCACTGAAAAACTGTGATGTAGAAAACACAATAAAAAGGAACATGGCTGTAAGCAAAAAAAAAAAAATTCTATTTGTTTCTATTTCATATTTATATAAAGAAAGCTAGAGGGCCTTGCTATTAATTATGAGGGATTATTTTAAACTGTGGGATTTAATTCAGCCTATCAAACTTCAGATATAAAGGAGATAAAGTTTTTAAAAAAAATCAAAAAATATACACCCTACTACCCACTACAAATACCGGCTACCCCTACAAATACCATTACTCTGTCTTTTAGCATCAGAGAAATTTATACTGAAAAAGAATTGAACACACAAGAGGAAT
Organism: Morus bassanus; assembly: GCA_031468815.1. NCBI lineage: Eukaryota > Metazoa > Chordata > Aves > Suliformes > Sulidae > Morus > Morus bassanus. The sequence goes on along the minus strand of CM062572.1, from coordinate 45,587,170 downwards.
ACCAACACCAGCAGAATTATTAAGAATCCTTTATGTACGTATTGAAAAAATTCATGAGGTAGCAAATTAAAAGAAAGAAACAGCATCTTCTGCTGTGCCTTAGATGCCTACCCTGTTACTTCCTCTTTCTTTTTTTTCTTCTTAAAAAGATAAGTTCTTCAAACCTGCCCACAGTGAGCACAGTTTGATATTGCTATGGAAATTATACTAGGAATTCATACATAATTTCATCTTTCATTTTAAATTTTTCAAACAAGAACCAAATAAAAATTATAGCATTTAATTCCAAAGTCTATCATCAAACAACTTGAGTGGCTCTGCTTTTATTAACTGATTAGTCAAATAGCAATAAGGTCACATTAAGATGACTGTGGTCAACTTCACTGCTGTGATTCAGAGCCATACCAGCAGCTGTGCAGATTTCAAAGATGGTATCGGTTTCATCCTGCTGCCACTGCTGCTCCGTGGGAAGGCTATGAACAGATGCTAGCAGTGTTCAGCATCCAGGAAGCTGAGGAAAAAGGAAGACACAATACTGCTTCTCTTGAGACGAGATGGTGCTGTAGCTTCATGTTTATCAGACACAGGCTAATCAAAGGTAGATCTTCAAACAAAGGTCAAGAAGACTATTAAAGCTGAGATCCTAGCAATTAGGATCAAAGAAGTGGTCAGGGACTTTCAATAAGAAAAATCTGAAAGACCTTCTTGAAATTCGTCTGTTAGGTGGCTGACGGTACCTGATAATGAAGGAAGCTGAAAATTTTTATTGAATGTAATTCTATTAGCATGAATATTACACAAAAAAGATGCAATTTATATATTTCAGTACACCAGAAAATGCCTTTGAAACTATTCCTTGACACTATGCTCCAAGCTTTATAGAGCCTAAACATTACGGGAAAAAACATGTACTAATACTATGGTACATTTCATTTCAGAGAGGTTTCAGGTCTCTTAAGTTGCCTGTATTTGAATAATCTTTGACACATCTTTTCCTTAAGCGTGCTTCACCACATACAGACTAAAATAGCGTGTTATTACGAAGAGATTATTGGTAAATGTATGCACGAAGGTTCTTCCTGAAGCGGTTCTGTTATTTTCCTGTCTCCCACTTTTACTAACCATTAGGCAGTCTTGCATTCCTCTCTTATTCCTCTGATGCTTAATTTATGAAGGAAACTTTTAGAAAATGATACATATGTCTTCCTTCCTCTGGGATAAAAAGCAAGTATCGTTTCTGAAGTTACATGTTGAGTTTAATCAAGCTGAATTTCATCTTTTTATCTTTCAGTCTATAATGTCCAAAAGAAAGCAAACAGACTCACTGCAATGAACTTACTGTGGGTTAAAGGCTCCACAACTGAGAGTTCTTCATTCACTCCCATAAACAAGTACATACTGGTAGTAATTCAGGTTTCCCTACACTGTCCAATGACTGTGGTACAAGCTACCCTATGTGACCAGTATTATATCTAATCTAGTATAATTAGTTTGTATATATGTATATCTATATATGTATAATATGGATATGGATTATCTATACTATACGTATAAACTAGTTTTCATACAGCAAAGAACTTCATAAATTATACCAAACATCACTTCTGTTTTCCTTCGTAGCAACAGCTTCACTTAGCCTTAGATCACCCTTTCCCACAGCAGTCAAGATGTGCTGACAGGCACCATGCAAAGACGACAAGGTGGTGCTCAAACACCAAGGGATACAGAACCATGAAACTGGGGTTTCTGCTAAATTCTAATCCCATTAAGAGAAGAGTAGGAAAGGAAAAGGCAGTATATGGAAGAACTCCGGGAAGCATGAAAGAAAAAACATTGAGAGGTAATCTTAAGCCTGATGTAACAGCACATTTTGTAGTAGCTTTCACTATACGCATAGTTTTACAGAGATACAGTCTGACATCAGTGCTGTCCATCATTGAACTCATTAGGGAGCCTACTGGATAAAGGAGGACAAACTTGTCACTATGCTTCATCCATCTCCATCAGGAAAGAGAAAGTCTGAAGCTGAAAAAGAGCACGATAAAAGATAGCTGAGAGAAAATGTTTTGTCCAGGCTCAAACTGCATCCTCAAGAACTGATGACTCTTCCTTCCAAATATTTTTTGTCCACACACTACACATGCTGACCGAGTAACTGTCACCAAATACATATATGTAGTAAGTGCAGCTTAGGGAAGACAGGCTCCTGCAATAGTATAAATACCGTTAGAAATCACAGTTCAAAAGACAATATTCCATTTTGGTTTACCACATTCCAGCAGAAACTTTTCACACTGATGTATGTGCTACTAATATACTACAATGAGTATTTACACTGACTATTCTTAAATATTGTCACACTCTATTTTGGGGTTTTTTTCATGTTAGTACATACTAACTGCACACAACTGGGACTATCCACCTTCAAAATAACAGTAGGCCTTCACATCCAAACACAGCTGAAGAATTCTCAGATGGGAATCCACGGTTCACAGCACTTTCTCTATAATCACATTTGACCTAACATATAAATAAAAAAATGCCATATTCTACAGGCTCTGAGCTCCAGATACATTTCAAGTATCCCTTCAAGTATCATCACCCTTCAGGTGATGGCAGTTACCACACTGATGCAACATTTTCAAGCAACAACCAAGAACTGTCCAAAGGAGCATTCCATATGCTTCCATTGCAAAGCACTTACGATTTCAAAAAGCACAGTTAAAGCTATCACCACTTTTGATAAGATATGTCTAAGCCAGGTAAAGAAATAATCAGTCTCTTTGTGGTTGCTTCTGCCAGGGAAGGTAAGAAGTTTAAGCAACAACAATGCTACACATTTGTAAGAGGCTTCAGGAAAAAAAAAAAACACTAACAAAGATTACCAGTCTAAAGATTCCCCATTTATTTATGACTTTGAGGAGCAATTGAGTAACAAAAATGGCACAGAGAAACATTAAGTACCTGAGTGGTTCTTTACTGTCCTAGAAGTCAGATCAATGGAAACCCCCTCAATAAATGAAAAACTGTAGTGGTTAAGTATCTTTGACTTGCAGGTGCCACTGAATTACACCCACTATTTACAAACTTCTCAGCAGGAAACAATAATCTCCAGAAACTCCCAGGATGCACCTTTGCTAACACAGTGGGAGCATATTGCAACATTTTGCATCAGTGTCATGAGAAAATATATTCAAATTAGCATTGAGAGACTGTGGAAAAGTGTTTCCATGTTTACATTAGCTATATAAACATGAAGAAAGTCAGAGGAAGGCTGTTCAGAATCTGTATGCACTTTTGAGACAGAACTTAAATTAACAAGATACAATTCTGCTTACTATTTTTCACATTTATTTTCAAAAATAACCATGTAATTGATACCTCAGTTAACATTTCTGATGGGACACTAAACTGTATCTCCATCTAGTAACTCAGATTTTTAGAAACACAAAAAATTAGTTATATAAACCTATAAAAACAAAAAGCCATCAAGATTAATCACTTATTTTCCTAAACAATCTGTAGCAAAACACATTCAAAATATCCTATGGATGCCTTAACCAATGTGGCATGACTTGACAATACCTGAAAATCTTTACTACACTGTATCATAGCCAATTTTATGCTTGTCTTCTAAAATACATAATTCTTTCACAAATCTCTACTTTAAGGAGAGGGCTCTGCCTGAGAAAGCAGGATGTTATTTAACCAAGAGCAAACCTAGAATCTGCCACGTCAAATTACTACAGAAAGGACCCCCAAAGTTAACAAACCAGTAAAATTTACGTTCTATTAAAGGATCGATCAAAGATCGGTTGGGGGGGGGGGGGGGGAATACACATCACATCAACAAAAACTGCAGATAAAAAAGAATTTATATTTAATCTTTTCCAAATAACAATTGAAGTCAACTTGACATAAAAACTTGGATAAAAAGGTATCTTAATGACAGGCGAAACTCAAAATACTGAGTTGCCTAAATTACTGTCCAAAAGGAACAGTATCCTTAAGCACTGACTGCAAGGTAATTTCAACAATTCAGCACAAACTCACAGGCACTTAACCTGAGAATTCAGTTAAAACTCCCTCAAAAAATAAACAACTTTCTCAAGCGAAAATATAGAAAAACACTGCCATTATGTCTTCAGGTAAGCTACTAAGACACCCTTATTTAAAAAATTAATTTTAATCATTCTATTTACCTGAACAAGATCACATCCTCCCTGTAGAAATGCTGTAGCACTACCTACCAGTTCCCTACTTTCTGCAAAGCTGTCAACTAGCTCTTGAACAATTCACTCGGCCATAGCCAATAGGTCTAACCTAGCATAAAAATTCCTTTACAGTTATTACAATTGATGACAAAAGCATAGGAAAATCAAGCCCTATTACATGTTAATGTATTTATCAAACATGACTTCAAGAAGAGCTAACCATAACTGCAAAAATTGCCAACCAATAATCAGAATTCTCTTATACATTCAGACTTTCAGCAATTACATGCCTCAGGCATTTCAACTAACTGTTTTGTGCTCTCTCTGTCTTCATAACTCATCTAACCCTTTCTCAGGTCTAGTGCATTCCATCCTGCATCTGACATAAGGTGAAGACCATTATAGATTCTTAGATTCTTTCTGTAAATTTAAAATTAAAAAAAAAATTAAAAAAGGGAATGCTATGACAGAGACAGGACAATGAAAGGAAGTTGATAGGTATCAGAAGACCATTCAGTTAAATACAGAATCATTCCTAGTGCTTATACAATAAATAACAAAATGCTTGTAGAAAGCATTACTGAGACCCAGGAAGCCATTCTGCAATTAAGACTCATACACAGCTTGAACTCTAGTGACTGCATGCTCATGAGATGAGTAGCCTCAATATCATTTTGGCACAACTATCATTTTGGAATCCAGTCTCAGCTACAGGGAAAAGGGTTCAATGCCAACAGACGAGCATCCTCCCTTGAGAAAACAAACACCAAACCACAACACTGCAATGAATCACAGAATGGGTGAGGTTGGAAGGATCGTCTGAAGGCCATCTTGTCCAATATCCTGCGTAAGCAGGTCCCCCTAGAGCCAGTTGACCAGAAATATGTCCAGACAGCTTTTGAGTGCCTCCCAATGACTTCTGAGTGTTTCCAAAGATGGTGACTCCACAACCTGTCTGGACAACCTGTGCTAGTGCTCAGTCACCCTCACAGTAAAAAAGTGTTTCCATATGCTCAGACAGAACCACCTGTGTTTCAGTCTGTGCACACTGCCTCTTGTCCTGTCACTGGGCACCACTGAAAAGAGCCTGGCTCCATCCTCTTTGATCCTGACCAAGAGACAGTTGCACGTTCAGGAGTTTGTGATCCACATAACAGTTAACCTGAGGGGGCACAGGCCTGTGCTGTGCTGCACAAACTCCTTGGCTGCAAGCTAAACTCAGCCAAGCTAATTCTAACAGAAGAGCCTGCAAGTAGTTCCCCCTTGGTCCAGTGATTATGACACCTGCGTGGTCTTACCTTTATCTAAAAGTGCAGCAAGGATTTCTCACAAGAACATCCTTTAGGATTAGAGTTGTTTTCTTGTGCGTGAATTACATAATAGCTTGAATGACCAGAAGGGAGAGCTTCTCTCCACAGTCAGGATCTGCTCTGCTCTGCACAGTGCACCAGGGGAAAATCCACACCGGCTCTGTCTGGTGCTGTATAGACACAGGCTGCCCAGCACCTGGAGGGATGTAAGATTTACTCAATATCTATATTTCTCTTCTTAGTCTGCCTTATTAAAGCATGTATCTTACTAAGCCATTTGTTGTTGGGCCTTTCTTACTGAGAACCAGAAAGTACACTGCACTGTCTCTTACCTCATCTCCGCTCCAGTACCCCCTTCTGGTATTTATATACATTGATAAGATTCCCCTGAGCTTTCTCTTCTCCAGGCCAAACAGTCCCCAACTCTCTCAGTCTTTCCTCATAGGAGAGATGGACCAGCTCCTTCATCATCTTTGTGGCTCTTTGCTGGACTCTCTCCAGTATGTCCATGTCTCTCTTGCACTAAGGAGCCCAGAACTGGACACAGTACTCCAGGTGTGGCCGCACGAGCGCTGAGCGGAACGGAAGGATCACCTCCCTCGAGCTGCCAGCAACACTCCTCCCAGTGCAGCCCAGGGTACTGTTAGCCTTTGTAGCCACAAGGGCACATTGATGACTCATGTTTGGGTTGGTGTCCACCAGGATCCCCAGGTCCTCTTCTGCAAAGCTGCTTTACAGCCAGTCAGTGCCCAGCAAATGGAGTAGTTCCTCCCCAGGTGCAGGACTTGGCATTTCCCCTTGCTGAACTCCATGAGGTTCCTGTCAGCCTGTTTCTCCAGCCTGTTGAGGTCTCTCTGAATAGCAGCACAACCCTCAGGCATATCAGTCACTCCTCCCAGTTTTGTGTCATCAGCAAACTTGCTGAGGGTGCACTCCGCTCCCATCATCTAAGTCATTAACGAAGATCTTAAATGGGACTGGACCCAGTACTGACCCCCGGAGTACACTGCTAGGTACTGGCCTCAAACTAGACTTCATGCCACTGATCGCCACCCTCTGGGCCCAGCCATCAAGCCAGTTTTCAACCCATAACTCACTGTCTGCTCATCCAGCCCACAGTTCAACAGTTTCTCTATGACAATCTTACAGGAGATAGTGTCAAAAGCCTTACTGAAGTCTAGACAGACAATATCCACTGTTGTCCCCTTGTCTACCAAGCCATCACAGAAGGTTATCAAAGTTGGTGAAGCATGACTTCCCTTGGTGAATCCATGCTGACTACTCCTGATCACCTTCTTGTCCTTCATGTGCCTGGAAGGGATTTCCAGGATTAGCTGTTGTATCACCTTCTAGGATCAAAGTGAGGCTGAGCAGCCTGTAGTTCCCTGTGCTCTCCATTGCCCTTCTTGAAGATAGGAGTGGCATTTGCTTTCCTCCAGTCCTTAGGCACTTCTCCCAATTGCCATGATCATTCAAAGATTATTGAGTGGCCTCACAATGGTTGACCCTCCATATACTGTCTAGATATAGCCAAGAAAATAACTTACATAAAGAGAGCAGGTTTCCAAAACACAAAAAATGCTTTTATAAAAGGGCAGTGGATGCAGGTATCCCCATAATATGGGGGAAATGGCATGACTGTTCCCTGCTTAAATATCAGAACTGTAGAGTGAGAGAGCACGGACAAACCCCCAAAGTAAGACCAATGAAAAAAACTGCCATACAGAAAAAAAAAATTAAAAATATTCTTTGAGTTTGTTTCAGCAACTGTAACTGTGAATGCACCAACACTGGAGACATGCATCTGGCTAACTAATCCTCTTAGGTAGGCATACAAATCTGACAGTTCCCCTTCTATACTTGTGAAGAATGAGCAAGCATACCCTGAACAGCCACAGCATTCAAATAGTCAACCTGTGACTGACAGTGTTGGAATAGCAGATGTACTCACAATCTACATAAGAAAATGTGCCATGAAAGGCAGAGTCCTGGAAGTCCTAACTGAAAATACAGTTGGTCACAAAATTGTAACTGTCTCTGCAAAGCAGGGACAGCAGGATCTTATCTCCTATAGGACTTTAGAAAACAGTGGACTTGGAAGTAAGCAAAAAAACAATGTTCTATAAAATGGTATCTCGAACTCATTCTGTGGGGAGTCCAGGATCAAAATGTCTCTGGCTGAAAGATACCAGCATATCCTGTTACAACTCAAGACATGGTTTTATGATGTTACTGTCAGATTTCAGTACTCGGGATACTTCCTATTCTTGGCCCAATAGCTTGAAGAAGCTAGGGGTATACCAGAGACATGTGTTCAACATGCCCGAGGATAAACTGGAAGCGATGTGTGTGCACACACATAGAAGTCTGAAGAGCAATCAACTGAACAGAGACAATGTTCTCTCAGCACTTCTGTAGACACAGAATCTGCAGAATTATTATCTATCATTACCTATGCAGGACACTGCAATACCTTGTACAGAAAAATCAAACAAGCATTTTAAATTATGCTGAACTCGCTGTATCTTATATGTACGTCTAGCTCCTCGAGAGAGACCAACATTTCTTTGCTCTAGGTTGTACTGAATACCTCATCCTGTAAGAGCACTACCCATTGTAATCAAGTGGAGAAGAACAATAAAAGGGCTTTCTCACATGCATTCCAAGGGTCCTGCTGCCACTGAAGGAAAAAAATTACATCAGAATAAACCATCCACAACCTGCTAAGGGACAGCATCCCCTACTCCCTAGGAAGTACAAAAAAGCACACTCACATCTGCAGAGTTTGAAGATGTTGTCATAGCGTGTAATGTAAGCTGTCATATTACTCAAATTGCCATCCATCTGTACAGCCTGGCAGGGCAAACTTAAAAGAGTATCGACACCTAATCCAGCACAACCTCACTGTAGTTAAAAGACAACAAGAGTTGCAGAGAGAACGTCTAGCAGTTCAACCCAAAATCCAGAATGCTGAATAGGCATCTGCAATGAAGAACAACTCAAGGAGAATATCTTTCAGTGCCATTGCGTCCCAAACAGTGGGCCACATCAGGAAGAAGGTGTAATTCATACTGTCCTAACTGCTGTAACTTGAAAACACCCCAAGCAATGGACAGATCAAAAAGAAAGATAATGTACCGTTTAAAAAAAAAAAAATCCTAACAGAACTATCAGACTTATTTAATTAACAGAAATATGAAGACATCCATCCAGAAGATTGTAAACTGTAAGCAAGTCTTTCCAAACCTTTTAAAAAGCTAAAAAAACCAGACCACAGAAAAAGAAAATGCAGAGACTGTCTAAGCATACCAAGACATGGCACAATACCACAAAGGTGTCTCAGTGAAACAAAACCATAAGTGGGGGAAACAATTAATACTTTTTTTTTAATATTTTTCTTCTGTGAATTCAAACCCTGCCCTTAACAAGGAACAAATGCTTGCCTAGGCAGCTGAGAGAAACTAAAGACATAATATGCCCTGCTATGAATGGTCTTACAGAACTTGGTGGGAGAAAAACATGACAGAGAAAAAAAAGAGACCATCAACACACTACATACACTGCAACAGCAAAAACTGTTCAGTCTCAAGTATACACTCACCTAATGTGTGAATATCCATACTGATTGCCAAACAGAGGAAGTTGCTTAGCAAACACCCAAAAAGAGACAAGATGTCAGCTATGTACAGCATATCAGAAACTTGTATACCTGTTTCAGGTATATTACATATTTAATTATCATAAATAGAGGCATGGAGCTAAAGACAAAGGTTCTAGGCAATCTGAAAGCTCACACTTTGAAACGGATCACTTGGTCAACAGAAATCTCCTTATAGGCAAAGGGTTTACAGAAGAAATTTATGTAATTGAATACCCTAATAATTTAAATATTTTTTTAAAAGAATAAGTTTTATGAACTGTTCAATGAACAGCGTGTCAGATAAATACTTTAATATTTATCACATACATGTATATAAACACCTCCAAAAAAATTTAAATCCCTCCAAAAAGCTTGACAAATGTATTTGTACCCATACAAGTCAGACTTACCATAAAAAGTTATTATGACATTGTGCAAGTTCTAACAAAATTATGATGAAGTTCAACGTAAGTAATCTAATAAACTAAAGATTAACATTGGGAGGTTGTTGGAACAGAATTCTTACTGTTCTTTTACAAAACCTTTTGCAAGAGCAGTGCTTTGAAGAAAGAGTTTAACATACAGCAAGTCAGAATTAACTTCCATAAGATATTCACAGCAATGTTCCACAAGCTTCTAAAAACAGTCTTTACCTTGCAGAATTAATAATGTCATGGTGATGTTCATTGCTATTAACTGTCTCACAAAAGAAATTCTCTAATATTACAGAAAATTATTCACCTTACCACTATAAGGTTATGACGCAAACATATAATGAAAGCAGACTCCTAAAAAGCATTTACATTCAGAATTAATATTGCTACCATAAAGCAACTGTAGCAGCACAAACTTTACCAAATTCCAGAAAGACCAATACTTGAAGTATTTAATTTTATTTTGAATGTATTATACCTGAAAATAAATTATGTAAATTATGCTTTAACAATATCTAATATTTGAAGGAACTAAGTAAAATAGTTGATTCACTGGAGCCTACGTTTTGCTACAGAAATCACCACTTGTCTCAGGGAGGATCCCTAAAGACTACAGGTTAGCAAATACAAATAAAGGGGAAAAAAACTCAGAAAAGGGTCATTCAAAGATTTCCTCATGTAGCACCTCATACTTGAATAACAAAAATAAAAAAATAAATTAAAAAAAAACGATCCCCTGCCTCTCATTTAATAGTAGCTCTTTGCTAGAGCCAACTTTTCTGATTTGAAGACTTGTATCTAAGTCTTCTAAAACAGTTACTGGCTCCTTGTGCCTTAGGACTGCTTTGCCTCCTTTATTTGATCCCCATCCCCACTCTGAAAATGTGGAGGGGGAGGGAGGGAGAGGAAAAAAGAACAGGAAAAAATAATAATCATGTGAGGGAACTAGTGTATCATGTATTTCAAGATGGAAAAATAAGAATTGATTGCAGCTGATTTAACAGATAGTCAGAAAATCACCACTTTGAAATGATGCATTATGAGCTACATAATATGCCTTTACAGACATATCATGACAAATGACCCAGAAAGATCACCTATTTTTAAGGCTGCCAGATACCTCCTTGTAGAAGACTCATTTTTCAGTTTCTTTCAAGTTGTCAAAGGCTTTCCAAGATGACCCGTTCTGTGCCAGGTGTCCATGTCAAAGCTGAGCTACTTCAACGCTTTTATTGTATGCAAAACATATTTTTCCCCTTTTCAAGGAAAGCTACAGAAAAAGACACTTTTGCGCCATTATAGAAGGCTATTTTTTCTTTAAAAAGTTTAGTCACTTGCGTGCTTTAAGTTCCACATACATCTTCCTAAGAGACAGCAAAATGCATATCCTGACACACAAATGACACTTTTGTCAAGCTCACTGTAATGTTACTGTTATTGATTTTGTTTTGATATGTTACAGCTGAGTCACCTACACATTCTGTCTGTACTGACTGCATTCCAGTACATGGCTTCTGGGAGCTAAGCATCCACAGTTACAGACCCATAGGATACTACAGGTTGGAAGGGACCTCCAGATGTCCCTACTCCAACCTCCTGCTCAAAGTCAACTATGAGATTAGACCAGGTTGTTCAGCTTTATCCATTTGGGTCTTGAAAACCTCTAAGACAGAGGCTACACAGCTTCTCTGGGCAACCTCTTCCACAGCTTGACTATGTTCATGGAGAGAAAGTCTCTCCTTCTATCCAGTCTGAACCTTCTTTGTTTTAATTTACAAGCACCACCTCGTGTCCTCCCACCACACACCTCAGTAAACAGCCCAACTCCATCTTCTCAGTGATCTCCTCAAAGACACCAGCAGGTTGTTGTTAGACCCCCCTGAAGCCACCTCTTCTCCAGCTGAACAAACCCAGCTCTCTCAGCCTCTCCTCACAGGGCATGTGCTCCAGCTCCGTAACCTCTTGGTAGCCCTCCACTGAATTCACTTCTGTTTATCGATGTCTTTCCTGTGTTGAGGGTCCCAAAACTGGGCGCAGTACTCTAGATGCAGTCTAATGAGCACCAGGTAGAGAGGGATAATCGCTTCCCTCCATCTACTGGCTATGTTCCTGTTAATACAGCCCAGGATATTGTTGCCCTTTTCTGCAGGGGCATGCTGCTGCTGGCCCATGGTCTGAGTGCTGTCCACCAGGACCCCAGTCTCCAGCCTGTATCACTGCAAGGTGCGCTTCCTTCCCAGGTGCAGGGCTTTGCATTTGTCCTTGAATTTCATAAGGCTCCAGACAAGCCTTGTGTTCACAGCACCAAAGTCCCTCTGAATGGCAGCCCCGTCTTCAGGCATATCAACCATCCCCCCCAATTTGGTGTCATCTGCAAGCACAAGAGCGCACTCACCTTCTCACGATGAACCCCTGCAGTACCCCACTTGTTACCAACCTCCTTACACGACACATTAAACACTACTTTCTGAGTCCCTCCATCCAACCAGTCTGTAATCCATTTAGTTCCCCATCCACTCATACTGTAATGTCCAAATCTGGATACAAGAATATTGTTGGAGACAGAGTTGAAAGCCTTGCTAAAGTTAAGGTAATTGAAATCCTCATCCAAAAATTCAGCCATTTTACCACAGAAGGCAATCAGGCTAGTCATCCCTGATTTACCTTTGATAAATCCATGCTGATTGTTCCTGATCACTTCCTGCTTCTTGTGCCCAGAAACGTGTTCCAAGAACACCCATGCCCATACCTTCTCAGGGACGAAAAGGAAGCTAGCCAGCTTTGCAGCTCCTTGGACTGTATTTTGGCCTTCTTTGAAGAGTGCAACATATGCCTTTCTCCAGTCACCAGGAAGCTCTCCTGATATCCAAGATGTTTCAAAGATGATGGGGAGGGACCTCACTAAGACTCTGCCCAGCTCTGTCAACATCCTCAGACACAGTCCATTCGGCCACATGGACCTGTATGATACGAGTTCTCTCAATAATCCCTGACTCAATCCTCATCCACTGCTGGCAGCTACTCTCCTCAAACGCTGCCACTAAGCACAGAGGCCTGGGAGACCTTGTTGGTGAAGGCTCACTAAGGAAAAGAGGGCACTGTGTACCTCAGCCTTATCTGTGTACGCTGTCACTAAATGACACATCACATTCAGAAAGAAGCCCATATTTTACTTGTCCAGCTTTTTACTACTGAAGTACTAGAAGAAACTCTTCTTGCTGCCCTTGACCTCCCTTGCAAGTGTCATCTCTAGGTGAGCACTGGCTCTCAACATCATCACTACATACCAGGAACAATGTTTCTAAACTTCTCCTTTGTAGCCTGTCCCAGCTTCCACTCCTTGTACATCCCATTTTTGCACTGGAGCTCAGACAAAATTCCCTGTTAAGCCAAGCTCATCTCTTGATAGGCCTGCTTGTTTTCCTGAGTATCAGGATAGACCACAGGCATCAAAATTGCTTCTCAGTGATACCCTGCTAGACCCAGCAAGCATGAAAAAGTAAGCTATCCACATGAGCAAAAGGGTGGAAGAGAGGGGGACCAATAGGACTTGGCTGAAGAAAGAACTGCAATGTGGGGAAAAGCTGATACAGTTGACACGGTGAACAGAATCTTGAATTTGGGATACAGACCAAGTCTCAGAAGGGTGAGAAGACTGGTAGGGAGGAAAAAAACATATGCAGATGAGAGACCAGCTAGGCAGGAAGACCAGAATGAAGTACAACACTGAAGTGGGAAAACCTCAGAAGATACAACAGGAGCCAGTGGAAATGCAGAACAAAGAGGACAGATTCTCGCCATGACAGAGAACCGGACGTGAAGCTGAGGGTAGTGGACAGAAGCCTGAGACCAGAAGACAGGAATGCAAATAGGTGGATAGGATTCAAACAGTGAAAGAACGCTGGGATAAACAATTTATTAGTTAGAATCTCCCTGCACAGCAGTTCTGGATCTCAGGTAAGAAGCCCTTTAGCAAGAAACAAACTGATTACACGGGGAAAGCAGGATTATGATAAAAATTTCAGAACAGGGAAAAAAAGACTGGGACAGGAAGATACTTAAGTAGATACCACAGAAGCAGAAAAAAAACCAGCATCCACCAGAACATGCTCATTCCCAGAGCCTGGAATAGAACCCAAGATTCCAGGGTTTCATCACTACTTTGGTTTTCTGAGATTTAAGTGACATTTCATTCACAGACCATATCATTTGGACCACAGATGAATTACAAATTACTAGTATCACATCCTCTGCTCATTCAAGTGGCAGAAGTCTCATGGCAAAATACAGAAATTTCAGCCTTTCTAAAGACTTTATGCTATAATGCAATCCCACATGAGAAAAGGTTTCCTCCAGTCCATCAGGGTTGCTGTCTTTTATATTCTAGCATGTTGAACATTTTGCTTATGTGCAAAGAATTTTTTTTTAAACAGATGAGTACCAAAACCCTAACCCTCAGTTTAAAAAAAAAATTAGTCACATCACAAAAATTAAAGATTATTTGATCTTGTTCTCTGTGCCCTTGTGTGCAAGGTACTCTTGCTGCATTACTGAACTACATGTTAAAAAAAAATTTAAATAACGACATTATATTATAGAAGGGCCTTGTCATATGCACTACAAACGTTGGCAAGTGTGCTGTTCATAAGTTAGGTATTGCAGGAAAAGAGAGGGAATTAATATTGTCTTGGAGAATTTGATTTTCTTCTGGTTCCTTGCAAGCAAGTAATCTTTTAAAAAAAACAACCAAACAACCAAACAAACCAACAAAAAGCAAAACACCAACACTTTCAACAGGTTCAACGGGCAATCCACTCTTCATCAAAATTTTGCACTTAGTATGTCGGGGTTAACGTTGCAGCAGATCCAAGCATTTATACTTGCAGCCTAAATCAACAGACACCATACTACAAATCAAGCAGTGAGGTCTTTTCTAGCATATGCATTCATGGATCCCTGTCAAGGGATCTATAAAAAAATAACAAAGAAAAGCCAGGTTATTGTTACTAAATTACATAGGGAGACAGACCTTTATGAGAAAACATTTTAGAACATGAAGATCATTAAAACACTGATAGATTATTTTGAACAATCATATCGTAGAGGCCCTAAATTGAATATTCAACATGAAGGGACACATAACACATCTCCAGAGACTTCTGTGAAAATATTACTAGTGAAACATGCAGGCACTAGAGACTGAAGGTAATGAAACAGCAAAAGAGGAAATTAAGAAGGTACAGTATGAACAGCACATAACAAACAACGAGGCTGCACGTTACTCGATACCAAGAAGAGAGATTCAATACTGCTCACTGAACACAACCTATGCCATTCTCTGCCACATACTGAAAGAAACACTGTAGGAAAAATGTAACGTTTAACCATACATTTACAAGCCAAATTACAGTTCTTACAAGAAACCCTAATTCTGGCATTTCGTGGTTTATGAGAGCTTGACCTTGCAACTTCAAAGTTCTTTGAAGATAGTTTTTGTTGCATAATAGCAAAACACATGCTGTTTCCCTAAAAAAACACACACATCACTTCACTTGCAGATTATATTCATCATATGAAAGAGATGCATATTAATGCAATCATACATAGCATGCATCATCTACACTTGTTTTCCTTATTGTATTAGAAGCATATTCTATGACCAAACAGAAAGCTTTTGAATGAGTCTAGAAAAAAATTAAGTCACATTTTGCTTTGACACTAGCTCCCCCTCCAGACCGGCCTAAGATTACAGTAATTAGTTTTTATTTTAAATTGACTCTGCAACAAGATTTAAATACTCAAGTCCAAATCTTCTTCATCTTTATCCCTTTAAATGTCAATGAACAGACTGATCAGATAGTGTACATGTAAAATTATTGTGGGTTTTTTTTTTTACTGTACATAAATTCCAAGACTGGGAAATTCATTTGGCTTAGAACAGATCTGACAGATAAAGCAGCAATTCTACACAGCAAAGAGAGACAGGAATGGACCAAAAATACAATTTTTCAGATTAATTCTACGAACAGTCTGCAATATTTGTAATATATAAACATTCCATTATACCATCAAGCCCCTGTTTGCAGTTCCAATAAAGTGATCATAAACCACAGGTGCCAAAACAAAAGGAAGCCCCTATGTGGTTTAGTACCACCTTTACTAATTCACTTAGGGTGAATTAGCTCCATTTCTACTCCAGCACATATAGCTAACATTTTTTTCTTGTTCTAATATTAGCTAGATCTACTACCTCTTCAGTTGCTCAGCTAATGAAACTGCCAAAATTTTAAACAAAAAAGGTGCAAGTGTAAAAGAGGAAGAAAGCCACAACTTCCAATCTGACCCTCTGTATTCCCCAGTTGTCAGGTGTCCTGGCAGCTACATCGCTAAAAGAGTGAATTTGCATGATCCAACACTCCAGGTCAGTTCCTACCCTCTCCTCATTACTGAACTGCTTGCTCAGAAAATATGAATAATTAATTATACTTTCAACACTGAAAAAAGGTTGTCTCATTATGTGTTGTTGGGAAAATACACAAACTTTGCAATATGTTAGTTTGCCAGTTTATGGTACATATACATATGAAACTCTAACAAGTATTAATAAAAATTTGGCAGTAAGCATACCTGTAATAACCAGAGATACAGACATTACTAGAAATACATCAAAGCATAGTCACCAACTCCTAATAACTAGCTTGCTTTAATAACGGAAGGAATTGTAACAGAGCCTTCTGTAAAACCACCCCAAGCAGCAGCAGCAGCACAGGCAATGTTGGCCATTTTGCAGTTCCAACTTTTCTGAAGTTTTTGACAATGTACAGTGGAGAATGACTTAATCTTCTTTCTTTTTCTAATACTATAAAATCAAAAAACCTTTTCACGCTTAAACACTTTCTGAAGTATTTACTCCATTAGCTCTCAGTTAACACCTAGACATTAAAATACTGCATTTTGGGGTAGAGGCGGGGTGTGTGTGTATATATGTGTATGAACGTACATACATACACTGAAACGTAGACGTTTCAGCTGACATGTATGTTTCAGTATACACACACACAAACAAAAAAAAAGGCACTGCTAATACAAGATCCCAGACAAAATGAAGAATGTTCTGACCACATGGTTGTTTTCCACATCCATGTATGCCCAGCATGTGCGTAACAGTGTACCATGTGTGCGCTGAGGCCACAAGGGCAGCAGGTACTGCCCCAAGAAACTTACAGTCTTTCAACAAGCAATTTTTCAGCTGATGCCTGTGCCCATAGGCTTTTCGGTACAACCTGTGCCACGGCATTATAGACTCTACCTATTCTTCTGCCCTCAATCATGAGCTTCTGAAAGTACAGGGTCACAGCCTGGTCTTTGGAGAGCATCTACACCACAGTGGGTACACACTCGCACACACGTGTGAAAGACTAGAGCACACACGAAGCACAAACTTGACTAGAGAGGAAAAGTCACCGGAGCCTTATCAGTAACAGAATCCAAGATCAAAGCGGTTAAATGTGCCGAAACACGGTAAAGGTCGCCGTGGGGAAAGCCCCAGGCGACAACCGATGGCTCCGCACTCTCGTAAGACACGCACTTCCGAGAGCTGACGGGCGGCCCGAGAGCCTCAGGTCCGTGCAAAAGCCCACGTTCCCCATGTATTTCCCTCTGCCAAAATCAGGCGTCCCCGGGGGCGGCCGCGGTTCCTGGGACAAGGAAAGTTGGCGGCCGCGCTCCCCGCTGCGGGAGCCCCGCCGCCCCCCGGGGCAACGCCGCCACCTCCCTGCCGGGCCCGGCTCGGCCTGGCTGCCGCCGGTGATGCCCCAGCCGCCCGCCGAGCCCCGGCCTCCCGCTCAGGGCCCCCGCCGGCGGCTTCAGGCCCCGCCGGCGCCCCTCAGGTGAGGGAGCCCGGGGGGGGCGCCAGCACACGGCGGGGTACCGGCCCCCTCCCGGCCGCCACCCCCCCCCCCGGCGGCGGCGGCCGTTGCCGAGCAGCGCCGGAGCCGCAACAGCGGCGGCGCCAGGCCCGCGTGAGGAATGGGGAGCGCTGCCCAGAGCAGCCCGGGCTCGGCTCGGTACCCGCTCCCCCGCCGCCGCCGCTCACCGCTCGGCCCCTGCATCCCCTTACCGGTCTGCCGGCGCCGCTAGCGCGGCCCGCGCTGCCGTCGCCGAGGGCACGGGGAGACGCCGAGGCGAGCGGAGGGGCGGTGGCGCGGGGGGGATGGAGGGGGACACCCCGCAGTGCGGGGAACGGAAACAGGAACCCGCCGCCGCTTAACGGAGCCGCCGGCAGGCTGACGAGACGGCGCGCGAGAGGCGGGGGGAGCGGGCGGGGGAGCGGGCGGGCGGGCGCGCGCCGAGGGCGGGGAGCGCGGCGCGAGCAGCTGACAGCACGGGGCGGTGTGCGGCGGGCAGCGCGCGCCCCCACAGTAGGAAGAGTTCCGCCGCGGGCGCGCGCCCTGCCGGGGGAAGGCGGCCTATGAGGGCGCGAGCCGGGCCCCTGATGCTGCCGGAGTGCTGGCGTCACGGGGCGCGTGGCGCGCATGCGCGGCGGGGGATGCGTGTTGTTCCCCCCCCACCCGCCGGGCCGCAGGAGGGGCGGGGGCGCGTGAGGTGGGGCAGCGAGGGGAACGGCGGTTGCCTGCGGTCCTTTCTGCTGCAAGAGAGCTCGAGGGAGATGAGGCGCTGGGGGGGGGGTCGCGGTGCAGGGCAGCCCCGAAGTGCTGTTCAGGCCTCCCGGGAGACATCCCTCCACCAGCGTCGGCGGTAGCTGCCCGGCGGCGGGGCTGTGCCGGCAGGGAGGGGCGGCCGCAGCCGCCGGTCGGGACCCGCTGAGAGCCCGGGGGCCGGGAGGCGCTGCACGGAGCCCCGGCGGGGGCTGCTGCCTGCAACAGGCAGATCCCTGCCGGCAGCGCTCTTTGCCTCGTGCCCAAGGGAGAACCTCAGTATGATTTGTTTGATTTTTTTTTTTTTCTAATATAATGATCCCTACAAAGGACAGAAATCTCACAAGATTTTGTGATGAGAGAGTAAAAGAAGTTCTCTGTGTCTGCTGAGTGAGAGCAGGACTTGGGGAAGGCCTGCTCTAAGCACCCCTGAGTAGTCTGACTGCTACTTCAGCAGGTGTGACTTGTTCTGCTTCTGCAGCTTATCAGAATGCTTCCTGAAAAGGCATGTAAAGACAGGTGAACTCGGGCAGATGCAGAATTTCAGGGCATTCAATGTAACTATAATTTCCTAAGCATTCACGTGGGAAAGCTGTGCACATTTTCAAAGTTTGTAACCTGCACTGGGAGTGTTCTTGGGAGATGAAATGGCAGAGATGGGAAGGTAGCACGTGGAGTGGGAACCACAGCAGGAGTATGTTTAGTATCTTATCATTTGTGTAAAAGCCACAGCTAGTAGGGATGGATTTTTTTGTAACAATCACATCCTTCTTAGACCCCCTCCCAGTCTCAGAAGAGCTGCCCTGCATATTGGTGCTCTGTCCTGTGTTTGTTCACACTTGTTTTCTCTGGCTTGTTCCACAAGCCCTCTTTTCCCCAACACCCCCACCACTGCCCAGAACTAGTAAACATTTGAAAATGTACATAATTATAAGGTCTATGGAAGTGTCTCTTCGTTTTTCTCTTTTGACTTCATATGTTATGGGTCAGCTGCCTGCTGACATGGAGCTTGGGGTACAGCCACTGCAAGTGTTGTCTGGTGGACAGAAAGAAGAATTATAATATTCTGTGCCCATAGCAACCTTCCAGAGAGATCTGGAAATGCAAAAATAATGAATATATCTGTTTTCCCTAAGGTTTTCATTCCTAACTGACAACACTAGAGATTAGTTCAGAAATTGAAATCATAAGCTGGTTGCCAATGGCTGTCAAGTATTGAGTTGCTGCTGCTACCCCCTATTACTGTGATAGTTATAATTACTCAGAATTTTATTGCGGTCATGCCTACAAACTTAATCAAGGATTTGGATTCCAAAACCCATTGCGTTAGGTACAATGCACAGGTAAAAGAACAAAACGGTTGTTGTTTCAAAAGACCTTGGAGACATTTTCCGTTGGTGATATAAATTCATTAGTGAACTATTGCTGAGGCATGCATAAGAAAAAAACTAATCTGGCATTAATAACCTTAAACATGCTATCCGACCATCCCTTCATGGGAAAAAAAAAACCAAAACCAAAGCCAAATAACAGTGCCACAAATAAAAAACATCTGAAAAGCCTAAATATACACAAAAAGGCCCAAAGTGCAGGTAAGGGAAGGAAGCCCCCATCCCTGGAAGCATTCCAGGTCAGGCTGGACAGGGCTCTGAGTGACCTGGTCTAGTTGAAGATGTCCCTGCTCACTGCTGGGGGGTTGGACTAGATGACCTCTAAAGGTGCCTTCCAACCCAAACCATTCTATGATTCTAAGCTGCATCAAGATGATCCAGAAACTAAGGCACAGCTTTCCAAATGATGCATTTAACTGCATGTTGCCTTTGCTTGGAGGATCTCACCTAAATAAAGATTCTGAAAGAAAATAAAATTGTCCAGGGAGACATCTGAAAACTGAAGAGCTGCTTCTGATAGATCTTCCCTGCCCAGTGGGAAAATACTGTTTTATAGACATAAATCTAGCTACTCACCCACAACATATTACGGTACTTTCAGTGCACACAAATCTGGGATACAACGTCTGCAAACTGGGCAAAAATCAGGACTAAAATAAATGGGCTGTTTCATTAACATGCTTGTGGTGATTTCAGTTGTACTTATTCTGGTGTGAAATCAGCTGCTTTTCAAGTGATTACTTAATGCAATGAGGACACTACTGCTGGTTTATTTGCTTTCAAGTCCATGCTATTCTGTGCTATAGGCATATTACCTTAAACCAAACAAAACGATACAATACTAGGATTGACCCAGTATCCACCGGAGATACCAGTGGATGAGATGTGATCAATCTGCATGTAACTTGTACAGTTACAAGTTAATTGTATTCTAGTTCTAACCATGCTATAGCAGCTACTGCTATCACCCTCATTTTTGTTTCGAGGAGTTGGTGACCTGAGCAGTGCTAAGCTGTGACATAATGGGAGAGAGAAAATTAAATGACTAGTGAGAGAGACGAAAAGCTACAGAGGGAAGTGCTCTTACAGAGCGGTAACTTTTTATGAATGCTAAATGCAGCAGGTACATCCATTTAGAAGTGCATTTCCCAAACCAGGCTAAAAGGCCTGTAGCTAATATTT
This sequence comes from Morus bassanus, assembly GCA_031468815.1. Classification (NCBI taxonomy): domain Eukaryota; kingdom Metazoa; phylum Chordata; class Aves; order Suliformes; family Sulidae; genus Morus; species Morus bassanus. The sequence goes on along the minus strand of CM062572.1, from coordinate 45,566,342 downwards.
TTTTTTCACTGCAAAAAGCTCCTTGTTAAGTGTAGAACCTCACCTGTGACTCCAACAAGAACTCCTTCATCAGGTGACCAAGGGTCAGAGCCTTGCTTTTGTGGATTGTCTGAAACCCTTGAGAGGGAAATTTACACCAGAACATAGGATACTTTTTCACTCCTACGGTTAGGAAACAAATTACATCATACAATTCTGCAGTTTTAAGGTAGAGGCTTCTAGTTGTAGTTGTCCAGTATACTTTTTCTAGTGCTTAATCTCACAACCCTAATGAATCGCTTTTAACTGATACAGACTCAAAATCTGCTGGAGTCAGGTAATTCTTTCTATTTGGCAAGGAGGTGGTAGCACTTGCACGTAGCAGGTGGAATCTCAGCAGGGCAACTCTAGTTTAACTTTGATGAGACATCCTGCCACCTGTCTCAGAAGTTACTCTGAGTAGCAACTTGAGTTAAAATGAAATGTAAAGATGTTTTAACTTTGCCCCCCAAACACACGAACACATACTGAAGTCCACATTTAACTGTCATAGGATACAGAATTCTACTTTTGTGAACTGTCACTTTCTCTGTGTGATGTTAGCTGTCTCCTGCTCTTCACCAGCTCCAAACCCCAGTGTCATAAAGCAGTCTTAATGGATACCACCAGCTCCTATAAAAATGCCTGACTTCTTAAATCCTTTTCCCTTTGAGTTGTATGATGGCCTCAACAACTTTAGAAGCAAATCCGGTTTTTAGGTATGATAGTAGTAGAAGTAAGCTTGAAAGGAAGAATCACTAGAGCTGGAATTTTTTCAAAAATCCTTCTGGAATTGATTTGGGGATTTTTGATTTGGGGATTTTTATTAAGCGTCAGTGTTGGGTTTTGGTTACCTTAGGTTTTCTGAACACTTTTTATTCATTGCAGTATAACTGCATCTCGCAAGTACTTCACTTCTAAAGATGTCCAGTTCTACAGGTGACTCACCAGAGTTAAACCACACACTCATCTGAATTCCTCCATGTGCAGCCTGGGGGTGCAAACTGGCTTACTTCGTGCCAGCTATTCTGTATTATCAATTGCAGACCACTCATATAAAACGGTACAACTCAAGTACCACCACAACCAAAATCAGAACAGGAGAGAGTTACAAGCTCTTTTTTCCTGTGCTGGCAACAAAGAATAATACATTTCCTAGCATAATTTACCCAAGCTTTTTTTTGTCATTTAAAGTAGGAAGCAAGCATGGGTAGGACTAGCTCTAGATCCGGTATATTTAAGAAACAAAGGTAGAAATTACATTTGAAAAAATGGAACTGGGATGGGAGGGTGTTAGGCTTTTTTCCCTCTTAAATAAAGACTGTATATATTGGGGAGGAGGGTGAGTTGGGAAAGAATATAGACATCTAAGTCAGTTCATTTATCCTCCATTTAGAAGTCAACTTGTTATGAGTACCCAGACGCTGTACCGGTCAGGAAAGCTGTGTGCCTGTATCTGCAGAAATGCAACCAAAACATAAGAGTTAAAGAAAATGTGTAACAAGGGTTAAAGGAAAATCAAGTCATGATCAGCAGGGAGATTACAGAAACTGCCAATGTTAAATACAACTTTTTTTTAAAATGCCTAAGAATATTATCAATCACTTAATATAAAACCAAATTTCTTAAATTCTAAAGAATGTTTTAAAGGGTCCATCAGATACTTGTTTTCTATCCCTCAGAATATTTCCTGCTCTTTCCACCGGTTTGAAATCTGATCTTGCACTTGTTAAGTCTCAGTTTCAGGTGAAACAGAATTTCAAATAATTGAAAAAGACACAAGTTAGTAATGTTATAAGACACTTTTTAAAATATTTTAACTAAGACTTACATTTATGTCCATTAAAGAATATCACCAAAACCAGTATTTTTCCTTTTCCAGGAAACGCCAGCAGGTACAGCCAGTCATTTTAAGTGCGGTACAAGGTAATGGTTCCTCCTCTGTGGGGGAAAAAAAAAAAAGAAAAAAGAAAGAAATTTAATTACTGAGACATATTGCTGTTACAAGATGTAAGATAGCGCTTTGGCATAACGTACAGAAGTACCTGCAGCTGCAAGCGACTCAACAAACTTCTGTCCCATTTATCAAAACACTTTCAGTTTCCAGCTTAAAGCAGGTGAAACCATAACAAAGATTGCACAAGGACTGTTTATCTGTATCCAAAGCATTTGAATAAAGTGTTTATATAAATCAGTGTAAACTTATTCTTTCTTGACACTTCAACTTTTACAACGCTTCACTTTGAATTCTGCTGGGGTTTGATGTGGCATACCATTTGTTTCTGTCCACACACTGGTTTTATAGCAAGCAAAGACTTAAAGGTCAAAAGGAGCGAAGTGCAAACACTATTAAAATGAGCTGGGCAGGTCACGTCAGCAAAAAGTCACACTGTGAATCTTCAATAAGCGTCAGGGATGCCTGGGGTTATGTGGAGAATATTGCTGCACGGTGGTATGTCTTCTGGGGGAATGAAGCGGGGACAGCTCCTCTATCGCAGCAGAACAGAGGTGATGCGTTGTAATACTGGAAAGACAGTACTGTAAATACAAAGGGGTGTTTGGTTTCTCTGTGTATGTTTTTTAAAAATGAGCCACAAGTAGTACAGCATTGTAAACACAGTCATTTGTCCCTGCAGATGAGTAAGTAAAATTCAAATTATCAAAAAAGTGTGTTTTGGGTCATCCAAAACTATGCACAGCAAAAGCTGCTTCAGGATTAAAATCTGACAATGCCACTTGGTTACAAGCTGGGCAAGCAGCAGTGGGGACGCTGCCACCTGAAGTCGGCCCAGCAATTCCCACTTCAAGATCCCATTTCAGTTGCTTATAGTAGAAGTACTTGATTTCATAAACCCTCAGCCATTTGGACCAGCATTTTCAAAGCTCCATTCCTTTTCTTTCAAGTGCCTTAGGTTTTGGAGTAAGAGATTCAAATTTGTCAGGGTTACTCTCGTTATAAAATGTGCCTTTAGCTTTTCCTCTAAAAATCTACTTGTATTTAGCCAGGCTATTTGTATAAGGAGCAAGGGGAGCATATGACTTTAAAAATCAGATTTTTCACATCCTCGCAACTGTCATATAAACAAATTGAGTTTTGCAACTATGTTTTCCAAACAAATTTCCCAAAGATGATAAGGGTATTGCATGTGATCTACTCTTTCAATAGGACCTAATCTGAAACTGATTTTCTGGTCTAGATGTACATGGAGATTAAAAGAAGGAAGTCTTCTCTCTCGTGTTTCGGACCATCTCCATGTATCTCTTACTCCTGGAAAAGCTAACACATCCTTACGACAGACAAACTCATAATTTTTCCACTGTAAAAGACTAGGAGAGGCAGCATTTCTAGAGTTGAGTAGTGATCAAAAATATCTAAATATGTTAATGTGGTATTAGTAAGATGCTAATTGCTACAGTATTTGAAGATTTCCTTGTTCAGATTTATTTTATAGTGACTGCATGCATGGCACTCGAAAGAGTTCTGGCGTCTACATTATTTGCAGAGCATGTTAAAGCTGTATTAATTCTCTCTTCTAGACACTTTCCCCCTATGAAGGAGATGTGCTTGTTCATCATCAACACATTTTTGCATTAAAATTTCCTAGCTTTGCTCAGCTTCTATTTCTATCACCGGAGAGAAGGGGAAAGTGGTGATTATTATTGAATGCTAAACTGTGCAGCAGTCTTCAGAGTAGTATTTTGTTTGTGTACACCCACAGGCAGCTCCTGGATTGTCAGTATTTTTGTATACCAGGTCACTCTTCCTCTAAGAGGAACTTGGCCCTTGGATTTGGGATTCTTGCTAACTTCCAGTAATTTATTCCAGACTGATGATTTGTCTTTGCATTGGTCTGGACATTACAATTGCTACTTGCTGATTTGCTTCCTCGCTCAGATCAAGTTCCCTACCCCAATAAATTTGTGTAGATAAATATATAATTTCTTGTAGGATTTTCAATATTGGAACTTTAACAATAGCATTATCATATAATTTCTAGGTATTCATGTCCATTGGAGAAGAAGAACTTATCAGAGAGCCTGATCTGTGTGCGCACAGGGGTGTGGTGGCTCCATTAGCTTCCCAAACAATGGATTTCCTGTGAAGGTAAACTTACACTCAGGAACAGCCTGGTCTGGTTTACAGCCTCAAATAGAAATGTGGAACACTTTATCTGTGGCTTATAAGGAGAATACTCTCTCCTTTTCAAATAATGACCCCAGCATCTTCTTCAGCATTGTCTGTGCAAATGGTTTATGCTCACACTTTCAAAGGATGATCGACTAATAAAAGATCTGCCAGAGAAAGGCAGTCTGTAGCACCGGCCTGGCGTCACATGAAATTCCACCAAGTTCTGGACATAAATACTTCTGTAAACCAAAACCAGAAAAGACAACACATTTTATTCAATTAAGCTTTCATTAAGCTTAATTATTTTATTTTGCTTTTGACTAATTTCTGTGAATTTATTATTACATCAGTAGCTACAATTGAAATAGTCCTTAAATGTCCCAGGGGCATTTCATTGTTATTGTGTCTACCAGTATTTGGCACAAATGGAAAAACAGTTAATAAGCAAGCAAAATCAATTTATCAGTGCCATTTACTTATCAGCCCGTTCTCAAATCACATCCCACATGTAACTTGAATGACCAGTTTTTCCTTCCATTAGCAAGTACATTAAGAAAAATGATCTGCCTCCTAGCAAGTGCCAGATAGACCAGATACTGTATCCTACCTGGAAATTATAAATTTATATGCAGCGCCTTCAGTTGAATTTCATTCCTGTTTCCAGCAGCATTGGCACAAGGCAAGGACTGTGGCTAACAAACAAGTATAAATCATGACTTTGTATCTCATAAAATAAAATAACTTCCCCGCAGTGGTAAAGTATCTCCCAGAAAAGAAATACAGCCTTCACTTCCACCAGCAGGAACTAGAACAAGCCCTTCTCCTGCAAGTGAGGTAAAACATCTACTTGCAGCTCTGGAAATGGGTCTTGCTACAGTGACAGATGTACTCAGGACTTTCTTTTTTACTTATTAGACTCCATTATCTTTGGAAAAAACTCCAGCTGGTTCAAAACATGCTGGGAACAAAGGGCTGTTGGGAACGAAGGGCTGTTGTGAGTACGCTACTCTGGTATGCCCGTCTGTCTTGGTTCTCCGCCAAATGCCAAGGTTGTTCAAGGTTTTGTGTCTAAGATCCAGCATTCCCACTTGGTGTGAGCTCCCTCGGTGTCCCAGTGTAACCAGGAAACTGCCACCCCATGGGGAGAAACAAAGCTTTTGTCAGTAACACTCAGAGTCACGGCACTGGTAGCAGGTTTTGGACCTGGCTAGCTCATTTCTTAATTTTCTCTGGATTCTTTTGATAATCAATTCTTTCTAACCTTAAAGAAGGGAAATAAGATTCAATATAGTTGAAAAAGTCAAATTATTCAGACTTCTCTAGTAATTTTGAAAAATGTCATGTTGCATGATATGAAGGATTGAAACTGACTTTCATCACTAATGTTTCACCTTTCTTGAGTTAATATTCAAGTGATGACTTCATAGCGTCTCTGACGCTATCCAATCAGCCAGATTTTTTTTTCGACATTGGTAATGTACAGTTACTGTTTTTGAAAAGTCTGATAGTTCTTAGCTGAAGTATTTAACCATTGTTTAAGGCAGCTTTGTCTACTGCCGGTTACGCCAGATTAAGCTGACTGGCTGCAATGCCTTTTAGCAACAGGAAAAGCAGCAGAGCACTGTCCAGGTTAGGACCTGGTTACTACCAAAGGCAGTTACTGATTTGGCCATTGCTGAAAGAGGGCTAAAAGACCCACTTTTGCTTTCTAAGCAAATCTATGTTTGACTGCTGTAGCAGTGTTTTATTTGTACTAATAATAAGATACCTACTGTATGCAAGCTTTTTTAAAGTCTGAAGTAAAATTTGGATAGGAAGCTGGTGCACGTGTAAGATGAAAATTCATCTTATCTAAAATGGTAGCACAAAATTTTTATTTGCACAGGGAATCTAGGGAGAAGTGCTTTATTAATTTGAGAGTTATGCCCAAAAGCATGCAGTATGTAAGTGAGGATTCCCATCCCATAAGGACCCAAAATGGGTGAGCCTCTTTTTGTGCTCTTCTCTCCCCATGTATACTGCAAGTGATGGATAGACTGAACTAGAAACATGCATAATCTATCTAGTCTTATATTAGCAAAGGTAAACCAAAATTCTTTACCAGTTCCACCTAAGTGAATTTACCTTTGCAGGGTGGCCACAGAACAGCTGATAGGTGGCAACATATTTTATACTACCCTTTGTCATGGTTAGCGCAGCAAAGCAATCTTACACAGTCTACATGATATATATTTATATCATGTTCAAATGAGACTTGCTGTTTGAACTCTAAGAGTTGCCTCCAGGGAAAGGTTGAAGACAGCTTAGCTCCTCTGTCATTGGAGACATCAAGGATGAAAAGTTTACATAATCTTTTACAAACATATTTTAAAACAAATCATTATTTCCTTTTGATGTTTCTATTTCCTGTTGATCCTACAGCCAAGTTCATGTGTGATAAGAGAAATAGGAGTGCCATGAGAGGGAACTAGTGAAAACTGACGTATGTAGATACAGCTTAACCACTGAGAAGTCAAAGGCAAGTTAATGGCAACACAGATCGTGGAGCAGCAGGATTTATAAAGCTGGTTTAATCATTCCATGATTACTCTATAGTCACTCCGTAAAGGATAGTCACTATCCAGGGTGACTTCAAACCTGTAATAATTATTATAAGCTTTATTTTTTTATTCTCTCTTTCACACTTGTGTAACACAAAACACAGATAAAATAATGCAATTAGAGAATTAAATAATAAATTGTATTGTTATGAAGTACATATACATGTATTTCTACATACTGCAAACATATCAATCAGTCAAAACCCGAAAAAGATTTGGAGGCATAAGCAACTAAGGAGTACTTTCTAGAGGCAGAGTCCTAGAATCTGACCAACAGCACCTCTTGGAAAGAAATGTGTGTGCTCATTGGATTGACAGAGGATTCTGCATGTCCAGGAAGAGCAAAGCAGCTTCTGTTCCCACCTAAACAAATAAGGCAGGTCTTGTCTCATCTGCCAGTGACTTCTTCTGAGTTCCATGTGGCAGCCAGCCATAGCTCACTCTCTCAACATCAATACGGCTATAAAAATGCATACAAAACCTTTGACCATTTCACCTCTTGAAATGGTAGGGCTGTTGTCATGAACAGACAACTTTCTAAATATTCTTAGAACATTCACATGCACAAGAACATTTTAAATCTCTACTGTAATAGTTTTAAACATTTCAGAATGTCCACTGGCATGAACCAAATAGCTACTATTGCCAGAAATTATTATTGGTGGCTAGTGGAGAGAAACCTTTGTGCTGTTTTGTTACTCTAAGTGTCAGTAGACTCCTTCCTACAAGAGAGATAAACATGTGATGTGGCTTTTGCTAGTTTTGTGGGATAATCATGCAATCTGCCTTTCAGTAAAACCAACTTCTCCCTTCAGCCGGAGCACCTATCAGCTCCACCAGCACTGTAAAACTGATGGTGTGAGCCAACATTTGCAAATGAGCTCTGAGATCGTGGCTCTCCGAGGACAGCAATGGGATGTAACAAGTACTGATGCTGTATTTTCTTTTTAAATAATATTGGACACTGGATTTTTTTCAGAAATTATTGCAAAGTTTCATTTCTCTGTTGACATGACAAACTTGTTCTTCTATTGGTATCTCAGGGGGAATAATTGCATTGAAGTTTTTTGTTTTAAAGTTTAAACCTTCAGTGAATGCAGGTGAGCTGCTTTTTTATCATAGATTTCATCACACACCCTATTCCTGGGAGCTCTCTCTGGCTGTTAACAGTCCTATTGGTTCAAATTCCATTTCAGTAGATTTTATATTCTCTGGTAATGCCAACTCTCTTCAACTCTTACTGAGACCCACCCTATGTAGGCTGTGACTTTAGGGTTTGTTGAATGGGTGGAATATTTACTCAGCTGTAAGATTCAGATGTTACTTATTTAATAAGCCTCATACAGTGCTCAGTAAATAACACTTGTATATTATTTTGGAAAATGCTCTTGAGATCCTGCAGGGCAAACAGTTGAAAATATTAGCTGTTACACAGATGGCATTGCATAATAGACCTCAGGTACTACTGAGTCGGTTTAGAAGTTTAAAGAGAACACAAGGCTACAGTTCCCAAAATGCTGCTCTGTGGACTCCAAGGGAAAACTCCCTGGCTACCAGATTTCTTGAGGAAAAATGGCAGAAATGTGGATGCAGAACAACGTAAGTATAATCGCAGTCTTCATAAAAGTGTGAATGGCGCTGAGCTCCATGCAGCTGTTTTCACCTGGCACACCGTGTGCGATTTAAAATAAAGTCTCACAAATTAAAAGATCAGGGACCACAGAAGGCAGTTCATTGCAGGAGGCTACCCAGCTTACTTCCAGCCAATGATATGCTATTGGCAGTACTTTTGTGAAGAATTGATCCTATTCCTTGACATCACGAGGAAGATATGGCCCAGAATCCACACTGAGGGATGTGAGTGACAAGTTGTCTAGAAAAGTTTTGCACCCTGTGCCCATGCAGAGTTGAGGGAAACTGGTAGAAAATAATATTATTTGATAAATCAGCTGATTGTCTAAGTAACTAGTGGACAGCAGCATAGGCACCAATGTCCAAAGCTGGCACTATCAAATAGCACAGAAGTAGTGCAACTGTTCTGGAAGCATGTCACCCAGCATCCAGTGCTCTGCCTGTACTGTGACTTGCTGTAGCCTCTTGGCATTCCTTGTGTCTGCTGAAAACAGTGCTGGAAGCTCTATGCAGTGCTGGAAGCTCTACGGTTCTCTGTAAGCTGAGGCTAATAGAGCTATTGTAAAGAAACATACTTGTTCCACTTCTGCAACCCAGAAATATATTTCATATTTCCAAGGAGCACAGGAATTGTACGCTAGATACTTTATAGAAAAGCCTAAGAAGGTTCTGCAACTAGTGGTTACCAAATAACCTGCCTCCCACAGCAAGTGTCTCTATTCAATTTTCAGTAATTAAAGTCATTTAATTAGTGAAGTATGAGAGTCTATATCCCTGATCAACCTTTAATTTCATTGCTTTAACAAAATCAGCTGGTTGAAACCGGACCTCTGGATCTCTGAAGGAAATTACAGTATGTGAGCGGATTCCTCAGGCTGCCACCTTCTCCCGAAGCTTACTATGCCAAAAAGAAGCTAAAGTCCACTCTCATAAAGGCATAATATTTGACTCAGGAGGCAACCAGGAATGACAGAGGTGTTTAATATCTTAAATGTGAAATATAGTTTGTCACGTGGCAGGTTTGCACGTAAAAGTCAGCTATGTGACTTGCTTCCTGTTAAATGCTATCTTGCTCAGAATTTGTAAAAAAACTATTGCACACATGTAGATCAGAGTTAATATTTATATACTGAACACATGCAATAAGAATGTGACCAATTCTACAAAGTAAAGATCCCAGCTACGTGCTCCATGTGTTGGTTCATTAGCTGGTGCTCGGATTTTGCAACATTGACTGCAATGCTAATATTCCCGGAAGCTCTCACTGGCAGTTTTAAGGCGTGATGTAACAAGTCTTGCCGAGGTGGAATGCTGCCCAGCTCTGAGGCAGTTTGCTTGGTTTGGTTTTGACTTCTGCATAAACAGTTTGCATGTTGATTTTTAACACGATAGTTAAAAAGGCAGGCTGCGCCTAAACCTTCTCCTGTTTTTTCCGGATTCCTTGTATAAAGCATGTAGTTAGCTTCACTTTGCTTGTTTTACAATCTTTCTTTGTTTCAGTTCATCAAAGTTCACACTTATTTTCAATGCCACTGAAATTTCCTCCTAAATGTGCACAATTTAAAGGACTTTTCATTTATATAGAGGCTACTTGTTCACATTAGCCATTGATATCATACATTGAAGTATTCACTGTTGTAATATTCAGTGTTCTCACTCTATCCACGGAGTAAGATATATAAGGCAATTCTAGGGCATATACTGTTTTCATAATCCCAATTCTGACCAAAGCAGTCATAGTGGACCAAATTCAACTGGGAAGTAGGCCTAAATTCTAAAAGGAAAAAACACAGCTCTACTTTGTTTTACAAACTTGTCTTTATCATTTAATTCTGTAGAGAGATTATTTTGAACATTTAAATAATTGATTATTTTTAAGGTAGGCTACAAAGTTTGTAAAAATCTTCAAACACCTATTAAATTTACATCACTGGCAAAAAACAGAAAGACAAAACCTGCATCTCAGCTTCATTTGGTCTAAACAGATAGAGCTTCTTTGAAATCAGCAAACTTACAGATTTGCACCAGTTCAGAATCTGACAGACAGGTATACAGGAATATACAGAAACTAAATGTTTCCATACAATAGAAGTTGTGGGGTTAACTGTTTGAAAAGCTACTAAATAATTTCTATTATCAAAGGTCAAAAGGGTCTAATTTAGCAGAAATGTTGAAAGGTGAAAGGAAAGATTTCCATTTGGAGAATGATTTAAGTTAGCTAGGACTCGTCAGTCTGGAAAAGAGAAGAAGCTGGCAGCAGCCACGTTCAAAGCAAACAAGAAATGTGGTTCTTCACGTGCCAGCTGGTGGACCTGTGCAACTTCTTGCACAAGGACATTGTAGATAATAAAGATAATAAAGACTTCATGGAGAGGTCTTCTAAGGGTTACTAAACACCTCAAAACCACATCCAGCCCAAGGAGTATCAGAGCTGAAAACAGTTGGAGTGCAGGAAGGTATTAGGGGGAAGTATCATTCCTGCTTGCCTTGTTCTTATTCTTCCCTAGGCATCTCTGTACGGCCGGCGCTGGACATGGAGCACTGGGCTAGCTGGGCCTTTTGTCTGGCCCAGTACACCCAGTACAGGTTGTTAGGTGAAAGAAAAACATCAGTGATGCATTTCAGAGTGAATGAAGCCTTATCTCCTCCACTCCATGTAACATTAAGCTTAACCATCTCTCCCTGCCTATTCTAGAGCAGCACACTACCAAATAAACCTGTTTTTCAATTTCTTGCTAAATCAGCCCTCACAATCACAGGCTGGCAAAACTTGGAAATGCTAATTTTTTAATCAAATAAATCACCTTCAATTGCCAGTTTGAAATATCAGCAAATACCCAGCCTAGTAGTCTCACACCTTTACAGTCTGGCTAACTGATTTCTATGTAACACCAAAGAGTTAATCATACTTTATCTGATACACAGAATACGTAACAGTTCAGTATTAAAAGGTGTCATCACCTTGAGTTTATCTTGGTTACATTACTCATGACTGAGTTATGCAATTATGCAAACATTGGCAAAAACTTACAGGGTGGTGTGGTATAAAATCATCTTCATGCGCTGCCAGCAGAAAAGAGTGAGGAGGGATAATCAATTATTCTAGGAAAGTTTTGGTTTGGTTTGGTTTTTTTTAAAATGCACTGGGACTGATTTTTCAAATTGTTTCACTTGTAAAGTGAGGTGACTCCATCATCACAAGTCCCACTGCAGAGTATTCTGGGGAATCCATAAACACACTAACGGAGACTAATGGGCTTGTCCACAAGGGGTAATCGGTGCACAATAAAGCAGGAGATAAACTCAAAGCATGCTAGCCAGCTTGCAGTAACTATTATGGTCTATTGCCACATGCAGAAAAAAACTAATGTCACAGTATCTTATACCTGACAACTTAGACTTTTCCAAAGTTATAAGTAAATGACAGACACTGTGAGAAACATCATGACCTCTCCTCTCCAACTGCTAAAGACCTTACCTCTATTGCCTAAAAATCATCTTTAGCCACATAAAGTCTTTCCATCTTCATGTACAGAAAAGATTGTAGTTGCCTATATGAGGCACTGGGCAGAGATAATTTTAAGAAGAAATTCCACATATAAAGAAGAAGCATTTTTCTTTGAAATACATATGCAGCTATTAATTGTAAAGTTCAGGGGGCTGTGCTGGGTTTAACTGGAAGAATGCACATGCCTTAAAACTCATTGAGCTTGTCTTCCATAGACTGTTCTTCTACAAGTAGCATATCCATGCACAAACACAGCGGTTCCTTGGTTAGTAATTTGGGGGAGAAGAATAACAAGAACATCTAGCAACAGCACCACACTGAATTTACATCACTAGGAATAGGCAGAAAGACCAGATCCACGAAGTCAGTCTTTGTGGGTGAGCTTGCCTCTGCAACTCTGGGTGAGTTTTCAGGGGAGCTGCAGACTCAGGATCTGCCCTCCTCCAGTTTTATGAGATGGACAATTTCCATTCAGCATGTGTGCTCGGACACACATGCACTCTGAATAAACAGATGTCCCACAGACTTTACAGTGTCTCTTGCAGGTATCATCAAAATCAACTGATCAGCTCAAAACTGAGATTACACAAAGCGATGTTGTGATGATACTGAAGCAGATTCAGTGGTCTGCCTCATCCCCATACAGTCCTCTGTTTCTGAACAGTCCAGACACAAGGAAGAACAAAAAAACCCCTGTGAATTAAAATCTTTGCCCTTCTCTGGTACAAGCTTATATGGACCATAATCTTATTTATAATTATAAAAAAATTAAAGCCATTTCAGTCATTTTACCTCCCAGTCAGTGTCCATTTGCCGGTTAGCTGTCAAATAAAATCAGTTTTACAGAGCAGATTTTGTTAAAAGACTCAGTGCAAACCAGCACTGTATCTTTACTATTTAAATGGGCTTGGGTAACCCTTGTTCTTGCTCTGTCAGGTAAAATAGGAGCTGACAGGGTTGCAGTGATATAATACTGATTTTTTTTATATATCCTTTTAGCAATTTGTAGTCCTAAATTACATATAGATGCTTCATCTTATTATGGTCCTTTGTAGGATTATGGCCCAGAGAACCCTTGTTGTGAAAGTAGTATATGGCATGCAAAGAGACGAGGACAAAACACTGTGGCTTAAATACTGTTGAGTGCCATTGAATTCACCACATCTGGCAACATCTTTCAACACCTGGGTTTCACTGTAGTTTGTAGCAATAGTTATTAGACAGAGATTATGTGTTCTACAGTGTCTTAATGTATTATATTAATACATTAATACATGTGAAGAAGACAAAGAAGGGCTCATTGCCAAAAAAAGACAGAGGTAGTAAGCAAGAGAAGAACACAGTCACAAACTACTGGGTCACAAATAGGAGAGAGGAAACACACACAAGGCAGAACTCTACTTGAGGAGACAGCTGCCTGTAAGAGACAAACCTACTGCAGGGAGTAATTTAAAATCAGGCACCCAGACAGTGTTAGTGCGTGGAGTCGGAAGTCCTGGAAGAGAGTCAGTATATCAAGTTTTCTTGTATGTACACTAAAATAAACCATAAGCAATTTTGTATAAATAATTTCTGGCTTCCTCTAGCATGCATGTTAATTATTGCAAGTGTTTTTAATTAATCAATCATTCAGAATTTTAAATCTGGAAAACATGCTTTATGCAATAATAATGGAGTTCTGCAGAAGCTTAAGCTTTCAAGTACTCTAAGTTCAACATAAAAAGGTTGTGTTCCATTTTAATTTACTGTTCAGGGTTTTGCTATAATTTTGTGCAAACAGGCAATGAGGGACCACTAAAATGCAACTAGTCCTGCTGGCACAACGCTGCAATGAATTTAACATAAAGGTCTGTTCCTCTAATGCTAATTTAGTGAGGTTATAAGCTGAAAGCAGAAACAGATTTTAATGAGATAATGGCAGAGTTTTACACTGCTTTTATTTTCTGCTGCTGAAGATCTGGGGGAAAATATTCCACCTAAGTGGGTACATTTCATTTGATTTCTTGGAGATCTTTTATTGAATAAAATCCCACATATTTAAAAATAAATGTTAGCAAATTAGAATCAACAACAAACAGACAACTGAAGAAAAGTGAAATATATCAAGTGAGGAAAGGTTTGGCATTTAATCCAGGGGCAAAGGAGGTTTTGGGGAGACCTAAGAATTTAAGGTAATAGGCCAAGTGTGTTTCTGAAGTGTTTTCCCTAAAATGGTTTGGAGGAAAGAATGAACATTGTGATAACTGAGGTACAAAACCAATGCGATTGAGATGATATGAAGCAATTTACACTTTTGTCCCAGTAGTTGATTCAGTCTGTCTGCAATGTCTGGTGGATTTCACTTGAGATGTTCATATTTGGAAGATTCTCATTGACAAAATAGGTAGACCTTTTTTTTTTAACTATGTTTAAATGTACCCTTTTTCCTGCACGTTTCATACAGTTAATGTTTCTCGTAACTGAAGCAGGCACTTTTTAACTACTTGTCTGTACAGTCTCTAGGAAAACAGTGACCTGATGAAGCTGTCTAGACTTCACTGCAATTATATAACCATTACTATTAACCTCAACTGCAGTCCACTTCCATAAGCTATTTTATGATAGACTGATAATTTCATAGTTCCCTACAAACAACACATAAAAAGCAGATTGCTACTTAACAGCAAATAACTATTCAACCAAAACACTAAAGTTTGATGGCAATTACATGAACAGTAGTATACTACAAGGCAACCAGCTATTACAACTTTAAAGCATAAACTGCTCTCTGCACAATAGGTTTTGACATATATGTTAAATAACATTTTTTGAGAAGCTTTCTTGTTCTAGCCTAGGCATGACATAAAGACTAAAATCCAAATAACAAAAATAGTATTTCAAAACTCTCCACCTATTGGTCAGAACTGACGTTATTGCCTGTCAAGTATGATGTGCCCATTTATCTCTTGTTAGTGGAAGAGCCATGATCTGATCTGATAGTACACAAGAAAGCCGCAATTTCCTTACTCCTATTTGCTTGATTTCTTTTTGCTTGATTTAGGTCTGAAACTGAGAGCTGTACCTACTGTCACTCAGAAGCTGTTACTGGTTGTGGAAATGAAGCTGTCTGTTGTAGTGCTATACCTGTAATACTCCCCAGGCTGAAAATTACTAACAAAATTTTCTGCAGAAATTGCTCAGGGCAAAATCAAATTCTCACTTAGTACAGGATCTTAATTTCACTTCTGTGCAGGCAGTTGTGTGTGGTCTCTGGGATTTATGAAACAGAGTGACTGAAAACTCTGCTGGAGAGATGGCTCTATATGCTCCTGGTGAGGAGCATCCCTCATAATCAGGCCCACTAGAGAGCACTTTTCTTCTCTGCTGCCTCTCATTAGCTGTCACTCAATTATAAAGGACTTCTCTCCTTGATTTCTTGCATCAGTTGTATTTTTATTTAGGGATGTAAAAAATTCTCCTGGCAAGTATGTGATTGAGGATCTTACTTCTAAAATGCTGACTTTAATTAATTGTTGGTATTTCTGAAACAATTTGGCTGAAAGTCTAGGGTGAAAGAACAATTTACCCTGCTTTTTTTTCATTTCTGTTCTTGTTATTTTTTACTAGAAGTATTCCCATGCCAAGTGTTGATATTCTTCTATTCAGAAGGTCCTGACATCATTGCACACTAATTTTTTTAAATATTGGCTACTAATGAAAGGTCACTGTGAATAAAATAAGCAAAATAAGATTTGTATGAATTGTAAGCCATACAGCCTTTTCATTGCATGAACTCTAGTGCAGAATAACTTTACATGGCTCAGAAATAAATTTTCATCTCAACCTGTAACAAGAGAAAGAAATGTGAACATTTATATGAAAATTTATCAAGGCTGATAGAAGGGCAGCTGAATTTTCATGGTGGCTATGAATTAGTTTTGTGAAGTTTCAGAAAGAAACTGTAGTCTTCCCTTCCCTTTTAGAAAAATCGAGACTTGTTTCTTTTTTTTTTTTTTTTCAGTTCTGCATTTAAAAGGCAATTTTCTCAATTACAGAAGGCCAGATTATAAGAAGAGTGCTCAGGGACGATGGCAGTCACCAGCAGCTGCAAAACTAAAGAACTGACATTCATGAGAAGAGTGCTCAGATAGAAGACAAGAGAAAAGGAAGAAACATTAAGGGAGAAGGCATTGTATAAAGGAGAACTTGGAGACATGAAGAGTGATACCTTGAAGAAGATGAAGTTGCAGAAAGAATGGGTTCACAAATGGATGTCAAACCAGAAACCTGAGTGACTAAAAATTTGGATGAGACATTTTGATTATGGAAGTCAACCAGGATGAAAGTAAATTTGAAATAAAAAAGAAAGACAGACCTCAAAGTTAAATAATGAAACACTGCAAGAGTGAAAAATGAGCAGTTCTGTGAGCAACAGAATTCCTGATGTCTGGTTTCTTACAAATTTATGTCTTGTGGTTTCATTTTATGTTGTCCAGGAAAATGTGAACTCTGACTGAAGTTTTTCCTGGTGTTGAGCATTAGTAATAATTAATAATTGTGCATTCACTGGAGGGAGTACAAGCTGCAGCCTTTCCAGCAGTAAAGGCAGATCCTTCTTCTTTACCCAGTCATCAGTCTTCATGAAAACTGCAGGAAGCTGATATTTTCAAGACCTTCAGTCTGTTATCACTGAGGTTTCAGCTTATCAGTGGGTTCAAAAACAGGTCATTAGATTTACATGCTCACATAAACATACACATAGCTGAATCAAATAAGCCTTAAGAAATAAGACAAATTGGGTGGAACAAATCCCAGAGGAAGAAGAGCTGTGGTTATTGAGTGGAAAGGAGATGAATGAGGCAAGACAAAGAGAAAGCCAACTTTGTCATGGCTTCAGGACAAATGGTGAAAGAGGAGGTAAGATATATTGAGACAGCATTTAAGAGAAAGAGAGCTGGGAAGAAGGCAGAAGACAGCGATTTATTGAAAAGCAGGAGACGAAGGGATAGGATGTGAGAAGACTGTGGCTGGTAGGTCCTGAAGAAGGAAGGGGAAGAGGAAGCTGCGGCTCCCCAATGACAGGCAATATGGGAAAAGAGGTTTGAAGGCAGGAGAGAGATGAGTAAACTGAAGGAGGAGATAATGAGATGAGAAGTGAGCATATGCAGCAGTGGGTAATACAGTAGTGCCATTTGATTGAAGGGACAGAAGGCAGCAGGCAGAGGTTGCCAAGGACAGAGATATAGATATGGGGAAAGGATAAGCTGACAAGGATGAACTGTGTGGAGAAAATTGAGTAACGGGCATTAGATTGCTTCTGCCTTGCAACTGTGTGCCAGGGCTTGAGGAGGAAGGCTGGAAGGGGCTGGCAGGCCTACTCAGCTTTTCTGTGTTGTGGATGCTGCCAAAGGGGCAGGTGAAGCATAACTGGTAAGTGCTTTGTTCATGAGAGAAATATTGAATTATGTCTGGTAATTATATAGCAAGGGAACTAAAGATAATGATGTGTCTGTGCATCAGAGTCTCTGGGAGCATCGATTAATCATCATACCAGTCAAAGCTGGTTGTGAACTCTCCAACAAGATATGGCTTCATCAGAGCAGGCTGGTATCAGCACCAGGATCAGCATCTTTGATGAATCATGGGGCGGGATTCCAGGGGACCGCCAGGCATTCAGCCCCTGCAAGCAAGGGAGCCAGCTGGCTCGGGGGCCTAGAAACTCTGAAACCACAGGGCAACCAAGAGGGCAGACCCATCCCAGCCGTCCAGACCTGGGAAGGGAGCAGACACTGAGCAAAATTAACGCAATTGTGAAAGTCACAGCTGCTGTTCAGGAGGTGGGCAGCACTGAGGCCAATGAGCACCATACCAATTTCAGCCAGCAGCTGCCAGGGATCATATTTCATTTCAGAAATCCCATGTGTTGGTATTTGCAGACTATCTTTTCAACAGAAATTCCAGCTTACAGGAAACATCAGAAAATGGTGTCTTTCCTAGTCTGAATAAAACCTAACTGTATTTCTAAGATTTGGCCAACTTTGCTTGCCACATAAATTTGCTACTTGCAGGATCATAGGTTTCCTAGTCAAGTTGAATCATTAAAAGGTTTTCGCACTTGGCAATTTGTGCATCATTGTCCCACACATGTCACATGATTTGATAATGGACATAAAATCTTCCTGCCTTGACTTGAGTCTTCTGAAATGAAGTTCATGTAAAGGGGAAAAGACCCTCTGCCTGACTTTGGGCCATATCAGCAGAAGTGCAGAACAGACGCAACTACAAAGAGAGTCAATAAGCTGCAAACATTCATCACTGATATTTAGTGAATGAATATTTGTTCCCCAATTCAAGAGAAGTTTCAAAAATTTCAACCTACAACTTACTGCACTTCCATTTCACCATCTGTAAATGTGGAACAGGATCCTATACTCTGAGAGGAAATGCGAATAATTTTGATGTATACATAGGCTTATATGTCTTTTCTTGGAAACAGCACGGAGGAGAAAAATAATCCTTCATTTAGACACACCTTCACTAAAAAACAAACTTTCTGAACATGCAACAGACAATGCAAAATGAAAGAGTTACTCTTCTTCTAAAAGCTTTCTTCAGCTAATTTGTCCTTCGTCTCCCTATTTATAGTGTCCTGTTGCTTGACTTTCTCTGTCATGTTTCTCTGTCCTGAGGTTACCAGAATGTCCTGTCCTTGACTCAGTCAGAGGTTAGCCACAGTGACATTACAGCAGCCTGCACAAGGATGATAAAAACTAGATTTGCTTCTCTGTCAGCCACTGCTGAAACACGGATGTTGAAAACTGTTTAAGATGATAGGGTTTGTTTCTTGTAGTGACAAGCTGGCAGAAGCTCCTCTCCGTGTTATGTATCAGAAAGAGGTTAGATGCTTTTAACACAATCTCTCCTTGCTGTTGCCTTAACTGTTCTTTCAGTATCTTTCTGACATAGACCAAATCTAAAATGTCATCTTATCATGTCACATGTTGTAGTTTAGAAGGAAATATTTCTATTATGAGAAAAAAGGGCCCTCTTTATCTGTTTTAGGATGTAAGCAAAAAATGGAAAAAATATTCAACCTTTAACTGTGAGTACTATGTAACTGTTAACTTATTGTTACTAGTACCATCTAGTGCCTACCATTATTATCTCACATTTCAGCTATCTATAAGATATAATCATTCTTCTAGATATTATTTATGTGTATAGTTTTATATATAGATGAGCTTTAGGACAAGGGATTTATAGCAAGTTTCTGGTCTATGACAAAACAGAAATCATGACCAAGCGTACAGTCACTTGCTCAGAAAGGGCCATCTGAAAGAGATCAGTCTCATGGTCAATTCTAGTAATGAATCTGCAGCTCTGGATTTCATACGTATATGATACAGGTGTTTAACATAGAAAGAAACAGTATTTACCAGCAGTTAGATAGCTCAGAGAGACATACAATGCTGGATGCAGTCCTGCCAATCTTGTTCAGTACGCAGCCTTGGATGGGGTAACTTTCCAAGGAAGCTATACAGGCAGGTCAGTCCAGAATGCTCTAAGAGAAAGAGAGATGTGATGGGTATAACTGGACTAATGACAAAGACTTTTCAACTGTAATTGGACAAAAGTGTTCCACCTGCCACTGACTCTGCTGTTTTTCTTCCTGTTCTCAAGCAGTGTGAATATTGTAATCAATAAATAGACAGAATTGTACAGGTCTTTCGTCCGCAAGAAGCACGCACAGCTGTGCAGGAAATGGAGGTGGAATAATATCAAACCCCCAATTAAATACAGCTGGGACTATGGACATTTGGATAAACTGGGTTAAGCTCCCTGAAGAAAGTTGCAACTAACTATTAAGAAGTCTGCAAAATTAAACAGGGAATAGACAACCCCACAAGCCAGTAGCAAAAAAGTGAGTAATTGTGTGCAACCATGACATTTAATAAACAGCACATTAGAAGAGAATGTGATTGCTAAATATAATAAATTAGTGTCACACCTGCTACTGTCTATGTTGCTTTTCTCCTTGTTTTCAAGATGACATTAACTCTATTATCTATAAATAGGTTAAACTGTAGAAGTCCTTTACCTAAAAATAGCACACACAACTCTGCAAAAAACACCTTGCTCGTGCTGGCCTGAACAAAGAAAAAATGTATTGTGCAATGGTGGAGAGGATGGTGGTGACAGTTGGTGGTTGCTGAGGCTGAAATCTTCCACATAACCACAGACCTGTAACAGCAACGGTACAAGCTTCTCTCCAGACTTTGCCGTTATTGTTCTTCTATGTTGATCTGCATGATATAATTCTGCAGGTGAAAGATATACATATAAACTTTGTCATCTTCTTTTGTTGCTTACCAAGTGTGATCTTGATACTACTTCTAGTTTCTCGCCACTAGAAAATACATTGCATAATCATATACCAAGATAAATATATGCCCTCAAAGAATCTAACCTGCTGGAAGAAAAATAAGCAGTTGAGAATGTACTGAAATATTTTCTAGCAGGGATAGGAAGCCACTCCCAGTAGTTGGCAAAAATCACTCAGAAAAAAAGCAGTGTTTACTTTTAATCTTGCGCATATCTTCTCTATCAGCACTTTCTGTGATTCTTCTGCTTAGTTGGGTCTCATATTCAGCTCCACACAAAATCCCCTAATCATTCTCTGATAGCCACCATTGTCAGAAGCCATGAACTTCTTTAAGGCTAAGTTTCTCCTTAGCAATATTATTCTCTTTCCCAGAATGATACAAGAGGCTTGGTTTGCATTTCAGCTAGCTGATGCTTCAAGAATGACTTTCTCCTTTATCAAAACAACAGTAATATTTGCCTCTTACCCCAGTTCGGGACAGTTCAGAAATCTGTCCTCCCTTTCTCCTTCCCACCCTGTTCGGCCCTCTTGCTCTCTTTCCAGTATTGCAGCAGGCTGCATTCAGAATCCAGTAGTATGGGGCAAGCAACTCTTGGCTTGCTGCACTCTGCAGCAGCCTTAGAAGAAAGCCTTTTTTGCCCAACGCAGTGGTCAGCCAGGCTGTGCACATTCATAAATAGAAATAACCAGCCACCCCTCCACAACCCAGCTGTGGGGCTGAGGAAAGCTGGGTAGTACAGTCCAAGTCAGACATGGAGAACACTCAGTCTCTCAGAATGGCAGGTAGGCTGTCAAAGCGCAGGGCGCCTGGGCTTTGGCCACATGCATCTGATCGGGCAAAGACACTGGCGTTTTTAATCTCCCTGCTATCTGCCTCCTGCAAAAAATGCTGAGATGAGCTGCAAATGCAGCACTTGTACTGGTGCAAAATTCTTCTTAAACTTTGTCTCATTGACATTATGCTGTGCTAGAAAAATACTGCATTTATATTATGGTTTAACTCTAAAGGAAGTCAGGAAAAGTTTCCTGAAGATGCACAGATACTCCTTCATTTTAAAAATCTGTAAGAACAGTAAGTTCTTACTTGTTGGAACAAGTACTTTTTCTAGATCAAAGAGGTTGCTGTAGCAACCTCAATTCATTATTTTTGGAATAAATACAGCTCTTTTATCAGATCGTGGCACATGGCAGTAGTAACATAAAACATTCACTAGTAGTTAAAGTTTAGGAAACAACAAAAGTATTAAAGTAAAAACATCCTATGCTAAGTGAAATGTCAAAATTCTGAAATGGACTTATTCAAAACTAGTTTTCATTTTATGCAGTTTTCCTGAGGAGTATTTACTGAAATTTGTAAGTTCACAAAAAATGTTCTTTTGAAGCATTTTTTTGCCAAGCTGTTTTAATTACACTTTCTGGCCAATTCTGTACTTCTATAGACTTCTCTGGTATTTTACTTCACAGATCCTTACATGAAGTGTCACATCCTGGATGGAAGTGGAGAAATCCCCATTCAGATTTCTAGTTGTATTGAAATCAGCTGTTCCAAACTTAGAGATTAGGCATGTCACTAGAAGCTCAACAGCATTTTTGCCTCTTAAAGGCAAATGATCAGTAGCAGCTCTTGTCTCATGCCAAGTTCAAATCCAGGTACTGGGGAGCATCTACTACGTACAGACACTTCTCTGAAGATGGTGAAGCTCCTAGCCCTTGGTTCTGTAGCAGCTCTGCTCTGTACCATTTTAAGTATGCCTCCATACTCCCATTAACACCCATCTTAAAGGTAGACAACACGTAGTGGAGGTAAACTGAAGCATGAGGTAGTTACCCTTCTGAGGTGGTAAACAATATCCTGGAATTGCAACAGTCTCACAAAATTAGTGTTCTCTTTGGAAGAAGATTTCCAAATTTGGTATCCCTTGCAGCTGGAATAGAGGTCCAGTCTTCATATCTTCTCTAAAAAGTGCACTCAAGCTGAACAAACAGTAAACAAGAGTCTAAATGTCAGAACATGTGGCAGACAAGATGGGATTCAGGAGACCTACTCCTGCCTACTCGTATCTATCTTCCTGCCCCTTAACAACTGGTCAGTGTGGGATGTAAGGAAAGCAAACAAGCTCCAGACATCTCTGAGCTCTAGGCACTGTCTCCAGCATGGGACAACTCAGGCTCATAACACTGGCAGTCTGACTGACTGTCCTTTGAGCAGGGCAGAATTTTCTTTACAAAACAACGTTTAAATTGAACAATTATCATTCATTGATCCCCAAATAGTTGCTTGTAAATATTTTAGGCTCTACAGATGTGCACCAATCAATGTCTAGACTCCTGGAGGTCTTCAAGTGGCCTCAGTGCTCCCAGATTCACAGGTATGGAAGCAGCAAGCTGTGCCAGAGCTTGGCATAGCCTGAAGCCATGGGTCAGGGTCCTAGGTTTCACAGCAGTCTCACAGGGCAGACCAGAGATACCCAGCCCTGTGGACTCCTAGTCTATCTGGAGAGACATATGAGGAAGGATTAGGGTAGCCCAGTGGTTTTAAGCCTTGGGCTGTTTTCAGGGAAGACAACCACAATCTCAGCAGCCTTAGCAGCAGCTGAGTAGAACTGACATCCTTGTTCCTTACAGAGAAGTGTATCACTATGAAGGTTTTCAGTAGCCCTGCTTCTTCAACTGGGATATGTCTCTGAATTTTTCTACATTTTGAGGAACTACGCTGACAAAATTAGTTTATGGTTTAAACCAAGCCTCACTCCAAGGCAAAAATATACTGAAGTAATCCCAAGAGGTCAAGGAACTAACTCGCTGGATGACAGAGTTACCAAAGGTTGTGTGTGTGACTGCTCTTTTATCACTTTTAGGCAGGTTCTCTTGCCTTCACAAAGATCGCTGCAGCTTCTATTTAATGTAATCACCTTTACAGAAACACTGGCAAAATTGTGTAAGGGCACAGAGGCATTCTTGCCTTTAACCATTTTGGGAGAGTCTTGCAATAGACAAACTCACCGATCTGAAAAATAAAAGAATAAGATGATCCAAAGTTATATTAGCATAATAACATTCACCATTCTGTGTTCGCAAAACCATGTTAATACACTAAGTAGCATTTTTGCCAACTGATGGTAGGCTAGGGAGAACATTATCCTCACTATGAGAAGAGGAAACTAGAAAGAGAGCCACAAACAGAGCTGAAGGGACTTTTTCCACAGGAAGTCTGTGGAAAAAAAATGACTGGATGTCCTGGGTGTCCTGAGGTTTTATTCTCAGCTAGTGCACTACTAGTTTGGGACTTTACAACATTTAAAACAGCATTGTATAATGTTCCACTATGATGTCACTTAAGGACATCAGTCAGGATTTGTGAGAGGCTCTGTATAAATGCAGCAGCATTATACCACGAATTCAAACAACTCTCTGAGACCTATGAAATTTTCTTTTTGCTAATTTCTTATTGACCAGGTAATTGTTTTCCATGCTATCTCACCTAGCGGAACATGAAGAACAAAGCCACAGATTTAATACAGTCAGTTTTTCTTTATATATCTCACAATAACTGCACATCAGATTGAGAATCTATTACACTGCTTCCATACCAACATAATTTCTCATTTAGTTATTTGGGTCAAGAATTAACTGGCTTTCAGTTCATAACATCTCTATTACATCTACCAGGGTACGAAGACGAAAATGTTACTAAGACCTAGATGGACCAACAGTTCCTGACAGTTTGTCTTTGCTGTGGTAGGAACAGCAGTAACACAACTCCAGAGTCACCCTGTTGGTAATCCAGTTTACTGGATTTACCACAGGGTTTTGCCCTCATAAGAATGAGAGGTTGCTTTTTTACCTGACTTTCTGCTGGGAGAGGACATTGTCTTGTGAACCGAAAGCCCACTGAAGAATGCCCACCTTGGTTGCCCTAGCCCTGGCCCTGGTCAGGTCACAGACACTGCAGCACCAGTCTTGTTTTTGTGCCCTGAAAGGCGAGGATTAGATGTAATTCATGCTACAATCGCTTTTGTTCCTGGGTGAGGTTCTACTGCCTTGGCCTTGCTCTACAGCTTATGTTGATAGAAGCTGGCTTGAACAAGGATAAACTATAGGTGTGCCTCATTGGGACAATTCACACATACAAGGAAGGTGATGAAAAGTAAATGAAGAGTGCATTATAGTTATTTTACTTTGTAATATATTTAAAAGCTGTCTCCCACTGCTGTTCCCATTTTCCAAATTTGACTGGAAGCTGGGACCTAATTCTCCACTGCTTTGCATTTAACAGGGAAAAAATGCTACTATCATGACAAGGTACGATTCTGCAACTGCCAGTTTTTAAATATGTAAATTGAAGGGCATCACTGAGAATCAGACCTAGACAGCAAGATTTTTAACTGAAGTCAAATGAGCTCTGCTGAGTTACCCAAACTGATTACCCAGATTTGGTCTTTACTAGAAGCTTAATGTGCTTCATGTTTGAACTTCCCAAAGAAATCTGACAGTACCTGGCAAGTCCACAGCTGCATAACAAAGCAGCTTGCAGTTTTCATTTGAAATCATATTTAGTTAAGAAAAGCAAATTCCTCAATCGTATGAGCTATCCTAAAGAGGCATAGAGAAGTTAATAAAAAGAAAATCATGGAAAGTTTTTGCCACATATCCATTTAACTGTCACTTGAAGATAGAATCATGTTTAATTACCACTACAGTGATTACTGATTAATGCTAAATATTTTCATTTCAGCCCTCTGGATACTTTTGATGGTCTTTGTCAATTGTGATTAATTAGATATTTGTTCCAAAATACTCAATACCATTGAACTCAAGTGCTTCCTGTCCATAAACACTTTTTTCCTCTGTCAGTGCTCACAAATTCTACTTAAATAAAGCTTCACCACTTTATCATACATAACGATTCACAAAAAAGTATTTAATTATCTGTATGCAAGAAAGCTCAATAATTTCTCAGGTAAGCAGTAGGGCTTAATTTTGACCTCACATAAACTAGTATTTTGTATTGCTTTTCTTGATCTCGTCCCATTTTGTTTCTCTAGTTAGGGGAGGCATGCTGTCTGAGGACCTCCCAGTACCTCACTATGGATTGCATAAAAATGCAAGATGACTACAGAATGATACAGACCTATTCCAAGAGATTAAGAACATGAAGATAGCACCAAAAACACTGATATCAGGAAAATCCCAGACAGCTCACCTATTTGGCAAAGAAAGACTCTGTAGGTGGGGAAGAAGTCACAGAGGTTATGAGTTTGAGTGATTTCAACCAAATGCCTCCAGCCAACCACAGTATACTTTAAAGACAAAAATGGGATATTAAAAAAACAAGGCTATTCACAACTCTAGAGCATCTTAGGTAATAGACTCCAGTGAACAAGCAAGTCAAGGAAGTTTGTTATGCTGCAAGAGCTAGTATGAAACCGATTTCAAAATGTCCTGATTCTAATATAATGAAAGAGGTACTAGGTCACCTCAGCAAGACAAGGAAATTGTTAAAGACAGAGAAGACTCCTGAACAAATGGATGTGCTGGTAAATGCTGTAAAATGTTTGAGATACAATCAGCTCCCTGGTTGTAAGAACACTTTACTCTTTGGTGACAGAAGGTTCGCTGATCATCAACTTGTCACAAAGATGCAATTTTAAAAGTTAAACCAAACATCGATTTTGTTTTTTAAATCTGGTGTCTTATAGACCTCCTTCTTTAATGTAAATGAGAGAGTCTAAAATGCTGCTATTGAGGATTGTACATAATAATACTTACATGGGTGAAACAGCACCCAAACAGCTTTATAAAAGAAAGAAGCTCTTTGGTTAATATAAAAGAGAATTTCTCCGTGTGGAACAGCACACCTAGAGTATGAAGAGTTTAGCTATCAATGCTAAGTTCTTCATATTTTGGAGGAATTATTTTGGGGGACATTTTCAAATGAGGATCAAAATTATCTATAAAAATCCTCTGGCTTATCCTGTAGGGCAGAAAAGCTGAAGAATTGAACAAAAATCATTGTACGGGAGAACAAGATAAAAATGACCCTTATTATCTCCATGGTTAGATTTGGTTACCAAACCATTTTCATTAAAATTCAGTGATATTGAATAAAATTATGAAATAAGCACAATAAGCACAGAAATCATTCTTAAAAGTTTGTAAGTAATAGTTGAACAAAAAAACTTCAGCAGATGTGTATTACAGTACTCTAATCTTGGGTCCATGAAACACTTAAGAAAGTGTGAACACTTGCTAATGTAGTCAATAATAAAAGGAAATATTAAGCAGCAATTCACTGTTTATAGTGAAGAACAATGAAATATTAAGCCACTAATCAGAACCTGTGTGGTAAGTCAAGCAGGTGGAATTATTTCATAAAATCCAGAAAATTTAAAATTAACTTCTTGCCCCTCTTTGGTCAAAGCAAACAAACCAAGCCAAAAAGCAAGAAGAAATTTTTCAGAAATATTCCAATGGCCAAGAATAGAACACAGTAACCTAGAACATGTAAAAGGAGAGAGGATAGGACAGAAAACCCAGTAGTAGCATATTTCAAACAATATGTTAGGATCATGTGTATCAGATCCTCTGTGGGATGAGGCATTAAGAGGCAGTTATGACTGGATCATAAAATGGCAAACTAATTCTCATTATAGCAGTTACAAGACTTTTCCTCCAAAGTTTTGACACTCATGAAATATCACCTGGTAATTAAAACTGTATTTACTAATTGGTCACAGAAGAGGCAAGCTGTTGAGTAAAAAAAGAGGATCAGATCTCAGAAAAGTATCTTAATCAGAAGGAAAATAAAAATACTTTCATATCTTGATTGAAAGAAACTGTAGTAAATAGATGATTTCTTACCAAGAGAAAGGGGAAAGTCAAGGGAAGGAGAAAGGGGGAGGTTCAATATTAGGTTATTTATAATATTTCCAGACAAGAAACAAACTAGTCTAGCTTCATTAGAAAGTATAATGCAAAGGCTGAAGTTTCCATGATCAAGATTATGACTAGAATATATGATTCATAGCTGTTTTTAAAAGACAAACTGCATTAAAAATATTAAGTTATTTAGTCTAGACTGTAAATATGAAATAACAGAAAAAGACTGAGATGAGATCATGCAGATGATAAATACTTGCTCCCAAACTAACCGTCACACAGGATTCAGTACTATCTATTTTACAGAGTGTGTATTTCTCCATCGTTATCTCACAGAATACATTATATTGCCCTGGACGTCTATATGAAATGCAAAACAGTCTAGTTTTCCTTCATACGTACAATATGGGGATACTAGATGGTAAAAATATTTTGAAACTCCATCTTGAAAGCAATAAAAAATTGCTAGAGACAGAACTTGAACAGGACTTATAGACGTGTATTGGGATTCGGTCCATTCAGAAGATTTAAGATGGGCATGAGGAAGCTACTCTTGTTGTTGCTTTTTGTAGGAAAAAAAAAAAAGCAATCTGAAAACCATGGACCCAGGCAACAGCTCCCAGTATATATCGCTGGAAAAA
This sequence comes from Morus bassanus, assembly GCA_031468815.1. Classification (NCBI taxonomy): domain Eukaryota; kingdom Metazoa; phylum Chordata; class Aves; order Suliformes; family Sulidae; genus Morus; species Morus bassanus. The sequence goes on along the minus strand of CM062572.1, from coordinate 45,538,573 downwards.
ACTATTAGTGCAGTATCTAATAATGGAAGATTTGATATATTCTGTGAGAACAGTGCCAAGCAAACTCTCCAAAAAGGACAAAAGTGGTGGTATACCTTGCAAAGAAAAGAAAACACAGCAGAAATTCTAAGCTTATGGAGAAGCTTTGATACAGATAGTATAATCTTGTGAAATGAAAAGAAGCAAAGAATATTCTGAAGGAAAAATAGTTGAATTGGATAGTCCTCCTTCTCTAATCTTCTGTACTGCCTCTCTTCCAAAGCGTTTCACTCCTCTATAATACCAAATAGTAAGCTCCACAATAAAGGTCTCAAAAAGCTAACAGAAAATGTTAAATATCCATACGAAGTTACAGTAGTATTCATATAATTTGAAAACAGAGGACAGCTATACTCAATATTCAGCTATGTATTTTTAATCATGTAAAAAGTTGCCTTAATGTCTGCCATAATAACTACAATGGAAATGTTTTATTGCAAATGGCTAAAAATATATATATATTTTTATTTTGAAACCATTTTCTTTTAATTTCTCAACTAAAGCATTCTTTTCTTGGTTTCTTTGTTTCTTGTTCCTACTCAAGTGCTTCAATTTACAGAGGACCAATAGACAGTTAATATGCAAAGAGATGCAAAGAAAAATGCATTTAGTGGGGCAGATCAAAACCAGCTTCCATCCTTCAGCACCTTGGCTACTCAGATTAATTTTGGACTGTATTATCACATGGGTGAAACTGTTCAGAGGCACAACATCCTTATTTATTCTGAGATTTGCAGGTGTAAACTGCAGCTGTATTTATGCTTTCAAAGTAGCTTGTACAAGTCAGGTCAGTGGAAGTTCTGTAATTATTTAAGAAATGGAGATGATGTTAAAGGTCCCTTCCCACCCAAACCATTCTGTGATTCTGTGACGTTGGATGAAAATAAGGAAGCAAACACAGCCTGGCCAAAAAGCTAGATATGTGCCAGGAGAAAGAAGACTCTAATTTCTGTCATTAGAAAGCACATTTGACAGAAACTTTTGCTAATTTTTCTTTAAAATCTCACTTTAGAACTAACCTTTCTTAGCTGTGATCTTGCCTTGTTTGAGTCAAGAGAAGTAGAAGTCTGAAGCTGGGTTGGAATGAGAGCAGAAGTGAGTGGAAGCCCTTTGTACCACATCCAGCTTCTGTACCTGTGACTTCGCTTCTCAGAGTCTAGCAGAGGAGTTAAAACAGGTGAAGCACCTCTGCTCTGCAGCTCTGGTCCATGCAGGCTAAATGCCACGCTATTAGTATGGATGCAAAATCTTGTCATCAGGACAAAGAAACTGGGAATTGGTATCCTCTGCACATTTGGAGTTTATTTTTCTATACAAGAATGAAATGCGCTGGGAATAACACAATCCCACACAGTATTGATGTAACCTTCCAAATATCTCCTGCTTTTACAGTCTACAAATGAAGCATTGACACCAGCTTTTAAATGTCTCTTTTTACACTGAAAGAAAACAACAAGAAGAAAAGAATAGTGATACGGTGTGGGACTAGGCAACAAAATATTTATCAATTTCAGGCGGTTTCCATGTCTTGAAGTATTTTGTGTTTCAAAGCACTGCTGAAGGAGCAGTATTAATGGTAAGGCAAAAAATGCAGTTCTGTCCAATAAACAGTTCAAAGTTAAATGGGGAATAGTTTATGTTCTCTTTTCTGCAGTTTCTTTCTGTTCAGACAAGGCTAAATGACCTTGACATTAAGACTCCAAACCGTATTCCTGAGATCAGGTCTCCATTCCCAGCCTCTGCTGAAGAACTGCTGTATCATCTCAAGCAAGTCACTTTCCCTCTTTGTGGCCTCAATTTCCATCTGTACACAAGGGATAATATGACAGTCATACCCAACTTTGTACAACTTATTACATTTTAAATTGTAAGGCAGAGACTGAGTCTTCCTGCTTGTTCATGTAGACACAAAAACAATCCTATTTTTGTCTTGCTGCTGTTCAAATAATTTTGTTGTCTGCTGTGGCTCTGTATTTGTGCTTAGAGCCTGAACAGCGAGTGCCAATATACCGGGATGAAAGCTAATTTCTCAGCATTGCCAACCTGTCTAGAACTAGGTGATACCTAGAATCATATTAAAAACACTGTCCCTGTCTTTCTCGCTCTCCCTCCCACATGCATGCACACTAAGCCACCTGTCTGCACCAGTCTGACAGCCAAAGGAAGTTCCAGAAAAGCTTCCAAATTCTTCCGGGATTATCCGAGCCGTATCCTGTGAAAGCTTCGTTTCAATAGTTTTATTACAAGCACAAGGATTTATAAGTGCATAACCTGCAAGTTGCCTACTGTATGGCCTATCAAAAGTAAAAAAGGAATCGAAAGGTTTATGAGATCACCATCCTGCAAGCATAGTGCATTCCCCACCTAAGCACAGAACTGATCTGCTTCAAGCAAGCGTCAAGCTTCAGGCATGCTCTGACATCATGGAAGTTGCAGGTCTCCCACACAAGGGATCTAAACAAGTAAAATTGCTGCAAACAGCAAACCAGCGTCTTTACCTCATATGTCATATTACATGGCATAACACTGCAAACTATGCTTTGGAAAACAACCCTGCACTACCAACTGGAGCATGCCAGCTTCTTTCCTGCCCAGCTCTACTATTTCAATGATCAGTGAATGAATCTAGTGTCATTGTCACTCTTCCACCATGTCATCCTCAACTTTTGGACTAAAGACCATCCATCAGTATCCTTCAAGAAAGCTACCAGTAATCCTATTCTGCACACATTCTTGATATACAGAGCTAAACCAATTTCAGACACAGCTTAGAAATATCTGGAATAATCTCTAATATAATTAATTCAGCACAGACCTCCCAGCTATTCTCCAATGCAGAGTTAAGAATAGAAGACTTTTTCACAGTACTGCTTTAAGACAACTGTTTGGCAAGAGGCTGTTCATAGGACTGCTGTAGACGCAATATTAAAGATGAGGGGGGAAAATCCCTTCCATTCAATAAATGGTCAAAAATAAAATAGAAAACAGTTTATATTCTTTTTCCTGCAGTTTCTTTCTGTTCAGGAAAGGCTGAATGACCTTGACAACAAGGCTCCAGACCATACTTGTGAGATCGGGTTTCCATTCCCAGTCTCTGCTGAAGACTTAAGAAGCCTCTGCTGTTGCACCAATATTGAATTTCATTAACATGAAACAAACAATGCAGGGTTCAGAATACTGCAAAGTAGATCAAAAGGTTAATTCTTCCTTTGATGGAACAAGAAAGAGCTTTTAATACTTCAGCATACCCACAATGCTGACAGTAATACGGGATTGTTAGTTTGTCAGTTGCAGATGACTGAAAGGTGATAGCATTAGCCACTTAGAGGAGAGCTGGGCCTGAGTCCTGCCGGGTGACAAACATGTGATAAAGCACTTTCACTGGCAGACAGCAGAACGCATAAAACACATGAAAGTTTCATTGCCAGAGCACAATATTCTCAAACAGAAATAATAGCACTCTGAAAGAAGCTTTGTTCTGAGGAAAACAGCGCCACTGGGTTTGGGTTACTGTGCTGGCACTCCACCAGTGTCTACAAGATTTCATCCCATGCAGACAAAACCTGATTACAGGCCTCCTTTTCCCTTTTACCCTTTTTTCTGGGTGGATTTTTTTGGAAGGGGGGTGGTGGGATGCAAAGTTGCCAGAATTTTTTCTAAGACTTGCCTATTAGTTCTAGAGGTTTCCCTGCAGTGCTTTTGTCCAAGTTGCAGAAACGCTTTCTGATGATTGAAAGACCTTTAACTCATCTCTCACTCTCTTGAACACAAGCTAACAGAACAGTCTCTCACTGGAATAAAGGCTGGACAGAAAATTGTTTCCTCTTTGGATAATTTTCTACAAACATACTGGGGTTTGGGTTTTTTTTCTTTCATGGAGAACTCGGACTTTCAGAATTGCCAGACTAAGAATATACCTGCTTTTTTTTCCTTAAAGATTAAAATATTAAAAGTTTCAGTGTTCCCAAAGTGAAATCTTAGGTTCAAATCATGAAGCTGTATTTTTCTTTGTCTCAGCACAATATCAAACAACTCCTTAAACTAGCACATGCCTCATGCCCACAGTCTCCCCTGGAGGCAGAGCTCTCCATCAGCGTACACCTTCTGTGAGGCATGGTGACCTCCCTTCTCACTCTTTTCTATAGTGCAGGTACCATGAAGTTTGACAGACAAATCCAGGGACTGAAAATAACTTTTAAAATCCATTTTATTGCTTGAAAAAAATGTTCAACTGTTGGCTTTTTTCCCCTCAATGAAAGCTGCCTGCAAAAACAAACTCTTAGCAAATCTGTTTGGCTGAAAACCTTTCTCCATCAGGTGTTTCTTTTAGACTTCCTATTGGAATCCTAGTTTTATTTTGTTATTTCTAGCAAAATAAATTTTATTATTTCTAGCTTATATTATATAAACCCTATTTAGATATGGGCCTTAAATGCTAAGCTGTCAGAACAGCTGGGGGACAGGACAGGACAGGACAGGGGGGAATTCTGCTTTGCCAGTACGTCAAGCTATTGGCACATGAAAATTTAGATCTCACATAGCAGTTTGGAAACCAACTTGTAATCTTCCATTGGCGTTATTGAAAAAGTGCTTCTGTACTTAATGTGTGGTGTATATGGCTGCTCCTGCTCTGTTATACTTTAAGGATCCTTGATTTGAACACGTATGTGATATCGCATACTGGGAACTGTAGTCTTTGCAAACTGCACTTCATAAACACAGTGGATGTTGCCATCTGCTTTATTTTTTTAAAAGCACTAATTCTCGCAAAGTAAAATGTTAGTGCATATGCTGTCCACCAGTCTGTGAAAAGGTATGGAAGAGGGAAGTTCTCAGAGCTGTCATCTTTTTGGAGTCTTCAAATGGCTGGTACTATCACACTAAGAGATATTATATCTGCTTTCATCTTCATGTAAGTCTGAATGATCTCTACCTGTAAAGGGAGACCAAGATTTCCCTGTTCATTTAAACTGTATATTTGTCAAGTCAAAACTATCTCTAGCACCTACTGTAACAAAAATCCAAATTCTTTTGCAGCTCCCTGATAGCAATGTAACAGATACGCTGTTTCTGAAAATGCTGTTCTCTTCAGGATGCTATTCACATTCATTGCTGAATATAGTTTGTAGAGGACACTAGCACAACATTTTGAGAATAAGTGCAATGCTTTATAAGGAAAGATTTATTCTATCTTCTTCATCTTTACCATCACCTTTGAGGGATCTTCCCTGACTTTTAGTATAACTTAGTCAGATATCTTCTCTCAGCTCTCAGTCCAGATCCAAAGAAAGGAACAACTAGGAATTATCTCACTGCAGAAATGCTGTACACAAAAGAGTACCTGGCTTCTATTAGAGAGAAAGAGATCTGAAGAAGAGGTTTGTGGGTTTGTTTCATTGGTAGCAGATGCCACTTTTCATTCAACTTTATGTTTTTAGAGCATATAAACCAATGAGCTATCCCCTATCAGAATCATTTTTTTAAACAGTCACTTCCACCCACTGGATGCGTGCAATCCTGTAACAGGAGAATACCATTTAGGAAATAACCTGCCTCTAGTTGATGATACATTTATAGCTAAGTACAGGCCATGAGAGTCTCTGCCATTTTAGCCAAACTATTGACTCTGCAGGTGCTGTTCTGCACAAAATAGGATCTGGTTCTGAAATTAAAGGCTCTGGCTGAGTGCATGAGCTTTCACTTTGGCAGGGGAATCAAAGGCAGATAATCTCCTTTCTAGCTTTGAACCCTGGAGTGAGAAGGGGTCAGCTCCTGTTCGAAAAGCTTCAGGGCACTCTGTCCACAGATTCCTTTCAAACCCTTCTTCCAACCTGGGACTGCTAGGCCGCATTGTGTCCTAGCTCCTCCCACTACTATCTTCAATATATTCCTCAAGCCAAAGGCAGCAACCAGAAATTCAGTCTATTGTGCTTATTCAAGCAGTGATGACACAGGAACCACAGCTGGTTGTGAGGCTGGTGTGGAGGGCACTTCCATGTCACTACTCTTGTTCAAAGGGATCTTGTTGGAGACTGAAAATCTGGCCCTTCATTTTCAGGTGTAATTCACTTTTGAAATTTGGTGTTTCCCAGTGGAAAGATTTCTTACCTAGACCAGCCTTCACACTGCTGGGATCAAACAAACAGGGATCAGAAGAAGAGCCTCTTACAATAAGAAGGGCTTAGTTCAAGCACAGTATCTGATCAAAGATGCCCAGACTGCGCTGGGCATCTTATAGTATTGACCCTGTGCACCAGAGGTTTCAGTTACACCACACCAGGTACAGCAAAGGGGCAGGAAGCAGTGGGGAGGAAATAAGACAGGAAACAACAAGAATACAACTGCAACACATCAGACGGGATGTGGGCACGGCAGGGCTCATTGTTCCTAATGAACCACAATAGAGGTCTGGTTGCCTCCTGTTTGCAGCAGATTCTGTTCTCATGGAGAGGTCTGAGCACAGCAAGTAACAACAGGAAGGTATTCTTGCCACATTGAGTATACAGCCATCCCACTGACTACTGTATAGCACAGAAATATGTCCAGGTTTAAAATTAGCTATGCTGGGTACAGCATGCAATATTGATCTCACAGAGTGGAGGTCAGAATGGGAGCAAAACCCAGCTAAGGAGCTGAAGAAAATGAGCTTATGCTGGGCTCTGTGCTGTGCTGGACCAATGGCAAAATGAGGCAGGTTAAACTTAGCTAGGATAGATCTCTGAACATGTCACTAATTTGAGGGCAGTGTAGACGTATCCTGGCTGGGGTACACCCAGACAAAGAGACTTCACTTCCTCCCCTCTCTCACACACAGATGCACACGTGATTTGAGAAATTTCCATCTTCCTTCCGCAGCTCCTCCTGGGTCACTCCCCACCACTTGCTCCACAACACAGAGCTCTGGTACAAGTATGTCTGGAAAATTAAGTTTTCTTCATATGTTTGCAGAGAGGCCTCTCTGGGACTCGCAGGGGTTTTTTACCTTAGCAGGTGTTATTAGGCAGGGCACAGACCTATACCGCTTCCACTTCCAGGGTTAGTACAGTTGTTGTTATGAAATGGGGATCTCTGCATCACAATATGTTGAGAAATATGTACATACCCATAGAAGCTTATTAAAGGGGACCTCACACAGCACACAGGTACCATTATCCCTGGCGGATTGTTTATTCATTCAAAGACAGTCATCTTTGAAAGGAGAAGCCCCTAATGCCTGGAAGCCCCTAATGCCCTTGCGTTGTTTGAGCCAGGGTAGCAGGTTATTTCTCCAGCCCTAAATCTGGCCAAATGGCAATTATTCAAGTAACGTCATCATTAATCTAAGTGGACTGTGGAGAAAAAACTATTTGTGCCATTAATAAACCTAGGTACCTACTGTTGGTCTTTAAATCTATGTGAAAGGCTTCAGTGTAAAAGTAGTAAGATTTCCATGCAGCAGACTTCTCAAACTATGAATGTAGGTTGCTTAATGTTAGTTTCTGACTTGAAAAATATTGACCTCAGGTTGAAAACTCAGAGGCAGAATCAAAACCAAAGTGCAGTATTCACATCTTGCTGATAAAGTAGTCACGTCTGGACATTTCCTCCTGGCTACTGCATATCCAGTAGAAGTATTCTGTAAGACTCCCAAGCAATAGGACTACAGGCCTTTTACTGATTAATCCTGCAGGGGTTTGAAGGACATTGTCAAAGAATCATAAAAATTACAAGCCCTATTAATTAAGAACCTGCCTATATGTCTGCCAAAGGAGGGATTATTTTCTTCATTCCTTTTTCTGGGGCTTGACTCATCCAGTTTTAAAATGTATGAGGAGATCCCATTTATTGCAAAGGAACTCTAATTAATGTTCATTTACAGCTCTGGAGAGTTAATTACAATTCTGAGCTGCATCTACAGCATTGCAGCCATCAACTCAAAACCAGTGAAAGACATTTGAGCTCAGGAGCAGCTATGCCTCTTTCCGTGATATTCCCCTGTTTTACTCCTTGTCCTTTTTCCTTTCTGATACCATCTATAGGAAAACAGGATCTGTTTAGCAGTTCATCTGCTCCTGCTGCATAATCCTCTGCAACACACTGCTGGCAGTTGCGGCGATAATTATGTGACCAAGAAGGTACTGGCAGCGGGTAGTGCCCAGTGGCAGGAATGAATGAACTTGAAACGAATAGTTTATTTCCATGCAGGGTCCTTCTAGAAAGACAGAGGAATGCTGAGAAATCAGCAGGAAGGAATGTCTTTTCAATAAAATCACAGAATTTCAGGCAGCATCCCAAATCTGTCTACCCAGCTCTGTCACAGCACTTTGACCAAGCCATTTAACATCACCATATCTCAGGCTTCCCAGCTGCAAAGGAGGGACAAGTACTCCTGACAAGGGTGTTCTGTTTCCATTTCAAGACAGGGCTTATAACTTGGGCACTGCTAAAGCATTTTCAGACTCCCAGAACTAGGTTTAAATGTTATTAAATACAGAAGATAGCTGAATTCCTTAACAGAATGTGCTTCCAACAGGGCTCAGTGTTTTCTTAAAGGGTCTTTGTATGGTAATGTGACATTTTACAGCCTATATGTAGGCAATTATCTTTGAAAGAAAAATGACCATATTTTGGTTTGAGGTTTTTTTTTGAGAAGAGGCTTTGATTAAAACACATTTCTGGGGGAGCTGATATGCAAGGATGGAATGTGGAAACAAAGCTGATTCAAGAGCTGGAGCTGTTATTAAACGTACTAGAATTAAGGAGCTTGAGGAGGCCTTAGCCAGAGATGTTCAGACTGCATCAGACTCTGACACCAACTGGAACCAGTGTAGTCTGTTGTGTCCATAAAATATTTTTCAGTATCTCCTAGAAAGTCTTCCACAACTAGGCTGCAGCACTTCAACGTGATTCTAAGTGAATGACAGAGAAGAATAATTAAAAGCCTTGTTGTTGCAGCTTAGCATCTCAAAATTGTTTGGACTACTGTGTAAACAGGATATGCAGAATTAAACATTAATAATATCTAGTTATGTTGGTTTGAGTACAAATTTACTGATAATTCTCATTGTCCTCAGAAAGAAGCTGTTTTTCCTTGCTCCTACAGCAATGAAGTCAGTGGAGTTTTTACCACAACTATAGTGGGAGCAGGAACAGGTCTTATGGATAGAGGCTTTGAAACTGCAGTCCAAAACATGTGTATCATGCCCATCCACATAGCACCTTTGCTGTGTGAGCAGAAATACTTCTTTTGCTTTAACTCACAGCCAGCACTAAAAATTGCAACAGTTGTCACACATACAGCATTTCCATGCGCTGTATGCATGGTGTCATTGCCTGCTCAGGATACAGGTGATCAGCGGTGTTCCCAGATCATAAATACCTGACTAAACAAGACTTTAGGATGCTTGGTGATCTCCAAGCCAGGAACATACAGCTTGTATTCACAACCATTCCTACCAAACCCATTTATTTTTCCACCTACATTCTTTTGGTTATAATTTGGCATTCATCTACCATTCCTACATTCCACAGTTACACCAACAAAAGATTAAATTTAGGTCCCTCCAAACACTTCCTTTAACCACTCCTTCCTTCCATACTCTCTCTCCCGCAACACAGTCATACATTTATAAGTTTATGGTTGAGAGTGTTTGCCACAGGGATAAGGAGGCAGGAAGACAGCAAACTGAAAAGGCACAAATGCAAATGTCTCCAGGATTCAACATTTCAGTGTCTGTGCTGGATGTCAGTGCCTTTGAAGTAATGTTTTCTCCATCTGCTCCCTTTGGTGTAAGGTCCAGGAGATTTGAAAAATAACAAAGGCTTTGCTTCATTTAAAAGGACAAAAAATGACTACCAGCCCCTTTCTGGGATTTAGGCTAGGACCACATGAACATAAATTGCAACCAGTCATTTGTAAATTAAAGGGGACTAAGAGAAGACAAACCCAAAAATCAGTTTTTTAAAAGAGTTATTTTTCATTCAGAATGAAAATGCAGCCAACTTCTGGGCAGCTCCATTCATGAGCATTTGCTTGTAAGTAATAACTCGAGTCAAGTACAGTAACTTATCAATTCCTTCTTCTTCCACCTTGTATTTTCTGGATTTTGTGATTCTTAACCCTGAAGATAAAGCGTGAGCCAGAGAACAACCAGTACCACTCCTCCTCTGTGAAGAAAGTAAACTACTCAGCTTTATTATGGAATAGTTTGCTTCTTCCTGTCATCTGAAGAGCAAAGCAGGTTGACAGAACAAGGACTCCAGTGGGGAGCAGTAGGCTGCTTACACAATTTCCTATTACCAGAGAGTCTGTCAGAGCAGTGAGGTGTTTATTCCACTGGAAAGCAAATTGGGTCTGGTGATGCTTAAGCCTTCCAGCTGAATCACCCCTAACATAAGAAAACTATTTCCTCAACAGCTGGTTTTTTTGGCCTGTTTTTCAAAGGAGATGAGCCAATGTCTTCATACTGTCACACATCTCTTCCAAAAACCTGTTAGCCAGTTTCAACTAAATTCATCAGAGGGTATAGATTTCTTACTAGTATTGTGAAACTAGGTAGCCAGATAGAGAAATGCAGGAATGCCCCTACTGAGGGATAGACAGCAAGTAGCCTCTTTTCAGACATCAAAGGGTCTACAGGAGAATCCCATCCCAAGACAAAAACCTCTGGGAAACCAGGTTTCCTTGGTTCTGCTGCTGCTGGAAACACTCATTTGACCTTTTAATGTCAGATGAGAGATTAAAAGGCTGTTAATGATCCCTGTTATTGCAAGAACCATATAATACAGCCTTCTCCTAAACTGATCACAGTTCATTGTAAAACCATTTGTGTTTCTTGTCCCACAAGTCCATTTGAAAGGCTGTCCCAGAATGTCACTGCTCTGATTGTCAGAAGTCTGGAAATTAGAAGGAAGTTCAATTTACCTTGGTGAGTTTGCAATATCTGTTCTAAAGCCAACAATGTCCTTTTACTGGAAGATCTCTTCTTCTCTCACATCTGCCTTCCCCAGACTCCACTGTGGGTTTCCAGAATGTCTGCCCACTCACCCACACTTACCAAGGCTAAACCGGACAGACTCTGTTAATCCCCTTTGTATTATAAACTCTCCATTCCCATCATCATCTGTTCTGCTTTAATTCTTGCCTCCTGAACATGCTTGCTCAGAAGTCTACATAGTCATGCCTTGTACCTTACTGCTAGTACTTTATTTCTTCTTTCACTTGTTTGATACAAGTCCTAAGATTGCACTTACTTATTTTTTTTATGGTTCTATTACACTAACAGCTCATAGATAGCCTGTGTCTTTCTCCCCCTTTGTCATTTCCAAGTCATGAACTCCAAGCATGTCCCAAAATTTCTGGTTACTAATTCTATACATTATCTTAATACTCTGAAATTTTAAAAATCAACCTGTTCCTCAGATTGAGATCTCTAAGGTCATTTGGTTCTTTCTGTACCATATCCCAGTTTCTCATCTAATGGTATCTCCCAACTTTGGGCCACCAGTAATTTCATCAGCATAATTTTGGTTTTGTGTCAGTATCATAAGGAAAACTATAAATTGGATTGGTCCCAGAACTGATCCTTTGGAAGCTCCATGACTCCCTCTAAGCTAGTTCTTCCATCACAGTAACTTTTTATCCTAATTGCAATGGATATACAGTCCAGTTAATCACTCACCCCCTTTTGCAAATTTTTGCATATTCAAGGATTTGTGCCCTTTTCAGTCCTTCCATTTCATTCCATGATGAACTACTCCTATACATTAACACTTAAAATAGTTCCAGTCTGTATATTAGAACTACATCAGTCACACTGGCCAGTTTTACATTAATAGGATCCAGCACAATCTCCTTGCCTGCCACAGATGATAATTAACATTTTTCACCTCCACAGCTATTGATTGTGCAGTATAGGCTAAGAGGACCCTAAGGCTTGCATTCAGTGGGAGTGATTGTTACTGGGGAAGAGCATTTCCATCTGAGCATTTCTTTTCCATAGCGTCATTACTGTCTTATCTAACTTCAGCCAGAGCCAGCTGCTCATCTCTTCAGGGCAACTGAAAGCTATGAGATCATAATGGTTTCAGTTAATATTAGGCAACCTAGAACGGGATATCATCCACAGAATACTTGGACTTCAAACTCTCACCACCTTTCCTGATGTCCCCATACACACACTGACAGAGAAGCTGAGCTTTCAGGCTACATGTATGAAAAGAGAGAAAATTTTTATTGGTTATAAATTTTAAGCTGAGAATCAGTATAGTGTTGCGACTAGCTCTGTTCCTATGGGGTCTGAGAAAGAATGGGCAGGGAACAGGACACAGGCAATGTATCTGACTATCCAAAAATGAAAGTTGAAAGCAAACATGTGTAAAGGACATGGATCCAACTAAATAAAAGCAGTATTACTTTCAACATTCTTCAGTATAATTCAATTTTAAGAGTCCTAGGAGATGCTTACTAAGGATTGTTGATTCAGCCTCCTAAACAGTGGTAACTTTTGAGGTTATGACACCTGCCACCCATAAGATCGGTTATCTTGTTGAGAAAGAGAATAAACAGGTGCCCCTCTCAAAATTTCACAAGATAAGGGGAAGACAAAAGTTTGGTCAGACTACTTTTGATGGCATTATCTTTTAACTAAACACATACAAGCATTCCTCTCACAGTAGTCGTTCTTGGGTATTCACACAAAAAGTGAATTCATAACGAGGATCTATCTTTAATACTTTTGGACAAAACCAAACTGCTCAGAGGTTGGGATTCCAAGGTTCTTTTTTCCAACAGTCAATATTCACTGATTTCTCAAAAAATGCTCTTAGCATCCAGCCTCTATTTCAAACCACAGAAGTTGACTACTATCTCTCTATAAAATGGGACCTATACATGCATTCAAGAATTAGAGGAGGACATTCCAGTAAACTACCATTTGTATGGGTGTTCAATGATCAATTCATTTGGGATCACAATTAAAACCCATTAAAAGATGCCTAGCTCCTCTACCAACCATAGTTCTCTAAACAGAGGAAAGAATTTTTTTAATTTATCACTGTAAGTCATCTATGTTGTCCAGTCACCTACTGCCTCCAAGCTCACTGGCCTTGTCTTTTGGCCTAAATAGCACTTATTTGTGACCACTGTTGAAGGCAGGATATTGACTTATATGGAGTATTGGTCTGACCAGGTATGGCTGGTTTTATGTTCTTATATTTACATTATTAGACTCAACACTTTATATTCCGACACAGCAGGCTCCATCCCAGTGGAGCAGGAGTAGCATTAATGCTGGAATGCTCTAACATACTACATCAGCAAAAAGCCTCTTTGAGATGAAAAATGACAGACTCGCAAACCAGATTTGATTGTGTTGACAGAGCTACACTGATTGTCTGAGAAATTAACACACTTGCAACTTAAATAAAACCCTCCAACTTATGTTCTGTAGAAAGCCTGATTAATATTTTATGATTTATTACCATTCTTTGGGTAAATTATTCAAAAGCAGAGCTCGGCAAAGCACACGGGAAGTCCAGAGTGTCAGGTCAATTAGTTGTTTAAGCATTATGTAGAAGTTCAAGTATTTGTTTCCAATTACAGAGTATAAATGTTATGATTGGGGAACAAGAGGAAGTGAGGTAGGTTAGATATACTGCCTTTTTAAAAATCCACTTAAATATTTGGGGATTAGTACCCCAAGTGTTAGACTTCTCCCTGTCACTACAGTTCTTGTAGCAACAGTAGTTCTGAGGCAAAAACCTATGCTGCTGTGTGCTAGCTGAGAAAAATTAAGACATGTAACTGAGGATTTAATTTCTGCATGCCTTTATCATGATTAGGTGAGCAAACTGACTAGCTACAGAAACAACTACTCTATTAGGGATCATTTAACAATCTCTCCCAAAATTTGTGGGCAGCTTGTAATTTCAGAGAGTGAGAAAACAGTGATTTGCTGATGCATTCCAGCTACCTGCTACTGTGAGATTGTTCTCTATTGTGCATTTCCAATTGATCCCTCCAGACCACTGAAGCTTTTTAAATCCTATATATAAGGTACAATGCTTCCCTTTGAAGGCTGCTTACAACACAGCAGAGCTTATCAGGGAAGGCAGCCAGCCCAAGTATTACTCTTCTTAATTGAGTCTAGCTTCTCCTGTACATCTCTCCCACTCTGGAAATAGTTCTAGTCTTTTGAGCTGTATATACGTGTCATTCTGGTATGTAAACACCCTTAACATGCTTAGCTCTTAATTACTCCATGTTTCACTATAATCCTGGGTGCTCCAGTTTAGAGGCATGAAATGTTTCAGCATTTCATGGGCAAGAAGATCTGTAATTATTCACAGTTTTCCTTAATGACTGACTGTTGTGGTAGTCCCCTCATTTTTCCTCAGTCCTTGATTATTCCTTTGACAACATATGCACACCTACCCACACTGCACTGAAAATCTAATAAATAATCCTGAAGCAATAAAAGGGAATGAGAAGGTTAAAATCCTCCATGTCATACTTCAAAGCTATGACTGGGCTCCAACCCATTTTTCTAAGTGCTATTTAATGGTCTCCTGTGCAACACATGCCTTTGTCATTGTCTTGTCCTGGAAGGAGGCAACTTTGCCTTTCAAGCTGGAAATCTGAAGAAGCCTGTCAATGCACATTGGATACATCAAATCATCATGTGTTTTAAATGGCTGCTTACCCTCACACCATCACAATCATCCCAGTTGAGTCTAGGGACCCTCCTCTTAGGCTTGCCTTTGCAGTTTGACAAAAGTCAGGGCTAAATCAATATGTATATTCCACAACATCCTGGAAACTCCTGGATCTCCCAGGTTTCAAAAGCAAGAACCTCTTGATTCCTGTCCCCAATGACTGCACTTCCTACAGCTTTCTGCTTCTTCTACAGAGCTCAGGGATGGAAAAGCATAACAATTCTGTCTGTGATTACACAGTCACATTAATGTAACCTAAATCCATGCCAGTGCTGAATGGGATGGTCCTGCCTACCTCCACATCACTGAACATTTACTCCCACTATGTCCCTTGTCTTGGTATAAGAGCCCACACAGTTACACGGTGAGCTAGATTAGGTACCTGGTTTGGCAGAAAAAGGAAGGACAAAGAAAGTCATGGCAAGGCAAAACAAGGGAAGAGGGAAACGAGACAGAAGAGAAGAGAGAGGGGAGAGTGGAGAAGGTGGAGAGGAAAAAAACTTTTAACTAGATGACTTTTCTGATTTAGTTTATGTGGCCACACAAATGCTAGTGCCTTATCAAGGGAGACAGAGAAACACTTCCAGAAGCAGATAAGATGGGGGGACTACCACTGTCCATGACAAGCATGGGCCTGTGCTAGCTTGAACTGACTGCATAACCACAGCTCATAAGTCACAAAAGTCCAGGCTTTCTGACCAAGTCAGCAAACCCACCACACATGAGCATCCTGACTTCATAGCTGAGACACCTCCCTTTTACCTCAGGGTCAGAAATGAGTAGTCAAATGGACTGGCATTTCAAGTAAGAAACAGGAAATGCATTTAAGACAGTGTTGATTATAGAAAAACTTGGTGAAAGAAAGGAAGGAGTAACAAAAAGTAATGTTTTAAGGTACCTCAGCATAAAGGCAAGCTGACAATACCATTCATCGACTAAGTGATTTCCAGACATATTTTGAGCAAGAGAAGCATGCAGATCTCACACCGTTCTCCGTCCCTATTTAACAGGGACATTATATCTTGCTCTCCAAAGCATTAGGCATAGACCACAGCTAACAACCAAATTGGCAGTGCAAAAGTGTGATAAAGTAATTTACTTAAGTATTTCTAATACCTGGCATTTCTTCAGTTATTCCAAGAGACTCTCAATGTTCTTCACAGAAAGAATGAATTACGGTTCACAACAAGCTGATAAAGTGCAAAACAACCCTACTGCACAGTTGGAAAACAGAGGCATAGAGTGTTACTGTCTGTAACCACGTAGTAAAGTAGTAGCATCATGCGAGTTATCCATCTATATCAAAATGTAAAATCTTTAATGTCAGATTCAGCACCAGCAGTGGTCATAGTGGCAGTTACCACCACTGGCTCTTGCAGGTTTTGGATGGACAGACTCCATGCCACTCTGAAATGGCTTGCTCCATCTGCCACCTTTCAGTCTAACATTTCAAATACTGGCAGGAAAGCATTATCTGTGAGGTATACAAAGTAACTTTATGATCCATCTTTATGCTTTCCCCAAAGGCAGGCCCTGAAGAGATATTTGGTTAGCTACAGAAATGCAACTGATATATGGAGTCTTCCAGGCAATCACTGATTAGCTCAGGGAACAAGACAAAATAAAACAAATGCTCTTACAAGAACCTGTATATTTTTCCTTTACAACTTTCAGATCAGTACAACAAGCCACACATCCTCTGGCAGACTGCTTTCTGCTTTGCACCACAATGAAATATGTGCATTAGTATCTGCTCCTAAGGTATTAGCTTTTCAAATTGTCAGAACCTCTTGGTGAGAGTCCTGAAGCTCAGCTCCACTAGTCTGTTTCCACCCACCAGCTGGAGATAAATTTATACATTAAGAGATAGTGGAAACCTCCAGGAAGAAGTCAAATTTCAGTCTCTTCTGACTACCCTTGCAGAAACTGATACGCCTGGTGGCTCTGATCAGGTGCATTGTGGGTTTACTTTTTTCCATTGCTTGGGTCTGCAGGATATTTAAGTCATTTCAAATCATTTAATAATACTGTTTAGTACTTCGAAGGATTATCTATTCTCCTTTCTGGCACATGCAAGGGAACCAACCCTCCCAGTATGCCAGTTCAGCAGCTTGGCTGCTGTTAGATAACTCTTCTTTACATTTCCTACCTAACTGCCTTTCAGTACATGTGACAGCTTCTTTAAGTAAAACTGTTCTTAAGCCACAGTGGAACATGAAACATCCCACTTGAATGCAGAGGGCAGAGAACCAACAGGTACAAAACCGAGCCTTTGCCTTGCTACATAACACAACTACTGCAATGTGCACCACTGTGACTGGACTGGGCCAAGCTGCAGCGTGTTACATCACTACAGAAGGCACCCTGTGCCAGAAACACAGCATGCACTGCTGCATAATATCCTCTGCAAACACTGCAGGGATCATTTTACCTATCCCAGAATTTCCTGTAACTTACCAAAAAGAAGGACACAACTTTCTTTATGTACTTTCTTACATTAACATTTTCAGTTCCTTCTCTACCCTATACAAAAACAAATGTCAAGTTTTTGGGAGACCTGTGCACAGGGTTTTTTTGACAATGACTCATTGCAGCTCCACAGGGATGCACATCTTTCCTCACGGAGCCAGAGTGTACTTCACACATAATTTAAAAGCAAGAGATCTTGAAGGTAAATAGGGACAGCAGAAGGAGACTCATATTCTGGAAAAAGAATTTGTTGATTTAATCTAACATTTTCTAATTCTGGATGCTTAGCTTTGCAACTCTAAAATTATTTGTCATGGGAAATTGACATTAAAACAACGATTGCATATGCACAGATCTTCTCGTGAAACTGTAGTAAAGCATGATGGCAGGGGAGAAATGTAAATTAAAGGGAACAAAACCAAGCTGTAATTTTAAAATAGTCTACCAAAAATTTTGAGGGCACTGATGCAAAGAAGTTCAGCTGCAAGTTTTTACATGGTTTTCATTTCACAAAAAATAAAACCAATTAAGGTTCTGCAAAAGCCAAAACCACAATATCCTCTCTAATACCAAGTATTCAGAGTATTTCTCAATGCCCTTAAAGGGAGACTGTCATCCTGACCCCCAGTGAACTTCATCTTGCAAGACCAGATACATTTCAGCTATTTCACTGGTTCCTCAGTCTCCTTGTCCAACTCCTGGCTTTGCTGTCATTTTTCTCACTACCTTTAAGAGGCTTACACAAATGAAAAAGCAATGGCTTTTTCGAGTCATAAAGAGAAATGACTGTATAGGTCAAACAATAAGGATAATTATATTTCTAGTGTTACCAAACTGGAGGAGGAAAAGGTTAGTGAGAGGAAGTACTTTTAGTAATGATCTCTTGGTCAGTTTGTGCATTACTTTTAGCATCAGGTGAAAGTGTTCACGTAGAATTGTATAACCAAATGTTCTTGCAGTGGGAAACCCCAGATCACTTTGCTTCCACACAACAGAAAAATAAAACTAATGAGCAGTCAGCAGTTCTTCTAGTTTCACACCAGAGGTGTATGTGGGGAAATGCTCATATCATATAGATGACCTCTTGGTAGTCTCCCTGCCAGCATGCATCAGGATTGGCATCATCAGCATGTTGCTGGCAAAGCACTCCACAGATTCTTGCACTCAAATTTCTTATTCTATAAATTCCTCCTGGAGCACTTGCCAGCATGTTCTCTGTACTACCAAAATGTTGCATACAGCTTTGAAACATCTGTTAAGGTTTTTCCCTGACAGGTAGCCTAAGCAGTTTGTTTTTTAGCTTCAGGCTACTGCTAGTTGTCCTTCCAAGTTCGGAGACTGTGAGCAACTCACTTGCATCTGTTATTATGCCTTATCATATACAAGTCACTTTAAGCATACGTGATAGTTTAAAAAAAATAAATGCAATCCTTTCTCCAGAGTTACAAAGCACACATGCAAAGTTCTCATTCAGGGATAAATTCATGTATCACAAAGGAAGTGAAGGGAGTAGTGGAGCCTTCACCTTTGGGGAAAGATGTCAATTTTAAGGAACAATTGAAAGGCAGATCACATTTTATACATGCATATGACAATACATAAGTATATAAAATACAACAACATGTAATACATATATACACATATATATCACAGATGTTGGAAGCCCTGAGGTGGGGAGGAAACCCAGCACAAAGCTGTGTGTGGGAGAGACACAAAAGGAGCAGCTAAAAGACAAGATTGGCAAAAACAGCATGTAGACTTGTGGGCAGAAAGATGTGTGGGCAGAGTTGTTTACAGCCTTGAAGGCAAGGACAAGGAATATGAATATGATGGGGATTTTCAATAAAATATATTGAGGTTTTTTACAATTATTTGGCTAGCATTTCTAGACTGTTCTACCCTCTAGTATCTTCTAGACTGCTTAGCTTTAGTACCTTCTGAGTCCTTTACCTTGAAAAAGTCAGGGCAAGGGACTGATACAAGAGAGGCAGTACTGCAATGGGAAGCCAAAATGCCTGAAACACACATGGAAAACTCCATCAGCAGAGATTTTCCCAAGCAGTATGTGTCAGTCCAGGTGATCTCTGATTGCTCAATGTATTATTTTCTAGCACAAATGTCTGGATATATATTTTTTTTTTTAATCCTGAAACAGCCGGGTATTGGAAGGGTGAATGACAGCAAGTTATTCACCCTTAAGAAACACATTTGATAAAGTTCTGGAAATAATGTTTCAATTTTTTGTCAGAATGGGTAAAAGACAGGCTGCTGACACATGGAGATGAGAATAAGTTAGGCAAAGAACAATGACCACACTCCTGTTGCTGCACCCACCTAGTGGAAAGTAAATATTGCAAAATTATGCCCTATATCTCCAGTGCACTAAATCGCCTTGTCAGCAGGGTGCCACAAGCCACCATCATTTTGCTGTGCATGCTGCCTCCCCAGCCACCAGGCACCAGGGTCAGAGGTACCACGCCCCCGAGTGCCCGCTCTGCCGGCAGTGCCCAGCGGAGGAAGCTGAACTTCCTACTCAAAGTGGACATGACCAGGTAAATCTGTGCTCATGTTTTACTTCAGCTGATCATGCAGGGTTCTCTTCATACAAATTAGGCAAGCAATCATATATGCCGAAAAATACAAAAAGCAAAACAGAAATACAGATCCTTTGCAGTTAGACATTCCATTACACTGGTGCCAGCTCTTCAAGTGTTATAAAAAAAGTCTTTGACACAAAGAGTAGATCAAAATCTTATAGATTTTGCCCTAATTGAAAACAAAGTCAGAAAATTAATCCATGTCTCTCAGATATCATGGTAAGTCTAGGAGACCACGCTGCTTCTCTAAGCTTTTTCATGCTGAGACTCGGAATGTGTGGAAAGCGTTACTCTTGCAGGTTTGGGACCTGCTGACAGCTGCAGCTCATCTTCGGTGGGACCACAATGATGGGTGGAAAAGGAACCCACAAAAATGCTTTCTGTGTAAAAAGTCTCCACAATCGGTGTAAGCCTGGCCTGCTAAATCTTCACCAGCTCCCTTGGCCTAGGCTGGGAGGTAGAATGTGGCCAAGGTGAGAGAAGATAGGGTTACAGTAATTCCCTGTTCCTGGAGGCCTGCAGGAAGCTTAGTGTGGGTGACAGCAGCCCCAAAGCAGTGCTTATTTGTATCTATGGAGGTAAAAGCAACTGAAGTCTTCCTGCGCCCACACAGAGCACCCTCATTGCCATCAACAACACAGGAATAAAATAATTGAGATTGCAGGCTTCTAGACACAGCAGGAACTACAGGAGTTTAAGTTTGCTCCCCACAAAGAACCTCACCTGTCATTTGACATAACAAGTTTCAGATTCAAGAAAGCAATTCACTCTCCACAGTGTCTCGAAGACTTTGCATTTTTTGAGATAATTCTAAAAATTGAACTAAATTGTCATATGTGTAAGACATGAATCTTCAACAGCTGAGGCTCAAATGAGGTGATAATTTACGTGTTCTTGTTCTTCAGAGGCATACCATGTGCCCAAGCAGTGCAATAGTTGAGACACACTAGTTTTTATAGCCAGCAGCACAGAAGGGACTGTTTTAGCTACCAGCTTGTCCAGTCACCTTTGATTTCTCCTTCTCCCCCACAAATAACTAGATAGGTGTCTGCAGCTGGGCTGACAGGAGAGCTGAAACCCAAAGACAAATGTAGACCCACACTATACATCCAGACAGAATATGCCTTACCTGTACCAGGTCTTTTTGCTAAAACAGATAGTGAAATTACTAGCCTCTACCGACAGAAATCAATATAAAGCTCTCCCACCATTGGCTAAAAGCCAGTCTTGCCACAGCATGGACAGCTCCAGCACATTGAACGCAGGCCAGATATACCCCATTCACATGACCAACATTCACATCCACATCCTTATGTGGTTTTGCCCGGTGGGTACATGTCTCCAGAGCATAAGGTGGGGCACATGCCCATATCCAAGGGGTCCTCAGGAAGTAAATGTTAGGGATGAGGTTGCAAGCCAAGTAAATTGTGCTCAGAGGCTGAATCTGGATTGTAAATCATCAATTGCATGTTTTTTGCCAACACAGTGCCGAGCATGTTTTTGCTTGTCTGCGCCAATCAGATGCACAAAGCTTGCAATCAAACCTTCAGCTTGGTCTAGAAATGTTTTTTGCTTTGTACCATAACACTGCCACATTTTCCTCTCTGTAGGAAAGCAGCAGAAAACAGATGACAATTACTTTTTTATAGAAACTCATTTAGTAAGAAGCAGCTACCCCTCCTAATCTCACATTATGTGGAACTTCTCTTTTGCTGGGATTGGTTTTATTGACAGATTTGCAATAGCCTAACCAAGTCCATTTCAAAATATCTACCCACTCTTGGCCATTCAAAGCGTTTCTTTCTTACCACAAATTATTATAGCACACTTCTGTAGTGTCTCTCAAAATATACTATTTTCCTTATAGCTGGGGAAAGGTGCCTGCCACACCGAATCAACAGAGCTCATTTAATCCTGGCCCAGCATGCTCAGCAGCAGGCAGGAGAGGGTGACCTGTTTCAATCAGATGCTGCTAGCCTGCTACAGGGCAGCAGGAGCAGTGGCACTATTTCAGTCGCATTGTCACAGGGTTAGCAATGAAAAGACACATCCTCAGAATTTGTGAAGTGAAAATCCTGGTGCCCAGAAGTAATCTGCAAGCCACTCAAAAAGGCTGGAGGGTGGCCAGGCATGTCTTGTTTCAGGCTTTCTTCAGAGAAACCTGCTCCAGGAGCATCGCAAAGAGGGGAGGAACAGCAATGAAACTTCGTCTGTGGCTTTAATTACATCTGTCCCTGTCTTTCTCTGAGATTTTTGCAAAGGAAAAGGGAGGATTGAGATCTGCTGGGAAGGGAAGGGCTCAGGAGGCTCAGCGAGGCAGAGGGGCTGGATGGAGGGTCCGGGAGGTGCCCTCTCCTCTCCTGCCACCCCAGCCCCCTGAGGGAAGGAGTGCAGAGTGCATGCACCTGCTTTGCTGGATCTCCCCATAAACTAGACAGTAGTCTTACTATTTCTGCAGGGATCTTGCCCTGCTCCAGCCCTGCCCTGCCTCCTTGCTCCCCCAGACAGCACCCATGGGTTGGAGGAGCATTTCCACCCGAGTGGTGAGGGAAGGGGAGCAGAAACTGCCCCACTGCTCAGGGAAGCGTTTCCCTCTCTCTTCTCTGGTAAAAAAAGGTCAGGTCTTCTCTCCCTCTCACTGCCTCTTCATCCTTGCCTCTTCCTTCCCTCACACCCACTGAGAGAAAAGGGGACTTCCCAAAGTGTCTGCATTCCCCTTTCTCCCTCCCACCTCAGCCCAGCCCTGCAGCTGGCCCTGAGGAGGATGAAGCCCCACCACAGCAGTGGCAAGTGAGTGGGACAGGGCACACCAGGTGCACCACAGACACTGAAGCAGCCGATGGGGAGAAGAGAGGCAAAAATGCACTTTGGATTGGCAGCACGTCATGAATGGCTGTGCCGAGTGAGCCAAGCGGACGTGGGGACAGCACAGCATAAGCTAAATTAATTTTGAGAGCTGGGGGGAGCACAAAAGATCCACTATGAGGCAGTGCCATAAGGAGATTGGCACAACTTGATCTTGGACGGGTTCGTGGTGGGGGCTGATGTTACATTAGTTGGTGTGCTCTTCTGAGATAGCACCCTGCCATCCCTCATCCCTCACCAGCGTGTCCCAGATTGCACTGTTCCAGTGAAAATGTTCCCTGCTGGGTCTCTTCTGCATCTGCCTGAGCTGGCATGGCACCTGTGGCATGCCTCACACCTTTATGTTCCCCTGTGGGTTGGGGTCCCTGATTTGGCTGCCTACGGGTTTTGCACTGAACTGATCACAGGAGTATGAAGGTGATGTTTGCAGAACAGGACCCCTGTCCTGTATTTCACCAAGGAGGCAGGAGATAAACCACACCAGAATGTTTCAGTGTTTGTGTGTGGAGACTTTTCAGAACTCTCTGTTGCACAAGAAACACACAATAGCAACTCTATCACTGTTTGAGATTTATTGTTGGGTTTTTTTTTTTAACTATGCAGGTATTTCCCATGGGTGGCGAATCCCATTTGCAGGTTCTGAGCAACACAGTGGCCTTCATTTCCATGGGGAGTCTCTCCCCCAGCCAGCCCTAGCTGTGTCATGTCACCCTGGTATCCTTCTATGCAGACTCAGACTGCTCCAAAATGGCTTTTTAGTTTTTTTACATGTGTACCCTGCTCTAATTGCTGACATTATAGAGTTGAACATCTCATTACATTTCTCCTATAGATTTACTATTCTTTGTAAAAGAGGAGGATTAAAAGTAACCCCTGCACCACTTAATCAGTTTTCAGTGTGGCTTACATTCACTATATATAATGTAAGGTAGGCTGTTCCCCATCCCATGGTAGCTGTCATCTTTACTTCTCTCTGGAGATGACAGGCAATGATTTACTAACACCTGTTCAATTGCAATGTCAAATTCCAGCTCTTGAAATACAAGGCTTAGCTCTGTGATACACAGCAAGACATCTAAAAGTACTTACATCAACTCTAAAAAATCTGTCTGGGACCAGTCCTTTATCAGCTCAGGTATCAGGGCCCTTCATTAATACAAACTACTAATGGCTGAAGTTTTAAATACAGATCACTCTCCACTGCGTAATGTTAACAAGTTGTGAACTTCCTTTATTTTCACTGGTGACTCATCTGGTAAATCCTGAATCTTTTCCTTTTGGGGAATTCAGGAGTAATATAAAAGACTTCTCCAGTTAAATATTCTTTAAAGTAAGAAACTGAATCAGCTGTAAAAAATTCACAAGTCCTGACCTGTGGACAGTAGAACAGTAATTTATTAACATGGTTTTTGACATCCAGAAAATTCATGTAAGTTATAACAGTCCACAGTATAACTGGAAGGTAAACAACATAAAATCTACTTATTGGAGCAAGTTCTTGGTCAGTCAAGCAATGTTATGAAAGGGTGATAGGATGATGCATGCATCCCACTAAAAAATTCCTTAAATTTCTGTAGGAGTAACAGCCAAGGCATCAACTTATTATGTTAAACTCTTTCTTTCCTACTCTGCCTGTTCCTCCAAGCAGTAGCTGTAGGGATTTAACATTCATAGTCAGCTTTTTTCAGTAATGTCCTTGGAGTGAAAAATGATCTTTGGCAAGAATGTGAAAAGACAAACACAAACCATTGGCACTTATTATAGCTTTTCATATAGTTATGCAGTTATACAGTAAGCATTTTCACTGCTGTTCCTACAGTCTGTTCCAAGAATCTCTGGAATTTGCAAAGTAGGCTGTTGGTTTTTTCCTTCAGTCAGGAATCTGAGGAATCAATTCTTATTCCCCATGTACCTAATAATCCTTGACATTCCCAATTAACAACAGGAACAATAGCTGATGTTACAATATTTACAGTGAGCCAAGGTTTTTTTCAACTCCTACCCTAAGCTGTTTGTTTGCCTTTTAACCCATTTCCCACCAATTATAATAGAAGTTGAGACCCAGGTTTGACATCATCTAAATTTAAAAGAATGGTGGAAGTATCAAGGATAATTATGTTTCTACATGTCTTGTGCTAAGCAGGAGAAACCCAAGGGAGAGGCAGGAGGAACTGAACCGTCACACATTCTGTTTATCAGCAAATAGCTCAAAGCCAGCCAGTCTGTGGACCAGACACGGAGACTCAGGACAGCTAGGGCTATTGCTGGGGGGAAGAGGTAGTACTTAGGGGTACAAAGTATATAGATACATGAGAAATCAGACTTTATTTATTCTGTAGCTCTTAGAAAAACTTGTTCTAATTCTGTGTTTTACTAAAAGGTTTGGTGTATCTGCCAGGATAAGATTTCTGTGTCTTCTTTTTCCTCCTTTTTTATGTGCACATCTAATATTTGGAGGTCTCTTGCAAAGTAAAATCCATATTCATCTTGCAGATCTACACAGTAGTAAATCTGAATTTTGTTTTGTCATGCTTAGTTTTCTTTCAGTGATGTTTCTCTCAGCTTTCTCATTATTCTGAGGACACCTTGACAAGGAAAGGCTGTGCTGGAACCGGCAGATCTTACTGAATGTCTGAAACTTTGCCTGAGAGTTGGTGTTCCCTGTCAGTCCTCAGAACCTTCCAGTTTTCCTGCCTTGCAAACTCTGATTTTATCTCAGAAATCAGCATTCAATACTTCTGACAGCTTCATGACTTTAGAATATAATTCAATTAACCATAAATACGTTTCTTTGTCATACTCAAAGTAAGCCCCCCTCTCCAGATTTTGCTATGATATGTGCAGGTGTTCATTACTATAGATCTGTCCTTTTTTTATTCTCTTCAGAAGCAATTATGTGTATCATATTGAATTGCCCTGTATCTTATCTGAATGCTCCTTCCAAGTGGAATTAAATACTGCTTCTCATTTGATTACATTTTTCTTTTCCTAGATGGCTAGTTTATATGTCAGCTGTTACTTCTTTTCTCTGTGCTACCAGGATAATCACTCACTCTCCTTTTAGTAAAATGCCCACCTTAATAATTTCTTCCTTTAAGTACTGACATCATACCAGTTTGTGCTCTAGATCTCTGTTTCCTTCTGACCATCCTTGTAAAATTTCAGTTTATGCTAAATAAAATCTCCCTATGTAAGTTCCAGTGTGAAATTCTGTTAATTTTGAAATTATGAAAGGAGCATGCTTTACTACATAAATTTCATACTCATCGATATCTCTTTCATGTAGTATTGATCTGTTTATCACCCTATTCAAGAAATCCATATTTCCTCCCTTATTTATATTCTACAGAAAAATCACATCTCTCTAACTTCAGCATCATATGTACAACTTTAGCTGGTGGTAAACGGAAAAGTTTCTTCAATGTGAGCAAATCTGGAGTTCTTGCAGGCTTGGTAGGTACGCTTCAAACAACCAAACTGGGACCAGTTCTTACTAATTCCTTTCAAACTTGAAGTAGTTTATTCCACAGCAAAAGAGATCTCAGGGAATATACAACTGACTGTTCTTGAGAACACTCAGATCTGCATTTCTGGAAGATGCTTTTGCTGAAAGTATACATGACAGAGGCAGATCCTTTGCATTTACTGTTTGCTAGTGTGTTAAGTAAATCTTCCATCTGTCTTTCCAGTGTCAACAAAGCTCCTAATGTGGCATGTGATGCCTCCATTCTATGCAAGGATGTGAAGAATTAATTTATTAAATGTGCTTATGAACATATAGTTCAGAAGGTGTATCAGATAAGTGAAGCTTACCTTTTCAGTAACCTATATGGAAGGGCAAATATATATTCTTACCAGAAAAAAAAAAAAAGAGGGTTTCAGCACTTCCATCACTGATTTACATGCCATGTGAGATTGTCACTCTTGCTAAGATTAAAGACTGCCCCTGCACAGACAAATCTGCTTCAGCACTACTTTTTTGAGGGGATTGTTATTTTTATTTTCACAAACAAAAGGTTTTGAGCACCACCGGGGAGTTTAGTTGCTGCTCAACTACACAGAGACTTCTGAAGTTACTTTGGCTCCTTTGATTCCATGGGCAGAGTGACTGTCATTGAATGGAGATGATTTAAAATAGTTTCTGTGGTCCTGTCCTTGCGGTGGGAACAAACTCCGTTACAAAGACGTCAAGGGCAGCTGCAGGACAGGCAGAGAAGGAAGTGAGAAGATGTGCTAAACTAACAAATCAGAGGAAAAGATTTCAAGAGTAATCATCCCCTCTTACCTGCAGCTCTCTATTATTTTTCCTTCACAGCATGCAGAGAGCAGCCAGCAGACCTAAGAGAAAAGATGCTGCTCCAGGCAACCCCTGACATAGTTTTAGATCAAATCCATATCTGCAACACCAGCCTACGTCCCGCCTTTTTCTTAAGATCGGAAATGCATTTCAACACACAGAGGTTTGATGAGCCATTTGTAATAGCCCAAAACTTGCTGTTACTGCCATTTTGGTTTACTTGGCTGGATAAGCCCCTACTACACAGCCAAGTTGCTACCCAAGGTTTAGCATTTGCAAGCCAGATTGAAGATATAATTAATACCAACCTGGACTGAGGCATAGATTATTCTGAATGACGTACAAGCTTGTACTTAGTAGCATCCAAGGGAAGTGGAACTTCTCACGCAGACACTGAGTCTCAGGCACAAGAAGAAGTCAGAGAGAATTTAAAAATATATTTCACCTTACCTTTGTTTTCTTTCCTCTGGTACAATGAAATAAAATAGCTACAGGCAGCTGGCTGCGCCTTTTGGATGATAATTTAAAACGCAATGTTCTGGTAGAACAAGTCTTTGGTTCCGTAAAACCCAAAAAATACAGAACAGTCTTTGGGAACTAGCTCTTACTCTGTAATTCCATGGAGAATCTAATGCGAATATAATTTTCTGCTGTGTTTGCAGCCTATTCAAAGTGGCCTTGTTCTAACGCAAAGGAATAAAAAAGTGAAGTCTTAAGCAGAAGTGAAACTTAACCAGTCTATTTTCAGCATGCATACTCCAAAATGAGTGAAAAACCAAACACTGCTAATGATGAGAAGGAAATAATTTTCATTCTTTCAGTACTAGGTGGTAAATTTAACATTTTAGTATTATTTTTATAGTGATGGCATCCTCTTAAAATAAAATAATAGCTTAATTAAGAAAGTAAATGTGTCCATAAATACAGGCATAAAAATTAAATGGCCCCATATTTCTGTGTGAGTAGGAAGCAGGGAGAAAAAAAATGTACAGCAAGAGGTTGGTCTGTACCATTTTGATAAGTTGCTGCCAGGTGGAGGAAGAGGAAAGGGAACAGCATCTATCATAGTGTGTGCTTTTATATCAAATCCATTGGATAAAAAAATGCTGGTAAAAGAATTTGTTGACCCAGATCCTCATATAGCTGGGGCTTTCCTCTTTAATGGAAATAAGTGAACTCATCTGATATGAGAAGAATGTTTGATGAGGGAGGAAAGAATGCAAGGGGGTTTTGAGTAATCGGGGTTTAAGCTTACAGGAAACAAATGTCAACTTGCTAGAGGTCACTTAACCTCCATAAGACAGGCATTCATTGCGGAGGAGTCACAGTCTAAGCCATGGACAGTGAATGCTGTAAAGGAATGCAGGGTTCCTTCCATTAACCAGAACCCCAAAAATAATCTAAGTGATAATGCATAGCTTTGTATTAGCAAGCAAAGAGAGATCATTTGCATATAACTAGGCATCTAAAGGTTTTGTGTGAGGGGGCTTG
Source organism: Morus bassanus (assembly GCA_031468815.1). Classification (NCBI taxonomy): domain Eukaryota; kingdom Metazoa; phylum Chordata; class Aves; order Suliformes; family Sulidae; genus Morus; species Morus bassanus. The sequence goes on along the minus strand of CM062572.1, from coordinate 45,510,121 downwards.
GAATTGGAAATAAAACATAATATAAAACATAAAACATAAATGAAAGCAAACCTGGACCATAAAGTTATCATAACAGAACTGGAGATGAGCTCTGAAAAGGTTTTCTGACAACAGTGAGTTTGGCTACAGAAATGACCTGTCTGTTGGGGAGAATAGAGAGAGAGGCTTACAGGAGAAGTCCTCCTGGGAAGCAAATAGATGGTGCAGTTTCAGATGTGGGTGGAAGATAAACTGAAAACACAGGGAACAAAGCTTTCAAGCACTAGCTAAGTAGTCTTCCTTACACTCACAAAGAAATGTAAATTTACTAGCAAAACACAGAGTTAGAACACATTATGAGCTCGTGGATCCAGATTAGGCCACAGATGAGTCCAGAATCAGGAGTCTGTCCAAACTCAGGTCCAGAGATAATGCTTCTCATTCCTGCTGAACTTCTAAAAATAATTCCCAATGATTTCCAGACTATCCCATCTAGGATTAAGCTGGTGACAAAAAAGGCTGGAGATAGAAATCCTTGGAGTTCTCTGTTTTTCAGGTATCTACAGTGTAGATACAAGACAAGAAATGTCACAGCATGCTTTGTTGTCTCAGAGACTGGAACCTGCTCACGAGCACAGACACAAAAAGTCCCTCTACTGATCCAAAAGCTCTCAGATGCACTGTGGCATTCTTTTGCCCCAATATATACATACCTCTGGCCACTGGTGCACTTTGCTACCTTTGTACAGCTATGACAGCAAGTTGCAGAACAGTACTGTTCTGCAAACTGTTCACACACTGCTACTCTCCTGTGTTTGTCCACCACAGACAGACGGAAGTGTTTCAGGGCTTTGAGAAGGACAGAAGAGGGAAGAGCATCTCCAAGATGCCCCACCAGGAAAGCCCCAAGCTTTCCCTGCCACTGAAGTAAAGAAGAGGATTTTTGAGCTGCTGCCTCACTGCCATAATCCTGCGAGGTAGGGAGGACTTCCCATTTCCTCCAAAGGGCAGGGAAGCAACTGGGAGGTTCCTGTCTCACAGTGTCAAGACAGCACCTACGACTCGACTCTTGTAAGAATGAGAACTGATATCTTCTGGACCCTCCCTGCCATCCTGGGGTTGAGAAGAGTGTCAAATGTCTTCTGAGTTCAGAGGCGAGATAAAGGCATAAGGAACATTTAAGCAAATACCTCCCAGTTCCCTGCAATTATTCTGGCTCCTTCTCCAGCTGCTCCCAAGGAAGCTAGCTTGAATCGCAGCTTGGTGCATGTAGTTTCACTGAATATGCCTGCCCAGCTCTCCCCAGGTTATTCTGTTTGGCCCTCAGGATGGCAGGGCCCCATATCCAGTCTTCTTCAGCCTTTGCACTGATCTGGAGAGATCACCTGTTAAGAGCATGAAAGGAGTTTGTTCTCCAAGATCTGTTAAGCTTCTGGCCTCTGCCAGGAGCTGGTACATGACTAATTAGTACCAACTTTGATGATAGCTTTCAATTTAGAAATTGGGTAGTGACGTGTCAGAGCACTGAGGTGTGAAAATTTAACAGAAATTTATCAGTCCTTTCTTTCTTGCATTTGTCTGTAAATATGGCCTTTCCGGTCCCCTCAGAGAAAGTGGGCTGATTTGGCACAGTCTGTAATTATTACTAGAGGAAAAGCAGACAGCTTTCTGAAACCCCAAAAAGTTAAGGGAATAATTTAAATCACCAACAGATTCAGTTACACTCTGGCATATGAAGCTGAAAATACAAAAACTTTCTGTAATGTGCAATCATTATCCTCCTCTGATGGTGGTGTTAAATTGTGCACAATGGCAAGAAAACCAAAGATCCCAAACCTACTGACTGCTGTGATAAGAGAGAAAATCGTGAAGTGAACAGGACTGCAGTGGGATTGTGACATTTTAATGATAGTTTAGAAATACAAAAATGTCTGAAGTGGAGATAGTCAGTCTTCTATTCATTCTCTTTCTGTGTGAATAGCAGTTCTGATGGAAGCATAAGGTGAAATTCATCCACTAGCCTTTCAGTTTTGTAGACATAGATTTAAGAAACCATTCTAAATCAGAAATAATTTTTATCTGAAAAGAATGCAGCGAGTTTGAGTTTTGCTTCTACAAAGATCTGTCTATAACCAGTGATACAAATATATTGCATATGGGCCTGCTTTCTTCTGCTTTTTTCCCCCAGATTCACACAATCTGAGCCCTACCTAACGACTCATAAACCCTCAAAATAATGTCTTCCTAAATTTTTAAGATTTTGCAGTAGATCTCATGAAGTAAGGTTAGAAATGCCGTCAGTCTGACACAAAGCTGTTATCATAGGCTGTTCAATACAAAATAGTACCTATCTGGCTAAATTAGTAAGTATTGTTTTGCAACTGAAAGTGGTGGAACTATGTACGTAGATCAAGATGGAGAGACAGGGAGAGAGCCTGAATATAAGTAAGGAGGGTTCAGGGTGGAGGGAGAGTTCACAGCTAGACTAAGGAAGTAAGTTCTGTTAAAAATGTGATGTCTGGGCCAGTGCAGCCTCTAGGCTGCCTTCAGGACTCATTTAAAAAGCAGTTTTCCCCACTTCCACTAGGTCTTTAGGAAGCTAAGTGTTTTGAAAAAGCTTTTTAAAAATACATCTTGTATCCAGGCAAACTGTAGTTTTGAGAAAGTAGTGGAAGATGAAACTGTGGAGTAGAGGGTATTTCACAGAGTGCCAAAGGAAGGAAATTAAATATGTATGTAAGGGTTTTGGGGAGGATCTGTAGGGTGAAGGCCTATTTGTGGAACATTTTATTTGCTCACACCCAGTTATACCACAAGACTGCTTGGTTCATCTGAGGAAACAAAAGGTTTTAAATATCTGGTTGCTTGATATAGTTGCATAAAAATAGTAAAACTGAGATAATGATACCCGGTCTGCAATTATTAGAAGGAATCAGATGACTGGCACCAAGTCTGCAAATGGGTAACGTCCATCTGGTCAGGCTAAAATGGGCTGGCTTTCACCTATGAGAAGAAGTAACCATTTGGACCATGCTTGTCCTGGCCCATGCTGAAGGGCCTACAAACAGCAGTGATACACCAGGGGCTAGAGGTCAGGCCAAGATGGTCCACTTCATTTCCAGCCTTCCTCATCAAACAGTTCTCAATCCAGGCTATCTTAATCTTCGAAGATAAGAACCGAGACAGTGGCCTCCAAGCCAAAATGGCATCAGATTCACAGTATTGTATTCTGAAGACTTACCTAACAAGTTTGAGAAGTGCTTGAACTTTAGTTGTTAACAGATGAACTGCCTAGTTGGAGTTCTGAGACTTCATGGTGTCTCAGTCTCACAAGTGCTCCCATCACAGTGGCCCCAGTCATGTTTGCAGTTGCAACAGATCCAGTGTGAGGAATTGTGAGGTTTTGGGGGAGATGGCTCCCATGTTTGAACAGACCACAAGGGAATCTACATATATTTGCTTGATTTCGAGGGACCAGCTTTAGAGTTTGAAAGTACTATGGCCAGAGACCTGTATGGCTTCATTAGAATAGAGGAGCTGCAGAGCTGAGAGAAGTAAATTTTAACTAGTGCCTGCCTGTATGACTCAGTGTACCAGGCAGTGCCCAGTAGCTTCCTGAGCTTACAAGTCATTCAAAAGTTAATAGAAATTCAATAGTGTAATAAATGTGACTGTCACTGATTACACATCCCAGCAGAAATACCATTGCTATGTATCAGAGGCTTTTCAGGTCTGCCTTCAGTTCTACTGCACTGTATCATGTTGTTACCAACTCGAATCATTCTCTCCTCTTCCAAAAACTCCTACATACTTTTGCTAAAGCTAATAATGCATTGAAGTGCTAATAAATTTATCATATGGGATTTAAACAAAAAGCCTCTTTCCCCCCTAGAAAAGGCTAGAGGAGAGTAATCACAGCTTTAAACATTCATGTTTTGTTCCCCTTTGCCTAGATGAAATATATTACAGCCTCTTTATAGCATATGAATGAGAACAGGTACCTTCCTATGCCAGAGAGGATGTAAACAAAAAACATTTCTGCCTTCAGCGGTTGAGCAACGAAATAACCAAAACAGTACTGGGATCCTGGTTGGAAAACAATGCACTCCAGAATTATTCAGTTTATCATGGAGATTTAGCAGACTCAGTCTAAGATGAACGCTTCTAGCAGCTTCTCAAGTGTTTTATTAACACTGGTTTGCTCTGGTTCACTGTTGAAACTATGTCAGTTACTAGATATTAGTAACTACACTTTCTGTAATTGGGATAATATTTGTGTTTCACTGTCTCACTAGAAAAGAGCCTAAAGAATTGGCTACAGTGACCTGGTGTGAGGGAGCAGCAGAAGAGGGCTGCTCCGCAAGGGAAGGTGAGCTGGGAGCTGAGGGTGACAGCAGGGCAGTGCCCTTGCCAACAAGGGTGTAGTCCCACCCTACCTGAGCAGGTCCAGTGACACTAAGCAGGGTCAGCTGACAATCCAGTGGTCCGGTGGTTGCCAGACAAGTCTTCAGGGATGTAATAGATTAAAGGTAACCCAGGGATTCAGATCAGTGGATCCTGCTCACAAAGCCTATGGCCAGGCTCCATAGCTGCAACATAGCTCAGGAAAGGACCGAGGAAGGGCCTGAGCCTAAAAGGATGCCTCCAGTGAGGCTCCTCACAGCTCTGTCTCACAAAGCTCTTTGCACAGCTGCCTTACCCCAGGTTACAGCTGCATGTATCAGAGCTGGCCATGGGCACAGGCAGACAAAGCCCTTGCAGGGGGCAAAGGCTGTGTCCAGGGCCTTGACAACTGAAGCCCGGGGGGCTGATAGAGTGGGCTTGCTTATCTACAAGCGTGCAAGTATGTTTAACAGAAAGTATGTTTAAAAATTTTGTACTTAGAGGTGGAAATTGTTTCTTTTGAACTCCTCATTTACATTAAGTCAGATTTATCAGTTAAGCTTGCGTTGGCAAATTGACAGTAACAGTCAGTCCCCAGGTAATCCACTTTGATGGGAACTTTTGTTTATTTACAGAAAAAAGGGGGGGTAGCTCTTCCTGTTAGCCAGCTGTTTATGTGAGTCACACCTGAGATAACTGATAATCCAGACAGTGATAGCTGGAAATAATGGTATTACAGGACTTCCAGGTTCAGTTAAAGTAACTCTAATTTGAATCCTTGCCTGGTTCTACATTTGCACAATTAACCGTCTGTTCTCTGATATCTTAAAGCAACATGGTTCAGTTCCTCCAGCAACGCAGGACAGATGGCAGTTTCCCAGGCCACATGGGGATTGTAAATTCTGGGCCATGCTCCTGTATGAGAGGAGGCATGGCTGCAGCCTCACTCTCTTCTCCCATGGAAATTCAGTCCTAAAGACCCCGCCTTCTGCAAGCACAAGCTGATATGTTCAGCTGGTTGGTCAAAGAGCACACGCTATCAAACACACGCTTGTGCCCTCTCGGGAAGCAGAGATGGGCTGGGTGTATTGCATAGTCCCTGGACTGCCAGCTGGACCATGCTGAATGCAAAGAAGAAATTCTCGTAATTCTTGCTTATGTTTCTCTGCTAGACCCCTCCTTTGGATTGCAAGATGTAATGAGCAACTAATTCTGAGAATAGACTCTTATATTCCTCACAGTTACAAGTTTGCTCATCACTTAAAAAAAAAATATTAAATATTTCATTAGCAATTGGGATTGATAGAAAGTAAAATATTTTTTATTAAACTTGGAGGGGTTCATTTGGGGGGGGTCATCCTTTGCAACTGAATATTTGGACCTATGCTTATGATTACTTCTGATATGTTTTTTATTCCTCTTATTTAAATGCCTTAAGCATGTTTTTCTTCTGTTTGTAGTATGACTGAAGGAATCAAATGCAAATAACAAGGAAGTAAATATTTCATGTGTCATAGAACCAGAACCTTAAGTGTAGTTTAAGTTAAGAAATTTATGAAACTTGTCTAGTAAGTCTCAGAGCTCATAAAAAAAATCTGAAATATCAACACAATTTTGAAAGACTAATCTTTTAATAATACAAGTTACATTAAAAAGAAATAAACCTTACAACAGGAGAAATATTATGTGCATTAAGAATGTCCAAAAATGTAAAAAGGGTGCTGTAAAATGATTTTAAATTAAACATGAGAATCTAACGAATATAAGTCTGATCAACTTCCTTCTACAAAAACTGCAGTGAAATTTTTTTATTGGCTCCTGCCATCTACTGCATGGTGTAGGAAATGCAGCACAGAAATGCGAAAACCATGCAAAGTGTGTTTGCTGACAGTTCTGCCTAACAGAAATAGTCCCTATTTTCTAACACTTCCAAAGCTTAAATACCCTGTATTACATGCTTTCCCCATGCCTGTGGATTCAGAAAATAGTTTTCCAGTGTCTCATCCATTCAGTGCATCAGAGTCACTCTGGTACTGTGATGTGAGGTGCAGCACAATGGAACCATGTAAAGGCTGAGGAAGGGTGAAAAACTGTCTGCAGTCTTTAAGGCTGCGCAAGTCCTGAGGAGACCAGCAGTGATCTCAGATTATGCTCGTGGCTCAAAGCTTTGCAGACTGACTGCACCTGATCTGCTTCCCACTGTGAATTAGCAGTGTAGTTGGGACAAAGCTGTCTTGAAGGCAGAATGTAGAAAGCTTTTGGTGTAGTGAGGCCACTTAGAGCCCCGTCTCTTCTTTTTGGCACTGGAGACAGAGCGCACAGGGGAAGAAGGAGTCTACTTCTTTTGTTCAGCAGGCTGATGAAGTTTAAATCCAGAGATCTTGCTCTAAGCATGCTCTCATGTTGCACATTATCTGTCTCAGAAATGCGTCAATTATTGAGGGAAGCACCTGTAAGATCAGTTATCATTTTTTTTTCAGGAAACCATCACCTCAGTGAATTCTGGTTTTAGGAAAGAAGGCAACATCTATATGCTGCATAGACCCACACTATCAAAATAAATGGTGTTCGCCTTAGGCATCCAGGATTCATTTTAACAATTTTTTGTAATCTAGTTAACGGTGATCCAGCCTAATACCCTACCCCTCAGCAGATTTTCATATTCCTGTGAGCAGCCTTACAATAACTGTCCTTATGTGACACCCACTCACCTTCCACCAGCTTTAGCAGATAGTCATTGTGAAAGACAGAAGGTAATTTTTAAGGCTGGTAGACTGATGACCACCCAGACAAATATGCAAAAGGGTGCAATAGAACCTCTGTTGCCCGTGTGCAAAGTGCTGATAAAAGGACATCTGTTTCCAGGGAAATACTCTATGATTCAGGTGTCTCCTGTGTTGATGAGGTTAGTTTTGGTCTGTCAGGGCCAGTGCACTAATAGGCCTTAATAGCTCTGACAGGCCTCACCTGGCACCTCCACCCACAGCCCAGCCCTGGACCCGGGATCCACATTTAATCTCAGGCCTGGGCTTTCAGTCCTGGTCTGGGCTATGTTGTAGGTGTGTCTCTTCCCAGTTTTGCCACTGCTATGCCTGTAGGCACTGTTATTCCAGGCCCTGACCTGGCGGACTGACTTTCCAGCTCAGCTTTGGGCCTGTCTTGTCACTGTCAGTTTGCCCGGTGCGCTGGGCCATCAGTTGTGAGTCAGGGTCTGACTCTGACCCTGGCCATTTTCCCAGGCTCTGCCCTGCTTGCTTGGCTTGGGTGCTGTGGGGCTGGGCCGGGGCTGGTGGGGCCTCTGTCCCGTGGGCCACCTGTAGGTTTGTGCCTTAACCCCTGTCCTGTGGCAAGTCAGCAGCCCTGGCTGCCCCAGCAGGTCGGGGGCTGTCTCGCTGCACTGTGCAGGCTGCACAAGTCCTCAGAAACCGCTGCGCCCTGCTGCCCCTTCCTGTCAGGAAGCAGTTATGGGGATGAGAGAAACCAGCATCTCCCTTTTAAAGTTCAAAGAAAGAAATAAATCTTGATGTCTTCAACTTGGACCTTGATTTCATGGAATCATAGAATCATTAAGGTTGGAAAAGACCTCTAGGATCATCAAGTCTAACCGCCAACCCAACACCCCCATGCCTCCTAAACCATGTCCCCAGGTGCCACGTCTACATGGTTTTTTAACACCTCCAGGGATGGTGACTCCACCACCTCTCTGGGCAGCCTGTTCCAGTGCCTGACCACTCCTTCAGTAAAGAAATTTTTCCGAATATCCAATCTAAACCTCCCCTGATGCAGCTTGAGGCCATTTCCTCTCGTCCTCAACTTGGAGCTCAGAAAATTCTCACCTAATCTTTTGTTAAATTATGTTATGCATGATGGAAATATTCTGGGATGATATCACCTATTAGCATTAACTGTTCTGTCATAGGTGTCTCCTCTAAAAGCTTGCTCTCAATCTGTGGGTGAAATTTTAAAATATTTTGACTGACTACATCCCCTAGACAACAGATGCAGTTAGAAAGGGCTCTGGTCTGGAAATAACTATGGATGTGCTTCTCCTCAGGCAGAGATTAGACACTCTGTTGAAGGCTCCTTGTTGTTCCCTGGCTCTGGCAAAATTAGATCCCTATAAGCATAGGACAATAAAGGACTTAATGGCTCAGCAAGTCTTTGCTATTGCACGTAGCCTTGTCAGAAAATCCTGTCAATAAACTCCAGTTCTCTCAAGACTAAGGAAGAGGGAGAGATTAGAATTTCTTACCTCCCCATTTCCTCTATGTTTTGAATTCTCTTTGCCATGAAATGGCATTTCAGGCTAAATTTCAAGTAGTTGATTAATAGCACACTTTTGCTAGTTAAGTGAGTTTCTAAATGAGAAAGCCAGTACTGAATAATTTCTAACACCCAAACTTGCAAGGCCCTTTCCCGGTTAAAATTTGTTAGATGAAACTGTAGTATTTTAAGCTCCCTTTTGTGTACTGTTCTTAAAATGTCAGCATTTCAAGTATTTAATCAGACTATAAACCTTGTAAATTCTGTAACTGCTTAAAATTAATAGCAATTCAAGAAGCATTGTTGGAGCTTGTCTTCAGACCTATTTACTAACTTTATATAACTGGGAACTGGTCACTACTAGGAAAATCAATTTAAAACCCACCACCACGATAAAAAATGTAATATAACTCAGAAGTTAGCTCCTGCTTTGATTCGATGTATGAAATTCAAACAAGAACATCTTTAAAACAGCATATATGTGTTAGTGCTGCAAGAGTGTGTGTGTCTGTGCAGGTGCATGAAGAGGACATTGCTGTCCTCTAATGATGGGGGCATTTTGGATCAGGCCAAGTCTCATATATTTGCAGCCTATTTACCCAAGGAACTGGAGGACTGAAAGGAACAAAACACAAGTTGCAATGTCAAAGGTAGTTCACAGAAATTGTCCTGCAGTTCAAGAGATAATCTGGTTGCTTTGGGATTTCTACATATATGTTTTTGGATGTCAGTAAGGCTCATCCATTAAGCACAGAACATGCTTTGCATTTCTACTTGTTTCCTCTGCAACAAAGAATTCTAAAATGTGAGAGGAGTGCCAAGAAAAGTCCTTGGCTTGCTGTCTTTTTAGGAAAGAAGTTGTTTTATCAGTAGCAGAAATAACGGGGCCTAGTGACCTACAGAACTGTGTCCCTGGATTTTCCTCCTTTCTTCAACTCCCTCAGTGCCTCCAGGTAGATTACTCCCCCAGTTTTTACTTGCTTAGCTGAACAAAGGACAGCATGTTTCACTGGATTAGTAGTTTGCAATTACATTTGAGCCGACTCTCTGCTCAGGACCTCCAGGCTGACTCCCTAGCCAGCTAATACCTCTTAAATGGGTAAGGGGATGCCTCTCTCCTTATGACCACATGATCTTTGTTGCATAAGAAAACCAGATTAAAAAAATAAGAGCAGTCACTAGTTCAGAGGCCTCTATCTGAATTACTCCACCCTGGAATTTGGCCCTGTTGGGTCAAATGGAGAAGCCTTACCTCTCTATTTCTCTTACTTCTCTGGTTCTCTATTTCCTACCTTTCCAGTAACTTGCAGGGTACGTCACCACACAGTTTTAGATTTGGGGTGTGTTGGGGAGAATTCCAGTGAGGCAAACCCTCATTTCTGTCCTTCACAGCACTCACAATGTGTGACCTGAGAAATGCTATTACACTGACTAGCATTTGCATAAATAGGATTTCCCCCTCAAAGTCCCCACAATTCTAAAAGACAAAGGAGGAGTGCCAATCTATCGGCTCGATACTTCTCTTGGAAACCTTCCTTTTCTTTTACAACACACTGTGTGTCATCTGGCCACATAGTTTAACAAGAAATATTAATTGAAGGAGACAATATGTGGGAGGGATTGCAACAATTTTACGTGTCTGCACAGGATAGGAAGAAGGCACAGACTATCAAAGTTTGTGAGAATCTTATCCTTTCACTTCTAATACACTTTGAAATACTAGCACCTGACATGTTTCTCCAATTTCCTTATATGTTTCATTATGAAAAGATGGCCATGACTGGAAGTTTAACCCCAGGATCCCTTCCTGGTAGTCTTGAACAGGTCTTACATCATGTACTGTAAGCCTGGGAAGGATAGGGGGGGTTTTAATTTTGCCTGATAGCTCATCATCCTGCAGCATTAATGGATGCTTACTGTGCAGGGGAGTTGGAAAGATGAATATAAATGCAAGATGACGTCTCCCTCACCTTTTAGGATCCTGAATCCAATGTTCATTTTAGATTTCTGTATTAAGGAGATGTTTCTTAGACTTCATTCTTAGGAAACAGCATGTGTGTAGGCACTGGAACAATAAGCTGCTGTATATCAGCTGCTGAAGGGTCACTGAACTTTCTTTAAGGGTAGATGTGAGGATTCTTGAGATAGCTTACCCGCTTACCCCAAACTGACTTGTGTAAATATGTTTAGAGAATTGTAAATATAAAAGATATTAAATATTTTTTCCTAACCCAATACTGAAAATTAGTTTAGTGATTCAGAGCTGACCTACTTAGGGGTGTATACCATAATTTTCCTTTGAAAGAGCTCACATTTGAATATGCTTCTTGCTTACAGCTTTTGAGATCTTTCTTTTTTAAACCTTTCCATTATTTTATGAATTTTTGTAACCTATGCCAGAGCTCAGTCAGTCTCCAATCCCACTCCTACTCTCCATAGTTTCTCTCAGTCTACAACTGTACACCTGTACGGTGTTACCAAATCCCCTCACCAAAAGAAGCACTCATATAGAGAATCTTTCAAGGGACACTATACATATATTTTGTACAGCTGCTCTCTCTTCCTGTTTTATTGCACACTATTTGATTCCTACCAGGTCTTCCCTGATACTCATTTCTGGTGCATGTTTGTGTGTTTGTTTATTAAGGAGAAAATACATCTTCACTTTCAGAGAACTTACTGAGTTCCTCTTTGCCATCCAGAAGGAGGGAGCAGCAACAACAGGAAATTACTGACCTGTTTTGTAGATGAAACACAGTAGTTTATGATTTAACAACAGGCTCATCGAAAATATGATGTAGGAGCAAGAACTAAATTTGTATTACCCAAGATAAGCTTATGTAGATGACTGAGTCATATTTTAAGAGGTTAAGAGCTTTGACTCCAAAAGCTTTTTGTACCAGAAGTACTGCCTTCAGCTCTATTTTTAACTTGTTTTTTTTTTCTCTCAAAGCAAAAGAGATTACATATCCATTGTACATCCTTTTTACACTTCTGTGTGTGTTGATGGCAAGCATGAAAGTTTCTTTCTGCATCTGATGACTTACAAAGTTGTTTCTTTGACTGGTCAGCCTTTGGCTTGAGATGCTCAAGAATCAAGCCAAACAGTAACTTCCTGGTTTTACACCCAGGTTTTTTTTTTTTCCCTTGTCTCTAACAAGCTGATATTTCAATTGTCACAAGAGTTCTCCCCTGAATGGTTTTAATCTTCCACATGAGTACCTTATTGGTCCTTCCAGATGTCCACAATCACCGTATTTCTCCTCTTAAATGAAAAATGAAAGGCATTCAGTTTTAACACTCTAATGAGCTATGTCAGATGGACAAAGTGATCATCTGTCTGTTTCCAAAATCTAAAATATGGTCTGTTTCTGACCATCATGGTTTCATGACTCATTGGCCAAAGGATGCCAATTAGAGGATGCCACTTAGCTCGTGAGCCTGTACATCTGCCAGAAGGATACCATTCTTGTGGACATGTTTCCACTTCTGGATGGAAAAGGCCAACAGCATTGCTCTACAAGAGCGACACTGCATGTGTTTTATTGTGCATTACCAAGCAGGCATCAACAGCAATGGTGAACTTAACTCACAAAGTTCTCCCAACTTTCTTAGTCAGATCATCTTCTGTTGTGGCACTATACATTACCCATGTTAGTTTTCTGAAATTTCCACAAGGTAAGAGAAAAAAAAAGAAAGAGGACTAGTTATACATACCTGGAGGCAGAATACAAAGCTCTGTTCCTCAAAGCACACATGAAAAGCAGCTCTGCAATGTTGGAGAAAGAAACTGTCACCACGTAAGTCCATTAGTTGAGTCCCCTTCTTTCTTTATAGTTCCTACCCTTCTCAGGTTGGGGATTGTTATCAGGGTTGGAAGCTGTTAGTTTTGGAAAATAGTGAAGGACAAAGAGGTAAGGTCTCTTTTCATGTTCCTTCTCATGCTATTTTTTACTTTCTTGCTTTGTGATATATGGTCCTGTACCACTGACGAGCTAGACTTTTTTAATAGATGGAATGAGAAAAACAAGCAAAGAAAGCAGCTGAAGGTAATACCTCATTTTCCAGTAGAGGATTACATTTCACTGAATTGGAAATCAAGAGTCAGAAACCTAACAGATTGTGCAAATCCTACTGTAAGTCTATTTGCACCTTTGGCAAAAGATGCCTTTGAAAGCTCTTCCCTAAAGAACTTATGTCTCAGAAAGGGGATTCAAAGGGGGAGGTGGCAGAAAAGAAATAGAAGGAGGCAATGTGAGTCCTCAGAGTTACTCTTTATTAAACTTCATGTTGAAACCAAACTGAAAATTGGCAAAGCTTCCAGGAAAAATTAGCGAAGAAACAACTTGCAGTAACCTAGCAACCAGAGTTACTATGGCAATAGCAGTACACTGTGAAATTTAGTAGATATAATTTTCCATGATTCATGGTATATTTTTAGCTATTTTTTCTTTTTGTTCTCTCACGCTAATTGGCTTTCTGAAGAAAAGGAAGGACTGAATGGTTAGGTCATGCCCTCAGAAAAGATAGACAGGTGTCAGTTGGTGCTTAAGGGGAGCCTTTGTGTTCTAGCCTCAAATGATCAAGTGTCCCATGGAAATCTTAGGGTCTCAACTCCTACCCCATTCATCTTGTCTTGAGCCTTTAAGACCACTGTTCCCTGCTTCCTGAAATCCTTCCATCCCTTGCTCACCTTAATTTCCTTCTCTAATGCTTCTCCCCTCTAGTTCACCAACTGAACCACATGAATAACTTTTCTCTTTTCCATCTTTTTCAGCTACCATCCAACATGATTCTTTTCCATAATACCACCTCTTTTCTTTGTGACATGGTTTCAACTCAGGGACTCAAAAGTCTAGCTCCCATGTCCTCATCCCCCCTCCCTCTGTGGCCTCTTTTTGGCCTCTCTGTGGCTTGGTCATAACCTGACCTGATCAAGACTTAAATGTTCCTTCATTGTCAATCACACTGATTCAGTCGCTTTCCTAGCCATTTAGATATGTTGTCATGATTTTATATATACACCATGATTTTTATATAGCTCTGACATGCAAGCTGTCATGTTCTGTTTACCCTCACAGTATCTCTAAGATCTGGCCTCCTATTCTTTGACCAAATGTCAAAGCTTGTCACGCAAGTCCTTCTCTTGTTCCACTACAACTAGAGTCTCTGCTCCTGGGCCACACATGCTGAGAGTCATTCAAAATGTTGATGACTTCATGATCTTCCCTGTTTGTTTCTTCAACTGCTAATCTCCTTGTGCTATTCTTCCTCTGATATGCCAGGTTCTACTTCTGTTCCTCAGGTCCATGAACTTATAACTAAGTGCCCATCCCTATAATGGTGCTTTTATCATATACCATCACTGATCAACCCCTTCACTTTACCATTGTCTCCAACTTTTGTTATTTTATTCCAGAACTTGTACTGGTATCTCGGTGCTTTGTTACATTGACCTTGGTACGTGATAGATGGGTCATGGAAAAAGTAAAGAATATCTCCTTTAGCTCCCTTTTTGCAATTCACCTTTGCCACCTTATATGAAACAGTAGCATCTAAGTACGTTTAGGCAACTGGAGAACTACATGGAATCACAGGCAATCACCAGAGCATGCTCATGCTATTATTACTTCACCTTCCTCACTCTTCACCTCTAACCATTTGTTCGTTGAATTCACTTCTGTATTGTCACCCTGTATTGTCAACAGGGCTCTAAGTGTTTTAAGGCTGGGACTGTCTGCCTGCTATATTGCTATATATAAACAGCTCAAAAGAAATGAGGCTCTGTGAAGCCTCTATGAACTTTGGAAGGAAGGCATAAATGGAAGGAGTGGCAAAAATGCTGAAAAACAGCAATTCTTTAAGTCAGTCAAGGCTGGGGAGGCATACAAGGATCTCTGGAGGACTTAATAAAGGACGAGAACTTGGATACCCACCATTCTCAACTCCTAGAGATTTTAGTCTTAGCTGCTAGTATCAGCATGCATAAAAACAAGTAAACACATAAAAAATAAGAAAATATTCCTTGAAATTAAAAGTTGAAAACACACACAAAAAAATTTTGTTAAAGCATAATATAGTGAAACTTCCTGCTGCAAGATACAGAAAAAGGCTATGTATTTTCTTATATATATTCATGAGCATTTAAAAGGACCACAGTGCTTCATCTCAAGACACAGCTGATCAGTAGCTGGGACTGTGGTGAAGTGTTATATAATGCAAGTTTATGACATTGTAAGATGTCATTTTCCTTTCCAGCATTTATGGGTTTGCTTTTTTCAGTGTTTAGAAAGTAAAATATTTCAAATAAATACTCACTTTATGGTTTTTTTTATACCATGTAGGACATACTAGATGCAATCACAGCATGAAATACAACAATAGTAATTGTCTTCTGTCACAGAGGGTAGTAGACTACAGATCCTCATCTGTTCTGTGGTAACATCCCTGTGTTCCTGAAATTACATTTTTCTTCTCTCTGAACCCCTATGAGCCACACCAGTATGGGCATAAGAAAAAGTTGAAGAAAAAGCTTCCCAGTTCTGAGCAACTCTCTGTGCAAGAGGAAGAAGGAAATGCCCCATCCCTCAGAATTACCTGATTTTAGACAGGTGATTAATGCAAAACCCAAAGAATGAGAGTTCCTCTCACAAGAATCAGCAGTACTGGGGCTCCACTGGCTCCTCTGTAGTATCAGAAGACCCTCGTGTTGCAGCAGGCTCAGCTCGTGAAGGGTCTGCTGTGCCCTAGTGTGGCAGGCAGCACCGCGGGGTGGTAACTCTTGTTCAGTCCACAGCACAGCTGCCCTTCTGCAAGGCAAGGGGCCTTCTGCTGAAAACAAAGCATTGCCCTTGCAAAAAAAAAAATATGTCCAGTAATAAAACAGTAACTGATCTGTGTCTACTATAGCTGTTCATGATTCTCAACGTCTGTTCAGTTTTGGCGAGATTTAGAACAAACCCTGTAGAGTTCTGCTGATGTTATTTTTTAACAGTCTTTTCCATGTACATCAAGTGCATCCCTCTTTCGATCTGCCACATTAACATCTGACATCCCTTACAGCCAAGACATTCAACACTTCTATTTCCCACCACACTTTATGTTTTTCTGACACAAACCAAGTTCCTTTTTCCTCTCTAAGGTGACTTGGACTGCTGCCTTCTGGCTGTGAATTATTTTTCTGGGTTTCTTTGTAAAGATGCTCAAATTGTTCTACAGCTAAAGTAATTAAACCCCTTTTAGTAAATATTACATTTGTAATTGAATGCAAATATTGTAATTTCAAAATGTCTCCTTTCCTAAAGTTATCGCGTAGCGCTTTCTGCTACATGAAGCTATGACTTTTTAGGCAGAAAATCCTTACTTAATCCCCATGTTTTACCATCAAAGTTCCAGAAAGAAAAGCAAATACGAGACATGAAAAAAAAAGAGGAGTTTGAACTGTTCTGCCTATTCTGTATGGCTTGCCAAATACAATAATGCTATACAACAAATTTAGTATTGCAGTTTCAAACTGTATTCCCTGTACTACCCAGCAGATGATGCTAATGTATTACAAACCAGTCTCTGTTCAATTTTAGTCAGAGGAAAGATGACCAGCTAAAAATGTAGTTTTGTCACATTCCAGACATTTTAAAAATTTTTCAATTGCCCTGTTTAATTCTTTTTTTTTTCTGATATGTGTAATTCTGAGTCTCAGAACATGTTGTTTTTCTGAAGCAGTTTTGTTACTAAAGGTTGACCCTTTCAAGTAGCTACCTACCAATCTTTCACAGCCCTCTGACATTCCAGTGAGTTTGACATACAAGCTTGACCATTTTCAGAAGTCCCTTGGCTATATTTACCACCTATTAGATCAGGTTTTGTGCTGTGTCAAGCATTTATTCCTGCTTCCAGTCTGCAGTAAATAGGTGAAGCCAAATCCTTGCACTAAAAAAACAAAAGCTAGAAGGAGAAATAAAATATACCGTTCACATATATAAAGAAAAAGGCAAAACTGAGTCTCCATGAATCTTCCAGGATCCACAGCTTTCTAATCTTTCTCTAGTGTAAGCATACCTTAATTATAGACTGTGAAAGGAAGCTTTATAATCAGTTCTACTTTGCAATGGATTCAGATTTTCTTACTCAGGGAGACTTGCTCCTAATTTCACAAGAAACCTCCACAGAGGCCTTTGGAATTACTTGCAGAATGAGCATGCTACTGATCGTATACATCAGAGTCCAAGATTTTTCAAACAGAGTGACAGTGCCTGCATGGCATTTATTGACATTGTTTATATTTTGCTGCTGAAAGGGAAGAAGGGTAAAAAGAACAGTTTGCCAGGGTGGATGCAGAAAAAACTTGAGTTTTCTCTGCTTGCCTCACTCTTGACCTCATTCTCTGAAGTGGTGGGATCGTAGCCAGCCCTCTCCAGAAACTAGGCAGCTAGTGACTATTTCTCCTGTGCTAGCAGGCTGCACTTGTGGTCCTTCCAGCCGTTGGATCCTGTTGCAGCTGTTACCTGCTTGCTGAATTGCTGCTCTACTAGAAGAAGATAGGCCAAGAGGAACAAATCCCAACTTCTGAGGAGAAAAGAAAAAGTCCAAAAGAGGGAACTGAGCTGCCTTTCTTTGTCCTTTCTTTCTTTCTCTGTCTCTTTTTTTCTCTGCTCTCTTGGGAGAAGTATGGGCCCCTGAGGAGATGGAGAAAGAACCTTCTTGCTTCCTGCAGCAAGCAGGTCTGATGTCTGTCTTTTCCAGACTGTGAGGCTGAGGCTAATTAGGCCGTTTGGCTTTTCTTATACTTTTTTCCCCCAGGAGGGGCTGAGTTATATTAGAAAGTTGAAGCTTCTCGTGTCACTCTGCAGCAGGCTCAAGGACAGACAAAACCCATTACTGATAATTGTATTGCAAGAGTTGGCAGCGTAAAGGAGATCTAAGAATAGGCTGCCCAACCAGCAGCTGGGACATGAAATAGGCAGGACATGCAGGATTCAAGGTATAGGCCTTAGGGCTTGTGTGCCTTAAGCTAACAGCTGGGGAAGAAGTTCCAGAACTGACAAGTAAATCAGCATGAAACACTTCAGCAGCAGTGGATTTAGTCATGTAAGTCATACAGGCTTAGTTGTGTGGTTAGTTTTTGTGTTGTCATTAAAGCAAAGAAAAACAAGTAGTCAGTGGGTGAGCAAATTGTTTGAACAAAGAACACACAGGAGTCACCCTTTTCTGTTTCCACAGCATCAGCCACCAACAAACACACCATTGTCACCATTTGCAAGGAGAAAAGGAGAGAGTAAGAGAGGGAAAGAGAAAGCACAACACTTCAGCCACTACACATGTCCTTTCTCTTGAAGAGCAACCATTTGCCCAGCCAGAAGTCTGCTTCACACCTGGTTTTGTGATGCGTGAGTCCCTTTGGACGTGAACTTCATGCAAGTATCAGAAGACACTATATTAATGTTAGCAATAAATCACTGAAGTACATAATAATTTGTATGGATAAGTGTTGAACACTTATCTCTAACAATCCAAGTAAGGTTCTACCACATGAAATATCTGCTTTTCTCCACAATGTCCTGTTACATAGAGAGCAGGAGGGCATAACAGAAATACCCAGGTTCCTCTGCTCAGCAATTGTCTCTGTGAAGCAAGAAAGGGAAAAATTTACAGAAATCTAAAAGAAAAGGAAATTATTGAGAAAACACAGACATTAGAGGTACGTTGCCTTCGGTCCTGGCAGGCAAAAGAGCCATTGAACTGGAGAGACAAATATTGAAGAATTGGATGGGTTTTGGTTTATTTTGAACTTTGATACACCCTGGAGAGGGGCAGATTTTTTATGTAATTGACAGGAATTTTAACATAGAAGTACAGCTGGATGATGAGAAAGATGCTGCTGGTTGCTGCAGCTTAACTTGATAGAATTCATCAAGAATGACTGTGCTTGCTGTGATGAGTAGGCACAGGAGACATCTGATCACAACTGTGGGGGCTGTTTTTAATTCATTGGAGACATTTGGGTTGGGAGGCTGAGCTTTATGGGCCATTGTATTTAAGTAATTTGGAAGAACAGTTTGAAGTATTTTAGGAGAAGCTGGGTTTAGAGTATGTTGATAATCAGGAAGAAACATTGAAGTCAGCCTGTATAAAGCTTTGGTTGGAGTAGTATGCATAGCTTGGGTTGTGCGCTTCATTGTATACATTGAGAGGGGTATTTTTTAGTTTAGTAGAACAGATTTGCCTTAAAATGGTTTAGCTTTAGGGTATACAAGCATGAATTTATGGGCTGAATGCTTGGACCTGGAGAAACCTTGATGTATAATAAAGATACAACCAAAGAAGATAGATGGTGGGAAATGAAATGAATTTCCAAACAATGAACGGGGGTGCAGATGTCCAAGAGATGTCAACAGGAATGGCCATGATGGGAAAGACATTCCTCTCGAGGTATTAGTTATTTCTTTAAGAGAAACTGAATTTTTACTGAGAAAAAGGTTTGCAAGAAACATCTAGTTCATGCAATATTAAGCACTTAGCATTCTGAAGGAATATCAGGTTCTTTGTCATTTTAAGCAGTGCACAGTAAAAGTACACACACTATAATTTCTATCACTTCTTTGTATGCAATCTCTGCATGCCTAAATTGCTTAGAAAATTATATAGCTAACAATCTGAGACTGCATGATTCACATGTGAGATTTCAGGGGGGTTGGAGCGTATTGGGTAAGGAATTAAACATTTGAATGTGAAGGTTTGGGATCTTGAGAAGAACTGTAAATGTTCTAAACAGCTTAATGCAAGGAAATATTATGTACAGAGTTAGAACCTACTAAATAGAAGAAATCTGATGAAGCTTCCTTTTCATATGGAGAAGCAAATAAAAAGCATTGCACTCTTTTGCAGGGAGGGCAGAATTGCAAAGGAAGTAGAGCATGATGACAGTTTCTGTCCAGTTATGTAGGGTATTTATAAGAAAATGTAATAGTTTGTACTTTAATATTTTTGCTTCAATGTGTAACAAGAAAAGAAAGTTATTTGTAAATTATTATGAGTGGAAAATGTGTTAAGTTCATCCTACGATTTCAGTTAGAGATCTGAATATCAGGAAAATATTTTGATTCAAATAGTGAAGCTCTTTGCAGACAAAGGAGCTGGCACAGGTGGAAAGACAAAAGTACCTTCTTTTGCCTCTTGAGTTAAATACATATAACTTACCACAGATAGCACTTGTGTAGGAAATTTTTTGAAGGAAAGCTGTTTTTTGAGTGATAAAACTGACTTGGAGCCATCTTCCATAGCACCAAAGTCTCAAGAATGAGAGAGAAGGTGGTTTCCAAATGTAGATCTCTTCAAGAAATACACTGTTCTTTTTCTTAAAAAAAAAAATTAGTTGAGAAAAATGCTGTCTTCTGATGGCCAGTTCTTTTCAGAAACATACACATAGTGAACGCCTTGGACCTTGTTATGGAAATCTGAGGTTTGATCAAAATTGGCTTTAACAGGGAAGGGAAAGAGAGGTCTGCTATTTCACAGCACTGTTTGAAATCAAGAATAGTGAAGAAATCATCACTCAAGAAATGAGACTTTATGGCTGTGTTCTGTTGAGTGGGCAGGGTAGTGTAGAGGGGTGATTTATTGCACTCTTCTGTTATGTCATTATTCACTCAAAATAATGTGACTTATCACACATGCAGACTGGTAGCTTATTTCAACAGACACAGTTAAGTGCTAAATTGAGAACTGTGAAAGTGAAAAGGGCTATCTGGAAGAGCTGGAGTGTTTATGCATGCTGATCATTGGCCTGGGATCAGATTTAGAGAAAGGCTGCAAAACTCGTGGCCATGTAAGACAGTTGAAGAAACTACCTAAGCACATCCAGAAGGTTTATATAAGCCTTATAACGAGACCTAACATGATACTTGCAGGATGCTGTGTATGCGTTTGAGGATGCCTGTTGACAAACATTTCTTCTATTGACAATGCTGCCTCAGGCCGTCCTTGCCCATGCCTGATTTCTGACAGATGGCAGGAGAACAGTTTGAGGAAATGCACAATGAACAGGACCAGGGAACTCATCCAGGTGATGAACTGCATTCTTTTTTTTTTTTCTTGGACTATTTTCCAGACAAATCTGCTTCCTAATGTGGGTTACCACATGACAGCTTAAATACTCACCCTGAAACATTTAAGGAAACATTTGAGGGACAAGAAAAAATTGCCAAAGGTTAGAGGTTACTGCTTAGACCAGCACTGCTTACCTTTGTTCACTTATATTCACAGAGGTTCAGAAATTGCCAGGTGTATTGTTATCAGTAAAAATAGCTTGGCAGGGTGTTTGTTTTATAGTTTCAGGTAATAAGGAGAGATCTTGAATCCCAAGGATACCTAAAGGAGAGTTAACAGTAATAAAAATGTCAATTTACAGAATTTAAAAAATGTGAAGAATCATATCGTAAACCCACATAGGTGTAAGTAATATGGCAGGGTTCTGATGATATGCAGATTGTCAAACTGAAATATTGAAGCACTTAGTTACTGAAGAGGTTGGTCAATCCTGTAAAGGCTTTTCTCAGCTTCTTTGTCTTTGACTCTTCTGGTTAATCTCTTGGAGTGAGGATGAAAAGTTTAATATTCAGATTTTCAGGAAAACAGCTCAGAGCTGAAAAGTCATCTTAGCTGTTGTGGGTAAACACTCCCATAATTCAGAATTTAATTCAAGATACTTGTAGGAAAAGCAGAGGAACATATCTACAGGTACGCACTGAGGAAAGGATGATTTCAATATGGTTTTATTGTCTGCCTAAAATATAAACCGTTTTAAGGAAATCATTGTTTGTTTGCTTGCTTGCTTGCTTGCTTGCTTGTTTCTTCTGACTGAGTTAGGTAGATTTGATTGTGGTGTCAGCTAATCTGCTGTTGAGACAAGGCCTGTATACTTGTCTGTGGGTGTCCCAGTGGAATTCAGAGCTGCACACCTTTCTGACATATGTTAACTTCTTCAAATATAAGGGAAAATACTTAGTTTCTTTCAGGAGGATTTTTGACATTCTTTTCCCATTTGGTCATAGTGAAATGCTTGGCAGAACTTTAAATTTCATGGAATTATACCACACCTTCCTTCCTACACAGGTTATGTGAGCCCTCAGCGTTCCAGTCATGAGAATCGTTCTGACATTTCAGTGTTGTCAGTTATATCAAATTTATTTTTATCATCAAGAATTGTCTTTTTTTTTTATCCTTGTTTCTCAGGCTCTAGCATTAGGAGATAAACAAGTGAAATATTTATTCTCTTTAAATTCTTTGACACCTTATGTGTGCCATGCACTGAGTTCAAACAGTATTTTTTCTACCTTCTTCTGTTGTGTTGTGGTTTAGCCCCAGTCAGCAACTAAGCACCACACAGCCGCTCGCTCACTCCCCCACCCTTGTGGGATGGGGGAGAGAATCGGAAGGGCCAAAGTAAGAAAACTCGTGGGTTGAGATAAGAACAGTTTAATAATTAGAATAAAACAGCAATAATACTAATATAATGAAAAGGAAAATAATGAGCGAGAGAGAGATGAAACACTGGAATAAGGGGAAAAAAACAAAAAAAAAAAAACAACCCAAAACTAAACAACAAGTGCTGCAACCGCTCACCACCCGCCGACCGACGCTGCCGGTCCCCGAGCCGCGATCGCTGCCTCCCCCAGCCAATTTCCCCCGGTTAATATACTGGGCATGACGTCACATGATATGGAATACCCTTTGGCCAATTCGAATCAGCTCTCCTGGTTGTATCCCCTCCCCTCCCGGCTTCTTGTGCACCTGGCAGAGCATGGGAAGCTAGAAAGTCCTTGACTAGTGTAAACACTACCCAGCAACAACTAAAACACCAGGGTGTTATCAACATTATTTACATACCAAGTCTAAAACACAGCACTATGCTAGCTACAGTGAAGAAAATCAACTATCCCAGCTAAAACCATGACATGTTGTCAATTTTCTGTCTTCCTGGCTGCTTCTCCAGTGAAAAAGATCAGCATTCATGTCTATCAAGTACAGCAAAACTGCAGCACGCTGCCCTGTTGTGACTGTGCTGTTGGCTTCATCTGCCTTTTTTGTCACGGAGTCA
This sequence comes from Morus bassanus, assembly GCA_031468815.1. NCBI lineage: Eukaryota > Metazoa > Chordata > Aves > Suliformes > Sulidae > Morus > Morus bassanus. The sequence goes on along the minus strand of CM062572.1, from coordinate 45,487,401 downwards.
CCACCAGCTATTGCTCACCTTCTTGCAAGAACTCCCAGCAGATATCTCCTGCAATTTTCTGTTACATTTTGCCAGACAAGTTTCTCAGTAGGTGACTTGCTGTGAGTCTAACACCTATTCGATACGTTGAATGTTTTCCAGATGTTTTTTCACCTCGTGTCATAACTTGCCAGTCAGCTACATGGGTTTCTGCTTTTCTGTGGTTTTCTGCTGCTGACCGTTTTCTCTGTGACCCCTGCCAATGATTCCCAACCTAGTCACTCAAGGAATATTAATTTGCTCCTACTGTACTCAGTATTACACTTCAATCACATGAAGATAGCTTATGCTGCATTTCTGCTGGCTTGCACTACATGCACCCAAAATCTCTTTAAATTAGCAAAAAACAAAAACACAACGCATCCAACACTGGTCACAACTGTTGTTCCCTCATTCAATGCACATGGTACAGAGCTACTCCTCTAGAAGGAATCACAGTTTACCTCCAACCCACCTTTCTAGATGGACCTATTCTAGATTTCAGCAAACGCAAAATATTTCCTCACTTGGCTTTTTGCCATTACAACACACGCCAGGTACCTGATCAATGACCCCAAGGCTCAAGCTCTGAATTCTTCTGAAGGAAACCACATGCATATCTCTCTTAAGTAGACTATTCAGAATGACAGAACCCCAGACTGTGAAAAGAAACAAACCAAACAAAAGCTCACCAAATCCCTTCATTTCCAAGAACAGGATTTGCAGGTGGGCTCTCAAAAAATCCTGTTAATTATTCACCCATGATAGTCATTGATGGCATCTTTTCTTTGCTTTTGAGGTTTCATTGTAAGTCAGGTGATGCCATCTGCTAACAGCTGATCATTCCAAATCAATAATAAATACACAAACAGCAGCCTAACACAGAATTTTGAGGCACCTCACTGTTAACTGTTACCACATCAAAAATGGACCACATAGGTTTATTTCTTTTAGCTTTATAGTGTCCCACTATAAGTTGGCTTACCTACTAGTGAGTCTTTACCCTCACTATTGGTATTCTTGGGATATTCTTTTTAATCCTTAGACTTTTTTGAATCACTACTTACTTTGACATTTCTCATCTTTATAGTGATAAAATACAGATCAAGGATTAAAAATATGGTACATATTGATTACTAAGGGTGCAATCAACAGCAATAAAACTGGTAATAAGGAATATGCATACATCAAGACCCGAATGTCTGCATCCCAATAAGGCCACATCAAAGATGACTTAGCAGCAGAAAGCCTGGGGCCTGGTAACAGGAGGACGGGAACAAGGTTTGAATATGTCACATAGGCCATTCCTGTTCTGGTCATTCCTGTTCTCTCAACAGGAAGGCAGCAATAAAGATACCCAGAATGAGAAAACAAAGACGATGGGCAGCAGCATTGCCTAAGAATTAGGGAGGATGAAGAATGCAAAACTGAGGCCATAATCATGTCATAATGACTGCTTGACTCCCAGAGGATATAAAGAGCTTGTCCAAATTATAGTTTGTTGTGCCTGATCAAGAAGAACCTGAGAGACATACCAAGGACTCAATAGCTAGAGTCCCCCGTCTCCTGAGCAGGCCACTTAGACACACCTCTTGGTGCTTGTGAGTATGACTGAATGAGTGAGGGAAATAGGAGTGAATGAGTGCAAGTGACTGAAATCAATTTTATTTAAAATAAATACAAGCATCCTCTTACATGGAGTATTGAACGGATTTTTTAACACCGATTCTTACACTTTTAAGGCTGCCATTTATTAATGAGTTATGCCGTGAGAATTTTCATGATACTAAGACCAAAGAAGCATTCCAGTATGCCCATGTTGCTTCTAGGGATATGTCCTTCTGGGGAAGACTTTCACCTGCAGTGAAGGCAATAGTATTAGATGGCACTAAGAGGTCTAGCACTTTTCCTTCTTCCCTTCTCCATTTTTGGGAAGTTTCTTCCTTTCCCCTCACAAAACCTCGACCTTCTCCTGCCTCCTTCCTAGGGACCCACAGATAAGGCAGCTCTGCTCTCTTTCAATGCTTTTCCAGACAAAAGGAGTAAATCCACTGGCTGCTACTAGATAGATGCACAGTCCACCTCTCAGCCCTCTGCCTCCCCTCAGCTGGGGCAGAGGAGGCTTGTAGCAGTATTGCCCCAGTGGGAAAGAAAAACTGGTGGAGGCATAAGCACAACTAACAGAGGCAGAGCAGAGCTTATCTGGATTACTCAGGACAATGCAAAATATATGCCTAGTTTATAATACTGTAGTGATTTAGCACTCAATCATTTTGACCCCAATGGCAACATATATATTTAGAATGGCAATTCTATCATACTGTTGATAAATTACTCATCACTGTTATAATTGCTAGACGATTAAAAGGAATGCATTTGTCTGGGCTATGCTCAAGATCAGCATTTTCATCTCCTGGGACTCAGTGGTCCATTCATTCCTCCAGGAGCAGTAAATGGGGTGTTGAGTAATCTGTCCTTTGAAATGTGTAAAGCTGTTAAGAGAGCATAAAATCCATTGGGCCAGCAGTACCAGCTGGATGTGAGCCCATCCAGGATACTCTGTTCAGCTGACAGCTGTTACCAGAACCACAGGAGGGTTAGTCTTGAACTCTCTCGTGTCACCGCATTCTGCTTGTCATCGTCCCCTTTGTTTTGCTCTGTAGAAGGGGAGAAGGAGAAAGATATAACTCAGGAATGATGCAGCTGCTGGTGGGTAGAGAGCTAGGGAGGATTTGCACGGTGGCAGGTATTTAATATGATGTGCACACCACCTCAAATATGCTATCAGGGAAAAAAGCGGAAGGCAGTTCTTGTTATGCCATAAATTGCATCCTTGCACTAAAAAGCAAATTACTTTCTGGTCATTCCATCTGTCAATCCTCTTCCTCTCTGAGGAAAGCTATTCCATTTTTTTTTGTTTTTCATTCTCTCACTGTGTGTTGGGGGGCGTCAGCCTTTGCAACTGCTACATGGGTGCACCTGAGCTCTGACACCTCATGAGGAATGGGGGGGAGTGGAAAAGGGCTGTGTGAAAACTGATTCAAATGTGTCAGCGCACAAGTCCAGCACTTGCTGCAACAGGGGAAAGTCCTGGTGCGTCCCACAAGAGGAGTAAGTGGAGATGGAGGTTGGAGAACAGAGCACGCCAACACACGGCAACAAAGGCTAGACCGTCCTCCAGGAGAACCATTACTAGGTGCCCCATCTGTACTCTGACATGAGTACACTGGCATCTAAATTTCTCCCAAAGCAGGTGGGTATAGGAATGTGAAAGACCTTTGGTGCGGGAGAGCTAGAACTTTCTTTAAACATTCAGATCTTTACATCTTTGTTCTCTTCTCCCAAGTTACTAGTGATAGGAAGAGAGGAAACAGCCAGGGGAGGTTTACATTGGATATTAGGAAAAATTTCTTTCCTGAAAGAGTGGTCAGACATTGGAACAGGCTGCCCAGAGAGGTGGTGGAGTCACCATCCCTGGAGGTGTTCAAAAAACGTGTGGCATGTGGGGACATGGTTTAGGACACATGGTGGTGTTGGGTTGGTGGTTAGACTTGATGATCCTAGAGGTCTTTTCCAACCTTAATGATTCTATGACTCTATGATTCTGTGATCTTCTTCCTGGAAGTCAACATTAGATTTTACAGGGCTAAAAATAAACATGCTTTACAAAACCCCAAATTTGCTCTTCACCATAAAGCAGTAATGTGAAAAGCCTGCCCTTTTGCTGTCAGCAAAAATCAATGCTGACCTTCAAAGGAACAAGTAGAATCATACAATTCCAATGTTCCAATGCCTGACCACTCTTTCAGTGATGAAATTTTCCCTAATTTCCAGTCTAAACCTTCCCTGATGCAGCTTGAGGCCATTTCCTCTCATCCTATTGCTAGTAATTTGGGAGAAGAGACCCACACCCACCTCACTACAACCTCCCTTCAGGTAGTTGCAGAGAGCGATAAGGTCTCCCCTCAGCCTCCTCTTCTCCAGGCTAAACACCCCCACCTCCCTCAGCTGCTCCTCATCAGACTTGTTCTCCAGACCCTTCACCAGCTTCGTTGCCCTTCTCTGGACACACTCCAGCACCTCCATGTCCTTCTTGTACTGAGGGGCTCAAAACTGAACACAGGATTCGAGGTGCGGCCTCACCAGTGCCGAGTACAGGGGCACGATCACTTCCCTACTCCTGCTGGCCACACTATTCCTGATACAAGCCAGGATGCTGTTGGCCTTCTTGGCCACCTGGGCACACTGCTGGCTCATGTTCAGCCGGCTGTCAGCCAGCACCCCCAGGTCCTTTTCCACTGGGCAGCTTTCCAGCCACTCTTCCCCAAGCCTGTAGTGTTGCATGGGGTTGTTGTGACCCACGTGCAGGACCCGGCACTTGGCCTTGTTAAACCTCGTACAATTGACCTCGGCCCATCGATCCAGCCTGTCCAGATCCCTCTGCAGAGCCTTCCTACCCTCGAGCAGATCAACACTCCCACCCAGTTTGGTGTCATCTGCAAACTTACTGAGGGAGTAGTAGCCTTGTTGTTGTTAGGTGACGATCTAAGGCAAGCCAAGCTTTCTAGAGAGAGATGCGAGCTTTTGTGGAGCCAAATAACACAGCTGGTCTATAGACAAGCTTTTGGACTCGCAGATCTGCAGAGTAGGTCAGATGTGACCATGGCCTCGAGTAGCCAAAAGCACGTCGTTCCCCCCAGTTACACCGCTTAGTCTCACTAAGTTACTATTACCTGTCCCTCACCGAGCTGCCCGAGGGCCGCCGGGGAGGGAGCCCGGGACCGGCGGGCGCTGCCCTCTCGCCCCGCCACGGCCCGGCGGGTGCCCCTGGGCTCCCCCGCCCGTCTCCGCCGCCGCTGCGGTGAACGGCCGGTGCATAATTCCGCGGCGCTGGTTCTCCAGCGCCCGCCTCTCCTCCCGGGAAGGCGGCGGGGAGCCCGGCCCGGCTCCCTCACACCGCCCCACCGCCCCTTCCCACCCCGCCGCCCGCACTCCCAGCTCCTCCCGGAGGCCGACCTGCCGCCGGCCGTGACGGGGCCGCCGAGCCCCGCCGCCCCCCTCCCCTCTCCCGCCCGCCCCCGAGCCCTCCTCCCGGCACTGATTCGGCGCCGTAGCCCCGGGTGCCCGAGCCCCACGCCCCGGCCCCGGCCCCGCCGCCGCCGCGGCTCCCGAGCTGTCAGTGCGCAGGCAGCGCCGCGGCCCCGCGCCGCCAACCGCTCGCCGGCCGCCGACCGCCGCCGCGGAGCCGCCACCGCGGGGCGGCAGCAGGTACCGGGCCGGGGGAGCCGCTGCCGGGGGCGCCGGGCTGCGCCTGAGGGGAGGGAGGTTGGGATTGGGATTGGGATTCCCCGGCCGGAGAGGGGCGGCGGGACGGGGCGGCGGGCGGGCCTGCCCCGCGGCGGCCCCTGAGGGCGGGCCGGCGGGCCGGAGCGGTGCCGGCCGGCGGCAGAGGGGCCGGCGGGGCGCGGCCGGCGGCGGCCGCCGTTCGGGAGAAGGCGGCGATCGGGGGGCGCTGCCGTGGCCGAGCCCGTGGCCCTCGGGGGCGGCGGGCAGGGCGGGCTGCGCTCCCTCCGTCCCCACTCAGAGGTGGGCAGTAGCGGGAAACGCCCGAGTTACCCCCCCTCCATCCCCTCTTATTTCCAATATTAAATGGGTAGAGTTTGCGTGGGAAAGGGTGGGACATTTTGGCCCCGCTTAGCGTGGAGCCGAGGTGGGAGAACCTCCCAGGGCCGGCCACGGAGAAGGGCGTCCTGGAAAATTCCCACAGGGGCAGTTTCTCAGGTGGGAAATAGCATTAAGCTTGCATGGACCTCTAGTTTCCTGGCGAACTGACTCCCGAGGGTTTTTCTGAGACTAGCATATACGACTGATTCTATAACGTACAATTTTCTGTTAGATAATCTAGATTAATCCTTCTCTGTGCACTTGGCAATCCCACTGTCATCTCCTCAACCCACTCCCTAAAAGCTCCCAGGGAAGTGGGTCACCATCTCTGGGTGATGTTTCTGTCAGGTGCCTGGTGAGTTTCTACACTGCTGCTGGCTGACTGGAAGGCAGCGTTGTGACCCTTCAGTTTATGCACATACTGAATGAGCCGCGCTTCAATTATTCATTCTGATGCTATTGCAACCTCCTGCAGTTTCTCTTCTCCAGGGACATGATGTGTAACAAGACTTTGAAATACTTTGCCAATGAGGCTGCGATCCTATCTAGGCATGTGGCAGCCGTTTGCTTGTCTAGCTATTCTTAAGGGTTAATTTATAGCAGTAAAAGGTATGTCAAGGAAGAATAAGGATTCCCAGTAGGGCAGCATTACCCTCTATATTCCTTCTGTTCCCCTCTAAAAAGCTGAGACCAGAGTACTGAATGGTTAGCAGACTAGGCTCTGCAAATGAATTTCGTATTTTCCACCTGGAAGGAACAAAGCCTTCAAAGTACATTTGGTCTCCATAACAGAGAACCTATGGCTTCGACATGGAATTGATTTAAATCTGATAATTTGTCAGTGTGGTAGACATTTGCTGTTTTGTAGATGAAGAAACAGGTGCAGAAATAAAATAAACTGGAACCAGAGATTTGGCGGCAAAACTTGGAATTCCATTTATTGTTATTTACGTTTTAGGAGTGTGATCATCTGTCCATTGTGCTGTGCTCTCCAGAGAGTGTTCATTGATAAACTGAGGACCATTAATATTTTCCAATTACAGGCGGCTGGGTGGACTCACAATGGCAGCAGCTACACTTATGAAATACAGGATAACTATACTGTGACCTGTAGTCAAGTAGGTGTATGTTAGCTTTTATATTCTCCATTTTAATAATAGACATATTTCCAAAGAGCAGCAAGGCAGATTGTTGATCCCCAGTTCTTGGAATACTCACTCTTGTATCAAATAGTAATATAGATGAACACAGGCACACAGAGAAATACTGTATGTCTAAGGTGTAAAGAGCCAAGGTAGTTTAGACCTTCTGCGCATAGCACCCAATAATATGGAGTCCAAAGGAAAAAGAGGCCAGCACTAGTGGAAAGTGAACATGCAGTGAGCCTCCACATGATCACTGTCATTGTGCCAGAATTTCCACATTCTTGCGGTCAGTTATAGGCAGAGAGCATTGAAATGAACTAATCTAATAGTGAAGGTAAATTTCCAAGGTGGGGATTACCTCTGAGAATATAATATTCTCAGCTGAGAAATGTCTCCCTCCAAGAGATTCTCATCTCTAAATTGACTCTTAAGGCATGAGAATAGCGCAAAAAATAGGGCTTAAAAATGCTCTAGTCTTAAAAATGCTAAAGTCCAGAGCTTTATTACCAGCATCGGAGGTCAGATGTTAGGATTTGGTGGGTTTTACTCCTGAACTCTTCCATTCACCTATCCTTTTAAATGCCCAAAGTATTAAGTGTACGTTCTACTCCAAGGTGCACAGTTAAGGAAAATGATGTTCCACTTGCCTTAGAATTACAGCTTACTGACTAGTCTATAGGGGCGAGGATCTTTGTACTGCCTTGGAAGACGCATTAAGGCTTGGCAGTTTGATAGTTCATCATATGTTATTTGAAAGAATCTACCTGACTGACTCCCATTTTCACCCAGTAGAGATTAAAAGCTTCAGCTCTTACTTCTTGATTGACACCCAGAAATATATTATAGATCCCATTGCCCAGCAGATCCAAGCTGAAGTAAAGTCAGGACTTCTAGTTTCCTTTCAGCTCTCCTTTACCTTTTCCTTTGCCCCTGTCCCAGGAAAGGAAAATTGCCTGATGCTCAAATGAGATAAGCCAGTAATACACAAGTGCTGTGCTGCTGGCTCTCTTATCAATCCCTTGTCGTCCCCCATCCCTGCCATCTGGTTCTCCCACCCCACCCCCACCCCTCCCCAGTGCTTTCTTGTGGCTGTAAAGCCTCTCCCTAGTTGCATCCTTCCTCCAGACAAGCTAGAGAACAAAGGAGGAATTCCTGCTGTATCTAATCAAAGGTCTGAGGTTTCCAGCAGAGGTAACACAGCCAGAATGAGGAGATGATCACAGAGCAAGCAGTAAGTGGCTACTCCAGAGGCTAATAATTGATTACTAGGGCCCCACTGGGAAACGGTACAAATTCATACAGTCCTATTTCTCCCTCTTCACCCTCTAGCTGGTTAATTCATCCCACACCTGTTTCCTGCTGTGCCAGGGCCTCAGCCACAGTGCCAGGAAAATCATCCATATTGGGTTAAGGAGTCTAGAGAGACTATGGAAGTGGTTCCTGGAACGCGAGCCAGAGCCGGATGAGAGAGTCAAGCCACTATTGTCAAGAGGAATACCAGATCATCTTTACTCCTATGTACACAAAGGCTTACTATCTGCTAGTGCCTGCTTGTGACTGCCACGGCTGGCGTTTGAGCTCTGAGGAAAGGAGCCTGCAGTCCTTTGGTCAAGGGCAGATGCAAGGAAAATCTTTAGTCTCTTGAAATCAACTAGCTGCCTTGGTGCATCCCTTCCAGTGTGCGCTGCTGGTGTAGCTACAGTGAATGTAATAAATGCTGACATTTCTAATATATCCCTAAGTCTACGAAGAGAGCTGGTCGCATCTTTCCCATTCATTGTTTCAGTATTCCAGCAGATTCTAACAGAACTGGCTTTTCTTCATTTTACATATTATAAGATTTTTTATGGCATAAGAGTGAGAGATTTAATTTGGGTTTTTTAAGTAAAAGTTGAGATTCTTGGTCATTGTTGTACATTAATTTTAAATATTTGCTTTGGTGAGGCACAGGGCATAGCAGGTGAAGGAGGCTATAAACAGGGTAAACATGATTTTCTGAACAAGAAGATCTTCTTTAAATAATATCAGAAGATTCAGAGCTCATAATCAGTATGTTTTCAGTCTGTGCCAATCCTTCAGACAGGCCACAAGCTACTTAAAACTGATACGATAGTTGTGTCGGTGTGTCCTGGATCTGCTTCTCTTTAGTGTTTTCTTAGATGACCTGGATGGTAATATAAAGAGTGGGTGTATCGCATTTGCCAGGGAAATAAAACTGTGAGACTTGAAACATGCTGGAGGAAAAGATTAGAATTCAAAATTATTCCAACAAATTGGAAGAACTGCTAGGAAAAGAAGTGGATGAAATTTGGTAGGGATAAATGCAAGGTACTACAGTAAGGCAGGAATAATTAACTGCGTAAGCACAAGTGAGAAGCAAATGCCTAGGATGCAGCTCTGCAGAAAAGAATCTGAGTGCTACGATAGATCACAAGCTGAACATGAGTCAATGTCATGCTGTTGCAAATGAAGGCAAACATCTTGCTAGGATATATAAAAGACGTATAGCCTGGAAGATATGTGAAGCAATCCTCCTGCTCTGTTCATCATTGCAAAAGTCTCACCTTGGAGGCTGTTTGAAGTTTTGGTTATTACACTTTGAGACACGTGCGATTCATTTGGCGAGAGTCCAGAGAAGGACAGCAGGGCTCATCAGAGGTCTGAAAAACGTGACCTGTGAGATGATTTGAAAGAACTGAAATTATTTAGCCCAGAGACCGGAAAACCAGCAGGGGAATATTACAGTCTTCAGATACAAAATAGAGGAGGGAATGATCTTTTCTTTGGGCTGATGGTAGATGGAGCAGAAAGCAAGAAGTAGCGGAAAGAAAGATTATTTTAGACTGCAGGAATAATTTTCTAGGGCTTATGATAATAAAAACTGTTGAATATTTGGTCTGGGGAGGTTATGAAGAATCCATCATTTTAAGAACAAGTTAGACAATTATCTGTGAAGAATGAAATTAGGCTAGTGGTCCTATCATGGGAAAGTACCTTGGACTATTTGATGTCTGAATTTCTCTTCTAGACCATTCTATCATTTTATGAGGGCAACATGCTTATTTCACGTAAATGAAATAAAAGCTGCCTGCTGGCCCTGTTCTGATGTTTGATATCCAGGGGTAGCACAGCAGCAAGAACATGGTGCAGCAATTTCTGAAATGAGCCTGAAAGAAAAGTAAGAGCTTACTAGAAGATGGTTAAATGAGGTCTCTCATTTTGGAGAAGACATAGGGAATGGGACATTCTGATTTCCCAGGAGCAAATGCTTGACTGAGTCTGTGAATGCTGAAAACAATGATACAAAAAAAGAAAAATGAATGAGGATTAGCAGGTAGCAAAATTATCTGAACTGAAAATACAAACTCTTCTAGTATTTTACTCCTTGAATGAAAGACCATAGTCCAAAAATGCTTTTTTAGAGATAAAATGAAATAAAATAATGGAATTCAGAATAGGAATAAAATAAGCATGGTTCTACAATTGATGTTTTTAGACATTTCTCTAGGGAGAGAAAATCTAGGTCCTGCAGTATTCGTGGTTTAACATATATTGTTTAATATAAATGGAACAGATGGTCCCCTGTGCACGGTGAAAAAATGGTGGATCTCTGTGAGGAGACAGGTAGAAAGAAATATGAGAGCAATGATCATCTCTTTTGGATGCTGCAGTGGAGAGCTGCACATAAGATCCTGAATAGAACACGTTTGAGTCCAACCAAAGAATTCTTCAATCCTCTAAAGGGAGAAGGATTTTTCTCTCTCCCCAGGCTTTAGACCTTTCCACTCAGAGAAAAAGAAAAGCTCTTAGAGAAGTTAAAGACATACTGGGAGGAGTGGAAGCGTTTTTTATGTGAACAGGCAACAGGGAATTATTTCTATGAAAACGGGTGCTCTCTCAGACTGAAAGGGTGCAGAGCAGCTTCCGGGAAGGATCTGTGTTGAATGAACAAGGCAAGGAGAAAATGAAGAACTAGGCTGTGCTTTTTAGAAGGCTGTTTTCATGGAGCAGTTGCTCAGTGAGCTGTAGCATATTAGCGTTATAATCTGGTGTCATTTCAACACTCTTACATTGGAATTATCCATAAATTGATGGAAATCCTCATATTTTGATTTACTCTGGGACATGTGAGCACAAACTGTGACACTATATAAGCTCTGATTGCTTTTTCCCCTGCTTCGACCTTCCATTGCTGCCAGAACAATTTGGGAAAAATAATGATTTGCTTAGAAAGCCAGTCAGTTGATGCCCCAGGTATTTCAAATAAATAATCCCTTCCACCCAGGGGCTGACCAGTGCTTCACATTAGCTTGTGTGCTTTGCCTGAGTTTATTTCATCGCTCTTTCTCCCATGCTCCCCTTTCCTTTCTTTACTTCTCATATGAGTATATGAAACCCAGTCTTTATTTGGGAGACAGGGTATCCAAAAGAAGCCTTAATGTGACCCAATGCTAAACAAGGTTCAGCTTTGGAACAAGGTGGTTCTGGAAGGAGGTAAAGCAAAGGATAGCTAATGTAAAAAAATCTCTTTTTTACTAGTAGGAGGAGGCAACAAGGTGGAGGAGTTGTCCTCTAGGAAACTTGAGAGGAAATCAGAGACAGGCTGGGCAGAAGACTACTGAAGGTGCTGAGGGGGTTCTGCAGATGGTAATCTCCTGTTGGAAGCTGTTGATAATTGTCTTGGAAAGGTGTTAGATAGAAGTAGCTAGAAGCAAGGTAGGGGACTGAAAGAATTTGAGTAGAGGAAGCACGAGCTTAAAATATAAACTGAATGTGTTTTAGGGTGCATGGCTGAAATTTCTCAGTGTTGTTGTGAGAAAGTTGGGTAGGCTACTGCAAATGGCACTTCTGTCAGTGTAAGCTACATATTTAATGCAATGCAACGATATCCAAGCCTGCTTTAAATAAAGCATCTCCATAGCAGTGTTCAGAGCAGCCATATTCTTCATGTTAATTCACTTTTTTTTCTTTTATATTATGTCCAGTTAGGGTCTAAAAGTTACATAAAACCTGCCAGTGGGTAGTCACAGTCATTATTTCAGTATTTTAGCAAAATTCTTTTCCTATAAGCAAAAATCAGAGGCAGCAGCTTCAAGCTGTCAAAGGCGATTTTGCCTAGGAGGAAACTGGCTGGTCACGCAGATGAGCCTGGAATCTGTGAACACTTGACAGGCTCTGAGCGCTTTCTCACTGTGAATGAGGAACTGATGAGTGAACAGCAGTGTCCAGCAGTGCTTTTTGATGGTAATGCCAAAGCCTTTTACCAGGAGCACCCCAGTGCAGATGGAGTTTTACAGAAATAGTCACACAAGCATTTCTACTGCCATTAAGAGGGTACTGGCATTTTTTAAATACTGGAAACAATATAAAGCCGGAAAGTAGATATGGGAAAACTTTGCAAAACTATGTGTGTATTGAGGAGATTGTTCAGCAAACACTTCTCTCTGCCCCTCCAGCCACGGCAGTAGACTCTGCCTTGTGGGCAGCAGCACCTCTGTGTCAGATTGTCACAGAAAAATCCAAATTCAAAAGCACAACCATGAAAACTCGACTTGCACAGTGTTTAAGGGAGGAACTTCACAGTTCTCTGTTGACAAAGATGACAAGCTGATTAATTCCATGGACCAAAACATAAGAGTTCATAAAGTGGAAGCAGAAACTGGGGTTTTCCTGAAGATATCAGCTGTCAATTCACAGCCTTGGGATGTCTCATTTGCACCAGCTGTAGCCTTCTGAGAAATAGTTGTTAGTAAAATGACTGAAAAATTGAAAGGGCCCAGGTTCCAGCTGTCTGTAGGCATTCCTCAGAGAGGGCTCGTTACAAGGGATTTGGCAGGAAAGACCACTGGAAATGGAGAACTGCATGTTGCTGACTGTGAAGGGTCAGCATTAACAAACATGACAATGGCTAACTTTGCTAACTTGTTTTGCTACTTTTAACTGTGTACCTGTAGACATGAAAGAAAGAATGCTACTGGGCCGAGAATTTGATAAACCTGATTAATGAAAAGCAACTGATACTGAAGAGCACTATGTGTATTGCAGAATTTCATTGTTTACCAAGAACTTCTGTACCACCCAGAAAAAGTCTGGGTCTCAAGAGACTGGCTGGTGACAAAAATGGGGGCAGTCCCATGCAATGATTATTCTTTAAATGATTGTTTCTTGATCTGTCTACCAATTCACTGGATATGAAAGCAACAGGGTTGTCATGTTGGACAATTAGAGAACAGGACCAGAAAAAAGACTGATTAACATATGTGGACTTTGACTGACACCTCCCTTTTCCCAAGGAGAGTTTGGCAGAGCAGAGTTGTCATTCTGGAATAATACTGGCCTCTGCTTTAGTGCTGAGTGCATGATGCTTGTTTCTTCCCCATTCTCCAGCTGCAGGCCTGTGTCCTGACCCAGCAGGAGGAGGAGCAGAAAGGCAGGTGCCAGAGCGAAGGTGAAAGATACACAGATTATAATGCCTTTTATCACCTTCTTCACTAAACTAGAGCTCAGTGAATTTCCAAATTGAGATGTTGCAGCATGTTGGCAGTGAAGAGCAGCACTGCAGTGCAATTCACAGTGTTCTCTGAGTATCTTTGCAGTAATGAAACAGCAGGGCATGAAAAGAAATGAATGTGATTTTTTTTGGCTGAGTGTGATGGCAGATGTTAAAAGACAGCATACTTTCCTGCCTTACCTGTCAAGACAAGAAAAAAAACTCACAAGGAAAGCAGCATTCCTGTAGGCAAATGCCCCAGTACAGACAGAGAGTTTTCAGATGGATTTGCAAAGCCTACTGTCAGAAAATACCAGTCAATAACATGTGACATTTTCTCAAAGTACGTTATAGTGCAGCCTTTGATGGATAAAATCCCAAAGCAGTTATGTTTCCATTGATGAAACAGTGTTACAAGTCGATCTATCAAGCAAAGGGAACTGAATCTCATCCATTCTGGAAGTTTTCTGTTAGCTGCAGGTAATCAAGAGGGGGACCAGAGTTACCCCGCTTATGAACATCTGCGGTTGCATTGCTAAATCCACTTTTTGACAGTCAGTGAGCTCAAACATGACTAGGAAACAAAAATGCTTTTTGTTGTCACTGCATGTAATCCCAGCTGGCACTCAGCTATCCAGTCCCTTAGGGGATGACTACTGGACTCCACAGGCTCATCCTAACTTGTGATTTGATGATCAACCAGCAAGAACCAGCATATTCCCTCTAGATTTTACCCAGGTGGGTGATGTGGCAGGTCTTATAGCAATGACTGGAGGGCAACATTCCAGTGAGTGGAGGAACAAGTTGGAAGCAACAACTGCAGGCACAGAGTTCCAGGAAAAATGAGAATTATGTGCCCACTCAAGTGAGCGAGAGAAAGAGAAGGTGTGGCTATGCAGCTAAAGAAGAAAACAGATGAGAAAATCTAAAACTTGTTTATTTTTTTTATTAGGACCTTACATAGCAGTCAAATTAAAATCATATGTTGGCTGATACAAAGTGCAGGAGCACAGACTCACAGAAAGGAAACTGGAGACATAAAACCATTATGGAGAGGACAATGAACAAACCTTGAGAGTACCCCACAGGTTCCAATATCTCGTATAATATCTCCACAATCTCCTGTACAACAGTCTTCAACAGGAAGGTATAACACAAAAGTTTTGATTCCTGTAATGTATAGACAGTCAAAATGACTTTATTATTTAGTGCACCCTCATGGGTGGCAGATTCCACAGGTTCCTGTTAGTTCCTGGACAAATAAACCTACTATTAACAGTTGTTTTCATTCTCAATGAGGGGATGAGAAGAGACCATGAAAGGATCACTGCAAGATTTTTCCCAACTGATGATGCTGTACCTGACAGGGCTACTGGACGACTGGGTATGTGAATGAAAGTGGCAGTACGGAACAGGAAGGAAAGGCAGTACAGCCTGTGTTTATCTGGAACACTTACTCTCATCCTGATGAAATTTCCTTTAATGTCTATAAGTATTTGTTACAACTAAGAATTGAAATAAAATTGACAAATAAGGCATCAACTCTGAGAACAGCATAGGAACATCCTCTTCTGGTCTGCATGATTGGAGGTTGAAAATTCTAATTCAGCTGCATTGAAGGAAATTGCTGCTTAGATGCATAGAGGAAAGTGTGGTTTAAAAAAAATCAGACAATAACTACCTATACTGTAGATACCTACCTATAGCAAATACTGTAAATACCTACCTTTAGTCTCTGAACTGTTGCTAGACTTTCGTTTGTTAACAGAAGGAGAAGGGATTATCCCAAGAGCTAAACTTTCCTTCACTGGAAGGAAGTGATGTAGAAAACCTGAGCCATGGTATGTAAGAATAAATCAGAAAGAATAAAGGGGTTAGAATCTGAGTTGATTCCAGAGTACTGATTCTAGTGTCATTCTGCCCACTTAGTGTTTCCACTGTGTCACTCACAGCTCAGTTTACCGTATTGATTATGATGCAGAGATTTTTTTTTTTTAAAAAATGTCCCTAAGGATGTGAGCTGCACCACCACTTCAGGAAAACCTAAGAACAAGCTTGTGTTCAGTGGGGCTCTCTAAACAGCCTTTTCATTCTTCATCAACCCTTTAAAGTCCCCATGCATCATTAGTTCTTGGGAAAAAATGTTCATCTTTTTCCTGCCCAAACTCTTACTAAAAGAGAAGAATTACAAGAGTAGTCTGTGATGCTGAACCTGTCTGTGTCTTCCGTAGGTTCCCAGTTTCTGTCTCCAACCCAGAAACGTCTTCTGCAAACACTTCTAAACTTTCCCCCTCATTGCCTCTTAAGAGAGTCTCCCATGGTCTGTGTAGCCATTACCTTCCTCTTCACATTCTCCTTTAGCAATGCTGCAGTACTAACTGGATCTTGCTTACTGATTCCAGCTGGTCAGATGGTGAAATGGAACCATCTTATTTGTTGACTCTTTCATTTTAGCACCTTTAATCCTGCAGGGTTCAGGTTTATTTTTTTCCCCCAGACTTCATAATAGCATAGTACAAGTAAGAAATCTTATGCTACATGTGCTTGTTATTACCCGTGTCCCCTATCCTATGTCTTTTAGACTGTAAGCATCTTTTAAAAGCTCTTCTACAGAGTTCAGCAGTGTGCAGTTCAGCAGGCTACCGGCTTCTTTGCAGACTACCCTAGTTTAAATATCTTAAGCCAGGTAAGAAGTTTAAAATAAAATAATCCCTGTAACTAAGTCTTGTTCATTTTGAAATAATTATTTCCCATTTGCCTTTGGAATAGCCTGAACTGCGCTGCTTGTGCTCAGCATTCTTCCTCCTAAGGTGTCTGTCACTCCTGGAGGTCTGTTGCTGGGGCAGTCTGTCTGGCAGCGTCCCCATGCTTCATATGGTTTTACCTCCACAGCCAAAGCAAAAAGAAACAGGACTTCTGTGAAAAAGTCCTCCTGCTACATGGCTTCCAGCCCAGCCACCTGGAACGATGAAATTGTCCTCTACTCCCTTCTCTGAGGTCTCTGTGCCTTTTTCTCTCTTTAGAGATAGCTTTTGCACTGGCCAGTCTGCTTTTTGGGCCTTCCTCTCTGTCTTAACTGAGATCTTTACAGTATATGCTGCCAAATTGTCAGTTACTTTCTTTTACCTATCAAAATACCTCCTGGTGTTCCAGGCCAGACTGTCTCTGTTAGTCCTTTATGCCAGTGTGATCTGCCTTCTGGTGCAGTAATCCAGTTCCTCCTGGAGAGATGGGATGCTTCAACAAAGCCTTGTTCCACAGGCTCAGCCTCTCTTGTGCACACCAGGAGAAAGAAATGTACACATAAACCAGGCTAAAAAAAAGGAAATTAGGTTTGGGGGTGGCAAAAGAGATGGTTTAACTTTGGCATTACTGTAACTGGATCCATGCAAAAATTCCTACTGTTGAAATGATCTCAGTGTTTTATGTCTAAAGGTAGCAGGGTTAAACACTGTACAGCAACAGGCTTCTGACTTTCTCAAGCTGTGGTTTCCAGTCTTCTCTGGCCTATGCTTTCACAGAAACCATTTATCACTGAACTCATTCCCATCAAATGAATTTTTTCGCTACTTACTGCTGGTGTGATTTCAGTGGTGGCTTATCAACAGTTTGTTTAACGGCATGTGCAGAACAACTTTGTAGTATTCAACACATTTTATGAACTACAGCTTAAACTCAAATGTTCTAACAATTTTTTCTGTTCTTCCACTCCTGATCAGTGTCAGTATGTGTCTTTGCTTTACAGTTTTTAGTCTTGTTTGCTTGAGGAGTGTATATGTGGTGGAGAGTTGGATTTATGTAATTTGTTCCTTTAGAAAGGGATGTAAAAAAAATTAGATTACATTTTAAAGCATTAGTCTGCTAGAATAATTCCTTGCTCCCACCTAGGGTTTATTCAGCCATCTTCTCTACTAAAACACCACTTTGTCTAAATTAATATATTTTTAAATATACAGAGTAGCCAAAACAGAAGACACAGTGTGTCACCCTGGCACTTGAAATGTGTATAACAAATTTCCTTGAATGCTGTTATAAGAAGAAAAATCTTAATGTCAGAACTATGGTGTTTCCATTTTGGTCAGTGAATATCCATCATCTTATGTATCATTATTTTAGCTTAAACAGAGTTGTTAGGGCTTCAGTTGAAATATGGCAGGTTTAATTAATATTCTGAAGTGGAGGCTAACATTAGAGGCTTATGCCAAAATACAGGCTCTCCATCTCCTTCTCCTGAGTATGGCTGGAGTTGAGGCACTTCAAAAGAATTTTTGTCTGTCCACAGATCTTTGAGTGCACAGGAGCTGGTTTATTATGTTAAAGGACTCCCTTGACTCGAGGAAACATTTAAGAGTACTTTCTGTATTAATGCCATGCAGTTCTGTCATTCAAAGTGTGGCTTATAGTTTCCAAAAAGCATCCTGAATGCTTCAGACAATGTTTTACCTCTCAGGATTGTTTCAGAGTTCTAAAAACCACATTCATCAAAAGCAGAGAAAGGCCAAAGCCATAAGTGAATCCCTGATTTTGTCACACAGTACTCTTTGTACAGATTTTGCTTTTCAGGTTCTGCTACAATTAATTTCTCCTTCATGTTGGAAGAAGTGATGCATTTGCACCATTATCTGATGCTCTTAATCTGTATCAGATGAGTGGAACAGACAGTATGTGGTATCTGGGGAAAAAAAAATCTTGCCAACTATAGTCCAAGAAGGCTTTTCATTGCACAGGCTTTCACTGATTCAAATAATTGAAACATTTGCAGCTGTCCTTAAATGTTAGAGTGAGAGCTAGGAAGAACAGGGCTTTGCTCTTGCAGCTTACAGGATTTTAAGAACTAATTATTAACAGTTAATCCAACTGCACTGTTTCACTTTTATTTCATATCTCATTCTCCAGTGATCTTCTGGGTAAAACTCCCACTGAAATTAAAGGACTCTTGCCTAAGGTAGGACTAGGGAATCTAGCTTATTAACGTTTTGGAATAAAAAGAATACCCTTGTGAGTTTTACAAGAAGATCTGGCCTGTGAGTGTAGAAATGGGTGACCTTTCTATTGTTGAAAGTCCTTTTCTAAATCCATGGATTTCAGTAGAAGAGTAAAGCTAATTGTGTTTCCACTGGCGGATTGATTCTGTTCCAGGACAGAAAAATCACCTCCAGCAAGCACAAAGCTATTAAAGTTTCCTGGGTCATGCAAATGGTGAATTCTGTCTCCTTCTTTTCAAAAAAGATTTTCAACTCCTGTTCTGCTATGTGAGTCACTACCGTTTTAGCCCCTTCTTTCCAGGTCATTAATTTAATGTCAGTGCCTTTGAGAACTGTTTAGCTCCATCATGTCTTTTGTGCCTCCTATTCCAAAAATTAGTTTCTGGACTTCTTCCCTGTGGGCTGCTGTCCCTGTTGGTACTGCCTAGTGTAAAGGCAGTAGCATACTTTGTTTATCCCTTGGGTCTGCTTAGCTCCATCACATACTTCTGTGGTGTTGCCACAATATGGAATGCTAGGGTAGGGGACAGAGGGCCCTGATTTGTATGTAAATGTGATGAGAATAACACAGCTGCTATGTATGACACATGCATGGCTCATGCTGAAGTCCCCCTTTTCACCTCTGCCCTGGGTCTTTCACCTCACTGCAGTTTTAACATTTATGCCAAAACATGAACTTAAGGCTTGTCATGGTTTTAGCTGGGATAGTTAATTTTCTTCACTGTAGCTATTATAGTGCTGTGTTTTAGACTTAGTATGAAAATAATGTTGATAACACACTAATGTTTTAGTTGTTGCTAGGTAGTGCTTACATTAGTCAAGGACTTTTCCAGCTTCCCATGCTCTGCCAGGTGCACAAGAAGCTGGGAGGGGAGGGGATACAACCAGGAGAGCTGATTCGAATTGACCAAAGGGTATTCCATATCATGTGATGTCATGCCCAGTATATTAACTGGGGGAAATTGGCCGGGGGAAGCAGCGATCGCGGCTCGGGGACCGGCAGCGTCGGTCGGCGGGTGGTGAGCGGTTGAAGCACTTGTTGTTTAGTTTTGTTTTTTTTTCTCTTCTTCCAGTGTTTCATCTCTCTCTCACTCATTATTTTTCTTTTCATTATATTATTATTATTGCTGTTTTATTTTAATTATTAAACTGTTCTTATCTCAACCCACGAGTTTTCTTACTTTGGCCCTTCCGATTCTCTCCCCCCTCCCACAAGGGTGGGGGAGTGAGCGAGCGGCTGTGTGGTGCTTAGTTGCTGACCGGGGCTAAACCACAAGGCTGTATCAGCATCCATGGCCAGCCTCACATCCCTGGTGCTCTCTCTTCCCTGCTGGAAGAAAGCTATCCCAGTAAAAGACTTGGGCACCAGAAGCATTTGCTGGGGAAGCAGCAGAGCATTTTGGAAGCTTTATCTTTCAGACTTATTACGCTAATACTCAAGTCCAAGAGTTGTCATGAGTTGCCTCTGTTTGTGGCAGCCCTGTAGCTACCTGAGTCTTCCTAATGATTGGCAAATTACTCTTAGACTGGTTTAGTGTGAGAGGTAGTTATTAGATACTTTCTAAATTATTTTATAAAGATAAAGAACCTAAATAGTCCTGAAAGTCATGAGTGGGAGCTGTCAAGGAAACAACTTGCTAATGGAAACACAACATAATTGACTGCCTTATTTAAATGAGTTGCCAGTAAGTTATTGGGAAGAGCTGATAAATAAGGGACTGTAGCATCAGAGAGTCTTTGCAACTGTAACTGAGTGATCCAACCTTTTTCAAACTGACCTTATTACAGAGAAATTAGCTTTGGGACAGAAACAGGGAATAGTGGTCATTTGAAGGAACATAAGGTCAGATTCGTTTCAGAGTTTATTAAACTGTTTTGTCTTTTTGTGGTTTTTTTGGCCAGCAGCGACGTACTTGCAGTATATTCCCTGACTCCCAAATACACTGAGTGAGCTCTGGAGCACAGGCAGCACTTCAGAACCAGGCTGATTAGTGTGGCTAAAAATGCAAATGCCAAATCCTTTCCTGTCATTTCTTGTCTCAAGAGTGTGCAGCCATGTCACAGTCATCCTGGTTCTCCATGCAGCCACACCATGGTGATCATTGGAATAACAATGGATGAGTATGAATCAGGAACATCTAATAGCCCTCGTAAGCTTGCCTTTCGGGCTTGGTTTTCTAAGCTGGAAGCTGAAATGAGCCTGCCGTACTAGATGTAGCACTCTGCACTCTGCAGAAATAATACTGCTGAACCAGAGGCTGAGTGTGACAGTTTGGGATTTAGTTCTTGGTGGGATGTTAGGGCCTATTAGTATTGTTTAAATGGTAGCAATGGCCAAATGCTGTACAGACGTGGGAAGAGAGAGAGTCTTTGCCCTGAGGAGCTTACAAACTAAATGGCCAAGTGAGGAAAAATACAGACAGCATGGAAGCAGATGCACAGCAATTAGCTGTGGCTTGGTAGTTCCATGGAAAATGCTTTCTTAAATTAATTTGCTGGATGAAAGATTGTCTGTCAGACCTGCCATTAGCTGGTTAGTTCCATGTAAATGTCATGGCTAGGGTTAGTAGCAAGTTAATTTTTAACTGTGAGAAGGCAGTAGCTATGGGAATCAGTTACAGAATCAGGAATCATGACTTAGGAGGTCTTTAGTCTGACCTCCTGCTGAAAGCAGGGCCAACACTGAATGCAGACCAGGTTGCTCACAGCTTAATCCAGTCTGGTCTTGAAAACTTTCAAGGAGGGAGATTTCGCAATCTCTCTGGGCAAACTGTTCCATTCTTAATTGCCCTGAGCGTGAAATTAATTTGCTTATAGCCAGTCTGAACCTTCCCCTTTGGATTTTACGACCATTTTCTCTTATTCTCCCACCATGCACATCAGTGAAGAACTTAGCTCTGTTGTCTCAGTAACCTCTTCATAGGTACTGGAAGGCTACTACTAGATCCCCCCAAAGCTTTCTCTTCTCCAGGCTAAACAAGCCCAGTTCCCTCAGCCTCTCCTCATAGGGCAAGTGTTCCAGACCCCAACCATCTTGGCTGCCCTCTTCTGGAGTCACTCAATTGTCGACAAAAGGGGACTAACCACTGCCTGTTCTTATTGGCTACATTCTGTTGATGCACCCCAGTGTGTTGTTATTCTTCATTATCTGCAGGGCACAGTGCTAATTCACGTATAAATTATTGTTCTCCAGGACTCCTAGATCCTTTTCAGCAGCACTGCTCCCCAGGCAGTTAGTCATCACACAGGGTTAGTCCATCCCAGGTGCAGGAATTTGCCTTCATCCTTGCTGAATTTCTTTTCATTCCATTCCTCCAGCCTGTCTAGGTCCCTCTGAATAGCAGCTGCACCTTGAAGTATGTTGACAAACCCCCTGTTTTGGTGTCATCTGCAACCTTGATGAGTGGGCATTCTGTCTCCTTCTCCAGGTCATTGATAAAAAAATATTAAAGAGGGCATCTGAAATTAAATATTAAACACTAGCCCTTGAGCCTGACAACCCAGGCAGTTTTTCACCCATCTGGTAGTCCACTTATCTAGATTGTAACGTCACAACTTGAATACAGGAATGCTCTGGGACACTGTAACAAAAGCCTTGCTAAAAGGTAGGTGACATCCGCTGGTCTCTTCTCAAAAGCAGGCAATCAGTTTGGTTAGACATGTTATACCCTCCGTTGATCAACACATGCTAAATGTCACATCCTTTGCCTAGAGAAGTGTTGCAAGAAGAACATTCCGTGATTTTCCCAGGGTCCAAAGTGAGGGGCTAACCGGCCAACCAGCCTGTAGCTCCTCAGGTTGTCTCACTTGTCCTATGTGAAGATAGGTGCAATATTTGCCTTTCTCCAGTCACCAGGGACCTCCTTTGATCTCCAAGACCTTTCAAAGTTGATAGAGAGTGGCCTCAACATGATGTCAGTCAGCTCTCTCAACACTCTTCAGTGCAGCCCAGGGGGTCCCATGGATGGGTTCAGGAGTAGCAGGCTAAGTCAGGAAAAACATTCTGAATTCAGGGGCATGGAGGAAAATACTGAAGTGTTTGTGAGAGAAGTGATGTAATGTAAAATTAGGACATGGATGGATATTTCTTTTTGTCTTTGCTAGTGTGTCACTTTCATGTAATTAAGTGAGAATATAATTCATTCTTGTTCATATCTATGAGAGCTGCATGTCGGATTTCAGTTTTATTCTCAAGTATTAAAGAGGGACTGTAGGTCAAGCTGAATTCCTGTTGGTGAGTGATTCCAGGCATCACATCTTGCCAAAACAGGATCCCATTGCCACCTCACAGTCTCTGTGGATTCCATCTGCTTTACTTCTATTACTAGGTCATCCCAGTTGATTCAAATATTTACCCCTTTATCCTTTGTAATTCAGGATTTGTCTTCACCCTTCCCCACAATGAGTAGCATGTTTTGCTCCTCTTCTGCTGGTCTGTGAATTCATTGTTTGCGGGCTGGCAAGGCACCAGTTCTGGGGTGACAGATGGAACAGACTGCAAACCAGGCAGTTGCCTCCCAGCCTGAATGATATTTTAATAAGCACAGAGAGGTGACAGAGAGAGAAGATTCTCACTGGAATGACTGGCAGTTTTGTTTTCAGCCTGAAAGCACTAATAGATGATTTTTGGCCTGAGTCCAAAAAAAAAAAAAAATCGCAGAAACTAGAAGCAGAAAATCCCATTAGCTCCTAACTTATCCCTCTTTTTTAAGGGTCAAAGAAGATTTTTCTCTCTGGTCTATTATCCAGATCAGGAGTTGTTTCCCTGGTTTTGGTATTTCAGTTCTCTCTCTGGGATTCTATACTTTGGGAGACTTGCCTTTTGTTTGTCTTTTGTTTTCCTTCTTTTTTTCATTTCGTCTCCATTGTCTTCCTTCCTTCCTTAAACAATCCCTCTTCTAGTTTCTTTATGCTCTTCACAGATTCTTGGTGAAGTCTGTCTGAATAACGGGGTCTACCAACTTACTTGGCTTCTAGCTTCCATATCCCATGAAACAGCTAGTACAGTGCTAGGCAATGGCATCTGCGCGGGAACCTCTAGAGCGTATGTCCTCTTCTCCCTGCCCTTCAGTTTTATCTTAGTTGTATAATACAGGGTTTCATCCGTGGTCTTATGAATAAAAGCACTACAAAAGGGAGCTCTGGCAAAATGCCAGCAAGCTCTGAGATCCCTCTGCAGTGTGAGCAACGCAGTGTTTTGCAGACAAACTGTAGCACAGCCAGGCTTTCAAAGGAGAAGATTCTTTTTCTTCCTATGAGTGCAGGAAAAAAAGGTTCAACTCTTGCTAGGAAAATATCAAAATGGTGCTGGGATCTGAATGGAGGTATGGTCCCCTACACTGATCAGAGAACGCACTGGGAACTTCTCAATATTTGGACATAGACCTTCATGACTATTTAGCAAGGTTCAGATCTGGGTTTCAACTGGAGTATGAGCTGAAAATTAATGGGATTCCTGCTAAAATATGCTTCTTTTTCCTTTCAGATACAATGATGACACTGAAGGTTCAGATCCTGTTTGGCTTCCTTTGCTGCATGATTTTTCTGCCTACAGATGGCTTCCCAGCAGACACCAGTACTGAATTTCGCTCTGCTTTCTCTGTGGCCAGAACCAGCAGCATGGAAGGGAGCTCTGAGATGGTCATTACCTTTGACAAAGTGTATGTGAACATTGGCAATGACTTTGATCCCAAGACTGGATTGTTCCGCTGTCGGATCCCTGGAGCCTACTACTTCTCCTTCACTGTTGGGAAATACCCAAAGAAAAACTTGTCTGTTATGCTGATGAGAAACAAGAATGAGGTGCAAGTGATTGTGTATGATGAACATCACCGCAAGGAACGGAAGGTAGCCAGCCAGAGTGCCATGCTGCAGCTTGACTATGGTGACACAGTTTGGCTGCGTTTACATGGAGACCCCAAGTATGCTCTTTACAGCAACGTCGGTCCCTATACGACTTTCAATGGCTACCTAATCTACCCAGACACTTCTGCCTTCTTCCAGAATGCTCTTAGCTCTCAAGAACTGGGGCCACACCATCACACCACTCAGCAACTTTCCGGAGAGCAGAACGAAGCTTTGCAGCAACATGTGTTATCTGATCAACCGAACAGAGAACAAGACCCTCGCTCTGCATTTTCTGTTGCCCGCTCACAAAGTCTCCTGGGGACAGATGACAAGCAAACCCAGCATGAGCCAATCACATTTGACACAGAGTTTGTGAACATTGGAAAAGATTTCAATTCCTCCACTGGTATCTTCTCCTGCCGTATACCCGGAGCATACTATTTCTCCTTCACCATTGGCAAAATGCCCTTTAAGACTATGTCAGTGAAACTTATGAAGAACCACAATGAGGTGCAGGCCATGATCTATGATGACAACCACTCCAAGAGGCGGGAGATGCAGAGCCAGAGTATCATGCTGCCTCTGCAATACGGGGACACTGTTTGGCTCTACAGCCATCAGCACGATGGCTATGGTGCCTACAGCAACCATGGCAAGTACATCACCTTCACGGGCTTCCTGATCTATTCAGAGGCTCAGCCAAAGTGGCTTCCAGGTGCCAGCTCACCCCAAGGGTCAAATAATTAAACACAGATGTGAAAGGAGCATAAGAAGAGCCAAGGTGCCATGAACTTGGGTATAGCTCCTCTTCGGATATCATCCTCTACTTTGAGCATGCTATCATGTGTCCAGTGCTTTCCTTACGCTGCACGCTTGTGCCCTGTCTGCAGGGCCACTGCTGCATCTGCCACTCATCCATAGAAAGGTCTTTACAGGTTGTATGTGTGTCCTGTGTTGGTGTTTGATTTAAGCATAAAGCATGAGGTAGCTTTGGGGCAGGGGTGGGGCAGTGTAGTGAGATGTTGATGATCAGAGAACCACTGCAGTAATGTTACTGCAGATCCCCATCATCCAGAAAGCAAAGGATGCAGCGACTTTCCTTGCATATCTGGGGAGGGAATAAGTGTAATGAAAATGAATGTAATAAAAATACAAAATATGTAAAATTTTCTCTGATTGGAATTTGTTGTTACTTGTGAGACTTGTGTGCTTGTTGCTGCCTGAGGTACCAGCTCAGGAGAGAAAGCAGCATGGTGATCATACAAGCTGTGGTATGTGTTACTGAGCCAGTCTGTCTGTGTACACACTTTTTTGTCATTCGTGTGTGTGCAGTGTTGGTACTTCTTATGATTTTATTGCAAGTTGCACAATATTTGGTGCTTTTCTTAATCTGAAGTTGCTGAAGTCAAGAAGCTGTGTTTGAGAATCTCAGCTTCCATTTAACGAAAATAATACATTTATAAAGAAACAGAAAAGTCAGCTTCTAGCCCTTGTAGTGAGGGATGAGGGCTCAAATCTATGAATGGACCATCTTCTGAAATCTCAGAAGCAAGCTAAGTAAGAAGAATAAAAAATGTATTTTTAAATGTCTTAATATTTGGGTCAGGAGCAGGCTCATAATATGTAAGTGTGAGCAGTATCATGCCTTGCAAAGGCAGTGTTGACTGCAGGGGCATTAGATTGTCCAGAAATTAGCTCCTCGAATACAAGGGTATGGCTAACCCACCATAGGCTGTATCGGTAACCTAGTGCAAAGGGGAGCAAAGGTACCATTAAGTGATATTTTCAGCATCTGTGTTCCAGTGGTTTCTTACTCACTGTGTTCCACCGAGCTGTAGTGCTGATGTAGAGAGACTGGTGCAGCTGTGGAGGGCACTGGTGTGTTCCTACAGGGCAGTCAGACTGACGCAGGATCCACCCAGGCGGGTAGTAACAAACCAGGAGGCTGGAGGCTTCATCGGAGTGCGACTGGGGCTGTTTCAGTTGAGCCAAACTCTGATTTGTCTCCCAAACTACATAAACTGCAAACGTGCATCATTCTGAGCGTGCACGAAACTTTATGACATCACTTGAGTTTAATTTATAATCCACTCAACAAATAGCAATGCTCTTAAACTGATCCTAACAAAATCCTGGGTTCAAAACAGTGCATTTGCATCCAAGTCACTGAGCCAGCCCCCTCAACCTTTATCCAGACATTCGTATCGCTCAGGCCGTATATTCTCCAGCAAGACAATGTTTTCATGCACTAGTGCCATCCCAGCTCAGCCTTTTGATGATGTTCTCTGCTCAGATGGAACTTGTCTGCAGCCACTCCCCGCCTCCGTCACTCCATACATACCCTAGACGTTAAACACTGGGGGCGTATTTGGGAAAAGGATGAACGGTAGAGATCGGAGGTGTGTAAAAAAACAGCATAAGAATAGAAGAACGTTAGGTGGGACACTAGTTTACTAGAAGTTATACTTCAAATAAAATGCTAATCTTAATTCCTACATCCTTTGGGGGAAAAAAAAACCCCAGAAACCCAAAAAACAAGCAACAACCAACCTGCTTTATGAACTGTGTAAATCTATCTTCTCCTGTCATAGCCCTAACTTGGCCTCAAAAACCATTCTCTGTGGTATCTTGCCTCCAGGCTTCTTATTCCTGCCTCACCATTTCACCTTTCCATTTGTTGGGCAACAACGGCTTGGAAAAAAATTAACTAGGTCAAAAGCTAGCAGTTCCCACTTTGAATGTCACACATGCCTCCTTTGTTGAGCATGGAAATTTAAGAGTATATTGATAGAAAGGGAATTATGGATCCCATAATCTAAGCACATGCAATGAATGTTCCAAATTAATGTACCTATAATGGCAGTGGGAAACCTAGTAGAAACAAACAAACAAACAAAAAATCAAAACCCTCCCGAGTAGATAATTGCATTTATTTAATTCCACATTGCAATGTGCAAGACTGAGAAAAGTTAAAGATCTCTTTCTATAAAATAATTGTATTTCTGATTTTGAGGCTAGAGATTGTGTATTAATTATGTTTGGCTTGTAAAGTGCCATAGCTGTACAAAAAATATTCATAGAAGAGGTAAAATCTGCTGAAGAAATAACTAGGTCATGATCCTCAGGAATTTAAATGAGATTTAGGGAAGCGTATTCCAAACTGATAATGGACACAAAGCAACGTATGTGTATAAATATGATATCCAAATACTAGAAAGCTTCATGGAATACATAACATTTTCAGGTTGCTTTTTAAAGGAAAATGAATACATGAGATGGGAAATTACTATGGACACATAAAATGCGATGCCACATGAGCCAAAAGCTGAAATTAAATATGTGATTAAATATCATGAAACACAACATCTGCTTAGCTGGTTACTGGAGAGGATAAGAGATACTGTATTTGGCTGAAACCACAAGGGCGATATAAGGAGGCCGAACTGAATTATCTGAAATGAAGTCAGCCAGGACACCAGTGTAACATCCCGGAAAAAAACTGCCAGGGCATCTCCCTAGCAAGCACCAGTGATCAAGATAGCTAACACATCTAAACAGCACTGCCCCCTTCAGCACAGCCCACTTAAAAAACAAGCATAAAAAAAAAGTCAGGAAAGGGTGAAATGCATTTTATAGTTTTGTCCTATTTCATTTAAAAATAAAATCCCTACAGGGTTGCCTATGCAACGCAGAAAGTGGGACAAGAAGGTGTGGCATATTTGTACAAAGTTCTGAAGAATGTGGAAAGCATTCGAAATAACCAAGGATGCAGCTGAAGTCAGGTTTCCTACCATGGTTTCCCTTATCAAGTGTCTCTCTTGATCCTGGCCAGGTTAGAATGATAGAAATGTTTCAGGGATGCTAAATGTGAAGGCTTCTCCTTCCAGGGCCAGGAAGCCAGGAGGAGGGTGGTATTTGCAGGGCAGAGCCCCTTGCACAGATCACGAAACATTTCATCAACCAGCTGAGAGAAAAAACTAATCCAGAGATTTTTATCCAGACCCTGCATGGAGCGAACCTGATAGGCACAGTAAACACTGGTGAAAAGGAGACGGTCAAACTCTGTTAGAGGCAAAGGAGTATTGGTCAGTGAATAATATCTCAGTTGCTGCTCGATCTCTATCGGTGTTTTGGGAACTTCATCCTCTAAAATCTGCATGAACTGCCGTGCTGGGCGCAGGGAGGCCAGCTCTTCATCCTGCAGCCGGATTGTCCCGTTGGCCTGAATATCCAGCCCTCCCCAGAGCATCTGGAAGAGAAGAGCAGCATGTGCACGGGAAGCCCAGCACAAACCCTCTGCCAGTTAAAAACCGAGCTGTAAAGCCATCTGCAATGCTGCCAAATCTCAGGCTGGACTGAGAGGCAGCCCCTCCCTGACTCGCTGCCCATGGCCTGCCTAGTCCCACTGAATGTCCTCCGCCAGCCCCATAGCCCTTTTCTGACTGGCCCCACGCCTTGGTTTCCCCATGGGACCCATCCAGCTCTCGCCTCCCACCCTGCCTCTTCTGCTGCAGTCCCGCCTGCAGCAGCTCCCCAGCGTGGCCACCTTGGGTGGAGGGAGTCCGTTGTCCCACCCCAGAGCTGTGAGGTGCTGCAGAGGGGGTCAGACCCCCATTCAGCTCCACCCCATGATGGGAGGGAGCACAAATGCAATTAGGGCATTGCCAAGGTGTTTTCCAGGCACTCCCAAAAACCGACAGGGATGAGAACAAGCAGGACGTGTGAGTTTTTACGTGCAGGCAGGTGGGAGCGCGGGCACTAGCAGTGCCTTGGCCCATGAGCCCCCAACGCCCAGGAGACCTCTAACATGACGTTGGCATCCTCTGGGCTGCGACGGGGTGCATTGGCGCTGGCACGATCCCTGCTGTGAGGATGTTCATCTGGAAGACATCAGGCAGAGTTTGGTAGTGCAAGACCACAGCCCTTCCTATTTATTTTTCTCATTTGGTTATCAGTAATGTCTTCAATATTTCTGAGCTGCCAGTCATAGTTTGCCAAACATGACAGATGCTGACCACGGGATTTTGATGAGCAAAACAAACTTCTTAAGAGAAGCAGAAGTGCTTAAGGGAGGCAAGTGTAAGTTTTGGATACGATGGCCCGAAATCCTGCCAACAGAGCTAAAGTGTACAGCAGCAAAGGCACTTGCTTTGTCAGGCAGCAGGAAAGCCCCTCAGGCTGAGTATGGGCGGGTTTTGAACTGATGGGGTTTGGTTGCTTGGCGGTTTTTGCTGGAGAAAATAATGCCGTCCAATGGAAGGAGGGTGCTGGGAGGCTCCTTGACCTGCTGGTGGAAACATAACCTAATGCTTATCCTGGTTTTATACTTCTTCCCTGAGCATCTGCCACTAGCAGGGGCAGAATGTGAGGGTAAAATAAACCCAGTCAGATACCTTACGGCTCTCCTCATGTCCAGCTAATTCCTTGCTAGGCCACCCAACATCATTTAAACTGGGAAAAATGGATATAAGGCCAGAGGAATGGGAGTTTATTAACATGAGAGTCACATTAATCCTAAGAATTCTTCAATTTCCATTTACTAATATGTCTAGTGCTTTAACTTTCTGCATTCATTTTGCCTTTATTATTTCTTTCTTTGTGAAAAAAAAGGAGACACAAGTAGCCTCAGTCCAGGACTGTGAGAGGGAGGATGCATCCCCTCCCTTCTCTGCACTGATCGGCATAGTCTTATAGCCAAGACCCTCTTCTACTTCTTACAGACTCATCGTTCACGTCAAGAAACATGACATGGAAAAAGCTCGTATAAAATAGTAAGGCCTCTGACACTTTCTGTTCTCATTTTTATATGGATGAAAGCTTTTTTATATAAAAAATAGGGAGGATTTATGTTGAGCACTCCAGAGTTAAGGTCAGCAGGTGCTTATAAAAAGTAGAAAAATGATTTAATACTATACATGTGTGATGACTACTACCAAACCCCACTTCCAACTTCCCATTCTTGATTAAAGCTTTTCAGGGAGATGTACCAGCTGCCTGAAGAAGTGCACTGCTACCCTCCAGGCTGCGGAGGTTTGTTTTTCTGCACAGCTGCAGGCTCCCTGATCCAAGCCGGCTGTGGCTTTGGAATGTGAGCGGGGATGTAGCAGCTTTTTCCTACGCCTCCGTGGATGTGTCAGCAAGGTTTTCAGCTCAGGTAAAGATACTACATCATCTGAAATTTTCTTTGCTGGGCTTCTCTCTGCTGACTGATCCACTAGGTTCACAGATCCCTCTACAGAGAGACGTCTAATCGGCTGCAAAGTCAGTGAATTTGTTGAATAGCAGCCAAACTGCTGTCATTAGTGACTGTCTTGTAAATATAGGCAGTGTTAGATTTCTGAGTAGAGTAAAACAAAAATTAAACAAAGCATAACAAATAATGGATTGAAATAATACCATAAATATCCTCTGGAGATGGGAAAATGGTCCCTTACTTAGTTTATCATTCAACAGGGTGGGGTTTTTTTTCTGAAAAGCATCTAGAAAATCCACAAACATCATTGCAGGAGCAGAATTTTTCAGCAGAGACCCAAGAAAACCCTTCCCCTGCAACCAAAAATAGCAGCAGGTCTTCAACCTGCAAGTAGGTACAAGTGTCTCCCCCACTGAACAACCCCAGCCGGGACTCCAGCCGCCACGCTCTCTCCCTTGTCAGCACAGCAAGCTGAAGCGTTTGACCATATATGAAGAAGCAGGCAAAGTGTCGCAACACTGGTATCATACAAATGTTTGCCAAGCCAAGAAGTTGCATCACTAACAGGTGCAATTCCTACCTGTCAGCCTCTGAGATCCAGCAAACACGCACAGGATCAGCCAGGTGTTGAGCTGCACCTGGGCCATAGCAGACTTGCCCGGGGGCGGCTGCCACCCCCGCCGGGGACAGTGCCGTGCGTGCGTGGAGTGAGAGTGGTTTGCTGCAGCGTCTTCCCTTGCTGCTTCTGGTCCCAGCAGCCTCTGTTGGAACGGATCCATCTTTCTGTATTTCTGTTTGCAGTCCTGGGAAGGACTTGCAGTTCAACTTGCTGACCCCGAACGAAGGATATTTTCCATCATATTTTGGAAACTTGGAAGACTTTGTTGTGAATTTTTTGGCAGAATTGTTTAAGCTTCTTTTCCAAAGACTGATTTCCCACTGCAATTTATTATAGGAAGCTATGAGTTGCAAGAAATTTCACTACACACGATTGCCTCTGAACAAGGGGGACCTCCTCGTCCCTTCAGACTCCGCACAGCACCTCTGTCACATCTCCGTGACACTTCAGCTCAGCTCCTTGGCTTCATTTTCAGTTTTCCTTCTTCCTCAGTTCGAAAATCTGCAAACAATCCTGAAATGTCACAAACAGATAAGGCCGGCAGTCTGTGCAGATTCACGGAAGGGCAGTAGCAGCCAAAATATACAAGCAGCCAGAAGAAATGTCACTTGTTCTGTTCTGTATCAAACCTCCTGGAGGGAGAACTCAATCTACTGACCTAGCAAACAGAAAGGATCAGAGCCTGACAGGCTTTAGCACCTCATCCTCCTCTCCTGCGACAAGACTTCTGGGTTACGATGAGCACGGTCTGCCTCAGATGTTGTGAATTACATAGATGAAACTTCATCTGATTCCCTTCACAGCAGATACCTGTTCTCTACACATCTTTGCACTTTTATTAGTGCCCAATCCCCAGTCAAGCTCTTCTGTATTTCTACTCTGTATGGCACAATATTGCCCTGCATTCTCCAAAAGGTTCTTGGATGCCAGGATTATACAAATAAGTAAAAATATGTGTAAATAAGTAATAATACCATCTCCCTCAGGTTAAAGGTGTTCTTTAGGGAAAGAAGTCTGCCTAGAGAAGAGAGGAGGTGGAGCTGAAATGCATACCTTTCTCAGCAAGTTACAGGGCATCAGGTTGTAGTGACTACCGTCACCAGATAGTTTACTGAGTTTCGGGATGATGTTCCAGTTAGTAAGTGGTCCGTGTGCAAAGTTGCAAGTCTTCTGAAACTTCCAGGATCTGTAGTTGTACCTGGCAATATGTGGACTCACACCAGCTATGAAGAAAAGCAGTGAAAAATGGAAGAGTACCACAGATTTATCAAGGGGAGGGACCCTCAATATCCGGAGCCATTTTCACCCTCAGTTTGAATCAAAATAAGACCTGTGTTTCTCTCATAGCCTTGGCTACCTTCAAGTCAGACTATGCTTCTTTCAGTTTTCATTATTTTCTGCTGCTTATGCTTTAGTTGCAACCCTTTCTTCTGGGATGAGGTATCTTTTATTAAACTGTGAATAATATGCTACTCAAGAGGCAGATTCTGATGACCCATCTGTGCAGTGAGATTGCTGTGCCTTCTGTTTTGTGCCACAGTCCCTTACAATCTACAGCATACACATGACGTTGGCTAGAAGTCACTATGCAAAAAAGCCCCGCATCTCATGGACCATGAGATAGCCTCCCTTTATCATGCAGCATGTTGACACAAGGAGGAGTCCAGGATTTTGGCCAACCATCTGTGAAGGCCATATATGATTTTGTCAGCAGTAAAATTTCCTAGGAACAGCTTGCAGCTGAAGTGCCTAGAGGAGGAGACGCGTGCTGGTGGGGAGGGAGAAGAGAGGAGGCTCAGAGGTTGTGCTTGGGTGACTGATACAGTGGCAGGTGGGGGACAAGCATCAGTGGTAGATGCTGCCTTGAGCTGGGGGATTTTGTAGAATTGCCTCACTATCCTGCACAGAAAGGCAATTGCAGAGTGACAAATATATGCCTTAGTTGTTTGTAAAGCAGCAGTAGTTATACAGTGCACAGAAACAAGCCTGAGTTTCTCACAGGTGCACATAGTCCCTGCATGTGCGATTGCAATGTTAGGCGGTGCACCTGCTCCTCCCGAGGGATTTTGTCCTTGCCAGGTATTCGCAGCTGAGCGTGCACAGCCCTGCCCATTCGCACTCCCCCTGGTCATACCGTCTGTTGTAGGAGCAGTTTCAAAATGTCCCGTCAAGCCCAGTTTCTGCAGGGGCACCTTGACTGGTTTCATGCTTTCTACCATGACCTACTGAAGCAAGAAGATGGGAGAAGGGAACAAGATATGAGGGATCAAAAACTGCAGGAGCTGGTTGGATGCTGATGCAAAATTCGTTCCAGGTGGCTGAAGCTTTGCCCTTCACAGGGGAGCTGGGGCAATGGAGTGAGAAACTATTAAAGGAAGAGAGTAGTGAGGTGGCAGCCACACCAACCTCAGTTTGCCGCAGTCACAAGTGGCAACATCTGCTGGGAAGAATTCCTCTGGTTCTTACATTACAGACTCCTGCAGGCCCTAAATCCTTGTGTCTGTTGGCTTATTTAGCATCTCCATCCACCGTTACGTTGTTTGTGCAGACCTTTTATTTTGTTACCTTGTTTGGATCTTTGATATTTCTATTGTAAACACACACAGCAGTGTTTGTACAGCTGAAGCTACCTGTCCTCTCAACACAATAGATTTCTGCTGCTTCCTTGTCCCATTGCCGATTACATCTGTATGCTGGGATAGGCATCTTGCCGCAGGGACCCACACAGGCTGTGCCTAGAAATGCATGTGGTCCAGGGCAGTGGCAGAAGGCACAAGGTGTGGTTAATACAGCCCCAGAAGAGCGTCTTTGTGAGGGAGATTTCTCTGAGGTGGGACTGCAGGGAGATAGGCAGTGTCTTAATGAAAGGGAAATCCTGCTTATAGTATTGGAGAAACCTTTTCCTTCAAACATCTTGCCCAGAACTTGGGAAGACCACAGCCTGGGCCTGTCTGGCAGGTGCTCAGGGGAGGAAGATGAGGCTAAGAAAAGCAGGGAAGGAAGAAGGAGATACATGACTCCCAGGGAAGGCAAGGTTTGAGTCACAGGAGGCAACAAAGGAAGAAAACCTTGAGGGAAGCAGGAGTGAAGCACTGTCTGTAACCAGATGGGACCTCTACTGTTATACTGGTATTTTCCAGGGATGGTGCTCCTGGTCCTTATGCAAATGCTTTCCTTGTCTTTTTTCTTTCAGCTTGTGAGTTGCATCCCCTGCTTGAAAGAGTAATGGGCTGTCTAACAGTGGCAGGGAGGGCCCCCTTCTGCTGCACCTACTGCACAAAAGGACCCCCTCCAGGCCTCACACAACTTGGAGAAGATGTAACAGGATGCACTGTGATGGGTGATATGGGGCACGCTCTCATCCAGCCTGTCTCTCACAGCAGTCCCATAGTCTCTGTTCTGCAGGAGTGCAAAGCCCAGCTGAAATCTCCATCTGGATTTTGACTGGAGATCAATCATAAGGGCCTATACAGATGGTGTGGCTGTGATGCAGATGGATGCCCTGACACTGAAAATAGCTACATCCTCCAGGAGAAGAGCCTGCTCACCCAGCTGTGGAGAAAAATGCCGGAGTTCTGGAAAACACCAGCAAAACCTACTCAGCTTGGGAAGCTCAACATGGTGACTGTGAGTCATCACCTAAAGTCTATTTGTCCCTGTAGTACCAGAAAATTTCTCTTCTGAATAGTGTAAGTCAGCTACATCTGACTTACATGTCATCCAACGTTCTCCTACAGTCGGGAAATCCAACCCAGGCAAACAAGCTTCATGGAGGCTGGTAGTGTGGACCAGGCAGGGACAGAGGATTTGGAAGACAGCAATGTGCTTGACCAAGCTGACCACAGCCTTGCCCAGCATGAAGCAAGTGTGCACTAGCCACAAGGAAACCTAAGTGAGTAGGCTCCGTAGGCAAGGGTGGCCCCTGGGGCGCTGGAGCAGCGGAGGAGGTAGCGTGCCAACACTGGCAGTACTTTGTGAGGCTGGGCAATCTCTTGTGCCCCAGGATAATGCATCTGGGTGAGTAAATTGCACTTGTCGAAAGCTCCCAGGCTTCTCTAATGAGAAGAGATTTGGGTCTATTAGCAACTACTACACACAATAAAGACCTGCTGGAGCCAACGCTTGTCCCCACAGGGCTGGCTACTTTGACTCCAGTACACGCATTCTTCAGCAAACCTTGCATTTTGTCTAACTTGACAGGGCATTATGTCTTATGTTTCTTGATGTTATGTCAATCAAATTCTCCCTCTGCACAAACATTATGTTTAAAAGGCAGTTTTCCTTCTGTTCCTGCTACCATCAGTCCTCTGACTTATTGTACTGGGAAATAGATATTTTTTACGATACATAGACCATGAGTTTTGGCACAGCACCTCAAGCAACCTGGGATGGGGGAGGGAGAACATGGAGGGGAAATGTGCTTTATAAAGAATTTTCACAGTGACAGAAGTGGTGCCAGGAACTTTTCTGTCTTGTGCAATAGACATCAGCATGCAAAAAGAGCCACTGCAAGAGAAAACAGAACCAGCTGTGGAACATGTTGCAGGAAGAAATAAAAGTACATTTCCTATTTAATCAGCTCAATTGATGGCAGATCCAAAGTGAAGTGAAGAATTGTATAAAACCCCAAACTTCTGCCGATTTGTGTTCCCTTCTCTTTCCCATAAAGAGCTATAACTTTTAAGGTGAGTGGCAAATGCTATTAACTAGAGAACACTGTTCTGAGTCACATCCCAAACACTGCCAGCCATAGCAGCCTGAAACAAATTTAAAAAAAAAATAAATTTAAGAAGCCTGTGCTTACAAGGCTAGGGTGAAAGCGAACAAACATGAAGCCTGATTCATACCATGCAGTTCATCTCTTTATTCTTGCAAACAGATCAAATTCTAGCCACAATGAGTACTTGTCCCTTTTTTTTCTTAATTGAATTTATTATTGTCCTATCCCTTCCTCCATCCCATATTCTAATCTCCCCCAAACCCCTTTTTTAATTAATGCTTTTACAATTTAAAAGCTTAAGTAGTGATTCAGGGAATCTCTACAAATAGCTTCTGCGTTATATTATGAAATCTCTTATACAATATTTTTCAGATCTTAATGAGGTCAGTCAGCCTTCTGATGCAGAACTGCATTACGCATTTTCTGGACTAAGGACAAGGGACATTATTAATTGATGACTGCTGTAATGTAATCCCATTCAAACAGGTGGTGGGTGGACTGAAACTACAGTATTTTTCCAGCTTTTTTGGAAAGAGCTGAGATTTTCCACAAGAGCAAAGACAGTGGTAATGCCGTTATATCATACAGCTCAAAATAATTGGATTAATGACAAAAAGGCATAGCCTTTTGTCTATGGGACAAGGGAAGGGAAATATTTTTGACTGCATGAAAAAGCACAATCTGAAGAAGCTGGAGAAAGTAAAATCTGCTTGATTGTGAAGGAAAAGCCAGCATGAGGCAGTGGCACGGGAGAGGTTACCTGCAACTCCTTCTTCTGCCAGGGGAACAGGCACTGACCTATTCCTAAGGAAACAATGCAGAGATTTCCACAATTGTTTTGGTCTGGATCCAGGTGCATCTTGTGTTGTCCTAATAACAAGTGTATTAGAACCATTTACAAAAGCTTTGCCTGTTTGCTATATTATCATGGTCTTCCCAACACCCACCTTGGAGCTGAGATACCGCTGTCCCGTTTGCTTAAGCTACACAGCTGCTTCAGTACAGTCTTCCAGCGAGCGCTCAGGTTATGATTTATGTCTGCAGGGACAGCTCGCAGAAGCAGCATATATAAAACATCTTAGCCACAGGGAATGCCTGGACTCCATTTAATTTGCAAATCAAAGAGACAAATCCAGCGTTTCACAACTCAAAGCAGCAGATAAAACATCTACCAGTTGGATTATCAGGATCGTACATTAGCATCCCTCACCCTGTGCTTTTCATCTAGTTTGAAAACATTATTCATGTGACCACAACAGGCAAGAATCTCATATCAATTTTTATTATTATAAATACTGCGTTAGAACAGAAAGGATGGTGCTGTGCATCCGCTCCATTCTGCTGCTATTTTGCATCTTCTTTCTTGGCTCCTGCTTCTATTTTCAGGGGTTCTGGAGCTGGACGATAGGCAGGAAATGCCTCCCAAGGGCTATTCAAATCAAACTTGCGAAATTCCTGAGCTAGCTCCACAGGCTCTGCCACTACCCGTTTCACTTCATCATCATACCGCACCTAGAACAGTGCAAAGAACACAGGCCGGTCATTTTTATACAGTCCCCGTAGCATCTCTGCTATTAGCTGTACACAGTAATGACCCAGACCACCCTCCGGTACAGGCAATCCTACTTCTTACGCCGTGGATAGGCCACAGGCCTCTGCCACAGCTTCAATTCTCCTCGTTATTAAACAAAAGCCCTCCAGATGCCACCGAGACCTCTGGGCTCTCCAGGAAAACCCTCCTCTTTGCTACCACATACCTCAGGTGCCCTGACTAACCACTCTGACTTAGGAGTGCCCAGCCTACACTACAGTCCGTATGACTATAGTCCACATGAAGTCCACATGGAATAACACATTTAGTTGTAAAGCATTCACATCTCTGTATCGAAACTCAGATCACAGAATCATATAATGGTTTGGGTTAGAAGGGACCTTTAGAGGTCACCTAGTCCAACCCCCCTGCAGTGAGCAGGGACATCCTCAACTAGATCAGGTTGCTCGGAGCCCCGTCCAACCTGGCCTTGGATGCTTCCAGGGGTGGGGCATCTCCCACCTCTCTGGGCAACCTGTGCCAGGGTTTCAACACCCTCACTGTAAAAAATTTCTTTGTTATATCTAGTCTGAATCTACCCTCTTTAGTTTAAAACCCTTACCCCTTGTCCTGTCGCTACAGGCCCTACTAAAAAGTCTGTCCCCATCTTTCTTTCAAGTCCCCTTCAAGTACTGAAAGGCTGCAGTAAGGTCCCCCCAGTGCCTTCTCTTCTCCAGGCTGAACAAACCCAACTCTCTCAGCCTGTCCTCATAGGAGAGCTGTTTCCGACCTGGGATCATTTTTGTGGCCCTCCTCTAGACCTGCTCCAACAGGTCCATGTCTGTGCTGTGTTGAGGACCCTGGAGCTGGGCGCAGCACTCCAGGTGGGGTCTCACCAGAGCAGAGGGGCAGAATCACCTCCCTCGACCTGCTGGCCATGCTGCTTTTGATGCAGCCCAAGGACACGGTTGGCTTTCTGGGCTGCAAACGCACACTGCTGGCTCACATCCAGCTTTCCATCCACCAGTACCCCCAAGTCCTTCTCTGCAGGGCTGTTCTCAATCCCTTCCATCCCCCAGCCTGTATTGATATTGGGGGTTGCCCCAACCCAGGTGCAGGACCTTGCACTTGGCCTTGTTGAACCTCATGAGGTTCACAGGGACCCACTTCTCAAGCTTGTCCAGGTCCCTCTGGATGACATCCCGTCCCTCAGGTGTGTCAACCTCACCACCCAGCTTGGTGTTGTCTGCAAGCTTGCTGAGGGTGCACTCGATCCCACTGTCTATCTCACTGATGAAGATATGAAATAGTACTGGTCCCAATACGGACCCTTGAGGGATACCACTCGTCACCAGTCTCCATCTGGACATTGAGCCATTAAGAGATAAGAGTATTGGAGAAATTTGACAATTTTAGACATAAGCGTATCTCCTACCTCCACGTAACCAGAGAGTGGAAAGTCCTTCCGGAAGGGATGGCCCTCAAAGCCGTAGTCTGTGAGAATTCGCCTTAGATCAGGGTGGTTGGCAAAGAAAACACCATACATGTCCCAAACCTAAATGAAAGGGAGCCAAGTAAGTTGAATTAAATTAGGAAAAAAAACCCCAACCCTTCATGTATTATGTCCATAAAATTTCAGTTACATGCCTAGCTTTGTGCAGTGCCAGCAAAACTGATGCAGGAACTCACTGAAAAGCAAATCAAACACCCTTTTATCTCCTATTCTGAAAAGGCAGCCAGGGAAACACTTCTCTCTTCCTCAGGGCCCTGGGAATGAGTTTAATCAGGAGAACACAGCCCCTCTCCACAAAGACTCTGCTCCCAAGTACACTGGCGCTCACCTCTCTTTCATACCAGTTTGCTGCCTTGTGCACAGACACTGCTGAATCAACAGGTGTCAGCTCATCAGTGTACGTCTTCACGCGGATCCGACTGTTGAACCGCAGGGACAGGAGATTGTACACAATCTGAAGCAGAATAAAAGAAGGCATTGGTCTTGTACAGCATTTATGGATGTCTTTGCAGTACAGTGCTGGCTAAGCAAAGGCACAAAACCACTATTTCAAATATTCTTTGTCAGCAGAATCACATTCAGCACTTCAGAGCTGGGCTCAAAAAGACACTATTACAATGAGGTTCCACTAGCTTACCACTTTGACTCTTAGAAGTGCAATAAAAAGGATGTGAGATTTAGAAAACATGACTGATGAAGAAGAGCTGAAGTAAAGAGAGATACTAAATCTTAAAAAGAAAAAATACTGATGGGATGGAGACACTTGAAAATAGTCTTTCAATAGTCTGTCACAAAGAAAATGGCTATCAATCACTCTCAGCATCCAGTGGGAGAAAGCTAAGAAGAAATACACTTAAATTTTTGGATACCAGAGAAAATTTCTAACTCTTCTAGTGATGAAGTACTAATAAAAAGGTTGCATATGACGATTACTGGAACCTCTGGCGGCGGGGAATACTTACTATAAGCAGACTGAAAAAAAACCCCAAACCTTTGTAAGAAATTGTGTAGCCTTGTTTGATACTGCCTCTGTGAAGATGGCTGGAAAAGATTAATTCATTAGGGTCTATATTTCTATTATTTCTATGAATCCACTGCCCTGATTTTTAAAAGAAAAATCCTGAATTAAAAAATCTTCAACTTCTTCAGAGACTGGAGGCCTCTGAGTTAAAGAAACTCCTCTACAGCTCTCAGGATTTTTGTCTAATGATGAGTTATATTACTAAAACTCAAAGCTGTTATTAGCAAAGCAAGAAGGAGCTATATTGGAAAACAAGTCATCTGATTAGCTAATATAAATAGGGCAAACCTGCCACCCCTCGCTTTCTGAGCAGCTGTTGGTAAGTGATTTAATACCACAACATAAACCAAACGGGAAAAATAAATCAGCTAATTTTCATTATCCTTGTTACTTGCTGGGAACTAAAAATCTGCCAATTCACTTCTCTTGTCCAAAAGACAGCCTGCGCAGATTAGAAAAGGGCAGACAGACATCTCTCTGTCCATAAGGCTGCCCAAACCGTAGTCTGCCCCCTACAGCACGTGAGCCCTAGGGATTTTCTGCCGCTGCGTTTTACAGATCTTCCTAGGTTAAACTACAATAATGTCTTTGCAACAATACTGTGAACAAAGCTTTCTAATAGTAGGTGAGAAGACAATATGCTGAGTCTGTGGTTTCCCCAAAGATGTATCTTTTTCTATTTGCAGCTGCAATTTTTCTGTAGCTGAAAAGCTATATGGTGAGATTTTTCAAAAGGTTCTGGGGGAACCGAATCTCCAATATCTATTGAAAGTCAGTGGAAGTTCAGTACCCCAAATCTCATGAGAGCTTTCTGAAAATCTGCCTCATTTCCTACATGGTCCTGTCTTTCAGGGAATGTTTTGAAAACAACTAAATAGTTTTTTGTTTTGTGTTTTTATAAAGAGGAAAATTGTTAAGAAGATTGATGAAGAAAAAAACATGATCAGTTGTTTCAACAGCAGTTGACAGGCCTAAGTAGAAGAAGGAAGAGCAGCAATTCATATCAAGCCAGAAAGGAGTCTCTAGATACTTTGGTAAAATGAAAACAAAATAAAACAAAAAAAAAAAAAAAAAAAAAGAGAGAGGCTTTCAGCAGAGCACAAAAGGAAAGCCAAACTAGGAACTCATGCAGTATCAGTTCTGCTACTGCTTCCACGATCAACAGATTAAACAAAACCCAGCATTTCAAAGTGGATTTTCTTTTCACTGTCAGAAAGCAAAAAACACGGTCAGAGCTGCAACAGCACCAACAGCCATCAGCACCTGTGAAACTCTCTGGGCCCTGCACGTATGAGCAGTTCTTACCTCAAAGCGGTACTGCCGAGACGGGACATCAACAGCAGTCAAGTCAGCCAAGGATTTGAACTGGGCATTAGTGTGATCTCGAAGGAAGGTCAGAACTGGGATGATCCCATCTGGATGGATTAGAAGTTCCAGCTCATTGAAACAGGTCACCTGATGAGAACGGTGGAAAGGGCATGAGTACAAATACCAACAGGACTGAACGTTACACTGAATCCAGCAGGACACCTAAACAGAGTACACTGTATGGCAGGCACATAAAGGACATCAGCTAAAGGGGCTTAATAATAGCAGTAAGTTTCACGTAATTCTGACAATCTTCCTTTTCCAGAACGACTTCTGAAAACATCTAACAAACAAGTAGTGTGCTCACTGGGTCCTGTCCCCCCACAAGAACAATCTCTTGAACAGCACCTACCTGTACTTGCTGGATGTACTTGGGCAGAATCTCAGCCACGTACTCCCCAAAAGCACACAGCTGCTTCTGTTCTACTTCATTTTTTGGTCTGACAGTAGCTAAAGAGAAAAAATAAAGTTCCCAGGATTACAGCAGGGAATACAAAAAGCTACGGACAGAAAAGTAGTAACTCCTATCCCTGACTTAAACATCCCTTTAACCAGTCTAGCTGCCTCTCAGTAGCTCTGGCAGAAGCCAGGCAGCTTCAGGTAACCTGCAAAGTTTATTTATGGTAAATCCAAAGCTAAACATAAGATATATGTAGAGTAGAATAAATAGGATGCCGTAAGAGATGAGACTATAGCAACATACATGTGCTGCGGTACCACAGAACAACAGAACAACCAGAATAGAACAACATGGACCTGGAGACTTCGCTAAGGAAGGAAGTTCACGTCAACGCTAGACAGAACTGGTTTTATGCGCTGTAAATACAGCAGGAAGGACAGTCCAACAAGATGAGGGAGAAGCAAATAACAAGATGAAAAAGAGAGAGGCAGAGATGACAGAACAATCTGAACTCAGATACTGCTCATGACATTCAGCCTCGGTCTAGAAAGGATCTTCTTTTCTGGACAAGATAATCCTGGTTTTGTTTGATGTGCCAGCATCTAAGCAACCCCCACACAATCAAAACATCCTAGGATCTCACATTGCTTCTTTTTTTTTTTTGTTGTTATTGTAAGAGAACAACCCCCAGAACAACCCCTCTTAGAAGGAAGAGGTATTATCTACGTTTAATTAGCATGAATCTAGACTCCTTCTTTTTGATCAAGCATTGTTTGATGTTTTAAAATTTAACCTAAGCTTAGGGATTGGATATCTTGGCCAACGGTGTTATCCATTTAATCAAAGACAAACGTTCCTTTTGGAAGAAAATAAAGGAGAGCTGGCAAGAGAAAATAGCCTTGAATTGTCCTTAGGTGACATGCAACTGTATATGGATAAAAAGGGTTAGGGTACTTCATCCATAAAGACCACCAAGGACCCCCAAAAAGAGGAAGGCATGCACAGGAGGATCTGAAGCGGAGCCAAGAGAAGTGACTTAATGCCATCACGCAACCTACGTAGATCAGAATGAATATGTATTAGATAGGTAGAATAAGTATTAATTTATTGTATAAATGTAATGAGGTAGGGGGCTTCAGGGTGCTTGACCTGTGGAAAACCACTGAGCACCCAGGCTTGTGCAGCCCTGAAATAAATAAGCAATGTCTCTCCTGTGCGTGTGATGATTGACCCTCTGCACACCGGGTGACGGATCCGCTTTTCGGATAACATTACGATTACAAATACTCCAGACCCAGGGCAACGAGGGGTTATGGAGCTGTTGCCCAGGCGCAGCTTTGCCCAGAACGAGCAGGCAGGCCCACGAGAAGCGAGGCCCAGGGGACACGGGGCGAGCACCGTTACCAACGGAGCCGCGTTTTTGTGCGGAACTCGAGGTTTATGTGTGACGGGTGTCATCCACTGCCTGAGGCCCTCACGGAACAGGTTACATCGTGCGGGGACTTCGTGAGGGCGGCCGAACGCTCTCCCGCCGAGCCGGGAGCTGACAGGGGCACAACCGGCCTCTTCCGCCGCCCCGCCCCCGAACCGGCGGGACCCCGCCGAGGCTCCCCCGCTCCCGCCCCGCTCCCGCCGCGGCCCCACTCACTCACGGCGAGTCTCCCCGGCGGAGCTCCCCGCCAGCCGGGCCTGCGCCGCCGCCGCCGCCGGGCCCGCACCAGCTACGGAGGGAAAGAAAGAAGCGTCACCGACCGCCCAACCGACCGCCGCCGCCCCGGGACTCCCCTCAGCCCCGGGCGCCCTCACCTCGCAGCGCGGCCCGCGCCCGCGCCAGCCCCCGCGCTGCCGCCGCCACCAACATCCCCGCCCCGGGACACGGACGGGAAGGGCACGGAGCGGAAGCGGAAGGCGCCGCTGTCGCAGCGCTTCCCCTTCCCCCCCGGGGAGGTTTCCGGGTCGGTGGGCGGAAGCGGCGAGTGCCTGGCGCAGGGTGAGGGGCGCGGCGGAGGCGCTGGAGCACTCCGGGGTGGCGGCATGAAGGGAGGTGCCGCAGGTGGGTGCCGTGGCGGAGCGGGGGCCGGGGGAGCCCCGTGGCCGGTGCCGGTGCCCGATGGGGCGGTGGGAGGCCGCGGGGGCGAGCCCGGACCGGGGGCGGCGGGCTCCGTGGGGACGCGGCCGCCGGCGGGAGGGCGTAGGCGAGGCGGCACCCCGGCGGTCTCCCCAGAGCCGGTGCGGCCCCCGGGGGGGGTCCCCGCTTCCGTGGGAGCGGGCCCTTCTCTCCCTGCCCCCCGCCCCGAGGACGCCGTCCGTTGCCCGCACGGGTCCCCCCATCCCGGGCGCCGTCATGGCACCCGCGGCCCCGTCGGGGGCGAGGAAGGAAGGACGGACAGACGGACGTCAGGAAGGAAGGAAGGAGGTGTGCCGGGTGTTGGTGGCGACGCCATCGTCACCTGGGGCCTGGCGCCAGGCAGGTCATCACTTCGGTAATGCAAAACATGCGTGGAGCGTAAGGTTGTGCTTTACGGGACACCTCGCTGTTCCTGCACCTTTCTCTACAGCGGAGATGCCACGGCTGCGAAGGGCGGCTTTGTGTGTACAAAGAAGGACGTGAGGTTCTCGGTCCTCTTTAGCTGCTGTTAGCGTTTCTTTCGTGACTCGGCACCAGTCCTGTGGAACTGGCATGGGGCAGCGGGGGCAGCTGGCTCCGCTGTGCTGGGTGGGCAGAAGAGTTCATCCATCCTTGTCCCGGCGCTCTGTGTGGTCGCTCCGGGCTGCAGCTTCTGACCACTTTGACCATAAGGACCAAGAGCTTTAACTGAAGTGGGATCCTGTATACGGGATAGGTTTGTTCTTGCTAAAGCTGGAGAAACAGCAGCGATGTGTGCTATGCTAATTGCAGTTCATCAGTCTCCTATGGATTAATGTATAGGTACTTTTAAGACAGACCAGAACTACTGTAAAATAACTATAAGGCTATAATTAAGACAGGCCACCATCAGGGATGGGACGGACTTGTCCAGCCACATTAGGGATGTAGATGCTACTTCCCATGAATAGAACTTGAGCAAAGAACTTAGGATCCCTCCTGCGTCAAGCAGAGCTACTGTAAGAAAATGCGTGTTTGACAAAATAAAGCGTGGAAGAGTAACTATGAGTCTCTTGGAAAAAAATCTTGTTTTTGGGAAATATTGTACTGGAAATCATGTTTAGTATTAACTGAAGATATCTGTGATATCTGTTACCTTGGCTGAT
Source organism: Morus bassanus (assembly GCA_031468815.1). Lineage (NCBI taxonomy): Eukaryota > Metazoa > Chordata > Aves > Suliformes > Sulidae > Morus > Morus bassanus. Next base: position 45,442,635 of record CM062572.1, on the reverse strand, counting down.
GGTTGAGGTGTAAAAATAAGTTTAAAGTGAATGCAAGCAGGCATTGATTTGCTCCTAATGCTGTCAAGACCCATGTTAAAGAAAAGCTCTTTTCTACAGCAGTCCTTCTCTGGTTCAGAAGCTTTTTCAACCTACAGACTGCTTGGACCTCTGCAAACAATCTCGACCAAGAGGTGTTATCTTTTAAATTGAGTTCTCCATGCCACTTGGGAAACAGCGGCTAACAACATCTAGCAGGTTATTTGCACGCCAAAGATATCTGGCACATTAACAAACTGCGTCAGCTATCTCATTTGGTTAGCTTGAAGGACTGGTGGCTATGTCTGGCAGACTTCTCGCACGTCTTTTTGGTAAAAACAAGTTCACCTTACTTGATACCGCTGCACAGATTCATCATGTTGGTTACAGATAGTAATTAACTCCTCCTGATGATACGAACTGCTGTCTGTGCTCTTTGTTAGTATGATGCTCTAATCCTTTTTCCATCTAGCCCAGCTATGGTGCTGCCACATTCTTTTGGCTTCATGATTTTCCTAGCGTGGTTGCTGGACTTTCCACTTGAATAACTGTTGCTGCATTTCTTTGTGTCGGTGAAATGAGTGGTGAAAAGATATGCATGTCTCACAGTTCTGCTGGGATGTGATGCTCACTGTACTGGAAGTTTGGTATATATTATAATTTTAATTATGCCAACTTCGCATTTGTTTGAGATTCTGAAGCTCAAGCAGAAGTTTCTGGCTGCGCTATTTAGATTGTCTGAAATATGCTGGCCTCTTACCAATATGTTTGATTTTTCCCTGTACCCTGAAGTGCTGCCTAATCTTGTTAGTGGAGAGAGAAAGCCATGTAATTATTGTGATTTTACAGATTGCTGGAGGTCTGATCTGTGCGGCACCATGGACTCGTCAGAAGAGACTGGAGGCTCCTCTGCAGAAGAAAATTACTTTGTGAACTACACCTTCACTGACCGCTCCCACTCAGGCCGCGTGGCCCAGGGTATTATGAAATTATGCTTGGAGGATGAGCTCTTTGCTGATGTTACAATATCAGTGGAAGGCAAAGAATTCCAGCTGCACCGTTTGGTTCTCTCAGCTCAGAGCTGCTTTTTTCGTTCTATGTTCACTTCCAACCTAAAGGAGGCCCACAACCGGGTGATCGAGCTGCAGGATGTTAGCGAGAGTGTCTTTCAGCTCCTTGTGGACTATATTTACCATGGGACTGTAAAGCTGAGGGCCGAGGAGTTGCAGGAAACCTATGAAGTGGCAGACATGTACCAGCTGACTGCCCTTTTTGAAGAGTGCTCCCGTTTTCTGGCCCGTACAGTGCAGGTTAGGAACTGTCTGCAGGTCATGTGGTTGGCAGATCAACACAGTGACATGGAGCTCTACACAGCTGCCAAGCACTGTGCAAAGTCACATTTGTCTCAACTGCAAGACACAGAGGAGTTCCTACACTTGCCTCTCCGCCTACTGACAGACATCCTTACAGGTAAGCGGTTCTTGAGGCTAGCCAGGATGTGGATGTAGGCTTTCAGAGAGTCTGTCAGGGACTGAACAAAATAGATGGAAAGGTCCAAGCTTTCATAATCACTGTCTATTCAGAGGCTCAGCTAAGCGAAGCAAAACATTCTGGATAACTTAATCAGAAAATAAACTATGAATTGTTACTGGATGTGAAGCATCTGACCTATAGAAAAGGGATCTGGAGGATACCAGTAATTCCCAGCAGTTCCTGAGTCAAGAGGTATTACAGGTTTTTTAAACACAACTTAATAACTTTCAGCAATTTTTTGTATTTTTATTTGCATTAAAAGTAAAACAAAGAAGCCTTACCAGAAATGAACATCTTATGAAAGTCGTCTGTTTTTTTTAGTTCTTAATCTTTTAATATAGTAATGCAACCACTCAACATTTGTAAGAAGGCTTGAGCACAAGCCTTATTTTTAGACTATGTTAGTGTTATTAACAATTGTATATAATTGTTAGGATTATTTAGGCTAGGCATGCAGCTGACTGAAATAGAGGCATTGTAACATCTTAGGTAATACAGTAATTACCTTCTAAAGGTAATGTACCGTAATGGATGCAGTGGTTCAGGGTTGTGAAGGATGTGTCAACACATCAACAACTGCCCAACTGTCCAACTGCTGCCAATCCTTAAAGATTCTCTACTGCCCTAGGAAGTACAGCCAGTACTTGAAACCCTCTCCTTGATGCTGCAGTCACAACTGCATTTTTGTACATTTATGTATAATTGCTAGAGGAAGCAAGAATGTAGAAGCAGCTCATACATTCAAATGTACTGGACTTGGGACCAGGGAGATTGCCCCTTTCTTGCTTTAATTAAATAATTTTATAAATGAGTAAATAACTATACTCTGTGTGTCATGTGTTTTATATGCTGTTACAACAATAAAACTACCATGACTGGCTTCTTTGGAATACTGGCAAATCTGTCCGTAAGACTTAAAATAGCCTTCAAAGTTCATGCTATGCATATGAATGTTTGCAGATATTGCACTGTATTATCTCTGTTGCATCTAAAGAAATTCACAGTCAAAAAAACCCCTATTGAGACTATGTCCTGAGAGCTCAAAAAAACTATGATAAAATTAGAGTAATTTTGATCATTATCTAGCTAAAGTTTTTAACTTAAGTTGTGACTTCATTAAAAAAAAAATTAATTCCTAAGATCCTGAAATAAAGCTATAGAGGTCAATCACCCTTAACTTCTTAGGGATTCCATGTAGTAACCATAGTTTTAGGACTGGCCTTCAGCGTTTGCGTTCCTAAATTAAAATAATGACTCAATAAAACTTTTTTTTCTATGCTTCATCTATTTCCATATATAGAATCACATTACTCAATATTTATACCAAAACTTAGCTCATAAAATGGATTATAATCTGAAATACACTCCTACTGCTGGCAGGGGAAATTTTTTTCTTTTGCAATTCCTGCATCTTTGTTTAGTTAATGGAGAATTAAATAGAGGAAGCTATTACCGGCAAGGTTTAAAATTAATTTCATGGAATAGTAATTTATTAAGCTTACCTTTTGTTGCACTCTCTAGGACTCATTTCAAAATCAAAGTTTTTCCATTTAACGACTACGTGTGATGGATAGCTTACGGCAATCCGTTTTACTAATAAACAGAGTTGAAATACTTGCTTTTGTTCCACGCTTTTCCTCCTCCCTTCCAGTATAGAGAAAAGTGTGGGAATTTGTCTGATGCCTTCACCATCACTGAATTCAGGGTTTGTCATGAGAGCAGGCTACAAAATCAGAGAGCCTTCATAGGGAAGCTTCTCAATGAATACAGGCGTAATTGCTGGCTTTCAAACTGGAAGTAAATGCCTGGTATCTTCTAGGTAATGTACTGATGACAATGATGCAATAGTTTGTGGCGTAACCAAAACTTCCAGTTATGTCTGGAAACAAATCGAAATCGGATGCAGTCTGTTGAGTGTTTCCTACTGTCACGCTGCTAAGAAAGCTATAGTAGCTCATTGGGGATTTCCGAACAGTAAGAGGATAGCAGCAACACCAGATGTTCAGTCTTGAGGGTCAGCTGTCTGACAGTGCTCAGAGAAGGAAAATCTCTGTGGGCGGCTTTTGCTAGATAGGTTTCTAGGACCAGCCAGAAAGGCAGGGCAGCTGCTGAGGTTCTCACATAAGAGAATCGTTTTGCTTAAATAAGAAAATATTTTTCATCGTCATGAAACATGTAAGTTCTCTTTCCTGCCCTCTTTCTCTCAGACATAGGTTCCTTTGTTGAAACTCATCCAGAGTGCTTAAGATCTGGCAGCTCTGTCTTCTGATATTTATCCAAACGAACTTCATGTAGACACCTGGCTGGCAGTGCTGGTCATGCCTGCCAAAACCTCTAAACCTTTGTAACTTTTTTTTTTTTCCCCTCTCTAGAAAGTAGGGTTTGTGGTGGGAGTGGGGGCGGGGAGTTGCAGGAAAAGGATGTTCCTGAGTACACACACCTTTGTCTAGATATTATAAATGCCTTTCTGTCCCCAAACCACAGATGGCGTTCCATGTTCTCAGAATCCAACGGTTGCCATAGAAACCTGGATCAACTTCAACAAGGAGGAGCGAGCGGGCTTTTCAGAGACACTGCGATCGAGTCTGAAGGTATAAAAAGACCTTCTGTTCCGTGACTGGTGTAGCACTTGCTGGTTTCGTGCTTCCCAAGGCAGGGTATTCTGCTCACAGGTGTGACTTGAAAGTTGCAAAACACAAATGCCATTGAAATTCACGGTGCTTGTCTGAGGAATACTTTCATTGTCATAAATAGTAATCCCGCTGACAGTTTTTTTAATTTAACCTGAGGCTGCTTTCACTAGTGATTTAAGCAATGCCACAAATAACATTTTCAGCAGATGCTCAGTTACCAAAGAGACCATTCAGCAATCTGAGTTTGACATTCCCCTTACAAAAACTCTACTCCATCAGTGATATAACCAGCCTTTACCTAAACCGCAGACACTTGGGTTCCAGAGAAGTCTGTTGCTATTCTGCTATGTCAGATATGACTGCCATCTTGAAAAGGCTTTGAGGCTCCAAATCCTGAATGTTGTAGGGTGGCAGAACTTGGGAAGCAGGTCACACACCTCAGGCCCACCGGTGGGTCCTAAAATGCTGAATAACTCAGTCTTAGGCATCGCTGATGTTTGTGTGAACAGACCTAATTCTGCTGACACCCTCCTGCTTTCTCTCAGGTGATTGGAGAAAATGTTCACATCTACCTGATTGGAAAGGAGTCGTCACGTACCCACTCACTCGCTGTCTCTCTGCATTGTGCTGATGACGACTCCATAAGCGTGAGTGGCCAGAACAGCCTGTGTCACCAGATCACTGCAGCCTGCAAGCACGGTAGCGACCTATACGTCGTTGGTGGCTCCATTCCACGACGCATGTGGAAATGCAACAATGCAACTATAGACTGGGAATGGTGTGCCCCTCTGCCCCGTGACCGGCTCCAACACACTCTTGTCTCCGTGCCAAGCAAGGATGCAATATATTCACTGGGGGGTAAAACTCTACAGGACACGCTCTCTAATGCTGTCATATATTACAGAGTACGAGACAATGTCTGGACAGAGACCAGCCAGTTGGAAGTGGCAGTCTCTGGAGCTGCAGGTGTAAACCTTAATGGTGTCATTTATCTGCTGGGCGGGGAGGAAAATGACTTGGACTTCTTCACCAAGCCCTCTCGGCTAATTCAGTGCTATGATACCAACACAGAGAAATGCCACGTGAAGCCATACGTACTGCCTTTTGCAGGGCGCATGCATGCTGCTGTACACAAGGATGTGGTGTTCATTGTAGCCGAAGGGGATTCACTGCTATGCTATAATCCCCTACTGGATAGCTTCACCCGGCTATGCCTGCCAGATGCTTGGAGCTCAGTACCATCCCTCTGGAAAATTGCCAGCTGCAATGGCAGCATCTATGTCTTTCGCGACCGCTATAAAAAGGGTGATGCAAATACTTTTAAACTTAACCCAGCCACCTCTGTTGTAACAGTCACGAGTGGCATCAAAGTGCTGCTCACTAACTTGCAGTTTGTCCTGGCCTAAGCGGGAAAAACAGGCCAAGTGATAGAAAGGGCAGCAATGGTGTTCTGCTGGGCAGCTCAGAGGCACCCACCGCCCTCAGCACCAGTCCCAATTACTATGAGCTCACAACGTCCAGTAAAGACCCCATCCTCTAAACCTGTGTAGAGGAAGTACAGGCTTTCTGGCTGCGGGCCTATTCTTCTACATAGCACTATTAAAGTTGAACTGCTGCATCTTAGATTTCAGCTGGACTAAATGCTATTACTTTGATCCCTTGATGATAAGCTGCTTGCGTTTGAGGCCCAAACTGCAACAAATGGCCTTTTTAGCCTGGAACCAATCGCCAATAAACCTATAGCATATGGACAATGTCCTTCTTGGCCCAGACTGCTAGTTTTAACTGCCTTGGGAGACTGTGTTGCTGCTGTGACAGTCACAGATGTGCGCTGTGTCCTCCAGGGATGTCTCCATTTAAACATTCCTGTGTCCTTGTTGCAGAAGGAGGGACTGGCAGAAATATTTACAGCAGACAGATTCCAGAGCTGACCCCAAGACCTTTAGTAGGTTGCATTATTCAGTACTTCTCCTAGAGGAGTGGTAACAAACTGGGAACTTGCTTACTGCTCTGTCATCACATAGCATAAAGAGGAGATAATTTTTATGAGCATTGGCTTCCTTTACTGTACAGGGAACCCCCACCTGTAATCATAACATAGTGTTGGTGAAAGATGGAATTAAGACCACCTCCTCCGACCCCTCTCTGTTAGCACTGTAACCCTTTGGGTAAGAATCTGAATAAAGTCTCTGCTGAGACAAAGTTTTCTTTTCCTTTGCTGCAAATATTATAGAACTTCCTGTGGATTGCAGTTCAGCTCAGCACTGATACTGTGTGTGGGAGAGAACTAGGGGGCTCTGAGAGAACCAACAGATTAGCCATAAGGAAAGAAAGCTTTAATGAAACAGCCCAACCTTCTCTTTACTGTAATTTATGTAAAAACTTCTTTATTGATGGTCAAGAAGTACAACATTTAAGCCTTCACTAGATCATTAAAACACAAGGTTTTTTTAAAGCAGCCAAGAGAGAGATTTTTAATAGTTCTTACTGACACTCTGCAGTTGTCCCAGCGATCACATTCCTGTGAAATTTCTCCAGGACCTGGACTTGCTTGTGCCGAACAAGGATGTGGGAGCGGATCTTGGCAATAGCCTCTATTGCTTCCTGAGGGCTCCAGTGATGCAGCTGAAAAGGCAGAAACCCTGCAAGTGAAAATCCATTCCATCCCTGCAGCAGTTAATGGAGCCTTCCTGGAGGCTACAGGCAACATTAGGGTTGTTAGACAACTTGCTGCTTTACCCCTTCTGTTAACCTCATGTTCCTCTCAGAGGGGCCTGAATGTCAATGCAAGTTCATTAAATGAGTCCCTCAGTTAAAGAGGGATGGTTGCTGCCTGGGACCTCCATTTTCTGTCTCACTCATGCTTCCATCCTGTGAATAGTTTCCTGTCCTAGTCCTACCAGACCAGAGCAGAGTGCAGCTTGCTTTTTTTATTTTTTTAAACTTTACTAGTACTCCCATCACACTTCAGCACTTAGTGAGAAAATTTTCCCTTCAGCACTAATAGAAGATTTTCCAGGGAGCACTTAATAACACCAACAGAAGAATCTACAGGTGGGATTTTGGTCTTAGTGCTGGCTTACCCAGTTGGGTCTGTAGAGGAACTCAGAAAGCCAAAGTCACTTCTCTTGATCCTGAATTGTATTTATTGAAAAGCTTAGAAAGGCTCACTGTTTCAGTCAACCGAGGAGAAAATCTGAACAACAAAAATGAATGTTTGTCTGCTCAGTGAACCTACCCTCATGAGTGACTTGTTATTCCCATCTCAATCTGTTCCTCCATAGAAAGAATTAAGAATGGCAGAATCATTTAAAACCTGTTGAGAACTTACTTACTCTATTAATGGCCCAGAAAACTGAACAGCTTCCTGAAGTCTGACTGATCTGCCAGAACCAGCAACAGATACTATCAGACCATGTGTTTCAAAGCTTTGTTGTAACAAGTTTCTCTTTCCTATAAGATCAGAACATCTTTGCTGGTGCCTGCGCTAGTAACTGAGCTGGCAGAGGCAGACTGTACAGGTGAATGAAAAGACTACTTACAATGGCAGCTATATTGCAGCTTCACCACTATCTTGTTGCCAGGAAGCATTATCTTGACAGTATCATAAGCGCAGATGAATAAGGTGTTCAAAGATAAACTAGGTTATCAAAGAAAACTTAGACCGCAGTTCAGCAAACATTAAGTTTCACTTGTTCATTTACCTTGCATTTGCCACGTTCTACAAAACAGCAACATAAGTTTGGGGCCTAGCTATCTACCTCTTTTCAAACAGGTCTCCAGTCCAAACTCTGTAAAATCATGGAATATTAATGCCCTTGTACATGCTCAGGTTTCTTGAGCAAAAACAAATTGTAAAGGTTGGCTGTACTCGCCCAGACTGTATGAAAATAAACCCCATTTAGTATAGAAGCCTTCTTACTTGAATTAAATACGCTGCCACCATGGTGGCACTGCGGGAGCGTCCTGCCTTGCAGTGCACATAGACACTGTTACCGCACGCTCGGTGTTTCAGGATGAATTCAACGCCCTTGTGGAGGTTTTCCAAGGTGGGGACTCCCGTTAGATCCACGGTGCTGAGACGCAGTTGCTCCACTCCCATTGCCTCCCATTCCTGAAATAGAGCAGATTGGATCAGTTTAGTTTTTGGGGGTTTTTCTCCAGAAAGAAAACCCAGAACCTGTTGAGACAGTTGGGAAATCCAGTGGGGTTGTAAGCAGACTTTGAATGTCAATCCTTTAGGTCAGAGGTATGAAAACTTTAGTGCTGGCTATTCAGAAAGGAGAAGTTAAAGGGAACTGGAAGGATGTGGTTCAGCTAAAGGAAAGGAGGTGAGCTGGGATCTCGTCCCAAAAGAAAAGGCGTTCTTGTATGTGCGTAGCGATGTGCATGGAATGAACGCTCCCCTTCCCTCTCCCCTCCGCTCCACCACTGTAGCCCTAACACTTCACTTGAATCCTCACGTTTTACCTGTTTGTCGCATAGTTTTAAAAGCCGGCTTAAATTCGAAGAAGCCACGTCTTTGCTGTCCGAGGACTTGGCGGTGGCTGCCAGGATCACGGCAGGAGGCAGCCAAAGCCTCACCTGCGCCGGGACAAGCGACAAGAGACCCTTCCGGGGGCGGGGGGGAGAGCACCGAAAAAGCTCACCGGGCTCACCTGGGCGGAGCAGCAGAGGAAGCGGGTCTCGTACTCCTCGTTGAGGGTGACCACGGCGCGCACGTTCTCCTCCGCCACCAGCTGCGGGCACAGGCACCGTCAGGCCCCGTCCGGCCCCGCCCGGCCCCGCCGGCCCGGCCGCCCGCCCGCCTCACCCTGCGGCTGCGGCCCCGCAGCGGCAGCGCCCCCAGCAGCACGGTGCCGTCGATGCGGTGGAACCAGGGCCGGCGGGACCTGGGCAGCCGCGCCCGCGCCGCCGTGTACAGCAGCGTCGGATAGAAGAGCAGCCGCGCCACCCCGGCGCCCAGCCCCGCCGCCAGCCCCATGGCGGGCCGCGCCGCGCCGCGCCGCGCCGGGTGAGGGGCGGAGGAGCGTCGCGGGCGAGCGCACTCAGCGTGAGGAGACGGGGGAGCCTGTGTGGAGGTGCCGGGCGAGCCCCCTACACCGGCGCGGCGGGCGGAGCGGGGCGCGGAGAGGTCGGACGGACAAGGCGGGCGGGCGGACGGACGGACAGGGCGGGCGGACGGACGGACAGGGCGGGCGGACGGGCGCACGGCCACGGCCCCGGCCCCTCCACCCCGGGCCCGGCGTGGTCTCTCCCGGAAGCGCCGCCATCTTGCGGAGCCGGCCTGAGGCGGCGCAGGGAGGCGAGCGGGGCGCGGCGGATTCCCGGGGGCAGGTGAGGGCGGCGGCCGCCAGGAGGAGCTCGGGCCGGGCCGGGTAGGGACGGAGCCGAGCCGAGCCGAGCCGAGCCGAGCCCAGCCCAGCCCGCCGAGAGCGCCATCCGCCTCGCGCAGGTAACGGCTCGTCGCCTCCCCCTCCCCGTTCCCCCGGGCTCCCGCCCTGAGGCTACTCATGCCGGGCCGCGGCGGCAGCGCCGGCGGCGGGCGCCTCTCCTCCCCCCACCCGCGGTGCGGAGGGGCCGGGGCCCCTGGGGCAGCCGCCGCCCTGTGCGCAGCGCCCCGGGGCCGGTGGCCGCCCCGCCGGGAGCCCCCCCCCTCCCCACCGCGGGGTCCGGAACCGGAGGCCGCCGGTTGCGGTATCTGATGCGGGCGCTGATAGTGCCTGGGGCGGCGGCGGCGGGGGGCGCTGCAGGTGCGAGCGCAGCCCGCGGTGGCGTCGCCATTGGGGCCGGGGAGCGGCTCTCCGGGCCTCCTCCCCGGGCCTCCCCGGCGGCTGAAGCGGCGCGGAGCGGCCCGGCGCCTGTCCCGGGTACCGGGGCCGCGGCTGCTGCCGTCCGGGTGCGGCGGGGGTCTGTCTGTGGGGCTGGTGAAACTGGGGTGCGAGGGGGCAGAGGCGAGTCGGGTGTGTGAGAAGCGCAAGCCGGGTGTGAGGATTTGCGGTTCAAGTGTGAGAAGGCGTGATGGACGAAATAGGAAGAGAAATACAAAAACCAGACGAGACTGAACGTAAAGTGAATGATAAATGCATGAAGAAGCACGGAAGGCTGATACCAGTGCAAGATTTCTATAAGACTAGTTACAAGCAGGAAGTTGAGAGCCAGCATTATAATAAAGCATGGAAACTTCACTCTTTTAAATTCCTGAGGAATCGTGGCGCAGACGTTTTCACCTTTACGGCACAGGCATTCCCTTCTGCCAGAAGTTGTCAGGGAGCATTTTTCAGATGTTGCAGCTTGCTTGTATCGTTGTACTGCTTGGCTGTGGTCATTGGGTGTGTTTTATGGGGAGCTCACTTGATTTAGAAAATTATTTGGTGGGGATTTACATCTTGAAATATGCTTTGCTTCTGGTCTGCAAGAGCTTAGACTTTCTGAGTATCTGGAAGTTGTTTGGGTTTGGGTTTTTTTTTAATTTTTTTTTTGTGTCTGTCTGTCCTTCCAGTCTTACTCTTTGAACTAGTGATCACAATAATTGCTCAATTATCTCCTAGTGCCTTTAGCTGTCTTCTCTGTTGCTTTTCTATAGATTACTTCATCAGATTTTACTGCACTGATTTGGCATTGCATACCCATAATAAACCCATCACATTTTTTTTCTTCCCCTCAGCTATGTTCTTGGGAGCTCTGCATAACGTGAGATACTGTGCTTCCTAGAGTTGTGTCTGGACCCAAGTCTTTAAGAGGCAGCTTTGTTGGAAATACTATTGCTGTGGTAGATGTTTAAAAATACTACTTACATCTTTATGCCGTGATAGGAAATGTTAAGGTGGGTGCAGCTTGCATCCTGCAACTTAATATGTTGAGTTACGTTCCTGCTGATGAAGAGTCCCCTGGGCAGGAACACAATTCTTGTATCTGCTCAGGGACCTGGGTTCAGATGTATATAACAGTAAAATCCCTAAATAGGGATTTTAAAATAGAATGATGTAAAGGATTTTTTTTTTAAAGATGCTTACTGTTCTCTTCCAGCCTGTGCTCACTTTCAAAATTATTGTTGAAATTTATTCTGGGAAGGTATATGCTGTTTTGTGGGATGGGTTCACCCTTTCTCAGTGATCACTCTTGGATGGCTGTGTTTCTCCTTTCCCTGCCAGAGTTTGTAATGTTACATTAGAGAAAAATCAGTCCCAGACACTACCTCCTTAGTCACCTGCTTGCCCTTATGTATCTGCTTCTTTTTTGTATTTGAAACAAAATAATAGATGCAGGCTTAGGAAACTGTGTTTACATGTGAAAGAAAGTAGGAGCACAGCATCTGTAGAAAAGTAGGTGATTGAAAAGTGACTGTCATAAAGTCATGAACATTAAAACATGAAGATTTATGTGTTAGGTGGTTTGTTCTAGAAGTATATGGTTTACAGTAATGAGAACTTACCCATCTTTCACATTGGGAGATATGGTAAAGAACTCCACAGTGGTACTTATTACTGTATCCACCGTTCTGCTAGTTCTTCAAAACTAGATGCACTTATAAGATTATCTTTACATGGTGGGGGGAAGTGTCATTAACTTTTATTTCTTCTGCTACAAGTAGGGATTCTGAAGACACGCTGCCTGGCGCTACTCCTCTAAAGGGAAAAAGCAAGGAAGGTGACTATATAATAGATATGCAATAATTGTATATCTCGCCAGTAATAAATGTATAATTTGCAAGGTCCCTTGCAGGTAACCTTTACAACAATTGAAGAATTATTAGATGAAACACAAGTTATGGCACTCTGACATGAGAGATATTTATAATATTGTGTAACTTTTCTTTTGAAATTACTGCAAACAATTTTATGCTGAATTAGCTGAATTTCACAATAGATAGATGTTTATGTGGTTCTTAAATATTTAGACTCACACTGAGTTAAGTAAAATACTACCTATAATCCAGTCTCTAACTGAACTTAGTAAGAAACTATTATGAGCAGGGTGTTCCTTAGCTATTTCTTGTATCTTTTTCCAAAACGTGGTTATTGATTATCAGTTATTTTGTTTCTTAATTTCATCTGTTTGCCTTCTGGGTCTTCTGCTGCAAATCTCTTCAGAGGGCCTGCTCTAATTTTCCTTTACTGCTTTTTTTAGGCTAGGTGGGAAGTGATATAAATTCTCCTTGTTTTTGAGATTTCCTGATAATTAGTATCTAACTCTGGTATCTAAGAAGAACCCACTGTTCTGGCTGTTGAAATAGAGACTGTTGTTCAGCAATGTGTCTGTGAGGCAGTCCAGTTTTCCAAGTCATAATGTGAGTTTTGCTACTGAAACAGCAGCAATAGTCCAACAGATTTGGATTTATATTTCTGCGTTCTTATTTATCAGTCTTGCCATGAATGTCTTACATGTTTTATTTCAGTCTAGACATGTTCGGTATTACTACTTATTCTTCAGTTTACCATTCCCCAAGACTGTGCAGAGTTATTCACTGCCTCGGTAACTGCCTTCAGGCAAGAAGGTATTATTTTTATCCATTGATCAGTTATTTGTTAGGGGGGGAAAAACAGTATAAATTAAAGCAGAATAAAATACTTCAGGGTTTATTAGAATAGGAGTTGTAAATTGAGAAAAGTTATCTAGGCCCTCTAATGGGTATTTCTTGTGAAGTATCACAACACAGTATCTTGAGTTGTGATCCTGTTACAAGATTTCTTGAGGCAAGAGGGATTATCTTCACTGGAAAAAAGTAATCAATGGTTTTATTGCCCTTCCTCCTGTCATTAGAGATGCTTGTGTTATACCGAAAAAATGTAAGATACCACCTTTTCTGCTGTTGCTTTCTACACCTATTTTAGGTTGTCCTGCCAAGACACTTTGTGTTTGGGGCATAACAGTGAAAAGAGAGAGCTTTAGCATTCACATTTTCAAGAGGAGATTTCCCAAATGTCAGTGTAACATCATCTTGTTTGCACCTGATGGGAGATTCACACATGTAAAACTAAAATATGTATTAGGTCAAAGCAGGAAATTTGGATAGACATGGGGACGAAACGTAAACTGCTTTGAAGCTCTTATGTGAATTAGTCTGCAAACACTGTGCTGTAGGGATGAATAGCTCACAAGGCTGAACTGTGATAGGCAGAGCAGGCTTATTTGTTTGACAGCAATGTAGTAGGGCACAGGCATCGTCCCACGTAAAGGAAGTCTTCTTTCTGACATCTGGAGTAGCATAAAACTTCCAGCCATCTTAGCCCTATGCATTTTAAAAGAAAAGGCGTTGTTGCTAACTGAATTCAGGACGAACAGTGAGCTTAACAGAAGTATTCAGTAGTTTTCAACTCCTAGTGAAGAATTTCCTTTTAGGTGATACAGTTTGTTGCACAGGTATATGCATGTGAAAGCCTTATGCCAGAAGTGGAATCATCTATAAGCTGTCTTCTCTGTCCCATGTGTGCATATTGCCCTTCTATCTTCAGTATTCTCAGTCTATCATGGTCTGGGTTTTTTGTTTTGTTTTTAGAAAAGATATGCTGGTTTACTGTCTGCTCTGTTACAGCCAGAGTACTAGTGGCAAACTGACAAACTGCAAGTTTTGGTAACGAGTCTGTGCTGATTTACAGTAGGTTTAGAACTGATTTAACAGCTTGGCTTGCAGGGGTCAAGTTCCAGGTAGACTATGATTATATAAACTGGGTTTAAAATCATATCTCTCTGGGATTTTCACATTGAACTTGGAATAACTGGCTTAGATATTGCTGAAATTCAGGCAAACGAGCAGGCATTTTGGGTTCTTTGTCCTTTTCAGCAGCATACCTCAAGCAGATCTTGAATGAGCATGTGGATAAGATGATGAGTGTCTGTTGAGTATCCAGTGTCATGCTGGTATGATATCAGGAGGGCTTTCCTTTGCAGACAAATGGTTGGGTGGGTTTGTTGGTTTATGGGTTGGTGGTTTTTTTTTTTTATGGTTGCATATCCGTGTTCTCTCAGAACTGAATTCTGTCCCGGTTCTCGTAAGAACTCAGGTGAAGTTCTCTGGGGTCTTACATTGTTTTTACTTGAAATTAAGTTGAGTTTTTCAGGACCTCAGCTGTTTTTGTTTTTTTCCACTTCCATCAAAATTGTTCTTTCTGGTAGCTTTCACTTTTATCTGCAGGCAGTTTCATACTGGAACATTCATGTCTATTTTTCTCAAAGCAGAGGAGATGGTTATTTATGAAGTCTGTAATTCACAAGAAGTGTTTAGCAGACAATGTCCAAGTCCACATACAAAAATGATAGCATCTTCTTTAATTTACTATATGTAGAGATTTGCAGGATGGACACCAGGCATCTTAATATCTCTGCAAAATTTTACAAAATAGAGCTTTGATAAATGATTCTTCAGAAGGCAGTGAAATATTGGGCTTCCAGGAAGAGAAAATATATTTTGAATGCCATGTTTAGCTATTGCATTTCCTGTAGGCAAAACACAACCTAAAAGTGATTCTTCTCTCATTTTTAGCCTTAGATTCGTAAGCAGAGCACCATCTCAAAATCTTTTTGCCAATTCACCTGTGCCTCCTTGTTATTTCCCTTCCAAAAATTCCTGTTTTCCATGTAAACTTCTGAATTAAAAAACACATCTTGATAACAGGTCAACTTGGCAAAGAATTGTATTTCTTCTGGTTTTGTTATCTTGCCTGTCATTGTGTTATGACTGTACAGTGTCTAGCACAATTTATGAACGAAACAGTAAAGATTCCTTGCACAGTCGTAAGTGGTATTAGAATTTACAATTGAAAATTATCAATATGCAAAATCTTTGCGGGGGGGGGGGAGTAGTTGTATATTCTCTAAAGCACAGTTTTGACTCCTCAGAAATCTGTGATCATATGCTTGGTGACTTAGGAAAAGATAAGTGAGAATATCCTGATATTTATGGAGTAAAGCCACCCATATTACATTTTGGATTGCACATTAAGTGGCAGAATTTGATCACTATCAAAGACTGTCTGTAGGTGGTACTGTCTATATTTCACACTGTGGAAGCTGCTGTGACACTGACTCTCTACTGCAGAATTTGCTTTGGAATTTCTTCGGATTTTAAAGTATTTTTCACTTAATTCAAGACTAAGTTTAATAGGCATTTCATGATTGCTTTCAGGGGAACAGGACTAAGTCGCATATTCTTGATCCTTTTTTGTGAGGAAGATAATTCAGGATATGCTTAGGCATACAGCTAACGCTGAGTAAACCAGCGTCTTCCTGAATTTGCAGGGAGCCTAAACCATAATCTCAGTCATGAGAAGTTTTGAAAAACATTGAAATAGTTTGTTTAAATACTAGCACTTTTATATCTACTTGCAAGTCACATTAACAGAACTACGTGACTAGTGCACTTCTAGTTCTGAATTGGTTACCACATTCCTGGTATAGCTGGAAGTTGCAACTTCTACTTATTTGTGCGAGAGAACTTTTCTGCTAACTTCTGAGATAGTTCTGTATCACTACATAAATGTGGGATACAGTAAGTATAAGAAATAGGCAGCAGCATAGGGTAATAAATCTATCATGAAAAATTATGCTTTTGTATATAAATTGCTGTTGAGTTTGCAGACTGTCATACTTGTGTACTGAAAAATTCAGGGACTATGCCACTTTTTTTTTTTCCTTTGAATACCTAGAGATTTGGGTTCTCAATTACACTGATTTTATTCTCTTTCCATGCCAGAACATGAAAAGGGGGGGAAAAGGGGAAAGGAGGGGATGCTGCATAGAGGTGGATTTCTTCTGTTTTTAAGAACAGAAGAAAGTTCAGTTTGTGTTTAAACACTGGCATTAAAGGACTGCTGGGAAAGCAGGCATGATATGGCAGGTCACCATAGTAGTTTGTATCAACCAGTGGGAAAGGTCATGCTTGCTGGTTTAGGAAAATCCTTCAAAAGGGAAAAGGGTTTAAATAGATTGCAGTAATTCAGTTGGGGGGGGTGGGGGGGGGGGGAGTCAAACCAAGAGCTTAGTGTGTGGATGTGTGCGTCCAAAAGCAACAAGGAAGACCTGGCCAGTTCAGTAGTTCTTGAAATGCTGGTAGATGTGGGGATTCCCTGGAAGGGAGATTCTTGTCTTGTGTCCGAGTTGCTGCCCAGATTCTGTTGGATGAAGTGTGTTGGACATTTCTGCATTATTAAGGTGCACTCAAGCAAAATGGACTTGGAAACCATCTCAAAACAGTAACTCCTCCTTTAAGTCTCGGCACTTTAATTTTTTTCTTCCCATGCCCAGTGCAACAGTGAAGGGGGGGATGTGTGTAAAGGAACTTGTCTTAGCAGTGGTCTCTTTCAGAGACCATGTATGGGTAAAGCAGTTCGGCTGGTTCAGCTCCCTGCTCCTCCCTCTCGGAGAGCTGAGCAGAATCTCTTCTGCTGAAACGGTTGTTCCACTTTCTGCTTTCTATATTTGTACAGCAGCAGCACGCTAGCTAACTAGGCGGTGTGGCCGGCCTTGTGTGCATTCGACATTTGCTGAGCAGAACTGAGAGCCAGGGCTTACAGTCTCTGTCTTTACGTCCGTCCGTCCATCTGTCTGTCTGTCTCTGGGAAGGACTGGCGTTCCAAGTGAAAGGTGATCTGTTTGTGGATGTTTTCTTTTTTTTTTTTAAATGCAGTTTATCCAAGTTGGGAGTCTAGGGACTGGGAGTGGAGGAGGGAAGGCAGTTGCCTTGCAGGGAGAGTATGTAGTGGGTGGCAGTGGCATCAGAAAGATAGTTTTAACCTCCAGAAGAGCTGCTGTCTTCTGGAACGAGGGGTTTAATGTCCCTGCCTGCTTTGGGGAGTGATTAGCCAGAGCCTTTAGCTTGCTATAAAAGGTCTGTTGTCACTGTCTGCCGTGAAGATTGATGAAAACTAGATCCTGTCCTGGAATAACTGAGTGCTGTCTTGGGCAAGGGGGATTAAGGAGGAGCTAGACCCTGGCCAGCCTAGTTTGGAATAAGGAGTTGGTGCTGAGGGATGTGGTTGTAGGAAATACCTTGTTAGGAAGAGCTGGAAACTAGGATTTTCCTGGATGTGCATTTGCATAAACTTTGTATTAAGGCCCTGCACACATTGGGATGACTATTCACAATTGCTTTTCTTTAGTAGTAGATCAGGTGAACAAATAGCGCAGGAAGTCTATTAGCTGCTGACAGCGTAGTAAACCGTTGATATGATGTTCTTTCAGTAGCAGAAAGGTGCTCAAAATAGTGGCAGTAACTGGATCCACCATTAACGTTGGCAGTAAATTTTTTGAGAGGGAGAAAGAGGGAAAAAGGTAGTAGGGTTCTTTTTCTGTCTTTTAGGGAATGCTGTCTACTTACAAATTCTGCTGCCTTTTGAGCATCTACACAAATAAGCCTCAGGCCTTTTGTTTCTGGAGTTCGAGCAAGGAAAACATTGTTTCACTTGTGAAACAGAAGGCAGCATCATGCTAAAATCATTCTTGAGGACCATGTTCCATAAACTCAGTCTGAATTATTCTTCTTTCCTACCACTGCAGTGTCTTCAGTGTATTTCCTCTTGAGAAAGCTATGTGTATCTCGCGCTTGGAAGAAGCAAATTTTGGAGGCAAATGGGGGGATCTCAGCTGCCCAGCAATGTCTGAATCACACTGTGCCTGCAGGCAGGGAACTGTGAGTGATGTGTGACAGAGGGTCATCTCATTCTTGAACTGCTTGAACTCAAGCAACTTTGTTGTGTGGCTGTTTTCTGATCATTCTTTGTGTAACTGGGACACACTGCAGTAGTTGTTCCATCTTCATATGGAAAACCTATGGAATTCATTGTGAATATGCAGCTTCTGGGACTTAAGTGTTAAGGTGGTTGTCTTAAGTGCCCTGATCTGTCTCCCAATTCTCACATCCTCCTAAAGCCCTCTGCCTGCCTTTCTTCTCACTTTTCCACTTCCTGACTCCCCAGTTGACATCCTTTCATTTATACTAGCCAGAGCAAAGTGGTAAAAACATGATTTAAACTGTTTCTGAGTTTACAATACCAATTAAAAGCAAATCTTGGTACTGTTTGATGCCAGTGATCAGGGTTGTACAATTACTCTACTTTAAAGTGTTTTCTGGTAGCACACTTACTTTATGCTTGTAGTCTTGTAGCAGAAATATGATTAGGCAGTTTCAAAGGCCTCTTGGAAGTACACTGTTGCATTAAAAAAATATTGTTTGTCCATTCTGTGAAAGATGTAATGATAAATGAGTAGAACACTGATGTTCACCAAGTGCATTGAGTAGATGAAAGATAAAGCCAGGCTGTAGAACGGCATTAGAGGATTTAAATCTTCCATTTTGTAAGAATCTTATTAAAGGCAATATGTAAGAAAGTGACATTGTTCAGAGCTAAGCTAAGGTGTCAGCTTTGTTTCATGGAAGGCAGGTGCTTTGAGCTATGTATGTAGTAAATTAGTCTTGCACCTATTTCCACTAGTGCAAAAAGGGTCACTTAGTGCTCTGCCTACTTCTAGGAGTTCAAGTGATTCATGTAGCAAAATATAATGCTTTAGATGTATGAGGTCAGGAAATCGTATTTGCCATATGTACTTTGAGTTTAAGGGAAAATACCCAGTCTGGATTGACTGCATTATTATCCTGTTTGCAGAAAAAGTTTCATCAAGGTTGGAGACAAGTCAGAAATTAAATTTTGTCTGACATCCTTTGAAGGTCCTGAAATTCCACAGGGAGAGGTAATTTTTTTATTCTTACTTTATTGCTTTTATTCCTTATGAAAAGAAATCCTTTTTTTAATGTCATAATCATGCAGTTGAATGATAAAGTTAGGTTAAGGGTGGACATGTGGGAAGATTATGGGAATTTGGAATTAAGTCCGGTGTTCATTTGAAGTTGGTTAAACTTAAAACAAGCAGTTGAAAAGCAATTACAGGTATTAAACTCCAGGAAGAATAAGAGAAAAGTGAACCTTGAAAAGGATTGTCTTGTGATTTTTTTTTTAAAAAAGCTGAATCATAGTTTAATCAAGGACAGGGAGTGACACGTCTTTAAATATTGGAGGCAGTCCACTGACAAAGAACTGGCACAGTAAAGGTAATTATATGGAAGAACATAAACATGCTTCTTACAAGTATAGTGTTTTCTTAACGGAAGTAGTGGAAGCCTTATTTATCACTTGGGGCCTTTAAAAAGGATTAATCGGTAGACAATTAATTATGTGAAATTCAGCACCTAAATCTGATGATGTAGTTCCATGAGTAATTTGAATGAGCATTTGCCAGTGTTGCTCTGAAAGAGGCTTGTTCCATCTTTCATGCGTTTCCCCTTTCCTTTGTGCTGCCAACAGCATCTGGGTAGTTGTGCAGTGAATTAAATCAGGGTTAATAATATGTCTGGGTTAAAACTATTATTTTCCACTTGTTGGCAGGTTAGATCACACCTGTATCATTTCCGTTCTCAGGCTTGTTGTACAGAGGTGGGGATGGATAGCTGGTGAGGAAAGAATTGTGTTCTATTCTTTTGGCAAGAGCATCGGCTTAAACTGGATCTACAATAGGAATATCCTGGTCTCTTCCTTTGTATTTCCACCCAATTTCTGTCTAATCTTTATGGAGAGCTTAGATCCAGTCTTCTTTAGTAATATAGCCCCCAAAAATGAAGTAAGAATTGTTTACGTGTGCTACCTGCTGTGGCACATATCATTTGGTTCTAGACGGGGAGGTACTAAATGTTGTCGTAACATACTACTTTATGAATGCGGTATTTGGTACATGCTGTGTTTGGTGCTGTAGAGAGAGGCCTGCTGTTCATTTGGGAAGAAATTGGTGAACTTTCCTGATGTGAGGACAGAGAGAAGATAACACGCCACGTAGACTGTTACATGTAAGGTTTTGACTCGGGAAGTATGAGGTGCCTCCAGAATCTAGATACGGGGTATAGAAACCCTGAGAATCTGGCAAGGTATCTAAGAGGATTTTATGTTTATTTTGAGTCCTCATGCAGCCAAAACTGTATTTATAGCACTTGTTTTTGTCATAAAGTTTCTGGAGTCTCCTCCTGCTAGCAGTGGAAACCAGCTGATGTCATACTGTGCCTTCCAGGAAAAGTGAATGGAAAGAATTGATGGAGAAGTGTGTAAGTCAAGAACATCTGAAAATACGTGCATAAACTTACAAGCAAGTACTGAGTCTCTCTAGTTCTTGGCAAAGTGTGTTAACACTCTTGATCTTTCCCACCCCCTTTTCCCCCGACACAGCGAAGGTCTAGGATTGGGTGACAGATCCAGCCTTGTAGAACAGTGGGGGTTTCTGGGGCCTTGGGGAGAGAGAGGAGCAAGCAAAGCTGCGCTGGCAAAAGAGTCAGTGAGCATTAATCACCACAGGCTAGCAGCCTGGAGGGGGTGTTTCAGGGTCACAAAACAGGCCAGGAGGGTAGTTTGTGGAGTAGAGCACTGCTGATATCAGTAGGAAAGACATTCTATTAGTCATCTTTAGATGTTCGTAACTAAGAATGAAAGTTAGGCTTCTTCAGACACAGAAAAGTTGATCTTAAGTGTGGCATTACATTTGTGAATGGTATTCAGACAAGAATAATCCTTCAAGGTACTGCATGTGTTCATGCACTGATGTGTTTTCAGTAGGTATTAGGTTGTAAATTAATGCAGAATTTTTTCTGGTTTTTTTCTGTATTATTTACAGTGGTTTGTATGCTTCAGGTATTATATAAAGATACCGAATAGGGGGTAAATATTGCAAAAAAGAAACCAAAGTATGTATAATGTTGCTGCAAATGATGACAAATGAGAAACCTTCAGAGAGGTTGAGTAGAAGCTTAGGAAGAACTGCTTTGCAGTGAAATGGTTAGATTTTGTTTCATTTGGGTTTTTGAACAAAAGTCAGGACATTCCTAAGTTAGTGTTCCCACAGCAACGCCAGTGTTTGCCTCTGATGAAGAAAAAGAAATAGTACAAAATATTTTTAAAGCTTCAGCTCTACACACCCAATATTAAATCTCTTGAAGTTTGCTGTTGAAAGTGATTTGAATCAATATCCATTCCTTAAAATAGAGCATTGACTCCAGTTCCTTGCAGATGTAAATGAGTGTAATTTGAGACTTGTATCCATTTACTTCTGTAAAGGATTTGACTGTGTGCCTGTTACAGAAAAAAAAATATTGAGCACATTTTTATACTCTTTGGTTTGCAGGCATGGCAATGGCAGATTCTGCACGGTAGAGTTCATGGCAAGTCTATATAAGCCTAATATAAGGCTAATAAAAGCCAAGCAAGAGACATGTACAAGGTTAAGGTAACTCAGTCTTTCTTAGTTGTGCTTCTCTGAAATAAAATATAAATGTTCATATGTAAACATTTTGCAAATGCAAAATTTCAAGTCTACTCAGAATTTTGTATCCAGTTTAATTCTGATCTTTCAAAATTCAATTCAAAAAACACCTCAAAATTATTTTCCCTTGAAGCTGGCAGTAGGTGCTGGAAACAGTCATATGTACTGTGTCCTCTTTTAGTATTTTAGGTGCAGTAGTACAGAATAGAGATTGCATTTGAGGATCTTTGTGGGGAGACCTGCAATACATAATCTTTGTTTATAAACCATTCTAAAAGACTTATTTTAACACAGAGCTACGCAAACCGTGTCTGTCTAAATGCTGCGCAGGGGTGATTTTTCCGTTGAGATTTTTTTTATCTTGCCTTTAATGATAGGTAAGTGAAAGTGTTAGTATTTGAATCTTGTGGCTGAGATGGATGAGGTTGTTAAAGTTCAGCTAGTGGTGTTGCTTCTAGAAGCAGGCTTAGTGGTTAAACTGAGAATACTGTTGCTGTTCGCTACACCTAAATCTTTTACCCAAAAGAAGACATAAAACTGGCTGCATTTGAT
Source organism: Morus bassanus (assembly GCA_031468815.1). Classification (NCBI taxonomy): domain Eukaryota; kingdom Metazoa; phylum Chordata; class Aves; order Suliformes; family Sulidae; genus Morus; species Morus bassanus. The sequence goes on along the minus strand of CM062572.1, from coordinate 45,420,607 downwards.
AAGTCTTCCTGTGGCATGTGCAGTATCTGTAAAGCAAAACATGAATTTGTGTTTTCTGAATATTTTGGATCCTCATTCTAAAAGTAAATAAAAGGCTGCGTTGGTGTGTACCTTTTGTATTTGCAACTCTTGAGATATTTTGAGAGTCACTTAATGCCATAATCTGGAAGGATATAGCAAGCTTAAATCTTTTGTTGGTGAGATTCTTTGGTTTTTATTAACAGACAGATGTTTTGTAGAAACTTTTTTTATGAAGTTGTTTACTAGGTTTTTAGCTGAGATGCAGCTGTAACAACGTGATGATACTCTCTGACTCCTATGGAATACATTCTGTTACTAGTTCTCAAAATATGTTTTCACAAAAGAAACAAGATGATAATACTGTACAAATGGAAGCTCTTAGGACCGTAAAGTGACTTGTCCAATGCTATTCAGTCCCATAGTTAGGAACAGAACTCATGTTTTCTAAGTCCTAGTCTCTTGCTTTCAACAGTAGACCATGGGATTGTTTTGCATTCTCAAAGTGTGTCTCTTGACACTTTCATTATGGGTTGTAAGACTGATGATTGATCTTGAGAATGTTTAAGCTGTAATGCTGACTGGGCACGGAACAGACATTGCAGGTATGGTCTACGTCCCAAGTGTTAAGTATTTTATGATGTTCTGGTTACAGTAACTTGAAGCATGGCATTTAAAATGGTTTCCCCTCTTTTTTTTGTCTTAGTCTGCAGTGTTCCCAAAATGTGCACCTCTTCTATTCCTCATTCTGTTCTTCCTATTATATCTGAAGTTGAACAAACTTAGACTCTGATAGTTGAACATACTGTCATGAGTAATTCAGCTGATCTACTTAGTAACTGTACAGGTTGTCTGCTAACCTATATGGATATTAGTACTCGTGCTAGCAACACTGAGGAAAACAGTATTTGACAGCTCTGTCTGCAAAAATAAAATGAGCAGGCACAGTGACTAAGAGCTATTGCCTTGCATTGAGCAAGTAGCTTCTGGTGCTGAGAAGTTGGGTGGTGTAAAGATTGCAGTAGGAGACAGACATTTCTCAGATAAGAAAGCATGTCTGCTTCCTCGGTAAGGTTTTGGCACTATAGGAATTTCTTGTTGCTATTGCTGTTGTCTTGCTATCTCATAAGTAATGGTTACTAGAAAATGACGTGCTCTCTGTGGGTTGTGGCCTAAGCGGTACAGTAATTGAAACTTCATCTCCTTTGTATAGGCCTCTCTATTTGTAATCTGACTAATCTAGTGCACTTGCTCCTTCAGTCACTGATGCATCGTTATCTCCCTCCTGCAATTCCTCCAGAGGAATAGTTATTTTTATATTTCCAAGTTTTTATTATTTGCCATATTGGTATTTCAAAGTATGTAAATCAGCAGTGAGTCCAGACTGAATGTCGATTTATGCGAGAGACTGTTGATGCCAGGATATACCTGAGGTTGAGCTATGTGGTCTGTTTTATCTGTTAGCCTCTTTAATTGTCAATGGTAATCTTGGTATCCCACAAACATTAATTCCTGGAAAGTGTAATGAGAAATCAGAACTAACTGGTCTAGACCAGTGCTGACTGTGACAGTATTTTCATTGATCAGAATTGATTAAATGATTTCAGTATTCTCTTACAGATGGTCCTGGGTGCTGGTGAGACTGAACTTTTTCCACTACGTATCAAAGCAGGATCACTAAATTTTTTGGGCTCATATCCATTATCTAGTACTTAGTGGCTGGAGCCACTTGTTTTCATTACCAGCTGCAGTTCTATTTATATTACATCGCATACCAGAAGTTGCAACTGTTTGTTCATCAGTGAGAGTGTATTTTGTCACTCTTGGATCTGGCAGGGCTAAGTGTTAAATCTAAGTGTTAAACCTTTGTTTTTCTACATGGAATTGTCAGGTGGTGTCATAGTTCTGCCCAGCTTTGTACGGAAGAAGTTGGAAGTGACATCTGTACTCAGTCACAGCCTTTCAGTCGTGAGGGGGCAACTTCAGTAAGAATGTTCTTTGCAAAAGCTGTGATGAGATGTCCCAATTTACACCTGTTAATTGTTTTGCTGTCCCCACTAATAACCTGCACTCATGCAACTATGAAAACAGTTTGCTATCAGCATCTGATGCTGGGCTGGGGTGAATCTGCAGTTTGCATAAGGGCTTACTGCCATGTCAGTTGATTACAGAAATTGCTATGCTACACGTGTTGCTAGCAGTGTGCCGACTTGGATACCTCAGATCAAGGTATTACAGCTCTGATTTCTTCTGAGAAGAAATACAGTTGTTAGACACTTTGGCCTTTGGGCTAGGTTTGTCTGATGTATAAACTTGGATAAAGTATTCAGTGTATTTATGTTCTGCATGCACTTAAATGAACCATACTAAACCAATTTTGTTTTGAGAAACATCTGTGATTTAAAAGTATTTTCCCAGGCTTTCTGCAGGTGGTTGTCAAATTAACTGCTTGCTTTTTAAAGTTTTTATTGTCTTGGATTTTGCCTTTGATTCAATGAGGTATATATATTTTTCCCAAAGGTATCCAAGGGTTCCTCTGGCTATGCTAGCTGTACTTCTGTTTCCTTTGAAGTTTTAAAATTAATTCTCTAGACTGTTACATAGTTACATGTGCTAAGGGAAGATTTTCTTTTTAACAATAAAAAGTTGTTTACTAGTATATTCTTAAGCATTTACAAGGTCAATGAGCTGTGTATTTCATTTTTTTTCTGAAAGCTGATTCTCACAGAAATACAACTTAGCATTTATGACAACTTCCATAGGGATTGGGTTTAAAAGGAAGGGAACAAAAATTTGTGTTGCATGATGTTTTGAAGCCAGGTCTGTTAGCACAAATCTGAGACCATTTTTTAGCCATAAACAGATGTTCTTTAATTAAACTTCAAAAAAGCAAAGGAATGTGGGTGAGGTGGAAGGAGGTGTCCTCAGGTAACATATTTGCCTGAATCACTAGCAGGATGTTATTGTGAAACAGAACAAAAATAAGTAGGTAAAGTGTTCCCTGACCAATAGCCAGTTTTCAGTAATGTTCTAGAAAAGATAAATTAATAATTTTGAAAATACACATTTCAGATAGCTGAGTTATGTTTCTCAGGATTCATGGATTGATTTTTTTTTATTGTTCTTAACTACTGTAAGAAAATTATTTTTTGTTGTTGTGTTTAGGATTCTGTGTTCCTTTAGAGGGTATAATATTTTGTTAAATCAGTTGAAGAAATTAGAACAATTAGTAATTACTACAAAATAGGGATTAAAAAATTCTCAAGAGAGATCCCCCTGGAAAAGAGGGCATGAGTACATCTGATAAATATCCAAGTATATTACAAGACAATTTAGAAGAGGATATAGGTCACTTACCCACACTTCTCAAAGAATATAGGACAAAGGTTATGAAGGGTCCTGCAAAGCAGTGAAAATGTGGGAACTCAAATAGCCTTCTGTAAGTGTTCTCCTTGCAGATGGATGCAGTTATGGGTTTGGTACCTATAGATAAGTAAACAGATTTAGATTTTCTGTTAAATATGCTAGACGACCAGGAGTGCAGTTCTGCAAAATAACCTAGGAGGAAGCAGAGAAGAAATTCTTAAACAAAAACCAAAAAACACCACCACCAAAAAAACTGCTAAAAAATCCAAAGTTTGTATTCAGATATATGGTAGCTTGTGTTGTGGGTCAATTACTGAATCTGCAAAAAGAGAACCCTTACTGTCTCAGTGCTAGTACAGAAATTCTCTGTGGTTCCTGGGTGATGATTTGCTTAAGATGTAGAAATAACATTTTTTTCCTTGTGGTGTTAGTTCTTTGTGTTCCCTAATTCAGAGCTTTTTCATACATTTCCATCTATGCTATCTTACATTAGAGTTGCCATGTGCAGGTTCATTATCATCTGTTTGTGCTGTTGCTGTCAATATAATGCAATACAGGAGTTTAGGATTGTAGTACTGCTGTTGGTAACTCTACTACTGTCATGAGAGCCAAAAAGCCAGACAGGTAGGATAAATCGACTGAATGTTATAAGGAAGGTACAAGACTTCTGTTTTCAGCCATGTCATGTTTGCAGTCCTTTCTTTTGCACCCTTTAATTTATTCTCTGTATTTTTGAAATGTGCAACTTCATTTTTGAGTCTAATGAGGGTTGTTACCACCTCATGATGACTTCTGTTATTAGAAATATGCTTTACTTTCACAGTTCTCAGCGTTTTACAAGGTGGAGTTCATGTTGTAATGATTGTTATTATCTGATTTTAACTCTGGAGTACTCAATGTCTGGTTTTTTTACCTTCTCTTTTAGAGTGAAGACTGGAACGGCTAGAGGGAGGTGCATAGCTGCAGGTATGAACCAACTACAGTTTGAATCCATCAGTTGCAGATTGGAGCTTCCTTTCAATGGTTTAGAGAAAAGTTGTTTTTAATTTAAAGGATGAAAGTGGTGGTTTTCCACTGCAGTGAGCAGCGTTCCATGAACCTTAAACCCTTTGCACTTTCCTGCCTTTGTACTGCTAAAGGGGGTTGGGAGCGTTAACAACTTAGGACTGCAAGTACCAAGGCAATAGGCTTCTTTAGCTCCATCTGGAATTTAATAATTTTAGAAATGTAACTAACCACAAAGTAGAAATGTGTGTCGTCATAGTAATTTCTTGACCAGAACAAATCTCAAGTACTCTGTAGTTCATGAAATCCTAAAGGTGAGTATTAGTGGAACAACTCCCTTTGGGCTGAGACAAATTTGATTATATGTAGCAGAATGGGAACATAGTCTAGTGTGAAAATGCTTGGAGCCAAATGCAAGGATCTTCTGGTGCAATTTTCTTAATGCCTGAGGTCCAGTAAGGGTATAGTTTCATGAGACAGCTGGGACAATTCCCCCTTCCTCTCTTATTCAGTTTCCAACTGAGTAGTCCCGTGTCCTTTGGCTATGCTTGGTTCTCACGATAGTTCAACTGCGTGGTAGACAATCTGCTTGACAACCCAATAAAAAGCTCTTTTGTGATAAAGTTGTTACTTCTCTGGTTTAGCAAGTTGGAATGATTTACTGTGTGATCAGAGGAGTACCAAAAGAACAGATCAGGCTGTCTGTAACTGTGCACCTTAAGAGTTTCAGTTCACTTCTCAGGACAGTTGACCTGTAACTGCTGTGTTAAGTAACACTGTCATGCTCAAAGTGTGGTGATTGTTGCTCTTCTGATGAATCACCTCTGCTATGGCAGAAATATTTAAGGTGTGCTTTAGTCCTTAGACAACCAGGGAGAGTTGAGTTTTTTGATATTGTCTTGATGAAACACTTGTTTCTACTATGGTCAGACACTTGCTACAGTTTTCATAAATATATTGGAAAGGATTTGGTCGTGTCTATATCAGAAAGAAAACCAAGTTTTTCTTTAAAGTGTGGGATACCCTGTCTCTCCATCTCTTAATCATCAGGGTAGAAAGAGCTAAAGTTGGATTAAGACCCACCCTCTTTTTCAAGTGATTTTTAGAGAGTTGGTGATTGACCTCTCTGTGTTTGGAAGTATCAGTTTGAGGGCATTGGTCTCCAGGCATTGTGGGGAACTGTCAACTTATTTCCAAAATGACTGGTGCTCTGTACTTTGCCCTTTCTGTTCCTTTGCTGCTCCATTAGGCCCATACAGAAGATTGGAAAGTGAGAATACTGGTCATTATATTTGTGTGTTTGTCTGAAGAGTTTTTATCTTTTGAGACAGGCTAAGCTGTGATTGGACCTAGTTTTTCAAACTCATGGGATTCTGCCAATTACAAAACATAGGTCCAGAATTAATAGATTTAGATTACTTAAATAACAAAATAATCAGATTATTTAAATAGATCAAATAACTAGATTAATTAAATAGAGAAATAATTCCATTTGGTGCAAGATCCATAGTTTCTCATCGTAAGAGCAACATAAAGTTGAATTCATCTGCCTTAATGTGAATGTAGAAAGGTGTCCAAATGAAAGAGGATTGAGTCTTTTATTGAACGTCTGATAATGGTATATAAAATTGTTTGTATGCATCCCAGTATGAAGTGCCTCTTATGATGATTAACTCCATAAATTAACTCCAGAGAGATATATCATTCTGCTTCTGGTTTGGTACAGAGAATAAAACCGAGGAGGAGTCAGTCAGCTTTGCTTTGAGATAAGAAATGAATTGGCCTTTGAAATAGCACTTGGTTTTGTTCCCCACTTTTCTGGTAGCTGCTATCGTTAACCAGACAAGTTTTTGAATAGAGTGTTTACTCTGAAACTCAGGATTGCTTCCTGTGTTCAGAAAGGTGTATGCCGCACTTTGCCAAAGCAGATCGAACAGTTATTCTTCCCTCAAATATTATTGTCTTAGAAGTGCCTTATGAGCATTGACAGTTTCAAGACTGAGGAACTCCTACCTCCGTATTGACTCTTGTCCTGTCTACATTCACCATGCTGATATGCTGCTGGAGGACAAAAATGCCTTTATACTGTTTAAATGCCTTGTGAATAGAGAGCACTGGACTGTCATACTGTTCTTACTGCCCTGCCCCTCCCTTAGGGTGATCCTGTTGCTTTCCTGAAGGTGAGCTTTAACGAAAAGTCTATTGGGACAGATCTGTAGTCATGTTGTGTGATGAGTAGTAACATAGCTGTTTTTGCCTGAAACATGTCTGTGTTCAAATAAAATTTCTGCAGACCCGAGCCCCTTCCAAAATGGAAGTCTTTGGCATGGAGAAGAAAATGGGCATGAAAAGACTGTAGATCTGTCTACTTAGAAGGAAGGAACTTCAGTTCTTCTGTATAAGAGAAGTTAACTCTTCCCCAATACTTCTAAGGCCATTTACAGTTTAGGAAAATAGAAGTAAATTTGGTTTTGATTATAAATTTATTTGTTTGGAGGGACTGTTCCAGATCAGAGTATTCTTCATTGTTTCTGGGCTTAGCTCTTCCTGAAGTTGAAACCTACTATAGTATCTAATCTAATTGTTATTTAGACCTTATTAAAGAGGAGATTTTTTAGATAGGCATGGCTGTATGTTCTTAGCTGATTAGGGAAACTGAGACAAACAGATCATACTGTTTCTCTTTTGACTCTAGAGGCTTGGAAAGTTTAGATATTTTTCAGAAACATACTCTCTGACATTTTGATTATGGTCCTGCATGTGTAGCTTAAAAGCTAATGAACCTTTGCGGATGGCTGCTTGTCCAAAATATGTAGTAGGAATCTCAACTTTGATTAGGAAACAAAATAACAACTTCCTAAATCGATCGCATTTCTTCTGTGCCAGGAGTGATGCTGGAGCTTCCCTTGTTGCATCTGTTAGTCTTTTCTACCCCAAAATGTATGTGGTAGCTTGAATTGTTTGCCTTTCCAGGGATACCAAATCCCATTCCAATATCCTCCACTCTGCTCATGGACAATACTGGAGCTATTCTGCTACCTTGTCAGCCTTGTGCAAATCATGCAAGGGGCAATCATGCCTTATGTTCTGAGTTGCTGAACTGTGTAGAAATTATTATTGCAGTGAATACTATTTTAACTTCATAGTGTGCTCTCCTGGAGCTGTCTGGGCTGTGTTTGAACTCTCTTCAGGTAACATGCAACAAAAAAACTTTGATTTGGATAAAATTAGAAATAGTGAGTGAATTTTTACTGTAATATAATATTAACTGATTCTTGTTTGTATCCGGTACTATTAGTAGAAACAATTTGAGATTAAAGGACTCCTCAAAACAGCTTGTATGGCTGTTCTGATGGCTGCAAAGGACAATGAAACTTGAGACTTCTTGCTTTGTTTAGTCCAAAAGGTCTCTTGAAACTTAACAGGGGACGAAAAAAAAGCTTCTATCATACTTCGGAAAGATTTTTAAACAGGTCTGACTGCTATTCTAAGACACTTCAGAAGGAGAGGTGTTCATATCATTTAATAATATGAAGTTTGTTCCTTTGAGTTAAGATTACACGTTACATTTCTTAAGTATAAAAAAGTAACTCTGACCAGTTCTTACTTTAAGGTTTTACTTTACACATGCACAAGGTAAGCTGCTTGCAGTAAACCTTAGTTAAAGGCATTTTTGATTCACTGTAGTTCTCGTGTAGGGCAATACAACAATCTTCATACGTGGTATTGTCCTGGAATTGCATAGCTGGTTCTGTAGCCTCCCCTGGGTCCAATATGCAACCACACAGCAATTCTCTGTGTAAATGCAGTTGCTTTGCCCGTTGTAGTGCTTTGTGGCATGTTTGGCTTGAAGACAAGCGGACTGTTCAGAGCTTTCCAGCACCCAGTGGATTTCCAGCTCCTTAGCAGAAGAATGACTTCTGGCTCTGTTTTAGTGGCAGAAAAATAACCTAAAATGTGTAGTTGATTCTTTAAAAAACTCTCTCTAGCAAATATTGCAGAGATTACAAAATGTTTGTTTCCAGCGCATCTTTTTTATTAAGTACAGAGCTGCAGTTTCCTATAATATAGAAGACAGCAAAAGACAGGTCTATTTGAAAACAGATTTCTAGGTCTTGTGTTTGTATTTACAAAGTAAAAAAGTTGAAGGAGATCTAAAGTATTCTGTTCCATAGAATTGCTTGCAGGGTTGTTTCTTACACAAAAAGCTGAAATACCTGAAGGTAAACTTCCGGCCAATCTTACAAACATGATTTTTTTTTTTTTAAGCTCAGAGGCAACATTTGGGGTGAAAAAGAGAGGAAAGGTGGTGTAAGTGGATCTGTATGTCTGTTTCCAGGGCATGATAGCTTGCAAGCATTAATATTCTTATTCTCTTTTACTGAAGATTTAAGTGTTCAAGTGCAAGTGTGATTTATCATCCATTCTTCCTGTGTGTCTCATGGTCTGAATTCAGTCAATAAACAAAAAGAAAGGTGGGGAGGGAACCCTTAAACCTTGCTCCTGCCTTAAATGTTCCATCCTGTCTCCTTTTAGTAGTCATGTCCTTTCATAGGATAAAAATGCATGTCCTCACATCTTATACTCTCATTTCCTGCCTTCTCTCCTGTTCTGTGTCATACTACTGCCTTTATTTCCTCTTACTATTGTTGTGACCAAGCCCCTTTTCCTACTTTTTCAAGAATTTTTTCTATCTACAGTACCAAAGTGTCTACAGCTCCTTTGGATCTCTCTTAGGTATTTAAGATTTCCATAGTTCACCTCTCGCAAAATGTAAGCATTGTTGTGTTCTAGCACTCTAATGATAAAACCTCAAAATATTTCCCAAACTATGTCTGCTGGAATGTTGGCCAATGTTTAAGAAATAATAATTTTTATCTGAAATTTTCTTTTGCATAGCTTCCTGTAGAGCTTAAGCAGTATCTGAAATACACATTGTACATCTATTAAAAAAAAAAAAGAAGAAACAAAAACCCAAAAAACCACCAAACCCCACAACCCATAGATAAGGCTAAAAGGATTAAATCTTTTACAGGTTTTGTTGTTGTTGTTGTTTTTAACATTTATATGTCTTCCTAGAATGAGAGGAAGAAACCTATATGCTTCTGCTTTAAAGCAATTGCCCTCGGATTCACACATCAATGCTTCTTCCTCATATCAATTATTAATTGTAAAATGTGTTGCAAAGAGGGATAAGCATGTGATGATTACTCCTTGTCTATGATTTGCCACATTAATTTTTCTAGGGAGACTGTATTAAGGGTTGTTGTTATCTGTTCTACAAGTACCGATAGAGCATAGGTTGTCATGCATTGATTGCTCCAAATTCATGATTTGGTCTTTTGGCAATTTGTTCATGTGCTTATTTGCTTCGTGTCTAGTATCTTTCATGTAGTGTCTTCTCAGCCAGGCCTTGGCTGTCTTCTTTGCATCACAGTAAGTTTTACTGTGTTGTGGGGGGTTTTTTTGTTTGTTTGTTTTTTTTGTTTTTTTTTTTTGTTTGTTTGTTTTTTTTTAAATTCACTACTACTACCAAGCAATAGCTGATAAAGTTGATTTTTGTCTCCTTGTTTTCTTAGTCTGAAAAAAATGAGGAAATATGCAAGATAAGGAAACAAAATTCAGCTGGGAAAGACAGAAATTTAATGTACATTTCATATCACTATTCTGAAGGTCACAATTGGGAACTTTAATTACAAAATTGAAGTCTAAAGCTAGCAAAAGAAAATGTCTTACACTATAAGGGAAAGACAACAATCCAGGTACCTCTCCTGTTATATTTCTGTGAAGATTGATGGAAATGGTTAATGTATTGTTGAGGAACAGGTATAAGAAGGAGATAATTAAAAACCAAAGAGAAGATGGAGTTTCTAGGAAAATATTTTAATTTGAAGATTTTACTTACATGGACATCTTCCTTTATTTCACGGTGCTAATGTAGTAGACTGTTATCCTAATGCTGCACAGGTACTCGCCTTGAAAACAGGGTGGGCAGGTACTGGCTGCCTTTGGAAAAATCCCAGTAAATACTAACCGAAGTTGTCTGTCACTCTGTAAATGGCACTATTGCAAAGTGTGGTATTTGAAGTTCTTTGGAGTTTCTGCCTTTGTGTAAAAAAAGAATTAAATAGATACAGATTCTGGAAATAATAGTGGTGATGTACCTCAAAATAATGCAAAAATATTTGAATAATCTCAAACCAGAGGGTAATGAGAAATTTTATGGTCAGAGATGGGTGTTTGAGGTCATCGTCAGGAGGCAGTTTCATGGCCAGTCTATTCCATTTTTTTCTCTCTTTGGTAATACCTGTGCAAGCCTTTGTAGGATCATCACTGAAGTAGCAGACACAGCTGCAGTGGGTCAAGCACTGGGTTAGCAGCCTCATGCTGCTGTGTTAGCTGGCAGATGTGCACTAGGAAAGTAAAAACTCAGGGTAGCATCATGCAGCTGTTCTGCCCTAGAGAAGCAGACTGTTGTCTGCAGAGCTGTGGGTCACTTGTGTTGCAGAATTCTGATGCCCAGAGCCCCATCAGTATGTTCACAGCACGCTCATGTCCCCTCTCAGGCATGCAGATCAATGTGCCAGAGGGAGATGAGAGGAAGATTGGAGAAGTTTGGAGGCCACTCTCTTAAAGTCTGTGAACTTTATTCCTCCGCTATATGAGGATCTTAAGACTGATAATTCAGCTTCCTCTGAGTTCTTGTTAGATGTCCTGTTATTAGCAGTTATTGGCAGAGCAAGACCTAGCTGCAGGTTTTTTGGCTTCCTGGACTTGAACAGATGTTGTTTCTGGGTAGATAAGCTCTCGTATTGCAGAGCTACCATCTGCCATTTGGTGTAAGTTGTCCTCAGGAGTGATCCAGATGTTGAGTATACCACAGATTGAATTTGTTCATCAGTTATATGATGGCATTTTGAAAGCAATTGCAAGGCATTTTAAAAAGAGGGGAAGGTGTATATACTGGTTACTGTCAATGCTGTAACACTTCCTGAAGTCCAGAGGTGTGTTTTTTGGGGTTTTGGCGTTTTTTTGTTGTGTGTGTGGGGTGTGGGTTTGGTGTTACTTACTAAAGCAATTGAATAGAGTGCTGATAATAGCTGAACATTTTTAATTAGCATTTACCTACTATGTGTATTGTTCAGTTCTTGAGTAGCTTTAACAGGACAGCTCTTCTTTTTTTCCATAGTGCTTTTTGTTTTGTCCCAACACAAATGCATAGGCATACTCCTGCTCTTTGGAATGTTCCAGACCTATCTTTGCCATTCACAAAGGCTAATCATCTGTAGTGTTTGTTTTCACCACAAAGCTGTCTCAGTGGTCTCTCAGCCTCTCTGTTTTCAGCTCAGGAGAGCCTAACCTGTTGCGGTTTGTCTGTAGCCTCTGATGGGTCTCTTCTAAGTACTTGTCCAGTCTGTTCTGTCACTCATGTACGTTTATTGTACCTGCACTATCCTGCCAACAAGGAGATCCAAAGATCTACTGCCCTTTGCATGAAATACCATCTCCTTTCCTCCTCAGGAGAGGAATGCTGTTGTATCCATCATTAAGATTTTGCTTTCTCAGCCGTCACTTGAAAAGTTAGATTGGAGATACTAGCTGCTTAAGAAGATAATAGCCACACACAACCTATTACAGTTGATACTGCATTTGCTTCATTGCTTCTTGTTTGAAACAAAAGCAAGAGGGACAACTAGACTGGTCAGACGAATAAATGTGTGGCAGTCAAAGCACAAGTGTTTGGCTTCACATTGGTATGTGGATAATACTGTAGATACAAGTCTTCCATACTTGTTTTTGCTGTTACATTAGGGTCAAAGATGTTTCTATCAGAGCATTAGTTGATTCCTGGACTTTACTGTTTGTACTTCCAGCAAAATGATGGCTTAAAGTCACTGGCCTGTCTAAAGACCTGGTGTTCTAGACGACTTTGCTGGTGCCCTTTGAAGTGCCTTTGCACTAATGCATGCAGCATGGGGAACGAACGGGAGGAACTGGATGTCTGTGTGCAGTTTGTGCTCTAATCTACAAGTGTTTTGATTAATAGAAATAATAGATATCTGCTACAGAGAGCTCAGCTGGACTTTTATTGACCTGTTTTTAGAGGAAACAACGCACAAGTCTTGTGCTGTCATTCCTTCCTGAACACTTTTGAATCCAGTCTTCATATTCAAATAAATTTGTCAGAGCTGTAAATGTCTCAAGGCATTAAGTTCCTAATCATTTAAAAGCATTAGGTGAGGGGGAGGTCAAAACAGAACATTCAGTTCTTGCCCTTTGTCCATCGGTGTGCAAGTAGCTCAGAACTAGTCTGGCTATTGGCTATGGTCTGCACAGCTAAACAGGTAACAGTCACTGAAGGATCTTGAGACTCATTGGATTTATTGTAAGGAGGTAAGACACATCCATAGAAACAGCTTTTTTTTAGTTCTGTTTTTGGTATGTATTGGCATACTTGTGTTAAGAGTTACCTCTCTAGTGTAGAGGTTTACTGTACAGCAGACAGTATCCTCGGTTCTCTGTGTCCCAGGAAAGCATCACAGCATCCTGGTTTGCCTTCATGACATGAGCTAAGGGAAGTTGCTTGGATTTTTGCATCAGGTTGGTACAGAGCTGGGAACAGTTGTCTTTTCTACCACAGCTTGCAATCCCTTGATGCCTCCCTGAAACAGTGTGTTCAAGCAGTAGGTCTTTTCTGACCAGCTTAGTTCAGAACTCCCTTGTACAACAGAGTTATGCAGTTATAGGACTTTATATACTGTTTTGCCACCTCATCATTATGATCTCAGTTGCCACAGAGAAGCAGTAACTTTTGTGGGTTTAATCCAAACAGTGTCTTACATATCTATTTTCACATGAAGATTTTGCACTGGATGTGTTGATTTAGAAAGCTAAAAAGTTGTGACTAAGGAACTTGAAAACTGCCATGCTGGACACAGTCTAGTTTGTGGTTTCCTTCTGATAATGTCTAGTACTATGTGCATTAGACAAATGGGTCTAAAATCTTAATAATTATTGATTAGTCTGTGTTTAAAGATGAGGTTACTTACTTGCTTCTTCCTAATGTTAGCTAGAAGATAGTAGTTCTTATGTGCAGTATTTTGATGCATATAGCCCATGGGTTATATGGTTAAAAAAAACAAACCCAGAGTTGGGATTTATATATATGTGCGGTAAATAGAAGTGGAAAAATATATCCCTGCAAGCATCCAGTTGTGCTAAAATCCTGTCAAGCTTTGACAGGATTACAAAAGTCACCACCACTAAATGTGTATTTTATCTGTGAATTTAGTAAGAAGTGTTCCCTCTTACCTGTTTCAAATCTGCCTTTGCCAGTCTCCTGCTTTACTGATATGAACACAGGAAACTACAACTGCTTTGTGAATTGTGTGGCAGTAAATTCTGTTTCAAGTGAATGTTGCATAGCAGTAAGAAGGCAGGAAGAACAGAAGTAGAGTTTTCAAAAGAAGCATATATACCTGAGGAAGCCCATGACAATTTAAAAGAAAATGCACCTGTATGTGTCTCTTGTCTATTTTTTTATCAGCTCCACTGTTTAGAATTCATTAGAATAAAAAATTGTTCACTTCAGTGCATAGTTTCATCCCCCTTTCCAGAAAAAAAACCCTAATTTCATTATTTTAGAAAATAGATCTTGTGTGATTTATTTTGAATTATTTGTCTTTACTATCAAATAAAAGGGTAAGTTTAGCTGCTGTTTTATTTTTCCCTTTCTAAGAGTGCTTAGGCAGAGAAAACATCATCCTGTAAGCCAGAGGGATAGGTGACTTGTTGCTTCATCTGCCGGCAGGGAGCTGGGAGTCCTGGGGATTCTGCAGTCAGACAAAAGTTCAGAATTCATTCCTTTTGAGCTTTCACAGAATTAATTGGAGTAGAAGCTACAGGTAAACAGGACTTCATTCACCAGCCAGAGAAGTAGGTCAAGAATGTAATGATTTATTGATATTTTTGTCCCCAGGAATGTTTTGAGGAAGGGGAGAAAAAAAAAAAGCTTATTATAAGCTATTTCTAGAATAAAATTTACTTACCTAATTTGTGAAAATCCGTCTAGGTCTGCAGAGTATGGAGGAATTAAATGCTCTCAGATAAATGCATAAGAGAGCACCATGAAACTGTACTCTTTCTGAGATAAAAGCAGTTGTCATTCCCTCCTATCCTTTTTCACCTCCTGGGAACTTCTACAAAAATTTCATGTAAATAAAAATGTGTTTTCAGTTAATTTAATCTGAATTGTAGGCAGTCCAAAACTTGTGTTTTGATGGTAAATTCAACATTCTGAATGTGTCAGATCTGTGTACTCACAGTGCATAACTGTCATTGAGATTGGCAGAGGAAGAAACTGCAGTTTTGGCAACTAGGTAAGGGGCTTTTTGTACCCAGCGAGGCATGGGGAGACAGTCTGAATTTCAGCATAGGCAGAAAACATCCTGACCACATGCTTACATGATCAACAATGAAACAACAAAATATTGACAAGTAGTTTCTGTATTTTGATGCATGTAACCTGGGGGTTATCTGTTTAAAAACAAAACTGCAATTCAGCAACACTGTGGGATCTGGATATACACAGATAATACAAGGGGAAGTTTATTCTAGGGCCTGTCTCCTTCAAAGCTTCACAGCATCTGATTTCCCCCATAGCCTGCATCCTTTCCCGTAGTTCACTCTCACCATCCCAGTAGTTCTGTTCCTCAGCTTCAGATTTGTATATATTGTCTGAGGTTCAGACTGTATAAAATAAAAGATGGTATTATATTTAGCTTTCAAAGTTAAATGCTCATTGAAACGAACAAGGCTTTCTTAGGAATGAAAATATGACAAGGTTTTTTGTTTTGTGGGTTTTCTTTTTTTTTAGGTTTTGTGCCCCAGGATGTGATGTAATTCTGTAAATTTAAAAATAAAAGCAAAACTTTTAGCATTTATACTATGCAGTCTCTGAGGAACATATATAGCGATGTATTCTGTAGCATATTCTAGGGCTTCAGAAGTGTAAAAAAGTGAGATTTCATCTGTAGTATGTAGAATTTTTTAATGTTGGTATTGTCAGATTAGCACCACATTTAAATGTGTAGCTACAGCCCATAGAGCTTGGAATTTCAGACATTGTTTCTATTATCCTTTGAACAGAAACAGCCAAAGAATGGATCTGGAAGCCTGCAGGAATTTGACATCTGAGCAAAAAATAAGTGTTCAGCTCTCTTATTTTTCTTTCTTTCTTTGTGAGCAATGGCTAGGATGTCTTTTGTGTTTTTTATAATTACAAAGAAACACTGCCTCCTCATTTAATTCTTCTTATTTCTGTGCACTTCGCAAAATACCATTTTTTCCACTCTTTCTGATACTTTCACAAATGAAGTCCGTCAGTCTTTTAATTTCACTAGCTTGATGCCTTCAACTAAATAATAATAAAACAAACCCATTTGTGCACTGGTATTTTGTCACTGAAATTGCCATCATTACTGCGGAAGTATGGTACCCCTAAGGCACTGAGCCTTGGCTGACATACCTTCAGATATTTACTCACCATTCTAGTATTGATTCTTCCTTTCCTCCAAATTGTACATAACAGCATGTGAAATATTTTTTGGCACTGTTCATGAAATGAAGCGAGCATGTCACGGGAGAAATTAGAGGAAGTATAACAAGAATTAAAAATTAATATGTTAATACTAGCACAAAACTAATGTTTTAATTATCAAAGCCAGTAGACTGAATTTGACATGGAGTATGACAGTCATGACAATGCCTGTAACTTGTTGCAGTTTTGTCTTAATGGAACAAGCAGATATGACTTCCATTTTGGGGAGCAGAGAGGTGAGGGAAAGGGTGGATGTAGGATCAAATCATAATGACTTAGTGATTTTCCTCAGTAAACTAATCAATCTCAGTAACCTTTTTAAATCCCATTTTCTAGAGTATCTGTTGGCAGCATCATCTTTCATCTAACCTACAGTGAGCAGGGCTGCTGGGGTATTTTACTGGCTGCTTAAAAAAGCTAAAGATGACTGGAAGACCAGAAGGAATGAATTCTGGTCTTCATAGGTAAGACCAGAATTTACAGTGTTGGTCTATAGACTTATGTGAGCAGTTGCAAGAACCCCACCATATCTTCTGCTGTTCTAATCGTATAAATCTGAAGTGTTTCTCTGTGGGCTCATTTTGGAGAAATCTATAAAGTGGGCTCCAGGCTTAATTTAACATTTGAATATGATATATTTTATACAATGTGGCATTTTTTCGAGTGGGAAGCCTGTAAGATGTATCTGAACAATTTACTGAAAGCTAATAAATTGACCTGTGCTCCCTAGTGCCTATTTGCATGCTCTTAACAGTGGTGCTTAGCAGGCAGCTCACACCTTTTTCATTAAAGAATAAGCTTTCTTGCATTTACCATGTAGTAAAAACATGCATGAAGTAGTTACTGTTGAATATCTGATGTGTGCTAAATTCATATCCTCTCTTATTTTGCAGTAACATGCAGATCTCTTTGTATTATGAGGCCTAACTACTTTTAATAACCTTTTAATTAACCTCACTGTAGGCAGAAGATCAGAAGTGTTCTTTTTTTTTTTTTTTCAGAGTTTGGAAATGATTATTTATGGAAAAATAATTGGCATGCTGTAACTGTGCAAGCATAAAGAAAGCTATATATACTGGCCAGTCTAAATAATTGCAAGTACCTGTTGCAGTCACTGACAGACAAAAAAGAAGTGATTGCAGCTGCCCCAGCATGTGTTCCTTGATGCTCTAAGAATTTATTTTGTGGTTATATCGACCTTATGTACAAGGCTTATCTGGATTCATGTTGGATGTGAATTAATCATCCGTCCTGGAGTGCTCAGACACACCCAGGTGCCTCTGCAGCACGCACTCTCTGCAATCAAATACTTCTGCATCTCCCAATGCATCCATTTGTTTGGGTATTGGAGATTTAACGAGGTCTGTATTGTGTGTATAAATAACCCTCACAGTTCCTTCATCAACACGTTATTCCTGTTTTAATGCTGAAGCAGCTGAGGTGTTCTGATCAGTGTTTTCAAAGATTATAAAACAGTTTTCAACAAATCACTGTGTTTTTCCCTCTCTCTATCATCTATAGGCTCTTTATATCTCTGGATTTATAGATTCATGATGGGCAAAGTATTGTTTTCAGAACAATGTATGTTTTGCTCCTATAAAAGGAATAGATTTTGATGTTCTGTGGTAGTTAAGGAATTTTTGAGTAATCAAATCTTCTTAGCTTTCATTTTTTGGCAGATTCAGAGAAACATTTTAGTTGGCATTTTTCTCCCTAGAAGTTAGAAGAGTGTCAAAAATAGTGCACAAGGTGAAAAGAGTGAGATCAGCCACTGAAAATGTTTATGGTGAAGGAACCTCTTGACTCCACACCTTAATATTGGTGATATGGGAAGTGTCTGTCTGAACCTCAAGGCCTTGGACTGCCATTTTGGGAGGCAAGGAGTTAGTTGGGGATGGAAAGACTGGAGTTTGTATTCTTTCTGCTCTGTTACCCATTGCTATCTTCATGGATCTGACACTGTTTATCTGACAGTGCGCTCAGTACTGCTTTGCCAGGGAAAATTGCACAAAACAAGCCCAGTGCATCAGCATTTTCATTATGTATTAAGCTGAGCCTCCCTTCACATGGTCACATCCCCTTTTTAATCTGGGATTCCATGTCCCTTTCCCAGTCCAGCCTGTTTCTGTGGTGTCTGTTGCTGGTCTCCCTGAGCTTCTGTTTCTGTGGTTTGAGTGTTTTTTTGTGTGGCTGAGTGTTAAGACCTGCAGGACTTCTGGAAGAGGTGTTGTTTGGGGGTTAGGCAATACACTGATTTAGCATTAGTAGTTTGTCACAGACTAAGGTGATGGCTGCGTTCAAGTTGGATTTCCTCCCAGAGATGATGGTGGACCATTGCTCCTTGAATGCTAGCCCTGTGTAAGTATTTTGTCTTCATGTCTGAGTTTACGCCTAAACTTGTAGTTGGAATTGCTGTCTCTGAAGCCTCTCCTGTCTGATGAACTTGCCTTGGCGCGGGGAGGAGAGAGAGAAGGACGCCCTGCAGTCTTTTTCTTGAAGAAATCCTAGTGGGCATTGACAATTGACGTTGGATTCTGGATGGGGGGGGAAATGATCTGATAATTTTGGGGATGAGGGCTAAGGAGGAATAAAGCTATTTGGCAGTACTGTTTGTAGTATGCTACAGGTGCTGATATTATAAAATCAGTTATTTAGATCAGTTGTTGGGAGAACAGTTTCTGTTCTTCCCTATTAATGACTCCAGACTAAACCTTTTAATTAGGAATGAAAGAGTCTTGAGGTCATGTTAAGAGTTGCCCAGCTAACAGAAGCCATGCTGTGGTCTTGAAGCTGCCCATGGCATAGAAGGCAGGGCTGAAAATTATTATTGGAAGAGGGTTAATGATTTCCAGTTGTTCTCAACTGGAGTGAAAAGACATTGAATGAAAAGAGGTAATTTACCTCCTTGTAAAAGGTATTGTTTGCCTTGGATATTTGGAGAGGTGCTGACCCTTTCTGAGTGGAAAGGCAGAGAGGGGTGAAAGGATTTATGATGATTCCCTTCCCTTCTAATAAGCAGCTTTGTTGTTTCTGAGGTCTGTTCATACAGTTATAAAACTGAGCTTTCCCAGCATCAGTTTTCCCTTAGGCTCTGAACAGCAGTGTATTGAAGGGAAAAATTAACTAAACGCTGCCTGGTTTGGAATTTTTTTGTTTTGTTTTTTAATTTTATTCAGGGGGGAATATGATTGCAGGTGGACAGTGAGAGGAGCACTGTTTACTGTAATATGCAGTTAATAAGCCATTCAAAAACTATCTTTAAAGGAAAAAAGCAGAGGTGAAGAGAGCTGATGACTCTGGAAGAAGGCCACCTATATTCTTCAACAAAGAGTTTGGGGGCAGGGGGAATCATTGTATAGTTACTGTTGCACTCCCCTTGTACTTTCTAGATTATGCAGGGGTTGGTCAGCAATTTTAACCTACTAATCACTATAGCTACAATAGAATGTCATTACAGTCAGTCTTCCACAGAGATAGGTCCTGTGGCGTACCAGGCTCTGACTACTGATGATAAGACCTCATGTTGCACTTGGCAAACACTGAGGAGTCAATGCAGAAACCAGTGTATGACTGTCAGCTAGCTGGATGGAGTATAACACAGTCTTCTTAATAGGCTGTAAATTGTTCATATGGCTAGATTTAATGCCTTGAAGCCTGTTGAAGATTCTAATACTCAAAACTTCTGTGTTGTCGTCTAAGAAGTGACTTTTTTCCTATGTTAACACCCTACCATTACTCAACTTGATTCAGTCTGTGACTAACTAGATTGTCCAATCCCATCCTGTTCATGTACAACCTAAACCTGTTCGTTTGCCAAATATTGTTGAAAGCTCCCTAGTTTCACAAAGAGCTATTGCCTTGCAGACCTTTAATGAAACTTCTCACCTGTTCAGTTGTACCTGTTTCGCTGATTTAACATGGATCTTCACCCTGGGAAATAGTTCCAGATAGTCACATTTAAAAACAATGAAAAAAATTTAATCCTCTCATTTTCCCTGGTTACTGATAACTTCAGTAGTCTGTGGGTAGACTGAGTTTAGGTTCCTTCCTGTTCTGGTTTCTTTTTCTGAAAAATTCTACATGGTTGAACTAGTGATATTTTTCAGTTATCTCAACAGATTTATGTCCTGAATCACAGATGAATCTCAGCTGACTACATTATAGGAACAAACTTTAAGAGAAGATTTAACCAGCTGTGTAGAGAGTGTTTGGTTTCCAAGTACACAGCTTGCCAGTGAATGTCAATGATGTTTCTGAATGGTATGGGGGCTGGGAAGGTGCAAGATCTCCCTTTATATTTTAATCATATACATTTATATATGTGTAGGAATATATTTCTTTTATCTTGCTGTAAGCATGCTTCTTCTAGCTGCAGTAGCATCTACAAGCTATGGAAGGATATCAACCAGAAATTTCTTCTTGTTTTTCATAGATCAAAGAAAATGAATGGCACACTGGATCACCCAGACCAACCTGATCTAGATGCTATCAAGATGTTTGTGGGTCAGGTCCCACGGAGCTGGTGTGAGAAGGATCTAAGAGAACTTTTTGAACAGTATGGTGCTGTCTATGAAATCAATGTCTTGAGGGACAGGAGCCAAAACCCTCCTCAAAGCAAAGGTGAGAACTTCTGTGCTTCTCATGTGAGAGTTGGTCTTCAGCCTCTTTCACATAGTTACAATCTTAGCTGTTTGCTGATTCAGACATCCCTGTGTGTTGGAGCTCTGTGTGACCAGCTGTGCATGTAAGCCCAGGCTTTATAGTCTTTAAGTGTATGTGTCTGATTATACTTGGACTGTGATCCAGTCATTAGCTGAGCTGAGGAAAATCATAATTTTTTTCAGAGCTCAGAAGTAATGGGGATGCTTGAAGAGTATGGATTATAATTGCAAAGCAAAACATCAAATTAATATTGTGTTGTTCCAGAGCATCGTTGTGATGCTATGGTATGACCAAAATGTTGCTGGAAGTGCCAACAGTTTTACATAAAATAAAAAATTGAGGTCTTAGTCATTTGTGTACATCAAATCTTAACTAAATGCAGTACCTGGAATTGCAGTTCAGTTATATGCAATATCTTATTTCTGGGGAAACTAGATAAGTTTTTGGTACTAGCAAATAATTGTTGAGTTTGATAATGGTAGTAGCCAACAATTATTTGGCGGATATATCTAAATGTATGTTTTAATGGTGTATTGGTGATGTTGGGTAAATTCTGAAAATATCCTATTTTTATTACAATTAGGAATCTTTTTTAAACAGTCACAATCAGTAGTACCTACCTATTTCAATGTCTAACCTCTTATACTTGTCATACGTTGTGCATTCGGAAGATAGAACTGGGACTTGCAATTTCTGTACGTCAAGATTCATAGTGTTCTTTCTCGGCTAGTGTTTTGTTTCAATTGCAGGGTGCTGTTTTGTTACATTTTATACCCGTAAAGCTGCACTAGAAGCACAGAACGCTCTTCACAACATGAAGATCCTCCCAGGGGTAAGAGAAGAGCCATGCTTTCTTTCTTTGCAACTCTATTTTGTTTTTCTCAGCTCTGGCACCACTGATGTACGAACATACGTTATCTTGCCCTCCAATCATGTTTTAAAAGAACTATTCAAAAGAGCAGTGTCATGAGATTTGTATGATAACAGTTCTTAAGGGAATTGTGGAGCATTTGGGAGAATAATATGGTAGTGAAGTCGGTGGACATGGCTCCTATACTACTCTCTGAGGAGGAATGGTGGCCTATCATTAGGAAAGCTTTTCTTTCTTCTAGAAATTTATGTATTGTTACATATGTACTTCTGTAGAAGCAATTTAGGCTACTATTTCTTTCTTCCACAATTCTTATGGGATATATTTCATATAGTATAAAGTGAATACCTCTAGGATTAAATAGTCTTTTTACATTTCAGATGCACCATCCTATCCAGATGAAGCCAGCTGACAGTGAAAAGAGTAATGGTAAGCTGTACTAAAGTTTGAGTTTGGTGGCATCATTTGTGCTAGTGGGGGAGCTTGAGGATTTTCCTTTGTTGAAGAGCCGCTGATGAAGTCTTCTTGAATTGGAGACCTGATTTTTTATTTAAAGAATAAAAATGGGGGGGGGGGCGGGGGGGAGAAAAAGGTGTGTTTTCAGTATAGAAGGTAGTGTAAGTGATGTCTCTAAAATTCCATGACTCAGTATCTCCCACTGCTGTTGCTTGTGGTAGAACCATGTTGTCAGTTAGAAGAACTCACTGGATGTTTCCCTTTGTACTAAGGTGGTTTAAATCTTTGTTGGGGATGTGGACAGTGGGATTGAGTGCACCCTCAGCAAGTTTGCGGATGACACCAAGCTGAGTGCTGTGGTTGATACTCTAGAGGGAAAGGATGCCATCCAGAGGGACCTGGACAGGCTAGAGAGGCAGGCCTGTGTGAACCTTATGAAGTTCAACAAGGCCACAAGTGCAAGGTCCTGCGCCTGGGTCAGGGCAATTCCAAACATGGATGTAGGCTGGACGATGGGTGGATTGAGAGCAGCCCTGTGGAGAAGGACTTGGGGTTATTGGTGGATGAAAAACTGAATATAAGCCAGCAGTTCGCGCTTGCAGCCCAGAAAGCCATTCGTATCCTGGGCTGTGTCAAAAGACAGGCTAACAGGTTGAGGGAGGTGATTCTGGCCCTCTACTCCTCTCATGAGACCCCCCCTGGAGTGCTGTGTTCAGCTCTGGGGCCTGCAGGGTAAGAAGGACATCGACCTGCTGGATCAGGGGGCTGGAGCACCTCCCCTGTGAGGACAGGCTGGGAGAGTTGAGGTTGTTTAGCCTAGAGAAGAGAAGGCTCCAGGGAGACCTTAATCAGCCTTCCAATATTTAAGGGGGGCCTACAGGAAAGATGGGGGGGGATTCTTTATCAGGAAATGTAGTGATAGGACGAGGGGGAATGGTTTTAAACTGAAAGAGGGTAGATTTAGATTAGTTACTAGGAAGAAATTCTTTACTGTGAGGGTGGTGAGACACTGGAACAGGTTCCCCAGAGAAGCTGTGAATGCCCCCTGCCTGGAGTGTTCAACACCAGGTTGGATGGGGCTTTGAGCACCTGATGTAGTAGAAGGTATCCCTTCCTATGGCACGGGCTTGGAACTAGATGATCTTTAAGGTCCTTTCCAACCCAAACCATTCTGTGATTCTATGAAATCTAGAAATGCTTTTTCAAGTGCTTGACTAATTTGAAACAAGGCCTGTTGCAGCTAGGGTGGGAGTCAAAACTTTTTCTTGTATGTTGTGGTTTAGCCCCTGTCAGCAACTAAGCACCACAGCTGCTCGCTCAATCCCCCCTGGTGGGATGGGGAGCGAATCAGAAGAGTAAAAGTGAGAAAACTCGTGGGTTGAGATAAAGACAGTTTAAAGGAAAAGCCGTGCTCGCAAGCAAAGCAAAACAAGGAATTCATTCACTCCTTCCCATCGGCAGGCAGGTGTTCAGCCCTCTCCAGGAAAGCAGGGCTCCGTCATGTGTAACGGTTACTTGGGAAGACAAATGCCATCACTCTGAACGTGTGTGTGTGTCCCCCCCCTTTTTCTTGCCCCAGCCTTATATGCTGAGCATGATGTCACATGGTGTGGGACATCCCTTGGGTCAGTTGGGGTCAGCTGTCCCAGCTGTGTCCCCTCCCAGCTTTTTGTGCACCTGGCAAAGCAAGGGAAGTTGAAAAAGTCCTTGACTAGTGTAAGCAATACTTAGCAACAACTGAAACCTCTTCACATTATCAATGCTGTTTTTAGCACAAATTCAAAACATAGCCCCATACTAGCTACTGTGAAGAAAATTACCTCTATCCCAGCTGAAACCAGGACGTTGTAGTATACACAGTTCACAGCAGTTCAGTAGAGAAAAAACTGAATATTTCTGCACATTGGCCATTTCAGATGGATTAAGACATTTAGCATCTACCATTGGGTAAATGATTATTTATCCATGTATTTCCATGATGAGTTTATATACTTAACATACACACATGCTCAAATGTGTGTGAGTCTATATGTATTGCTGCAAGATAAGCAAAGAAAACGTTTAGCATCTTGTAGTTTCAGCCTTTCTAGGCTTGGCTGGATTTTATTTTCTTCATTTGCCATAGTCACTGTAAGATTAGTGTTGCATCGTGAAGAAGATAATCCTGGTTCCAGAAAGCTTACATCTTAAGATAATTGAAAACAGAAGATAAGATATACGGATAACATATAGTAGGAGTAATTCCACCTGCAAATTCCTCCATGTGTATACAAGAATATGTTTCTGTGTAAATATATCTAGAAAAGAGTAATTCTTTTGAAGCATTGTTGGGAGGAGAACAGAATAGGTTCTCTAAACTGAAATTGGTCTGGCATTACACACCCACATGCCCACACACACACCACAATCCTGGGAAAATAATAAAGGAAAGAAGTATTTAATGGAATTTTTGGTTGACAGTTCTGAGGCTATTATGTAATTATGAGTTCTAGTAAAAGGTGTAGGTGAAAATATAAATAAGAAAGCATCAGTTAAAGTGTTTTAACTTGCCATTAATAAAAGGGATTCTGGATCTCTTGAACTAAAATGGACTGCAAAAAGGATTTGAAAGCAGATTTCTGCTCTAAGAGCTTTAAAGTAAACTGGGTACAACATTAAGATTTAATAGTTAAAGTCATGGCAGCTGGAATAGTTTGGAATTTTCCTTTTGAACACCACAGAAGACTCAGCAAATAAGTTGCTTTCCCCTCACCATGGCACTAAATAGGAGCAGACTTTTCTCTTGAAGCTTCAAAATATGCTACAGCCTTCGTCGTATTATATTTTATGTTGTGCTGAACGTTGTATTTGCAAACTTTATATTTCCAAATGGTATTCTGCATAATTTGCTTCATCCTTTAAAAGCATTTCAGAGGTGATTAGTGTCCTTAAATAAGTAAAACGAGGTATAATTCAAATTCACCTCACTCCCTTAAGTGACCTTAAACTGACATTAGTAACCACTAACTGAAACATTAAGAGAAATGTTTTTCTGGATGTTTATTTTAAAATAGTCTGCACACTGAAAGGTATTCTTCGACTCTAACGTACCTAGTAGCATCAGCATTTAGAGGCAAGACACAGTAGCACACAGTCCATCATTCTGATTTGAGGTGTTATTTTCATGCATTTGGTACAGATCAGAATGGATTAATCTGAAACAGAATTAAAACTTCTGTTTTAGCAACTGCTGTTGCTTCCACTCTTGAGAGAGGAGTATGAGGAAATAAGCAGATCTAAATTTAAGTGATTGGCATGATAAAGAGGCTAGAAAGAAGCTTTCTGCAGCTCACTTGCTTGTTTAGATGCAGTTAGGTATGTTGGTAATCTAAAGACAGAGACAGAGGAGAGAGGATGAAAATAAGCCAATAAAATACATACAAGTCTTCTCTCACTCACTCGGAACTGAAAGTAGGAGATACAGGGAAGTGCTGAATCTATTTTTTTCCTTTTCTTACATTCTTGTGGTTCACAGGCTTGCAAGGGAGAAACAGTCAGCAAAATGTAAACATAAAACAGGCGTCCTTCGGGTTCATTGAGGTATCTCATATGCATCCTCTTAAACTGAAGAGATTCTATTATTGGGAATCTGGTTTTGACAAGCCCCTACCCTAAATACAAGGGATATAACTGCAGCTGATGGAGAAGGCTTGACAAAATAAGATCTAGTAATTGCATATTTGCTGGTAATACTCTTTATCCTTTGATTTCTTAGCAGTAGAAGATAGGAAGTTGTTTATTGGAATGATATCCAAGAAGTGCAATGAAAATGATATCCGAGTGATGTTCTCCCCCTTCGGGCAGATTGAAGAATGCAGGATATTACGGGGCCCAGATGGCCTGAGCCGAGGTAAGCAGGAAGCTTTTCTGACAGTTCAAGGTTCTCCACTGGGCCGTTTGCAACTCAAGGTGGCATTTCAGCTCTTTCTGTGATTCCGCCCGCCCTCTCCTGTAGGCGTTTTCATTTCTTTATTCATCCCAGTAATTGTGGGTGTAGCAAATTACTTGGTTCCTTTTTGTTCTTTCCCCAGGTTGTGCATTTGTGACTTTTACAACAAGAGCCATGGCACAAACAGCAATCAAAGCAATGCATCAAGCACAAACCATGGAGGTAAAACAAGTTAGTGGGTGTCCAAAGATGTAATTAGTCAGGCAGTGACTATAGAGTTCGGAGGACTAGAGAGCAGAGAGAAGGATAAGTGCAGCGTGTGTTTCTTTGCAAATACTACTCCTGGACCTCTGTGTTTGTTCTGCTCCTGTTTTTAGAGCTTGAGATAAAAACTTCATTTGCAGAGGAAATACCAAAATACAAAATAGAATTAAATGCAAATGAGAACCTTTAATGAAATGTGCTGTTTGAAAATACATATGTAGGGATGTATGTATGCCTGTAGAGGGAGGAGAGAGGAATGCTACCAATGACTGGGTCTTAATGCAGTATTTTTGTGACTGCTGGGGATAGCAAGTATGTAATTGTTTGAATTGGTGTTTGCAGGGTTGCTCTTCTCCCATTGTGGTAAAATTTGCAGACACGCAGAAGGACAAAGAGCAGAAACGAATTGCTCAGCAACTCCAGCAACAAATGCAACAGATCAGTGCTGCCTCAGTATGGGGAAACTTGGCTGGTCTCAACACACTTGGACCCCAGTACTTAGCAGTGAGTTTCTGATTTGGGTTCTTTTCACCTCTTCAGGGATTGCATTGTCTGACTGTCTTGTAGTGTTTAATGTATTCATTTTTGGAAGGTTCCTGATACATAGGAGCAGGGTTCTTAATACCCGTTTTGTGGATGAGGAGATTGAAAACAAGTTATGTGCTAACAGCTAGTCAGGATACATTTAAGTGAGGATTTCAACCCCAGTCACTGTAGCCCTAACTACTAAAACTTCCCCCCGCCCCGCTGCCTCATATTATGTAGAATGAGTTTGTGCTGAGAAGATTTTCTTCATATGTTATGGCCTCAATGTTTACCCATATAAATGCCCTTTTCATGTCTATCTGATGACGTAGTTCTTATATTCCTCTTCCATTTTTCCTTTTCCAGTCTTTATTTCTCTCATCCCCTTCCAGTGAAACCTAGAACAGTACTTGGTTCTGTCCAAATAGAAAAGGTGATCAGGTTGGAAGCACCAACAGCTGACAGTGCACAGTAAAAAAAAAAAAAAAAAAAAAAAAAAAAAACCCACAACCCAAAAAGCCCCCCACAACAACCCACAGAAAGCAGAGAGAAACTACTCTTTTTAGCAAAAATGACATAACAGAAGGTAGCCTGCTGTTTGTCACTGAGTTTAGTTGATTTCGCTGGGTCCCTGAAGGGTGAACTTTTCATAAACTGATGTGCTGTGAGAACTGTATTCATGCAATGTAAGGTTTGGGGAACAGAAAAGGAAAACTTCATCTTGTTCTTGGTATGGTGTACTATTGAAGAGGGGCCATTCTATCTTTACCGCTGCTTTAGGTTTGGTAGATTGGAATTTTTGGTAACAACACCTAGTTAATGGAGAAAGGAATAGGAAATCCTTCTAAAGGGCTTCTGAGCTGAGGCTTGAAATCTTTCATGGCCGCTGTGCTTAAGGAAAGTGGCAGGGGTTCCCTCTCAGAGTGGCTCTTTTGGTTTTGGTATGGCATTTGCCATTTGTCTTATGCTGGCAGTGTCAGCTGTAAAGTCTGGCTGGAGGTAGTATATCCTTAGGAGTGGCAATCCTGCCTGAGGTGCTTCGAATAGGAGTTCTCTCTTACTATTGATTCTACTGGTTTTGTCTTGGTGATTAGCTATAAACTTCCCTCAGCATTGATTATGTTAAGTGGGGAAGGCATTGTGCTGTTGCTTTGGCTGCAATGTGATGCATGGGCAATGTGGAATTTCACTATGGTGGTTCTCTGGCTGTATTGTGTAAGGGGAATTCTCTTTACGCTTTGCTACGATGTGGTGCATGGGCAGTGGGAATTCCCTTGGTGACGGCGCTCTGGCTGTGGTGTGATACAGTTTCTCCCAGAAGCGGAGCCAGCCCTCACTCTCACTCTTGTTTTGTTTTTTGGTGTAATGTCTAGCTTTATTTGCAGCTCCTTCAGCAGACAGCAGCTGCGTCATCTGGGAACCTGAACACACTGAGCAGCCTCCACCCTATGGGAGGTGAGTTTTTTCCACCAGAAGACAAGATCAAAGAAAGGAGGAGGGTAGAGAAAGTAGCCAAAAGGCTGTAGACACATTAACCTCATTTGAAATAAGTAGTCCTGAGTTTACCCACTCCTTTGGAATGACAGGAATCCTCTGCTACAAGTGTGGATGTTCCTTAATCTTAGTTAACCATTGTCCCTAAGGTAAGTTGTGGTATGCTGGTATTCTCCCCTACCTCTGCCATTTAAAATTGTCTTCCCTTATGGGTACAAAAAATGGCTCTGTATATTTATTTTCATCCAAACAGGTGTATATTTGAAGCATTGTGTTTTGAAGTAAGCACTAATGCATGTATTTCAGTGATTCTTAGGTTTCCCGTTTTTAAATTCTTCGCATTTTCAACTTTGATGTTTTTAAGAACAGTGTTGCTAGGAATGTGAACTGGTCCTTCATTCAGGTCCTTTAATTCCTTTGTTTGAATTATAATTGATTACACCATTACTGTTAGGGAAATATCAGCTTAATAGGTATAAGTCATATTCCTTGCTGTGGATGGCTATTCAGAATATTCATTAACTATAGCAGTACTGGGGCTGCAAACCGATTGTCCCTTCTATCTTCACAGGATGGGGAATAATAAAACACATGTTAGTAACCTCATTCACCACATTCTCTACATTTTTCTTCTGGCAGAAAACCTATAGTTTTGGTTTTCATACTGAACATTTTAAGCTTTTAAAATTGCCTCCTGGAGTTGTATGGTAGTTCACAATAGTACGTGCCCTGCCTGTGCAGAGGTTGATCTAAAAATGTTGAGAAAGTAAAGTGTCTTTGTACATCTGACTTGCATTGATACACCCATCAGTAACAATTAAAAGCTTTTGCAAAGTGTTATGTTTTCAGTTGTAAGAACTTTGATTTATACTTGAGGTTGATTCTAACCTTAGCTTCTTATGTTTACTTTTCTAATGTTAGAGCTCTTTAGGGCTCCTTAGATCTAACACTCTTGCCAAAAGCAATTTTTTAAAAATCAGTTTCACTAATATCCTGTGCGGTGGTCATCTCTAACAGATTTTGTAATGCGCATTATACTGTTTTTCCCGCCTCTTGTGTCTGTTTAAAAGCAAGTGGTAATAAAGGAGAAAAATGGTACAGCAGTTCATGTGAATTCTTACAATAAGAATTGGGGCAGGGGCTAACTAGCTGAGGTTGTCTGTGAAGTTTCCAGGGTAATTATGTCTTCACTATTTAAAAAAAAACAAACAAACCCCAACTTAAAAATTGAGAACTCAGGTGTATAAATAGCATGTTGCCTGGTGTTTTGAAAGAATTATTCCAAGTCTGTGAATTCTTCACAGAAAGAGTTTTAGTTTCAAAGTCCTGTTAAATCTCAGATGATCTACTTTCTTGAAATTCATAGAAAGAAAAATTAAGTAGACAATTAGATCCCAAACTATATCAGACTTTGTAGACAAAATTTAATCTTGACCCTCTTTGAAAGCAGATGGGAAAATAATGCGATGACAAGAGGACAGGTGCAGGGCGTGCATGCCAAACTGCTTCAGAAAGGAAGCAAGCTGCTCTGTTCTTCACTAGCTCTAATACTTGCACTTTTAACCCTCTGTAGCACAACAAAAGCAAAAAATACAACTTTTTGGTTTTAACTTCATGCTTTTATGTTACAATGGCACCTTGAGAATCTAAATAAAGGCAGAATCCTCTTGTTTCAGGCATTAAATGTGGTTAGGGAAACAGATCCTGTCACAAAGAGAAAACATTGAAAAAGATAAAAAAGCCCAAATTAACTATGCTAAAGGTGGTAGAAGTTTTTTAGAAAATAAATAGTTTATACTGCATCACTTACATTCTTATGTTGTCTGTTTACATACTTAAATTACGAAACTGATTTTTCAGTTCTTTGAGATGTGTGCTTTGTCACCAAGTACTTACTAAGCATCCAAAAGATGAGGTGCCACATCTGCCTAGAACATTTTGATGTTGTTATACGAATGGTGATTAAATTAATTTTGGTTTTAATTTCGTAGGGAAGAATTACTAGGGATTGTCTGAATTCAGATGAAAAGAGGAGGAATTTGTTAGAATAAGCAAAGGTAGAGACAAAAAGAGGAAATAAGTGAAAAGGGAAGAGAGGCAGAATTGGAAGAGTGGAGCTAGTCTACCAAAGGATGACTAAAATACAGAATTCAGAAAAAGATCGATAGCAATGATAATCCCATGGCAGGAAAAGAGGGCAAACTACAGTGTTAGTACTGACTGAATGGTTTAATTCAAAAATTATGACTCAAAATTAAGGTGAGTCAGATGGGTAAATTGACCAGTAAAAGTTCATCAACACAGGTTCCTCCCCCTGCACTATTCCTGGCTGCTTACCCACAACATGCCTGATGTTTCCCATTTTCCTTACCACTTTTGTTTGACCAACTGACTAGCCTACACATACATTGGCTGATATTGTGGTCATGAGTTGCCACTTAACGTTGTCTCACAATTGGCTGTTGTTTCTTGGCTGCCAAGGGGACCAAAGAAAATGTGCTGATACTCAGCTGATGGTGAGTTAAAGGTGTGACTTTCGTGGCCACTGTGGCGTGTAGGCCTTCTTGAAAGACTTCTGCAGTTATTGCTGTTCCCATACAAAGAGAGTGGAGGGACACGAGACAAGACGAAGTTATTGGCTGGCATCCAGACAAGTCCTCTGGCTTGCAGATGAGCTGTCAGACCCTAGCTTAATTCTCAGTTGTAGCAGCTATGCTTTTGTAACTGGAGAGAACACTGCTTGAAAATTTCTCTACTCTAGAGTCTACATCTGGGATCATGACTACCTGGTCTTCTGCGGAAACTCATGTATCTGGGCAAAGAAAAACTTCCTTCTTAGTTACAACGAGGAATTGCGATGTAGAAAATAATAGTAACTAGTATTAAGCCTGTTGTTTTTAAGCGCCTTCCCATTACTCCCTTGTGACGTGCTGAGATTGCTGGGTCTCTTAAGCTTGGATGATGGTGACTATTATAGGAGAAACTGTGCATTCTTCAATGTGTTGCAGGACTGAATGCGATGCAATTACAGAACCTGGCTGCATTAGCAGCTGCGGCCAGTGCAGCTCAGAATACACCAAGCGGTACCACTGCGCTCACTTCCTCCAGCAGTCCCCTGAGTGTGCTCACCAGCTCAGGTAAGAGGCTGCCTATGCCGTAGCGTGTTATGACATGGGTTGCCCTAGGAGTCATTTCAGGATAGATGTCACCTGATTTGTCTATCCCTTTTTGTCACTTTCATGCTGATTCTTTAATAGATAAGCAGTTTTACTACTAGATTCACTGGCCTTTGTTCAGGGTAGGTATCTTTGCAACCAGCAAAGGCTTTTTTATCTGCTGTGTTCCTTCCTCCAAACGGTCAGATTAATCTAAAGTAAAAAGAATTTTTGAGGTCATCATGAAGCAGAAGGGTAGGTGACCTCTTTCCAGTCACGTTATTACAGTCTCATCACATATTTGGTTTACCTGTGGTTTTAGGCAGGTACTGTGGCAGATGTACCCTGTTCTTCTGGACATGGAGATAGAAGATGCCTTAAGCATGAAGTAATGCATTCTGTGCACTAGAACAGTACAGTTTATACTCCTCTGACATTAATGAAGACAAGAATACTAGAACTTCCTCACAGAAGTAGAATAAACAGACCCCTAGCACATTTATTGGAAAGCATTGTCTAGAACTGGGTGTATAAGTTGCACATAAAAATCAGGAACTTGCTCTTCTGGGATTCTTGTGGTTTGTTTTTTGGGTTTTGGGTTTTTTACTTTAGGTTATGTACAGTATCCAGAGAGGCTAGAATGTCCAGGTAGTGTTGTTTTGCTGCCTTATTAAATATAATCATTAAATGCAACAAACAAGTAAGGACAATATAATTTATGTTTTGTTTTCATCAGACATGCTCTGTTTTTACCACAAATTAGGATCAGTATCCTACTCAGTTATTTCTATCCTATTTTCAGTTCTTTCTAAATCTTGACATGGGAAGGGACCTGTACTTTCAGGGTGTCAGTTTCCCAGCATCTCTGGCATGGTATGTGGGTTTGGTTTTAGGGTTTTTGGTTTTTCATAAAAAGCCAAATTGCTTATCCAGTTTTCAAATCCAGCCTACAGAGCTGACGTCCTCACCTGTGATTGTGAGAGACCAAAGTGGATTGGGGCGTGTTTGAAATTTCCACAGGTAGCTTTTTGTATTGCGTAGGACCACCAAGGAGCTGGACTAAGAGATTATAAAGAGAGATTACAAGGAAAAGCTGTTCAGAAAAACCTTATGTCACACAATCAGGAGTTAAACCGGGGGTGCTTTGCACCGTTTTCTACTTAGAAATCCTCAAGAAAGAATTCAGTTCAAAGAGTGTTCTGTTGCTGGACAGGGTTTTTTTTTTTTACATAAAAACTTTGTGGTCTGCAATCCTTAAAGATTAAAATTTCAAAATTTATCTTGACTCCCACCTCTGGTATCCTAATCTATAATTGGTTGGGGGGAAGAGTAGAAGAGCTGCATTTATAACCCACTAATGCTGCTTCATTGTACAGAAAGCATGAAGGTGAATGCATCTGAGAACTTCTCCCATATTTTCTCATGCAGTAGCGGAGCTGGAATTGTCAGGTTACAGTTTGCTGTGACTGGAGTTTAGAATTAAGATTTCCTTGTTGGCTTTCTTGTCTACTGACCAGAGCAAGTTTGTTCTCTGATTTGTTGAAGTGGGGAAAGGGACTGGCAGGTTGTGAAGTTCAAATGCCAGGCATGCTAGAAAAGGCAGAGACAGCCTCTTCTCAGAAGTGTATAGTGAAAGGACAAGAGCAACGGACACAAGTTGCAACAGAGAAAATTCTGACTGGATATAAAAGAAAAATAAAATTAATGGTGAGAGTGATTAAGCTCAGCAACCAGGTGCCATAGGGGCTGTGGAATCTCTGTCGCTTCAGAGATTTGGAATGCAATTGGAAAGGACCCTGAACAGGCTGACATAACTCGGAGGTTAGACCAGCTCTGAGCAGACCATTAGACTAGATGATCCACAAAGGTCCCTTTCAAATGCAGTTATGCTACTGTTGTATGATTCTTTGGGATTGGTTTCCCTTCTGTGAGTTCTGGCTATTGCCCAGCACTCTGCAGGTTCCTTTTCCCTTGATGAGAGACATATCTCGGGACTCTCTCTCTCTCATTTTTGATCATGCTGGTGGAGGGCCTAGGTGGTGGGGAGCTGAATCCAAACAACTTTCTGATCACCGGTCGTATCAATAAATGATCGCGTGTCAACAATCAAGTAATCATGACGGGTCATTTGAATTAATATCCTATGTGGATGTATCAGGCAGTTCACTCTTCACAGGCTTGTAACATGAAGCAGTTGCTTTTGCATTGCTCCTTAAACTTAATTTCAAGTATAATTTTAAAGAGTTAGAGATTAGCTTTGTTCAAAAGAAATAAAAAGTTCTGGAGGATATTTGGTCTGTATGTGGTCACTGACATCAAACTCTGAAACAGTTTCAGAGCTTTTCACTAGAGGTATGAATACAGCCTCAATGTATAAAGACAGCGTTCGGTCTCATGATACTTCCTGTAATTATACAGTGCTTTAACACTTTACTCTGAACTTGCTATTATCTCTTAAAAAAGCGAACTTGAAAATCTCTTTTGATTAATATTTATATGTGCATTCATGTTGTTTGTATTCACATAGAAGGTTGTTGGTCTCCACACATTCAGAGTATCCCTCCTGAACCTTACCTAGACCTTGAAAAAACTTAGTGTATAGCTGTTTAGTACCATGTGTTAGTAAATGCCTTCCTTGTCTGTGGGACATATGGCAACATCTACTGTGATAACCTCTTAAACCTAACTGCAGATGAGATGACTATTGGCTTGACTTCTATCCATCTGTCATCCAAATGTTCACCTGATGCTTATTTGGACATCCCTCCCAGATTGTACTCAAATTGCATAATTGGTGGAAAAATTCAGACGATCATTATGTGTAGTTCCCTTTTTTGATTATCTTTCATCTGCACTAATATCTTTTGTATTTGGGGAACTTGCAAGTCCACACAGTGCAGTCTGTGGGCTATGCATAGACTACATGTCAGAATGGTTGAACTCAGAGGTGTTAAGTATTGTTGTGCTGTCTTCCTACTCGTTTCAGGTGATTTTGTTTAGATATTTCAAAGCAGTATTGTGTATTTTGGTGTAGAATAAGATGGAGCAAAACCTTCAACCTTGCAATAAAGCAGCTACTCTTTGGAACTGAACAGACTGCTGCTGCATCCATCTATAGATAATCTGTGTTACGGAGACTGTGGCTTTAGGTAAACTCATTTAAACTGCGAGCTTGTGAAGGGGACATTCAAGAAAATATTACAGAAGTATTTCAGGATTGGAGTGTCTTTGTCTGCCACCTTTTCCACTCAGACATCAGTAAGAATTGTCTGCTCCAGAGCAAAATAGAATGGTTGCAAAAGCTGATATATGTTTCCATTTCTCCTCCTTTCAAAGGCAACCATCAAAGGTCCAGCAAAGACTAGATGACTTTGACCTTAGTGTGTCTCAAGCAAAATTGTTTTCAGAGACATCATAGTCTTCCTGCTTTTACTGGAACTAATTCTGGTGCAGTTCAGTCAGATTCATTGCCTAAATTTTAGTGCTCTTTAGCTCATTGCTTAGATGCTAGATGACTGGATTAGAACAGATGTAATGTTCCCTCAGTTTACCTACCTCCACAAACTGGTAGTTGAAGTCCTTGTCCAAGTTTCATTATCTTTCCTAGGTATTCTTTACTATGTATTCAGATTTTCTGAAAACCTTTTCAAGGTTTTTTCAGCTAGTTCTGTTAGAGTTAGCCTTTTTGACTAGATATAACTCAGTAGATAGATCTAAGAAAACATAACTTCAGTAGCAAGCAAAAAAACCCAACAACCCACCAAAAACTGCACAGAAACAGTATTAAGAATTAGGGATGAAGTAAAGAACATATATAAAGTTCTATTGGCTTCCCATCCCTATTGCTGTGTGCTGTTTTCTGATCTAAAATGATACACAAAAACCAGAAGAACAGAAAGAATGACTAGAACTGTGGAACTCCTTCCTATTAGGAGCAACGAGGGAACCTGAAAAATAGAAGACTGACATGAGAGGAGGATATGATTGAAGCCTACAAACATGTTAGTGGTGTGATGAAGACAAACAGGAAAAGACCAGTCATTAGATATTTCAAGACAAGAATTACAGAATATCAGGTCAGCTGACAGCTCAAAAATAAGAAGAGCCATTTCTTAGCATAGTGCA
This sequence comes from Morus bassanus, assembly GCA_031468815.1. Classification (NCBI taxonomy): domain Eukaryota; kingdom Metazoa; phylum Chordata; class Aves; order Suliformes; family Sulidae; genus Morus; species Morus bassanus. The sequence continues at coordinate 45,385,139 of CM062572.1, read as the reverse complement.
TGACTAAATTGCAGAACTCATGCCTTAGAACATAGTAGAGTCAAACATTTTGGTGTTCAAAAGGCACTGAAATTAATGAATGAAAATCATAGCTTTAGTACAAAGACATTGGTCTTGGCTGAAAAAATCCTAGATTCACAAATTGCTGCATTGGTATATAGACTATCTCTAGGAAGGCTTCCTTTGTAATTGCCCTGTATTTCTGCTCTACTGTTATTTATCTGCCTCTCGTCATCATCAGAAATGGGGTGCTGACTCAGTACAGCAAGTCCTAGATACATATGATAAAGAAAGTAAACCATACAGTGTTAAATTTTCTTGGCAGTTTCAGTACTAAAGCATTTCTTGTTTTGCTTAGAGAGATTTCTGATAAAGTCAGCTAAACTAAAAATAACTGTGTTCAGCTTTTTGTAGTGGCTTAAATGAATTTATTTAAAATAACAACCTTTTTAAAGTAGGGAAGGCAACTCTTCTCCCTTTTACTTTGCTCTCTAGCCTTGGCTTCATTCTTTTTTTTCCATACCACTACTATTTTATTGGTGTTTTTTTTAAATGTTTTTCTCATCTGTCAAATGTAGCGTATTTTTGAATCATGCAAATTAGCAATGAAGTGTTGCAGAAACGAGTGATATTCTAAAATCAAGGCAGCTTTATCATTTCTGAATGCTGGCTTTTATTCAGCCAATCGTGCTATTTTTTTCTGCCAACTTGAGGGTTATACTGTAATTTATTCTCTGTAATTTTCCAACATGTAATATGCTACTGATAGACCAGAATTGTCTCCTTTTCTTCAGAGTAAGCATCTTAAAATATAGTTTGGGACATTGTCTTTCAATTTCTGACTTGTTAAGAGAGTTTGTCTAGAACTTTTCCTAGAGGAGGTTTGTCATTACCTCTGTCAGTACAAAAACTAAACAGTGGTGTGAAGTGCAGCTCCCTGTGTTCTCATGCAGCTTTTGTTAGGTACAACTACTTTTGTTAGGTACAGCTTTTGCTGGGGCTTGTTAGGCAAGTTTGCTGCATTCCATTTAAATAGTTACCATATACCACTCCAGCTGAGACTTTGTGCAGCATATCTGAAGTGATGAATATGTAGTGTGTGTGAATCTGCTTGAAGGAGGCTAGCAGTTCTTTTCAAAGTTTTAATGGACGTACACAGCATAACTGGGAATCACAAAAACGTGAAGGAATCTGAAAACACCTGAATCTCAGTTCTTCTGTTACCCACTCGGTCAGACAGATAAATTCCTCTTGAAAGCAGACTGCAAGATGCCTCTACAGCACCAGTCTTCAGGATCTTTTAATTTGTAGAAGCCGTAAATATTTTCCAGTGCATCTTGTGCAATAAATTTAAACTTCTGGGTTAATAGCAATATGCATAGCTTTTCTTATTTGCCTTCTCCAGATTTCCAAGTAGTCCACAAAGCTGTTAGGAAAACCACTGCTATACAGTCATAAAAAATACTATTCTTTTCTTATTTTGTCATGTCCATAATCTTTGTAGGTGGCCTAAATTTGAACTTCTGTTTCTTTTGATAGACCAGCTTGGCAAACTTTTTGATGTCTATTTCTGTAGAACTAACTCTACCTGTTGAAGAATTTGCCAGGCCATGTAAGCTGTTAGTCTGCTAGGTACTGTATCTGTAGGCTTCTCTTACTGAGTGAACATGGTTGAAGATGTTTGTGGCACAATCAACAGAGGATAGAATATGTATTTTAGATGTACATTCCAAGACTTTTCTTGGCCGTAGCTCCAGCTGCTGCAGCAGGATTTTTAATGGAAAATTATTTCATGTGTCAGAATAATCTGGGCATCTGCTGTCCTGTTCTGGCAGTATGGGAAAACCATATGTTCAGTTTGACTGGAGCTTTCTTTAATGTCCCTGGTATCTGTGGTTCAGGTCTTTTTCACCTTGTGTGATGTTTCAAGGATAGATATTAATATGTAGCAATTTTTACTTCAGTCAGCAGGAAACAGGCATTGCTGCTGGTCACCTTATGTTGAGGTACGAAGTTTAGCTAATACTCATATATTGTCTGAGTTTTAGGGGTCATACAGTTAACGAAATTATTACTGCTACAAAGAGTAGGCGTTATGATGAAGTAGAAATTTTTCAAAAATCTAGGAAGGGATTAGAAGACAGAAGCAGTATGACCAATCAGGTTGTGTGGGTTTGGGATTTTGTTTTGACTTAAGTGTTACCTTGCTCTGTTCCTTATTAGCCTTTCCTACAGAAATAACTTAATGAAGAAGTTGAATTATCAGGACCAAAAAATATTGCTTGAAGTTTAATGATCTTATTTTAATAGCAGGTTCCTCACCTAGCTCCAGTAGCAGCTCCTCTGTTAATCCAATGGCTTCTCTTGGAGCATTGCAGACGCTGGCAGGGGCTACAGCAGGCCTCAACGTTAGCTCTTTAGCAGGTAAGCTATGTGTTGTGGGTTGGGGGAATAGCTGGTTATCGTTCCTCAGGCTGGGCTAGTTCTTGGGGGGGTGTTTTTCTGCTCCCTGCCTTTTTGTAACAGTGCAGAATATTTGAAAGGTAATTGATCTGGCTGAGTGGAAATACTCAGTCATCTTTATTTCCTCTTTCTTATTCAGGAATGGCAGCCTTAAATGGAGGACTTGGCAGTGGTGGTCTCTCAAATGGGACAGGTAGCACAATGGAAGCCCTCACACAGGCTTATTCTGGAATCCAGCAATATGCTGCTGCTGCATTGCCCACACTCTATAACCAGAGTCTGTTAACACAGCAGAGCATTGGTGCAGCGGGAAGTCAAAAAGAAGGTAGGCAGAAAGTTGTAGAAACAACTTGAGAGGGGGTTTCAAAAGGGCAAGCTCAGCAGTTGCAGCTACCTTATCTGCAGAGCTTTTATTTCGCGGCATTTTTTAGAATTCTAGAGTTACTGAAGATAAAGAAGGAAAACCTGTGAGGTCTCTCTGTTAAGGGCTGTCCAAAGTAGGTTTTATACAAGAGGTTTCTCCCAGGATTTGTCTAGTCTTAAATGTTTAGTGACTGTACTCCTCCATTTTCCTGGCGGACAGGAGAGTGTGAGTCTACAGCCTGATACATCCCACTGTCAGAGAATCAGTTGTAGTTTTCTTAATTTTGTTTTCCTTGGTCATTCACCTCTTCCCACAGATGCTTAATGCTCATCTCTTCACTATTCAGATTCAGAATCAATTTAACACGCAGTGTAAAGTAATGAAGAATGTAGGAGTAAGTTTTCAGCAGAACGTAGGGTGACGTGTAGAAAAGAATCTGTCAGATGACAAGTAATGCAATTGCTTGTATTGTGCATTGAGACTTACTTAGTTTCTTTGGACCACAAGCTTTGCATAGCCATTTTTGTTTTAGTCAGCATCTGGGGCTCAAACTTACTGTTCAGCTTTCATTACAGCAAAGATCTGTGAACCAGTTTTGGCACAGTGTGGAAATTACAAGCAAAAATGGTGAGAAAGAGCTAGAATTATTTGAATGATCAGTCCCAGCAAAGGGCCATGCTGATTTATTCTGGAATCAAGTACTCCCCAGAAGTGCAAACAGTATTTTCATTGTTTTATCTAGAAAATTTGGCTTGAATGGCTCTTTCACCATTTTTTGTGAAGTGGGCCAATGTTATCCATGCTCTTTCTGAATTTATATTCTTACTTGTTTGAAGGTCCAGAGGGAGCCAATCTGTTTATCTACCATCTTCCCCAGGAGTTTGGGGATCAGGATCTGTTGCAGATGTTTATGCCATTTGGAAATGTCGTCTCTGCCAAGGTTTTCATTGACAAGCAGACCAATCTAAGCAAGTGTTTTGGTACGTTGGGTCTAATCATTACCTGTAGAAAGGTGGCTTCTTTGTAGCGATCTCTTTTCCAGTATGTTGTCTAGCTTTTAAGTCAAGTAGTGATTCTTTCTCTAGATACCTAATAAATAAATAAATACAAACGCTTCCAGCAATGAACTGTATTTTCCTGATTTTCATTGTGACTTTTTGCTTTTCCCGATTTTTGTACTATTATGCCTCGTTATACTGTTATGGCCCTAGATAATTCGCCAAGATTCATGTTTGCAGACTGTAATCATGGTATACTTCCTTCTCTTCCCCCTTTTTGCCTTTTCACTAATTGTTTACATTTCTGTATGTACTACTTACTACATTATCATTATGTATGATTTCTATTAAATATATTCATATATAATTATTAAGGCTACCATATAGTACAGGAGCATTTGACTCTGATGTTCTGTAAATGCTTAAAGGCAATTTTTAAAGCTTCCTCCTAATTCTTGAAACTTTGTAATAGAAAAACCATTTCAGCTGTTGTTTGCTACCTAACTGTGATTGCACCTCTTATCCTAATTTTGCTCTGCTTATTGTGTATTAAGATGGGAGGCCCATCAGGGCGGGAAGTGTATCCTAAAACTGTTAATCAACCTGTCGTGCTGCTGTTACTATCCAAATAGATTTATTAACTGCTAATGATGTCAAAAGAGCAAAGAACGTATTTTTCCTTAGCTTGTGTAGTAAGAGGCTGCGCATGTGGACTGAAAGATTCATGGGTTTATTTTCCTCACTTTGAAACCCCAGTGCAAGCAGTTGTAGCATATCTTGTAGTGCTGTAAGCTTTCGTGACTATTTTGAAAGATGGAGATTTCTTGTGATGGAGTAGGAGAGGTGTCTTTCTCTATGGTTTTGATAGCTTTGTGCTGACATAATATCCTGTACGTTATAGTATTTGAGCCAAAAGATGGGGCCAATCTGATGCTTTTTGAAAACACACAAATATGGTGAGCATCAGGCATGTTACACCTGCACATGGAATGATCTCCCCAGGTAGTGATACCAGCCATTGACTGGAGTTGTTTAAAATGCGTTCCTTCAAAACCCTGGAGAAGTGTATTTTGAGGATGCTCTTTCCCTGGAATGATACACAACTTTTCGTCCAAGAGAGACCTAAACGTAATAGTGGTACAGGTGCCACGCTGCCTTGATAGCCACTTCACTCCAAACAAGTCTACTCCCATAATGCCATGAGGGTGACTTCAATCTTTTATCTTTAATGAGCTATATTTCAGGTTTGGTTTTCTCCCAGGTGTGAGTTCTTATAAAACAAACAGCAGTACTCATTTTTGTTGAAAGACTAGAAAAAGTTATTTTAATTTCTTGAGCTTTGTATAGCTTTTGGCCAAAGTTCCATACATCAGAAAGCAATGCTTTGTCTGAGAGCCCTTAGTAAGAAGTTCTTATGAAGAGTCTAAAACAGTTGTGAGCTTCTGAAAATGGCTTTTTATGCAAGCTTTTCTTACTTTGTGAGTACCTGCATTTCCAATTGTGAGTAGCTGTTCTGGACAGCTTTGGCATGGTGTAATTATGTATTTTCCTTTCATCAGGTTTCGTAAGTTACGACAATCCTGTGTCTGCACAGGCTGCCATTCAGTCAATGAACGGCTTTCAGATTGGCATGAAGCGTCTGAAAGTACAGCTCAAGCGCTCTAAGAATGACAGCAAGCCATACTGAGCGCCCCTCCCCTCTGGGACTGGAGTGAGAAGGATCTTCTGGTAAGTTGGAGAGGAGCGCACTTAGTGATTCGAAGCCCTAAGGCTGTGTTTTTACAGTCCTGGAAGCTGATCCATGTCTTCTGTCTGGCACATCTTCCCCGAAGATTCGGCTGCAGCCTCTGCTGAGAATCCCGCTTCGGATGGAGGACAAGTTTGTGCTTTTGCTTCCAGTGTTTTACTTTGGAGTTTAGGTGCCATATCGCTGAGGTTTTGGTTTGTTTTTTTGGTTGTTTTTTTTTTTTTTTTTTTTTTTTTTGGTTTTGTTTTGTTTTGTTTTTTTTCCTTATTTGAAGTTTGCTGTGTTTGTAACCAGTGTGTGTTGAGAAGGACCAATGCCAGCTCCTTGTGGGTGGGGAGGGATAAAGGGAGCAGCAGAAACTGACGCCACACTGCCTTGGGGTAGAGAGGAGAAGGGGAAGCAGAACGGACACCACACCACCATGGGAGAGAGGAGAAAGGAAAGCAGAAATAACACAGAACAGCTGATGAAAACAAAGATGGGGAAGGAGAACTGAGTCCATCCAAGTTTGGGTGAGCAAAGAAATGACTCCATGTAGTTTGTCATGCCCCATCCACTCTTCAGAATTTCCTTAACTGTATGCCATGGTGGGGATTTAGTAAATCATCTCTAAAGCAGGAGGCAGGCTAGAAGGGTGAACACATTAACAAACCAAAGGAAAACTGCAGTGATTTTTTTTGCTGTATATAAAGTAGTGTTTATATAGCACTGTGAATGTACACAGCACTTTATAAAATCTAGATAATGTCCCTGCCCAGAAAATTTCACTGTCCATTTACAGTTGAATATTAATGAGATGCAGTGGATTTCTCCATATTTAAGAAAACTTATCCTATGTACTTTATCTAGGTTTTGTAGAAAGGTATAGAGACAGCTTAGTCTGGATGAATATATCTGGGGCTGGAAACAAGAAACTCTTGATCCCTGGCAACCTGCAGAATTTTTTTGACAATTTTTCTTCTTAACAGTTCATCGCATTCCCCATTTCTGTGGAATAATGTCCTTTTTGCAGAGTATTATTTTGAACTCATTCTGGTAAGCATAATGTAAGTGCTGTTTTTTTCTCTGTTAAAATGACTGTAAAATTAAGATACAAAGCCCAGAGTTACCCTAACACAGCTCTCGAGGCTCCTGTTTCATACATGTTCTCATAGGATTTGATTTCTCAGTCTTAACTCTGTTGCAAAGATAACTTCCTGTTGTTTTTTTTTTTTTTTTTTAAAAAATCCTCAACAACAACAAAAAACAATTTGTGCAGTGATTTGGTCTAGTAATTAGGTATTCCTGTATACTGCAGTTTTCCTTTAAGGTGGTGTGTACCAGTGCAAAACAGGCTAACACAGGAACTGCAAAACCAGAGCAGAGCATTGAGCCATTCAGTCTTATTCTGCCTTTCGGTACTAGCTGTTATCTTCTATATTGAAGGAAAATTGAACACACCCCTTCAATGAACACACACTTTTTCTGCACACTTGTGAAATTGCTAACGCGTTGTTAAGGGCCTTTGTTATACACTGGTTTTAGGGGGCTCAAAGGACTTTTGACACTCTGGCCTGGGTTGTTTTAAGAAATGAGTAGAGTCCCATTTTATAACCACCAAAATCCACCTCTGTCACAAGAGGAAGTTTACAATTTCTGTGTGTCTTTAACAGAAGTTCTATTTACCTCATATTTTCTCCTTTTCCTTGTTTTCTTTGCGTTCCTGTTTCGTGATGCTGTTTCCCAGGGCACCAGCTAAGACTGCAACCTGGGAGACAGCTGCTAAATAATGTGTGTGGGTCAGACAAAGGGTTGGGACTTTCTGTTCTGCTCTAGCAGGAGGAGCACTAAACCCATCAAACCTGAGATCACGTTCAGAATCCGCACCCATGTACAGCGGTCTGTTGGGAATGTTGGGTGTTCCCAGGGACTGGGTCCCCTGGGATCTCAAACCTCGGAAGTACAAGGCCTGACCCATAGTATCCAAGAAGAGCCCTTTCCATTCTTAAATTGAAAATCAAACAGTTAGTTAATGACATTCTGTCTATATTGATGGCAGACAGGTAAATCTATCAGTATTATTCAAATCATTTTGTGGTGGCAAAGGTTCAAAGGCCAGATTGCCAAATTTCCCAGTTATGCTGGCATGTGGTACCCTTCTATGTCAATTATTTGAATCTCCTTAGAAACATAAACATACACTTAAGTGAACCATGTACACTTGAATTCTGCACGATGGGAAAGATGTATCCTGGTTTTCTGAGAAAAGAGTGTTGGAGCGTGAAGGCCTCCAGGGTGATAATGGGATTTTTTTTTATAAATAATACACTTTTCAAAAAAAAAAAAAAAGAAAAAAAAGGAAAAAAAAAAAAACCAACATAGTTGGGAGCAACTGCTCCAAGTGCAACCTGCTGTAACCAAGAATGTTGTTTCTATTTTTATAGAAGTTTTATACCGCTCCAGGGTGGAGAATATTTATTACCTAAATTATTTCACTGGAAAAAAAGGCCAGGGTTTTGTAGAATCCTGAATGTGATTGTTTTACACACATAATGGTGTGCATGATTGAAACTACTGATTTTCAGTGGCCTGTTTGCAGCCCAACAACTGCTAAATGGGGAAGACGAACGCTGTGAAGCAGTGGAGGGGAGAGCACTGTGCTCTGGGGTCTCTACAGTCACTCTTACCTTTTTTGCACCCTACCCCACTGTACTATCCGAGACCTTTGTCCTGTTTTTTCTTTTAACCTGATGCTCTGGTCTCTTTGCTAGTCATTTCAGTTGCCCAAAATTAGATATTTTAGCTTCTGAATCCTACAGTGTATTCTCAATACTGTAACTTATGGATCAAACTCAGCATCGTTGCAAATAGGTGCAACTCCTATTGACTTCAGGAGATTCACCAGTTTACACTGTGGCTTAGTTTGATCAGTGACTCCTCCCAGACATAATCACCTTAAGACACCTAACTTGGGCTAGCTCTTGTGCCTTACTGGCATAACTATAAGTATTGCCAAAAAAAAAGAAAAAAAAAAATCTATGCAGGTTAAATTTTTAAAATATGTGATCCTCAGATGGTTTGAATCAATGTGGTTCTGCTCTCTTCAGTAGAGCTGCATCAGTTTTCACCAGCTGAAGATGTTGCCCTTTTTGTGTATTTGTTTCAGATTTCCCTTTCTTGGTGTATCAATGTATATGTTGCCAAAGTTAATAAATGTATCAAGTTTGTGACTTGGGCAGATTTTTTTCTGATAACAGAACTGATCAGATAAAGTCAACATTTCTGTGTCTGTCTGGTGGCTGCCGCTGACTCTGGAGATTTAGGCTTTTCTTGCCTTCCAGTCTTAAGCCAATTTTCTTCCTCACTCATTGGCAGGAAAGTCTGGGATTTTGGGATCTTGGGGCTTTTAAATTTAATTTTATTTTAATTCCTATCATGCTCTCATTCAGGTACAAATCAAATCAGTGTCAAATGCTTTATTTCCTGGATAGTACGTTAAGAGCTGGGTGAGTTCCAATACACTGCAGAAGGATTGGCTTAAGTAGCCACATGGACGAAGTATTCTATATGCTCATAAACCAAAGATTCTGAATTTTCTACAAGAAAAGCTAGTAGGAGTTCTGATGAAATGGAATTCCATATTCCATGTGCCACCAGGAAGTACTTACATATTTTTAGAAACAAGATGGAATGGTCTACTTGATTAGATTTATTTTTTTCTCAAAAGACATTTATTTTACTAGATATGCTGCAATAAGATGAAAGTATTATGAACAATTGAAGTCTTAGTCTGATGCTACTTAGTATCAAGTACTACAGTAAAAAATCATAGATTCTTCAGTCCCCTAGATAATCACCAGTCCAAAATAGGATATCTCTTTGTAGTTTAGTTTTTCCAGTGATACAAAGCTTGCATTATTAGAAAATTTCTTTGATATATAGTGATTAAATTTTAATCCTAAGCAGAATGAGGACTGGAATTTTTCAAAAGTATCTGAGAGAATGATGGTGAATATCTCTTTATATTTTAATGGCGAGGCAGTTCACTAGCTGTGGGCACTGCTATCTGGAAAATACGCGTCTCAAAATTTCTCACTGGCAAATACATCTATAAGGAAAAAGCTTTTCATCTGAATACTGAAGGTCACATAGCATGATAGATTCTGCTTGCATGATAGAACTAACTGAAGTGTTTCTTCTTGTTAATGATTGTGATTTAGGGAAGAATGGCCAAGCAGAATGAAATTGTTCCTATTTCATTTGGAAATAGGTAAAAGCGACTTGGAGAAAGAGAATTGCAAATGAAGGGTGCAACTATGAACACATAAAACGCTTTTAGAGCTTGTTGTTGCAAATGTTTAAGCATAAGGATGTTATACATCCCTGAGCATACCTACCACAAAATATAAAACACAGAAGGCAGAATTATCACAGTTGTGAGAATAAAACAAGGACAAACTGGAATAACTTTCCCCAAGTCATTAAGTTCTTATCCAGCATCTCATCACACTGCTCTTGTAGGCCAGTCCTTCCTCAGGGCTTTAATGAAACTTAGTCTTTCCCCTCAAAATTGCTGAGTAAAATACTTGAAAAATCTCTATCAAAAAAACCCCAAACAAATCACTCAGAATTTCTATAGTGCATGCTTAGATGCCTCCTGTTGTTTCTCATGCCTCAGTTCATGATGAATTTGCCTTTCTGGTTTAGGACTGAAGCCTTACAGCTATGTGCAAACTATCTAGAGTATTTCTAGAACTATAGAAATAACTGCAAGAGTTGCATTGTACTCTGTTTGCTGGAGGTGGTTTAAACTCCATACTAAGTCCTTTCCCTGAATTGGAAAGTATGACGAGCAAATTAATCTCAGCAGTTCTAGTAAGTGGAGCATTGAGGGTTTAGTGGACAACATGCTTCTCATTGCTTTGGAACTAGTATGAAACACTTGCTATTCTCAAACATACTATAAATGCTGTAAGATAATATGCAAGTCTCACCTTGCTTTAGGCTCTAACCAGCAGCTTTGAGATGTGCTGAAGAATAAGGCCACAAACAGGAGATGAAGGGGAGTCGGGCTGGGGGCTGGGGCAGGCACAGCGGGGAGGGAGGAAGAAAAAAGAAAAAACAAAACTTGCTTCCTCTTTCGCCTACCTCCCACATTCTTCCCAAAATGTTCCTTGTCTCTTGCAGCTCACAAGCTGAGGGGAGGAAACAAAGGTATTTATATCACTTAATACAAGAATTATTTTATTTATAAAATCTTCAGGAAACGCTTTTTTTTCCACTCATCAAACTGAATACAGTGACTGTAGAGCTTCTCAGAGCCCAGAATCCCCTCCTCATGAAGTCAGGGAGCTGGGGGCTGTTTATATAAAAGGTTGGGAAAGGAGAAAATCCCTGTGCAGGTCTAATGGTATGAAAAGTGCTCAGCTAGGACAAGTCTTAACTCGCAGTCAAGTCTTAAGGAATTCTTTTCTAATGTGTAGAGGTTTTTGTTCCCCTTGTTTGTCTTGTATAATCTTTTTTTTTTTTTCCTCCCTCCCCTGTTCCAAATCACCCACCCCCAGTTTCATGGGCTCCTAGGGAATGTGAAGGGACTGTAGCTGAAGGAAAGAACATGGATTTCCTGGGCTACCACTGCCTAAGAACTTCCCATGTTAGGATGCAAGAAAAGTTTCAGACGTCAAACCACCTGTGAATCCCTTGTATTCTCTGTCTTATCTCTCATGATCTCAGTCTCTGTGGGCAAATGTTAGCCCTGGAACCATATTTTTTTGGAGTTGGTCTCCTGGGGAGGGAGCTTGCTCTGTTCTTCTCCTAACCAGAGGTAGTGGAGCCACGAGGCACAGGGCAAGGTGAATGCATGCTGATCAACGAGGCTGTGGAGTGTACCACAGGCTGGGTGTTGAGAGGGAAATCCAGGCCTCTGCTTCCATTTGGTTTCTGGCAGTTTGATGTTTACTCAGTGTCCTTCATGTACTTCAACTTTTACTTGTCCATCGTTGGCATGTGCTGCCCTTCCCTGTCAACCCCCTTCCCCAGGAGATCTCATTGTACAGTGCCCATTCTTGTTCTCTCTCTCTGTGTTTGGATGTACTGCTCTGTGTAACTCAGTGGGTCTCCCTCTTTCTGGTTTGTTTTTTTTTCTAGATTCCTGCCGTTTGTTCATCGTTGTGCCTAAAGCATGTCGATGTGGCGTTCAAGTACATCGTCCAAATCCTTGTCTCTTCAGCTTCTCTGATGCTTGAACTCTCACCTTTGACCTTGTGTTGACCTTTGATGCTGATGTGTATTTTTATTACGTTTGTTTCTTTCTTTTTTTTTTTTTTGTGCTGCCAAATTGGTTTTGCTAGAAAGACTGCTGAAGGGGAATATTTAAACTCGCATTTGAATATAAAAGAATTTCTATTTTTCTAGACCTTCGTAAGATAACCACTTGATTTTGTGAATCTGATTCTTTGTAATTGTCTTCAGAGCAGCCTTGCTAGCATACCTTGTGGAGTATTTGTATTTCTGTGAACATACAGCCAATCACTTTCTAGGCTTAGTTTTTTCTGTGTGCTTAGTTTTAAAAACACAGTTTCGAAGAAAAAGTCAATTATATGGTGTGACTCACTCTTTCAGGAGACTTCATAGTCACATTTTGCTGATCTGGTTTCTGTGCTTGAGGAGACAGCATGTGTTTTTGTGAGTTCAAACTTGTGACTTGAGTGGCATCAGCGGAAAACACTTGAACTACATTTTCTTCTGATTGTAGCTACATTTTTGCCCTGGCATTTATTGATTTTTTTTATTATTATTATTTTTATTTTTTCCCCTGCTTCCCTGTGTGATTATCAGTCTGCAGTGAAAATTTGATCGAAGTTGATGTTGTATTTTGTTAAGCCCCAGCATGCTTGGTTTTTTTTTTTGTAACTACAATCTCCTCAGCAAAATGTGATGTTTTTGTTTTAATCTTTCAAACTAAGATAGTGCCCAGAAATGTTTTGCATGTTTCCTGCTGTTTTCTTCACACCCTCATATATACCACCTTCAGCTCTGTTTTCTATAGTTTGTGCAAAAACTGAGCAATTTAATGGGTTTCAAAGGTATCCTTTAAATTGGTGTTTTTGGTATGAAAATATCTGATCAGAAACCACCTGAGGGCATCTACCTGTGCACTTAGACTGTCTGCCTGACAGAGCACCTGGACCTTGTTCCATGTCCAGTGCTGGCGGAGGCTCCCAGGGGGCTCAGTTGCACTGTTCCTGTAGGGGAAGTTTTGGTGGAAGGGGATAGCTGGGGAGCAGGAAGGTGGGGGAACTTCACAGTGTTTCTGTTTCCAAAGTTATCTGAAGCTAGGGCTCCTTTGAAACACCCTTTATGAGCATTTCATATAATTCAGGGCACATTTTTGTGAAGTCCAGCCCCAGTTTAATACCATCAGTCAGACCTTGGTGGCAGGATCTTGGAAGGATCTAGGTTATCTCTTGAAATAAAGCATTTGAAATATCTCTAAGAAAGCATTTATAAACCTGGTCCTACAACTGCTGGCTCTTTTCCCAAGCAACAAGCACAATACAACAGCCTCTGAAGCTGTTACCTGAACAGGGTACCATCCCCAGCTCTCTTCTCAAGGGCCTTAGCTGGGGAATCTCTACGGAGATTTTTTTAGTTTTTGTTTAGTTTTTAATTGGGTAATGAGCTAAGCAGTTTTTCTGGCTTGCAGGATGAACTCAAACAGGTTACTGCTTTCTGGGTAGCAGGCTTCCCCCTGCCCTACAAACCATCTGCACAGGTAGAAACTGGGATGTAGCTTCTAGATGAAGGCACCTGAAGAGTGTGTGCTGTGCTGAAGTTTCAGTCAGAAGAAGAAGCAAGCTAGTGTAGGTACCTTAATGGTAGAAAATAATGTGAAATGAAATCCCGGGAGAAGGGGTTTTGCTGAGAAAACAAATCGTGTTTGGTTGGGGAAATGCAAAGATGGAAAAGGATTTTTTTTTTCTATCCTACTCCTGAGTTGGCTGAGGATACTATATTCTCAATAGATATTGGCTAGACTTGTGTAGACAGTCCTTAGTCTGCTTATAAGACAGAGTATGTTTGGATAAGTACCTGGGAGTGAAGCATGAGGCTGGATGAAAAAAGGATGAGACACTTGTTTATCTGGGAGGTAGGGTTGTGGGCTGGCCGCTGTTAGTCCCACAGTCTGAATGCACAGGGCTGTGTGTTGGCGGGGAGCACTGATACCCTGCAGTGTACTGAGAAACTGCCAAGACGTTTCTGTCCATGCGCATTTGGTTCCATAAGGAACTTGGGGAAACCTGTGGAGAAATATCTGATGAAAACCAAAATGCCAAACATTGGATGTTTCTTTCCTTTCTTCTTTCCTTTTCTTCCTTTGGTTGTTTTAATTGTTCTGTGGTGGTTTTAATGGATTTGAGACAGTGGAGCAGCAGCTGCCTTTCTGATTTTTGGCTGCTTTTTGTGAATAATTTAAAAAGAAAATTTACATTTTGGAGACAAACCTGTGGGCTTTTTTATTGGTACAAACATTGTATTTAACACTAGGGGTTTTGTACAGTTTTTTGCCTTTTCTACTAGAAAACAATGTAAAGTGATTCACAATGTGATGAGAAAACAAATTGCCACTATGACCAAATGTAGAGTCTGCTCTGCAGTACGGGATTTAATCAACTCAAAGTCGTGGTTCAGTCGTAGAAATGCTTTTCTTTACCTTGTTTGAGCTGTTCCTTTTTTTTCTTGTTTTGATTTGCAAAACAAAATGTCTTTTTGTGTGAAATTGTGTTGTACTCTGTAGAGAATTACGAATTTTACTTTAATGGTTTAAAAAGCAGAGGAGCACGTGTTGCTTTTCTGATCTGATCACAGAGTTTGTGTAGTGGATTTAAAAATGAAAAGATTTGTTACAAGTTTGGAACGAGCGAGTACGTGTTAAAGGAATTTTCTTCCTTTTGTGTGTGTGGTTTTTTTTTCTTTTTGTCCCAAAGGGCAACTTAAAGCTGTTTTAATTGCACAGACACACCGACAACAAGTCATTTTGTATATGCCAAGTGTGGTACCTTCCTTTGTTTATTTGCTATTAAACTGTTTGAGAAGAGTCCTTGTGTGTTGTATTTGTGTCTTAAACTTGAGGTTCTTTTTGGGTCCAAGTGTGGGAAGATAAGGAGAGAGATGAGAGAACTACCTTCCAGTTTCTTAGCTGTGAGCCACAAAAATTTTCATGGCCCAATACCACTTGTTCTGAATGTACGGTATAGCCCTGGAATTTTACCTCTATGTAGATGAGCTACTCTGAGTAGAAATGGAAAAGGTTTTTTGGTTGTTTAGCCTCCATTTTTTATCATTGGGCAGTCGAGTCCCCTTTAGACATTAGATACAGAAAAGCTGAGAATCTTGGATGATGCAAATATGTGATACACTGGGGAGTGAGGTGTAGGCATATCCAGCTGCATAAAATTGGTGCTGCGTAGCCACTTGCTTGTCTGTGCACTGTGGTTCATGGCGTTTCAAAGGCCAATAACATCAGCGAAACACCAGGCTTCAGCTATACAGGAACAGCACGTGTGTGTGGTGGGGTGTGGGATTAGATAGGCACCAGCTCGCGCTGCTCCCATGAGCCCCATATGCGTCACTGCCTCCTTACCCCTTCCAGGAACACAGCCATGCTTGCTGAACCTACCCTGGTTCTGCAGCATGAAGTATCTGCAGTCCCCAGTGCTCCTGGTCCTGGAAATACTACACAGGGAAACCCCAGATGGGTTGGCATTACTTAGTAGCTCAGGTTTTGTGATAAGCGAAAGCTACCTGCTTTGCTTTTAGAACTAACATACATTAATCATTTGAAAGAAAATGAGTTGTAAAAAGTTAAGCATTTGGTGTAGGCAAAGTAGAATTCATTTAGAAATTTGCCACCAGTTTGACATTAATATTGCCTCTCTCAGAAGGAAAGTACCACAATGGCCATGACCTTGCCACATTTCTGAAAGCTCCTAAATTCAGTAATGTTACTCCTTTCTTCTGCTGTCCTGCATCTCAGAGACTGCAAGCATTTTCAGGGCAGCTATGTTTCTCCTCCATGTCCTTTTCCTCTGTTATCTGGCATACTCTGTTTCACCCCATTACTTCCTACAGGCCTGTAAATCCGAGAGCACTTGCAAGCATCAGGATTCAGTGCAGCATTCCTTTCCCTGCAGTGCACCAACTGCGAAGCGAGGTGCTGAGCCACCTGTTGCAGAGCGTGCTGGGATCCCTGCAGTTAACTTGCAGCTGTTGAGACGGGAGATTGGAGAGATTTCAGTTCAGATATGTCTGAGTTGAAGGATGGAGAGAAACAATTGAATCAGACAAAGGGTCTGCTTAGGCAGGATGGAAGATTCCTGCTTGTGCAAAAAGTTGGCTAGCCTCATCTTAGGCAATCAAAGCTCTGTCAGGTGCATCTTGCAGAACTGATACTAGATCCCTCTGGGTAGGTGGCTTTTTATTTTTGGAAGGTTTTTTCTTTAATTTAAAAGGCCACTACCAATCAGTAGACAATTAAACTACAACTAAAAGCCAGTGTATTAATATCTGAAAATGATCAGCATTTCACATGAGTTGTTACATTTGTCAATATCAATAGGAAATACGCAAACCTGTAGATTAAGTCCTGATGTTGAGTGTTTTAGGAGAAATTCTCTTCCTTTTGCATCCGCCTCCACCTTTCTCTGCTTGTTTTGACTCCAGTCTCCAATCTTCCTGACTTTACCAGCCGTGTTCTGCTGTCTTCATACGGCCAGGAGTCACCGGGATACATTACGAAGAGCAATGGGGAGGAGGACAAGCAGCTCAGTGTGGTCACTTGGAAGAAGTGACTACGTGATTAGCTATGCTGCGTGTATAGCTCCACTGCACAACAGGTGAGATTCCCTGATTTGGTGTTTCCATGCACCTTACAGGCTTACTTATTTGCAATTCCTGAGAAGAAACTGTGGATCACTTACTGTAGAAGCCATACCTGAATCTTGTATGAACTAGAGCTATCTTGAGCCACAGACTGATCACTCTGCCATTGCTTTCTCAAAGCCACACAGGTAGTCAGTGTCTGGGGGATTCTACCCATTTAGCCCTCCTTATTTAGGCACCTGGGATCAAAGTCGTATGTTCCATATCAGAGTATGTGTCCGTTTTTTGAAAATGACCAGTTTGAGCTTGATGGTTCTAGCCCTTATTTTACTAGAATAAGTTTTTATCTCAATAGGTGAGTTGAGTTGATTCTTAAGAGACTAAGCACTGCTGCATAGGAGAACTCAAAAGCAAAGTAGTACAGTGTGATCAACAAAACGCAGATCATTTCCCTCCTCTTAGATGTGGTTTGTCAGACTGCAAGGCATCCTATTCTCACTTTGCCTATTCTTTGTGGGATATGAGAGTGAATGCTGAGGGGAGCAGTGCTCTGGTGAAGTGGTCCAAAAGCATCAGGATGAGTCTGAGTTACAGGCATGTTACTTGTGGAGGGCTAATTTTGCAAAGTAGTCTGCTCCAGTGAAGAATGATGTGATTTTTGTTCTCCCCCTTCTTGAGTCCTGGCTCGATTATTTTACGTAACAGACTCCAGTGGTTGCTGTCCCTGGCCTCTTAACCTCTCCAGGTCCAGAAATCGGATGGCCTCACCACTACCAGTGCTTTCCATGGGATCGGTCTTCTGCATCTTGTGTCCATCCCACCACCCACCTCAAGAGACATATAAGAATTACTGCAGGGAGGAGAGGCTTTTTTTTTTTTAATTCCAAATCTGACTTTTATGGAAGCCCTAAAATCTATAAAGCACCTTGATAATAATTTTAACAGTGCTGCTGAAGTGATGTTTGCACATTAACTAGCTGTGCCTCAGCACTACTTTTCTTCAGCCTTCTGTAGATTTTTCCACAGTTTCTACTTGTAAAGTTTGAGAGTACACAGAATCTATGCTGAAACATGTAGCACATTACTGCTCTGAAAAACAACACTAAATTAAATAATGCAAATATCATAGAGTATGTAAGCTCCTAAAAGAGAATCAGTCTGATGGCAGCAAGACTTTTCTACCATTTAAAATGCTTTTCTTTTTAAAATACTTTGGATAAAGGTATGGATGGAATCTCTTAAGATTGACCTCTATGATGTAAAGCCTCTGGGTAGACTCTGGTTCCTTATTCTTTTCTATCCTGTTTTCCATAAGGATATTACCTCAGGAAGGCTCCCTTGGGTTTGTGTTTCCTTAGGCAGCCATGACACAGGCCAGGATGGTCCAGCTGGTGGCCTGTGAGATGATTCTGTTGGTATTTACCTTTGCTTGGGGAAGAGCTGCCACCAAATTTACACAGAAGCAGGGAGGCAGCTGGAGACGTGCCTGCTTCTGCATGTGGGTCTGTTGTTAACACTCTGAATTGCCATTTCTTTTCTTTGGCTTGTAAAAGGGATCCCAAAACAGGTGTCTGGGACTTGCGTATCTGAAAAACATTAGTCTTCCCTGAGGCATTCCCCCTGTCCCAAGTTTGGTATCTCTTCTTATGAATAACAGAGGACATCTATAGATAACCAAGACTGGGCCCATTAAAAATGCAGCACATCAATAGGGTTATGAAACTTGACTCCTAGAGGAACCCGTCTAACTTTTATTCTTTCGAAGGTGTGTAGGAGAGTTAAAGCTGTCTTCTAATTGGACTAACAATTCTCTTACACAATCAGAATGGGCAGAAATCTGTGCTTTGGGTTGTTATTCACCATAAAAGATCAGCAAGTTCTGGATGCAGAACTTCAGCAGTGCCTTTGACAGCTTCTGTTGAAAACTCTTGGAGGACTGTCACAGGTATCCAATGGCAGTGAGTGACAGTCAGTCATGAACAAAGTGTTTCAGGATGCTTAGCTTCTTCTTGTCCCCAAAATTAAGTCAGTCCCATATTTGCAGCAAATCTGTGACAGAGCTGACCTTTGTCCACAGAAACAGTCCATATTGCCAGCTGAGGTACTCAAAAGGGAGGCTGAATTTTGTGCCTGGTAAAATAGGAGGCACATTGTTGCAAGTATAATACTGCACACGTGAACGTGCTGGAGCCTCCTCGTTCATACCTTACATTTTAAGGCATATATTGTTCTGAAAGCTACTATCCTAGCTGAGGCTGCTACTGCCCAGGCTAGCCCACCACCAGCGGTGCTTGTAGAAGGGGATGGCCAGAGAGAGACAAGTGAGGCGTCCCTGTGGCTGCAGCTGATTGTCCCTCCCCAGGGTATTTATAAGCTGCATACTGGTGGGCAGGGGTGGGCAGTTGGCTCGCTGTGACCTTGGAGCTGGGGAGCCTGAACAGCATTCCTGGGAGCCACGTGAGCCGGACTGGCAGGCGCAGCTGCAGCCAATGGGGGGGAGACCAGCACTGGCTGCTCAGATTGAGTTTCACTCCTGTCGCTTGAGATTTTTCCTCTGTCTCTCCCTGTTGTGCTTTTCCTCTTTGTTTATGAATTGGACAGGCGGATGCACTGATGGAGTCCTAGCAAGCAAGAGGTTTGCCTAGTGGATTTGGGACTTCAGTGCTGAGCAGTCACTTCTTGCCGTTGCCTACCACAGCTCCAGCCCCCTGACATGACTGGGCTTTTGTGGCTCCAAGCCTTCTGAGCACACAACCTGCCCTCCTCTCTTAGGGTATTTTATGTTGTGTTCTCTTCTATGCAGTTCTTTTTTTTGCTGTCCTTAGAGGTTAGTGTCTGAGGCTTTTTAATGCATGGGAGATGGGTCAGGACCAGACAAAGCAACAGATAGAGAAAGGACTCCATCTTTACCAGTCTAATCAGACCGAAAAGGCCCTGCGAGTCTGGATGAGGGTTTTGGAGAAGTCTGCGGATCCTGCTGGCAGGTTTCGGGTTTTGGGGTGCCTCATCACTGCTCATGCAGAGATGGGCAGATACAAAGATATGCTGAAGGTAAGGCGAACTGGAGATGAATGCATGCCATTGTGTCGCACCCACTACGGAGAGTGGCTGGAGATGAGAATGTGAAATGGGGGGGGGTATTTTGTGTATAGTAGAACATACTGGCTATTGAGTGTATATTGTGGGCTGCCGTAGTCGCTGTGTTGACCAATAGCTCCAGCCCACAAGATACACAGAATACTACTTTTCATTTGGTCCAGTCCCTTAGGATTCCCAGGTTATTGAGGTTCTCCAGTTAATCATGGGGACCTTTCTTGATTTATTCCCCACACACCATGTTATCAGGCTTTAGAAAAAGGTATGAAAACAGGGCATTTGCTCCACTTAAAGCTGTTTACTGTGTCTATGTCAGTGTAAAAAGAGATCTCCAAGTGGATTCTGTAGAATAAGCAGCAGTCTTGTGGAGATGTCTGTTATCTTGTTGTTCAACTGCTGTTTGATATCTAATATAGATCTTACATTGGTTTTTGTTGCAGTTATTTGTTTGCAAGGGGGCAGATTAAGAGGGGAAACAGGCAAAGAGGATGCTTTTTTGGCAGCGGACTTGAGAGATGTTCCAGGAGGGGTCTGACAGTTGAGGTCAGAGAGGGGCTTCCAGTTGTCAGGACAGCATAGAAGAAGGAAGGATATGGGGCTTGATGGAAGAGTGGTAAAAAAAAAGCTGAAGTTATATTTCAAGAGCATGAGGATAAACGTGTTAGATCCGCACATCAGCTTCTTTTTGTTCATTTAATCAGAGAAGTAACAGGGTGCATATAGAGAGCAGCCCGCAGTGTTTGGGAGAGTGACTCAGGAATCTGGAAGACAAGGCAAAAGGATGTTGTAACAGTCTTAAGAAACTATCCCAGCCTGAAACAGGTTCTTGCTAAAGGGCTTTGATATCCTTGTCCTGATGTTTTTGGTTGCCTCTTACTAGACTGGTAATCATTAAGCGTTTAGCACAAAACATGAAGGGGGTGCCCACATCTCATTGAAAAGTTTTTGGTAGCTCTGTTTAGAATGGGGGGGGCACATCTTACTAGTAAATTCATGCACGTGCCAAAGCCCTATCTTAAAACCAAATACTTAGGGTGAAGAAGAAAAGAGGGGTATTAATACACTTGGAAAACATTTGAAGAAAAACAGATCTGATAAGTGATGTAGAATTAGGTAGTGGCAGAAAAGACAGACTGATTAGGTAAGGGAGAAGCAAAAAAGGTAAGATGTGGCTACCTGAGGGAAATACTGAAGGCTTCACGGAAAACAAGAAACGGGCAAAAGAGTGGGCTCAGTATACCTGAACGTTAATTTGTTATCTGAGAAGAGAACAGAAAGTGGGATCAGAGTAGGTGAATTTTAGTTCTTCCCAGTATTAGGAAGGAAAAATGGCTTCAGTCAAACTGAAGATTTTACAAAGATAGAGGAAGGAGAACTTTAGCAATAAACCACTGAGGAAATAACAGGAGAAAAGGGGTCAGAATTAAAGGCATGAAATTAACTGTGATTTAAGAAGCGTTATGATGCTCAACCTCTTTTGGAGAGAAAAATTACTTCACACCAAGGAAAAAGGCTGTGGCAATCAGGAAATAATGAAGAACTTGTACAAAGGTAAGGGAACGTGGGGAAGCATGAGCTAATGCACATTACTGGGTCCACATAGCAGCTTTCCTAAAGTGCTGGGGAAACTCAGAACATATATACCCAAACATATGCAATTTGTGGTTGGTTTGGGGTTTTCCTTATTTGATGAAGAATGTAAAATGTTCTACTAGCTTAAATTATTACGCGTTGCCACTATACAAAAAGGAAAAAATTGGTGCCCTCAGGAAATTGTTATCCATAAACCTAACTGATAATCTCTAATGAAAACACATACTGAGAAAACTGCTAAATACTTACCTTTGCTACTTGTATTAATTCAGGCCAGCAGTGTGCTTGGTTCATCGCAAAACACAAGAGAGTCACTGCTCAGAAGAGTTTGCAATCTAAAAGAAAGAGACTTCAAATCATTTAAGAGAACTCTGTGCAATGAATCCTGAAGGTTATAGAACAAAAACTGTCAAGACTGCAATTTGTTAGTAAAAAACTGATGAAAGAAGTATCTTGCTTACTTTCTCTTATTAATAGAGTACTTTATCTTAAGAATTCCAGAGAAAGTGGAATAAATTAAACTGAGTGAAAGAAAACTGAGCTGCATTGTGTCAGACGTTTCCTGCTTCGCCTGCTTCTCATAGGGCCATTTAACAGTGCTTTTCCCACTAACTGTCAGCCTAGTTCATCTTCCTTGCCTCAGAGACTGTGTGGAGAGAGGGAGAGGTTTCTTCAGAGTGCTCGTAGGTCTTTTAAACCACCAGATAACTGCTCAGTGTGACAGTGCTTCTGTGAGTCAGTGCTGCTGGACTTCTCTGCCCTGCTCAGAGATGAGCCATTTCTCCAGTACACAGTACACCCACTCTGTGGGTGTTTGAGCTGTATTTAAATAAACTACACGCTTTTATAAACACTGTCTTTTCTACTTAAAGTTTGCAGTGGTACAGATTGACACAGCACGGGAGCTGGAAGACCCAGATTACCTTACAGAGAGCTACCTAAACCTGGCTCGCAGCAATGAGAAACTCTGTGAATTCCAGAAAACAATCTCTTATTGTAAGACGTGCCTGAACATGCAGGGTACCACTGTAAGCCTGCAGCTGAATGGCCAGGTGAGCCTCAGCATGGGCAATGCCTTCTTGGGCCTCAGCATTTTCCAGAAGGCTTTGGAATGCTTTGAGAAAGCTTTACGCTATGCACACAACAACGATGACAAGATGCTGGAGTGTCGAGTCTGCTGCAGCCTCGGGAACTTCTATGCCCAGATAAAGGTGCGGTAACCTAAGGGACGGAAGGGTGTTTGTCTCATGGATTCAGGAAGGAGTTGAAAATGGTGTGAATTTCAGCTTATTTCTTTGCTATAGAAAGTGAAATACTGAGAGAGCGTTGTAAGCTAAAATCTCTTCTTTGTTAAATCATCATTGAGTACTCTCCTTCATAGTAAGGATGGGAGGATTAGTGTAATGTTTATATAGCATAGCAGAAGCAGCTGTGAATATTCCTGTGTGTTGAAAAGATCAAACTTAGCTTCAAAGAAGATCACATCAGAGGAGCCCTGTCTGCACACAGGGCTGGCAGCCAGGACTCATGGATTCTCTATTTCTACCACTGTCGCAGGCAAATAGCTATTTATATGAGCAAAACCAGGCAGGAACTGAGGGTGGGGGTGATTCGCCAGTTCTAACTTCTATTACAAATGGCAACAAATAGGTTTTCCTCACAAAGTCTTGATTTTTGTTGCTAATGGAAGACTCACAAACTGAATTGTTGAAAACTAATTAAAAAATGTGAGGACTTTTTCATTTCTGCAGTCTCACGTAACTTGAAAATGGGTTTAGATATTTAGATAATAGTTTTACATGCTTATTGTAAAATAAGATTTCTTTCTAAAATGCTTTTAATGCAGAGAGATGCATAAAAATAAAAATGTTCTGTTATTGCTTATTGTGGCTTTGGTGAGGCCATGATTCTTTGTTCCTGTTTCCTGCAATGATGGATAACCAGCCTCTTAGAGATCCTGACTCACCATATGAAGAACACGAGGGCTCCACATAGATTTTGAAAGCAGAGATGATGTAAGAGCAGAGAAAGTTTTCAGCCTTTGGTTATAGAGGAGGATAAATGGTTCCCACAGAGTAAAGCTGATGGCATACTACATAAAATCCATTTGCTGTGTCATTGCCCCAGTGTCCTGAACCCAGATGATAATATGAATTCAGTATATGGCAATTTCACCTTCCACAGTTTGATACCCAGTGACAACATCTAGTGAAATACAGCATGTGGAAGAGGAGCAGCAGGAGCTGGAAGCTGTGCAGAAATCTGCTAGCTGTTGCAGTGTTAGTAAATAGTGGTTGCTTGTTTTTTTTTCTTTATTTTTGCTGTAACTGCTGTCTGTCTGCTTGTCTGCCTTACAGGACTACGAGAAAGCATTGTTCTTCCCATGTAAAGCAGCTGAGCTGGTGAATGATTATGGAAAGGGCTGGAGCTTGAAGTACCGTGCAATGAGCCAGTATCACATGGCAGTGGCCTATCGGAAGCTGGGGCGCTTGGCAGATGCCATGGACTGCTGTGAGGTATAGGGCGCAGGCAAATGCAGAGCTGTCTCTGCAAGGGGATCTTGCCTACAGGACTGGGAGGAAGAGAGATACCATGGCATTCACGCTTGACTCTAGATGTTCCTGCTGCCTTTCTGATCTTAGAGCTGTGGTTTTAGTAGCCCAAGGGGCCTCAAAAGTTTGGGTCTATGAATGGCCCATGGTTTGGGAACATGTGAACAAGACTTTACTTGCCTTAAAAAGATTGTGCCATTTCTCTGAAGCTGACCTTTTGTTGGCTGGAGTGCAGAGTCACAGCCCTGCTGTTTTGAACCAGGAACAGGCTCTTTTATTGACCAAAGACCATTTCTTTCAGGAGTCCATGAAGATTGCCCTGCAGCATGGTGACCGGCCTCTGCAAGCACTGTGTCTGCTGTGCTTTGCAGACATCCATCGCAGTCGCAAAGACGTGCAGGTAAGGTACAGCTTTCCTGCCAGGAACGACAGAGGGGATAGCAACAGGGTGTGAAAAGTAGGCCATAGCAAAACATGTGTTTTCCTCCCTGCTTCTGCAGACAGCCTTTCCTCGGTATGATTCCTCCATGAGCATCATGACAGAGATTGGAAACCGCCTGGGCCTGGTCCAAGTGCTGCTAGGAATGACTAAGTGCTGGATGATCCAGAAGGAGCTGGACAAGGTCAGTTACAAACTTGTTTCTACAGAAGTTTGTTAGACAAAATTGGAGCATACAGTCTTTTTCTGAACCATACACCCATCAAAGAGCAGTAGAGACCTGCTCGCCTTGGTTCTACCAGCAGGGTCTGTTGCTTGTACAGTTACATTTCTCCACATGGTCCCTCTCAGCCAGGAATTTGTTACTAACAGTATGAACATCCATTCTGAGTCATACTGCTAACTTACAGAATTGTCTCATTAGTCAATCCTGATGACTTTAAACACTACACTGAGAAACCAGCTCTGAGGGAAGGAAGCCTACTCCTGCCATTGTAGGCAATCAGCTTATGCTTATGCTCTGAAATAGATTCCACTGCCTACTTTTGAGCTATATGACTAAGCTCACTGTTCTGATAGTGATGATGTTTAGACAGCTCTACAGCTCCGTTATGTGCTTTGCAGACAAACATGGCATCAAATTCCTAGAGAAACTTTGAAGGTATATAAGCTGTGATGCGAAACAGAGAAATGAGAGCAGAAAATCATTTGGGAATAGACAGCTGGACAATGTGGTACAAAGGGGCGACGTTACTTATTTTGAAAATGCTTAGGCAGTTGTATTTGTGTTAAAATTCAGATTGCCCTAGATGCAGCAGGAACATTGCTGGGCTGCAGAATGAGATGCTCAAAGGTTAGCTTTGAACTAGTGCTGAACAACCTGGAATGCCTGCACAGTGGCACATCAAGATGCTGGTTTGGGTGTAGACATGACGAAGACTCACTCTCACCACTCATATGAGACACAAAGAATTTCAGCTCAAATGAAGCATCCTAGATATTAGGAAATCAAGTATGTGTCTGTCAGAGAAGAAGAAACTGTGGACTTTGCTCAGTGTAATCCCTTCCCAGCCTCATATCCCATATTCAAAAGAATGGGACAGGGCACAGCAGGTAGGCCTCTACATAAGGGAATATTCAGAGCATTCATCAAACCCCTACATCCACTGATTCCACCTCCAGCCATTGTCACCCTCTGATATCATAAGCAGTTCTCACCGGTGAGAACCTGGTGAGGGCTTTGCACAAAGTCCTCATCTCGCCAAAACCCACAAAAGAAGAGAATGAATAGATGAATCTTGTATTCTGTTCCAGGCGTTAGAGTGAAGTCTGCCCTGGTGGGTCAGGGACCTTACGCCCATTGCCCCAAATGTGACCTCCTCAAATGTTACAGCCCTGAACACTAGCCCAAGCCTGTTCCTCAACTTGCCAGTCCTAGTTTCTGTTTCTCATGCTACTCATCCCAAGATCAGTTACCTAATAAAGCAGTTTGCTAACTTTCCACTTGCAGATTCCCTATTCTTGTCCTAGCTTCCTCCACTTTCCCAGTCTCTTCAGCCAGTTAGTCCTTTTCCTTTCATTTGCATGTAGTCAACACTATTGCAGATCCTCCCAGGCTGCTGTCACAGCCTGCTTGCCCAAACCCTTGTCCAGTCTCATATTCCTGTCCAAGACAACCTGTCCCCTGGGCTTCTCAGCATCTGTTCCCCCCCACCACGTGCTTCACTTTAGTTCTTAGTCCTGGTCATTAAATTCAGGGTTTTCCAATACACAGTCACTCTTCCTAGACACAGCTCTCGGTTATGTTCTACCTGTTAGCCTTCAATTCCTGCTTCCCTCTTCTACAAGTTCCTTATCCTAGGCTGTTGCTGCCACCACAGGTCTAATGCCATCTCCTCTGCATTCAAAGTGCATTCATTCTTTCCTCTCATCTGGTCCTCTTCTCCTAGAATAGCAGTAACACCAAATTATAGGGTAGAAATTTTATAACGTTCCTCCTGAAAACTACTGCATCACAAGGGAGACCTCTTCTTCCCCTTGGACAAATCTGAAGCAGATCTCAATAGTTCTGGAAAAGAGACTGATGATCAGAACAGCGAGGAACACTGTGGCATCTAGGGGAAAGTAGGGACTCATTTGGTGTAACAGCTGCTATGCTAAATACTTTCCTTCAGATTGAAGAAGATGGATAGCATTACACTCCTACATCACACCATGTGTAAGTAGGACAAAGTGGATATATGAACAGCAGGGAAAAAATGGAATAGCATGGTGTGTTGGTGGTGCTGATCCCTTTCCTCCCCTCATGTACAAGTGAAATTGGAGTGGCCCAATGATTATTGAGCCTGTAGGGTAAGATGGGGAAAAGACTCGTGTTGCTTGTGCTTCATCCCAGCCCCAATGAGCATGTGTGACCGAGTTTAAATAAGCCTGTATTCTCTCTGCTCAGACACACCAGCCTTTGCCAACATCATATCCCTACTGTGCACTGTGTGGCTGGAACAGAAATGTGGCTCTTGGATTATTTGTGGTCTTTCAGAAACCAAGCTTTTCTTATGGATGAGCTTTTGGGAGGGGAGGGAAATCTGGCAGACAGCTATCTTGCATCTCCAGAGTTGCAGTGACGCTTGTTTGTCCAAATTCTATTCTGTACCTCTTTACCTCTTTCTTTTAATAATTCCCACAGGGCATTCATACAAGTCTGGGTTTGGTATATCAGACCGAGAACTGATGATGCATGCTTTCCATTCACAGGCTCTGGAAAGCATTGAAAAGGCACAGGAGCTGGCAGAGGGACTAGGGAACAAGGTAGGATCCTACAGCGTTTCATCAGCACTGTCCATAGTCTTCTGTCAGGCAACTTAAGAAGCCAAGCACTGAAGTATCCAGACTTGTTATTGCTTATTACTGTGGCCATATTAACCAGTCGATGCTTGGGACTTGCTTTGTTGTGAAGTGTTTAGTTGTGGGCAGTTGCACAGACGACCATCAGTGTGCAAGTCTGAAAAGTGAGAGAGGAGTCACTGTGGGATAAACAAAGGGGAACGGGAAGCAGTAAAAATGGGGTATGAAAGAAGCACAGAGCTAGAGGACTAGGAATCTCTTACTGAAAAATACTATTGCCCTGAGCAGCAGCTGAACTGTGTGCTGGCTGGAGGCAAAGGGAAGTGAAATACAGTGTATATCATGGATAGCTCAGGAAAACTATCTTGATGAAAGAGCTGCAGAGTGCCTCAGCCCTGGTGTCCCCTTTTGCAACACAGACAAGTAGGGTTAA
Source organism: Morus bassanus (assembly GCA_031468815.1). Lineage (NCBI taxonomy): Eukaryota > Metazoa > Chordata > Aves > Suliformes > Sulidae > Morus > Morus bassanus. The sequence goes on along the minus strand of CM062572.1, from coordinate 45,357,750 downwards.
TGGCAGGAAGCGCTGAGACACCAAATGTCCTCATAACGGATCCTATCCCTCAGGCAGCTTTCTGTGCTGATGTTTCTCTAGCTGGCTGATGGGGCCATAGTGGTTTCCACTGCTCCTGTTACTGGTCTGTCTTCAGCTTGTTGTTCACTTTTCTTATGTTTCTGCCCTTCGTGTGCAGCTTGGCCTGCTGAAGCTTCACTGCCTGTGTGAAAGGATCTATCGCACAAAGGGGCAGCAGCGAGAATTGCGTGACCACGTAGTGAAGTTCCATGAATGCGTGGAGGAGATGGAGCTGTACTGTGGCATGTGCGGAGAGTCCATTGGGGAGAAGAACAACCAGCTCCAGGCGTTGCCTTGCTCCCACTTCTTCCACTTAAAGTAATGAGCTGGAAGTACTAAAGATCTTTGTCATGGCATTAAGTCATAGGAAAGGGCTGTTCATGCCCAGAGTAGGACAGTCCTATGCATGCTGTTCCCCAGGTCTTTGTCCTGCCTACCCATGCCCTGCCGGATCCCACGGCAGTGTCATGAATCTCATGGCCTTGAAGGGTGAGATTTAGCCATAATAGCCATCCCACTCCCATGTCTGTCCTCTAAATCATTGTTCACCGATGTCCTCACTTCGTAGGTGCTTAGTCTAGTTCACAGATTCTTTTCTTAATTCCTCTTGGAGAATCAGTGCTTCACTCCCAGGGGCCATTTGGATTTTTCCCCTGAATCCCCCCACTTTCTCCCTTGTCTAGAGGTACACTGAGGTGAAGAAGGTGTTCAATCAGTTATTGTGCCGCTGCCATGAAAGAAGTTAGCCGTACCATTTTTTTTTTAGAAGAAACACGAATGTAACAAAACACTTAGTTCTGAAAATTTAAGAATTTAGGAACACGGCCACACAATGACACCAAAATTAGGATCAAACTATGGGGCAGTGAGAGGTGCCTGATGAGCGCTGGATTTGTCTCCCACAGTAGGGAAACGTATTTTTTGTAGAGGAATGTGCTGAAGTGCCTCTGTAGAATGGGTGGGAAAGAGATCAAACGTCTTCCTGTAACGGAAGGGAGCTTTTTTCCTACGTTACGTGGGAATTATATAGACCAGCAGTGGGAGCGGCCCTGGGGGAGGGGGGGGCCCTCCCGCCGGCCGCGGAGCCTCCCCGACACCACCTCCTCCCTTTGCAGGTGCCTCCAGACCAACGGGACTCGGGGCTGCCCCAACTGCCGCCGCTTGTCGGTGAAGCCTGGCTACGTCTGACCGCCGGCGGGGCCCGGCCGGGGCCACGGGGCCCCCCGGGACCCCTCAGGCTGTGCCTGGCGGCCCCCGGCGGCCGCGGGGCGGCGGGGGGGGGGGGGGCGTCCTCGGTCTCCCCTCCGCCTGGCCGGCTCGGCTCGGCCCCGCTCCTCTGTACGGGGATTGTCCGTAATAAACGGTACGGCTGCCAGAGTTCCCGGCCTGCCTCCGCCACCGGGCTCCGCGCCGGAGACACCGCGGGGAGCGCTGGGCGCCGGCGCCGCCCCAGCCCCGCACCAAGATGGCGGCGGCGCTATCACTCAGCACAATTGGCCGGTGGCACGTGACCGGCGCGGCCGTTCCCCGCTCAGTACCGCCCGTCGGCAGATTCGGCAGATCCGCCGGGCCGCGGCGGGGGCGGCGGGGTCGGAGGCGCCGCGGTCCGGTGGGGCGCCGTGGGAGAAGAGGGGGCGCGGGGTCCCCCGAGCCGCCCGCCCCGCTGCCTCCCGCCCTGCTGCCGGGGCGAGGAGTGCGGAATCTGCCGCCCGCAATCCGCCGCTCTGCGCGCTCACTGCGGGGAAGATGGCGTCGGTGTGGGATGAGTCGGAGGTGAGGGGCCGCGGGCCGGGGGGGGTGCGGCGGCGGGGCGGGGGGCGGCGGGGCCGGGCCCGGGGTGACGCTGCCGTTGTGCCCCCGCAGGATGGCGTCGGCGAGGAGGTGCTGAAGATGTCCACGGAGGAGATCGTGCAGCGCACGCGTCTCCTCGACAGCGAGATCAAGGTAGCGGCCGGGGGCCGCCGGCCGAGCGGGGCCGGGCCGGGGCCGGGAGCGGGGCCGCCCTCGGGAGCCGGGCGCTGCTGGCGCTCGGGGGTGCGGGCTTAGCACAGCCACGGGGGCAGAGTCGACGGTGATGAAAAATAAGATGGTAAAACTAGATCAAGATTTAGTAGACTGAGGAATTGTGAGCCGCAAACGTAAGACAGAAACAGTAAGTAAAACAGCCAGGACGCCGGGGAAGCTGAGGGCACGGTTGTTCTACAGAGTCTTAGTAGCTTGAGTGCGTTAGATGAAGGCACGCAAGTCCTCCCAGTTCTCGTAGGCTCAGGGGAAAGGGGGAGCCTGTTCCGTGCCCTGGGCGAGGTGGGATCAATCGGGTAATTCAGGTTGGAAGGGACTTGAGAAGATCTCTAGTTCAAACTCCTGCTCAAAGCAGGGTCAGCCATAACCCAGGCTGCTCAGGACTTTGTCTGGTTGGATCCTGAAAGCATCTAAGGACAGAGATTGCACCACTTCTCAGGGTGTCCTGTGCCACTGCTTGACTGTCCTCATGAGGATAAAGAGGTCAATCAGTATAAAAATATGAGGGTAAAGATTTGCTTTACATACAGCCTGAATCTCTCTTGTTTCAGCCTTTGTTGTTTCATCCACCCACTGTGCATTGCTGTAAAGTGTCTGCTTCTGTGTTCTTGATACCTTCCCCACTAGTTCTCTTCTTCAGCTGAACAAGCCCACTTCCCTCAGCTACTTCTCACAGAGCCTGTGCTCCAGCCCCCTGGCCATCTTGGTGGCTCTATGGTGAATTTAGTCCAGTTTATCAAAGTCTGTGCTGTATGGGGAGGCCCAAAACCACACAGAGCACTCTAGATGGGATCTAACAAGTGTTGAGTAAAGGGGGCTGATCGCTGTTCTCCATCTGCTGGCTGCTCTCCTATCAGTACAGCTCTGATAGGAGTAAGTATGTGTTACAGCATAGTATTATGCTTAGGCATCAAGAGTTTTAAAAAGATAGTTTTTTAGGGAAGAGTGGATTTCCCCACTAAACAGAATCACGTACACCAATTTATATGTAACCAGTTCTCCTGAGATTATTTGATGCTACACTCGCTTCAGTGGGGATCACAGACTGTGTTTTCAAACGGTGTGACTAACCAGGACAGGGAGGAAAACGTGTGCAGGCATCAGCTAGAGAGCACTGAGACACCTGTATTGGGTGCCTTAGTTTTGGGTATATATGTACTTACTGGTGAGTGCAGAACTGCTTTTCTTATAGGTGTTTTCCCTTACAGTTAGTAGAATCATAGAATGGTTTGGGTTGGAAGGGACCTTTAAGGCCATCTAGTCCAACCCCCCTGCAGTGAGCAGGGACATCTTCAACTAGATCAGGTTGCTCAGAGCCCCGTCCAACCTGACCTGGAATGTTTCCAGGGATGGGGCATCTGCCACCTCTCTGGGCAACCTGTGCCAGTGTTTCACCACCCTCATTGTAAAAAATTTCCTCCTTATATCTGGTCCGAATCAACCCTCCATTAGTTTAAAACCCTTACCCCTTGTCCTATCACTACAGTCCCTACTAAAAAGCTTGTCCCCATCTTTCTTTCAAGCCCCCTGAAAGGCAGCAATAAGGTCTCCCTGGAGCCTTCTCTTCTCCAGGCTGAACAAACCCAACTCTCTCAGCCTGTCCTCACAGGAGAGGTGCTCCAGCCCTCGGATCATTTTTGTGGCCCTCCTCTAGACCTGCTCCAACAGGTCCATGTCTGTCCTGTGTTGAGGACCCCGGAGCTGGATGCAGTGCTCCAGGTAGGGTCTCACCAGAGCAGAGTAGAGGGGCAGAATCGCCTCCCTCAACCTGCTGGCCATGCTTTTGATGCAACCCAGGGTATGTCTGGCTTTCCAGGCTGCAAGCGCACATTGCTGGCTCACATCCAGCTTTTCATCCACCAGTACCCCCAAGTCCTTCTCCGCAGGGCTGCTTTTAATCTCTTCGTCCCCCAGCCTGTATGGATACCAGGAGTTGCCCCAACCCAGGTGCAGGACCTTGTACTTGGCCTTGTTGAACCTCATGAGGTTCTCACAGGCCCACTTCTCGAGCCTGTCCTCGTCCCTCTGGATGACATCCTGTCCCTCAGGTGTGTCAACTGCACCACTCAGCTTGGTGTCATCTGCAAGCTTGCCAAGAGTGCTCTCGATCCCACTGTCTATGTCATTGATGAAGGTATGAAATAGTACTGGTCCCAATACGGACCCCCAAGGGACACCACTCATCACCAGTCTCCATCTGGACATTGAGCTGCTGAGGACAGTAGCAGTAACAGCCTCAGAAAAGTTAAAATTTTATAAAGATGTAGGATTTTGAGCTTTCTGTCATGTTGCTAATACATGTTTCGTTTGTTTCTTTTTTTCCTATAGAAAGGTTTTATATCTTATTGAAGTCTAGACCAAGGTTAATTCAAACCATAAATTACTGGTCATAAATTGAAAAAATGAGAGGTTCCACAGGGGTATGAAGGTGACCTGGTCGCTGTGAGAGCAGTCAGTGGAACAGGTTGTTCCAGAGAAATTGTATAGTCTCTGTCCTTGGAAGTTTTCAAGATCAGTTGGGCAAAGCCCTGAGCAACCGAGTGAAAGCCCGTGGCTGACCCTGCTTTGAGCAGGAGGTTGAACTAGAGCTGCCCTGAGGTCTCGCTCAACCTGAGTTGTCCTGTGAGCCCACATTCCATTGTTTTCCAAAGGACCTGGCTATCTTTGTGGGGAACAAGTACTAGATATTACTCCAGTGTTGAATGGTTTACTTTTAAGGAGAACAAAAAGTATTTTTCCCCTGTAGAGGCCACTGATATGTTTGTTTCTCATATGTAGGTCTCAATACATGTGGTCTTGTTGAACATAACAGCTTTATAAAAATGGCACCTCTCTTTCTCTTTGTTCCACTGGAAGCAGTGGTGGTTCATCTCTTTGCAAAGGTGCTGCTAATCCCACTGCTTTCAGTAGACACAAGCCTCCATTCTGCTATTCCCTGTTCATACTTCCAGTTTACTTTGGTTCTCTGTGGTGACACTTTCAGTTCAGGGTTTTTCTGGCTGTTTGTTCTATGCTATGGCATGTCATTGCTTCAGTGTTCTAGCACACAATCCTTCTTTAAACCCAGCAAAACATAACTTTAAAATGGGTGTGTGTACATGGATGCACGTAGATGCAGACGTGTGTATATCTAGTTCTCTGTATAACCATATATATCAAAAAGGAAGACCGCACAGTTGCTTTATCTAGGTTGTATTCTTCTCTAGGTCACATTGCAACCCTGTAAGCTGATGCGTTGATTGGGCTAAGGTCATCCAGTGACACTGTGAAGAAATTACTTAAGGATATTGATTAGTTGGAGACCAGAATGGACTGCGTAGCCTTGATTCCTAACCAAGTTTGGCTCATTTGCTGGCTTTTCTTCTTTTGATATTACGTTTCCCTTTATACCCACTGTTTCCTCACTTATGTTTTTATAACTGGTTTACTTTTAGAATAATGTATGAATTTTATCTTGCCTTAGTCTTCTGATATTATTCTTATCTCTTTCTTCTGTGTCCTGATTCCAGATCATGAAGAGTGAAGTACTGAGAGTGACCCATGAGCTTCAGGCCATGAAGGACAAGATCAAAGAGAACAGCGAGAAGATCAAAGTGAACAAAACCCTGCCGTACCTTGTCTCTAATGTTATTGAGGTGAGAGCGGTGTGCTCTTCAGCAGCAGTGTGAGAAGCGTGCGCAATATTGATCAGGAGAGAGAAGGGCAGGGGAAGTCATCAGTAATTTGAGACGTGGCGTATTCCCAAACTACTAGTGCTCCTGGAGCCAGGACTTTCAGGTTTTTCTGTTGGTTTTGTTTGTGACCTGGAAGTGCACATCGCTTGTCTCCTTCCTGTCTGGGCCATTCCTTAGGTGTTGGCTGCTGTTCTTCTGTATGTAACGTAGCATTCGGAGGGTGACTCAGCCTCGCTTAGTGTAGACGTGGGCATGTGAGATTTGGTACAGGCTGTCTGAAGCTTGTGAGGCAGTGAATGGAAAGCAGTGGCTCTGTTACTACGTCACATTCTTTTTGTAATTCAGTAATTTTGCTGATCTACTAAAAAAATGGTGACAGTTTTATATTTTTAAAAAAGGGGGTTGCTTTGTACTAGTGTTTTAGAACTTAATGAATTTAAGGCTTAATGTGAGCTGCTGTAGTGGGAGGCGAAATAGGTGCTATTAGCTACTACTTTGTTCTGGACTTTATAGCGTCTTTCTACGCGCTATTGTGTGCTCCTTCATGAGGAAAGGAATAAATTAATTTGTATAGGAGGGCTTTAATGCTTTCAGGATTCTACTGCTGATGGATGATGGGAAGTCTTATTTCTCCTACTGCATGTAATTTAGGGGCGTTAATCCTGCGGTCATCCCACTAGCCTGGTTACATTATCACGAAATCTCTCACTCTGGTTTTCAGCTGCTGGACGTTGACCCCAATGACCAGGAGGAGGATGGAGCAAACATTGACCTGGATTCCCAGAGAAAGGGCAAGTGTGCTGTGATCAAGACCTCTACGCGCCAGGTAAAAGCCAGGTGCCCGGTGTGAGGAGTGCTGAAAAGGGCCTCATCCTAGTATGGCTGGTTTTGCTTACTTCGATTCCTTCCCTACAGACATATTTCCTGCCTGTTATTGGGTTGGTTGATGCTGAGAAGTTGAAGCCTGGAGACTTAGTGGTAAGTGATGCTGTTGTGACTCTTAGATATAATGTGGCCAAAAAATTGCGTATGTCTGGCCCTTTGGAAAGGAGACAAATCTGTCCAGATTTCTCCAAGACCCTTTCTATACTAAAATTTTAATAAAAAGTTATTATGGGTTCAGTCATATCTGTAGTATAGAAAAGTAGTTGGGGAGGGAGCGTCTTTATACATACAATTAGGTGCTGAAAATTTAGATATTATCTAGTAAGCTTTCTGAAACCAATCTTTTGTGTCGTAAGTAAATTGGGCCCCTTCTTTTTAAAATGTGCTGGGTTAGCTGTGGCATTGTCTGCTGGGCCAAGCTGTGATTTGATGAGTGCCAGTGTCAAAGCTGGTCCTGCGTCCTTGAAGTCTAGTGAATCATCTTTGAGTGTTTACTAATTGCTATCTGAAGGGCCTGTTAAAAGCAAAGGACTTGTGTTTACAGGGAGTGAACAAAGACTCTTACTTGATCCTGGAGACTCTGCCTACTGAATATGATTCACGGGTGAAAGCAATGGAGGTGGATGAGAGACCCACAGAGCAGTACAGTGACATCGGGGGGCTGGATAAACAAATCCAAGAGGTGTGATACTTTATGTTTAGTTTCTGGTCTAACTGAGGACAACGGTCTTTGAACTTCAGCTCAGAACTTCAGCTCAAAGCAGGCAGCCTGGCTCTGTGGAGTAGAATGGGTTTATGTATTAATATTTTTCTTTTGCTGTAGCTTGTGGAGGCCATTGTCCTGCCAATGAACCATAAGGAGAAATTTGAAAACTTGGGTATACAGCCACCCAAAGGAGTCCTTATGTATGGGCCTCCAGGAACAGGGAAGACGCTTTTAGCTCGAGCGTGTGCTGCCCAGACCAAGGTAAAAGCAACCTTTGAAAGCATGTGCTGCTGTAGAATAGTACCTGAAAAAGAATAAGAACACCTCCAAGGGGAAAGGGGTCATACATACAAACTGGTGTTACAAAGGCTGAGATTTTCTGTCCGCTTGTTTGTTTTAATTAAGAGCTTCTTGTAGTGCTCAGAACTGACCCTATCGAGAAATGAGGCACAGGATTCTCTTTCACTTCCCAGGCTACGTTCCTGAAGCTTGCGGGTCCACAACTTGTGCAGATGTTCATTGGTGATGGAGCTAAGCTGGTACGCGATGCTTTTGCTCTAGCCAAGGAAAAAGCACCTTCCATCATCTTTATTGACGAACTGGATGCCATTGGCACGAAAAGGTGAGGTGTAGGCCATGTCGCAAAGCTCTTGGGAGCTGCTTAGCAGCCCCCTTTGCCTGTGTATGTGAGGGAAGCCTAGCTTAAAGCATGGCCTATTCAGAAACAGAGTGTAAGGCCAGTTGCAGATAGTGGTTTCCACAATCCTTGGGCTCATGAGCTAAGTTTATGAGACTCGGGATCTATCTGATGGTCTCCTGCTGTATAGACCTGTTGCGTGATAACTGCATCAGGCACAGGGGGATGTCTACCCTCATTTGTTACTTGGGCCTGGACAACATTAGCCCCGTTCAGCTCTAATGTCATAATAACACTTAGCTGCTGCTGACAGTTATTCTAGTTGCAGTCCTCATCAAGGTAGGACTTCTGTAGTTTTAAGGAGGAATTTAGAAGACCTTGGCCAAGGAGTGTGAACTGCAGTCATTCTGTCTTTTTATGTGATTAAAAACATAGGGGCAGGGTGGTCAGGTGCACACTGATAATTTTACCCTTGTTTCCTCCTCAGGTTTGATAGCGAGAAGGCTGGTGATCGGGAGGTGCAGAGGACCATGCTGGAGCTGCTTAATCAGCTTGATGGTTTCCAGCCCAACACACAAGTCAAGGTTGGGATCTGGCAGGGAGGGCTACTGAGGTCCAGGGTGCTCTAGCAGGGGATGGAAAACAATGTCCAGGGTAGAAGCTTGGTGGATCCTTGGGGAGGAGAGACCTGTCCTCCAAGTGCCTCAGACTGATGACCCTACTTCTACTTAGGTGATCGCTGCAACCAACCGGGTTGATATCTTGGACCCAGCTTTGCTCCGCTCTGGACGATTAGATCGCAAGATTGAGTTCCCGATGCCTAATGAGGAGGCCAGAGCCAGAATTATGCAGATCCATTCACGCAAAATGAATGTCAGGTATGGAAGAGGCAGGGACTGCTGGGGCTATATTTGTCACTCATGATGGTACCTCAGGGCTGAGGAGCGGAAGGCACTCTCTCTTGTTGAGAGCTCACTGTTGGGTTTTAAGGAAGCTCCATACCTTGGTTTTTCTGTTTGGTACAAGTTCTCAAACTTTTTTTCCTCCCCCCCCCACTCCTGCTCATACCAGCCCTGATGTGAACTATGAGGAACTGGCTCGCTGCACAGATGATTTCAACGGAGCCCAGTGCAAGGCTGTGTGTGTTGAAGCGGTAAGTATTGCTCTACAGCAGCCAGCACTGATAGGAGGGAGATGTGAAAGCTAGCGTGGAGTAATTACTTGGAACTGATGTGGTGCTTACATGCCCTCTCTAAATACTGTCTCGTTGGGCAGGGGATGATTGCCCTCCGCCGTGGAGCTACAGAGCTCACCCACGAGGACTACATGGAAGGAATCCTGGAGGTTCAAGCAAAGAAAAAAGCCAATCTGCAGTACTATGCCTGATCTCTGCCTAGTCCAGGTTGTGGCCTTGGCAGAGGACAGGACTAGACTGGACTGTACCACTTACTTTCTTTCTGGAAAAAATAAAGTGGTTTTTTTTTTTTCCCTCTAAAAACAAATCCGTGATGTGTTGGGGCTGTTGCCCTTGCTCAGTGGTTCTACATCTGCAAAAGGGAAAGTGAGAATGCTGCCCACCATGCTGCCTTTGGAGCCTCCTCCTGCTAGAACTGGATTAAATCCTGCTCTGCTACTTCTGGATGAGGACCAATAGGTTATACTACAGTAAGCATGCTTTGAAACTGATGATCTGCACCTCACACAGCAGGCCCTGTTTTTACCTGTGCAGCCAGTGAACAGACTGTACAGCTTTGTTAGAGCCTTTGAAACTTTTGAACTAATGCTCATTTTGCAAGGGAGGAGTGAACACGATTCACACATGAATGATGTTTTAACTTTGCCATTTAAACTTACCTCTGGAAACATGACTCTGGGAGCTCCCCGGTGAATCAGTCTGGTAATTAGTCAGAAAGAAAGCAAGGTTTCATCCACTGAGCAAGTCTTTCAGTACTTTTAATGCCAGTTGAGAATTACAACTTCCATTTAAAAATTACACTTTTCATAAATACACTGACTTTAGCATTAAGTATCTTACATGCCACTGTATTGTATTTTAAATACAATGTAAACATCTCTAAATGCTGGCCATCTCATCTTTACCTGTGCAGTTTTTGGACACTTGGGAGAGGGGCGGGGATGTGAGGGAAGAAAGAATAGATGAATGAAAGAAAAATGCACCCCAAAGTACTTTGGCTGATGTTCCTGAGTTAGCCCTAGTACTTGCACTGGTTCCAAGGCCCTTACTGCTCATTTTGGAGTGGGAGCTTGTTCCAGCAGAGCGTGCATGTTCTTGACAGGCTGTGCTCAGGGGGCATTTGACATCAGAAAAGGGGTGAGTGGTGAAGTGAGCAGAAGCCACGTGTTCCTGAGGAAAATACATTGCAGTTCCTTTGGACGTTAATATTAGAGGGGGCTGTACATCTGCTATTTTAGCAGTACTGCTATTTGAGCTCAGGGAGAGTTACTCATCTCCTTTCACAGAACAGAAGTTGCACCCACAAGATAGTCGGAGGTGAAGGCTGATCCCAGCAGCTCAAACTATGACATACTTTCAGAAATATACCCTGGCCTCTAGTGGAATAGTTACAAGCTGCAAGTTGCATACATCTCCCTGTTAAAACAAGGGTATGTTCATTAGCCAAATGAGTAACCTCACCTGTGTAAGCAGCTGAGGAAAACTTTCCCCTCCTTTCCTAAAGCCTGTAAGTTTTTTGAGAGTCTTGCTGCTCAGTTACAGCCAGCTCCTTTTGGAAACATCTTTAGTGTAGTGAGTAAATAGCTGATACTACAGCATGGAATAGCACAGATTTTTGATTTAAATGACTTAATACTAAGAATGGGCTGATTCTTTGGCCTAAACCTCAGCTTAGATCAAGGTTCTTTTGGGAAACGATGGCCTGAGCCAACACTAGACAGGCCTGTTGCAAAAGTGTTCAAGCCAACTTCACGTAGCTCCTTGCCCTAATTTGGGTCTGAATTACACAGACCTGCAGCAGTAGAGTTGGTGCGTAAACATCCCTTACAACTGGACAATAATAGGACCATGGAGGTACAGTTCAAAAAACAGCACAAAAAAAGACACAGCCTTGGACTTTATCCCTTGGAAACAGAAGAAAAACAAATCAAAAGAACTGTTCCCCTTAAACCATCAACGAGCAAATCAGCAATAATTCAAACCTGGAGTTACAATGTCCGGGTCCATGAGTGGAGGCTGTAGCAGCATCCTGCGGGCTGGTATTGCCACAGCTATGGCACTGCTCTCTGCACGCTGACGTGCCACCTCTTCCTGGTGTTAACCCACAGCTCTGCCCAGGCTGCGCTTTCCAGAGTCTCTCCTCACTCGCTCTGAGGTCACACGGCCCCATTTTCTTGTCTGGGTTTTTGTACAGATGCCCGTGAAGTGTTGAGTGATGGGGCCAACGTGCAGAGGAACCCAGCCAGCAGGGTGAGGCCCAGGCCTCCCCAGGCACAGAACATGGACCAGCCATAGCCATGACTGATGTCCTCTGGCAGCCCATAGACGTAGCGGGGGTAGCGGGATAACTCAAAATTGATCCCAGCTACGCATGTGCAGAGCGAGATGATACAGCATGTACCTGCAGGAGAAGAGCAAGAGGGTTCTGCACTGCCCTCGGACAGGTTAATTATTCTCTGGGTTGTTTTTTTTTTTTTCCCCCTAGGTATTTTCAAAGTCACGAATATTCAAAATGAAGAATGACCCTTTTTTTTCCTCCTAACAGTCACTCTTCATACAAGGCAGGGAGAAAAACAAAAAAAGGCAAAAATATGTAAGACTACAGGATACCTCACTTCAAAAATAACCAATATTGCCTTAGCTCCCACTGTTGCTATTGCGAACTCACTCAGTCACGTGAAGTTCGTCATGCATTGATTCTCCTGAGACCTTCTTTATTTCCAGTGACTGATGTTATCAGGTTCCAGACAGTACTTGGGCAGTCTCTCCTATGCAAGGTAAATATGTGAAGCCCAGGGCTGCGAAGTGCAGCACTGCTTGGTTTCTACTAGGAACCTTCAGATTCCTGCCAACTGTAGCCTCAGCCCATTCAGAGTGCCCAGGTATTTGTCACCTGCTACACGTTCACTAAGCATCTGTATAGCAGAGCAAAAAAAATAACCAAATAAACTTACAACGCAAGGCACTCTAGTATGTCTAATATACACTCGATCACCTTGACCTTGAGTCTAGTGTACATTTTATTCTCTCCAGCTCTGGATTTGTGTCTAAGTACTAACAACAGCTCTTATTGCTGACAGCACACCCATCACAGTAACTGCAGAAGCACTCAAAGGGGACCCAGTCTACCTCTTCCACTTACAGTGCTTTACTCTTTCACTGCTGTGCAATAAAGAAATGAAAATGTCCCCAAAGGAAACTGCAGTTAAGCAGCACGTAAGATGATCAAGGACAGCACCGGCCTAACTTCCAGGCTTTCTAGCATCACACCACGTCAGCAGGGTGCTTTTCTGTGCAGCTGCCCAAAACCACTCCTTGCAAAGGCTCACTTATGGCATGAGAAGATTCACCGCCCACCCTCCCACCCCCCTGAAAAGTGGCACAAAACCAGTGTCACACCTACTTGTTTAATTGATATAGATTCTGTTATAGCACCAAGTTTGTTGCTTGCAGCCATTATAGATACTGACACCAGGCCTCTAGGGTAGCAGCTCTGGCTTTTAAGTTGAGACTCATTTTTTCATATTTAAAAGTTGCCTGTTTACAGCTTGCAATTTCAGTGTCCCCCCATCATTGCAGCTCAACCTTTTGTTGCTACTATGCTCCTTTTTTTTGACACTGCCCGTTCCTGAGCTGCACAATCAAAGTTCAGAAAAACCTTTGGCCATGCAGACAGTCTGCTCTCAGCCAGGAGGAACAGATGTAGCACCCTGGGCAAGCACTGAGCTCACGTCCATACCCCTGGGCCAATGCTCTCCAGGCTTGGCTGGGTTTGGACTTCATTGTTACCTAAAGACATGAGCATCTTTGAGCAGCAGAAGGGTGCTCTGCACTGATTTTTTTTTTTCTTTCTTTCTTTCTTTGTTAAGATTCCCTAGGGAAAACTGAGCTGAGCTGTCTGACAGGAGCCACAGGCTCCACACACTCAGAGCAGGCGAGAGGCCTGTGCTCGCTGTGCACACCAGCTCTCCAGAGCAGAAGGCTCATGCGTACATACAGCAGGGTCTACTCAGAAACACGCAACTCCCCATGCAAGCACAGGTCCTGCCCAGCACTGGGTAACTGCGCTGTGCTGATGGTTTGCTGCACTGAAGAACTGCTTCATGTGTTTGCTGTGGGCTGACTTGACTGCTAAGAGCACCTCCCCAGCCAGCAATACTGTGGTGACTTCAGGTGTAGAAGTGAAAGACTCTCACCTCCCATTAGGAAGAGCAGCCCAGCCACATACTGCATGAGCTCCTGCTGTTTGCAGCAGCCCAGCACGCCAATGATCCACCCAAACAGGATGATGGAGACCGCCATGCCAATGAAGCCAGCTGTCATCCTCCGCAGATCTGAGGAAAGAGAAAGGAGAAAAAGCAAGAAAGAAGACATGAACGTGGCGGCATCCAGAGAGGACAGCCAGAGAGTCCAGACAGATTTAGATTTGTTTGTTGGTTCTAAAGTTTATACTTCACCCATGGAAGACTCCTCCTGTAGCTTCTTTGAGGTAGATAGTTTCCCCTTTACACTGAAACTAAGGGAATCCAGCTAATTTGACTCCCTTCTGCCAGGCGCTGTAAAACTAGAGAGCATTTCTGTCCAGATCAAGAGGAATACTGGCCAAATACTTCCCAAGATGGGACAGAAGTGGTGCATTATGAATTTGGCAATGATATGTAAATGTTTGTACTGCAAGGGTTTGGTTTTTTTTTTGTGTTGTGTTTCTTTGGGATGGAGTTTGATGGGTGAGTGTCTGCTGAAAATAGAAGTAAAAGAAGTGAGAGGGGACACTGAAGAGAAGTAAAGGACTAGCACATGGAAAGCAGATAGTGTGAACTGACAAGAGGAATAGTGGGAGGACAGAAGCAGACAGCAGATCAATGCAGTATGATGGGAACAACTCCAGTAACAAGCTCTAAAAAAAAAGCTTGGGCACCAGTGATATGAACAACACTTTGTAATCCATAATACAAATGCTGTTCTTGTCTCCTCCTAGTTCAGTCTCTAGCTGGATTTCCTCAGCACTGAGGCTCACATGACAGGGGCTAGGCAGAATTATGTGAGGCAATAGAACCAGAAAACAAATGTAGAGGGAAACAGGAGCAGAAAAAAAACAATTAAATCATTTTTAGTGACAGGCTACAGGTCAGGCATCTGTGTGGGAAGGACTTGGGCACGAGGCAGCTTGTGAGCCAGGGGCTGGTAACAGGAGGTTGCAAAGACAAACTGGGATGTTCCCTGAAAGAGCTGGTTGCCAGAGAGCTGCACCAGGTCACAGGCGTGCACAAAGAAAAAATTGCAACAAGCTCTATACAGACTATATGGTGATGCGGCACCTTTTGGTAAGCCAGCTGGGAATTGTCTGTCCCCGGATCCAGAATATGATCGCACCTTGCAACACACTACACACAGGCCTGAGTTCCTGAATTCACTGCTTAAGCCCCTCCAAATCTCACATCCCCTTCCATTTATACCATCAGCTGCTTGCCCTTCCTCACTAGCAAATAGGTATTTATGCTGAGAGCCCAATGATGGCATGCTGATTCAGAGCCCTCACTTGGCATTGCATTAAGGCACTAAGTAATCCAAACGATCTTGTATGCTGCTTTGGGTTACTTACGGAGCGCGTGCCACTCATCCTGCCGGATGGTGTTTGTGATGTTGATGGGTAAGTTGCGAGGCAGCGAGCTGGAGGTGTAGTGGTATTTCACAGCAGTGCAGCGCTGAATAACTCCTGTAAAAGAGACATCAGCATGAAACAGCATGAAACCCCTGTGCCTTGCACTTGCTGCTGAGCTAGCTGGTCCAGCAGAGCTCACATAGTGGAAGCTGTAGTTTGGTAACAGAGCAAATGTAACTGAAAAAGAGCTGTTTACTTCAAAGGCTTTTGGGGATTAGGAGGGGAGGGAGCCTTGCTACAAAGAACCGCGGCAAAGAGGGAGCAAGGTGCTGACCCAGGCACAATCCAGGAAGGAACAGCTGAAGGTAAACAGTAACAACAGTCACCAAAAACAGCTCCAGAAGCTTCCTAGAGGAACTGGTACAATCTCTTCGGGATGGCTGAGACAAGAATGTGTCTGAGTACCAACAAGACTGCTTTGTCTCTAAGAAGGGAGAGTTGAATCACTGAAAATTTTGAATGAATGCTGGGAAGCAAAGTGCATGGGAGAAAAGTTTCAATTCATGCCAGCAGTCATTGCTCTTTGTGTTACTTTTGATGAACAATAGTACCCAAGTAGGCTTGTTTCCATTACAGCTTAAAGAAAAGTGTACCCCAGATGCAAATGTGAACCTACATGCAAGCTCTTCTTGAAAGGGATTTTTAGTTTAGAAAACAGAGCAGATACTAGGGGGTGGAGGGAGGGAAAGGTGCCTTGCCCTCCCTGTTATAGATAAAGCCAGGGCAGGGTGGAGAATGAACATGGATGGTGGGGTGGAAGAGAATAGACAGAACGGTAGAAGAGCTAAACAGTATGAAAAGTTCCCCTTAAACAATGGCTCTGGAGTCATTACCACTATTTGAATGCTGGGGCAGAAGAACTGTTCAGAAACAATCAGCTGGCCAGTGAGCTAATTAAGAACAATCACTAGGAGAGAGCTGCAGACTTAGTGATCAGCTTTGCAAAAGATGCTAGAAAATCCAGGAGAAGAAATGGGCTTTGTGCTGCCCCCGCAGCAATGGGAAGCATGATTTTGTTCTCTAACAACGTTCACTGGGACTGTACTGACCTGGTTCCTGCAAGAACCTGCAGAGAGGAAGCTCCTGCTTCACAAGATGAAGAGTTGCACACCAGAGGCCCAGCCAATTCCAGCCATCAGGCCAGGGAGGGAAAGGTGATCTGAATTTCCCCACATTAACCAAACAGTGACATCTATTACTGAAGTGCAACAAGCAGACATGTAAAGGACATGCCCCGTGTCATGGTTATAGCTGGGACAGCGTTAATTTTCTTCACTGTAGCTGGTATAGTGCTGTGGTTTGGATTTAGTATGAGAATAATGTTGATAATGCTGATGTTTTAGTTGTTGCTAGGTACTGCTTGTACTAGTCAAGGACTTTTCCACCTTCCCATGCTCTGCCAGGTGCACAAGAAGCCGGGAGGGGAGGGGGCGTAGCCAAGACAGCTGACCCAAACTGGCCAAAGGGATATTCTATATCATATGACATCATGCCCAGTACATTAACTGGGGGGAGTTGGCTGGGGGAAGCAGTGATTGCAGCTCAGGGACCAGCAGCATCAGTCAGTGGGTGGTGAACAGTTGCATCACTTGTTGTTTGTTTGGTTTTCTTCCCCCCCCCCCCCCCAAGGTTTCGCCTCTCTCTCTCTCATTGTATTCCTTTTCATTATATTATTATTGTTATTATTATTACTATTGCTATTTTATTTTAATTATTAAACTGTTCTTACCTCAACCTACAAGTTTTCTTACTTTGGCCCTTCTGATTCTCTCCCCCATCCCACTGGGGTGGGGAGAGTGAGCGAGTGGCTGGGTCGTGCTCAGTTGCTGACTGGGGCTAAACCACGACACCCTGAAAGGGGACAACTCAAAGCTAGAGTTCCAAAAGCCTCTGAGCAGCAAAGTATTTCAAGTGGGCCCCCAGCCTCGGCTGTGCTTCCCACCACCCCCTTCCCCGGCTGCAGTTCACTGCCGCCTCCCCTGACACCACAGGACGCTGGCAGCGATATGCCGATGTGCAGAGTTGCGGCCCTTCATCTTCAGCCACTGGCCCCCACCCTGCAGAGCAGGGCACCCTCTTTGCAGTTATTTCAGAACAAGCCTGTAGTGCTGCCTGACCAAATGGATCAGCAAGACAACCCAGTAACAGAGGATGCCAGTTCATTTGCAAAAGCTCTGTAAACATCTGAACTAAGGACTTAGGCAATATACAGCACATCGCAATATCTAACTAAATTTCACCTGTAACTGCTCACTAAATTTGATTTCAATATTGAAATGATTTACATGTGTTGTTGAGAAATATGTCTATGGTACAAACTAATGACATCAGATTTTAGATTACAATGAACTGGATTCATTAAAAGTAAGATCTATGTACATATTCTGATTACAAAAGTACTATATATGAAGCAGTACTTTATATAAGAGCAAGGATTACTACTTTTATAGCTCATTAAAGAAAAATCAAAGACCAGAGGTGTATATCTCTTATGATCAAAGCTACGGACTCCTCAGCTAAAATACCAATGAGAAAAATCTTTTCTGTATTATTACAAGAATTTATGTGTAGACTAAAAGTAAAACGTCTCCACCTTCTTATACAAATCTGGTTATTTAGAAGTTTTCAAATATCAATTCATTCTGCCTCTGGTTTAGAAACTTTACTCCTAATCCCTCCTTCCCCAGAATTCAAAGTCCTAATTTTATGTAGGTAGCACATAAAATTATACTAAAACAGTGAGTTTGCAAAACTAAGAGCTCACAAGTTAGTGAATTTTAGGGTTTATGCTCAGCTCTGACCTTTAATCCATGGGCCTTGAGAGCACAGGCTGGGCCTGCTCTGGTGTGAGCCACCAGAGGCAAAACAAGGGAGGCCTCTGTCTGCAGGTCTACTGGAAAAGCTGAAACAGGTAGGCAAGAGAGTCAGGGGATCAGGGAAGCAGTGATGGTGGTCTCTCAGCTGAATATCTACCCACTTTCTCCCAGAAAATTATAACATGCATCCAGGCAATCCTCAGTAGCCAGATTTTGCATCTGCAGTCACTAGTTCATGCTTCCCATTTTCTGAGTGAATCTCTAAGTCTCATTTGCAGACATGCTATGCACTCCAATATAACCAGGTACTCCACAAGGCTGCATTTAGAGTGATATAACACCTTGTTCTCGAAGTACTCAAGAAAAAAGAAAAAAAAATCAAAGCCAGGTTTGCAGTCTCAAAGTTATTGCAAAGTCGAGGGTATCTCAAAGGTACTCCAGTAAGTCCTTTGTCCTAAGCCCTTACATACCTTAAATCCCAGCCTATAAAACAGGGACAGCATCCTGCTTTCTATTTCGGAAACCTGCTAGCAAAGTGATTTTGCTTTTGTTTGTAACACACCCAGATGAGCACCATAAGAAAGCCTGCCAAAATTAAAAACGTTGCCTTCAGGCAAGGGCTTGAATAGAATGGAGTCATGTGGTGAACAACAAGTAAGTGCGCGTTGTCTTTTTTGGCACATGAGTAAGTTGAGAATACAGGACAGAAAGGGGCAGGTGCTCCTGTCGGTAGCTTACCATAAAGCACATGTACAAGAAAAAGATTACGCAGACAGCCTGATCCTAGCATTTCTTAGAGGCATTAGAAGAACACTATGAAAGTTGCACTGCATGTACAATTTTCTTGATTAAAAAATAAACATAAGAAGCAATGAACTGCATGTGGCAGTGTCACATTGACACTTTCATGGCTGAGCTACATGCCTGTGCCCTCCCACGGCCAACATTTTTTCTCACACCTTGTCCTCAAAGTGTTTTTTGTTTGTTTGTTTGTTTTTTCCTTCAGGATTGCAACTGCAGACAGGTTTCCCTCCTGTAACCTCTCACAGCCCTTGGGACGCTACATGTCAGTGTCCCTGGATGAGTCCTTTCTCCTGACTGAACAGAAAGGCTGGGAAAGATCAGAGGACGCTGGATAGAAAGAATTTCTGGACCTCCAGATGCCCAGGCAGAGGACAGGCCCCTTGTCCCTGGGCTGCCAGACACCTGGAAACCCAGATCCAGGCCTGCTGTGGCACATTCAATTTGTAATCCTGGGCTCAGCACACTCCATTTTTTTCTCAGTTTAGTTTTCATCTCTCTCTGACTTGGAACACGTGGGTTTTCTTCTCTACACTGCTTATGGGACAGTGTTATGAGGGGGAAATGGTGGGGTTCTCATTTTCAGCTCCGCTACCTGGCCCAGTCCTATCTTAGAGTAGTTTGGCTCTCACACAGCTGGGACAAGCCCTCTCTCCTTTTCACCGTAAGCCAGGTTGGGGAGCAGCCATGGGCAGTTAATGCTGAGCTACCATGTGAGGTCTGGCCCTCCCCTCCCTCATGACCCAGGACCAAGTGGCCACTGAGGCTTCCAGGTCTATTCCCACCATTTCTGCCCAGGATTGTGGAGAGCATCACAGCTGTGGGATCACTCTGACCACATTGTCACCCAAAGGCCACTAGATCTGGTAAATCAACCTTCCTTTAAAACACCATGATAACTCTTACAGATCATATTTACTGAGAGGTCATACTTACCAATGGCCGTGACCAAATAGATTGAGTTTATTAAATACGCCACTATAATAGATGCTCTACAGACCTCACAGTCATTCCTGTAACTCTTCCAATTTATCATCAGCTGGAAAGGACGGGAAGTAGAGACACCAGGACTGAGCAGTTTTCCCTCAAGGGCCTCATTACTGCCACAAAAACTGTTGCATCCCTCTGCTTAGGCATCCAGTGGTTCTTCTCACTTTTTCAGCTGCATCGTGGTACTAAGAAGTCATTTCTGCCCAGTATATGTGAGACTCACCAGTCCCATCCCAGAGCCTTTTCAGAGCAAGCTTGAAAAAGCAATAAAATCCCCAGTTTATGAACAGTGATGAACTTTTTCTTTTGTAATTCCTTCAATTTACTGGTGTTAAAATGCATGTTGTTCAAATGAACCCCTCAAGCTACCCTCAGGAGCCTATTAGAATGGATCTTTCCTAATTAATAATTTTCTACTGTCACTACTTTGTAAGCAAGGCTTTTTTCATATTAATAGAAAAGACCACTGAACAGCATGTAATAAATCCCTGCAGGACCTCACTACATAAGAATTCTCCATGCAAAATGTTTTTTGTTGCAGCATCAGTTATGCAGCGTGTAACCCACATAGCACAGGCTCTGTAAGATGATGGATAGTGCTCAAGTTCTTACACTCAGAGTCCCTCCCTACACACACAGATCCTCTTAGTTTCCCCACCAAGTGCTTCAGTTCTTTAGCTGCTGATCTTTTACTGATTGCTAATCTCCATTTTCCCCATTTGGTTCATACATTATTTCTTCTTTTGCTGCCTTAATTTTATTTTTAAAATGAAACTACATTTTTTCACGGTTCCAACATAGTGATTTTGCATTTTAAGAAAAATCCCACATATCATTCCCCTCTTACATTTAAACATTTCCCACCTCTCAGTTTTGCTCTACATTTTTTGACTCCCGCTTCTTCCTTTTAAATATATGAAGAAAATATATTTTACATAATTTTAAAATATATATATTATATATAAATGTATGCATGTATATGCATCATCAGTTAAAATGCTTAAGTATAAAAGTTTCTACAGAACTTGCTTTGTATTAGTAGCAGTAGATAAATCCTGGATTAGAAATCCATGGAATTATCTAAATGGATATGGGCACTTATGGACTTAGTAATTTATTCAGAACTCAAGAGAGACCCAGAAAGGAAAGAAACCTTATTCCAGAGGTACTAGAAAATGAAGAGTATAAACCTTAATCCAAATTACCACTGGACTTTCACAAAAAGAGCCCCTGTTTATCTCTCTGTCACTAAAAGCCTATAAAAATCTCTAGTTTCAGGAATATTTGAAACATTAGAAGGCATCACACATCACCAAAGGGCTAGCTGAAAACTTGCTGCAAATCAAGGAGAAAGTAGGACTGTCAGAGTTCCACAGTAGTGATCTTCAGCTCACAATAGGAAAAAAAAAAAAAAAACCCAAAACATTTTTTTCTCTTTGGAAGCCCCAGATCTAGTATTGTGCTTGAGAGAACAGCTCAGCAACAGCCGCACCTGACCATCGGCCGGAAAAGGCTGCTTAATCACAGTTGGCAGAGAAAAGATATACACAGTAGGAACAAGGAAAGGCTGCTAGTAAAACAGGTCAGGGGAAGGGATAAGAAGAGAGCCATATCTATTTAAAGATCTGACTCTACGAGAACTATTATTAATAATTTCTCTCTATCAGATAATGCGGAAATCTTTACAGCAGCAACTGCAAACCTAGTAGGCAAAGGATATGAGGGAAGCAAGGCTTGTAGGGAAAGGCAAGGTCTTTTATTAGAACACTGGAGAAAAAAGAAAGCAGAAGGAAAAACTTTTAGATTCAGAGTCCCTCCAGTTTTACACATCAGACCCTGAGGAAGCTCATTCACCACCCTGTAATGCCCTTGTGGACACAGAACGTAGACTCTGGCCTCTCTGTCTGCCTGTTGTAGTGTTGGGAAAATACCTCAGAAACAGAACTACTGAGGACCAAACTAGAGTTCTTCCCATCCCTTCCCCCAGCCTTTGCTAATCTCAATGGGAGCTGAAAGCGTTTGGCTTGAAGTGAAGCAAAAAAATAAAGAAATATATTACAAGAGGCACAATTAATAGGAAGAAATTAATGAGCTGCCTTTTAGTGAAATGAGATCAACACTGAAATGAAAATGAAAATGCATAAAATGGATCCAAGGAGATTAGATAGAGAAAGAAGCTAATCACAGGGCCCTAGAATTTCTAAAAGTAAGAGTCACTGCTGTGCATTGGGAAGAATGGACAAAGATGAGCTGAGTTTCACAGTGCCAGTCTATCCATCCTCTGCTGTGCAGGACTGGCACCACAGGTGGACGTCACACTGAAGAACTGCTCCCACTTTCTTAAGATAGCATTTCCATTTTGTGCCTCAGTGGAAGCACTTCTCCCAACTCCTGCTCTCCCTGTGCTAATATATACCTGCTGGAACAGTAAGTCCTGTTATTTATCATTAACCATACATGGCATTTCTTATCTTAAGCTTGTTTTATATGTCATTTATTTTGATATGGTGGGTCAGCCCACTACATTATTTGTACCATCCAGTCCAGGAATTTTATTCATACTTAGAATCATAGTATTATTTAGGTTGGAAAAGACCTTTAAGATCATCAAGTCCAACCATTAACCCAGCACTGATAAGTCCACCACTAAACCATGTCCCTAAGCACCATGTCTACATGTTTTTTGAACTCCTCCAGGGACTCCACCACCTCTCTGGGCAGCCTGTTCCAGTGCCTGACCACTCTTTCAGGAAAGACATTTTTCCTAATGTCCAATCTAAACCTCCCCCCACGCAGCTTGAGGCCATTTCCTCTCATCCTATCACTAGTAACTTGGGATAAGAGACCAACACCCACCTCACTACAACCTCCTTCAGGTAGCTGACTACTTCTTCAACTGAGAGATGGGGTTTACAAGTGTCCAAGCCGCTCTATGAATTTGTTGACACTACCCACCCCTCCGTGTGCAAATTTGTCCTCACCGTTCTTGGAAAAGATCTTGACTTTGAGGCTGAGGAAAGTCACCCCCCATCCTTTAAAGAGAGCAAATGCTCTGATCTTACAAAAGCTTTCCCCAGGATTGCTTCCACCAGAAGTTAAGTTTTGCAGGATCCAGGTCTAAGTCTTGGGGTCAGCTCCATGTACCAGAAAAATAAGGCAAGGTCACTGAAAAAGAGCAGGAAGCCTGCTGCTTGGCTTTGCACTGTGTGCCACTATAGCAGAAGATCCACAGCCTTCTCTCCTGTCACCCCTAGAGCCCTGAGTGACATCTGCCACCATGACGGCCTAGTGATCCACTGCAGCAACCCAAACTCCCCCATGCTGGAACAGGAACAACAGGTCCCTGTCCCCTTGCCGCAAACATCCCGCAGCTATAAACGATGCCGTGCATTTCTCAGTGCTCAATCGCAAGACGGTCTCAGGGTCAGGGGGATGGCCACCGAGACCCTGCCCGAGCGCCGGGCCCCGCACGGCGCCACGGAAGGGGCTCTCCCCGACGCGCTCCCGCCCGGCGCTGCAGCGTTTGAAGCAGACGGGGAGGGGTACAGGGCCCCGAGATGGGCTCAGGGCCACCCCCGCCGCCCCCCGCACCCCCGGGGACGCCCGTGGGGCCGCATCCGCGCCCTTCCGCCGCCCTGCCCAGGCCCCAGCGGCGGCGGCAGCCGCAGCCCCGCCCGCAGAGCCGGGCTCAGCACCACGGACAGCAGCAGGGCCCCGCCGGGCCGGGGCCGGGGCCGGGGCCAGCCCCCCCCCCCGCCCGGGCACCGCACCTTTCCGGATGAGCTCCTCGCTGTCCGGTTCGTATCCCGCGCGGTGGCAGCGCCTCCAGAGCCCCGAGACGGTGGAGTTGAAGCGGCGGCCGCAGTGCGAGTCCAGGGCGGCGGCGGCGGCGGCGGCCGGGGCGGGGGCCGGGGGCCGCCCGGGGAGCAGGGCCCGCGGGGGCCGGGCGCGGAGCGGCAGGTGGGAGCTGGGCGCCGACATAGAGCCGGGCGGGTCGCTGCGCTTGTGGCCGAAGCCGCGGCAGCGCTCCCGGTGCCGCCGCGCGTCCGTCTCGTACCAGGAGTCGGTGCCGATGGCCACGGCCAGGAGGGCGAGGGCGGCGGCGGCCAGGAGCAGCCCGGAGCCGCTCAGTGCCTGAGCCGCGGCCGCCATCTTACCGCGCCGGGGGGCGGCGGGGCGGGCGCTTCCCCTGCAGCCCGGCTGGGCGCCTCCGCCCGCCGCCGCGCCGCCCCCGGAAGGGAAACGGGGCCGGCGCTCCCCGGCACCGGGCTCGGTCCTGCGGCGGAGCACCGCCGGAGGAGCCCGTCCCTCGCCCCGAGGCGATGCGGGACTGCGGGAGCGGCGGCTACCGGGGAAAGGGAGGGGCGAGCGGAGCCCCCAGGCGTTTTCGCGGCCTCCCCTTGGCTCGGCCGCAGCCCCCCTCGGCCAGAGCCGCCGCTGGGGCTGGCCCGGCCCGAGGGGCCGCCGTCGGTCCCGCCGACACCGAGGTGCCACGAGGATCCAGCGGCTTTAAAAACGTGGATGGAATACCAACAGCACGGGCGGCAGCGCTGGCTGGCGATTGAACACGAGCCAGCAGTGTGCCCAGGTGGCCAAGAAGGCCAACAGCATCCTGGCCTGTATCAGGAGTAGCGTGGCCAGCAGGAGTAGGGGAGGGATCGTGCCCCTGTACTCGGCACTGGTGAGGCCGCACCTCGAATCCTGTGTTCAGTTTTGGGCCCCTCGGTACAAGAAGGACATGGAGGTGCTGGAGCGTGTCCAGAGAAGGGGAACAAAGCTGGTGAAGGGTCTGGAGAACAAGTCTGATGAGGAGCGGCTGAGGGAGCTGGGGGTGTTTAGCCTGGAGAAGAGGAGGCTGAGGGGAGACCTTATCGCTCTCTGCAACTACCTGAAAGGAGGTTGTAGTGAGGTGGGTGTTGGTCTCTTCTCCCAAGTGACTAGTGATAGGGCGAGAGGAAATGGCCTCAGGCTGCGTCAGGGGAGGTTTAAATTGGATATTAGGAAAAACTGCTTTCCTGAAAGAGTGGTCAGGCATTGGAACAGGCTGCCCAGAGAGGTGGTGGAGTCACCATCCCTGGAGGTGTTCAAAAACCGTGTGGACGTGGCACTTGGGGACATGGTTTAGGAGGCATGGTAGTGTTGGGTTGACAGTTGGACTTGATGATCTTGGAGGTCTTTTCCAACCTTAATGATTCTATGATTCTGATTACGATTTCTCCTCAACCCTTCCCTATCAGTTAATGGAAAATAAGGGCTGAAGAGTTAAAAAATGTCAATCTGTTTCATGCAATGAGAAGCAGGCTAAATCCAAGCCATTAGTTAAATGCAACATTTCCAAGGGCGCAAAATCCCTTTTGATCCCACTTGTTCTATGGGGCTTGTCCCTCCAGCTGCAGCACTCTCAGTCCCCAAAACCAGTTGTTAGGGCACCAACTTTTCAATTCTGTCCTCCAGATAAAACGATCTAGTGCTATGGTAAGTCTAAACTACAAATACAATGTCCACTCTTAAAATCCTTAGTTTTGTTTGTTAGAAGTACTTTAAATTGTCTCCCAGGAGCAACTGTTCAACCGTAGGAGTTCCAGATCCTTTCCCTCCCTGCTTTGTCACTTCTTGCACTCTTGGCAACACCAAGCGTGACCTCAATGCCCTCCCCAGCACTTCTCCCAAGGGACCCTGCCCAGAACAGAGCACTACTTCTCTCCCCACAGCACTATGTCTGGTGGAAACATGCAGCAACCGCAGATAAAGCTTGTTTTAACCACATTTCAGCATGATCCTCTTGAGCAGCTCGCACTGGACAGATGGGATTACCATCCATGCAGCTGCACATTAGTGCCTACAAGGCAGACAAATTGAAAGGGCTGCTGTCAAAAGAATTTTCTTACATGTACCAGCTAAATTCAGTCTTCAACATCAATAATGAAAAAATAATTTTCAAATACAATCAGTGCTCTAAATAACATGGAAAAGTCCTTCAATTATAACAGCTCTTTCATGGAAGGATCTGAATAGCCACATTTCCTAAATCTGCAATGCTATTGTCACCTTACTCTCTACATCAGTTCCTCAGGCTACAGTTTCAGAAGACAGGGGCTTTGGCAAGACCATCACCTTAGAAAGGTCCCATATACGAAACTCCTTCCAATTGTTCTCCCCTCTGGGCTACTGCAGCTGTGCCAGAGTCACTCTTTGTGGAACCATGCAGCTGATTAATCCATGTTATTTTTGATTACTTTTGAGAAGGAAAAAGGGATGGGGGAGGGAGGCTCACAGCACAGCCCACAGGCAGGGGCACCAGCACAACCAAAGAGTGCAGCATGGTGAAGCCAGGGGCAGAGATTCCAAAATGGACATTGCTGGCAAAGCCCCAAGCCCATGAAAAAATGCCCTTGATCACCTACCTGCCTTCACCTTCTTCCAGCTCTTACGTTATGGTTTTCCTCCTTCTTAAGATTTTGGGTAAGAACCAAGAGCCATGTACTGCCATTCCATATTCCCAGGCTGAAAAAATCTTTCAAATGTAGTGGCATAAGACATGCTCTTAACCTGTGTTTGAAGGGTAGAGAAAATCCCTTTATTCCTTTCTGGGCAATTCCTACATACAGCATTTGATGAGTGTGCCTTTGTCCCACATGGCAGGTAACCAGCATACTGTTAATTGATATCAGATAGACCTTGAGGTTTTTAGATTACCAAAAAAAAAAAAAAGTCACCGATCACACAACTATCTCTGGATAGTCAGTTACCATGTAAGCTCTCCCCTCAAAGAGGAGCAACTCACTTGGTGATGCTTTTCAGGGAACCCAGACCAGCAGCCAAGAATTATGATCAAACCACACCGCTCCTGGCCCACAGTGCCACAGCAGCAGGAAAAGGAAACTGGATTAGAACCTTTTCTTTCAGTTGTGAAAGTCTGAGGAGTAGAAAGGAGGGCAAGACAGAGCCCAGACTTCTCTAGACTAACCCAGAGATAGTACTCTCTAATGCAGATGAAATTTGAATTGAATTTGTAATTCAGTGAAAAGTAATAGCTTCAAAAAAAAAAACAACCAAACCCAAACCACAAACCCACATGGAAAACCATTTATTTCATCTCTATTGTCTCCATGCAGAGCAGACCAATACAGATGAAGGGGGAAAATGCATAAGAGCAGCTGAAAAAATAGAACTAGAAAATATGATTCTCTCTGCATGTCCAAAAGTGACAAATGTGGTGGAGCGATGCTCCATTTCCTCCCAAGGTTCTCCATCCTCAGCCCCAGGGCTGATGTAGTGGAAAACTAACAAGCCCTTCCTCTCCTGCAAGCCCCATGCTACCTCCTACCAGGGTATCTTCCCAAGAACCGCAGACTGTCCAGGCCTGTGGTAGCAGCCAAGAAAAACTACTCAGAAATTCTTTCTTCAGTGTCATCCACTTCACATTCCTGAATGCTGAGCACAAAATCCTGACTGTGGTTTTCAGTCTTGGCAAGGCTGAGTGCTGATGCAACAACGCCAACTCATGGGCACTCACCTGGCAATGCCTCAACTTAAATGCCAGCCTCATTTTGAAAATGACATCTTGGGAAGAAGCAGGCACGTCTTTTTGTGCAAAGACGCTTCCTCCAGAGCCCTACTACACCGTCCATGTAGCTTCAGTCCCTGGGGAAGGGGGAGGTGGCAGGGGGAGGAAAAAACACCCCAAAGCTAGAACTAGGGAGTTAGCCTACTCCCCTAGTCCCTGCAGGCTATTCGGATTAATCCTCCCTTCCAGGAAAGCAGGAAGCGGATGCTCCTCAGAATTTGTGACAACTGAATGACAGAGGGATTAGTTGGCAAAGGAAGGCAACTTTGTGAAGAGGAATAAAAAAAATTGCACTAAGCCTCCCTCCTTGTTGCAGTGAAACTAGTTACTGATGTAAGCCTGGGGTAAGGAAAGCTGAAAAAATTTTAGACAGCAGTTTCTGGGCAGAGAGAACTGCAAGCATGAGCTCTTCAGCGCTCTCTGAAAAGTAGGACAGGAGCTGTCATAAAACAAGAACCGTGTCAACAGTTCAGGAATCTCTTAGGGAAGTAAATGCCTCTGCTGTGGGCAGCATACCTGCCTCGTTGCTCTGACCCAAATCGCCCTCTCAAGGGACGATAAGGCCCTGTGCAGACTGGAGAGCTGTACTGATTTACAAAAGCTGTTTAAAGACAGAGCTGAGTTGGT
Source organism: Morus bassanus (assembly GCA_031468815.1). Classification (NCBI taxonomy): domain Eukaryota; kingdom Metazoa; phylum Chordata; class Aves; order Suliformes; family Sulidae; genus Morus; species Morus bassanus. The sequence goes on along the minus strand of CM062572.1, from coordinate 45,330,108 downwards.
GCAATTCACAATGTGGCAACTGTTTTGTGTCCAATGACTCTGCTAGTTTAATTAGACCTGTTTTTAAACAGATTTAAGCAAAGCGAGGATAAGCTCTGCAGAAGGGATGATCTAGTAATTGTGCACAGCTCCGTGGCAATAAAACATTCCTGTGGAATGACAGCCTGGTCAGCCCCATGAGCTGGGATGTGGGCAAAGCACTAGAAATGTCATTTATGCCAAAAATTTTATCCCAAGCATCACACAACAGAAAACTCCTCTTAGGGCGTACTTATTGTCACCCTTTCATATCCCTTTCTCTCCTTACTTAGCACACAGCTTTTCCAGGCCCATTTTTTAAAATCTTTTCACCAGCAGTTTCACCCTTCCCATTTTACCCTCCCTCCAGTATTATTTGCTGCTCTGCTCCTTCCTTTAAGGGCTGTCAGTATTATTTCTTATCCATTCATCCCCAACAGAGTACCTCCACTGCAAGATAAGAAGCCCAGAAATAGGCTACCATCTATATTTTTGGTTATAGCATGCTCTTAAATAGTCTACACTGATCAGAGGAAAAGCTAACCAAGGGTTATTGGCTGCTGACCAGGCTGTGGTGTTCAGCTATTGCCCAAAGTGCCCAGACCCCTGCCACAACAGCCTAGGGCTGCTGTAGCATGCCAGGCAGGGCTAACACCCTACACCTCAACAGAGTGCTGAAATGTGGTGCGGGGCACATGGTGGGTGAGTCGGGTCTTGAGAACAGGCTCAGAGCCATATTCTGCTAATGGTTATGAGGAGAGGTTGCTCAGCTGCAACAACCACATGGCTTTCCTTCCAGGTGTAGGTGAGCTGGTAGTATGGCAATAGAAGAAACATTTACTGACCATTTTTCAGATAAACAGTTAGGCTGTGCTGGCTACTGGAGTGGTTAGGGCTGAGGCAAATAATCTCCAAGCTGAACCATTTAATTGTAGTGACCTATCCTAAAGTGCCTCAAAAGCTTTTGGCTCGATTTCAACATCAACAAATACAAAATAGACCAAAGAGTTGGACTGCTGACGATAATACTACCTTTAGGAACAAGTGACGTCAATGAAAAGCCAGAGATCAAGTTGGAAACAGTCCTTTCCCCTCTGTCTCATAGCACCGTAACTTCTCATGGGTAGGTAGTTCTGGCTAAAGCTGTTAGTTTATTTATTGTTGCTTTGCCATCCCTGTTCTGCCTCCAGCCCTTGGAGTGGTAGGAAAAGTCCTTCCTCTTCATCAGCTACAGGAATCGCCTCTAGTGTTTTCATACAAGAGCTTGGGAGGTGCAGTTCCATCAGAATGAACCATTGTCCGTTCGCTGTGCAGCAGCTGTTCAGTTAATTTCTTCTCACTGTATCTTTTGCTCCATAAAACAAACAAAAAAAAAATCCTGGAAGCCCTGATGTGTGGATTTTAGCAGAACAGGGATAGGAGAGCCAGGGAACGAAGTCCTGCACACCCAGACCTCTTTCTCACCTGCTTCTCACACTAGCAGCCAGATCTGCACGCACACACATAGGAAGTAACGTTAGTGTTCCTTATTGCTTTGTAACAGCTCAGAGTCACTGTGGTGGCTCTGGGAGGCATCATGAGGTCTGCGCAGAGGTCACTCAGTTGTGAGTGAGAGTAGCACCATGACTGTAATGCCTGTACACAGGAGCAGAATTTGCTGCAGGGAGTTCCTGGGAAAGAAACAGCAAAATTAGGAGGAACCATAGACCAATCCCAATAGGCAGCAGGGTAGAGGCTCACAAATGGTTTGTTCTTTGCCCTTCCAAGTCTACCACAAGGAGAACACAACAGCTCTATGAAGCCACTACCACAGCTGAGAAGACTCTTTCCCAGCACCCCAAGCAAAGAAGTGGTCTATAAACTGACAGGTATTTATTATACTCAGCTGCAAGGCCCAACCTCAGGTTTCAAAATCAATTTAAGCAGATTCAGTCATACAGCTACCCAGGTATATATTCCTGTCCTTTCTCTCACAAGAGAACCAGCACTTCTGCAGCAAGTTCACAGATACTTTAGGGTCGTCATCCAGCTAGCAACTACAGTTACGGGGAAAAAAAAAAAAATAAAGCTGATGAATTTTGCCATTCTTTTAGCAGTATCTCAGGCTTACGCTGGATTGAAGTGACTATGTACCTACCACCTCTGTGTGCTCTGCCAACAGCTCTGCCAGCACAAGAGGCAGAAGAGGTTACCAACCCAGAAGCAAGCTCCCAGCTGGTCATTACCATTTCTCCACCAGAGCTTCCTGCCTCCTCAGACATAACTGTGGAGCTGGTTTTTGAGCACTTCCTTAACTGTTTCAGTCAAAATGAACTAGGTGAGCCAAGGCTTCTTATTTAAACTACTGAAATTACCTGTCTCATTACAACTGAAATAGGAGGGAACATTCAGGGGCAGCTCTGCCAGCAGATCTGAGAGGGCCTTTAATGTGGTACAGGTGGATTTAGACTTGCTACAGCCTTAATCAGGCTGCAAGAAACTAGAATAACACAAATGCGGGGAGGCCAAATATACCAGAATATATATATCAGTGTAGAAGAGAGATGGCTGAGGTGAGATATAATAACAGACTATGAAATGCTGAATGGTAAAGAGAGGAAAACTATTATTTTCTACTCACACAGCAACACAGCGGCATCTAATCAAAATTAATAAGCAAGAGGCTAAAAAACAAATAATAAGAAGCATCATTTAACACAGTGAAGTCAAACTATGCAAACCTGCTGCCAAAGGGAGATCGCAGAAGCCCAAAGTAACGGATAGGGTCAAAAAGGAATGAGAGAGGCATGTGAAGGATAGGTTCGTGTGTGGTTATCAGACACACACACACACCTCTGTGGGGCCCTGTTTCAGACAGTCCCTAAACCGGTACATGCCAGAAGCTGATACGGCAGACTGGGGAACGGGTCACCTTACTGGACACGCTTCTGAGCAACCTGCTCTAGCTGGTCATGCTACATACCATGTTAGCACAGTCTTTGGGACTGACCCAGCTGAAGGTTCTCATGTTTGATAGGGTCTTCGTAGTCCCATAAACACAGTAGCTAGCACAGCTGTCTATCCAGGTTCCAGCCTTGCCTATGGGATTTGGAAAGCTGGCATTCATGTGCTCCCAGAACAGGCATGGGAAAGGGTTACATCCCTGCTCCCTGGCAGCAAGAACTGGTGCAGCAGAACAGGAGGGAGCGCTTACCAAGGATTCTTTTCCTCCAGGAGATCAGGCACAACATTTACCAAGGCAATATACAGAAATCCTCCAGAAGTGAAAGGGAGGATCCAGGCTACCGTTTCCCCTGCACAAAATACAGAAAGCTTTTGTCACTACTAAGACAAGGCCATGGGAGAGAACAGAGAAGGAAAAGATACACACATGTGGATGATAGGGCCCCCCTGCCTATTCCTACAGAGGTCCCAGGGAGCCTTACCTGCTCCTTTTGGTGACTGAGCACATATTGCAAAGCAGGCTCCTAGAATCCCCCCCAGAGCTGTGGAGAGCTGCATCTTGGCTGCACTCCAACGGTCAAAGCCAGCCCGAAGTAGGATTGCAAAGTCTCCAACCTAAGAAAACCAAGAGCTAACAGTTAATGAATATGAACAGTCTCAGTCACAGAGGCCGTCCATAACAAGACCAGTGCTTCACAACTGTTTCTAGTTTTCCATGTTGCCATTCTCCCAGAGGGAGCAGCTTTCAAAGGGACAAGAAAATGTTACTCAGACCCAGCCCTCCTCTTAGTAGATGAAGCACCCTTGTAATCCTTCATGATGGCAGGATACAAAGCCCTCTCACCTCATGTGGGATTTCATGCAGGAGAATGGCCATTGTGGTTAGGAACCCAACCTGTAGCAGAGGAGAGAAGGTGATTAGGAAATGGTCCCACAGATCTGAGAGATGAGACTTTCATCAGCATGTCAAGGCCCCTTTCTCCAAGTTAAGACTCGTTACTCAGAGTTTAGGACTATTCAGCAAAAGGGTAGATGAGCTAACCCTTCACCTAATGCCAGTACAAATTACTAACACATCCCAGATTTGAAGAAGCTCTGTGTCAGAGGGTCAGGATAGAGTTGCTTTTTACTGTAGTCTCTGTTTTCTCAGAAATTTCCAGAAAAAAGGAGAGAACTTCTCACAACTTTGGGTTTTTTGCACGTTGCATCACACTTGAGAACAGGCCTCTCCAGCTCAGAACACAGCTGGTGGCAGAAACCTTACCTTTCTGCTAACCAGGAAGCTGGCTGCTACTGCCAGGCCATGTGTAAAGTTATCAATGGTGTTGGCCAGCAGATTGAGGTATCCACTAATCTGCAAAGAGAAGGAAGAGCCCCTGATAAAGGAAGTGACATAACAAGATAAAAGAAAGCACATGGCTTAGACACAGGTTATACAGAGTCACGATCAGATGGGAAAGGTCAGGACTTGGCAATTCTGGTGAAGATCTTAAACTATGTCAGTGCTCCAGTACAAATTAAATGTTATGTTCGTTTTTAGAGTAAGCTAAGTTTTAGGATAGGCAAGTATTGTCTGAGATTAGGATAATCTTCTTATGCAAATGACAAAGAGCTCTAGAAACAGAAAAAGAGAAAGAAAGAAAGCCAAAATGCAAGAATATATCTGATTCTAAATTGAACCAATTTTAAGTGACACTGTCTAATTTACACAGGTGACTGGCTTCAAATATGACCTGACTTTGTTTTCTAGTCACGTACTTTAATATCTAACTGTTAAATATCTCCTCTTCAAAAGCTGGCAAGAACAATGCAACAGAACAAATGTTGCTGAAATTACTTTTTATAACTAAATAAATCTTCAAGCATTGTACTAAAAAAGCTTGTGCTTGTGGGTTTGCTTTCCCTTAACAAAGAATGAAAAGAGAAGACAGTGATGACAGTCACCAAAAAAACACCCACTAGAAGGCTGGATAGCATGTATATGCATTTGCATATAAACACATTTCTTAAAATTATAAGCATAAGCAGCTTCCTTCCTAACAAGTCCATCTCCATATTAGACTTCCCTATCATGATAACTATGATCATCTCCAGACAAATTCTGAGTATTTTACCTGAAGTGATTTATGAGGATACCACCCCAGCTTTTTTGCACAAAGGTTTTTGGGTTTTTTTTGCATCAGATATAACAAAAACTATTGCACGTGGGTTCTGAGATACTGCAGTTCACTATATGGCACTGCAGTTTAAATTTTTATCAACTGGGTGTTAGCTAATATGTCAGGCTGTCTCTGGACTGCAAGAACTAAGCTGGCATACATTAACTCCAGATACAGGGCAGCATCTGGTGAGTGGAGAGGAGACACTGTCTAGAAACTGTGAGGCACTAACCTCTTACTTCACCATAGCATCAGGTGCCAAAGTTCAGCTGGAAAAACACAAGTGCTGATGAGTTTCATGAGCACTTTTTGGTCTTCTGCTCTTTCCTGTTTCTATCAAACTTTGCTTGGGGCATCTTTTCTTCCTGCCATCTGTATGCCACAGGTCAGGTGGGCCTTTCTGTCAAGTCTCTCTCTCCAAAGCATCACCTTTCCACAGGGCACTTCTACTGCACAACCTCAGGACATCTTTATAGGCTCTAAATTTCTAGAAGTGCATTGATGATTACATATGAAAACAACGGATTAAGCAAAGCCTAACTACAGATCACGTTTAAGTAATAATCTAAGTAACATCTCCACAATGGATGCAGAAGATGTTCCCTGCATGTTTTTGTAAGAAGGGGAACACAAAGCAATGCATACAGGCAGACCCATGAACACAGCAGTTTTACTTCTCATTCCTCATTTTCAGTCAAATATAACTGTCTAAAATGTCTCCTTTTCATGTTGGGATTTTATGCAATTGCGTTTTCCCCACAGGCTAGTAATAATTATTCACGTAAATTTTACACAAAAATGCTTTCCCACACCACTGTATAGGCAAAAAATAGACTTCATGATTAAAACATTATGACTTCCTCTTGTCAGTGGCTTGGGCAAAAGCTGTCGCTGAAAGCAGCAAAGCCTTGGAGTGCTCAGAAATAAATTGGGTTGATTTGACAGTTATGAGCCTCTGACATTTACATTCTGCGAATTCCTAATAGGATGTTCTCATTGCTCATAAAGAGCACAGCCAGATGAAGTGTTTATGTTCATGCTTCAGAATTAATGTCACCATGCAATAAAACATACTTCTACAAATCAGCAAGGACCCCATGTGCCTCAAGGAAAAAGAAAGAATAAGCAAGGCAAAAGTACTCTACAATTTTTTTACTTGTTGAGGGAATAAAGGCTGCAGTGCAAGACAGAACTGATCTATGTCTGGGCGCAAAGGAAGCCTCTCACCTGCAGTTTTCAAGCTAGGACAAATTATTACAGCAGCAGTTAAAGAGCAGAAGTTCTAATATATATGGACGAAGGACAGCTGATTACAGCTTCCTAATCATTAAGCCCTGAAGGGTGACTTCATTTGTTTAAATAGTATCTTTCCCTTTTTGTTTTCTGGAGAAAAAAAAAAAATAAAAAGGGGGTTACTGAGTGAATAATAGAATCAAAGTCTGGCTCGCTATGGCTTTCTCTTTGCAAGCCCCTAGTTTACTCACTTCCAGCCAACACTGTTTCCCTGCATGTCCCTTCCCCACCCTGAATTGCATGACAGCCAGGTAGGAGCAGTGAGACTTATGTGCTGATGTGCCAGCCAGGTGGACCTGCCAAGCAGTGTGCAGCATCTAAGTTCTGCCAGAGTTTTTCAATAGGGCATTAGTTTGTATTCCTCCTCTATCACCACGCTGATTTTTATTGAACTTGCAGAAATTTGATTACCCTCAAGACTTCTATCCTCTCAAACTTGAGTAAAATTAATTATGAGTTCAAAAGTTCTTGAAAATGAAGGGCAGAACAGATGGACAGACAGACGGAATGACTGCTTATGTTGTTACCTAAGGAAACAGGCTAACAACACAGGAATATCTTGGTAGTTTTGGTAATTTCCATCCTACCAGAAAGACTATTAAATTATTCAGATTATATGCTCAGAAGGTAGAAAGTTAAAGCTACACAGGTTAACTCATTAGTTTCTATTTCACGCATATTGACAACAGTCCACAAGACTGAACAGACGTGTTAGGATTTTAAAGCTAGAAGGGCTCTACATGGTTGCTAGACCTTCTACAAAACACAACTGAAAGAATCTCATTCAATTTCTGCACAAAGCCCATTGTTTCTTACGCTATAGTGTACTTTGTAGAAAGAAGCTTAAATCACAGCTTAAAGCCTACAAGTGACAAAGATTCTACTATTTCTCTAAGGTAAGTTGGTCCACTGGCAAGTTACCCTCAGTTACAGAGTTGTCTTTCATTTCTAGTCTGCTACTGTTTGGTATAGCTTTAACTACTCAAATTTAGTCACGCCTCTTACATGGGTATTTGTATACTTTAAGTCACCCCTGATCTGTCACATCTACAGAGCTAAAGACTAAAGAAAATCACTTCTTATCACATACTGCAAACCTAAAATAATTATTTCAGCTCTTTCCTGACCCCTTTACAAATTATCAATAGTATTTTGGATATTGTGAATAACACTACTGGGAAAGTCAGATAGCTGTTTCATTATTGTTACATAGAAAGAGGAACACTTGCCTCTTCTCTTACATACTATTTCCTACTCGCCCATCCTCCTGGCTGTATCATCACAATGGAAGAATGTGTTCAAACAATTTCCTACTGTGATTCTCATACCTTTTTCCAAGGCATTGACCTCCTAGAAACTGTCCCTATCTTGTAAATATGATCTGCATTCTTTCTTAATATATTCCTTAATATTTGCATGTATCAAAACATGTTAAAAATTCATCTCCTTTGATGAAGTTACTTGGTTACACTGACCTCATGCAGTCACAATGCACCATTTAAGTAATACAGTAGTATCTACAAATGTGAAGATACACTGTTTTTATAAATAATCACTTAGAAAAATCATAAACAACCAGTGAACAGATTTGAGGGGGGCTGCATTAATCTAGCCCCTGTTTATAATACAGAATAACTGATTTTTAATACAGCTAATATTAGCAAACTTGATTTCACACAGTACTAGTTTTATTGGAATGTGGGAGAAAGTTATGTTTTATATACATTTGCCAGTGTCACTACCTTTATCAAACAATCTTGTGACTGAATAAAAGGCAGGAAAAAGTGTCTGGTTGATGAGAATTTATCTTCCATAAGATCATATCATTAACTAGCATTAATTACATTATTTTTACAGTAGGACCAGGCCCTGAGCAATTGTGTCCCCCATCAGTGTTACATTTCTACTTGAAATCAGTGGTAGACTAACCATCCTCTAAGTCCATAGTTCCTTATATAAACCTTTCTAAAATAATGGCACAATGTTTCATGACCCAGTAAAATTGGTTTCTTCACCACTATCACCCCTAAAAACACCATCGCGGCACCTTGCAGTTTGTGCAGTGTTCTGTCCAGATTGCATGATTACATCAAAAATACCCAGTGACCTCAGCATATATTTCATATTGTGTAATAAGAGCTATAAATTTACAGCAAAACAGATTTAAAATAGAAGGACTGAAGAGCCTCTGACTGACCACATATCCAGGTTTGGGCTAGTTCATGCAACCACGCTTCCTGTTCATAGTTACTCTCTCATAACCCTGCACATTTTTATGGGCTTTCAGACTCAAATTATAGGTCCTCCTTCACCAAAGCAGTCGTTTACTCTCTTGCTTGTAATGTTCACCCAAACAGGGTTTTCCACAGTGCAAAGATAGTAACATAAAACTGAAAGCAAAGCCAATCTAAAGGTTGGCTACTGCCCAATGGTACAGTACTCCTTTTCCCTCCACCACCTCCAATCCTATGAGCTTGCTGACCTCCCTTATCCCAGCACTACAGGCTGCCTGTCTACATGCTGCCTGTCTACATGCCACACTAACTCAAGAAGTTAAGTTAGGAGAGAAATAAACCTATGGGGGTAGGGGGAAAGAAAAAGATCATTCTTTGCCTGTTTAGCTCCCAGAATAGGCTCACTGTAGGGTCAGATGAGATCCAGTGCAAAGGAAGTGATGGGAAATATGGGTTTGGAGGCAGAAGTGGACAAGAGGCCTTTTTTGGCAGCAGATAAACTGCTAATCTGAAAAACTGAACTTCTAAGTTTTACAGTGGATAGCTTCAACTGTCAAAATGCTTCCAAAAGGTGCCTTGAAAGGAAACGTGCAGCTCACAACCAATACAATGCAGGCACCAGAGAACAGAGAAATCATGGCACAAAAATTTAAGCAAATAAAGATATAGTGGCTATAAGATATAGAGTAAAAAAAATGTAAAAGTACTGTACTTTGGTCTCAGGATTCAGCCAAAAAGCACATCATCAGACTTATGCCCTCACAATAGTGACTTTGCCTCTTTTGCATAAGCTGCAATGCAGCTTTTCTCCAAGTCAGCCATTTCCTGCCCACTGTAACTTAGACAGACACTTTGGCAGAGCAAAATTAAGCACAACTCACTCAAATACTGAGTTCCCCACTCAGGCGCAGTTCTTTCCACAGAGAACTCACCCTCCTGACTGAACTTTAAAATATGTGCCCCAAAACAGTAAGATGTGAAGCATCTAGGAAAGGTCAGTTTGTGGGTCTCTTACCTTGATTCTGTTGTCTGTTGGACAAGACTGGAGAGAGGAGCCATTACACTGAGTTGAACCTGTTCCTGGTCTTTGGGATTGGCCTGCCACCTTGGGCAGGGGGTAGCCACTTCCATTGGGAATCTTTCCAGCTGGTGCTTTGGAATCACAGCCCTAAATGAGGGGAAAATAACTTGTCACTGCCTTTTTGTCAGTGATGAATGAGCATGAATCAGGGTCAGAAATCCAATTTTTACCCTTAATCCTTTTGTCCTCACAATGCAAATCAGCAGCTTTGGTACCCCAGTCTAACAACAACAACTGCCAGAAATGATTCAGATTTCAGAGGGCACTTTGTGACATCTGCACTGTGAGACGACAGGGAGAAAGACTTCCCCAGTCACCAAGAAAAGGAAAGTAGAAAGAGAGAGGAGGAACTGGAGTTGTGTCCCCTTGGCATGAGCCAGGTTCCACTAGAAAGATGAGGGACTGAGCCTGCTTGCAGCCGCTGCCCAGAGATATACAACTCCACCTGGGCAGGGAATGGGGGGAAAACCAAAAGCCTTGTGCTCTCCCCAGTGCATCAGAATAACTAAGTCTAGAGAATTACTCTATAGCTGGGATTGTCAGCTTCCAAACAACAAAAGTTCATCTCAGACTTCAGTCTCTCTGTCAATGAGAAGATTAAGTTCCTTTAAGACTTTAAAGTCTCATGTTGAGTCAAAGTAACACCTACTTGCTCTTAAGCAGTGCCTGACCTGCAGTTTCACCTCTCAAAAGTCATGGCACAGCAAGGACTGAACAGTCTATAGGAGTTGCTGCTAGGAGTTGTGCAGATGTCCGAGGACTAGATGCTCTCCTCTACCTTGGAATGGAATTACCTTCTGGTACCTCTGTCTACATGGCCCTTTGCAGCTGGGTGACTCTTCTCTGAACCATTACTTAGGCCATTACCTAGCCAACCATAAACCCCTCTACCACACAAAGTTACCCGAACAAATGCCTGGTCCAGGCCATACCCAAGAAGAGTGGGCAGTGAGGAATACCTTCCAGAGGAGGCTGGTCTTTGTCCTGGCTGAGGACCCAGACGGGGACTGAGTCACGATGGCTCAGTAGAACATGCATCTACTGTCATCCCTCAAGGCATACTTGAGCAAGAGTCTCATCTGCAGAGCGCTCCAGCTCCCAGTGCCCATAAAAGCAGAGCTCTCTTTACACATACCACATCGAGAACAAAACCAGCCCAGAGGTGAGAAATCTCAGCTAAAACCACAAAACCAAAGCCTGGAGATGAAACACCTTCTTCTAGAGCCCAGTGTCAAACAAGTGTCAAAAAGTTCCCAAAGGGCATTGACAAGCTACTCACAGCTTCGGGATCATTTGCTGAGCCTGTCAGATAGGGCAGATGAGGTGTTTAGTACAGTGCTCCAAACATAACAGTACTCCCTCCCCTCTGGCTACTAACTTACCACACCAGGACACTCCTTCTCTTCTTTCTCTAGGAAGATCTTCTCTAGCACCAGGAAGGTCAGGAAACCAATGATCACCCAGAGACCCAGAAGCTTCTGCTGCTGAAAGCTCTGCCCTTCTCCTGAGGGATGAGGGAAACGCCTTCATGTCACTATCAAGTACACAGTGTTTCCCACATGTGAACCCACCCCACCCCAGACAGTTTAATCAGCAGTTCCAAGACAAAAACCAAGAAACAACAGACAATGGAAACACCTCCTGTGAGGAATAAGGAGCAAACATATCTCACAGCAAATTAGCTTACCTTGCTCTAACAGCTATTCTCATCTCAGGACACTTAGAGTGAGAGCCCCCATCCCTTTTGCTTCAATAGTGCAATCCAGAGTATTTCCTGACAACACTGGGAATTTCCCTGAACTCCAGAGGCAAGTGAAGATTACATCAACAAAAATCTTGCAGCTGTATCTACTGAGCAGCAAGCCCTGACATGAAATCTGCCATTAGTGGAGCTGCAGACTCACCTTCCCCTTTCTGCCTCACCTGGGCAAGTTATTAAGCCCAAAGCTATAAACTTTCTTTTCAATTACAGCCAAGCTTGTGAGATAATAATCCATTCAGCCTGGCTGCAGAAATGGAGCTTGCATTGCAGTGGAAGAACAGAATGACTCTGTAATGGGGCTTACATGGGTCAAGGGAACCTTTACGCTTCAGGACAGTCTGGCAGAAGCAAACAAGCTAGAGCAAGAAGACAGAGTCATTTAGGAACCACTGTAGAAAGGGGGGGGAAAAAAAAGACAGCAGGTTGTGCTGGCAGTGCCAGAGTCACAAGGAAGAAGAGGACCAAAGGCCCAGCAGATTTGAAATCCCAGGACATAGGTGCAAGGAAGTCTGGGAAACCCAGGGCATCTTTTTCCCTCTCACATTTTCAGTGGGGAAAATGATTTCTTGGTTTCTCAACAGGTGGGATGCAGCAGCACTTTCCTTCTATGCTATCAGTTTGCTGAAGCAGAGAGACACAATCACTACAGGTTTCAACAACCCTGGCTATCTGAGGGTGAAGGAGATACACAGATACCACAAGCTCTATCCCAACCCAAACAGTGTTTAGTTTGCTGGCGAACACAGGTTTCTGTCATCTGGATTTCCTTTTTCTCCCCCTGCCCCATCTTAGTCATGGCTCTATGGACAATTTTCCATGACTTCTCCTCGAGCAAAGATTGAGAGGGCAATACTTTTGGGCTCCTATAGATCAAAGTACCCAGTGGAGGGGCCCCAGTTAGTCCCAAGAAAGAGGCTCTAGGAGTAACACTCTTATAGGGACAGATTTATAGACAAGATGCATCTACTCAGGCAGAATCCCCACCTGAGGTGGTGCACTTGTTCATGTACCAGACCACACACAGATTCACAACTTTCCATCAGGTTAAAGAAGCATTCCCTTTCATTATGGAAAGGACAAAGGAAAATCAAGAGATTTACAGGACCCCAAGGCAAGATAGGAATAGTTGATAGACGAAAAATCCATTGCAAGTTACTAAACATAAAGAAACCAAGGCCACCTCAGGAAGCCTCCAATCTCAAAATCTTTGGAGGCCTGCAGAGTACAAAGATGAAGTATTACATGTGTTTTTATTGTTCTTACATCCTTCCCTAGGTATTTGCTTTTACACATTGTTTTAAGAGAATACCAGCCTAAACCAGTTTTTGGGCTGACCCAGCCTGGCTGGTCTTGTGTTTTCAAGATGGAATGGACTCAAAAAAAGTAGCAGTAGGCATAGCATGGACTGCTTCTAGACACATAAGGCTTTCATACCTGTCGCTGCACTGCATGTGTAGGCCCAGGCTTCAGGAAGCAGGTGCAGAAACACATTCCCCAGTAGCCCACCAATTGCAAAACTCAACAACTGCTTCAAACGGTGTGATCCAGCTAGAGAAAAAAAAAAAATGAAGAAAAAAAAGGGAAACAAAAACTGATCACAACTCAGCCGGGAGCCAAAACATCTCCAGCTGAGATTTTGCACAAAGAGACCTAAATTGGAAGCATCTGCAAAGCAAGCTTTCAAAGGAGACAGCACAAAACAAATAGCTGCAGTGCTATAAGAAAAAGCCCTTGTACCACTTGGCTGGGACAGCAGTGTGTGGGAGCATCCTGGAGCAAACAGGGTACAAAACAAACAATACTTTTTGTACAAGCTCCATCCAGGGCTTGCATTTGTCCAAGGACTCCCTATCAAATTGCCAGGTATGTACTAAAGCACCAGAAATGGACTGTCTGTTGTAAAGGACAATATTTCTGTGACAAGGTCCAGTTCATCACTGTGCCACTGAGTCACAACCCAGGACTTTTGACTTCAGAAAGGCTAATGCAGGTAGCAGGCTTACCTTCTGACCGCAGAGCAGCTCCTGTCTCAAATGGGATCACCAGCAAGGGGAAGACCCCACTCAGCCCCACTATGAATGAACCAATGAGGGAACAGATCCAGGCATCCAGCCGCTCACTGCTGAAAATGTTTCCCCAGGACTCTGTCTCCTTCTCGCACAGAGGACCAGAACTGGCAGCAACATGACTCCTCGGGAGCTGCTGAGCTTCACAGGCCACGATCAGAAACAAGGAGAGCGTCCCATCAAGCAGAAGCTTTTGTTTTGTCATCGCTAGGTGGTCTCAGCCGGGCTGGCTGATCTCTGAAAAGAGCAGGGAAGAGCAGTTCTGAGATCATGCCTGAGACTCCCTCCCACCATCCCAGAGGAAAAGCCTTGGTCACACCATCCCCTCCCTCAGCACCTTAGCACAGATGTGTATCCCCATAAGGAACATCTGAAACTCCTCCTGATTTCAAAACAGCACTAAAGAGCAGAGAGGCTGTTTACTGTCACGTGTATGAAACTGCACGAGACATCTTGTGAAAGAGTCTGGCTTTCAGCATGTCCCCTCAGATGGACTGGACAAGGACTCCAAGTAGCCTTGTCCTTACCCTTCAGTGTCCCAAGGCTTCAGAGAAAGGTATTGACCAGAGATGCTGCCCAGATAAGTCTTCTCTTTGCCATGGAACAGCATCCATTTAACAAATAAGGTCGCAAGACAGGCAACATAACAGAGGTCCATAAAATCATGAGTGGTGTAAAGACAGTGAACAGGGGTAGATTATTCACCATCTCTTCAGACATAAGTGCTAACAGCCTTTAGATGAAGCCGGTGAGGGTCAGCTTCAAAACAAAGCAAACAAATGTGACTCTTCACCAGCAGGTAACTTGTGTGGTAGTACTTCTCCAAAAATGATGGAAAATTTTACATGGATTCAACAAAACACTGGACAGGTACTAGAAAGACAAATCTATTGATTGTTCATGGTTAGACAGCTCACATTAGTCTCAGGAAATTCCTTTATCTGAAAGGAGCTGGAGGCTGGAAGAATAGTTGGAAAATATCATATGTATACTTATCCTATTTTTATTCTTTCCTAGAAGGGTGCTGGGTTAGATGGTCTCTTAGTCAAAATCAGCACAGCTGTTACTAAGAACTCTTCAGTCACAAGAAAACTGGAGAGCAGCAGGCATGTTAGAAGAGAAAAATAAAGATAATTGCACTCTTATTGGCAAACAGGAAAGGAAAGCAAATGATGCAAAGGCTGAAGTACAAATGCTCGTTCAGTCTCCAGAAGAAAAAGTGAAATGTGACAAGAAAAATTAATTTGGAAATGGGAGAAAAGAGCGTGTTAGAAAAGAATGACTTAACAAATGTTCACAAAACAGCTGTAGATTTAGAGAAAATAACAGCATTCACCTGAAAGCATCTAAGAAACCAGTCAAAATAATCTCTGAAGCATTAGTGACCATCTTTGAAAATTTACAGGAATATGGGAAGGCCACAGAAGGCTGGAGAAGCATCATGCCTCACCTACCTTTATACAAAGAAAAAAAAAGGTGGGAGAAGACTTAAGTTACAGACCAGTAACTTCAATCCTCTGAAAGATTCTTGATCAAGTTAAATGATCAGTTTGTAGTTACCTATAAGATAAGAAAGCGATAAAGATAGCAAAGCATTAAGTGACAGCCAGACAGAAAGGGGCCTGCAATTATCAAAGACAAAATCCAGGGTGTTGGGACCAATCTAAGGGCTCACTGCAGCTGAAAAGGACAGGGCTGCCCCTTGTCGTGTCATCGTCCCGTCCCCCCCTCCCCCCACACCTCATCAAGCATCCCCTCCCTGTGTTCATGCCTGACTCCGTGAGTGAGCAGGGTCAAAACAAACTAGCAGGAAAAGCTATTTTTTTAAAAAGACTTGACCCTTTTCCTGTTTCAGTCCCTGAACTAGATCACTGCAGGAGGAAGGCTCAGCTGCAGTGAGCAACCAAAAAGAAAAGTGAAGGACAGGGACCCATGGCTCCCATGAAGGAAGACACTGAGCTCCAAGCATAGTGACCATGGACATCAGGAGCAGGCAGGATGCAAGAAGGAACCAATGAAGACACTGGCTTGGCTAGCTGTGGAAGAACAACTAAAAGTTTTTATGGCAAGATAACCTCTGATCAAGTATAAATTCTACTGACCCATACAAACCCCATAACTTTTTTTTTTTTTTACAAGAAAAAAAATCCCTCAACATATCAAGTTCAAATCAGCTCAAGATTTTGTGGCATCTTATTACAGTGTTTTGATCTGACTGCAGGAACCCTAGACCTACCTATAGCAAACCAATCTCAGTAAAGATCAGTACAAAACAGTATACTAAGGAAAAAAAAATCAAATGGACATGACAAAATAGTAACTCTGATGTGCCAGAAAAAAAAAAATATGCATACAGGCATTACATTGATTCAGAAATTAAGCCAGCAATGTAAGCCTGTGACAGAGTAGGCAAATGACATCCTGGGACCAACGTAAGCCTGCTACAAAATAGGCAAATGACATTCTGGGACATATTAGTAGCTACATTGTAGGTGTGACACAGAAGCAGGGATTCCGTTCCGCTCCACCCAAGTGAGACTTTAGCCAGCAGACCGAACCCAGCCTCACATACTCTCCTTTACAATACAGATGCAAAAATTAGAGATATTCCAGTGGAAAGAAACAAAAATTAGAGTGTAGAAAGCATGACCTGGAAAAAGCGACTGAAGGACCTGGGTGTGTTTAGTCTTAAAAAGATAACACTGAAGGGAACAGAACAGTCTGCATACATTAAAATTCAGAAGAAAGGGGGAAAGTGCTCAGATCTTCTTCTACATTGTAGCATCAGCTCAAAAGGTAAACAAGATTCAGCCTGGATACAAAGAAACAAACATATATAGGGCCAAAGTGGTGATATACCAAAACAGGTTATCTATGATGCAGAATCTCCAGCACTGTTAGTTTTGTTTTTCTCTTTGGAGAAAAAGAATAAACAGCTGATGCAGATGTTATTTCATTGCAAAGACTAGATGGCTTCTTGAAGTCCCTCCAGCCCTACACCTGTGATTCAAGAAAGCCAGTGAGATCCTCATTCTACCAGCAGGACTCTACCAAAGGGGACAGATTTTCAGCTGTAAATCACTACTGGCCAAATGAAGACAAACACTTCAAAAAAATAGGGAAGGGGGCTTGGCAGCAAGGGATGTTTTCCTCTCTCACAGCACTCCACACACCAGTTCAACTCAGACTCTGAAATGAATAGGTGCTGGGCTGATGCTCGGAGCGCTCATAACAAATGCAAGCAGAGCCTGATGGGCCAGAGGTGCCGCCCTCTGCCCGGCTCCAGCACACAAAATGTACCTGAGATACTGCCAGGCTCCCTGGCTCCCCTCAAGGGGATGCTGGCTCCCCGCACTGGGATCCGGGCTCCCTCCACAGCTATGCAAACAGACACACACAGCTATGGTAAAACTATGCTACCCAATCCCCCAAGTTTCTCCTAAAAAAAAACAAAACAAAAAAAAAAAAAAAAACAAAAAAAAAAACCAACCAAAAACCAACCAAAAAAACAAACACCAAAAACCAAACCAAAAACAAACCAAACCAAACACAAAAAGATAGGAAGCTCTTAAATTGTTAGCTGTCCCCTAACTGAACAGTTTCTTCTGTCCCGAGTACCCATACAGGCTGAAGCCCTCAGCCACAGACGCATCTGCACAGGGAGGTGACAGGACTCTTCGGGCAGATTAAAACAGCCACAGCCTTCTCTGCTTACTAGCTGCTGCATAACAACCTGCAGTTAGAGAATTTCCTGCTTTAAAGAAAAAAAAAAAAAAAGACAGGCACCCCTTCCAACCCCAGAGCAGGCCTGACAGATAACCTCTTCCTTTATGACAAGATTAGACCTAGAAAATGACTGAGAACAGCTTACTGTAAGGAGCGGGGGGGGGGGGGGGTGGATATCAGGATTTATACAACCACCACATGCCTATGAAGAGGCAACAAACACACACAGCAAAACAACTGTTCTCTGTGGCTCGGCAATGATGGGAAGTGGCACAAACTGGCTTCTTCTGCAACACTGTCATCACAAAGTTAACAGCTTTTGAGAAAGCCTGGAAAAGAAATCACTGCAACTGATGCAACAGGTCCATTTCTTCCCTCTTGTTCTCCACGCTCACAGCCCACATCTGCCCCAATGGACACCTTAGTCTTTGAGACTAAGTGACCAAAATCTTGGGAGAGAGGCAGTAGCAAGCAGGACAAAGGGCGTGTCCAGGGCTCGGAAAATAGGCTGCAATACCTGGCTTCATGTCCTTCTTCCAGCAGCAAAAGGGACCAGCTTCCTCCAAAAAGGGATGGCAGTGGACAATAAATGGGCATAATGGGGTAAAAAACTGCTTCCCCTAACTCACATTTGTGTCAGTCAGCTTTCTGTGGCCCACAGGTCTTTCTTCTCTTGTTACTCACATAAGGGAAAACCACTACATTTCTTTACATCTGCGCTGCCTGATCATCATTACCTTGTGGCTCAATAACATCCCCATCTCTCATGCAATAAATTCCTGATGCTTACAAAACATCTGTGAGGAACTTGGTGCATTATCCAGGACACACCTGAACTGATCTCTGTGCCCAGCTAATTATTTAGAGCACATTCCCAGCATTGGCTTCTTTCTAACTTATCGTAACCACTTGCTCTAAAACATGCATTTTTTATCTCTACAGCCCCTTTGCTTCTCTCATTAGTACATGCTCCTCATGAGATCTTAAGTTTACTCAATGTTTGCGAAGTCTCTAAATTCAAACTGGCTGCTTCTAGACAAATATTTAAGGGGATGAAAAGGAGCAGTCAAGATGTAGTCCTAGGAAAAAAAAAGCTCCAGAGAGAAAATAATACCCTGCCATCACAGTTGCCAAGGGTGGAAGAAGTCTTTACCTACCCCTAATTTTAGACAACAGCACCTCTTTTCGGAACCCAGCTAAGAAAGGTCTTGACAAATTTCTAGAGAAAGCAGCTGCAGGTTCTCAGAGGAGCCTGCGGTCACTACAAGGGACAGGCATAAGCAGGTTTAGAGAGATGCATTTTTCTCAAGAAGGGTATATGACCTACTTAAGAATATGCATGGGAGAGAAATAGACAGTGCAGCATTTACTCATCAGTTTTGACAATGACGCTGTTTAGGATCACAGCTCCCAGCTGTGCCAGATGAGAACCCGGTCACCATTACCACTGGCAGCCCCCTCCGGAGCACCACGTGTCCCACGCAGGTCTCTGAGCCGAGCTTTCAGGAGTCGGGTCTGCTCAGCTCCTTCTGCAACAGCGTCAGGATTGGAATAACTGTGAGGTCTTCCCAGCTCAGGAAGAAGAAACAAATGAGAATTTGCCATTTACACAGCCCTGAGTGGGGGCCAGGGGTGGCTGCACACCAAGCCAGGGGAAGAGCTCCTGCCCCTCTCCTGGGAGGCTCCCGGGGCCTCCCCCACCTCACAGAGCTCACTGAGCACCTCTGTGCCAGGCAGTGCCTGAGAAAACACAGACAAAATGCCAAGGCAAAAACCTATCGGAAAAGAAAAAAATAAAATATTGACATGACGATGATTGCTGCAGCAACCCGCCTCCTCCCCTCCCGGACACTCTGCCTTTTCAGACCACACAGCTTCATCTCTGTCTCAGCACAATTGCTCATTGCCACACAATGAAATTTTAGATGTTGTTGGGGGAAAAAAATATGAAAAAAAACGCCTTTTTTACAAGTGTTTTCCCTGGAAGCCAGTTGCCTGGTCTTACAGTTGCAAGAGAGTACTGCCTGGAATGGAAAAGAGTTATTTTCCAGGGAGGAAGCATAATTTTCAGCCAAAAAATTCTCCATGAGCCGCCTCCCTCCATTAGCCCTGTGGAGAGCTTTGAATGCCTCCTGGAAGCCCTGACCTCAGCAGAGGCACAAAAGGTCTCGGAGTCCCCCCAGAGCACTCCCTTCTCTCTCAGTCACTGCCTGTCTTTAGGGAACGCACTGCTCTGGTGGGACTCTTCCCCTTTCCCCCATCCCTCTCATAAAAAAAAAAACAAACCACTTTGCACAGAGACTCGCATTTCTGCGAATCGCGCACATCACGGCACGCGCAGCTAAAAGCTGGAGACGCGCGGGATTAACAACAATGGGGTATTGCAGAGCAGAACAGATGACAGCGGGCAAACCTCAGAGCTGGCAAGGAAGGCAGTTAAACCACTGACTGAACACTAGTGTAGTTTGGGAGACAGCAACTCCTTCCCCATCCTACTCAAGAGGAAAGAGGAAAGTTTGGGGATCAGGGAATGGCGTTCAGGCCCCCAGGGCTGGGTGGGATTTAGAGAGGAACCACCGCGGGGGCCCGAGGCAGAGGCCGGGCTGAACCCCCGCCCCGCCGAGCAGTCAGCCGGTGGAGCCCTTGTCCCCGCGGATGGCGCCTGACGGAACAGACAGCGCGGGTTTTCCATTAGAGGAATGCTGACCGACGCGAAGCGAGACATATGGGGGGAGGGGGGGGGAGGATAATTAACCCTGTGCTCGCACCTTACTGCACCAGGACGTTAGTTGCCCCCCTCCCGGGTCCGTGGGCCCCCGCGGCCGCGCAGAGCCCGGGCAGCCCGCGAAGCCGGTTCCCGCGGGGGTGAGCCGGGACAGCCCCCTCCCTCTGCGCGTCCCGCGGGGGCGGCGGCGAGCGCGGCACCCCCCGGCACCGAGACTCTCCCGCCGCGGCCAGAGGAGCGACTCCCAAAAACTTTCTCGGCTGAGCTCCCGGCCCCGGGCGGGCCCGCAGCGGCGGCCGCACGGCGCCGCTCCCCCGGCAAGCCGCAGCGGGGGCGGGCTGGACCGGGGGCACGCCTAGCCCGGGGGCGGACGGGGGAGCCCCGGGGGCGGTGCGGAGCCCACCGTCTCACCGGGCCGGGGCATGGCTCCCGGAGGCAGCGGCCCGCCCGGGCGTTGCCCCCCACGTCTTTCCCAAACTTGCCCCGGGCCCCGCCGGTACCGGACTGGGCTCCGCCGCCCCCCACTCCGTCCCGCCGCCGCCCGGGGCTGAGGTGCGCGGCCGCCCCCGCCGCCGCAGCGGGGGAGCGGGGGCAGCCCGGCGACCCCCTCCCGCCGCCCCCGGGCCGCGAAGCCGCCGTTACCGTGCGCCGCCGCCGCGCCCGGGCCCGCCGCTGCCATCCAGCCGCGGCTCGGCGAGAGATCTGCCCCGCCCGGCGGCCCCGCAGCTCCGCCTCCCCCGGCCAGCCACGTCGGTCCCGGCCTCCTCGGCACCAGCGTCGCTGCCCCGGCGGGGACCCGCCGCCGCCGCGCGCTTCCGGCCGCCGCCGCCGCCACCGGGGCGGGGGGGGGCCGGGCACCGGGGCCGCTTCCTGCCCCCCCGCCCTCCGCTCCGGCCCGACCCCGCGGTCCGGGGCGGCCCCGGGCCCGGCCGAGCGGGGCTGCAGCGGGGCTCGACCCGCCCGCCCGGGCCCCGGGCGCTGCCCCGGCCGAGCGGGGCGGCCCCAGCCCCGCCGTGCCTTGGCGAACCGCCGAGGGGCGCGTCCTGCCCCGGCGGGAGCAAAGCCCCCGGCAACAGCACTTTACGGCTCCCACCTCATAGAATCATTAAGGGCGGAAAAGACCTCTAAGATCATCAAGTCCAACCGCCAACCCAACACTACCATGCCTCCTAAACCATGTCCCCACGTGCCACGTCCACACGGTTTTTGAACACCTCCGGGGATGGTGACTCCACCACCTCTCTGGGCAGCCTGTTCCAATGCCTGACCACTCTTTCAGGAAAGCAGTTTTTCCTAATATCCAATTTAAACCTCCCCTGACGCAGCCTGAGGCCATTTCCTCTCGCCCTATCACTAGTCACTTGGGAGAAGAGACCCACACCCACCTCACTACAACCTCCTTTCAGGTAGTTGCAGAGAGCGATAAGGTCTCCCCTCAGCCTCCTCTTCTCCAGGCTAAACACCCCCACCTCCCTCAGCTGCTCCTCATCAAACTTGTTCTCCAGACCCTTCACCAGCTTTGTTGCCCTTCTCTGGACACGCTCCAGCACCTCCATGTCCTTCTTGTACTGAGGGGCCCAAAACTGAACACAGGATTCGAGGTGCGGCCTCACCAGTGCCAAGCACAGGGTATCTCGTACAGACAGTGAGGTGTTTTTACATATCCCCAGCGCGGGCTTCTGGGCAGTGGGACAGAAACATGCACGTTGTGGAAGACCTTTCTTTCTAGAATATGCTGACTGAGATCTGTCAGTTGGATTATAAATTCTTTCGGCTACAGATGTGTAAAGACGAGCACAGCAGAAACCTGTTTTTGAGCAGAATTTCTGGAAATTGTTAGAGCAGAAGAAAGTATGGCAGCCTCCTCCAGGACTTAGTCTCCAAATGTTTTTTTTAAAAGATACAATGACTTTTAAATATATTTGCCTCCTCCTTTCAGGTTCATTACACCTGTCATAATGACACTTTGTAATCCCAGAGCTCCCTAAGCACTAGTGTCCTATTAGTAGTGAAGAATATCCACGGTTCTTACAGAGATTTGCAGAAATCTCCTGTGCTCAAGAAACTAGGTCAGAGGAGAACAACAATTTACTTTTATAAAAGCTGAGCCAGCTTGGAGCTATATGGTTTCCAATACAGAGACTTCCCAAAAGGTACTGATGTACCTTTTAGTTCCATCTCTTACCATTTTTCCTGAGACATGGAACTGGTTTCTCACTTCAATTTTTCGAACAAATCCCATTCCCCAAGGAGACACCGCTGATGCTGACACTTCTTTCTACAGTTTCGCCCTAGCCTTGTTAAATCATACCAATGTCATGCCCTGGAGCAGGAGTTAGGAATTAATTCAGCCACAGTCGCCTGCACTGTTTTAGCTGCTCTTCCTGCGTTCGTGGAAAGGGAACACAATCCTACGTGCTACTGCACTGCAAATGCACTTTAAGAAAAGTTACGTCTTTCTCACTTGCAAGCAGAATGTTTATATAGGAAGCTGAATTCTGGAAGTGAAGTTTTAAAGAAAAGTATTTTGCATTTTGCTTTGAAGTTGTAAGATTTATGGTTCTTGTGTTCCACAGCCATCTTCCTACTGCCAGAATAGCTATCACCAGCCTTCCTGAGCCTTGCTGCAGTGGCACGGGTCCCTGTGCTGGTGGATTGTACCTATGATTATCATTTACAACAGGCACCTCCCCAGGTAAAGCAAGCCACACCAAGAATTTCAGACTATTGCAATCAATAGTGGTATCATGGTCTCAGAGAAGTAAGTGGGAGTTTGCTTTTGACTTCAGTGATGTAGGATTTCACTCCAAGTTTTTGTGATATCCCGCCGTAAGCCAACACAGGAAGAATTCTGGGCAAAATGTGCACCCAGTAGCTTGTGTCATCAGGTGGCAGCTGCCAATACACCGTGTGTCAAATGGAGCTTTTTCACAGTTGGTGGCTGTATGGTGAATTTCCAGTGATAGCCTAGAGATCAGTACGGCAAAATAAGAGTCCAGCAGTCTGGGTCCAAAAACCGGTATTTTGTCCCAACAGCAACTAGACAACTGGAGCAGACCTTCTCCTGCCTCCCTCAAGCCACAGAGCCACTTCAACCCGATTTCTCTGAAAATGACATTTAGGTTTCCATATTCTTTACTGAATTATTTCCGCAGCTGAGGAGGAAAATAACCAGATCACTTTTAAAGGCAGACTAAAAAAACCAGTCACCATCCCATTCTTTTTGAGTTGTAACTGATGTTCTTGCCTCTCTAACATCTTTACTTGGGTATCTCTAATGCTTACCCTCGTTCACAATCTTTGTGGTCCCTTGTCTTTCTTGCCACAGTGCAGCAATGATGGAACCAGAGCAGCTTTCCAGAAAAAAATGTAAACCCATTATAGCTCACTGGCACCCATGAAGTCAGAGGTGTGGGGTACACCTTGTGCACAGCCTGCAAAGGCTGGCGGGTTGGGCATCCACAAAAGTCGAGATATCAGTGGAGCTTGGCACATCTTTGGGTCAAATAATCTGTTTACTGAAAAACTCAGTCACTCAAAAGTATTAGTCAATTAATGACAAATGCTGCAAACAGATTGATATTAAAAGCATTACTTTTGATTTTGTTATTGTTATTATTATTTTTAAAGTCCTACTTTGATTGATAAAGGAGTACATTATTGGCTGGGTCACCAATATGAAAAATCCGTTTAGACCATTCAGGCTGGAAAAAAAAAAAAGATGGAATAAATGTAAAAGGAAAAAAAATGGAAAATCAGTTATTCTCATACGCCTAATTGGTTCTTGAGGTTTCTGGAGTTTGTAGCTCACAGTTGCTCAGGAGCAGCTTGATGCCGTGCTGGGAAAAGCGGTGGTGCTGTTAAAGCTGTATTTCTGCAGAGACACCGCACGGTGGTGCTACCTGCCTGCAAAACGAGGTCCTTGTGCCCGGACCAACTTCCCCTTTCCCCACTGGGGTTTTGAGCTAAAGCGTCTTTCAGTGGGGAAATGAGGAATTTCGCCAGCGTCGGGGCAGGGAAGAAGATATAACCTGGTAGATTAGATCTGCTCTTTCACACAGCTACTGGACACAAGCAATTAAACCCAAGGGTAACACTACATGAGTGGCCTTTGTAAAATACCCAAATGCCAGGGGAGTTACGTGGCACCTTACAGCGAGAGTACTGACTTTTTTTGCCATCGCAGCTTGCAGTACGCAGGCTTTGTGTGCCGTCAGGCTTGGCGAACGAGGCTGGTATGGCTGTACCGCTGGTCGCCTCTCCCCACGAAGATGAGGTGATGTGCTGGCAGGATGGGAACACCCCAAGTCCAGGGATGATCCTAAACCTTCTGCCGGTCACTCCAGCGCTGTGGAAGACTTTCCTTTAGCCAGACACAGCCTCAATGGGATTTAGGCCTCCAGTGTCTCATGAAAGCCTGGCAAGCACCTGCTTTCGCTGAAGGCAGGGACCCTCCGGAGGAGCCCTAGCCACCACGGGAGGGTGTTCTTTCCTAGGAAGACATTCTGGCAGCTGAATTTCCACCATAAAATTTGCTAATAAAGGAATCAGAGTGGCTTAGTAAATTCATGCTTCCTCACACCTAATAGTGCCCTCTGCAATCTGTCCCCAGGACATTCTTAAACATATTTTTTACTTGTTGTACAGTCAGAAGCTCACTTTTGAAAAAGGGTGGGACATGAATGGTGCCCTGAAAGTGCACTAACTGCAAAGAGAAAGTACAAATGCCTCAGCAAAATCTCTGGAGAGGGCACATAAAATCATCTCTGGAGGGCCCACATGTGTAAGACTAGATGTTAAGCACTGACAGATGGGGCACAGGCAAGCAGAGAAACAGAGACAGACCAGACAGACAGAATGTGGATAGGGCAGGAAGATTTTTAAAAGTTCTTCCCAATAAAGGTGGTCAGGCACTGGCAGAGATGTCCAAGGTTGCTGTGGCATCTCTGGGAGATTTTCAGAAGTTTAGCTGGCCTCGACCTTGAGCAACCTGATCTAACTGTGAAGCTTTGAGCAGGAGACTGGACTGAGTGACTTCCAGAGGTCCTTTCCAACCTAATGTTTTCTATGATCCTATGATTCAGAAAAAAAGAAAACAGTATCAAGGGGTAACAAGTGAATCAGAGGGAGAGCCCTCTAAGTGTGCGAAAAGAGCTGTGAGGCCCCAGCAGTAGGCATTTTTGCCAGCTCTTTGGTGGGAGCCAAATGCAGTAACGCTACTGCCTGGAAGTCCTGCTCTGACTCATCCCAGGACACATTTCTGCAAGGCACAGCAGAAAAGGAGAAGTGACTGCTGAGCCCTGATTGGGGGGGAGGGGAGCTGGCCCCATGGAAGCTCAGAACAGGGAATTTTAGTCTTACTCATCATATTATTTTTATATTTGGTTTTTCAGATGTAAACCTCAGTGTTTCTGTCAGCATATTAACTCTGTGTGCACCACAAGTTTGTCTGTTAGCCCCAGTGACTCCTTTATGCCTGCTTCCATACACAGATGCATGACTTGCAGTGGGAGCTCAGTCTGACCCGGTGCACTTTACTAGTGTTTGTAAGGAATAAATGGACTGCCTCATGAGTGCTATTTAATCTGGGCAGATTTCAGTGTCATGCTGGAGAAAGAATTAAAAAGATGGGCCTGGTATGGGAAAGATGTAGCCGGAGAGCAGGTTAGGGCAGATGAGTGAAATGTGGCAGATGAGCCATAGAGGATTTACAGAAGTTAGAACTGAGTTTCATCCTGAAAAAGCTGCTCTACCTAGTCTTAACAAACGTCAGCAAGAAAAGGAAGGGAAATCTATATGACCGTGAACAACAAATGGTGCTGGAAGGTCTAGCAGAATCTAGACCTCTAGCAGAAGACCAGCATGGGTTTGTTCTTTGCTGAGCTTTCAGACTTAAATAATGAGGCCACAATATTACCCTGCCAAGCTGGGTATCAGTATGTTATGTGTCTGATACACAGTCTTCATCTTATATCTAAATGCAGTTAATGCCTGGTTCTGACCATGAAGGAGGGTTTTCTTAAATTCCTCAGTGGTCAGTAATGAAAACCCTGATTTCTACAACTTCTTCATGTCTCCAGGGTACAGCCTAAACAATGGTTCCTGCCCTTCAGTTTACAGAGGACAGGCTACAGTTCAGTATGGATGTTTCGATATCAGTGTTGCAGGCATACAAATACTTCATAACCAACATTCACGCTTTCATTCTCTGCACAGAGTGAGATCTACATCCCTTCCTAGTGAGGTCCATATTCTGAATGCTGGTGCCAAGATTCACGCTCTCAGCTACTGCCAGTAGTGAGACCTGTGCTGTCACTCACCCTGAGTGCTGCAAGCTCCAGACTGGACAGTGCTACATACCCTGTAAGTGGAGTAGCTGTCACTTGGCAGAGTTGTAAGATTAGTGTTTACACTCTAAGGCATGGTGTGAAGAAGGGGTTAAGTATCAGGCCCCTGTAATGAAGGCATTCATGGAGTGCAAAAGGATCTCCAAGGCAGTAATACTGTGATTCAGAACAACGCCCACCTCAAGCCAGCAGAGACAGAATTAAATTCTTCAGCTGCTTGAATGCAGGAGGATCTGTTACTGGTGTTCACCACTCAAATTCTAAGTCCAGGTATTACAGCCTAGTCCAGTTTTCTTCTAACGAGGTGGCCACAACAGTGTAGAGGTCAGTGGTTTACAGTCTCCTTCCAGACTCTTGATGAATCTATGCAGTCTCCATCTGGGCAAAATATAAAATGACTCAGTAGATTGGTACAAACAGTTCTGTAAGAAGACCAAGGAGAACATCTCCTGCTATGTTTCAATCTGAGATGCTGCATTTTGGAATATGTTCTCAAAGACGGAAGAAAACTATGAGATCAGGGGTTTTCCATCTCTATTTGTCTAAGGTGACAGAAGCTGTATAATGCTGGCACTAAAAAAAGTGCAATTGATAGCAAAGTTCATCCGAGGTACTTTAAAGTAGGTGGGGGAAGCCCTTTTTTTTTTCTTTTCTAATTGCCAAAGAAGCCCAGGACTGGAGCAATAGTGGGAGTGCCACAGGCAACACTGAGTCTCAGTGGCAGACATTCTTATGGAGGAGGATTCAGAACAAGAATAGCAAAAAGAATTGCCACTGAAGCTCAACTAATTCATTGTTAACAGTAATCTGAGAAACTTGAAGTTTTGGTTAAACAGAACAATTTGCATGCACCATCCAAGATGAGCAATCCAGTACACAGCAATGGTTTCCTGGTGCTATGATCAATGATGAAAAGATGCAGACAGAAGTAAATTTAGCAGAGACATCAAGAGGAGTGATTAGAAGAAGGAAACAAGCAGCCTGGGGCAAGAAAGGTTGTGTAGAGACCAACTCAAAGTAAGTCTTAGGAGGAGAAAATTAGGATGCAGGCATAGCATCTCGAAGATGAGGTCTAGAAAACTGATCTTAGTGTAGCTGGACATGGATGGTATCAGATACAACAGTGACAGAGAAAAGATAGCTGAAAAAAGTTGTGAGATACAGTACTGCCAAATTCTTTTTCTCCCCACAACTTCACACTGTTTTGTATTTTATCTTTTGTTTTGTGTTCTCCGAAGCCAAACCTCTTGGCATACTGAGAGGTCCTGTGGAATCTCAGCTTCTCTTTCTTTCAGAAGTTTTTTATCAGGGAGCTTGAAAAATTTGAAAACATGAAGCTGACAAAATTGAAAAATCTGAACACAAAAAAGGAGAACCCCAAAGTAATATTGCAAGGATCTAAAAACATTTTAACCAACCATGACATTTTTAGGTTCATCCTGTATTTTTGAGCTTCACAAATTTTGCACTATGAGAAATGGGGTATGCTGTGAACAGTGCACAGCATGTTTTTTTCCAGCACAGGCATTTACTTACACTGAGCAAATGCATCTGCTGGTTGACAGAGTCGGTGGCCCCATAAAGATCCTGAGTTTGAAAGCTTATCTACCACCCTCATTTCTTGCTATTGCCACAGACCTCTTCTCAGCAGTCTGGGGCTTTGCTCCCTTAATGTTGGGCTTGTCCTACACAGCTGCCCACCCCTGATAACACAGCTGAGGAGCCCAGAGGAAGTTGTACAAGATGCTTTTGTCAACACTCCTTCCCACACAGACCATCTCCCGTCTCCTTTGTTACTGTAAATTGACATCAGAGCTGCTGAATCATGATATGGGAGTCACAAAAATGTTATTTATGCCGTAGAAACAAGGCACCCTCCCTCTCATTGTTTCCTGCCTGTGTCAAAATGGAGTCACTGATTTTTGTCCTAGCTCCTCCTGCACTGGCACTCCAGGTGAAGCAGGCTGAGTTCTCCTCATTCAGGCTAGGATAAAATGCATGTACAGATACAGCCAAGATTTGATTCTGGCCTGCGAAAAGATAGCCTTGCTGAGCAGACACTGTCTGGACAGTTCACCATGAAAAGCCATTTGGAACCAGTTTCTAAGAGATTTGCCTACAAGGTCAGAGCCCCAAGGGAATTTTTCAAATGATACACTGCACATTTGAAAAGTTGGCCTCCCACACAGAGGACTTATTTGCACTGCAGAAATATTTTGTTAGGGTGCTTAGTTACAACAGGCTTTATTCCTAAGTCTGTAGAAGGACTTGAACTATGGTTTGCCTTTTCAACATTGTAACTGGATTCCTAGCAAACCAGAGTGTTGAGGAAAGAAAATGGTGTGGTACCTGGAAAGGAATGCATGAAATAGAATGACTTGGAAAGCATTGGACAGCATAGAAAGACACAAGAAGGACACAGAAAAGAGAATAAAGAGGCGGGGGGAGCCATGGTGGTAGTCAGGGAGACATTGATGCCCAGAGACAAGAAGTTACAGAGAAATGAAATATTAAAATATACAGGGAACGAGGGTAAGTTATGTCAAAGAGGAAGTCTGGGAGGCCTGGCAAAACACAAGGAAAGGAAGAGATTATTATCAAGCCATCCAAAACACTTCATAATGATCAAAATTTTCTATGTATAAAGTCATAAGCATTTACAATTTTCATGTGCAGGTAAATGCTTTTTGAAGCCATATTTTCACAGCCCAGTGAGATTTAACGTTCCTACTTTAAACTAATACGTAGACTCCATATAGATTTGCTAAAGTATGCAGGGGAAACTTCCAGATTTTGATTGTCTAAACAAATTTGTCAGGAAAAGATACCTAAAAAGATACAGAAATTCAATTTAAAACGGTGACATCAGTTAGAAAAATCTAGGAAAATTCACAAATGAAAAGAAAGTTGTCATTTCCTTCACTGGAATACTGTTCTTCTGCTATTCTCTTCCAAATTCTTATTTTACAACCAGCTAACAAACAGGCAAAGCTGTACTCAGAAAATATAGAAAAGCAATAAAGATTTCAGTTCTTCATTTACTGACAGTCTTCCCCACTAACTATGACTCACCCTAAGATTATAAAAATACATAATAAATTCAAAATAACAAACTACTCTGGAATTACGAAATACTGTAGCCAACACAAATAATTGATTTTCAACACATTACAAAATTGTTGTTCTTGCTATTATTATTTTAGCAGTAGGTGAGAGCAACATTTGGATGAAATGATACATGTGCAAGAAGAATCTTGTAACCTAACTTGAAATCAAATGCAATGAGTGAATGACAGAACCTATAGAAGAAATTACTGGAGAGAAAAGAAAGTAAGTTAAAAAAATAGGGCTAGTGACTTACATTAACTGTGTACCTTAGGTCATGTGAAAAATTTCTTTTTTAACAACAAATGAAATCATCTCCCTTGCTCAATTCAACTATCATTGTTTGGCTCATAGCACACTAAGACACAGTACAAAATTAAAAATACTTACACAGTCATTACTAAGTGGTTAGTTAAAAACAGACCTTAAAGCTCTGCGTAAACTTCCCTACATGTATCTCATAGTTTCAAACATATCCATCCCAATTCTATTGAGAAAACTTCCTGTTGTACCACTATTATATGAAGGTTTATGGAACTGTGCTATAAATACATGTGCTACAATATAAGCTATAACAAGAAGACCACTTTTGGCACCATATTTCCATTAAATGTAGGGCAGATTCAAGAGTGAGTGGTTGATTTATGCCCCATAACTGATAAAGGGTGAGTGACAGCAGTGACAGTGGGAGGAAATCCTTCCCCGTATTTTTTTTCCCAGACCTGTATGGATTTTAAGCTCTGGAGCACAGTTTCATCTAACTTTTCTTTGTGATAGTAGCATTTAGTGCTTATATTGCCTTTTTTTTTTTTTTTAATCAACAGATCTCAAAACATTTTACTCTTCTTTAGGCACAGTATTTTACTTCAAACAAGGCACTGAACATATACACCCCCATGACTGACCGGGAAAATAAAGACACAGAATGTGCAAGTGGCCGGCTAATGAGTCAAGGAGCCAGAAAATTAACCCAATATCCTAGATTACAAGCCAGACCCCAAAGAGTGGATCACAGTCTCCTATGTTAGCATTTGCAATTCCATTTTCTTTCATGAAATCTACCTTTCTACAAAAGTAATTTGGAGGTTACAAGTAATTAAAGTGACATTTTTGCAAGTATTTGAGGTCTGAAAGAGAACAGCAAATGTAGTAGGATGAGATCTCAAGAGAGAGGTGGTCAGGTAAAGAGCACAGCAATGTGGCTTTAATACAAAGACAGGTAAAGGAAAAGGAAAATTTTGGGGTTTGGAGGGTGATATTATTGGAAGTAGTAGATTAGTCACCTTTCATGTTGGGGAGGAGTTACTTATAGCTCTTTGTTTTCCACATGGTTTGCTGTGGAACTTTGACAGAAAACACAAGGGTTTCAATGTTTGGCAAGATGGGGAAGATGATAGACCGGGCTTAAGAGCCAGACGAGACATCAGAGCTCTTATTTTGCCAATGCAATTAGTAGTTTTCCAGCTGTGGCTCTACAAAAAACTTCCATTGAGTATCTTTAGTTGTTTGTAATAGGATAAAATAAAAGGTTCTAATTTTGAATAGAATATTCTTGGACACTGAATGGCCATGAAATTTATCCAGTTACACATGGAACATTTACTTTGGATTTTCTTCTCAGGATTAATTTGAAATTGGTCAGATTATGAGCAGGAAATCAGCATGACCCAAGTACAGACTTGTCAAAAAGTCTCTAAAATTTGAACCTGTGTTTATCAACTGTTTAATACTCTCCATTCCTAAGGGACTGACAGGATAAACAGATGGTCTGCAAAGCAAAACTGTAATATTTGAGGCTTGATGAGAGATGTGCATTTTGGCCAAGAGGCATGTACAGTCTTGCCTGCTATTTATTTCTTCTAACATTTAAGACACACATCCATCACTCAACAAATTGGCTGCAAAATAGCTGTTCCTACTCATCATATGCCTACCCTAGGATGGGCTTTGTCATGTAATTGAACCTACTGTAGAACAACAAAGGAACAGTCAGTTATTTGGATAACACAGAGCAAAATGGTAGTTTGACAGGTCTTTTAAATACAGAGGATAGGCCTGTTTCTGTTGCAGGATGGACACAAGTTCAAATTAGAAAAGGTGAGGCAGAGACTGATATCTGAAAAGTCTTTTTCCCTGAGAGGCTATTTAAGAAGCACAAAATCTTAAAGTCACACACATCTGTCATGAAGGAGGTGCTTTTTCAAAGTCTGCTAAAAGGGGGCTGGCCCTGCTAACAGGCGAGGAGATGGTCTCAATGCACTAATGGTTCTTTCCATCCAAATTTCCTGTGTGTGTCACAGCTGCTGGTCTGTGCAGCTGTCTCTGGTTTGTTTTTTTTTTTTTTTTTGCCTACCCCATCTCATGTTTATAAACGGCTTATCATTTTATGTTGCAGATCAGGGAGATGAAGAGTAAGAAATACCATTCTGATTTCTGCAACATATTGATCATGAAACCCTCAACAACCAAATATCTGTCCTGTTTGTTAGTAATTAAATAGTAAATGCCAACACATTCTTACTCAGACAGACTTTCACCCTTGGGTTTTAGATTTTTCTTTGTTTTCTTTTTGTTCTCCAGGCACATATGCTCAGGGATTTATCCCCTGCCAAAGGCTTTAGAAGGCCTCACTCCTTGTGAACTCCAGTAAGCACAACTCTACCCCCGCTGTAGAGGTGGTTTATAGGAAATGCATAAAAGAGTACAATCAGTTTCCCTACTTATTCGTGGGGTTCAATAAATTTCAAATCAGATGTGGGGTGATGTGACCTTTTAGTGATGGAACCTTATGGGAGCTGCCACCAACCTCTGGTATGATGAATATATCCCCCTGGGGCATGGGGTTGGGGGGGTGGGGGGGCACTGGTTTTAGTCAAGGGTGCCTTCCGGCAGATTGAAGCAGGTGCTATCACCCTCTGATTCCTTCAGCTTTCTCTCACTTCATTCAGCAGTTGTTAGTCAAATTCACTTCTCATCACCTAGAGGTGTAGATAATAGCTTGAGACAAAAAGAAATCAGTGATGAAACGCCCATCCGGACCACCTCAAAGCTCACACACTGTGGCAGGTAGTAGGTTGGCACTGGTTTGTAAGAGCATTGCTCCATAATTTTTAGTCCTCATGCTGCCCACCCATCTTGTGTTCATGTCATCCTTCTTTTCCCTTTCCATTCTTTGGGCAGATATACCTCAGTTGCTGAGTGTTGCTTCAGTGTAAAATAACACGTGGTGCTTGTGGTGTGGGAAGGAAGCTGGCTGTGAGAGATAAAGGTTGAGGTTAAGTGCAGACCGACTGTTATGCTCCTGGGGCTTTGCTGCTCTTTGTATAACCTTGGTGTGGCTGAGTGATACAAATCAGCACTACCTTTTCTGATAAAATCCATTTACCAGAGGCAAGCAGCAGCCATACCTCTACATCTTTCTGTAGTTTATTACAGCCCTGGCATTCCAAAGGGTCTGGATAGGTCAAAGGTTAGTTTTCCATTATATTACTGGAAGAGAGTGACCAAGTTTGGTTGGGGCTCAGAGACTTAGGAAAGAAACTGAAGAAAAAAGTATATCAGAGGAGTTGCAAGAAACAAAAGCCTTTGGGGAAATTCCAAGATTGCCAGAGAAAAGAACAGTCACTGAGAATGTTTGTGCAAAACCACCATCTTCTCCTTCCTTCCCACAAGGACTAGTGCAACTCAATTTGAAAGAGAAAGAAAGAATCAAGAGAGCAAGAAGCATTTCACCCAGCTGTCCCGCTCTGCAAAGCCCCACTGCTTTACTTTGCCCAAACCAGCAGGCAGGCAGAAATGCAAAATCATGCCATTTGTGACCTACAGAAACAAAGCTCAATGTTTGCATGGGTGGGGGAGAGATACAGTCAAGCTTATCACCAACTGGAAAAAAGGCAGAGTAGAAATGTTCTGCTTGCTGTATCTCTCCCCCACCCCTTCATGCAAGACTTAATTATTTTTCTTCCCAGGAAACGCAAATCCTAAATGAAGCCCAGCTTCATTGTACATAATCATAGAGACCAAGACTGATGGTTTTGAAGGCTACACACTGAAACTTATGGTTCTGGAAGATGCTGCACCATCTTAAAGTGATCTTTAACTCTTTAGTGGAAAACAATAATTAAACATAAGACAGGAAGCATTGAAAAACCAGAGAAGATCTGAGCTGATCTCCTTAAAGTGGTCCTTAACCCTTCTTAAGGAAAACCCTCTAACTGATCTTCTGAAGTTTTATGCAGTAAGGAAAGTTCTTATATTCCTGAGGGCTATTGAATAAGCAAGTGTGGATTTACCAGGCAGGTCTATGGCAGATGCAGTCTCTCCCTTTGCAATGTCCAGAGCAGAACAAACATTATTCGACAGGACAACCTTGTCCAACTGTTCTGTCATCTGATTCAGGCTCAAGCTGTCTGCTCAAAGGGAAAAAGTACTGTGAGCATCTGCATAATTGAAACCTGGGACGAAAGTAATGTTAAATAAGGCTAAAACTGCTAAAAAATTTCACAGAGAAAGGAAACAAAAATCTGCTCTTTCTCTGAGGTCAGTTCTATCCTGAACATAGCTCTAGCTCTATCACATAATCCTGACATAAGGAAGCTACTCCCTCTACAAAAATTTGGTGGAACGAGAATGGAATTGGCATGTAGAAACCTTCTGTCATTCAAAATACCCAATCTGCATATTTTAGATACTGATTTTATTAAAGCAAAGTTAAAGCATTTTAAAGCATTTAAGCCATAAATAAAGCTAATGATGTTTTTTTCCCTTAAGCTCTGATTACATCAAGAAAAGCCAGAAGTATTTTTCTGCACTGGTTTAGCTTCAAAAGTACTACTGATGCTATAAAATACTTCATAGATCATATGCAGCTCTGAAGGGGATTAGATTATTTATTGGTAAAATATATAGTAGTCTAAATGTTCCAAGAAGTGCAGCTGAATTCAAAAGAGCTCAGGACTTATGAAAATGAAGTCTTAAGTGTGTAAGAGGAGAACAAACAGTTTCCCTCTCACACTGTAGAAACTCTAAGCAGAATCAGAGTTTGAATTAAACAAAACTGTGCTTCAATTAATGTAGTAAAAGTTATGTTTTGACCTAAGGTTGAATTGAGAAATTGATGGACTAAAATATATGTTAGTCTGAAAGTGATGAAACTGTGTTTTGAGCTTTCAGCCTTCCTCTCAGTTTTCTCTTTCTCCTTTGCTCCAATTCTTTTTCAGTCTGTCACTTTTGTCAATTAATACAAGCAGCAAAATAACCAAATAAACCTGAACTATATTTCACAAAATGAGTTCTAAAGAGCTCTAGCTTACCAAAATTAGGTTATGAGGGGTTAAAAGAAGCTGCTGACTGCTGAAAATACAGTAGAGATACAGAACAACCAGAGTGTTTACCTTGCCAGAGAATTTAAGAGAACAAATGAAGTGACAGAGGGAAATGTGCAGAATAATTTTCAAATAAAAAAAGAAACCAAAACAGATGGGTTTGAAGTACGAAATATATTTTATGGAATGGCTACTAGAGAACAACGCCTCCTCTTGCTCTCAGTGAAGGCCTATAAATTTATGCATTTACAGTCCTTACCTGAGGCCTTCGATAATCTGGGTAACAAAAACTGAAAGGAAAACCAGAGAAGCCAGCTCAGAGACTGCCCAGGCAGAGTCATATGCAGGAGGGATACCAGCAGCTTGGCATTTTGAAAAAGCTCTCTGAAAAAATAGTAAGAAATAATTGATTGAGGTGTAATCAAATGTAATGTAACTAACTTAACCTCCTGTAGGACAGGTTTTGTTCTTCAAAACCCTGATCATGCCACATTTCAAAGACTGCTTTCCATTTTCCAATCTGCACCCACATGATACAGTTTAATACAAGTTATACCTTTGTTCACAGAGGGTGTTTGTTCTAGTTTTAAGGGCAATTTTGGACCTACTTGACTTGCAAAGGGCTATGTCAAATCCAATCAATCAATGCTTTCTCCACCGAGAGGCATGGAAAAAGTCTTTCTGACTACAGGAATCTCTCAGCTTCCGAAGAACCTAAAAGTCACTAGTCCTGAACACTTTCTGAGTTCATTTGCATGAAACACACCCCTTTCCTTCTATTTCTTGCCTCACACATTAGATTATTTTCATACTGCATATTAAACCACTAATAAGGTACAAATTTCAGAGAGCATGATCTAGTCTATTAAGCACACAAAGTTTAAGACGACTGGAAACCCCTGGTTGCCCCGATCATCTTCATTGTCTCTGTGTTTTAGTGCAATGAAAATTAATGATAATGTGTGATTTTTTTCTTCTCAGAACTTAGATTTTTATCTGCAGAAGTTAATAATACTCGCTTTGGATAGGGCATCAGGAAAAAATCAGTCTCAATAAATGTTAAGCTAGAAACAGGTTGATATGATCAGACCTCTTGAAAACATCTGGAAGCAAATTGTGAGTTGTAGTCAAAGTTGAATAAAGTAAATGAGGAAGAACTGGTGGAATAGTTTGTTTCTGAATGTTTGGTTTCCAGGACGCATTTTCGCAGTAACAGGCATGATAAGGATCTCTCCCTTGCTCAGGACAGGCTATTTTTCACATTTACAAGGCCAGGAGATGGAGTTCCAGAAGTCTAACCTTAAATACACGCACAATATTCCCAAAGGGACAGAATTCAATGCAGACCTCAAATTTAAGTGAACTAGTGATTTTTTTTTTCTGTGGATGCAGAGTGGTAAGACATATCTTGGAGTTTAAGGGTATGATGATTTGTCCACAAAAAAAAAAAAAAATTCATTAAGGCTTCCATGGAAAAACTGTGACAAGTGTGTGAACTGGGACATTTTACTAGAAACAAACAGGATCAGCCATATATTTTGCCTAGTCTGCCACCAAGAGAAAAGGATAACTGTATTGTAGTTTTCAGGAGAAAAGACATGAACAGAACAGCAGTATCCTGTCCAGTAAACTTCATGGTTTTATTAATATTTTTAGAACTTTGAAAATAGCCAACAGGCAGAGTAACCAGCAGGAAGAGAGAGATGTTAGATCAAAATGAAGAGAATATGGATGTGTTAATATTGGAACTAGTCATGTTGCTAATCTCTGTGCGTACTTGAAATGAAAATGTATTTCATGGCAGGAAAAAAAAACAGTTATGAGCTTTAGAAAAATTCCAAAGTGTGTGCTGTTAAGAAAGTTAACGTAATGGGGGGAGTTACAAGACAAACCGAAGTTGCCTGCTGAATGACTGTGCAAAACAGAAAAAAATCTGTATAGAATGAGTTACTCCAGAAGGAAGTATTATGAAGTTTTCATCTCAGATTAAGTATTTTCAAAAGTAAGCTGTACTGAAAGTGTTATAAACTCCATTCTAAAGTAATTTGGAGAATAGCAATCCGGATAGAAGTCTCCCCATAGTAACAGCAGCAGGTAAAATATTCAATTTATTTTTGGC
The DNA here is from genome assembly GCA_031468815.1 of Morus bassanus. NCBI lineage: Eukaryota > Metazoa > Chordata > Aves > Suliformes > Sulidae > Morus > Morus bassanus. The sequence goes on along the minus strand of CM062572.1, from coordinate 45,293,206 downwards.
AGAACTGCATTTCCATTTGCCATAGAGTAAGATCAACTGAACTGTGACAGAGAAGGAAGGCACTTAGGAGGTAGTGCAGAGAGGCAAAGAGTTAAAGCATTTGTCCACACTGCTGAATATTTGTCTGTAATCCACATCCAGGCAAGATCACTTAAAGACTCTACACACAACTTTACCCTTTAGTAAAACCAAGCTAACTTCCTGGGGATATTTGTCTAATGTTCTGATGACATTGTCTTTAAATCTACATTTAGTCTCTGTGTAGGACTTTCAGCAGTCCATGCAATATAGTGGGAATTATTGACTTTTACTGGCTGAATCAAAAAAAGGGGGAAAAGAAAAAAGGAAAGCTAGGGAATTCATTTTCACTCTAAATAATTTTTATGATTTTCCTACAAAAATGGAAATCCCCCAAGATTTAATTATGAGTTGAATGAAACATTTGTTTCAAACCAAAATGACATACTTTTTAATTTCAAATTTTATTAAATTTTGAAACAACAAAAAATTCAAGCTTTCAAAAGCTTCAGCTGTTGATAAACAATTCAGAGAATTTAACAAGAATTTACAAATACTTTGGTTTCCAGGACCAGAGTCTCTAATCTGCATTTGTTGGACAAATGAAACATCTAGCAGAAAAATAATACCTAGAACTAGTCTCAATAGCTAATACCATCTTCCATTCCTGATCCCCTCCTGCCTTCTTATTATTGCACTTCTTCTGCAGCAGCTTCTCTAATTCACAGATCCTGCTTTTTTAATTTAAAAGTCCCTACTGAAATTTTACTTGCCCATCATCCAGCATATGAACTTGCATTTTTTCCCTTTTGATTTTGCAGAACAAATTTTCAAGATTATTTTATTACTCAAACACACAAAAAAAACCCCAAAACCCTTCTCAATTTTCAAATCTTCTTGCATGTTGTACCTCTCTTGTCTCTTTTGCTTTTTGTGGCACATCTTGTTCTTCTCTTTCGGCCATCCCTAGTTCTATTCCATGCTCCACAGCACCCCCAAGGTATGGTGTTTCCTACTTAGAGGAGTTCATCATACTCCTCCTTTCATATGCAGAAGGCACTTCTGTTCTCTGAAATGTTATGATACAGTCCTTTCTCTGCAACCATGACAGTGAGAAATATTTTTTCTTGTTTAATATGAAAAACATCCAAATCACAAGATATACATATAGACCTCCACCCTAAAAACACCCGTTTCTTCCATGCTGCCAAGGAAATGAGTACATAATTAATCATGATGAACAAAACACAGTCCTCTCCACCTTCTCTATCTTTCAGTCTGTCAGCCCTCCAGACAAGAAGCTTCTTACTGCATTTCTGTACAAATTTGGGGGATGAAACAAAATAATTAGGAAAATGTCTTCACATTCTGGGTAAGACCATCCTACTGTAGGGGATTAAGCTGCAATGACTGAGAAACACAGGACATGTTGGTGACTGAGTTAGGCTATAGGCCTGAGAAACTGAAGCCAGGAATTGCACAGGCACCCAAAGGTCAGCAGATTTCTCATCTCTTTCTCTCTGTACCCTGCAGTGTTCTGTTAACATTTTGCAATAGGTTCAGCAGCTAAGTTTTTGGGGTGGGTGTAAGAGCGCACCACTTCCTGTGGTGGCCGTTGTGCTTCCTGTTTTCTCAAGGCTGATGGAGACGAGCTGGCGGGGCTGCTGATTTTGAAACAGGAGCAGCTGCGTGATTGTCTTGTGAGAGCTCAGAATGAATCACCATAGCATCCTTATAGAAAAATCCCGAATCTTTCCAGAGTTGGAACTCTAACTCTGGTGGCATTGGGCTACCTGCTCGCGCATTGAAAAGAGGGTGGGGAATGCCCAGAATGCCAAACGGTCAAAAATCAAGAGCCAGACCACAACAGATCATGAGGTTAGTTCAAAAATCATACAGCTTTTGGAAAAGATTTTTTCTGTTCACTTAATTTCCATTCTTTGAGATATATTCCATTCTCTGCAATAAAAGCAAGAAATATTTTCTTTTTTTAATATGAAAAGCATGAAGTATCATAAGACTTAAAAAAACCACAAGTCAGTAACAGTAGATGGACAGGAAGGTTACCGAAACACAGAACTACCTTTACACAGATTTTTGACCATTAAACATTCAAACCATCAGAGAGTTCAAGGACACACTAAATTTGGTTTGTTGGTAAAAGAAGGGAACTTTTTGGTAAAAGACAGGAAAGGAAGGGAAGAGAAATTAACATAAAAAAATCCTCTGATGTAGGATAAAAGATGCAAAATAAATCTATCCTGTTAGAATTTTATCTGCTTATTATTATTAAAACTTTTGTATCAATATGAGACATTCTGCATACCTATTTACAAATAACTACAATATAACCAGGATTACAGAAGATGCTTCCCTGAGCAGGATACTCTCAAAACTGAAATGAATATTTGAAGCACCTGTTTGCACGAACAAAAAAAAACCCAACAAAGAAAAACAAAAAAACAGTTAAATTCATACTGTACTTTGAACTCCAGACTCACATCAGCCCCTAGATTGTCTAGAAATTGGAGGCTAACACCTGCTAGCTAACATATGTTAATAAATATGCTTGAGAAATCTTGCATAGACAAGGCAGTGTGCATTTTACCATGCACTAAGCTCACTGAATTAAATATTAGGATTTCCTCTATGCTTTAAGTTATCCTTCAGAGTAACAGACATTTTGGCAAACTAACATGATTTTTTTTTAACCCGTTTCAGTTCAGATCCTAGCTCCCCAGCCTGCTCCACATAGTTTCGTTATTAAAGCCTTAATTCATTGCTGTTGTCTTCAGTGCCATGCCCAAAACCAGCCCAGGTCTGCGTTTTGGAAACAAGACCTATGCAAAATGAAAAGGAGACAGTGAGAAAATAAGAGCCTAGAAAATCTCTCTTAAGGCTGAAAGGAGCAGTGGTAAAAGGAAAGACTGGTGGGACCCTGCTGACATTCGGAGCCAGCCTAGAGAGGAACACAGACTACTATTTAAAACAAATAGCTGTGTAACTCCTTGATCTTATTGTAAGTCTCATGCCTCAAAGTGATCATATGTTCAACCCAAGTGACTGTCAAATGTTTACATTGCATTTGATGCATTTAACACACATACTAGAGAATGCTTTTATATTCCATTACTTGTATGCTAACACCTCTGCTTTTAACCATCTATTTCAACCACATGCTACATTGTCTAAAATACTCCCAAATATTGGCACATCATTTTCCACTTCCTGGACCTTCACACCCTCCTACTCTTGCCTGGTCCCCCATAATCTTAGACTGTGTTTTACATAAATATTCAATATGGATGAACGTCCGTTTGCTTTCTGAATTCTTGTCATGGGCCTGCCCTGAGTTTTCACAGAGAAGTGAATATGAAAGAGCTTGAGTTCCTCTCCCCACACTGCATTTGTTTCACTTTCTCCTCTTTTCACTCACTTTTTAAATCTGAAGCTCTCTAAGCTCAGATATAGGGTTCCTGGGTTCCCAGTACATAGGATGAACACATTGGCGCTGCTGGAGGATGCAAGAAATGAGGACACACCATTAGGTATCTTCCTGATCTGGCTCAGTGGCTCAAGCATCTGTTTCTTTACTCACATTCAAGAGACTGGCATGGATAAGTCAGGACCTGCTGGTCAGACTAACGGGCAAGAAAGAAATGCACAGGGAGTGCAAGCAGGGACAGGTATCCTGGAAAGAGTATAGGGACACTGCCCAGTTGTGTAGGGAGGGGGTCAGGAAGGCCAAGGCGCAGCTGGAGCTGAACTTGACAAGGGATGCAAAGAATAATAAGAAGGGCTTCTACAGGTATGTCAGAGAGAAAAGGAAGGTCAAAGAAGGCATACCCCTGCCGATGAGCAAGACTGGCAAACTGGTAACAAAGGACAAGGAGAAGGCTGAGGTATTCAACAACTTCTTTGCCTCAGTCTTCACGGGCAACCTCTCTTCCCACACCTCTCGAGGAGATGGACTACAAGACAGGGACTGGGGGAGCAAAGTCCCTCCCACTGTAAGAAAAGATCAGGTTTGTGACCACCTAAGGAACTTGAACATATATAAGTCTATGGGACCTGATGAGATGCATCCCAAAGTCCTGAGGGAATTGGCTGATGTAGTTGCCAAGCCACACTCCATGATATTTCAAAAGTCATGGCAGCCACGTGAAGTCCCTGGGGACTGGAAAAAGGGAAACATTGCATCCATTTTTAAAAAGTGTAGAAAGGAGGACCCTGGGAACTACTGACCTCTCAGCCTCACCTCTGTGCCTGGGAAGATCATGGAACAGATCCTTCTAGAAGCTATGCACATGGAGGACAGGGAGGTGATTCAAGACAACCAGCATGGCTTCACCAAGGGCAAGTCCTGCCTGACCAACCTAATGGCCTTCTATGATGGAGTGACTACATCAGTGAACAAGGGAAGAGCTACAGATGTCACCTATCTGGACTTCTGTAAGACCTTCAACATGGTCCCCCACAGCATCCTTCTCTATAAATTGGAGAGATATGGATTTGATGGGTGGACTGTTCAGTGGATGAGGAATTGGTTGGATGGTCACATCCAGAGGGTAGTGGTCAATGGCTCAATGTCCATATGGAGACTGGTGACGAGTGGTGCCCCTCAGGGGTCCGTATCAGGACCAGTGCTGTTTAATATCTTCAGTGACACAGACAGTGGGATCAAGAGCACCCTCATCAAATTTGCAGATGACACTAGGCTGAGTGGTGCAGTTGACACACCTGAGGGATGGGATGCCATCCAGAGGGACCTGGACAAGCTTGAGTATTGGGCCCGTATGAACCTCATGAGGTTCAAGAAGGCCAAGTGCAGGGTCCTGCACCTGGGTATGGGCAACCCCCGGTATCCATACAGGCTAGGGGATGAAGAGATTGAGAGCAGCCCTGTGGAGAAGGACTTGGGGGTACTGGTGGATGGAAAGCTGGATGTGAGCCAGCAGTGTGCGTTTGCAGCCCAGAAAGCCAACCGTGTCCTTGGGCTGCATCAAAAGCAGCATGGCCAGCAGGTCGAGGGAGGTGATTCTGCCCCTCTGCTCTGCTCTGGTGAGACCTCACCTGGAGCACTGTGTCCAGCTCTGGAGCCCTCAGCACAGGACAGACACGGAACTGTTGGAGCGGGTCCAGAGGAGGGCCACAAAAATGATCAGGGGGCTGGAACACCTCTCCTGTGAGGACAGGCTGAGAGAGTTGGGGTTGTTCAGCCTGGAGAAGAGAAGGCTCCAGGGAGACCTTGTTGCTGCCTTTTGATACCTAAAGGGGGACTTGTAAGAAAGATGAGGACAGACTTTTTAGTAGGGCCTGTAGTGATAGGACAAGGGGTAAGGGGTAATGGTTTTAAACTAAAAGAGGGTAGATTTGGACCAGATATAAGGAGGAAATTTTTTACAGTGAGGGTGTTGAAACACTGGCACATGTTGCCCAGTGAGGTGATAGATGCCCCATCCCTGGAAACATTCCAGGTCAGGTTGGACGAGGCTCTGAGCAACCTGATCTAGTTGAAGATGTCACTGCTCATTGCAGAGGGGTTGAAGTAGATGATCTTTAAAGGTCCTTTCCAACCCAAACTATTCCATGATTCTTTTCTGAAAATCTCACCAAGCCTTCTTAGCAGTATCTACACAGGAGTTCGCATATAAAACACTAGAATAAGAGAGGGCAAATCCCAGTTTCCCTACCATACCACTGAGCAAAACTCTTCTGAGAATCAGTCCATGGTGCCTTATAAGATAACTTATTTATTTTTCCTTCCTGGCTTTAAAAGCAGAATGACTGCAATCCCCAATCACATACATCTTTGATAGTCTGGCATGCAGCTCAGTTTGCAGCAATATGGAGCTAGCATGGTTGTTGCGGAGGAATACCTTATAACCTCAACTGAGGTATTCACAAACTCCAGAAGTAGTGTAGAGAGGTGCAGACAGGTCTTGGAACTTGAGAGGAAATGCAATGCTAAAAGATGTGGAGGGTGGTAAAATGGACATGGATGGTGGTAAAAAAGGCAAAATCTGGGGATAGGTCATCTATGGATTTATCAGTGTCCATCATTTTGGATGACATGATGAATGATACTAACTTTCCCAAAATGTCCAACAGTGTTTTCTGGAACTGAACTAACACAGAGGATCAAATCACGTCACTTTGCAGTTACTGATGTACAACAGCAGCTTCAAAACTTCTGCATGAGGAAGCAGGCCTTTGCAGACCTGTGTGATAAACCTGCCCAGTGCTATGGAACCACACACCATGAGTGACAGAACCCATACCGACCAGAAAGGCAGGCTGCTATCTGGAAATTGGCTACCCAAGACTGCTACAAGTCCGTGGCTAACCATCAAGTCAACTGTTAGACTGATAGGTGGGGGTGGAGGGGTTGCAGTGTTGTTATGAAAGTTGTTTATCCACTGATTATCAGCAGCAAGAATGTACATGAAATAACAGCAGGCTTTTACAGAAAGAGCCTCTAAATTGCATTATGGTAACAGATGATGTGCTGTGTCCATAGCTTGTGCTCCAGCAGAAGCCTGTGAATAAGTTAACTAAAAACAATCCTACTCCTCTCTTCTTCAAGGCTTGGTAAACACAGACTGATCAACACCAATGTGGACAGCACTAGCAAAATGTGGGACGTGGGTGTTCTAGGGAAATCATGCATATGCAGTGTTGAGCAATCTGGAACCTTATTCTTTCCCATAGAGATAAGCAGAGTCCACTCCAGGCATTGCTAGCCTGTAGTCTTGTCCTTTCACATAACATTGGTGTTTTGACTTCAGCTGGTCAGGTGGTACAGGCATGAATACAATCTTGAGCTTGTAGCTATCAGTTAGATAAATCTTCAGTTTGTTAAAGAGGAAAAGTTGCAGTGACAGATTTTCCCAGAATTTAACAAATTCATAGCACTGCATAAAAGAACATATTTGTGAGAAGTTGCAGGGCTGAGCTGGATGACAATTCAAAAATAAGTTGTTAGGAATTCAGGGCCCAATTCTCATTTTCCAGGTAACTTCTTTTCTCTGCTCAGGACCAAGACCATGTGTGTATATCAAACCTACAAGTTGTTGGTTTTTTTTTCACTTGGATAAAATGGTATAGAGTATGGAAGAAGAACAAGAACTTCTGTTCTTATGTAAGAGGCCTATAAAAAGATAATGTTACTTTTAAAAAGAAAAGTCCTTTTCTTCATCTTCTTTTCACTCTAGCTTTTTAGGTTCTTTTCCTACTCAAACTGGGAGGACAAGTAATATGCTCCCAACACTGTAATAAGAAACTAGTAAAAAAAATTAAAACTTTCCTACCCTGGGTGAAACCTCTTTGACTCCCTTCTATATATGAGCATGAGCATATGCTGGAGACAGATAGAACCAAAGCCACTGTAAAATATGAAAGGATTAGCAAAGCTCAGCAACAAAATGTTCCAAGATATGTTTTCTGACCGTTTTATGAACAGTTTTATATGTAATTTGAAGAAACTGGACCCAGGGGAAAAATGACTGAAGAAATACTTTGTGGAAATTCCTTGCATTTCCAGTCCAGTCAAATACAATAAACATGCTCCCCTGAAATATATATACAAAATCTAGAGATAAGTCATCTATGGATTTATCAATATCCAGAGAAGGAGAGGCTCTGTTGTAAGAAAGAGAAAAAATTCCTCACCTGTGCAAGGCTGAACTAGATCATACTTGTGCACATGTATATGTGAGAGGCCTTAACTTTTTTGCCCAATAATTGGTACTGAGCAGTATGTGAGCCCTTTATCCTTATACAGCTGGAAGAAAAATAAACTAGTACCTTGTCCTAATAGCCATATGTTCCACAAAAAACCCAACATCTCATTGATAAAAGGCATATAGCAAATGCGAAGGAAAAAAGTGGCTTGGGGATTCATGCACACAAATATAGAAGAACCAGAAACTGCAGAAGTACAGAATCACTTTAAAACTGCTTCAGATATTTTGTTCATATTGATTCCAAGTAGATTCCCTTATGACAAATTAGCAATTTCTGACTGCTAGGAAGCTGACCACTGGAGTCCTCACTACAGATTCTAGAAGAAGTCTCCCCCAGATCTAACATCTAATCTGTCAGTCAGGTCACAGCGTAATGTAATGCAAATGCAACACATCCAAGACAGGCTGAGAAAACAGTTTTAGCCTCAGTGGAGTGTGCTAAAATGCTCAAATAAGAAGAAGGTCCTGCTGGCTGACAGGATTTGTGAGAAAATTATGCTAGGATTGAGTCAAATTCTCTGGGGGAAGCTTTTTTCGGTGTGCTGTAAACTGTCACAAAACATGTATATCCTGAATAATATATTATTGTGCAGAGATCTTCAAACTGATGCCTGGGGGAGGTATGTGACACACAGTGGTATCGCCAGACCCATGGCTGAGCTGAAGTTTCTTCTTAGTATGTAGGTATACCAGTTTGTCTAGAGGATCTTGAAGAAGCTGCTGCACTCTGGGGTGTGGATAATCCTACTGTGGCCCTTTAAAATATTTAGCATTATTCTGAGAATAGAAGGCCCTCAATGTCTAAGGTGTGTGTTTAGCATCGTAACACACAGGAATAAAGTTTAGGGAAAAATCCCAGAGACATTGTAAACTCAATGACTTTTAAATTAGCAGCTATTTTAGTTACTCTTGTATAAGGCTTTATTGTCATGAGATCACCCTGTAAGAAGAATCTGCCAAGAGAGCTTGGTTTATGACAACTCGTCTTTTCTGAAGTGATAGCAACAATAAATAGTTCTTGATGAAAAGGTGGTAAATAAACAGCCTATCACAGATTTGACAAAATTTGACTCATCAGTTCTTTGGGTTTCCAAAATTCAGGTGGTTCTCTATAGGAAAATAAACATGAATCACACTTACGAGGACTACAGGCTAACATATCTAGTTGCAAAAGTTGTCTTGATTGTTTCAAAAATGTGAAGAATAAAGATTTTGAAAATTAACTTGGGATGCATTAAGACTTTACTTGAAAAAAAACACTGAAAATGGTTTACATTTAATTTTGTTGAAACGGCATGATAATGACTTCCTGATTTGGGTTCTTTTTTATATTTCAGTTAAGCATCTTTCATCAGTGATGTTCCCAACACCAAGCCAGATGTAGTCCTTTGGGGTCAAAGTAAAAAATTTGTCCATGTTTCTTTGAAAGCGTATCTAGATCATTTGGTGATGACTGACCATTAAGGTGTTAAGGATGTATTCACTATTCTTGTCTCAGGAGTCATGGTTTTATGAGTAACTACAATAGCTGCATCCAGTTTTGATCTTTCTGAGAACTGATTGAATCAGGAGAATAAACAGAAAAATATTTAGGAAACTTTCTTTCCATGATAGCAGAAAGGCAGCTGGGAGTGATCCCAGGCTTGTGCACATTGCAAAAGAACTAAGTGCCTTTTTTAGATGAAAAGGGAGCAACACAGTGTCTCTCTCCAAGCCTACATGTACTGGCCATAAAGAAAAGCCTGGTCTCTTCTGACCTCAAGCAAAATGGAAATGGAAAGAAATGGGGAATATTCTCTGAAGGAGATTCTGAGGAAGAATACATATCCATTAGGCCATTCTTTCATCGTCAAGAGGTAACTTGTGGAAGGAAGTAATTTTAGCATTGACTCTCTTGAAGGTTTGGTGTTAATATTTCAGCAAGGAAAAAAAAAGCTCTGCAGATCCCACTACCAACTCATAGCTGTTTGCTAAATATAAAGGGCTCTAGCTCCAGAGCTGAAAACACCTTGGTATTGGTATATACTGATATCTCAGGCACTACAAGCAAAATGTACTAATAGGTGCCAAAATGTCAGTGATAAAGGGAAAGAAATCATTATTATAAAGTTTGGTTTCTTAAACAACCCTTTGCAACTATGCTCAGCATTCTAGCTGCCAGGAAGTCATGGGATTCACGTGTTCTGTTACTGCCTTTTGCCTCCCACTTACAGAGGAGAGTTGGCTAGTGTTGTGACCTATACTGCAACAATATAGGCTGACTGCCAATTAAACATGTCCTAAGTTTATCCTCAAGGATCATGCCCAGTTCTTCTCGGGCATGCCAATGGCAGCCCTCTTCCTAGGACTAGCACAGCTACCGAAACAAATTATGACATCTTTGCATGGTTTTCATTTTGATTCTTTGTGTTCAGATTCAGAGCAAAGAACATGCAGAGAGATTCTATGAGGTCCTTCTTTCAGAGAGCTAACTATATATATAGTGTAACATAAAATGCAATTAACCTGCAGAGCCCCTAAGGTCTTTCGCTCTGCAACATTTTCTTCTTCCTGAAGTCTTCTGACTAGCTCTACAAAAAGTTAATCCCTTCTCAACTAAAATACACAGAATCAAAGCTGTGATCCCAGAATGATACAAAATAAACGAGACTCTAATCCAACTAATTTTAATCATTAGCCCTTCTAACATTATTCCTGTTTTCTGAGTTTAGCTTTCTAGTTACACTCTCCCTTTGGTGCAGTGTATCTTCCATCACCTGGCTTAGTACTTGTAATAAGAGCCAAGATAAAACTTCACAGGAGGCTTGCCTCCTGGCTAGAGAACCTCTGGTCAGCTAGACTTCCTTCCCAAAGTGAAAGGAGTCAGTCTGTGCCACAGTCCCCAGCTGAGCTCTTCAGGAGCACCTTCCCATAGTCCTAACACCCAGTACAAGACGATGCAGTCAATAGTGCCTTAGATGATTTCCTGCTAGTGGTGGTGTGAGAATGAGAAGCAGTCTTTCACTTTTCATAGGACAAGAAGAATAATCAAGTGAAATCCACAGCCTGAAGTGGATGGGAACATCAGGAAACAATCTCAGGAGAACAGCTCAGCATATCATGCAAAGGGGGTGAAAAATGACAAAAGCTGTTCTAGTAAACTTCTATTTACTGGCATGCTATTGAGCAATAGTTTTGGTAACATGGTGTATATTCATACTTACATACAAACACAGATTCTCACATGTATGCACAAAACCATAAAGAAGTCCCTTAGAATTGGGATGAGATTTGCAGGTGGTGCTCAGAAAGGGATAAATACTGTGGGGCTCTCAGTTTGTGAGGTTATCACTGTTCTTCACAGCACCCTCAACAGCAACTTAGAGCCAAATCTATTTAAAAACAGTAAAGGCAGAGAAGTGAAGTTGCCTTTGGTTGTGCTTTTTTTCTCTTTCCCGTTGTAGCTTCCTCTTTCTCTTCACCAGCTCAGCACTGCTGGCAGCTTTTTATAAACCACGATTCCTACTGCTGTCAGCTTGTTTGGAAACTACATGGTGAGCTCAGTCCAGCAGCTACTGCTGTGGGTTTGTGTTTAATTGCAGACCATATTTGCTTGAAATTCTGTACCTACCACCATAATTTTCTTTCCAAAACCATAAAGAACTCTGCATATTCAAAAATATTCAGTACAAAGCAGAATTTTGCACTAAATGTGTGCAGTTACGTAGCATAAACTAACAGTGGAAATGTATTCCCATAAATAATTAGTAAAGAACTTCTGCACAATGCATGTGGGAGTGATGGCCTCTGGAAGGTTAAACCATGGCAGGGTGGTCAGTAATGCTGGGTTATTCTAGGTTGACAGTAATCTGCACTGAGCATGCAAAGTAATATCATGACCAGAACAATAGCTGTGAAGCAAAAAGCAATATTGAGAAGATCTTAATTTGTAGAGGAATCTTCTACAATACCTCAGATATCTTTAATTCCAGAGGCAGGGTGGATGATTGAGTAGAGTGCTGTCCAGAAAGGTTATGATTACATGAATGATTAGGAATAAAACAGTGAAAAAACTTTATCTAGCCATAGCATCAAGGAGCGATTACTAAGAAAGTGGGCAGAAGCAACAATGGGGAGGAGCAGGAGTGGGACTGAGGAAAGACTGTGGGTTGGGATAGTGAGATAAACAGTGCCAGCACTCATGAAGTCTTTGTCCTCTGCCTGCTGCTCTAAAGGCAAACTTTGCCATTGGTTTGATGGAGAAACTAACTTGGGACAGACATGTTCTATTTCTTCTCACCACAGTAGAAATCCTACAGTCAGTTAGGGACTGGGGGATGATGGCAGGATCTTGGCTGGAGGCAAACGATACTCAAAAGAAAAGCTATACAAAGGAGATAAAATCAGAGGTTCCTCTAGGTCACAGAGTTTGAAAACTTTTTTATTTGCAGTTCTCTAAAATGCTTCCATGTAGGTGCAAACATACAATTTACATGGTCAGTTCAAGCCCACTGATAAGAGGGTTACTTTTTGTTTTTTTTCTGAGATCCCTCAGAAATACTCCATGGACTTGCAGAGGCCTACAAACCATGAGTTGCAAAGTCACTAAATCATGACTGGAAAATACAGGTCTAAACATAGTACTTGTACCAGTTAAACTAAATTTAATTTCTATATTACTAAATTAAATGAAAACAACAACATTGGTAATAGCATGTTGCAACTGTAAGCTATGTTAAACTATGTTAGTCACTGTTTAAAATACACAATCCAGTACTTGAATTAAATTTTAAATAAACAGTTAAGGCTTTGTATGTAGGTGAGGTCTGTGACTGAAAAGACAAAAATCTTGAGTAAGCCTAGGGGCATAGGAGTGGGAATAAGGTGACTGCAGAGGAGTTGAAGCTCCATTTATCAGCAGAGCACGTATTGTCAGCAGCCCATGCTGCACATAACTGCATGTAGTATTGCTAATAGAACTGTAACTATCTCAGTCTGCTATGTTATCAGTCACAATGGGTCACAATGGTTACTAACATGACACCCCTCAAGGGACCAAGCCATTGGGAAAGTCTGTCCCCTTCTCATCTGGCAGGAATCCTGCAAACTGGGGACAGTCAGCTGAGTGATAAATATTCAGCCGTGGCTCAGTTTTGGTGTCTACTCCTCTGTCTCCTACCATCTCCTACTCAGAAAAGAACCATTTCCCTTTTCTTAATGACCACTGAAATCATTTAGGGAATTTCCAGCACACGGTGTACAGATTCTGATTCACTTTAACCCCAGAAGATGTTTAACTCCTTCTGGGAATTATTGTGAATTGATCCAGTCCTACAAACTAAGCTGCCCCAAGTTCCTCTTTCCCTTTTTCCCTTTCAGCCATATACGAGGACTCATCATCCAAAGCATTCTGCTCCTTTGCACCCCTCTGTCACTGCAGTGAAATCTTCTTAGTCACGAGACCTTGAGCTCTCCACACTGTTAATTGGGTCAGATTTGTGGAAGTCTCTTCTCCTAAAATGGGAAGATAATTTAATTTTTCTCTTTTTCTGAGCTACATATATACCTCTCAGCTTATTCTTCCATAACATTCTTTAAAATGTTTCACTGCTGCCACTAATGGTTAACACAAAACCTCTCTGTTTTCCTTCCCTTCTACCTCCTTCTTTTAGCAAAGCTATTCTTCTTACTCTCACTGTCACTTGGGTGTTGTCTCTGACACTATGCCAATCTACACAAGCAGGCTTTATCAAGGATGTGCAGCTTCCTCTTGCAGGACACCTGTAAGATCAAATTTTTTCACTTTCCTTTCATCGCCTAAACTCTCACCCACCAATGGCCTGAACTATGGCAATCTCCTTCTCTCTGGCCTTCCTGGCTCTAGACTCTCTTTTCCCTTTGTCTCCTTTCTCTAGTGTAAGGGGGGATCAAAATGCTGTTCAAACATTCTCTTTTGTATTTCTCCACTATATTCCTCTCAATTACCACATCATAAACAAGTTTTGAAGTCCTTTTAAGTCCCTTCACACAACTGGTCCTCCTTAGTCTTTGTTTGTTTAATGTATAATATAATACAATAGCGTAATTGTTTAATGTTTGAGGTAATACTTCTGGCACAAGAAGAAGAATACTTACATACAGTTCAGTACTGTAAAAAACTGGACTGTAGGTATAGAAAATTGCTTGCATTAAAAAAAGATTGCAAAATTAAAAGACTAATAACCACAGCTGTGAGAACAACAGGAGGGAGGAAATAAAGTATCATCCCATATATTGTTAGCAAAACAACTTCACAAAAAAATAGAGTACCAAAACACAGAGCAAAACAACTGCAACCAAACAATTATCAATTCCTTTAATGGGCCTGCAGTCTTTACATGGCAATATAGCATTTGTCAAAGCAGTAAGCAAACTGTGCTTCTAAAACACTAAACAGCTTAGGATGGAGCTACTTATCTCTAGACTGTTAATTTTTTCTAGCAGAAATTAGTGAAAGATGTCAGCTTTTTACTAAGCCCTGCAGATTTCAAGGCACCTGAAAAAAACCCACAGGCAGGAAAGCAAAAATGAAGACTAAAGAATCTAACTGCATGTGACATATAGTAAGGATGGTCTAAGGTTACAAAAGAATGCAATGTAATTAATTCAAACACAATTTTTCTTAGCAGTAACTACTTCTGTAAGAAAAAAATTTCTATAGATAATATATTACAAAGTGTGTCATACACACCTGTCCTAGTCATACACATAAAGCTGTGACATGAGGCTTGCATGCATGCTTCACCTCTTATACAGCCAAACGTCTACTGTGAGGATGTATAAAGAGCACTAGCTTCTAGCACTTCAGTTCTTCTGTTTATGCAAAATTCCAGACACAAAGTCCTTGTGAAACTGGTGGCAGAGAACAGGAAACACAGCTGTAAACCCTCTGGCTGCCTAAAGACATGTTTATTTGTGATTAGTGTGAATAGAGTTATTACTAAGAGATATAATCCTAATAAGATGCAAGTCTGGAAAGTATTATTTACATTACAAGAGCAAGGCTTCTTCCTACATACAGGTGCACTTTCAAGAAAGAACTGTTGCCTAAATATCCAAATCAAACTCCATACAGCAGAGGTATTTCTGACACAGCTTGATGGAGGTCACTATGGACCTAGGGAAAGAATCCTCTCTAATGGTGGGTGTAGATCTGCAATTTAGTTCAGCTCGTAAGTGCAATTCTGAAATTAATCTCCTGGTCCTCCCTGCTTACTGTGCTTTAATTTGCACCACATAGCAGTATCAGAGTGCTTAAACTGGATTCTTTTCAGATGAAACTGAAAATGTGTCTCAGGACTCCAGCTGCAAATGGGAGTTCAGTCCATGGCATGAGACTAGAGCCAGTCTGAAGTGTCACCCCCAAAGGAAATACAGGGTGGTTGTTGAGCCTTCAGCAACAACAATTTTTTTCTCTACAGATATGCTCTTATTGAGGCATATCTCAGATGCACTTCATCCTTACAGTTTAATTTTGACTATTAAAGTATCTGATTTTGGGAGGGGAAACCTCAGTTGAACTGTAGGTTCAAGGCACAACTCTATGAAGGGATGTTAGACAATATTGTTTGCATCTTACTGGTGCTACTGACTGTACTCAGTATGCCAGTATGTCACACTGGATGTAGACTTCAAGAGTAGATGGTATTAGAGCACTCTTCCATGTTAATTTCTTGAAATGATACAAAAGTTTTGAGAGATTGCATGGCTATAAATGAGTAGGAATGTGTAAACTGAAAATCTGTTGCCTGCAGAATGCAAAGGATCATTAAAAACTGACATCCAATCTTAGAGTTATTTGAACACATCTTAAAGCCAAAACAAATTTTTCCAAATATAGTAAATAATAAAATGTAGCTGAGACGTAAATAGATCTTGAAACCATATAAATTGCCAAAGGGAGATTTTATTCTTTGCTGAATTCTGCTTTATGGATAGTTTAAAAGTTACTAATAAAATGAGAAATCAAATGCTTTTCATTTCTGTAAGTGATTGCATATCATAATGGGTCCTAAAAAATCCATGAGGCTTTCTGGATTAGTACTGATTCAAATTACTCCTCTTCCTCCCAATGAAAATGGTTATCTTCATTCTGATATGGATTTAGTCTAGTCTATGCTTGAAAATCTTTGCCAATATAGTGAAGTTAGTTAAGACTGTGATATTTTAATGACATTTTTATGACAATTCCCACTGGCAAAAGTGCTTGTACAGATGCCGTTGCATAAAACTCAGGAACTCATGAAAGCTGGACTATCAAAAGCACTTTTTTGCCACCAGGAACTGCATCAACTCTAGGAAGCGATGTCCACATACTGAGGAAAAGTCTTTGTTCAAATGTAGCCATGGTGATAAACCCGTGGGTATCACAAGGGAACATCAGTGAGTGATAACCTATCACAGTGGAAAGAGGAGCACCTGTTTCAGTGGAGTCTATGTTCAGACTATGTTCAGATCCTAACGTGAAGCTCCACATGGGAAAATGTGGTAGCAAGTTCTTCTCAGCCAGTAACTTGCAGCGGCCATTTTTCTGGTTCCTACTGTTTCATTATGGAAAAATGCAACAAAGATATTTCAACACATCTTCAACTCAGTAGGAGTATATGTAACAAAGAGTTAAATGCAGAGGATATAGCTCTAGAGCTCTAGACCCCACAAGTTCCACAGTCAGAGAGACCCATTGGCTGTCTTAAGAGAAGAGGGCAGATCCCCCCCCATGTCATCTGAATGGATATTCAATGTTAAAGAATGGTATACAAGACCTATAAGCCATATTATCTGTAGCTAAAACAAGTTTGATGGAAAACATAGCTCTGGGAAGAATATGGATCATATAAGGGAATCCCTTGCTTAGCGGTCTTGTCTTACTGTTAGAAGAAAACTCAGTAGCAGAATCTATGTAAACACCTGTTTCTGATTAAAAGACTTCACGATGACTGATGTTGTATGTGGTTTTGGTAGGGAGAAAAATTACCTTAAAAGCGCCAAAAAAGGTTTGAGGTAACGGGACCTCTCTGTGATGTGGCTGTGAGCTGAAACCCTTTTGCTTTGGTAGCTTGTGGTTAGGAATAGCTTGAAGAATAAATGGGTAGAGGTAAAGAAAGAACTGTTTCAAAAAACTGTACACAGTGAGGTGATGCTTAGAGGGAAAAACTCTCAGATTAATATGAATGTTAAATGTTCTCAGAAATAATATTTCAGAAACTTAATCTTTCAGCTCAGCAGGTTTTTCTCCAGTTCTCCAAATTCCCATCATGGAGAATGATCCCTACCCTCCTTCAAAAGCCTTTTTGAAGGTCAGATTACACTCTGTCAGTAGCAGTTCACATCATATGCCTCTGGAAAGCAGTTCTCCACTATACTATTGTTTGGTAACTTCATCTGTTTTCTGTATATGAGTCATCTAATAAGGTACTGCAAGCACCTGGGCCAAAAGTATTGCCTCTAGTAGGCCTTCCTTTAGGATTGAGAAGGTTCTATGATTACAAACATAGGATAAAATACCAGTTATATGCAACAGTGAGAAAGTAATCTATGTTGAATTTTAGCAAGATTGTTACTAGCAATGTTCCTATACAAATATGATAGTGTAAACAAGCATTTTATTTCGCTTTTAGCATTTCCATTTATGGAGATACACTCCTTCCTAGGAAGCCTATTCAACTTCTGGATTTTCTGTTGGTCCTCAAGCTTTATGGCATATTATTTGGTTCTAATTCATCATACAGAGAAACAATTTCACTGTTTATACCGATAACCTTGGTGCGCTTATGATTACTCATATGTTAAACATGGTTGATAATGGTTGGTAATCGAGCATTCCCTGAGTGCAGTAAGGCACTCAGTAAGGCAAAATATCTATCCTTATTAGGTAATTTCCTGTACTAAGAGACAGTGCAGAAATATCCTCCAGCGTATGAAATATAGTTGCACTCCGCTTTAATAGAAGCCTCTCTGCATAAAACACTACATTTTTAAACCTTCCAGTAGCTGCTTAAGCTATCTTTCAGCATACAATGAATTAGATAGCATATCTTCTTTGTTCTGAACAGCCTTTTTAATAGACACACAATTTCCACAATTACTTTTATCACCTATTATCCAATTACCCACTTTAAGCTTTGTGTATGCTATTGTTCACTCCTTTCTCCTCTGTTTGCACTGAATTTTATCATTGAGACTGTACTTTGCTTCTCTCCTTTTCCCCCAGGTAGTCTGATCACTTCCAGGCTGGTGTCGAAGGGGAGACTTGAGAACCATCTCAGAGACAGGAGTGGGCTGTCTAGCAGCTTGCTTATTTCTAGATTAAAGTCAAGATTTCATGGTACGAATAAAATAAGAATGAAATGCTTTATGTATCAACTGATGCTAGTAAAATACAGTCTGGGGCTTCAAGAGTTAATGTCCCATCATGTTCTTGATCTTACCCCATCGCTAATATGGTTTGCTTGTTGAGTTCCTTAGGGTGGGGAATGAGAGGAACTTGTGAGTGGCCTCTGGTTTTACCAATGTATGAGGGAGGAAGTCTGTAGTGGCTGAAATTCCCCCTCACACATAGACCCAGGTGAGTGGTAACAGTCTACTTTCAAAAGCAGAACCTGTGGCACATGGGCATAGATTGAAGGGGAACAACTCAGACAAAGAAACTTGACTTTTCCAAGATATTAGTAACTAACTGCAAAGCAAGAAGGCATTTTGCAGAATGAGAGTGTTCTCCCCTTGTAGCAAGGCCCCACCCTCTACATCCTGCCCCATGGCGCACTCACTGCTGCCCCTGCGAGAACCTCAGTACAGTCAAATGCAAGTAAAACAGTGGGATAAAGAGAGGGGAGAACACCATGAGAGAAGAGCTAAAGCAAAATCTCTACAAGAAATTTCGGCACCTGACTGTTTAGACACAAATCTACAAATCTTGTTCTCTGCTCAGTGTTAAAGGCACTCAGGATCTGAGAGCAGTCAAGTCATTGCATGGGACACATAATACTTTCTCCTTTTTCCTACTTGCTTTCTCCTTGCAGGAGCTAAAAAAGAAAACAAATCACAAGAAACAAATAAGAGGACTAAGTATCTTTCACTGAATCATTTTGCTCTATTGAAAAGATAACGAAGAAAGTCTCATGGGCTTAACTTCAGTGTTTTGTAGAAACCTAAGACTGTATTTGAAACTGCATACTCTTTTTTTCCTTTCTGCTAAGTATTGCCACCTAATTCCAACACAGGATTATTATTAAAGCAAGTCTATGCCACTGCACTCTCCTCACAGAAGTTGTCAGGACTGTATCTCTATGATACATCATTAAACCAAAGAGCAGCACCATCGTTATGGTTCATCTACAGCGGGAAGCACATTGTCTTCCACAGAGCACTGCACCCATATGCTTGTTTATTGGTAGCAGGCCCAGGCTCTGGGTTGCTGATTATACAGTAAGCACCTGCCCATGGCAGATCTGGCTCAGGGCAGACTTCCTGCTACAGCGCCACAGCTCCCTCAAATGAGATTTATGCAAACTGGCTAGAGCCATGATGTCACAGCGCACTGATAGACCCAAGGGCTATCTCCCTTCTACAGACATTTGATAAAATCAGGAACTTCACGTACAACTCGGGAAGAAGTTCACCTCAGAATCTATTAGGGCAAACTATGAAAATTTGTTAGGGTCCTTCTCCTATCCTGAGATCCATCTCTGCAAAGGGACTTCGTGGAGTCCGAGGATCTCACTTTTTTTTTCTTTTTTCTTTTTTCTTTTTTTTTTTGTTTGTTTGTTTGTTTCATGTGATTTTTTTCAAGTCAGTTATTCTGGATGTTTGAAAACTGAATTAAGAAAAATTCACTCAGAAGTTGGCTGAATGTTGCAAGCTTGCAAAATGGAAGGATTTCCCCTCATTCCCCCTGTGAGTATATGGGGTTTATTCCTAAGATGGATCATTGGGCTCAGTAGCACAAGCCAATGTAAACCAAGTTTTATTATTTGAGAATATCTGTTTTGGTCTGTATTTGTAATGCCAGGAAATTGGGCTTAGGTCAATATATAAAGCTAGTGACAACATTGCAATGAATGGGAAATTAACATTTCCTCCCTAAACTTGTATCTGATATTGATCTCCATTTGTTTTCACAGATTAAATGTATGGTATTTTTGTACAGTATGCATATAGAAAGTCAGTAACTTTTTTTCAGTGCCAGCTTTGAGACATAAGGCCGCGTCTTTATTCAGGTTGTAATTCTTAATAATCTGGAGTCTCTGACATAGTTTAACTACCTACTAATCTGTTAGAGAAGAGTTGCTGAATGCTGATTTTACGTATTGCAGATTTTAGGACTCTGCTTTTTGCAATGATGGCATTTTGGCTTCTAACTACAGCTTCTCTTGAACTGAATTCTCTTGAATTCACTTGTTATGAAAAAGCAATTGGTGAAAGAAGGGAAAAAACCCACAGCCCTTAATTGGGTCTTTCAATGTTTTCTCTACGATACAAATTTTTCTATATGCTTATGAGGCTGTTTCTATCCTTTGTTTAACTCTGAAACATTGTTACACTGCATATGGTGAGTTCAGAAATTATTATTTATGAAGAATGTAATGTCACTAACCCTAACCAGTTATTCAGAAACAAACCTTAATGGGAAATATCTAAACAAAATGGGTAAAAGAGGCCCTAACTAGATTTTATTAAGTCTGTAGAAGCTGAAGAGATGTCAGATAAGGTGTTTTACTTGGATTTTTACATGGTAGATGACTTACAGTAATTGCTATACGTGTTCAGAAAACAGAAAGAGACAATGCAGATCCAAGAATCCTTCTGACAACACTTGCATCAAGTTTTCTTTTTGTCTTGTCCCATCTAATGAAGGCTGAACACGTTTCCTTATCTTCCACCCAGAAAGATGGCCCTTTGAATTCCTTTCATGTTTGGTATCCATGTTGACTGAAAAAATATGTCTTCTTTTCAGAAGACCCTTTATTCTAGCAGTTCATCATCAGTGTCCCTGAAATCCCCTATCTGCCGAAAGGACAAAAAGACCCTAAAAATCTTTTTTTTTCTTTTTCTTTTTCTTAAATACACTGAGTTGCCCAGTGGATCTACTGTAAATGTGTCAGGATAGAAATCTGAAAAGAAACTGAGAAAATGAAAAAAGTACACAGAGAGTTCTCAATATGTTACTTGTTGGGCTTAAAAAAATTAAAAGGAAACTCAAACCTTGTCCTCGACTACCTCAGAAACCAGCATCTCCATTTAAAAAAAATAAATAAATTTTCTGTCCACTCATTCACTTATAGCCAAGTTTTCTGGATTTTTTTTTTTTCGGTGTTGAATTCCAGTGAATACATTGAATAAATTGAGTGAAAATCTAACACAATCTGGCCCATATTATAATTTGTGTTGCAGTTAATGGTCTGGCTGAACTCTGTTCACATGAATGATACAACAGGCAGCGAAAATACAATTATGTCCTACAGGAGCACTTGAAGGGCAATTTGGTTTTTATTTTTGTGATTAAAATGTCCAAAAATTAATAATTTTGTGTTTTGTACTTTGAAAATTGTTTTAAGTGCACTTTGAGCACTGCCACATGTCATCATCATAAATGCCTCCTGGGACTTTTTCAGAGGGGAGACATAAGCCTGTTTCTAGACAGGGGTTTCTGTGAAGCAATACTTCTCTCCTCTGCCCCTCCCCTTTCAGTTGAGGGTGGGTCAGTAACTGCCTTCCTCTTGACTATGCAAGGAAACTCTTACCCTTCATTTGGAAAACGCTGCTCAAATGGTTTAGGAGTACTGCATCTCTCTCTGAAGATGAGGAATTTTGAACAGAAAAGTTCTGCAAACTGGGCCCATGTCTTCCAGTGCATGACAGAATCTAGTTGTGCTATGGGGCAAAAAATTATTGTCAAACACATTTGCCCAAAGAGGGCTCCAGGTGTATGTGAATCCCTAATTATCCACCTGTAGAAATCACAACTTTCAATGGAAGTATAGTTGTATGAGAGCAAAAAGGCCCCACAGAAGTGTGCTGTTCCACATAACTGCATTGCCAGCATGGTCCAGTGAGGCTGGCCCAATGAGCGATCATGCTAATATTTTTACTCATCATTTCTAAAATAGTTATACTGTAATTTTTTTCCAGGGAAATAATCTTGGCCTTAAAACTTGTCTCAGCAGCACATCATTGGAAACTGTGGAGTATTTCTGAATCACATGCCAGTGAATAGTTATGTCAGGATAACCAAAAAGGATCTGCATTTAGTGAATTTACAATCACCTGGAATCATCTGAGTCTTGGTGAATAACAAGAATTTTCACACTGCTATTCTGTTGAGTCCCCTGTACCTCTCTTAACCAATGCCAATCAAGATTTCTCTGAGTAGTTTTGTGGCTTTTCCCCTGATTTTCAGGGCAAAGAAGGAAGATGGAGGCAACTCTCCATTTATCAAAGTCTGTGACAGATAAAGTATTGTTTGTTGACCTCTTGCTTGAGGTTGGAATACGGTTTTAGACAGCGTACTGAACCTCGTGGCAAATAGGAAAGGAGTTATCAACTTCAGACCAGAGCTATGAGTTGCTAACAAAGCTTTCTGTCACTCTTTCACATGAAAACAATTGATAGAACAAATGGCCATTGACATCAGTTAAATATTAAATTCTAACATAAGCCATGCTTTGCTTTTTGTCAGGGGAAACAAAACAGTTCAGTGTCATGGAAGTGCTATTTGTAAGTAAGATGATGAAACGAGTGTGTGGGTGGGGAGGTTCCAGAGAAAGACGGGGCAAGTGGGTAAAGATTGGTACAAGAAGCAATAGCAGCACACGGTGAAACCTCTTCCCGCTAACTAGAGAAAAAGCTTTTAATAAAACTTTAAAAAAAAACAGAGAGAGATTAAAAACAGGTTCTTGGAAATAGTTTCTCTAATGAATAGAGGAAAATATCCCACCTTCCCATAGGATAAAGATAATCAGAGAGAATCCATGCTGTACTGTCTCCTTTGACCACCATCTAATTAAGTTTATGATACATAATCTTTTAAATATTTAATATATATCTTCCCATATTAGTTAATGTACCCTTGAAGATCAGACACCAAAATGGAAAGTGGTGTCAATTCAAGTCCTTTGTGGGGATGAATTGGTCCAGGTTGTATGACTTAACAAGGATATACACATACATATTTTATCAAATGGATCACTGAGGAGAAAATAAATTCAGGGAAGAAAATTCCCACAATCCATAATAAAGAGATGTGAGTCCCAGACTTTCAAAACCGAGTAGGTAAAAACCAATGATCTATGTAAAAGCAGACTGTTTTTCAGATGTTGAGTATCTGCAACTCACTCTGCAGTCAGCCAGATCTGCAAATATTACAGGAATCGCTTTTTTAAGAGTCTATTTAACACATCTTCCTTTAGCTCTGGTCATTGAACACACATCTGAACTTGTAAAACCAGCTTCTGAGTGGTAGAAATACTTCATTCTTAGCTCTCAGACTGTAAGACACTATTGCCTGTTACAGTATATTGGACTGAAATGGGGGAGTTTGGAAAATCTTAGGGAAGAAGAGACAACAAAAGAAGAACACAATTAGGAAAAGTCAAATGTTCCTTCCCATGCCTAAAATATGTATTGTTTATCTGCTTCTGGACTGATGCTTGGCCTTGCTGCCAAGTTATACTTCTGTAAAGGTATGAGTGATAGAGCTTTTGTTGTAGCAGTGGAAATTCTATACATAGCAAATAAAGCCTAGGTTGATAGGACACTGATTTCTTTGGCAATTTGTTTACTTTTGCCTAAATATTTATCAGAGCTACAAACTTTGATGCATTTAGATATGGAAAATTTTTGTAATTTCAGTCAGTTTCAAGTATTTTAGTTGAAAGGAAACAAATATTTTTTCTTTCAAACTGCATACATGTATATGACTCCATTTCTCCCAACTGGTATGATGTGCATTTTCCATTTGGATGTTGAGGCCTCTCCTTTCACAGAAAATGAATGCTTTATTCTGAGTTACGACAAATTAACAATTCTGAACATGAAGGCAAAAACTTCATACATTCTCCAGGTTGACATGATTTAACAGGAAGCATATATTTATGGAAAGGAAATGGGGGAGTAGGGTAAAATAATTTGCAAAGATAATGGAAAGTAGAGATTCAATTCAGAACTTTATCCTGAAGAAAGCAAAACAGAGATCAGAGTATACCACAGGTCTAAGGAATGGACACAAATGAATGCATATAGCCAGTCATGGTTAGAGAGAGAACAAAGAAAATATGTAGAGGAAAACCAGAAGCATTAGAGAGAATCCATGCTGTACTGTCTCTTTTGACCACCCTCTGAAATCTGGAAAACAATTTATACTTCCCATTAAATCTCTATGTAGATGAAGGGCAATTCTGTTGGAATCATATTGATTTGGAAAGGGAGACTGCATTTACGTCCTCTGGAGACCAGAAATAAGAGGATTCCCTTCACTGGTATCCCTGCTGTGGATACAATTAAATGATGATTTGCTCATTTTACTTTGTCTTTCCCTTAGATTGTCTTTATTGTGGGTTATCATCTTCTCAAGATTTCCCCAGAACAACTATCCACCACCACAGATTATACTGGGAGATGACAGCCAGGCAGTGGATTTGCTCCTGAGGTTTTGAATATTCCATGGATCTGATGCCCAGTTAGTGTGTATTCTGGAAGTCGTGATGTTTTAGGCAATCTTACCAGTGTGTTTTAATACGATACACTAATACAGCATGCAGCTGCTACTAAGGATCTACCAAGGTCGAAAGTAATTTCTAAAAGCATTTTTTATTTTTTTTTTTTTTGTGTTCTAACATCTTAATCCTCTGGGAATAAGCCTCTCTTTTTCTTGATCTAATTTCTTCAATATCGTCATAGAAATCACATCCCTAGAAAAGGACAATCTTCAAATCCCTGAATTCCAACAGAATGAACGGAAGGAGTTAACTAGAAGAATTAAAGAGTAGAGTTAATGAGCAATGGTAACTCTGATGTAGTTTTCACCAGAAAAAATCTTTTTCTTTTGCCAGCTGCTTATCTACCACCTTCATCTGGATTTTAATGGCAGCTGCTGCCTTAGGTTTCCTGTTCTCAAGTAGTCTAGAGGAGGAAGAAAAAGAGAAGCTCGCCTGCATTTCTGGCATGCTGTCACCGTAGCCTAAGCTTACAAAATGCTGGTGTTCCAAAAATGAGACAGATTTATGGAAGGAGATAAGGATTTGGGACATACAGATAGGCATATGGACATATAAATATATGAACATAAAAAATATGTCCCTCATGAAAATTATCATGTTGTTTTAAATATTGATCCTGTTCTTTAAAGTTAGTTATGCTGAAGTCACTAACAGAAGAGAAATGTTTCTAATAGTACCTACTAGAAAAATTTCCTTTCAGAAAAAAAGCAAGAAGGTGTTTGAGTTCTACATTGCTGCTGACACCATAAGAATTTGTTCAGATTGGAAGAAAATATTATAACAAACTTAATTGGACAAAAGTTTAGCAAAGCCCTGTGAAGGACATTGCCCTGCTCTAACTCTTCATTCTGGAAAAAGACAAAACCAAATGTTCAATCAAGCAACAGAATTATGCACAACTAGTAATAAACAGACCACCTTTTTTGAAACAATATAAGACATTAAGCAATATTAACTTCGGAGTACTAGGTTTGGGGAGGAAGACAAGTAGGAAAGTTACCCTGTGTCACCTGGTTTAAGAAGATAGACAGGACTTTAATTCTACAGCTAAGCAACCAATAGGTCATGACTCAATATCTGCCCCACATTTGGACTTTTTAAGTCTTCTCTGTGCAGCTGATTTGAACCAGCAAACATTTACTGTTCATCTTGGACAAAAACTGAGAAAGAAAATGTTTTTATGCCTTCTGTCAACTTCATTACCCTCCTACAAACTGCCACCAGTTAGTGAGACCTCCTAGAAACAGTCAGAATAACATGCTTAGGCAAGACAAGTTTCTGCTTTCTCTTTTGTATACAGGAGGAATAATAATAATAAATGTGTGTCACTACCAAAGAAAAGGTTTCCCTGCCATGCTGGTGTGATGGTGTCTTGGCTTGGGCCTGATGTCCAAGACAGCTCTCTAAGTAGTATCTGCAGAAGGCTGGAGGGTAGGATATCAAGAACTTGTGTAAAACCACAGGACAAGTTCTACAGATAGATTGCTCTTTTTCTTTTTCCTTTTTTTGCAAACCAGTGTTTGGTGTCAAGCATTTCATTCCTGCTGATTCAATAAGAACTTGAAGCCTCCCCCTTCTTTCCCTAGGCAATATAAAATGTGTTGGCACCTCCCCTTCACAAACTACATGAATAATTTTGAAGGGATTTGTGTAAGTGTAGAGTTCTAAAAATTCCTCTTCTTTTTACAGCCCTCTGAAGATATGGTACCCTATGACTCAGACCTCTACCGACAGCCCCATGACTATTACCAGTATCTCAACAGTGATGGAGAGAGTCATGGTGGTAAGTTAAAAAATATCTCCTTGGAGCATAAAATCTCATGGGATACCACAGGAAAGAGATTTAGGACATTCAGGAAAAGAACAAACATGTTGTTGTGATCTATAATGTTATATGTACTTTCAAATCAGAAACAAAAAATATTTTATTCTGCTTAATAGCACTGTTCCAACCTAGCAACTGCAACACACTTTCTCTGAAACAGAATTTTAGAAAGCACTGAATGATGCAAGGAGCTTCCAGGACATTCAGTGTATTGCCAGGAAGGTGGGATCTCATGATCTCTATCCTTCATTATCTTAACTGTGTTTTTACTTTCCTCTGCAGATCAAAAACACTTTGCTTGTTTCAGAACTCTTTGAGGATGTGGATTTGCAATACTGTATTTCTCTTCTTGTGTTCCTATCTCCAATTCCTGTTTGACTTAGGTCCTAGATACGCTATTTGTGCCTTCATTTTAATTATGTTTCTTTGGTATTTGGCCTTTTTCAACTCCATATCTCTCTCTCTTTCTTTTGATCTCTTTTGCATGCTGCCACACCTTGCTTTAACTTTCACTCTTCCTTCAGTACACCCAAGTACTTCCTCTCTCTAAATCTATGTAAAACTTCCTTGTAGCTCTTTGTACGTAAACCTAGTTCAATATAAGAATACTGTATGATTGTTTATTGCTTCAGTTTATGTATGTGGTTTCAAATCTTTGGTGTCTTTATATTTTCATGTTGTCTGGGCAATGGACTCTAAATCAATGCAGAGGGGAGAGTATTGTTTTGTGGATTTTGTTTCCTGTGCAATACAATGGTCCAGCAACAACACCCTGGAAATATCAAATATTGACTCAGGAAGGAAAAGCACCATTCTACTGTATCACTTGTGGCAGTCCCTTCAGATCTTGGAGTTTCCCTAAAAGACTCCAGCTGATACAGCAACTAGACCCATCACTGCTTACGTTAAGACATCTAACAGCTTCACAGCATAGCACTGTTTTATCTGTGGCAACAGAAGCTACCTTAAGGGACAGCAAGTTACAGAATAGGATTGTTCTGAGCATTTAACTGAAAAAGATTCCTACTTAAATTTGCTCCCTACATTGCATTCAGGAAACACCTATGATATTCTTAATGCCTGGAGACAAAGAATTAATTCAGTTTTTATAAGTCATCTCATGGCATCTGTCAAGTCACATTAATCAAACCCAGCAAATTCCACATGGAAATTCAGGGTTTTTACATTATAACCTGTACCTGTTTACACACTCATAAAATGAGGATAACATTTATTATCTCAAAAGGCAATTGTGACAATTAAACAATAAATATAAAAGATGCCATGTAGGAAAAAGCACTGGGAAATAACTTTTCTGTCATTAAATCTAGGCTACCTCAGGCAACAACATCCCTTTAGCTTTCATAATCTTATCACGCTGTCTGGTTTACTGCCCATTTTTCTGTTGGAAGGCTGTTCCTAAGCTACACTTCTCAGATCGTTAACACATTTTTACTAATCATAATGAACACAACAAAAACTTGAAAGTCACCTGTGTGGGTTATGCCCTAAGTAGTACCTAAACATCTACTTTGAACAAAAATTTGTCTCTTCCTAAACTTGTGTTGCACTTGTCCTAAAGACCCAAAAAACCCACTGTTTAATGTTCTAACTCCTATAGTAAGTGGTTATGGGAGAGGCAACTTATTTCCAGCCTGCACATTTCAATCAAATCTTTATGAAAGCACCTGTAATGTAGTTGGTTGTGTCTAAATATCTAATATACCCTACGCTTTCCTGAGTTGCTCACAGTCCAAAAGAGCAATGAACAACCAAAAAATACAAAGGAGAGTGAAAAATACAAACTAACACATTTTGCCTATTTCCTATAAACATTGACAAACCCAACTTTGGCTTTCATTTTGTTAACATGACAGAAGTAGTGAGTCTTGACAAGAGCTGTGCAGAAGAGCGGGAAAGGGACATCAGAAACTACTTTTAGAAATACGTACTAAGTGTTCAGAACAATGTGGAAAAAGTACAATGACAGAAAAATGGTGGGAAAAAAGAATAAATAAGGTGCTGCAGTGATAGCAGTGAAGTGAAAGAGCTGAGAACATGATTAGATAAGAAAAAAGAAGAAATAAGTAGGACAGAATTGTGAGAGTGGAGTTCAGCTTGGGGTACAGTGAGATCACTGACAATACATAAAAAATAATTTTGCAGGTCTACTCAATACCACTATGGACCTCAAAGAAAAGCTACCAGATAAAGTAAATAGATACTACAAGACAGAATAATACTTCTGAGTTGGCTGATAAGTGACTGCTAAAGAAATAGGGGGTCTTGCACAAGTGTCAGACTACCTCTTTCTCACTGCTAGCAAATTAATTTTGTGAAAGGGAGATGGCAATATCTTAATGTGTAGATCTGTGCTACACACATCACTATCACTTTTCTAGAACATAATGCTGAAGGCAACCCTTACTCCATGTTTACGTGAGTAGGCAGTAAAGTACACACAAAAGTGTGTCACTAATTTAATATTTAGGATATCATTGCCAATAAGTGAACATTAAATTTAACAAGCAAAACCACACCATAAAAATGTCCAAGTGATCATGTGTTAGTCCATCACCCTACCCTGAGCCTGTATACTAGTAAGTCTGTAAATGTAATACCGCATATTTTGTAACAGTAATGCAATCTTAGTAATTACAAAATTCCACTGCAGCTTTGTCTCTAAGTTATTACTAAACATTATTGGTTTAGTAAAAAAATCACTTTTTGTATGAAGCTGAATGCTGACCCTTCTTCACTTTGATGCTAACCTCATGGAACTTAAAAGATTTCATGATTTGGGATTTTATTTTCATGCCACCTCCTGGAGAAATATGATCATTTAAGAATATCAGCTTTGATTTTGTTAGGATTTTAGCCCACATAGAAGTGGAGGAAAGTCCAAACATGTGAACCTCAGTCTTAAACGCTATATGGAAAATAGAAAGAACTCCAAACTTCATTAAAAAATCCCCTCACTTCAAAGCTATTCTCATGGTTTGCTGGGGCCTGACTCATAGATTTTTGAATACTTGACATTATTAAAATCATGAAGTTTGTAAAGTGAGAGCTAATGAGATCCTACTGTCGTTATAGAGAAGACTCCTGCACTGCCTAGGAGCACAGCATTTCACTCAACAGAGAGCAATTCTGTAGGGAATCAAGACATTCCTTTTCCAGTGTCCTTCAATATTTTTCTCATTTCCTCTATGGGTTTTTTCTTGGCTTGTTTTTTTCAGATGAGCGAAACACAGTAGGAACATCTAAGCTGTGCAATGTGGCACTGTGTAAGAAATCCTATCCTAGTTCAAAATTAGTTGGAAAATCTATACAGTGCAGAGCAGAGCCACTTAGATACACTAGCTCAGACCTCACAAGCACAGCCATGTCAACCCAGTTGTCTCCTTAGACCGGGCAGAGCACTGTGCTGACAGAGCTGTCATGTTTCCGGTTCAAGAGCTGGCTCATGAATTTCTGCACGGTTTTGCACTGTGTCATGCAGATTTAGCCTGTTACTCCAGTTTATAATAAATACCTTCCTTAAGCCTATATCGTATTCTAACTGCTGGTTTTAACATTATTCATCTATTAAAACAGGAGCAAAGCAATTTACATTGGTCAGAAGATGACTGAGAAAATTCAGTTATGTTTTCTCACTTGTAGAGTGAGAATCTACCTCCATGGTGAATATTAACACAATGCCTTTAGGTCTGCTATTGCTTCCCAACAGGCTAACATCCTCTCTGTCATGGGAGGGATTTCAGAATTCATGATTGTCCTTCCTCTAACCTTTCACTACATACAAGACCAAAACAAACACAATCTCCATGTCTCTATAAGAGAGAATTTTTTTCACATCCTCTTTCACTTCACATGAAATTTCTCATAATGACTCCATTGTGTAGCTATAGGTTGGCTTTTAATGACATTTTCCTTTACCCAAAGAATAGACACTTTCCATTTCTAGAATTTTTCTCTCCTTTCTTTTTTCTTCCTTCCATCTTTCCATTTTTGAGAAAAGAATTGTCATGTGTTACTGACATAACACTAACAAAGAACATAGAAGTAAATAGCTGCTGATAACTCTAGTAACTGCAGATACAGATATTTAAAATTTTTTTATATTTTCATGTGCAATAACTTAGCCAGGGTGGTTAACTGCAGAGGGGCTTGTGGAGGCAGAATTCAAAATTTCTCTTTTAATGTAACTAAAACAATATTTTTCCTAAGCATCACTGTGGAATTATAGAAAATTTAGAAAGGAACAAGACTTCTTCTCCTGTCACAACCTGAATATTTGGACATAAGTTTGTGTTGAAGCAATTTCTGACATAGATTTATTTTGTAATGTATTAGTGTTATTTGGTCACTGTAAGTCCCTAAATGCTGTGCTATTAGTATTGTTCTAGTATAGTATTTTTACAGCAGCACCTAATTCCATAAAAAAGGAACTCAGTAATGACTAGGCTAAATATTACATAGTGATTAACATGAATATGCTTAAATAGTGTTCCATAGGTTAATTTATTTGCCAAGAAAGAGTTTAAAAGAACAGTTCTGAAGGCAGGGGGAACCTTGTCATAGGCTCCAAAAAACTAAGAGGTATCTTGAAGTATAAAAACATGACTGCTGATAAAAAAATATTTAAGAAGAATCAAAAGTAGACCACTTAGAGCATGCCCAAATACTCTTGGCTATGCATGTTGGAAACGTACTGTGTTCCCTCTTGACCACCATAGTTACTACTAGTAAGGCATTCCACAGCTGAAGACCTGCCATTGACAGCCTCAGAGACTTTTGCCTGGGCTTTGTCATCCTCACAATTGTGCATGGGTCTCATTTGCTGTAGTAGATTACCAAAGACAAGCAGTCTTTGAGAATATACATTGCCATTTGACAGAGGACTTTCTGCAAAAGAAGTAGGGCCAGATCATTCTAAGGAACAAGAGTATAGACTACTCCTGTAATGTATTTTCAACAATTTATTATACAGGGCTGCCCATGGTATATGGGGCCTCAATGGTTGGTTCTACTTAGAGAAATCTGCAGTAATTTAACCCAGAAAAAGCATGAGTTAGTGTGGCTCAGTCTTCCAACTAAACAAAAAAGTTTCAGATTGAAAGTGCCCAAAGCCTCCTACCAGGACACAGCCCTAGATGACCTGTGGATTCAAACTCACACGCACTCTGCCATTTCTGGGTTGGAGCAGATGTGAATGTAGAAGTACCTGGGTACTTTGCACCCATAAACCCCACTTTTTTACCAGAGAAAACAGAATTTTTCTCTAGTACTACAACATGAAGAAGTCCTATTGTGCATTGTAATTATAACTTTGGTCTCTAAAATACACGTGTAGCCCACAGAAAGCACTATACAACAAAGCAAAAAAATTACAAGGTAATGGAGCAGCTCCTTGGGTGCTTTTATAAGCACCTTTCCATCCCTTTCACATGCAGTGACATGATTTATCCACAAATCAGAAAAGCACAAAGGACAAAGAAGTAAACACTGGTGTGGTAAACGGTCTGATAGAGCCTCCAAATAAATTTCTACAGGCCTGAGCCATAAAGGTTACATAAACATAAAGCTAAAGGAGCTTACAACTTCTCTGGTACAACTATGTTTGGTATAAACATATCATTGAGTTCCCTCTAAAGGAAGCCGCATTCAAAGTCACTATCCCAGATTTCAAATCCTCAATGAGATTAGACCTAATTGTTTGAAACATAAGTGGGGAAGGATGAGGAGATAGAATTTGAGAGAAAGAATGAAACAGCTATCTGAGAAAAAATATTCACAGCACATTAGTCTCCAGAAATTGTCATACAAAATAACATCATATTGCAGAATGAGACAATTGCTCCTCTATAAATTCAGTAAAAATACACTTAGAACAACATGTTCAGTTCTGTCCATTGCATTATCAGAAGGATGTCAACAGCTGGGAGGGAGCTTGGAGCAGTGCACAAGTGTGATTGGGGGGGAAATATACTGATTTATATTGAAAGACTGAGAGCTAAATACATGCAGCTGGGTTAGTGATAATTAGGAGTAGATTGTAAGGGTACATGATAGCAGCCTGAAAACATGTGAAGGGTAGGACAGAAATTATTTATAATAAGACAAGGGAAGAAATCCTGTGATAGTAAGACATGAATTACAACTGTATCACCAAATATCATAAAGAAATTTTGGCCATGCATAAAATGATGCATGAAAACTTAAACTATGGAAGATTAGTTCCTAGCTCAGTCAGAGCAGAGGACGTGATGTTGACTTTGATTTTAAAAAACAGGGTGCACACAAATATGTGCATAATTATGTATGCATCTACTCTATGTAAGAGAGAAACAGAATTTGCAATGCTTCACATTTCCTCTAAGAGATTTTAAAATTTGAGCAGCAAATATGAATTTCTAAAAATTTGGAGGTTTATACTGAACTAAAAACCCCAGAAATCTTAAACTGAGAATGATATGGAATTTGATTTCAAAAATAAATAAATCAGGAAACAGGACAGTTGTTATATGAGTACTTTTCATATTTTTGAAAAACATCTAAAATATCACAGGAATTTCAAACATACCGAAGAGATAAAAAAGGTATAGAAAGAGTCTGCATCAGAATTTAGCCTCACTGTAAACAGTGTGCACCAGACTGCTGCAACACGTTACCTTTTTATTCTCCAGTATTGGTGCTGAAAAATGTGTGACATACCAACACATGATTACAGGAAATATCTAGCAAAGTGCCATGCCTTTTCTGCAGCATTCCCGAAAATGTGCTAGCAGAGTAAAATAAAGACCGAAGATAATTACAGAACGATCTGTAATTTTTCTCCATCTCCTCATTTCCATGCCATGAGGAAGAGTATAATGAGAATACAACAATATGTAAATCAGTAGAATTTGTTGCCTCAAGAATGAAAATGTAAGACTGTTATGGTCTCTTCTTGAGAAAGGTGCCAGCATTAATGTCTTTTGCATCTTGTGCTAAATTATCATTGAAATCCATCTCTCCATCTAAGAGAATTCTCATAATTGAAGTGGCCTAAGTATTACTTTCCAGCCACAGGCATTTATGAGATTAGGAAAAAAACTTTACAGGGATCTATATAGATTGTTACCAGAGACAGACAGGTCAACAGGGATGGTGTGGAGAGGGCGGAAAGGACAGTGACAGGAGTAGGAACCAATGAAAGGCAGGTAAACGCCATGTTTCTTAATCTTGTAATGACAATCTGTTTTCATTTTCTTTAGAACATTACTGGGACTATCATCCACACCACATGCACAGTGAGTTTGAGACCTTTGGAGACAATCACTTCACAGAACTGCAGAGTGTACAGCCGCCTCAGCTGCAGCAGCTGTACAGGCACATGGAGATTGAACAAATGCATGTCTTGGATTCTGCAATCCCAACCACACATATTGGACTCAACCATCAGGTATGGTTATCAGCCCTTACTCAGAATTTAGGATGATAGTTAGGGGTAAGGAAAACAACGCATCAGGGAATGCATACTCTTAGGTGAAAGACATTGCTAAAATGAATTACTTAATATCTTACTGCACAAGCACTTGATGTAAAAACTCATCATTCTCGGGACAAATGTGGTTTAAGCATTCTTTTTATCTGGATAATGAGGAGTCATGTTCCTCAAACTGTGCCTAAAAAGATGATTGCATTTTGTGGAGTTTTTTGAAATTCCTGAATTTTCTTTGATTTGGAATAAAAATCAACTCTTTTGAAATTCTGCAGAGGAACAGGACCCGAGAAGTTATGCATTGTCATAGCAAGGGTATCTGTGGCTACTGGGAAGTTTTCTGAGCCTCAGAGTAGTAGGAAAGTTTTAAATATTTCCAAGCAACCCTGACAAGTTTACATGACCTGTACAACAAATGCTAACAAAGACAAGTCACTGGTAATTTTACCACAGTGAAACAGGCTGAGGACAACCTACTTGTGTTTTTACCAGAAAGTAAATAAGTCACAAGCCAAAACACACCGTCTTGTCTCTGCTCAGATTTTATGTGAAGCCAGTCATCTCCCTCTAAAATAAGATATTCCATTGTGCAGTAAAGATAGTCACCAAAGTGCCAGTGAATTCTCACTAAAGCTGAAATTGTAAGGGGTTCCATTATACTGCAAAGATACTAAGCAAAGTGGGTGTGGAGATCACTTTTAATTCTTGATCCTACAACAATATGCCCAAAGGCATTACTGGGAGCAATAGGAAAGCTGGGTGATCTTGTGCTAAGGCATTTCCCAAGGCAGGCAAGTTACATACAATGTGCTGAATACAAGACAGAGTAGGACTGAGGTCAGAGAAAAAAGTGTTTGCTGATTACAGTGCTGCATATAACAGTGCCATTGCTGAAGTTTTGTGAGAGAAACTGCATGCATGGAGTTGTCATTTTGGGCTTCTTTGTTCAAAGCAAACTGAAATTGTATACAAATACTGTATTTATCAAAAACAAAGAAGGAAAAAAATTGAGTGAATAAGTTAACAGTGCCAACAGGAAACTGACTGACTGCAAGCCATCAAACTTCTCACCTACTACTAAGAAATAAATCAGGAATAGAATATAAGATGTAGATACAAACAAATAATTAGGAACAGAAAGTTACAAATATAAAAAAATGCTTCATGGAACAGCAGTCTGTGGGAAGCTTCAAGTCATTTCAGTTGCTCACTGCAACTGCTAATACATAATGACCAACTGTTACCTCTAACCAAAGGCAAAGAATAAAAATTAGCCCCTTTATGGGTGTCTCTGGAAACACCACCGAAAAACAAGAGAAGGTGCTTCTGCTTATCCCACTTCATTGTACTCAGTTATCATCTTTCATTTCAGGACAAAAGGCAGAGAATTAATTTTGTTGCAACTTTTGACAAAGAGCACTGTGCTCTCTCTGCCCCACCTCATACCAAGCTGCAGAAGATATTAGTAGGTAGAATTCACCACTACACTCCTCTTCCTTACCGGCTGGCTTTTTACTTTAACCTACAGTAGCTCATGCAAGTGGTACTCAGCACGCTCTGAGGCTCAGACTCTGGTGTGTCTCAGCCACAGCCCTAGGCAACACATACTATTATTCAAGGCATTTTCAAAGAAACAGAAGCAGGAAGCAAGCTTTAATCCTCCGCTGAATTTGCCAGTTACTAACTGCACCCATGCTTGTCGTGCAATATGAGTTACAGTTTGCAAATAAAGGAAGAACATGCAAAGATATTTCTCTAATTTTCTGTTGATACACATTTCACATTATTTCGTGAAATCAAATTTGAGGCTCAAGCTGTTCCTGGACAAGATTTCTTTAACAGGTTTTGTTAGCCTGCCAACAAGTGGTCTCACAAATAATAAATTAAGAAAAGAATAGTCATTTGAAGGGAGGATGAAAGAAAAGGCTGGAAAACTCTGAAAAGCTTTAGAAAGAGGGAAATCACAAATGGATGCCACAGACCCTGAGACAACATCAGAATACGGAAAGTAGCTAGCAGTTTCTTAAGCTTTCTCTCTCCAGAACTGTATTAGTAACCTGTCTCTTTCGAACACACTAGTAGGTCCTCTGTGACTCTGTGTAACATAACTGTGTGACACTGTATGTCTTGACCTACGCTGAGTTTCAGGCACAAAGTAAATGTAAGCAAAAATACAGCAGATAAGTAAAGTGAAGACAGTGTAGGGGAAGCTTACTCAACTCCCCAGGTTGGCCTCTGCAACTCCCTTTGCCTGTGAGACACTGTTCCCCCTCCCTCCTCCACAGCACTCTCCCACTACCCTCCTCCAGCTCCAGCCAAGGGTTTCCTTACTCCCACACCACCCCACAACGCACTCCAGGTTTCCACAACCTTTTTCTCTGGAGGGGCATCAATCTCTGTTCCCCTCCGCTGTAAGATTTTGTCCCACCTTCTCATTCCCCTTCCCCCATGGCACTGTCTCTCCCTTCCTTCCTACCCCTGAGGCCACAGCTTTCTTAACTGTAAAAAGTTAAAGGTGACTCTGTGGTGAGGGCTGAAGTTTCGCTCTTGGGGATCTGACAGGAAGCTTACACACACTCTTGCCCAATCCTGGCCTTCCTGCCAGATCGGCTCCAGCCAATCTGCCAACTCATTAACCGCCAGCTGCTGCACCCCAAAACCAGCCCTTTGCACACTCCTTATTGGGACATTTTAAGATGGTGCAAAACTCATTTGAAAAGCACCACTTGGCAAAGCCCGACATGGGGTGGGTGGCGTGACTCATGAGGTGAACACCCACTCCCCGCTTCAGTGCCTAAACTCCCCTGGGAAGGGAATTGGGCTCAAGACGTCCTTTCCTGGTGGAGGGAAGGAAGAGCAGTTCAAAAGGAGCTCACCTTCCAGGACTATTGATCTGGCCCATTACCTGAAAACCACATTCTATATGCTGCTGCGTTTGGGGGATGTTGGTTGTTCTTTTTTTTAAATGTAGGATTTGGGTTCTTACTCCCTGCCCCTCAGACTGTTCTGTTTCTCATTCTTAAATAAGAAGCTGCAATAATTCATGGCAACTGGTCATCATCCCTAACAAACCAGACTGCAACTGAGAATTTACAGAATTCAGATATATTCCACACTGCCCCTGACAAGTCCTCTATATAAAGGCAAGAGAATTTAGCACAAAAACTGGCTTGCTAGCTTTGCAGATGAGAAATCCCCATGAATGGGGAATTTTCAGATAGCCACTTAGGAAAAGAGAATGTGAGCCAGTATGATGTATCCTTTATCTTAGTGCTAAGGTTATTCCCCTCCTCAAGGGGGAAGTTCAGGACAGGAAGCTGACAGACCCATGTAACCCTGTCTCCAGTTGAGTGCAGTCCTGTAGGGATTCAGTGCTGTCAGAAGGTACTATGCCTGAGAAAGGAAGAGAACAACAGAACCAAAGCCAGCCAAAGCAGACATGCTAGTGCAGAACCGTTCAGCTCTTTCAAATGTAACAGTAGTTCCAGCAGGTCTGCATTAGAAAATGTTGTTCTCAAATGCAGTTTTACACTGGGGATAGGCAATAGGGGTCAGAAACGCACTGGGAAGAATGCTAGCTTTGGGGAGGTATGGGGGAAGGGGGGCAATATCACTTGCATAGGATATAACATATGGGAAAGTTGTGACTTTCACAACCATATTCCTCCTTCCCTCTTGTAAAGATGTGTTTTTGTACATGTGTAAGTGTTGACGGTTAGCTGGAAGTGTTTCTTAATTGCATAGATTTTATTA
The DNA here is from genome assembly GCA_031468815.1 of Morus bassanus. Lineage (NCBI taxonomy): Eukaryota > Metazoa > Chordata > Aves > Suliformes > Sulidae > Morus > Morus bassanus. The sequence goes on along the minus strand of CM062572.1, from coordinate 45,255,649 downwards.
CAAATGTCAACAACTAAGTCACTCAGTATTACCCTAAACAATCTCATATATCTCTTACCTTCTCCCCGCTTTTCTCTGTAACTCTATGACATTTCCTTTTTTTATTCTCGATGCCCCACTCTCTATCAATACCTCCTCCCTCTACTACTCTTTTCTCCCAAAGGTGTCCTATTTGCCCCGGATGTGCCTACAGTACTCCTCTCCACCGCAGCCCAGTTCTGATGAGGAGGACATAGAGAGGCAGAGCCCCCCATTGGAGGTATCAGATGGGGAGACTGATGGTGTGGACCCTGGGCCTGGAATTATGCATGGAGAAACAGGTCAGTGAAGACAGAGGGACTTTGTTAAGCTATGTGCTGAGCAGCTGTTACATTACCATGATGATAATGAATAAAACAGTAGAACTGCTGTGCTAGTATTTTATCCTGCTGCCAAAGCTTCACTTTCCCTGACACCTTGCACTCTCCTGTCCTCTGAATCTTTTATGACCATAACTGTGTCTATATCTCAAATCTCATTTCTTCATGTACTCCCACTTCCTCCTTCTGCCTTGCCTATTCAGACTTCCTGAATGAAAATAGATTTTGCCATTTCTACTCCAATTTACATTAACAGATGGGAAAACCAAGGCAAGAAGGTCAAGGAACTGATTTTTAAAAATACTTAGCTCTTTTTGCTCAGTACCTGAAAGTCAGGTTCTGTGTAACCTGCCCAAATTAGCTGCAAGATTAGTTTCAAATTATCAATGATTTTCAGTTAGCTTCAAATTAGCAAATTAAATTCAAAACAAGGGGTTTGCCTTTGGAATTCTTTATTCTTGTTTTTTCTTCTTGGTACATTAATCCACATTATGTCCTCACAGTGTAACACTGTCTATTGTTATAAATGTTGCAAAGTGAAGAAGTTACATGAGTGACAAGCTAGCTGAAACAATTATACAAATTATATACATTCTGCTGTTTCACCTGGAGCTACGCATTAATACTAATGCTCCACTGCCTTTCTTCTCTGACTCTCACGCAGGCAGCAAGAAAAAGATACGTCTGTACCAGTTCCTTCTGGACCTTCTTCGCAGTGGAGACATGAAGGACAGCATCTGGTGGGTGGACAAGGAAAAAGGTACTTTCCAGTTCTCCTCCAAACACAAAGAAGCATTGGCACATCGCTGGGGCATCCAGAAAGGCAATCGCAAGAAAATGACCTACCAGAAGATGGCACGGGCTTTGAGAAACTATGGCAAGACAGGGGAGGTCAAGAAAGTCAAGAAGAAGCTGACCTACCAGTTTAGTGGAGAGGTGATGGGAAGGGGGGTCACTGATAGGAAGCATTATCCTCACTGAGGCCATGGGACCCTAAGCAAGAAAAATATTAAGACCTCCTGGCTGGATGCCAGCAGAGGTGGTGGACGCATCTTTCTCTTTGCTTCCTGTGCCGCCTTCTCTGCCTTTAAACGGCCTTTACCGTCAGATGTCTCTGGTACGAATTCCCTTCTTCAGCATCTGAGAATCTTAAAAGCGACAGAATTCTTTTCGTCCATTCTACAAGTTGGACAGAGTTGGGAAATTTAAACAATGTACAAATATCTTATTTTAAGGAAAGATTTTTTTGATTGTATTGTAACTAAAGAATATAGCTGATGAAGTTTTGCCTTCAGAGGTGGTGCTGTGTCATTCACAGTGACACTGCATGAGCTTACAGCTTTCAAACTAGCATTAATACAGGCTCTGCCGCAGCTCTCAAAGCTAGAGAGAAGTTTGCAGATCTTGGAATGATAACTGTTCCTTTAAATAACATGTATATATTTAATGAAATTTGATATAATGAAGTTCTGGTGTTTGCATAATAAATGATTACTTCACAAACAAATCTCATGTGCATTCAGTTATGCAGTACAGCTCATGTGTGGTACCTGAAAGAAAGGCACACTGGGTTATAGGGCTTTATCCATCCATCACTACTTTTTAATTTACTTAGAAACATCATCAACGTTGTCAAACTAAGTAACAAAGATAATAGGTAAGATACATTACTGTGAAAGAGACTGAAGTACTGAAGTAGACTTTAAAATACATATATATATCCGTCATTATTTTTTCCTGTGCAAGTGACGCCCTGCCAGTTGAATAATTTCTATTCACTTATACCAAGAATGGCATATATAGCTCTATCCAGTTTAGAACATAACAATTAACCATGTTCTTCTGTGGTTTCACTCATTTTCCTGCTCCTGTTCTTATTTCTTGCTTACCTCCACAGTGGTATCTTGATTTTAGCTTACGAACCTCTCTGGGAAATAAGTTGCATTTAGTCATGTCATTGCAGAGTTCTAATACAAAAAGTTTTCAAGCTTTTAACTGTGTATTTTATTCCCTACTGTAAAACATTTAATAGTTACTAATAACAACTGCATTGTATAGATTACACTCAAAATGCAAAATAAAAGATAATTCAACACCTGAGATACCATGGTAAAGTTACCCAGTACATCTAAACGCAGAAGAGGAAACCAAAGTCAACCAACACCAAGAAAATTAGTATTTTAACTTTTAACATTATTTAATATATCTCCACTGTGTTCGAGCACTCAGAAATCAGGAAATATCATCATGACTCTTCCGAAATAGATGAAGTGAAATGAGATAGGTCTAGAATGAAGACAAGGGTTTTGTTTAGCAATATTAAAATGTAGTAGAACATGCCAAATACGACAGTTTGGAAGTCATAACTAACTAACATAACTAACTTGAAGCTTTTCAGTGCTTGGTCTTCACTGAAAACAAAAATAGTTGAAAGTGATGAGATTATTACAGATCCGAGTTCTCGAAATTATACCTAAATGTAGTCAGTTTTATCTACCCTAACAATCTCACTCTGGAATTGAAATGTCTGGTGACATCACTGGCTACAGTGTCTCCTTGGAGTCAAACACAAAGAAGCTCCTGCTTAAAAAAGTCACAATGTAGTACTTCCCAGTTCTTCTTCCCAGTTCACGAACATGATATATACATCAATCAATGCCAGAAATCAACTGAGAGTTAAAACCAGGTGAGGGCTTTAGAACTTTCTTTATCCAAGATAAGAATATTAAATAGAAATTATCTTTCAGTCTTATAAAAAAATCTTGTAACCCAAATTCTAGTTGCTGTTCTTTGAGGATCATGTATATTCTCCTAATCAAATATTTTTTATTCAAATAGGGTTAGGATATGTCAAAGCTATAAAACAATTTAAGAAGAGATTTTGTTTCTAAAATTTTACTCTAAGAATTTACTTCCTATAGGACACAATGTAATACTCACTAAATCAGACTCATATAAACTCCACTTGCATCCATATTGCAACCGTGGGATGAAAGCTGAAGACACTGAAGGTAGCTCTCAGAAGACCAGAACAGCACTCAACACTGACATAATTAGCTGAGCTAGAAACTCAGGAGTTTTCTGCTTGGTACTGATGGTGACTCTCCACCACTGACTTGCTACTAGAAAAAGATATTTGCCCTCACCAGACTTGCAGACTTGATATTCAAGAAAACTAGATGATTAATTCCTCTCTTCATAAAAATGTCTTTATCACAAACACAGCTTGAAAAGCAGAACTGATCATTCTCTGACACTATAATTTGAAGGAGAAGGACCATTTCCTCTTGCAGGAAAACTGTGATGACTGAAAAGAGCTGACTGGTGAACTAAATGTGGAGTTGTTTAGGACATCACAAAAGCCATTTCAAGCTTGTCAAAAAGCCTTCTTAGATCTCAGAGACCTAGTTTTCCATTTTCCTAGCAAGTCTTACATAGAAAATAATTAGATGCTAGAGAAATAATACAAAATAAAATAAACATTCAAACAGAAACAAGAACCTTTAAATGAGGGATTTAAGCACTGTGCATTACTATAAAATATTATTTTAGAGCAGTTACTTGTACTTGAATTAAAGAATTTGCATTTTACACTGGTTTTAGCCACAAGTACCATGGAAATGGAAATAGAAGAATCTGAGGAAAAATATTTCTGGGGACAGTATTATTTAAAATTAAAACATTTTTAAAAATACTACTGAATATACTTTAACAAGCAGGTTTAAAATTTTCTGTAGCTCCAAAGTTGAAATCTTTTTCTCTTCCTCTTGTTAATACTTTGAAATACTGTTTCTAAAAATATTCACTCCCCATCTGTTTCTGGTTAGGGTTTTCATCTGTGGCATAAAGGGCCTGAAGAATCATGTGTTGCAGCTGTGAAGGAGACCAAAGGATGATGCTTCTCTGCCACAGCACCATTTGTATCCCATCCAATCAAACTGGTCTGGATAGTAGGCTGGCTAATCAAGCTGAATTATCGCCACTCAGTTGCATATGCAAGGAGAAGCTTTTTGGCTTTTTTAGAGAAAAATACCAAAATTAATGTGACAAAATCACTGGTTCAGGAAAATTACCGAGAAGCAAGCATTCCATTTTCTATGAAAGTGGCCAAGTACCAGACAGGCAGACATGCTGGAAAAAGGTAGGTTGGGTCACTGTCTGGAGAGATGACCCATGATTAGCACAAGTTTATTGGAACATTTTGCAGCCCACTGTTGTTAGAGATCATCAATCCTCTTTCAAAGCAAGCATTCATACTACAGCTGGATATTCAACTTACGTATGACCTTTGCAGCCTGCTTTAAAAAAAACAACCACCTTTATTAGCTGCTGACTAGTTCCTAATCAATTCTTGTGGAAAGATATTATTCAGAAAACTATTGCTGAGCTAAATCCAAAATACTGAACTTCCTACAATATTTTAGGCTCCCTCCAGCCATACATCAGGGGTGTAGAAGTTAGAAAAAATGCACTGGCTGTACTGAGGGATAATTGCTTATAATAATTTACAGAAATAGCATATATTTTTTAATTCTACCAGTCAAAGAGAGTTTTAGACATTTGTAGATCTCAGCTGCTAGTCACCTACATCAGAGAGAACTGCAGTTAAAAATGCTATCATTTGGTTTTGCCTAACAGTCCACATTTATCAAATCCCCCAAACCTTCTGAAAAATACATATATACATATCCTAACATATTTACTGATTTTTGTCTCTTCCTTCATTCAATTTTATCTCCATAGCTTTATTTCAAGATCCATACACTGCCAGAGTCTTATAATCTGTACTTGTTTTTAGTTTTGATTACAACAGGGCTTATGCTCTGTACTTTGCCAGGTTTTTTTTGCCCTAGTAAAGCTTCTGCCTCAGTTTACTTTTTCTATCTGTATCCCTTAATATCTTTTTCTTTCTTCCATTTCTTTCTAGTTTTTTTCCTCTCTCATTCAAATCTTTAGTCAACAAAAGTCACTTCATAATCATCAAGCATAATTTAATCTATAGTGCCAACTTCACAACAAGCACATATTACATGACAGTTCAGTTTACTCTATTGCTCTAATTTTGCTTGTACTCTAACTGCACATTGTAAATTCATGGCAGAGACTTTATCACTGATGGCAATACAGTAAGTATTTGTTTCTTTGACAAAGACCAGAACTGTATCTTCTCCATACGAATCTCACTTTTGTGTATTTAAAATGTATGGATTACTGGTAGAAAAGACTATAATATCACATGGCCTACAACACCCTGTGGTTACCAATTCCAAGAATTTACATTTATTTCTAATTTATTTTGTGTGTTAACTTGCTATCTCACCACCTTTCCTTGTTCTAAGCAATACTCAAAACATTTTTAGATAACTTCACATACCCATATACCTAAAACACTAAAAATGTAAAGCTTGTAATAAACAAAGCTGCTGTAATGAGCCCACTAGTCTCATACTACAACCAAGTAGATGAAGAGATTTGCCCTTTGAAGCAACTGTAACATAGCTAAAACTTCACCAAGTTTCACCTTTCCTCTCTAACAAATTTGCATGTTGCAATTCAGTTGGTTCAGTTGAGCCTGTGGTATTAGGGAGGTCTGTATATAACCCAAATCATCAGAGTCCTATTCCAAGAGCCAGGGAATGTGAACTTCTTCCGAATAACATGAAAACAGCAGTGGGCTGCAGATATTCTTTCTCCTTTTCTCACTCATAACTCATCTGTGTCTGCTTTAGCCCCATTTATTTCTCTCACAACACCTCACATCACCACACAGGATCACAGTAACTTAGGTTGGAAGGGACCTCTGGAGGTCAAAGCAGGCCAATCAGATCAGTTTCCTCAGGGCAATTTTCCATCCATTCTCTGTTTCTTTCCATTCTCTCCACTCATATAGCCTCATCCCCCTTCTTCATACCTTCAGTTCCCCACAGTGTTACTTTTTACTATTGGGGAATCAAAGCAGTACGTGAGAATGAGCAGAGCAGTCTATGGACAGGAGGAGAATGAGGATGTGGTAGATAAGGTTTAGCAGGAGGTGGTGGAGGAGAAGGAAGGGTGGGAGGAGGTGTTGGGGAGACCAAGGTTATGCAAAGGATTGGGGAAGCGGCTTTGTGGTAGGAAGGAATGCAGTTTCTGTGCTGTAAGGGCTCCCTCTGAGCTTTTGTTTTAACTCCCCAGCAGCAGAGCAGCAGTGCTCTTGGTATGAGAAGCCCTTTGACCACTGACGCCTTTGTGCAGAATGCTCTGATGCCTCTGCCTTATGCAAAGTGAAGAATGTTTGGGTGCTGAGCTGGGCATTTGCGTATACAAATCAGTTTGGGTTTGTTTCAGATTTAACTAACTAATTTTCTGAGGTTTGAGTGTTTGCTTTTAGACACATAATTCTAGAATTGTTCTTTAGACATTCCCTCTTTCACTTTTTCCCACCCACCAACAATTTGTACTCTGTTCCTTTCTCAGCCAGTCCCAGCTATCCACTCCTAGCTCTTCGTTCAGCTTTTCTCCATCTCTAGACTCAGCCATCAGATGCCTCCATATTTAGTAGATCCTGGTTGCTTTATTCTCAATGTCAGTTTTCAACTTTTGCCTGGCTAGTCTTATTTCTTCCTCTCAGACCAACTTTTCTCACATGTGCCTCCAGTAAGCTTCTCTTTATACGAATGGTTCTCAGTTCCAATATATTTGTTCAGCCATTTATAGTTTTCCCACCCCACATCCTCTTAACAGTTTCAGTCTTATCACCTACTGACTCCCAGTTCTCTTCCCTCTCCCATTTATACCCCAGCTCCCCATTCAATATTCTTGTCCTTTGAGGATCTATTTCAAAACCCTCCCACAACCTCTAGCCTCAATTTTCTTCTCCCCACCCATACCCTTCAATCACATATTTTTATTTTCTTGTCCCACTCTACTTGGTGTGCTCCCTTCTCCCTCTGAAGGTCCAATTCTTTGCCCCCCACAGCTCTCCCCTCCATTTTGTATGCACCTGAGGGAGATGCTGTTTGGAGCACAGGACATACATGTTGTTTGCTCTTAGTTCAAGTGTGTGGATTCAGCCCAAGCCCCACCGTAGCCCAGAGACAAACACAGAGAAAATTCTGCTGACCCAACTGACAGAGTCAAAATTTTTCAGAGGATAAAATCTAGAAAATTCTCACTAAGCATATGTAGTCTGCATTGTTTCCTATAGTCTAGAATATGGAGCAAGTCAGGTTGGTTATCAGTTAAAAGTACATCCCTGAAATGAAAGCAAGTTAACTGTCAAATGTCCAGAAAGATCCCAAATATGGGGTGTAAATTGTAGGTACACAAAATGGTTGAGCAGAAGGAAGCTCAAACAAGCAGCATCAGCGTTACTGAGATCTCGTAAGCCCTTGTAAACTCAAGTTCTATCAGTGAGGCCAAGCACCTCTGCACTATACACCCCAGAGCTCTGTGTTTCAAAAGCACAAAGGAAAGAGTCTGCCTAGTTTGGTGAGTGCAGCACTTCAGCGAATGACTCCTGCTGGACCTGTGCTCTGCACTGAACCAGCTCATCTGTCCCACCATCCACATGAGTAAATCTGCAGCCCCTGGAACCAAGAGTTAGTTATACCACTTTGTCCTCAAAAACTGCTGAATGACTGAGGAGATATTTTTCACAAAACAAAACTAAGAGGCAGAGAGACAAATAAACAGAGACAGAGACAAGAAATCAAATGGCATGACAGAAACTAAAAGCAAAAAAAGCCCGAAGTAGAAAAGTAATATACAGATTTTCCACTTGGATAGCTACATTCAGGCAAAGTCGTAACCATCTAAAAACATAGCCCTTTAATAGGAAGTTCAATAGTCTTATTAGAAGGAGGTGCTGCTAACTTTGTCTAAAAATAATAATTCCTTGGGTTTCTCTGCAGAAGCCAGGCTGCAACTCTCCAAAATCAGGAAGATCACACGGCCTGTCACTGCAGGCCACCTATTACTGTCATTTTCAAACTTAACTTTGAAGTACATGATGAAAGCCACTGTCTGAAGCACGGAACAATAATTTCAGGCTTGCAAGATAAGTCCTCTGACGAGGAAGGACACCCTTTTCCCTCTTGTTAATTTTTTTAACAAAGCCCCAGAGACATTTATTACGTGTTTCTTCACTATACTTGCACATCAGTTTCATTTGAATGTAGGATAAACCTCACACACTTTCTAAAAAATTGTCTAGTGTTGCAGTGCACTGGTAAGTAGTTATCTCAATCCACTACACATCTATTTTGGGCCAGTGTAGCCATCACTATCATGTATTTCATTTGCATAACAGTTTTGTTATTAAAAGTGGCTACATAAATAAATAAATATAATGTAGAAAATGCTAGAAAAAAAATTTACTATTACAACAATGCTGCCACCTGGTAACCAGAAGTGTAATAGCAGAGAAAACATTCATTTCACTCTGCCTGCAGACACTATTTTAAATAGCATTTAAAAATCACAAAAGCTACAAAGTTATAGCTGGCATAGGATCATTTCTCTGTGGCAGATTAAATCATTCTCGTGGCTCTGCTTCATTGTGGGGAAGAAATAACTCATACCCTCCCCAGATTAAACTCGATTCAGAATCCTGGAAAGTATATGTGGAGAATAACCAGCTAAGGGACTGACTCACCACAGTACTTGAATTAAATATACCTGATCTTGAGCACACAAGTAGTGAGAATTAAGTCCACATTTAAAGTTATTCATGTCCTACCACTAAATGTTTACAGAAAGAATCAAATCTACAGTGAGAAAGATATGGAATAGATAAAATGAAATCCTGAGAAAAGAGATCTAAAGAAAATAAGATGTCAGGTGTTGTCAGAGGTGGAAAATCCATTCATAAAAAGGAAATGTGCTACAACCATGTTAAATAAGGAATATGTATTTAACAGAGAAAAAAAATTCATCTGAATGTTGGGAAACATGAAATGCATTGGGAAAAGGTTCCCAGGCACTTATGAGAGTCCATAAGTCTTCAAGTCTAAAATAGTTTCTAAGTATCTGTGATAAATAAGCAAGAGAGAGTACAAAACAGAATAAACTTATTTACATGATCCCAGCAAGCATTATTGGGATTAACTCCTGCACGCTGTATATTAATAAAGAAATGCAGAGTATATTGTCTAGCTTTCCTTTCTAATACACAGTGTGAATGCTTCTTCATCTTTTATATTTTTAGCAACCTATTATCCTAGCATATTAGATTTTTCAGATTGGCATAAAATTTTTTCAAATTCCCTAGGAAATAATGGCTTATAGACAGTTACTGAGATACTACCTTCAAACAACACACCTTTAGAATTCAGTCTAATGAATGATTTTATCTCCTTTGAATGGCAACACGGTTTAGATCATCCCATAAATTTCCAGAGAAACATAAGAATACAATTAATCTGCAAGCCATGCGATGGCAGGATGAACTCCCCATTTGCCCTGGAGGAAGGAGAACTCTTCCATTACTGTCAAAGTGATGGAAGTGACCTCTTACAGATATACCATTGTCAGACACATGCCTGACAATTTTACAGAGAAATACCTGACAATAAGAAAGCAGCAAATAAAGGAAAATGTTTCCATATGTAATGTCAGGATTAAAAGCATTTTAATGTAGACTTACACAGCTGTATTTTTTGTCCAAAAAAATTGGAGGTGCTGTGACAAAAGTATAGAAAACAACCAACACTGAATGTAATTTTTGTTCTCCCAGAACAAGAAGATATTCAAATTAAATGTTGGAAAATTCAGAATCAATAATAGAATTCCTATTTTTACGATATGTATTTCAACAGTGGAATCACCACTGTGATTCCAAGGACTTAATGTCATTTGAGAAAGAAATGAGTATTTAGGTGAACAAATAATATTGAGAGATCCAAGAACTTAGAAGAAATACTTAAGATGTACTGAAGCCAATATCTACTAATATTCAGAATTAGTTTTGTGTTAGATATTAATTATCCCATATTTAATTATTTCAAGCTTCTCAGTTCTTGCTCTGAAGCACCTCCTACTGGACACTCATAGAGAACAAATACAGACTTGGAGTATATGATAAATATTACATGCCTGCATTTTAAAGAGTTTGTATATTAGTATATATTTCCTTTAAACCCATACAAAGGGGTTTATTTCCACTTATACTATTTTAGTTAATGGTAATAAAGGCATATGGTGCTAACTGTAAAAAAAACTTCAGAACTGAACAATCTTTTGATTCCAAATTAACATAACATGTCAGTATACTATGTATTTTATCAAATCAAGAACCTCAGAACATAGCATACAGGCTTTCAGTAAAAACAATTATTTGCTAATAGATGAGGGAGAAAGGATGAAGAAGCAAAACTAACTTCTCTAGGCAAAATGATTCCTGAGGAAGATTAGCATATTCTGATGGCAATTACAAGAGGTTCGTGTTTTAAATACTGCAGAAGTGACTTCTAGCAGCTAATTTTCTTTGTAAACATTATTTCAAGGACACATACTAGAGAGGCAACTAAGCTGAGAAGAAGCATGGCTCTGATCACAGTCCACCTCTGGATAATCTGCATAGATTTCTTTTCTGTCTCCATATCAGTTGGTGGTAGCTCTGCCTCCTGTGGCCTCTATTGCCTAAGGCTGCAGGGAGACAACTCTTCCCAGAGGGATCTGGATGCCCTTCCAACAGCATGTTGGGGATCAGCTCTGGAGAGAAGAGGGAGTTAATGGCAGCTCTCTAACAGGGAGAAATATTTAAGAAAGCAATAATGATCTTCACTAGTCGAGTGACAGATTTTTCATATTGTGGGACCCAAGCCCTTTGAAAGAGTTTGAGCCAAAGCAAATAGCCAAGATTTCCTGACTCCCTGGGAAATGCCTCAGGCACAGGATAGTAGGTCAAAAACATATCATGTTAACTTGTGCTCCACTAGAAACAGAGGCAACAGAAAATGTACATAGGTCACATCCTACCCATCTTCCTCACTTATATGTAAAAAATTCCTTCAGGAGAAGTGGAGGAAGTGTTTGGCCCAAAATCAGGAGAGGTAGCAGCAGTCATTCTCGCATGTTCACATTTGTCCTATCCGTCTACCCAGAGAGTCAGACATGAAAGACAGACACCAAGTACAGTGACTGATGGGCTGCGTGCACACTTGTCTATTCTGAGCTCCCTGCCAAAAGCCCAAATCCTTTAGACTGAGGTTTTTACAGGCTAGTAAAACTGGAAAAACTGAAAACCACATTTTTTAAAAAATTCTTTTTTCATTATTAATGGTAGCTAAAATGAGCTAAATGGTTGGCCTACAGAATTTCTCTGATAAAGCTCAAAACTCAAAATGAGACAGACAAAAGTGACAGGAAATGGATATACCACCAAGTCGATAAAGGGATGATTGTCTACAGTTACTATTTTGACACATGCTAAATGTATGAATAAACAGGAAGCAATGACAGGAGCATGAATACCATAGCAATACCAGAGTAATTTTCGAGTGAGATTTTTCCCAGATCTTTTCTATATAATTAAGCAAAATTAAAATTTCTGGAGGTATCTAATAGAACCTTGGAACTATTTTTTAAATGGTACTTAAAAGAAAAAAAAAAATACTTGCTAGATTTCAAGAAATGTATGCTGTGGATGGGGAGGGAGGACAGAAACTATTTAAGTAGTGTCATGCTTTCTAGTTGCAACTGCAAATGTCAGCAATGTACAAGTGTCTCTGAAAAAGAAAGTTCTTTTCTGAAGGTTCACATTTAGGTCTACAAACACAGCCTTTGGTAGAAGAGGGAAAAAAAAAAAAGAAACAAGGAAAAAAAGTTCTCTGATGGGCTGTTCAGTTCTGACCCGATTGTAACAATAACAAAGACTGAAATAGGTAGCACAAATGCAAGCAGAGACAGAGTAAATACAGAACTAGCATACAGGAGATATAACTGTCAGAGCTAGTCTGCTGAATGTGCTATAAACATGGCAGTGTAGGAATTCTTAATGCAATATGTATGTGAAGCTGGAAAATGTACTGTACACATGTGCAACATCAGATTGTGCTCTGGTTTGTACCAACAGATCAGTGGTAGCCAGTCTTGGGTAGTCTGAGCTCTCTGGCTCCTGGAACTTGGCTATATTTATCCCAGCTGATGTAGCCTGTCAAGCGTGTCCTGCTGTTGATAAGGTGCCGTAGTTGACAACAGTGGGGGATCAAAGGGGAGGAGCAGGATGGGGCCTTCCACCAAGTGTTTCTTTAGAGGGTCTCAAAAGCCCTGCAGTCTCATTCCTGTTTAACTCGGACCCTGTTTTCTAAATTCAGCTGGGACCTTCATCAGAAACAAAGTGAAGATGCCAGAGCCTGTAAAGAAAACAGGTAAGGATCATAACTAACAGACTAAAGCTAAGAACAGCTTGACAGAGGAAAATGTGAGTAACTTTTGTACACTAGAGAAATTAGATGCCTCAGTGAAAAAAAAAATAGACAGGAAAAAGAGACGGTATTTTATGAAGTTATGAAGCTATAAAAAAAGGGATGTTGAGTGATCTTGCAGAGAAATCAGTAACTAGTTTGGTGACCTTCAGCCACAAAATTTTCTCAAAAGACTTTGGAAGAGGAAGGAATAGAGGTGAAATGCGTTTAATTCTCAGATAATTTTCCTTTCTCATTTCCTTTCCCAGTCACCTTTAGGACTCTGAAAAAAAGCTTGCAGTGTCTCTCTTGGGCAGTTAGGCATTATAAATCTCTCCTGGTTTTGTTTTGGTTTTTTTTTCCCTGATACTTTTGAGGAAGTGTATGCAGCAAACTTTGATGATATTTGTTGTTAACAAAATCTCTGTGAAAATGAAAGCGAATGGCACCTGGTTCAGAGCTTACTCTATCTAGTTCTTCCAGCCAGTGACAGTAGAGCTCTAGGAAAAAAGAAGACATTGTACTGTAAGGAATATATGTGCATTTCTTTTCACTCACCCTCCTCCATCCTTTCCCCTTGACCCAGACGATAACTAGCCATTTTCAGAAAGCCAAGATCACAGACCCCAGTGCAAATCCTGCCCCACTAGAAAAACATCAGGAGAAGATTTCAGATTTAGGAAGGTTCTAATTTAAAATTGAGAAATGAGGAATCATTCAGAGGCTGCCCACATAGGAAAGAAGGGGAGGCCTAGGATGGAGTGTAAGGTGCAATGAATTTGTTTGTCTGAGAAAGAGAAAGAGAGCCTGGAAAGCAGAGGTAGGGAGAGTTTAGCTTCAGGACACCTGTGTCTGGCTAGAGGAAGATGTCTCAGGAGCACTTTGTTTCCACAATTAAGTCTGGAAAAAAAATTGTTAGAAACTGAAGTTATGATTGTTTGAAAAGTGTGCACATATCCAACACACAAGGCTGGAGAAAATTTTACTAAATCTGGGATTCTTCACTTTTAGAGCTCTCATTTCACTGATGCCAGTTTATACCCAGAATCAATACTACCTGAATGTATAGTACAAGGTGCATGCTTTTTTAATAATGTGCAGTTTCCAGATTTAGTCAATAATAGCTGTTGATACTTATTAATGTAGGCCTTTGTGCTTTGCAAAGGACTCAACAGGCATCGATCTCCTGTTAGGCTGGTCAATGGGAAAATCTCCTGTGGTCACCACAACAACAGAAGAAGAACTTGTTAAGAATAACTTTCATTTTGGACAAAATATTGGGAATCATCCACTGCCAGAGGCAGAGCGCAAATCCAGCCCGTATCTCCCATTAAGAACTGCAAAGCATTAAAGCATAATTAACTCCAACATGATTCTTTATGTTCTATATGATAAGTCTGAAGCAACAGTGATGTCACCAATCCTTCAATTTTATCACAACTATAACATCATCTGCTGTTCTTAAAGCTGCAGTTTCTGAAATCAGATGGAAGTCGAATCATATATAAAAAAGAAGTATATACCAGACCTTGTACTTGCAGAGAAAACCTTGAAAATATAAGCTGTAAAGGTTCAGCAATCACCCCAAAAATAAGACATTCATAATCATATTGTATTTTTAAAGTCACGTGATTTTTAAGATCTATTGAAATATCTAATGCTTGTGGTTGACAACGCTGGCAAAAAGAAATACAATGGAGTAGGCAAAATTTGACAGTGTGATGTCCTAGGCATTGTGACTTTTGATTTCTAATATTTTAACTGCCTTTAAATTAACATTTTCAACCTCTGTGGATGAGAGGCAACTTCCCTGTTAGTGAAGATGTCCACCTTTGCTAGCTAATGATGAAGAGAAATTCTATTCCAGCTTATTTCTCCAGAGAACTCTAACAGGTGTCTGATATCACTAGTCCTACACAATTCTTATAAACAAACCAGCCCAAACACTGTGATTATCACAGCAGGGGGAGGAAAATCTCCTGTTACCCACTCTGACTGAGACAGAACCAGTCACATGCCTCATAACTTCTCAAGGGGATCTTCTCATTCTCCCAAGAGACATTAATCCCTTTAGTCTTCTATTTCATGTTGTTTATATAGTTCAAGCCATTTCAAGATGGGATAATGTTGAGCATAATCTCAGGAGGGCTGAATAATCTTCTAGCAATTCATACAAAGAAAAATGCTTCATGCCAGAGAATGATTAGAGATATTCTGCCTATATCTGCTGTTTTAACAAACCTTTTAACATATTAAAAAAAACCAAAACAACAAACAAAAAATCCCACAAAACCTAAAACAGTGAAGTAGATTCTGCAATAGACATTCTTTTACTTTAAACTGTCTAACTAAAACACTTCAGGATAAGGCACTGCCCTATTTATTTACAGAATACCAAAAGAACTGTCATAGCTTTCCAGAAAATCTATACACTCCCCAAGAGCAACAGGGTTTAGAAGACCTCTAGTAATTCAGTGTCAGAGCAAACAATCAAACATTGAAAAGCATCATTTTCTGCAGGGTTCAGTTGCAGAAACTTTATGTTCTTCTCCCTTTGATTTAAACATTTCATAGTTAATCTCTGTTCAAAGGCTCGCTTTTTGGAAAGCTTTGATAGCTTTTTTTGTTGTGAGAATTCAGAAAGGTTAAAAAACACCCAACCATTTCCCTAACAATATTTTGTGACATCAAGAGGAAACAGCTGACCTTTTAAACACCAAATTTAGTAGATAAATGGGACTTAATGGGAAATGTATGCATTACTATATCTGCAAAAGGAGAAGTCTGGTATTACCTTCTCTGAAAATCAGTCAATTTTTATTAATGTATTTTATAAATTTAAGAGTCTAGATTTTGCAGTTCACATTAGGGAATTTTATCAAGGGTTTATAAAGAACCTGTCTTGGAAATACACAAAGGCTTTTGGCATTAATAATAATAATAACAACAACAACAACAATAATAATAATAATCATCATAATAATAACAAATGTTGCATAACCAAGAGTAGACTGTAGAAATTTATTTTGAATTATCATTTTACATCTGCAAGCACCTAGCACAGTAAAGTACTGCTCCATGACAATGAGCTTTTGTGCACTACAGAAATACAAAAATAAATAAAAATAATTCATATATCTATATTTTCATATAGATATATTTTCCTGTTTTGTAAGTTAAGGTTCAAAGCAAACTGAACATTTTTATCTGCATTTTACAGAAAGTATGATGGGTGCATAGAGAGAGAGAGAGGTGACTCTGCTTAGTGAAACTATTCCTCGCTTGTTGCTCATGTTACAGGAATTTACAATCTCAGCTGCTGAAGTAGGCAAAGAATGATAAGATTGAGTAGTTCAATAGCTTTTGGATCACGGAATGATTAAGCTTGTAATTGCAAGAAGCCACTTAGGTCCTGACCAAGGAATGCGTAGCATCTTTATATAGTTCCTCAGCAAGGAATTTACAAGCTCTGTTACTGAAGTCTGCTTATGCACAGCTTGGCTTTTAACTCAACGGAAGAGCAAATGGTATAAAAGGAAAACTGGATGCCAAGTGTAAGTACTAAATCAAAGATAAATTTTCAACATGAAGCCTTAACAACTTAAGGAATTCCAAAAGATAGTACTACTTTTGTAATATTAATTCAATGCATTGGCCAGATACATATTTTAATACCAAATACACAGAATGTGCAGTAAGATAACTCAGCTTTGTGGGAGAAAGCCTGTGTCTCTATTTTTTCTAATTACACTCATGACAGGGTTCTGCTGGAGTTTGTAGCACGTGCATTCAAACAGATACATTAGATTCTTCTAAAACATTTATACCTTTAACAGTTTCTATTTCAGAAAGGCAGAAATATCACTTGAAAGCCTTATCTAACACGCATTCTCCTTAATTGTTTATCTCCTTCTCCTCCATGTACATATCACAAGTAATGAATGATGAAGAGCTGAAGTCAGAGCCACCACTCTGAAAAGTAGGATAAAATAAGATAATGGCTCTCCTCCATCACTCTATCTAGTTAAAATCACTCTTGTGGAATCCACGCTTCTTCCTCACTTTCATTTCACATACTTCATGCGTACTTCAAAATTCAGTGATTTTAGGAAAAGGTTTTCACCTAAAGCTTGTGATACCTAACAAGCCAAATTATTTAGAAGATGTGGCTAGGAATCAAAATTTTCCAGTTATTTAAACATTATTTTAGTATAGATCTCATCTCCATTTTTTTTTCCACCAATAATCAAATAGGAATATCTCTTCTAGCTCCTAATACTAACTTTTATTCTCATTAGGGATACAACAGTACTTAGTAGTTACTTACTAACAATTTGATGCTGTACAAAGACAACAGAAGAGGAGTCTCTGCCAGTAAATAGATAGATAGTTGAACAAGAGAGCAAAGGAAACAATGATTAGTACAACAGATAGTGAGCTGGATAGTAGCTTAGCCATTTTCTAGGTTTTTGCATAGGAGAGTAGGAAAAGTTTTGAAGCAGAGTAGTAAACTAGGTTGATGGTGGCTCTTAGAAGGACATTGCTTCAAAACAGGTCAGAAAGTAAGGGAGCAAGCATGAAGGTGCTAGTATGAAGATTTAGTAAATGGCAGCAGTAGGAAGACAGAACACTAGTTGTTTTATTTACGTGAAAAGTGAAGGAAATTGTTTTTGGAACTTAAATTATTTCATTCTAGTTTAATTTGGCCAAAAGCAAATGTATTTTATGTTTTTTCAGCCTCCTGATTGAGAGATTTATTAATAAATTATTATCAAAACGCAATCTGACCATGGGCCTGCAAATAGAGCTTTTGATTACTACTTAATGAAGCTGTAAGTCATGTAACATACATAACTATGGCTGATGTGTACATCTTCAGGTGTTACAAGACTTCTAAAGGATGGCTGCTGCATGCAATTTCTGGTAGTAGCAGCATTAGCCACCGAGAAGTTTTCAATTGCAGACTACATGCAGCCTTCTTTCTCTTCTGCCTGGGGTAGAAATTTGCTGTTTTACATTACTCAGAAGTTATATGAAATTCTTTGCATTATGGAAGCTAGAAGTGATTAGAAAGGCCTGGATATGAGCAGTGAAGTGCTGAAAAATGGGTTAGTACAAAGTGGCTCTAGCCTCATTTTCTTTCATCAGGTCCACGTCCCTCTTCTCTCCCCATGTTAACTCCCTATAGCAATTCCAATTCCATCACCAC
Organism: Morus bassanus; assembly: GCA_031468815.1. Lineage (NCBI taxonomy): Eukaryota > Metazoa > Chordata > Aves > Suliformes > Sulidae > Morus > Morus bassanus. Next base: position 45,237,695 of record CM062572.1, on the reverse strand, counting down.
AAAACATACACACACACACACACACACAGAGAGCACTTATCACTTTCCTTCCCTTCATTAGTTCCTGTCATCATCAGCACTGGTAACTCCTCTGTCTCTGCCCTCTCTCCAGAATTGCTATAGTATGTTAGTACTAACGCCACCTTTCTCTCCTTTTGTGCAGGGTGGGTTAGAATTTACTGGGAAGCAGAGAGTTAACAAAGTGGATGGCAGAGGACATGGGCTACTTGGTCATCAGGTGCCCCAGCCCAATGGCGCCTAAGTGCATGTTCGACTGGAGTTTGGATAAAGATGTGATATCGCCTGAGATCTGACAGTGCCTGACAGGCACAAGAGCTATAAAACATTCCACAGCATCACCTGAGAGGTGTCGCGGTGGCTGGGTTTTCCACAGCCTGATGGTGGTGGTGTACCCAAGAGTGTTTTGAGTATGGGATGGATATGTGGAACTCAGAGGGACGTATCTGGGTAGAAGCCAGATGTTGAAGTGAGAGAGATTGCCAAATGGGGAATGTGTTTCTGATACAATCAGGCAAAAGTGAGGCGCTCAGGACAGACAAGAACTTTTGAATAGTGGTGTTTAGGAACATTCCTAATGAGGAAATAACTCTATTAGATTGACATAACTGCATGAGAAAAAAAAGCTGCTGGTGAACTTGGATTTATGTGTTACTTAAAGTAGCAGCCACAATGAAGGAGACTGGGAATAGCTGATCTCTCACTTCTCTTTCTTCTGTTAAGCAGCCCATTTTTTCCCCCAGAAGGAAAAATGATGGCATTCTCTTCACATGCTTGTTCAGCAATCTCTCTTCTGCAACGAAGTTATTTCCTGTAAAATCTCCAGCCATACATCACTACTTTTCCTTTGCAAATACGAACAGTGAAAGATGAAAGGAAGTACAGATGGATACAGAGAGACAGTACTTTGAACACAGTCACCCCTCACCCACTGACTCTGAATCTCAAGTGCAGGAAAATGACTCTTAGAGTCTCCTTTACCTATGAAAAAGTGGTTTCTCAACAACTGTTCTTGCAGGCCTCTCTTCTCATGGGACATTTTGGGTTTTTCCCATTTTATGCTTTAATGGATGCTTATCATTTTAAGTTGGAACTGAAATGAGTCTTTTGGCAGGAAAGGGAGAGAAAGAAAAAAAAAAGACAAGTTGACTTACTTGTAAACTACTACATATGTACTTAGATTTCCCAAAAGTCAGAAATATTATGTGGTGGTGGAGATTTCTCACTGTGCATGTGGTTCTGGCCAAGAATCTGTTTTTGTTGAGTCATCTAAAGTAAATGTAAGAAACCTAATCACTTTGCAGTGTGTGCAGCAGATCAGAGAGTTATTTCCAAGTATGCATGTCTTGAAACCCTGCCATTTGTAGGCTGGAACCTTTACAGGCCACATTGCTGTTAAGTAATTAATATATTTATAGATTCTTTTGTGCTTAAATAGAATAGTGATGATGATAGCACTCAGAGACAAAAAAACATGCCTCTTAGCTGCTTTATCTCTAGCGTCATAGGGAGAGGAGCCAGATAGTAGGTATTTCAGGAGTGGGTTCCAGAACTGACCTGACTCCCCACCGTGCAGTAGCCTGGCCATCTTTACATGTCTTTTGAATTCTGTACATCAAACCTGCTGTTTACAATAACTCTTCCACAATTATTCATGATACACTGCATCAAAGTATACCCTGCTGTATTACTTACTGAAGTGCAATTCTGTATCAAAAGGTGTGCAACTGATAACAGGCATTTGAGTATTACACTATAGTATAGAGCCCTATCTTCTATATGGCACTATATACTGTTTAAGAACAAGTACACCACTTATAGGCCTGAGGTTAGAAAAAACTCATGTAAAAGCATGGAGGGACATTCCACTCCCAGAGTAAATTTCACACATTTATATCTTAACATGGAAGAAAAGCATACAGAAGAATACAACAGGAGCTCAGTCAAGGCCACTATAGGCTCAGTGCAAACCAAAATTGTTTTTTCATCAAATATACGACATGTGGGGAAAAAAGAAAGAAGAGAAGAATGTAATTTAGGATTTTTATATAACAGAGGCAAAATACAATACACACTAAATTCTAAAAGTATTTGTAATTGATACTTTAATAGATGTTTAAGCAGCTTTGAATCTTTGCAAAACAATGCAAGAAACATGAACTGTATTATGACTAAAGTCCAAAGGCCATCAGATGAAATCTTTGCAGGTGTAATTCCGCTGAGGTGAATTAATTTATGCAGTCTGAGGACATGCTGCAGGAACAGAGATTTTGTGCAAGGAACAGATGCTATTAGTAATATACTATTTACACTAACTAAAGCACCTGTTTGAATGTGAGTATAAACTATTTATTTTAAAATATTTCTATGCCATGTTTCCTTCATTTTTATAAAGCAGAATCAAAAGTTTAAAGCTAACTATAACCATTGTGGTGTTTGGAAGAGTTCTTGTTTCTGCCCAAATAGAAGAGCCATAGACAGTTTGCCACAGAGGTGACAGATATAATTAAATGTGATGGATTTACTAATATTTTATAAAAGTGTGGTTATGCAGGGGTAAGTCAATAAAAAGATGACATAATGATGCACAAAAACCATTCGGCATATGAATAAGAATGTTAATTACTGGTATTTTTATACATGAACATATCTCATGGCAATTAGCAAAAAGATAACATATTTCATTAAGACCAAAACATGAGCATAAAATGAAAAACTTGATTCAAAATGAAGTTGAAGAAATCTAATAAATAAATCAGGGTAAAGAAATTAGTAAATAAGTTACCGTGTCAAAATCTGATCTTGAGGAAGATTAGGATACTCAAACTAAAATCATGATACATTGCTTGCTTTCCAAATTCCTATCTATTGTGCTACTTTGATTACATAGGAACCAAAACAGATCATTTGGTTTATGCTTGTTCACCCGATATATCAATAATTTAATTAGTTCTCATTATAAGCATCATAAGTGCTTCTTGACACATAGAGGAAATATTTTGATCCACCTTATAATTAATAAGAAAACTAGTTTTTGTTGAGTGCTATGTAGGCAAGTACTTTAATTCTGAACTAAACATCTGAATGCAAACAACAATTGATACTATTTTAGCTGGGATAAAATTACAAGGGCCATCATAGGAACACACATCCCTTTCCACTAAAGCCTTGATCAGTCAAAACAGAAGGACTAAAGATGAACCCCTAATTCAGCGTGGCATATTAGGACACAGGTTACTGCACAAACTGCAATTCTGTTGGAGGAACAGATCCTGACGTGTTTAATAACTGTATTAAGCAACTGTTAGGACAGAATCAATATTTCTAAATAAAACTGCATGGCAAATTAATGCAGAGAGCTTTCTATGTAAGAATACGTATCGTACTATCTTGTCATAGATCAAAACACTCACGAAAAATCAGAGCTTATTACGGGGGAAGGAAAGAGGAAGATGGACAATGAGATGAGTTTACTATCCATTCCATTTTATTTCATGACAATATGGCGAAGGTATGACATCTCAGAGATAGAATTTGATAAACACAAAGACAATTCCACAACTTCTGTGTGGAAAGTGTTGTAATTTATATCTTGCATGGGCAGATGGGAGAGAAAGGAGACAGCTGTTGCAGCCACAACAGCTGACTACACCAGATATGCCACAATTGCAAAACAGATTTTTAGTGAGCCCTCTCTCTTTTTTTAGTTTCTGCATTTACCAAGAAGCCGAAGACAACAGAGGTGACAGCCGGAAGCACAGCTGTGTTTGAAGCAGAGACAGAAAAAGCCAGCATCAAGGTGAAGTGGCAGCGAGCTGGCACAGAAATTGCTGAAAGTGAGAAATATGTCATCAAGGCAGAAGGAAACAAGCATTCACTGACAATCAATAATGTAGGAAAAGAAGATGATGTGACATATGCTGTAATAGCTGGAAGTTCCAAGGTCAAATTTGAACTCAAGGTCAAGGAACCAGGTACAACATTTCCTAAGCAATTCTAATTTCCAGTCCCACATGCAAACTTCGTGAATGAGGTCCATGGAAATTAGCCTAACTTAACACTGTAAAATTTCTCTACCAGCAGTACATCTGTTTTGCCCAGTTATTTGAAGCTACTTATTAGTATTAAGCTGAGGAATACATTTCCTGTGGCTAAGGCACCCATTTCCAGATGTCAGAAGTCCACACAGTGGAGATCACAGAGGAAATCTCAAGTACATCTTTAGAATTCTCTGTCAAGATTTTCAACTTAACTACTGAAAAGCAAAGCAAAGCTAGTCTAACCTAACCTGACTAAACTAAGATGCCTGCATCTTAGGCCTGGATGTTTGGGGGTTTTTTTTATTATTTTATTTAAATAAAAAATTGTAACAATTGACAAAAAATTTACAAGTTACACTGTAATGTTTTTAGGAACTCATATGTTCCCCAAAACTGTCTCAAAATCACCTGCTAATAAAAATACATATTTCAAAAGGGACTTGAATACAAAGTATAACCTTTGTATTATTTGTCTATCACCTATTGTTACTACCTCTGTATGCATTAACGGATCAGTTAGATGGGAAATTGAAAAACTTCCCCAGGCTTTTCCTGGAAGAAACTATAAAGAGCCAAATTAACTGGAATTTTCTCATGAAAAATGTCTAGAGATGCTGAGAATAGATGAAATCACTCATTTTTTGAGACATTTTGACCTTCCCGATCCCTTTTTTCCCCTCCAAAATGGTCCCCATTTACCACCTCTGGTATTTTAATTTTCCCTTTTTATTTTGGGGAAAAGCCTTAAGCTCAGATTTTTTATATCACCTCCTCTCCTTTGCTATCCCTGTTTATTCTAGCAACATGATGGTGGTGAGATCTTCTGGTCAGCTGAAAAGATACTGTTGAATATTTAACAGGAGTCAAGACATCCTGTTCCAGATAAAAAACAGTGCGTGGCAGGTTATGAGGAAGGGGAAATCCTGGTATGGATTAGGACAATTTAACAGCTGTCAGGCCATATAAAAGTATGATCCTGCTGACTGTCTCATCCTGAAAGCAAACAGGTACATATTATACTAGTTATATCTTCCTCATTGTCCTTCAAGTTAGTTACAGGTAGAGCCTGCTACAGGCAGACAGCCTACAAATACCAGACTTACTGAATTTGGAAATGTAATCATTACCTAAAAGCAATATACCTCTGACAAGCACATGTTGGTGATGGAGATAACAGGATGCCAAAGGAGATAATTTTCCTGTATACATTATATATTAATGCCTCAAAATAAGCCTTTTCTAAACAGCTACGCATCCAAGTTATGGGAGCATCTACGCTACATTAGTTAGAATAAGGTTTAGTTCTTTCCAGTAAAAATTGAGTTGAAATTAATTTGGACAAGATCCAATGGAATACGTTCTAACAATAAAAAGGGGTAGAATTTTATACTTAAGTATTAAAATAATACCAGTTCAAAATCACACTGTTTTCTTTCAAGACACAAATACATTTTAGGGTAAAAGGCATAAATTTTCTGAGAGCAGGGTTGACTCATGTTCATACGTTCACAGATGCTGCCTTGTGTTTCAGACCTTACCAAGATTAGATTGTTATAGAGTAACTGGATTACCCGTTATTATTTTCACAAACAGTATCAATTTCAGCTCTTTGTTATCAAAAAAATGGAACCCTAACCTGCCCAGACACAGCCACCTCCCTTTGTCACAGAGGAGCCACTCAAATTAGTCATCACATGGGCCAGAAATCTCTGGTGGAAGAGACATTGCAAATAGCTGGGAAACTGCAGTGGTGCTTGTGTGAAAGGTAGGCAAGGCCCTTTGCAAGTGGCTCCGCTACATATGGAAAAAAATAAAATCCTTCTGCAACTGATCTGTTTCAAGAAATTCTACCTCCCTCCATCTGCCCCAGTTGCTCACTCCTACTCTCTTTTCATACATTTCTATCTTCTCCACTGTGCCAAATGCATTTGCCTGAATTTGTCTGTGAGGTCATGGTTTAATTGAGAGGCCATAAACTTCCATGAGCCAGGGGAAGAAATGACAGACAGATTTTTAAAATAGTTTCTCCATATTGATTACTAGCAGTGTATAGAGATTTCCCAAGTTGCATACAGCAATAGCATTTGGAATATTATATTCCAACAGCAGAGTTAAACAAAATCTCACGAATAACAAAATTGTTTACAAAAATAATAATTTTTCATTACCTTTTCTATTTAGACCACTGAAGTTAGCATCAAATAATAGTGTTACTCATCAGCTGAAAAGTTTCTACACATCAAGACTATAGAATTTAAAAACCCAGGCATCAGTTCTTTACAAGCTCAGCAAAAGAGCGAGCCTCATCATCCAGCTTCAGTAGGCCCCTTCTCCTTCCAGCACATCCTCTAAGTTCTAGAAAACCACAGCTAATTTCTCTGCATTTCCTAACATATATTAAAAGCTGTTCTTTTGCAAAAAATCTTCAGAAAGGAAGCAGAAACATGGCTTTCTCTAATCTTGGCTTACATTCATTTCCAGAAAAGAGTGAGACAGTCACTCCTGCTGAAGCTGCTCCAGCCCCAGCTGCCTCAGAATCAACTGCTCCACCAGTAGAAAGCAGCCAGAACACAGAAGGTAACAGAGAGCTAACACTGTCATCAAGTCTGGTTTGTTAAGAGAACAGGAACAGGGAATCCTTAGAGTCAGTGAGGTAGAGACAGTATCTGAAAGCAGAGCACTGGTGATGAATGACAGAAAATAAAGAATATGGAATTTCAGAGACAGAAGAAACCTACCGAGATATTTTGAAGTGAATTAACAAATTCACCATATAGGCTGTAGCAGATGCTGATGCAGAAAGTTCTAACTAGTAATTCTGATGTTTATTTCAGTTGCATCTGCTGGGACTCAACCAGAAGAGCCTCCAGACCCTATTGGGCTCTTTGTGACACGACCCCATGATGGAGAAGTTACTGTTGGTGAGTACGAAAGTGTGATTCAAGAGGTGTTTGTAAACTGTATCTGTTGCTTGACTATCTAGCTCTCCATGTACAGGATGACAGCAGTGATATAACAGATGAATTAAACACTATTCATAATCTTATTTTAACCTACTTTCTTTACAAGGTGGAAACATCACATTCACTGCCAAAGTGGCAGGTGAGAGCCTGTTGAAGAAACCATCAGTGAAATGGTTCAAAGGAAAGTGGATGGACCTGGGAAGCAAAGTGGGGCAACATCTCCAGCTACACGACAGTTATGATCGAAATAAAAAGGTAAAATTGGCAGAGTAAGGTTCTCAGTCTTCTAGATACTAATCTTTAATCTGGGGAAAAGATAAGCTAATATAGAAATGTTTTCATATTAAGGTATCCAAAGCTACACACAATGCTATATTTATGCATAGAAGTCTAAGTTTTGACCATGCAGACAAGAGACAAGCACTACATACAGACTCTTGCATACCTTATCTATGATGAAATGAGAAAATGTCTGGAGGACTAGGGGAGCAGTTTTGCTCTACTACTGCAGTAGATTCCCTCCATCTTCCTCTGAAGTAACAGATACTTGTTATATTTAAGAGAAAACAATAAATCAGACAGATATTTAAGTATGATCTATCTTGGTTTTAATAGATCAAGCATTCAGATATTAGTGATAGAATTTATTTTTCTCTTGCATTGTCTAGACTACTTTAAATAACTGAGTAACATCCATTTTTTACCACAAATGCATTCAAAGATACACAAACAGGAATACAAGAGAGTCTGTACCATGATGTCTCATCCTGTGTGGTATATGAAACACTACTACCCTCTCCTGGATGGAATAGAACAGACCAGACTTGCTCACATTAGCCACTCCTTTTGCTGAATTTTAAAATGTACTGTATACATTCTGGGTAGAGGCTGTATTTGTTTAATGAAAGCTCTATTCCTGTTTCCAATGTACCTGCAATTAGTGTATACGATGACTGCACACACCAGTACACCAGCATAGTTTGCTAATATAACATTGTATCCTCTGGAAGACCTGTACTAATACTCTTTAGCTGTTCCTACAGAGTCGGGTGTATATGTACTTTTTATGACAGTAATGAGTCATGTGATTAGGAGGTTCTTAATTCTAAAAGAATACAGCAGCATATTTCATCCCTTGTCTATTTCTCTCCATGCCTTAATATGCTGCATTCTCCCTCTCCCTCTCTTTCATTTTCTAACTTATGAATTATATCATTGGTGTCTGTTCCAGGTGTACACCTTTGAAATGGAAATCATAGAAGCAAACATGACTTTTGCAGGAGGGTACAGATGCGAGGTGACTACCAAGGACAAGTTTGATAGTTCTAATTTCAACCTGACAGTCAATGGTAAGATGAATTCCAGCCACCTTGTTTCTTCTTTTATTATTTTTTTTTTCATCCTGTATACCCACCAACAACCCTTTCTGGAACATAGTGGCCACTAGACAAGCATAGACCTGAAGTATAGACCTGAAGAGCTACAGGGACACTTACAGAGGCCCACAGATGAGGGTTGGGATGGGTTGGCAGAGATATAGAGCATTAGAACTAACACTTGGATGTCACTCAAGTCAGAACTGTGATGCTCTTAAAGAAAGCAAACAGAAAGATGCAAATCAGCCCGACAATTCTTTGGCTTTATTCTGATTTCAGCTCTATTCTCTCATGATATTTAATTCCACTACCTTAAGAGAGAGGTCCATTCTTTGGCAAAAGCTCAGTAATAAAAATGATTACTTGAAAAGGGAAAAAAGGGGCGGCAATGGAAAGATTTAGACATGTGACACTTATCAATTCCTTTCTTCCCAATAAATTTAAGTCATGCAGAAGCACCTTGTAATATAAAATTGCTTTAAGATTAGAAGACTTATTTTACATAGTACATGGTGACACACACACAACTGCCGTACTAAAAAGCTTATCAGCAATTGAAAAGGAAGTACATTTTAACATCAATTTCCCCCTAGTGTGGAACAGTTTAGGTAAAACCATGTAAGCATGGACCACCTGAAAGAGTTGACCATTTGGACTATTTCCTGTTTCAGTGGTTCTGTTGAAGGGACTGTAACATTAATTTGCATCCAGCAACCAATGAGCAAAGACAAAAGTTTACTGAAGTTACTCAATCAGCAGTGTTCATTTTTGAAGTTTCGCTAGTTGGCTGTAGGACTCATAAGACTTAGGAGCTGTGACTGAGAACAGTTTTTCTCCCAGTAGTAGCAGTACACCTATTCATACCAACAGAAGCTTAGAACAGAATAATAAAATTTTCTCTGTGCAACATCCTCGATGGAGTTTCTGTACATCTCTACATATTTCCGGGAATTTACCTTAGCTTTCAGAGGATGGATTACACTTTATTAGTAGTAATAATATTCAGTTGATATCCAGTGGTTTTCTCATTAAGGTTTAAATACCCTGTGAAGCCAGTATTGAAACTAAAATTTACCAGCAGGAGAATTGACAAACAAAAGATAAGACTGTTCATCATGCTGGAGGTTATTATGAAGCATGAGACAGAATTAAGTTATCACAAAACACTGGATGTTGAAAGCTAATTAGTGAAGGCTACATGTTTAAAGATGATGTTTCAATCTTTCAATATGTAGTTGATCACAATTTAAAATATAAGAACTTTAGGAAAAATGTCTGCAAAGGAAAACCTTTAGAAATGGCACTGTATTTTTGCATTATTTTGACTTCCTCTCCCATACTTGTTTGTCACGTTTTGTCACATCAGAAGCACCAATAACTGGAGACTTGGATATTCGTGCTGCCTTCCGACGCACGTGAGTATGTACAGTAGAAACTTACATAGATCAGGTTATACTTCCATGCAGAATTTATTATTTTCCTCAACAAAACTAACTAAAAGCAAAGCTGTTGCACAAACAAGCACAAAGGTAGGGATGTCTACTAGGAAAATATTTCTATTAAGAAAATATTCCTGCTATTAAAATACTATACAACTCCTAGAAATTATCTGAGAGAGTTTAGACTTTGTACTAGCATAACAATCATGCTTGTCTTCAATTATGCAATTGATAATGTGTATAATTCTACCAAGAACTTCAGCAGTTGTTTTCCAGACCTGTAAAGAGCACTCCAGATATAGACCAATAGAGAAGGAAAAGATTCTCTGTAGTGCCTAGTCTTGATTTGGTCTGGCTTGAGGAGCTAGATGTACCTTAATAGAAACATTTGCTGTACAAAGAAGTGGAGTTTGATGTGAGCTCTGTATGAAGCATATCACTGATAACATTAATACAAACATTTTGATTGTATTTGTTTTCATGTTTTATAATTATATTAATTGAATGAAGACAATGATACTGTAAGTGTCTGTGTAAAAACTCAGATGTATGTAGGTCTTAGATATTAAAGACTGCAAGGTATTGCACTAGTGTTGAAAAGGTTATTCTCCCCACATCTGTAATACTATCTGAATTAGTATATGACTTAATAGAATAACGTTCCCTTCTACTAGCAAAATTTGCAAAATTGGTTGGGTTTTTTTATTTAGACATTAACCACACATTTTTTCACTGTTGAGTATTTCTTCTGCCTTTGTGTAATTCAGTTTGTCTTAGTTTTTTTATATTTTTGCAAAGTTACTAGACCAAGAATATTCCAACAGACATCCATTTCTCTAACATCTGTGGCAATTCCTTGAGTTTTTCCCTATAAGTGCTACTTTTATATGAGGGGTTTTTTTTGTTTTGTTTTTGTTTTGGTGGTTTTTGTTTGTTGTTTGTTTTTTTTTGTTTGGTTGGTTTTTTTACTATTCTATCACAAAGAACTAAAAAAAGCTTGCAGAATTTATCTACAGTCAAATCTATCTATAGGTAGCTGACCAGCCTCTCAGCGATGCCTATTAAATAGAGGACACTCAGTGCATAGCTCCCTTGTGTTATTTCGCTGCAGTGAAATTAGGCTTCAAGAGTTTCTCTTCTTGTTAGCACAATTAAAATAATTTAGAATCAGTTCAGAGTGAGTGCAGTGTGAGCAGCTTCAGGCTGTTCAGATTTTCAGTTTCTTCTGTAAGAATGGAGCCAAATTTTGAAATGAACTGTTTAAATCTAAAGCTTTGTCTTTGATACCCTCACTCAGGAGCCTGGCAGGAGTGGGGAGACGGATGACTTCAGCCTTTCTCAGGTAGCCACTGCCTATGTCAGCAGACAAATTCAAGACTAACAGTGAACTGCCTCTTTCTGCTTAGGAAAAAAAAAAAAGAAAAAAATCCCACAGAACTAGCTGCAGCTTAAATTCCAAATAAATCACCATTTATCATATGTAGTATTTATATGAGATGAATACATACCAGTAAGTACTAATGTGAGTATAAATAATGAAAGGAGTAATTTGACAGTTCAGTGAGAGGCAGATTCATCTACAGAAAATGCATGTGTTTGGCAAGTAGCATCTTCTCACCACTGTTAGAAGAAAAAAAGAGTAACTTCAAACTATATGCATGTCTATGTTACATCTTTATATACACCCTCTGTTTTACATGTTTTCCTCTCCACTGAGCACATCCTAAAATTGTCACTGCTCACAGAAATATACCAACACACATGCATACAAAAACCTGTTGTTTCCTGGCATACTGTTTATCCTAATATCATTAAATTTCCCACTCTATCCCTTTTGATCCCAATGTCTTCTATCATAACAAAAACAGGAACTCTGAGATTAGACTTAACTCTATGCATGTTAAAGCAATTATTAGGGTCTTATTCTTCAGAAAAGCTAAACGTAGGCTGCTGGGCTTTCCTGAAAATCTGATTTAACCACCACCTGGGAAGCAATAAGGTGACTAGTTATTCTCCCAGCTGTAAATTCTGATTTCCTGAATATTTGATCACAAGAAGCCCTTTTCAAATTTGGAATTATACTAGTGATTTTTACATACATTTTATGCCTGTAAACATTGAAAATCTTCTGAAAGTAGGGAACAAAGTGGCCAAAAATACACTTTTTTGTTTGAGCGTTATACCCAAAAAATTATCCTTTCCAGTACTCTGCTACCTTGAAAGTAATCACAGAAGTAAAACCGGTACTTTCTTAATAAAATATCCCTTCTCACAACATATTCAAAATCACACTGATTCAAAATTGTTACTTATTCTCACTAACCTTGCATTGTCAAGCAGCACAAGAAGTTTGGCACTCATTTCTTTTCCATTTTATTAACAGTACTGTTAAAATGTCCATCATTTATCTGTTGAGGCTGTTTTCTTACTTTTTAAAATATTTGTTCCTGCAATATTGAGTTTTTCTGAAATTCTGGTTTACACTTCTACAGACAGACTGATTTTCTCTGAAGCCACTAGCTCTGTGTATTGACAGAGACAGCAGTATGGGCTACCATTACCACCAGTGCAACTGAAAAGAATAATTTCTGTGTATAGAACATTAATTAAATATAAGGTGTTACTGCTGAAAGAATCTGAATGCTGTGAGATGGCACCACCAGGTTCTTATACTCAAGACAACAGAAGTGTCAAGGAGCAGCTGAACATTGATGATGGGAGACTGACTGAGATGAAGAAAATCCATTTTGACTTTCTAAACCCTGTCTGAATGCAAAAAAGACTTTTCTTTTGTTAAGTTGAATAATCAATAGTGATGAAATCCAGTGTAACTCCCAACACTTTTATATCAAATCCCTGAAGTGATTTTTTAGGAATTAAACACAAAGAAGTTATTTTAGTGACTTTATGCTAAGTTTTCAAAGTAGATCTACACTTCCAATATTCAGAAGCACAGCTAAAACACATTTGATCCAGAACACCAAAAATCACATTGTGCATTCCATCTGAGTTTACCATATGTGACAGAATTACACATCAAAAAAATCCTACTTGTTGCTTCTTGTTCTCATGAATCAATTAATGACAACATTGCTTGCCATGATGCTTGTTGAACAACTGCATATTGAACCTCATCTGAGAATCAAAGTCAGGTCACAGAATTCCTCCTTTAACTCTCCCAAGCACCAATGATGTGACACTTTTTTCAGTATAATGAATTCTGGAATCACGAAGAGCCTTAAGAAAAAATTACAGCTGGGATAATACTAAAAAAAAAAAAGTGATTTTAGATCGTAAGAAGTCCCACAAAAATGTTGATTAAATACTGTCCCACACTGTAAATAATATCCACATTCCTGAAACTACAGCTTTCCAAAATCAGTAATGATTCTAAAAGAAAGCTTCTGCAACATCTTTATGGTAATGAATACATTCCAGATCAATATGACCACCAAATTAATACCCTGTACAACTTTATCCATAATCACTACAGAAAAAATACAAGTTCATTAAATATATTTCTTAAACCTAAATGAAGATCAGTATGGACAAAGAGCCTAATTAAGTCACTTTCCATGTCAGTGCACATGCTAAGTCATTCTAAACCCATCGACTACTTCCCTACAAAAATATATCATCTACATAATGATATAGTCTCACAAGCTATTCCCATTTCCTTCTGAAACTAATTACAGTTTTCTGTTACTATACAGTACCGAGGGACATGAAGAAGGTGGAGAGTTTAATTTTAGTGCCCTACTGAAAAAGAGGTATGTAAAAATCCACAGACTTAGAGAAATAAAGTAACCAGCTTCTGTTAAACAACTCTGAACACACTAAAACTAGAATAAGTGAACGTTTCATAAATTCAGAACCCTTGCCATTTTCCTAAAGTAGTTTTAACTGGAAAAAGGATGACAGGTAATTATGGCAACTTCCCCAAATACTCAGCATTTACTGCATTTCTGCTAGGTTTATACATTGGGGGGGGGGGGGGGCGAAGACTGGTCTTTCCCAAGACAGAAGAGGCTGGGACTAGGGTAATTACATGCTTCCACCAGCATTTTTTCTTAAAAAAACCCCAAACCACAACAACAATTTACAATACCTGTCTATAATGCTGCCTTATTAAGAATTTTCTGTCCTACGTTTTCACAATACTTTGCATCAGACAGCTGGGAGGACAAGCCTTTTTATTAGATATTTAAATGTTACTAATACACTATACAACCATATATTATATAGCTGTTTATCATATATATAAAAAGATATTCTATGCTGTATAAATATTACATAAATATTTTTTACTCGTCCAATTCTAATTCTTATTTCTTGCTTTTACTTCCACTTTTTTGGTGGAATTTCCTCTCCCATTCTCACCCTTCCTTGCCATATCTGTTTTCATAACCTGTCTACTCATGTTTTTCTCTTTTTACCATCATCTTAATCTGGATGTTTTGGATTCCACTGTTGCCAACAGAGAGTAAGATTTCTATTTCATTTTATTATAAATGCATGGGTCAGACTGAATATAAGAACCATTTGGTTTTAAATAATGCATGCATCTTTATCTTTCTTACATGTAGAGTGTGACAAAAATTAGATAGTATGAAAGAAAATTACCAGCCATCAATTTCTGAGACAGAAATTCTTTTAAACAATTAGTAGAAGTTAAGGGTGGACTATTCGATACAAATGAATATATTTCTCTGAATGTCCTTTGGTCTTCACCATCACTTTCTTCTATAAGCGGTTTTAAATTGTCCTTGAATTTCCAGATTTTCTCAATAACCTGCTACTTTAAATTCCTATTGTCATAGAAATGATAATCAGAAAAATCAGTTGCATAATATGTCTCCTGGTGCCTATCAAATATGCATTGAAGTTTTGTTCCATCCATTCTTAAACATGTTAAGTGAACGCATCACTGAAGCCACTTATTCCATAAACATACAGGCTTCTCTGTTACAAAACGTTTCTTTTTATTCCAAGTAAAGTTTTCAATGCTCATTATCATCCCATTACTCCAAGCATTCTTCTGTCTATTCACTGCCCGTGGCCGCTCACTCTGTTTTTCCAGCTCCTGAAGTTACTGTAAACACTTGTCGCTAGACTCATGTTTTGCAAATCTAAGCTTACTCAGTTTAAGTTTTCAGTCAACTGCTTGGGTGAATGTTGCTGTAAATCTGTGTTCAGTCTCTGCTCAGGTATTGGTATCAGTATTTATAAAATGGGTTTTATCTTCACAAAGAGTACAGGATCATGTAGACATCTGAAGTAGCTTGGTTACAGAAGGCAATAAAGCCACAATAGCCTCATGTTTTGCTCAGGTTAATTCACTCAAACTTCAGTGGAGCAAACAAGGTCACATAGGTATACTAAGCCCGCTATTATGCAATATGCAATGTATCCAACTAGAAGTGAATTCCAGCTCTGCAGTAACATTACAACCAGAACTCTCAAGGAGGCCAGCTAGACGAGACAGAAAGTACACCTATCTAACTTTCTATAGGTGACACTGATATCAAAGTTTCTCATTTCATCATGAAACCCAGAGAAGTCTGAAACAAAAAGTGCATTAGAATTTTTTTGTAATTCAAATGTAGGGAAAATATGCTTTCTGAATAATGGCAGTAATCAAAACTGTACAGGTTTGAGAGCTGAAAAGAGTAGTTGTACACATATTCTAATTTCTATAGAAAATATAAGGAAAAAAATAATTATTGATCTCTTTTTAAAAATTTCAAATAAATTGAGGCCAACATGAAAATATTTGCATAATTTCATACAGTGACTCCAGCTGGAATGAAGTGCTAAGTACCACAAGCCCTTCTCCTAGTGCCTTTCCTTTCTGCTTTCATAATTAGTTTTGAGCAATAATAGAACTCTAAGAAGTAGTAAAAATCTCCAGCATTTCCAGAAATGTTCAATTTGTGGAGTTAACTATTCATTATTTGTTAGACTAGAAATATAATTCATTAAAAGAAGCTTATAAATTTCACTGCATTTCATCAGTGTTTTTGACCTTTCTTAGCTTACAAAGCTCTGTTTAGTGAATTGAAGCACACTGATAAATTCACCACTCCTAGCTGTTTTTCACAGCCACTTTAGAAGTAATTTGTGGATCCTTCAGGCTTTGCACACCATAGGTTGAAGACCACTCCTGTATTAATGAGAACTGGTAGGCATAAAAACTCAACACAGAATGAAAGTATCCTTCATTAAAATAGAATAGAAAAAGGGACCTCATGCTGAGGAACTCTCAAGAGCTATGCAGATTCAAATAGAATTGAACACTATTCTTTTACCACTTCTGTTTTGTCCCACCTAATTTACAAGTGCCTCTCAGTCCTGAGGTAATGAACATTCCCACTATAATAAAGAAAGCTTCATTTAATACTATATCTCCTATCACTGTGATTTAATTAACTGGTGCTGACATACAGATGTAATGGGCCAAGAAGAGGTCATTGGGAAGAGGAAAGGAACAGCTGTTACAGAACTATTAAATGGGATAGTGAGCAGAGACCTTGAAGGAGGTGACAGCTGACAAGGTCCAATCAGTTGACAGTAATGGGATAGGAAGGAACCATCTCTGGGATATACAAAACTATTTTTAACCTCTCCACATATGTTTAAAACATATCAGCTGCATATTCCATTTACAGCAGGTTCACTAAGCTGCATCTTAATGCCCCCAAGTGCATAATTAACCTATGAGGTGATCACTCTGAATAAGGATCCACATCAGGAAGAGTAACATAAGGGTGGGAGAAACTTCAGGAGTCCAAGTGCTCTATTACTTTCCGTACACTGCTTAGTTCCTGTTGGTAGTGGAAGAGTACAGCCTAACTGTGGAAACTCTGTGTCTTTATGGGATCAAAGAGAACGTTTCAACAAATACAAAATGGTGAAAAGGAGTATTGGGATGGGGAAACCTTTGCTTAGAGGCAAAGATTTTTTTTCTTTTCTTTTTCAGAACCCAATAAAACACTATATAAATTACAACCTTTAGCTTTTAGTACCATTTTACATGCAACTTCCAAGCCTCTCCCTGTAATTAGAAAATATTAGTATTTCCAAGGAAGAGACTACACTCTTGCTTATGATCAAATTTCTTGTATTTCAGCTTGCATACACCAAAACAGTACTGCCAGATATAACAATGGGATGACACTGAGTAATGGAAAAGCTAAAGCAAAAATTAAAGAAGTCTTCTAAATAGTGAGGTACACTAGACTGTGGAATTGCTTCCAAATTGGAAGATTTTTCTCGTAATATATTTAAAAATAACTCACATAAAATATTTCTGAAAAATCCACGAATAATCTTACCTGCAAATTTTCAGGTAAAGGGCTATATAGAGGTGAACATGTAAGTAGGCAGATAGACAGAGAGATCACCAATATTTATATAATGCCTGAGGGAATATAGTAACATTTGAATCTGTTAAGTCTTTCTTATTTCCTATGATTTTATATTTCCTTTTGAGATACAGTTTGCTCCACAGAACATTAATTGTACTAGTACAAAGAACTCAGCGCATATTAGAAATATTATATATTCCTAGTTCTATGTACTATCTATTCCAATCTACATGCATTTAGAAATATTTTAAAGTTGCTCATTGATATGGTGAGGGCAACTAGCCCAAGAACTATTTATGTTAAAAAAATATCTTGGTCTATTTGGCAAATCAGCTCAATCGTTCTGCCTTCTGCTAGGCAAAACTACAGACCATTTGTAGCTGCCCCAAACTGAATGATGGATACATAGAGAAGAGGAATTCTGATTAAATTTGTGGGTGATGTTGATGTACTCTTATGATAAAGCAAATACCCAGTAGGCTGCATTTATCACACGAGTCCAAACTTCAGATACACCTATCAATTCAATGAGCGCTAGTGAGGGCTTAGTGCTTAGTGAGTGCTAAACCACTCCAAAGATACAAGATATTGCATGCCATATTTCAGCTCAAACTCACTGAGCTGAAATCCTCTTCTCTTGCTTCTTTTCTGTTCAAAAGCTACAAGGGTGCTGGAAATCCCAAGCCTGGACTGCAGTACTTTAATAACCATAGCACGCTCATTACAAGCAAGCCTTTTTGGGGCAATAAAAGGAGTACCAGAAATGTTTGGTTATACCTGCTGTCTAGACTGACTAGAGTCATGCTTTTTTAAGTGGTAATATTTCCCACAGACTAATGGGACTTTTCTTTTTCTGAAAAAAAGAAAAAAATGGAATTACACCCAATAATCCTCCACTTTTCTCTGCATTACCTGCTGCATAACTTGTCTTCTTGTTGTGGTTTACTGCTGAACATGGCTTCATTATAAGGGTGTGTTCTGCTGCACTGGAATCTGCTTGGTCCTGATGATATCAGAAACAACAGCCACAGGAAGTTCCTTTCTGTAAACAAATTTTTAAGGAAACGTTACTTCTTTCATCCTTTCTCTGTTTACCAAAATGCAAACTATGACAGGCAACAACAACTCCATGACAACTAGGTGAAGTAGAGCTATTTGTTTCCCTGTAAGGTGATTAGCCATAATTAGGAATAAGCAGAAGTGCTGACACTTACAATATAAATTGCAGAGTAGAACTGTACAAAGTGTGGGAGTGAGTTTAGTTTCAACAGGGAACAGCATTTTTCTTAAAGCCTAATTCAGAGCTTTTCCACGAGCTCCTTCATCTCCCTGGTACTGAAGCACAGGCTTGTTCTGCTAAAGGTGAAGTTGACGTTTATGGCTCTTTTGTATTAACACATGATGCCCTCTTTCTTGCCCATCGGGATGCTGCATGATTTTTCTAAACGGTTCTCTGCGTCATCGTGGAGTACAGCAGCTTCTTGCGCTCAGTAAATCGGTAAGGTTACAGCAATTTCTTTTTCTATTTATGATCTTTTAAATAAAAAATATGATGACAGAAAAAGAATGCCTTTGCCAAAGCCAGACAACCAAATTTTCACTTGGTTTTGCTAAACCAAGCATTAACTCTTCCATAATCACTAGTTCTTTGGTTAAACTATAAAATAAGTAGTCCATTGTAAATATTGTCTTGTTTGCCACTACTCACCAGTCTATGGGTCTTTATGTTTTATAGATTACTATAGCCAACAATTGTCTTTACAATAGACAATAAATATTTTAATAATCTGTGATTCATTTT
The DNA here is from genome assembly GCA_031468815.1 of Morus bassanus. NCBI lineage: Eukaryota > Metazoa > Chordata > Aves > Suliformes > Sulidae > Morus > Morus bassanus. The sequence continues at coordinate 45,218,691 of CM062572.1, read as the reverse complement.
AGCGAAAAGATGTTCCAAGTAGAAAAGGACTTCTTTCTTATTAACATAAACCAACAGCCTTGTTTCTAAGGCATTCTCAGGATATCAGTTCTTGCTTTGCCTCATGTTTTGTGTATGACCATGACAGGAAAATAAGCCTCCTTGCATTTCCATTACCCGTCGTTAAAGGTAAGTTAATATTTGCTTGCTTTGGCTATTAGACAGTAAACCCTTCAAGACAACGATTGGATTTTAATCACTGTATATATAAGTAAAAACTGGTGACTAGTTTATTTCATTATTTTAGGTAATAATATAGTAAAAAGTTTGATTGCTAATTTTTTTATTAAGAAATAGCTTCATCAAGCCAATATGTAGCTTGCCAAGCCTATGGCTGTTTTTAAATCCTCTCAATAATAGCATTCAGATACTCTAATCCCTTTCTGCAGAGGTGAAGCAAAATCTGAATCACAACCCGATGTCGATGTCTGGGAAATCCTGAGGAAAGCTCCTCCTTCTGAATATGAGAAAATTGCTTTTCAGTATGGTATCACAGATTTGCGTGGGATGCTGAAACGCCTCAAACGCATAAAGAAGGAAGAGAAAAAAAGTACAGGTTGGCAAGCCGTCTTTATTCCAAATATTTGTGTTCGTATCCTCTTCGGGGGTTCTTCAAATATTAACATAAGCGGAACAACAGCCAGATACAAGAGCATGAGAAACAGGAGTTTCCTATTCCAATTGTTCCACAGTCTTTACATGTGAAATGCTGATTACCAGAGATTAAAGCTCTGAGCTACCTTGCTCTGAAACTCTGGATATTCTGAACCTGCTCATCTTACTAGTTTCTTCTGCTCTGCCTTTTATCTTTCCCTGAAGATAAAATAACACCCTCCACATCCCCAAAAGTGGTCCGTATGTCAGGCATGTGATACATTTAAATAATTTAATTTCCATTGGGATGATAACTTTGGAGTTCTTGAGCCTTTTCTACTCTTATGAAGTATTAATTACCTAATTTTAACTAATTTCTTTTAAAAGTACTGAGATGATCAGTATCATTTTCCTACATGGGCAGACATAGCTGTAACTCTATTTAGGATGTGTTGAAGTACATATTCACATCTGATTCAGAATATTCTACTTTGCTTATTTTAGTTTATATCACATGCTTTTCATCCTATGTTAAGGAAAAACAGAAAACAGAACAGGATAAAGAACAGCCAGAAATGGTAAAAATGCAAACAGGGATGCAGAAATTGGGGAAGATTTAAGATAATGCTAAACAACAGGAGAGGGGATAAATATTTACTTTCCTGACAGAGAATATAAAAAAATATGTTAAGTATGAAAATGATTAAGATAGTCTTTTTTCTTTAAAATCATTCTTCATCATAGCATTCCTCAAGAAACTGGATCCAGCTTACCAAGTAGACAAAGGACAAAAGATTAAATTAATGGTCGAACTTGCCAATCCAGATGCTGATGTGAAATGGCTGAAGAATGGACAGGAGATCCAAGTGAGCGGAAGGTAAACTAGAAATACAGGAAATCCAAAAAAGAATGAGCTACAGCTTGGACAAAGTGAAAAAACTAGCTTTTCTTGGAAAAAAAGGAATAAAATAGGGAGAAATAGGAGGTGAGAAGGATCTACATAGTGCTTTGGCTAAGTGTCAGTTTGCTGTTCTTATGACTTTTTCTTTTTCTTCCCTCTGCTCTATATATCTACACCTGGAACTGGATGCTTACATCTGTCTACTTAGCAAGTAAGTCTTCAGATTATATTCTGATCTTTTTGTGTATATCCAGGGTTCAAAATTACTTTCTTATGATATGGGATATACTTCAATGTAGGTTGCTTGTAAAATAAGTTTCTAGTGATTTTGTACTGAAGCCATGGCAAAGCATTTTTAATGGTCGTCATGTTTGTTGTATGGCTAGATGTTAGAAAAGCATTCAATGCCATTCACAGGAGTTTGTATATCTCACACTTGTATGAAGATTGCTCCATAATTTCTTTTGCTAGTTTTTCAAACACGACTGCTGTCCACTGCACCAGAACAGGGACATAGGGCGTGAGTCTTAACAAACCTTGCCACTGATGTCAGAAAAAAAGTAGGAACCTTTTCTCTGCCAGGCAGGGGAAGACAGTGACTGGGTCCAAAAGAATTACTCTCTGAAAATTACATTTAGATTCTCTTTTCAGATATATTTTTGAGGCTGTTGGGAATAAAAGAATACTGACCATAAACCACTGCTCTCTGGCTGACGATGCAGCATATGAATGTGTGGTAGGGGAGGAGAAGAGCTTCACAGAATTATTTGTAAAAGGTGAGCAATGGTAGCAAAAGGAAAGAGATCTCCCCTAACATTTAGCATTGAATTACTGTCACCTTCTCTACTCTCAGATTAGTTAATCTCGTAGGAAAGGAAATTCTCAAACATATGAACAAATGACATCTATTGAAGTAGATATTTTTCTTACAGTTAAATGAAGGAAAATTTTCCCTATAGATGCAACTAAGAAAGCACAGGAAAATAGCATGGTAATAATTACCATTAATTCTCATTTGGAAAGTGATTTACATCTTTCCAACAATAGGGCCAGAAACTTACTTTAAAAATTTGATTCCGCTCAAGATAAACACGTGCCTCAAGCTCTACAAGCAGATCAAGTAGTACGAAAACTAACACCTACAGTTTAAAATTTCAGAATATATATAAAAACTGATTAATCCTGTGTTTGTATTCTGTCTCATGAAGCAAAACCTAAAAGGTCATTTTATAATATTGATAATGTGATCCAGCATAGTAAATTTTAACTTCCAACATAGAGAGCATCACCATGTATTTGGCCAGGGGTTCTTCCTGTGGAGTGCAGAGTGGTGAAATCTTCAGTCTTTCAGAATACTGTTTTAATAAAAGTCTCTTCATTTCCAGAACCTCCAATCCTGATCACTCGCCCACTGGAGGATCAGATGGTGATGGTTGGAGAGAGAGTGGAGTTTGAGTGTGAAGTGTCTGAGGAAGGAGCTACTGTGAAGTGGTAAGGGAATAGAAAAGGGAAGAAAAACCCCAAACAACATGAAACCATATTCCTCCATGGGACATTCTAGGACCAGTGTTTGTGGACAAGAGTTGTGGAATAAAAAGGAACAAGGTATCCTACATAATTGTTTGCAGGAAAAGATTGATCCTCCTCCTATATGTCAAACACTGAGGAGGAACTGAGAGGCCAGAATATGACAGAAAACTAAGTATAGCTATTTTATAGGGTCTCTAGAATTTCTTGTTCAGTGTTTACAGGATGCTACTGACTGTACCAAGCTGTTAGCTTTAGTTTTCTAAACACTTGACAGTAATGTCTAACTATTGCCCAGACTAATCAGATATGTATTGTGATAAGTCTGCTGCACTTTATGGAATCTTCTGGTCTTCTCACCTGCAGTGAGGGTTTTGGTTTTTGTTGTTTTTTTGTGGGTTTGTTTGGGGTTTTTTGGGGGGTTTGGGGGGGGGGTTGCCTTTTTTTTTTTTTAAGTATTTTTTCTTAGGTAAAAAGTTAGTGTTTCTTGAGACAGAGAGGGAAGGTCATTGACTTATTTTAACATATCTGTTGTGGTTATCCTGCAGAGCTGGTCATTATGCATATGCAGCAAGCAGGATTAAGATGACAAACATTTACACCATAGAGTCCATTTTGTTGGGCATTCCAGCTGAGCAGAAGCTGGAAGGTTCATGCTGCTTGGGCAGGCACAGCAGGCAGTGGTCACATACCAGGTCTTACGCACACTCTTCTCACTTCATTTCTCTACCAGACAAAATTCTCTTGTGCTTGTTAACAGCTTCAGGCACATGGTTATCAACTGTTCCCACAATGTCCATTACATTCCTGGAAAGTGCCAACCACTCATCTGCTCTCCCAAAGGAAAGAACTGAGAATTTAAATAGAGCCCAAGAGCTAGTACAGCATATGCATTACACTATTAAAGCCACATGCACAGGCACACACATGCTATTGTTCAGGAACTGCTTACAGATTCCTGGTCACAAGAGATGGGGACAACCAGATCTGTCCCTCTAAGAGCAAAGTGCAGCTGCCACACTTTGATCCTATGCCTTTGAACAACTCCCATACATCTTGCAGAGCTGGTATCTGTGGGATGGGCATTTGGTGTGACAAGGGCAAACCAGCAGCTGTCTCAGCCCAAAATGCAGCAAGTGGTCAGAGAAACTCTTCAAATCATAGCAACAGAAAACTGAGCAGACATTTACACTGTATTTTACTGGTTTTATTATGTGAGACGCTGTCGATGCTTTTTGGCAACAAAGGGAGCACTTTGGACAATGGAGAGAAGTGTCCAGGGAAAATGTGAAACACAGTATGGAGAAAGAGTATCAGTTTTATGGCTCATTAGGGAAATGCTCAACAGTTTAAGCCAAGTAACAGGCACTAATTCAGGGCACCTGTTACAGCTCTTGCACCCTTTAAACCTGGGATATAAAAGCACTAGCACATGAACAAAAGCAATTATGTGACTTGCACAAGACAGAAATAAGGCTTATAGCCTCTTAGGCATGGCCATCAGGCTTGGGCTTAGAGAATTAATTATGTGGGTCTCTTCATAATAATCAGGAAAGAACGTTCTCTTGAACACCCAGAAAGGTCTCACATTACCATTATGCCGTACTATGGAATAGTTATTTCTAAACTTCAGATGGTCTTGGAAATATTATAATTCTTGAAGAAAAAGATCATAGAATCATTAAGGGCGGAAAAGACCTCTAAGATCATCAAGTCCAACCATCAACCCAGCACCACCATGCCTCCTAAACCACGTCCCCAAGTGCCACATCTATGTGTTTTCTGAATAACCCCAGGGATGGTGACTCTACCATCTCTCTGGGCAGCCTGTTCCAATGCCTGACCACTCTTTCAGGAAAGAAATTTTTCCTAATATCCAGTCTAAACCTCCCCTGGTGCAGCTTGAGGCCATTTCCTCTGATCCTATCGCTAGTAACTTGGGAGAGAAGACCAACACCCACCTCGCTACAACCTCCTTTCAGGTAGTTGTAGATGTAATGAAATGCATAGTTTTGACATGATTGTTCCATCTCTGAATGCTGGATATATCATCTTATCAGCTCCAGATGAAAACAAACTATAGTAATGTATTAGTAACAATAGATGTGTGTCCCCCATTATCACATAGTACCTACATCAGTGATATCTCAGAAGACTAACAAATTTATCTTTACATTCTAAACAGGAAGTAGGAAAGCATTTCTACACAGAGAAAAAAGGCAATGAGTGGCAAAATTGAGAACAGATATTTGATCTTGCAGATGTTCAGGACTTGGAGAGAATAAATCACGGCTGACCTACGTATTATTGCACTAATTCTGCTTCAAGTGTGAGGCTGGACTAGTTGACCTACAGTGGTCTTTAAACCAACATTTCCATGGTTCTACAAAATCCTCCACTTACACTTTAATATCAACTGATTCTTCTTCTTCATTGCTCTAGTTACCAAAGGAAGGCCTGTAATACTACCTTATATGAGGTTTTTCACTTTTCACTGCAGCAGTGTAGTATTTTAAGCCAAATGATATCTGGGAGTTCTTTTTTGAGGTTTATAATTTTATCACTCCCTTGTTTGTCAGCACACCCCTCTGCAAACACTCTACTCATATACAGCATCAGCAACGTGCTAGTCACTAAAACGAACAAGTTAAAAACTTTTCCCTTCCCAGGAATTTAATACACTAGTCATTGCAAATAATCTATTTTCATTATTTAGACAAGATTTCAAGAGATCTCTTTCTTACCAATGGCTGAATAGAATATTCAGATATCTTTGATGAGCCATGTGTCAGAATACACCACAGAAAAAAAAAATTTAAAAGTTCAGCTTTGGAACATTAGCCACAGTGCATGTGTCTGGTTTTGCCGCAGCAACATGTTGAACTTTTAGATTACAGTCTGTTCTCAGCAGTTCAGCAAAGGTTTATGCATTGCATTGTAGCACTTGTTCCAGAACTAATCTGCACGAATGCAAATATCAGCCTTAGGAGAACAACTTGCATGTGGCCTCACACTCTTGCCACTTAACAAGCAGAGGAAACATTACCCTGATGTAACACTAAGCACTGCATTTCATAGGGTTGTTACAGGCATCCTCCATTTCCTCCCTCACTAGTGTTGTAGTCTTGTGACTACAGGAGGCCAGTACTTTTCTAAACCAACTCTAAGTTCCAATAAGCTGTGCTCTGAAGAACAGTTAGGAGGGAGTAACCTGTAGGTATTTTGAAATGCAGTTGCAGCAGGTACATCTAAGTTACAAGTTGGATTCCTGTCTCTGCTTAAAGTTTTTATCTTGTGATTTACTTCAGCAGACTCTGACAGAGGCAAAAGTTTTCCTTGCATACATCTACCTACAGATTAGAGCCATAGTATTTTTAATGAGACCCTAAGTATCATTTCAATTTGCTATCCTGTAAGTTCATTTGTTAAGCTGAATAGTCACCGGTAACAGGTAACACAAGGTAGAAAGAAAAGTCTTACTCTGTTAAAAGCATAACAGCTTTTCTACTTCTTCTTCCACATGAGTAAGTATCAAAGAGAAAAATTTTTTCATTTACAAACTGCAGCAGTATTCAAGTAAGATAATATAAATATATTCAAATAATGTTGAAAAATATCAAATGCTACAAAAGGAGTAAGTTGAAGAAATTCCTAGTTATTTTCTTGTAGCCTCTTTATGTTATTTAGGATTACGAACAGGAAATCTTCAAAAAGTCTTATGTATTTTTGCATGACCTTGACTAAACAGCATGAATCCTCTCTGCTCATTTCCCTTCATGATGACTGGAAATTACAATAATTACATTTCCTCCCAGGCTGGATAGTGAAGCTTAATTTAGTAATGTCTTAAATATACTTGAATCCTTGAATGAAAAGGGCTACAAAATCCAAAATACATCTTCATTTGAATCCATCCTAAAATTTTCTTCTTTTACTGATGCTCACAAACCATGAATTTATAACAATTATAATTCACATCAGGAAAGTTAAGACTTTTAAGTCATTTCCCAGCAAGTCCCATTTACCTCATGGCAGCTTTTAAGATAGTGCATTCCCTGCTGGTGATGTATGTCTTCGTTCTTGTATATTCTACAGCATTTAACATACTTTCATGTTTATCTATAGCATATAAATAGTAACAATCAAGTAATTCCTTGTGAGTGAACTCTCTTGAACAAGAAGTTAAATACCATTAATTTTCACTAGGTCAAGCTAGAAGCATTCTGGTTTTGGTTCCACTAACATTTGTGCAATGGTCTCTTCTTTGGTAACTTGAAAGGCTACAAAGATTGGATTTATCTTGTGTCTTCCAATCTCTAGTAACATTGAACTGACTCTTACTCTCCTCTTCCAAATATAGCAAAATGACTCAACACTATTTGGCATTGCAGGGAGAAGGATGGAATTGAGCTGACACGGGAAGAAACATTCAAATACCGATTCAAGAAAGATGGAACAAAGCAGTATCTAATTATTAATGAGTCAACCAAGGAGGATAGTGGACACTACACCGTGAAGACCAATGGTGGAGTATCAGTCGCTGAACTAATTGTACAAGGTAGGCACAGGTAATATTACAGAACCAGAGAAGCTGAAAAATGAAAACAGGCTGAAGGTAACCTTCTCCAGGATAGTTGCATAGGGGTAACATAATCCTCATGCCAGGGAAAAAGAAGACTTAATAAGGGGCATAAAGTTTAATAATAAAGGCCTCAAGGAGAACTGGGACCTGTGTGCCGAATATAACCAATACCCTGATAATAACAGGTGCTTAGCTATCCGTCCTGGTAAAGCCCTGCATGCTGTGAATTTCCCTTCATATTTCACCCTTCCACAAACAGCTTGCTCAGCCCTAGTCTTTTCTACTCAGTAAATCCACACCAGCTATTTACTTACAGATCTATTCTGATTTATTGATGTGTGTATCATTATTCTCACAATATCAGAGAAAAAGTTGGAAGTTTATCAGAGCATTGCAGACCTAACAGTGAAAGCACGTGACCAGGCAGTCTTCAAGTGTGAAGTTTCTGATGAAAATGTGAAAGGAATCTGGTTGAAAAATGGAAAGGAGGTGGTCCCAGATGAAAGGATAAAGATCTCCCATATTGGCAGGTTAGTCCTGTTTCAGAAAGCAGGTACAGGCTTGGGTATTACATTACAATCCACAGGAACTATTATCCCAGGGGATAGGAATATAAACCAAGACATTTCCTGGCTCCATCTAAAAGGAAAAAAGTTAAAAACCTTCTCCTACACAATCAACATACAGCCACAGACTTGCTTTGGTATGTGTGCAGCCTTTCTGAGTTGGTACATTTTGCATGTATGGCATCAGTGGTCTATCAGCAGAATTCATTCTCTGTTTTCATTAGGATTTCATGTTTTCTTGGTATTCAAACAATCTAGAAAACATATTGTTGATAACTTTAAAATTAGCAGTAGTATTTAGACAGATTAAGATAGCACTTATGTATAAACCCCTTCAGAAAAATTAGCGTTTATATTAATGCATACAGTTGCACAATTCAGTGCTCAAGTTTCTTAGCACTCTGATGTTTCTTAGCACTCTAACTACTACTGGAAATGGAGAACAAGAAGATTCAGAAGATGCATAAGCATTACATGTTAGGTAAAGTCTTCCTTAGTACTCCCTTTCTGTATTCTGTTTTGAATTTACAACAATACATGGATGGAGCAACAATTTTTATCTTGTTTTTACAGAATTTATTGTAGCCACAATCTGATCAAATGAAACCAGTCAGCAGTGTTACAACTGCCTTAGTAATGGTAAAGGACTGGACTAAAGCAGAGAAATTGCTTCCTCTATTCAGACTAGACTATACATCTGCCTTGACAAGAAAAACCCATTCATAGACAACATGCTGACATGGATTTGCTTGAATACGGAAAGTAAAGCAGTCTACAGCCCTAGTGGTTGTTGACTTGATGTTAGGGCAAGGTGAAAAGAAATAGTAATGTCTGTTAATATCGTGTAGCCTGCACCTTGTCTCTTAAGATAGCCCTGTTTCTCCTGGACAAGTAAGGTAAGGGAGTGGAATATATTTGTTCGTGTTTCCAGAATCCATAAGCTAACTATTGAGGACGTAACACCAGGTGACGAGGCTGATTATTCCTTCATCCCTCAGGGATTTGCTTACAACCTTTCTGCCAAGCTTCAGTTTTTGGGTAAGTTATTTTAGAACATGTAATGGGAATTCCAGAGGGATAATATGATGGCATTAATCATGGCTATACCATGAAAGAGTATGCAGAATCTCTTTCCTGATACCTCAATATAGACACATTGCTTTTCTATGTTATTTTGTTTTATCATGATAACATTGTTTTACAGAGCCTGTTTTCCAGTTTACTGCATTAATCTGTTGATGTATATGCCTTATGAGGTTTTAATGATGAATAGTTTTAAAATTACTTTTTGGGTGCAGATGCTATGTAAATTGTGTTTTCTGATCTATTTCTCCTACACCCCCCCCTTTTTTTCCCCAGAGGTCAAGATTGATTTTGTACCGAGAGAAGGTAAGAACAGCAGCCATTATTTATAGGCAAGTAAACATGTTTTCAATAGCAAAGGAAGCAGTGTTTTTAATTTTTAATTTAATGCATGAATATTCACTTCCCCCTCCCCCCCCATACAGAACACTCAAACAGTATTTAAAACTTATTTTCTCTGCCCTTGTTATAGAACCTCCCAAAATCCACCTTGACTGTCTGGGCCAATCCCCTGACACTATCGTTGTGGTGGCTGGGAATAAATTGAGATTGGATGTTCCCATATCAGGAGATCCAACACCCACTGTCATCTGGCAGAAAGTAAACAAGGTAATTTGTAATGTGACAGTGTCTGAGGCAAGGAAGTCACAACAGGAAGTTTATCTTCTTTCTCAAATCTTACTTTGATTTACAATTCTTTGTTACAAGTATTTTCATCTTCCTTTTAATTTTATTTGTTTTAAACTCCAAGAAAAAAATTAAATAGCTGCAATGGAGCTGTTTGGCATTTAGCTGTTTTTTGTGAGCGCCATTGCTAACTGTTCTTTTTCAGAACTGTTGCCTGTTTTCCTATTCCAAAAGAAGGGACTGAATATATATGAGTACACATATGTACATGCAGACAGTAGGATACCATACAGGTTTATTCTCTTCCTACCTCAGAGGTAAAGAAATAAATGATCAGTCACCCTATCACCTTCACCTGATAGGATGGACATGTTCTGGAGATGGCAGCTTCTTTTTTAAAAAAAGAAATCTTTCTCAGGAATTCTATAGTCTGTGAGGAAAATGTCTTAGCAGATCACTGGGGTAAAACTGAATTTGGTATAGTGAAAAGAGAGGACACTTGCTATTTGTCTTATCAAAGCAATTACAAAACATCAAAGAAAGAATTTAGAAGCTTCCTTTCTGGCTATCTTACAACATCCTCACCCCTCACCATCCATGGGCTCTTGAGCTATAACTAGCACAAAACACAGAAATACTTTGCATAATATTCTACAGCATCATTACACTTCCCATAGGTGTGGATATAGACAAAATAATATTGCCAGCTATATTAACTTCCCCAGTCTCATTTCTTCATGATTCTGCCACATTCTCTGTTCAGGTTAGCGCACTGAATAACACTTAGGGCTTTTTTCTGCAATGCAGAATTAGTATGGAAACAAACAAAAGAGCCGTTTGTCCCTCTTTTGGGAACCAAGAGAAATTGACTCTCTCATATACAAGTTTCTCTGATAAAATGATGACTAGGTATCAGACAACCCCTATACAATGTTATTTCTAAGACATGATGTCTCAATATATGAGTAAAAGAAGCCAGTCTTGGTTTGAAGGACGTATAGCCTATACTTACTAATGAAATCCTAAACAAACAGTAGCACAGCTTCAGAATACAGTGTTTGGTGTGTGCTACAGACCTGAATATATTTCTGAGTGTTAAAACATTTACATCAACTTACTATCCCACTGTTACAGAAAGAAGTAATCCTTTTTTTTGTAGTTATTCAAGATGAGTAACTACTACCAAACGACACACAGAGTCACTACCAGTTACAATTCTACTGCAGGAATGTCATGTATCTTTGGTAATCTGTAAATTTGGTTTTGCTGACTTATCCTTCCCTTAATTCACTGCAGTCTGATACATCTATTTCCATTTCTGCTTTTTGCTTTTGTATCAGTTGATTTCCTTCCCAGGTCTGCTTGCTGCCTCACTTTGCTCTTCGCTTTTCTCACACCTCTATATTCAAGCCCCCTAACAAACCATGGACACTTCTCCATCTTGCAGAAACAGCTTTACTGCTCTGCTCAGAAAGACTTAGCTGACTTTCTGTGGTTTCTTTGCTTATCTAGAAAAGTGACCTTGTTCGAAACAATGATGATTCCATGACTCCCTCAGAAAACAGCGGTGATTTAAATACTGATAGTAGGGTAAGTTTCTTATTATTTATGCAGACACACAAATATGCTTAATGTTTTCCAAATAAAAGGTCTTATTCAGAAGGAAATAAAATTAAAGTCAGCAGGTATTAAAACTGGTGAAGCAAATAGCACATCAGGCCCAACGTCCTGCATCACAATGGTGATTACAAATACTTTGAACGGGCACAAGAGTTCTAGTGAGTAATTTTAGAACAAGATGCTGATCGAGGAAATCTCTTTCTAATTACTGTCATGTGGTAGCTGGATTACAAGGAATCAAATAAGTTATTTGAAAACTCTTTTTAATATATTTGTGAATGTTTATCCCCTTTTTCCCCCACTAACCTGTAAGCTTCAATAACAATTACAGGAAAAAAACTCGCACAAAATTTTACAGGACACAGGGAAAGATGATAATGGGTCAAGAGAGGGGACTATGTATGTGCAAAAGACTGAAAGAGGATTCATTTTCCAACAAGTTTCCTTTTTGTCATAAATAACTTATTTTGATTGAGTAAAAAGTATTTTACATTTATTAGGCAACACTTGACCTTTCTAAGGGTTAGTATTCTGCTGTACTAGTCACTATTTAGGCACATATGCTTTCTAATGGTTCCTGTTCTAAGTCTAAAGATATGCCGGCACATAAAGAAGAAAGGAGCATGTTATAAACGCACAGAAAAGCTGTGGTCATTATGTTTAGACCTCAGCTCATCTCAGAGTAGAAAGTTACCGCATATGACATTGAGTGGCAGAAATCACACTGATGCCATTAACAGTTACAAGAAGCATGGTAAATTTTTTAGAGGGAAATTGTTCAAATCCATGTTGTCTGATGCCAAAGGTAGATACTGTTGATTAGGAATGTTTGCTCAACCATTTCATTTTGAATTTGGAAACCTTCTTGAGTTCACACAGTAACTAACTGTTATCCATGAAGCTCTTTCAGTTGATACTGGCAGTTATCCCAAGTAGGAATTTGAGGAAGTACTTAGTAACTTCTTTGAAATGTAACTGGATATGTGTAACTAGCAATGAATCTTAACAACCTGCAGACTTTCAGAACCAATTTTCCCAAATGTTATTTATGTGAGCCACTTAGTCTATATTTTCTCTCTTCTACTTACAAATAGAACTTGAGTTACTTCATAGATTTCAATAATTTTGATAATATTCAATAATTTGAAGATTTTCACCAGCTTACATACAGGCTCATCAGGCTGTCTCTGGCACAACTTACAATGACTTTGTTACTTTCACTGCCCACAGCTTCTGTTTGAATCTGAAGGCAGAGTTCGTGTGGAGATGCATGAAGACCACTGTGTCTTCATCATTGAAGGAGCAGAAAAGGAGGATGAGGGAGTATACAGAGTTATAGTTAAGAATCCAGTGGGAGAAGATAAGGCTGATATTACAGTCAAAGTTATTGGTAAGTGAAGGAAGAAAACAACCAGAGCATGAAACCATCTTGAGCTCACTGAAACTCACCCTTCTCTCAAACTGAGGCAAGTTCTGACTTCAGGTTTAGAAAAACAGAAAGGGATCATAAAGGCATGAATACTATCAATCACAAAATTTGGCAGAAGTATTTTTCACAGGTAGTTGCCTTCTGTGTGAAAAGGTAAGAGAACAACTCCCAGTAGAAATCCCAGTATTTCCTTTTTATGTATTTTATGAAATACATAAAAAAGGATTGGTGGATCCTACCATTTTATGGATTATATTCCCTTCTGAAGTATATGCTTCATGCTTGTCCGAGAAGAAAAACTTCTGTCATTTTGCCATGGTTTATGTTTTTAAGCAAAGATTACATCATTCTATAAGCAGTAAATGGTTAATGGAAGAGAGAGACATAATGTATCTGATGGAAGATAAACAGATTGCCACTGAGTCACAGAAGAGCTGGGGGGAATATGATTTTGAGTCAGTAATTTTTATAAAACTTTATACTTGTTTGTAACCTGCCACAGATATGACAGAAGGTCAGGTTATAAGCAAATTTAGAAATGATAAAAGAAAATTAGTTTCACCTACAGTATTAAAATTTAGAATTCACTGCTTAAGTGAATACTAAGCCTCTTTTTATCTTTTATAAATCCTGAGTCAGGATATTTACTACAAATATCTCCAAAATTACAAAATATGTGAGACATGCAGCCATTATATTCTGTATAAAGTTTATTCTACAGAAAATAGGAAACCCTGGAGCAAGCCGTTTCTTACAGACCAGAATTACCTCGTTACCTTACATTTTTGCAAAAAGTTGATTAGGTCTGGGAAGAACAAGGGAGCTGAATAATCAATGGTATTTAAAGGAAAACCAACCTAACACAGAAGCAAAGAGCAGGATTCACTTTAGACTGAAGTAGTAAATTCTCGATTGTACCTACTGTTGCTGACAAAGCTGCATAAATACAATAAGGAAAAATGGTTAAAGAAAAATATTTCAGTGACTTTTATACAGAAATTTAAACAGCAACAACTCTTATTCATTCTCACACTTTCTTCAGATGTTCCTGACCCTCCAGAAGCTCCCAAGATCAGCAACATTGGAGAAGATTACTGTACTGTGCAGTGGCAACCTCCTAAATATGATGGTGGGCAACCAGTACTTGGTAAGAAGTGCTAGAATATAAAGTCTCCAGCAGCCTTGCCTATATTTTTGCTGCTCCTTTAAAATGGCACAGAAGGAGTGTCCATGTTCAGTCACTCTAGGAAGGCTGACCCTCAGAAACTAACTACTCTAATATATCAAACCTTTAAACTGGTCTAGATTCTGGCCCTTCAAGTTTAGTGAGAGAGTGCCCCCTATCCGTGATATTTGAATCAGAGAAATATTTCAGCGAATATGTTACCAAAGCACAAGAAGGTGATACCAAAAGTAAAGCTAAACATTCCCATTCAAGACTGAAATATCAGGTCGGTATACAGGCCTTCGGACTTACCTAAGAATACCAAAACCAATCTGTGGTCATTTCAGTCATCAACTCCAGTTGTCTGCAATCTCAAGCACTCATGCAATGCATGTTTCTTTTGGAAAACTACTTCATAATTCTGATTCATATACAACCACACACCACGGGTCACAAAACAGTTTTCAATCATTTTAATGACCTTAAAATCTGTACTAAAAACTAGCTGCCAAAGTTATGCGATACAGGAGATGAGTAGAAGCAATCAAGAACATCACCAATAACATTTTAAGTTCTCTGCAGAGAATGGTGTTTTTTTAGATAAAAGTCCCTGTGATCCTCAGAAGGAAAAGAAATTAATGCAGAGTCTTGGCCAATTTTAGGGAAAAATTCCTCTGGACTCCAAATCTAGCAATTTGTTTAATAAAGGTCACTGGAGTTTGAGATTCTTTTTAAAAAAAAAAATACACTGAAAGCTATATGGACTCCCACGGGGATGCCAGGGCTAGAAATGTTCTAAAATTCCATTAACCCCTTGTATAGTATCTGGAAGAGAGGAGTTTGTATTTACTTTTGGATATTTGGACTTCATTCACTTTCACAAGAATAAGAGTAACCTCATTTAATTCAATAGAAGTTATCTGTGCAGGAATAAACAAGATACTACTGGGCCAGTCCTTTGGGGTTTCATCTGTTCTGATAGGAAGCAAGCAAGAAGTTAACAATTTAAATTACTATGTGTAAAGATATATATCAATAGCTGTCCTGTTACCACAGCTGACCGCTTCCCATTTGACTATGCAAAACCCATGATCTGGCTTTGTAGAGTTTTCAGAACACATTTTGGAAAGTTCTTTGTTTTCACTCTCAAAGGAATAATTTTGTTAATGTTCCACTAACAACCCTTTGCACTACATGGGGAGGTTTCTTCAGTTAGCACAGGACTGTACTACTAACAGAGCTAGACACCTGGAGGGGAAAAAATAAAGCCAAGATACAGCACTATCGATTCAAACAAAGCTTTAAAAGCAAGTTAAAAAGGTAGGGGAAAAAGACATCTGCATTCTTATCTGACTTCATATTGTTACAGATGGCACTGTAGGCAGTCTGCTACAGTCTTTATTAGCTATATCCAATAGATACAGAAAAGAAATTCACACCCCATCTTCACTGTTAGGCAAACTTTTCATGAGATCTCATGTACTTTTTATCACACATTCTGTGCATTTGGGGAAATAATCTGCTTTACCAAATGTCACCAGTAGTACCAGTATTATATTTTTACCTCTTTTTTTTTTTTAATTGTAATTCTGGTACGCCACAATGAAGAAGTGTCTCAGATCTGACAGGAAACTACGCATATCTAAAGTGGCAGAAAAACAGAAACTGAGTTGCTGAAACTTCTCTCAGTCTCACAGACCCTGGTGAAGAGAGAAAAAAGCAGGAACCTGTCAAAGGAACCATAGGTTCTTTGCTTACAGCATTTAACCTTGTTTAAAAGCTACTGAAACCAAGCATGCCAGAGTAACTTTATACGTTAGAAGTGATGACACAGCCTGTCAGCTCAAAGCTACTTCCACTGCTCATTTCGCAAAACATTCTGTAGACTCCCATGCTCTTCTTGCAATTCAATGTAGACAGGAAAGGCTGCTGATGCATGACATCTGTGCCTGTAACATGTCAGCAAACATGCCTTCAGCTCCCTTTAGGTGCTCTAAGTGTGAATCATACTTCCCAGGTATAAAAAAGGGACATCTGCAAGTTTGATATCAATGACCATTGTGAGCAGCAGAGATTGAATCACTGACCTACACTCCTCAATTCATAAGTCTTTACAATGTGTTTGCTATAGACTTACGCTATTGTAGCTGACCACTAGTACAGACATGTCCTATGTAGACTATGGGTAGAAACAGATATAAAATACATACAAATACATGGTATGGGTAAATCACTCTTCAGTGTATTTTCTGATTTTTCACTCCATAGTTAAAAGATTAATAGCTTTCAAAACAAAATCTGTTTAAAAAGAAGCCTATGTGATTCACATCCAGGTATACTATCTGCAACACAGAAGCAGCAGAAATTTAATGTCACTAGATTCAAAGAAACAGTTGATAACTCCTTTATAGCAGGTCACTGGAAAATAATTTATACAAATGTTTCCAATGTGATATACAACCATCCTCCATATTAAGGATCAAGAATCACAGATTCCATTTCCAGGTTGGGGAAATGAGGAGTTTATCTTTTAAACTGATAACCCAGCTTGACTTAGTCATTCTGAAAAACAGCATGGTAGTGTGGGAAAGGCTGCGGATGTTGAGGGGGCAAGGGAGATGTACTAAAGACCTGGATTCTGGGCATACAGACTTCATCTAAGCTATGCTACATATTTGTTCTGTAGTATATACATTTGTTCAGTGCATCCAGCTTTTTTAGTTCTCTGTAATCATACAGATTCACTCTCCTTCCCAAGCAATTCAGAGCAAGAGAAATGGTGTGTGACCAGGACTCATTCCACTATAGGGCTGAAGCAGAGCTGGGATCTGCATTGTCTGGGAAGTACTCCACAATTCCAACACTTAGCAAGAGATACAGAGATCTAACATAAGTTCTTTGATAAATCATTACCAAGAAAAACAAACAAAACAAAAAAAACCCACAACCACAACCAACCACACACCAAAGAGAAGTGTCAAACTGTTCTTCCAACTGATTTTTTGCTTTTGGATTTATGCTGTTAGTCAAGATTAGTGAATTGCAGCATAATATAAGAAAGAAATTAGTTTTTTGACTCTATGCCTCATCTTACATATTTCAACATAGTTTCTCCTTCACTGAAAGGGCTTCCTGTTGAACTGCTGTGTTTCATGCATTTCTCTGCCGTTAGAAGTGAATGACCACATTCTTACCGAAAAGGATTTATCATTTAAACCAGCTGTGCTAGTATCTCTATTTTGCATGCATCTGAATACCTTAATAGTAGTGTATAGCATGCAAAATGTGCTTAAAGTCTAATACCAGACATTGACAATTCTAAATAATTTCTACTATGGAAAGTATAATTGTTCAGGTAAGAATGTCAGATAGAAGGAAAGTAATACAAAAGGAAGCTGCAGGAAAATACCAAAACTTCACACAATTCAGTCATATGCAATAATTCTGAAGCATAATTGGCTGGTTTACGCCATTGGAAAAAAAAAGTTATTTTCTTTTTTTCCTGCCTGTGAGATAATAATTTGTCGTTCTTTTACATCATAAGAGCTATCCTTTCCAGGCTATATTTTAGAGAGAAAGAAGAAGAAGAGCTATCGATGGATGAGACTGAACTTTGACCTTTTAAAAGAGCTAAGCTATGAAGCCAAGAGAATGATTGAAGGAGTAGTTTATGAGATGCGGATTTATGCTGTGAATTCTATTGGCATGTCCCGGCCAAGCCCTGCCTCACAGCCCTTCATGCCAATTGGTGAGTTTTACCACATTCTATATTATTTCTAGGACAAAACCAAGACAGGACAATCTTCACCTCTTCTCTTCAAGCGCCCTTATACCTAAAAAGAAGGTGTTAGGAAAGAGGCTATCAACCATCTCTATATTCTATATTTAATCAATCTTTTCCTTTGTAATCTTCCTCTTCTCTATCTCTCATTCCCCTTCCTGAGAAGCACAGAGGTTCCAGTTTCATGAAATTGCTGATGAATTTTTAGTTGTTATAATTAGAAGTGTGAGAGTCAAGCTGGATCTCAAAAGGAGGAGAACTAATTGACACAAATTTCCCTGTCCCTCTCAGCTTCTCCCATTCCCTTATGGGTGCAAATATCACAGTATCCGACCCAGTACTCCCTTAATCCTGGTGCTCTCCATAGCTAAAAGGAGAGCTGATTAAGAAAATATTTGAGGAGTTGTTTTCTATAAATAATCCTTCCCAACACAGCAGTGTAATGTCTCCTGCAGTCCCTGAGCAAGGAGCAACCTAAGGGAGTCCTCAAGAAGCCTGCCTGCTAAGAGATTTAGAAAGAAGACCCACAAAAAATACAAACAGCTGGAGATTAAAATGACTAGAGTTGCTAAATCTACAAATATCAGTGAAGGGGGACAGCCTGCTGAAGGAGATAATGTAAAAGCAGATGATGCAGTGAAGGGGTCAGAAGGAAAGGATGACCTGCAAGAAGGGTCTCTAAATTCTGGATTTCAAACACACAGCGGCTGGTCTGCAACGAAAGAGGGCAAACGAAAACCATCAAGCAGAGCTACTGGAAAAAAAGGTCCAAAGTTTTCTTGGAATAGGCAGAGTTTTACTTGATTAAGGATAAAGTTCACACTGCTTCAGAGAAGAGGTTTGGGGTTTTGATCATGTACTGTGTGGTTGTGTATGTTCACAACCACCTTTGCCTCCTGTGTGCTGTTCACAGTCCTTACTGCCATTTGAATATGAAAGATTTTGACGTAGGTACAGAAAGGAAACTGGGTGGTGATTTTTTTTTTTTAAAGTAACATTGGGAACTAAGATCAATTTCAATTAGTTGCACAATTTATAAACCTGTGTTTAACTTACTTATATAAGAAGAAGCATTTCTCATATGTAAAATCTGTTATGTATATTCAAAAGAGGTACAGTTTTTAATACATATACACAGAGTATGACAAACATACATTTCTTTAACATGATTGCTTTTATGCCATGTATACTAAATTTTATGTTCCAGCACTCTAAATGTTATTTTGAAAAAGTTATCTTCCTGTTTGCCTTTTGGTATCAATGATTTCTCAGTAGCATTTGTGTGTATTTGGGATTCTTCAGTAAGGGCTTTTCTTGACTGTTTTTTAATTAGCAGACAACAATCATGCTTAAGATGACTGAATTTAGCTAGTGGTCTTTCTGAATTGTGGATTTAAAAAGAGCCATGACACTTCTTTTCTGAAAAGATATGAAATAGCTATATCTAAATATTTTTCTCAGGCATGTCTCCATTACAAATGTGCAAATCAGAACTAATGTTTCTGTAAACATGTAGTCATAACTTTTGATCATTTTCTCCACTGTTAGAGGAAAACAAGTGAAGTCAAATTTAGCCACTGATTAATTTTTTCCTCTGACTTTGTGAATTTTGTCTAATTACAATCAGGATGTAAGTACAGCATATGAATTTTATGCTTTTTTATTTCTAAACTTTTCTGCAGGCTTCTGCTGATAATTTGACTCCCTTCTACAGCTCTTCTTTTTTCATTGTATTTTACTCAAAAGGGAGCATATGTGAATAGGAACTACTATCTTAACCTCTTGCTCCCCTCCCTATTTTAGGAGTCTTATGCTGTGCTTCTACTAAATGAAGTATTAGGTGT
Organism: Morus bassanus; assembly: GCA_031468815.1. Lineage (NCBI taxonomy): Eukaryota > Metazoa > Chordata > Aves > Suliformes > Sulidae > Morus > Morus bassanus. Next base: position 45,198,933 of record CM062572.1, on the reverse strand, counting down.
TACATTTTACAACTGAGCTTAAATATATTGTATTAAAACAGATAGTAGTATATAATTCAGCTGGTAATCACTCCTTCTATAGCCTTTGAATTCTCACAGTTATATTTCTGTTTCTTAGAATTTACTTCTACATATTTCCTTATAGCTCCTCCAAGTGAACCAACTCACTTTACAGTGGAAGATGTTTCTGACAGCACTGTTGCCTTGAAGTGGAGACCCCCTGAGCGGATTGGAGCTGGGGGATTAGATGGTTATATTGTGGAATACTGCAAAGATGGATGTAAGTAAGCTTGAGTACTAGGCAGCAGCAACTGAACATTATTAAAATACTACAATTGCAATAGCTTCACTGCAATATCCCGATAAGTTAACTATATCCAGTATCGTTAAATTTGAACTCTAATCTATGACTAACATCCTTACCAACCATCACCAGACTTACCATGACATGACTGTAAACCCATGAAAGTCACATCAACCATGTCATCTTCACAATCACCATAAACTTCAATACAGAAAATTACTACAAAAATACCAGTGCTGTTCTATAGTCACTACTATACTTTCATAGCATTCACAAATTGCTTATTCCTTATAACCAATATAATAACCTGACTGTAACAACATCAGTCAAACCTTCAAGTAACTCTTACCTTATCTCATTTAATACTTGTGGTCTGATAATAAAGAGTATAACTGTACCATATCTACAACACTCAATTTACTGTGATGCTACAACATAACATTTATGTCATAAAAATCAAATAACAAATTTTTAATCACTTCAATGATGAAATTTTCTCTGACACTAAGGTCAATTGCCATATAACCTAAACTAGGGTTTTTACAGGGTATAATTTATACAGAAGCGATTTATAGTCTTTAATGAGATATTAGCATGGAATTACCAGAATCCCTATGTCATCATCATAGAAGAATGATCTTATCAGTCGTACTTCTGTGTCATTAGAATAACTAAGGAAGCCCTAAGAATTCTGTTCTACAGTGTCAATTGAGAAGTTATTAATAAATTGCAAGTTATGTGCTCTATTATTGTTTTCAGCATATGTGGCTCTCACCAGCTCATTTGGACACCCACAGGAGATATACTTATTCCAAGAAAAAATTAAGGATTCACTTTCTTGCTAAAAATACTTCAAAAGTCTCTTCCCCTGCTCTTGCTAATGAAAATAAAAGTAGAGAGGCCCCACATCTATAAGCTCTATAAACCAGAATGACAAAGGAACTATCCAAAGACAATTCCCTCACCCTTAGCTATTTTGAATAAACAAAGCATATATATTCCTTAACTCCATGTATAAACACATACTCTAGGTCCAGAGTTCTCTTTCCAGCTTAGTTTATTCCCTTTTAAGTGTGGTATTGCATGTTAAATTCATTTTACCCTAATATCCTAATTTACTTTCAATTGTAGACAAGGCATCAGTTTGGAAAAATAATACATTATTACAATATGCAAATCCTGTACTTGCAGCTACAGAATGGATTCCAGCTCTTCCTGGCCTAACTGAGCGCACATCTGCACTGATTAAAGACCTGGTCACAGGGGACAAACTTCATTTCCGTATAAAGGCTATAAACTTGGCTGGTGAGAGTGGAGCAGCAATAATCAAAGAGCCCGTAACTGTTCAAGAGATCCTGCGTGAGTATCTAGACTGAATAAATCTTATTCCTCTATTTCCTCTGGTCAAAATTCTAATCATGTACACATGCAGAAAGACTCTGGGACTGTCAAGGCTGTGCCTTCTTCTGAGAATAACACCCAAACAGCTCTTTCACTTTGACTAGGTGCCCGATATCTTCTGAGAGCATTACTATACTGTCCAGGTCTTACATTGCTAAAGCACAGCTCCTAAAATAAAATCCTACTTCTTACTTTCAAAATATAGACATATCACCTCATTTAAGAGACTTTTTAAAAATATTTAGCTCTCTGCTGGAAAAGCTGCTGTATTACTGCAAAATGACCGTGTTGGCTATGGCAAGAGATCTATTTAAGTAAAAGCAGTTATCTGTACTTGATTGTCCTAGGCTATTAATTAACACCCTGTGTACCACCCAACAGCAGTAGATTATAACGCATTTGACTGGAGTCCAAAAGATATCAAGAGCTGCTAACAGTGGATTCCTCAATCTTGACTCACACGAAGTGTCTGCCAGAGTCTCACTGACAGTAAAATAACTCAGTGTAAATGAAACAAAGTTGTAATGCATCTCAAAACCAAATGGACATGAAGACAGATACTCCAACTGTACATTAAGAAATTCTTTCTCTAAATTACTAGGAAAAGAATAAGGAACACATGGAGAACATAGAAAGTTTTCAGTGAGGTAGAGGAGAGGAGGGACTAGGTGAAAGATCATGCACTAAGGTCCTCTTTTTGTTAGTGAGAAGTAAGCTGCTACAATGAGACTCCACTCCTTCCACCTCAAAGAAAGAACTCTGACTGAATGACTGTAGAAAGGTAAAGGAAATCCATTGATTGCTCTGCTTTCTGAGTAAGTCCATAAATATATCCAGATGGCAATTTACAAGGAGTTGCAGTACCAATATAGCACTAATTATAGTCTATAATCACTCTTTTACTGAAATACAGCCTTTGTTCCATCCCTTCCACTGAACTGATAAAGTTCTCCAAAGAAACAAAGTCCACATAAAAGGCTCACATGCAACAGAAGTCACCCAAATTTGGCATTTCAGATGTGACACAGTTTCACAAATCCTGTTGTCATTGAAACCTGCCCAGTTGTAAATATATAACTGAGATTTGCTACTAAATTTGTATCCAGTAGTCAAATATATTTTAAAGTACTTAGAGAATTAACTGCTCCCTAAATGTATAAAGGGTGTTTGCACAAAATCTTATGCTTACAAGTATCCAAGCCTCTCCTCTTTGGTGTTTTGTCTTATTTGTGCTATAAGTAATATTTCAAATTATCAAAAGCTTTGTTTTTAATGTACTAATGCTTAACTGCAGAGCGTCCAAAAATCTGGTTGCCACGCCATCTCAGACAGACTCTGGTGAAGAAAGTGGGTGAGACAATCAATATTGTGATCCCTTTTCAGGTATGCATCTGTTTATTTTGTCATAGTTAGTTATCATCACTTACCTAAATTAGTTTCCCTTATGCAAGTTCCCATTGCTTCACTGCTTAAGCACTATTACATAAAGTATGGCTGATGATTTAAAAAACCCTCTCAAACTTTAAAGAAAGGGAAAAAAAAAAATCACTTTTGTTTCAGTCACAATTTTTTACAGTCACAGTTTCTTCCATAATCCCTCCTTTTGGGGAAGAAGAAAAAGTAAGTGCTGTAAGTTAGTGCAAGCCCATTCTTGCTTATTGACCATAGGATGCATCTTAAAAAGAGAAGTACACAAAAGCGTAAGAATTCAACCAACTACTCTTCTGGAGCCAAGGTACCTGACGTTACTGGACAAATTCTTTGCCAAAAGTGTGTGTGTTCATTTCTGAAAGGCTGACTACAAAATTCAGAGTTTGTACATAAACAGAATATCACAGTTGGCCCTATATAGAATCTGTGTGTATACAAAGAATAGCTTGGGTATTACTGTGCATGAGCTGAAGGTGTAAAAAACACAGCATACCAAGGATTATCAAGAGTGCATGCATGTAACTACACATGCCGCTATAGCATATACAAAATTGCTAAAATATACACACAGACCAAGCTAATTAGTTACCCTGTCTTTGCATGTTCTACAGCTGTATAAGCAACTATAATAACTATTTGTAAAACACCGCATGCATTTTTTTCAGATGCAAAAGTATAATATCAATACCTTGCAAGAATTAGTGTATGAAAGAAAAAGGTTTTCCAAGTGAGACATAGGAAAAGAAATTATAAATTGCAGATTCTGGCTCTGACAGATATCCTCAGTAATAATTGATAGATCACTTAATCTAGTCCTTATATATAATTTGAAGAAACCAAAATTTCTCTGCTGTCCAGGGTTGATATTTTTATGAAAATGTAATGACTTATTAGTGAAGAGTTTTGAAGTTCTCATGTAAAAGATGCTGGAGATATGCAAAATATTTTTTTCAGCAACGGAGACATATATGCACACATTACCTGTATTCTTTTGTTTAGGGAGTACCAGCAGGGGGAAAAAAAAAATCTATATAAAAGCAAAATCTACATAAAATAAAATATACATGTCTTTTGCCCTGTGGTTTCTGGTTTACATGAAAGTTGCTTTTTCACAGAGATATATCTAATCAGTAAACAGTTGCAAACCAATACATCGAGTTACTGCCTTGAATTGCATGCTTGCACTACTTCAACATAATCACATGCTTATTTTTTCTTTCACGTTTCTTATCTCCAAAATTGTTAAAATGGCCCCTTCACTGAGGTCTAGCCACATGCAAAATTCAAGATTTTACATCTGCTATTTCTGAGTTATGTAAGTCTTAAAAAAAATTAAATTAAATAAACATCTATTTTGCTGCTTTGATGTCCAAGTTAAAGAAAAATCGCACAAAATTGACAAGCTGTCCCATAAGCAGAGAAACTGATAAAGTTTGGTGTTTCATAGATTTGTGTCTTATGTTCCCTATATCACCATTTTCCCAGCCTAATAATCCACCTTGTTTTCTTAGAGCAGCCTCATTGCAATATTCCCAGAGATTTGCCAGTTCTTCACCCTACTCCCCTAGGTAGCCCTAGCTGACATGTCCTCAGTTCCCCAGGCCAGAGGTGAACTTTTGTTGCTGTACAGTTGCATGTAGCAACTAATGCAGAGCTTCATTTATCCTGCCCGATCATTCAGCTGTTGCCAAACAAAACGGATAAAGACCAAGTCTTCCCTGACTTTTCCTCAGTGGAGATACTGAGGTTTCGGTATTTCACCCTGTCATCAGTTTTCACAGAACTGTACTAAGCTAATCTTAGAGATCTCTAGTGCACTGTCAAATCTAGCTGAAAAGAACCACCTGATTAAAAATTTATTTAGGGAGCTGCCTGACAGACTAATCATGTGTTGGTATAAACTCTCGTCTCCTAAAACTTAAGGCTAACAAAAAATGCCAAAATCTATCAACACCAAATTTTAGCCTGAGAAGAAAACCAGAGGATTTTAACTCAAGAGTTATTTTTTGAGTCGATTAATTTGTAATAGTGTTGAATTGCAGCTATAGCTCCACTTCTTAACAGTGGAAAAGCTATTTAGATTATGCAAAACTGAGGATATTTCAAAAAAAAAAAGAACATTTCACTTTACATTTTGAAAAAGTTTAAATCACTGATCATTTCTATTGAAGAAAAAGACTCTAAGTAGATATGATTGCAATCTTCAAATTACAAAAAGGATATAGGAGAAAATACATAAATACTGGAATTACTGTGAACACTGAGCTAGGGAACACAAGCAGGGAGAATATTATCTAAAGTGTAACTCCAGGTCTTCTACTATTTACAGTTTCTGTGCAACCCTGCCAGTGACCTCTGTGGTTACTACTGTGTCATTTGATACCAAAATTCCATTAAATACCTTGTCAAGGTATCCTGGGCTAAATGTTATTTGCAAATCTATTCAAATCTTTAGATTAAAATGTACGGAAAAGAACAAGTACAACATTATTAGTAACCCTTTTTCTGTTGAGTGCATTAAGCAGGTGGGACATTCTGCTGAAAGGAAGGGAATCCACACATTCTTGTTTCAAAATGAATGGACACATGACTGAAGGGATATTATGTCCTATTAGTGGATAAAATTCACAGTATTACTGAGCAGTCTTCTTGCTCATCATATATGCATGAATATAAACATCTAAAAGCATTTAAATTCATTCTTCCCTGGCAGTAAACTCCCTGAAGTTTCTCTGGTGTGCTATTTACCCAGCCTGTCACTGTTCTCTCTCAGATTACCTATTACACATTGCAGAAATCCAATCCTCTGAGATATGTATTAGGAACATGCTTTCTATCTGTTTATGCTTTTCACAGTCTATAAATATAAGAGTATATGAAAACCAACACTTTGAAAACTTGCAATCTTTCACTGGCACTCGTAGCACCTCAAAAAAGGAGGTTCTGTGAGAGAACATATTTGATCAACCACACTAGAACACCAGCAGTAAATAACAAAGCTTGATTTATAGGCAAGATACTTCTTATGATAAAGATAATGCTATGGTTTCTCATGCCAATTTTTGCCAAGATATTTAGGGCCAAATCCTCAATTCACCTCATTATTCAATCCATCAAGAACTATTAAATCCTGTAATCAGTCTGAAAACCTAGCCAGGTATTTGTCTTGACAAATTAGAAATTTAAATAAAATTTCTATATAATTATACTATTTAAGTAGATTGTTTTTATTTTCAAAGCATTCCCCTAGCCAAAATTTTCAAGCAGAATCCTCATATTATTTTAAAATATACACATATATGGAAAGTAAAGTAGAGTCAATTCTTGTTGAGTCAAGTTCACCAATAATCAGATGTGGATATGGCAAAAAAAAACAAACCAAAACAAAAACCCACATCCTTTTACTTGTTCAAGAATTCCTACTATGCCTTCCAGCTGAAGAAGGGAAACCATGTCTTCCTCTAATAGGTTTTTGTAAGGGTTCTAGGTAATGAGACTAGGGTGAAGGTACACTAGAACTGGACAAAGTAATCTTGTATCTAATATTTCAGAGCTACAGGCCTGAGGTGCCTTTACTACTTGGCAGAAAGCAGTAAGAAAATCAGTTACCTGATGGGGCAAACGGAAGACCCAAAAACATTGCTCATTCAAGGTTCATTATCAGCCCTGATGTAAAATCAATTACAATAAATCTGACGATTTAGATGTCAGATAAAATAACATCTATCAAAGAATAGCAATTTCTAGGTGTTTTAGAAGTCCTTTAAGTGTAATTTTGGACAGATCTTGGCCTGACTCATAAAAGAAGTTATTTTCTAGTACCACAGAAAAATAAAATGATGCTGCACAGACTTTCTGAGCAAATACCAGACAAACCCGAAGCAAAGGTGCAGAAAAGCACAAAGATTTATTTTTATTCTGCCTACCTTTAGGCACCTAAACCAAGAGTCTGAGTATCCTAATCTCCCCTTTGCAGCCTAAGGAAAAAGCTAGTCTTACAGAGTATGGTCCAGACACCCAGTGAATTGAGGAGCTTTCTAGAGGTGCTTTCTCTGCTGTGTACGAGAGGCGGACAGCAGCATGTGTCCTAATTTCAGTGCCTTAGCCTTCAGTTCCAGGGCAGCCTAAGCAGATCCGACTGCTGGCTTGGATGGTCTCATATTTCCTCCCCACCCATTTGAGCGTCTCCTGGCATTCTTCCAGCCCTGTGCTGCACTGTTTCACCATGTTAATCTGGCAGAAAGTTAAAAAAGCCCACTGAGTTATTTTCTGCTAGTTTGACTATAAATACAGTTAATAAATATGATATGGCCCTTTCCTGTTTTCTTGTGATTCTTGGTTTGGAGCTGTACTGTGGAAGTATTACTCAAAAAACTTTTGAAGAACTAAATATTATCTAGCATTTTTCCTGGAAATGGCTGAGTGACAGTGATGTAAGCCACAGATATCTTACTGATTCCACAACGTCATCTTCTATGGGTGTAGCAACACTGACTGCTTAGGTTGACCGTCACCAAAACAATTTTTGCAATACAGAAAGAATTATACAGTAAGTTTCACATCCCAAGACTTCAAGATTATAAAAATTTTTTGAAAGATCTTAAAAAATGCTTGGGGACAGAGAATCAAGTGTTTTAATAAAGGGAGGAGAAGGGGGAAAAAAGCCAATAAACTCCTCAGATATTAAAGACTTCTGTACTTAATAATAATCAGAGCAAGCCAGATCAACTGCTGGCTTCCCAGATGCCTGGGAAAGAGGACCAGACCAGCACAAGTATATTTTTTCTGGATTTGTTCTCAGTATAATTTCAGTCTCTTCTCTAACTGTAACTAAATGGCATCCTTCGGGCATGGTACCACTAAACCACACAGATGGGAGCAAATATTTGTCTGCAAGAAAACAGAAATTGGAAAGTATTTAGAGAGTTTGCTATCTCAACTCTGCATGTTAAATTAGGCTTTCTAGACTTACAGATCACTAAAAAACAGAAAAATGAAAAATGGATATCTATTATAGACTAAAAAAAAAATAACCCCTTTTTTCTCTTCAGGGTAAACCAAGACCTAAAATCACTTGGATGAAAGATGGTCAAACTCTAGACTCCAAAGATGTGGGAATTCGGAACAGCAACACAGACACAATCCTTTTCATCAGAAAGGCAGAGCTCCATCACTCAGGAGCATATGAAGTCACCCTTCAGATAGAAAATATGACTGATAAAGTTGCAATAACAATGCAAATCGTAGGTAAGAACCTGACAACATCAAAATTAAGCATATCATATAAAACGAAATAGTGGCTGTACTGAGGCAATCCAAAGATCCAACTACCTCAGAATCCCTTCTCTGACAGTGGTTGATAGCAGATGACTAGGACAAACCTCAGAGCAGGTCTAGCGTGTTACTTTATTTTCCAAGTACATTTTCCCCAGCTTGAAACGATCTGTTTCCTACAGACTTTCAGAGGGAGAGAGATTATCTGTGTGTCCCATAGGTCTTGAGGGATTTTTTTCTTGCATTATTTTATCCAGTCAGTTTTTTTAAGCCAGGTCTAGTTTCAGAATCTAAACATCCTTTTGTAAGGAATTTCAGTTTACGTGCATGCACAGTTATTTGGTTTGTTTTGAGTCTCTCTCCTGATAATCTCATTTGATGTCCATAGAGTTTTGTATCAGAAAAAACATGAATAATCATTTATTCACCTTCTCCACGATTTTACAGCCTTCAGTCACACTCTCCTCACTTAAGTATCTTCAGTTTTAGACTCTCTGTTTTCAAAAAGACGCCATTCCATATCTTTGATCATCTTTATCACCCTTCTTTCTATGACTTTGAGAGTGATAGAAGGAATTTGAGAGTTCTGGTGTTCTTCGAAATAGCCATATTGTCTTCAAGGAAGGGAATATGAATCCTGGAATGGATATACTCTTATTGGGCTTCTTCAGCAAAGATAAAATCATTGCACTAATATAGCTCTACTGTTCTGAGAATTAGAAATTACAACAAGACACAGTCCTGTGAATTTGGAAAATCCACATTTAATGCCTTATTCTGTTAAGAGTGTCTAGTTAGCTTGAGGCTTAGTGGAGGCTTATTCTCTATTATACAATTTCTAGTCTCTTTTCTAGTGTCATTTTAAAGGCATGCACTGCCAAAGTTTCAGTAACTTCCCTTGGGATTTCGTAAGATTTATTCTGAGATCTTGCTTATTCAGATTTCATTAATGTTCAGCCAGAGATCTTCTGTCTCTCCTCGTTACAGCTCTATGTAACATTCTTGATAATTGTTTTTATTTCTCTTTCCCCACACTTTCACACTGTCATCCCAACTTTCTTCCAATGTATCAATAAATTTTTAGAATATGTATTTCAGCACAAAAAGAATATTTAAACACAACTCCTAATGCTTTGGAATTAAAGATATAATGCTGGCTGTATTCTGCTTAAAGTTTTATAAAATAATGTTGGCAGAATGGGTATGCAGTGGTGCCAACAGCAAACAAGAAAGGCATAACAAGTTGGAGCCAATAAATCTTACTACCACCAGCTGCTTCTGCTCAAGAGGATGGCTGCAATTCTGCAACAGCAAAATAAGTAAGTGGCAGCTAAAACCAAGTAATCCCAAGGGACTCGGATAACAGGGAGTAGTGTGCCCTACACACCAAAATACCATTCTAGAACTGGTTAGTGACTCTAGATTCTAGCACATTGCTCTTAGAGCATAGTACGAAATATCTTCCACCCATTGTCTGGTACTGTAGAAAGGCATAAAAACACATACATGTACCATTGTCAAAGAGTTATTTCATACAGAAAATGAATAGCTGAAAAAAGCAACTAATCTTGTCACACAGATTAGTACCTGTCAGAGTTGGAGGACAGCTATTAAATTTTTTAGTTCTTGGGCAGCTTGTTCAACTGAAAGGAAATAAATAAATTTCATTTAATTCCTGGCCAAGAAGAGAAAGAGCTTGTTACATATGCAGAAACTTCTGCAACCAAGGCACCTACTTTGATTCTTGATTCTGTCACTCTTTCATCCGAACTACCTCTTTTCAATTCTGTCAACAGCACTTTTTGCTCTTCAGATTTTATATTCTCTTGGCAGGAGAGAAATATGGGTGATTCAGGCACTCTTTCTATACTCTAGTAATGCTTTAGGTGTTGTAGAATGGCATGCCAAAAAGGCAACCCAGCTTTCAGAGATACAATAAACCAGTGATCTTTTGAGGTGTCTGTTTATCAGGTAACTTCCCTTGGCAATTGTCTACTTGATGAAGGAGTAATGCTTGTAGCTTCAGCCCTTATCTTTTTTGGAGTAAGGCAAGAATGCAGGTAACCAAAAGCTCTGCTGCTATGAGGAGTCACCTGTCAGTTTCAAACAGGAGGGAACATTTCTATTACTGCTATCACCTGTCCTTATTACCAAAACAATTGCTGCGGTTTACTCTAGAGACCTACAAGATATGGACTTTTATTATAGGAATACAGTATATTTCAAATAGTTATAGAAAGGTCTTAAATAATTAAAATAGCCCCAATCTCTGAAAAATACGGTTCCCTCAACTTTTCCCCCCTCTACATGATTCAATAAATTATGCCTTCCATCATGCCTTCTATTGACCAAAGAAAACCTCAGTTCTATATTTTTAAATTTTTTAACTGGAATTATTTATTGTTCTCATTATTTATTATTTGAAAAATGTAAATTATCATTTCTTTTTGAAAGATAATTCACACTTTATCTCTTCTTCCCATTCTATAAAATTCAGTAATATGCAAAAATCCTAAAATGAGCTTCTGCTGAGGGTAGCAGAATATTTCCCCAGACTATAAATCCCCACTCCAACACAGTGTCCTACAGAGGAAAATAATTTGCTACAGATGCGTCACTAGGATTACCTTTTCCCATCTTCTGTTCAAATTACCAGCTAGAGATGTACTGGTTAGTACTGAGAAAGGAATATTCTACAATTCTACAAAGGAACTTTGAATAGATATTCTTGCAGATTGCATTATCCCATCAAACAACAAAGATGAAGAATATAAAAATCCATTTAGCAAATTTATTCATCTCTACCTTTTGTGAGATTGTCCTTTATGAAGCCTTACAAGCATTGAGGCTTTCAGTACACTTTCTTTATTCCATCTATACTACCATGGGTATATGTAATAATTTATTAAAAATTAAAAAGGGATAATTTTATACATCATTGAGTTGTTATCAAATTAATCTACTATCTGGTTAAGGCTTAAAGTGTTTTTCTGTTCTTAAAGTCATACTCTGAAATTGTTTCCCCCAAAAATCATATCTATATCTATGTACTTAAATACATACATAAGAATGTCTTAAATATGTACATATATACACACACATTCCTGAAGTCTAACTCTTCCAAATAGATTACTGAATTAATGAATGACCTGCCATCCCATTGTTTTTAGTTTTGAAGGGAAGTTGTCAGATAATCGCTTTTAGGTAACTAGGAGCAATAAGGCACAGGCTTCAAAATCAAACTGTCCAGTGAGGCCTCCCCAAAAAGTGCGTTTTTTCCTTTCATTGCACTTAAGACTGCATTTTTCTTCCATTTACCATTCTCTTACTATAGTATTTAAACCAACTACCATCACCAAGGTTTTGACAAAGCATTATGTAACCATCCTTTTACAACAAAGAACAATTGTTCTTTAGATATATCTGTAGGTAAGCACACAGGAAAAATACTTGTAAAACTAGGCAGATACTGCAGAGGGTTATAACAGTAGGTAGACTTGAAAATAATTAACAAATTGCTGAACTTCACAACATCTGCCCACTATTAGATTATAATACACTTATTCAGGGCTTGTAGAGCCTTGACCACTGAGACCGTTGAAGTTTTCTTAAACCTACATCCGTCAGATTCCTACTATTTTCTTCATTTTTCCAGTTTAGCTACAAAAAGGGGAGCCAGTTTCCATTCAGCTATCTAGAATGATCCCAAGCTATCCTTCACTTAATCACAAGACCATCTACCCAGGCCTAATGATCATCTCCCCAACAGGCCCTGTAACTGTGAGCAACAGTCTAACATATCAAAAAGGGGAACTAGCATCTTCAAGTTAAAACAGACAGGAATATTCCTTAATAAATCTAATTTAAATGTTACATCATTTGACTAAACAACATTGGTATAAATATGAATGATCCTTAAAAGAAGGAAAAAAGAAAAATATATATATTCTTCTATGTATATCGTAAAATGGACATAGACTTCTGTACCTCTGAGTTTGTTCTTTTTCTAGTTATTACAGAGAAACATCACTAGTGGGCAAGCTAACAAGCACTGAGACAACAGGAAAGTGTCAGGTATATTCCCAAATCGCCAGCTTTCCTTAGCTGAGAGGAATATATACCCAGTTGCCTTTGTTGTTTATATTACTCTTAGCATACCTAAATGGCTGAGTAATTGCACTGAGGTAACAAAACAAGTAATAAAACTGTAGTAAAAGAGTTAATCACGCCCATCCAAGCAACACAAACTTCTTATTCCATTTTAAGGAAGAGTTTGGTGCCTGTGTTACTAATTCTACCATGTTGCCTATTTCTCAGTAGGTTTCAGGCCCCTCAGAAGAGTGTTAACAGGGTATTTGAAAGTTTCCCAACTTTCCTATTTACAGTTTCAACCTCACATAAATGAAGTGCATTGCTGTGGAACAATTACAGATTGCTATCAAGTTCTACTTTTTCCCTTTATGGGAGGAAATGACAAAGCTCTTAGATCTTCAACCAAAACCTAAGTTGTTTGTTTCCCCCCCCCCCATGTCTCCTCTGCAGACAAACCTGGTCCTCCGCAGAATATAAAGCTTGTAGATGTTTGGGGATTTAATGCAGCCCTGGAGTGGACACCTCCACGAGATGATGGCAATGCACAGATCTTGGGCTACACAGTCCAGAAAGCTGACAAAAAGACAATGGTAAGAAATTGCACTGAGTCAGTGACTTTATGTGGAGTTCAAAGTGCAACCTGCTCTGGGAACACAGAGACTTGAGAAAAACAGCTGAATTCATGACTCTCAGTTGCATGTCCAAGGTGTCCTATGGCATACTGGAGGCAGTTAAACATTGAAAATTAGAATCTAAAAAGAACCAAAAACCTAAGCATAGGACTGTATAAAATGCCTCGTAGAAAATGTAAAAAGAGACCCCTAGCCTGTCCTATCTCTGGTCGTGACTGGACAGATAGCTCTACTCAGAGGGCAGAAATATATTTTTTATTTGGAATTATATTTTTCATAAATGCAGGGAAAAACTTAAGGGGAGGGAGGAAGAGTTAGACTTAAACTCAGGTGCTGGGCATACTATGGTATATACTGGGAGGGGCATGTATGGCAGTCAAACTTGAAAAAGTCTCTCATGGAAGTCTCCATCAAATAGTCATGTTCTGAGGACACATCCTGTATCAAGTTCCCCAGATATGAGTAGGGCTAAAACGTAAAGATTGTTTTTTCCCCTCAAGATGCAAGTATTCATACATCTATCACAGCAGCCAGAATATAAAATTAAGAAAATAGATCAGCTGATCTTCATGGGAAGCCACATAATATTAATTTTGCAGGCTAGTGCTAAATACCTGCCTACCTGTCTTTTCCTTGTAGCAAGAAGGATCTCTCCATACCAAAACTAGCACTATGTCTGACTTCTCATAGCATCTTTCTAAACAGTTTAGTCTTGTTACAGGAATGGTATACTGTTTTTGATCACTATCGTCGCACAAACTGTGTAGTGTCAGACCTGATTATGGGAAATGAGTATTTTTTTCGAATCTTCAGTGAAAATTTGTGTGGATTGAGTGAAACGGCTGCAACCACCAAAAATCCTGCCTATATCCAAAAAACAGGTAACATATTCTTCAAAACAAAGATCACAAAAGCTGCTAAGTACCAGACACATTGGTAATGGAAAATACAGTATTACTAGATGCACCACTGGAGATATTTTCATTACTTAGTACTTAGCACTTATAAAGTATTTTAGCATCAAGAGCCCTTACCGAGGCAGATATCCTGTACTAACACGAACATCTGTTCAAAAATATTTAATTACACAGTCATTGTAAACGATATTGTTTTAAGAATATAATACAACTGTGGGGTTATATTTTCATTCTGGGGTTGAAAGTTTAAGATGTCTGTGGTGAAAACTTCCCCTACAGACTATGTTTTTCATATTTTTAACAGAAGCTGAAAACCCATGATTGCCAGGACCTTTTACTTTAACTAAAGCATTAAACATGAGGTGTGTTTTAGAGTGAAGTGAATGTTTCATTTGTTATTTCATAACTGCCATAGCTTTGAAGCTTCTCTAAATCATACAGGCAAGTTAAATGACAAATAGATTGTACACAAGTCAACAGAATTGAAACCACAGTTCTTACTATTTTGTTTCTTTGAATTGCAGGCACCACTTATAAGCCACCTCATTACAAAGAGCATGACTTCTCCGAACCTCCTAAATTCACTCACCCTTTAGTAAACCGTTCTGTGATTGCAGGATACAACACCACACTCAGCTGTGCTGTAAGAGGAATCCCCAAGGTACAGATTACATCAACTGTCATTGATACTGTTGCAACAAACAAAATGCTGTCTTCGAATTCATGCCCGTTCAGCATGACTGGAGTGTAACATGACTATATTAAGAAATAGTAAAGTTCACCCGATTATCTCCCACCTCACTCATAATTGATGCTTAACCAGAATGCATGGTGCAAGCATTTGTGTGGTTGTGCACAGAACCAGTGGGGCAACTCGGTAAAGGAGACAGAGGAAAGGACAGTCTTTGCTTACGGTAACACCGTGCCATTGAAAATGTGCCATGTGTACATAAAATCTTCTTATCAAAGAAGGTAAACAACAACAAAAAAAGTATCCTCTCACAATGCATATTTTGGTCTCTTCGGTCTTTCAAGAAAGCAGCAGCTAATGTAATATACTGTTCCATTAACCTAAATGATACATAGGAACATGGTTTTTCTGTTATGTCAACACACCCACATAATTTTATGAGAGTCTGAGTTATTTTGCAAAATCACTAGAATAAGACCTTCTGGTATGTGCGAAGTTTTGGGCCTTTTTTTTTTTTTAAATTCTCACAGGAATATTTTCTCAGTCTAAATATATTTATTGAAGTCTCTTCAAAGAGTAGAAAAAGAGTACTTTTTTGTTAGAGTCAGGAACAAGCAGTAAGAACTGTACCAGCTAGGAGCTAAATTTAGGTTTCTCAAAAAAAGGGAAATAGGCTTTTTGTCTGCAGTGAAGGAATTTACCATATTGTGACATAATCTTGTCATAAATTTAAATTAGTACAATCACAAAAATTAGTACAATAGTGAAGAAATTCTTTTCCCTTCCCCTTCTGGCTGCTTATTTCCAGCTCCTCTTCCTTCCTCATGCCTGC
The DNA here is from genome assembly GCA_031468815.1 of Morus bassanus. Taxonomy (NCBI): domain Eukaryota; kingdom Metazoa; phylum Chordata; class Aves; order Suliformes; family Sulidae; genus Morus; species Morus bassanus. The sequence goes on along the minus strand of CM062572.1, from coordinate 45,183,359 downwards.
ACAAGGATCTGATAGCTACACAGCAAAACATGCAAGATAATTGCTTGAAGTTCAAATTAACTAAAAAAAAAAAATTCTTAATGCAATCATTTGCATTGGATGCTCATTAGATGAAGAAGGAGCTCCAGACAAAACTCAAGTATAAAATGGAAGCATACTCACACAAATAGCTGCAAAACCCAAGATCATTATAGAAGAAATACCTGTAAAATCCATCCTCCAGTAGCTGCCTCAGCTTAGATTCATCATTAAATGAGTGTTAGTAATGATATTCCCTCTTGGTTAACTGACCTTTTTGTGCATCTGTATCCATTTCATTCAGTTTCCATGGTTTTAAGAAGATTCTAAGAAAAACTTCATATTTTACAGCTGTTAAATACAGTAGTCACAGCCTTTTGAATGTGACCCTGCTAGCTCTTCCTTCCACATTCGCCTGAAGGATACAAATAGCCCCCATCCTTCAGTACACCTAGTACTCCTAAAGAGGCTTTTCCAGGTTTCAAAAAATCCACATTTTTCTGTACATGCATTGCCCAAATTAACCTTAACAAAAAGATTCCGTAGCTACTGCAGAACTCTGCAACAGGTCTTTTTCAGGAGAGAGTAACTTATGTTGATAGAGCTTTCCAATTCTGTATAACTATAGATTATCAAGTATACCTGATGTGTGATCTGTATGGCAATAAAAAGTTACCACTTCAAGCAGAGCCAATATTCATGCCCTGGTAGCAGTGTGGGAATAAAAGACATATACCCAGAAAGATAAAGAGCCTATAGAAAAAGAAGCAAAGAATTTTGAGGCAGGAAAAAAATAAAGCTGATATCTTTAAAGAAAATTAAGCATGGCAACTGGGATGCACTGAACTGTATATCACAGGTCAAAGACACAAGTGATTCAGTAGGTTTGAATGCACTCTATAAAACAGTACAATAGTTTCATATTTTTATGGGTGAAGAAACAGAATATGTTAATTCCGAAAGTAAAACAGAAGAATGCAGAGCTTGGTCTTCTACTCTTTAAAGCCTATTTCTTCACTATTGTACTAACGAGCTTGAAATAAACAAAAGCAGTTTACTTTACATCAGATTTTTCATTTTCAAAATTTCATTTATAAAAATTAAAGGCATATTCTCAGGTACCGGAAACAAAACACAATGGCTTGAATTGGTAAAGAGCCAACCACTTTATTGCTCAGCTGAAGCCAACAGGGACTTTATTTTGAAATTCCTGAGGTTGCTAAAGATATGCTAAATGGTTTGGAAAATCCTTTCCCAGCCCAAACCTTGGCATTCCCAGTTGGCCACCCAGCATCCGCAGACCTTTATGACACCTCTACTCTAATAATCTGTGCAATTTAATTCCCCTTCTGTAAGGCACTTGAAGCATTAAAATGTATTTCAATAACCAAAATTAAGTAACTCCTGAAGGAATGAATTTGTAGCTGGTTTGTAGGGTTTTTTAAAAATTGCAATAAAATAGTTTACAGACCTACATTCCCTACATGCTATTTGAGAGTTGAAGAAAATACTGAAAATTTGAATTATTAGCTTCATGAGTTTGTACTGAATGAGGAAAGGTTCCTTGAAAAATTAACACTGCTGTGTAATATATAGCCCTCATAATGCCTAAACTTTTGATGGCTAAATTAAAGCTATAAGATCAGCTCTAAGTCTTCCATTTTCTACCTTCTATTTTAAAATTCTTCTTTTGTGTTCTTCAGCCAAAGATATTCTGGTACAAAAACAATATGGATCTCTCTGGGGATGCCAAATACCGCATGTTCAGTAAACACGGTGTGTTGACCCTGGAGATCCGGAAACCCACTCCGTTTGACGGTGGCTGTTATACCTGTAAGGCTGTTAATGAGTGTGGTGAAGCTGAAATAGAGTGCAGACTGGACGTCAGAGGTAATCAGATGAATCTTACGGACAACACTAATACTGCAAGGAAGAAAGACTAACGGATAGTTAAAAAAAAATTTAGAAAAAAATCCCAGTTCCCCTTTATCAAACCCTTACTTCTTTGGTGGTATCTACAAAGTTTGTTAATTATATGTACGAGCAAGATTGTGTTTTTCATTCTAAACTGTTATGACAGAATTAAGCTACTTGCTAGGAAATACAGGTCTGAAGGTGGACATTTAATACACTTCTGACTCAATATTTCTAGAGAAGATATTTAGCACAGGAATGGAGGTCTATCTATGAACACTGCATTGTGGATAATTTTATCCTTTGTGCCATACTCTGTAATTAAAAGTTTTAAATGAAGTCATTAAATATATGTAAAAGGTAGTGCATGTTACATCACAAATGTTTTTCAAACATTGTTAATTTATTTTGTTTGTCAAAAGGGTCAGAAAAAAAAAGTCACGTTTACAACACAGTAAGAAATATTGACTGAATATTTTTGGTAAAGCCACTACTACTGTATCTATTTGTCAATACGAACCTATATAGCACCACTTTACATGCTCCAGAAAAAGCTGTGAATGTGACCTGTATAACTTCCATTGATCAAGATCCATCTTCAGCATGGCAAGCCTGAAGGTATTCTTATACAGGACAGAGTTCAATATTTTACTTGGTGCTAAGTCAGGGATATGTACACAGGACACCTTGCAGTGCTGGGCATTGATATCCCCACTTGGCAGCAAGCAATATAGCTGCATTAGTACTGTGATGAACTCAGGCTAAGAACTCTGAAATGTCTAGCTAATATATGCAGCAGCTTATTAAGACACTTATGCTACTTTCAGTTCAACAGCTAGCTCAAGTATTTCTGGTCAGTGCTATACTGTACCATGTAGACATGGCTCAAAGCTTAATATCATCACCTTCTGAAGATTGCTTTAGGAACACTGAATCTCCTTGGAATCATCGGATAAAAGCAACTACTATAAAGTGTCCATATTTCACCTTCAGCACCAAGTCTCAATTTAAAATTAGCATGCTTTAATGTCTGATAACATCTTTTTTTTTTTTTCATTCTCCAGTACCTCAGTAAAACTCTGAACCTCAATTCATCTGCAAGTCAAGGTATGAATCAAAATAATTCAGCTGGATAAAGAAGCAACAGCTGTTTGGTTAGATATAAGATTAAATAGTCATTAGATATTCATGTTAGAGAGTTTATGGAATTTTTAATAATGTTGGGGGGGCAGTGCTTGTTCTGATGTCTGTTTGTTTTTTCAATAATCATACTAAGATCACATTCCTGCAAGGTAGTTTATTTGGTTTATTTTAAAGTCAGGATTTTATGGGTCTTGACCTTTAATACACTGTGCCAGTGTAAAAATTTTAAGAATAACAGAATACTTTGTTCACTTTTTTTCTTAACTCACTAGAAGCACTCCCTCTAGGAGACTTATTTATTCATACAGAGCTAACTAATATCAATAATCCATGTGCATTACTTTAACCAAGCAAGCACAGTTAAAGTTATAGTGCATCTGGAAGTGTAATGTACATTTTAGACTTAAAAAAAATGAAATAACTCTAATAAGCAATCAGGTAATGTATTTGACAATAAAGCCTTCTCCCCATTCTCTGTCCCAGCATCGGAATGGAACTTGAAAAGAAGAAAATTGAAGAAATTAATGAAGGATAATTGCAGTTACATTTCCTGCTTATCTTAAAAGTCTTTTAATATATGTGTACTAGGAGGCGGCAGCGTCTTGTAGTGTCCTGCTTACTCAGCATATTTTCAGCCCATATTTCCTCTTTTCATACATCTGTTTTAGCTACATTGCCCCTGACTCCATGTGAAGAAATTCAGAGAAATCAGGATAAAACTTGCCCCCATTATGATATGTCAGAAAAAAAATTACAATCATGTGCAAACCCAGTCCATTCCTAATGTCTGAAACAAACAAATTCTCCACTTCTACAGTTGTCTCCATTTTCTCTTCTGAATTCTGATATGCTTCATAAGAAACAAGTAGCTCAGAATAATGAAACACTAATAAATTATTTGTAATATTTAATCACCTTTCATTATACTGATCTCTGCACAACAGAAAGTAACTTTCATTCCTACTGCTTTTACTGTCAGTGCTTGAAATATCCACTTCTGTGCTCCTGAGCAGATCTTTGCAGCACCACATCCGCAACACACAGCATTTGGGAGTCTCTGGCTAAAGCTACTGTTCTGCTTTATACAGAAAATAGTTTCTTTGATAATTACTCACTACTAGTTTTCCAGCTTTTAAAGAGACACCAGCATATAATTCCAGTTATTAGCTGTTTCTGCAACCAATCATAGACATCATACTAATCTACAGAGATAATTTTGTGCATCAGATGAAACAGTGAAAGGTCTAGCGAGGAAGATTATTTGGACGTAAACAAAAAATTTCAAAACAAAAAGCTTGTGACGAATGCAGTAAACTTGCTGTCACCAAATATTACTGAAGGCTTTTGAAAGTCTATGAATGGTACGTATGTATTTTTGCAGATAATTTTGTCTAATCAGATGACACAATAACATTTCTGGCTTCTCACCTACTAGTTTGAATAGTATTTGGGGTGGTGGTTTTTTTGGATCTGCAGTAGTTGTTAGTAGTTTCTGGCTAGAAAGTGTTTTTTCATGATCACAGTACAAGAGAAGGTGGGAAGATGAAATTAATCCAGGAGGCATTGCCTTTTGGAAGAATCAATGCAAAGGAACTGAAGTAATGCTATTCCCCTGCCTCCAACACGCCAGTTGAGATGGGAAAGCATGCCTGACACAGCACATTAGTTGTACTAAACAAGCAAATACGTCTTCATAATAAAAACACTGATGATAATGAGATGTGTATTTTGATTATTTTATTATGGTATCAGAACAAAGGGTACTCCTCTAAAACCAAAGGCAACTTATCCAAGGTTAACATTTCTCTGTTGCATATTGTTATTATTCAACAAATAAACAAGATGGAAAATATGCAGACTTTTGTTTGTACTTTCATTTTCTGAGCAACACCATTATTTAAAAAATAAGGTACATACCGCACACATAAAAGTCAGAGACGTTCTATATTATAAAGAGCCTATGACCAGAACGCAGTGGACTAAGAGGATCATCCCAGCATCTGTGGGACAATGTCTATTGAAAAGCAGAGTCTGAGTTGCAAGAGCTTAGATTACAAAGGACACTTTACCCTATGGGGAGTTAGGTGCCATACAAAATACATTCTATTTATCAGAAAGGCGTTTCACAGAGATAGTAGACTTTCATGCTGTAACAGGGTACAATACTGAAAGAACACAAAAATAAATCAAAAGTCACTAAGAAAATGGCATTTTCCACTCAATTCTTAGCTATTCAACATAAGGACAATGTTTCTGGGAAGAGCAGTGCTTTCACAAGTGAACATTTATTCCACCTCTCAGCTGTGTAAAGCAGTATACTGCAAACTGATGCTTTCACTAGATGGTAGTCAATATTTTTTTCATGAAATTTCAGTGTTGCAATGGTCTTCAAGTATAAAATTCTACCATGGTATATTCATTTATAGATTTATTTATATATTTTTATATTTTATATATATATATATAAAAAGTTCCCAGTGCTCACAAATTTACTTTCTACTGGTTTGAATTCCTCAAACTGATGAAAATCAAAGAAATGCCTCCTCAGAAAAAAACATCTGAGATACTGCTTCTGGAAGTACTTCATGCAGGGTAGCACCAAATAGAATCTAATTCTATAGGACTTTCTAAGATAATGCTATACATGAAAAACACAAATGAGTTTTAACTTCCAAAACTTTCAATGACAAGGCATGAACTAAACTCAAATCTGAACATTTACAAATAAAGAAGCGCACTCTAGTTAGGTTTCTAAAAATTATTCCTGAAGAAAGATGTGAACTCTGAAAATTCAGAATGCTAACTACTCCTCACACACCAGAGAGGAAAAGGGGGAAGGTGCACCTGCAACATCTGAACTTTCTCTATTAGTTCTAGAAGGGTCTTTAGAAACTTGTAGGTATTTGTTGATGTTTTGCAAGCATATAGTCATATATTGTCATTTATCTGTTCTATGGCTGATATTAATCCTGAATGTACAGTTCACTAATTGCCCATTAATTCCATGTTTTTAATAAACAAACTACTTTCATCCCAGTCTGATTAAAACTACCTAAACTGAGCAGTTTCTCCCAAACCTAGCTGGCTAAGACCAACAGTCTCACAGTTTTTCCCTGTCACAGCTGAAAGACTAGTTGATATAAGATGGTTTTAACTACCTTTTCCTGTGTGGAATCTCCTCTGATGCAAAAATCGGATAGACTTATCTCTAAAAGTCATGGCAAGTATTCTAACAGTACTTAAAAACTACAAGGTAAGAAAGAAGTGTGCAAGGTAAGATCAGTAGTAAAAAAAAAATTATTAACATAGACCACTTAGAAAATTCTTATCTACTAGCATTCTGTTAGCATATTATGTGCCTTTCAAAGCTGACAGTTACTATCAAAAACAAAAACAACAGTCCTATTGAAGTCCTTTCATGTTTTCCCAAGACAAAAAAAAACCCTGTTATTGCTCAAGTAAGAGATCCTTCCATGTGAAAACTATTAGACAAGAAAACTTGGACAAACATAACCTCTTAAGGCCTATTATTTCTATCCAGCTGGATGTGAAATTGACTAACTTTTGATGCTACCACAATTTCAATTGAAAAACCTATCAATTCAGCCTGCTTGCTGCCAGTTCAGCGTACATGCCTTTCCTTCAAAGAAATTATTGCTAACTATATACCAGGAAGCACTTAGATGCTTTGAATTAACGTACATAAGACTTAACTGAAGCACAGGGATGTTGTGGAGCATTACTAAAGACACAGTATCATGCAGCACCGAAATAGTCAAGCTAGCCCAGTGCTTCGCTTGAGCTAAGACACCACTTACAAGAAATGGCAACTAACCCAAACATATTAAGAAAACCGATAACACTTCCAGTAGTCCTACTAGCTCGGTTTAGTGCTAGTTTTACCTAGCTCTAAACTAAACTCAGTTTAGAGACTACTACTAGTCTCAGTGTGGCATTGCCTCCTAGCCAAATAAACCCTCAGCTAACACTTTAGCCCAGGATGACATATATTTCACACTACAGCATCAATTATTTCGTGTTTCATCCTGTATCTCAGCACTGTTGTGTGAGTATTATAAGTAAACAGTTTACTTGCTCCTAGCAACAGGACGCTTTACTTAAGATTCTTTATAAAAGCCACAAAATGGAATTAAACTGTCAAAAGCAAGCAAACCTTAGCAGAACTCCTCATTTCCTTTAGTCGCTTGAGATTGCCTTAGGGTTCAAATCCTGAGCATCTTTCCATGAGCAAAAAATAACAACAAAATGAGTTAATGGTTGACCAATACTTTATAAAATAACAAAAAAAAATTAATGAACCACAGTGAACAAAATATAGTCCTTATTTAGGGGCCAAAGTAAAGCAAAGCAGAAACCAATTTCTGCTTGGGATGTCTCACCCCTCCAGATCAAGTATTCTTCCCTCAGCCAGGCCTGACTTACAGACCAGCAGTCACCTCCACAGCATTTGTAGGCACTTAAACTTCATCAGAAGATCATCTAGAGGAAATACAATTTTGAAGACTTGGGAAAGAACCTGCAAGAAGTTGAGAAACGTCTCTCGTCTCACATCCTCACTAATTCCATTTTAAGATGTACATATAATATATGTCTTTATACGATTCAAACATAAATCACCTTAGAATTTGCAAGCATTACAAAACCTTCGAAGATAACCTGCATGTTGTCTTGTTTTCATCTTGTTCTCAAAGATTAAAGATTGGCTCCTTCAAGCCTGTATCAACTATTTTCTTACTAACTAATGTGATTTTAAAGCATTACCCAAATCTATCTATCTATCTATCTATCTAACTTTTACTTACTTACTTACTTACTTTACTTACTTAAAAGGCACAAAATTGAGCTTCTCTTCAGGATGCTTACAGACTGAACTTCAGAGCCATGATAGGGGCAAGGTTTGCCTTAAATGCCAACACCTGGATTTTGGGTAGTGGCCATAGCAGGATTTGAAGATTTAAAATCCAACCCCCCCCCCCTAGGTCTACAGGTGGGAGCTGATTAGGACACCTCAGCACTACTGGCCAGCTGGCACAGCACCCCCATCCCGTGTGGCAGTCCCCCACAGAGATAATGAATTCTTCCTATTAACAAATGAGAAGTGGATCAGTTGGAGCTGAAGAAGGGAATAAGCCATATGTCCATGCTAAAGTCATGACAATAACTGCATTTGGTGGACCTTCTCAGGTTGTAGCCTATTTTGTATTCTGCTACCATAAATATGTGACTACTAGTTTGAAACTAGCAGGCTTATCCATAGTAACAGCTGCAGAATAAACATGCTTATTGTTTCTTTCCTGAGCATTAGAATTGTGACTGGTTAGTAAAAATGCATGTAGTATTTCATCCCCAAACCACTGTAAATCCAGGTGTATGCTCTAGTACTAGAGCTATTCTTGTAGTAAGGGTGCCAACTACTAAACATATTTTTATAATACCTTCAATGCAGGTGGGTCCTTGTGTGACCAAGGAAGGGTAACATGTGTAATAAGAAGCTATGTTTCCATCAATGTGAGTGTGTTGTTGCAGAATAGGTACTGATGCATTTTATTTAGCTATCCGAGTTAGGGTTAATCACACCAATCAATACTTGTTGTAACTGAAGGTGCACTAGCATAGTTATGCTGATACAAATAGCCTAAAATGAAAATGTCCTAAATTTTCACACATTCACATGTTTGCTAACAAATCATTGCTTGGAAGATCATTTGAATGCTACACAGAAATCAAAGTAACACAAAGAAAACTACTTGCATTCAGTAACATGTTTAGAAAAATCTCATTTTCCTTAGTAGCTTGTAAACTCTAAGCATTTTCCTTAATGGATTGTTGCAGTTTAGATGATCAATTTAGACAATGCATGACCCAATTTTAGCACAAGCTGATGATCTGTGCCCCTGCTTTGCTGCTTAAGTTAAAATACTTAAGCAATACAGTGGAGTGAAATGCAAATTAAACAGACTGAGCTCAAATTGTCTCAAAATAATGTTTAAAATGGTACAGTGTGCCTTACCTGTCATGAGTTTATCTTCCTGTTCCCTCTACAAGAGGGAACAGTTATCTTTATTGACTTTTTCAGATTTGTCTAAGCTTATTATCACAGAATCATAGAATATCCTGAGTTGGAAGGGACCCGCAAGGATCATCGAGTCCATCTCCTGTCTCTGCACAGGACAACCCCAAAACCTCAAAGGTCTGAGGGCGGTGTCCAAGTGCTTCTTGAATATCATCAGGCTTGGTGCCTTGACTACCTCCCTTGGGAGTCTGTTCCAGTGCTCCACCACCCTCTGGGTGAAGAACCTTTCCCTAATATCCAACCTAAACCTCCCCTGGCACATCTTCCTGCCATTCCCTTGGGTCCTATCATTGGTCACCAGAGAGAAGAAATCAGCACCTGCCCCTTCTCCCCTTGTGAGGAAGCTGCAGACCGCGATGAGAACTCCCCTCAGTCTCCCCTTCTCCACGCTGAATAAACCAAGTGACTTTAGCCGCTCCTCATATGGCTTCCCCTCTAAACCCTTCATCAACTTCATGGCCCTCTTCTGGACACTTTCTAGTAGCTTTGTATCCTTAATGTACTGTGGCGCCCAAAACTGCACACAGTACTCGAGGTGAGGCCGCACCAGCGCAGAGTAGAGTGGGACAATCACTACCCTTGACCAGCTAGCAACACAGTGCTTGATGCACCCCAGGACATGGTTGGCCCTCTTGCTGCCAAGGCACGCTATTGGCTCATGTTCAACTTGCCGTCAACCAGAACCCCCCAGGTCCCTCTCCACAGGGCTGCTCTCCAGTCTCTTGTTCCCCAGTCTGTATGTACAACCAGGGTTGCCATGCCCCAGGTGCAAATTCTGGCACTTGCCCTTATTAAACTTCATATGGTTGGTGATTGCCCAGCTCTTCAGTTTGTCTAGATCTCTCTGCAGGGCCTCTCTGCTCTCAAGAGTGTCAGCAGCTCCTCCCAATTTTGTGTCATCAGCAAACTTAATTAGTATTCCTTCCAGTCATCCAAGTAATTTATGAAGACATTAAAGAGTACTGGCCCCAAGATGGATCCCTGCAGAACACCGCTAGTGACTGGCTGCCAGCCTGATGTAACCCCATTTACTATGACTCTTTGAGCCTGACCCGTCAGCCAGTTGCTCACCCATTGCATTACATGTTTATCCAGCTGTATGCTGGACGTTTTGTCTGGGAGGATACTGTGAGAGACAGTATCGAAAGCTTTACTAAATCCAAAAAGATCTTATCGACTGGCTTCCCTTGGTCGACTAGGTGGGTAGCCTTGTCATAGAAAGAAATTAAGTTTGTTAAGCAGGACTTTCCCCTCATGAACCCGTGATGGCTGGGACCAACGACTGCATTGTCTTTCATCAGTAACTCCCAAAATAATCTTCTCCATAATTTTGGCAGTCAAAGAAGTCACACTGGCAGGCCTGTAGTTACCAGGGTCATCCCTGTTGCCCTTCTTGAAGACTGGGACAATGTTTGCCAGCTTCCATCAACTAGGACCTCTACAGATTTCCAAGAGCATTGAAAAATCATTGAGAGAGATCTCGCTATGACATCAGCCAGCTCTTCAAGTACCCTCGGATGAATCCCATCAGGTCCCATTGACTTATAGGGATCCGGCTGGAGCAGGAAGTCCCTCACTAGTTCGGGGTTGATTGGAAGTTTGTCATTCCCAGTCAGAATTCTCTAGCCCAGGGCTCTGGGGGTCCCAGAGCCCATCATTGGTGTTGAAGACCAAGGTGAAGAAAGCATTAATCATCTCTGCTTTGTCTATGTCCCTCTTTGTGAGGTGACCACGCTCATCAAGTAACGGTCCAATGTTATTTCTGTCCTGCCTTTTGCCATTAACATATTTAACAAAGCCCTTTTTATTGTCCCTCACAGTACTGGCCAGCTTCAGCTCTAATTGAGCTTTGGCCACATGTATTTCCTCCCTACAGCGGCAAACAGCATCTCTGTAATCCTCCCATGTCGCCTGACCTTGCCTCCACTGGCCATATACTTTATTTTTTTGCCTTATTTCTAGAAGATCCCTGCTCAGCCAAGCTGGCCTTCTGCCTTGCCTGCTTGACTTCCTACATTTTGGAATTGCCTACTCCTATGCTCTTAGGAGGTACTTAAAAAGTGACCAGCACTGATGGACCCCGGCACCTTCAAAAGCTTTTCCCCAGGGGACCTTACCAATTAGTTCCCTGAGCAACTTGAAGTCTGCTCTCCTCATATCCAGAGTTGAGGTCTTGCTGGCAGTCTTCCTGTTACCACAGATTTTAAACTTGACTGCTTCATGGTCACTGTGGCCAAGGCAGCCACCAATCTCCACTTCACCCATGAGACCCTCTCTGTTAATAAGCAACAAATCAAGGAAGACACCTTTCCTAGTCGATTCCCTTAGTACCTGTACCAAGAAGTTATTGTCCAGATGGTTTAGGAATTCTCTGGACCTGTTTGTACCAGCTGTGTGGTATTCCCAGTTGACATGTGGCAAGTTGAAGTACCCCATAAGGACAAGGGCAGATGACTTAGAGGCATCCCTTAGTTCCTTAAAGAATAACTCATCAGTGTCATCCTCCTGGCTGGGTGGCCTATAGAAGACTCCCACAACAACATCTGCTTTATTTTTCTGTCCCTTAATACTTACCCAGAGGCTCTCAACTGTGCCATTGCCAACTGCAAGCTCCATGCATTCCAGCACCTCCATTACATACAATGCCACTCCCCTCCCCACCTCAGCTGCCCTGCCTATCCCTCCTGAAGAGCCTGTAACCATCCATCATGGCACACCAGCCACAGGACTCGTCCCACCAGGTTTCACTCATGCCAATGATGTCATATCTGTGGGACTGGGCCAAGGCTTCTAGCTCCTCTTGCTTGTTCCTCATGCTGTGCGCAGTTACATAGAAACACTTCAAGTGCGGCTCATTGTGCCCATCGCCACGTGGAGCAGTCTGAAGAGTCTCACTAGCACGCAACTCCTCAGACTTTGACGTGCCATCCCATTGCTCATCACTGACTAGCCTGGTATCGTCCCTTTCCCCTGCCCAATCTAGTTTAAAGCTCTGTCAGTCAGCCCTGTTAGCTCCTGAGCAATATACCCTTTTCCCCTTCTGAGAAAGGTGCATCCCATTGGGTGTCAGTAGACCTGGTGATGAATAGACCATCCCATGATTGAAAAACCCAAAGTTCCACTGGTGTCATCAGCCTCGGAGCGACATGTTGATCAGCTGGGTCTGCCTGTTCCATTCAATATTCTTCCCTGCTACTGAATGGATCGAAGAAAATACTACAGAATCACAGAATGATGGTTTGGTTTGGAAGGGACCTTTAGAGGTCATCTAGTCCAACCCCACCCTGCAGCAAGCAGGAACATCTTCAACTAGATCAGGTTGCTCAGAGCCCCGTCCAACCTGGCCTTGGATGTTTCCAGGGATGGGGCCTCCTCTACCTCTCTGGGCAACGTGTTCCAGCGCTTCACCACCCTCACTGTAAAAAATATCTTCCTTATATCCAGTCTGAATCTACCCTCCTTTAGTTCAAAACAGTTACCCCTTGTCCTGTCACAGCAGGCCTTGCTAAAGAGATTGCCCCCATCCTTCCTATAGTTCCCCTTTGTTGTGGTTTAGCCCCGGTCAGTAACTAAGCACCACACAGCCGCTCGCTCACTCCCCCACCCTTGTGGGATGGGGGAGAGAATCGGAAGGGCCAAAGTAAGAAAACTCGTGGGTTGAGATAAGAACAGTTTAATAATTAGAATAAAACAGCAATAATACTAATATAATGAAAAGGAAAATAATGAGCGAGAGAGAGATGAAACACTGGAATAAGAGGGAAAAAAAAACAAAAAAAAAAAAAACAACCCAAAACTAAACAACAAGTGCTGCAACCGCTCACCACCCGCCGACCGACGCTGCCGGTCCCCGAGCCGCCATCGCTGCCTCCCCCAGCCAATTTCCCCCAGTTAATATACTGGGCATGACGTCACATGATATGGAATACCCTTTGGCCAATTCGAATCAGCTCTCCTGGTTGTATCCCCTCCCCTCCCGGCTTCTTGTGCACCTGGCAGAGCATGGGAAGCTAGAAAGTCCTTGACTAGTGTAAACACTACCCAGCAACAACTAAAACACCAGGGTGTTATCAACATTATTTACATACCAAGTCTAAAACACAGCACTATGCTAGCTACAGTGAAGAAAATCGACTATCCCAGCTAAAACCATGACACCCTTCAAGTACTGAAAGGCCACAATAAGGTCTCCCCACAGCCTTCTCTTCTCCAGGCTGAACAGCCTCAACTCTCTCAGCCTGTCCTCATAGGAGAGCTGTTCCAGCCCCCTGATCATTTTTGTGGCCCTCCTCTGGACCCGCTCCAACAGTTCCATGTCCTTCTTGTGCTGAGGGCTCCAGAGCTGGATGCAGCACTCCAGGTGGGGTCTCACCAGAGCAGAGTTGAGCGGCAGAATCACCTCCCTCGACCTGCTGGCCACGCTGCTTTTGATGCAGCCCAGGATACGGTTGGGCTTCTGGGCTGCAAGCGCACATTGCTGGCTCATGTCCAGCTTTTCACCCACCAGTACCCCGAGGTCCTTCTCCACAGGGCTGCTCTCAATCTCTTCATCCCCCAGCCTGTATAGATACCAGGAGTTGCCCTGACTGAGGTGTAGGACCTTGCACTTGGCCTTGTTGAACCTTATGAGGTTCTCACAGGCCCACCTCTCCAGCTTGTCCAGCTCTCCTTGGACGACATCCCATCCCTCAGGCATGTCAACCTCACCACTCAGCTTGGCGTCATCTGCAAAGTTGCTGAGGGTAGACACGTTCCCACTAAGTCACCGGTGAAAATGTTAAACAGCACTACCTGAGCACCTGATCCTTCAACCATCTGCTCCAAGGCTCTGAAATCCCTTTCAGTTGCTTTTGGGCTTCTCTTTGCTACCTCTTCTCTGCCGACATGAAGCAATAGTGGGTAATAATCTGAGGACCTTACCAGACTAGGGAGTTTTCTAGTGACATCTCTTACCCTGGCCCCAGGAAGGCAGCAGACTTCCCTGTCGATTGGGTCTGGTTGGCATATCGGACCCTCTGTTCCCCTGAGAAGGGAGTCACCCGTGACAACTACCCTTCTTTTTTTCTTAACATGAGTGGTTGTGATGCAGGGGGTAGGCTGCCTAGACGACCCGTCCATCCCAGAAGGACCTTCAACCACATCATCAGCTGTCTGCCCATCCAATTCCAGGGAATCCAATACCTGTTGTGTATAGGCACCTGGAAGGTGAGGCAGGCTGAGAGTGGATTCGCCTGCGGCCCCGAGCAGTAACCTGCTTCCATTCTCCCCCATCTTCTGGGTCTCCTCCTTCTGCCTGGTGCTGAGGAGGTAGGGGGTCCTTTGTCTCTTGTATATTTATATAAAATTATATATAAAAATTAAATTCTACTTGTTGAAAATTACAGTGAGAGTTCAAGAGTTCCCATATATTATTGTAACAAAGCTTTTCAATGCAGGACAAGACAGATATTTAAGATCGCTTCAGCACACCTCACCTGCAGGTTTCATTCCTTCTGAAAAAGGATTATTGCACTAGCTATTCCAAGGGAGATCTACAATCAAGTAGAATGACTAAAAACACAAGAAAATACTAGCTGATAGCATTTTTTCCTTAATTTAATTCTATGATGTCCATTCAAATGAGAGCAGCGAGGGAAAAGATGTTTCTGGAAATTAGAAAAGTCATCTATGTTGCTTTTAACACAGAATTTCTTTGAAATAATATCTTTATATATGTTTAGGAGAGAGGTTTGCCACTAACATATTGTCCTGGAGCAGGTTTAGAAATACAAGCCATTCCTGTCTCCTTACAAATGAATTTTGTAAGAACTGTCTGCTGAGATTAAAAATAGCCCCACTGATACCTTTCAAGTGTTTCCCAACCACAGAACTCTATTTTAGGGAAACAAAACCTGTCAGTGAGATATCCTTTACTTGTCTTTGGGCAGGGTCCACACAGCAGTCTGCATAAGCAACACATCTTAAAACAGGTTGACCTGGTGAAAGTTTAAAGGAAACAGATAAGAACAGCTCCATTTATTAGGTCCTGATATGGAAAAAATAGTCTAGCAACTGCTTTCTGTGCCAGACAGAAACGTTGACAATAAGCAGCCCTAAAACCACAGATAACTGTCATAGCTATGTACATGTTTCAGTCATGATTTTGTATTAGGATAGCTTTACAGAAGACAAATAATCCAAAAAAGTGACTAATCCAATATATATAAAATATCAGTGGATACAAAAATGTATGGAAATTGATATAAGGTGGAAAACCTAAGTGGTAAGTGTACCCCCTTTTTCTTCTTCATCATGGGTAATCATCTGAACTTGATTTTATATTCATTATCACGGTTTATTTAACAAACATAAAGAATATCATACATAGTTTTCATTGTTTTGCTTGGAAGTATAAATTGTGGGACCCCAAATATATGAACCCAGGATGTGGATGAAAGTAATTTAACCTTCAGTAAGGCTGCATTTGCTTGGTGTCTGTCACAATGCTAATAATTGCCCCAGTAATCCAGAGCTACTCCAGGAAAGTATGATCACAAAAAGACTAATTACTAATATAACTCTCAAATACAGTGTTGCAGTTTACTGCTGGTTTTCATATACCAAACCCAGAAAAAAAATGGCTGAAAATCCAAGCTTTTCTTCTGCTTTGTAGGTCAGTTCATGTATATGTTGTCTTAAAAAAAACCCAAGTACAGTAGATTTTGATCATTGGAAAGTCCTCAAAAGTTTCTACCTGGAAACAAGACTTGTTCTTCCTCACTGGTATAAGGGGGGGCTAACGATACTATGTATTTACAAAGAATGATATTTCCTCTTACGCTTTTTTGTTTCCTACAGCACTGAAAAATGTTAACAATTTTGACAATTTGTTAGGTTACAAGTCTGTTTTAGACAAGTTTATTTATTTTTAATATCAGATCAAATGGTTGAGCCATTTCCAACAAGGAATGTAGGGAAGACCTGCTGCTGGGAGCTATCACAGAACAGCAGAACTAGGACTGGTAATCTTTTCCCTTCCCTCCTGAGCACTCCACCAAAAATAATTTTATTTAAATGCAAAGGGAGTAAGAGCAGAATAAGGCTGAGGGATGAAAGAAGATGGCAGAGAGCTTGGTAAGAACAGGAGAGAGGAAGATGTCTATGACTGGAGTCTGGAAGGGGGCAGAGACTGGTTGGAACAGGAGACCGGGGAAAAGCATAGGTCTGAATTGTTTGGGCAAAGAGGCTGGAAGATGATGATGGTCAGAGAGGCAAGAAGAACATGTAAAAAAACACCAAGGGCAACAGATGGAGACATCTGATGAGAAATAGAGATGCAGAACTGAGCCTGACTGGCTAAAAAGAGTGTAGGCCACAAAAATGTGAGGAAACGGTGAGGAATCCAAGCAGGGTGACAGGTAAAAAGGGAAGAGAACCTTTTGATGCTCAGAGCACTGTGGATAGACTGGCACTCACTGGAGTTAATATGAGAAACTGAAAAGGCAAAAAAGAGTGAAAGGAATGGAAATACAGAACTAGAGTTTTCATATACTTGAAGGAAGCAACTGTTTAGAGTTTTACTGATGTTTTTCCTGCCACCGTTTCTTCCTTTTTATGTATAGCTATTTTGGGAGAAGGGGATTTCTATTTCTATGTAGGTTCCTAAACCACGTTTATCACTATAGTAACTGTTGCAAATAGAAGCAGGACTGTTTGCCCTTAGCTGTTGCATATATGATTCTTTGTTGGACTGATGCTTTAAAACAACATTAGTCAATGCTAGAACTACTATGCCGCTGAAGTTTCAAACCATTGTACATAAGTAAACAGAAAATTAACTTATAACTGACAATTATACTAAGCACATATAAACAGAAAATTAACTTATGATTTTACTAACCTTGGTATAAATGTTGAGCTGATTTTTATCATAGCCGAGCACAGAATCGGCCTGAAAGAGGTCCTCTCTAAGTCTGGTTTGTACTCAGCTGCACTCAAACCTCACGTCACCAACATCAAGATTTTAAACCTTCAGATACAGTGCTGGAAAGAGGGGTCACTTACCCACTATTATTTAAAGCATCATCACATTTCTACTATTTTAGTGAAACAGCCACACTGGGAATGGCTGTAGGAACTCAAAGCTGTTGCTCACACTGAATGTTTTACAGGAGCGTTACAGGGTAGGGCTGTAGGTGAAGCCATTGTTGCTAGCAGAAGCAAAGTAATACCACTCGGGTGTTTGGAAATGTCTTGCCCTCATGAGCAGCAGACACCTCTGGCTGAATTGCGACTTCTGGAAGAGCAAGAGGCTCTTTGGCATTGCCTTTTGTCTGGCAAGGTCCTTTGCACAAAGGTTCTGCTTCTTGGTCCTAATTCCCACTTCTTTAGGAACTAGGCGATGTTGTCTTTCACCAAAACCTGGCTCATCTAAGAGCAGTGACTTGGAGTTCCTAAATACCACTGGAGTTGGAGTTGAGCAGAGGCCATTTTTCTCACAAAAGATCTCACCTCACAGGCACCTTCTGACTGTCACCTATTTGGCAATCAAGGGGAACTGGAATGTAAATATTACTCTTTGTGAGAAGCTTAGCTTCTATTTTCTGTTTAGTTCTGAATTCAGTGGTAACAGGAGCCTATGCCTGACACAGGGGCAAGTGACTCGTTTGTTCCCATTCTAGGCAGCTGCTTCATTACTAACAATACACTCAGTGGGAATCAAAAGCCCTCCTCTGGCATAAGCAGCATGATTCTAGAAATATCTTCAATATCTTTGGAACATAAACGTTCCTAAGAAAGCTTAGACTCATAGCCACATTTTTCCATCCACTTTGATCCCTAAGATTGAACTTTAGTTAGAACCTAATTTCCTCATGATTTACGTTTATGAGCAATTTAGCTTTAGAATGCCCAGATGAACATTTTAACTTACAAACTCCTCTATCCTGAAAGTGTCAAAGTAGGAGGGCAGGGATTATCTGAAGGTAGTAATCAGGGTGTAGGAAATTTTTACAATGGTTTTCTTAAAGTAGTTAACTCTTTCCTTCAACAGACATCTTCAAAGTTTTTTCCAGAGATATCTTTAATAAATATCACTTAATAAGTACCATTGTTTTGACACTCGCTGATGTTAAAACCTTTAGCCTTTAAAATGTGGACCTGCACGTATTAGAAACTGACACTGCATTCACAGACAAAACAAGGGCATTTTTTGGAACATCACAATGAAGATCTGCAATCCAGAAGCCAAGATGAATTAGTAACCTTGGTTCCACTTTGAAAACTGCCAGGAAGGCTAGTCACAAACCCCAGCATTTGCAGAGAACACTTAATGATCATTTTGAAAGCCAACTTCCACAAGCAAGGAATTGTAGCAGAAAAAGAAACTTGTTCAGGATAAGCAAATAGCTTAAGTTTTAAGGCAAGTTCATGAATCTTTGTCACATTTGTTTAAGTGCCTTGGAAATATCAGAAGCGCTAAAATAAAAAGGTTGTTACCTTGAAATACATAAAAACTAAGACACAGGCTCCTCCTAGTGGTAAAAACGGAAGGATTATTCATTCTGGTCTAAGAATCTTCTAGCACTATTTATTATTAAGAATTATTGTCAGTTTGTCTTCCATTTGGTTCTGGAAGGTTTAGAAGCCTCTAAGTTCTTACTACTGCTAAGGAATTTTTAACTACAGGTCAAAATAAGTAAGACATGACAAAACACGTGCAAATCACTGTTAATTTCTTTTTTCCCTTCAAAAGCAATGTTTACATACCTATCAATGCTTAGGATGATGAAGTGAAGGTGGAAAGGATTGAAGATTGCATTCCAAGAGACTTATGCTCTTGTATCAATTTTAAATCCAACATCCAGGCCTGCATTTGGTATCCAGAGAAGAGCACTGTCTATTTAGTAGTGGAAACACTGCACAGTATGCCTTTGTCTCAGATGAATATACTACATTCCCACAGTTAGAAGAACACCTGCCAAGTCACCATCATGGTGGACAAGAAAGATTTTGTACCTTTCAAAAATTTCTTCAATTTTGAAGCCAAGTCAGTTGCTCTCACCTAAAGAGCAGAAGCCCAGTGTCTGAGGTTGTTACTGATTCTTCCTCACCATTGAACATCGAATCATAGAATCATTAAGGTTGGAAAAGACCTCTAAGATCATCACATCCAACCATCAATGCAACACCCCCATGCCTCCTAAACCATGTCCCCAGGTGCCACGTCTACACGTTTTTTGAACATCTCCAGGGATGGTGACTCCACCACCTCTCTGGGCAGCCTGTTCCAATGCCTGACCACTCTTTCAGGAAAGCAGTTTTTCCCAATATCCAAACTAAACCTTCCCTGATGCAGCTTGAGGCCATTTCCTCTCGTCCTATTGCTAGTCATTTGGGAGAAGAGACCAACACCCACCTCACTACAACCTCCCTTCAGGCAGTTGCAGAGAGCGATAAGGTCTCCCCTCAGCCTCCTCTTCTCCAGGCTAAACACCCCCACCTCCCTCAGCTGCTCCTCATCAGACTTGTTCTCCAGACCCTTCACCAGCTTCGTTGCCCTTCTCTGGACACGCTCCAGCACCTCCATGTCCTTCTTGTACTGAGGGGTCCAAAACTGAACACAGCATTCGAGGTGTGGCCTCACCAGTGCCGAGTACACTATTTAGCCACACCTGATCTTTCAAAAAAATTATCAAAGGGACAGAAGGCCATTTTTATTATAAGGCCCTTTAAAAGTCTTATTCTGGACTAAGTTTCTCAGCAGTCTAGAGCGTACCACACTCTATGTAATTTATAAGTCACAGAAAAATACACTTGCAAAAATACAGCTTCTACAGGGGGAAAAAAAGGAGCTGTATATAGTAAGTGATGCTGTGCATTTAATTATTTTAAACTCTGATCTTCCCCTTATAATTTTAAGCTAACTGGTTTGAATATGTTAATAGGCCTGCTAACATAATATTTACAACTTAGAAAATAATATTGTCTACTTAAGTGGGACCCAGTATTGCAGTAAACAGAACATCTATTGTAGACCAAAGTGATTTCAGTCTTAACTGTACTTGTAACACAGTAGTATCAAGAATACTACAATTGCTAAAAATTCAGATATTGCTATAAGAAAATTTGCAGTCTCAGAAGAAAAAGGAAAGTAAATTAAATACAAAACAGGCTAATTTTTCAGGCTTTGCCAGTTTCAGTTTTGCCTTTATATTAGGAAAGGATGAAAAAAACTTTACTTTTTGCTTCTATTTGTATGTGTGTAAAAAAAAAAATTGAGTATTTCAGATGCGCCTGTTTTTCCTATTCATGTTTTTCATACTTTTTTTTTAAAGACAAATTACATGGATGTTATGATAGAAGAAAAAAAGCAAACCCAAGTTTCAACTGTTTATGTGAAAAAAAATGTAGATTTTTCCATTTATAGTCTTCTCTTTTTCATTATTTCATATATGTATATGATGTATTTTGTGTATAGTGACATTAGTTTCAGAATAAGTTGCATCAATAGAAAAACACAGGAGGATGAAAACCAGTTGCTGGTTGAATGACATTTTATTTTCACATTCAGACAGCTGTACAGTTTCTATAAATAGATGTGGTACTATAATATTTACATCATTTCCTCACCCATTACTAGTGTATTCCATTCAAAATGGTAGACACCCCGGCCAAGCCAAACCAAGGTTATTTCTGGGTGCATTTACTCAGAATTCTATGTCAAAACATACAATACATCAGTTTGCATCAGAGCATTTTTCCCAGTTATTTTCCATGTAACATTATTTTCTCCAGACAGTCTCTCCTCCCAGCATCCTAAGAGCTTTCCAGACAAGTGCAGTACAGTTCGAGAACAAAAACAGGATGCAAAAAATATTCATATTCAGCCTACTTAAAATAAGGAATGTGATGGATAATTTTAATTGTGGGAGTTTCATTATACATTAACACGGTATTTGCAAGTTTCCTTGATAATGCAGGTACAGATTGGAAAAAAGCAATAGCTCAAAAAATTTGGAGACAGCATAATCCTTTGGGCTTCTGAACATGTTCTACAGATTGCTACAGAAATATCTTGAGTAGAACATAGTTACAAACCCAAAAAGACATGGGTCTGCTGTGTGCTTCTGCCAATAAGGTTTCCAAGTTCTACATTTCCTTATTCATTTTCTAATCCATGTGATTAACTGCTTTAGGTAGTGCTTATATGCATCTGTTAACTCTACTGCTGGGATATCTACAAATGTTACCTAAACTCCCATTTGAAAATCTACAGTCCATGAGGTGTCAGGGTTTTCACAATATACTGCCTTCAAAGTTTCTCTCTCCACTTCTTTTCCCACTTGAGAAGCAGTCACCTTCACAGATGGACCAATTTAATAGCCAAACCTCAATTGTCTCATGATATTTTAAGACTATGGTAGCTAAATTGTTCATCTCTACCAAAAGGGTCTGAAGAACTATGTGACAAGAACTCCATGTTGGTGGGTAAAAATGAACAACACAGAAGGAAAACAATAAGAACACTACATTTAAACAACATGCAGGACCAGACTGCTTCCACTGTGTACGTACCAGAGAACCTGAAAGGAGAAGCCTGCAGTTGTAAAGTGTTTAATCTGTAACAAATACCACTAGAAACAAAAAAACAACCGAACTCAAGCTTTTAGTCATCTTAAGAAAAAAGGAATTCAAAAGGAATGGCTGGAGTAGGTCACTCACAGCTGGATGCTGATGCTCAAAACTGTCTTGATTAAACAGCTCATATAAAAACTCCAGTAAGGATGAATTCAGAAGGAGACTGAGCAGCAAAGTCTTAGGTTTTTCTATGGGGAAAGACTTGCAGGGTCATACATAACAATCAAGTTCTCATAGAAGACAGTAAAGTGAGCTCCAGTAACTGCAGTACAAATGGGAGTGCTGCACGTCAACGTGCCAAAGGGTAAGCGTTTCCCAACATCGTGATCAACTGGAAACTGGTCGAGGTGGTTTACTTTTGTTTTCTGCCTCTTTTCCACGAATGGCAGCCACATAAGAGAAGAGACACAGCACAGAGTAGCAGATCTCATGAGCCTACAAGAATTTAGAAAAGGAGATAATGAAATTCAGATGATTTAGTGTTTTACAAGATCCACTGCACATTTTGTATTTTGCTGCATGTCTTCCTTCATGGGACAACTACTCTGGCTACAGACAAAAATCAGGAAAAAGTGTCCCATACTACCTTATAACTGAGATGGATAGAGAAGAAAAAACCTTATAAGAAATAAAAAAACCTCCTTTGGGATAAAAACATTAGTTGCTTGACAATATGATTCTAATAATTTTTAACAACTGTATGCTAAGCTAGAAAGTTGGCCAGCTGGCTTCAGAAAAAACATCCTACAGATTTGCTTTGGTCTGTCATATGAAGTTACAATAAATTTTCTGGGAGGGGTTGAAAGAGCTAACTAAAAAGACTAAAACTAAACGTCCAATACTGTACCTTGACTCATGAGATGGTGGGATTCTTCCTTATTCAAAACTGTCTTTTTATGCTCAAAAGTACAAGGACTGGTAATCCTTGTAATTATTAACTAACACTAGTGAATCCAAGGATAATACAAGCTTTTTTTTTTTCTTTAATTAAATTAATTAATTTAATTTAAAAAAAGACCATAACCCAGCATAACATGTTTCCTATGAAGAACACCAAGCAATTTTGTCACCACCTTAAAGCAGAGGGTTTCACATAGCATTAGCAAGATTTACAATTATTGCTTTTAACTGATTAAGTGTGCTATTATTTAACAGAAAATCCTCTTTTACCATGCGACTGGTAGCACAATTCAGTTTATATCCTAGTTCTAATACTGACTATTCTGGTGATCTTAAAAATTCTTGTCCTGTAAATTGACATTTATAACCTTTGTAAAGGTAATAAGCATAACAACGTGTTGTGTTGCATTACAGTATAAGTAAAACATGTAAAATACAATTAATTTTCATTAAACTGGCTTTTCTTATTAAAAGATACAGCTATCTGCTTCTTAAATGACGGGCATTCTAAGCATTTTGTTTCTAAAACATTTCTAGCTTCTTCAAGTAATTTTTCTCTCCCTCCTCTTGAAAGACTGAGTTTCCATGCAATCACCAAATGTACACACTGCACTTCAGACATGAAATAACTGAAGAAATTTCAGTTCTGATGATAATCATTGGCTTCTATTTCTTCCTCATAAGTGCCTATAAGCCTGATCATTGAACTATTATGTGTAAAAGTGCTAAGTATCAGTATGAACTGCTGGTGTTCAAAAAATGTTATGAAAACTGAACACTAAACCACAGCAGTGACTCACCTCTATGGCAGGAGTCAATACTTATACTGTTCTCTTGCATCTCACTGCTCACTTTCATGAGGAAATGGGATTTTCTCATAAACTCTGTTAGCAATCATTTTATACCCAGGAAGTAGTCTCCCATTCCATCTGTTCTGTGGATTATGGATTGTTTTCTGCACTGTCTTAAATTTAACAGTTCCACTAGCTCTTACTGTGCTGAAGTTCATGCCAAACCAGCCACCTTGCATCCCTATCTACCTTAACAAAAGAGACCACGCTTTCTGCGCTACCTGTGAGTTCCTCTAGTTTCATGGAAACAACAATCACCAAGTTTTGTTGTCCTCCCTTAAGGAAATCTATCATAAAAGAGCAGCTGGTGTTTTGCTGCAGTATTAGCATTGCAAATCCTGCAATCTCAATGTAATTCTTTTCGCCACATGAAAATGTAAAGATATATCCTCTAAAGAACTACCAGAGGGCATCACAGTTGACTCACCATTGGCGTCTTGTACTTGTGGCTCACCACTTCTTTAGTTTCAGGAACTAAAACCGGACGGGCAAGAGACAAAACAAAAAGTTCAAAAAACGAGAGGAAAAGGGGAAAGAAATAGCACAATGTTCCCATAGGAAAGGGAAGGGATGCACACAGACAGCAGGTGCAGGTACAGGGCACCTCACTATCCCTCATGTCTAGATACTCTTCCTTCTCTTCATTTACATTACATATGTCCTTGAAGATACTGGTAATGTCATAATAAATTACTTCGGTTGGCAAAAATATTTCACTGCCTCTGTTTGGAAAACCACAGTAGACATTTGATGGTTCTTAGAGACTCTGGCTTTTCTCATACAACTTATTCCTGCCAGACAGCAAAATTAATGACAAAATATGCCTAACATCTACTATGATAGAACATAAACCAACAATTCCATAGGAATTTGTCAATATGCAATTCCCAAAGATTTTTATCCTTTAGATGTTTGAATCCTTCTCTGCTGCAAAACAGATCTCAAAAGAACTGTTGGACACTCTGTGGTAAGTTAGTGAAATCCAGGGAAAAAAAGGAGCTGAGGGAGGAAATTTTCTAAACTGGAAGACTGTTTCCCAGTTCTATTTCAAGAGTTTCTCAAGACATTCTTTCTCCTGTCGAGGATGTGTGTGATGGTATTTCCTTGACATACTCACTGAAAACGTTCATTGCTTTTGAACAAGTTGCCTTAAAATAAAATACTGACTTCAGTTGCATGTATTCTTAAAATACAAGACTTACTGATTTCTTAAAGACTTTCTATAGAAAGAGGATTAGGGCACTGATGAAAAAAAATCTATTATGCAGAAAATTTCATCTTGCTCCCTTGCACTGCCTCAGACTAACAGAAAGGAAACAGGCATAATATAGCTAAAGAAAATTTGCTTTTTGTCCTCACTGTGGAATGCATAGAAAAGCAAGCTGTAACCATCCCGTTAGTGTGCACTGCATCTGAACTGTGCCTTTGACCCACACTTGGTCTACAAATATTGTTGTGAACAGATACCATGGGAAATCACCAGGAGAGAACAAAGACCACACTAAGAACATACAAATGGCAAATTTAAACTATTAAGATCAGTGGAATACCAAGACCAACTTTGAATACTTCCCTTCCAGAACTGCTGAAATTTGCCATGGAATTTCTGTGTCACAACAAAAAAATTTAGAAGAAGCAATACAGAAATTATGCAAAACCAAATCATACCAGGTTCATAGAGGAAGGGTAAATGTTTTATTACACACAATACTAGTGACAAGAAAAGAAACAGCGGCAGATGAGTTCAGTATGAATAACTAGGAAAAGTCCACAACAAAACCTATCCATGCAGATGTCATCTTTTCAACTGTGATATGGCACAGCTAAACGCTGGAGAGGAAGACGGATCACACTCTAAGGGGCCAAAAGTAGGCAGTGCAGACTGGGTTTGAGAAAGTAGTCTAAACATAAACCAGTGCCTACTAATTCTCATATGTCATGGTATTGTCATTCGTGAAAAAAATCTAGTGAAAAGTACAGAATTTGATTGTAATGTAATATTTTTGTTTAATTTTTCAATTCTCTCTTTTCTTGGAGTTGGCAGTTACATTAAGGACTGAGAAAGAGGGGAAGTGCACACCCAGGCTGCACTGCCCCAGTGATACCAGTGACTAGAGTTGGGGAGGTACGGAGGTGCACATCCAAGCTACCTTACCCGTTGGCACCAGATGTTCCCAATTAACTCCATGTCACCAGGGGATAAAGGTGGGAGTGAGGCTGGTGCACAGCCAAATAGGGTAGGACTTTTACAGCTGTGTAAGTCTCACTGCCCACTGGATAACATACAACTGTTCATATACTCTTCAAAAAGCAGGAAGGGAAAGCTGGAAGGACCTTGTGCCACGAGGGAAGGAGAGAAGGGAAACTGTAAAGTCCTGTATCATAACTGAGGGAACAGGAGAGCACAGAGGCAACGTACTGTCTCCCTACTTCACAGTCAGTAAGTTGCCTTGTCTTTAAGTAAAGTACTCCTTCACAGTCCTTCCAATGGGAAAAATTCTCCTGAGAGGACTGAGTCAGGAAGAGTAAAAAGAGTGGGTTTGGATTTACACTCAGAAAAGTCAAAGCACTACCACTGCAGAATACAAAGAAAAAAAAAAAAAAAAAAAAAAAGACCCAAGCCTCAAATTAAGAGATTAGCAGAAGCACTTTTCTTCTAACATTAAAACTTATTCCTGATGCTGTTGAACTAAGTGGATGAGGAATAAATTATTAAGCACCATCCTGCAGCCTTTGGTCCTGTGAATGAAAATATGGCGCTAGCATAGAATGAGTTTAGGGGACATCACTTTACCTGCTGGAGAATGAAGGTTTTCATAGCAGCGGCGGTGAAGGGGCCACAAGAAAGTAAAGCACAAGTACACAGCAGTAACTCAAATTCCAGAGGGAAGAGCCTTACATTTCCTCACTTAATTAAATCTCCACTTCCATTTGTGGGCAACAATTCCTGAACTTCTGCTTGCATCCTCCTCTGAAATCACAATTCCAACTTTCATGCTGCCATCTAAACTCCGCGTTAACACAAACAGACCTTTAAGTTCCTGCTGTGATATCACTAAACTTGGAGCACTCATGCTTGGCAAAATCAAATAAACAAATCTTGCATTGAAGTATTCCCCATCAGACTGGAATATGCATGCTTACCACTCCCTGCCTTTCTAAGAGGAGACAGTACTTCAGTATACTATTATACTGAATCTGATGTGAGGTTCATGATGTTTAACACAACTAAATAACCTCATTCTTAAAAAGTCCATGCAAGTTTTTGGTGAATGCTGTTAGTTTACTATTAACAAATTAATATGTTAATTTCTCTTGAACAGGACAGATTGGCATATCTTCTTATCTTTGTAACAATTAAAAAAGCAGTCTCTTATCTCTGCACAAGAAGAAAGGTTAGCTCCCCTGCAATATTGTTCTTCCTTTCTTCTTTCTCTTTATTAGCTGGATGGGCAAATTGGAAATCTCATTTGGTACCTTTAAATTGGTTCCTGTCTGTGACCTCTATTTTTAATTTAATTCATTTAATTTCTCAGTTTTTGCTTGGAGTGTCCAACTCCCAGTTTATTTATTTATTTATTTTTTAATTCTTTTAATTCTTAAAATTACCCTTTCCTAAGCTCCATATCACAATTCTAGCTTTTGCAATAGGCCCTTGATTATAAAATCTTCTGTAAAAAAAAAAAAAAAAGTTCTTTTTCTTAGAGTTATTACAGTCATTACTTAGGGGCTAAACGCTGTATTACAGAGTCATCAATAGAAGTTGACTGGAAACAACTCAGTCAAACACTTTCTTCTTGTGCAATATAAACAAATTATTAAAAGAAATACTATTGAGTTAAAATCTCTCAAAAATTATCCAAAATCCATTTCTGATCCAAGTAATTTCATTTAAGTTAAAGATTTCAGAAACTGAGGCCATTCTTTAAGCTAATTTTATGGCTTCTGAACTCAGCTTTGTAAAACTCATCAGTAATCTTTTACAGCCTTAAGCAATTTCTCTAAGTAGTAAAATGAATCATGCCTGTCAGGGTGAAAACACGGTATCAAAGGAATATGCAACCATAAAGTGCAAACAACTAAACTATTAGAAATTTTTCAGGGTTTAAATACACTGGTCTGATCATTTGAACCATGAACAACGTTTTCAGAAAATGGGAAAAAATTGTTCAGAAATTCAAATCCAAAACTTCTGGGAGATTAATTTATGGCAAACAAAAAGCAAACTGCAATAGTCAGAAAGCCTTTATCATTTGAATACTTTATAACTTTGTATCACTGAAAGGAGACAACACATTATTACGGACAAAGACATTAATTTCAGCAATCTCATATTAACTGTCTGTTATATTCAAAGAGAGAATCCCTTGGCCAGAGCATTCTATTCACAGTACCAAAGAACAATGAGAGTCTTGGTAAAGGGAGCTGCTGATTTAGATTTTGATTAACAGCCAAAATGTGGATGCTGATCTACTATGGAAAGAATATTGTAAATTTGATCTTCTTTTTAAGTGTTTCATACATATGCTTAAGACTTAGACAAATGTCTCACAGACGGGTGGAAGAATAAACCAATATGGGTTTGGGGACTACTTTAAGAGAAGTATGTGGATCACTTCTGGAGAGCTGCATCATTTTCTTCCAACACGATTTAAGTATAGTGTGAGTGACACCAACACTGAATAGTAACCGAGAATCTTCCCCAAACTAGACTGTAGGCAGATTATATATAATAGCAATAACTGACCAAAATAGCACAAATTCTCTATTCTCCTTAACCTTTACTTTTCCACTCTTTACCAGTCATGCTCTGAAACAAAAACCACAGGATAAATGAAGTGCAACCTGACAAAACATCTTCTGCTTCATACAACAAAAATGAAATTCCACATAGAGCAAAGAGGAAACTTTGCAATTAACAGTAATTCTTTGTAATGAAAGCATAGTGTGTTGAAAAAGATCAACTATAAGTCCTGCTTTAAAAAGTGGTTTCTCAGATGAAAAAGGAACATACCAAAGAAAATTCCTACACACATCCAAGTTTAACTGTTCTTTTGATTGCTTCAGAAGACTCAGAACATCATCTTTGTCTATTAACAAAAAGCACCTAGGCCACAAATCTTAATATGATGAAAATCAATGTGTAAATTTTTATGTTAAGTCACCCATCTCTCAGGCGACTTCTCACATGCAATCTACGTTTCTCTCCCATCTTTAAAACTGCAGTGCAACTCTGAATCTGAAGACTGGAAATTTGAGTTACTGCCATGTGAGTACAGACCTAATATCAAAATAATGTAATTACCAAATTCCTCCAGGACAAAGACTCCTCGCACAGTATTGCACTTTTTAATGTGATTCAGCTCTATGAAAACCTACAAAAACAGGAGGAAAAGTAACATAAAATTAGTCAGGTTTGATTTTTTTAAACTAAAAACCAAAATTAAACAAAAACATCATCACAGCAGATACAACCTGAAGTGTTGTAGCATACACTACCAGTTCATTTACAGTTTAATATATAAATAAAGGGTGAAATAAATATTCAAAAGACAAACTTGCCACAATGCTAGAAATCAACAAATAACTTAAAAGTGCTAAGAAGCGAAGACAGCAGAAGATGAAGTACCTTCCGCTCCTTGCAGGAGGAGAAAGCATGGAAGAGAAACGAAGGAGTTAGTAACTCTGACATATCCAACATTGCTACCCCTTCAGGCACTCAAATGAGTTATTGCAAAAAGAATACCAACACACCTGAAATACAACAGAGGAGGGGGACGAGAAAAAAGCTGGCTCCCAAATTTGGCACCATTTGTAGCCTCTGATCCATCCCAGTTAGTTTCTGCCCCTCCATGCATCCTCCTCCAGCACAGAGGGCAGGTAAGGGGCACTATACTTCCCACCCTGACACTGATCCTCCTAACCTAACCAGTAGTTGAATTTAATCCAATGAGGAACCACTAATCTTCCTTCTCCCTGAGACCCTTGCCATGCTTACTTATCTCACTACATTTTATGATATATCATCTGCATACTTACTCCTGGAACTGTCTCCTTTAACATTCAGTACCAGTTTTCTGCTTTAAGTAGGATGGGAGAGTTTGGACCTTTCTGTCAATAGAGATCTATTTGTTCACTTCACATATGGCTGCTACCAGCTGAGCAGTCATTTAGAAAACAAACCTGCTTTAAACACGTTTTACATACATGAGCCCCAAAAGACAAAACAGTTGAACTACATGACTAGGTTTTTCAGTCCAGACCAAGATGCCAGGACTGCATGAGTAAACAAGTTCTCTGAGCATAACAAGTTTGTTCAATATCCAATCTATTTCAAGATACAAAACAGTCCCTTCTTATACACACATTTCCAAAACAGTCAGAGTCAGTACACAGACATAAGAATCTGTAGAAAGTGCTATAACGAATCAATTCCATATTCCGTTTCCTAATACACTTGCTTTTTCAAGGCAAGAGAAATGCTAAGAGTAACATTGCCCTAACATTCAGAGTAAGTCTATGTCCAATACCTTAGAGAGACCCTTGCAAGTTTATATTACAACAGTCTGGACTGATACTTTCAGTGCCTATACACTTATGACACCATGATCTCAGGACCTTTTTTTAAAAATGTTATTAGAGAAAATTCATTGTCTTGGAAAGAAGGGAAAGGAAATCTCTGCAACCCTTTTGAATCCAATACTAGCAACACCCATGTAATCATAGATGATATGCTACCCAAGAAAGGCAAAGGAAGTCAACACCAGAAATCGTGGCTTTTTTAAGAAACAGGCTTATCTGTATCAATAGAGATCAGTAAATGCACCGTACATCTGAGAGAAGTCAGGCTGACTTTCAAGTCAAAGGAGGTTTATTATTATTTTTATTAGCAGAGAACTAACAAACAGACGCAGGATATTTTTTGCCTAATATAAAAAACTAAATTTCCACTTACTTAATCAGAAAATCTGAAGCTTGCTTTCTGCTGACATTCAAGCACTCAGGGAAAGGAGACTTAATCCCTCCCATCTTTTTTGTTTGCCTGTTTTCACCCATGTTCTATGTCTGTTTAGTTGGTCAAAACCATTTTGTTTTTTGAGGAAGTTACAGAGCAAACAAGTCGATAACAGAACACTTAGTTTATTGCACTTAGTTTCCTTTTTCTGTAATGGTTTCTGTGAGAAGTTTTTGCTAGTAATCTAACGTACAAAATTCGCAAAGTCAATTGAAAGGCTCAGTTGAAACATTGGTTGTTTTATCTGGTAACAGTAAATCTGCCTAGAAGACTTGACTGCCCCAGGTGCTCATGATCTGAGTGTAATATTAAGGAGTGCTGCATTTCCACAAGAGTTATAGCGAGATGAGAATTTATCAAGTTTGTCACAATTATAGTAAGTTACCAATTTTCAGAAGATATATAAGCCGGTGGGCAATTTCTTGTTATAATGTTTAAGGGACAAAGATGTTCTCCTCTCACTCAATCAGAAAACAAGAGTAAAGGAAATAACAGTTACTTACCCTAGGGAAACTGTGGTTCTTCAAGACAGAGCATTCAGTGTGGATCCTACTGTAGATGGGCATGTGCCTGCTGCATTTTATTAAACTTCCATCTATTTTTGGTACAGATGAATTTGTAACAGGGACAGAGTTACTGAGGCCCAATATTATAATTTGTAAATTTAAACTCAGAATTGTCTGCCAATGCCACAGATGCACTTGATTCCTCCCTATTCCAAAGGGCTTCCTCTGACCTGCTAGGCACAGATAGACTTGAACATTTTTTCTTTTTAAACTTACGTGCGCTGCCAGCATGGTAAGACAATTTGTGAACACTAAAGACAACTATCACGTGTCGATAATAGGTTGGCATATCATGCATCTAAGACATTTCCTGAGGAATTCAAAAGGCGGTAAGAAAGTATACACACTGCAAGTCAAGAGCCCTCAAAAACATCTTCATGAAAGCAAGCGCCATTCTAACACTGAAGGAATATGTTCAGTCTTCTCAGGTAGGACAGAATAGACTCCATTTATTTTTTTTTTTAAAAAGAGGAACCATCTCTTGCTATGCTCTAAATAAATTATGACACCCAACCAAGCAGAGCAACAGAAATCCCATCTTTTAGTAAGCTGCACTGCTGAAAAGAGTACTTGGAAAGAGGGCCAAGAACAGGGCCTGTATATGGAGTAAGGAAAGGAAGATGAAGAGAAAGCTGTACCTTATGAGGTCCTGTAGGCATTGGTCAGTATCCCCATCCAAACTCGACAGAAACAGAAAAAGCCATTTTCAACACAGAGAAATGGCTGTAGGATCCTGGTTTTAATCATGCTCATACACACATTCTGAAATCAACTGCCTTAGGGAGCAATTCATATAATTAATATGAAAATCGGAAAGGAGAATTCATCTTGAACAGCAGAATTCTTATTAACAAAGCAGACTTGTTGATGAGTGTTAGAATAAGAATGTAAACATCCTTTAGCTCCACAGATTATGAAATTGCAGGGGATTTTTTTTTGTATGGTGCAACTAGTAGGAGTCCTTTACATAACTGCTACAGTTGTCCATTCTACACAGATGCTCAAATGGCAGACTTCTGATATCTGTCTAGACACTTTGAGAAGGAAAACAAGGATATGTCTTAGGTCCACTAAATGGTACTGAATGCCCTTGCCAACTGGCAATGTAAATCCAACAGACCAAGAATTAAATATATTGAATAAATGAAGTCTATTTTCCAGAACCATACTTGTTTCAATATCAATCTTAAGTAATGGAAACTGATCTGGCTACAGCCTCACTGGAAGAGTGATGAAGAGGAGGAATAATCTTTTGGGTGGGGGAGACAGCTGGCATACTTTCTGGGTCTGACCTGCACAGACTGTCCTCCAGAAAAGATGTAGTAATTTTCACCACGGACAGCAAATTAGAACATTCTCTGTAAGGAAGGATATGATAAAGCTAGTACTCTAGGAGTGCTGGTGGTAGCACAGGATTCAGTATCTGTGGTAGGAAATTCAACTGGTAATGGTCCTGACAGTCATATAATAACAATCAGTACTAGGTTTCCCTAAGGTTTCCTTCAGAATGTCATTCCAATCTTTCAGGGGAAAAAAAAAAAGGCTTTGAATTTAAGGACAAGGTTATGTTCTAGGATTTGGACTTTTCCTTTTGGACAGATGCATGTGTGCTCACTATGCGCTTAACACTGAGTGTCTTTCTCTTGTGAAGATGCCTGTTACACTTAAGAAACCATGATGATGATGATGATGATGTGGCTACCTTCTTATATATCTTTTCTCACTGCAAATTCATATATGCCTGGGTGTTCATTTATGAAACAGAGTCATCTCCATAGACTGTTCAAGAGATGAGCAGTTTGAAGTCAACATCTTTTTCGACTTCTGGCAGAAGAAGAAAAAGGAGAAGCAAACAGGACATGCCCTATGGTGTGTCCTTACCTTAGGACAAAGTAATTTCTATTATGTCTGTCTATAATGATATCAAACTGTTGCTTTGAGAGCAGGGTTTACTTTTCAAAGGCTTTAGACCTGCCATTTCCAGTAACCATGAAAATTCATTCTGTATTACCGATGAGTTCCTCTGGCAGTTCTTCATATTTCGGCATATCCAATAAAAAGTTAAAACCTATAACTAAGTCATACAGGTAGACTGTTCCATCACAGAGTAAGTTTGAAATACTACAGCAGGTCAGCTGTAGTCATGGTTCTACCCTGGTAATAGACAGGAAGAAAACTGAAGCAGATTCACAACTCTCCACTCCTTATACCGGCACGTATGAACTCAAAGAGGCACATGGTGCTGCTGTGACCTTAGGAGAAGTAATAAAGATTCTGGTCATGTGTATCTGAGATGCACGTGCACTTCCAGTGGGATCTACACTGATGTATCCTCAAAGAAGAACAAAGCTTGTGTGGGGAGAAAAGTCTAGTCAGGAGGAAAGGAAAAAACACTCCACAGAGGACTGACAGAAGCTCTTCTTTCTCTTTCTCTCTCTCTCTCTCACACACACTCTTTCTCTCTCTCCCCTAAAAATTGATTCTACTGTCTAGCATAGCATGCATTTAATATCATATGCAAAACAAAAAAACACAAAGCAAAATAAAAAACAAGGACCAAAGGAAGCAACAGAAACAACATCCAGAGAAAGGAAGAAATGACGATTCTAGTTGTGTTTCCTCTATGCCCACAAGATCTGCTATTCGGAAGGAAAAAAGAACCAGTAATTTTTTCTCATTTTTGTAAATTACAGCAAGAGCCACCTTCCCATTCTATTTTCATACTAAATTCTACAGATGATTTCTCAAATTTTAAAACAAATCAGATTAAATACGATGCAGAAGGTTGCCCTCTGTACCCGCACTATTCAAACACTGTATCTTTAAGGTTGACTGCTTATGCCATCAGGATGTGTTCAGAGTGTGACGCATTAGGGCCATTTAGATTACTATTGATCACTTTTTCTGGCCCTTAATACGGCAGCTACCATTTGTTTTGTGCTTAGACAATTCAGACCCCCAGAAACAAGAAGTTGAAACCTGTAGCAATGTTTTTCTTCAGTTAATTATAGTTTTCCTGAGGATATTTAATTTCAGTGTATTTTTAAATACATTTATATATTTATATGTGCATGTGTGTGTTGAAATATACATACGCTTTTTTACCCCCATCACACTATCCCTTGTCCTTGTTGATACTCTGGGAAGAGGAAACACATATACAGGCATGCTGCAAAAAGCTTCATGCTCACAGTCTTCTCAAAGATTTCCCTCATACCTGACTGTGCATAAATTTCAGGTTAATTCCTTCCAGTGTGACCTGAAGAAGACCTCCTTCACCAGTTTTCATATCCTGCACAGGGAACTCACCACCCAGCTCAGGGCCTGTGATATGTCAATTTAAAAAAAAAAAAAAAAAAAAAAAATCCAGAGAGAGAAGGGGTGTGGGGAGGAGAGGGGGAGAGAGAGAGAGAAAGAACAGAAAGCAGTTAGCCATGATACGTGGAAGGGAAATATAAAACAATAAAAATATAATTTCCATTTGATGTACACAGCAAAAGGACACTACAAAGAATAGTAGGCAGCAGTCCACTCACTAATGACAGCCTTCTGAGACCCACTAGACTTTTAAGTATCGTAATGAATTTCATCCTGGTTATATGAAGGGACATTGATGACAGCTCAGTCTGTATTTATTGTAGTTCATATTGGGGTTTTGTTTGTTTGTTTTAAGCGCCAAGTTTCTTTTCTGCATGGTAAGACACCGCAATTACATAACACCACAGACAGCATGGTCTTAAGTACAAACACATAAGCAAGTACAAACTAGGTTTGCATTTGTGAGCTTGACGATTTTATATGGCATTGTTTTATGCTTTCAACAATGAAAAAGTCAACATGGTTACAACAATGACAATTTAATAGAGGACATTAATAGATGACAATCTAGGCATTTTCATCTAGTTTCTTTTACATCATTCAATTCAGCTAGAAAATGCTTTCTTATAATGATTTTTTAAAAATTATCATTTGTGCAGAACCACTGAACTCTGGAGAATGGCTTTCAAACACATTTTAAATACTACATTATTGCCCAATTCTTAAAATAGCTTTCAAAGACACTTTTGCTTCCTCTACCCTCAGTGAAATCCAGTCCTTCATCCTCCTCCTCAAATTAAATTGGACTAATGGTAGGAAGAAGAAAATGGTGGCTCTTCCAAGCTCCAACAGCTAGCTGAGGATTGAACACTTAGGATGCTAGATTTAAACACAAGTCATTTTCTCAGTCATGCTGATGCCACTTTTAAGTATAAAATGTAGATCCCTTTGATTTGGCGTTAACACACACCTAAAATAGGCTTGTACCTCAAAGCATGGCTCCTAGAGTCCTAGCATCCACTTGAAAAAAAAAGAAATAGTTGCAACAAAAATCAAACTTGAAAACACAAAACCACAGTGATGTTACCCTGAACCTGCAGAGAGACTCCAACAAGAGAGAAACAACCATCCTATGAAGGTATAAAATAAGCCACCTTCATGTTTTTTACCCAGGTACATACAGCACCTGCTGCTCTCTGGGGACTAAGAAAAATGGTAAGCTGCCTTCCCAAGAACTCAATCTCCCCAAACTGCAAATCCATTTTTCTAGGTTTTTTGACTCAACAGGAAAAGGAAAGAGTTGTTTGCCAAGAAAAGTTTCACCAGTGTCATTATACTATCCCATCCCAGATGATGATGCTAAACTAAGAAGAATGTCTACAGTGGAGAAGTTCTACTGATACAAGGACATTGGGTTAACTGCACCTTTTGACTTGCACCAGTAGGAAACTTTCCAATATAGAAAAGGTTTGTGCATTGAAAGTCTGCAGAAAGCTGCAGATTCATTGCTGTAGATTCCCTAAGACAAACAAGCATATTTATTAGCCTCCATTCTCAAGACAAAGGAGACAACATAGTTCTATGTCTCAGTCAGGAATATAAGGAGTAGCTAGCCAACCATGAAGAGAAAGTGAAGCTGAAGTTTCATAGTCTTTTCTTAGTTATCATTTTACTGGCAGCTAGTCCTCCTTGCATGTAACTCTTCTTTACAGAGGTGTTTTGGTTTTGTTTGTATTTAGAGTGAGGTATATGGGGGCAAGCTAATGATAACACTAAGTCTGCTATGTACACACAGATGTACAAAGCTACCCTCAGATTTCCAAGTAAAAGGAGATTATGTTCAAAGAAGTTATTAATAAAAAAATGTTGTTGATTGCAGATTAAACAACAAATGTTCCCAACAAGTAAAATCTTGTACCTGGTTTAATGCTTTGCTGTCTTGCTGCTGCTCGCTCCATACTGTCTTTTACACAATAGTATAATTCCCGACACTAATGTATAAAAAAGAAGAGTAATGTTATTTTTCCAAATTACTAAGGGAAAAGAAGAGCAAAATTCTAAGATTCTTACAAAAAGAACAAGTCCCATGTGGTGCATAACAACAAAAAGCCTATAAAAATTCAACCACAGCTAATTACTATATAGTATTTATATTTATTTTCCAAGTTGACAGAGAAACTATTTCATAACATTTCTTAGCACAAGCTACTGAAGAGTTCATGGCTTGGCACATGTTCATGAGCAATCTAACCAAGTTTACTCAGTTTCCTAGTGTAGAAAAAGCCTCAAAACAATATCACAATACATCCCTTTCTTTCGGCTTCCAGCAATCAATGTTACTGGCCATGCTCATATGTTATTCATATCAATTTCCTTATGCCATATTCTTCTATGCATCTTCCCCCAACTCCCCCTCTAATATCAAATAATGTTAAGCCATAATCTCAGAGTAAAATTTAAGAAAAACCGAAGCCCAAGATAAATGCAACTAGTTTTCCAAGTAACTTCAGTACCACATTGCTTTTGTCTTCCTTTCCTTTGTACCTACACCTGCACTATGATGACCTGGTCTATGTAAAATGAACTTT
Source organism: Morus bassanus (assembly GCA_031468815.1). Taxonomy (NCBI): domain Eukaryota; kingdom Metazoa; phylum Chordata; class Aves; order Suliformes; family Sulidae; genus Morus; species Morus bassanus. Next base: position 45,146,334 of record CM062572.1, on the reverse strand, counting down.
TGGTAGCCGAAATCTAATCCCTTTATATGTCTCAAAGATAATAACCTTTCAATATATTACTTGCATTTACAACTCTTTATATTTTGTTTGATGGTCATTGTGTGGGAGTTACTGGAGTTTTCCTAGTAGGTTTAAGCTATTTCTTTACAGTTGCAGTTAATCATAAGGAGAAGAAAAGGGCTTTCATATTAGTAGAGAATGTAGGCATATATGAAATAAAAATCAAATATGGGCCTCTGGAGAAAAATTTTTATCTATTTTCTCAGTTTGGGTTTGCCATTAAAAATTACACAGTTAACTCAATTACTAAGACACAGTTTTATTTAGCTTTTTCCCCATGAATTTACCACAATATTTTTTACTACCTCTATAAGTCTGCAAGATAATGCAATATTTAGTAATACTGATGCTTTCGTTCCTCTAACCAAAAAACCAAGAGCTACGCACGTAATTTATTAAATTAAATCCTGCTGTACTACTGTCTTCAGGTAAATAACAAGGCATAATGCCAGCTTCAGACGTTAGTGCTGTTAAACAGCCATTGCAGTTCAGTAACCAGTGCTGGAGAGAGAACGCTATTTTTTGATTAAATATGGAATATGACACACCAAGGATTTGTTTGTTCTATGCAGTTTTCCCTCTGTATTGTGTATATTAAACAAGATGTGTACCTTCTTTGTGTAGAACTTGTTTAGCTGTGTCTCCTGACCGTTCCTCCGCCAGAGGCACAGCACTTTTGTTTTGGGACAGTAAGTCATGTTGATGAGTTTCTCATACCACCAACGTTCGTACACAGTTCCAATGTTGCTTCTCAGCACAATGCAATCATCACATACCTGGGAACACAAAATACTACATAAGATTTCTAATATAATTTATTGAATGCTATTAGTTGCATTAATATTATTCTTATCTCTACCTCCATGAAAAATATGTCTCCTGTTGTGTCTGTCCCAGCATGTACTACAAAAGTCTGCTTCTTGATGTGGCGGCTGCCACTGGGTCTCACAGGGAGTTCCCGTCCATTCTAGTGAAAAAAAAAAAATAGGCGATCGTTAATGAACTTTGAAACCAAGTTCTCCTGATCTATTGAAAAAAAGTCCATCAGGTGACATTAGAAGCATTTTCAACAAATGAAAGAAAAAAGCAGTATTTTTAACAGAGCTGATTGGAGGCAATTTTGGACAAAGCCTTAAGCAAGATACTCTAGTAATGTGACAAGTTTAGTTTCAAGAAGTGTGACTATGAGAGTTAGCATACAACAACATTCACGCTGGTACCATACTCAGTATGGGATAGTGAGGTGTCTGTGTTCCAGTAACATTGCAGTAAACTGGTCTGCTTTTTTCTAATTAATTGTAAGATAATTTTATGTCCTTTCTGTGCATAAAACTAAGTTCCAAATGTAAAAATGCTTTGAAAAATTAGCTTTCAGAGGGCCTAACTTCCATCCGCCCTGGTGATGGTTGTGTTAAAAGCTGGCTAGTTTTACTAACTGAAGTGTTAGCCTATATTCTCAATGAGCATCACAGGATGTAAGGTTTATTCTGCATGGCAGCTGATAGTGGAAATAGTTTTGTATAGAAACTGATTGCTACAAGTCTTACAATGACCTGGAAGCAGATGGAAAACTAAACACTTGTTACACTCATAGCAAGAATAAAGGTTCCCACCCACAAAAGCAATATTAAGAAAACATTAGGGTTGCATAGAACTGTGGTACTGAAGTGTCATGTTTATACATATTTGTATTGTAGTTCTAATTGATAACTGCGTAACTTTTATAATATTATAAACAGGGTCATACAATCACAGTCTTTATTCTATACATGCAAAGGCAGTGTTTAATAATTCAATTTTATTATTTTTAATATTTTTAAATTAGTGTTGAAGAGCATTTATGGAAGAATTTTCAGATAAGTTTTTTCCTCCACTGTAGCTCCCAGAGGTACATCACTCATCACTGTTTTACTTACCAAATTGGCAAGTTTGTCTAGAATATCATTTATTTGCTGGCTGTGCACCAATCCAATATGCGATTTTCCCATTAGACGACGCACCTTTTTCCTAATATCATTCTTGTTCACCTAGAAAGCAGATATAAAGACAGTTATATACTCTTCTCTATTCACAGGCAGCAAACTCCTGTCTCCCAAAATGAACATATCTTGTTTTCCATTGCTAAGACAGCAGAACAACTGATCTCCAACTCAGCCATGCTGGGGCCTCTTTAGCTCAGCAGTACAAGCAGAAGTTGCACGTACACCACTTTTCCCAGCTATTGGGCAAGCGATACTGTGCACAACAGATCTCCTGCCTACTCTCGCACAACAGAGCAGCAATTCCACTACTCTCCACTTCCAGCTAGTGACATTAAAAGCCTCAGTTCTCCATGTTGCCACTTATGTGATGGGTCTCATCTGCCAGGCTAGCTTCTCCACCTTTTTCTCTGCAAAGAGTTGGTTTAGTCAACTGTGGAGCCCCTAACACAAGCAATATTAACACAAAGCCATGATATCTTTCAGAATTCTCATTCTTTCATGATCTGTTTCCTGGTCACTAGGCCAGGGCTCTAACAAACACTTCCAGATAGTCCTCAAACAGCAGCAGGTTCCTCCTGAAGATGAACTACAGAGAAGCTCTGAAGCAAAACAGATGACCCAGGTGCCATTTCAAAAGGCTATTATGAATGCCAGCCATTGATACTAAAGGCTTCAAGATGGTACACTCATGCTTGAGCGCTGACTTCAAGCTAGATCAGACATTCTTTTTAATCATACTGTGATTATGACCTTAGTGCTATTGAGCATACAAAATAAACTCAACTTGCTTCCTTCCTTTGGCAAGAATTCTTTGCACTTGAAGGAAAGCATTGTCTTTTTCAAGAAATTTTTTAGGTAAAAACTACTAGACTCTGCTATCTCAAAACAGGAAAATAAATTAAAACACCAAGGTGATGGGTTTGGAGGATTGTGCTTCCCCAGAAGGACTTCCAACTTCACAGTTTCTACTAGAAGCTGCCCTAAGATGAGATACTTTGGTACAGTCTTTAGTCTCTTAAAGCCTTCACTCTAACTGCTTGAAAAAAATCCTATATGCAAAGAATATACACCAATTTCTAGATCCACCATCTTTTATCCCAAAACTGATAATTGGGGGGGGTGGGGGGGGTGGGGGGGGCAGGAAATAACCACAACAATAACGAAAAACCCAAAACACCCCACAATCCTTCTTTTGCCCAGTTCTTCATTCCATACTCACTCTTGAGTATCTCTGAAGATGCACTGAAAGAAACAATATTTTTGTCACAACTCTCAGATCCCCTGTATTCCCTTTTCACCTATAACCCATAGGCCCAGAGTGATATCATTTTCAAAGGCATAATATCTTGTTTGCCTCCTTAGCCCTTTCCCCCAGGAAACTGTTTTCGGGGATATGATTATTTTCACCACACCAAAAGACACTCTTCCCCTCTGGGACTAAATCTGTCAATATCTGTCATGAGATAGCCTTTTGAAACCAATATTATTTGCCCTCCTCTTTTGCATCCTGTGATGAAAGTAACTGCACTGGTTTTTATTACTTATATGTCAAGTACTGCAGCAATGCATGTCCTAATGGCCAAATTCCACAGTCGTCTTCTGAAATAAACTCATTCCAAATATACTCAAATCCCATCTTAAAACTTACCTCTTCATTCCATTTATGTCAGGGAAAATCAATACCTTCTTTCTCACCATTCCTTCCTCCCACCCGTCAAAAAAAAGAAGTTACATACAATAACTTCTTCCACTGGTTGGGTATCAGACATTCTTCTATCTATGGAATGATGTCTCACCTCATTTAAACAGTGAAAGTTATCAAACTATCACCTGTGTACAGCTATTCTTACTGGCAAGCTGTTGCACTGGACAGCACAGTGCCTCAAATTTGTTACAGGTAAAACCATGCACTTAAGCTGATTCTAAACGTGACAAAAATTTTAGAAGATTGATTTCCCAGTGACTTTGAGGGAGAATTTGGACTACCTACGAATTATTCAGACTAAAAGAAAGATATTGCTAGTAGCCACCTACAGCATTAAGGTGCATATAGACAGCCCACTGAATGAGAAAAAAAGGGTTGCTTACTAGTAACAGCAAATTTCTTGTTAAGTTATTGATACGCATATTAACAATCTGCCCACGTTTGAAATTTGCAGCTGTGAGAAATCAGATTAGAAGATGCTCTCTACTTAGTTTATAACTCATACTCTTAAAAATAAGAATTTCCTCTAAAGTTACTAGTAGAAATAATAAATTTCAATTTTAAATGGCAATGTATATGCATAGAACTACATAAACTCAGACAACGTATCTCAAAGAATCTCCAAGTATTGAAGCAATTTTTCCATTAAGATTAGGAGATGTTTTATAACATTCTTTTACACTTTGCTGTTCTGAGCTCTGTGAACAGAGATATATGGTTTCAAGACAACACCAACAAAATATACTGCTTAAATCTGAGCAGCGATCTATTAAAAAGTCACCTTTATCATAAGCATATAAGCAATCATATTGTGCAGCAGTGTAGCCAACAAGCGGTCCTCATCATCCTCCAAACGCTTTCGATCATGTTCTCCCAGGGAAAGATACCTGCAAGAAGAGCTAGATCTGAAGCAGACTCAGAGGCATTCTTCATCCAATTCACTAAAGCACTGGCAGAGAAGAGATCACTACTTGTAAAGTATCTGGCAAATAAAATCTCCAAAAACACTACGCCAAATGGGCATTTTCCAGTGAAACACTGTGATCACTAATTAAACACTTCCATTACTTATTAACTAGTTGAAGTAAATAACATCTGCTCAGTCAGAAAGGTCTCAGTGGTCCCCTGGGCTTATCCATTTCCTCTTCTCTGCAGTCGCAGCTCCATGACAAATACAACTACCAGAAGACGAACATATAACTCAGTACAAGAGCTACCCACCTTTAGAGCTTAAATGTAGCTGCAAGGCCGAAGTCAACTGATAAAGGAAGTGCACAGGCACTCTCTTCTTCCAGTGGGATAGGTAGTTTGTGGAAGAAGAAAGTTTTCAAACTAGTACCCCACAAACTAGCTGTTATTTTTACCAGATCCCATGTTAACATAATAGCATGGGTATAGGTGGTACAGCTGCAGGTGGTAGACAGCGCAGAGAATGATCAGATATTAACAGAGATGAGGAAAAAAAAAAGAGCAGGCAGGTAGTGAAGACTGACATCTTAGAAGTAGTCTAGCTTTAAGCAACCATGCAGATGTTTCTAGAGAGTGGTTCCCTCGTGGTTTTTTTGTTTGTTTCTTTAACTACAAACTGTAAAGTAAAAACACCTATAAGTGACTTTGCACTTTCAGAAAGCTCAAAATGCAGTTTCTGAAGGTATTTAATTCTTTCACTTTATGCCAACACACTGATACCTTCCTTTATTCCAAAATATAATCATCTTGCCACAGAAATCTCTTGCTTTATTACTGATCTAGTCTATTCCATCTATTCATACTGTGATTATGCTTACATTACCCATTTCTCTGGAAATACCACCTCTCCACGAGAATTAAAAAAGAAAAATAAATGTCACAACTGAAGACAGGATTTCAGTAGCAGGAGAAACTGGCCAGCATGGAGACAAAAGGCTCACTTTGGAACATTCAGGAATAGCAACAAAGTTTACAGAGTGACAATAGCATGTTCAGCAGAATTTTTTTTTTTTTTTTTTTACTATTTCAGCCCTAGGTGAAACAATGAGGAGGAAAGAGGTCTACTAAAAAACCTTACCTGTCAATCATCTCCTGAGGTCCCTGGTCCATCCCCATTCCTTCTCTCTCTAACATCACAGCGTCCAAAAAAGCATCTTCCCAGAACTGCATCTGGTCCCACAATGTTGAACGTTCTTTGCCTATGCAACGTATACAAAAACTGAGCATTTATTCCATTTACTCCAGTCAAACACTTTAAGATTAATTCCTGATCCTTCCCACTCCTTGAAAATATCATAAGCCAACACACAATTAATCCATATTAAAAAAAAAAAGTTACTTTTAAACAGCAAGCAATATCACAACAGAAGAGAAGTGTAAAAGAGAAGACAAGATGTATCTCTCATTTTAATTCATGGCATAATCTTTTCAAACCCTTACACAAAAGTACCTCTCATCTCTATTCTTTAAGGAGTACATCTTCTTCCATATACTGTTAATACTGCCCAAAAGAGACAGGAATATCTCACACAAACACAGATCATGGCAAGCACACAGAGAAGTGGAAAGATAAGATTATTACTCAGAGAGAAGGTTTCCATTGCAGCATCCTCTAACTGGTCCCAGACAGATCCTTTATCCCTACCTGCACCATTCCAAGCAGGTAGGAACGATAAATGGAAAGGATGAAAAACACAGGAAGAGAGAGCTCTTGATTAACAGCAAGTCCAGATGAAATACATTTCAAAAAGCCAATACACTCCTAATTCAAGGATACCCTTGAAGGCCATTAGTATTCTTAGTTTAGTAGCCCTCTGTTCAATGACTTCAGCTGAAAGATCTTTTTTCAAGATCAGTGATACATTTTAGCCCTCCATACATAGCTAAGTTCCATCTCCTCTTTTTCCAACAGTTTAAAGAATTCATATCAAAGAACAGCAAAAGACTTGGGCAAACTACGTTTTATGCAAACTACGCCACTCACACCAACCTCCTCTTACCCTTATTCAATCTCCCCAGCAAATCTTTGGCTCTACTCTGAATGGCCTGACACACCCTCCTATTCTACCAGTATGGACAACAGTAAGTGGTTAAAAACAGTCTCTGGGAATGCAAAAATTCCAGTCTGCCCCAGATGTGACTCCAGATCCCCTCCCCACAAAAAAAAAAAAAAAAAAAAAATAGTTTACCCAAAAGGCCTTCATAGAGATAGACACGTTGGTTGCCATCCTCTGGACCTCTCCCTGGAGTACTGCCTTTGCTATCCTTCACGCTCTGCTTCAGGTTGTGAGACTTCGCCTGAAAATAATACAAGAGGTGTCAGACAATTTAACTCTGCACCCTGCAGGGCTGTTTCTTGCAGTCCACTGTTGTACTTAACAGATGCAGTTTGCAAGCTATAGTCATAGATGTTTCACAAATGTTCAAAAAACATATAAATTACTCTGTTCAAAGAGCAAGGTAATACACATAAAAGTCCAGAGTCAGACAAAGGGAAAACAAAGACAGACAGAGAAATTGAAACACAGAGGAAGCAAAATGCTTCCCTGAAGGAAAACTGAGACAAAACAAAAAATGCAAATCCCAGACTAAAGGAAAGAACAGCTAAACCTCTTCTGTCATCCCCCATATTTCATGGTTATGCAGTAAGTTTGCCCAAATTCTAATAGTAAATCTTTTCCACTGTTTAGGAAATAGCTGAATATCACTGTCATTGCACAGATCGTGAGGAGCAGAGGAAGAAATACGCAGCCTTCTCAGGACTACACAGAAAATGAATATTCACAAGCTGAATAAGATTACCTGAGCTCTAGCTCACATTCAGACTTTACAGGTTTTTCTTTCATTTACCATTCATAAAGGTATGACGTTAAGCAAATGATTACGTATCATCTGGTCTGAAGAACTGTGTGCTGGGACTACCAGCCAGCAGGAGCTGTGATAATAAAGCTGGTCCATCTATTTCTCTGCCATAAGGTAAACTATGGTGTGATACCTGACATCCATCATACATCATGTACACACATCATCTTTGTTCTAAATCTGTTGCAAGGGTTCTTAAAATTCCATTTAGTTTCATTAATCAAGCAGAAAAATGCAGAAAACTGTGTTTAAAAAAAAAAGTCTAACTCTTTAGTAATTGAGAAGACACCCCCTTGCAGTTAAATAAGCAGACATGGTTACATCATTTTCATGCTTTTAGAAGAAACCTGCAATGAAGCACAATGATTTTGTTTGCTGCTTAAAATTAGAAGCATAAGCCCTGTAAAGGTGTTTACAATCTTATCAGGATTACAAAATAATGAACACAGTGAGACCAATCTTAAGGCATTGCAAGTTGTTTTCATATTTGGCTGACAGCTTGATTTAGCCAAATTGAGATATAATTTTTTTTTTGGTAAAATGTATATTACAGGTTATACCCAATAATCAAGGACTTTGAAAACCCAAATGACCAAGAAGTGCTCTCAGATCATTTGAATTTTACTGCATACAGATCTTCCAACTAGGAAAATATATATAAAAGTTATGATTACACTCCAAATAAGATTAAAGTAATGCTTTAAAGAAACAGAACAGCTGCTAAATCTACAATGGGTCATCCCTTTCCTGTATCAAACAGCTGCTCCTAAGAAACAGGGGAATCTGTTCCTTTTAGTTAGGTAAGGTCAAACAATGCCCATCAATGTTGTTTTGCCTCTGAAGGGCAATTAAATGTCCATTTGGTTGAGAGAAATATTGAATGAGGGGGAATTAAATATTGCTAGAGCCTGTAACATGGTGCAAGATGAGAATCTACTATTCTCAAAGAACCATGTATGGCACAGGAAATGAAGAAAGGTATGTGGATCCATACAAAATTACATCTTTAATATTTTAATATTGTAAGTCATTGCTGATGAACCCTTAGAACAGAATCAAAGATCCTCTTCCACACATGCACACACACTGAAATTATTACTGTACAAGATTTAATTAAAAAAAAAAGAAAAGAAAAATAAAAAAGGGAAGTCTTCAATGCCCTTACAAAAATAGAGCTAGTAGCAGAGTTTGTCTCAATTTCACTGTCTGACACAGTGCCTCTGGATCCTGTCAAATTGCCACCATTTTCCACACTTGGGCCATCACCAGCATTGCTACTCAAGTCACTGTCTGCTCCTAACGTCTCTCCGGAACTGTTACTAACCTGTGGAGAAAAATAAAGCAGTTACCTTCAATAGACAAAGATACTGTGGACAGAAAAGTTGTAAAATGTTTCTTCTTAAGGCACAAAATAAGAAGCAGTACAACTGAAGGCCACATTTGCCTTTTCTCCTTCAGTAACATTATCTTTTCATTAAATCCTACTCTGCAGAAAATGATAAAGAGAGTCTCAAAAAGCCCTTCAGAAACATCACAGAACTGCTTAGGTTGGAAGGGATCTGTTAAGATCATCTATAGACGAGCCCCCCTGCTCAAGCAGGGCCAGCTAGAGTACATTGCTGAGGACCATGTCCAGTCAGGTTTTTAAAATATCCACAAATGGAGAATCCACAACCTCTCTGGGCAAACTGCTCCAGTGTTTGACCACCCTCAAACTAAAAAAGTGTTTTCTTGTGTTCAGATGGAATTTCCTTTGCTTTAATTTTTCTGTCGACTGTATCTTGTTCTGCCAATGGATACTTCTCAGAAAAGTCTGGCCCCCTTGCCTTCGTTCCCTCCCATCAGGTATTTATACCCATTGATAAGATCCCCCTGAGTCTTCTCTTCTCCAGGCTGAAGAGTTCCAGCTGTCTCAGTCTCTCTGCTCATGAAAGATGCTCTAGCCCCTTAATTGTCATCATGGCCCTGAGCTGGACTCACTCCAGTAAGTCCTTATCCTTCTTGTACTGGGGAGCCCAGAACTGGACATAATACTCCAGATGCAGCCTCTCCGGTGCTGAGTAAAGCAGAAGGATTACCTCCCTCGATCTGCTGACAATGCTACCTTTTCTCTCTAGGTCCTACAGTTGGTCAGAAAGCAAGTAGACGTATTTTGATATGATTCAAGTGTTTTAAGGTAATACATCAGAAAGTTTGTTCTTGTTTTTAATGCATCAAACAATCTGCCTTTTTTGCTCTCAGGTTACATTTTTAAACTTCTTTATGGATGGTTTATACAGAACTAAGGCATATTTATAAAATTATTGCAATCTACCAGTTCCATAAATACATCAATATGTAGGAATATGTTAAAGCAATGAGCACCATACATGAAGGACACAATCTGCTAATAAAGCACTATGTATGTTCTGTCACACACGCCACCCACTCAGAGGCTTGGAGAGAGAACTCAGACATACATTATGAATGTGTGACAGTATGCAGCCATACCACACAAAATGTAGGCACAAAATGCCCTCCCCCACTTTAGCAAGCAGTGAATCACATCAAGATTTCACTTTGGGCATATCCTACCACTGTGCTAACTTCAGAATCCTGGCTTGTACTTCGGACCATAACTGCTGGTCCTCCGCTGGGAATAGAGTCAAAATCACTCTTCTGCAATCAAAACATATACAGGACAGAAAGTCACATTAGTTTTTATCGTAAGGTGAGAAAATCATTGCCCGTTCCTTTGAGGTCTTGAATCACACACCTTAGCTTCCTTGGTTTATTTAGCCAGCCAAATAGAAACTACTGACTGCGTGTCAAAAAGATCATGGGGTCGTACAATTGAGGAGTTCGCAAAGATCAGTCTGCTACAGGAAGGGGGGAAGAAATTTTACTGAATGAGCCTATCAAGAATGCTCAAACCCTGGAATTCTTCCCACAATTAAGTAGTGAATAGAAGAATCCTCTCTCTTACCACATAAATAAAGCAAGCATAGGAGCCACTGACCTGAGAACCTGAGGCCAAACTGAGGCCACTGTCTGCACTGATCTGGGATTTTTTCTCATCTGTTTCTCCCAAATCGAAGTGTTTCACACCTTCTGGCCCTGAACAATGGAAACAGTAAATCATTACTGTACCAAGAAAAAACAGTATGGCAGAAAGTAGGTGACAGACAGAAAAGCAGGAACAGTACCAAGAAAACAAATTTGCTTTCTCATTCCTCTGAGTTTTTCTATTCCTTGGTACTGTAAACAACAAGGCCAGTAGGACACATCTGCCATTCTTCAAACATTAGTTTGAATTCCATACGCTCCATAGGTATAGTCCTGGAGTGACTATCACTAAGCAGTACCTTCGTTAGCCATTCAAAACAGAAAAGAGGACAGACAAAGTTCTGGTAGCTTCCAGTTACAATAACACATGCAGAGCAGTTGCCATTCAACTCTAGGAAGCCGCTTCCTCTAATCTTGGTAATATAAAGGATACCTATTTACTTAAAGTGAGAATCCTTTTTTGAAAAGCGAATTTGCTCAAAGTCTTGGACTGAGCTTGTTAGGTTGCCTGGAGCAACTATCTAGGCAAAAATCAGGCAACACAACAAGAACATTAACAGCAACAATTGGTGTTACACCAGTAAGAATTTCAAGGAAGAAGCTTGTATGATGCTGTACTTCACAACATTCCCCAACTGCATTAATGAATGGCTCTCCAGAGTTGGCAACCACATAGGTCAGTAGTGAGAGAGAGAATCAGCAAGCCTTAAGTCATGCATTCATTAACCCGACGATCCAAAAAAAAAAAGGGGGGGAAAAAAAAGGACAAAAAACTTTATGTTCAATTTCCCATGCAGTTCTAGAGTTGTATCATCTATTGTCCTCTGATGGGATGGCAGAAGGAAAAGAGAATGATGGAGAGGTAGAGCCTGAAAAGAAATTTTGGTAAGCACCGAACAAGGTAAATAATGAGGCAAGAGAAGAATGTGTTATAGACTGTACACAAATGTCACTACTCTCAGAAAGGGGAAGAGACTGAATGCAACACTTCTGCCATATCCATATCTGCCAACTATTCAGTAACAGGAACACATGATCAGCAGCTGGCATATTTGTATTATATACCCATGACTATATCCATTATCTCGAAACAAACAATGCCACTATCTCTTATAACTACTGATCACAACAACCTGGGAATTATGAACATGTTTGTATTATATGTAATATTAGAGAGGGTAAGACAGCGAAAAGGAAAGATAAAGGGAAGGGAAGAGAGAGAGAGAGAAGGATAATATACAAAGATTTGTGGGAGTGAGTTTGAGATGGTATGTAAACTCATGAATAGCAAAGCCATAAGCGGGCTGTGCAGACCATACTAGCTTACTATTCAACCAACAATTCTCCATGTGAAGTGTTTTACAGAAAGTGTTCTTCATTTGTTAAAGTATTCTGCCTCTAAATCCATATGCCTTAGTTAATGTAAATCAAATCATCGAAGATTCTAACAAAGAGAAAGTAAAAACAAAATTTATGAAAAATAACTAAAAATATCATTTCTAAGAATTTGGAATCTTATTTTCCACTGAAATATACACTGCTTACTTCTAGAGGTTTATTTCCACTCATTCCAATGGCCACCATTTCTAGTTCTGAATAACAATGCAGCTAAAAGTTTTATATCTCATTACTAAAGCAAGAATATTAAATTTCAGCTGTGTCTTTTAAGCAATTTAAGAATTCCCTGTCCCAACCAACACATCATTCAGATATATTTCTGGCAATTTGACTTCTAAAGCAAGTGAAAGCGACTGAAGCAGTCCAGGTATTTGACAGCTGTGGGCGATACTGATAACTAAGTTTAAGGAGCACAATAACCACAATCACATTATTGTCACTATCAATTTACAAGCACTTACAAACTTCCCCTTCCCTTCTCTAAGGAAGGCTGTACGTCTAATACACATAAACATCTAAAACCTCAATTTGTCCCTCCCAATGTAGGCACCTACCTGAAAGGCCCAGTTTGGGAGAGCAGGTGTGTGCATGTGCTGTGTGTCTGCCTCACACACACTCCTACCTCAGCAGAAAGCAATTCAGATCTTAAATGTCGTAAACTGTACTGCAGAGGTGCCCCATTCTCTCTGAACTAACTCCAGATGCTCGCTTATACTTAACTGAAGTACTTAACTGAGGAGCCTAAAACTAATGTAGCAAATCCAGGCCTAGTCAGAATGTCAGTAATTTTCACCCATTCATCTTAGCTATTAATCCTCTGCAACCTTCAGTCTGTAAAAGGGACACCAGCTCTGCAAAGCAGAAACTACACTTATGGTTAGGAAACACCTACCACATCATGGTTTTTATAAAATAGCTATTGTCCTTATGTCATATGTCCCTATTTACAACAGTGATAACCAAAGGAGCAAAACTTTGTACTACACCTGTAGATTATATTCAATATTGTATTCAATATCATATTTCAATAGATGTTAAGATTTGTATAGATTTAGACTACTATTTAGACTCTGCAAACAGCCTCAGACTATTTCACTCCTCCTTTAACATGAGATATAAAAAACAAAATCAGGTTGATTCCTTATTATAAGGCTATTCTCTAACAGCCATCACTAAATACAATTCTTCACATACACCTTCTCTCTCCCCCTCAAAAGTATTTGTTGTTGCAGGTCATAAACTGTTCATGGTTGATGCCAGGTAACAAAATTTGCCATCCTACGGCTTGAAAGAACAGAGAATTCTTCATTCCAGTAGCATTCAATCAATCAATCAATATATTCATGTCAAAGAATTGTTAAGCAAAACTGGTCTTTAACTTTTAAGAAAGGAGATGGAATATCTTAAAATTCTTCCATATATATATCTGATACAGTGAGGACGCAGAATATCTGCTTCCCCTTCTTTGAAGAAGGCAACATTCAGGGGAGGAAAAAAGAAAGGGAAAAAAAAAAAAGAAGAGACATTTGAACACTATTTCCCCAAGGCAAACTGATCTGTTTGGTCTCCTCTATAATGCAAGCTTTCTTGACAGACCTTTGCTCTGTGGGCATAAAAACTGTGTGCCATAGATGCAAGCTCACCCTGCACCTGGGGAGTTGGCAGTTATGGGGAGGCTGGAGGAGTCAGTTTCTACGTTTTTTAATTTCCTTACTCGTTTTTTCCAAAGATTTTTGCTTTTTCACTTCCTGGTGCTTGTTCCACAATTCTACCCAAGATGCATTGAAAGCAGGAGAGAAAGAGAAAGAGTCAGTGGCTGGTCAGACAGGTGAAAACGGGGGGGGAAAAAAAAAAAAACTTGAAACAAAACCCCCACCCCTTCATCTCAAAAAAAAAAAAAAAAAAAAAGGCAGCAGAAATTTATAACAACTACTGAGTGAAGGGTTAATTAACACCATTTTATAGGAAATCAATGTTAGGAATCGAGCACTGCATCATCTCTCATTTACCGAATTCAAAAGTTAGAGATGACTTCATACAGTGAACCAGCTAAGGAAAAACAGCTATTATGAACACATATAATGCAATTAACCACCTTTCCTGAGAAAGGCCTTTAAGAATGTCAGATATTTATTCTTCCAAAATGTAGGCATCACAGAAGCTCTAATTAAAATCAATATTTTAATGTCTCTAGTTTATATCATTGAAAGGAAAAGGCATAAAAACAGCAGCAGCAATTCCAAGAAAATTAAAACTGTAGGTTAAGACAATATTTAACCAATATTATACCTTAAAAGTTATCACAAGGTTTACAAGTACAACAAGTTATTTTTGATCTGACAGCATTCTCAATAAATGCTTGGCTCTGCCTATCAACCAATCCTACATGCAAAAAGCTGAACTTCTCTGTATCCACTTGTTCCTATCAGGGTAGAAAAAATGGAAAATAGGGAAGAAGAAGAAAAATGAGCAAGATATCAGTCATGCTTAATGCCAACTTCCAAAGTTCAAAGTAGGTCACAGCACTCCAAGTCAAGGAATTCCATAAGAGGATACAACACAGAGAAAAGGAAAAAAGTCTGAAGTCTGTGTGCACTCTTTTCATTTGAAGCTTAGCCCTGAGACAAAATAGGGATGATGCATTTGCACTCTTCTATCACTCACATTCCTCAACCCTCTGAAATGCAGTCATCTTTTCTGCTCAGAAACATCAGATCATTCCAGGTGCTGGCCTGTTGGCCAAAGAAAACAATGCAAGCTGACATGCTGAACTGACTCTGAATGCTGGCACTGTCCTCTCTCACTAGCACAGTTAAAGCTGGGAATGCTACAGAGGAAGATACTCTTAGAACAGCAGCAAAGGGAAGGAAAAAGAAGTACAATGTTCTTCTATTGCTCTTCAAGGAAACTTGCTGAGCAACTAAAAGGCCACTTGAAGTGTGTCAGAAACCCATTCCACCCTGCAAATGGCAGAAATTAGGGCAAGACAGGCTCTAAAAAAGTTCTATTTAGCAAAATGTCTACTGAAAAAAAGAAAAAAGATAATGTTATGATTGTGGAGGAAGGCTCCAAAGTATTATCATTAAATGTATCAGGAGCAAGGCAAATGTAGCAAGGGAGAAAAAGCTAGAAAGACAGCTGCTAGCCAACTGATTTCTGTATCTGCTTCATGATTGATGGATGTTCCTTCAACTTCCATAAGTACACAGACGGACAGGATAAAAGTGCTTATGGATCCAAACAGCATCCTATAGGCTTATCTAGCTGAGCACACACTGACACAGGTAACAATCTCTTTAAGAGATACTGAATTTGTTTGTTAAAGGGCTTTGAAAACATCTGGCCTCTTAAGTGCTCAGTCTCTATGGATTTACTTTAAAAACGACCAGGCTGAAAGCTACAACACCTGCCATTAAAGTACTTTTAGCTGACTTGCCTGTTAATTCAGGGTAGAGTATATCCTAACACATTAAAACTAGTCTAGATTTTACTCTCAACTACTTTGTCAAAGAAGAAAAGGAAAACCTCCAATAAACTCAATGGGCATAAAATACTACGCCTATGACTTTGTTACACGAGCCTAAACTAAACAGGACAGCAGGTCCAGAAAGGATCTGATGCAAAAAAAGTAGGTAGCAAAATCTTTTCTGTTTCAAAAAACTGTCAAAATGAAGTCATCTGCCAGTATTAAACAATTATTTAAAAAGTAGTAATGGAAACTTCAGTAAGTACTGACATTTTCATTTTATCATTTTATTTTGCTTTGCATTAACAGTTACTGCAAGTATGCAGTAAAACCAAACTAACCACTAACATAAAGGGGGAAACTAGTAACTATCAACTTTAAAGCCACCAGTGTCCTAACAAGAAGGCCAACACTACAGGTGATGACCCTGGAAGACAAGAACCCCAGAAGGAAGCAAATAATTGGTGATCTTTTAGGAAACAAAGTATCAGAAGCAGGATCTTCACAATTAATTTCCTAGCTAAGCAATTAGGTATTAAAGCACAGCGAAGATCAATCCTCAACTGACAAAAGTCCATCACTCTTCACCTCAGAAATAAGAATTTTGAATACCAACAGCGTTCCCTGTAAGGAGCATCCTACATACTTCAGAGGTACACAAGAAACCATAATCTTTCTGAAAAGTGAACAAGAAAAGGGGGTCAAGCAGGAACACACCCACCCTGAACTTTGGAAAACTCTGTGAGCCTCCTAGCCATTGTTCCTGTAGTACAAGAAAACTCCACACATTCAGCTACCATACCTCTACATCTCAGAGATGCAGTTTAATCACCATGCTAACATATGCTTTATGTACAGCTATTGCAAACAGTGCCGTACATGATTTTACTCCATCATGCTGATGACTTACTTTTCATTCTAGTATTTTGTCTTGTAACTAGGTCAAAAGGTTAACAGCCCAATTTGTATTTTGTCCATACAATACCAACAGATTCACTGAGTTTTATTTACATATCTGCAACCTGAGGCTGTAAGCACCTTCCAAACTTCATAGAATCAGGGAACTGCTGAGGTTCAAAGGGAAATCTAGTCAAACCTCCCTGCTCAAAGCAGGGTCAACTAGAGCAGGCTGCCGCAGGACCATGTCCAGTCAGGTGTTCACTATCTCCACAGATGGAGAATCCACAACCTTTCCAGGCAACTTGTTCCAGTGTTAGATCATCTTCACAGAAAAACATTTTTTTCTCATGTTTAAATGGAATTACTTCCAAATACTTTATTTCAGCAACATGTAAATGTTTACCAAATGCTTCTTCCCTAAAGAATTTAGTTTGAATAAAAAAGTCTGCATTTCACTACAGAAGGAATTTCAGCCTAGCCATGACTAACTCTGGTTCTGTATATCCAAAGTATTGTCTTATACTGAAGCTTCCATAACAGAACATAAAGGAAGTAGAATAGCCAAGCAGTTATAAATTATCTTCCTGCAACGCAAGAGAAATTCCCTTTAATTCTAGATCTCAAGACTCAGATGAACATGGACATGGCAATGCTTTTACAGCAATTTCTTGAAGACTAACTTGCATAGTAGCTCATGGTTCTTGGTAACAGACAAAACCACTTAGAAAAAAAGGCTCCAGGAAAAACATTAAAGTCTTTCGAAGTTTGATCAGTTTTGGTGAAACCATATCCTTCATGTAACTTAGTTCCATAGAAGATAAGTGGAAATCATTAGAGCATCAGAACTACCAATAAGAATTTACCTGTTACCAGTCCTTGAACATTGTGAATTGTTTAAGGATAATATTCTGGCAACAGTAGTTAACACAACATATTAAGTAGCACTTCTTTTGGAAAGCACTTCCTAGGATACTTCACAAACAGGGACTGCCTGATCTCTGGGATTTCCATTTCTATGAGGCTTTAATTTCATCTGAGGGAAAGAAGCAGCCTCAGCAATGCAATCAAAAGATCTCTCTTCATTCTTTAATAGAACATAGGCCTAGCGTCTGTTTTATTCTTAGTTGTGTCAGAAGCATACTTTCCTTTTTCTCTTTTCTACAGAATAGAAATCAAGTAAACAGAGCGCACCAAACCACTAAACTGAAATGCTGGAAAACCGAGTCTCTTTTAGCTCCCTGATAGATTTCCAAAGAAAGTGCAAGACTAGTTTCTGAGCAACTGCCTCCATAGATTACCTCCTGAAACAAGAAAGCAAATCAAGTCAGAGGGGTTCAGTATCAGTTCAGAAGGACTTGCTACCACTCAGCCTGCAGCTATTATGTGGATATAAGAATGAATGTCTGCACTCCTGCTACATAACTGCCCAATACACACGTTGCCTTGTCTTACGCCACATACTGCAGGTACAGCCTCACAGTAGCACGTTGTTTTCAGAAGATTAATCTTTCATACAATGATTCCATTAAAAAGTTATTTTAAACAGGCTATAAGAAGCAATGGCTAAAATTTAACATGACGTATCTTTGGAGTTGACAAAGAATTTCTCTCATATGCTGATGATACTTTTCTCTTATTTACAATCCACAGCAGGTTGAGTCCAACCAAAATACTTTTTTTCTTCTTCCCCACCGCCCCCAAAAATCTGTAAAGCCCTTTTTAGATAAAACAGTTTAAAGCCTACTTCTAACTTTTTCCCAGACATAGGGAAAAGCTATACTAGCTAAGAAATTAGACTGGGAAAATTTCCAGTGACCAGCCTAGCAGATGCTGTTTAGAAGGACACACATTCTATTTGCTATTGCATAGAAGGAAGATCCATCAGTCCTGCTCACTGAAACTGTAACACTACAACCAATATCTTTTTTGGCAGTTTTTATTATTAACAATCAGCAAAACCTGGGTCCCACTTCTGTCAGGATGCAATCTATACAATCCACAGGTAGCCAGCAATGATTATAGAACTTTTGTTTCACATAGTCCCTTCCACAGTTGCCCTTTCCAAAGTCCTGCTGGCCCTGTTTCCCTTTTGCCATTTCCTGTTGCTTGAAACATCAATCACAGCACAAAAAATAAAGCTGTCTGAAGTGTAATGAAATTCAGAAACAATTAAGATTAGAAAGCTTCTGGGAGAAAACTGCCCTGAATAGTTTATCCAAGAATAGAGTGACAACACAAGTGATTGTTCCCTGTGATCCAAAGTGTAAATGAAGCATGTTACAGCAGCAATGTAGTGTGTCAAAATGGAGAAAATGCAAATAGAACCTAATGCCAAAATAGGAGTCCCTCCTGCACTGCACATGCACCTCAATACACACCAATGGAAGCAATAAAATTTTCTTCCTTTAGACTCCTTGTGTCAAACTCCCTTGGCCCTTTGCCTGCAGGGCTCGGTGCCTTTGGCATCAGCTGAGGTACCGGCAGCTGCGTCACAGGTTTTGGCTCCACTCTTGGGGATGATGCAGGATCCTTGCCAACTGGAGTAATAGATCCATCCGTTGGACTTCGTTTTCTCTTTTCTGGTTCTTTAAAGAAAAAACCCAAAGTGTTAAAAAAAAGAAGCCATAAGGAAAAAGGAAATGAGAGCAGAAGAAGGAAGATGAGACAGATAGTCTCACCTAAATCATCAAACCTGGCACTGAAACAGCTCAGTCCCACATTTGTTCCCATACGTCACCATGGCTTGCAGATAGTCTGACACACTGGTGGAAACAGTAGATGAGAAAGCCAGAGTGCTGGTTTTGGGATACTCAAATTATCTCCTTCCTGTATATTTCGAACCTAGGAATCTTCTTTGATCCAGTAATTGTAGTATCTCCTCTGCTGAGCTGTGCAAAATTAAACAACTCTGCCTAAACTACCAAGAATATCACTTCTAGAATATACATAAGCTCCTCTTCACAGTGAAAAGATGACAAATACAATCATCTTTGATAGCTAACACTATATGAAACTCCAGTTAGATTTTTGGGTTTTTCTCCTATCAGCTACAGCTCTTCCATCATTCTCCAAGACTTCCTATAATCATATGTCCCCAAAGGCAGTTTGGATTATTTCTCTGTATCGAACTCTGCAGTTTGAATTACAGCAAAACTTTCAGAATAGAATAATTAAAATTAGGTTTTCCATAAAGAACCTCCTGCAATCCTGCACAAACTGTTCCAATAGCTGATGAGGCTAACAGTAAAAATTTCTTATCCTAATATCTAAATTTGTCATACCACTACACCTTGTGATACCTTCGTCCAGTAGATCAATGATTCTGCTATCAGCAACACCTTTCCATTTAGATAACTGAAAACAATCAACACCTAACATTCAACAGACTGAACACCTCCATCTTTCAGAGCAAAAGTGTTTTCCCAATTCCTTGCAGGTCTTTTCAGAAACCTCCTAAATTTTTCAAGATGTGATGATCAAAACTGGAAGCACTACCTATGCTGTGGGTCTTGTTAATGACATATCCAGAGACAAGACAATAGCTGCATCCCAAATCTATACTCCCAGGTTTACACAGTGCCCCCCTCTCCACTTTTTACAGATACAGTAAACAGTGGGAATTTCACACATAGCTGCGATTTTCAGAGACACTGCTTCCTAGGACATAGTTCCCAAACCTGCCATTATTGCCTTGTTTCTAAACACAAGTTCTTAGTTTGGCCATATTAAAATAAATTAATCACAACCATGCTTTGTTAAGATTCAGCTTCCTCTAGACAGATAACCTATATCCATCATATCCTGTTCAAATGGTATGCATCATATGCAAACTGAACAGTTTTAGGATTACTAGATCACTACTATATGTTAAATAACATTAAGATAAGCACTAATCTCTATAAAACATTTCTAGAATTATCTAGATCAACTCATTGAAAACAGGTAAAACATAGTAAACAGCTAAAATTTCACTATAAATCAAGATGTCATACAATAATGAGAGAAGTCCTTCAAAGATGTCTCAAGTCTTTAAAAGTTTTTATCAAATTTTGCCTATTGTAACCACAATTAATTTACTGGGTAAACTCTACTTACCATCAAATTATGGTATCTGGCATTACATTAGCAAAACTTCACTCTAAAACAATTGAGTTTTACATCAGCCACTCTACAACTTTTCTTAGGATCAATCTCAGATTAAAAGGCTTATAATTACCAAGATTAGCCTATTCCCCACATTCAGGACTGTTACACTAGCACAGCCTTCCTTACCTTCCTCAGCATTCTAACGATGATTGGAAATGAAGACCTGTAACCCACAAGGCATCTAAGCCAACTCAAAAAATCCCTGATGCAAGCCACCCAGAACACCAACTATAAAGTGTTTAGTAGATGTTACTCCTCTGCTACAATGAAATAAATAGCTTTTCATCATCTGAGATTACAGCTGAGTCAGGTATTAAGCAGAGAGGTAGCTTTTTGTCATCTTTTGCTCTTTTTCCTTATGCATGCATTTTCTTATTTTGCATTAAGAATAAGATTTTAAGAAAAAGCCGAAAAATAAAGAGGTGTTTTCAGACTTCCCTCTCCAAGAGTACTTAGTGATTATAAGAATCATTGTGTAATGCATGGTGGTTGGTGAGAAATAAGTCTCATGTGGTTCCACATTAGAAATATCTCCCTCCCTACTCAGGTTGTCTGCAATAACTTTCCAAGACTGTGGTTGGGACAGCGTTAGCTGAAGGTCCCCACTCAGAATTTCCACTTTATCTGTAAAAGTCCCAGGTTTTGTATCTTGCTGCATAGTTTCCATTTTCAATCAAATATCAGTATGGCCATTATTTTGCTTTGGTCTGGTTACATGTGTGCAAGAGAATGATTTCAAGCTTTGCAAGGTTTCAGTAACGATGGTACAGTTCTCACCTATTTTGAAAGTGTCGTAAAACCCCTGAAATATCAGAAGCCACAAACCAGCTGCCTTCACAATAAGGATCTTGTCTGGTTCATAAACACTGTATTCTCATAAACATTTTTCCTACCTTTGTTGTAATAGTGCGTATGTGCTATCTCTAGCAGGCCAAAAACACTGGCCATGCCTCCCAGGCCAGCATTTGCATATGACTGCTCCAGGCTCAACACGGTGCACTTCAGCAAGTCCAGCATGCCTTTATAAACTTTGCGGCTGATCTCCTGCAATGAAAATCCCATTAGTGTCGCTATTTCAGAAGTGAGAAAGTAACTGAAGAACATAAATTCCAAAACTGTTGTAACATCAGCTTTTAGGAGGCAATTTAACAAAAACTTTCTACAAACTGAGCCTTAGCAGACACCAGGTACGAGGACCCTGCTGAGTTCAGCACTGACCACATCCTGTATGACATCCTGTCGAGCATCTTCTTCTGACTGGATTGTGCGATTCAGCTTGCTTAGTACAAAGACACGGAGCTGCTCACTCTCCAGCAGACGTCGGACTCTCTTCATGTTCAGCCAGCCCACACCTTGCCCATCGAGAACATTATGTACCACCTCCTTCAGGAACTGCTGGTTCTCACTGATGGATTTAAGAGGAAGCAGACAAAAGTTAGCCCTCTGCTTACCTTGGCTTGCATGGGAGGAGAGATATGGCCAGGACACACACAGAAATGCATTTCCTGTCAAAGCTAAGTTTATAAGAAAAGAAGTTCAAATCTAACTATGCCTGCTGCTAACATAACTGGAATGGTAAGAAGAAGGGAACTCCTGTGCAACCTGCTGCCTTCCCCAGTCTGAACTGCAGTTATTGTTCTTGCTTGTCTCCCAACCCCAGGAGCTCAAAGTAAATTTCACTCTACTCATGACTGCTACATAAGAAAGGGAGGAGAAAGCACAGGCACAGGTCAGGTAATTTTACTTGCACCATTCTGACTCCCTTCCTCCCAAAGCTGAGAAAAGCATTTCACATGAATTCATGGAATCAAACTACTTCATATGGCTCAGCTGGTCCCCTGCATGGTGCACTAAAACTCCACTGGCTAGACTACGTTGTTCAGAACAGACTCAATTACAAAGAATAAATACTGAGCTAAAGTAGGGACTTAGATTTTTCTGGATCTCAGACAGAAAGAGGATACATTTTGGAGCACAGAAAAATACGTATGTGTGCTATTAACTGTAAGACCATCTATACCGAATCTTCTCAGAAAATAATACATGCAAGCTTGGGGCCACAGAAAAGTACTATTCAGTTTTTAACAGCTAGACTTCTGAGGAAACATTGGCCAAGTATAAGACCACTCTAATACCACTTCATACTCAAAAAGCAATGAAAAATATTACCTGGAATTGCTAGTTCGTCCCTGAGGCGATGGAGATTCTCTCTTCACTGTTGGGCTGTGCTTAATGACCGAAGACTTTTGATCCACCAGGGCTCGTCTGTTTCCTAATCGGGAGAGGAAACAGGATGAGAGGAAAGGATGGGAGGAAAACAGTCTGATCCCAGGACAATAACAAGCAACACTAAGGTTGGCTAACACACCTATTTGGATTACAGGTAACAGACTTTAAACAAAATGGAAACTCCAAAAAAGCGGCAGCGTATATCATATTCTAGCATCACACATCGGCAGAAAACAGTAATGGGAGTAATGCAGAGAGAAAAAGAGAAGATGGTAATGGGAGCAGGAGGTGAAAGGCAGGATAAGTTTGGCTGCTCTGCATGCAGTTCCACAACATGAACCATCTCCAAATTAGTCACTATATGTAAAAGCATAATGCATTGGGGGTGACTAGTATAGATCATGTGGTACTGGTTACCCAGTGAGAAAGGTAGCCCAAAGTCAGGCATAAGGAATGCTGGAAATTGTTATATCATGCACAGCTCATGCTGTAGGGAACCCACCTTCATTGCTTACTGGGCCAGCTTCAGTAATAATCTCCATTATAGTATTTAACCCAAATACTGGGACACAAAATATACAATTAGTAGTGTACTACAATATCTACGCTCCCCACCATCAGCATTAAAAGAATCCAACTACCAGCTTCTTCCCAGCCCTCCCTCAAAACAAAACCCAAATGACACTCGAGCAGGAAGGATGCTTGAAAGCCCAAGACAACAAGGGCCAGCGGAATTAATCTTAGAGATAGTGCTTGACTTGAAATTTGGCATCATGGAACCAACGTATTGCATCTTCAAGGACATTATTGCACATACTGTATTTCAAGGGCACTATCAAAAATATCTGCATCACTGAGGAAAAAATACTAATGGATGTGCATGAAAAAAATTAAAAAGGAAGATGGAAAGTGGTCAAACAGCAGCAATGAGATGGAGTCCCAGCATCATTTCCCATTACAGTTTGAAACACAGGGTACCACACACACTTGGTAAGAACAAGTTAATGCAGCAATTTTATACCTGTACAACAGAGACAAAAACATTTAAAAACCAGTGAAGTGCCCAGTGGGAATCCCAGTGAGCCAGCATGCACATGTAAATGAACACGAACATACACACACACACACACACACTTGCACATGCATAAAACAGACGGAGCTACTCCACGGAAATCCCGTCCTCGTATCTGCATAGTAACATTAAAGGCCCTACAGGATTACAATAGTCAAGAAAAGAACACCAAAGTGCAGAAGATGAGGCACAAAGCATGGAATGGCAAACCCCATCACTGTTTTCTTCCAATGCATGGAATCGGTCATTAAGTTTACCCATGGAAATAACCCTGACATGAACCATGTTTCTTATCCAGTACAACTGGACATGAAAATGTAACCAACTGGTAAAAGGTTGTCAAAAACAGCTTTGCAGAGTCTCTGCTAGTGTTTTCACCCTACCAGTCCTGTTCCTCCTCATTTTACACACAAGGAATGATTACTTGTCTCAAAAACAAAGTCCAAAGCAGAAACACGAAAAACAGCTTTTGGCCTTTGTTTCTACGAGGTCAAAGGTCAGCAAAACATCATACCAACCTTCATCCATATCCCTTCCCACTTCCAGATTAAAGTAATCTTTACAGATGAAAATGATGAGGAGGAAAAAATAAATGAAAAAAATCAACATATTAAAACAAAAACAGTAAGTTATAATCAGATAGAGTAACTCAAAAGGTAAAATAAAACCTTTCCCCAGTTTAGCAACTGAAAATGTCTCAACACTAAAAACACCTGCACATGCTCAGTCACCCTTCTGTTACTACATCTGGTAGAAGGACAACCAGGCTGTCTAACTCCCCATGGTAAGAGGGTCATTTCTCTAGTGCTCATTCAGACATGCTGTCTAATAATACTGCAGACAAATAGGACATGTTCCAATAAAAAGACTGTGCACATAAGTTAGGGATCGATCTTCACTCTGAATGAACTGAAGTATGGTTATAATTTGGTTTTGATCAGAAATTTTCTATTTAATGAACTGAAAAGACTACAAACACTTTTGAAACCCACATAAGCTGCAGTCTCCATGGGAGGTTGGCATTATCCTCACTTATAAATGCAGCATCATTGCTCTAAGTAGTTGCCTAAGGCTAATTATGAAGATCGTGGCAGTACAAAAGTAGGACCTACCTCTTGGTTCCCATTCTTTACACTAAGTACTTAAAAATAAACAAAACAATACGGAACAAAACCAACATTCACAGTCTATCCATTAACACAGGCTAGACTAGCCAGTCTCCCATCCCAACACAGCCCAATTGTTGGGAAGAAGCCTGACTGAGAAATATCAAGACAATTTACTGTCTTGATACTTAAGAAAGGTACTACCCAAACTACCAAAATGCATCACCCTCAGGATTCCTGTTAGGGTTAAGACCTCAGATTGCCAAGTCCCAAGAACTGTAAAGGCTGTAGAAGACAAAGGGAAAAATGGTTACCTTTCAGGCTGGGAAAGGGGGTGTTCTTGTCTCTCCCAACTTTGGTTGGTAGGGCTAAGTTGGACAGACTGAAACTTGTGCTGTGATTTCTGTACAGGCTGCCTGTGACAGAAGAACAAAACAATTGAATGCCTAATGCTCACTGCACACACCTGAACTTCCTTAACTTCCTGTAATTCACCTTCTTATTCCAGACCCTTAATGAAGAAGTAATTCTTTATTACCCAAAAGTCTCACAAGCGTAACATCATCTCATTTACATTGCAACCACATCTGTAATCAGATTATTCTAAATTGTACAAAAACATAATTCTTAGCTTTCATGTTACAACCATTGCTGTTGTATCTTTGAGTCTTAAATGTAACACCTATCTTCCTGCACTTAAACAGGTAATCTCATGTCAGCTGTGTCTTCTAGTTTGTTCCTCTTTTTAGGAGCAAATGAGTGGTAGGGGCCACATGAGAAAACAGGATGAGAGAAGATCTACAGAATATGTAATTCTGAAGGGAGGATTGTGCACTGTGCCTTGTGAAACACTGTAAATCTGCCACAGAAGCGTGCTTTAAAATAGAAGCTTTCCATTTATTAGGAGAAAACAAAAGTTCTTCCTAGTACAGACAGATCTTAAGAACACAATAATGCATTGTCATCTGGTTAAGCCTAGACAGCCTGAAAGCATCTCATGTAGATCAACGAGCTGATTAACACTTCAAGATATTCATTTAAAATGTCAGCATCCTATTTCAATTGGCTTTGGTTCTTTTTTTGCAGCCTTATTTTAGTAACAATCATTTTACCAGAAACATCGAATATACTTTCCCCGCTGCTGCAAACTTCTTGCACTGCTCCCCACTATAGCGCAAGACTCAACTCGCCTTATCTTCTTTCACTCATGAAAGAACTCTAGATTAGTTTTCCACACCTGTGGATTTTATTATTAAAATTCAATTGAAAGTAGGTGAGCACAGTCAAGAAATTGAATTTAGCACCTAAACACACAACATGGTAGCATGGAGGGTATACTGCTGGCAAGATTTTTGTATCACCTTCATGAAATTGCACAATTTTTTGTTTAAATGAAAGAATTTCTGATCTGTGCCCTGAAGTGCCATATAACTCAAGGGCCTAACCGCATAACTAAAGTCTTACTGAAAAATACACTGCTAATAACTACTGCTTTATGTAAGTTAAATAGGTCCTGTGGCTCCCAACAGGACTTCTGGAGAGCTGGTAACAGTTTACCAACTAAGTCATTCTCTTAACTAGCCATCCCTCTATTCCATCTTTCTGTAAACGCTAATATAATAAATAAAACCAGCTTAATGAATGCATTAGTACATACTTGCAAAAGACATGATGCCCCCAAAACCTTCACTGCTGTTGTTGGAGACAGTAGAGTTTGGGGAGCTGGCCCTGGAATCTGAATCTGCATCAGAATCATTGGCCAGTTTTAAACTGTTTGGACGAAGTAACTTCTGAGACCTTTAAAGAAATTAAGTACAACTGTTATTAGCTTTCCCCCTTCCCACCCCAAATCAACACTGTGTATGATTGTGGGAGGTCGATGCTGGTCTCATTCCTCATCAGTTTTCACAACACTAACCTTACCTTGTGGGAAAGAAAGAAAAGAAAAGAAAAAATGAGAGAATTGAAGCAACTTTGCATTCAGGCTTTTATTACCTTCCAGGGCATGCTGAAATCTTGTCTGCAAAAGGGCATTGGTGGATTTGGGGGAGAAAGGGTTCTGCTTTGACAGCAATAAAAGACAACCCAGTGACATCAATCACTATAGCATCTTTCCCCCAAGACACAAAGCTTCACACAAAAAAAAAAAAAAAATTGCTCAAATACTTCCAGAAATCAGTAGGTAATATACTAGAATGTTTCTAGGGAGAACTGATAATTCTGTTAGCTCCTACTGCTTACATAAAAGCAAGGAACTGAGGGAACTGAGGAAGTGCCTTTACTGAAACCAGAAGGGTTTACAGAATATAAGTATTAAATGGAAGTGATCAACAATACATTTCAGGTGCAAAAGACATTTGAGCGAATGAACATTAAACTACATGAAGCAGATGGAAACCCCAACAGTGCTGTACAGAAGGGCAGGAGACAAGGAGGACTCGCCTGCTTCCATTGAGATTCTGGTTAAATCTTGGGGTGTAGCTCTCTTCCTGCTCATCGTCTTCGTCCTCCGTAGGAAAGCCATACTGTGGTTCAAAGTACGGATTGTCATACTCTCGCTTCCTCACCACCCCTTCTGAGGAGCTCATGCTGCCAGCTGCACTGTCGCTCTCACGACGATCCAAGCTTATCTTGGGAAAGCTCGGTTGCAGCGGCAAGGAGGGGAGATGGTTTGAAAATCCAGCCACCAACTTCTCTTCCATTTCTGCTGAATCTGCTGACTCCTGTGGACCAGTCAAATCATTGATCTGTTCGCTAATTTGCGTTACATACAACTGAAGGGCAGGACAAGAACAATTATTTCAAACTAGGAAGTCTGCAGGGTCCTTGCTGTTTGTTACTAGGCCCCGACCCCATCCCCATTATCCATGGCTCTAATCTAGGATTTTATATATGCTGCAGTATTTGTGCATTGTTCTAGGGACTTACTCCCCTGTAAAACAGATCTTACTGGTGTTAGCTCAGGATAACGGCTCTCCATTACCCTATTTTGTGGTTATGCAAGCAACTCCCTTTCTTCCTAAATGACCACAAATTCATGAGTTTCCCCACCCTCCTCCCTGTTCCTCTAATGCATCAGGTCTTTCCAGACTCCGTAAAATCAATTCCTGCAGTCACAATCTGGACCACTGCTCTCTGTTAATGTTGCATTTTTCAATGCTTGGAAGCTTTTACATACAGGAATGCCCTATCCCAGTGTAAGACAGTACCAGTAGACTCCACCTTGCTCAGAAAGTCCAGAAAGAGCATGCAATCTAATCTGTGCACGGTTTCACAGTCCTATTAGCTTTTGCCCTTCTCAGAAAGAACCACGTGCATTCTCCCATTCTTTATATCCTAATATGGTGATCTTGGGGCTGAACTCATCTCAGTACACACATGATTCACTCCATGGATGACAGTGCTGGGGCTGCTACTGGCTGTAGTACTGGAACTTGAACGAGGCTGGTTGTTTTCTTGGGAGTTTTCACTGTCCATGGCCTGTTCATCCAGATCGCCTGAATATTCTTGAAAATCATCAAATTCCACTTCACTAGCATCACCAAGGGCTGCATGAGTCAGGGGGTCAACATCTGCAAACACATCATTTTGCATTAAAGAACACTGCCTTCCTCAGCCTTTCACCCTTCTAACTAAAGTTGCCTAGCCGATGAGGACTCTGAGTAGAATAAACTTGCATAAAAATTTAGGTTGTAAAAGGCTTTTGGAGGTCATCTATTCCAACTCTCTGCTCAAAGCAGGGGTAACTTCAAAGTTAAAGCAGGTTGCTCAGGGCCTTGTCCCACTAAGTTTTGAAAGTCTCCAAGGCCTGACATTCTACTGTGATCCTGGGAACCTGTTTAATTACACTAACCATTAAGATCTTTTCCTTACGTCCAAGCAGAACTTCTTTTGTTGCAACTTATGATTATTACCTCTTGTCCTTGGGACATAGGAAATGCATTGGCATTCCCAGATTTAGTTTACTGAAGAAAATGAGAGTTTCCCACTATCACAAGAGGAGCTATTGCTGCAGCCTCCATATAAGCCACAGATAATGCATTTTCCTGTCCCCACTAGGATAGAGTGACTCATTAAAGCCAGCACCAAGAACCAATATGCGGGGGCAGGAGAAAGCTCAGACTCTGCTGCCCATATTGCACAGTATCTACTGGCAGCAGCAGGTTGCTCCCAGATCTAGCGAGCCAGTTTTGTTCAGCAGCACCATTTCTGTTCTTCCTCCTCCCAGTGTCCTTTGGAGGGCATTGTTTATAAGCAGGAGAAATGTCTTTTTTCAGCCTACCCCTGGATATTGAAGAAGGAATATAGAAGACACTTTTACCTCAGAGCAAGACTACAATGGAACAATACTTTGCTCTGATTCAGGGCTTAGGGGAGGCATTTTTCCCACAGCGCAGACGAATGGGGAAGAGGAACCTATGTGGACCTTGTGAAAGTACAGCTCAAAGATACTCACTTGGGGTATCGCCATTAATGTCACATTTCATCATCTCACTGACAAAGTCACCGAGGGAGGAGTAGGAGGAACTTGAGTCATCATAGTCGACACTGTCACTGCCACTGCCACAACAGGTGAGAAAGAGAGATGAGTGGCAGCATAACAGCAACAGCAGGGCCTGACGTTTCAAAGATGTGAATCAGCACTGTTTTTCATGGGCCTCTTAAAAATCTCATGATATTACAGTCTCTGCAAACAAATTTCTGCAAGAGTCAGAAGCCAGCTTCACGAAAGGTCAGAGCAAATGAAATAATTTTGAGGTATGGCAAGAGACATATGGGAAGACATTTAAAGGCCTTCAGCAAAGTTAATGAGGCCAAGCGTAAGTGAGCAGAGAGTAGTGTATTAATTCTCTGTGTTTGTGTGCGTGTAGGACAACATCAAGGGAACTGGAAATCAAAAGTAAAAGCATTCTCTTTCTATACTAATGATACATCCCACTCTGCCAGGACCACTGGTGCTGTGCAGAATGTAAAAGATGTGCAAGTCCAAACCTGAAAGATGTCACAGGCTAACAGAGAACGAAGGATATAAAACTAGATGCAAAACTCTGGGATATATGGTCAAAACTACTATAACAAAAAAGTTTCCTCTCATTTTACTGAACACACAAGGAGGTCTTAGGCAGCGAGTAGTACTAACAAGCTTCACATAACTACATGCACTGAGTAGAGATTTGAAAGACTGGTAGGATGGGTGGGAGTACTTGTAGTACTGCAACAGAAATAACCAGAAAAAGAACAGCATGTAAGGAAAAAGCATTAGGGTGGGAGGAAATACCAAATGTCAAGTGGCATACAGGTAGCAAAAGAAAACAGGAAAATGCAAATGAAGAATGACATTAAATGAAGGCTTGAGAAGACACTAGCAAAGGGTTAAGAGGTTGCTGTGATGACAGAGCAGTGAGACAATTTACTTCAGCGTCAGTATTCTGCCCAGACAGAAGAAATGGAGCAGCAACGTGGCAAGCTGGAGGAAAAGGCTGCAAAGGAGAAGTAGGAGAGGCCCAGCAATCTGAACTATCGCATGACTAGGGTTATGCTCCCCACTAACCTGTCATCAGTGGGATCAGAGTCTGTTTCTTTCTCTACTGGGACGTTCAGTGCTTCAGCCAACTGTGAATTACTGTCATAGACACGATAGTGGATGGGCTGCAGCTGGTGAGCATACCACTTTGGTTTGTCACCAATCAGTGCTGGGTCAAACATGTCTGCACAACAAAACAAGGAGAGAATTAAGAATTAATTGAGCTCATTTATTGGTGCCAAAGGCTTCATTCACAGTGAGGCTACCCCCTACTAAGTCTTGCATAAAGGAAGGGACAGTCTCTACTCTAAGAAGCCTACAAGACGACTTCTCCGTAACCAAACAAGACAAGAGGTAAAATTAATTGGAGGAGTGAGTGGCTAATACCAGAGCTAACTTTCTAGAAACACATGAGGACATACATGAAAAATGCTCCTTGAGCTGGATTTCCCTCCCCAGCAGGAATAATATGGTGTAAAACTAAGTCCTTCCCTAGACTCTTTCTGCTTTTTAAGTTCCTGCATTACATCCAAGTGCAGGAAAGGCAAGACCAAAACTTACTGTTATGAATTCTTTGGAAAGCATAGTTAGTAGGGTTAAGTGACCATTCTCCAAAGTATTCTACTGCCTGTGTCCTGGAAAGCTTATCTGCAAAAGGTGTTTGCTTTGGCCTAGAGGCAAGAAAAGAATTTGCCTGGAAGGCCACCACTGGTCGTGGGAAAAGACGAAGAGTGCGAGTATGCATCTGGAAACCTTGCAAAACATTTGGCGAGTTGAAGAATCTCACCATGGCAACCCTAAAAAGAAACAGAGGACAATATATCAGATAAAAACACAGAAGACAGAGAGGCTTTAAAAGGTATGCAGTAGGCAATGTCTCAAACCTTTGAAGAATAGTAACCCAGTATGAAAAACTAAGTCCTCATAGAAAACAGTTGTTTTTTTAAAAAAAAGAAAAGGAAAAACCCCCCAAACCCCAAGAAATCACTTTGTTTTAATTCACCATCTCAACACCAAGACCCACCCAATGAGGGACACCGTTCTTATATCCACTAGCTGAGGTGACAGCTAAGCCTCCAGGTTTTTTAGCAGTTTAAGGCTTGTGATTTAAGCTGAGGATATAATATCAGACTGACAAGTCCAGATAAAGTGGATGATCTACAGGAAAATGCAAGAAACAAAACACCCCCTCAAGATACATAGTTATGTTCATGCAGTTAACAGATCTGAGATAAACACTAATTTCTGCTCTTTTTTTCCCCGTGATATAAAGTAGAACCTGGAGTAGAACCCGGAGGGTGCTGCTTCCACCACAGGACCCACAGAAGTGTCTGTGCTGCCTTCAAGTGCAAGCTTTATGAAGATCCAACACTACCTTCCTGTTCAGTCTCACCTGGTAGCCACATCCACAGAGTCCACA
The DNA here is from genome assembly GCA_031468815.1 of Morus bassanus. Classification (NCBI taxonomy): domain Eukaryota; kingdom Metazoa; phylum Chordata; class Aves; order Suliformes; family Sulidae; genus Morus; species Morus bassanus. The sequence continues at coordinate 45,114,450 of CM062572.1, read as the reverse complement.
TCATTTCCATAGATTAGAGGGTTGAATTCTGTGGAAGGAGTAGACTGCAAATCATTCTGTGGTCTTCCCAGCAGCAGTGGCACCTCCTGCCCCTCATGGAACTTCTCTAGATTAAGAATGGGCTGAGTATTCAGACTCATGCTGGCCAGTGCCTAATGAAGGAGAACATCATGCACACATTCAGCAAGAAAAGTTATTCAAGGAACAAGAGAGAGATCAGAACTACCCTGCCCTCCAGGCAATTGCAACAATCATGCATGCTCCATTGGTTTTTCTTAAACCATCTCCTACACTGAGTCAACAAATATCTCCTGGCCTTCCTTTACGTAGATTGTCAAAACGATCTCCTCGATGCTGAAACAGTCCTGGAGCCAGCCAAGGAGTAGCACTGAAGTCCACTTTGCTAGATCATTCATTACATGAAAACAGAGAGTCCAGATTGGACCACTAGTAGTATGGCACTGTGTACAACTTATTGTAGAGTTATTCCCATGTGTAATTTGAACACATCTTGGGACCTAGAGGCCTTGAAACTTGCCTTGTAACTTGGCTATTCAGCCAGTGAGTTCGATATCCCAGGACAGTGTAGAGACACCTTTACACAGGCATCTGCCTGTATCCCTGTAAACCTCCACTTCCCATCTGAATGAGGTCTTCATCTCTCCATAAAGTTACCATCCTCTTCAACCCTCATAACACCTTCAAGGATATGCACTGGAGCAGCACAAGTGGTAAATCAGTCCTGCACACCCAGACCTATCCTAAATCTTCCTTGTTTCTCCCATTTGCCCACTGAGTCTTCAACTTTTTATTTCAAAAATAAATAAATTTATAAAACAAAACGAAAACCAAAACTCCAAAGGAAAAGGGTAAAATGGAAAATTGAGGGGAAAAGAATAAAATAAAGAACCTTGTCAGGAGTGAGCAGCTGTTTCTGAGTGATTGCAGTCATGCTAACCAGACACTGGAGGCAAGATGGAAGACCATATGATAACACCAGCAGCCCATCAGAGCCAAGACGAACACATGACCACAGAGAAACAGATGGAAGGAAAAAAAAATCTATTACTACCAAATATCACAAATGAGAGGAAATAAAAGGGACCACAAAATAGGCACATCTTGGGAGAGAGGTCTAACTGCCCCACCCCCAAACATTCACATCTGGCCACTCTGGAAAGCAGAAAGGCTGCTGTCCTTATTGATGCAGCTAAGAACTTTCTACTGCAGTTTAAAAGCAGATATCCTGAATTTTATTCATTAACACTAAGACCCAATAGCACACAAAAGTGTTAACCTTAGTGATGTGGGCCACAATTTAGTCTTCTCTACTTTGTACAGTAACCAGTAGCACTCCTTCTCCTTTGCCAATGATCAACTCTTAATGATAACACCTACAGGAATACATAGGGATGTAACCTGAATTTGGGTGAACACTGTGAGCATTTTAAATATATCTTCAAGGAAATTGCAATTTGTTCTTCTGATATCCAACTTTGCCCTAGTAAGAGAGTTTTGCTGAATAGTGCCTGAAATTGCAAGGGGGTTGAGGCAGAAGTAGGGGGAAGGTGGATCTAACAAAACTCCAAGCAACACCTCACTTCCATCTGTGCTGACAGCAGGTACTGGGGTATCATACAGGTTACACACTTTGCTCTCCTGGTCTCCGAGGAGAGAGAGAAAGAGCAGCACTCATCACATTAGTAACACACTTTACCTTTAGATACTGCATGCAGCGTGCATAAGGAAAACAGAAATAAAGAGATAAAACCTGCTTGACACGATCAGCCAGGATGACCCAAGCTGATTAATGGCTTAGCAGGACCTGAAAGGAGAGACTGAGACCTCACACAGAGCTGTGAATGGAGGGGAAACAAAGATGATCATAGCTTGACGGATCAAGTCAGAGTTTAAAGCCCACATGGCAAATGTAAAGGAGAAATCTGGAACTTTCTGTACCAACTGGAAACAAGTTAGGCCCAAACAACAGTAAAAAAACAGAAACCATCTGTTGTGGAGCATTTCAAATTATCCCTCACCTGGCTAAGAAATTAACTGCAGTTATAAGCCTTAGTGACCACTCACTTCTCCAAATCAAAAATCTCCATTAAGATAGAAAAGCAGCACAACTGGATACCTACCACTCAACATCTGTATCAATTGATACTGCTTTTCAAGCTCAAAATGCTGTTGTATTCTAACATGGGGGGGTGTTCTAACTGCCAACTACACAAAAGAGGCATCTTAAACAGGTTGACAGGAAATTCCTAGTCCTGCGCTTCCCCTACAAATGACAAAGGTGGAAGCAGCAGATACAGCAAAAGATGAAACAGATAACAAAAATTACAATGAAGTCCTCTGGAGAAACTACAGGGAGATCTGAAACAAAACAAAAGTCTCAGATTTAGCTTCGTCAGGAAAAGACAATGTTAGAAAGTCATACAGCTCAGGGAGCTCAAAAGAAGACACCCCTATAACATTGTTTAATCAGCCACTCTATTGATTAGCCCACCTCCACATTCCGAGATGTAGACATCTCCATGACTGACCAAGGGACACTTTCTTAAACAAGAGTATTCTAGCTGTCTGATATGTTTTCACATCCATCTGACATGCCAGGATACAGACATGCTTTTAACACATTTTGCTTTACATTTGCTGACTTGCATTCTTGTCCAGTATAGCAGAAGAGCTGCGCAAGACTACAACTGCTAAGTTCTACCGAATCTGAGTCCTTTCCCCAAAGTGCTTATTACCTGTTTCAAATGCTTTTTCAGCTCTGAAGCTTCTGGTTCTGGCAGTGCTGGCAATGATTCTGCATTTGTGGGAATGATCACCTGGAATTAAGCACAACAACAGACTAAAAATTCCCCAGATGTAGTCATTTCCAAACCAGAATCTCCTGAATCTCCACCACTCCAGAGACCAAGGAATAAAAGCCACAAAGTAAAATAATTAATAAAAACAACCCCACAACACAACACACCCCCCCCCAGACACCCACATCAATACTTTGATTTTCACTTCTTTGTGGTTGTTATTGTTTACAATATCACAAACAATGGAGGAGTTACTTTATCATGTACCACCAAAAAGAGAAGTTTGAATGAACCCACACTCATCCTTTGGAATTTCCATAAAGTAGATGATGTTATACACATTTCCCTTGAAATACCCTTGTTCATGCCCCAGTAGAAAGCAGGATACATAATTCCATTTGAATCATGACAACCAATGCAGCTGGAAGGCTCTTAGATTGGGTTTCTTAGGTAGGGCTATTAAGAGACAGGGTTACGATTACTCAAGACAGATTTACCATTTGAGGATTTATCTTCTAATGATATAACCAGATGGATTAACTGAAAAAGAATGCCTTATGGGCAAAAGACATGGGGACGTTGAGACACAACAAGGAACAGAATCCTAAAGTTTAAAATGGGAGTGGCAAAGGCAGACTGAGGCCAGGCATTCTTAAATTCTCAGTGGGTACATTGATGAAAGCGCACCATTCCCTGGAAACAAAGCCACAAGTCCTTATGGGCACCACTTACCCTATTGGTGTCCAGGTCAATTAGCCATACATCATCAGGCATTTTAAAATCCAGTTTGTAAAGGAAGAAACTTGCTGGAACACCAATGATATAAGGTGTAGGGGCTAGAAGCAACTGAAATAAAGAGAGACTTTAATAAAGGACAAGATCTGCATGTGATATCACCATGTTCTTCTGAAATATTTATTTATTAACTATGGTATGTTTATAGCAGAGGAGACAACACACAAGGCATTGATGAATAAGTAATTAACTCCATACAACAGAAACATTTTAAAAAAAAAAAAAAGAAGAAGAAGAAGAAAAGCAGCTCCTGCTCAGAGAGCTTCAATTTTCACCTAGCAGAAAATAAATTTCCTCCTCCCATGCTGCCCTGCCAGGGATGTAATTTATTTATATGCCTGCATGGCTCTTTGTAAAAAACTTAGTTAACCTAGCAGCTTCCCACATACACCTATCACAGACCAAGAAAAAAGGATGTTCAGAGTAAAAGCCTAACTAGAGAAGCAGCAAGTCACAGATGAATACACCCTCAGCTCAAACTGAGTCTGTGCCATTATAAATGACAGGGCTTTGCCCTTACCCTTGTAATGGTACTTTGGTTTCAAAACAATAACATCTCTAGGAAGCAGAAGAAATAAACACTTTTTTTTCAAATGTACATGGAAAACCTAAGGAGAAATTCCAGTTGTTTCTGATAAGGGAATCAGCAGAGGCAAAAGGTTTAAATCAGTAAGGCATGTAGCAGCTTTAGACCACTGGCTTGGGAGGCTAATTTATTCTTTACATGTAGAACAGCTGGTCACCTCCAAGGGGCGGTACAAGAACAAATGTGCAGGATAGCACTGAAGTAGTAAGATGGCTTGAATTCTATCTTCCCAAGCAAAACAATGAGCTCCTGCAGAGAGCCAACTATTGGTAAAACCCAGGCTCCCAGCTAAAGTAACTCAACACTTCATACTTCTGAGGAGAATAAACGGCAGTCAGTAGTTTCTAAACTCTAAATTAAAAGCCCTCAAGGGTCTTTAGATATTACTCTGGACCTTTCCCAACAAACCTTAATACTCAGTTGGTGAGGAGAGGGTAAATACTCGTCATGATATTGTGGATCTATGGCCTTTCAGACCATTGTTTGTGAATTACTGTGAACTACTGCTTTGAATCATACTATTCACTAAGCGTGCTTTGAAGATATCCTAAATAAGTGGTGTTACCTACAATTTAGTTAGTGGTGCTCCAAGAACGTTCTTGCAAGGCAGACTTTGCTACAATCCCTAAGAAAAAGCAGGGAAGGAAACAAGGTCTACTCCTATATAAGTTTCAGATATCACAGAAACATCCTTTGCAAAAGACCAATAAAGGAAAAATATGTACCTGTTCTGCAGAGGCCATGCAGGTGGGAAGCAGAGGGATCACTGGAAACATGTACTCTAATGGGTAGATCATAGCCACAAAGGCCATCACAGACATTGAGAGCGCATTATAATCTCGGGACTGCAATACAACCTGCAACCAAAGAAACTCACATTAGCACTGTGGCAGCCATTCACTTCTAATACTCCCCCCAGGGGTATACAAAGATGACAGCCTGCAGGCCTCTGATTTGATGGCAGTGAACTGGATGACCCTCCACTAATCTGTCTGAAAACAAGCTTCAGATGCTTTTTTGAGGGAGAGCAAAACTTTTCAAAACAGGAACCTCAGAAGGAGCTATTCCTTCCCCCTGCAGACAAATTGATTCCAGGCAGTGCAGGAGACAGCTTTTCTACACATCCAGCCTGCCCTGGTTTTGAAGAGTGCAGAGCTTCCTACGTACCTATCAAAGATCAACTCTTCCCTTCCTACCTTGTGCTCCAGAAGGATGCAGGTCAGCACCTGCAGGCAGGCATCCACTCCCAACAACTCCAAAGGCAGATGTAATGGAAAATCCACCAAGGTGAAGCGGGATGGATCAGGAAGAGCAAAGGTCAAAGCTGGCTGCAACTCATGTGGCAAGACTTCCACATCCACCCGCTTCTGACCAGCAACAGGCATTGGTGAACGGAGCAGCCGGTATATCCAGGCCTCAATCTCCCGTAGGTCGTGTAGCAACGCACTAGACTTTTCTTCCACCAGGAGGGAGCCTGTGAAAATCCGCCACATTGTATCCCTGTACAGGGAGAACAACAAGGTTAATACTCCAAAAGCTTCACTTGACAGTCATTCCACGAGGCTCTTCCAGGGAAAGGGTAGATCCACAGGGAATTAAACAGTGCAGCTAACAAACATTTCATCACACAGAGGAATGGAAGGTAGGGATTTAAGCTGACTGAAATAACCGCTGTGGGGAAGCATAAGTCTTTCTGTGGCAGGAATCAACACAAGTATGTCACTTCCACCTGAGGGTTCATTCATTCATTTAAAGGGTTCAGTTAGGTCCAGATCTCTGAAGATCTCTCATTGCTCTGGTGCTTGAAATTCAGCATGCACATAGCACACTCTCACATCTCATTCAGAATTGTGGTAGACTGATTGCTTGTAGGATTCTGCTCCCAGCAGTCCTACAAACCTTTGCAAGAATAGGAACTAAACCTGAGATAATAAAAATATGCCATACCAAGATCTCCCAGATGTTTTGGCATGTTTGGCATACTCTTTTTCATCCTATCCTAAATTGCACTGTATCATTCTTAAGAGCCAAATAACCCATGGCAGAAGTGGATGCATTTCAGATGAGAATATAAATTTCTGAAAGCTGTCTAGAAAGTATTTAGGTACCTTAGCAAAATAAGCAGCAATTTTCCCATGCCCTAAGCTAGCAATCTGCAAACTTGTAGCTGACAGATGGGCTGGCCAAAACACATGTACAGCATTGCTCAGGGCCTTCAGAGATTCAAAACTTGAAACTGGGCCTGACAAGGGAAGCAAAGTGGCTTTTCCACTTCGGTCCTTAATGTAGCAAGTGATGGCTGCAAACCTGCTGTAGCCATTCTGCAATAAACTTCAGTCTGATAAATATCTTCAGTTACTGTAATAGATCCCTTAGAATGGTATGGGTTCAAATTAGAGGTTCTACCTTACAGTTCACAACTTAAAAAAAAAAAAAAATTAAAGAAAAAGAAAAAACATGATGACACTAGAGGTTTCAGAAAGGAAGAAAAATTAGAGAAATTTGGAGGGGTCAAAAGGAGGGCAATTTGAGATTATGCTGAGTAAGCGATACACCTCTCAGGAACTGCGTGCTTCTCATCCTCTACTCTTCCTTTAGCCACTTGTAGTGCACAAGGCATTAGATTATTAACAGGCATGCTCAACCTTTTGCAAGCTGTAAGGATTCAGTTTCGCCTTTATTCTGCCACCACTTCAAAACTATTCTACTTTTCCAGGACACAGCTTGCAAACCACATGGTAATTCAAACCTGCTGCTTTACTTTTCCCAGAGATGCATCCTCAGCATTCCTTCTCTTGCCCTCCTCATCTGTCACTCAGTTCTTCTCTTTGAGAATTATGTCCAACAAGAGCAAATTTTTCAAATGCCACATGCCATTCAAACACTGGAATATTTTAGCACCCCTTTCAAAAATCAATGAGCTCACAGAGTTGAGGAAAATCATGAAATTTAGCTTTCTGTCTGCCTCAGTAATTATCAGACTAAACCAAGCAACAAAGTAAGCTTCCTTAATGCATACCTCCATTGGAGGGGGAAAAAAAACCCGCTCTCTTGTTCTGACAGAATCATTTTTTCCCCAACAGTCAGTGGATTCAGGTGATAAATCTGCTGATGCAGGAGCTAGTCATAAGCCTAGGACACTCTCCTACAACTATTCCAGGGCAGTAACCCAAGAAGTAGGCTACCGCTCTGTGAACAGAACAGATTTCTCCTCTCATGCAAAATGTAAAGCTCTTATAAAGATGAAAATGATAAATGTCCTGTCATTTTTTTGCTTTTGACAAGTTTAATTTGGAGTGTACCAAGCTACTTAACTCACATTATGAGCTATCTCACAGCCCCATCCCCCCTACTATTGAGATAATCCCCTCTTTCTCCAGAGATTCATTTTGTATTTTCTCTTTTCAGTTAGCATATTGGAAAGGAAAATATCATCCTGGAATGTAGGTGTCAGGCACAATAGCACAGATATACATCCATGACTGATATACATAAAGACATTGTTCCTTCTGTACCCTACAGTGCAACAGCTTTTGTTACATACCCAACATTATAATAGAAGATATGTAAGATTACTGCATTACATTAAGAATACACCAAGATCCTGTTAATTTGCTGTTATCAACCTCCATTCCCATATGCTTCCTAGACAACTCCTTTGTTTTCTACCTCTCCTCCCTCTCCCCTTCAAATATCATACTTTGATCTCTTTCAGCCACTCCTGCTTCTCTAGTCTTTTCTCTCCCATGCTGAAGTTCAGATTGTTTCATAAGCTCATTAAGCACACTTTCATCATTTCCCTCTTGCCCAACTGGAAATTCTCTGTTATTTCTTGGCTGTTTCTAATTTGCCAGAGAATCAGTCCTGACATACACTGCCATGGAGCTTATATGCCAAAGCAACAATAACAGCATCAGTGCTCAGCTTCAGAAAAGATGATGCTCAGTCAGTTGCTAGCAGGATAGTGCCTCCTTAGGTGTATCAAAAAAGAAAGTTATACCAGGTTACAGAATCAGACAGAGAAGTTTTAAGAAATCATCACAAAAATTTCCTTTTCCTACTGTGATCTTGGGTTAAAACAGCAATGAGGTCAACCACTGGCGTTTGGCTGCTTCTGCAACCACACCTGTAGCCGCAATTTGCCATGCAGACAATTGCAGTGGGAGGAAAAAGTTCTTCCTTCCTCCTCAACATACCTCTGTACCCCACGAGGAATCCCCAACTTCTTGCCCAACAATCTCTCACTACAGCAGTCCACAAGTCTCTTGAGGGTGTACAGACACTCACGAAAGGTGGAAAAGAAGGGGTAATGACTAAGGATGCACAGAGAAGTCAGAGTGCTGTTCCGAGAGCGATGGCTGCCTTTGGCCAGACGCTTACTGCGCGGTGATCGATTCACATCTGGGGTAGACTCTGTACTTGGAGCCTGCAGTGAAGAACCACTCTCCGAACTCTCAGTGGCCACTTCCTCTTGGGGTACAGATGCATCCCCAGATTTGGGGGTTTTCTGTCCCTCCCGAGCTCGATGCCCCCCTGTGCCTTCTCCCTTCTCCTTGGGTACTCGCTTCTGGAAGGAGCGGTAGAAGTTGACACAGATCCCATAGCGAATGACACCTGTATCCTTGTCTGTGAGAGTGAAGACAAAGGAAGTGTCATCACGGAAGCTCATGCGTTTTTGCCGCACGCTCAGGCATCCTTCTGGCTGGCAGAAGAATACAACATCAGGCGGTAAAGGAAAGTCCACATGGTCTTCCAGAGGGTAACGTCGCAGCAATTCAGGAGTCTGAGCAACACTATCGCTACTTGGCTGCCTACAAAAAAAGCAAACAAAAAAACCACACATAGTTGTCTAACACCAATAAAAATCTTTCGTATCTCCCTACTAACATGTCAGGAGCCTGTGGGCTCAGCTTCAACTTTGTTTCTTCTCTCCCCTACTATCCAAGGAAAACGCAGCTTCCCTGTCACTAGCCACAATGCTCAATCCCTAGCACAAGGCCACAATTGCAGAAAGGTTAAATAAAAAAAGTCTATAACATCATTATCAAGGCCCAACAAGGAGCCTGTTCAAATTTCACAGAGGAAAGGACTTTCGAGAGTATGCTGTTCCCAGGAGAACATCATATTGTCATGTTTCTGTGACTTTGATTTCCAAAATGAATTTAACTGCACAGGTCTCTGGGCAACACTTGGGTAGGAAATACACTGTCCTGCTCCAAATATACAGACAGATGAAAACCCCCTGGATTTCAGCCATTTATGAACAAGATGAAAAATTAAATGAGAAAATCCATTATCAATTCCTCACTGGGAAAAACAAGAATTTACTCGGAAAGAACTCAGACAAATGGTGAAATGATATGGACCTCATCCTGTAAAATATTCATTAAAAAGTTCTAGCAACCATAGATATATATATTTCTGTGTTTGATTTTCAAGTTGGATTTGAAGTCTAAGTTACTATAAAAGCTGGGTAGTAATATGCAGGCCTATTTAACACTGTGGCTCACCAACCTTTGTACCACAAAGCACTAATGGAAGACAAAGACAGAAAGTCAATACTGTTTACTCCTAATTTTCCACCAGAAGAACAGATTCTTTCAAGGTATTAACTATTTTCCTACCACTACTTTTCCATGAAAGTTACTGAAAAACTGCCAGAGAAATAGCATGAGATCCACATAGTAAAGGAGGAAAAATATGTCCCCAGAACAAGCTCTCTTTGGTTTGACCCCTTTGATAGAAAGTCTGATCTCTCACCATTTTCTAAAGTAATTAGCGTTTAGAACCATGTTCACTAAATGGGATGTAGGAGACCTGGCTCCACCATCACTCTCCTATGGGATCTCAGACAAGACATTTTCTCACTTTGATACTTTAGATTTGCCCATTTCAAAACACAAACGACATCTGCTTTTCTCTTATCTGAGAGGTGAGAAAACCCAAACAAGTAGTAATAGAATGTTTGTAATTTACAAAAGAAAATCACTGGTGTAAATAGCTCTGCTGACTAATTCTCCCAAACTAATGCTTAATAAAGGAAAAGTAAAAATGCTGTAGTAACAAAGCATCAACTGGTAACAAAATTTATACTGCCTGTACAGTTAAGTACTGAAATACTGTATGGGAAAAAAAAAAAGAAACACTAAAAAGCTTTTATATATTAGTGGACACAACTAATGTGTCATCTGCTGAAGAAGAGATGTCAAATAATGCTGGTACTGTTTAAAGAGTCTATTTGGCAGTAAAGGGTTAAAAAAAAGTCATCAACAAAGTACCAGTAAATATATCATCAGTTCATGCCTTTGCAGTAATATTAGCTACCAAGACATAGTCTTCTCAGACATTTAGAAAATTTGCATCTAATAAAAGTGAGTACTTCCAAAAGGCATTGCTATTTGTGCATGGTGGATAACAAGATGTAATGGTAAAGGCCACACAGAGCTCCTAAGGACTTTGCAGTAGAAGCTACTTCAGTCAGCTCCATCTCTTGTCATAGGCATTTGTTGAAGCACCCAATGAGACAACAGACCTCTGAGCTTTAGCTATCTAGCTACCGCTGCCCAGCAAAAAGCCAGAGAACTGCAAGAGTCCAGAAGTGATGCTAGCAAATTTCTAAGTGAGCACATCAGACACTATAAGAATCACCAGAGAAGACAGTTAACATTTCCTCCTCCTCCTCCTTTTCCTAGTCAGTGACACACATATGGAAAACTTGGTTATTTTTTCTACAGACAATAAGAAGTAATTAAACTATTAAATTATTCTGTCCATAAAATACAATAATAAAAGTAATTATTACTTAGGATTATGTAATTTCCTCCACTTAGCCTATTTAAATATTGCACTCAAAGTATTCTGAAAAGAAAGTGGCAAGTAATGCAACAGGTTGATGCACATAAACCACCGATATTTAGAAATAAAAGTAAAATAGACTTTGGAATACACCCATTAAACAAACTGGCAGAAAGTTACTGCATAAACTTTGAATAAAGAAAAATAACATTTACTGAGCACCTGTGTGTTTGACAAACAGCATGCATATCAACCCCACATTTCATGCATGCTTTAAGTAAATAAGCATAACATTTTATCTATTGATCGTTAATAAGATTTTTAAAAAAGAAAGCATTCATGTCATTCCTATGAGGATAAATGAGTATTAGAGGGAGAAACAGCCAAGTACAGCAAGTTCCAGATTATTTTTTTTAAACTGAGTTTACAGACTACAATTCAAAAGCTAGAAAAGTAACCCCAAACTAGTAATTTACTTGCACATGGATTTCAGTATTTTCAATTTGTGAATCCCTCTATCCTGATGCCAGCAGAAACAAAGAAGTTCAGACACATAGGCTACCAGAGAGCCATATATAAATTGACTTTTCTCAGTTACCCTTTGCAGACCCTTGAAAAGGAGTCCAAAGACAGCAAGTTAAAAAACTTTGCCTGCACTAGTATCTTTCAAAAAGTGCCCTGGCCCAAGTAGATGCTCCCATTATGGCAGCATTCTGCAGGCATTCCAGACAGCACTTTCTCAGCACCAAGCAAGGCTTCATCAATCGATGCTAGGCTATTTATCCCCACCCTACTGCCCAAGCAAAAGCATTGCTGAGACTCTTTTACATTACCTGGCTCCAATGATCACAAGATAGTCAAGTAACCGAGGGCAGATTTTCTTTTTCTGCACCATTGTCCTTGACAGCCCTCCCTATGTCATCTCAGTGAATTTCTGTTCATCGATCCAGTAGTCAGTTATCCAGTCAGCTGTGGTCGACTGCCTTGGGGAACAGAATCTGCTTGGAACTGTCTGGCAAGCCCAACCTACGATCAAGAAAAGCAAGCGCGTCAAAGGTACAATCAGGAATACCAAATACATATAAGCAACTTCATGATCTTAATTACATTCCCAAAAAGCCTCAGTGTTCTGTGCAGTCATGGCCATCCAGAGATCTCTCTCTTTATGAGTACAAAACCACAATCACATGCCCACAAAAGCAGAGAGAGCTGAAAAACACACAAAAAGAGTACAAGATCTCAGGAAAGACCACAGACAAGCAAAGCAGCATATCACTGGCAAAGAGCTATTCATTAAATGGTTTGAGGCAAAAGTATTATTTAGGCAAATCCCTGGGATTCCTACAGTGCTTGGGAAATGAACTTTAATTGGCAATTCTGTACAGTTAAACACGACAGAAGAAAAAACCACAACCTAAACTTCAGCTGTCTGATAAACAGAATAACTAAAGAAGGGATAATATCAGGAGAAGTCCAATTTGATATAACGCACTTCACTCTCCCAAACCTGGATGTGGCCTAGAGCAAGAATGATCTCCACAATCCCCAAAGACTGCCATTTCTAACACTTTTTCTGTGAAGATACAGAATGGCAGTTCTCTCGACTTGGCAGTTTGCAATAGCAAAAGTGCTTCTTGTAAACCATACTGTTTATTTCACTTACTTTATTTGGTTCCATTTATCTTGTGCATCTTCACCATTTACTCTTGATACCCATGCCTCCTACAGCTACTTCCTCTGCCCATTTTAGAATAGAAAAATCCCCTTGGCACAATTGGTATTTTACTACAGCATTACTATTTCTTAATAACTATGCTTAATAGACATCCCGAATTCAGTAAGCACTGTAAAATTTTTCTTTCCAATCCCACCATTCACACTTCATTGAATTCATGAAAGAGAGTGGGGGAAAAAAAAAAACAACCCTTAAAAAGTAATCAAGCTCCGTATTACAATGTTCCCTACCTACATTTGAAGACAATCTGAAAACAGAAGTTTTCTGAAACAGAAGGTTCTCAGAAACCCTAAAATCATAGATGGTCAAAACTATACTACAAGTTTACTGAGCAACCCAATGAAAGCATTAATAAAGTTATTTTATATTAAAAAAATTTGAACTGATTGCTTTTGGGGGCATATTCAGAGTAAGGTTTCTATTTCAGTTCATGTTTACACCCTACGGCTATCAAAGAATTCAGAGAATTATTATTACTGTACTAAAATCTTTCAGTTCTGCAGCATATTTAGATTTTACTTGTATAAAAGTATAACAGATTTACTAACAACCTGCAAATCTCAACAAAATTAGTTAATTTTCTTGATGTTTCTCTCATTATTTCACAACCCAAAGTTAGGTAAAGGCACTGTAACTGTCAGCATCTCGCAATCACATTCAAAGTCTAGCAACATATTAGCTTTTTTCTCAGCCAACATTCCAGGTACAGAGTTGGGGAATTTTATTTGTCAGCCCTCCAAATACCAGTAAGAACACAAACACACACAAAAAAGTATGTATATGATTTATCAAAAAAAGGAAAATCATACTAGCCAGTAAATATTAATTATGGAATAATAAACTGAAAGAAACCTTACACACACACACACAGAAACCCCCACATTTTGTAAGGCTTCATGGCATGGTTTTAGTAGACACCTCAATTACAGTCGCTGTAGGTTCCTAAGTGACAGCACTATGAGTTACCTTCTCTGAGCAGCAACACTTTTATAAATTATCTTCTCTGAACAACAGAGAAAACACAGACACAGGAAGCAAAACTCCTGTTTCTCAATTTTAATGATATTATTGAAAACATTGTAGAATTTGTCTTGCAACAGCTCTTTATCCAGCATGTTCTGCAAATATCTTGGCGCAGATAAACTTGAGAGGAACCAGATGAAGTTGGGACAATCAAGTGGACCTTTTTGCCTTCCGTTTGAAGAACTACTTTATCTGTTTATTTCAAATAGCTTTACCCAGAACTGTTTAAGGAACTCGCTGTTCAATTACAGATAGGAGTAAGATACCACGAGGTAATGTAGAAGTACGACTTTGAGGAACTTCCGCTACTCAGTGGTAACCAAACATATGTTCTTCCTCTACAACAGAGACTACCCTACCCCGCAGTGAAGGTGGAGAAAGTAAACTGCATTTACAATGGAGTAAAAATGTATACAATGACTACAGACTAACTGAGAGGCTACAAGACCACAACCTTAGCTTACCTTTCAGTAACTTGTCCATACCCTGTGGTTCTTCTCCTATTCTTTAGCCCAGAGAACAACTCTTATGACTGCAATTCATTACACCTTTCCCACAGTTCTGCAAAGGAACTAGCAAGGTATGCAATATGAAGACCTCCATCAAAACCATACAATTTTTGAAAGAGTATCCAAGCAGACCAGTACAAGGAACATATGCAGGGCTTCCAACGTCCCTGGAATGGCTGAAGCTGCATCCTGGTGATGCCATACATCAAAGTTTCTGTCAGTTTTTTAAAAAAAAGATCTGAGCACTTTCCAAGATTTCTGATTTCTACTGCAACACAGGGAGACCAGACTGATGCAGATATTCTGCAGGGGCTTCTAGAGTCTACTTTCTTACTTATTCTTAAAAAGGCCATGGTTACAGTGAGACATAAGTAGACAAACGCTTTCTTTTGGAAGATGAAGTTTTGTTGCACTGGAGCAAGAGGTAGAAGAATTAGAACCAAGTTTAGGTTTTTTTGCCTTCCCCTATTCAATCTTTTGCTTCTTCAGAGATCTAGTAATGGCTGATGACAGCAATTAAAGAGCATTAGATCAATATTTGCTGGAACTCACCTTCCTACTCCTGGTTGGAATCAGACACCACAGTTGATGATCTGTATAAACCAACACAAACAGGCATTACAGTCCTGCCTCTCTCTCCCTATCTGCCAAAAGCTTGCTTTCAGGCCAGTGTCATTCCCTCCTCTGTGCTGGTAGAAGTGCTCGTGCAGTTACACGGTGAACCAGATTTAGAATTGATATGGACTAAAACTAGCACCCTCCCCTCTCCTCCCTTGCCACTTTTGTTTTTACCAGGTTATTTCTATGATTTGGTTCACCAAGTGGCCACACAAATGCTTGTGTAGGCACAAAGAAAAGGTAGGACGGAGCAGCTAAGGGTATCTGGAAAATTTGATTGAATGCAATATGATCGCAGCTACAGATGACAGCTTCTCTACAGGCAATAAAGAGGTAAAGTAGTTTCTTTCTCAGAGATTTGTTATCATCCTTCCTCTAGCTCCTAGATTTTACAGACTAAGTATATTAGAACACAAAGAGATCAAACAACCAAGAGATACTTCCATTTCTCCTTTTACGTTGGCATTTGGACCTGAACTGAGAAATTATCTTGACTCTGAGATGGTACAGGTTTTGACACTGATGGCCTCTTCTCGCTCTCAAGCTGCTTTAACTCTAGGTTGCTTTTTCTGAAAAGGTCTTCTACGGTGTACTTTCTCTTTGCAAACATCTTGGAACCAGCCCTTTGGAGGCTGAATCCTCAAGCAGCACTTGAGAAGAAACTTCCTATAACTTCAACTCAAGAAAAGGAAAAAATAAAGAAGTAAAGGCCACCACAGAAACATATTGCACAAATACATCACGTATCAGATAACACCATAATTTAAATAAGCACTCATATGGATGGTGAACAGGTTGGTGAGAACACTACCCACGTACTGTAGCAGCTGTCAGCAATATTCACGAACTAGTAGAAATTGGCACAGTAGCCTAGATGCAAAGACAGAGGCCAGAGCCAGCACTAACCCACTGCCTACCAGTAACTCAAGACAAAAAAATGTTTCAAACAACACTTCTATTACTGGCACTACTCTACATTTCAAAATTCCCCAAACACCCACGTTTTAGGTTGTAGCACAACTTCTTAGAGGACAATCTGCATGGTTTAAAGTCCTCCCAGAAATAAACACACACACACACACACACACACTCTCATGGAAAGCACCATACCACAGAACGGATATGGTAGAATGAAAGAAGCGCAGCAGACTTTTTATCAGTTTAGAGCCATCTGTGTCAGACCAATACCCAGCATTAGTCCTGAGAGACATGAATTGTGCAGCACCCCTGCCTCATCTACCCCTTGGAGTCTTCAGTCTTTTTAAAAGTGTCATTTCTTTCTAGACACAAAGCTAGAGGAACAAAGTCATTCAGTCAAAGAATAACTTGAACACAACAAACTGTTAACCCAACTTAGTTCATCTACAGTCATTTTCCTCACACAGAAGCTTCCAGCTTTGATAGGCCAGTCTTACACTCAACTGTGTGCTGGTCAGCAGGTATTTAAATCATTGCTTGAAAAAATGATACTAAGACAGCAGATTATCTTCCAACAGGCAAATGTTAAGCCCTGCTTTCCTTGCAACTTTTCCATAGTGTAAGATGGTACCAGAAAGGCCTCTCCTTTGATTATCTCCAGCTTTTATTTGGTACAAGAATCATACTGCACAGTATGGAGTACTGTGCATGGATACCTTTTGAATATAAATCAAGGTCATACAATTCAATTTACTAACTGACTGAGTGAAAAGCATACAGTGGGACATTAATTTCTAAGAGAAAAAAGAGGAAGTCGTGAAGAAGACAGCAATAATTATAGGACAGAAGCCACATGAATTCTGGTTCACTGAAATCTCACCTTGTGAAAGATCAGATTTCCAGCCGTGTCCAAAAGGAACTAAATTTTCAGTTCTAAAATTTCCTTGGAACACCTTGCATTTCTATTTATTCTCAGCCAAGACAGTCTGTACTCAGTTTAGATCTACAGCCACCATGCCTGACCTTAGTGCATTGTTTACTGTGAACTCAAGATCCATACCGATCAGGCTAAACTGAAAGCTGAAACGAACACAAACAGGGCCAGGAGTTTCAATGGACACTTTTTGGTTGATTTATGTTTCCTTTTCTCACAATACACACCTTGAGTATGCTGAGACAGCTATCTGCTAAGCTATGAGAAACAGGTGCAAGTACCTCAGGACCAGCCAACCTCACCTGTGTGGCCAGAAAACCCACTTAACTCACTATGGAACTGGAATCAACACAGTTTGAAGCACAATATGAACTATTCATGGTAGCTTTGACATGTCTTTAGACATTTTAATAATGTTTATAGAATCTTTACCACTGAAATTTTGGTTACTACTTCTTACAAATCTGTTTCAAGTGATTTCAGCCATTATCTCTGGTATAGCACATACTATTTTTGCTTGTACCAAGCTTTTAAAGAAGTCCCCACTTCACATAGCCATTTTACACTTTCTCTGCTTAATAGCAATATTAACATTAAACACTGCTAGTAGTTTTATTCTTCAAAATACACAACATTCTAGGAAGCCCATTATCCCTACTACCCAGATACTACAGTGGTTCTACTAACACAAGAAACACAGATGACAGCGCAGATGAGTTGAGAACACCTCCCCTTCTCCAGAGCTTGACAGAACATAGAATAATTTCTAAAGTCAGACCTGGATGGACTTGCTATACTGGTGCAGCTGCTTTGTGTGTTACCATCCACCTTGGCAAGGCAGCAGTGCATGCCAATGCTGTGACTCCTAAAAAGATACCTGCACTTTGGCACAAAAAAAAAAAAAGGAGGCACTTTCAAAGCATTGCAAGCATGCCTAAAACAGTCAATGGCATATTTATCTAGTACAGTTAGTCTATAATATAGGTGTGGTTCTGCAAATTGCCTAGGGATAGTTCCAAGCATAAGAAATCACCCAGTAGAGAACAGGACTGCAGGCAGATTCTAAAAGCATCCTCCCTGGAGCACACGCATCACTTGAGGCAGTACAAGTTCCTTACGGATAAAACAGCAGATGCATCCCAACTGTTTCCACTTTCCATCTATCCATAAAGCTCAAGGGAAAGGACAGAATAAATCAGATTAAAGAAAATTAGAATTGTGAACACAGTTTTTGGTAATACAAAAAGACATCCTTGGAAGCCCTTCTGAAGAATGATAATAATTTAAAGATTTCTTCCTTTCCTACTACAGAATGACATTAGCTCTTTGCCTTTTGAAAACAGTACTGACACAGCCAAACATCTTTAGCCTCCACATCAGTTTTCCAGAGCAAAATGGAGGTAGCATAGACAGGGATGCCAACAAATAGACTGAACATGACCAGAATTAGTTCACAAACAGAAGTATCATGCCACACAGGCAGGAACCTTTTTGCAGCATCACAGAGTGAAGCTGGACTGATTCGGTTCTCAGTTGCTATAGTGACACATTTCCCCATCCTTGTCACATGCTGGCCCTTCAGCGTCGCCTCCTCTCTCCGCCCTGCTTCAGCCAAATGCTTGGCTAAAGCAGCCTGCTGTACACGCAAGACCACGCAGTCGCCACACATGCACATGGTGTGAAAACAGACCCACAGGTAATCTGATTCAGATCAATCTCCATAGCAACCCAATCTTTAGTCCCAAGCTCTTAGCCTGTTGGGTCTATTTATAGAGCAGCTGCAGCGCTCCACCCCCTCAGCTCCACCACCAGAAGCTCCCAGCGCTGCCCGCGCCACAAACAGCCTTCACCCAGGCACAAGGACTGCCTGAAGCCAACGCTGAAACGCACTCCTCCTGGCAGCAGCGGGCCCCCAAGCTAGATAACAGCATAGCATCTGCGACACATTAAACGCCTCCCAGTCAGTGAGGTTTGCCATATCCATGAATACTACAAATATCAGATGTCATTATTGCTCACGGAGAGCCAAGTACCGACGGCAGCTGACAAAATCTGCTTAGCCAGGTACGCATAGGATGCTTCCACAGACATCCACTGCAGCTGCTCCTTTAGTCTTGCACAAAAAGGACATGCAAAGCGTACCAACACAAATGTGCAATCCTAACGGGAAGTCGTAGGCAGCAGCAAAAGCAAAAGGAGTGGTCCCAGCAGTACCTGCTCCACAGAAGCACAGCTGTACCCACCAGCAGATATTTGAAAACCATGCAGCTGGGACATTCACCTACTAATTGTTTTAAAAAAGAAAAGAAAAATCAAGACCGAGGCCTTGAATGAGCCATGAGAGATAAGCAGGTGAGAAAGAATGGCATGTGAATACTGTTATCCTTTTTATTCTATCACACTCTTGGAGAAAACCATCAACGATAAACTAATGCAGGAGAAGGATATGCTTTTACAGTACTCTACTTGCTAACAGGAAGGAGACGACAGATATTAGCCTTAGCCCCAGTTCATTTCACACACTTCAATTTAAGATAAAACCCTTATTCTCCTCCCTTCCTTCACTGCCTGAAACACCTCTCATGATCCTCCGTGAAGCTCCTCACAGTGCAGAGTACGCAGAGCACGCAGAGCACCACTCACTCTCTTCACACAGAACATAAATTTTGACACAAAAACCCTCTTTCAACCCGGCCAGTTCTCCTGCTCTACACTCTTTGAATTTAAATTCATCTTTTATTTAAAAATAATCTCCAGAGATTTGCATGAGAGAACGGTAACACAGGAGCTTTGGCTCCCTGCCCTTCACTCTTTTCAAGTCTGTCCTTTTTTCCCCCTCCTTGTGCAACATCACCATCACAAAATACAAGAGCCTTTTCATCTATTTCTATCTCATCAGCTTTTCAGCGATCCTCAAAACTCCAGTAGCAGCAGATTATACACTTTGCAAGGTGGGGGAGACGCAACCCAAAACATCAAAACATACACTACACCCCCGAACTGAATTAGCCTCACCTTCTGCAACCACCATGGCAGTACATTCTTTTCAAAACCAGGACCGCTTTCGGATCAAGGTTTGAGCTGAGAAACTTTCTCGCTGCTTTTGTGCGCAGCCTAGACCCCAGCACCCACGAGATGCTTCCACTCCCAGCCCTCTGTGCCCAGTTTCTGTTTGAGAAGTAGGCCACGGTTCCCATAATGCAGGCACCAGCAGGTTTTTTTCCAAAAGCCAAACACTGCAAATGCACAGCCATGAAAAATTAACAAGAAAACAACAAAGCACGTGACATTTAAATTGAGAGAACTGCTGGATGCAGCTGCAACTGCTAAATTATTCAGTGCTCTCCCCTGCCACAGCACCTCCCCCAGCCGCAGCAAGTAGCCCGAGCCAGGAGCTCGGAGAAGAGACTTGTACAAGAGGACAGCAGGTAGAGAAGATATGCCGCAGGCAAACAGCGAGGAGCGTGCCAATGACTAGTGGCTTCTCCTCTCACATAGGTTTCAAGCTATTCACCTACTCATTTAACAGGTAACCTCACTCACGGCACCACCACCACCACCAAATACAGGCACATTCAACTCTCCCCTGGAGACAGGCCAAGGAGGGAGAAATGACAGGCTCACCAGGATCCCGACAATAAATTCCAGCCATTTATAAGGCATAAAAGGGGGGACACTCACAACCAGTGTGGAAACACTGGAACTTTGCTCAGGATAACGAGAACTGCAAAATAAAGAGAAGTATTTGAAGTAATCCAGTTATTTGGCTGTTGTTAGCACCGCAGAACTGGTACTCAGAGCCTCACAGCTGGTTTGCCTTGTCTTAGGAACACTCAGCCTGCCTCCCTGCGTGTGCCACCTGCCTTGTTATTCCTTCCCTCTACACACCTTCCCCTTCTCTTCATCAGCACTGTGGAAGATCAGAAATTTCTACTCTCAGACCAATCCTACTATTAATTTCGGTGATAAGTCACAGTACCAGCCGGTCAAACTGAAAGGAAAGCAAAGAGAAAAGCCCATTTTCTCTCTGCTAGAGCTCTGGGAGGTGGGAAGCATGTGTTTGGCAGACTCACCCACACATAAACAGTGGAGGAGGCGCAAGCTCAGAGTGAAGAAGGGATAGGAACTGCCTCAAGCAACTGTTAGAGCCAGCGAGTGACAGAATGAGGGGTCCTGGGAGGACCTTCTAGACATCAGCAGTCACCACGGCAAAGAAGGGAGGGAAAACACAACACCTGCTAGATATGTCTGAAGACTAACAAGAGAAAGAAGGGAGAAATGAGGTGGCCTAGAGGAAAGAGCAAGCATGCCCAGCTTGTAGCTCCAGCAGAGCGCAGTTTAACCGCTATCAAGCAGAAACAGATACCGACGTGGCAGCAGAGTGGCTCAGTGCTCTTGGGTGAAGCAATTTTGGTGAATAGCAGTTTCAATTCTTAATCATCTTTATCACAAAAAGCACTCCGCTCCTCCTGCTATCTGACACAGAGGCAGAACTCCCCATCTCCTGCCATGAGGGCCTTTCCAGAGCAAGTACGATATACCCAGGCAAGAGGAGATCCAGGGAAGCTGGTGTCAAAGCTACAGGTAAGAAGACAACCAAACACTTGATACTGACAGTGGGAAATTCAGTTAGAATATAAAGGGAAGCAGGACACGACCATGGTGCTGAACTTGCAGACGTGACAAAGAAAAGGAACAGATTAAGGGGGAAAAAAAGGCTGCTCTCTGCTCATAAGATAACACACAGTTCCTGGAGGTCATCAGATACATTACTGTCAATCTGGGTATCTTTGTCCCCCGTGTAAAAACACAAGGTTAATTTCCTGATTCTCACAAATACCACTTAGAACAACTGTTTAGAAATTAGTTACAAACAGAACACAAAGGAGAGATCTGACAAACATTACAGGATACATCAAAGGTAACGTGATGACCAGCCCTTTTTTGAGGGCTGCCACTGCTGTGAAATATTGAAGGCTGTGGAAGAAACAGAAAACCATGGAACTTTGTGCCTTGCTGCTACACCGACTCATTATTTCTCACAGGGGCCTGGAAATGCAACAGTCTCTCATTTAACCGCAACGCCTAGGAACACAGCATGAGAACTGCCTTACCCTAGGTAGTTTAGGCATATGCAAGCACCACTTCTTACTTTTAAATCACTTTCTGCTAGTAGCAGTAATTAAAAGTAAACACAACCTCTCAAAATTCTGCAGTTTCTGGACACCAAATGGCACAGCCTCCCCATTTGGGAGTTCTCTGGTATAAAAGATTTTTAGGGCTCCTGGCAGTATGTGGGTCATTTCTTCAGATTTTGCTGGGTTTGGGGTTTCACTTGGTTATTCTAGTTCCATGAGACAAATCAGGAGCATGTTTCTCAATCATCAACAGTAATTTTCATGTGGTCGTGACAGGTTTAGAGGCCTCCAGTGACAGAGAATCTAATTGCTCTAAAATTATTTTCTAGCTCAGACAACAGAGCAAAGACCAGCTGAATTATACAGGCTCAGTTACACAGAGCGAACAGCAGGTCGTTGTAACAGTTTTTCATAGCTCTTGAGGCGGAGAAGGAAAAGCAGCAAAGCCTTCCGTCATCAAAAGAAATATCACGTTATTCCACAGATTAACAGATAAATCCACTAAAAAACACCCCCTTCTAACTGATGCCTCATGCTGCTCATCTTTGTTTCACTTTATGTCTCATTAGGTCACTGACAATGCTTTTCCTTCGTGAAAATGTATACCTTGAGAGAGATGGAGATCATTTAAACTGGGGAAGTGATATTAATCTTGCATATCAAGCTCCTTCATTCTTGTTTCTAAATCCTTTCCCCATTGCTGCAAATCCCCAACCAGTAGCTGCATTCTCTATTTTCTACTTGTGCATTGAATAACTACGTCAAAGCCTTTCTGCTAAGGGGCTGCCCGGAAATTTAATGCAGTATATCTTTAATGCTGGCACAATAGGGCCAAAGGACATCTGCAGTTATCAGTCTGGGTTGTACCACATGCATTGCCTGTCTCTGATTCCTTCCTAACAGCAAGTAAGTGAAACACTCAACTCTGTACTTGGTTTTAATAAAAAAAAGTATCATTTTCCATCTTGGGGGCATGATGGCACCACCCACCTAATTAAAAAACTACAGCGTGAAACAACAGCCAAGTCACTAAATTTTACATCATTTGTTATCCACTCTCATGCACTAAATCTCTAACAGTATTTTTTCCTCAAAAAAAAAAAAAGAAAGCAATTTCTCTAACAAACGTATCTGGGAAGAAGTATCAGAGAAAATCCATTAGCTCAAGTGCTGTAAATTAAAAATTGTGAAGAGATTCATTCTCTTAGAATTCAGCAGTACTTCTGACTTGCTAATTTAATACCAGAAATTTTCATAAATGTTTGGTTTTTCAACTGACTTATTGCAAAAGATATTAAATAGACCAGACTAAACATCTTTCCAGAGGTACGTCTAGTACATCCAGCCTACACATAACTTAAATATTAGATATGGCTTGAGGAGAGAGGGAAAAAGCTATAAATGATAAGCCTCTGTGCCCCTCACCCCAAGCCAGATAAAAATCAAAGTTAATTTAATTTAGGAGGATTATATGAACAAGTGCTTTAGTAAGACTTGAGATGCACTGATGCCTCTACCTCTTCTGCTGAACCATCAATCCCGATAACTCTAAAAACTGAAAAGCTACTTTGGCTAGGTGGGCAAGGCTTACTCTTAAAAATCATTGAAACTTTTATTTCTCCTTCTCCAAAATCCTTCTGAAACAGACTGAAGTTGGACTTCATTACACACCCCCCCTGTCTGCTTTCAGAAGAGTTACAGAGTGGCATCAAGGTTGAAGAGGAGGTTCACCCTCTAGAATATTTATGGGTTTCAATGAAAACTTGAAACTAAAAGACTTATTTTTTTGCCACTTGCTACACAGCCTTTGGTTCACCACCATTCATGGCTTTGGCACGTAACACATACATCATAAAAACGTATCTTTGGCTCTGAAGCTTACAGCTTGAAAGCTGTTGATTTGGTAAAAAACACAAAAGTCCAGGCTTGCAATACAGCTGCAGCACCACTGGACAGGCATGTACAAGATCTTTTAGTGCGGACAAGGCTATATTATTTTTCAAACAAAAGTGCTCTAGAGACTTGCTGATGATTTTGCATTTTATTAAACACGCAGTAAGGTGCTCCATGAGCATATAATTAATTCCACAGTACATTAAATTGGGTCCAAGAGCTATGTATTTTCTAACAATATGACAGTAAAGCAAAAGAACTACTTTCTGGCTGGAATGATCAACCAGTTTAGTATTACATAACATGCTATGAGGGGATGGCCTGATCAGATCCTGCAAAAACTGCATTTCAGCTATGTCAGATGTCACAGGTGCTCTCTCTGACGTGTCAGGATTGCAGATTTTCATTAGTGCTGAAAACAGCAAGTACTTCTTGTGCCCATCCAAAACAGTTCCCAAGGTTTGAGCAGTATGAAGTCCAAAAACAAAGACACTTCCCAAGTAACCTATATTTGGATGACTTTGGTTTGGTTATGTGACCCTCAGGACACCACAATACATCTTCCCTCCCCTCGCTTCCGTCTACCAGTGACATCCTTTTTGCAGATAAGTGATGCTGCAAAGAGCAGAGCAAGGACACTTGAGAGCACACCAACAGAAATGCTGACCCAGAGTTGTGCTGAACGTAGAGAAAATGGCTGGCTCGCCTGGGGAAAGCACAACGTATTTGCCAGATTCACAGCTCTACCCCATCGCTGTGGGGCTGCAAATTTGTAACATATGTTATTCTGTGTATGCCAGGAAACAAGCGTGGTATATGGGCGACTTCAGGGGAGAAAAAGGGAGAGAAGAAAGCCAGGCAACAAATCAGTTTCCTCCAAGGCTTATCATTTCTCTTAGCACTTCTTTATCGTGACTCCAACCGAATAGTAATTAATGCAGACTAAGCTTTCGCCCCTTCCTCCGCCTGAAAATAAAAGTGAGCGACACAGCGAGGTGGAGACGGTCTTTTCTAAGGGGAAAATGCTCTTGGTTTGTAGGCTACTTCATAAGAAATCGGTTAGTATAAAGCGGATTTCCTATCCTATTGTCTCGGGGAGTAACAGAACCTGCCGCTTGCGAACCAAGGACTAAGGGCACCGGCCCAGCCACGCTGCTGCAGCAATCCCTTCGCGAAGCCGCGCGCCCAAGCCCTTCAAAGGGGACCGCTCCGTCCTGCGCCTCCCTTTACCTGCCTTATCGCCTCCTCCCGGCGGGGAGCGAGGGGAAGCGGCGGCAGGCCCGGCCCGGCCCGCCGCGGGGTGCGGGATGGCGGCGGGCCCCGCGCCCCCTCCCCGGCCGCCCGCGCCGCCATTTCCAAGGCCGCCGCCGTCCCCTCCGCGGCCGGAATCCCGCAAGCGACCCCCGCCCCAGCCCGCCCAGGGGCCGCCGCCCCCGCCGCCGCCTGCAGTGACCTTGCGGGAGGGCTCGCCGCAGCGCCCGGCCGGGCGGCGGCGGCGGCGGCAGCGCGGGGGCGGGGGTGCCCTGCCGCCAGCCGTCCCGGTGCGGATCCCCGCCGGCAGCCCCCTGCCCGGCCCGCGCGTAGCGGCGCTGAGGCGGCCTCCCCGGTTCTGACATGTATGTGCGTGCGTGCGTGCGTGCGTGCGTGCGTGCATACATGCACCCCGCCTGCCCGCCCGCGCCCGCCCGGGCCGCCCCCGCTCACCTGCCGCCGCCGCCGCCGCCGTGCCCGGCCAGTTCCGCATCGAGCGCCGGGAGCGGAACGCGCCACCGCCGCCCGCGGGGGGGGGGGGGAGGGAGGGCGGGCGGGGCGGGGCGGAGCGGAGCGAACCACTGTCACCGGCGGCGGGGGGGGAACCGCCTCACCGGCGCCGCCGCCGCCGCTTCGACCGGCGCCACAAGTCGCGCCTCCGGGAGCGGCGAGGCCGCGGCCTCCCCCGCCGCCGTCGCCCTCAGCCGGGACGGTGAGGGGCAGCCGGCAGGCAGCCCCCGGTGTCCACACGGGCTGGGGGATGAAGGGATGGAGAGCAGCCCTGCGGAGAAGGATGTGGGGGTGTTGGCAGACGAAAAATTAAATATGACCCGACAATGTGCGCTCGCGGCCCAGAAAGCCAACCGTGTCCTGGGCTGCATCAAAAGCAGCATGGCCAGCAGGTCGAGGGAGGTGATTCTGCCCCTCTACTCCGCTCTCGTGAGACCCCACCTGGAGCACTGTGTCCAGCTCTGGAGCTCTCAGCACAAGAAGGACATGGAACTGTTGGAGCGGGTCCAGAGGAGGGCCACAAAAATGATCAGGGGGCTGGAACAGCTCTCCTACGAGGACAGGCTGAGAGAGTTGGGGCTGTTCAGCCTGGAGAAGAGAAGGCTGTGGGGAGACCTTATTGCTGCCATTCAGTACTTGAAGGAGGACTATAGGAAGGATGGGGGCAATCTCTTTAGCAAGGCCTGCTGTGACAGGACAAGGGGTAATGGTTTTAAACTAAAGGAGGGTAGATTCAGACTGGATATAAGGAGGAATTTTTTACAATGAGGGTGGTGAAGCGCTGGCACAGGTTGCCCAGAGAGGTGGGAGATGCCCCATCCCTGGAAACATCCAAGGCCAGGTTGGACGGGGCTCTGAGCAACCTGATCTAGTTGAAGATGTCTCTGCTCATGGCAGGGGGGTTGGACTAGATGATCTCTAAAGGTCCCTTCCAACCCAAAGCGTTCTATGATTCTAAGGTAGCAGGAGGGGAAAAAGCCGCACGGACGCAGCTCTCCAGAGCAGGCCGCTTGAGGATCACTTGGCACATTTCAGCCACCCAAAACATCACATGACTGCCTTCGAACCTCCTCCTGGCAAGCAGATGATGAAGCCTGGCAGCAAAGCCCAGCTCCAGGCAAGTGAGAGCCACATGGATGAGTCGCTACCTTACAACCAGTAGATCCAGCGCTATGTGCTTTCACCCTGTGCGCACCACACTGCTTGCTGATTTGCTACCAGCTTCAGAAGATTACAAGAGAATTTGGTTATTAGAAGCTTGAGAGGCAGCTTTTTTAAGCCCTTCCAAGCTCCTGTAAACCAGTGCACTGTGCAACCAAATCCATTTATTAACAAAACAAAAATTACTGAAGTAAACCCCAAATGCAACCAAAGCTACCACAGGTATCCCAATGGTTTAAAAAAAGAAATATAAGGTGCAAAATAGTGAAATACTTGATTTGATATTCCACATCTGTACTCTGCCCATCATAGGGGAATTGGGATTTCAGAAATACATCCATCTTTTCTTCCTCCCCTCACTGATCTGAACAGATGGTGAGCAAACACAGCTGTTGCATAAGGGTAGGAGCCATCAGGGAACACCTCCCAAGATTAGAGTTCAAGCACTCCATGATTTCTCCAGTGGCCAAGATAGCAAAATTAATTTGAAACAGATAGGGTACAGAGGCTTCAAGCAGCAGGACCAAGTCCCAAGCCTAGGTAGCATTTTGCAAATATAGAAGTACAAAGGGCCACTGATCTCAAGGAAGGTTTTTCCCCACACCTGCTTACTTCAGCTCCCTGGAAAGCTGCTATAGAATGAAAAACTAATTCCGTACTGACTTGCACTTAAAAAAAAAATGAGAACATGAATATGTAAACAAGAAGCTTATATTTGACTACATGATAATGAAAAGGGATGGAGATGCAAGAACCAAGGGAAAAAAAAAAATCACCATTTTCACTGCTGCTATCAACAGCAATACTATGGGTTGTACCTTGAAAGTACCTCAAATTTACATGCAGTTTTTCTCTTCAAATTAGTAAAAATGAGATGCAGCTCAAAATGAAGCTAAAAAAATGAAACTGCAGCTTCACTGCTACTGCCTCTTCTGACTGTTGACAGCCTCATCCTTTAGCAAATCCTTGGAGTAGGGCCCAGCTGCCCTCTAATCCAGCCAGGGCTGGCTTGAGCTCTCAAGCTCTGCTCGTCCCTCCCCACCTCATACCCCGCTGCAGTCTCCTATAAGCCTATTCGTATTCCCTCTTCCTCTGGTTTAGTAGTTTCCACTTCAAATTTTATACTCTAATGCAGAGGCTTCAGCAGAACAGCCTGGGGCATGGAGCTTTGCTGAATTGGCAATTGCTGTCCTTTCCCCTTGTGGCAGGGGATCTTCAAGTGCTGAGGAAGCAGCTCATGCTGGACAGCTCTCTACTTCCCCAGATCTACCACTCCCTTCGAGGCAATGCATATGGACAGCTATTCCGGTTGCTTCTCCAATACCAATTGTTTCCAATGTATTCATACCAGTTATCAGCTAGGATCCTGCTGAAATCCACTCAACAGCCAGGGGCACAGCAGACTCCTATTTCAATTTTGGTGAGCCACGATATGCAGAAAATGGAGTTGAGCACATGGAATAAAAGGGTTAAATTCTGAATGTAGCTGTACAAATCAAGGTGAGATACATATGGGCAATTCATGGCCTTCATGACACACACTTAATCCACTTCACCTATTTGTCAACTCTGGCATGCAGCAAGGTGCATGGCAAGCTAAAAACAAATCTCATGGCAGAGGCCCAAAGAGACTGCCTGGGGTTGCACTGCTATTTCTTTTTCACCACTTCTTGCTTCTCCCCAACCTATATACTCATTTTCGTAACAAGCTCCAAGCTGATATATCAAAAAACGTATTCCACCCTCTTCCAGTCTAATGACAGCACATCAGAGAATATGAAAATCCTGTATTAGGCTTTATTCTTTTATATAAACATTAACATTTCTCAAACAGATTAGTTAAAAATACAGATTTAAACAAGAATTTTTGCAATTGCCATGAGTTATAAAAAACAACAGATTATTTTACAGATTGTTACAAGTGCTTTACAAAGGTGCAGAGTGAAGGCCAGTGGCAGGGGACCAACCTCAAGTGCAAAATGGACACAATACCCTCACCACGGGCATAGCGCTCAGATACACAGCCAAAAAAACAAACCAAAAAAACAAACAAATAAAATGAGCCATGTGAACCTAGGCTCTTGGGATGCTCACCGGGCAAGCAAACATAGACCCCTATGACAGAGAAGACTCATGAGACCAAGCTACCAGGATACTTAAAGTTACATCTCTGAGATCAGCCATAAGATGTTGTTTCTTGGAAAATAAGGAACATGTTTTTATAACAGTGTATTTCTCTTCTGTCAGACAAAATATTGCTGAAAATCCTAGAATACTTATGGATGTGGATACTTAAGAACTTGGGGCGTAAATCCAGCGTGGATCTCACAGTGCCCAAAGTGAAGAAAGGATACAAGACCCAAGTGTCCTTCTAAAGCAGTTCGGGCTCCTCATACAGGAGGGACCTCCGTATCCCATAACCATCACTAAAACCTTGAGCAAGTACCTTGGAAAGACTTTGGCAAAAGGAAGAAGACGCAAGTGGACCTGGTTACACCCAATATTGCTGCAGCCCATGATCTGAGAGTTGTGCAGCCCATAGCTTACGCAATGCCCACATATTTCACTATATGCTGTGTGTCCTCTTTCCTCAGCTGATACATCTTCACACCCACCTTGGAACACATACCACATGCTCCAAATTCCTGGAAGGTTTTTGAGATCCTTCCACCACACCTACCTTGCCTAGGTACCCATCATTCCTACTTATCTTTCTTCTATTCCACCCCTAAAGATAAAAATCTATGCCCTGATTTGTTTTGAACTAAAGTTTTCCAGCTGTTAGCAAATCAAAGGTAATGTGAACTGGCTGAGAACCACCATGACATAAAACTGCGATGTATTACATTAGAAAAAATCCACTACTTTATGCCTGACATCCTTCTGATGTACAAATGTTCCCTACCTAGAGAGCCTCCCTGTTAGACAAAGGGCACTACACATTAGAGGAATCCTTTTTCCAAAGGAGGGACAGAATGAAAGGGCTGCTCTAGAGATGAAGTCTCATAGTAAAGAAATAACAGCTACTTCTCTTGGAATCATTGTAAAGGGCAGCACATACAAGAGATTTTATTTATAGGAAGCCCAGTGAAACCCCTAGAACATCCACATTGACTTCCCTGAGCTCCTCAGATCCAGGTACACTGGGGACCCTGCAGAAGCCTTTTGAGTTCGGTCACTCTCAATAGAGAGGGTTTGGCAAGTTTCTGCAAATTCATTTTCATAATCGACAAGAGAGGAGAGGATCAATGGGCAAGCCCTCAGGACATGCTTAGAGAAGAGAAAAACTCTGAAGAAAGAGGTTTATGTGGGGAGGGGGAAGGTCTTCATTTCTACCGTTTTCAGATGTTTCACGTTATTCCTTTCGGGTATGGGCACTACATCGAAACCAACCCTCCCATCTGGTCTACCCCAGCTGCCTCCTGCATAGTCTCATGACAACGTTGAAACCCCAGGCTCATCACTCCCTGCACTGTCTAGCCCAGAGTTCAGTGCTTTGGAGAGGGGAGGCTGGCTTCTCGTTAGCAAAGGCTGGGAGATGGCATTATGTCAGCACATCAGCGCCCTGGGAGCATGCGGTCACTCATGCACATCCCAGATTTCTGAAAGCAGGGGAGGGAGTTTCTTGTCCTGCAGCCGAAGGGCAAACACCTGTTCGGAGTGGACACTACTTAGTGTCCGAAGACTGACCAGCTTCATTAACATCCGTGGAAACATCAGGCGGTCCTGCAGAGTCAAACCAACAGGTGTTAGTAAATTCACACTAAAACTTGGTTCAAAAAAAATTACCACACCCAATAATGCATTGTAACCACAGTCCTGACTTCCTCTAAACCCAGCATTCTCCAAGTAGGTGGCAGTGTGGAGGAACACAAATACTACATCATGTCCCGAAACTCCAGACTTCCATGCTGGCTAAACTATGGAACATGGACAGGCTGGATCAATGGGCTGAGGCCAATTGTATGAGGTTCAATAAGGCCAAGTGCTGGGTCCTGCACGTGGGTCACAACAACCCCATGCAACACTACAGGCTTGGGGAAGAGTGGCTGGAAAGTTACCCAGTGGAGAAGGACCTGGGGGTGCTGGCTGACAGCCGGCTGAACATGAGCCAGCAGTGTGCCCAGGTGGCCAAGAAGGCCAACAGCATCCTGGCCTGTATCAGGAATAGTGTGGCCAGCAGGAGCAGGGCAGTGATTGTGCCCCTGTACTTGGCACTGGTGAGGCTGCACCTCGAATCCCGTGTTCAGTTTTGGGTGCCTCAGTACAAGAAGGACATGGAGGTGCTGGAGCATGTCCAGAGAAGGGCAATGAAGCTGGTGAAGGGTCTGGAGAACAAGTCTAATGAGGAGCGGCTGAGGGAGCTGGGGGTGTTTAGCCTGGAGAAGAGGAGGCTGAGGGGAGACCTTATCGCTCTCTACAACTGCCTGAAAGGAGGTTGTAGTGAGGTGGGTGTTGGTCTCTTCTCCCAAATTACTAGCAATAGGACAAGACCAAATGGCCTCAAGCTGCATCAGGGGAGGTTTAGTTTGGATATTAGGAAAAACTGCTTTCCTGAAAGAGTGGTCAGGCATTGGAACAGGCTGCCCAGAGAGGTGGTGGAGTCACCATCCCTGGAGGTGTTCAAAAAACATGTAGACGTGGCACCTGGGGACATGGTTTAGGAGGCATGGGGGTGTTGGGTTGGTGGTTGGACTTGATGATCTTGGAAGTCTTTTCCAACCTTAATGATTCTATGATACAGGACAGCAGGCTGTGACAGCTCACAAATCCTGCATTTACAGCTGCTACCAAACAGCCACAGAAGGGAAGAGCATGACAGTACAGGCAGCAAGAGACCTGTTACAGACAGTACTGCAGGAACTGTGCCTGCATAAACACAAAATCAGTTTGCATCATCATTGGAGATGTTCTGGTCAGGCACTTACATTTGGTCTGTTGATGCAAATGTAAGAATGAAGGGCTTCCACATAGGTGTGCTGCAGCCTCTCCACCAGGGACTGGTCCTGCACATTCGGTCGGTCTGCCAAAAAGCAGTTTAGAAGTAAGCAAATTGCCACAGGCAGCTTCACTGGACTTGACATCCCTCCCTAACCTCAGTCCCTCAGTATGGTCTCTCCCCAGATCCCCATCTAGCATTCACCCAGCACAGCTAGGAGAATCATCCATGACTGCCACAGCTACATCAGTTTTCTGTAACTGTTCTTTCTCAGTGATGTCTACTGTACACAGGCAGTCCGATCTGACTTCTACAGAGGTGGAAGGTTAGAGAGACCAAACAGCACTAGGTAAGTGTGTTTGGTCTCACATTCCTGTCCCAGGGAAGATGAGAAGCTGCCCATTCAGGAGGGAATGGGAGAGTCTCTCCAGCAGCTGAGCCAGTTAGAAAACAGGAACAAAGAAAAAACCCTCAGCTTTCAGGTCACAAGACAGAAAATAGAAGTAAAGAGTAGAGGTGGGTTCTTCGCAAAGCCCTGTCCTGGCCCAGTGATACTGGTCTCACATCCAGAGTATCTTTACTTGACCACTAGATGTCACTCATGGCACACGACCTGCATCACACCAGAGAGGTGCCAAGTATCTTCAGGGGACAGCAAAGTGGCAATTTTTAAGTGGGGAAGATAAATATTGGCTGATTTTTCTGTACACTTTTCCATCAGTGGGGAATCTGATTTCCT
The DNA here is from genome assembly GCA_031468815.1 of Morus bassanus. Taxonomy (NCBI): domain Eukaryota; kingdom Metazoa; phylum Chordata; class Aves; order Suliformes; family Sulidae; genus Morus; species Morus bassanus. Next base: position 45,082,087 of record CM062572.1, on the reverse strand, counting down.
CTGGAGGTAGCAGTAGAAAATTCAGAATATAATGTATACCCTAACCAGAAGTAGTAACACACTCCCGTTGTCACTAGACCCTATGCACCCTCTATGACTTCAACTTGTGACCTTCCTTAAGTCTTTGCCCTCTGACTCACTACTGCTGCAGCTCTTCAGATCTCTCTGGCTTTTTACCTGCAGAGAAAATGTTGATGGCGATTAAAAGTGCATATTCAGCATCGTTGAGCTGTAGCTCATTCATTCCCTTTGAGAACTCAAAGATGGGGTTAATGAACTCAAACTGCAGACCTACAACAGACAGAAAAGAACAAGGTGAGACAATGACAATTGTCTCCTCTCTTTCTCTCCCTCCCTCACAGAATAAGCTGCCAGAAACCCACCGCAGTACACCAGGGAGCAGGGAGGACAGGCAGGCAGGGAAAAACCTTTACGTTATGTTCCAAGTGTAGCTGAAACTTCCCTTTACATCCCACCACTACTGATGGGCGCCAACAGCGGTTGAGGAGTCAGGCTCTAACTGTAAAATGATGCTATTTCTGGGTTTTCTTAGAGCCTTAAATGCCCCACAGCACACTATTAGGCAACAGCTAAAGGAACACAGTATCAACTATCAGATAAGTTCAAAAAGTCGGAATCCCACCAGTAAAACATCTACAGTTTCCACTCTTGCACCATCACCTCCTTCAAACCCAGCAGCCCTCTTGCTTTCAAAGAAAGCTTTAATCCCATGCTTCAGATTCATCTGAAGTCTGTCTGAGCTGAAAATATATAGTCCCAAGAAGTCTAACCTATGCCATTTCCTTCAGCTGAAAAAGCTGGGAGAGCTGAGGCAGAGTCTGACTGAGGCTTCCAATCACCTTCTTTGATAAACGCAGTCAGGCAGAAATGCACTGGTATTTATTGTCATAACATATAGAGGCCACCGTCAAATAAGGCCTCTTTGTGCTATGTGCTATACAATCATGCTGAAAACTTTAGGACTTTCCCCCAAAACAGCATCCAAGTTTCTAATTTGGTGCAAAAATGATGCAAAAAAAAAGATGCAGTTGTACTGCATTAGAGAACGATGAACAAGATGGAGGGAATCTTCCTGGCTACCTACTTTTTGCCTTCCTAATAATCTGATAAGAAGGCTACCAGGAAGAACGTCAAAGAGGAAAGTTATATATACAAGCCATTTCAAGTATAAATGGTTAAATAACTACCCAAAGAATTAAGAAAAAATCACATTAATGACAGCCAACATCTTGTTTTTCAGAAATGCAGAAGATACACACTTCCTGTTACTTCATCTGAAATTACAGACACTTATCACTCCTGGAAAAATAGACTTCAGAAATCACATCACCGCAGACCATTGTACACTGAGCTGATGACATGTCTAAAGCACTCTGTGGGGATCTTCAGTGCACAATACAGACTTCATATCAACTGAAATGTAATCACACTGATGTCATCACTCAAAGCATGCATCCAGATTAGCAAATGATATACTTGCAAAGGAGAAAAGACTGGGGTTTGATTTGTCGTGATCTGATACAGCTCTAAGACCACATGTCCACGTCAGATCTCTACCATGAAGAAAGTTCACACCGGCTGCTAGCCCTTGGTACACTCTTACAAGCAAGGGTTTCGTGCTGTAAGAGTCCAAATTTTCCAAAGCAAATTCCCACCTTAAAAAAAGACATGAACTGAGCTAGTATCACATATCAAAAGTGAAAAAAAAAAAAAAAGGTTTTCAGGAGCTATTCGTCTGGTCCTGTTCTAAACCTCTCACCTCACTTCAGCTTTAAGGCCCCACATACTATTTCCAGCAGCCTACATTAAAAAGGAAAAGATGAAAGAACACAAGAACACAGGGAAGGAAGAAACACCTGTCTAATGCACCACCTGCTTTGGCGAAGTCATCCCGATTATAGCTCAAGTCCTTAAGAAAGGTGATGCTCTCAATCTCTGGATTGTAGCGCCGAGATGTCTCCAACAACATCACCTGAAACCAGAAATAGATATACTTGATTTGAAAACAGGAAAGAACGTTACAACATCAATAATTTGCTGAGTGTTAGAGCATCTCTGAAAAAAACAAACAAACAAAAACCCTCCAAGCAGTTTCTCTGAGAGTGCTTAAAAATTCCAAGATAAATTCTGCTGCATCCTTTGCGGTGTCTGCTTCTGGGAAAAGGGAAATACCTGCTTACCACTACCAAGGCTTTTGCCTCATTCTCCTCCATGGCCCTTGGCCAGTATAGCCTGGCACTGCGGTAATGGTCCCATAGCTGAGGTCCTTCAGCCTGCCATCCCAAAAAAAGGGATGGAACTAGTTCTCCAGGTGGGTACTCCAAATTCTTTTATCTCTGCCACTACATATTGTGGTGGAGCCAAACTCTCACCTCTATGGTAGATGTCTTCAATAAAGCAATCTGATCTTCCCTGGTGAGCTCCAGGAAGCCAGGTAGTTGCTTGGCAAAGTCCACAATCTCTTGCACAGAGATAATTGCAAGTTCTGTAAAGTGAGCAAAACGCTGCTGCCTTGCTTCACGGTTATTAGGGTCAGGAACTTGGGGCCATGGCTGTGGGAATGGGAAGAGACAGTGTATATATGTGAAAGATGGAGCCAGGGCAGAGAAATGAGAAGAAGTGAACAGAGAAAGAAAATGAAACACATTGGATCATCATCCTTTGCTACTCTCCACAGAACTTTAGCCCACAGATCCAATGCCTAACATATCTCTGTTCTCCCAAATAATTTACCCACAACCCCGGCTCCCCAAACTTCACTCTTTGTTATTTTGGGTACACTGGTAGAGTTTTTTTACCGTCACTTTGAGCCTGTCTGTGAATGAGCGCTGGTTGCACTGCTGCTGAGCGGCCACAAGCTTTTTTATCATGCTCAACTGTTCAGGTGTCAGTTTGTGTGAAGGGCTTGGCGAATTCGGAGGGTTTGGACGCACCACGACTGTCCGAGCCTGATCGTCTTCCTGCTTTTTCAGTTTCTTCAGTCGGATCTGTTCTTCAGACAGAACATCTAAAGCGGGAATAGCCAGAGATCAATCATGACGTATGAGCACACTGGAAACCACACTAAACACAGGGTAACATGCTGTGGATGGAGAGGAGATCACAGCTGCCTGTATCTGGTATATCCAAGCGGACACAACACAGACAGCAGACAGTGATACTTAAATTTTTTTTCCTCTCTCTTTTCCGCACTTTAAGTTGTTCCATTGCCCTTCTTTTAATCATACTGTCCTGCTAAGTATTCACAAAGGACAGAAGCTCCCTTCATGATGCCCCACAGATCTCAGAAAGACAACTTTCCCCATTGAGCAATTCCCCAAAACGTCATAACACATTCCAACAGGTGCTCTCTTCACATGCTACGGTGTGTCCATTTTTATTATCCCGCTGTTGTGTCTTTCTCTGATACTACTGCATTAACAGCTTGCATTATTTCATCTTGCTCTTGAGAGGTCACAGTCAGCACTGGATGGAGTTCGAGAGTGAAAGGACAATTTTCTACATAGCCCATCTGCAGCAGACTATAGAGTAGTAACATACTGCAAGATAAATAATGAAAGAATAGCTTTGCGTACAACATACTGAGGACCACAAGTCCTTCAGGAGCAGGGCTAGAAGTCTTCTTCAGTTGTGAAGTCAAAGGATATGCCATTTAGATGTAACATTATAAGAAATAAAACAATTCAGAGGCATGCACTGTGAAAAGTCTTATTGGACCAACTGCTCATTAAGCAATTTAAATACAAAAACCTGTTAATGGCCTGTAACTAAGTTAACTGAAGAATTCACTGATTTGAACATAGAGGAGGTTTGTTGTTTCTTTAAGTCAAAGCTGCAAAAAACTATCTGCAAGCTGCATCCAAAAAAAGGAAACTACCAGACATACCTGGATTCAAGGATTATCAGGAGAACCATCCTGTGAGTTAGTGATGAACGACCAAAAAGCAGAAAAGGGACTGGTGGGGGGCGGGGTGGGGAGGGGAAGTATCTTCAGGAAAAAAGATTAAAAAAAGTAAAGCTTGACTTTGTTAACAAGATTTAAGAAGTGCTGAAAGATTCTTTGGCCATTTTTTATGCACAGGTAACAAGGAAACAGACTCCAAAACTGAACAGATATATACTTACACTTCTCAAAAGAATCATGTTAAACAGGAAGACAAGAAATGGAGAACAGGAGTTGGACTTGACAATCCTTGTGGGTCCCTTTCAACTCAGGACATTCTATGATTCTATGATAACTACTGTGAGAGAGCATTCTGAAATGAACAGTCTACAGGATTGGAGGGAAAGACAAAGAACATAGCACATTCAAGCTGAGAGTAACCTTTATCCCCAACTTCCAACACAGAGAATGTGCTCACACGTACACACACGTACAAAAATTACAATTCTAACAGCAAAGACATTCAATACGATTGAATTGAGGGGGATCTGTAAGATTAGAGAACACTAGCCTCAGTGTTAGTTTAAGAAGGGAAGTAATTGATCCAAGCAATTAGAGTCCCTCATCTTGGGACTCAGGTGCACGAAGAATTTGTAGCTGAGTAACAAGTTAACAGAAATTACTGAATCTTGAAAACTGCCTATGTGCAAGCTTCTACACCATGCTAAATTCAAAGCAATCTAAGTTACTTGGTTTGCCATGAAGGAACTATTTAACCTCATGGTTCACACTAACTTAAAAACAATAAACTAGCCATGAATAACTTCAGTCTGGGAATTAGAAGAATGTTTCCAACAATTAGTAGAGGGAAGTTCTGGAATGACCTTCTGAGTAAAACAGTTGGAGGAAAAAGACCTTGGTTTCTGTCAGGATTAACAAGGCAAATTTGCAGTGGGGATTACAGTGTCGACAAGAATTGCCAAGCACTTGATAATTCCTTTTGGCCTAATTTTTCTGAGTTGTCTTCAACATAAGACAATAAGTAAAAGCAGAAACACGCTGAGGCTCTCTAGTATCTACCCGCAACAGAAGAGCAGCAAGGTGGACAGATAACCTTGCTACATAGCTTTTCAAATCCATCTGTTTTGTAGCTCTCAGGAGCAGGGGGAAACAGGGCAAAGACAGCATACATAACGCTGATACAAACCAGTGTGACAAAGATACTGATTACATGTTAGGTGTGCCATGTTTCATGTTGAAAAAACTGAACAGCACATTTCCTTGGTGCAGCTCAATGGGACTTAATTTTTGCAGAAGTATTTTTATAAGATGTTTCCAAAATACCCTCTCTTCCTTGCTGCTCTGGGTGCTGGTTGTCAGAAGAGGAGAATTCACACAGATTTAACGTTAACCAAGCATCCATTCGGTCAGTCTTGGACAGCAAAGGGATGAAACCCAGATGCCTTGGCTAAGGAGAGCTGTTCCTGATATGTGAGCAGCAACATTGTTGAATATTCAGAAACAGCAGCCTTACAGCTCATGTGAGGAAAAAATAGAGATCACTCAAGGGAGCAACAAGTTTGGGTCTGCACAAACACAGCTGCAGTAATGTGGTGCTGCCCTTAACCTCTGTCACAAGCTCACAGCACAAGGCAAAGGAAAGTGCCTGTTGTTCAAATAGCACGGTGACCAACCTTGCAGTTCTGATCACAAGACAGACGAAAGTCTGAGTTTACTGATACAGTTGACAGCATACTGAAGAATGCGTAAATCTTAGTTGCGCGTCTTTCCTCGGATGCCATATTCCACAAGTTCTTAAAAGGAATACAGCAGGGTTGGGGGTCTCAGCACACCAGTGGTGTTCCACTAACAGCCTCACCTCTCCACATGATCCCTGCTGAGCTCTGTGACTCCCCACACACATTCCAGCACACAGCCCACATGGCTCACATGTGACCCCCAAACACTCACACTGCCCCCTTCCTTACACCCACCAGCCCCCAGCCTGCACCCACATGCCTCCTGCCCAGCACCACAGTGTTCCCACCAGCACCATTTCCTGCACTCACACTGCTCCCGCATGCCCGCCTCCTGGCACTTGCGCAGCCGGCACTCCTGACACTTGCGACGCATGTACATGTCCATTTCACACTTGCCACCGTTCTTGCAGGCGTACTGTGCACCCTTGATGACGCTGCGGCGGAAGAAGCCCTTGCAGCCTTCGCAGCTCAGCACGTTGTAGTGGAAGCCAGAGGCCTTGTCCCCACACACGCTGCACACTTCATTTCCCAGCATCTTAGGGGCTGGGCCCTTCTTCCGCTTCAGCGGGGGATTTTCTACCGAAACAAACAGTACCAAGGAAAAGGGAAAGAAAAGAAAACCCACACACATGAAGGAAACATGGTGTTTGCAGCTGACTGCCCCATTCCTTATAATAACAGATATCCTCACTCAAACCCACTATATCCCAAACACATGGATGAAAGGATCAAAGTCTCCTGTTTCACAGGCTCCCCTTCCGGGCAAGCATATCTTCTGCAAAAGAACAACTGCTGACATAATCCAAACAGTTTCACCTCAGCTGTATAAGCAGATACAGCTTCATGCTTGTTTTCCTCCAAAATAGGTGAAAGAGCTAAAACACACTCAGACCAGATATTGTTCTGCACTTTTCATCAGCAGGAGTGACAGTTAAGTTACCAATGGGAGAAAGAGCTGCAAAAAAGTTGGGCTGAAATCCAGGACTGTGCAGAAAGTCATTTTCTTCAGAATTCACCTCCAATTCTCTTCTATTCTTTGCCATACTCATGCACAACAGTAAGGAAAAATGGTCCAGCACTCAAATAGTGACAGAAAACCAGTGCTGAAACTGTGACCCTACAAAAAGCAGACTGAGTAGGCAATCCCTGTAACTGGAACACTTGGGGAAACTGTCAGAACAAAAGACAGCAACTTCATGGAATTAGGGGCAATAAGCAGGCAAGCAGCATTCTGTGAACCTTTGGAACCCTGAAGCCATCGTTTCTCCTTCAAGAAAAGTACCCCCTGCTCCTAAAACTGAAGCACTCTCATAGCAACAGTTCATTTACTAAACGTTGTTATTCCATCTGAAACACAGGGCCTTCACTACTGCCTCATATTTCAGATGGTCTTGCGCAGCAGCTCTGAGTTCTTCCTATGTCATTCTGACAGATCTTTATCTTGTCACTGGCTGTGCATTCTGAAAACATCTTTGGTATACTCCAATGCATCTCACTGTAAGCATTCCAGCCAAATGCTTGCCAACGTTATTTGTGTATTCCCTCCCTATTAGCCATCTCTCTTTTCATTCCGTTTAATTCTAGCCATGTTGACACCTGACACGTCCTTCTGTACAGCTCACAGAGCAAGTTCTTCAATATATCAGATATTATAGATTCTTCTATGGCAGCTGTTCATAAAGATTACAAAGAGCATGTCTTGATAAGTCTCCAGATTACTTTTAGATATGCCTGGAAAGGCTTTACACTGGAGTTAATTCATAGGGATGGGTTTGCAGGACAAGGCTGCTGCATTTCCTGATCAGCATCAGGGTTACAATGGCATGTCTAGTTTTCGTATGTATGCTTCTAATACTTCTATCTTTACTCTCAGTTACGCTTACTATTCTACTTGAGTTCCTGAAATGGTAAACAGTTTTAGGTCAGTCTCAGAAATAATTATTAGGGTTCTTCATTACATATTGGTTTTCACAGTCTTAAGTATCTTGGTGTTGATTTTCAATCCCATTGACTTTACAGAGGTCTGGAGGTCACTCATTTTGGCCTGCACTTCTCATTACAGATCAGGCAGCAAGAAAATGTCATCAGAAAGGTTAAGTCTCTTGTTCTACTATATTTCTCTTCACACAATCTATTGCCAAGAGGAAATTATGCAGTACCTACAGTTATTTCAAATTACTTCGTCTGCCATTGCATACATATTAACTGTTATAATAACTTTGCAGGAGCCTCAAATGATGTTTATATGTTTCTAAGGGACACCAGAGTAATCCAATGACTTCCACAAAATGGATCTGTCCATCTTGTGGATTTCTTAGCTGTCTTTAAGATGTACGTAAACATCTGATTACCATTCCTGTGACTGTTTTATTGAGACAAGCTTATTCAGTGATCTACGCAAATTATTTTCCATCTCTGAACACTAACCATTTTAGTTATATAGCTTATTATTGTAATTTTCTGTAGTCAAAGACAACACAGAAATAATTTGAGATTATTAAACATGAATGCCATCTCTTCACCTTTAGCTCTCATTAGGGTCCTCCTTCTTTGGTAGATCCCCTATTTAATAATTTTTTCCACATTTTGTGGCTTTTTTCCCTTATATTTGTCAGGCATTTATCAATTGTTTTCTTTTCCTGTCCTCAAATCCATTTTAAGGACTTTTCTTGGGTAATACCTCTTCACCTTTCAACTACTCTCTTTGTTTCTACTCTACTGGTTAATCCTTGTTGAATGTTCAGATCACCTCTTTTTATGTCAGGGATTGCCCATTGTCTCACGGTTCAAATACATTTATTTGTCATATTTTCATTAAGTTGCTGATACTATGCTGGACACCTCACTTATGCTTTCTTTTTTTATCCCTGTTACCCATCCAGAGATGTTATACTACATCTTCTTACAAGTTTGAAAGTGTAGGATTGTGTGTGTCTGCAGCAATTATAACTGCAAAACCTCAATTCTATTTCCTGATACTTTTTTAATCTCAGTTCACCTCAGAAATATGTAGAGAAAACTTCTACTGCCTTTCCATTATATGAATCTGCAAGAAGCTATTATTTCTTTGCATCACTAACCCTTGCTGGATTGTCACCTGTAGTAAAGCTTTATTGTTCAGCAGCTTTTGATAAGGCTAACAAAAAGAAATTCATTTCACTGCCACGGACCCAACCTCTAGAAGGTCAAATAAATAGAATATTCAACACTTATCACCTGGATAAACTGAGTCATCTTCAGCTATCAATAACTGATTCTATTCTTAGACAGAGTGCCTCAAGCACGGCAGAACTCACCCTAAAATTTTGCCAAGTACCAATTCAGCTTGCAGCTGAAAGAACAGATAGCCTTTAGCTTGCATGGATTCAGTAAGAATTTTTCCATACCTGCATGCTCAGGGGGGTTCTCTGAGCCAGGGAAGAGCGAAAGCCCTTCCTCCTCCATCTCAAATACACTTGCCACCCTCTTCCCATGATCCTGTGTGCTGAGTTGAGTGGGACCCATGGAGGCCACACAGGAAGGGGTCGCTATAATCTCATCGCTGCAGCATTGTTTCTGCCGAGCAAGGGGCCGCAGGTGTCTTTCTTCAAGGTCTTACTTTCTCTCTGCTACTGAAAGTCAGAAAGGAAGTACCTGTGGAAAAAACACAGATGCAAAAGAGGCAGGAGTTCAACTATTGAGGATATTAACTCCCAAAATCTATTACAAGCTGCATCACAAGCAAGCTTAAAGATTTGTTTCCTTTATTAAAAGGGACAATTAACTTTTTATCAATGTTTATGCTCTTAAAACATAATATTTTAACAAACTGTGGTAAAAGGTACAAGATTAGCACACCAGGTGCAAAACTGTCTTTTTATTGCCAAAATATTTATCAAAGCAGGACAAGCCTTGCTAACACCACCAGGGCACTTCAGCCCTGACCTCTCCAAGTGTGTAAGAGGGAAATTCCAGACTTTACAACCAGTGGCCTTTGTTAAAGCTTCCAGTAACAAATAGCTCGTTGCTGCCAGTTGCCCTGGGTTTTGTGGCACGTACTGCGGAACACAGAAAATTGTAAAAGGCAATTTTGATACAGTTATTTAGCAAAGACTACAAGACACTGAACTTCCCTATTAATATCAGTAGCCAAAGGCTGTGCCAGTCACAAAGATCAATGACGTATCAAAGATGATGATGACAAATCCTCCCCTCACCTACAGCAAGAAATTGAAAGCCAGCATCATCCCTACGGGAAATGACCATTATGCTGCCCGCAGGAAATAGATTCACCACCAATCTTCTGAGGATACCCTTTTCTGGAACCTGGAAATCATACTGAAAAGCATCTTTATTATACAGCACTAACTCTACTACAGAATCTGAACCTGGAAAGTGAATCCAATCACTTTTTCCAAAAAGCCCCACCTGCACAGAAAAAAGCCTTACTGGTTTGACTGCACAGACTTAGTGAAACTGATGCAAACTGCTAATATAAACACCCCTAATCTGATTGAACATGCATTTGATCAGTTGATCTTAACTCAGTGACTTACCAATGCAAGCTAAAGGGATTAACTGATTTAAAAGGCAACTACATTAAAGGCCTGTACCAGTTTAACTTGAGTGAGTTCAGGACTGGAAGCCTGCCACTCTCTGAAAGACAGGACGTGACAGAAAGCTGTGCAGACCCAGATACAAAAGCATCAGGTAAGCAGGGGCATGCCTCACACACTGCAGTGCTGGCTGGGAAGAGGCAGAGGACCACTGTCCCAAGTCCCTTCTTCGCTCCTGGGTGTTTGGACCAGACAGTGCATCTTTTCTTAGAATGCCAAAGGCAAAGATGAAAGCAATACTTCCACAAACCTTCCCCCTCCCAGTACTCTGAAACAGTCATCAAGTATAAAAGCAGTCCTACTGACAAGCCTGCTGAGCTCCTGGCATCTCCCATTACACTGTGGCAGATAATAGATGCAGGTGTTAAAAATCACAGGGCATATTAATTCACATGACCTGTGTAAACACAGCCTCAGACTGTATAAGGAATTCAGAGCTCCCTCCCTTTCGGTGCGCACCTAGTCACTGAATGGCTGGAGAAAGATTATCTAGGATAAAAGCAGTGGCAGCAAATATGAAACTCAAAGCCACTGAAAGGAGAAGTCCTATTGTGGGAGACTATGACCTAATTGATGTGATTTGCAACCAATTCACAGAGACTCACAGTCCTCAAAGGAACAGTGTGGCTATCACAATCAAGTTTGTTTTTTTTTTTAAAGAAACTCCCCACAGTAAATCCTGCAGCAACTGAAAACCTTGTGGAGAGTCACAGAGCAGCAGATGGAGATAGGAACTTCACTGAAACAAACCCAAACCTGGACTGTATTCCTAGTCCCGTGTAAGCTTCTCACTGATGCCGATATCAGAGGTCTCTGGACATGTTTGGGCACGAAACAAGAAAGCTAAATGTACTACCTCAGTGCATCTCCAGATTCCTTTAAACCACAATAGACTCACTTAAACATTAATTATTGTGCAGAATGAATCACCAGCAGGAGCACCACAGTAATTTTTCAAAGGAAGAGTCTGATCCCCCAGCTGAGGGACTGAGTGACAGCACTCAGGCCCCATGCCCTCAAGTTCAGTGACCCAGTCTCACTGCATCCCAGCCACAACTGCCATGTGTTCCGGAAGGCAAAAGAGGTACAGCCTGATGGGATTTCCAAACTGTGTCACCCGCACAACCATGACTGACATTGCAAGAGTGAAACTGGCTGTCAGCAGGACATCTGGAGCCCAAAGGGGAGTTGCTAAGAGGCTGCAGACTTCCCAGCAATGTCTGAGAGGTCTGCAGCTACCAACAGGGAGGGGAGTATAAATCCATATGCACACCCAGGACATATCAAGGGGTAAGGCCTATCAGCCACTAACTTCACGCTGTAAAACCAACCCACACACTCCTACTTTGTGCACCAGCCTCCAGCAACCAGCAGCACTCTGGTGCTAGGTAAAGAAACCTAAACTAGCATGTTCTAGCATCTAGAACAGAGGAACCCGATGAGCACAGGCAACAAGTGAGAGACTGTATGACTAGGCCAGAGAGTCTTCACAGAAATACATGAGGATTGTTTTCAAATGACTAAAAATCTTGCCAAGTTTTGTACTAATAATCATGTTACTAGAGGGTCACAACTTCCGATTTGCACCACCACTTCAAGTAAAAATGTAGACGGGTGATGCAAGCCATAACTGCAAGAGGGAACACTGTCTTCTTGACATAATCTGCTGTGCTGCCTCCCACTGTTTGTCTCAACTCCTGTCAGTTTTAGAAACCAGGACTGGCCAAGTGACAAAAGATGAAGCAATCACTTCTCTAATGCAGCGTCTAGAACAGAGAAACCTCATGAGCAGACATACTCCAGTAAAGCAGCACATACAGATGAAAGGCTAAGGGAAAAAATTTTCTCCCAGCCCCTGCCACCCACGTCTCAAATAAGACACTAAGGACTTCTGAAATGTGTCGCTACCAGCCTCACCCTACTCTATGTCTTCCCTCTCCCTTTCTTTTCTGAGGCAACGCAACAACTCGGATACTGATGGACTCAAGATCAGCGCTCTTGCAACAGAAAGTACTGTTAATAAAGACTAGTAAAGGAGGTAGCATTGGGCAGCACAGCACATAAAGAAACCAAACGAGCCAGATGCAGCTACTGTGACACAGGTCTGTCCTCTCCCTGCATGTTTGGTGCTTTCTGTGAGAAGTTTAAGGATCAGGAACCAGACCAGATGCAAGCACATCTCTGAAGAAACTGTACTGAGGAGCGCAAGAATAATCAGAGGAATATCACAACGAGCCCTTTGCCTCCAAATACTGGATGTTCAGAGGAAACGTTAGCTTTTTAGGAAGTCTGCACAAGTCTGGGATCTTTCAAAACAGGATTTACCGGTCAGAGTCCTAGTCCTGTAAATTACAAAATCCTACAGCTTTCTGCCAAAGGAAAATATATGGTTACATTTCAGTTCTGTAGTGAATCACAAACATGCACTCTGCAGCACCTCAGCATCAGAGACCTTAAGTTTGTATACATGTTAACATGACAGTGCTCACGTGTCACACAGCTGTGTGTCAACAGGACTGTGCCTTTGTGCATGGGCTTAACAGGCACAAATTCTCTGTCAGCCCTTGCTGGTGAAAAAATGCATCTGAAAGGAAGGGCTATCTTTCAGAGGTACCTAAAAGCAGGGATATAATTTGGCATTTTGGCTTCTAAGTGTGTTCTGACATGCAATACAAGTGCTAGCACCCAATCTGAATCTAACTCTGAAAACTGGGCTCACAACAGTGCATAAGGGTCTCCACTGAAATCTAAACACATAACTTGCACAGTGGTGATGCTACTGCAGGTATCAAAAGCTGGCTGCAGATCCAAACAGCCAAAAAAAAAACCTGTTGGACTGAGATTTCACAGGACCCTACAGCACCAGCACAGAACTAAGCCCCTTAGAGGACATCACTATTCCAATCCTTTCACAAGGAGTAACCAGTATGTTGTGAGCCGATGCTCCTCCTATACCGTCTCTGGTGTAGCAGCCAGAGTATTTTCACAAACCTTCCCAAGAAACTTGGAGGTACCTTGTAGCTGTCTCAGAAACAAAGGGTATTCCCAGCTCACGTTGGCTCATTCCTCTTCCTTCCCTCTGCATCATCACATTTCTCAAGAAATGCTGGACCAGCTAGTAGGTCTGTAAGCAGGGCAAAAGTACACATATGACAGGTTTCAATTAGGAAAAAGTTGAAAGAGACACTTGTACCTTTCAGGGTAGAAAAAGAATCCTATTCAAATCTGTCACTTTGAAAACAAAGTAATATGTAATAAGTGATAACATGTGAAAACTGTTAAAACTCCTGAGGAAAAATAATCAACTTCAGATCATCAATGGGAGGGACAAACCATGAAAATGCAAGGTGTGCAAATCAGTGCAACAGGATAGCATGAAGAGTGATTTTGAACTGTATATTTACAAAGAATGGGAAGAATGGTTCTGTAATTCTCAGGAAATGGAGACTAGCTCTGTGCCACCACTGTAAATCCCTCTCTACAGAGAACTGCAGGGACATGGTTTGAAATCGCATTATCCATTTTGACCTCTCAGAAGCATAAAGACAACCACAAACTGGAAGGAGTTTGCAAGCGACCGTCAGTCCCAAGCTGATTAAAAAAAAGCCACAGCCTCCTGATGGCTTTCCTTTGCTGTCGAGCTAAGCTTCAGCTGCCCATGAGCAGCTGGCCCAAGCGTGCAGCACTGGCCTGTGAGCCTTGCAAGTTGTTGCCACCTCTGCCAACTATGCAAAAGAGTCCTACCAGTCACTCCTGGCTGCGCAGCCCACTCCTCAGGGATGGACAGCTGCATTCTGGTCTCTTGCCCCCAAGTTAAGGGTCTTATTCCTGCCTCTCTAGCTCTAAGTTCTAGAGGCCCCCCACCCTCCTCTTATGTTGGCTTTTACTCCTGCTGCTGACCAACTCCTTTATTACCCATGACTTTGCTGACTTCTGGCATGACCTTTGCCCATGCATTTATGTCTTCCTTTCAACTGGCGCATCGCCGAGCTTGATTGGGTTCTCACTGCTGCACCCAGCTCTCGTTGCGAGGACTTCCTTTGGCTTTAGTCTGGTCTCAACTCACAGCATGCCGTCTCCTACCCAAGTCAGGTATGGATGTCATGGCAGAGTTCAGAGAACAACAGCAAAAGTGACTAACAACTGAACTGAAGATTAAAATAAACAAACCTGTGTCACTTGGCTGAAAGAGTACTGGGAAGAGAAGCAGGAAGGTGTAACGATGGTGTATGGCAGGATGAAAGGCATTATTCTGAAAGACGGTATGCCTAAAAGGAATAGAAGGAAACCAAGGAAGGGAAAGTCAGGCTATTACAGAAAAACACCCTAAAGGTGAGTTCTGGCAGACTGGAAGGCAGTCTCCATACTTTTCCTTCCAAAATTAGACCTTATATTCCAACGAAAATGCAAAGAGGTCTGCAGACATTTCTGAATCTGAACCTAATACGACTTAGATGCCCTTGACCCACAGAATATGCTATTATATATATTATAAGCAAACAATGGCAGCAACAGAAGTTTCAAGCCAGTTCCATCCTACCTCAGGTAAGAAGGAATATAGGACTGAAACAAAAAAAAAGTCTCTCTCCATTGAACAAATTGGTTAGCAAAGTGAATTAAGATCATAAGGCATAACTGTACCACCAAAGAGAATGCAATAATTCCGGTCAGAATCAGCCCAAAGTACTTTTCTTTTGCTCCACATAAAAAAAACCCAAACTCACTCCTTGTCTATGATCTTCGGAGCACAGGATTTCTTTCCTTCCTACACAGCCTGTGGATCCCTCCGTTTTGGGAACAGGGCTTCCCAAACTGTACAACAGATGAAGACAGAATGAGCCAACTCCAGTCCCACCCAAGAACCTACAAGCTCAGCAAAGGAACTCCTCACCCCAACACAAAATCTTTTGCAAGAAGTCAGCTCTCCTGCTCACACACCTCAATCCAGCAGGAGATGCTCCCCCGCTCTCACCTGCCTCTCATTATTTGTTGCCTGTCAAAGGCTGAGGTTTTGGGTTTGCCCTTGTCTTCACCTCTTGGTTTCTGCCTGATCAAAGAGTGCCATGTCAACACAAGAAGCAAGAGCAAGAGAGAGTCTATGTGACTGCTTTCAGGGTGGGTAAGATCCTGAAATGGGCTGTGCTTTTCTGTTTCCTCCCTCCCTCTCTGCCAGATGCCCTCGATCCTGCAACTGGAAGGAGGAGAAAGGAGACGAGGTTACTGGAGTTCATTCATACTGCACACAGGGCTGCTCTTGCCTCTCTTCCTGTTTGCATGGAAGTATCAGTCCCTCTGACAAAGGGAGAAAGAGGCAGGGAAGGAGAGAGAGAGAAGGTGATGGTAAAAGAGGATAGACTTTTCCCAGGTTAATGAACTGGAAATGGATAACAAGTGATATCAAGAGTAATGTGGTTACCTTGCTGCCATGAAATTCCATCAAAGGCTATTGAAACAAGTTCCTTTGAACTCTGGAAAACAGCACAAGCCAGGTCTGGGTAACAAAGCTCCATTCCCTTCTACTCCTTCAAGGCTTTCTGCTGTCACCTCAGCTTTCAAGCTGCTGGCTAACCTGGAGTATAACCACCTCAGGAATTGCAAAAACTAGGGCAGGCACTGGGTTACAGCAGGGAAGATGTTACAGCAGCAGCATCCCCCCACCTCCTCCTCCCCATCCAAGCTGTCCTGTAAAATGACAAGTCATCCTTTCTCAGCTCTGTCTGGCCAGATGAGCTGGGAAGACAGTGTCCCGACATGGGGAACAGACAGAGCATAGCCACTTTGGAGCAACACCAGCTCCTGCAGCAGCGCAGGGATGAACACAAGCAGAACTTGCTGTTTGTAGCTGAACTGCAATAATCCCCCGTGTCTGGCTGCAAATTCAGCTCATTGACAGCTCGACACCACTATCAGCATCGACCTTCAGATGGCAGGAAGCACAACTGAGGCTTTGACAGGGGCTTCCAACAGGAAAAAATCCCATCTGTGCTCCTCCCAGGAGGATGAAACACACAAAGCAGAGCAGCTGCCCGCTCCTGCTAGCGGAGGAGCAAAGGGCAGCTCTCTGACACCCCTTGGGAAGAAGGGGAAGGGAGGGGATCCAGCCTGGAGCCTTGTCTACAGAATATGTTTGTCAGCATCAGCTACAATAGCAAACTCTCCCTATGGAAACTCACTTTAAAACAGCAACAGCACTCTTTTGCCAGTACCACTCACAATTTCCCCAAGCAAATTAAGCTATCTACCAGGAAGCCTTTTTTTCCCTTGCACATCTAAGTGTATCTATGCAAAGGTGCTTTTGGTTTGCGTGGGTTTTTTTTCCTAGGGTCCTTGTATTGGCTAACGGGGTAATTATTTCACACTTCCAACCATACCACCAGACACATACAAAAAAAACCCCAGAGAATAAAATCAAATGTGAAAAGTGTTCAAGAAACCTAGAAAACTTCCTACTACAAAATAATCTGCCAACTAGCAAGACCCTGCTTTGGGAAATGAAAGACGGGATGTTTGCAGTTCATTATTCCTGCTGCTGACCAGCTCTTACACATCCTACATGCAGCAACAGCTCATCACATCCTACTTGAAGGCTAAAAATGAGATCTGACCCCACCACCTTAGTTTCCTTAAAAATGCCACTGCATGGCAGCATGGAAAACATGCCCACAGACTCCGTTTCTTTCTGGACTCCTTCTCTAGCTTCTCCCAGCCATCAATACCTTGTTCTACACAGTTATACATAGCTATCCAAAACATAGCTATCCAAAACATAAAACCATTGCTTCAAAGAATGGCTGGCTGTTAAGACCCAGAGCTACCTTAGCCTTCCCAGAGAACAGGGTTTAAAAGAGACAGGAAATACAGTGTCATCCAGATCAGAGGTAACGGCAATAACCGGCTAGGTTCAAAAAGCTGGGTTGTTTGGGGTTTTTTTGTTTGCTGGTTTGGGTGTTTTTTTGGTTTGTTTTGTTTGGGTTGGTTTTTTTTTTGGGGGGGGGGGTGGTTTTGTTTTGGGGTTTTTTTTTGTGTGTGTGTGGGTTTTTTTCTTTTTTAAATGTGGCTTGTACAGAAGGTGGGGAGGTAGAGAAAAAAAGAAGCCTCTTTCTTCTCTTTCTTCAATCATTGTGGACTTCCACGGGGGCACCACATAACAGAACAAAAGAAAATTCTACCTCGGATCCTACATTCCTCCTTTACAACCCTCAGCCCCACAGACGTTATGGCCCTGCTTCAGGGAACACAGGTCTGACTCGAGGCAGATTTGAGATGTCATCCCAATGCTATCTCAAAACTGAAGAGAAAGATCAGAACTTAAAAAAATTTAAAAAGCATGAATTAATACCCAAAATAACATCCTGATAGTGGTGATTCCAGGGAAAAGAGTTAAAGCTAGTCCATGAGCAATAAGAGAACCAACTAGATTATGCCTAGAAAAACAGCACTGCAGGCCTTTTTTCTGCATGTAGAAAATGATAACGATAAATAATCACACAACATACTGTTTACCAAATTGTTTCCTTAAAAATAATTTAATCTCCACAAAACTATGCAGTGAGGGAATAACATTTTATGGCCCATACTTCTTCTAAGTGTCTTTATCAGCTAGCATCACGAAAGGGAAATCTGCTCAGCCCCCCAGGCTGTCTCATCCCACCTCTTCAACATCAGTATCAAACTCCTGTTGACTCCTCAGAGCAGGAACATGGCCCAATCCACTGTCAGCACTGAACTACTACTAAAACAGATAAAAGCAGTAAGAAGCAGCTGCAATATTTTCCAGGAAGAGAAGATGACAAAGGACACAGCTGTATGATGTGTCACAGCAAAGCCAGGAAGAGAACTTAAAAGCCCTCAACTCCTAGCCCTTGTCCAGACCACCTTCTGTTTCAAACCGGTCTTCATCTTCTAGCAGCTATGAAATAAAAGAACGTGAAGAATAGAGGCAAAAGAGGCAAGAACAGAATAAAGGGGAGGGCTGTTTACAGTACAACTGCTTGCTCATTTTTCTGATTTCCTCCTTTCTTCCCACCCCAAGAGTACTTTCATCAGTATGCTGCATATCACCATAACTGAAACAAGATTGTTCCTGGGAAACAGCCTTTTTATAACATATCTATATAGCACTTAGTATCCAAGCACCATCCCACCTAAAAGCATCAATCAAAACAAATACTACCACTCACAAGCAAAACAGAAATACAGTACTGGATTGCAAAACAGGCAGGAAACTCCTTCAGATTCCCTTGAGGGCAGTAGGGGAAAAGTCCCAATTCCCATTCATAGAAATATCATCCCTAGATGTAGCACAGAGGTCAGGAAGAAATGACAGTACTACAGAAAAACCCAAAGAACACATTGGAAAGATACTGGAATGGAGTTTTAAATTGCTTCAAAGTAAGCTTGACTGTTAGTCTATTCCCCACTCATCCACTACCGAGGATATGTTCTGGCAGGCTTTGCTACCACTGGTCTTAGAAGAGCAGGAGAAGAGAGGCAGGGGTTCCCACCCTGCAGCAGATGTACGTATCCAAACGTAGATCAGCCAGAAGACTGCAGCAGAGCAAGAAGAGAGTTCAGAATTGCTGCCAAGAAACACAGTGAAGACTGGCATAGGGATGCAGGTCAGCATAAAGGACTATTAAGAGCTCTGTTGCAAAGTAAGGTTGCCCTGCTTTTGACTTTACTATTCTGGGTCCTGGCCTGTATGGTCTATTTCTGCTTTGGAGGTCACTGCAACTAAATACTTATAAGGTGCAACACCAGCAAAATAAGGAGGAGGGATTTTGTTTTTTATAAACCTGCAGGGTAAGAGCTAGGAGGAGAGGGTTAAAGGTCTGACAATGAGAGAAAGAGGATCTGTGTGACAGGAGCAGAGCATGTGAGAGGGCGTGTGACAGGCTGAGTAGCAGAATGTGTGTGTAGATCTCATTCCCTCCAAGGCTCTTGGCCAAATGTGGAGCTGAACTTTCTGCAGACTTTGTCCTGCCAAGTCATGTTCCCTTCTCACAGTGCCTGACATCACCACAAATACTCAGCTGGAAAACAGTCCAGAGTCGGACAGAGTCCACCACTCAAACACCAGCCAGTGAAATGGCTGCGCTCACGGCACACCCACCAGATGGGAAACCAGAGCCTCCGACTCTCCTCACAGGTTATCTCCAGGCACCCAGGAGGCCTCACCCTCAGCCATCCAGAAAGAGCCCTAACAAGGCACAAAGAGATCGGAGGTGCTAACAGACAAATGCTTTTTCTATTACCCAAATAATGTAGCCTAGAACAGACTGAAAGCCTGCACAAAAGCTCTGATAGAAAAAAGCAAAAGAACATAACCATCAGATTGTGAGGGTCTGTCACAAGCAATACGCTGCAAGAAGCCCACTCTGTTCCCAACTCCGGTGCAAACCTGCCATGAGGGGAAGGAAGCCATCACACACGACTCACTGATGAACCAGCAGCCAGCGGTTCTGCATGATTGATGCTCCAGCAGGGTCTGCGTGAACCAGGCAAGCAAACATTATACTGTCCAAGAGCTCGTATCACCTGCCTTGTCAGAAATAACTGCAAATCCAAGATCGGTGCTGGAAACTGTGAGCACGTGTACAAGTGTGTGGGAGCAGGCAATGGGGCTAAGCCAACAGGTGGCTTATTTTGATTCCTGTATCAAGGGAGAAGGGTGGGGATGGCCCGCCGATTCTGGGACACTGCTAAAGGCACCACCCAGAGCAAGTATCAGGGAGTAGCAGTTGGAGATGATACTGAAACAAGGGAGGACAAAGTTTGCAGCCTCTTCTTGTTTTTTCTTCAGCCTTCACCCCCAGCTGGCTGCTTAAAAGCAGCATGATAGAAAATGCCCTCAACGTACATGTGATAGGCAGAAAATTCATGTTTTCTTCAGGCAAAGGTTCCTGCTTTCTCCACTCCTGTTCTATTTCTAGGAAAACAAACAGCAACTTGGGAGCTTTCTGGAGACAAAGGGAAAATTTTTCTTCAGTCCCAGATACAATAGAAAGCTAAGTCCCCCCTTCTCAGACACGCCTAGATAACAGAAACTACATTATACAATCTACGCTTATCAATATTTTACACTTTAAAACACTCCTCCCAACAGAAGTTCCCTCTTCCTTTGCTAAGGAAGTCTGACACCTTCCTTAAAGGTCTAGCAGTGCAACCTTGCCTGTCCGCATGCTATATGGACCTTAAATCATCTCCCCAGGGCTTGCTGCCCAGATCTGCAGATGCCTGAAAATCTGTTCCCCTCAGCAGTTTTAAACACAGAAGCCATCTTTTGAACTTCTTCCTGGCCCTTTCACAGAAACCAGAATATTGTTCCCCTCCTACAGACAACAGCCAAGGGTGGGAAGCAGTCAATCAGAAGACCAGAATCACAAAGTTGGTATTTGAAGGCAGGGTGACAGCTTCTCCTTCTGCTCTCGGAGCACACAGCTGGGTGAGCTGCCCTGCCTCAGTGGCAGTACTCACGCAAGCCGAAGCATGCTGGCGAGGAGGGCTGACCACAGGACTCTGTGTGTGCATGTGTGCATGCGTGTCAGGGCAAGCGCCACCAGAGCAAGCCTCAAAGGCTGTTCCAGTATAAATTCATGTGCCCACAAACACTGGCATGTGGGTTCCTGCTGGTACGTGCGCAAGAAGCCACTACACATGCATATCTGACAGCCTGACTCTAAAATCCTCCAGAAAAATTCACTGGCACAGCACATGGAATCCTTTGGGGGCTGGCACATTTCTGCATGTATGTCCCTGGCAACCAAGATACACTATGGAGCTGTTGCAGAAGCCTACCTCTTCGCTCATTTCATACAGGCCCTAGACAGACTATTTAAATTCCAAACATTTTCCTTTAAATGGATTTTACACACATTTTTCAAGATTATACTAATTAAATTTATTTTCTAAGTTAATGACAACTTAAAGCCTAAAACAGTTATTTAGACAAACAATTGTACGCCCTATCCAAGCAGCACACAGTTGCTGAAGAATGTTTAAAAGAGCGTAATTCCTAAACTCTAGAAAGGCACTAAGTCTGCAGAACCGGAATCCACTGAAGTACCGTACCAAGCAAATCTTTCTTAAAAAAGGGCAGGAAGATTAGTTTCTTCACTTACTGAATTAGTTCAGTTCACTGAAGGTTGGGGGAGGCAGCACAAAATAGGGAGGAGATGTTTCTCTTTTCCAATCTCTGAATAAAAACAAGACAAGGGAGGATGAGTTATGCTCATTCTGAGATCTGGAAAGACACAATGACCAAAAACAACCAGTCCATTTTGCCACATACAGATAACACTTCCCTGTTAAACTAAGTCAGTTTTAACAGCACACACTCCAGCAAGCATATTTTCTCTTACGTATCCAGTGCATGATCATAGCTTAATTATATGAAAATTTGCATATTTAATTTGACCTTTTTATTCAAATGCAGTTTAGAACAAGTCATGATGAAAGAAATTACTCACCCAGTAAACACAAACTACTATTTTCCAACATAAACACTTACTGTGCTATAATAGCATAAGTGGGTATATGTAGATACTCTGTATCACCCTGTTTAGCAAGAAGCAGTAATAGATTAGCCTAACCAATCAGAATAAGTCTTCCTTTTAAGAAAGTATCAAATGCAAAACAAAGCTTAAACGAACTAAATTTAAATCACTGACTTTAATCATTATTTAAATCAGCAAGTGGGAAGCCTTGATTTAAACCCATTAACCTTGTTTGCTTCAGAGTAATGCTAAGACCAACGGGCCAGGACTGCCCCTCTCCCTAGAAGGAGAAAGAATACAACTTCCATGCCCGGTTCATTTAAAGAAGTTTTACAAGTATATTTCCCAATTTTATTTTTTTTTTTTTTAATAAAAAAACCACCTTAAACTAGAAAGCCTTATGTGCCAGGAGACACCCACTCTCTTGTCAGTCATCTGCTTTAGCAATCACTTTGATACTCACCTAACATCTTTTATTTACAACTCAGAGAGGTTTCTGTGCATACACTATACAACCTGACTCTGCAGCACAGCTTTCAAATTGCTTCAATCCTCACATCCCACGAGATAGTTCTCCTACTTAATCCTACAGACGCTAGTGTTGGTCTGTTCAAAATAAGATTTCTCATTCTCTAATATTGTTCTCTTCATTTCTTCATCAACCTCCCACTAAATAAACATTTACCTTTTCCCCTCCCTTAAAAACACTGGACCATCTGTAGTGCTCTGCTCTCCTCTGGGCACTACCCTAATCAGCCTTCACCATCCCCAAATAAGGTACTTAAAAGCTTGACAGTACCTACTTCAAAGTGATTTATGAAATTATACTGAAATTGAGTATATCACTTTAACAGCTTATTTTTGACACTCAATAAAGCAACTAATTTTACTTTACAGGAAATCTGGTTTTGAGATCTCCAGATCTAAAAGTGCAAGCTACACTGGCTCCAGGGGTGTCTCCTTTTTAGTGAGGACACAAGAAAGGAATTTGTCTATGCTCCAAAAATGGAAAAGAGGTATTCTGTCCTGAGCAGGAAGTCACAGAACAAAAACCACACAGGAGTGCTAAAGTAACCAATTGTACCACTTCTAACAGAGAAGTTCTTAAGATCTGCCAGAAGATGGACAGCCTCATCTAATTTCACAACATTATACACATCTCTCAAACCCAAACTGGCTACAACACAGCTTCTAGCTGCAGTAACCACAACAAAAATGCTAAGTCAAATGTTGTACTTGCATATGAGCAGGCGTATGATCTAATGACCAAGTTCAACCTGTTTGCAGCCTAAATGCAGACCTGTACCTGTCAGCAGGGAGCACGCTCCTGAACTCCCTCCCAAGATGAAGTTCCTTCCCACTGCAACAGTTTCCACAGCCTTCCTAAATTATCAGGCTGTGAGGAAAACAAGGTAACGTATCCTACCGCAGACCAGTGGAACAATTTCCCCCAATGAAACAAAGTATCTTTGTACAACAGATTTCACCTCAGCTCTGAAACACTGATTTTTCTCCAAGATCGTCAAGTTTGTGAATCTTATTACTCGGAGGTGGGAGGTGGGGGGTGTGTGACATACAATCTGATAAGCTTTCCTATTCAACGTGCAAAGACCCACACATCTGTGACAATGAGACTTTCACAGCAGCTGCTTCCAGAGCAGAAAGCAGGATCATCCTTCAACACACTCAAGACAAAGCACATTATATTCTATAGTCTTCCTCACCACTTCTGAAAAACAGCAACAGTTACAGACCTTAAATTCAAAACTTAAAATTTTGAAAACTGTCAATCTTGACAGCCATACAATCACAGACCAGATCTAATTACAAGAGACATGACTTTTGAGGTCTGAGACTATCACCACTGGATCAAATACTTAACAACAGCAAAAAATTCATCCTTCTGTTTACCATGGAATGAGTGCTCCAAGTACTGAGGACTAATCCTAGAGAAAGCATCTTTCTTGGAAAAAAAAGTCAAAGCAAATCAAATGCACTTTAACACTCTGGGAACACGACTCTTCCTGCAGGTGTGAGATCAGGATAAGGCAGCAAACTCATACTCTGTACTTGCACAGCTGCATGCCTGTTCTGCACACCCTCTGCCTGCCCCCTCACTGCACAGCCAGCTGGTAAAGAAAACATGCTGACAAGGCACAGAGAGCTGCAGCAGCAGTAACTGGAAACAACTGACGATGGTAACCCAAGGCACACAGCCAGGACACACTAATTCTGCGATAAAGTTTACCATGTCTTACTTTTTTTAATTACACAATTTATATATATACACATACTCCCTGCTACGGTACTTCTTTCACCCCTTCACAACACAAGTGCAAGTTTCCTCCAGCAGCTACAGAACTCCTGAGCAGCTCCACAACAACCCATGTTCTGTCCTACCTGACACTGCTTTGGGTTTATTCCCCCCACCTTTTTTGGGGGGTAGGGGGTGGGAGGGAGACGGCTCGTAATTACTTTCACCCCTGCTTTTCTCCTGCAAAAGCTGGCCTTCTGTATGAAGGAGGATGCATGGGCACATGCACATATGAGAAAGAAGCATATCACTGAACTCGGTGCTAGATATCAAAAAGGAGTTACGCCAGGAAGCCACACAGTCAGCCTGCCCTCACAAGTCTTGCGGCAGCAGCAATCTTCTGGCCACTGCGCCACAGGTGTGTTAGCAGAGAGGCACAGCAAGGCCAAACTCCATCTGGTCCTGGCACAATGCATGCCGCATCCAATGCCCTCTTTCCACAGCCCAAAGGAAAGAAGGGCTGAGCTCAGCAACACTTGGCTGAAATTATCAAACAGTATTTGCTTCCCGAACTAGAAGGTAAGGCCTTCTGTTTCTGGTTCTACCTCAGCAGGGGGTCTTGACTGAGACTCACTCCATGAACCAAGGCCACCACTCGCTAAAGGAAGGAAAAGACAGCCTTTCTTTTGCCTTCTGCCTGTCCTCAGATATAGCCTTCTCCCTGGCACCTGGGGAACAGCAGATATTCCACGCACCTTGGAACAAGCAGCAGAGCTGTGAGGACTCTTCCCTACAGACAAACACAACCTGCAGTCATAGCCAGACACCGGCTGACGCTCAGTGATCCAAACGGTTAGTCAGAAATGTGACTCAGTGTCAGAGACTCCCTCAAAAGAGCCTTGCAGTGAAGGGCCCAGCTGTGCCATCAGGAAAAAGAAAAGGCGGGAGGAAATTTCAGGAGATAAAAGTATTTCTCTTTCACCAGTGACCCAAGCTGGTAGCTTGCTTCTCACCCGTAACAAAACACCTGTCCTGACAGACCTGCAGACCCTCACGCAGTGAGCTGTAGCAAAACTGCACAATTAAAGGTCACCACCGACGCAAGCGAAGTTATCTTTCAACAGCACCACGCAAACTTCCAGCCGTGCAGACAAGTTTGCGTCCTAGAAAGCTTCAGATCTGGGCTGGCGGGATGCAAGAGGTGAAAGAGACGGAGAAACGCAGAGCTGAGTGGAAGAGACAAGGGAAGAGGAAAGCTAGCAAGTACCACAAAGTGAGTGAACATCTCTCCGTGCTGCACCTGACAGCATCTCCAAAGACAGCAAACAGAGACCCGGGCTGCCTGCACGCACGGTAACGGCCAGATAACCGGTAACGGCTGTCCCCTCCCCAAAGGCCCACTCTAACTCACCAGGTCCCTCCACCTGCTGCCGCTGCCCCTCATTAGCAAAGGGACCCTCTGCAACGGCGCCACCGTCCCACCGCTGCCCGCCCGAGGGCCGGCCCCGCCGCCGCCGCCGCCTGCAACCGGGCGGCCGCCGCTCCGGCCGGGAAGGCGGCTCCGTCCGTCCCTCCCTCCCGCTCGGCCCGGCCCGCACCCCCACCAGGCTCCGGGCGGCTCGGCGAGACGGGCCGCCGCCTCCCCGCTTCCTTCCAGCGCGGCCCGGCACGGCGCGGCGCGGGCGGCGGGGCGGCGCCGGGGTCCCGGGAAGCGCTGCCGCGGCTGGGGCGGGCGCAGGCCGCGGGGCGGAAGAACGCGTCGCGGTCCCGCACCGTGAGTCACGGACACACGGGGCGGCCGGGCCGGCCCCGAGGAGGAGGAAGAGGAGGAGGAGGAGGAGGCGGCGGCTCCCGCCCCGCCGCCCCCACAGCCAGCGCCCAGGAGAAGTTACCGGCGCGGCCCGCGGCTCCTCACGGCGGGGCTCCCGTCATGTCACGCGCGGCGGCGGCCCCGGGTCACGTGCAGGCGGCGCCCGCCCCGCCCCGCCCTCCCCCGCCGGCCGGCGCCACCGCCCCCACACACCGCCTGCCTTGTCTTGGCCCCGCCCCCTGGGCCCGAGCCCCGCCCTCCTGGACTTATCCCCGCCCCATCCCGCCCCCTCGGCCCGGGCCCCGCCCCCCAGCGCTATTTCGCTTCAAATTCACCGAACAGGAGCAAACTAAGCCCATTCTGCCCCCCCCGCCGGACGCCGCGTCAGGCCCGCGCTGCCCCACCCCCTGCGCTGCACGGACAGCCCCGCGCCCCGAGCCGTGCACGCGCAACTCCCGCTGCGAGCCGCGTAAAGCTGGGCGCAAACGAACGCGCGCGAAGGAGGCGGGTCTGAGCCGGCGGCGCCGCGGCCCCGGGGCTCCTTTGCAAACCCGAGAACCGCGTTTCCTTCTTTTCTTAAATAAAGGATAAAGCCGAGAGCCCACGTAACCACCGGGCGCCACGCGCCAGCGGGCGGTGACGAGCACTAAACATCCCAGACCGCGCTCCCCCGCCCGTGATCCCCCCGCGCCGCGTCTCACCGGAGCCGCCCGTCCCGGCTCCCACCCGGGCGGCCTCGGGCCGGCCCACGGGACGAGAGGACTCACGGCCCCCGGCGCCGGGCTACGCCCGCCGGCGCGCCCTCACGCTCCCCGCCCGTTAAGACCTTACCGGAGGGGTGACGGGCGATGACGCCAGACCATGACGATTCGCTTTCTGACCTCAGAGGAAGCCGCCGGAGGGCCCCGCCCCCCTCGGACCCGGCCTCGGCGCTTCCGCTGTGCGTAGGGAAACTGTGTCCGTGCGGGCGCCGGCGGCCGGCGGCGGTTTGGTTCCGCGCTGGGGCGGGGGGGGGGGGGGGGGAAGCGCCATGGCGGCCGATCCGGCGGGGTGCGGCGCCCTCCTGTTCCTCCTGGCTCTGTGCCTCCAGCCGCCGCCCGCCCGGCCCCGCAGCCTCCGCCTCGTAACGCTGGTGAGGGGGTAAACGGGTGGGGGAGGGGGCGAGGAGCTGGGTCGGGTCGGGCCGGGCCGGTGTGACGCGGTGCCGCCCGCAGGTGTACCGGCACGGAGACCGCTCGCCCATCAAGGCCTACCCGCGGGACCCCTTCCAGGAGGGCGCCTGGCCCCAGGGCTTCGGGCAGCTCACGCAGGTATGGCGGGGTCGGCCGGGACCGGCCGGGGCCGGCGGGGGGCCGGGGCCGGCGGTAACGGCCGGTGCCGTTGCAGGTGGGGATGCGGCAGCAGTGGGAGCTGGGCCAGGCTTTGCGGCGGCGCTACCGGGGCTTCCTCAGCGACACGTACCGGCGGCAGGAGGTCAGTGTCTCGGGTGGGGGGGGAGCGGCCCCTCTGCCGCCCCCGGGAGGGGCGGGGGGGAAACCGGGTCCCGGAGTGCTTCTGTGTCCGGCGCGTTTCCACCGGAGGCTGCCGAGGGCTTTGAGGGGCGGCTTGGGAGTCTTGTGACTTACAAGTCTGATGAGGAGCGGCTGAGGGAGGTGGGGGTGTTTAGCCTGGAGAAGAGGAGGCTGAGGGGAGACCTTATCGCTCTCTGCAACTGCCTGAAAGGAGGTTGTAGTGAGGTGGGTGTTGGTCTCCTCTCCCAAATTACTAGCAATAGGACAAGACCAAATGGCCTCAAGCTGCATCAGGGGAGGTTTAGTTTGGATATTAGGAAAAACTGCTTTCCTGAAAGAGTGGTCAGGCATTGGAACAGGCTGCCCAGAGAGGTGGTGGAGTCACCATCCCTGGAGGTGTTCAAAAAACATGTAGACGTGGCACTTGGGGACATGGCTTAGGAGGCATGGGGGTGTTGGGTTGACAGTTGGACTTAATGATCCTAGAGGTCTTTTCCAACCTTAATGATTCTATGATTCTATGAGGTGGGGAAGGGAGGGTCAGGCGGTGGGGCGGGGTGGCGGCACTGCCCTCAGTGCGGTGCAGGGGCAATCCCACCAGGGCCCCAGTGAGGCTCAGCCAAGGGTTCCGAAGTCAAGGAATTGAATTCCAAATGGAATTGGAAACAGGAATGCTGTGCTGGAGCCAGTACTTGTTTCTTACTTGAGATTGTGAGACTTTTTTTTTTGCCACGCCAGCTGACAAGAATGCGGCTGGTGTTTGCCCTGCCCTCCCCAGGGCACCTCAGGTGCCATCTCATACACATCTGAACACGTAAGCAGTAGTTACTAACCAGAATTGACCTTCTCATTTCTTTCTGCGTGTAAAGTATCAATGGCTTCAGTCCCCCAAAGCTATTAATTTTCCTCTCTCCCTCCAGGATGTCACCACACTTCATAATAGCTCTTGAGAAACAGGTAGGTTTCTTTTATAAAAAGTTATGGAGCCCTTGTGGAACCATGTGCTAAGCCCAGGGGAGAATTTGAAAGATCAAAAAACAAGTAAGGAAATAGGAAATTCCACACACCCCCCCCCCGCCCCAAATACCCTTGCCGGTTGATCAAAGAGGTCTGAGTCAAGTGGAACATGAGCACGTGTCATGATGAGCGGCGTGCTGTCGCCTGGTTCAGATGTGCAGCGGGCAGTCAAGACCCCCTCGTCCCACTGCTGGCTCTGCATCGGCCCAGTTATTTTATCTGAGCTCGCTTTGGGTGATTGACCAGATGGGGCCATTTTCTGCCTTTGTTTCCCCCCTTTTTGGGCTCCCCAGTAAATACCCAGCTTGCCCTACTTCAGATTACATCCCTTCTTTGATGTTTGCTTCATCAACAAAACTTCCAGCATCAGCTCAAACACATATCCTTTAACCTCCCTCAGTAGTTCCTTTCCAAACATACTTCGCTCTTATAAAGCTTTTGCCGGCTGAAACTGTTTTCCTTCTCTTGCTCGAGAAGGAAAAACAAACCAAGGCATATGCAAACAAAAGCTGTTCT
This sequence comes from Morus bassanus, assembly GCA_031468815.1. Classification (NCBI taxonomy): domain Eukaryota; kingdom Metazoa; phylum Chordata; class Aves; order Suliformes; family Sulidae; genus Morus; species Morus bassanus. The sequence goes on along the minus strand of CM062572.1, from coordinate 45,053,225 downwards.
GCAAACCAAGCCTGAACCCCTGCTCGAGTTGAGCAACCTCACTCGTAGGAGAAGTGTTGCCTCCGGGTGACACCGTATGACCATCTGTCACCTGACTCAGTGACAGGCTGAAGCCCTGGTGAAAGGTGCTGAACAAAACACGTACGCTCGGGGCTTAATTGTTTTTTATGACACTTTCAGATCATTATCCTTTAAAATATTTCCTTTCTATTTCTTCAGAGCTTACTGAGGATGAAATCAATCCTGCCTAATGAGTACAGGGTCCATTGTTTTCCAGCTGCAGTTAGGAGGTAAAAGTGGGTAGAAATTGTGAAAGAAAAGGCAACTTTTTTTTTTCCTCATGACTGTTAAGTTTTGAGATACACTTCACGTGGGAGATGCTATACAGAATGAGCATATGTATTTTTTCTTATGTTTCTCTCTCCTCATGTAACATTTAAAAGGAAAATCCCAATATTGACATTGTGTTTCATCTTTCTGGCTTTTTATTCATGTTCTTTCAGATTCAACATGCTGTTTTCTAGCACATTCTTTCATTATTTCCTGTGTCTTCCTCTTGTTTTATCACTGGTTTCTCTCCAGTCTCCCCCTAAGTGTTTTCAGTACACAGATACCAGAATACCAAAGTTTTGCCATTTTGACCTTCTGAACTTTTCTTTTTCTCCTTTCTCTTTTTTCTGGCCCAGATCTCTCTCTCTCTCAGCTCTGGATTGATAAGTCTTGGACCATTAATCCCAAGAGCCCACAATGATCAAATAAAATCCCAGCTCCCCCTTTTCTTCGTCTCCTGTTAGTCAGATCGCTCTCATCTTTATTTCTCAGACAGAAGAAGTGAGGCTTGGAGGAGCCAGTGTTTTTCATGAGTGCAGCAGGTCGTTCCTAGAACTGAGAACTGAAAGCAGGAGTTTGCCCCAGTCCTGCTCTACAAATACAGTGCATTTCCTATGCGTGCCCATCATTATCTGCATCGCTGTTTGCTCTTCTTTGACTCTACCTCATATTCAGACTCCTTTCTGTCTGTAATCTCAGTGCATCTGGCTATCCCGCTTACCCAGAACAGACTGCTCTGGTGTTACGCACCAAATTGTCTCTGTGTCCATCCTTACAGTTTTGTCCAGGTTGACATTAGCAGGATGACATCAGCATCACTCCAACTCCTGTCATCCTGTCGTCCGTGAGCAGCTGCAGAGCGCTTCGCAGTGTCTCTCAGCGAGTGTGTCGTCCTGCATCCGAGCGTCACCGCTTACAGTAGCATTACTAACAGTGTGCTGTCCCTGTCCTGGCAGATCTTCATCCGCAGCACAGACTGTGATCGGACACTGATGAGTGCAGAGGCCAATCTGGCAGGCCTGTATCCCCCAGAGGGACAGCAGATGTTCAACCCTAACATCTCCTGGCAGCCTATCCCCGTGCACACAGTGCCCGAGTCCGAGGAGAGGGTAAGTTAGTCTCAAGGATATGTACCGACTGCTCAACCAGTGTGTCGAGCTGACTTCTCCGAAAGCCTTTGCTTCAGTCTCGATTTAGATTGTCTTGAATTTCTCCTGGGACCTACCTTGCAAAGGTTCTGCTGTTCTCAGAACACGACAAGCAGTCAGGGGCTGCGTTCACTCAATACGGTAGCTGCAGCACCTCAGCAGCCCGCAGACGATCTACAGTATGTCAGGAGGCAGTACTTGGGGCTCTTTATAGGTGCATCCCACTAGTCAGGGTTTCAGTACAGTCGCGTGCGTTGACTGCAAATTCTGTACGTCAGTGTTCTCAGTGACCTAGCTGCTCTTGTTGTCTCTGCCCAGCTATTGAAGTTTCCTTTGACCCCCTGTCCACGGTATGAACAGCTACAGAATGAAACACGGCACTCAGCAGAATACATAAATAAAACCAAAGAGAATTGGGTAAGTGATTGTTTGCATGAGATAAGGTGGTCTGGGGCTTGTAGTTAAAGTATTATCACCTCTATGTAGTTAGAGCTCTGAGAAAAGGGTAGGAATACCTGTGCGTGTAATACAGTGTGGGATTAGACAATTGAGGGCCTTTCTCTTTTCTCGTGCCTACAGCAATTCCTGCAGATGGTGGCAAATGAGACTGGGATCCGGGACATCTCTCTCGAGTGTGTTTGGAGTGTGTATGACACGCTGTTCTGTGAAGTAAGTTTGGCCATCGTCTTACAGCTGCGGGAGTTTGGTCTTCAGGCGTCACTGGATTTGGTGGAAAATCATTTTGCAGAACCCTATAACTTTTCACCATTCGCACCCTACAGTTAGGAGTAATGTTCTAATTTCAGAATAATAACAGCTCCTACTCACTAGAGGCGAGTGCCAAGAATTAGCTACTTTTGCACCCTGTAACCTCCCACTTTGTCGCTGAGATATACGTCATGCCAGAGCCAGAAAAAGTCCCACCTGCGTAATAAATGTCTCTTTCAAAAGATATCTCACTAGAAAGTGACCGCAGTCTGAAATCTTTGGATCTCTGTGGATGAGTCTGAGTTAAGTAAGGTAGAAATGAGATCTCCGGAAACTGAAGGAGCGTTAACTTTATATTTTAAGTGGGGAGCTTAAATTAGGACTATTCATGGTTCTAGCTCTACTTCTCTGTTACTTTCGATCAATCACTTTTCTTTCTGTGCTTCTGTTAATGCCACCTCTAAAAGAAAATAATGCTCTTATCGGTTAAGTGGGGTTCACCCTCATCTGTTTTTTGACCTGTTCTCAGGTCCTTTGCCAGAGAAGGGCTCCAGAGACAGATGTTACCCTTTTACTGTCTGGGGCAGGGCACCAGACTCTATATTCATGTGGAGTTTTGTTGAAAGCACATCTCACGAAGGCTTAAACAAAATAAAAAATCAGGTTAGCTGTGCTGTGATAATGCTGAAGTAAAGGTCACATATCCAGGAGACTTACGGTTTTTGGACACGAGTTTCTTTGTGTATAACTGTACAGCATGATGAAGTAAATTATGGAGATCTTTCATGTCAAACTAGCTGATTGTGGAAGAAGCAGTAAATCCAAGCCTTTTCACACTGTGTCATGTTAATTCTATGGAGGTGCAAGGCTACTTAGCTTACTGGCAGCAGTGTACAGTGGTATGTACTGTTTTGGGGATGCACAAGATAAATCTGCACAGAATTGCACTTTGCTGTGTAAAGTAGCAGCTTGAATTGCTGCAAGCTGAGAATATTCCCATCCAGAGCTGCATTGCGCTGTGTAAACTTGCCCTTTGTATCACAAACCTGATCTCCTGTCTTGTAACAGTCACAGTGAAGCAACTTCTGTCGGTAACAAAAAGTCCTTTGGTCAGAGAGGTCAAGAATTTCAATCTTCTGCATTTTCAAAACTCACTTAATGACCTTGCAAATTGGGCCTGGAAGGCCAGCTGACAGCCAGTGTAATCCCCAAGAACTTGGAGAATAGCTCAGCGTCCCAAAATGAAGCCAGAATATTTTGCGGGAGTTTTACCTTCCAAACTATACCCTCAGGCTGATCAGTCTCTTCACCTGCTTTGGGCTTCCTCTGTTTTTCTCACTCTTATTAACAGTGCCCTGAAGAGAAGGATTGTTTTTCTCACCTGAGCCAGGAGATTCATCCTACCATCTGGATGGGGAAAATTAAAAAGTCCAAGAAATAGCTGAACTTACCAGCCGTTCTGTTTGTAAATTAATGAAAAACTAACTCAGTTGCTGATGGGAATGTCTCCAAACCAGACAGAATGGGCCCTTAAGGATATTCAGCCCCATCTTCTGGCAGTTTAATGGGATGTGGCATAGAAATTTGCTCTGAGTAATGCCAGGGAACCACAAGTGCTGTTTGTCTGCCAGTACAACTAATCCTTCTTGTAACGGGTTGGCTGCAAAAGCAAATTCTTCTCTTGGTTCCCAGTTCTGTGCATTCTGGGTTTGAGTACCAGGCTTCGTCAGTGGTGCATCCCAGCATTACGTCTGAGAGTGCTCGCTAACTTTCTCCAACATCCTTCAGCGGCCCTCAGAGCCTCCAGGGAAGTTGTGCTGCGGGTACACCAGAAACCTTGAGTTTGTGCTCTCTCGCTTTTCTTTTTTTTTTTGACTGAATGCCATCTGCAGGGCAGAATCAGCCACACGTGAAGTAAATGCCCTAAGATTATTGTGTTGCTGTTACAACATAACCCTGTGCTCCAGTTGTGCTTTCACAGAAATGTAGCTCCTAGATTTTAATCTTTATGCTTCTCATTATTAGTTTCTGAAATAACATTAAAACCCACGTATATTCTTTGTATGCGGCACAGCAGTGTGAGGACAGCAGCATAAATAGAAAAGGGGCATACTTAAAATAATATATGAAATAAGTAGCAGTATGGGCAGGACTCCAGACAACCCGACTCCCGCTCTCTGATTTATCTGCGATCCACGCTACCTGCAGATGAGTATTCTGTTTCTCTTTCTAGCAAGCACACAAAATGGATTTGCCTGTATGGGTGACACCGGATATCATGACTCAACTGAAGCAACTAAAAGACTTTGGTTTCGAATTTCTGTTTGGGATCCACAATCGGGTAGAAAAAGCTCGTCTGCAAGGTGGTGAGTGCACCGGGGAGGAAGCTTCAGGCTGCTCTGTCTAGTTTTTGCCTCTCACCAGCTGTTCTCTTTCCTCAGGGGTCCTGCTGGATCACATAAGGAAAAACCTAACCAAAGCAGCAAATGTTTCTGCCACCCAGAACCTGAAAGTACTTGCCTATTCAGCGGTAAGTCAGAGCTTGGGGGCTAGCTTTTATCCATCTCTTCCTCCTCCTCCTCACAGGGAATTGGGGCTTGATGATAAGTTTTAACCCCTTACGGCTTCTCTACAGTCCATGCGGTGATCAGAAGATGCATCTTTGCCTTTGGCTGGGTGGGATGTGCAGGATCTGGCATCATTCCTCTGGGGCTCCTGAGGAAAATTCCTAACCTGCACTTTGTTCCTGTTAGCTCAGGCTCGAGGGTGACACTGGCAGGCTTTGGGGAGCCACTGCTTTATTTATTTGGTAGATGGGTTGATGCTACTCAGACGTGATGTTTCAGCAGTGTAGATACAGAGTCACCCCTGCCTCCAGCAGCCTACTGACTGGAAAGTCAAGCATCTCTCCCAGATTGCTCCCTAGAGATTAATGCTTACAGAACAGTGCAGGATCTATACTGCTGTTTCACTTTTTCCCCCTTCTCTGGCACTGTCACAGACCACCGTTGTAGCGTTACAGTTCCTCTTCTTTCTTCCAGATCGAAGTTACAACTGTGACGTCCCCTCAGCACTGCCCTGTCCGTTACTGGTACAGTCTGAGCTGCCCTGCCACGTCCGTAAGGGTGACTGATTTGGTTTTTTTCCCCTCTCTCTCAGCATGACACCACACTTGTGGCACTGCAGATGGCTCTAGATGTCTACAACAAGATTCAAGCACCGTATGCCTCATGTCATTTATTTGAGCTGTACGAAGAGGATGATGGGTGAGGGCTGCAGTAAAGACATCGGCTTTGATTTCACCTCAAGGGTTGGATGCCTAGGTTAGGCTCCACCCTAGGGGGATGCAATCTTGCTCCTAGTGGCAGACTCTTAGGGAAACTACCACCAGAATAAGGGAAAGGGTGTGCACACTGAGTGTTTGGGGGAAGGGATGACTTTAGCTGGAGAAAAAGAAAGAAAAAAAAAAACAAAAACTTGTGTTTTGTTTTCAGTAACTTCTCTGTGGAGATGTTTTTTCGGAACGAGAGCGGAAAGGAACCTTTCCCACTGACAATCCCTGGCTGTCAGCATAAATGCCCACTGCAAAGATTCTTGGAACTCACGGATCCTGTGGTTCCCAAGGACTGGGAGCAAGAATGCCAGATAGCGAGCAGCGTGCATGACACAGGTGAGCCCAGGCTGGACCAGAGCGTGGCAGAAGGGGAAAGCTTGGATGATACTATGTTGACCACTTGTTTCCTCCCTTGCAGAACTGTTTGTGGGTCTGGCTGTGTGTGGATCCATTCTCCTTCTCCTTATAATCCTCCTCTTGACGGTACTCTTTCGTATACAGTCTCAGCCCCCTGGCTACCGGCACGTTTCCAACGAGGGAGAAGAGCAGGCCTGACAGTTGCTTCAACTCCTTCCCAGGCAGTAGGAGGGAGCAGCGTTGGCCCTAAGGGTGATTGGGCACCTTCAGTTCTTCTGCTTCGCTCATTGCTTCCCAGAATGAAGCTGGACTTGATTTTTGGATGCTTTCTAAAGGTGACGTCCCAGAGAGAGAGGGGACTGAGCTACTCTAATGGAAATGACACCTTAATTCTGAAGCCAGCCTACTGTGTGGTGCCCCCAGTCCCCATACAGCTTCCCTAGTCTGGGATTCCTGACAGAGCCAGTTGGAGCTGGTCAAGAGTTTTCCTCCTTTCAGTGATTGTAAATGTTACCACTCACCATGACTCTGGCAGAGGGACTTGGGCCTCTGGCAGCTGGCACATCCAGCACAGTCAGGAGTTGTATCTCTCTTCAGTGTCAACCTGCTTTGAGAGCTTTTCTCCCAAGCCATTGGGCTGATGGTGGTAGGAAAGCTGGGCTCGGCAGAGGGCCCGGCTCACCAACAATACACCACGACTCACCTAGTGTCCGTGCAGAGGGAACTGCTGAAGACGATGGCAGACAGTGAAAAGCGTTTCTTGAGGTTGCTGCTAAGTAGCTGCTGCTGGCAACTGGTCTTTTTTTCCCCTCCTCACATCGTGGTTCAAGAGACAATTGGCCTGGAATCAGGACAAGATTGAAAACCCAGCAGTAGTTTCTAGGATTCAGCTCAAAGTAGGTTACATTTGATCCAAAGAAGCTCTAAGAGCTTCATCAGAGTGATGAATTCCTGTGACTGTAGCAAACCTGCACCTGATTTCTTGCGCAATGTTGGCTCTAGAAAGGAGAGTCCCTGTAGATCAGAAACTTAGGCTCTGTCTAAAGATTCAGCCTTTGAATTTGACTTCCCCACTTCTGAACTTCAAGTACTCACTACAGGGACTATCCAGTACTGCAGGCAGCCCAGATTTCAGCTACGAGCCCAAGGAATGTGCTTCACTAGCAGAACGCTGTAATTAAAGAGATGTAGCAGAGCTGTTTACTTAAGGCTAGATTAAATGCCAAGTTCTGTAGTTTTTCTTCCTGTCTTCCCTACTGGATGGACGACAAACAAACGAAAAAAAACCCATTAAGGATGAGAGTTTGCAGGTGACTGAGGATCCCTTTATTTGCCACACTTTGGCATTTTGTCCAAAGCGTGATTCTTTCTCCTGGCTGGCCCCTCTGTGTGCGCTGCAGCCGCTGCGGGGAACTTCACACCAAGGGCTCGCCACCTGCCTTGTAGCTTTTGGCAGAAAACGACAGACGGCAGCAGGCACCAGAAGCACAGGCTCTTCACGTGGTGAGGCTGCACATTCACTTCCCACTTTTACTTCCCTTTCTGGTGCAGTTCCCTTCCCTTCTTGGTGGCAGAAGCCAGTTCTTAGGTTACAGACGTTTCCTTTTCTTCCCCTATGGAGTCCTGTGGGGACTTCACCCTACACCATAATCAGCATCTGCCAACATGGGAACTCTAAATCAGCAGAAGCAGCTTGCTGTTCTCAGCATCTTCCTCACCTTTTTGTCCTCTGAAGATACAATCTAGGTCTCCTGCACAGCAAGACAGTCATAAAAAAAAAAAAAAGCTACTGCCTGTGAGAACAGGCGCTAGAAAGAGGTAATAGAAAGTGCATTTAAGGGGACCAGACCTGTTATTTTTAAAGGCAGCAAATTTTGCACACACAGAGGAAAGGTTTCTATGATGATTTAGACATTTTGACTGTGAATGATTTTCTGTAATTGTTCCAATACATTTCCTTTTCATGATTAAAATCAAATTCGCACTGAACTCTACTCTTCTTCTTCTCTAAGAGTTCACAGGGCTAGCACCAGTGTGCTCCGTGTTGGAAAACAGGCAGCGCTTCCTGCAGTATACGCCCCCTCCCAAGGTAAATCCCGATGTACAATCCCACTTGCAGCAGAGTGAGAATTGAGATAAACTATTTTTGACTGCAGCAACCATGCGTAGGTACAGCTGAGAAGGCAACCCGTCCAACTGGGAAGGGTCCAGTGTAGACACAGTACTTACGACTGGTATTTCCACCGCTGTTCCAGGTCTCTTGGCCCTCCTGCAGAAAAGTCAATAACTTCTTCCCCCCATACAAAAGCACTTCAACAGAATGCTCAAAGGAGCCACTCTCTATATTACATTTCAGTTTAGTACAAAACTTTTATTAATATCAATACTGCGAAACTATAAAAGTGAACATAGAGAATCTGAGCAGGCCCGGAGCCTGTCCCATCCATCAACCTTGGGGACAGCAGCAAGGCCCCAGGCAACCTTGTAAACAAACTAGAAAAAGCAAAACTTTTCAGTTTAACAGCAGTCTTGAGATTTGGCTCTGCGCAGGGGTGTTCAGAAGAAATTCCTCGTTTCTGCTTTACAATGCTTTTCTCCAACATTTTGAAGCACAGAGGCATGGGTGAAAACAATTACCTCATCAGTGGCACGAAAAAGCCTAGAGCTCTGAAAACAGAAACTACACAATCAGTAGGTTCCCAGTAGGTTTCCATACTGCCCTTGCATCCCGTGAGGCAGGTGAAGAGCTCTGGCATCATCATGTTCTTCGTGGTCTAGTTAAATAGCTGCAAGCACAGAATAGGCTAAGCCTGAGGTCTCGACAGATGCATGTTTTCCAAGAAGCTTGCATACGGGAGAGGTTGGTGTTGCCTAGGCTACCGAAGCTACCCATCGCCTCACCCCTGTGAAAGTTCTACCTTTTCGGGACGTTAACTGTGTTAGCAAAGGGTTTCTCAGCCTAGCTTGACTAGAACAGGCTGAGGACCCAGTCATGAGCTGCTCCTCAGCAGACGGCAGGAGATGGTAACCTCTGACAAGTGATGACAAGCAGACATGGCAGGCTGCAAGCAGTAACTTCAGCAGGATATCAGAACATCTTTGAAGTTTTCCTAGTGCCTCAGAAAATGGGTGGTAACTCCACTTGGATGAGGAACTGAGTACTGACACAACTTTCTAGAAGGGGAAGCCAAGGGAATCAGGGAAGCAAGAGAGGGAGGAAGGACAAAGTCGAAGTCTAATGCCCTGCATGGCTTATAGTGCCCACTGCCAAGACTGAATTTGTACCCTGGGATCCAGAAAGGGTCAAAATACTCAGTTATCTAGATCCTTCCCTTTTCGCTTCCTTCCCTGTGATTTGGAATCATTGGGTTTTGTTCTCATCTCCTCCAGCTCCCAGGACAGTAAGTTAGCTTTGAGTTTGCTTGTCCCAGGGTTTGCCTGCCGCTGCCCTCCACGTCTGGACAAACTCCAGCTTCCAATCCCCTGTTCTGTCATGGCTTTCAAAAGATGTTCTTGCTTCTTGGCCACCATCTCCTCCCGGCTCCAGATCAGAATATTAAAGCCTGAGAGGAAAAATTAAACGTTATGCATCAGAAACTCTACATCAAATATAATACCTTAGGCTATGTCACTTAAATGCCAGAGAGTCAAAATGCTTTGCCTGTTCTAAGGTATTTCCAAGGTACAGAGGATGAAAAGATACTTACTGCAGACGCTATCTCCACACAGCCATGGAAACTTGATCTAATTAAGAAACATTATCAAGTAGTTCCTAATCTCAACTGTCACAGGTCTAAGACCTAAATCTATAGCTAGCTCCCTTAATCCCATACGGCCTGCGAAAAACTGAGCAGTCTTGGCTCTTCAGCCTAGGAAATGAGATAAATTAAACGAAGGAGGGGTGCAGCCTAGCAGGATAAGGCTTGCCCCCCCGCCCCATCCTTTTCTGCCGGCAGATGGCAGCAGCTCCCTGCTGCGGGGAGGCTTCTCACTCCTCTGGACTTGACACTCTCAGGAATGTTGTGCAGGAGATGACTAGCAACCTGTTTTCTAACTGCAAGGGTGGAAGACTGAAAAGAAGGTCTTGATCTCTTTTACACATGTAGGAAGTCATAGAGGACCACTAGCAAGTGGGATTTGGGAAACCCTCGCTCACAACTTGTTGGAGAAACAAGCCTGCCCTTTTCTGGGACTGGAACCCACCCGTGCTTAGTGCCCCAGGTTCTCATTACTTACCCATGCCAGAGGCCAGGGTGTCTCCCATAGGGTTAAATTTATTGAGCTGAAAATGGAAACACAGTCAGAGCCTGTAAGAGCATCGCTGCTGATGTAACAGCAACAAACCATCTGGAAAACCCACTGTTCCCTAAAGAGCATCACAGAAAATCCAGAGAAGACCATCGACCAGCCCTGCCTGAGTCAGCAGCTTTAGCCGGCAGCCATGCCCCCCCCCACCCAAGAGCGTGAGCCTGTCACAAGGAAAGAGGCTACTCCTATTGTTCTAGTCCCTAACCCATATCTCTTGGCTGCGGTTCAACACATCATGGTCCTTTCAGCGGCAGCGCTCAACTCACCGAGATGATACCAGAAGCATTTGGATCGTGGAGTTGACAAACCATCTCCCCAGTGTTTCCATCGAATACATCAACAGTTCGTAGCTCATTCACTGTGTACCCTGGGAACTTAGGGTCTGGGTAGCGACCTGCCACAATGAGGTCATAGCGCGGATGCCATGTTGCCTAGTCATAGAGCAGAGTGACAGGGAGTTAAGAGAAAGGGACAGGGCTCATACTGACACATGCCAGACAACCGGCGGTGTGAGCAATGGTTTGTACATCCCACCCGCAGCCTGAGGAACATGCGTATCCTCAGAACAGTGCTCTGCTGGGAGTTGCTGCAGTGCCAACATCCATCCATTGATGTAGTATCCTGACCAGAAATCAGACCATTTCAGATGTACCGCTGGCTGCTAGCACCACGTGTGATACTCCTCTCAGGCTGCACTGGCTTAACTCACCTTAATAGGTGTGAGGTGCTGAAACTGCCGATGTGGATGTGGGATCAGATGCTGTGGCTTGGTCCAGTCTGAAGAGGAGTAAACCCTGATTTCACTGCGCTGGTCTGTGCTTAGGAGCTTGGCACCATCTGTTGGGCTGAAGTAAGCTAGGAGAGGGGGACAACAAGGCAAACAAAAGATCACAGTGCTGTGATTGACGAGAAACATAAAAGTCACATTCCTCTGACTGGAAACCCATTGCTGTTTTTTTAACAGGGATGTGAATATGGCTGTGTGTCCCAACAGACAAGACTTTCCCTGTCTCAGACAAACTCAAAACTCTTACAATCAGTAAGCTGAAAGCTACAGCGCTGGGTTACATAGGAAAAAAAATCATTATTCTCATTTTAGAATCACAGAGATGTTGCAAAGACAGGAACTTGCTCATTCAAATGGAAAATTGGTGGAAAAGCTGGAGGCAGACACCTGCAGTTTGGACTTCCATGAACTGGTAAAACTGCACCCAAGAAACAGAAGCTTGAGTCCCACGCTCTCCTTCTGTCAAAGGAACGGCCCCAATAAATTCCATTCTCTAATCTCAGCCACTGCTGACGCTTCCACACTTACCTCTCAAGGCACAGTGCCACAATTTGTATGGCAAGTCTAAGACTGTGCTGCAGCTGCCCTATCCAACTCCCTGCCTCCGGCCACACACTCCCAATGCCTGCCTTGCTTTAACACTAACTACCATGCAACTTCAAACCTGAGAAAAAGCTAACATTGCCACAACAATAAAAGCTTGAGCTGAGTGGACTCTGCAGACATCCACGCAATATAATCCTTAACTCACCTGCATTGACAGGTTTGTCGTGAGGAAGCACATGAAGAAAATTCATTTTGTTTTTGATGTTTCTGAGGTCCCAGATTTTGACTGTCTGATCCACAGATGCTGTGGCCAGCAACCACTCACATCGGGAGTTGAACTCCACATGAGTCACTTTCTTCCTGTGCAATTTTAACTTCCAAATCTGCAGCAGAGGAAACAGAAAATTACATAGTAAAAAAAAAAATCAAGGACCGGAGTAAAGAAATGGGATAATAATCTGCTAGTGCAGAGTAAAGAGGTCACACGTTTACACAGTAACAAAACTTCTAAAATACACCATGAGTTTATCCACTGGAAACAAGAAAGGAGAAGAATGACCTTGGTAACTATTTAATTCTAGGAGAACTCTGATCCACCAGTTTATTACAGCTGTGAGAAAGGAAAACGCAATCCCTGGTTCATGGAGGGAAGTATTAGTGCCACTGTACAAAGCAGGATCGCATCTGGAAGACTTTATGCAGTGCCAGTCTTCCATCTGCTGAAAAATTAAAACAAAATGGAACAGGTACAGAAAAATGCGCAGCCAAGATAATAATAATAGGGAAGGGCCTGCTTTGTGGAAGAAGATGAAAAGAGCTTGCTTTGTTTATCTTAGTAAAAAAGGTGAGAGGAGATATAATTGGCATCTAGAAATACATCAAAGAAACGTGAGGGTAGGGGAAATATTTCAATTAACAAGAACAAATGGATATAAACTGTCCATTAATAAATTTATATCCAAAGCCGGAAGATTATTTCTAATCAAAAGGGTGAAGCTGGCCCATCCTCCCTACAATAATGGGTATCTCCCAAGTGCAGAAAAGACTGTCACACTCTTTCAGGAGGAAAAAAAGAAAAGGAAGCAACTGAACATTTGGAGCACTCCTGACTCTGCCCACTAATTTAAACAGCTGCCTCTGGCTGCAGCTCACTGGGTGGCAAACTCTTACAGCTGTTACCCTTACAGGCAGGAGAAACGGTAATTGCGGTGTGACGGTACAGCGGGCTCTTGAAAGCAGGGCCCACTCCAACTATTCTCAAACATGTTTCTGTACTGCTTCAGACTGGAAGGCGCAGTCTGCCTCTGCCTGCCCTCTCGCGTCTAATGGCAGTAGTGCAATTTCTGTCCCAACATTTGCTGAATTGCTGTTGTGTACCTACTCCAAGGTCGTGGAAGGCTATGCATCAAAGCAGTATCTCCTAAATGACTCCCATCAGCGCAGGAAGTTTCTGGAAGCATGAAGGTCGTTGGCAGAGGGTGCTTCATGTTACCCTATAATTACTCTGGCCAGTAGAATCATAGAATCATTAAGGTTGGAAAAGACCTCTAGGATCATCAAGTCCAACCGCCAACCCAACACCCCCATGCCTCCTAAACCATGTCCCCAGGTGCCACGTCTACATGTTTTTTGAACACCTCCAGGGACAGTGAATAGTAGCAAATACTCTTAAGGGAGGGGGAGCACACAACGCAGTCCCTGTTTGGGAATTGTTACTGTTAACGCTCAACAATGTTAAAATGTCTAAAGAATGGCAGAAGTGGAGGACTTCTCACCACCTAGACAATGGGTGGACTCATCTCCTGAGCTGCAAGGTACTTGCTCCTCTTTTCAGGGTCCTTGTAGTGTAGGAAAGCACATGAGCCATGAAGATTCCCGTAGAGGAGACGCTGCATGGAGCCATACAAACCTCTTCACCAGAAGTGCTGAGCAGGACCACGTTGCCCACATTATCACCTGTCACGACTGCACGGCAGCTTGCAGAAACATCAACGCTGCAGTACCAGCAACTAGAGGGAAAGACACAAAATCAGTGCTGCCTCCCACAGGCACGTGAAGGCAGGGGAGCTGTGGTTCAAATCTCGTCCCTGACAAGGGAGACTGCAACAGATTGTAACTGCAATCTCCTGCCCAATGGTGTGGGCCTGAGTATCAGGAAGGGGGACAGCTTATCAGCAATGCTTCCTGGTGGTGACTGAATATGAAATAACTTCCTAGTCATCTGTGAAGTGCTCCTTAGATGGAGTGTGACACACTGAGACAGTGGAACATAACAGAAGCTGAAAAACCACTTGGTGCCTGCACATGGGTACACCTTGGGAAAGATCAGAACACCCTTGTGACATTGACAAATGTACAGAAACAGCTTTAAAATGACATTTTCCACAAAGCACTGAAGCAGCAGTAAAGAAAAGACAAAAGCTTTGAACTGGAAAGTTGCACATCAAACTCTCTCAACTTCATGCTCCAGGAAACAGAACGGAATAGAGACTTATCTGATAAAGACGTATGTCTTAACCCCAGTTCTCCTGGGAGGGGAAGGGCAGCGAGAATAAAGCCGGGGTCCTTTGGGAACTTGTTAGGAAAGCTTCACTTGCAAAGATAAATTATTCTAGAACTCAAGCTCATGGAAACTAGCACCATGAGCCTGAAGCCTCCAGAAGAGCAGCAGGATAAGCTCAATAACCCGAAACTCAAGATTGTGCAGGGATGTTTTGTGGCTTTCCTATGCTACCTGAGCTGCTACAGACAAAGCACAGAACACAACAGAGGAGGAAGTTATCCTGCTCTTCTCACCTCACACTTCATGAAGGGAAAATCTGTCAGTGTCTGCAAGACAGGAGATGGTGTCACCAGAAAGCAACACCAGAAGATGCAGGCAGCACGCCCGGCTGCTATAAAAGCCCAAGTGCCCTGGAGCTGCCTATCTTGTCACCCACCCTGCAGCACTAGGTCATGACCAGGAGCCGGTCTCCGAGCTCCCTCACAGGACCAATTCATACCAAGAGTCTCCTAACACTGGCAAAGAGGAAGATGTTAGAGAGCACAAGAAGCAGCGCAGCATTGACCCCAAGGAACAGAGAATCAGCCTTGCACTGCTCCCTTCTCACCAAACATTATGGTGCTCATGGCCACAGTCCGGGGCACGGGAGATCACCTGCACCGCTCTGCCCTCAAGGTCCTGCAGACTTAGAGTGCCATCCCCTGATGCCACATAAAGCTTCACTGCCTCATAAGGACTGAACTTGATGTCTCCGAGAGAATCTCCTGGCCCTTTCTGGAATACACACAAAGCCAAGAGGCATCAAGGTTAGAGTGAGAGACAAAAATCTTAATATAACGCTCATCTGGAACACACTGCTTTCTGATAGGGCACATACATAAGAACCGTTTTTTTCCAAGCCGTTTCCAGTCTGAGCACATACATTCTGAGCCTGTAAGTTCAACGCCACCACTTTGGGCTGCCAACCTCATTAGCAGCTTTGCTTCTTCTGCTGTGGGGTAGGACTAATCTGCAGTGAACCACCTGGCTCAGACCAGGCTTAGGAGATCACAAGCAAAACCAGCACCGTTCCATGCAGAAACCACACCACATAAAATCTCATGATGGCCATGCACCAAGCTTTTCTTACAGACTTCATTCACCAGTTTCCTACAGGCTGCTTCCAGTGCTGTATCTGGTCTTTCTCAAGGTACCAGCAGCAGGCAGGATGAGAGCGGTGCAAGGAGAAATCCTACTGCTAACCCCATGGCGCATGAATCTTATGTTCTGTGTTATGTTGTATTGTTGTTGTTATGTTGTTTTGTACATTGTTTTCCCCCAGTCTGTCTACTGAGGAAATACGGAAACCCTACACAAAGACAGAAAAGAAGGATGCTAGCTGGGAGTCCCCAAACTCTTTGATACTCAAGCGCACTCCATCTGCTGCTCACAGAGCAACTACTTAATAAAGTCTGACTGTAAATACTAGATTTCAAGAAGCCAATAAGACAAAAAAAGGCCTGCCCGTAGAGCTTGCCTGTCCTCAGAGCAGAAGGAGGGTGGCATGCCCTTTCAAATCCAGGCATCACTGCTGTGACAGGCATCCCACTGGGATACGAGATCCTCATGTCCCAGGACCCAGTCTATCCCTCCTTGCTCACCTGGGCAGTCACCCCAGCACTACTTGGGTTCACCTTCTGCCCTATTACAAGGCTGCAGCTGTAACAGCCAGTTTGGAAACCAACCACGGAAGTTGCCACCCGGAAGGAATCAGGTGGGGAAAAGTAAAGAGGAGGCTAACCCAAAATCCCTCACTTACCTTTAAGCACTGAACTGAAGTAACTAATTGAAGAGCTCAGGCTTCCTCGTGGGTCCACAGAAAAAGCAACAGTCTGAAAGGGTGATTCTAAGCACAGGCAGGCAGAGTAGCCTCTAGCAATTCACCTCCTCTTTCCACTCATTACTGAAGGAGCCCAGATTCTTAATTTTGCTATTTTAGATAATCACCAAAAAAGTTAGGTGGGATGAATTGGGGTGATCCTTATGACACATGCACCACTTGAATTCAGTGGCCTTTGTGAAGAAGCACTGAGGGGACTATAAATTGTCCTGTAAAAACCATCTGACAACGAGGAGCACTGCTAACAGGTGAAGAGGTTAGAAGGTCCCCAGGGCACAGAGCTATGGGAGGTTTAAGAACAGACAGCTGAGGAAATGCACTGGCACCCCCGGGCTCTCCCATGTACAACAGGAAGTAAGCAGCACCAAAGAATCCCTCCCCTTCATGAAGAAAAGCTCTCTCCTACCCACCACCCCATTTCAGGGAAAAATAAAAAGGGAGAGTGAGCCTCCGTGGAAGAGAGAGGATCCCTGAAATTTAGAGGGTAAAGGACATGTATGTGGAGAAGAGGAAGCCCAGGTCCCACATAGTAGAGACAAACATCTCTCTCTCTCTCTGTTTCTCTCTCTCTCTCTCTCTCTCTGTAGCACTCCTGCCAGCAGGACACAGAGGCCCAAAGCATTGCTGTATTTCTTACTCCCAGTCCTCGGTGCTGGTGAAGACCCGAACAGTATTGCCATTAAAATCCTGCAGGGTGGTAGTGCCGGCAACTGAAGAAGTGTACAGCTGGCTAGGGTTAAAAGGGTTAAACTTCATTCCTGTGATGGCCCCTCCAGCTCCCATCTACAAGGAAGGGGATGAACAAAAGAAAAATCCACTGAGTGATGGGGAAGGAGAAAAGCGTGTTCTGTAAGTCTGCATTCACTGCTATGTCCTTAACAGCAACAGTGAAACACACCATAGCCCTTCAAGGAGGCAAAGACAACCACATCTTCCCACATGATGGCTGTCTAGACCGCTGCCCTCCTGGAGGACAAAACTGCAGCTAACTCCTTCAGTCCCCAGACAACATATTCCCTGGCTGGCTGGCAACACACGACTTACAAAAAGAGAAAGACGTCCCTGGAATTTCTGGAGGATAGACCTCCTCCCAGTGTATACCTATGTTAATTTAGAAAGGGGACAAAAGTTACAGAGTCTTTGAGCCCCTGTCAGAATAAGAATGGCTGAATACAGCAACGAGGGGGCATGTCAGCTATATAAACCATTCATTCTACTTTAGTTTCTCCCCACTCAAAGATGTTTCCTCATCTGACACAGAATAAAAGGGAGAAGGATCAAGACCTAAAACAGACAAACCCTCTCTGCCTACTTGTTTCTGGCATCCGTTTAAGATAACTGTTCTGCCAGTTGCTGAATTATTTTTCCACTGAGCACACACCAAATACTACTTCATTACGAACTTCATCGACATGCCTCAGTTCTCCCCAGCGCTAGAACAGCCTGGGACTTAGGAACAGACATGCTGTTGCATCTCAGTCTTGCCCCACAGCTGGCTACCCTGCAACCTGAGATCCTTACATGCCTCTCACAACAGACCTCAGTTTTGACCTGCAGAATTTGGTGGTACTCCAATTTTCCCTCCCACCCATTTCACGCACCCAGAGGCTTACCCCTTTTATGAAGCAGGTCTTAGTAAGTACTTCATAGTCCCAAAGGATGATGTCTCCACCTTTGGAACCGACAGCTACAGTACTGGGGTGTGTTGGATGCCATTCCAGGCATGTCACTCTCCTGTCAAAGGGACTTGCTGTTCGAAAGAGGCGGTATGAGGCAAGAGAACGCAGAAAGGGCAGCTGCAGACACTATAAAAAAGATAAAGAGAATTATGACTTTTGCAGGAATCCACGAGATTCTCTGAATGAGGAGCGCTAACGATTTCTAACTGCCATCAGTGTTAGTACATTCGCACAAAATTCTAAGCCTCTTTGTAGAATGAACATGCAGTCCCCAAGGGAAACAGCCTATGACCACACAAATCCACATCAGCCACAGCACTCAGAAAGCACCAGAGAACTGAGAGATACCATACTTTAAATGATGTACAGGGAGTTAAGCCTCGCGGGCTGAGCTAAAAAGGCAGGATAATTAACATTAACAAGGAAGGAGAACATGCCTCCGCACCAGTAAAAGGCACTTATGACTATCTGTGCCTTTACCGAGCATCCCAAAACATTACACACTGTCCAGAGATAAAATATTATGGTCCTCCACCCAAACTGCCTGCAGCTCAACTATACAGCATAGGAGTGAACAGAACACTCGAAATAATGAATGAGAAACCATGACATGATTGTATCGTTATTCAGCTGACAAATAGGTACTGCTTGGATGAGCTTGGCGATTTCTTTATCTTTTGGATACTCAAAATAGATAAATCATACAGAACATAAAGCTTCCCACCTATGGATGTTACAGGAGAAGTTAATTTTCAAATGAAAGAGGGAGTACGACTCTGAAATCAGTAAAACATTATTGATTTGATGGAGTATGTCTCTGAAGAGGAAAAATCAACAGTAAGCCTGACACGATTAGCAAAGTAGAGCGGATACAAAAACAGTATGACAAAACAGTCAGATTAATGTGCAAAAGTAGCACTGTGCAATAACTCAAACGGTAGAGAGGGTAAATTTAAATATGATTCAAGGAAGCACAGAATTAACAGAGGGATAAAATGCAGAGTGGCAGGGCCAGGTCAACCAAAAGGGAAAGCCATCTCAGATCTTGCATTTTACAGGATCAAGAAACATAAGGGTGCGCCAGACTTGGGAGCCACAAACCGTGTATGTGAGGAACTTTAGGCCCCTTCAAAGTTTCCCCAGCGTGTGTTCATGATGTTTTTATGCAGGGGGCTGAGATGTCCAACAGGTCATGAAGGAGAAAGTCCTCACCTGCCTGAGCTGTGCGCAAATGGAGCCTCCCAGCATGTTCTGGTAGACATAATGAACAATGCTGCACTGCCGCTCCAGCTGACGGAAAAGGGCTCTGTTGTTTCTCACCACAGACCCACCTCCACTCCAACCTGCTGGAGAGGAAAGGAGTAAAACCTACTGAGAGCCAACACCTGCCATGCTCATTCAATAAAAAAACACGGGAAGATGTCTGCATTTGCTGCGAAATCCACAAGAGAAAAGTCTCTAAATGCTTCTTACATACCTAAGGTGCAGCAGCCTCTGCAATTATGGAGTCTAGTGCTTCCCATAGCCTGCCAGAGCTTTGTGTATGCTTCCTCTTGCTAAACCTTCCTTCTCCTTGCCAAAGATTTATCAAAAAGACAACAGGAGAGGACTAAAGCAAAGCCACAGGTGGTGCATCTCTTGGACAGTATACACATTTAATGGTTCATCCCCAAAATACAACAAAGCTATCCAAAGCCCCAGCAACTTGGAAATACCCCATGGGAGGCAGTAAACCCAGGGTACAGCAAAGGGAAGGTCAGACGTGTGACCAGCAGAAACGTTAACACCTGAAAATTCCCCAAGCATAGTGACACGAGTTCCCACATGGTTCCTGAAATGCCTGCTTGTGAATCAGAATTTTCGATCTGCTTGTGCTGTAGGCCAGAGTCTGCCTACAGCACGGTGAGTTTTGTTTTAGATAATAGACTTGCTGACACCTCATCGTCTGAAAACCTTTCTGTTTGGAGTGATTTTTGCCGAGTACAGCATGCTTCTACATTTTGTTCATGTTCCAAGTTTTTATCTTCAGGGACCTTTACATAAAAACTGGATCTGTTCAGTCCCGTGTCTGTGATCTAATCATCCGCACAGCAATGGTCTGTAACACTCCAGGGGATCTAGACGTCAAATGGGAAAGAAGCATTTCTTAAGAAACAAAAATGCTATTTTCATTTAAGGATAATTATTAAAAAAAAAAAAAAAAAAAAAAAAAAAAAAAAAAAAAACAGAAGACCGAAAAACATGGGATCATTCAATATGATTAGAACCTAAACAAAATCTTTCTTTAATGAAACACTGGAGCCTAGAAATGCATGGGTGTGAAACTGAAGTTCTTTGTTCACGTGCCAACATAGTGACAACACTTGGCACACCTGTTGAAATAGTTACAAAAGTATTTATATTCTAATTCCTGTTTTTCACAAAAGAATTAGCATCTGCAGTTCCTTCTTCAGAGGTGACGGAAATGGAGGTATTTTTTCCAAAATCCATTTCATTACAAAGGATAATTTATTAAGAAACAAACTTCAGGCCTTTTTAGAATCTGCTGGAAAAAAACCTTTAAAAAGGTGTTTCACTTGGAAGAAACTGAACCTGTCCTATATGGCTCAGGAGAAAATAATATTTTTTCCAAAACATATAAAAATCAAAACTGGAACACAAATGGAAAAGCTCAAATAGAAAGGTCTTCATCTTTTTCAAAAAGGGTTAAGTGAAAAATATGATTGGCTTCATTTTTCCAAAGTACTAGCTGCGTCCAATTCCCTCTGAATCTTACAGGAACTGCAGATGCTCACCAAATCTGAACATCAGGCCACGAAGTTACAACAAAAATCATGTAGCCAAATTAACTACAGAAGATGCTTTAACTATCCACAATTATACACAGAACTCCTTTCAAACAGAGTATTTTGCCTCCACGTCCGCCTTTCACACCGCCAACTGCTCCAGGTTTGGAGTTTTACACCAGACAATGGAAATGTGGAAAATAATAGAACTCCCGTATCTCTGACTGCTGAAAAACACTTCAGTAACTTCTGGATCCTTACAGCCAGAATTGTACAGAAAGTGTGTAATATTTCCACACAAGGCAGTAACTCCAGTGATCTCCTAAACAAACAATGGAATTAAAAGTTTCATCTGAGAAGAGGAGGCTGAGGGGAGACCTTATCACTCTCTACAACCACCTGAAAGGAGGCTATAGCGAGGTGGGTGTTCGTCTCTCTTCCCAGGTAACAAGCCATAGGACCAGAGGAAACAGCCTCAAGTTGTGCCAGGGGAGGTTTAAATTGGATATTAGGAAAAATTTCTTCACCAAAAGTGTTGTCAAGCAATGGAACAGGCTGCCCAGGGAAGCAGTTAAGTCAACATCCCTGGAGGTATTTAAAAGACGCATAGATGTGGCACTTAGGGACATGGTTTAGTGGTGGGCTTGGCGGTGCTAGGTTAACGGTTGGACAAGATGATCTTAAGGGTCTTTTCCAACCTAAATGATTCCACGATTCTATGAAAATAGTCCTTACTGTAGGCTGAAGCCTACACAGCTTTCTTGATAATGCAAAGCATTAACGTTTCGAGTATCTCAGAACTTAATCACCTCTCCTCATTACATCAGAAGTCTTTTAAAAAAATTTTTTTTTAAGTTACATACTAAAAAAATGCACAAGGAAAAGTGGTTAGTGGAAATTCTGTCCAGTCTAATCCAAACATAGAGGTAGAAAGTATTCCTATTTACTGTAGCAAAAGTTAGAATATGCAAAGAATCAGGTGGTAATGCCAGTTTAGACTACATGCTGTAGGATACCAACCTTACAACTATGAAGCTGCATGCAAGAAAAAGCAATGTATTACCAAGATTGTTCTGTCCTACAATAAAGCAGACATCTGGTAATTCAGGAACTCCACAAAACTTCACCACCCTCAAATGACCTGTGACAGCATCTTCAGTGAGCAGGCTTCGACCAAGGGGTGCAGAGCCTCAAAAATGAAACATGCACGCATATGCGTGCGCACTCACTCACTAGACAGATAACTGGAGGAAGTATTACCCCCATACGTGTCTGTGTATCACTTCAATACAAAACCCAATCGAAGACTCATGTCTGAACATGCTTCTTGGCATTCTCCCTCTTCAACTAGTCAATGCCTGTCATTTAGGGTAAATCTGGTTGGGAGAAACAGTAAGGATCTGAGGAAATGTTACCGATTTTCTCGGGGGGTTTGGATGCTTTTCTCACAAACAGCCTCTTTGCTTGTGGCTCGTTCCCTAGTTCCTCGTAGTCCCGCTTCCTCTTCCCAGCTGATTTTGCCTCTTCTGGCCAACGCTCACGTGCCCTCTCATGCTTCTTGTCCTTCGACTGGTTCACTGGAGCCATTCTGTCTGACCAATATAAGCAAACAAAGCACGGAAGGTAAGGCTGTCATACACTTTTAACTAGAAGAGAGAGAGAAAAACTGGAATTAAACATATCCCAGTGGTCTGAAAGTAGTGATTATACCTGTACCCTCTTTCATCAGCACAACACTAGCTTTTTGTAGTGCTCTGCTGGAGAGGGGGATAGGTTCAATAAACTCTTCTTTGTTCACGTATGAAAATGAACGTATCCTAAAGCATGTGTTTTGACAGATGTGCTTCTACCGAACTTTCAAGCTTAAAACCCGCAGAGCTGCATAAAGTACATCTGTGAAACCACATAATACCCTAACTGTTTCTCTAGTGGCTCACTCTGAGCTCTTTAGATTCAGCTGAGGAAAAGGTCAGAGCTTTTACGACGATGGCCAGGGCCGGTCTGGCAGCAAACCGGCTGAGGATATACCTCCTATTTAACGGCCACTTTCCCTCACAACCACCGCCTGACGCTGGGGCCGGGCCCCGGCCGCCCTCGGCGGGCTCTCCCGACCAGAGGCGTGACGCAGCGGCTCCTCTCTCGCGTTATGACGCCACCCAGCCCGCCAAGAAAGGCGCGGGCCTCCCGCCGCCTTCCTCACAGCTGCCGAGCGGCGCGTCACGCGCCGTTTGCAGCCGCACATTTTGCAGCCGCACATTCCGCCGCCCCCCGCCCCCCCCCGAAGATCCTCCCCGAAGAGCCTGAACTTATTTATAATTCGCGAATGGCTGTCGCGGACACCCGCCCGCGTTAAATATAGCCGGGCGGGCAGCGGGGAGCGTCCCCACACGGCGCCCGGCGCCGCCGCCCCGCCGCCCCTCACCCAGCCCCGGGCGGGAAGCGCGGCCCCGCTCGGCTCCGCTCTCACCTGCGCTGCGGCGGCCTCTCACCGCTCCCCCGGCGCGGCCGAGGACGGCGGGCGGCGGCCGGCCCCTCCCCCGCGGTTTCATAACCGGGGCGGGAAGCGGCGGGGGGGGGGACACGGGGACGGGGCAGACACACGGACCCGGGGAGCGGCTCTCCGCCCGCCCCGCCGAGCCCTCGCTACCGAGGGGCAGGGGGAGACCGCGGGTGCCCGTCCCCGCCATCCCCGCCGCCCCTACCCTCCGCCGGCCGTCAGCGGGAGCCGGAGGGCGGCCGCCGGGCTGTCGGTCCGCCGGGCTGTCGGTCCGCCGGGCCCGGGGCCTGGCCTGAAACACGCAGCCAGAGGCTCCGAGGTGTCCTTTGGCGGCTTATTGTTGCCGGGTTTTGGCACAGAACTTACGATCTTAAATACTTGACTAGTTTCCAGAGCACCACATCGGTGTGTTAGGGCTGCGCAGTAAGGGCCCAAAATACACCAACCAAACGGCAACCAAAAAAAAAAAAAAAAAAAAGATACTATTTCAAAACACCACTTCCACAAGAAGGGGGACTATAGGAAGGATGGGGGCAATCTCTTTAGCAAGGCCTGTTGTGACAGGACAAGGAGTAATGGTTTTAAACTAAAGGAGGCTACATTTAGACTGGATTTAAGGAAGAAATTTGTTACAATGAGGGTGGTGAAGCGCTGGAATGGGTTGCCCAGAGAGGTGGCAGATGCCCCATCCCTGGAAACATCCAAGGCCAGGTTGGACGGGGCTCTGAGCAACCTGATCTAGTTGAGGATGTCCCTGCTCACTGCAGGGGGGTTGGACGAGATGATCTCTAAAAGTCCCTTCTAACCCAAACCATTCTATGATTCTAAATTGCACCTGGTGTTGGAACTCAACAGAAAAAATGCACTTTAAAGGCAGATGAAAAAGTCACAGCGAGATCAGCTCAGAAGACTACCAGATCCTACAGGAGAAAGCAGACCAGAATGGGGAAGGAAGAGCCCTGCCAACACAGCTGGAGGTACCGGCTCGTCTCCCATCACCTGCAAAGGAGGCTGTGTTGTGCAGGGAACCTTATCTCCGGAGCAGTAGGGTCTCATGCTTCAGGCCCACCAGTAACTCTGCTGAGCAATTAAGGTCCAGCCATCCACACAGCTGGCTATGAACACAGGTCCTAAAATATCTAAATATCTGTACATAACCACTCCTTGAACTGTGGGGCTTTAGGGTTTGCTTTTGGGTGTTGGGTTTGGTTGTTTGGTTTTTTTTTGCACTATAACTACAGTTACCTGTGCATTTTCTCACATATTAGGAAATGCATAGAAAAACTACTACGAAAAACAACAAAGACCCAGACTCTGTGCTTTCCTCCTGAACTATAACAACATCGTATTAGTTGCTGCCATCCTAAGAACAAGTACCAGAATGACATGCACGAAAAATCATAACGACTGACAGACAACACAATCTGGTTTTGAACATATATGTCAACCCAATTAGCAAATCTTAAAAATATTATCAAGCACTTCTGTAATATGCAATGTTCTTTTTAGAACCGTACCCATTAGCAAAAAATAGCAAGAGGAATAATTGAACGTAGCACTTCCCTTCTTCCCTCCGAAGCCTCGAAGGCTTGACTTCCAGGAAGGGAAACTACTCTAGAAAAAGATCCCTCTTATCTTGACAGTGATCAAGAGTTTCATCTATAGGTCTGTAGAAGTCATCATCATTGGGGACAGAATCTGTGGAGTTCATCAAGAACCACCAACAAAACACCAATTAAATTACACACATCTTAATATCTTTTGGTTTTCCTATGCTTTAAAAGGGGAACATTTCAAAATTTGTAACTGAAAAAAGGGCCCCAGATACCAACCTTCTTAAAGTAGACTGAAATACTTATATTGATTTCAGTGTTCTATGTATTAGTCCCAAAGAAAACTCTGACACTGTTATCCAAGTTATCTCCAGCAAAGATGTGCACTTCCTGTCCCTGTTCCATTTGTCTCCCAGCAGTAGCGTCCCCGGGCAGAGCACACATGCAGTAACCTACACGTTTCCTTCTTGGAGCTATCATGGTTAGAATTTTTTGGAATGGAATGGAATGGAATATTTCAGTTGGAAGGGACCTACAATGATCATCTAGTCCAACTGCCTGACCACTTCAGGGCTGACCAAAAGTTAAAGCATGTTATTAAGGGCATTGTCGAAATACCTCTTAAACACTGACAGGCTTGGGGCATCGACCACCTCTCCTAGAAAGCTGTTCCGGGGTTTGAACACCCTCTTGGTAAAGAAAACATTCCTCATGTCAAGTCTGACCCTTCCGTGGTGCAGCTCTGAACCATTCCCAGGTGTCCAGTCCCTGGATCCCAGGGAGAAGAGATCAGCACCTCCCGCTCCACGTCCCCTCCTCAGGAAGCTGCAGAGAGCAATGAGGTCGCCCCTCAGCCTCCTTCTCTCCAAACGAGACAAACCGAGAGTCCTCAGCTGCTCCTCACAGGACATGCCTTCCAACCCCATCACCAGCTTTGTGGCCCTCCTCTGGACGCATTCAAGGACCTTCACATCCTTCTTAAATTGTGGGACCCAGAACTGCACACAGCGCTCAAGGTGAGGCCCCACCGCTGCTAAATACAGCGCTAAATACAATATACTAAGTGCAGTAATTTTATCAATTACTAACACCAAGTTTGCTTTCTCTCTAGAGAATCACCAGATATTTTTGTAATTATTATTCACTAAGGACAAGAATAGCACAGAGTACGCAAATCACGCGCAGAAGAAATGCCACTGGCCGGGGGTGCCACAGCTCGCTGTCTGTACGGTACACTGAGCAAGCCAGAGAAAGAGTAATTTGAAATAATATTCTTATATGTATTTACAGTCTCACACTCTTTGAACTACAATATGCAGCAAAGTCAGAGAAGTATAATTATGTGTGGGCAGGATATTAGGCTTATTTTTATGATGCCTTTTGTCTGACGTACAATTATGTTGAGGCTCTGCCTTAGTTACAGGATGTGGTTCTGTACCGCAGAATAAAGCTGTCTTGTCACCGGGTCTGCTAAAGCTATATGGCGACTAAGACCATCAACTTCACGGTATTTGTAATACCATTAGGTATTCTGCCTCCTTGTTGCCAGGATCTTTTTCCAAAGCATGAATATTTTTGGCTACTTTAGTCTGACTACTGATGTTAAGAGTAGCATTACAGCAACTAGAGTTTGGCGTGCGTATGAAAACAAGCCTATATTCCACTAAGAAGTAGGAAAAAATACATAATCCTAAAAAGATAAAAAGTAAATATCATGCTATCTGACCTCCTTCTATCCCATGACCGTTACTAAGCTACTCTACACCAGGAAAATGAACAAAAATATCACTATTGTAATGACCTCGTTTACCTGAGGACCCCATTTTCCCTAAGCCGTTCCAGCCGTAGAGGAACAGGTGGCAGCAGCCATGCTGCGTAGCACCTCGCCTTGCAGTCAGTACTGGGGGCAGCCAGGTCCCGAATGTAGAGCATCCCTCTTAGACGCTCAGCGTGTGGGATATCAATATCAAAATTTTGATCAAAATCAAAATCAATATGTGAAAACATAACATAGGGCAATGCTGGATATAGAATATTAATGTATGACAGATGTTTGCCTTTTCTGTAGTTCATTAATGTACATAAATTAGATAATGGAATGAAAATCTGAGAATTTAATTGAATTAGAGAGTATCTATACCAAAAAGTTGGGTTTGTTTTTTTTTAGTAAAATACAAAGTTGATGCTTATACTCTCAAATATGATTAACTTTGAGGATAAGACGAGCATCTTGCATCACTTTTGAAAAGATGCTCATGGTCACACCACACCCATGTCATGGGTGCTCACCTTCCAGGGACCCCACGCAGGTAACAGTGAGCCGAGAACTGGCCCCAAAACAAATTAAGCAGAATGGTTTCTAATGTCCGCTTTCCAACATAGCAATTCATCATACCTGAAGGGCCTCAGTACAGTTATTTTTCTGGCTCCTATGGAACCTGAGGCAGTTGTAAAGAGAGAGGAAACATCCCAGTACTGCTCCAGGGAAGCGGGAGCACAGATCTACGGCATGCTCTTTCCTCTCTTCCTCCTGCAAGGCTCTCGGTCTTTCCTTTCTCCACCAACTGAAAAAACCATCACTGCAAAGCCACAGCTGGTCCTTGGAGTTGTGTCCCAAGTCACTTGGAACCAGTCAAGAGGAGACGTGACAGCGAGGTCTCCAAGCACTCCTCCTGTGAGCCCTGTCCCAGCGTCATGGGGAATCATACCCAGGGCCTGGCGTTAGAAATGGAAACTCTGGCAGGCAAGCTCCCTGGCATTTAGAAAAAGCTGGTTTCAACTGAGAGACTCTGAGGGTTTAAAGATGAGCTCTGGATTATTCAGATAAAGGTTTTCAGAAGAAAGGGAGCATGACCGAACAGAGTCGGGGGGATCAGGCTGAAAGAGAAAGAAGGATGCCAAGCTGAGCCGAGGTGAAGCTGCCCCCCAGCCCCAGGGAGAGCGACCCACGCCACGCTCAAAAGGGAGGCACAGCTCTCCGTTTGCACGGGAGCAGGGCTTGGGGAACCTGCCAGCCTCCCTGCTCCAGCACGCCCGGCTGGCTCCGGGCCCTGCGGGTCAGCTGGCCGCTACGGCACGCCAAATACCTAACTAAAAACTAACCAAAGCCCCAAATCCAGTGGGCGACAACAGAGAAGAGCCCAACTCCTCGGGCCGGGGCCGAGCGGGCGGGCAGCTCCTCCCAGGCTGCCTCGCCCCGCCATGACGGGCCGACCCGTTAATTGGATCGAGAGCCCGGCGGAGGGGGGCGGGCGCTGGCCGGAGCTGCCCCGCCGCCACCGGAGTGCCCGGGGCGGGCCCGCCCCGCCGGGAGCCGCTGGAGGCGGGGCGGGAGCCCCCCTCGCCCGCAGCTGAAATAGGAGGAGGGCCCGCTTCTCTCTCCCGGCCCAGGTGGCTGCCGCCCGCCGAGCGCTCCGCTCCGCTCCGCTGTGCCGAGCCGCGCCGCGCCGCGCCGCCCGGCAGGTAAGCGGGCTCCGCTGCCCCGGGCCGGACCCGACCCGACCCGACCCGACCCGGGCGCCGGGACGCCTTTCGGACCTGTTCCCCGCGAGGCGCAGCGCGGCGGGCAGCCGCGGCTCGGGAAGCGCTGGCGGCTGCCAGGGAAAAGTTTCCTCATGGAAAGGGGGCGGGTGGGGGAGGCGGTGCCCGGCCGGGCGCTGGCCTGTGGGCAGGAGGGGAGCGGCAGGCGGCTCGGCGCGGCGAGGAGGGGAGAGGAGAGGAGAGGAGACCGCCGGTAGGCGCGGGGCAGCGGCGGGGCCGGGAGGGGCGGCGGGTTCGCGGTGCCCGGCAGGTTGTTGGCAGGAGGCTGAGGGAAGCTCTCCGGCCCCTGGCGGTCCGGCCGCCAGCCTGACCTTCACCGGGCGCTGGGGGCTGCGGAGGCGCCCCCTCCCTCCCTCCGGCGCCTCCGCTCCGCTCCGCGGCGGGGACAGGGGCCCCTTTGTGCCGGATCCCTGTTGAGCCGCTTCCCACTGTGAAACCGGAGCCGCGGGCGCTGGCAGCCCTGTGGTGGAGGGCGGTGAAGCGGCTTGCCAGGACCCCCGGGGAAGGGGCCTCGCTGGGGGCCGGGCTCGGGGGGGCGCGCCCCGTGTCTCCGGGGGGCTCCGTGTTGTTGGACCGTGAGCCGGGCTCGTGAGGGCCAGAGTGGGGCAAACGGGACAGCTGCTCGTCCTCTTCCTCCCTTCTGGGTGCCCCGGTGTCAGGGAGGAGAGCAGGGCGCGGGGCAGGCCGAGGGGTGCTGCTGCGGCGGTGCCACCTGGCCCCGGGCAGGCTGCTGGGGTTACCGCGTCCTCCCTGGCCCAAGGCAGGAAAAAGCTGATAAACGTGGAGGGTATTAGTGGGCCTGGACATCCAGTGCTCGAGAAGACAGGCTGTGATTTGTCGCTGCGTGCGGGAGGAGGGAGCCGGGATCTCCGTAAAGCTATCGATAAGTGAAGCTAGCGTGGCCCAAAAGCATTAACCAGTTTCACCGCTTTCTGTGCCAACTATGTGTTCTTGTCTTGCTTCAGTTCTTCAGGCTTGCAGAAGGCTTGGAGCTTGGTGGTGAGGGGGAGGTTGGTAGACCACCTCTGGACGCTTGCTCCTGGCCCTAGGTCTGGCCTTGTTCACTCTGTAACCCAGCTGGTGTTCACCCTCCCCTGAAACGGGAGATGAGCGCCTTTCTCCTTCAAATCCACCGCTGGCCTAATTCACACAGAGGGATTTCTGATATGTTGGTGATTGATTGCAGTGCAGAACCCTAGCAGAGCCTCCCACTCCACCCTGGAATTCACATGTCACCAAGAAGTCGCTAAGCCTTATGATGGCTCAAGTAATTCTTGGTGTGTATTGGGAGCAGAATGCACAACTGCAGTGTGTGGGCTAAAATGACAGGGTCCAGATGCTCCTCGCTCCAGGTGTGAGCCGGTCTCTGGGTGGAGTCAGAGTGGAGCTTCTCCCCTTGTGTTGCGTAACTGGGCGCATTCTTTCAGCCAAGGATTCACCTTTCTGTGAAGTGCACAATGTGCTCTGTGTGAGACAGAGCCCGTTCTGCTTTGACAATGTTTTGTGTTGTTAATGGTATTTCACTAGAAGTTCCCTAAAATATTTACTAGATTGTCCTTTGAGTTGCAGCTTGGAACAGGATGAATGTGCGAGCTGGATCAGCTGCTTGCTGCCTTCCCTATTCTGTGCCTGCTGTACTGTACTGCTTTATTGGCTTTTTTTTTTCTTTCCTTCTTCTGACCTGTGAGTTTGAGCTTCTCTGGCTTGCCTGCACTTGTTCAAGTGAAGACTGTCTTCTCCTTCTCAGGCTGTGAAAAGCAGTAACTTCAGTGTGTCAGCTATGTACAGGCCTGAGAACAACTGCCCACCTGGAACTCTACTATCAAACGTCAGTGCGTGAATAAGGATTGTGTACGACTGGACTGTGCCAAAATGCCGCAGGTCCTTGGCAGACTGTGTGCGTAACCGAGTCATAAAAGCCTGAAAATCTTACAGACTCAAATTTAATTTCTTCACAGGACAATGACTGGTGCTTTTAGTCATTTTAAGTTATTGTGGATTATAAAAGAGATAGCCTGAATCTTCTGGGCTTTCCCTGGATGAACATGAGTTTCAAAAAAAAGAAATAGAAATAAGTGTGTGTGTGTATATATATACACACACACAGAGATATAGTTTGTTTTTTTTTTAATTCAACAATACAGTCAGGTATATTTGCATGTGACTGCTTTTCTTAGGAGATGCAAAACTGTGAGGACACATTAGTCACTGCACCAGGGGCAGCATGAGCTTCTGTTAGGAACTCATATGATATCACTGAGCGTGGCAAATACTGTATATTCTTTATTCTGGCCATCTCGAGGGCTGGAGATTATTCAGTTGTTGTTTGAACTATTTGGTCTGTGTCATGGCTGGCAGCCAGGGATTGAACCAGGGACCTCAAAAGCTAAAAGTATCTGTCTGTAGCCTGAGTGGAAAAAGCTATGCTCTTGATCAGAGAGCATTAATAAATTGCCTCTATTTTTGCCATCAGCTGATCAGTGATGTGTGAATTTGGGCTGCTCTTGAGAGTTCATGGGGCAATGCCTAAACAATAGGAGTGCTGTTTAAGCCCTTTGAGGGACTCTTTATCTTTTTAAAACAGACTTTTTGATTAGGCAAGCTATTTTATCACTAGTTACTCAGCATGATGGTTGTAGAGGGTACTGTATGACAAGGAACTGTGTCAGATAGATTAAAAAAAAAAAGCCTTAATATCTCAGACTAAGGCCTTAGTGGGTAGGACAGAAAGCTGTGACTGCTGTATCTGGAAGGTTTCATGAGGAACTTGGGATTTTGCTCTCTGAAGAATAACAAAAGAACTTTGCGTCCTTGGAGCAGTTAAGAAGCTGTTCAAAGAGGTAGCTTTTTGCTGCTACCTTGTGGCATGGCGACCACTGTAATTTAACATCCAAATGCACTCTGACTGTCTGGGCACAAGTTTTTCCAGCAGCACAAAGTGTAACGTCAATGCAGAGAGCCTGGTGTGTCCTCTACTGTAGTCATCGAGCTTTGTTTCAGTGACTGGTACAATAGTTTCATGTTCCTTCAAGCTGAAATGTGGGCTGAAGCTGGGCACTGCTATAAGGCAATATGTGTGACCAGCATCATAATCATATTTCAGCCTTCTGTGGTTTCTCCTCACTGTGCATGGCACGACGGGAAAGAGCCTTTCAGACTTGTGATAGTCAGAATTTGTGCGTTAAATCTTGTGGTTGTCACGGGGCATTGTAGTTTGTTGAAGAGGCATGTGAGAGAACTCCGTGGTACCAGGGGCCTGGATCCAGAGGCATTAGGCTTGTGTAGGATTTTATGCTCTCTTAGTAGGTGACTGTGGTAGAACTCTGTTTATCGTGACCTGTCAGTAAGTTTTTTCCAGGCTAGATGAGTTAGAATTGCTGCGGGTAACCCAGAACTAGCAGTGTTAGCAAGTCTTCAGCCTCCTCGGTCCTGTCCGTGCTATGAGCTTGCCCAAGCTGTGTGTCTTCTGTTTGCAGGAAGATATGGTACTTGCCTCCTGGGCTGTTGGGGACATGGTCAGTCTTTTCAGTCACCTATAGGTGATTATCTATTGGCAGTAACTTCCTCCTCTCCCTCAGTAGACCTGCTGCCGAGCCAAACCTCTCCTGCATCTGTGCGTGCTGAGCCATCAGCTGTAGCACTGCTGCATAGAGCTCTGAAGTAGGCTTGCTGCCTGTGTCTGACAAGGGCAAGAAGCTTTAATGGAGGATTGGGAGAAGACACAGCATATTTCACTTCTTGCATTATTTTAGATATTTGTTTTTGCTTCCTGGTGTTTTCAGCCAGCTCTTCCTTGTATTAGGACTGCTAACCTGTGGAAACCTGTGCAAAAGCCTGCTGTTGACTCCAGCGGGCTTCTACCCCAATGCAAAGGAAAAAAGCAGGGTTTTAAGCTGTGGGATAGGAGCTGCTTCAGGAAGCCATTGGGCAGGGAAACAAAGGCCACTGGATTACTCTGTTCGTGCTTTCTGTTTTTAAAAAGTGTCCCAATGTTCTTTCCTTTGCATGTCAGGTTGAGTCCTGAGGATCAGAAACTGAGATCATTGCTTTGGGCAATGGGCTGGGAAAGCAAATGGCATTCCAGTGATGCTGAACAGTTAAAATCTATTCTGTAATGTGTGCCCTTTGGGTCAACTGTCCCATTTGCTTGTGTTCTCCTGCAGTCTTGTGGATAATGCCTGCGATATGAAGTAATTTATATTAATAGTCATGTTCTTCAGCTTGAGATCCAAAAACTTATTTCAAGAGGCACTACTGATACCAAAGAGCAGATTCTGTACAGATATGAACAGTACTGTTCTACTACAGTAGAACACTACTACAGGATAAAAGTAGATAAAAGTTGCTCCATGTCATACAGGATAACGACCTTCAAGAAGAATGTGTGAAGTATGAATATCCATGGTGCAGGCCAGTTCCTAATGGCAGCCCTACTTCAACCTTGTTATCTGAGTGTATCTCTGGGAAATAGGTCAGAAAGGCATATTGTATCTTTAGGAATGGTGTACCTACACAGTGATCAAATCTACCAAACTCTTCTTGAACCAGGAATGGTACGAAGGGAATCTAAGTTACTGAATGTTCTCTCCAGTCCACAGAGCAAACGATGCTTTCTTTTTACATGCCTGGTCCCGTAAGAGTGTGTGAAATGAGTCTGTGTAAAAGCTGGTCTATAGTCCTGTCAGTATGCATGGTACTGAAGTCTGCCTTACAGTTGCAGTTGCTCTTTGTTGTTCAGGTTTTCCTGCGAGGAAGCAGTTGAGTAAACCTAGCTCTGGTGACAAAAGGTGAGCAAAGAGCCTTGTCATCAAAGTAGAGGAACTGACCACAGTGTGGAACAGAAGCAATGGGTGTGATGTTTCACCTCGTTCTTCTCCTTTACCATAAGAGATGTCCTAGCATGCAATTTGATCTTATTCAGCTCTTGCTTCAAAAAGTTGGTTGTACTCCCTTCTACAGCCTTTTTGGGACGTAGAACTGTGCAGGGAACTGGATGAATTTCAGAAATGCCTTGATGATGGTCATCTTTCAGGTTCTTGTCTGCATTATATGAATATTTGGAAGGAAAGTATTCACATAATAAACAGTTTCAGTAAATGAGTTTTACCAAGTAAAAACCAGAAACCTGGCTTTACTGGCCCCTCAGTACAAGAAGGACATGGAGGTGCTGGAGCATGTCCAGAGAAGGGCAATGAAGCTGGTGAAGGGTCTGGAGAACAAGTCTGATGAGGAGCGGCTGAGGGAGCTGGGGGTGTTTAGCCTGGAGAAGAGGAGGCTGAGGGGAGACCTTATTGCTCTCTACAACTGCCTGAAAGGAGGTTGTAGTGAGGTGGGTGTTGGTCTCTTCTCCCAGGTTACTAGCGACAGGATGAGAGGAAATGGCCTCAAGCTGCGTCAGGAGAGGTTTAGACTGGATAGTAGGAAAAATGTCTTTACTGAAAGAGACATGGTTTAGGAGGCATGGGGGCGTTGGGTTGGCAGTTGGACTTGATGATCTTTGAGGTGTTTCCAACCCTAATGATTCTATGATTGATGCAACCAGAGATAAAGAAATGCAGTACTTTGAATTCATTGGCCATTTGATTGCCACACACTTGGTCTGAATGACAGAATACTTGCCAATGCTATCTCCCAATCCCCCTTCCTCAGAAGACAGCTAATGGAAAAGACAACTATTGGTAAAGTTAAGCCAGAAGTTGCAGAACTGCAGCTGGGTTAAAAAACCCCTGTGACTTCCAAATGGGAGGAAGGGGCAGAGGAGGCTGATTGGAGACATCTGACTACTGTGCAGTCTAGGGAAGCAAGAAACCACCAGAAACCCAGTGTTAGAATGGAGCTAACTGGCTTGTGGCTCCTCTAAAGGTTGTTTGTTTGCATTGATTGCAATCTGCTTCCTTAATACTTCTTAATGTGTTCAAGTAAACTTGATCTGTGCTCTGGGGGTTGCAAGGTGATTTAATCACAGGAGGAGAATATTCCATTGACAGGGACTTACAGGAGTTTTGGGGTTTTTTTTCTTGTTTTTTTTTCTCCCCACCCACAACCACAGGAAACACCCCTTATCTCCACCCCTCCATTATTTCTCTTCTTTGCTTGGGGTTTGATGAGGCTGGGGCGTTTTGTTCTGTGCATCACTGCTGTTCACATAAAGATCTGAACAAAACAAACCTTTACTCAAAGCCTGGCTGGAAGGGAGTGGACTGGCTCAGCCTACTACTGTGATGAGTTACCTTTACTAAGTTAGAGGCACCTGTGCTACAGGATGGACTGTTGATCTTGTCTTGCCAGTCACTGAGTGCAGAAAAAACTGTAACCAGGTGAAATATAGATTAAATTCTGGAAAAACTCTGCATGCAGAGCAGATTGAGATTGTTGAGGAGGGGTATAATGGCTTTGGCTGGAGCTTTAAACACCTGTTTATCAATGATTTAGGAAGAAATAGCTTCCAGTTGTTTGGGGTCCCTTCTGATTAAAAGGGAATTGCTGATTGCATGTATTTGCTGGCAAGCTTGGTGTTTATTTAGAGAGACTGATGCAGCAGGATAGGAAGTACCCTGGGAAGTACCCAGCATGGAAGCAAGCAAGTGAAGAGCTCAGGGAGTAGGACAGTAGAGATTACAGGTTCTCAATATCTGCATGGGTTAAAACCTTGCTCTGATAGAGGTGGGTAAGCCAGGGAGTGTGAGAAATGGGAAGTGGACATTCTGACCAATGTGTGGAACAGGAGCTATGCTATTCACAGGGCTAATGAAGTAGGCTAGTGTAGTGCTGTTCCTGGTAGCTTGGATGTGTGTCTCTAAGCTATCGTCTGCTCCTATTTGTAGCTGCCTGCTAAAATACATAGACAAAGCATACATGTCAAGATTATTCCAGCAACTGCCTTGAATGTACCAAATGAATGTGGCCTGTTGCCCTGTTAGAGTAGGGTACCCCATGGTCCAGCACTGATTTCCTCCCTCCTTTAATTCTGTGGATATTTGAGAATATAATCAATTTTTTCCTAGGAAGAACAACTGGGGAAAATCTAACACAGACCTTGATAGCCCAATATATTCCTTCATTAACATTGTCGTGTGTTGTTGTGTTACCAGGCTAGATTTGTGTTCCTGTGATACTAAAGATCTCCTACATCATACTGGAAGCGAAAGCAGAATTTTTCCTTTTCTTGGTGAAACAATTTCTGCCTAGTAAAGCTATGTCAGTCAGAAATCCTAACCTTTAGATCAGCAGCAGTGTGTTCGTAGAAGTCTGTCCTGTAGCCTGACAGGACCTGACAGGGAATAACTAATAAATATGGAAATTATTTAATTCTGAATGAACATTTTGAAAACT
Organism: Morus bassanus; assembly: GCA_031468815.1. Lineage (NCBI taxonomy): Eukaryota > Metazoa > Chordata > Aves > Suliformes > Sulidae > Morus > Morus bassanus. Next base: position 45,017,938 of record CM062572.1, on the reverse strand, counting down.
TGCAGTAACACATAGGGCGATGTCTGTCTTCAGTACCTTAGCTTCGTCTGAATGCGAATACCAATATAAAGAAGCTGCAGTCTCAAATAAGAGTAATAAAGCAGCAGGTAGACTTGGGAGGTCAGCCCCTTAAGTGGAACAGGATCTTGTCTGTATTTTAGTACTTTGGTATAATCATAGAGAATTCTGCTAGTGGACAGCCACATGATCTCTAGAGAATCATTGTTTGGGAGACAGGCTTCTGTTACAGGCTTGCACATAGCTGAAGTGACCTTTGTGTGTAGTTACTGTTCCGCCTGATGTCGCTCTGACCTGTCCCTGGCTGGAGAGATCAGCTGAAATCTTGCTCGAAACTGCATTAGGCGGCCCTGGCAGGCTTCAGTCCTTAGGGAGCGGCTGGGAAACACTGGCTCTTAGTCCCTTTCCCAGTCAGGTGACTCTACCAAGGGTGTGACTACAGCAATAAGATAAATATCTCTAAGGGAAGTTTTGGAGGATTGTCATGTTACTTGGCATCCTCTATAGCTGTAGAGAAGAACTGGCCCCTCCTCAGAAAGGTGAGTACACCTGTAAATACCAGTCCTCCTATATAATGGCAGTGGAGAGATGTTACTGGGCACCATTACAGTCACTGGTTCAAAGCTATTGGATGTGCACCTCCAGAGATGGTGAGGCTGGAAAGGACACACTGTCCCATGCCCCATTTCATTCTCTCCATCAGGGACCTTCCTAGCACTGCTGTACCAGCAGCAGTTCATTACACTGCTGGAGTCATGTGGAACCTCCTGGCTCCAGCTCTCTAGTTCCATTCTGACAATAAGTTAACAGGAAAAAAAAAATCAAGGGTTTTTAACATCTGTTGTTCTGTAAGGGGCAGGGGGCTGTCATCCTTTTGTGTATTTGGATTGTCCAGATTGAAATGTTGGTCTGCAACCTATACCAGAAGTGCCCTGGAGCGAAAACAATACCTTCACCGCTGCCTGCTGTACTGGAAAAGTGACTCTTTGGGAATCAAACAAATTGGTCACAGAAATCTCACGTTGCCTGCTTGTGGCGTTTGTTGTCTGGAGGTGGAAATCAGTTAGTAGCAGTTCATTCCTGATTAAAACTCTTGCTTAGCTTGACTTTAGCATCTATATAGAAATTGGTCCATAATAAAAATGTGCCTCCCCCAAAGCCCCAGTTATTATTACTGGATAAATATAACTCAACTTCCTCCTACATGTGTCTGCATCCAGCACTTGCTGTTGCACTGGGCAAGGGGAGAGGAGTTGGGCAGAAGGCCTTGTCTGGCACAGTGTACAAGGGCTGTTTCTGTGGATGAATTCCTGCAGGGCTGCATGCACCAGCCCTTTGAGCATTTGTAGAGTTCAGAGGCTTTTTTCTTGGCAAACTTAGGAAAACAACTGCTCACGAGGAGTCTCAGGAGGTAGTCGAGCAATGCACAGAAGTGATGCACTGAGAGTTTGGAGGCTGGAAGTATTGCAGTGTGGGGTAGAGGGAAGAGGATCTCTGATTTACCTGCATTAGGGAAAGGTCTCTGAAGTGGAAGAGTGATTATCACTATTGGGTCTAGAAGTTCTATTTGTGGATCAGGGCCCTGTTGTACTCATGTTGTGCAAACATGTAACAAAGACATACTCTGTAGTGTGTTGCCAGATTCACATATTTTGAAAGGGAAGGTTTAGCCTGACACCTTGGGTTGAGGGCAGGGATCTGTGGTCTGAGATGTGTGATTGACTGGAGCGGGGTGGGGGGGGTGACATTAACATGGTTAAAGGTGGAAACAGCCCTGCTGTGACAAGCCCTCTGGCATTTCCCGGAGTGGAGCTCAGTACCAGTGAGGCAGTCATGAGCAATTCTACCTTTCTGCAGCTAAAAACCAAGAGCCATTTTTTGATAACTTAATAGGGCGTTGATAGCAGGTGTGGCCTAAAAGCTGTGTTGGTCATAAGTGAGAGCAGGTATTTGGGGGAAGGAGGGGAGTACATTTTTTAACACTACTAGCAGAAAGGGCTGTAGCTCTGCAGAAATCTCACTTGCGTGGTTCAGTTTGTCTACCTGATGTTGCTCATTGTAGTGGTGTCTGATGCCCTCATCTGTAATCCTGTGGAGATGTGAGGTGAATAGAGATGTAGTTGCTCTCTCCCTCCTTCTTTAGAGAGCTTGTCTGGCAGGAGCTGCAGTGACATCTCAAGTAGCTCTTTACTGTGCTAGCTGAAAGAGGAAGGCGGGAAGGTAGGGATAAACATTCCTTTGCCCTGCAAATATGATTTGCTAGATAGCCTCCTCTTAGCAGAGGTGGCAGTGGCATCAGAAAGTCTTGTCTGTGGTGCTAACCCACGTATAACTGTAGCTGACCCAATATAACTCCAGCTATGTTGCTCATACTGAACAGGCTCTGCCAGCTTTCCTGACTCATGTGGTGGCTCTTCCTATATCAGGCTGTCCACAAGGTAGCCCTGTCATCCCTACTTTGCTGTAAAACAACCTCCAGGCTTTGGCATGTATAACTCATATATTTGCTTTTCCTGGCAAACTTGGGTTTCCCCTCGTCTGAAGCTCTTGGTGGCTCACAACACATGCGGTGTTTTGGGAATAACTAGGCATGACGGGGTGGGGTGGCAATCTCTTTGCTCTTCTGGGGCTCAGGGTGACAGCAGCAGCTGTTCTTCAGCCCCTGTGTGCAGCACTAAGTACCTTCCCTATGTCTGCATGCAGATCCAATTTGATCTGCTGACTGACACGGGCTCATGGAGCATGTAAAGTCCAGAAAAAGCCTGGCAGAAAAGGGTCCTCCTTGTTCTTTGACCTTTTTGCTTCTACCAAGCTAGGTTTTTCTAGACTTCTATAAAGTCTATGCAACTGCTATGGAAATATGTACTCAACTGGCTGCTACTCAGATCATGGAAATTAGCCCATAGAAATATTATACTACTTTATTGTATTCTCCCACCTAGCTGCTGTGCCAATGACGACAGTGTAGCCTTAAGCTGTGGGATGCTTTGCCACATGATATTGTGGATGCTGAAAACTCGTGTGGGTTCAAAAGCAGATGGGAGAAATTAATGGAAGAGAAAGCCATTGGGTGTTACTAAATTCAAAGGTGCCACATCCAGCTCAGGAAGTTCCTGTCACCAGATGGTTAGAGGCTTGGAGAGCATGCAGGGAGGCATCCATCTGTCTGGACTTCTGTAAGGCCTTTGACATGGTCCCCCATAACATCCTTCTCTCTGAATTGGAGAGAGATGGATTTGATGGGTGGACTGTTTGGTGGGTGAGGAATTGGTTGGATGGTCGCATCCAGAGGGTAGTGGTCAATGGCTCAATGTCCAGATGGAGACTGGTGACGAGTGGTGTCCCTCAAGGGTCTGTACTGGGACCAGTACTGTTTAATGTCTTCATCAATGACATGGACAGTGGGATTGAGTGCACCCTCAGCAAGCCTGCAGATGACACCAAGCTGAGTAGTGAGGTTGACATGCCTGAGGGATGGGATGTCGTCCAAGGAGAGCTGGACAAGCTGGAGAGGTGGGCCTGTGAGAACCTCATGAGGTTCAACAAGGCCAAGTGCAAGGTCCTGCACCTCAGTCAGGGCAACGCCCGGTATCCATACAGGCTGGGGGATGATGGGATTGAGAACAGCCCATGCAGAGAAGGACTTGGGGGTACTGGTGGATGAAAAGCTGGACGTGACCCAGCAATGTGCGCTCGCAGCCCAGAAATCCAACTGTATCCTGGGCTGCGTCAAAAGCAGCGTGGCCAGCAGGTCGAGGGAGGTGATTCTGCCCCTCTACTCCGCTCTGGTGAGACCTCACCTGGAGCACTGCATCAAGCTCCAGGGTCCTCAGCACAAGAAGGACATGGAACTGTTGGAGCGGGTCCAGAGGAGGGCCACAAAAATGATCCGAGGGCTGGAACAGCTCTCCCATGGAAAAGGGCTGAGAGAGTTGGGGTTGTTCAGCCTGGAGAAGAGAAGGCTGTGGGGAGACCTTATTGCGGCCCTTCAGTACCTAAAGGGGGCGTATAAGAAAGATGGGGACAGACTTTTTAGTAGAGCCTGTTGCAACAGGACAAGGAGCAATGGTTTTAAACTAAAGGAGGGTAGACTCAGACTAGATATAGGACAGAACTTTTTCACAATGAGGGTGGTGAAACACTGGAACAGGTTGCCCAGAGAGGTGGCAGATGCCCCATCCCTGGAAACGTCCAAGGTCAGGCTGGACGGGGCTCTGAGCAACCTGATCTAGTTGAAGATGTCCCTGCTCATGGCAGGGGGTTGGACTAGATGGCCTTTCCAGTTCCTTCCAACCCAAACTATTCTATGATCATGTATGCTTGCTCTGCTCTCAAAGCGAGGAAAGGTACCTGCTTTTGGCTGCTGTTTACAGAGGCTATGGGGCTATGAGAACCATTATTCTGATCCAGCATAGCTACTATTATGTTTCAGAGCCTGTTGATCTTAGTGATAGTAAATCCAGTTATGTGGGTTTGTAACTCCTGAGAAAATAAATAGGTATGGCTCAAATTCTAATGTGGAAACTGCAGAAAGAATGGACTTGGGGTACTTTTTTGGGTTTTTTGCTTGACCTCAAATGAACAAGCATACTCTGACATGCAACAGCTTTCCACATTTACCCCCGAATTCTAGCACTGTGTAGTCAGCCTGAATCGGAAGCCAGAAATGGACGGCATGTTTGTGATTCATTGCTTCCTGATAAAGTGGGGATGGGGGTGTGGGATGGAAAAAGTGACACAACCTTTGTGTGTCATATCTAATTGATCTATGTCTTCATTAGGGGAAAGAAAAGAAGGGTCTGGAGCAGATTTAAGTATACTTTTACATAACGATTCATGAAGGTTTTTTCATCTTAGCAATTTCAGGAATGTGTAGTCTGGTTTTACTGGGGACCACTGGGAAGTCTTGGAAGGCTTATGATGAGCTATAACTTCTTAACCAGTGACCTGGATCATGCAAAAGTGTCCCAACTCTTCCCTCCCACCCCTTCCTCACCAAAGGTCCCTAGTCCATTTGCAATAACCCAGTCTGCTTTTCTTTCCTTCCTCCTCTTTTCCTACCTTCTTTTATACTTCATCTCCAAAATTGTCTTAATGTCTGGCTAAAAATCCCACTCCCTCCCAGGTTTTGCAGTTTCTGCTTTCAACTGTATCAACTCCCAGTTGCCCTAACCTTCCAGCCTCAGGCGAGTGGATACTAATGACTGAGCGGAAGGGGTTTTTTGCTTGTCTGTTTTTTTTAAATAAACAGACTTTTGACATTGAAGTAAATATTCAGGGAAGTGATTGTGAGGTGAAGCCCTTGCTTCCCTTTGCCTCTGCAGGCCTTTTACTTCCCTTTCCTCTATGGAAAGTTGATGATGGTTACCTATACCATAATACGAAATGAAGTATTTCTGAGAATGCGATGGGGATGGCTTACAGAACTAGGAGTCAAAAAAAGTTTGGCTGGTGAAGAGCCACATCCTATCAGAGAAATGTTAGGTGTTCTGCTGCTAAAAGGAGTCCAGGCCTGTAAACCAGAATATGTGTTCTTCTAAGTTTTCGTTTTGTTTTTCAAACGTAGAGTTATTAAGTCCTTTGTCTTGTATACAAGTCCTTTCCATCTTTAGTAAAAAGGGACTGGAGAAAGTGTATGTGTGTCCTCTTCTCCAAAAGCCAGCTACGTGTAAAAGTACATGGAGGCGGTGGGGTTTGCTAACCTGGACACTGTACAGTGAGGGGGGACCAGGCCCTGCATACAGTGCCTGGGGAGTGTGCTTATTTTGGGCCTTTCTGGCCACGAGCTGTTCCCTTTGCTCAGCTGTTGAGATGCTACCTTTCTCGCACAGTGCTGTCATGCTGCCCCAATGTTTCTATTTTAACTCTCTCTGGGGCTAGATCTTGTGACACAAGGATTTGGCATCTCTCCTATGTGCTGGAACGTGACATCTCAGGAGGCACAGTGCCTGCAGCTGCTATATCAGAGAGTGCCCCTCCTAGTAGCTGGCAGAAGGGGGACACCCCTAGGATTGCGGTGCATCAGAACAGATCAGCATCCCCATAAAGGAGCAGCAGCATCTAACTGTGCCCATCTCTGTCTCCTCCAGTCTTTTTCACGGAGTTTGAAGAGCTCGGGACATACTTGCCAGCTGCCCACTGCTCCCCTGCGGCATCTCACTTTCAGCTTTCAGGTATGTAGTTACCGGGGACAAGAGTAGAGTTGCGTGCCCCAGAGGCACATAAGATAGCTTTGCAGCGCTGACAAATGGTGGGGAGGGAGGACAGGGACAGCTGGTGGCGTGGGTGGAGGTATTCTTCAGGTTTCAAGGTTCGTGCACCCGAGTGTCACGTCCTATTTAACAACTTGCTTCTGTGACTGGAATTCAGCACTTCCAGTCTTCTGGAGAAACCCAGAGGAACAGCATTAATGTACTCCTGACAGTCTCCATGGGATGAGACTTGGCAAACAGAGCCCAGCTGTTTCCAGCAGAAATGTAGGGAGTTCCTGCAGTTTGTGCCGGGGTGCTTCACAGTGTGGCTTGTGCCACTGAGAAGGATTTGCAGGAGGTGGGAGATGTGGACTCTTGACCTGATCTTCATCTCTGCTGTGTGCTCTGTGGGCTGGCAGAATGAGCAGATACCTCTCTGGGGTGTGAGGGAAGCTTTTTATAACTAGGAATGTGCAAGAGGAGAAGTGGCAGCAAAGGACATCTATGCTGCATTAACCCAGGCTTGCCTAGAATGGAGCATGTTTGTGTGTGAGTGACTGGGCTTGGGCTTTTTTCCATTACTCCCTCTCTCATTGCTGCACAAGAGCAACCCTGAACCTCTTCCCAAGGAATTCATAGTGTCGCACCATGTCAGGGACAAACTGGCAGCACAGACTAGCACAAGGGAACAGGCAAAAGTTCTGAAACAACAGAGGATGAGATGCACCTCTTACCTTCTAGCCCAGATTTTGAGCCTAATGCAGTGAGAGTGTTGAATGTAACGAAAACATCAGCTCTATGGGGATGCTTCTAGGGAAGCAGCGCTGCTGGGTAACCAGCGTGTGTGCTGCAGTGCCATTTGGCTGGTTAAGCCCCAGTGTGTTACTGTAGTTCTGCTCAAGTCCAGCTGAGCTGGTGGGCAGCTTATAGCATTCCTCCCAATTCAAGACATGCCTGCCTGCTCATGGCTCAGCCTTGTTTTCTCCAGTCAGTTCTTGTAATCCTGAGTCATACCAGGAAGCTAGAGTCATCTCCATTGACAGAAAACTTACTTAAAGTCTTTCAAGGCAGATTTCAAGTAGCTTTTGCTACTGTCCTGAAGGCCTTTTAAGAAAGGAATCGCTGCAGAGATGTCTGGTGCTGCTGAAGGGTGTTGGATTCCCTAGCATCTCCAATATCTGTACAGCTGAGGCTTGGTGAGATTGTCTTCTACGACATCATTTCCACATGTGCTGTAGGCCTGCCAGGGAGGCCTTCTGCCTGCAGGGAGGGAGGAGGCAGGTTCAGTCCTGGGCATCTCTGCTGGATCTAGCCATCTGCTGCTGGAGGTGTGGTGATGCCAGCACTTGCCTGCAGGGCAGTAAGTTGGGTTTCTTGAGCTCCAAGAGGCATGGAAAACTGTGGTCTCTGCAATGGCTCGGCCAGTGCTATGTTAGAAATCACTTTTCTCTTTTCTCAGCTTAACTGAAATCTGCAAAAATTCTCTGCTGCAAGAAAACGGGGGTGATGTCATCAGAAGATGATGCTGGCGGGGAGGCTCCTGGGGGCAGTTTCTGGGAGGTAAGGAGGGATAATCGGAGTGTGTGGGAGGTAGGAATGTCTTCTTACCTCCCACCTGTGGAATTAGGGGGTTGAGTTTCAGGTTCCTGGGTGACATGTTGCTCTTGGGGAGTGGAAGGGAGGAACTCGGGGGAGGTTCAGTAACATGCTGTGTGTTACTGCTGGAAGGAGGTGACCCTTTCCACCACAGATGTTCCTTGTTCAGCTGAGACTGATCTGAGGTGTGAGAGGCAAGCAAAGCATCTCAGCTTCTCCCTTCCACTGCTGTGCCTGCCTGAGAGAGTGCCAGAGGAGGGTCTGAGCCCAGCTGCTGGCTTCGGAAGGGCCTGTGCTCCCTCCCTGTGCAATGACTGACCTGCTGCTGTCTGTTCTGAAGGAACATGAAAGTCACTACAGTATAAGTGATGACGATGTGTGAAATTTCAGGCTGGAAACTACAGACGGACAGTGAAGCGTGTGGATGATGGGTACCGGCTCTGCAATGACTTAATTTCCTGCTTCCAGGAGCGAGCCAAGATAGAGAAGAACTATGCCCAGCAGCTAACAGAGTGGTCCCGTAAGTGGAGGACCAATGTGGAGAAAGGTAAAGTTGGCAGGTTGGACTGGGAACAGGATGCAATCATTGCACTTTCTTCCTCGAGTGCTTTCTCTTACTGAGGTGATGCTGTTTCCTTGGGGGTCAGGCTTCCCTTCTCCAGGAAGGGGGTGACTTTCTGGGTGTCTTTTGTGTGTGCGGTTTTTTTTTGTAGCCAGTCCTCTGATTCACTTGGAGAGGTGTTCTCTGCATTGTCAGGTGTTTGGTTACAAAAAGTATCTATTTGTATAGTTTGACAAGTCCTTGGGTGGTCTAAGTCTTAAATTGAGCTGCAGATCTCCCCTTTTAAGGATGGTTTGGCTGTCTCTCCTTCTCCTCCAGTCAGAGAATAACTACTAATGCTGTGATTTAGTGGCAGTGGGCTCAAACTGACAGTGTCTCCCAAAGGTAATGGGAAACAGTGGGACAGATGCCCCAAAGGACCTACTGGTCTGCGAAATAGAAGCTTAGCCTCAGTCTTGAGCTCATGTTGCTCTCTGTCTTGAAGCTGAGGCCAGATCTGTGAGGAGAATTTTCTACAGAAACCTTCTCCTAGCAGGCACCGTCTGGAACAGCTAAAGCTAAAGAAATGCAATAAAACTGCATATGAATTTGAAAATGAAATAAAGAAATAGGCAAAATAAGTGCCCATCTTGGCCAGCTGTAACAGCCAGTCTAGATGCTGCCTGTTGGGACTGTGTGGAGACCAGTCAATGCTGACTTGTGTGATCGGAGAGAGTTAAGTGGCTGCATACTGATAGATGGGCATAGGAGGAAAAGAATCTGCGTTCCCTCCTGCGGGCAGGAGGTGTAAGAGCCCCTCTGGTGCTTGCTCCTGCAGGTCCACAGTATGGTACTCTGGAGAAGGCCTGGCATGCCTTCCTGACAGCTGCAGACAAACTGAGTGAAATTCACTTAGCTGTCCGGAACCACCTGGCTGGCGAAGACTCTGATAAGATCAAGGCCTGGCAGAAGGAGGCCTACCACAAGCAGATGATTGGAGGCTTCAAGGAGACAAAGGAGGCAGAGGATGGGTTCCGCAAGGCCCAGAAACCCTGGGTGAAGAAGATGAAAGATGTGAGCAAAGTGTGAATCGGGAAGGAGGGATAAGGGCAGTTGAGCTGGCTGCGTGGTTGTGAGAGCCACTGGGCAAACAAACGGGGTTTAGCCAGAGTAGCAGAAAATGCCAGAGAGGGAGGGATGTCTTGATGATCTCTTGTTCTTGGTGGTTTTGTAATTTCCTTCCCATGTGGGAAGACTTGAGTAACAGGTTCTGTATTCCTGCACAGAAGGTGAGCACTGAAAAAGAGATCATTTAGAGGTACCTTTTCCCTTTGGAGCATGGCTTACTAAATGCCAAATTGGCATTCCTATTAGGTTGTCCTGAAACCATTGCTGCTGACGGTAACAAATGTTACCATGCCCTCTCTGAGTAATGGAGGATCAGTGTGGTCAGGATCATGGCTTTTTCTGCATCCTCCTCCTACAGGTGGAGACTTCTAAGAAAAACTATCATGCAGCCCGGAAGGAGGAGAAAACAGCCCATACAAGGGAGAACCATGCCAAGGCAGACTCATCTGTCTCGCAGGAACAGCTGCGCAAGTTGCAGGAACGTGTAGAGAAGTGTACTCAAGAGGCTGAGAAGGTGAGTGTGTGTTGTACAGATGTGGGTCACAAGGATGCTCCTCTCAAGGCAAAAGCACTGGTTGTAATGTCACTCAGTGAAATGGCTCCTACTGAAGCCTGTAAGGAGGTGTGAGATCCCATTGTCAGAGGTTTTGGTGAGTTAGACTGAGACTTCAGTAACTAGGACTAAGGTCTATCTTTGGTGTTGGGTAATATATAAGTAAATTAAAACAAAGTAGGGAATTTGGTGCAGGGGGTGGGAGCTGCAGAGCTGAAGACTTGGCTACCAAAAGTGGCTGGTTTGCCTGCCCCCAAGAGTGGAAGTGCAGAAGGTCATCTGTGGAAGAGGGTGGCAAGGAAGAACAAGGAACTTGCAAGAATATTAGGAGAGCAATGTATGGGATACCAGCTGTGGAATTGCTGCTTCCTTCTGTGGTGTATTTGTTCAGCAGCACAGGGGTAAAAAAAACTTCTCAGTCCCAAGCCAGAGCAGGGGGAGTGTCACTGGCTTGACATCAAGGCCACACATCTCACCATTGCTGTCCTCCTGGGTTGATGCAGTGCAAGGATCAATATGAGAAGATGCTGGAAGAGCTGAACCGCTACAATCCCCGCTACATGGAGGACATGGAGCAAGTGTTTGAGGGTTGTCAGGAAGCAGAGCTCAAGCGATTGTGCTTCTTTAAGGAGATGTTCCTGAATCTGCACCAGCATCTCAACCTCTCCACCAGTGAAAGGTATCAGCCCTGAGACGGGAGGGCAGTCTGCCAGCCTGGGGTGCCCTGGGCTCTGGTGAAGGGTGTCAATTCTAGTGTCTGAAAAGGAGCTGCCTGCTTGCATCAGGCAGGTCTTGCTCCTTCCCCTTCCAAGTGTGTCTGAGAACTGGCATTTGGTCCCTTCAGGCTGACCAGTACTGGTGTCTCTGATCTCAGATAGTGCCAGGCTCCCAGAGAGGATTCTTTCTGCCTCTGAACCCTTCCTCTTCCACTACTGTCTAGTGCTGCCATGCGGGTGTGTTTCTATTCCATGAAATGCCTCCGTGTTGCTATATGTAATCCCAGTCTGAGGAATGTGGCTCTGTTGCCCTCTTGTATCTATAGCTATTACACCCATTCTGCCCTGAGTGAGAAGACCTTTTGTGAGCTAATGATAACCATAAGCCCAAAGTTGCCCTTAAGCAGGGGTTACATGGGGGAAATAGGTGCAGCCAAAAATCTTCTGGGCTCCTGTACTTTAAGGTGGAGGCAACAAATCTGAGCCACCTCCCTAACTGTGTGCAAGAATGTGCCAGGCTCTTCCAATGCTCATTTGATGAGCTGAGAGCTGGCAGACATTAGCCACTGCCATACCAAACAAGCCTGTCCTGTTTGCCAGGCTGACCCTCCTGTAGGGGTGGCTCTGCTTTCCTAGGGCTGAACAGGTGCTGCTCTAGCATCCCTAATCCTGTGGGACTTTGGATGCCACGTAGTTGTGTGTGAGGTTACGCTCTTCCTTCCTACTTTGCTTCTGGGAAACTGCTGAGGGACTTGGTTACTGATGGTTCTGTGTTTTCCTTGTCATAGCTTTCATGCATTGTATCGAGATCTCTACCAAGTCATCATGGCTGCGGACAACCAGGAGGACCTGAAGTGGTGGCGCAACACTCATGGACCAGGCATGGCGATGAACTGGCCTCAGTTTGAGGTGATCTAGTGTTTTAGAGTGTATTATTACTATTTCCAAACATTTGGCTGCTTTACTGAAATTGGTGGATTGCTGGTCTTGCATTGGAAAGACCATGTCTTTGCTTGGCAGTCTCAGGATGTTAGGCTCTTCTGAAATTCTTGTTGTGTTGCAAGCTCTTTGGTGCCCAAAGGGACACATGCAACCCTGCCAAACTGCAAATACTCCAGCCATCCAGCTGCCAGGTCAAAGAACAGGAGTTGGTGGTCAGAGCCTTGGGACAAGTTCCTGTTACAATTTTCTCACAGCCCTTCCTGTTGCACCTTAGGATTCAACAGGAGTGAGCCTGCTATGCCAGCAAGGCCATTTGGCTGACCAGCCCAGCCACAACTGAAGTACGACCTGGTGTTCTGTCCTTCTATATTGGTCAGAAAAGATGCACAGAGCATTTGTATCTGAGTGGCTTGATGGTGTTTTTGCTTTTCCCTGAACAGGAATGGTCCCTCGAAACGCAGCGGCCGATCACCAAGAAGAAGAGTGGTAAGATGGCTGACGATGTCATGCTGACCAGCATTTTGCCAACTGGGGATGGTGTTGTCTCACAGACCCCTCTGCAGACGAGGCGAAGGTAAGGGCTGGTCTGGGATACGTCAGGTTAGGAAAAGTATGGTCCTGCCTAGGGTCATGAGCAAGTGGGCTTGATAGGAGTGGTCTCTTCCTTAACTTCCTGTCTCTTGCCCATGCCACTCTGTAAGAGACGGGGTAGAAAAGGGGGTTTAGGGTAGCTGCCTTTTCTTTCTCCTTCTGTCTTTTTTGTCTAGTATGTACTGCCTCACAAGGTGCCTACCTTGAAAAGATCATTCTAATAATGAGATCTGGCCCAGTCAGACTAATACTATGTGAGATTCTGGCATGCATTTCCCCAATTCTTCTTCCTGCCAGACAGAGTGAGGAGAGTTGGGCACTGGCAGCTTTGCCAGTTAGCTGTACTGTTTCCTCAATGCAGGCATCAGATTTCCCCCCCACACACACACTCCCCCGGCATGGTGCTGAGTGCTGCCTGACAAGCCTGGGTAGAGCTGCTTCCCTTGCCAGGAAGCAAGCTGGAGAATAGGGACAGGCTGAAGAGACTCATGTCCTACAGTTCCAGTAGCCATCCTGCTTTAAAAGGTGTACTCTGGCCTAAGTGAACTGGGCAGAAAAGAATGGAGGTATAGAGGTGTCTCCAGGCCACTACTGTATTTCACAGTCTCTTGGATTCAGGGGCCCTGTTTGCCAATCTACAGGTTTTCCTGTCAAGAGGAGCAGAACAGCCTCTTCTATGACAGCCTGAGGGTACCTGCCCATGTGAAGTTAGTATGGAATTCGGCCTCTTCAGGGGTTTTTGGATTCCAGGTGCCTGTCCTCTGCTGCCTTTCCCCTCTGCTTTTGTTCCTGACTTGGAAAACGGCATTCCAGACGTGTTTCCTTGGGATGGGAGACATGGTTTTTCCCATTTGTCTTATTCTTGGCCGGAATAACTCTAGACACAGCTGGGCTCTCCAGTTAGGACCAGCCTTCCTTGTGTGAGAGGGCCTGCTAGAGTAGGATGAGGTCATGAAGAGTGTGCATGTGTGAAAATACTTTGAGAATGAGTTACCCTCCTGGCCCTTGGGGCTCTAGCGCTCGGATGCTTTTAACCAAATCTCCTGGGATCCCTCCTCCCTGTTCACCCTCATTTGGCTCTTGGGCCTCACGCACCTTGTTCTATAGTGCAGCAGACTCAGGGGGAGTCCAGGCGGTGCATGATTTAGGAGGAGGTGGGTGAGAGATGAGTCGACTAACAACTGCTTTGTCCCCTCTCTCCTTCCACATACAAAGCGGAGGGAAGGAAGACATTTCAGAGTGGTCAGATGAGGACACTCCCAAGAAGTGCCTGGATGCCAACGGGCACGAGGAGGACATAAAGGTACCAGGTGTACGGGTACGAGCGCTGTATGATTACACAGGACAGGAGGCTGATGAGCTGAGCTTTAAAGCAGGTACAGAAGCACTAACCTCTTACTAACCTTTTGCTGTCTTCACTCTGATTGAAACACTCTTTAAGAACTGGATGTCCCCTTGAAAACTGATACTTATTCTTCTTCCCCTGGCCTGACCCATTGCCAGCTCCTGAGGTGGATGATACACTGGTCCGTCCATGCTCTTCTAGACTAAGAGACAGTGAGGCCACAGAAAGAGACTGCCTAGGCCTTGGTCACAGTGTAGGAGAGCAGACCCCGAGTAGTAAAAGAGATTCTTCCTGCCTCCTCTTAAGGCATCTATTCTGCATTGTACCTTGAGACTTTACTGAAAGTTTCTCCCTTGTGCCGTTGATACAAAAATTATATAGGTGGCCTGGATTGTTCTTTGAAGTAACCAGAAGAGAGGTGTTTTGGGGGAAAGCTCAGCTGGCTGACATACATTACTGAAGGCAGAGTTCAACTGGCAAAAAACAGCTATGCAAACTGTTGCTCAAAATGGGTATCCTGAGAGTGGAGATCCTGGCTTGCAGCAGAGGATTGAGTGAGAGAATGCTGGAGCAAGCAGACCCTTCCCCTTTTCTTCCTTCAGTTAAATTTAGCTTGCATCTGCCATCTTCTCCAACTCCAAGAGGACATCTGGATCTTGAGAGTGTCTCTAATCTTGCTTGTTTTGAGTCTTACATGGTATCTGTGCTATACCTCTCCACAATACACCTGTTTTAAAAAGGCACTGAAGTCCTTCAGTAGCAGGGGCTTGTGCCTGAGGCCAATATCTACGCTGCAGTGTTACCATACTAGTAAACTTCCTAACACTAACGTGTTGCTTTAAAATATTTTACAAAATGGGTGCTCTAGAACTTGACTCTTTGATCTCTCTTTCCACCCAGCAGATATAACAAGGCATGACTGGTTAGCTTCAGTCATACCCCTTCTGAATCTGCTCTGAGCAGCATGTACCAGTAGGGCTTAAGCTTAACAGCAGATGACTTTCTGAGCCTCTGCCAGTGTGGGATGTGCCTGTTGATGCAGTCAGACCTCTCTCTGGCAGAAGTATGACCTTCTACTGGTGGAGAAGGGGACCTTTCTGCCCTTTCCCAAATTAGGTGTGGGAAGGTTAAAAGCCTTTCCTGGTCATAGTCTGAGAAATGAGTTGATTCCATGCCTTGCTGGCCAAACCAGACACTTCAGCATGGAATAGTCATTTTGGGTCCTAACAGCCTGAGCTTAGCAGCCTCTTACATTTCCTTCCCACCTGCCACAGAGGAGCCACTAAGAAAGAAAACTCTGAGATCCTTTTGATCTCTGACTTGTAAGCACATTCCTCTGTGGGGACAAAAGCAGGCAGGAATATAGGGCACAAAATATTTCTAATGTTGAACTGCAGAAGTGAAGGTCTATCTTTTAAGTCCCTTGGCCTAGGGGATGGTACTGATACTGAAGAGGTCAGTAACGTTGGCTTTGATTAAACTGTGCACTATGATACAGAGTGTGATAAGGGGAGAAAAGTGTGGTGATACAGACCACTAGGTCTTGCTTTTTTATCAGGTCTTCTGAGGCAGGGAAAAATGCCATGCTTCCTAATGACTGTTTGTGCTTTTAGGTGAAGAACTAATGAAGATTAGTGAGGAAGATGAGCAGGGCTGGTGCAAGGGCCGACTTCTCACTGGCCAAGTTGGACTCTATCCTGCTAACTATGTTGAGAAGGTTGGATCATGATTGCTACTGCCCTGCTAGTGTCTCACAGCCATACCAGCATCTCCTGCAGAGGTCATGGGGTCACTGCTGGCCCTAATCCACCTTTGCAGTATATCCAGCAACTTCTGGACTTTGAGGGCACGTATTCCATGTAACTAATGCTTCATTTTAAATGCCTAGACCTGTAGGGATTTTCTAATAAATAAACAAGGATGAGTAAAGATTTCTCTGACTATGAGCACTATAGGAGTGCAGAAGGGAACGGATCATCTCGACTTGCAGTCGGTGAAGGGAGATAAGTGACATGTGCAACTCTTCAGAACAGAGAAAGGAGACTTCCTTGGCTTCAGTGCACATGCATCCATAGGGTGGTGGGGCCTGCCCTGCCCCCAGGCTTCCTGTTCAAGGAACTTTGGATGTGCAGGGCAATAGGGAACTTCTGGTACTGCTTCCCCTTTTTGGCTCAATCAAGCTGACTGGCAGAAATCTATTTATTCTCCCACATCTTTTGGAAGGCTTCAGTATCCTTCACCTGCAGCTGTGTTGGCTCCTCTGCTATAAGGGATACAGCTTCAACAACCTCGATGTCCCCTTGCCCTGCCCTCAGATTTACTGGGATAACACCAGGAATTAATGATAGTATAGCTTGGGGACAGGAAAAAGAGGCTTCCCTCTTGCATGATGTGGCTATTTAGGCTAACACATTGTGAACAGAACTGTCTGGCAGCAGGTCAGAGTTGGCTCAATGTTCCCTCAGCTAGAATGGGCCTTGAAACACACTTAAAGCTGGTATTAACCAAGAGGCAGCCACATACCTGTGCTGTTCTGCTTAGGACCCCTAAATGCACTAGTATGTGATGGGGTTTCTAATGCTTCTAGATCATTTTGGCTACACCTCTGTTCTTCATGAATGCTCAGTGCACAGCAGAGACATTCTTTTTCCTTCTCTTACATTTTCTTGACTTACATAGGCCAGAAGTGCACTCTGCTTCGCCAGACCACTGTGTTGTGACAAAGGGTAGCAGGGTGTGGAAGCTGCCTGCTGGCTGGCACAATATTAGCTACAGAGGGATAACCCTTCTTCTGGTCCTGAATTGTTGCAGGTGTACTTAGGCCCAGTTGTTAAGTGCCATTCAGCAGGAGGACCTATCAAACCTCTTTATCTGTTATGTGTTTCTGCCCCTGAAAGCCCCTGAGGCTGCTGAGACAAAGTGGGGTCCTGATCCTAGTGCTCTGTGTATTCAAACCTGAGGACTGATGGATATGTTCTATATAAGATAAGCCCAAGAGCCTGAAGGAACAAAAAAAAGGGAAAAGCTACCATTTGGGGAAAAACAAAAAAACCCAAATAGTTTAAAACCAGTTCACTTACTACATCTGTTTGAAGTTGTTGTTGAGATGCACTGTTTGTAGTAGCCTTCTGTAGTGAAATTCTTATTCTGGGTTAGCCCAATATGATGAGCTTGGTTAAGTCACGCTCACAAAACCCAGCCAAGCCTCCAACAGCTACATGGGCTGAGCTGCTTCAGAGCTGTTTGGAAAAGGGGCGATAGAGATAGGGAAGCCTGAAGTCCTAGGTGAGCATTCTGCAGTCATTTAATGCCAAATGTTAACAGCAACTACTGAACCAAAATGGATGTTTAACAAATGTAGACTGAAAAGGAGGTGGGGATGGACGGACTTAAACACTGTTAACTCCTGAGAGATTAAAGTATCACAAACACCTTGTTGCCTGCCTGCCAGACAGAGCAGAAATTAACCTTTTACAGCACACCGGATGCCTTGAAATGTAGTCTGCTATGGACAAAAAGATGTGAGACTAATACTGTTTAGCATGTCTGTGAGACCGCAAAAATGTGTCAGCTGTTGAAAGGTCTTGCCCAAAGCATCCCTAGCACTGTACTTCATGAATGGGGCAAGGGAGTGCAAACCAAAAAAATAAGGCTAAAGGGTTTTGTTCTGAATCAGTAATGTCACTCCTCAAGAAAGGAGAAAGTATTCCCAAAAGGCAATTAAAGATCTCTGCACCAGACCTTAAAACCACTCGGATTTAGCCATGAATTTACCTGGTTTTTTTGTTTAAGATTGGAAGAAACCTCTAAGCTTAAGCCATGCAATTAGGGGTGTTGGTGTATAAGCACTTGGAGACTAGATCCTTAAATAAATTCACTTTCAGTACTATGTCCCAGGTAAAGTATTGTCAGTGTTGTACAGTAATTGCAAGTGTTCCACTTGCTGACCCGCAACTGAATGATTTGTTGCTGCTTTGTCCTAACACACATGAACATGAAGAAGAGAGCGTGCCTGCTCGGCTTGTGAGGTAACAGAGAAAGCAACAGTCAGGCATAAAATGACCTGAGATATGCTATAATGAATACTGAAATTTGCCCTGTTAGCCTGGATATTTTCAAACACTAATGCTAACCTTTTACGTATGGTCAAAAAATTCTAGAAGGGAGTTATGAAGGGTAACATGGAGGCTTGACTTCAATTCCTCTCCTGAGTTCTAGTCAGGCTATAATTAGGGATGGAGTTAGGCGCGGCCTGAACGTGCTATGAGGACAGAAACATCCAGTGGACAGGATCTCTGATTACAGTACAAACAACCTGAAATTCCACAGGACAAAGTCTGATCGGACTTGTTTGTCCTGGGAAAACACGACCACCGGATCATAATGGGCTGCTTGAAGGTTTCCAGAAATAGTGACATACTGCAGCTTATATGACCGAGTCCTGTAAAGGAATGTTTGCACATCAGAAGTTTCTGCCAAGAGCTGAAGTAATGGACAGGAGACGACACATTGGGAATGAAGAATTGCTTGGCTGGACCATGCCTCATAATTTTTGGCATGGCACTTAGACCTGGCTATGTGAAACCAAATGGATTAGTAAAAGAGAGCCTGTGTAGTAAAGAACCAGCTGGAGGGGGTGGGGAAAAAAAAAAACAAACAAACCCAGACCAAACACATCCAATGATCTTGTATTAAACTAATAGCTCTGCCTGGAGACTTAGTTTTCCATAGAAGCAAATGAGGTTCTCTTAACCACAAAGGCTCTAGTTGAAACTTGTCATCCATGCCATGCCAAAAGTTTTGTGTGTGAACAGAGAGATGCACACATGAACTCATTGCTGTGCCTGAATCCAGCAAACCCAGCAAACCCTAGTCTTCCCCCATGGCTTCTGTAAAAACATACAGGTGCATCTCTCTGCCTGATGGGCAACACAGTGAAAACATTATCTAGTCCTATTTTATTTTCTTAATAAAACCGCTCCTTGTGGAACACTTGTACATCTGTGGGTGGTAGATAATTAATTTGGTTCTGACATCTTCCTGGAAAAGAATTTCTAAAGTATCCTGCAAAGCTCGGATTTCCTGTTGATGGTGAATCTTCTAGGAAGAGGAAGTTAGAGATTCTCTATGATGGATCACACCCATTTCCCCGAAGCAGCAGCTGAGCTTGCTCAACTCATTAATGCTGTTTCTGCCCTGTAGGCAAAATATGGGTTGCACAGCCCACAGGACAGCTGTGCTCTGTGATGGCAGCTGAGAGTTGTGGTTAGCATAGAACTCTCGGTGGCACTCCCACAGCCGTGCGCGGAGCCTGGGGCCATTGGCGCTTTGGTTTACTTTCCATTCCGCTTCCCCATCCCCTGCGTCCTTCTGGCTGGTTTGCTTGGCACGAAGCGCTGAGGCAGGTGCAAGTATGTGGCAATGCTGCACGGACAGAGACCCCGCGGAGCTGTTACTAACTGTCCTGTGCTCCCTTCACTCCTGCCCTGTTTGCAGATCAGCACAAGGCCACGGCCATGCGGAGCTCAGCTCCCCTGTTTCAGGCAGGTTCTCCCTGACTCAAGTGCAGGCTGTGCAAAGCGGGGCTGCCTTGGTTGCATTTCTAGAGCTGCTAGCACTCTGCTTATGGGCAGCAGGCTGCAAAATTCTCCTTTGCTTGTGAAGAAAGCTGGTGCTGGAGTGAAAAATGGGCTTGAACACCACTCAGACCAGTAGGTGATCACTTCTAGGGTAACTGGGCAGAGACTGGCTGCAGACTGGTCATGGGGCTGAACCCAAGACAAAGCCGGTGCCACAAACTCCATCTTGGCCCATGGAAATGTGGTTGGAAAATACACACTACAGGCCAGCAGCAAAGGTTGTGCAAAGAAAGCAAGAGCAGTGAGGTTGTGTGATATGAGGCAAAGCATCTTCAGAGGGATCTTGGGGGGAAAAAAAAAAAAAAAAGGAGAAACATGAAAAGGCTTGCAACCAAGCGTTGCACTGCTGCCCAGGTCCAGGCTTCAAGGAGCTGGAAAACTCAGGGGCTGCAAGGAAGTGTGACTGTTTACCAAGCTACCCAGGTTCTTAGAAGATCAAAGAGGATGAATATGAGATGTTTCTGGAGAAGATGAACAAATCCTTGCTGAAGGGGGGGAGCAGGAGGGGAGGGAACAATGGGGTAAGCTCTGTAACTGGAAGAAATTGGCTGGTTTTCTGTTGGAACATCTTGACTAAGCAGCATGGCGCCAGTGAACTTTTCCAAACCAAATTTCAGGCCAAATCACCTCAGCTGCTTTCAGCACATCCATTTTATTGGCTGTGTCCTCCTGTTTTTCATCATCCAGTAACCCTGCTTGCAGAGGTTCCTGGTTTGTTAGTCTCTCAGCTTAAAGCAACTACAGCTGCAGCTTGAGACTTCTTTTCTCCACAAGCAGCGTAGTGGTGGTCAGCACCTCTTCCCCACTAGTGTGGGGGCCCAGAATCTCTCCCCTTCAGTCCCAGCGCTTTCACTGAGTCCAGCTATTTACGGATCCTGTGGTCCCTTCCTCCCTGCATTTCCTTTCTATCCTACCAGCTGGACGTCTTCTTCCAGATCCTGCACTCTCCCCCTTTGACTTCACTACCTCTTTCCTTCCTGAGTCTATTGTTCCTGCTTTCAGCAGGAGGCTGACACCAAAACAGTCACTGCCTCCAGCTGTGACCACAGAGCCCTTTCTCTCAAATTCTCATCAGGGCTTCCCCACAGGTGCCACACAGTTCCCAAGGAATGCTGCATCCACAATCCTATGGATGTTTGTCTCACCAGTGGCCCTGCATCCCCTCTACACACTGTGGCCACCTGTGGAGATGAAGCACTGCTACCTACTCCCTCTCCACCCAAATTCCTCATAATACCCTTTTAGACAGTGGTGCTTGCACCCTGTGATAACTATGTTTTCAAAAGAGCTTCACAGTAAACCAACAGCTTTCTCTCCTTACCTTGGTGTCATGGTTTTAGCTGGGATAGTTAATTTTCTTCACTGTAGCTGGTATAGTGCTGCGTTTTGGACTTAGTATGAAAATAATGTTGATAACACACTGATGTTTTAGTTGTTGCTAGGTAGTGCTTAACACTAGTCAAGGACTTTTCCAGCTTCCCATGCTCTGCCAGGTGCACAAGAAGCCGGGAGGGGAGGGGGCACATCCAAGAGAGCTGATCTGAATGGGCCAAAGGGATATTCCATATCATGTGACGTCATGCCCAGTACATTAACTGTGGGGAGTTGGCCGGGGGAAGCAGCGATCGCAGCGCGGGGACTGGCAGTGTTGGTCAGCGGGTGGTGAGTGGTTGCAGCACTAGTGGGTTTTTTTTCTTTTCCCTCTTCTCCCCAGATTTCATTCCTCTCTCTCATTATTTTCTTTTTTGTTATATTATCATTATCATTATTATGATTATTATCATAATCATTATTGTTATCATTACCATTACTACCATTACTATTTTATTTTAATTATTAAACTGTTCTTATCTCAACCCATGAGCTTTCTTGCTTTTGCTCTTCCGATTCTCTCCCCCATCCCACAGGGGTGGGGGGGAGTGAGCGAGCGGCTGTGTGATGCTCAGTTGCTGACTGGGGCTAAACCACGACAGTCCTTTCTGGCACCCAGCATGGGGCACGAAGGGTTTGAGATAATAACAGTTGCTAGTCACAGCGTCAACTCTGTTTTCAATATTAGTTTATCCAATCTGCACCATGGTCTTGTTTTTGCTGTACATGTTAAAGATTGGTGTTCGTTTTTGTAGTCTGCTGTGCTCTGCAGTGATTAGCGATGTTTTGCCTGGGAGAGTTGTTATTAAAACACTGGCCTTTAGTTTTATTTGGTATCTGAAGTTTATATTGAAGCTGTTACTGTACTTTGGGTACTACCTTATGGAGACAATTAGCAATTATACCTCCTCCTCTGAGAATTGTTTTATGGAGGAAAGACAGAATGGCACCATAATTACCTTCGTCTATAGTGTGTCCTCCTTCATTACAACAACTTTTGAGCATCTTGAACATCCTTGGGTAGTTAAGATATATATGTTGGTATTTCTTTGGCAGATTGTTTCGGTTTTGTGTAAGGTTAATAAGCAATTTAAGAATATCATCCAGAGGTCTGCCCCAAGGCTTGATAGTTATGAGTGGCAGGGCATGTGGGATAGTATGGGCAGATACCTAGGACAGTGGGCACCTCCAGTGTTTTGGAATGTCACCCCTGAACAAGTGCACAATCCTGAAAAACCAGTAGAGTATTTGGAGAAAGTATGTTGTCACCCCAGCAACTCCAGAGAGACACAGATCACTGCAACATGCTGGGGCCTGGCCCATGCCTACCGAGCCCTGTTCAACACTATTCAGTACCCCCAAGGGGAAGAGAAGGCCTCTGGATCTAAGAAGACAAAGAAAAAGAAGGTGACAGGCACCGCAGCCACTCCAACCACTCCAACCCCGGCAACAGGCACTATGGCCATTCCACCCCTAGCAACAGGCACTGCAGCCACTCCAACTCCGGCAACAGGCACCGCAAGGAATGTTGAAATGGCTATTTCAACCCTGGTGACAGGTACTGCGGCCACTCCAACCCCCATGACAGGCACTGCGGCTGAATCAGAGAATCAATCCGTCCCAGTATCAATCGCCCCTATACACAAGAAGAAATACTGGAAGAGGAAGTCAACTCGTTTAGAAGGAGATGATGGAAAAACAGGGCCATCACGAGGAGAGGAGGAGGAAGAGGAAGAACTCGTACAAGAGACGGAAACTAGCCAATCCCTATCCTTGAGTGAGCTGCAAAATATGTGGAAAGATTTTGGCCGTTGTGTAGGTGAGCACGTTGTCACCTGGCTGCTCCAATGCTGGGATAATGGGGCCAGTAGCCTGGAATTAGAGGGTAAGGAAGCCAAACAACTGGGATCCCTTTCTAGGGATGGGGGCATTGACAAAGCCATTGGAAAAGGGACACAAGCCCTCAGCCTCTGGAGGCGACTCCTATCCAGAGTGAAAGAAAGGTATCCCTTCAAGGAAGATGTTCTGTATCGCCCAGGAAAATGGACCACCATGGAGAAAGGTATCCAGTACCTGAGGGAATTAGCTGTGCTTGAGGTGATTTATGGTGACCTGGGTAGTGAACAGTCATCCAAAGATCCAGATGAAACCCAGTGCACACGACCCATGTGGCGGAAGTTTGTACAGAGCGCACCATCATCCCATGTAAACTCCCTGGCAGTAATGTCCTGGAAAGATGAAGAGGCACCAACGGTAGAGGATGTGATTGATAAACTCTGGGATTATGAAGCACATGTCTCTTCCTCCCTCATCTCAGCTGTGGAGAAATTGTCCCGGGAGGTCCAGCAAATCAAAGAAGATATGTCCTACTCCCCACCTGTACGGACCAGTATCTCGGCCATTAGGAGTAAGCGTCCCTCTGCTCAAGAGAGAGAATACACACCACGGGCCACCCTATGGTTTTACCTGCATGACACGGAGAGGACATGAGAAAGTGGGATGGAAAATCTGCCTCGACCCTAGAGGCACGGGTACGCGAGTTGCAAGGAAAAACAATCACTCGGGGGTTCTTCCAGGAAAGTTGCTGCTCCAGTTTCCAGTAGGCAGTTCCCCAGACAGAGGAGTAGAAGCACTGATTTTATTTCTGATCTTAACAGAGAGACTTCTGATTCCCATTCACAAGAAGTGAGCTGCGAATTTTGCAATTGGGACTAGAGGGCCCTGCCTCCAGCCAGTGGAGGAAAGGGACAACCGGGTCTAATGGACTGTGTGGATCCGATGGCCTGGCAATTCTGATCCACAGGAGTATAAGACTCTAGTGGACACCGGTGCACAGTGCACCCTAATGCCATCAAACTATGTAGGGGCAGAACCCATCTGTATTGCTGGAGTGACAGGGGGATCCCAAGAGCTAACTGTATTAGAGGCCGAAGTGAGCCTGACTGGGAATGAGTGGCAAAAGCACCCCATTGTGACTGGCCCAGAGGCTCCGTGCATCCTTGGCATAGACTACCTCAGGAGAGGGTATTTCAAGGACCCAAAAGGGTACAGGTGGGCATTTGGTATAGCTGCCTTGGAGACAGAGGGAATTAAACAGTTGTCTACCTTGCCTGGTCTCTTGAAGGACCCTTCTGTTGTGGGGCTGCTGAAGGTCAAAGAACAATACGTGCCGATCGCCACCACAACAGTGCACCAGCGGCAATATCACACCAACCGAGACTCCCTGATTCCCATCCATGAGCTCATTCGTCAACTGGAGAGCCAAGGAGTGATCAGTAAGACCCGCTCATCCTTCAACAGTCCTATATGGCCAGTGTGGAAGTCTAATGGAGAGTGGAGACTAACAGTAGACTATCGTGGCCTGAACGAAGTCACTCTGCCACCGAGTGCTGCCATGCCGGACATGCTAGAACTTCAATATGAACTGGAGTCAAAGGCAGCCAAGTGGTATGCCACAACTGATATCGCTAATGCATTCTTCTCAATCCCTCTGGCAGCAGAGTGTAGGCCACAGTTTGCTTTCACTTGGAGGGGCTTCCAGTACACATGGAATCAACTGCCCCAGGGGTGGAAACACAGCTCTACCATTTGTCATGGACTGATCCAGACTGCACTGGAACAGGGTGGAGCTGCGGAACATCTACAGTACATTGATGACATCATTGTGTGGGGCAACACAGCAGAAGATGCTTTTGAGAAAGGGAAGAAAATAGTCCAAATCCTTCTGAAGGCTGGTTTTGCCATAAAACAAAGTAAAGTGAAGGGACCTGCATAGGAGATTGTTTTTAGGAATAAAATGGCAAGATTGACATTGTCAGATCCCAATGGATGTGATCAACAAAATAACAGCCATGTCTCCACCAACTAGCAAAAAGGAAACACAAGCTTTTCTAGGCATTGTGGGTTTTTGGAGAATGCATTTTCCAAATTACAGTCTGATCGTAAGCCCTCTCTATCAGGTGGCCCAGAAGAAGAATGATTTCAAACAGGGCCCTGAGCAACGACAAGCCTTTGAACAGATAAAGCAGGAGATAGTTCATGCAGTAGCCCTTGGGCCAGTCCAGGCAGGACAAGATGTAAAAAACGTGCTCTACACCGCAGCTGGGGAGAATGGCCCTACCTGGAGCCTCTGGCAGAAAGCACCGGGGAGGCCTGAGGTCGACCCCTAGGGTTTTGGAGTCGGGGATATAGAGGGTCCGAAGCGCGCTACACTCCAACTGAAAAAGAGATATTGGCAGCATATGAAGGGGTTCGAGCTGCTTCAGAAGTGATCGGTACTGAAGCACAGCTTCTCCTGACACCCTGACTGCCAGGGCCGGGCTGGATGTTCAAAGGGAGGGTCCCCTCTGCACATCTTGCAACTGATGCTACATGGAGTAAGTGGGTCGCACTGATCACCCAACGGGCTTGAATAGGAAACCCCAGTCGCCCAGGAATCTTGGAAGTGATCATGGACTGGCCAGAAGGCAAAGATGTCAGAATATAGCCAGAAAAGGAGGTGACACGTGCTGAAGAAGACCCACTGTATAACAAACTGCCAGAAAATGAGAAGCAATATGCCCTGTTCACTGATGGGTCCTGTCATCTGGTGGGAAAGCATCGGAGATGGAAGGCTGCTGTATGGAGTCCTATATGACAAGTCACAGAAACTGCTGAAGGAGAAGGTGAATCAAGTCGGTTTGCAGAAGTAAAGGCCATCCAGCTGGCTTTAGACATTGCTGAATGAGAAAAATGACCAGTGCTATATCTTTATACTGACTCATGGATGGTGGCAAATGCCCTGTGGGGGTGGTTACAGCAATGGAAGCAGAGCAACTGGCAGCGCAGAGGTAAACCCATCTGGGCTGCTGCACTGTGGCAAGATATTGCTGCCCGGGTAGAGAACCTGGTTGTGAAGGTACGTCATGTGGATGCTCATGTCCCCAGGAGTCGGGCCACTGAAGAACATCAGAACAACCAGCAGGTGGATCAGGCTGCTAAGATTGAAGTGGCTCAGGTGGATCTGGACTGGCAACATAAAGGTGAACTATTTATAACTCGGTGGGCCCATGACACCTCAGGCCATCAAGGAAGAGATGCAACATACAGATGGGCTCGTGACCGAGGGGTGGACTTGATCATGGACACTATTGCACAGGTTATCCATGAATGTGAAACATGCGCTGCAATCAAGCAAGCCAAGTGGATAAAACCTCTGTGGTATGGAGGATGATGGCTGAAGTATAAATATGGGGAGGCCTGGCAGATTGATTATATCACACTGCCACAAACCCGCCAAGGCAAATGCCATGTGCTTACAATGGTGGAAGCAACCACCGGATGGCTGGAAACATATGCCGTGCCCCATGCCACCGCCCGGAACACTATCCTGGGCCTTGAAAAACAAGTCCTATGGCAACATGGCACCCCAGAAAGAATTGAGTCAGACAACGGGACTCATTTTCGAAACAACCTCATAGACACCTGGGCCAAAGAGCATGGCACTGAGTGGGTGTATCACATCCTTGATCATGCACCAGCCTCTGGGAAAATTGAACGATACAATGGACTGTTAAAGACTACACTGAGAGCAATGGGGGGTGGGACATTCAAACACTGGGATATACATTTAGCAAAAGCCACCTGGTTAGTCAACACTAGGGGATCTGCCAATCGAGCTGGGCCTGCCCAGTCAGAACTCTTACGTATTGTGGAAGGGGATAAAGTCCCTGTAGTGCACGTAAAAAATATGCTGGGGAAAACAGTCTGGGTTATTCCTGTCTTGGGCAAAGGCAAACCCATTTGTGGGATTGCTTTCACTCGAGGACCTGGGTGCACTTGGTGGGTGATGCGGGAGAATGGAGGAGTTCGATGTGTGCCTCAAGGGGATTTGATTTTGGGTGAAAATAGCCAATGAACTCAATGGACATTTGTGGACCCTCTACAGACATTTTACAGGGGTGGTCCATAGACTAAGGGGATGATAAATGATATGTGTATTTTATCAAAAGATGGGAAGGCAGGTGGTTGTATTGGATAGTATGGGACCTGAGCATAACATAAATGGTATGGAATAAGGGGTGGATACTGTCATGGTTTTAGCTGGGATAGTTAATTTTCTTCACTGTAGCTGGTATAGTGCTGCGTTTTGGACTTAGTATGAAAATAATGTTGATAACACACTGATGTTTTAGTTGTTGCTGGGTAGTGCTTAACACTAGTCAAGGACTTTTCCAGCTTCCCATGCTCTGCCAGGTGCACAAGAAGCCGGGAGGGGAGGGGGCACATCCAAGAGAGCTGATCTGAATGGGCCAAAGGGATATTCCATATCATGTGACGTCATGCCCAGTACATTAACTGTGGGGAGTTGGCCGGGGGAAGCAGCGATCGCAGCGCGGGGACTGGCAGTGTTGGTCAGCGGGTGGTGAGTGGTTGCAGCACTTGTGGGTTTTTTTCCTTTTCCCTCTTCTCCCCGGATTTCATTCCTCTCTCTCATTATTTTCTTTTTTGTTATATTATCATTATCATTATTATGATTATTATAATAATCATTATTGTTATCATTACCATTACTACCATTACTATTTTATTTTAATTATTAAACTGTTCTTATCTCAACCCATGAGCTTTCTTGCTTTTGCTCTTCCAATTCTCTCCCCCATCCCACAGGCGTGGGGGGAGTGAGCGAGCGGCTGTGTGATGCTCAGTTGCTGACTGGGGCTAAACCACGACACTTGGTTACCTTGCCTTTTCCTTAGCTCAGCCTGCCCTGCTTTCAAGGGTCACTGTCTTCTGCTTTAGGCATGCTCCCCATGCTTGTTGGAGGGGCCGCAGGCAACTAGTCCCAGTACTAGAGGGATTCAGTTTAGAAAACTGGAGAGTGGGGTGATCTGCTGGGAAGAAAGATTACACGTCCACTGGAAAATGTGGAAGGATCATGTCTGATAGGAGGACAGCCCTGCCAACTCTAACCTCAAGCAAAGTAGTGCCTATGCTGGGGACTGCCCTCGAAGGAGGGTGAAGTAGCTTGGGGCCGGCTCACTGCCCAGTCTCTCTACCTTGCTTCCATGTGGTGTGATAAGCTTTACTTGGAGCTATACATCACTTGAGTGATTGTCATCTGCCAAACAGCCTGCTCTTGGCAGGGACACCTGTAACATCTCCAAACTGACCATTATAGCAAGGTCTAAAACTTGTCCTCAGATGCTGGAAACCCCAGGGCACATCTGCCAGCTCACCCTTCCTCTGGGGTATCCCCAAAGCCTCCCAGGTCCCAAGCACCTGCCAGGCCAGGCAGAGGTGATGTGACCAGACATGTGAAAATAAATATTGGATTATAATATTGGAAATGAAGTTACAAAAGAAAAGCCTGAAGACATACACGTATATACACACACACACTTAACTCAGGAGCAGTCAGGAGCAGCATGCTCCCTCCCTGGCCCCACACTCCAGTTACTCTTCCCATCAAATCCCAGCAATTTTGCCTGGCAGCCTCGCAACACCGGCTGGCACAACTGAAAGGGACAGTCCTCTCTTCTCCCTTTCAAACCTTCTTAGCCCTTCCCTTACTTGCTTCAGCAATCGCAGGAGCTGGAGGAGGTCAGCTCAGCGATGCAATGACAGTTGGCATTTGAGTGGGGTGGGGACACAGCTTAGTCCATGGCCGCTGCTTGCCAGCATGGGTGCAAAGGACAGCATGTGCAGCAGGACTGGCCTTTGGGCTGCAATACAACCCTGAATTGGATCAAGCCAGCCATGACTGTGCTCCTCAGTATCTCTCAAGTTACCCGTCCATTATGTTCCTTAATTTGTGTGTTCCTTCTACCTTTGCTGGCTTTTCTCCAAACCACAACATCTGTCAGACTGCACTAAAATTGTGTAAGTCGTAAACCTGAACAAAATATTCACTCTACACGTAGTGTATTAGCTCCTTATCTTAGATCTTGCTGGAAGCATGGCATGGAGTCAGCATGTGACGTGGCTGCCTGCCTCAGTGCTGTACTTTTTCCTAGGGAGGCAGCTACTAACCACACTCAGTCTGGCATGCTGGCAGGCTGGTCACCCATGACCCTCAGCCAGCTGCTTCTCTTGCACCAATCCTAGCGAATATGTGGCCTTACGGGAACACAGGACAGCTTGCCGACCTGACAGAAACCTAGCCCAAGCTCAGGAAAAGTTTTCTATATGATCCCTGAAACCACAGGGAGAAACTGGGAGCATCTTCTTACTCTGGGAAGGGACATACCTGCTGAGAGCCTGTCTCTTTCTCTAATGAGAGGGAGAACGCTTTCTGACTCCCCTTTCCTCCTCTCCTGCATCTGTGGCTATGCTTGCTCTTTACACTACTGAAAACAGCCAGGCTGCCCTGAAATACTGAGCAGAGCTCTCTCCCAGGGTTACTGACTATCCCCAGGGGAAATCCTGCAGGTTAGTTAGCATCTGTAAACTGTTTGGTACAAAGGAAAGGGGAAAGGAAAGGAAAGGAAAGGGGAAAGGAAAGGGGAAAGGAAAGGGGAAAGGAAAGGGGAAAGGAAAGGAAAGGAAAGGAAAGGAAAGGAAAGGAAAGGAAAGGAAAGGAAAGGAAAGGAAAGGAAAGGAAAGGAAAGGAAAGGAAAGGAAAGGAAAGGAAAGGAAAGGAAAGGAAAGGAAAGGAAAGGAAAGAGGAAAGGAAAAAGGAAAGGAGAAAGGAAAGGAAAGGAGAAAGGAAAGGAAAGGAGAAAGGAAAGGAAAGGAGAAAGGAAAGGAAAGGAGAAAGGAAAGGAAAGGAGAAAGGAAAGGAAAGGAGAAAGGAAAGGAAAGGAGAAAGGAAAGGAAAGGAGAAAGGAAAGGAAAGGAGAAAGGAAAGGAAAGGAGAAAGGAAAGGAAAGGAGAAAGGAAAGGAAAGGAGAAAGGAAAGGAAAGGAGAAAGGAAAGGAAAGGAGAAAGGAAAGGAAAGGAGAAAGGAAAGGAAAGGAGAAAGGAAAGGAGAAAGGAAAGGAAAAAGGAAAGGAGCAAAAAAGAGAAGAGAAGAGAAGAGAAGAGAAGAGAAGAGAAGAGAAGAGAAGAGAAGAGAAGAGAAGAGAAGAGAAGAGAAGAGAAGAGAAGAGAAGAGAAGAGAAGAGAAGAGAAGAGAAGAGAAGAGAAGAGAAGAGAAGAGAAAAGAGACGAGACTTGTGCTCCTCCCCCCAAGGCATCATTTTAGATTCCTGGTACCCCACCACTCACAGTGTGATCCATGGGAAACTATATCTCCCCATTACTTTTCAGGCAGTTGACTGAATTTGCCATCCCCCTTCCCTAATCTCATTCAGCACAAGCATGAGAAACCAACAGGTCTGAGCAGGAGAGTAGGACTCAGTCACCTCCCTCCCTCTCCAGCATAGCCCTTTCACCCACGGTCTTTGCTGGCCAGGGAGAAGAGAACAAGGTCCCTCTTCCCCTCTGCCACCCTGCTTCTGGACAGACTCCCAGAGAAGCACTTTTGCTTCTCTTTGGCTCAGATCTGCAAGTTTTATCCCCATCACAGCCCTTTACCCCCAAGCCTCTCCAGCTCTCTCACCATAACCTCACGCCCTCAGACAACAAGACTTCTGAACTGAAAATGGGTGCCCAGTGGTATGGCAGACTCCAGGAACAGGCCTGGTCACCTTCCTTTGCTCTCTTGGATGATGCTGGGGACTATCTTTTACTGACAGAGGTGGGTCACAGCAAGGCAATCTCTGATTAAGAGGCTACATCAGGCTCAGGGTCTGGTGTCACAGCAGTCAGGAGGAGAAAGGCAGATGTCAGATGTGATGTAGATGGACAGGAAAGCTGAGGGGCCAGAGAGCAAGCTGCCAGCTTGAAGCTCAGAAATTCAGCACCAAAGCACGAGATGCAAAAGAAACAGATGCAGGAAATAGCAAGAACTGTGCAGTGACAGCATGCGCTCACAGGGAACAGTCAGCAGCAGGAGGTCTTTCCTGTACTGACAAAGGCAACAAAAAGAAGCTGACTGTTTCTCAGACCAGCAGCATGCTCTTCCTGCTGCTTTTATGTAAAACTGATGGATAGGATCAGCAGCCTTGCCAGGACTTGGAGCAAACAGCGTGGGCTGGAAGGCCTGCAAGGACCCAGCTGAGGTAGAGAAGCTTGAGTAACCCTGCTGTAGGAAGTCTTCCTAAGACAGAATGCAGTGAAGAAAAACTCTGCACCCCCCACAGAGAAGGGTAGCCTGCACTGTATCTCCCCATGTCTCGAGCACAGGCAGGCAGAGACAAAGCGTGACACTGACCTATTGGCCTCCGAGGCTGCCTTGGCTCCTCCTGGGCACATGCTGTTTCTCTCTCACAAGCCCCAGCTGGGGTAATGCCAGCATGAACAGACTCTGACCCTCCTAACCCTTGCACGACATCTCCACCGCACAGACAAACACAGACCTAGTGAGAACAAAGCCAGCAGAGAAGGGGAGCAGCACCGTATGATGGACGGTGACAAGGCAGGAACAAGCAACTCAGGTTGAGGCTGCTCAAGCCAACATGAACACCACCACTCCCAATGCACACTCATTGCCTGAACTTGCTCCTTTACACAAGATGCAGCTTACACAGCCTCCACCCTGCCACCATACACTCCCTCTCCTGTCCTTCCGTCTAGCCTCAGCTGTCAGGGCCCTGAGCAGCCTCCCCTGGGCCCTCTACCCACACCCCTGCCCATGGGTGTGGGTGTGTTTTCATTTAAGCTTAGCCCAGAGCTACCAGTGCCTGCCTGCACTAAGTTGGAGGAGTAGTGGTCTCTGGCTGTGCATTGTTGATCCTGACCTGTAGGCTGGCTTACCGGCCTGACCTTGGACTTGCCTTGCTTTGTCACCACAGGCATGCCTTGCAATCGCTGTGCCTTAGCCTGACCTGTAGATTGGCTTCCCAGCTTGACTGCAGGCTGCCTCATCGCCATGAGCTTGCCTGGTTTTGGCAATTCTTGGTCAAACTTGGCCACTACCCTGGGCCTGCCTGGCTGTCCTTGCTCAGGTTCTGTGGGGATGGACCTTGGCTAATGAGGGCCCAGGCCTGCTGGCCTTGGGAACCACTTCCCTCACAGCTCTCCTTCTCCTAGGGCGCAGCCAGCCCTTGCTGCGCCCTGATGGCAGCTCTCCTGGTATGACTGCCAGGACAGCTGCACTGTGAATGGGATCAGGGAACTCAACTGGTTTAAAAATAGCTGTGAGGAAAAATCTGTCGCTTACTTTTACCTGAATTGATTTCCCAATACTGTTTGTGTAATCCCAGGAATGGGTTATAGGCACAATTAAGGTAGCAGCGTAAGAGTGACAGACACCAGGGGCTACTTAAGACAAAACTGCTACCAAGAATGAGCCCTGGCAGGCTGGATCAGGTGTCGCTACCCAGTTCAGAAACTCATCTCAGAGTAGCTCAAATCAGATGTGCCAGCCAGGAGCCTCTCATCTTACTGTAGGACAACGTGGCTCCCGTATCAGATCTCACTCTGACCACATACTCCGAGGTTTGCTGATTCCCAGAACACAAAACTTTGACCCCCTGCTAAACCTGCAGGGGTCTTTCTGCAGTTTTTTTTTTCCCAACAGCTCAGTTGTTCCTGATTGCATCTGTATGTCCCAAGACTGTGGATTTTGCTAACATCATGGGTCCTTGGTTCCCATTGCAATGAATTCCACAATCTACCTTACATATATGTGGCAAACGTGGAAA
The DNA here is from genome assembly GCA_031468815.1 of Morus bassanus. NCBI lineage: Eukaryota > Metazoa > Chordata > Aves > Suliformes > Sulidae > Morus > Morus bassanus. The sequence goes on along the minus strand of CM062572.1, from coordinate 44,985,641 downwards.
TGAGTGAAGTGAAAACCTTTAAATTTAAACTGATGGTTGTCTTGTCCAGATATTAGTACATTTAAATGTTTCTTTTAGTGACAAGCTGGTGCTACAGAGCAATCTCCTTTTGGCGGTAAGGAAATCTCAATCTATTCTGTCTCAGTAATACCATGCTACTGCTTAGCTTTTGTTGTTGTTGTCCTTCTGAACCACTCATTGCTCTGCACTTTTTTTTTTGGGGGGGTTGGGGGTAAAGCTTGAAACCGTCTATATGCCATTGACTTTTAATTAAAAGCACAGCCATATCTTTTCCCTATTTTTCTTGCATTATAACTGAATGACTTTCTAGTCCATTCCCTACTGCTTCTAAGCAGGTAATACAGCATTTTAAGGCCCTGACACCATCTTTGGTCTGAAGTAACAATCTTCCCTACCTTGATTACTGGCACAGGATTATGCAGTGCTGCTTGAGAATCCTCCATCTGGCTAAATCATCCCCAAGTCTGTTCACTTGTGCTGGTGTACCAGGCCTGGTGCCCTGAGGTCCAGCTGCTGCAGCAGGTGATGCCTGTATCATAGAGTCATAGAATGTCCTGAGTTGGAAGGGACCCGCAAGGATCATTGAGTCCAACTCCTGTCCCTGCACAGGACAACCCCAAAATTCACACCATGTCTCTGAGGGCGTTGTCCAAGTGCTTCTTGAATATCACCAGGCTTGGTGCCGTGACTGCCTCCCTGGGGCGCCTGTTCCAGTGCTCCAGCACCCTCTGGGTGAAGAACCTTTTCCTAATATCCAACCTAATCCTCTCCTGGCACATCTTCCTGCTGTTCCCTTGGGTCCTGTAAACACTCAGATATCTGAGATTTTCTCCTCAGGTAGCAGCTGACCCAAGGCAGGCATCACCTCCCTGCTGTTCTGCAAAGCTCCCCTCTCTGTCCGGGCCCGGAGGGACCCCCCCAAAAGGGCTGGCACGGTCAGGAGCGCTCACGCCAGCGCCGTGAGGGGGCTGAGGGAGCTCCGTGAGCGGCCGGAGCTGAGGGTGGCTCCCGGGCGTGGAAACGTCCCCGATCGTGTTTAGCCTGAGCGAACGGTTTGCAGAGGAGGAGGCCGTGCCACCCGGGGAGCGGCGGAGGGGTGATGGCGGGGTGCCGAGGAGGGGCCCCGACCCGAAACGCCCACCCTGGGGGCCGGGGCCGCCCCTCCTGAGCCCGGGGAAAGGTGGGGACTCCCGGTCCCGGCGAGCGGCCCCGCCGGGGTTGGAGGCTTTAACGGGGGACCCAGCCCCGGCGCCGCCGCCATGGGAACCCCTCCGCGGGGCGCTGTGGGCTCAGGCGGCACCCGTACGGCGGCCATTGGGCCCGGCCGGCACCCGTCGCCGCGGTGCCGTCTGGGAAGGAGAGATGATGGCGGCGGAGCCGAGCAAGACGGAGATCCAGACTCTCTTCAAGCGGCTCCGCGCAGCGCCGGCGAACAAGGTTAGCGGCTTCCCGCCCCTCCGAGCCGGGCTGCCTCCCCGCGGCCGGGGCTCGGGGCGGGCCCCGGCGGGCTCCGGGGAGGGCGGCGCGGGGACGGCGGTGCCGGGTTGCGGGAGGGTGTGTGGAGCGGCGGCGGCGCCTCAGCCCGCCCGCGCCTCAGCCCGCCCGTCCCTCTGCCTCCGCTTCAGTCCTGCTTCGACTGCGGCGCCAAGAACCCGAGCTGGGCCAGCATCACCTACGGGGTCTTCCTCTGCATCGACTGCTCCGGCGCCCACAGATCCCTGGGCGTGCACCTCAGCTTCATCAGGTGCGTGGGGCCGTGGGAGCGGGGACCCCGGCCCGCGGGGCCGCCGGCTGCTCCCTCCGTGGGGGGGACGCGCGGGGGCTGCCTTAGGGAGAAGCGTTGTTGCGGAGCCACGGCTTCGGGTTTTACGCGGCTGGCTGGCTGGCTCACCGGGGCTTTAGGTCACTCGGCCCTTCCAAGATGGAGTTTCCAAAGCAGCTCAGTGGAACGTCGGCGTGTTGCTTCCACTAACCTGGCAGAAACGCTGTCTGGACTCCGACTGCAGAAGCTGTGAGGAGGAGAGCGTGATGTGTGAATCTTGCTAGTGAAACAGCAATATGAAAGTCTCTTTTGTAATGCTGAGCAACCAAAAGAGGAATATTGATCACTCTCTTCGGTATCAACCTAGCGGGGAGGGGGGCATTGGATTATCGGTTTTTATTTTCAGTCCTTGTAAAAGTTAGCATTTTCAGCAACAGAACTGTGACCTTGACTTGCTCAGAGAGAAGTTGAGTAACCAGTATGAGGCATACTCTGTCACCCAGCTTTACTTGGTGGTTTTCTCTGTTGCTTTGTCATGCATTCTGGCCTGACCTGTGGGGCGGGCTGAATGTGAGTCTTATGTTTTGGTGAGATCACAAGGAGAGCAAAAGTTGTTGGCTGTGCTTTCCTAGCTCAGGCTCTGCTCTGTTAAGCAATACAAGTGAGAGGTCTCTAAATTTGGACACTCTTATTTGGTGTGAATCTGAAACTGTGAGGTTTTTCCTCACTTTAAAAGTTAACATTAATTTCTTACAGGAGCAAAAAAATTACGAAGGTGTTCATTCTTTCTTTCCCCCTTTGCCTCCCCTGCTCTGGGGCAATAGTGGGATAGACATCTGACCATTCTAGCTCAGAGCTTGCTTTTGCATTTGGTATGCCTCCCCATTATTAATAGAAATAATTGATTCTCTTGCAGGTCCACAGAGTTGGATTCTAACTGGAGCTGGTTCCAGCTGAGGTGTATGCAAGTGGGCAGCAATGCCAACGCGGTGAGGAGCCTCTGTAGGCATTTTGCTTGCTTTCCCTCTTGCTAATCCACATCCTCCATTTCTTGTCCCTTTCCTTTGTGTGGGTTTCTCGGTACCAACCTCATCTGTTTTTTTTTCTGGGTACCAGCCTCATCTGAAATGCGTAAGGAGGGGAGGTGTTTGTCAGGTGTGCTTGGCAGTCAGACTGTGACCTCTGAACGCATCGTTTTCTGATGTGCAGATCTGTCATTTCCTTACATCTCATTTAAATGAGAGGTATAGTCCTCTTAAATGAAAGGAGTTAGTAATACAGATCAGTTGGAAAGCTTCTGCTTGGCATTGTGAGTCAGAAGCATCCTTCTGTGGAGGACAGGAATGGCTTCCTTAGGCCTCTGGGGCCTGGAGTGAGGCTTCTTGGAGAAAGCTGATTAAAGAATGGTTGGTTCATGCTGTGTGCTCAGTATATCATGCTCTGTCTCTGGGAAGCTTCCTTTTCCTGTTGAGTTTAATGTCTAATCCTTGCTTGAGTACGATCTAGCAGTCAGGAGACTGAATATTCTTCTCTTTTCAGACTGCTTTCTTCCGCCAGCACGGCTGTACTACCACAGATGCCAACGCTAAGTATAATAGTCGAGCTGCCCAGATGTACAGGGAGAAGATTCGGCAGCTGGCAAGCGCTGCCATGGCCAAGTACGGCACTGATGTAAGTCTGCACAGCTCTCTACTGTTAGATGTGTAGTGCTGGATGCTGGGTCTTGTAGCGTACTTTCTTTTTTTCTCCCTCTCCTCTCTTCAGCTGCTTATAGATGGACTGAGTGGAGCCCCTGGGCACTCCCCTGACAAAAGTGATGCTGATTTCTTCATGGAGCACACACAGGTGAGGAGAACTGTCTAAACCAGACAGCCATAACAGCTCTCAGAGCACCAGCTGTTCAGTCAGGAGCAGTCCCGCTTAGTTTGGAAGGATTGTATACTCGTTCCGTAGTAACGTGGGAGAACTAAGATTCAGTCCACTAATGGGGCCTGTAATATTCATGTCCTTTGTTTTCCAGACCATCTTTATCTTCAAGGAATACTCAGAGCTACCAGCTGCTCCCTGGAAAACACTTTGTGTACTGCGTTAATGCATAGTCTCTTTGTACAGTTAAAGCAAGAACTGGCTATGACTTTGAACTTCTGGTTTAGTCAGCGTTTCAGTGCATAGACCCTGGTAGAGTGGATTTGGGCAACTGTTTGCACAATGCTAGGTGGACTTTCTCAAGTGAATAGAGTAACAAGAGTATTGGCCACATGGCAATAAAGACAGCAGAAGCCAAGATTATTTTTTTTTTCCAGGGCAACTCATTCACACTTTCTCCCAGATTTAAGCTCATCTCTTTAACCTGGGAAGTCCTCACAGTAGCCAACCCTGATACAACTGTCGAGCGATGCTGTCATTCCTCCTGGCCTTCCATTCAGCTTAGCTTCCGGTTCTGTTTTTTTTTCTTTACTTTTTGTCCCTGCTAAGGGAATGTGGACTTGTCCATGTTATCTTCAATGAAGGCATAGTCTGGAGTTTGGAACACGTTTCCTTTGGCCTAAAACTGAATACAGGTCACTAAACCTGAAGTAAGTTCAGGATTTTTCAGTTCATTCATCTTCTGCAAATCACTGGAATGAGCATCTCCTTGCAGTCTTCCAGTACCTGGGATGTAGCCGATGCCAGCCAGAATCCAGCACAGTCTTCCCCAGAGGTGGAAAAAGCAGCAAAGTCATCAGAAGGCAGTGAAGTATCGAGTAAGTTCCCTGCTGAATAATTTTTCCAAGAACCTGACTTCATTTCCAGGAGAATACGCTTATGTACCACAGTTGGAAGGGCTGAGCTTTTCTTTTGGTTCAGGCTTGGAGGAGTGGAAGCTTTGTGCACTCTGTGATGTTTATTTAAATTAGTGGAGACTTCTAAAACCACTGCTCTGTTTGGGATCAGTTTTCCGCTTTTCCTACAAATGCACACAAAACTGTTTTGGGGATTAGCTGCTCCATTTCCCTGCTTCCAGACATAATTATTTGTCTAAACACTCCTCTCTATCCCTTGAATTTGGTGAGTCTGGAAATGACATATGAATATAGAGCTAAAAAACTGTTTCTAGGGTGAATGACAAGGAAATCAAGAATCTGGGGGCATAGCTGTAATTTGGAACAGCTTTGTGTGTTCCCCTGCAGAGTGTTTGCTTTCTTTTAAGGTGTTAAGAACACTGCAGAGGGAATAACTTGCTCTGTGGAGACGTAAAGTTGGTGTGCTTGGGAAATTGCACATTTCAAACTGTAACTTAGCTCGTTCTGGGGGGTCGGGGAAGGGCAGAGGCGGTACAAGAGATACAGTGGAACTGAAAAGAAAGGGGTTGAGAATCAATCCACTGAGTGTTCTCTTCTGGTTTTGTGTGCACAGATTCCAGCCAAGGCCCATCTATTGACTTGTTGAGCACATCTCCTAAAGCTCCTCTAGGTAAGTAAAACTCTTTGCTGTCTCTCAGATTAGTCTTGCTCTTATACCTACTGTTCAGCTGTAAGCTCAGCTGGAACTGACGAGCCAATTTTCAGAACGTCTAAAGGAGCATATCTTCCTGTGCAGCCAGTACTGAGGATCTCCCTGAACCCCAAAACCAAGCCACAGTTTACTGGAGGTTTCCTCCTCCTTTGGATGGTCGAGTTCAAAGCTGTTGCCTTCCCAAAAGCTTGTTTTCGTTTTTTTGAGCTGTGGATAAAACTTGGCGTTTGCATATCAAGAACTTGGCTGATCAAAGCTGCACGGCTGTGATGTTTTTTAGTTGGTCTGGATTTTTTTTTTCTCCCCCAGAACCTTTGGAGGCAAGTTAATTTTTAGCTTCCAGAGTAATAGGGATTTGTGTCTGATTGTCCCCTGCCATGACTGTCCTGGCTGCACACAGAGCATCTAACTGGAGCTTCTTTACTTAAGGAGAGTGTGCTCCTGGCCCACAGTGGGTTCATCCTGGATAGAAAGCCTGTGTCCTCAAGCATCTGTTCATTCCCCATGTTTTATGTCTCTTCCTCAGACATGTCCATGTATCTATCAACACAAGGGCCTGCTCCTGCCAGAGGTAACTGGCTAACAGCTGGCCTGCGCTGGCTGCTTGTGACAACTCTGCTTGCCCCTTCTGTGATTCTGCCTTCAACTCTAACTTTGGCTTCCTGTGCTTGGAGGGGGAGAATGAGCCAAAGCTTACATGTACTGTATTGGGATCTGAATCAGCTATTACTTCTCTGGAAAGGGATCTTATTGTCACTTCTGTTAAAGGTTTCCTGACAGTAATAACGAACCCCAACCCCAGATCAAATGTTAAGAACAGCGAGCTGAAAAGAGTCTTGGATAGTGTGAATGTTTTGAATGTCCCCATTTCAAAAACTTATGGCAAAACCAGAAAAGATACGGGAAAGGCTATCAAGAATGATCTGAAGTATGGGTTGACAAAAGTCACGTGGGTGTAGAAAGAAAGGAGACACTTCTGTGGAAGAAAAGCCCGACAAGGGCAATAAAAGACTTTTGGAGCTACATCTTGGAAGCTGGGAAAATGTCCTGGGCAGTCCCTCTGTGTTTGCTTTGTTCTTGCACTTTTCCCCAGGCATCTGCTGCTTGGCTGGACCTTGGCTGGTTTGAAAAGTGTGGCATGTTTCATGCCCTTAAAGTGACAGGTTCCTGGTGCAAGGTGTTGGGCAACCTGTCACTTTTACAGCGTGCTGCACGTTAGGTCCATTTTGTCGTTGGTCTATTCATGGAAACGTGACTTTAGGGTTCTTGCTTCTTTGTCCCTAAGGCATTGGTGAGGCACTGACCTTCATATGGCTCAGAAACTGCATTCTCTTGGATTTATGTATGGAATAAATGTAGTCTTTTTCTAGCTATCCTGTTCCTTCCTGGGCAGGGTCACCAGCTGCATGACACTTGGAGGAGCTATTCAAAGGTCTTAATTCACTTACAAGTTTCTCCAGCAATGGACATGCTTCTCTAGGCCACCAGCCTGCAATCGCGGAGCTTCTAAGCGCATCTTTCTTGGCTGGGTGAAGTCAGCCAGGCTTGTGATGTGAAGCTGCATGGTGTGCCCTGGACGCTGTAGCAGCTGGACTGTGGTGGATGTTCATGTGGGTTGCTGACTAATTTTGGCTTCTTAAATGAATTCACTTCTGCTTATTTGCTGCTTCCCTCCTCTTGCAGAACTTAAATCCTCCCTCATTGGAAAGAAGAAGCTAGGAGCTGCCAAGAAAGGGGTACGTCTGAGCTCTTGTTTTATGGAGAGGAGGTAGAGCATGACTTGTATTACTGCCATCTTTTCCCTGGCCCTTGCTTTCTGCCCTTAACGAAGCTGCATACTGAGAGATCCATTTGGGGAAAGGAGAGCATTGATTATATCACTGCTTATTTTGAAAGATAGCTTGTATATTAATGGACAAAACCAATTAGGTTTTGGATCATTACTTGTGTGGTCTGAAGCATATGTGGCTGACCTCTTAGTGCTGGCCACTGGTGGGTTAACTCTTGGGGGTTCTTGCAAGCTCTGTTGTGACTGTAGGTTGTGACTACACCTGGAGACCAAAGGTCTGGTCAGTACAGCAAGGAGTAGGATTCTGCTTTTCTTCTATGATGAACAATCTAGGGTGAAGAAATCGCTTTTTTTGTTTTTCAAGTTGGGTGCAAAAAAAGGTCTTGGAGCCCAAAAAGTGAGCAGCCAGAGCTTCAGTGAGATTGAGCGGCAAGCCCAGGTGGCAGAGCAGCTGAGGGAGCAGCAGGCGGTGGAGTCCAGGAAACAAGCTGAGGAGTCCATGTAAGTGCCCTGTTTGGGCTGAATACCTTGTATATGTAAGGCAGAAGTAACATGAGGTTAATGCTGTTCACCCTAGGACCACCTAATGTGAGTACAGAACATGCTGCACAACAGGATGAGCAGTAGCTATAAGCCAATATGGCCCTTACAGCAGGGCACAAGTTATACTGCCGTATTTTATTCAAATTAGCATCCCTAGAAGAGTTTAAGGAGCGGATATGGAAATACTTTGTTTCTGTTGACCTTTGGACAGGACTGAAAAAGGCAAAAGCTGAACTGGATGGGGCATTCTATTGGGGGATGGGTGGGGCAATGCTTACAGTAAGTTAATGGTAAGCCAAAATGGTAATTTTTTTTTGTAATGGTAGGTTACATGGTTAGCCAAAAAAGAGCTGAATCCCAGTGGAGGCGAGATGGGAAGACAAGCAGTAGCTTCTGCGCAAGGATTTTTGGCAGAGCTGTTGTGAAAATGGGTGTTTTGTTGGGTTGTCGGGATTACTCTCCCCCTTGCCCCTCCAGAGCATGGGCTGGCAGGGCGGGTAGTGAGCTGGTACCCACCGTAGCTCTTTCCTTTAGAGTCACCTCAATGCGACTAGCTTATCAGGAACTGCAGCTCGATCGGAAGAAGGAAGAGAAGAAACTTCAGAACCTTGAAGGGAAGAAACGTGAACAAGCAGAGAGGCTGGGCATGGGCTTGGTGTCCAGAAGGTACTTGGTTGTGGATGGCATAGGACAGATGGGTGCCTCGGAAGCACCCTGCTCTGGAAAAGTTTCCTGAAGGCAGTAGCTTGCTGCTTCCATGACAGAGAAGGAGCTGATTTAAAGTGCTCACACACTGGACTATGTCTAAAAATGCTTCAGGTCCCAGAAGGAATGGGCACTCTGTTCAGAGGTTCTAGTTCTCATTTGAGCTTTTCCAAAGATGTGTATGGCCGGTCAGTGTCTCGCCTTAGAGCCCAGCTGCTTGACAGCTGTCCCCCTGCAGAATACTTTCCTTAAGAAGGTAGCTCAAAGCTTCTGAGGGAGTCAGGATAAGCTAGCTAAGTGGTGAAGGGGGCTGGCATCCCACAACTCTCTCTTGAGACCTGTGGCCCCTGCCCTGCCTGTGAAGGCCCGATTCAGTCTTGAGGCAGACTAGACTGGTGGTAGAGGCTGGATGCTCTCAGACCCATCGGCCCTGACTGCCTGTTTGTTGTGCTAGTTCTGTTTCACACTCAGTGATGTCTGAGATGCAAGTAATTGAGCAGGAGACGCCGTTGGCTGCAAAATCTTCCCGCTCCCAATTGGACTTGTTTGAAGATGCTGGAGGCTTCACATCTGGACCCCCCAAGTAAGACTTGGCCTCAGTGTACTCTTTGGCTTATTCCTGAATTTAATGTCTGGCCTAAATTATCTATTTTTGGTACCTAGGTACAAATATAATCCCTTCTCATTTGAAGATGCATTTGGTTCACGATGGGAAACGGACTCCTCGTGGGGTATGGACAAAGAGGAGGAACCCGAGGTGACCATTTCCAGTATTCGGCCTGTTTCAGAGAGGTAAAGTGCCTGCCACTGCTACTGTACCTTCCTTGTGTGTGGGACAAAGGGATAGGTCTAGGAGCTGTGGGGAGAGATGCTGCTGTGTTGACAGGAGCCTTGTGCTGCGGAAGATAACTTGCATGGACGAGCCAAAGGAAAAGGGCCTTCAGTGAAAGAGGCTTGGGCACTTCTTTGCCTCTCATCTCCCTAAGTTTGACACAGCCTTTATGGTCATCAAGTGCTGGCTGTCCTGAGGTGGGGAGAGGAGAGCCCTGATGGTAGCTAGCACTTGAGGGTTGTTACTTTCCCTTGATCAGATGGGATCTGAGAGAGAAGTCTGTTTCTTTACTGTGTTCGTGAGCTTAAGCTGTGATGTCTCCTCTCTTGTTTTCTCAGACCCACCAGTAGGCGGGAGACAGAGAACAGGACATCAGTGGTGGAATCCAATGAAGCTCGGCAGAAGTTTGCAGGGGCTAAAGCCATCTCATCAGATATGTTCTTCGGGCGGGAAGCAGATGCTGAGGTAGATGCATTCTGCAGTGCTTAAGCTGGTACAGCTCTGGCTTCATCTCCTCCTGTTTGCTCAGGTCCTGCTTTGTTCCTTTCCTTTATAACCTTTTTGTTTTGTTTTCTGCTGCAGTATGAAGCCAGATCCCGACTGCAGCAGCTCTCAGGCAGCAGTGCCATCAGCTCTGCAGACCTGTTTGGAGAGGCTGAGAATGCACACTCAGGTTTGTTAGCACTCAGCGGGTTGAGGAAGGGGGCAGCTTTGGAGGACCTGGACTGGAGGGGGTCAGGGTGCTCTCTGGAGGTGGGGGACTCCAGGCTAACTCCTGCTGGTTCTCATAGGTGGTGTGTCCATTGGAAATGTCCTGCCTGCAGCTGACATTGCACAGTTCAAGCAAGGAGTGAAATCCGTTGCTGGCAAGATGGCTGTCCTAGCCAATGGGGTGATGAACTCCCTCCAGGTGAGGTTGCACTATGGCACCTTCAGACAGGCTATTGTCATGCTCAGGGACTTCCACCATATCCTGGCTTCTGCTGGAATTGTCGTTGTCTTCTCAAATTATATGGGAAGTCCCAGGTAGAGACCTGTCTTTTGTAGCTGATGACTACCCTACAATAGCTGAGCAATTCCAGGTGGCCAGTGAACTCTACTTGGCCAACCTTACTCTCCTGCTGGACGAGACACCTTGTTATGTCAGATATGCCTTTTCCCACAAATCTCAGGCAGAACTTAAAAAGTTAAGGCCATTTTACTTCCTGCCTTCCCATGGTGTCCCGTCTAGGCAACCTCATGCACCATTCCAATCCCAAACACCCCAAGACCTTGTTATGTGTCTCTGGAATTTGCATGAAGTGTTGTAGCATGGTGTCTTGGTGTGTTTCCTCCCCAGGATCGTTATGGTTCATATTGATGACCCAGGGACTGCAACTCACAGGGAAGCCAGCAAGAGGCACTGATGCCACCTTTGCCTGGAGTAAACTCTGCAGGATTGTCTTAGTTTGTCTGGGGTGGGTGGGGAGGGGAGAAGGTAAGCAGAGGGGGTCAGGACATGGCTGTGCCCAGGATGCTTTCCAATACCTCTGGATTCCACTCTATTAAAATTCAATGTGCCCTCATACCCACTGCTACCTACTAGCCAGTGGAGACAGGCCTTCTTACAGGGTTAACCTTACTGCTGTAAAAGACATGACAGGAACTCCTGGGCTGCCCTCATCAGTGTCCCGTCCTTCTTGGCCCATACCTTGGCTTACCAAGTGACGGAGGAAAGGGGAATGCTATTTTTCTGAACATCATGTTACTTGGTTCCCACTGACATGACTGGTTTGTGGTTTTTTTCTTTTTTTTTTTTTTTGTTTGTTTGTTTGTTCTGCTCAGTGCTCCCAGTCCATGGTGCTGTGGAGTCCTCTGTAGTTGCAGGGTCTGACTTTTACCATGGGATAATCCTTTTTACTGTCTTGTAAATCAGCATATATTGATGCAGGAGAAAAGAAAAATGAAAGCAAAGATTTATTTTTTTTTTTAGCTTCTAATTACATCATCAGCAAAAAAAGGCCCAGGTAACAAAGTACTGTAAAGATATTTACTGGAGCCCTGGTTACTGTATTGCCCAGCTCTGGATTGAGGTCAAAGTCCTGAACCTCTGACTTCACCATGAGGTGAACTTCTGAAGCGCAGCAGGGAGCGAGGACTGTCATTTTAGTCCTGTTCAACTTGCCTCTCCGCTCCTGACTCTGGTTCTAACAAGAGCATGTTTTTCTCTTCCTTGGACTATGGTGTTGAGGACTGGGTAGTAAGAAAAAGCGGGGGAAAGGGCTAGTTACGCACTATTAGCAAAAGAGAGGCTGGCGGTGGTGGTTCTGAAGTTTCTGTCAGTGCCTCTCTCTCTGGGGCTGTTAACGGGCTTGGACGGGCTTTGCCTCTCCGGTGCGGCTGGAGGGGCTGGGGGCGGGAGGGGCAGGGTTGCTCTGTGCTGCGGTGGGGCAGGAGCGGGGTGCGGGTCGCGCCTTCCCCAGGTTTTGGTAGGGGGAGCGGCGGCGGCGAGGCGGCGCTGCGCTCCCGCCGCGGGCGGGAGGCGGGAAGGCCGGCGGAGCGGGCGCGAGTGCGAGTGCGCCTGCGCAGCGGGGCGGGCGGGAGGGGGCGCTGAGAGACCGCGCCGCCGCCGCCGCCGCCTCGCCCGGGCAGGACGGGGCACCTCAGGGGGCTGCCGCGACCCCCCGGTATTGCCCTCCGCTCCCCCGGTATCGGGACCCCCGGGCCTCGCCCCCGGCAGCGCCCCGAGGAGGGGCCGGGGCAGCCTAGGAGACCCCAGACGCACCAGTGGCCTGAGCGTGCTTTATTGCCGGGCTGGCACAGTCAGTCACTCGCCGGTGGTTGGGAGGGAAGGCGTGGTCAGCGAGCACGTTAATAAATAAAATAACTTACAATAAATAAATAACCCCTCCCGCTACCTATACAGGTGGGGCTGTGGTACAGACTCAGCGGTAATTATGGGATTAGTCTTAAAATAGCTCCAGCACATGTTGAATCCACTCAGCTTAGGGCTACTGTAAGCTTTGGGTTACCAGCTCTTAGCGGACCACACTGCAGAGGTTTATGAACAAGAGCAAGGAGGCTCCCAAAGACTCAAGAGAAACTAAAGTTCCCTAGGAAATAATAATGCAAGCTGAGGCACAGGAGCTGGGCTAGACAAAGCATTTGGGGCTGCAGAGGCCAAACTGCTGAGTTAGTTACCATTAACACAACAGGACACTACTTTTTGTAGTTGCAAAGGCTACACTATGCTACAACAACGCCAATATTTACCAAAAAATACTGGGACTCGTTTGATAACTGCTGCTTTCTCCCCTACTACTTCTGCCCACCCAACCCCAGCAGATGCTCTGTATGTTTACAAGCCACACCACCTGTGGCCAAGGAACTTCAAAGACTCTCTCTCATGCCTCCAACCCACCTGTAGCTTGCTTTTCCAAATGACCTTGATACACTGTTGGAGGCAGTGGGAAGCCTCACAGAAGGGAACTCAGCAGAGCAGACGAGCCAGACAGCACCATGCAGTACTTACTGCTATCTAGCTTACTTGCTATATTTGCTTTGGCAAGTCATGGACACATGGAGGAAGAAGCAGAGACAGGTGGCATGGCAATACCTAATCCCTTCTTTTCTAGGAACTTCAGGAATTTCTCTACCTTTGATCGTATGTGGGTGCAGCTTTACTGGGAATAATCATAATGGAGCGTGAGTACAGAGCTGCCACTGGCGATTTAACCACTCTGTTGTCTAGGCCGAGTCTGAACACAGTTACACAACAAAACACTGGCAAGCAGCCTGCCCTAGCACTCCCACTGCTCCAGCACCTGCTGAACTGGGAGGGAGAGCCCTGGTGAGAGAATACCCAGCTATTTCCAAGTGGAGGCAGAGCTAGTGTCTGCTGGTTTGTCTTGCCGGCCAGCAGAGGGTAGCATAACTCTGCAGCTGGAAATAGCTTCTGCAGAGGAGCTATTTGTGCACGAATTTGGACCTAGGGAAAAGGCAGAGTTCTTCCTGGGAAGACACGGTGGACCCGGCAATAGGGACTGGCACAGTTGTGCACACACTGATGTGGACAGAACCCACCATCAGAGGCAGGTGCTCTGCGAGGAGGTGCTGTTCCTCCAGTGGGTTCTGGAGAAACCCAAGATGGGAACAGCGCCCACCCTCACAACCTTCAATTTTCAGAGGAGTCTGTCTCTTCATTGGACCCTTCGCTCTCAGCATCCATTTTTCGCCGATGGTGTAGAGGTTTCCAGGGAGAGTTAATCCTGGGTGAGTTACGGACAGGCAAATTCGTTGTGTCCCCGCTGGAGCTGGTGGGACCGGAGATGGAAAGCCCTGAAACCCGAGCTACCCTGAAAGAGAAAAGACAAATGCTAGGCAGCCTAACTTGTCATCTCCAACCTTTACCGTAGCAGTTTTGGAATGAACCTGGGAGGAGGACTTACTCACAACTAGCACAGGGCTAGAAAGATGTTCATGGCCCAGGCAAGGAACACCTTGCACTAGTATCTACTGGACTCACTGCGTGACCATTTCTTCCTGTTTAAACAGATCTTTCTTCTGGGCTGAGCCTGTGTCCTCCAACACTCCTAGTTTTCACCATCCAAACAAAACTTCCCTGTTCATTAGAGACTGTGGCTTCCTCTAGATCACTGAGACACACTTCCCCCCTCTGCTTCTGAAGTCTTTTCTAAGGATTTTGTTAGCTGTACCAAGGCACCCCAAAGAAAGCGGCCCTCTCTGCTCTGGCTGCTCTGTTAGCTCCTCTATTGTTTTATAGTGGAGCAAAGGAATAGGGTCAGTGTTTTAGTAAAGTCTTCCTTAGCATGCTACCTTTAACCTGTTGCTTTACCTCCTACTTTAGGCAACTGCACTTACAGTTTCTCAAGTTCCTGATCCATGGCAGGGTCCAGAAACAAGTCTCCTTTATCTGGCAAAGCCCCTGGAAAAAAAAACCAAAGGAAGTATCAGAGCAGACTTAGGCTACTCATTCTTAAAGAAAAGCGCTCAAGCCATAGCAGCATCAAAAAATCTGTCCTGAAAGACAGAGAAGGCTCTTGCTTATATCTATTAGAGAAATGGACACTGAATGCTGAGGATTATGGACAGATACTCCATATTCTGTGTCTTTCACACTGGCTGTAGCAGAGCTCAGACTAAATGGGAGGCACACTCCAGTAGTCTCACCTCTCAGAGAACCTACAGAGCCCTAAGGATTGGCAGTTTCCATTCATCATACCAAACTACTGAGTACTGACTGTCAGAGAGATCACAGTCTGTCAACTTTGGGCCTCTGCTAATTGCCCTGTATAGTCACCAGTCCCAGATGTTGTCAGAGCAATAGGTACATTCTTGCCTGTGCCACAGCCTGAAGCATGCACTATACCACCCAGGGAGATGTACACCTCTGTGCTACCTGCCTTTCTGGTGGTGCGCCGAGCTTGGGGATCAAAACGCTCCACAGATACAAGACTATTGCTTTCCTTGGAATTCAGGAAAGTCAGGCCTGACTCTGGTGCACATTAAGTCTACAGGAGTAAGCGTGGATGGACTGTGCTCTAGCATTGCTCGCTATCTGGGTGAGAGCGTGAAAGGCTGGGCCAGGAATCAGGTACTCTCTCTCAGCCTAAGGTCAGCATGCTCCTTTTCGTGTTTGAAACCCTGTTGAGGATGAAGGACGTGGTGTAGTTCAGGACTGGAAGAGCTGGTTGATCATCCTTGCCATTCTCTGAAAGGACACTAGCACCTCAGGAAGAGCCCAGAAAGGAAGACTGGGCTCTTAGGAAACCGGAAACCCCTCCTTCCCAATTCTCTAACAACCTCCACCTTGTACAGGGATCGTGGGAGGGTGTGATCAGCCAGCACAAAGATGACAGGAATTGCCTACCACAGCCTGGATAGTGCCACTGCACACCAGGAAAAATACGCTTGGCAATCTGTACCAACAGTCTGGTGAGGAACGGTCTTGTTTTTCAGGAGACCTGGGTGCTATACTCAGTACCTTTGGGTACTTCCCTTTGGGAAGGGTTGTTGTATTGCCCTGTGGGGACACAAATCTGGTTTCTAGCCCTGGCACCTTGGCTTGAAGGAGGGCCTGGAGAGCCACCTGCCTCACACAGGCAAGCTGGCAGCAGTCACCAAAAACGTAGCAATGAGTGCCTAAACATTAGGACCACATTAGACCAGAACCGACTCTCCCCACTTCCAGTTCTGGTCTTCCTCTCCGGCAAATGAACAGGAAAGCCTGGCACCACAACACAGAGTGTCAGGAGGTCCAGTGAAGTGCCCCAGCCTGCTCCCTTTCATGGGCTCAATTAAAAGAATAAGCTTAACTTGTTTTTGCATTTGCAGAATGCACAATGAGGTCTCTAGGGCACAAGAATTACTTGGAAGAGTCAGTAAATAACACTTAAAGGATTCATGAATCAACATTGACACTGGAGTTAAGCTGCGGATTCTACTCTGCCTGACAAACTCATCAACGCTGCCCCAGCCTGAACCGGCTGCTCTAATCCCTACCCCTGTTCCTCAAGGAGGGGGCTTTATGAGACCAGAGAGAAGGCAGGCATCCTGACCGAAAGCTCCTTTGCCTGAAACTGCCCTTGCTGAAGGGCTTTGCAGAGTTTGTGATCCCCTATAGACCAAAGACTATTGAAATAACCCTTCAGGAGAGATTAAAAGACACCAGGAGAAGAATTCTCCTTTCCTTGCCAAGATGCTAGTACCTGTCAGAGTTGTGGCTGCTGCCCCTCCTCTGTGAGAGGCCTCGGCAGGAGGCTGGCAGAGGGCCAGGCCCACATTAATGGGAATGAAAACCCACACACTTTGTGGATGGCACAATGGAAGCTGTGGGCAGGATTTTTTTTTCTGCTCATCTGTTTTCTTTGCACTCGACTAGAAGTGAATTTTGTAGAGCAAAGGAAAAAAAAAGGTTTTGTCTGGTGCAATCTAGGCATTACCCTCCTCAGTGAATACACTGCTTCCTAAGCCTGTTTGCAGAGGGGATTGCAGGGCTGTATTCATGCACCTTTCATATATAATCTCCATGTTGCTGGGTAAGCAGCCCTGCCCCAGAGGAGCATTAGCAGCTTAAATGGTTTCCTGTAAGAAGGGGCTCAGCCAGGGAGTGGACACTTTTACTCTGACGCACACCTGTGCAAAAGAACAAGCCCTCGGGCAAGGTACACCTTTCCACCAAAGTTTGTCTTTGTAATATAGGCACTGGCAGATACGCAAGCCTAGAAGTAGAGGGAAAGGATACCTACCCAAAGCCTACCCTTACTGGCCAGATGATTTGCTGAGTGGAGATGAGCAAAGATGAGTGTTTGGGCCTCCACACATTTAAACATAACTCCTGAGTACAGCCTTGTCAAACACACAAAGCCATTTCTGTTCCCCTTTGCAAAAGGAAGAAGAGCACAAGCAGGGCATATGGTGGTATTATGGAATTGTGAGTCTGAATTATGTATGGATTAAATACTGTTCTTTGCCAATGCAACACTTTGCTTCCTTGCTCTGGAACAATATTGACCAGCACAGCATGGAAATGAGCAGTGAGATGCTGCTCGGTAATCCCTCTGCTTCCCACAGCAGTCTGATACAGAATTCTGTAGCAGTTTGTGTTTTATGATACCACCAGATTTTCAGCAGGCCGGCGATTAATATTCTAGCGAGTTCACACTGCCTTGAGGGAAGATGGGGAATAGCTGGGAAAGAATGGGCTTTCAGTCTTTGAGCCAAGGTTTTCCCATTAGGTGTGCCTCCTTTTCTTGTAGACGAGAGCAGTCACTTAAAATCTGTGGTAGAATGAAGGGCTAAAACATAGGATGGGATGTCAATTCAGTACTGTCAACAGCAGTCAGCCACCTTGTCTCCTGACCCCCTCTGTCCAACCTTTATAGCCAAACGTTAAAATGACAGTTCTGCTAAGATGATCAGCTATTGAAGAGGTAGGACATGGCTATCTTAGGGCAGCGTTTCATGTCTAATTTTATCCTTGAAGAAGCTCCACAGCTTCAAGGAGACAGTAAGGTGCAGTGTTGTGTTTTTAAAGCTTAATCCATCAACAAAAAGATGACAAACTTTCCCTCACTCTCTTCCTGACGGTGTAAAATCTGGGTCATAATTACAGAGGAAATTCCACAGAAACGCAGAATGACTGAAAATCTAGAGCTGTACCACTACTCACAGGAGTCTTACCTAGAGCTCTATTGATCCCCTGATCCTTTGCAAGTGCCAAAAGGAATCCATAGAAGGTCAGTCTCTGTGCACTACTCAACATTTCCTTCATAAGAGCAGAAGGTGGACAGCTAGGAAAAGAGAGAAAGATGAGGTCATCTTGTGTTTTAAATTATCATCTTTTTTTCCCCAAGACCCAGCTCAAACTGGAGAAATAAACCTTTTTACCTGTTCTAACACTGTCAAGTTGTCCTGACTCAGTTTAAAACAAATAGCCACCAGCTTGCTTATTTAGTATTGCATCTGCTCCTCATTTGCTAAGCAAGATGTTTGAGCTGGGGTACGTCCCTAGGAGCAGTCTCACCTGTCTCCATTCCAAGGACAGGGAGAAAAACCTAGATTCACTCAGAGGCATACACATCCCAACTCTCAGCATATTCTTTCAAAAATCAACTGGGAAATCCTTTCTTTTAGAAGATGATAAATTTTCATGAGGGTTGTTATGTTGTTATCACCCTTTTATCACTGATAGTCATCCAAGGGGCAGGAAAACCTCTCCAATGATAGCCTAAATATTTCAGAAAACAATATTTAGGTGGGGACTAAATTGACATGTCCCCTTCTTCTACACTCACCTTAACCCCTGGCCCTGACTCTAAGTAATATCATCATAGTGATTCTTGCTCTTGCCTAATATTCCTTAAAGGATTTCATTGAATCATAGAATCATTAAGGTTGGAAAAGACCTCCAAGATCATCAAGTCCAACCGCCAACCCAACACCCCCATGCCTCCTAAACCATGTCCCCAGGTGCCACGTCTACATGTTTTTTGAACACCTCCAGGGATGGTGACTCCACCACCTCTCTGGGCAACCTGTTCCAATGCCTGACCACTCTTTCAGTAAAGACATTTTTCCTGCTATCCAATGTAAACCTCCCCTGATGCAGCCTGAGGCCGTTTCCTCTTCTCCTATCACTAGTTACTTGGGAGAAGAGACCAACACCCACCTCACTACAACCTCCTTTCAGGTAGTTGTAGAGAGCGATAAGGTCTCATTTGCATCATTTCATGCAAAATAAAACTGTAAATAAACTGTAATAAAGAGGAAGTGTTGAACAGACCGTGGTGTAGTGGCACCCCTGGGAGATGCGGATGTGGGCTGGTGATCCCTCAGGCAAAGGTGTTTACCAAAGCCTGGCTAAGCGTTGAGCTACTCGATGAAAGGCTGGGAATGACTCCCCTCACTATGCTGTGCAGAGCCTGACCTACCAGACCGGCTCACAGGATCCTTCCTGTCTGAAGCTCTCAGGACGTACAGGGGATGCAGAGCTTTTCTTATTTAAAAGAATAAAACAGCTTGGCATCTCCATGCTTAGCTATCTAGAGTACTGGACAGCAGTTAAGCAGTAATTTTGCAGATCACAAATTTGGATTCAGGCACCTAAAGCAGGAATCAGGTGAGACTTGTGTCCTGAGTCTTTTTGTGGATCTAGCCCGTGACCTTCCAGCAGGGCATGTGCTCACTACCTGGAAGAAACTATGAAGAAAGTGTCTGTCAAAGCTATACAACAAGGTCTGGTATTGCTCCATCCCCTGTTAAACTAAGGCTAGTCTTGTGCCTGGGATCTATAACTGGAGACCAGCTCCATCACAGGCTCGGGTACACACTAGCGGTGTGACTTTCTAGGTACTAAGGCTTCCAACTCCACCCATCCCAGTGTGCCTTTCCTATGCTTCAACACCCAAGAACTCAACTACGCTTGTTTATCTCCTCTAGTTAACTCATGATGGTAGATGGACCTCTCCTTGATAAAAGTGCCAGTGCAGAAGTGAGAAGGAAAGCAGAGACCCAAATTAATTCAAGAATTAGCTCAAACCCCATGTTTCTTAGGTCAATGAAATTGTTTCTCTCCTTTGGTGAAAGCGGTTTGGCTATGATCTCTCCCTTCGTACTTCTCCAATGAGGTCTATTTGGGAGTTACAGCTTGTTCAAAGTCCTGTATTTCTTTGCAGTTCCAACCTTACAAAGGGTCTCCAGAGACACAGATTTCAAATCTGTGTTTTGGACTCCATTCGTACCTGTATTTTGATCTGTCACACAAGGACTCTAGGCACTGGTAGAAGAGAGATGCCTCTACCCCATCGAGCTGGCTGCAGTCATTTGGCAGTTGGCGCTGCCGATGTTGCCCAGAGGATGATGTTGGCACAATCACAGTATTTGGATTCTTACCAGCCAGTAGATCTTGGTAAATGGCAGCCACGCTTTCCAGGAACTCTGAAAAAACAGAAAGCAACTTAAAACTCAGGGCTATAACCAGCAAAGCATCCTCCTGACCCACCAGACCTGGGCTTAAACCATCATTCCCTGCTCTGTGTTGTACATAGCACCAACAGGCAATAAGCACAACACTACAGCATCCTGCATATTCAGATCAGATATTATGCAAGCAGAAGCAGCCATTTCCATATAAGTTGGTGGCTTCTTCCTGTCAGGATGGTTATGAGGGGCCACTCACTCTGTTGAACAAGATTATTCTCAAGGGAACAAAGGCTAGCTAGCACGTGGATAAAACAGCAGAGTGTGAAAGCTAACATCGAACACAAAACCAGTTTGCAAAGTCTAAAAAGTTTTCCTCCTCCCTCTCTTGCCACTGACTAAGAACTCATCCAAGTTGGGAACAAACTATATGGAACTGCAACAGGAGCAAAGGGAGCAAGTTAGTCAGGGCTCTAGGCTGTATCCCAGCTTGTCTCTGTGCTGCTCCAAAGTAAATATAACACAGGATCTAGAGGAAGGGCCAGGGCAGGTCAGGGCTAGAGTTGGCAGAAAGCCTCTCCCCAGGCTCCTCATACTACCCACTGTTTACTGCAAGAGTCTAATTTTAAACAAGTTTGTTTATGGATGTGGTCAGCAGTTTACAAATCTAGATTCCATTTGGAGTGGTTTGCATGCGTGTGGGTTGGTGGGAGAGCATATGACAGGCTGCATGTGTGCATTGTGCCTGGGTGAACAGGACAGGGACGGGGTTTGGGCTTGTGAGGACTCCAGTGGCATTTAAGTCCCGAGTGAATGGAAGTGTAATGCTGTGCGTGAGGCAGGTGGAGACAAAAGGCAGGACATCAGCAGGCCCCGAGGCTGTGCTGAGGTTCTACAGCTCAGTGGAAATATTTGTTATAGCAGAGAAAAACTTTCCAAACACATTTTCTGTCCCCAGCTAAAGGCATTACAAGCCTGGTTCTGCCCAACCCAAAATCACCATTTGGAACAGTTTTTCTTTGATGAATTGTCATGGATAATGTTGCGATATGCACAGGGGAGTTACAGGGGAAGTATATACAGAGAAGTACTAAGAAAAAGATTTTGGTATTAGGGACAGCAGCTGTCTCTTAACTGCTAGAAAGATGGGAACTGACAGGTTGGATCCGAGCAGGAGGCCACCCAAGTCTACCCCGTGACCACAGACTATGCTCCACCACAGCTTCTAGCCAGTGTCTCCCAGTATCCAAACCTGGTCCCTTTTGCCTGGTCGAGGCCAACTGTGAGCTACGTCCATCAGAGGGAGCTATTTAAGCGTGAGTGGACAGAAATGAATGAGCTTATGTTGCCTCTAGAAAGTGCTCTGTGCTGGGAGATGAGTAAGTGGCACCCCAGCAGTGCCCAGTGCTTGGGAGAGTATCTAACTTTGATAAAGGAAACGCTTCCCTCTTTTTGCCCACTTAAGCAGTTCCCTGAATGAGATTCCCTTTCCTCAACCACATTTTAATGGGGGTAGGACAAACAGGCCAATGAATTTTAAAGCAGTCTCCCTGTATAAGAACAAGCACCTGAACGCTCATACAAGTTTCTCCCCCATGTCTCCTGAACTTCAGTTTAAAAATAACTGGGGATTTTTACAGATGTATATGTGTGGGCAAGCATATATAAATATAGACAGACACAAACTAACATTATTTGATTTGTACTTTTCCTGTCAAGAATTTTAAAAGAAGTAACCCATCTAATCAGAACTCAAACTGGGGGAGAGGGGTAGAACATGAGAAATGACCAACAATACAAAGAAGGTAAATGGGGATTAACTGTTCACTTTTTCTTCCAACTAGGGTCTCTCAAATCAAACAAGAGAGGTGGTTCTTCATGGGACAGGCAGCAGACCTGTGCAACTCCTTGCCAAAAGGTGTTGTGGAGGTTACAAGTTTATGTGATTTCAAGGGGAGGCTGGAGAAGTTCTTGGGAGAGGAGTCCACTGGAGGTTCCTAAATCCATGGAAACTATAGCCAGTTCAGAAACTCTCTGAGCTGAAACCAGCTCATAGTTGGGTGAGTATTAGGGGGAAGGATTGTATCCGTTTGTCCAGTTCCTTTTCCTTTCAAGGCACCAGCTGGGTGGGCTTTTCTTATCCTGTCTCCAGCAGGGACCGATACTTTAGAGGCAGAAATGCTGTATTAAAGAAAGGAAAAAAAATGTTCCTAGTAAAAGTTAATTGTTAGGTGCTAACACACTCTAGATAAAGCTGGAAATTTATGTCTTAAGGCTAAGACAAATACATGCATAAGCCATAACAGTTGCAGGTATCTTGTTATTCACAAAAATTTGGAACCTCCTTATGAAGCCTCCTAATCCTTTGGCATCAGTGATGCCTTTTGTCAGTAGATTACATTATCTATATATTTTATGTGAAAAACCATATCCTTACAAGTTTCAAAAAAGTACAGGGATTGGGAAGCTGTAAAGTTGTAATGCTGTACCAGTGGGTGAAGTCAGCAGCTTCCCAGCATTTACCTGAGTAGTAGAACTGGATCTGGAAAGCAAAGAGGAAATCAGAGAAAGACATCAGGCAATCCATAGCATCATCCATCAGCACAATCCTACGACAAGATGAGAGAAACAGTTCAGCGTTTACAAAAGAACTAAAGTCTGTAACCAGGAACCCCAGATCTAGAGAAGGTACAGCTAGGGAGCTAGGTGCAACTGAGGACTGCAGGTGGATTGGCCCAGTGTAAGAGGTTAGGAGAGAGGAATAGGAGCACCCACTGCTGCATGGATGTGGACACCCTAATACAAAATGAAGGCGGCTTAAGAACCTGCAGCGAGGAGAATATCCTGAATGTCAGTGCTATCACACACTTCAGCTACAGTGCGAACAGAGCAGTGTGACATGGGTGTCAAGCAATCAAAGCCTGGTGGGCGCAATAGAACGAACACTGGCATAAAAACTGCAAGGCTGGTTCACATGGCTATATAAAGAGTAAGTGTGCCCCAGACAAGCCAGTTACACAAGTATTAAACTGGTATAAGCAGAACGAGACTTATGCTATTCCTCTGTGTACCAGAGTTCATCAAACTAGGATATTTTCAGACTCATCAGGATAACAACACTAATTCCCAATCTGTGCCCAAACAAACTCCACTAGACTACAGAGGAAATAACATTGCGCCAACAATCAGCTTTCTAATTGCAAACTGTGAACATCCTATCCTCCCTTCCCAATGAATGAATCGGCCTCTTTTCATATCTATCAGTTCTATCATTTGACTATCAGGTCGAATTTCATGGAAACTGAAGACTTCTTGGGCCAGGGACAATGTCTTCGTTCTCTCTGCTAAGCCCCAGGCGTATGTAGGGAGCTACATGCATTCCTGTTTTGAAGCATGCTTAATGTATATGGAAAGTATCAGTCACAGGCCATAAAGACGAAGTGTAAGTGATAGCAAAGCCCAACTCCTCTTTTCAGGAAAAAACTCTGGACTTCAGAAGTAAGCTAGGGCAAAAACATTCATAAAAATGCAAACAAAACCAGTGCTCTGGTCACTGCCACTACATAAGGATGAAAAGGTCAGTCCCTGAAGTAGGGAAAATCAAACTTGGGCTGATCAGTGACAGCTGAGACTGGAAAACAGAAGGAAACACTCCACTTTGATGGGAAAGAAACAGAGCAATTGGACAAAGCTAAAGAAAGGTAGTTGGTCCTTCTTTTCAACTGTGTGCAGGTCTACTGCCCCTGTACAGCCAGTATCTGGCATATCATGTCATATGAGAAGGATCACCAGTTCATTATAGCCAAAATATGGGTCATCTTGTAGGACCCTTTTGAACATGGAGCCAAATGCAATCCACGGACCAACTCATGCAGCATCAATGGTCTAAAGAAATTGCTGGGGAAACACTGTTCTGTCTCATGTAAAAGACTCCAGGGAGCTGTGTGGGAGGCTAACCTAGAAGAGTTATAGGATCTTGCAAGACTTCCCTGCCACTCAGACCAGTTCTGTTCACTGTGGCAAAATCAAACATGCAGAGCAGCTTGAACTAATTATCTCAAAGAAGAAAGACTGGGGCTAAGAGGGTCCCCAGGAGAAAAGCCAGTATTTAAAACAAAACCCTTTGAAGATGTCAAAGTGCTTCTGATTTATTTATTATGTTCCAGAAGCCTCCTCCTCCTCCTCCTTCTGTCTAAAGAAGCAGTAGCTTCAGTTCTTAATTCTCACTAATAAGCATGTTACTGAGATTGTCAGTGGCCACATCAAGAAAATGGCTTTGAAGCTGGCAGGCAGAGCATCTTCATCTCTCAGGCAATACTGCTCAGCCACTGGCATTTCCAACCACTATTTAAGCACTGGAAATGCGATGGGCCATGTCGCTGATGAGCCGCACTCCCTCCTTTGAAATGACGGTCTGTCACCCAGATACCCTCAAAGCACAAGCTCCAAAGCTTTTGTCAGTGCATTTCTCTATCCTGGAGATGCAGGAGAACAACAGTGGAGAGGTTTTTTACAATTTATTATGCAGAGAGACAATGTTACATCACCTTCATGACAATCAACTCATTTCACCTGTTATATCTAAAGCTATGGTCAATGGCTGTGCTCTGCAGCACCAAGTCCCAGTCTCTTTCTTAGAGGAGAGCGCATGAAGAAGTAGGCAGAGGCCTCAGAATTTGCTGGACATTTCTTGCTGTTAAAGATAGCAAGGAGCCTCTAAGGAAGACTGTACAGCACATATGAGATGGAGGAGTGTCTAAATAGAAGCAGGTGCACTCTGGTGCTGGGTTACTGACTCCACTTGGCCCAGGAGTTTGCACTCCGGAAATGCTGAGAAGTCTTTAAATCCAATACAATCATTTATGAGGAGATTGACTGCAGCTGGCTATTTCCCCACACAGCCAGCTGACTGAGCAGTCAGGGAAGCTGGGAGAGCATCATATGCAACATATCTGCACCCCTTCCCTGAAATATCTGGCAAGGAGAGAATCCTAGTCATAGCCTGCCACCCAGACAGCAGGACCAAAACTGAGGACGAAATCTGAAAGTCTGAACTGCAACTCAAAAGAATTCATCAGGTAGCTGATATTTCAAGGGATTCTTTATTCATTCTTTCTTGTACAAATTAGATTTTAAGCCCTCAGGGGCATAGACTTATTTACAAAGTTAGTAGTCAGCACTCAATGAATAATGAAAATCAAGGAGAAACTTTGGAAAGGACTGAAAAAAGATGCCTACACTTGAGGGACTCAGGTAAAGGGCGTAGTGGTCTTTCAGGGTTCAAGCGGGTTTGGCTGGCAGGAAAGCCTTGCTACTGTGCCAGTGGGGAAACTTTTATCATCTACTGATCGTGGTTAAAATCTCAGAAACCCAGACTAGACAGGATGTCCCCAGGACAAACTCTAGACCAGGCAAGTTGAAAGGACTTTTACTGTTCTCTGCTACCATTAAAGGCTAACTGACACAATCCGGCTTAAGGCCCAGTTGGCTCAAATGAGTCTTCAGGGACTTGGTTTGTTTACTGATACATGGAGGCAAAAATAAGCAGAACATACAAAAAGGGCAACATCTGCACTCTCAGACAATCTTTTAACAACAGGGGTAAAGACTTGCAAGCCCCACTTCCATTAGTACTGATCAGTGCAAAATAAGCTCTCATAGCACATAAAAGAGCACAGGAGCTGTGAAGTACTCAGCTCCTGCTACTCAAATGCATGCAGCAAGTTCCTTGTGTTTCTGTTACTAGAGAAAAGTCAGTGCTCAGGTACAGATCTTGAAACCATGGCATCAAACCAGAAAAATCCCTTCATTTTCTGTCCTTCTGCAATTTTGAGATTCAGAAAGCTAAAAGGTGTCTCTGAAGATCAAAGCTATCTCTGTAGATTAAAATCTTCAATCTGCTAATGGCTATAGCCCTTTGAAGAAAAAAAAAAAAACATCCAAGAAAGCTCACAGACACAGATAGCCTGGTTCTTTTTTGGGTACGACTTCTGCATTTCTGTGGCACCAATAACAGAAAAATGGAGCGCTCTGGTGCTAATAAAACCTATATTGTTGTAGCCTCTGTTCTTCTGCTCTAACATTTCCTGATCTTACTCCCAGTGTTTGTTATCAGTGCATAGCAACAGCTCCTGGATGAGTGAAGTGCACCGTGCTGTGAGATCATCTCAGTCATGCAGCACTAAGACTACAACTACAACTGCTCTCTTTCCAAGAGCACCAAAAATTATACAGGTCCTGGCTGTATCAGTGAATGCTGTGGCTACTCCCGCCGCTACTTTATTTAATTCCTTTCCCAAGCAAATTAGCAACAAAACCATTGGGGGTGTGCAGATTAAGGGAGGAACAATGTCAGTGGGTTTGCATGGGACATTCATGCTTTGCAAGGACTCGATCAACTGGTGCTGGAAGGCAGCCTGCAGACTACACCTTTCTTACCAGCAGAGACCAAGGAGGGCAATGGGAAGCATAGACCAGAAAAAGGACAAGAGAGCGAGCAACAGTTGGAAGGACAGAGAAAGATTTTTTAGAAATATGACAAGTTTTATTAAAATTGTTCAACTAGAATAGCTTGTACAGAATAATAGCAATGTTTAAGTAAATCTCCAGCCAGCCAAAAGTAGGAGTGAGGTCATCCCCACCTGAGCCTGGGTGCCTCTGACAGAGATCTCATTTCTCTCCAGCACCTGCTCCCAAAGCCTGCTTGTCTGTCTCTACGGCACACGCACAACAGTGCAGCAGGCCCCTAAATGGGGCCTCTAGTTTACAACAGCCTTGTGGATTAAATTCCTTGACACAAACATCATAACATGTGTAGATATGCTGAAGCCTCCTTTCATGCACCATCACAAATTCCTGCTCAGCTCAGCTGGAACCCTATGAAATACACACCAGCACATGGGACTGGTGCTTTTGTACCTCCATGAAAGGAAGCAGCAGAAATATCCCTGCTACAGGGTTAGCATTCTTGCTTAGTCTGGCATTGGAGACCAAGCAACTGTACTTTGTGGAGCCCCAAAGGCCCACCGATGAGCTAGAGAGAAAAGTGGTTCTCAACTTTTAGTTTTATTTGAACCAACACAGCTTTAACTGCAATTCAACTCAGATAGCAGCACATAGGAGCCAGGAAGAATCCAGAGAATCAGCCAAGTGGAAGCACTAGCAGATGGATAACGCTTCTCTTTTTCACTCTCCTTTCTTAATACAATTTCATGGGACTCCGATGCTAAAGAAAGATGACAGAATGACAAACAGAAAATGAGGACCTTTTCATTACTTAGGCCATGAACAACTTAAGCAGCAGCTAATATCCCAATCACGTGCCTGGATCCTGTTTCCAAATGTCACACCTAGGTCTATGAAAAAAGTTACATTTCTGCTGAGATGGGTAGGAATGAGAGCATTTATTCAGTAACCTTGCTGTGATTATATACGTGTGTGTGTGTGTGCACGCGCACTCCTACTGAGATCTGAACTGACCCCCCACTCCAATAGATGCATATACCTTATTACATTTTCACTATCAGATAGTTAATAATCAACTGCCTGAGCTGGACTGGAACCAGCAAGCACTATCAGTAAAAAATTCTATATCACATTATCAGTGCCCTGAGCCATCTATCTGCTTTAGGCCTTGTCTAGATTAAAATAAAATTTCAAACAGATTAGCTACCATGTTCTTAGCTAAGGTACTTTAAAACACTGGCAATCCTTCAGAGGTTCATACCTTTTAAACATGATCAACCATAGGAAGCTGGGGCAGGGGCGAACACATTTTTAAAATGGTAAACATTATTTAAAATAGAGTTTAAAATCATTTCAGTTAAAAACATATTGGCTAACATTCTGTTACATGGAACTCATCTTCTGAACTTTGAGCCAGCAGCAGCATTCTGCACTGATATTTCAGTCCCTGTATACCTTAAATATACACTCTTTCTCATTACTAGAAAAACACCCTGTTCTTAACCTCAAAATATGGTATCTTTTTTTCCACAAAATCTTAAAAGCTGAAGGTCCTAGTCCATACCTTTACTAACAATCTAGTTCCTAAGTCCATGTATGTAAGACCGATCTTGCCTTAAAAGAGAGGACGAGTACTCACCTTGCTGCTTTCTGAGTGAGTTCCATTGGGAAGTCAGGGCAGAGCAGCTGCAGCAGGCAGTGGTATTCCTGTGCTGTCAGCAAATCTGCAGGAAAAGAGAGGTGAGAACATCATAATTCTTTTATAGGCTGTTCCCTCCCCTTGCTTCCTCTCCAGAAAAAAACCCCTCATATTCCATTTTACTCTCAATTCAAGTAGACTAATGACAATATAACTGCTCCCTAGACCCTCAGAACTGGGCTCTTCAGATGGAGTTTCCAGCAAAGACAGAAAGAGGCCTGATAAAGGGGAAATCCTACTGGAGTCTCCTGCAGAGAAACTGGTAACAGGTAGTGATTTAGTGCGAAAGAGAGGTAACAAAATGGGGCAGTTTCAAGTGAGAACACAGTTTGGTTTGACTTGAATATAACCATGTGGAAAAAGGAATCATTTCAAAGTTGCTTAAATTTGCTGAAATTCACTGGCGTGGTGACATTCACCACAATATGCCTGAAAACCATCCACAGAACATCTGGCAGCAGTAACAAAGGCAAACAAGGGTTTTGGGTTGTGTATGGAAGGCTACAGAGTATAAACCACAGATGTTATTACTTTGGCATTCGGTAAGGCAGCTGGATGGTCTTTTTTGGAATAATGTGTACAAATCTGGTCACTGTATTATAGGAAGCACAGAACAAAGATCCAAAAAACACAAGAAAACCAATCAAATGATTCATGTTTTAGAGAGCAGCTTTGTGAAAGACTGTTCAAGAAAGGCCTCTGTGGTTCAGCAGAAGGAGTCTAAGAGAGGTGACTCTTAGGGAAGCTTATAGGATCCCATGGGAAGGGAATGGAAACATACTTATGTCAAAAAGCCCTACATGATTGTATGTTCACAGTCCAAAAGGCTGTGGACTGGAGTTAAGGAGAAGACTAGCTGAACAGCAGCAATTTTGCAGTACTTCTATATAAAGAAGAATGCAAAGTATGGAAGAAAGAGCCAGGGGTGGAAGTAGAGCCAAGCAGTAGTCAGGGAGGGGATCCAAAGGGCACAGGCATTAGGGCTGAGGTACATAGCATGAGTTCTTTTGCCACAGACACATCTTAGCCTTCCTTGGACTCCCATCCAAATAATCAACCTTGTCCCAGATGACAGCCACAACTTCTCCATATCTCCACAACTCCTCAATACCTGGCAGTTCAACAAAAGTGAGAGAAAGGGAAAATGCCACGCCTTTGTCAGCTATTTCAAGAGGCAGGTATGCAGTATCGAATGGACATTTCACTGCAACATCCAAGCCAGCCGGATTAATATTTTTCAATGCTGACTAAAGAAATACTGCAAGAGGACTGTCAACCAAAATTGGGTCATAGACTTTTCCTTTACCTCATTATTAGCCAGGGAAGTGGAGGAAAGAGAGGAGAGAGCTACTATTTTTCTCCTCAGTTCAGCAAACCATATAGCTGAAAAACACTGTTGTCAGACTCCGTGACATCCATTATAGACACTCTCTAGGGTACTCTACTTCACATTGCTCTTGGGAGGACTTTCTATCTCATGAAGCACCTTAGGTTTACAGTCATGCTATGAAAAGGTTATTTTGCATGCTGAGTAGAAAGATTTTGCTCTGTCTGGAAAAGCCACCTCTGCAACCAGAAATCTGCTATAAACACAAGGAAGGAAGGGAGATATGGATTTGATGGGTGGACTGTTTGGTGGATGAGGAATTGGTTGAATGGTCGCATCCAGAGGGTAGTGGTCAATGGCTCGATGTCCAGATGGAGACTGGTGACGAGTGGTGTCCCTCAAGGGTCCGTACTGGGACCAGTACTGTTTAATGTCTTCATCAATGACATGGACAGTGGGATCGAGTGCACCCTCAGCAAGCCTGCAGATGACACCAAGCTGAGTGGTGAGGTTGACATGCCTGAGGGATGGGATGTCATCCAAGGAGAGCTGGACAAGCTGGAGAGGTGGGCCTGTGAGAACCTCATGAGGTTCAACAAGGCCAAGTGCAAGGTCCTGCACCTCAGTCAGGGCAACGCCCGGTATCCATACAGGCTGGGGGATGATGGGATTGAGAGCAGCCCTGCAGAGAAGGACTTGGGGGTACTGGTGAATGAAAAGCTGGACGTGACCCAGCAATGTGCGCTTGCAGCCCAGAAAGCCAACCGTGTCCTGGGCTGCGTCAAAAGCAGCGTGGCCAGCAGGTCGAGGGAGGTGATTCTGCCCCTCTACTCCGCTCTGGTGAGACCTCACCTGGAGCACTGCATCAAGCTCCAGGGTCCTCAGCACAAGAAGGACATGGAACTGTTGGAGCGGGTCCAGAGGAGGGCCACAAAAATGATCCGAGGGCTGGAACAGCTCTCCCATGGAAAAGGGCTGAGAGAGTTGGGGTTGTTCAGCCTGGAGAAGAGAAGGCTGTGGGGAGACCTTATTGTGGCCTTTCAGTACTTGAAGGGGGACTACAGGAAGGATGGGGGCAATCTCTTTAGCAAGGCCTGCTGTGACAGGACAAGGGGTAATGGTTTTAAACTAAAGGAGGGTAGATTCAGACTGGATATAAGGAAAAAATTTTTTATAAAGAGGGTGGTGAAACACTGGAACGGGTTGCCCAGAGAGGTGGCAGATGCCCCATCCCTGGAAACATTCCAGGTCAGGTCGGACGGGGCTCTGAGCAACCTGATCTAGTTAAAGATGTCCCTGCTCATGGCAGGGGGATTGGACTAGATGACCTCTAAAGGTCCCTTCCAACCCAAACCATTCTATGATTCTAAGTCCCAGCCTGTGCAGAACTACAGTTCCATTGAAGGGATTTGTGCAACCTGTTCTACTGCAGCATATACAGCAGAATCTCTTTTCTTCCAAAATTTGAACACTGAGCTGAACTAAACTTCTGTGACTGCACTGAAATTACAGATGTCTGGGAGAATATGGAGGGCACTGTAACTTTTTTGTATTGTCATTTCTTACTAAAACACAAATCAGAGGCTGCTCTCTATTGCAGATACTACTTGGTCCTTCAGTCAGTGTATATTGAGTTTAGGTTAATGATGGTATCCAGCGGAATGGTGGGGTTTCCTCCCAGAATGTTAGCTAATCAGTTTCTTGAATGTCATCGAGGAAAGTATCACCAAGTTTGATGTATAACTCCAAAAGGATATTATTGAAAAAGTCCCAGTTATCATGAGCAGGAAGATGCATATTTTTAACTGAATTTTCAGCTCACTATTTCTCTTTCATGACACAACAGAGAGGAAAGAAAATTTCCTTCTCTGTTATTTTGTTAGATCAACAGTCATTTATAGCAATAGAGATTTTGTTCCTAAGTTCTTAAGAAAACTATCTGACCATGTAAGGTACATGCAAGTTTTATAAAATCATCTTCAACAGGCTCAGCATAGGAGGCAGGTTACAGGAAAACAGAGCAGTTGGGAATAAAAAGGCTCTTTTGAAACAGACACTTTCTCATAATTTAAGAGGGCAGTATGGCCCTCTTAAAACTTCTCTTCAAGGCTCTGTAAATCTAGCTTTGAATAATGCTAGGCATTAAACTTCCAATCTTCGTCTAAAACGTCTACCTGTTGGTCTGAAGGAGTTACACCATTGGGAAGCTTTATGCAATACTCAATTTACATTTTTTGTTTGCTTAAGTTCAAATTCCTATTTATGCATCCTTATACCTCTTGCTCTCCATTATTTTTTCCTTTCATTTGTCAACAGATCATTATAATAACCCTTTCTTCATACTGTATCTTATTCAATCTATTTAACTGATAACAATATTTATTTGAAGTTAAACCTGTTTAAGTTGATCTTACCCTCTACATCTCTCCCTACCCAGCCCAGTCATATCTGTTGCTCTGCTTTGATCCCCTTTAGATTTTCACAGTGTGGTGTCCAGCAGTGTACAAAGCACCCCTCATGCATTCAGAACAAACAGGCTCTAGGAGGATAATCTGCCCACTTTCATCAGCCAAGCCCCTTTTCATTAATTCTGAATCCTAGCTTTCTCTTTTCTCCCCCTGAAGGTGAAGGAGTTTAAGGGTTTTTTGAAGGATGAGGTTTCCTGAGAAAGTTGGACTTTGTTCACAGTCCCTGTCAGGTTGCTAGACAAAAGGAGCTTGAGAGTAACTGGCCCCTAAGCAAGCAGTATTTTTGAGGCATAAATAGAGATCTCTCACTTGCTGGAAAGAACATACTTTTAAAACTTATAATAACTTACGCTTTTTCTCCTCCCTCTTCATATCAAGTCACAGCATCATCCTTACTCCTCCACCACAAAACAACATTGAGCAAAAGCAGAAGACTGCTCAAAAAGACTTTGGGATACGGTGGCAGAGATCCTCTCCAGCCAGCACATCAGGGGGTGAAGTTCATTGTCAATAAAAGTGGGATTAACTACAGTTTCAGTCTTTGAGCAAATGGTCTATTTAGATGGGAACTGCACACAAAGCTGAAGCGGTGCACAGAGGTTCCTTCTCTAAAGAAAGAAGCCCTTTGCTTCTTACGCCTGGAGAAACGGCACCAAATTAGTCACTGAAGTATGCAGGCAGACTCTTATAGGCCGTAACACAACTCAGCCTGTAGACACCCCAGGCGCCTGACCAATAAATCATATCAATTTCTCAGACTACAGATGGGTACCTATTACACAGGAAGGGGGATCACCGCAGACCTTAGGAGGTGTCTACAGTTTTCTGTGATGGCTGTTTTCCTATTCGCTACAGCAAGGTCAGTGAAGACCATGCAGAAAATTATATTTGCCCATGCACCATATTGTCTGCCAAGAGCTGCTTGGAATAAACAAGGGCAGTTTTGGTGCATGACCACATTGCTCCTTCCTGTCTCCAGGCCACAGCTGAGTAAATAGTGTTCAACACTGCATGATGAAGAAAGACAGAAAAGAAGGAAGGTACCAGTCACGATGAGTGAAAACTGGAAGCCACAACTGCCACTTCAGTTGCTACCACAAATTACTGTATCTCAAGTTCCAGTAACAAATGAAGTAAATCACAGAGAGCTTAAATCTGACCCCACAGCATAGGGCAGTGAGCTACACGCGCTCCACCATGCTCTCGCAGTGGAACAAACTTGGTCATACCACACGCTTAAGGGTGGAGAAAGACTGATTGCAATCTGTGTGTTAACCATGTTCATTTACAGCTGAAGATAACACTTTGCTCTTCTACTGCAAAGCCGCTAATAACAAATTGCAAAGCGATTTTAAAACAGCAGTACCCTAAGAAGGAGATGGGAGGCTTAATAGAGTAAGTACAGAAAAGTAAAGTGGCATGGCCAGAGTTGCATAGGAAGTACTTTAATCATTCAGTCACAATTTTTGCTGTACTGGTCTTCAAACTCCTGCCTAGCCTGTACTCTTGCTGCTACTGTGCCACTAGCAAAATCTTGACTCTTCCCTACAGATCTCACTGTCTGCAAATAGTTTATTGTCTTTTACTGCCTGAGGCACTCTTCCTCATGTTTCAGAGGCATAGTGGAGAAGGAATTTCATCCATGTGGCACAGTCTTAGAAAACAAACACTGCTTTCTGGATAAAAATGGCCTACCTTTGAGAAACATGAAGGCAGCTGTTTTGTGTTTCTCTGGCTTTTAAAACACATATTGTTTTTACCAGCTTCATTTCTGGTTTGTATGTGGCTGACAGCACCTAACACGAAGTGATGCAAACTTTAGGAATGCTAAATTATGTATTTATGCTGCTGTCAGTGTCGTGAGTGAAGTGTAGACACACCTGAGCTATCTTTAAGCTAGTTATCTTTCATACCAACAGCAGCCTAGCCACAGAAGCCTGGAGCTCAGTGAAGGCTGTAAAATCTACCCAGGAAGCCAATAAATATTTAGGACTTAGCCTGAATTGCAGTCATTGCTGCTGTATCTAGGCTGCTTTTGGCACAAGAAGTAGCTATCTACAATACTGTCACAATGCTGTGACAGCTATAAATATGCCCAAAGCAGCAGGAGAATATTTACTGCAGTTGGTGTATGAAATCTGTCCCAAAAAGTCACATCAGTAACTTCCCAGAAGGACAAGGATTGCCTTGATGAATATACATTGAAGTTCCCTATTCCCATCATCTTTTTATGTACAACCACTATCCAAGCAGGCTGGAGCCCTGGCCATTGTAGCCTTCCCCTCTGGATTATGGTAGGACACACGATTTCCACAGGTTGCTTTACTACCACAGTCACGAAATTGTTCAAGAGTCATAAAGTCACAGAGCTGTAAATCAGTCTCCTGGAAATATAACAGAGGATAGCCTAATTTTTTTTTTTTTTTTTTTTAATGTTGGGAGAGTCTTTCCTGGCCTTTGTTTGTTTTAATGTTTCTGGTATAAGTAAGTATCACATCCTTGGGATTCTCTCTATATCTGTGCAAGCTTGCAACCTTATAGAAAAGAACAAAAACAAACAAAAGCCCCTAAAAATAGCTGTCTACAGGAGCTGCAATTTTACAAAAAACTGAATATAAACATAGGTATTAATAATACTGCAACTTCACACCTCACACCTGGCTAATAGGCCATGCTCTGCACATGCCTTGTTCACAAGATACCTATAGCCTAATTTCCTCATCTCTTCATATATCTAGTGCTAAAAACAAACAGAAAACTAAGAATTCTAGGAAAATTAATCCACGTGTAGGACCTAGCCAGTGATATACAGCTGTGTAAAAACCCCATTTCTTCCTCATAAAACTTTCTACTCTAAAAAAAAAATTCTTCCTTTTCAGTTAATAATTTCTAAAATTTTACACTGAGAGATTTTATCACCTATCATGTATAAGATCTGTTCCTGTTACTTGAGAGAATGGTTGTTTAAATAAGAATTTGAAACAAAATAAAAACATTCTAGGGCTGTTTCTTTGACTAATTAACTTCTTCCACTGACAAGAAGAGATCCAAAATAAACAGAAAGCATATCCAGATTGTGCATTTGTCTAATTTTAAAAATTGATTTTCCTTATTTTTCCAACAAACAAAAAGTGAAACAGCAAGTCACATAATTAGCCCCATAATTTGAGATGGAAGGTTAAATAAATATAAACTAAACAATAAAGAATAAGCGCTCACACACTTTCTCCTGAAGCAGCACGAGCATGTTCATGTAAAACGTACAGTGGGATTCATTCTGCTCTTGAAGTGTACAGACAGCTCCCACATCTTTAGAAAATCATCCTAAGAGCATAAGAAAACCAGAAGAAAACTGAGAAAGAAACACATGTTACTTTTAAGGGACAGGAAAATGCACTAGAAGCCTCAGGTTTCTGACAGGTTAGCTCAAAACCAACTTAATTTCTTAAAGGAAGGTTTCTAGCAAATAGTTTAAAGAGAGTAATGGTCAAATCTGCTTCATGGATCAACATAAGAATCTGTCCTGATGACCTGACATGAAACATGGAGTCTTGGGCATAGGTAGCTTTAAATGACTCTGTGGCTTTGTACCAAGGTCTGGCTCAATCTCATTAAACACTAACAAAAAAAATTTATTTTCTTAGTTTTAATAACTGGATACATTACCTCTGCTTTCCTGGTGGTGAAGTTCAACAAGCAGCTAAGCCAACCTAAAACCTTACTCCTGCTGAAAGGGGCAGGTCTCACTCCACTCTCTCTTCTTTCCTTTCCCACCACTTGCTGCTGGCCGCGTGGTTTTGAACCACCCCTCGTACCAGCCCTGGCATTCAGCAGGCCCCGGCTGAGAAAACTCAACTTTTTTCCTGGACTAGTGAATTGAACTGCCTCTCAGAAATATCTGATGAAAGCTCATGCAAAGCAAGCTGTGGAAGAGCATGGCCAGGTGCAGGGAAGAGAGAAGGTGCAGAGAGAGAGCAGAACCTCCCCTCCTCAGCAGAGGTGAGCTGTTGGATAGGCTCAGGTAATTCCCTGCTTAAGATGTTTTAATTCTTAAAGTCCAGGATGTAGGCAAGGCACTGTCATAGGATTAATGATCCTCCTAATTAAAAGTAGGTTCAGCTTTACTGGCTGTACTTGCACTGTACCTGCTAAGACCATTTATGAACAATGTGTTATCAGACACACACTTAAGACAGAACTTTTGGCATTCTTACTATCCACGCAGGCAGATGAGTTCAGGTTATTCACAAACCGTGTCTGTTCTTTCCACTGATACCATTTAGGTCCTTCCAGAAGGGATCCCAGGGCATCCTCAGGGAAGGACCCCAGAAAACTTTGTGTCTGACATGACAGCAAAAGCAGACAAGGTAACTGAAGAATGCTCAGAGGTGCCAGAGTTTGGCTCTGGGGGTGGGTTCTTCCAGGAGGGTACCTGCAGCACTGGGTGCACCCTGGATTGCCTCTCCTGACCTATGAGAATACTAGCAAAATCCTGCCAGATGTAAGGGTGCTGCAGCAAGCAAGTAGTTTTCACAAGCAAGATGTTTTGCACTCTACAAAAGGAACATGGCTGCAAACAGCAGACTTAGATAGGTGAATCCTGTTGACAACAGGTAGAAAAGACCCAGCTTATGGTGTGAAAAAGCAAATCGTGACAGAGATTTAGTGAGATCTGCCTGGAACAACCTGTGTCAGACTCAGGACAAATATAGTGGAGAGTTAAGCAAACTGACCTAAAAAGACTTGTTGGGGAAGTGCTGCAAGAGAGAACAGTCAGAGGGGATTAGCACTGTGGCTGAGCAGAACGTTAGTTTTGAGGCTCTCAGGTAAGAAGGAGAAGATTCAGCTGCAGCTGATGTAAAGAATGAACTCATTTGTTCTGGAGGGAATCTGGACGGTTCTAATGAACAGTAAATTCACTGAAAAGCAGGCTTATTATGGGCAAAGCTCCAGTAGCACCATATTTTGAGTGAGCTAAAGGTTTTCTAAAGAGTAAAATCCTCTAGATGGTGTGATTGTTTTTCTGCCCTTTGGTCTTGAGCCCTTTTATCAATAAACCACTTGCCAGATTAACAAAAACAAAAAATGCATTTTGTACAGAACTGCTCCAATTCTATCTTCAATATCCAGAATCTTGCTGTTTATACAAACTTTAATCATCCTCTAGTTACTTTCAAACTCCCCATAATTATCCTGCAGTACCAAATGTTTCATGTGGCAGCATTACTTCAGCTTTGAGTGAATGTCACTCAGGGCAGGATGAGCTGTGCCAAAGGTACAGTCCAAGGCTATCATCTGGCATGCTTATGTGGCTAGCATGGCACATCCACAAACTGAAAAATTTAAACCTTCATTAGAAAAATTAAAAAAGTTCTCAGCTCTCATGATTGTAAAGAAAACATTCCAATAGGGGAAGAGTTTAACTGATGCAGTGTGGTATTCCTGAATCCACAGACAGCCTGAAACATGACTCAAATTTGAACTTTCCACCTACTTCGGGAACATTAACACTGTACCTAATGCAACACTAAAGACAATCTTAACTCTTTAGTTTATTCTTTTAACTACAGGATGGGACTTTGAGTGAAGTTGGAGCTTAAAGAATTCAGAGCTCCTGAAGTGCACGAACAGCAAACAATAAGAAAGGAGAAGCAGCCACAACTTCTGTCAGTATTTCCAGGAGTAGAAAGAGAAGATAGAAGATGACAAACAAAAGAGCTTGGCTTAAATTTTCCAGTACATTATTGACTACAGCAACCAAATAGTGGCTTAGGCTTTATTTACTACATGGACAACCAATTTTCTCCATGCAGCTTTCTTTAACATTTGCAGAGATAATTCTGTGCATATTCTGAAGCACATATAATCCTAAAGATATGCTCAGCTCATTGAGTGTGATCCAAAAGGACATTTAGCCTTCTCCAAAGGATGTAGGCCTGAAGCAAAGAAAGATACTAGTTTTGTGGACTACAGTATGAAA
Source organism: Morus bassanus (assembly GCA_031468815.1). NCBI lineage: Eukaryota > Metazoa > Chordata > Aves > Suliformes > Sulidae > Morus > Morus bassanus. The sequence goes on along the minus strand of CM062572.1, from coordinate 44,948,136 downwards.
ATGTATGACTTCCCCTCATGTTTCAGAGGCATTAAAAAGCCAAGTAAGAAACATTAAGAATGTCCTAACATCTGAAGTTAAATATGATTATAAATATGTTGTATATTCTTGGGTAACTGTAACCCTGTGGAACAGCAGAGATCACACCTGGTAATCCTCAGTCTGTAGGTAGGTACAAGGGAAATGACATCAGATAATAAGAGACACTTTAATCTACCAAATATAGGCATAGCAAAACCAAACCAAACCAACATAACACAAAATGGGCTCTAAGATAAGCTAGAAAACTAGAAATAAGGTGCAATTTCAGAGTGAGAGTAATTTATAACTCTCATGTGCTCACATGCATAAGCATGTGTCAAATGCTGTGACATTTGACATTCTTTGTATGTGTCGACCATTAAGCTATTTTTTCCTTTCACCGCAATGTCACTGAAGATGTAACTAGCAGATCTTCTGAGGAATAGGTGAACTAATAGATTTAGACTGCTTCTATCTTGTTCAACAGTTGATTCTTCCACACTTTGAGGAGTTTTCAGTCACTCATTGAGAAAATAATCAATCCAATGCCAGAGCTAACTGGTCGTGTAAACAATAAGGAGCAAACATTCCCGTTGGAGTTCTGGCCATCTGGGGGGCAGACTGCTCAACCACTTGAAACGGGACCCACAGCAATCTTAATAGTGAAGTACAGGAATGCCGGCAACACTTCACTGGAGGGGACCATCAACATTTTCCCAAGCTCTCAAACAGCAGTAGTAATCTTTAGACAAGATGTGGATCAGCCTCTATTCAAGAAAACAAGTTGTCATTAAGCTTAAGATCTTCAAAACAACTAAAGAATTCATAGCTACGCATCACGAGATGGGCAGAGTAAATGGGCAGGTGGTATGCAGCTGCATCTCATGCTATACAGGACCTCATACAACCCCTCCTCCCTCAGAAATGTACTAGGTCTAGTGCAATAATGGGACTATGGCCAGGGAGAGGCGCACAGTCTTCAGTTACTGTTTGGTATTTCCTTTCTGCTTTGGGAGCCCCAAGAAATACAGTTAGCTGGCAGACAGCTCATCTGTGTCATGCACACAGGGTCAGGGAGCAGAAGAAAGCTATGACATTGGCCTAAAAAGAAAAGGAGGTAGAGGTTAAGGAGGACAGACAATGAACTATGGAAACGCTGCAGATTGCTGTAGCAATCTCAGATCAAAGATCTCCTTGACTTCCAGTTTCTTTCTAGCCCAACCTTTACAGGAAACACCAATGAAAGGTTCCAGTAAACCAGTTCCAGAAGAATCAGGTATTTTCAATACCTTGAATCTTCTAAGTGTTTCAGGCTTCAGCGTGGCATGTAAAAGCAGGAAGTGCAACAGTAAACAATTTTCTCAGAACAATGAATGAAACTGAAATGTTTTGGACTTTTCTCTTTTTTTGAGAGGCTTTCAAGGAACACTGCAGTTGCTACAAACACCCCATGAATAAGAGACAAAACATTTCAGCATAATTTAGATCACAATTAAGGATAGCCCCCTGTCCCTGCTCTGCATTGACTCTTAAATACTCCACTGCAAAGTTTTGAACAGTTAACTGCACCTTCACCAACAGCTGTCATCACAGCAGGCACTCTGATATTGCTCCTCTGAAACATGTCCATCATGAGCCCAACCATGAAAGAGACAAGGTCAGGCTTGTGAAGAATGGAGAATCCCACATGCCACCAAGAGTGACACCGGTATGCAATTACACAAAGCAGTCAGCTCACTGTGGTTGAAACTCAAGAAGCTGGTTGTGATCCACAAAGCACTGAATGGTCTAATACATCTTTCTCTGTGCACTTGTGTTCACCTGGAACAATTTGACTGCCTCACTTAAACATGAATCTTCCAAGAACTGAAAGCCATTCATAGTCCTGGCCCTTCTTTGACTTTACTTCAGAGTATATTTATATATAGGTTTATATACAGGCTCTGCAGTATAATCCTGAGCACCCAGACTGTTGGCTAGTTTTCTCCAATTTTCTTTCACAAATTATGATGCTGAGGAAAACACTCTGAAATGAAAGGACATTGGTTTTAGGAGCCTCTGGGTCAACAGTTAAAGCCCCTATTCATAAAAATAAGTATTGCAATATCTAGACCTGTGCTTGGGCAATGTTGTTCGGTCATCTAAAATGCTCTCAAACACACCGATGCTGAGTCTCTTTTAAGAGTGTAAAAACTTAAGAAGAAAACGAACCTCAAACCAAACAAATCAGTAAGAGAATTGGCTGGAGGAAGGCAATCTGGTTAATGACAAGACTGAAGAAGTCATCATTAGTTATTTAGAATGAAATGCAGTGGAGCATGTAAGCTCCACAGAGAATGTCTGGAGCACATTACAATATCAATGAGCTAGATTAATGATTATAAATGACCACCACTACAGAACTGGTCTGAATGCAGAACAGAATGAATGCACTAAGAGAAACCTGAAACAACAAGGCATCCAACTACCCCTTTTAAGGGTATGCTTTTGGCTAAGGTTCTGTAACGTCTCGATTTTAACTCTTACAATACTCTAGTGAGCTGTGTGTCCTAAAATAATAATTTAAAAAAAGATTAAGAAGAGAGAGAAGGAAATAAGTTAGTTTTCTCTGTTTTTCACATGGAGAAATACATTTTTAATAAGAATTTAACACAGATATTAATTTCTAAAAAATTTCTAAAAAATGAAACAAGGCCTTTTTTTTTTTTCTCAGCCCTGCAAGTTCTAAACTCTTCAGATGACCATTAATCCTGAAAGTTTCTCATGGACATTGTGCATCTTTGTCAAAGTTTAACTGAAATGCTACCTATTTTACAACTAAATACACTTCCATGGACCATCTATGATGAATCACAAATTAAGAATATTTTGCTGGAGGAAAGTTCAGGCAAATGCCCTAAATCCTCCAGCATTATGCCCTAACACTGATGGTATGCATATATTATGATAATCAGGGAAGTGTAAGAAACTAGACAAAAAAGCAACTCTTGTTGCGGAAAGAAAAAGGACACTTTCTTGTTGCTACACAGGGCTTTCTAGAGGGAAAAAAAGGCCATCTACTGGAGGACAAATGTAGAGATGAATCTATACTGTAATCCTGGCTTGTACAAACTGAAAATAGATAGAGTTCAGTTGTTTAGTCTTTTTCAGCCTCATAATGAGGTCAGGCCCTTCAGGATCTTTGTAAGTATCTTTACGGCAGGAGCAATAAAAAGGAGTATCACTTAACTGATTAGTGGTGGGATGATAGCTTAGCATAGTGAGCAAATTATTTTGACCAGATGTGATATGCAAGTGATTTCTCCTAACGGAAGCATGATCAGTATTCTGTGGAAACTCCTGGATGGATTGCTGCTGTGACGTAGGCCACTGAGGAGACAATGCAAAGAAGAAACAAAACACAACCTCTAAAAGACGTAGGATGGCAGGAGTCCTAAAATCCCAAATACAGTTACTGCTGACTAACTCATTTAATGACAACAGTGAGATGGGCCATCCATAGTGAGTAACACTGTAGTAACCTCTGCTAGTAGCTGGGGCCTCAGCTATGTTGTTCTAACATAACGGTACTCTTTGTGGTTTCACTTACGTTTTTTCTTCTCCTATGCAACAATATCCTGACTGTTCAGAAAAAAAACCCATCATGGAAATGCAAGTACAACAAACCCTCAGAGTGGGAGTCAAGATGAAAGCTGCTCTTTAAGCATCTCCAGCCACTGAAGACTTACAAAACACATGTTCCTTTTATTTGCTGCAACATTTGCCCTCTTTTCCCATTCAATGTTGAGACTTATGGAGCAAGTCTGAAAATCAGATGGTGCAAATCATACAGCAATATAGCTTTAAGAAGTACTTAAATGTAATGTGCTTCAGCATATGTTCTTGACTCAGAGGAAATGTGCTGGATCTTTCAAAGCAGAGCTTAAAAGCTGAGGTGCTATTTGCTCCATGCAATTATAAGTGTTTCTTAATGCTGCCCTGTTGGGAAAAAAATTGCTTCCTGGTGTTTCTGGCAAAAGAACTGTATCTAAACTCACTATATCAGATGTAGCTGCATTTTAGTAGTACTCTATGTGAAGTGGATGGTAAAAAAAGGGATGCTATATAAATGTATTATTCATATTCCTCTCACTTTCACGCCACGTTTAAAGGTAACATCCATCCCTCCAGTTGTCTTTCACATGAGTTATCTCCTGTCTGGATCTGTTTCCGGCTTTGCTGTTCCAGGTCCCCACCTACATACAGTACTAAGGGCTCTGAAACTAGTAGTGCTAGCTCTTAAGAGATTCAAGATTAAATAAAATTATTAACGTATAGGGGATTCCAAAGGAAAGCAGAAAATATCCCAAAGAAGCTCCAAGATGTTCAGCAGACAAATACAAATTACACAAAACAGCTCCTCAGTTATTAGAGAAATACAGAAGTGACTCTCTGGACTTGAGAACCTGGGTCCACGTGCCATAACAGGACTTTACTTACCAGCTCCTTGAATCAGAAACTCTGACAGGAAGAACAGGGCCTTGAAGACCCATGCTGGTGGGCAACAAACAGTGCTGAAGTTCAAGGTTTCTAAATTATCTCCATTAAATGGGATATGTTTGGAAAGTCACTTTACATGACATGTTTATCAAGGGAAAAAACAAATCTTCTCACTATTTACTTTTGCTGTTTCCTTTTAGGACGATGTTTTCTGGGGTTTGGTAAAGAACAAGCAGATGAGTGCTGCAGAGGGAAATAGACTGAGAGCCTTTATATGTACATCTCATTTTCACTTGCAGCTTTGTATACACAGCTGTGACCAGAACAGACTTCTGCTGAATGAAGGACATGCAGTTCTGCACCCACTGCCACACACAAAGAGGATCATCATTACTTGCTTTGCAGTTAAGATTTGAAATAACAAATCAGTGAATTATTTGGGAATTTAATGAGCATTTCTTCCGATTTCTTTTTCAACTGCTGTCTGTATCACTCTAAAGTCTTTCCATGAATGCAGTGCAGATTTGAAAGCTTTTCAGTGCTAGACAGATTAGATTCTAATTCCAACATCTGAGAAAAAATGTTTACTCTTCTAGACGTTAAAAGGAAGTAATAAAAATGCTTTCTGTTATACCTATTAGGAAACAAAAAGAAAACTATACAACTACTAGAAGTCTCTGATACAGCAGGAATATGTGGAGATGCAGGACTGGAGTTTGTGGCTGCAATAATGTGCCTTCAGATGGTAAACAGGAATATGGACAGAACAGTTTTGACTAGATAAAACTTATGCTCCATAAAACAAGTATAATCTATTATTCATCTTTCCAGTATTTTAATTTTTGTAAGTGTGACTACTGCTGGTCAGCAACATAAATAAGTTTAGTATTTAGTGATAATGATATATCAGCAAATGGCCATATCTGACTCAAAAATGTCTGAAAGCTGTAAGGAAAAAACAAAATCATTGACTGAAGGGGTAAAATTAAAGCAGGCAAGATAGTACCTAGAATTAGTAAGCAGAAAGATAAAAAATATTTGTGATTTTCCCAAAAAAGTGACAATGTTTAGCTGAGACACAGATTTGTCATAGATCAAACAGCGCTAGCTGCACATAGGATGTCTGGGATTCAGTCACAATTCCTCCCCTGTTTGGGAATACAGGAGAAGAATACAGTCGAAGAATACAGTCGTCTAATTATTCATGTTTGAGGCACTTCATAACAGGTTAAAAGTTGATATGTAACATTAAAAATAGTGATCTGCAATCCTTTTATGAACTTCGCTATCATGGCCTGCAAGCATTAATGGGAATAGAAAACATAGCATGAATGAACAATCTAGAGAATTGAATAGTTACAAAACGACCAAAGATGATACTATCCCTGAAAATCTGGGACAGCAGTTATAAGACACTAGTACAGTTGCATGTTTCAGGTAGAAAAGATACCACCACCTTCCTATGCAGAGATTGAAAACAAACAAATGAAAAAAACTCTAAAAACCAAAGCACCAGCACTCTCATTTTCCCAGAAAGGGTTAAGATCCCTTGGAGAAAGAGGAGGGTAACTTTTCAGGGAAAACCCAGTGATCTGTGATACAGAGGCAAACTAACATAGAGACGTGAAATATGGTGGAAGATGACAGTATACCTTATAAACAAGCCTATATTTAAGGTTTTCTTTAAACACTTTTCTCTAGGTAGACTTGGAGAACCTAGCACTGGTACCTCAGAGAGAATGGAAGTGCAGGAACTAAGTTTCAGTTAGACCAACAAGAGGGTTCCAATTTGGGCAAAGGAACTGCAAAATCAGGAACCCAGCATGCAGTGGGAAAAATCATAATTATTCCATCCTGCATCAGGTCTGAAACTGAAGAATACCTACTATTACACAAGGAAAGTTCAGCAGTTCAGCCAGTCTGGTAACTGTGACACTGCTTACTTCCACTGTGCACCTGGTGATGCTGGTGTGTGGCACACAACAGAGGTCTTGACATTTCTTAAGGTGATGAATTGCAGTGCTGAATGTGCAGTATTGCCTTTCTTGCTCTGAATGTTAGCTAGAGCTGAAGTAGAACCTATAAGGCAAAGCAACTTCTTTCCTCCTATTTCCATATGACAAGCACAATCTCATCCTCTTCTCTTAAAATTACATCCCCCAGACTTTTCACTTTCAAAGCAGAAGGCCTTGGGTCAAGAGAGACTCTTCTGTCACAGAATGCCAAGGGAATTAGAGTACCTGATGTAATCAGAGACCCAGAGATACACTATTGCCCATTCAGTACAAAACATCCACAGGACAGAGTCATGCATTTAGTCAGCTACCCAACACTAGCTAGATCTTCAGTTATGGGTTGGGTCTCAAAATAATGTTGATTATTTTCCTCAGTAATTTGGCTGGGTAGATTATCACTGAAAGCCTAATTGTGCATTAATGCTAACTGAATGGATGAGAAACAAATGAACATAATCCCCAATGAAGAGATCTGAGAGCACTGCGAAGCAGACAGTCACTAGTGTTCTAAACAAAACCTCTCTTTATTAAACTGGTGACTACTTATATTTTTAAAATATAAGGACATATGTGTTTCTCTTTCTAGGGTTTTCCTTGTCTGTTCCAAGACAGATCATCCCGTGAAATTGGAGCCCAACATCAGCTGTACAGAAGGAAGGTCTTTAAGTGATAGGACATGATACCATATTTAACAGCGTTCCTGTGCCAGTCTGCATAATGAGTGGGGGATGAAAAGCAATTGTTTTTCTTCATGTACAGCTCAGTGAGGACAGTTCCAAGCCTGCCACACAAAACTTCTTTAATAATGCAATCCAGCGCCTTTGATTTGAGGAACACGCAAAAGAATAAACAACCTATTAATCTAAATTTTCTCGTTTGCCTGAAAGTACAAAGTGGCAATGAACAAACCTCTTGGCTACATTGAGTGTACTGAAATGCAAAACTGCTTCTTTTCTCACCCTACAGTTACTCAGGAAAAAGGAGGGGGGAGAAGAGGAAAGGGAGAGAACACGCAAGGGAAGCAGAAATGGTTTTAATATAAATTGCTCAGTCAAAACATAAGGCACACAATGAATTCTGAAGAAGGCTTTCAAGTATTGCCACACGAAGGCACTTTAATACAAGTGGATATGCTCAGAAGATAAGTGCAAGAGATAGCATTACTCAGTAAAGAGCAAGAATCCTCAGGCTAACCAGCTCTCAATTGAGCTGGTACTGTCAAGACCAAGGAACCACAGGTAGTAGCTTGATTAATGTTTTCAGTGGTTTTGTTTGTTTTGGGAAGCTTCAATACAAAATACAGGTGAACACCTTGATTAATGTTAGTCTCCTGACTGTCTGCAGTGGTGTGCTTTGCTCTGTTATTCTAATGTACTTGCAGTCAGCAGAGGTGCTTTCATTATCCATCCACAAATGTTAACATCTGATACAGAATTATTCTGGAAGCACTGTCAGTCTGACTCAGACCGAGTCTGCTGTGCTCGAGCACTATGAGTGTGGTTGGAGGATACGTTTAGGCATTTGGCTGAACAGTTTTGGCAAACATTCTTGGTTCCCCTACAGCCTTTTTCACAGCTTGAGAAGGGCAGAGAGATATTAAAGCTGCTTGTCAAAGCAGCTTCACTACATCTATGGTTTGGGTAAAACATGCATAGTTTCAGTCAAACTCTTCTCTGTACGTATAGCAAATTATAATGTACATCAGAAAGTTAGGAAAAAGAAAAAAAAAGCTATTCCATTGGCTGTAACATAAGTGGACTTTTGGAAAAAGAGGAAACAATATTCTGACAAGTTTGGGATGAGCAGAAGAACCATAAACTGAGAAAAGGGTAGGACCTATACCATAGAGGAATTAATATCTGTGGGTTAAGCATCCATAATATTTTTTGTACTGAAAGTTCAGGAAAAAGTTCGAAATACCTGCAACCAGGGTATTTTCAGTAGAATGTTATTTGAGCCAATATACTAGTCATCTTTCTGCTTTGGCTCCCACTCTTCAGCATGCAGTTAAAGCCAGACAAGACAAACTTAGCAAGCTTGTGATAGCTTATGCTACAGTTGTAAACAAGAGATCTGAAGTTATTTGACGTTATCTGAAGGTATTTGAAGATATCTGAAGTTATCAGAATGTTTTTCTAAGAGAAGTTTTATGGTGCTAAGAGCAAGTTTGGCCTGCTAGGCCCTTTATATCACCACCAAGCAAAGCTGTTGTACAAACACAGACTTTATACTGGGTCATCTACTGAAAAGGGCAGTCCTAATCTCCTCCTTACCTTTCATTCCCATCTTCTCCTTTATGCCAGCACAGCTGTCTATACAGGCCCATTGTGAACGGGACAGGAAACTGATTAAACTGAAAAGTAATGTCTTTTTTCCAGGTTATTTTTTTTGTTTAGATCAGCTCTGTGCTATCTTCACTACACAGCCAACTGCACCCCCACAAAGAAAGGGAAGAAAATCAGGAGCAGAGAGGAGGCCAAGGACCACTCCTTCCCGTGCCAGTGCCAACCTAAAAGTGCTTATCTAGCCACAGGCTCAGTTGTCTTCCTTGGGAAGAAGCAGTTTCCTAGCAAGCCACCTTGTAGAACAGCTGGCCACAGGACTCCCCGTAAAACTCTCTTCTTCCTTCTCCAATGTCTGAAAGCAATGCATCACCTTCCTCAGAATGCAATCCACAAAATGTCCCTACCTCCACAGCAAACAGGACAGAGTGACAGGCAATATTTTACAAATGATAGTACCTGTGATTGGAAAAGGAGAATGAAATCCATAATATTCCTGGCTTTAAAAAAAAAAAAAAAAAAAGAAGTCAACACAAAAAGCAGGAAATTAATCTCTTGGAGAGTAAGTTTAGCTATCTCCTGCATCATGCAATTCTAAATCATTAAGGAAATAGCTTATGGTTATAAAGCTAGAGAATTAAAGGGATAAATCATTCTGAATTTATCTACTGAAGAATCTCTTACAAGAGTAAAATCTTGAACTAAAGTTAGTGAAGAAGCGCCAAGTGCCTCCCATTATATCCTCCAGTAGCCGTCATCTGAAGAAATTTAGGGTCATCTTAATTAAGGACAAATGAATCTTTAACCAGTCACTTTAGTAGTCAGCAATGGTGTACGAGACTCTCTTTTGTAGCATTCAGAGGCTGTGTTTTAAACGGTTTTACTAAACAAGATAGGAACGTCCCTTGCTCTGGGCAAAATAGTCATTAGATGCAGCTAGTTCCACCCTGTCTCTCTTATGCATTTGTATTTGACTTGGAAAGGTGCGTCTCCTTCAAAAGTGCCATGTCTGCCTTAAGGTTTTCCAACCAAGTCAATTTTCTTTCCTAGTAATGGGAGTACCTACCCTTTTGAAGTTTTGGTTTTTCTTTTTTTTTTTTTAAGTTACTCATGATTATCAGGTGGTTGAAAGTGTAATAATTAATTTTAAAATTACCAGATTAGACTTCTCTGCAGAGAGCAGGTAATTAATACCCAAAGAGTTCAATATTCTGAAAATCCACCCACACTTGGACTGACATGCCAACATCAGGCATATTTCCCGTTGCTGTCAGCTTCTATTGCTATTTAGAAGATTTTCTATTCAACTTCATGAACAGTAAACAACATTAAAACAAACTACTGTAACCCGAACAAACTGAAAGACCTGCTTTTGGATCTTCACAGTTTAAAAATCTATTTTCCCACTCAATAGAATAAAATAAGGATGAGCAGAGATCAAGCCATTTATAGATAACAACACTTTTAAAGACTTCACAGCATTGCCTAAGCACTGAAATTTTCATCTTATGTTACAATTTCCTGTTTCAAACTGGAATTTCCTCTGTTTACACCTTCAGATGTTTTGGAAGTCATGCAAAGAACACAACAAGGCTCTGTCCAAGCTGTTACCTAATTTCACACACAGCTTACAAAATGAACAAAGAACTACCTGCTATGATATTTGTTCAGTATGTGGAATAGGAAGGCAGTTAGTATTAATCAGTTGTTTCAGTGGTGTAAGATCTTGTTTATCTGAAGAAAAAAAAAAAAAAAACAACCGAGGATAAGCCATTTAAAAACATGGCAGTAATGCAGCATTATATTTGTATGGCTAAGCATTGTAAATGTCAGAAAATGCTAAAATTAGGAACCTGCAGAAAACATTATCTACCTCAAGTCTGTATAAGTTATAGCATCATTTCCTCCATTATGCAAATGCTATTCTTAAGCATTATACTATTATAGCACATCCTTGCATACTTCATACAAATTTCATTGTCACAGTGGTGCCAAACATTTTTATGGACAGATTTTTGTATTATACTTTATTTGGACAGAATGACACGTATTTTCCTTTCCAAAAGGCGCACAGCCTACCCAAGAAGAAATTCAGATGATAGGAGAGATTAAGTTCGCTGCCAAACACTGACAATATTTTAACTACCTTTCTGATATTTTTCAACTGGATGATTCAAGTAAAATTCATCTAGTATTAGCATAGATATTTGTCATAGACTCCTAAGCAGTATAAAAATAAATAATAGAATGTGAAAAGGAGTCTGCTGACAACAGTGAATCATAGTGAGAAGCCAGGAATTTGCAGAAAACTGGAAAGAGAAACCAAATGAAATAGGTAAAAAAAGTCAGGGGACAAAAAGACAAAGATAATGATATGCATATCAGGAGAAAACTGTAGTAATGATAGTCCTCTTGACATTTTGCTCCAAGGGGGGGAAAATAAAGTAGTGTTCAGAAAAAGCATGTGCTGTATTTAATATAATACGTATCATCCTTCTTCTTCTGCATAATCCAAAACATTTTCCATTTCAGTGATAATTTGGGAAGTTGTCAGTAGTGGAGTGGTACTTAACATATTAAAAAATTAAAAGCAGATGTTCATGATTTCTGTCAGAATTTTGAAGAGGGTTGGTTGACAAGCTCTCAGCACTGCTGAGAATTGATATTCAAATTCTGAAACACCTGGGAAAATTTAGAGGACTAGAAAAAAGCTGAAGTCGCATTAGCACTTAAAAATTATAAGATCAGGGGCTTACTCTGACTGAAGTGGCTACCCAACAAGAGCACGCAGTATACCAATGAGTGCAAGGATGGAGTCGAAATAAGGCCTGAAGTGCTGCCATCAGTTGAGACAACCCAGGCATCTGTATCATGGCCAGCTTGATAGTACTCACAAACAAAATAGTCAAACAGGAAATATTGGACTTGATTGGTTAATTACTAATAGCTATCAACCATGAAAAAAGATTTCTTGGTGAATTAAGTAATCTTTTCAAAATGGGAACGCAAGTCTGGATGTAAAAAAGCATCAAATAACAGTTAGGCTTTGAGAGATCCTATACTTTATACTGAACAGGGCTGTGATTAAAAAATTTGAATTATGCAAAACAACCACCAAACATATTAACCAGATAACTGTTACATCTCAAAATGAGGATGAAGAGTCACTGCTTAGAAGATACATTTCTCCTGGGACCTCCAAGAATACCCCCTTTGCTCCACATTCTGAACCAATTTTTCAATTGATGGCCTAGAAAAGAACAAGAATTAATGATAACATTTCTGAGCCATATAGAAAATGAGGAAACACTAAAAATTTAAAAGGATTGAGTAGTGGCATAGAAAAACCTCACTGACATAGTCGAGTATCCTCATATATCTAGACACCGTATCTAGAAACAAAAAATGCAGAGGGCTCCACCTGGGTAAACAGTTTCTATGAAGACAAGTAGAGAGGAAGGTGACCACAAATGCTCAGAATAATGTAATCAGGAGAATAATACGGTCCTCAAATGAGTAAACACAGCAATGTCAAGTAGAGAGGCTGAGTTACCAGCATTTGACTAATCTGAGATACGCACAACTCAGGAACGATGGTGAGAATTGAACAGGAGTCAGAAGCACTGCAAGAACAATCACATGCTTACAAAACATGCCTCACAGAGGGAGGCTCAATGTGATAATTTACTTGGCTTATCAAAAAGCAGGATAAGAGATGAACTTCAACATATGATTCAAATACTTAAAAAAACATAGTTTTCATAAACTTTTGAAAAAATATTTTTTTAGGGTGAAGATAATCACATTGTTAAAGACTGCCACAAGTTGAGACTGTAGTAGCATGTTCAGGATTCTGATTTTACTAGCCCCTAACGATACTTTTCAGTTCAAAATCAAGTCTTAGTAAATTCTGACCTCTGACAAAACAAAAGCTATCAAATAAACAACCCTCCTCCTCCGTCAAGACAGTTTCTTTCTCACCTGGTCCTTCTAGCATCACAAGCAGTCTTCACAAGCAACTGTTTTCTCAGCAGCAACAGCAGTGCGGAGCGTGCACAAGGGCCACCCTACTGCTCATGTGCAGAACTACTACACATCGGTCAGGCTTCCTGCCCGTGTGCTAAAGCATGTGCGAGCACACCAGGAAGGTGTCCGAGAGCAGGCTACTTCTAGCAGCCCTCCTTCCCAAGAAAACTCAGTGCTTCATAGGGACCGGGCTGCAGGCCAGCCTAATTGCTCTGGCAGCACCAACAGCTGACTGCTTCCTCCTGCTATTTTTCCCAGGGGCCCTTCGGCCCCATCAGGCTCACATGACTTAATCAAACCTGAATGCCCTTCTGGAAGATATGCAAATTATTTTTCAGTTGGACAAAAGTGTTTTGGCTCAATACTGGTGTTACTAAGTGAAGTTTAATGATGTGCTATACAGGTCAGACTCCATGGCCTAATGGTACTTTCTGGCTATAAACTCAAGTGTATTACTCTTTAAAGGAGGTTTTAAAACAAAATGTTAGTATATTCATTATATTACCTAATTAGACTGGGCCAAGCATCAATACAAAGCAATATGAGCTGTATTTTAGGGCCAGGTTTGTCAACACTGGGATTTTTGCACTCAGAAACTGCTAGGTGGTTTGAGTTCGGCCATGGTTGCAGACTACCACACTCTGCATCCCACCTCTCGTGTGACCTCGCACTGGCACATTTCAATGCGCTATGCTGGCAGAAAACTCAAGCAGCAGAAATACTGAATAGTTTTCTGCCAGTTCAGCATGCTGAGACAGATCAGCACAAGATCGGACAAGTGCTGGAGCTGCCGTAAGAAGGATGCGAGAAGGCAGTATCTCACTAGCCGGCAATTAGATCCGGTTATGCTGACATGGCACTGCAGCTGTAATTAAAGCATTAGTAAAGTCTCAGATGCATTCAATTCAGAGAAGACAACAGCTTCAGTTTCCAATTTATCTCAGGCATATCACCAGAATAGGTCTCTTTTTCCTGTCTACCTCTTACCACAAGATACTGTATCACTAGGGTATCCTTCTCTTAAATACTGAGCTGAAGCTTTTTCCAGTGCAAAGTAAGATAAACCAACTGTGTATGTTTCATAGCCATGTGAAGCTCGGTAGTCTGGTTTTAAAACCATTTTAAAACTGATTGTGAAGAAATACAAATTATGTTGCTTTCAAGGTAATGAAAGGACAATCTCTAAAAGAACAGGTTTAAATTTACAGTATTCCATCTTGCCCTGGGCAACGCATTCAGACTGCATGGTGGAACATAGAGTCTTGTATATTCCCCTTATTAATATTAAAGTTACAAAGTGGGATCATAAAATGCATTACAGGTGACAGCACTTAACTGAATATTGGACAACTCTACAGGAAGCACACATGTACTTTCTTGGTTCTCTTTCACCTGTTAAGATCAACTAAAAAAAACAAGGACACCAGAGGTAATACCAAGATAAAGATAGTATCAGTTGTTCTACTTACAGTAAGGCTTCTTGGATAAAGTGGCAAGCATTTCACTGGGTGCAGGGATCAGTTCTTTCTAAACAATAATGGTATCTCTACCTTATCCAGCCAGCCGCATGTCCTTGTATACATTACTAGAATTAATACTATACAGAACTTGACATAATTTGTTGTTTATTTACAACCACTCTTCTCACATGCTAATGAGTGACACCAGCTTTCAGAGGGAGAATTTGCTTTTCTTGCCAATGTGCCCTTGGCAGACTCTGCCCTTGAAATAGAAGATTTCAGCGAGGGACTGAAGCCAATGAGAGGGAATGCAAGGGAGGATAGTATGATATGAGAAGAATGTCTCCAATTTTACAGGGAGAAAACCCAGCTGCCAGTTATTCAGATGTTTGAGCTCACACACAGATACTAAGCTGTTCCATCAACAAAAGGTACACACTTAGATACTCAACTGCCAGAGAATGCCAGGGAACAGGTGCTCCTCTGTGCTGTAACCTGCTTATGTAACTCTAACTGAAGATGGCTGCATTAAGAAATAATGCAATATACCATGCTTCCTCCCACCCCCTAGAACAAGGAAAACATCTCTACTACACCACCTTCATCTCAATGCTAGACAAAGCCTATGCAGATAATACAGTTACAAGGCAGCTTCTTCAAACTCACCTGTGACTCAGGTAAAACATTCTGGGATTAGGACTTTGCTTTTCAACAAGCAAAAACTTAAAATCCTTCAGAATTTTGAAACTCCTTCAAAAACACTGAAGTAATTTGCCTCCGTTTTGTTGTCTTCCAAGCTTCTATCAATCCATAATGGTGCTTTTGACCCTTTCCAAATCACTTGACATTACTTGGAAGCAAGAGGATTGCATGCTGTAATTTTATCAGAATACATCTATTCAGTGCTTCCAAAGCTTGCAATAAAATGCGTACACAGTTGACTTAAAAAGCAATTGAACTATCACGATGTTTTAGTGATCCCCAGACTTCTTTCGGCACTCAAACACGGAAGTCACATGCTAAAACTGTACAAGAAGAGAACCAAAGGATTTCTTGTAGAAGTAACATCCAGACCAGGCAAAAACAGCAAAACACGGTATCCCTTCAGGATCTCACCTGTATGCGAGCATGACTGGAAAAAAAATAACACAGTTGCACATGCAGAAATGGGAGAACAAACTCTGCAACAAATTTCAAAGATATTAACTCTAGTGGAATCTGAGGTAGTTCAGTTAAAGTCCAAACCGAATTCTGCAAAAAGTCACCCAATTGATTTCCAACTCATCCCATTCATCCGTTTGAGTCTGATCCACTGTCAAGATTTCAGAGAAGCATGTATATGCACTGTTCATCTTCTGGTGGTTTTAGGGGGCGGAAGCTTGTTCATAATGATAGCCCACCCAAAATCCAGCTCAGCTTGTGAAGTACCACACAAGGGTTTTTCCTCTCCCCTAATTTATTAATTTTCATTTCAGCATTATAAATTAGTCAATAACATTTACTACTACTTATGCCCAAACTTCCTCACTTTCTGCTACGCTCATCGTTATAATTAACAAGCTAATGATATTTTAGACATCCGTAACAAGCTACTTAACCTAGTCTGGTAGGCAGATGGGAGCTGTAAACCAGAATTAGTTTTAATTTATAACTATCATGGCAAGGAGAGGTAGAGTATGTTGGTTAAAAAAAAATCAAATAAAATTTTTTAAAGTTATCCATTTGTATTTTGCCACCTGCTTTTATATTGTTACACAGGCATCAGGACCAGAGATGGGTATAAAGTTTCATACAAATAGATCTTTTTGTTTAAAAAACTTTAGCCAAGAATTACAAATTATTACCTTTATAGTTCTAAGAAGAATGAGCTGAAACATACACACCATTCAGTAGAACAAAAGTGTGCATATTTCATCAGGTAGGTTTCAATTTATACACTGAAAATGGAATACCAGTCTCTATTTCTTTGGTAGCAAACTTGACAATTTCTCACCTCTACCTTGTCTGTCACAGTTCATTGCTTTTGCAGTTTGCCAAACCAGTTGTTTAAGTAGCTGTGTTATAAATCTGATTACGAAAGTGAGCTGAGTTAAAAATAAGCTTTAAAAAAATTCAGTACAGAAGTAGTGAAATGATAGAAGAACACTGTACTGAGTATATCTGGACAATCCCTCAGCTAGCAAAGGGAAAATAAGTACTTGTGCAGAAAAATCAGCAGCCTACATGCCACTGTAGTTGCATTCAGGTCCCAAGAAGTTCTGCGTTGCACTTCCAATTACAGGAGATGGGAACCAGTCTCAGAGGCAAAATCTAAGATATTTTCTGTGAGATGTTTTCACTTATAATTATTTCTCAATGTTGTTGCTTTTGCTTATTTGGTTTTGTTTCTCCTCAAAATCATCACAGAAGGCAACTAGAATGCTAATTTTTCTTTAGGGCTCAAGTATAATATCTGTCATATCTCCATTTACCTTGAAACCATTTCAAGTTCAAAGTTATCTGAACAAGGTTCCTGAAGAGTAGAAAAGTCACTCCTGGATATGTCAGTAACTTAAAAACTCAGTATTTTGAAGAAAAATCTCTTGATATTTTCTTTAAATCATCTCTTCTGCAGAGATACAAGCTATTTCATCCTGGATTTATTTATTTTTGCTTGTATTTCCTCAAAAAGCTACTATAGTCTGAGAACAAGATTTTTAGAATAACTTCTAGCTATAACTTCCACACAGATGAGGTTGTAAGGAATATGTTTGATGACAGAGCTACTCCCTGATGATTCAGGCTCCTCTACAGTCAATTACTACTACACTTAGGTTTCAGATTGATCATTGTTGTGTAACTTTAGGAGTTATGTAAATTCCTTTTGCTATGTTGCCTGCAAACGGCCTTACAAGCCAAACAGATAATTTTCTAAGATGAGTTAACTTAATAGCAAGCAAATATCCAGTGTTTTGAGGCTGCTAAAGGTATTAGATTAACTTAACACTTACTTAAGCCTCTTCTCAAAATACCTTAGAGCCATTCCTTAGAAGAGATTGAATACTGAGGTCTGTGCTGTGCAGAGTAGTCATAAGTGACCAAAAAGTAAAATTCTTCTCTACTTATATCCACATTATATACAAATGTTCAAAAAAGAGAAGGCAATTAAGAAGACTGTTTTTCTTGTACAATGCCACTTTCATAATCTGAAATTTTACATTTTAATATGTTCAATATCTACCGATCAGAAGTAGAATCATACAAATAGCCACAAATTAAGTATGAGATGTATTTGACTAACACCTCATTTTTTATTAAACATTTATCAAATGCTCAAACACAAAAAGAGTAAGAAAAGTGTCAAGGCAAGGCAACAAATTTTAACTATCTGGCTAAAATCAATGGTCCACCTCACCCTCTGCTGAAACCATGCGAGGTCTGAAAGAGTTCAAGATGATTGTGTACACTGCACGTGACAATCTTCTGCAACCAAACGACAACAAACAGAGCCGCCACTTTCATATTTCCTCTCTGCTGGTTTGGTTAGTTTTCACATGAATAGATATAGCTCTTGAAATCCAGTTCTGACTATCATAAAGTCTTCCCTTCCTTCCTCCAGAACTGGTTTTAATATCGTCCAAAGAACTGTTAAAAGGCAGAAAAATTCCCATAGGAAAAAACTTCTGAGTCTCAACTGGGGAAAGGGAGGTGGGGGGGAAGAAGAGAAGGAATACTGATATTAAAGGTGTTTTTATATTAAAATTTTTAAATTTCAAATGCTTTTATTGTTTTCCTCACACCATTTTGTATATTTAAAGAAGAGTTAAATTATTTTAATGGAAAGAAGCTGCAAGGAAGTTTACATGCATCTGTCTAAAATTAACTGCTTACCATTAACAAAAAAGTGAGAGAGTTCCTTAAGGCCTTGATTCCATCAAATTTGATCTATACAGGTATCTAAGTAGTCTCAGTTTACCTATTCAGCTAAAACTTGTATGTCCAAAGACTACTTAATTTAATCCAACAGGTGGAACTACAGGTTATAAATAGAAAAATGAAGGTACACTGAGATTAAGCGATTTGCCCAAGACACAGATTAACAGAATTAGGATTCAGGAGTTGCCAGTTTGAATTTCTTTGCTTGTCCCACATTTGCTCCAGCAGACTACGTACAACAAGGAGAACAGAGAAAGGAGGAAAATGCTTATGTCTTCCACTTGGCATCAACAAAAAAAATGCCAAAATCCTATTCAGTATCAGCTACTTGCCTACAGATTCACGTGCCTAAAGCATGCCTATTATCAGAAATAATATTCTGAGTACAGAAGAACTAATCTAATTTATTTTAAATCAGCATAAGACCTTATAAACCAAAGCTCCAGACTCTGTGTGTGCATGTGAGGGTGTGTAGAGGGATGTTGCAGATACATTCTTCTAACAGAGAAAGCCAAAAGAAATAATGAACGAAGTTTTCAGTAGCTGTATTACTTAAAAAACCTGCTTCCCTCAGTAACCATGTTTAATACTGCATCTGCTAAAGCTGACAGTGTTTACTTCCTGAGAAACAGATAAATAATATTTCACTAGATCTTTTTTTCCTTCAATATTAGTTCTGCAAGATGTCTTAGCTAGGATTCAAAGGAAATACTTTAAGAGATTACAGATTTTATTTCAGTGACTATTGATTTGTTCCTTAGGTCTTCTAGTCTAATAAGATTTAATATAGTATTAACTTCCCTTTGCTTTGCTTAGGGGATACTTCAGGTACAAAAGTTGTAGAAGATTTATAAGGGAAGAAAAGCATCACGAAATCAAAAACTTTCTGAAAAGGTTTATTCATGAGCATTACAGAATAGTGAGCACCAAACTAAAATGACATAACACAGCATCATTACAAAAAGACACATTTTGCTAAAGGTTTAGTGTATTAATCTGGAAAACAGCATGTTTGAAATGCAGAGTGGAAGGGTAATTTTTATGCTGCCTAACCTCAGGTACCGACCTTAGGTCCTCAGTGAAAAGGCTGCTCTAACTAAACTCCTAATATAATCAATAAAGAGAAGATTACCAGATAGTAGTTCATGGACAGGATCCCATCTGAACCGTTCAAAACTGCCCTACGGATCAGGCACTCTCTGCTGACTATCAAAGAAGCCTATAAAACTACATTTCTAGTTTGGGCATAGGGCAAGACATGATGGACACAAGCTGCAACAAGGAACAAGCTCCAGCAG
The DNA here is from genome assembly GCA_031468815.1 of Morus bassanus. Lineage (NCBI taxonomy): Eukaryota > Metazoa > Chordata > Aves > Suliformes > Sulidae > Morus > Morus bassanus. The sequence goes on along the minus strand of CM062572.1, from coordinate 44,928,640 downwards.
GTATTTTTTAGCTTTGGCTCTAGCTACACCAGTGTACATACTCAACTTTCCCGTGCAGCAGCCTCTTTAGAGCAGATGCCAAAATCCCAGTTTGCTGGGTTTGAGATCCACAGCTCAGCTTTTAAGCCTGTACTTCCAGAAAAATAGCAAGGCGTAACATAGCCGATCAGGTTCTAGGCTCCTGTGTTTCACTGCTTAAATAAAAGAACTCAGAAGATGGCCCTTCACAGAACAGATATGTTTAGGAAATCTTTCACTAGACGTTATGTGCAACTTGCCTGGCAGACTGGACCTAAAGGGAAAGAACAGTATCCTGTTTTATAAGGTGGTCCCTTGAAGAACAATGTGCTTGAACAAGACTCTACGAGTCAGTACTTTGAAGCCATAGAAAACCAAGAAAAGACTACAACCTCTATATAAAAGGGAAATATTCTGAATTTACAATGAGGGAAGATGAATAAAGAAGATACTCCAGCATACAAAGTAGTTTCTATTTTGAGCTCCTTCAAAAGGGAAAATCTCTTGCCAATTTTACTTTAGAAGCTAGCAACTTCTACACACAGAGACAAGCTTTCTAAGTGATACAGTCACCAGCTAAATACCAGGATGCTTATGAGCCAAGGTACTTTCAGAGAGGATACACATTACTCATGCACATGCATGATATTACCTTCCCCTCCCGAAGATGGAAGGATTGTTGTGAAAGTGATACTAAGCATGTGGTTCTACAACAGAGACGGTGAACTTGATGTATGTTAAATAATCTGACTTCTATCTTGCTCTGAAGACTAGAAAAGTAAGTAGCAAAGGGGGTTATAACGTCAAACTTGAAAACAACTAAAAATACATCCTATATCATCCCACATAGGTCATGTACAGTGATCTACTATTCTGAGTAAGGCAACAATTACTCTCAAAACTTTTAAAGAGAAAAAAAGACGATAGATTCTTCCAATTTATCTGAACGATACTGCTTTATACTAACATATATGTGTTTTCCTACTTGTCTTATGGTAAAAGAAGCCTGTATCTGTAAGAAAAATGTAATTTTAGCATATAAAATTGAATTCATAATATCAAAAGGCCAGACAACTTGATTTTACCTCTGACAATGTGAACTTCACCTAGTCTCACTGTCTCACTTTCTGGAACCATAAAGTGAAAATAGTATTGTCAAGATTTTGGGGAAGCTTCATTCCTTAACATCTGTAAAATACCTGGAGATCCTCAGACACCAGGTACAGAAAAGTGTCATCATTAATCATCATTCTGAAATTAAGACATCACATATGAGGTTCTGTCCATCATGGAAGAAAGCCATGAGACACTTCTGCGCGCCTTAAGGACAATTACACTTGCTCAGTCATTTCAAGGGTTTGATAAAAGAAGTTTCCAACCAGAGTAGACAGAAAAATTAAAATTCTTTCAGAAAGAAGCTGCAATATTAACTATTCAGTATTCTAATCATGTTGACTAGTATCTGCTTTGCATTGTAACTTTTCACAGCACAGCAATCCCTCTGCCACTAATGGCAGAAATTATGAAATATCTATTAGCAGCATTGAGAGTGGGGATGAGAAAGAGGAAATAAAGAAAAAGCTTTGTTTCTGACATAAGATAGTGATGCAGAGACAGCTTTACACCAAAAGCACTGACAGCTTGACTTCCTTTCAGATAATGTATAAGTTATCCTGCTTCCTTTCAGATAATGTATAAGTTATCCTGGGAATTACATAAGGGAAATTTGACTGGAAGGTAGATGAGAACTTCGAATATGCAATAACTTAACTCCAGCAGAAAGAGCAGGGAGAAAAGTAGTAATAGATAACCAGATACCAGGGCTAGAAGGAAACAAGTATTTGAGAAACAGATGATCAAAATGAACAGATAAACTCAGAAGGAGAATAATATAATCATACAAAATAATAAAAAAATGGGCAGGTAAATAGCTGACTAGAGGAGGGGATGAATATAGTTCAGAATGAAAGTTTGCCCTACAGCGCAAAGGAAAAAAAGGGGAAGGATTGAAATTCCGTTCAGGACAATATTGCCTTTCCTGACATCTCTCCTCCCTCTGTGAAAATGAACACTAGTAATGCTTTGGAACCTGACATACTTGTACTTTCCAACAGAAAAAAAAATCCATTTATTTTCAAATGTTTTGTTTCCTTTAGGTTTATTATGTACTCCATGTACTCTCCAGCCCCCCTTGATAGTATTGCTTCTGCTATTAAGCAACACCAGGTTACTCCATTACAAATAATACACAAGTTCTAGTGGGGAATCTATACCAGTTTATTAAATCAGCTGATGTAAAATTTTGGCTGCTTCTGGGACTAGACCTTAATGCAGGAAAACCTCAGAGAAGACAAGATTTGACAAGCACCTCTGTGAGCACTAGAACTAGCAAAGCTTTTGTCCTACAGATTTAGTAGGACAAAAGCCAAAACCTTATTAAGTTAGCCAAAAAATCTTCATTTTTTGGCTAACTGACATTGAAGTCTAGGAAGGTGTGAACTTCTATGGAAGCTTTTCCTGCGCCTGAAGAATTTCTAAGGTCTTTGTCTTTATACCTGAAAAACCATTTTATGAAGATTTTAGGAATTTATCTACCTGGCAAGAAGCAGGACCACAGCCCTGGATTTCAGGAGAGCCGACTTCAATGTCTTCAGAGATCTGCTTGGAAGAATCCCATGGGATATGGCTCTAGAGAGAAAAAGGGATTGAGAAGAGCTCGTTGACATGCAAGTGTCTCCTCCTCCAAGCTCAAGAAAGGTCCACTGTGCCAATGGAGGTGATGAGATTCATGCTTAGTAAGAGCATGGAACGCAAATCACTCTCAGATCAGCTTATGAAGGAAGGTATCAGACTGTACATTATCAGACTCACGGCCCTGTGACAAATTAAAAATGGATCAAGCTTAATTTTTAAATATTACCAACTACATTTCATAACTCATTTGCAGATTACAAGTTTTCCATAGTACTACCTTATCCCCGTTTCAAAAAGTAGTAGTAGCATATCAAAGTACTAATCATGCATGCAGATCCCTTCTACTGATAATCATCTAGGATTCTTGAAAGGTGCATAACAGACCATAAACCAACAATCCTTTTAATCATATACAACACCTTTATTCATGATCATACTGATTTAAACCAGACTTACAGACATTTATTAAGGTAAGGCAACTTTAAAGTGATGTAAGAACTTCTACACCTAAGCACAGCTGTACTGTTTAGCTAAACTAATTCAACATCACACCTGGACATATTGAATGGCATCAAGGCCTCAAAACAAAGTGCAGAGTAGGGACTTCCTGAGAGATTATGAGTTTCTAAGCACCAGCTATCTTGCCTAACAAGAAAAGGTTTGCTGGAAGAGTTCGGTAACATAGCTACAGCAACAGAAATTCAGCTCCTGTCAGTCCTTTTAAGACCACAGGGAAAAATCAGTTCCTCAAAATAAATATATGTCACTCCCAAGCATATTTTACCAGAATAACTGAATTTAAAGTTTTTGTGAGTATAACTAATGGATGGTGTGGAAGAACACGGGGTGAGAGATTGTAGTTGTCCAAATTCACAATCAACAAACAGGCAAGAAAATTCTAGATATAGGTCAGGGTCTGCTCAACCCAATGGGAGACACAGACTCTAGAGTCAGGAGCATACTATATAAATCAATCGGGTTAACTTAGGAAAGCTAAGAAGTAAATTTGCAGTGATGGAAACTATGAATAACAAGACCACCAGAGAGAAAAGCTGTAACAAGCAGCTGGAACAATAAAGACATATAAATGAATGGTTCAGAGATTTTCTGTGCAGTTGGACAACAGTACTTAAAAAAAAGATAGATATTAAAAAAGGTAGATATCTCTTCACTTATCATGACATCTCCTAGCATCCAGGGTACTTTGAAGAATTAATTGCATGTGTGTAAGGGAGGGTCCTTACTCTTCTGTTCACACTGAACCAGAACACACATCCTCTCTTCGTAGTGCGCTTCCTCAGATTGCATCTACAGTGCTCACAGTAGCTCAACACAGAGATGCCAGAGTTTATTCCTCAGCAATGAGCTACACGGACGCACCGTAACAACACCCCCCATATGTCAGCTGACCTACTGAGATAGTTCAGCTAGTCTCAGGCTGCTGTCAAAAACATCTAGCTCTGCAACTTCCAGGTCCCAAGCTAGTATCTTGAGATAGTGCTGAATTGTACCATATGGAAATATCAATCCCGAGCTTAGATTGTCATATAAACATTGCATTATACAGCACAGACATACACTTGAAGCCAACAGCATGGGGAGAAGTATGTTTTATGGTTCACTGAGAAGGGATGAAGATAATTCTTTCTTCAGTTCAGGCACTTTTCACATCTCAGGGCAGGTTAAGAGCCAACAGTGGGTTGAAAGCAGACATGGGCTTCACAGAGGCTATTTTCTTACAACCTTTTTGCAGAAAGTCACAGTATAAGGAATCAAGGGAAAACAAGATTTTCACCTCCTTTCTCTACCTCCCTCTCTCACTTTCAGCATCTCTGCTGCTGAAGAGTAGACCAGAAACCTCATAAAACATACTAGTTAATGAAGCTAATGCTTCATAGACCTTCCACTGGATGATCACCTATGTATATGTAGCGTGCAGATCATCTCTCAAGACTTGTCACAAGTGAGAGAAGAGATAGACCAAGTTCATTTAATATAAGAAACATGGAACACTCAGAATCCCAGCCCAGCTCACACAACTTAGAACTGATTTTATTCCAGGGAACTTCCCCACAATTTGGAATACTAACTCTTCAGGCCCATATTGGGACCTAAAAAAGTCCTAACTGAAAAAATCTATTTCAGTTGGTTTGAATAAGAATGCTGTCATAGGGATGGGAAACTTGCCAAAAGACTGCAAAGCAAATGGTAATAACAATTTCCAGTTGAATTTTGGATAATTACTTAGCAGAATGCAACAATGATCACTGTACATAAGCTCATTCAAATGTTTCACTCAACTAGGACAAAAAGTAAAGATAATAATTTAATTTGCCCATTACACAACCAGTGAAGAACTGTCAAGACACAAACTAGCCAGAAAATGTTAGAAAACAAACAGGAAAGTTTATTGGTTTTCAAAAAAAAGTACATTTAGAGAGATATACATCTAGAATATGAAGTTGAAAAAACATGTGGAAATTAAGATGAGCTGGTGCGTGTTCAGAGATACAGTTGAAAAAGAAATGTAATACTGGGGGGGAAAAAAACCCAAGACGAGATTAGATAAGGAGGACTTCCAGTGTACTACATTTAATTCCACAAACTGCATTGACAGAATGGTATGAACCAAACTGAGGGAGAGGCTAGCTGAAGGCTCCATCACTGACCCAGGTGCTACTACTTCTACAAATGATTACTGCAATGCATTTTAGATCTATGTAATGCAGTTGTTTTAATTCACAATGCTTGTCAATATACCTCACCATCTCTAAAATATAATCCTCCACTTATTTCTCCTCAGCTTTAGAAATCCTTTGTCCTGATATTCCAGAGTCATCAGTGGTTCCAAGCAGAGTTACATTGATAAACCCTAAATAGCAACAGCTATAATTGTATGGCAAAGGAACTGTGAAGTGAATAAAGGCTGGAGATCAAGCATTTCAGCCAAGGCTATTTCACTGCAGAATGAGCTTCCAGAGAGCACTGTATTAAGATCCACAGCTTAATTATCTTTAGGACATACTGTAAGACCTTATTGATTCATAAAAACTTTCCTACAATAACATGGTATAAAGATCTGATTTGGTTTTAACAACAAAAGGGAAAGGGCAGAAGATTTTGACATTTGCTGCAATCATCACTGTATTGTTTTACGCTCTCACTGGAGATTGGCTAAACTACAAATGGAGATAGTGTAATAGCTTACAAGGGAGGGAGTAAAACAAGAAGGAGGAATTTAATATAAAGAGTTGCATGTGGAACCATTAGAATGACACTAGTGAAGGAAGGGGGTTTGGAACCTCAAGAAAGTAATCTTGTCAGCAAAATGCATTAAAATAACATCTTTCAAAAAAGAGCTGGGAGAACAGTGGTCCTTCTAGCTCTTCTCAATCTCCAAGTTACATGAATCATACGGATAGGGCATTTCTTTAATTTTTGTAAGGAATCTAGCCTTCCTGGTGAACTCAAGAACTAGTTAGAGAGACATACTACTCTTCTCATTACATGACAGAGATTGTGTGCTTGGTTGTGGTAACCCTTCCTTCCACAAACTCCAAAGGTAGTTAGGCTTCCCATTCCTTAATTCAAGTGTGCAGAAGCAAAGGGGCAGCCATTACACCACGCAATGAATGTGAAAGAAACATGATAAGAAGATTTTATTTCAATACGAGCAGTAACAGTACTTTTTGTCTGAAGGGGAGGTAAGAGTCTGCAAAAAGGATCCTCAACCAATATAGTCTAACATACTTTCTGCAGCAGTTTTATGCTTCAGTGGTGTGTGTGCATCTAAATAAAGTAACAGTCACCCCTGAGTGGAAGGAAAAGATCCTGTATCTAGTGTTGAACCACTCCAGGGCTATATCTAAAGTATCAAACAGCAGCTATTTTTGCTGGAAGCAATTTTAAATTGAGTGGAGGGGAAAAAAAAAAAAAAAAAAAAAAAAGAGAAAAGCTGTTGAAAAGCACCAAAGAAAGCTGGGGCTCTAGAAAAAAGTGCCAATGGTCCTGACTGAGCTTTCTGTTCACTCCTCAATACATCAGGCCTGGAACAAGTTTCTCAGTGCAAAATTTCTCTAATTGGCTGGAAAGCATTTAAGGAAAAATCTTTTTAATTAAAAACAGAGAACCAACAAGACATGAAAGCCATGGGGGTTGGGAGAGGCATATGTTGACCTTATGAAGCTTCACAGCAGAACTCTGCAGGGGCTGTTTAAACTGAGAAAGCACAGTTTTAATTAAAGAGTCCTGAGGAACAGACAATTCAGAAGAGCAGGTCAGCTAGATTCCAAGAGGTCAATTTAAGCATAAGCAGAGGGAAAACAAGACTTCTGGTCATTTTGCCTTCCTCTGGGAGAAATCTGTTGCTAACTGAGCATTATGCTCTGTGCTTCTCAACACACAAGCTAGCTGTCATCTAACCACCTCTATGGGCTTGCATATCGTTGGTTAAGCGTTTAAGGCAGGGAAGAAGTCCACCCCAGTTTCTTGACACAGGATCACATCCTAAAATAAACTTAATTTCCCTACACACACACCAATGCATGGAATCCCAGATATGCTTATGCAGACTTGAAAATAGAACTCTGCATCTTGCTAAGGTTCTAAAAAGAGTGGGAAATCCTGAAAAAAAGAAAAAAAAAAAAAAACCAACCCAACAGTGGGAAATCCTGGGGGGGGGGGGGGGGGAAACACACACCAAAAAAAAAAATCAAACCAGATCCAGCATATCACCAAACAGAAATCCTCTTTAAAAAAAAAAAAAAAAGAAAAACCAACTTTTTTTTTTCTTTTTGAAGTGTGTTATGTTACTATCACATTTAGTGAAGCTAGTCATTTTTCCTTGCTATTTGGAGACAAAAGAAAAAATAAATCTAGTCTCCAAAACAAAAGGAGTTATGAAGGGCAATGTAACTGGAACCCATCAAGTAGGAGGGCTAAGATAGAAAAATGTAACATAAAAGCTGCTGCATTTCTCCATGAATAACTACTTTCCAGTAACTCAAAAGGATAAGGAATTAAGTAGAAAAGTAGTATCTACAGTAATTTCCCAAGAGAAACAGTAATGTTAGTACACTTCAATTAGGGTATACATGGTTCTGCACATACATGGATTATTACATTTAAGAATTGCTTCTGTTCAGATGGATTTCTCTCTTATTGGCCCTTGTAGAACTCATGGCTAGATGCATCTGTTTGGGTGAACAAGGTACATATTCCAAGTCAAGGCACGGTTATTTCAAGACTGACACACAAAGCAGTAAATTTCCCTGCATCAAGGAGGAGCAACTAGCAGCCAGATTAAGCAATCAGTTCACTCATTTGTGAGATATTGTCTATTTTTCTAAAATCCAAATTAAACACTCAGAAGTGGAAAGGTGGGTTTGTTCATTTTTGTTTGTTTTGGGTTTTGTTTTTTTTTTTTTTTTTGGGGGGGGGGGTAAGTTTGTATAAGCTTGGAAATTGCATCATCTTACGTCTTTAATTTTATTCTCCCTTGCTTCCTCCAGCCAGGGTGCAAGCTTTGATGCAAGTTCTCATTTATTTTGTTGACCTATATCCTCACAGAGCTGGCTTTTATGCAGTTTATCAAGGATACCCTCCACAGATGGACAAAACTAAGAAAAAGCCACCACTCCTAAAACAGAAATTCAAATCTGGAACGAAATTTAAAATAAATGAGAGGGGGAAATGACAGTAAACACTTTTATGGCAAAGGAATAAATAAAAACAAGACCGTCCTGGGAGATGTGGAAGTTAGTGAATGTAGTATTTTTGACAAAGGAAGACAAAAGATGCCTTCATAGTTCTTCACAGACATAAATCAATGACAATACTGAAGCACAGAGCAACCCCTGCCCAGAAACAAACCCAGGAGATAAAACTGGGACACAGCAGAATCTTGCTGTAGAAAGCAAAGGACATATTTTCACCCTTTTCTGCACACAGAAATTCTATTGAAGTAAAATGGACGTCCGATGAATAACTCTCTATACACCTGACACAGGGCACCAAATGCTGAAAGATACTAGTTCAGGTCTCAAACACAACATACCAACGTTAATCCCAGCTATACTGCTTCTAATTTCAGAACCAGCAGGTTGTTTGTCCCATACTCTGTTGCACAGTATAGGATAACAATAAACAGAATTTCTTGCCAGGAGTCTATAACTTACATACCTCCTTGTGGTGGGTTGACCCTGGCTGGACACCAGGTGCCCACCAAGCCACTCTATCGCTCCCCCTCCTCAACTGGACAGGGCAGAGAAAATATAACAAAAGGCTCATGGGTCGAGATAAGGACACGGAGAGATCACTCACCAATTACCATCATGGGCAAAACAGACTCGACTCAGGGAAATTAATTTAATTTATTGCCAATCAAATCAGAGTAGGATAACGATAAATAAAGCCAAATCTTAAAACACCTTCCCCCCACCCCTCCCTTGTTCCTGGGCTCAACCTCACTCCTGATTTCTCTACCTCCTCCCCCCAAGTGGCACAGGGGGATGGGGAATGGAGGTTGTGCTCAGTTCATCACACATTGTCTCTGCCTCTCCTTCCACCTCACACTCTTCCCCTGCTCCAGAGTGGGGTCCCACCCATGGGAGACAGTCTTCCATAAACTTCTCCAACGAATCCTTCCCATGAGCTGCAGTTCTTCATGAACTGCTCCAGCATGGGTCCCCTGCGGGGTCACAAGTCCTGCCAGCAAACCTGCTCCAGCGTGGGCTCCTCTCTCCACAGGGTCACAGGTTCTGCCAGAAGCCCGGTCCAGGACGGGCTTCCCACAGGGTCACAGCCTCCTTCAGACATCTACCTGCTCCAGCGTGGGGTCTTCCATGGGCTGCAGGGGGACAGTCTGCCTCACCATGGTCTTCACCAGGGGCTGCAGGGGAACCTCTGCTCCGGCGCCTGGAGCACCTCCTCACCCTCCTTCTTCACTGACCTTGGTGTCTGCAGAGTTGTTTCTTTCACATTTTCTTGCTCCTCTCTCTGGCTGCTGTTGCACAGCTATTTTTTACCCCTTCTTAAATATGTTATCCCAGAGGTGCTACCACCATTGCTGATGGGCTTGGCCTTGGCCAGTGGTGGGTCCATCTTGGAGCCAGCTGGCATTGGCTCTGTCAGACACAGGGGAAGCTTCCAGCAGCTTCTCGTAGAGCCACCCCTGTAGCGCCCCTGCTACCAAAACCTTGCCACACAAATACAATACACTCCTGCACATAAGTGATGTTTAAATTGTCAAAATTGTATCATCATAAAATGAGATGCTGTAGCAACAAACTATCTGTAGATAGAGTCATGATTCCATGCAAGCTTGTATAACTGCTTTTAATTTGATATATAGATAAGGTCTGTGTTCTAGTGCAGTGATCATAAAGAAACAACTTAAAACTAATTTCTGGAATAATCCAATTAGAAGATGTACTGCCAGCCATGCTTCTAAAGAAAGGTCTAAGTTTAAAGTCTTACTTCCTTTGGGCATCACTCAGTCTGACTTTTTCTATTGTTAAGAGACTCATTGTGTAGTTCAGATCACCAATGATCTTACTTCTGGTTGCTGCTATTTATTGTACAACATGATTCCTTCCCGCATTCATCTAAAAGCAATGTATTTCAAAGAAAGAAATCCAGGTCTAGTCTATGTCTGAGTGTGGTAATGACCATATTTTACCCACCACATTGCACAGGTTCAGCAGCTTCTTAGTAAACAAGTTTAGTTCTTAAGAGACAATGAATGTTCTGAGTTTCCCTGTGCACAAGTATAGCAGAAAAAATCCCACAGCAAATAAAACTGAAATGAATAAAAGCAAGGCTCTAGTCTGTAATTACTGCTAGAGAATCAGAGAAACTGGACTGAGCGGGTGAAAATACTGACTGCAATCTCTCTAAAGTGATACATTTCTGTCTCTAGTTCATGTAAAAGGAAAATGTATATAAATGTTTAAATATACAGGTAAACATGTCATATTTGCTCAGACTAAAAAGTGCAGCCACTGGACTTTAAAGTCAGAAAAATATATGTTGAACTCTTTCAAGGCCACAACCAGAGCACACTAACATCCACCTCAACTTTTGTTCCTATGCTCCCCCTTCCCCTTCAAAGAACACTGGTGATTACATTTTTTTCCACAACCTTTTCCATATTCACATAAAACTGCTAAAAGTAAAAGAGAAGGGAGATATTATATAGCTAAAACTTTTTGGTTCTTTCCAGCAAATCCAGATGCCCATCATCTGGCTGAGTCAGATGCTAGACAGATGAAGCTTGATGAAAACTTGCATTGAAAGTACAGCAGTAGGTACTTTCCATCAGGGAGCTTCTTCTCAATTTGTCAAAAAGGTTCACCACTGACAGCTGCATTTCTGGTGGATGACTTCTTCACTATCATCTCTAACTCTCCTACAGAAATATGTTCTAGGAGCCTACACTTTATCTTTCCTGACTATGACCTGACCTCAAATCAGATATGTCCTCACTCCATACTGGTTAGATTAGCACCACACAATTTATCTGAAATCTTAAAAATATTATCCCTGAACTAATATAAATGATTTAGAACATAACAAAGTACCTATCACTGGGAAGATGATGTTACAGACAGCATAGTCAGTCACTGCAGTGGCTAATTACAGATTTTGTCACATTTAACTACAATTGCCTAATTTCCAAGGATCTAAAATGGCATATGTCAAAAAAGTCAAGTCGTTATTCAGTCTTGCAAACTCTGTTCATCACGAGCAGGATTGTTGCAAAGCTTAGCCAGAAGGTGCGGTTATATCTATATTTAAGAGAATGGTTCTAGTCTTCCCTGCAAGAAGAAGTGAGGCTGAATAGCCTGAAACAAATGAGGCTTATAGTAAAAAGAAAAAAAACACCAAAATTCATATTTGTACAGCAACATTCAGTGTATCTGCTTAAAATACTAAATTAAAACTAAAACAAAACATAATTTTAGTTGCATGTAGTTACATGAGTTTATTTTGAACTCTGGCCAGTTCTGTAATACCTAATATACCAAGTGCAGTATAAGAATAGCTAGACAAGATAGTACAGTGCTGAATAGTTTTTTTGGCATTGGAGCTTTTTCCTTGTGGGGAGGGTTGGGGAAGAGGTCACACAGTTGCCAGTGGTCCCCCATCCACACCCGTGAGAATCCTGCAACATCATCTAGGAGATGTGCCAGGACTAGCTCAGGCACAGATCGGGTGGGAGCATTCACCACCCCACAGCCCAACACCACCATATGCTCTACCTCCTGCAGGGCTCCAAGTCAAAGCACTCGGTACCCCAACTGCCTAATAACCTCAGCACCTACTTCCCTCATGCTCCACACCCTATATTCTAACCATCTCCAGCTCTGCCACTCTGCTCCCACCCACCAATCCCCAGCACATTTTTTTTTTCCTATCCATCCCCATGCACAGGCCCACAAATGTCCTCCCTCTGATCTATTGTTGCTTGACATGCTGTTCTGTAATGGGAGTAGCACTGGCAACAAGGCGCTCCTACACTACTTTATTCTGCGAGCATTTTTTAACTATTCCGCAGGCAACTGTGACGGTGTCTCCCCATTAAAATGTTAGAACATTAGAACACAGTGTGAAGTGTCAGTATTTGTACTGCTTTAATAGCCTAGCTAATGATTTTAATGTCAAGGTCACAGGACAGCAGCCGATGCTGGAATACTTGCCTCCATTTTTCCCCACTGTTCGGAAACACCTCCAGAAGGTCCGAAGAAAAGATGCCCTGTTATGAGGGGTAGCTTGAACAAAGCTGAACTCACGGAACAAGATGTGTGTTCCTTGACGCACGCTGTTAAAACTGTGGAGATAAAGTCAAAACAAGAGAACGTTAGAAAGCTGAACCGATGTGAATGTTCTGGGGCCAGCAAGAAAACCATTGGCAGTTATATTCTGTGAAACCAAATCTCCAAAGCCTATACCCATCTGTTCTCTAGAGAGAAGACTATTTGCAAAAACCACACATTGGAATTTAATTATAGGAATTAGAGGTTTGTGAAAGTAAAATTCGTTCTAAAGAATCCCCTCAAGGGGTGTCCAAGAGCCACTTATTTGAAACCAATCCATTGGAAAATGGCTGGCCAAGAGTAACTGTTGTTTATCTGACCAGAGGATGCCCTTTCTTTTAGTACCATTTGAACTTCACTGCTATTCTCATCGCAGTTTTCTGTGAAGCCACAAAACAAACAAAAAAAGAAATTCTCTTTAACAGAAGCCTCAAGACTTCATTTCTAGGGTACTGAAACTTGACTGTATTGGATGTATAAAATCTACTTCAGTTGACATGAAAAGCAGATTGACACTTCACTAAACGACACTTTGCACTAGCACATTTTGAAAAGAGTAGCTGGTTATTATGATGGATAGTCAATTTGATATTCACATTCTTGTATTTTAGTACAAATTTCTCATATTTGAGTTGTAAGCACTTTAGGCTAACTTACTGTAGTAAACATTTGTCTTAGAAAGGTTTCTCTGAAGTGTAAGAAGCTCTCATTTGGGCATGGTAAAGCTCAACATGGAAGAACAATAGAAATGCAAATACAAACATTATATACCAAAAGGTATAATGACAGGGTTGCCTCAGAGATAGATTTTGTGCACTTCACTCTGCATCATGCAAGAGGGACAAAGCTTCCAAACACTCCAGAGAGATCATTAAAAACATTCACATGGGACAGCAGCTTAACTCCCATGTAGGAGAGAATTAATGAAAAGATACAAGTTTACTTTCATCCCAGCAGAACCTCTCCATAGGTAGCAACTCCACAACAGACAAAATCCAGTGGTCAGTGTGAACCCTCTCAGTTTGCAATTTTAAATCATCTCTTTAAATATAAATAGTTTAAATCACTTTATCCTCCGTAGTATAGAAAAGGGTCTCATATTTGAAAGAGAACTGTACCAGACAGAGTTGAGCAAAATTAAAAAGTCATGAAACAACTGGGGGATGGGGTGGAGAGAAGCCAATTCAATTTTTCAGAAAGAAAATCACAATTTCTGTTTTTTAATGTCCTGGTTCTCAAAGACATGTAAGTAAATGGAATTTTGTGTCATGTGTTGAAGGCTAGGTGCAAAACACTGTTTCTAGCCTTCCTACCCAGAAGGAAATGCAGCTCAAATAAAATAAGTACAATCACCTTATGATTAAGAAACACTCATGACTCTTGAACCCCGTAATATTTCCTTTAATATCATGGACAAATATATAATTCTGTATTTATGAAACCTTATTCATGCACCAGTGCTGTACAAACCAGAGGAAAGCACAGCCATTGTCCCAAGAGATTAAGGTAAATAAATAAATCATGTGCCTGATCAAAATACGCCAAAAGTACAAGAAAGGGCTCCCGTGACTATTGTTGTGAGTAAAGAGTATTCATTACAAAGTGCTGTAGCTCACTGCCTTAGAGTGAATGAGTTCAGAGTAAGGTAAAGTAACTTGCATGAATTCCCACAAGATGTCTGTGACAAAGCTGGAAATGGGATTTCAGATCTTCTCATCCCAAACCCCAGCCTGTAAAAGTTTTTTCATTTCCTATTTGCATTGTTTTGCTAATGATTTGACAGGCTGATGGAGAAAAGAGGGATATTAATTAAAAAAAAAAAAACAAACAACAGTGTAAAAGGAAAAGGCAGCTTTCAGAGAGATGACACATGTAAGGGAGACGTTTAAGAAGAGAAAGAAGAGGAAAGCACAATGATACAACTAAACGCACCAAATTATGTTGCTCAGAACAACTACAGCACATGCAACACCTGGAAGCAGATCCTGGAACAACGGTAATGGAAAAGTCCAGACATGAAGCTTTCATACTATTAATTCACAGCAGACAGACCTACTATATTACTCCTTAGTTCTAATAAGTGAAAACTCAAGCCACTTACATTTTCAGCACAGGATGGCTCTAAACCTAGCAGGCAGAAGGGTATGATATCATTTGTTGTTGCTTACTCAGTTAAAAGAGTGGGTGGATATGTTGGAACACCAGCACACCTGGATGTGCTGACAGCCAAGTGCCGCCAGCTAGTTGAGTAAAAGAGGTACAATATTTCTTTCATTCCTCATTTCTTGCAATAAGATTTTGTTTAACTATACAATGGAAGGATTTTTTTCCCCAAAAGCTCCAGTCTGCGAGCATGGGAGTCAGAATTTTATCCCGGTTAAGATGCTGCATTTCAGAGACCCTACTTTATAAACATCCTTTTATAAGTTGTAAAAGTCCAGCTCAAAGGAGCCAGCCCATGATGGAGCTATCCAGCAAGCAGCCCAATGACAAATCAACAGATCTATTCTCAGGCAGGATCAAGACCACTACAATAGACAGGAACACGATACATTTTGAACAAACTATATATTTTGAAATTCCTTTATCATGGGTAGACGTGTAACACAAAAATAACTTGGCCACCTTTTCCTTAACAGTTGCTCAGAAGTGAAGTTACCGTTAATGTGGTGAGTAGTAATGGCTTGCAGGTAAACACTTCTGGAAGAAAAAGAAATGGTGACAACCCAAAGCTGTTGCAGGTATTCCAACAGCATGTAGGGAGTATCACCAACAGTTTACCTATAATTTTCATATACATGTGAACAGATGTCTCTTCCAGTTTCTTTTGAACGCAAAAATAAAACAAGCTGCAGGCTCAGAGGAATGGTTTAAGTAAGCAAGATATCAACAGCAAAACAAGAAACTTAGCTCAAACATTCTCAGCAAGTTTAACAGCTACTGAAATTCCTCCCTTAGGATTGCTCAGTCTTCCCCCTATCTGCCCTCCTCTCACCAAACAACTGATACCCTTAGCAAAGTTAGCTGGCCAGAGCTTATCCGCACATTTGCAGGAGAAAGACTTACAAACAAACTAGGGTATCTCAACAAGGTATTAGTTTGTCCTCAATCATTTAGAAATGGGTTTGTGAACAAGAAGCAGAAAAAAGAATTTTTTACTTCTCTGGTTAACTTCTCCTTTCCCCCTTTCAGGCACTGAGTGCAGCCATCTGCATGAGATTCCTTCAAGAAGAAAGTTTTCACCAACTCTGCAAGTCTCCAAGCCTCCTAACTACAGACCTAATGGTTACTCCAGCCTTTTACATTACCAGTAAATAGAGTAGGCAAATTGGAATATTAACAAGAGTTACTAATAACGTGATCTTATTTGTCTTGCTGAAACTGAGAGTAGAAATAGAACTGAATGTTCATTAGTTAACACCAGTTCACTGCAAACATTCATATTTCACACAAGAATTGTTACACAACTGGGTACTCTGTTAACAAAATGGCTTTTCCCATTCACTTGTGAGAATATTCTGGAGAAAGATGGAAGAATAATAAAGTAAGATTCTCACTTGATAGGAAGAGCTAAAGAAACTTTTACGGTAGGGACTTCAAGATGCTTACTTTTTCACTCTTTTCCTTTACGTGCCCCAGAGCAGCCAAGCCACAGAACAATCTCTTCCAACGCCACGTTGTGCATCACACCCAGTCTACACTTGTAGGATGGCACGTGCACGTGAGAGGAAGAAAAAAGTTTTGGGAGGAGACCATGATAAAACAGCCCCAGCTCTTGGAAATGGCTCTGCTGGGAACTCTAGCACTCAGGTGCTGCTTCTCTGAACAGAGCTGCTTTCAGTAAGGCTTTGTCTTTTGTGTAATTACATTTTGGCAACTTGCCAGAGTTCAGAAACTTTCAAGCACTCTTTTCAAATCTTTGGACTTCTAAATAGATTGTAAAAGTCCCAGGATGCTATGGTAACATCCCAATTGAAACCCACTACAGTAGTTAGCCTCTGCCTGCTCAACTCGGGCAAAGCCAAATATGCACAATGCAGAGAGAGCCCCAAGTCCCCAAGAAGGAGAGAAGAGCTTGCCAGGACCCTGCTGTCCCCCTAGCAGGTGCCACCTTTGGTTACCATGTACAGAGCTGAATGAGTTCACAGGACTCCTTCTCTACTAAATGTAAAACAAAGAACAAGGACCGTTATTCCTTAACTTACAGCATTACTGCTTGTGTTTTCCATCAAGAGCACAAAGGAATGCATTGGTTTTGGCTGGGATAGAGTTAATTTTCTTCATAATAGCTAGAGATAATTTTCTTCATAATTGCTAGTATGGGGCAATGTTTGGATTTGTGCTGGAAACAGTGTTGATAACACAGCTCATAGAGAAGCTGGCAGCTCATGGCTTAGACAGGTGTACTCTTCACTGGGTTAAAAACTGGCTGGATGGCCGAGCCCAGAGAGTTGTGTTGAACGAAGCTAAATCCAGTTGGCGGCTGGTCACAAGCGGTGTTTCCCAGGGCTCAGCGTTGGGGCCAGTCTTGTTTAATATCTTTATCAATGATCTGGACGAGGGGATCAAGTGCATCCTCAGTAAGTTTGCAGATGACACCAAATTGGGCGGGAGTGTCGATCTGCTCGAGAGTAGGAAGGCTCTGCAGAGGGATCTGGACAGGCTGGATTGATGGGGCGAGGTCAATTGTATGAGGTTTAACAAGGCCGAGTGCCGGGTCCTGCACTTGGGTCACAACAACCCCATGCAACACTACAGGCTTGGGGAAGAGTGGCTGGAAAGCTGCCTGGCAGAGAAGGACCTGGGGCTGCTGGTTGACAGCTGGCTGAACATGAGCCAGCAGTGTGCTCAGGTGGCCAAGAAGGCCAACAGCATCCTGGCCTGTATCAGGAATGGTGTGGCCAGCAGGAGTAGGGCAGTGATTGTGCCCCTGTACTTGGCACTGGTGAGGCCGCACCTCGAATCCTGTGTTCAGTTTTGGGCCCTTCAGTACAAGAAGGACACTGAGGTGCTGGAGCGTGTCCAGAGAAGGGCAACAGAGCTGGTGATGGGTCTCGAGAGCAGATCTTACAGGAGCAGCTGAGGGAGCTGGGGGTGTTTAGCCTGGAGAAGAGGAGGCTGAGGGGAGACCTTATCGCTCTCTACAACTACCTGAAAGGAGGTTGTAGTGAGGTGGGTGTTGGTCTCTTCTCCCAAGTAATAGTGAGAGGAGAAGAGGAAACAGCCTCAAGCTGCATCAGGAGAGGTTTAGATTGGATAGCAGGAAAGATGTCTTTACTGAAGGAGTGGTCAGGCACTGGAACAGGCTGCCCAGAGAGGTGGTGGAGTCACCATCCCTGGAGGTGTTCAAAAACCGTGTGGACGTGGCACCTGGGGACATGGTTTAGGGGACAGGGTAGTGTTGGGTTGACAGTTGGACTTGATGATCCTAGAGGTCTTTTCTAGCCTTAATGATTCTATGATTCTATGACTATTGCTGAGCAGTGTTTGCACACAGTCAAGGCCTTTTCTGCTTCTCACCCCACACCACTAGCAACTGGGCTGGGGATTCACAAGGGGTTGGGAAGAGACACGGCTGGGACAGCTGACTCCAACTGACCAAAGGGATGTCCCACACCATATGACATCATGCTCAGCGTAAAAAGCTGGGGGAAGAAGGAAGAGGGGGGACTTTTGGAATGATGATGTTTGTCTTCCCAAGTAACCGTTATGCGTGATAGAGCCCTGCTTTCCTGGGGATGGCTGAACACGCGCCTGCTGATGGGAAGGAGTGAATTAATTCCTTGTTTTGCTTTGCTTGCATGGGTTTTGCTTTACCCATTAGAATGTTTTTGTCTCAACCCATGAGTTTTCCCACTTTTAGTCTTCCGACTCTCTCCCCCATCCCACCATGGGGGGAGTGAGCAAGTGGCTGCGTGGTGCTTAGTTGCCAGCTGGGGTTAAACCATGACAAGGAAGAAAAACTCACTTTGAAGGCATATGCTGCTTCTCCAGCATGAACAATTTCCACACACACTCCATGAGTATCTCAGGGTTCGTTTTTTCTTGAAACACACTCTGGACTAGCTCTAGTCTGGTCTTACGGGCTGAATGCTCATTTGCAGTTGGAACACATCTTCCAGTTTAGTTTCATATGAATGGAACCCAGGTCACGAGCTCCAAGACTGCTTCATGGTGTGAACCAAAGCACAGTAAGTAGGGATAATCAGGAGTATTAGGATTAGAGACTATGGTACAATGGGTAACAAAGAACTAGCTCCAGCAACAGAAAATACCGACATTCAAAAGGCTTTAAAACCCAGGCAATTTCTGTGGTTAAATAACTCATCCACACACAAAGCATCCCCAAGCGACCAATCACACTTACCCCAAGGCTATACTCTGAAATAGCAAAGTGAGGTTTACCTTGCCTGGAACAAGCCCTAAGAGGGAACACTTAAAACTGTAGGCACCACTGGGGGTGGGGTGGGGGGAATCCCAGGTACACTGCTGTAATGAATAAATTACTGCTGCATGAGAGTAGTTTAATTTAAGATCATTTTATTCTTCACCTATTGGATTAAGTGTACTACACTACTTGCAATATTCAGACCAATCATTGGACTGTTTCTTTACCTATCCCTCTTGGAAGGTAGTGAAGGAGCATTAGCATTCCTCAATTCGAAGCTGTTGCATCAAGTGCTTTTTAAAATTCCACAGGTATTAACATTTGGACAATGAAGTCAGCCTCAAGGAAATCACCATCTTCCTCTAATGAAATTAGCAGTGCTTTTTAGGCACTTCCTCTGAAATTTGTTAGCAGTGTTAAGACAAAACAGATGCTGAAAGTAATTCCTGATGACTGGCTTTAAGGAAAAATCCTTTTTTAACAACCAGGCAGATAGGAAATCATTAACACTCTTAACATTTTGGGGAGACTGGGTGATGTAACACCGCAAACCCAGAGACTGGATTTTTTAAGATCCTTTCTGTCTCATCCACTCAAGTTTATTTCAGCTGAAGGGTGTGGAAAGAGGGAAAGGAGTAAGACAAATTTTAATGATTTGTTTTCAGGCTTCTTCGTATAGGCTCAGGAATCTCTGTATTCATGTCAGAGTTAATACAGGTGGTACAGAGATTATCCCCAGTACCGTTTGAAAGGAAATGAACCATAGCACCTGTGACACAGCTCAGAGTGGGCAATGAACAAGCTTTCTTATGTTGCTTTGTAGCAAATCAAACCCTCTGAGACCGGTCTACAGATTCTGGAGAAGGAGAGGATTAAAGAAGTTTCTGTGCTTGCTCTTTATTACCCGGAATCCCTTTATCATTTTTAGAGTCCCCCCCCTTGATTTTTCCTATGCTAGGTCAGTAATTTAACACCTTGAAGCTTTCAGATCAAAAGCTAAAATGACCTTACTGTGTTGAATTATTAGCCCAGGATTTAAAAAAAAAAAGCCAACGGCAGGCGGGGGCAGGGGGGTAATCTCCAAAAACAGAGGCCTTTTGATCAGAGCAGCATCTTGCAGTTTGCTGTAACTCAAGCTGGCCATTCTTATATAGTAGGAATTAAGGACTCCCCCTGCCAGGCAGGGCCCTATTAAAACACAATAGCTGTTTGAAAAGGGTAAGCAAGCTGATATGGATATAATAGGCCACATATTGGGGCCCCTTTCTACTCTGAAATAAAGCTGCTTCTTAGAGTTATGAGCTGGGAAACCTAGTATTCAGGAAGATGGGAAAGAGCATACAATGGAAGATGGTAAATAGCCCTGCAGAAGCCCTCCAAGGTGCTTAAGGGAAAAGTAAAGAAGCCTTCAGAGATAAGCATCAATCACCCAGGACTAACTCTTTCAGTCTGATCAAGTGCTATTTCAGACCACATGGTGTTTCAGTGAGTCTGGAAAGGTCTTGCTGGTATAAACAGAGATTTAGTTTTTACAGTAGAAAACACAGCAAGTTCTGCACCACAGAGACAGCTGCGTGAATACCATTATAACTAGTTTTATGGAGATCACTGCAAGTTGCTACCCAGATTCCCTCAAAAAACCTTGCTGTTTTCCCCCAAACCTAAAAAAATAAACACAAAATAAAAAAAAAAAAATCCAGAATTATAGCTACACAAAGAAAGCTGCTAACTCTCCAGCTAATGTATTTAGTATTTGTTCAAACTGGCCCAACCAGACATTTTGGGGCAAGTAGAAAATTCCTTACTGAACTGCTCTATAACCTTCTATAAGCTGAGGGTATGGGAGATTCAAGTCCTCAATAAGTTTTATTATTACAGAGCCATGATCTCCATTCTTTGGCTTCCTTCATTAACCAACAGATGGATTTTTGCCCTCCCTGCCATGCTGTGGAATTCACTCACTAGCTGCAAGATGCTACAGAAACCATGCAGTGAACCTGTGGCAAGGGTGAGAAGATGACAAAAAGAAACACTATTTAAAATACAAGCAGCACAAGGCAGTGTTCAGATTTCCTCTAGTCTAACAACTCTGGAAGTAGCTATGGAATTGACATTGGCTGGAGATGGATTATGATACCAAAATGTCAATGTGCATTGAAGTAGGAGTATGAGTTTGAAAATCATTGAATAACTGCACCCATCTTGTACCACTGAGATCAAAGCCTAATGCCGAGTGAAGGCAAACAGGCTTCTCAGAAAGCTGAGGCCAAAGTTAAGGGCCTGCTTGCTCCATTCTGCACAGTCTCCTGTATCTCGTATTTTAAGACAGTTCCATGTTTTATAAATTAGACTTTTCATTATTTTAAAAGGTAGCAGCACAATCATGTTACAACTGTGATGATCCAGTAACTACTGAAATATAACTTAATTGTTTCAAAGAGATTGAATACTGGTGCCATGCACGCAGCTCCCATATTTGCTCTCTTCAGTCTTGGTTAGACCGGAGAATTTCAGTAGAAAAAAAATTTACAACTAATACTCTCTCACCTATTCAGTTGCCTCGGCAAGAGCTATAGCACATCAAAGACTGAGCAGCTTTCAGTATTTCCATCATGGCAACAAATGAACCTTGCCAAAATTCCTTAATATAGATGAAGCTTCATCATTTGACATTAATGCTAACTCTGCATTTAGAGATTGTTTAGCTGAACTACTTTGTGCTCACTACAACTGCTTGGCTACAGTGTTGACCAGATACAGTTTGTCTAATTTATTTGAAGATATGCAATAGGATTAATTTTGCAGGACGTGAGGTTACTGCAAGTCTGTAACACAAATGTGTTCTGGAATCTGTATGGTTTCAACACTACACAGCATAGAAAGTCTCAGGTTCTCTGAAGATACCCAGATTTCTAGAAATTAGACTTTTTTTAATTTCTTAAGAAAAGGAAGATAAACCAAGTTTTAAAAATCCATTTTTCAGGCAAGCTACAAGACTTTCAGTGCTTTGCTATTCATGGGGATGCAGAGACAGTTAAAGGATTTTATCCTGTAAAGGATAAGTAATCCTATTATGGGATCTTATCACATCCCATTGCTGCAGGCATTTGCTGATTTTTACAGCTTGGCATATCCAGTTTAGGAGAAATTTTACATTTATTGGCCTTGTCCACAATGGAACACACGTATTCTTAGCAAGGCAATTACAAATGCTCCTCAAGATTATCTGTGACACCGTAACATTTTACAGCCTAAGAATGAATGCAAATCTTCTTCCAACACCACAAAACAAAACAAAAAACCAACCCAACCTCAATTCTGATCCATCTTTTCTTAAAGATCTTTCTGAAAAAAATAAAGTGTTCCTCAAGCTTACACTACTTTGTATTAAATTGGAATAAAGTCTTATTAGCTTAGCTAGATGGAAGCCAAGAACTCCTCTGAAATTGATCTCCTATATGCATATAGTAGTCTAGACTCATGCCAAAATGCTTAATTAAAAAACAGAACTAAACCATGTGAGTTAGTAATGCAGAGAAAGGTATAGTTACTGATGAGGCTACCATGTATTCAACAGCAGTTCTCTTACAGCTTGAGACATCAAAAACTTTGTTGGAGGAAACAGTATGTTTCAAAAAAAGTTCTCAACAGAAAAGGCTAAAACTATGCCTTGTACTTCTTAAAAATAAAAAAACCATATAATAAGAGAAAAAATACCAGTGGGTCCCAAATTTCCTATGTTATTATGTTTTTCCAAAGCTGCAATTCTCTAGTGCATTTCTACTGAATTCCAGGTGCCAATTTCCCATTACTAAAACAGTTTTCTTCAGAACATTTACAGAAGCTGCAGGAAATCCAATCCTTACAGCATGTGACCAAGCATGAAAAGAGATTATCGCTTTATATACACATTGCAGTTTGTATGCAAGAGATTGTAAATAGTCCCACTGCATCTGTTGTGGATATGTGACTATTTATCTTTCTCATTTTTTCCTATATATTCCAACACAGTGACTCAGCAAGCACAACAGAGCTTTTTTCCAGAATGATGGAGAAAGATGCTTGTCAAACAGTGATCTCGGCATTGGATATCTATTTTGCATCACAGTGAGCTTTACTACAGACCTTTCCTCAGTGGAAGAGAGACAATACAAGATTGCCACAGTTCACCAATTCTGACTTGACAGCCCTTTCACTTCTGCGAGAATACAAACTAAAATAGAGCAGAGATTTGTGATCAGAAATGCAAGAAAAAGGATAAGGATGTAACTACCCAATATCACAGATAGTAAAAACAAGTAGACTGATAGAGAAAATAAAATTAAACAAAAGACCCTGTGGCATCCCAAAAAGGGTATGATGAGCACTATGAAATACCCAGCTAATGAAATGAGTTATGGCAAAATAACCACAAAGAGCACACATACAGGAGGCTCCTTAAAGATTTTCTTAGGAACAGCAATGCCTTGCATATCTTTTGTTGTGCTGCCAAATGCAGTCAGCAGGATGGGCTGGGGAGTAGGAAAACCGTACCACAAATACACATAACCAGGACAAATTACTTCTCTATTAGCTTCTAATCAAGATCAGAGAGATCAATTTTCAGACAAAATCCTAGGATTTTGTCCTTTTCCCTCTCTCCCTAAATTATCCAGACTTGTTTCAAGAATAAATTTACACGTTTGAGGTGTGTCACAAAAGTCTGGGATCAGGTATACATCTCCAAATTTGTACTAGTAACATTAACAACTATGCTGAAAAGCAATAAAAAAAACTGGAAGCATAGACAGAATTATGCTAGAGTTATGAACTAAAACTAGACAGAGGATAATACATTCAACTCTAGCCCAGAGAAACAGCACAAACACAGTTAACTCGGATACATATAAGTCTAACGCTTCTAGCATTTGCCAGGTTTCTGGACTGTTTTCTGGAAAACTTTCTTGAAATTTGCTGGAAAATTTCAAACATCTGTTTTTCAGTTTTATTAGCTATCAACACTGCCGATATGCAATTTGCTTTAACCATCATTAAAGGAAGCTCAACTTCATGGCAAATGTGTTGCATTTCAACACTGAAGGCTGTAAGAAGGCATACAAATATATTCAACTACATAGGGTCTCCATAAGGTAGTCAGCCCACTTCTGCTGCAACTATTCTGACAAGGACTACAAATAAATATGTAACTTCCATGATGTAAAGGAATAGGAAAGAAGTGGGCAAAGACTGCACTGCTACACCACTGAATACATACTAGAAACATCATAATCTGATCACACTGCATATAAAAGTTAAAATTGCCTCTCTTCAAATAGCAAGAGCAGTGCGGCTCAAGTCAGTGTGTGAGTGAAGGGTTATCTACGGACAACTGCCCTGTGCTGACAAGGTGCTGATATCAAGTGCTAACATTCCTACGCTACTGCAAGTTCCCTAGATTTTTCTGTCACCAAAACAGTATTATAAGTTTCCTGAGTGGAGTATATTATCGCACGCAGCATCAATTCTAAATGTTGTCTTTCACGTTCAATTTTATGTTCCTCCTTTAGCTACAAACCCTCCGACTTTGTCCTGCCTACCAAAAAGCTCCTTTACCTTTCCCCGCCCCCCCGCAGTGGTTCTTTGTGAGGGTTTGGATTCATCTGAGTATCCACTCACCTGTAAGATTCTTGAGTCCATGGGAAGAAAACACTACGTTTTCTAATACATTGGCAACATGTACAAACTACAGTGGGAATCAGTCTGTTATTCCCATTAATATATGCATTTTTTCCAGCTGTTTACTCAACAGCAGTCATCCCAATCAACATATTTGTCAGGCTAGGACTTGTTGCAATGTTTGTAACAAAAAAACAACTCTGGGAAAATCAGGAATTCATAGATCCTGCCTGTCAGATGAAGATACCAACACTGTTTCTGCTGTCAAGCAATTCTATAATAAAAACATCATGCTTCAGGTGGCAGACCTACAGGTTCTGGACAAGATTCACATAATTTTAATCACAAATAAACTAAGTTGTCCACTCCTCCAAATCTTCCATAGCTCTCATACAAAACACATATCCCGTGCAGAGTACACGGGGGAGTATTGAAATCCCATTTCTAATAGGGGTTGGAGAAACTTAGATTACAAGGAAAAGACTTTGCCATTCTGACAACTCTTCTCTGTAGAGGTAAGACTGGAAGGCAACAAACAGACTTTAACAGAAAGGCTTTGTGTCTATTAGCAACACCTTAAGTGGAGAAATATGCCACTATTACAGGTTCCCCAGAAAGATTTATCAGCAAATTCAGTCCTGCAAATCCATCTGCTCTGTGGAGAGAGACTTTGAAAATGTCTGTCTTGTAGCAACTTATTCACATTAGCTGCAAAATCTACTCTTCAGAGCTTCTGCCACAAGCACTGTGTCTGAGTGCATGCATTCATTCTCTTTCCACTGATAACTGAAGAGCAAAGGAGAGGCAGACAGCACTCTTACGCAGTGCCCTAGGGATCACAGAATCCCAAGTAAGAGCCTGTCAGGAACCATCAAGCACATGATCCCAGCTGAGATTTTCAGCCCAAAGGGCTGCTTCACAGCTAGGTCATTGACAGCAGCAGCATCATACCAATCGCATGGCTCAGTGCAGTCTTGCATTAAGTGTGATAATTTTGTCTTTTTCTCTCCAGAGCAGAAAACATGCAGGAATCCTGAGAGTATTTGAGGAACACATGAAATATTTTTGCAATTGCTCATAATATTATATCAGAGATAATATCAACATTTTATGTAAGAACGTGAAAGTATTGTTACCTCCCAGAGGCTACCAATTTGCTCAAAACACAGAGAACTAACACTAAAAAAACCCAACAACCAATGCCCCTCCCCCAAACAGTCTTACTGAGAAATTCTAACGAATGGCTCTCTCTCTCAGAAAGGGAATCTAGCACAACTCGTCCAAGCCCTAAGGACCTTCTCACTACTATTTTTGTTGTTTATACTACAGTTGTACAAAGCACGGAGATGACGTTCTACAATGCTGGATGCTGTAAAGTACATGCAGTACAATATCACTTCTGTCTTGAAGAGCTTACACTATCCTTGCAAACAAGACAGAACAAGTTACTGTGAAAAGGGGAAAGATGCAGAGCAGATGAGAGCAAGATGATGACAATGATAAGGCCTACATACACAGAGATTAAAAAAAAAATTGATGGCTCTAAGCTAGCTCTAAGAATGTCTCCTCTTTATAAGCAGATAATTCAGCTTATTTCCAGTTGCCAATTAAGCTCGTCTTCAGTGAGTGGCTTATTTCTCATGGGCATCCCATCTGTCCCACTCCTGGCCCTTCCCCCCTGCCCTCCCCCGCCAAGGGTACTGAGACTATTTTAAAGAGGAGGATACTGTTTGCTCTACAGATTTATTTAGGTAATGTTGTATACCAGTACAGGATTGAACAAGCCAAAAGTTTTTCTGATACCAAAGCCTGTGCCACTGCTATTGCCAGAGAAAGCCAACACAGCAGTAGCATATTCGTCCCTAAGGAGTGAGTTAAACAAATTGTTCCAGCCAATCCAGGCAGCAAGAAAAAATGAGCTATTTCCATTGCTAGAGGTTGATACTTCTCACCATGATAACATCTCCCTATCCAAGGATCTCAAACTATATGGCACTGGCAGTCTGAACTCTGAACAAAGCAAACGTTCCTTTGTGTGAAACAGGCCTCTACACAGCACAGACCTGTGAATTGCCAGGCACACAGCAGATCTAAAAGCAGTATCCAACCCCCCCGAACACACACATGACAGACACCTTCTCAGATTAATATTGTCAAAGACAAGATGCGGCAGGGACACTTCAAGTTAGAGCCAACAGAAAAATCCTTTACAGAAAAAGGGGACCTCAGACATCAGTTTGCAGAGCCCGATGGAAGTAGTGATGCATCTGCAAGCTAAAAGCCTTTCTTAGTCATGCTCCAGCTGGCAGGTGGTCAGGAAGCCATCTAATCAGAAACAAAAGAAAACAAGAAGTGTTTTAGGAGAAGAACATAGACAAAAAAAATGCCCTTCCTGTGTCTCCAGTTCACTTGTGTTTGTTTTATCAAATTGTAAAAGTGATAGGAAGAAGTTTCCTGTCTGAAGTAAGTTATCACTGGTTAATACCTCTGAGCTTTTCCAAAGAGTCTTGAACAGAGTAGCAGGTCTACCTACAAGCTGGAAGAGAAAGTTTCAAGCAAAGAGTTAGCCCAGAAGAAAAGCAAAAGTTACTAGTAGAAAGTCTCTTGG
This sequence comes from Morus bassanus, assembly GCA_031468815.1. Lineage (NCBI taxonomy): Eukaryota > Metazoa > Chordata > Aves > Suliformes > Sulidae > Morus > Morus bassanus. The sequence goes on along the minus strand of CM062572.1, from coordinate 44,901,462 downwards.
TCAAAAGGGTTTTTTGCTGCTTCTTCCAGCTGAAGTGAAAAAAAGCAACACAGACTCCCTTTAAGATCCCAGAAAATATAAAGTGGGATGCTATGCACATTCTCTCTGCGTGATCAAATGCATTAGCATGGGGGCCCTGTTTTTCTTCAGTACAAGAAAGATCAAGAAAACAGGATGATAAATAATGTATAGGAGGAACATGTCCCTTTAAGATATGTTGGCACAGAAGTTAGGCTGGGAGAAGTAAAGCAGCATTAGTGTGTAATTACACAGAGGGCTTTCAAGAGTCTGCATTTCATGGAGATTCAAAAGCAGAGCAGAGATTTCTTGGTTTTGTAGTAAGCAAATACAAGTAGCATTTCAGCATATCTATAAAATCAAGACTAGTCCTAACAGAGGCATAATTTTACTCATTTAGCTAAAAGATATGGATTAATTGGCAGGAGGGTGATTGATCCCTATTCCTGTAAGAGTCAGGAGTGAGACAGATGAGGGGAGCCTCAAGAAACTCCCAAGATTGAAAGCAGATGTCCACATGATTGGGACAAATGAACAATGGAATAAAACAGGAGAAAAAAATATCCTTGAAGACTGAAAATATTCTGGAAGGAGAACTGTAGAGATGAAGGTCAGCTTCCTGCAATCAGCAATCCTGGTGCTAGGCTGTGGATAGCAGTGAAATACATACCCAATTTCATTTCGTAGAAACACTCATCACTTGCAAAACACTTACTGCTTGACCCATACAGAGCTACATGACCACATAGTTTTCACCTCTGAAATTTCACTCAGGTAAGCTATACCCCAACAGATTTTTCTTAATTACCCACAAAAAATAGATGTTTTAACTGGCACAAAGGTTTGAAGTGACTCATGGTGAGGTGGGGCATTGCAATGGATGATGGAAAGGCCATGATTGCTTTTGAGTGCTGAATCCAGCAAGAGAGATCCATGGAACACCACTCTATTGAAAAGCGTGCCCTCTGAGAAGAGTTTGGAGAATATCTAACACCCATCCTTGACACACTAACTTCATTATTTCTGAGAAATTACAGAAGTCATTATTTTATCCCATACACACTTAAAAAAAAAAGTCACTTGCTTGGGCCTACCTGCTAGCTTTCTAAATCCTGGGCTTGGCTCTAGTTTTAAGTGAGCATAAATAGGGAAAGCACAATGTGAATAACTGGACACCCCAATACCAAGTCCCTTCACCTCAAATCATTGCAGCATACTTCAAAATATGCACATGTCAATCCTCTCACTTAGAATAACCTGAAACAAGGAAAACACTGGGAGAGTGTACACAAACCTTCTGGAATCTCACAAGTTATCTTTGAGTTAGAAGGTACTGAGATTCAAGATAAAAATCAAGATCAAGCTTGGCAGAACAATACAAAGCCAGTGTAGCCTTCAAAGCACAGCCTGAACAAATGTTGACATTTGTGTGGATGAACAGAAATCTATTGGGCAGCAAGGGCTCACCACTAAGTCCTGGGAGCCAGAATGTATGACACTGTCATAATAGGAAACTTTGTATTCTGAGTCTACCTATATCCATATTGCCGATCGTTTATTCTCCACTTCAAATAAAGAATCCCACATTTCAAATCTTAAGAGTTTCACAGCTCTCAAAATTACTAAGCCTGTTTGTGTTTTGGTACAGGGACACAGTTTGATCTGCTAAAATCCAGACATACTATAAAAGAAAAAAAGAAAAGAATAAAAGAAAAAAGGAGAGTGACTAGTTCTATATTACTCTCAGAAAAAATGAACATACAGCCTTCTCCTGTCTTTCAATAAATCAGAAGCTCCACAGAACACTCAGTGTGAACAAAAAGCCATTGTAGAAATTCACATCTATCTTTGAAAATAAATGGGAGAAACATGACCTCCAGCACCTAAGTCAGACGGTTGTGCTCTATGGTGACAATTTTGCTTGTTATAATGATCTTGAATTACTATTTATTCTTTCAAAGGTAGAAGAGGACTAGGAAGTGAAAAGCAGGTGGTTATCATGTCATGATGAAGAAATACTATACAGAAGCAGTGTGAGCAGTTTCAAGAAGTGTGGAAGACCTCTTTGCTCACCATTTAATTTTTTAAGTATATATGATCAGAAGTTTAGAAAAGGCCCTGAGGTGTCAGCTTGAAAGCAGGTGCAAACCAAATCCAATCTGGAGAGATGCCTGAGTGACTATTTCAGAGTCACCTTGCCTTCAACCCTGGTAAAGAAATCCTGTTGGTGGGTGGAAGTCATTGTAGTCATGCTCTTTATCTTTCTTAAGCTCTTGTTTACTGACTATTTGTTCAGCTGACTAATGTCGGCATTACTTTCTGTGGAAACTCACCTATATCAGATGGTATATCATGATTCCCAGTCACATCAAGTGCACAGGTTATACCTTCATTTGAACCCAAAACCTAATCTCAGTGATTACTTCTCTGCAACCCTCACTTAACAGTGACCACTGCGACTTGCTGACAACATGGAAGTGTACTGTTCATTGGTTTGTACAGTAAGAGTTTCATTCCTGATACTATGCATTTTTTTAACTTTGGAAGTCTACAAAGAGGAAATGGACTTTGAGAGTTTGACCTACTTTGTAAACAACAACACCACATATCAATCTCCTTATAAAATCCATGTAGTACCAAGTATTATTTGCTTCTAAAATAGATTTCTGAGGTCTTTTAAAAAAGTCAGTATTCATTCTAGTTACACTAATAAGGTACTACCAAGAAACCATATTTTCTTGTTACAGTGCCATCTACCTAAAAGATCTGTTATAAAAACAGATGTAGCAAGATGGCCCGTATCTTACCTCCTCTGCCAAGATGGTCAAAACCGCACTAGTCTTGACCAACTTGTTACCCTATCTCAAAAAAAAAAAAAAAAGCTTTCAGAATTTCCCCTCAGACTTGCTGCAGTATTTATCTTAGTTACTCATTTACCAGTGAGAATCTCAGTTGTTTAAAAGTTGAAAATGTGCATGGGGCAAGAAAATATAATGCAAGTTGTCCAGTCAGTCAAACTAGCAAGTTAAAACTCATTTGGAGATTAGATGGACACTGATATGCAGAAAAAACACAAAAAAACCCCAAACCCTGAAACTGTGGTCAGCTGAGAAAGCAAGCTACTCCTATGCTTTGAGATCTTCTTCCACTGCTGTAGTACAGAGATTGTTGTGAAATACCCTGCACATTGAATTGCCTCAGAAAAAGTAAACAGGAAAGGAAGCAAGCAAGGAAAGATTTTCAAACAGGCATCAAAAGACAGAAACATATAACCACTGCAAGCACACGCATTACCAAAACATCTTTAAGGAAGATGCCTGGAAGAGTTTTAGACATTGTGCAAGACATCATCAAGTTGGCAAAACATACAGCAATTGGCTGAGTCAACATCAATAACACTGAAGACCAGCACACAGTTTTTCCCCCAAAAAATTCTTTCCAAATTAGTAGGAAGAGATTATCTGTGCTTATTATTACGTTCATTATTTAAGGACTTATGCAGGCTATAAGGGAGGAAGACGCATTCTGTTAAGGCATTCAGCAGGACAACAATCACACAAGGAGACAAAACAGTTCAAATTCATACTCAGAAAAAGGAAGAATGAGTGCTGCTGAAACCAGAAGCAGTCTCTGCTTTTCACACTAACAGCCCTGATTAAGGCAAGCATAATTTGGTTTTCGATATGCTCTGTTCCCCAAAGTGACTGCTTCACATGAATGTTTGTAACAGGAGAGGTACTGAAGTGTACGAACCCCATGCACATTTCCAAAACATGCTCAGGCAGCCCTTGGCTAACCCAGTGAAATCCAGCATTCACAACATAATCAGCATGTGTCCAGCTCCATTCTCCATGTACCCTGCCTGTTTCCAAAAGCCCCCCTCAGGCTGGCCCTATTGGCAGCATCCTTATGTACTTACTATTCAGTGAAGAACCTGGCAATGCCATACTGACTAATATCTTCTCTGTTCTCCAGCAGCTGGCTCACTGCATCCTCCATGTACGTGAGGACATGTCTTTGAGCTGCGAATAAAAGACAGTAAGAGACAGAAATTAGAATACAGGGGGCCTGCAAAGCCCACAGCCAGACTAGTCTAGTTATGTGCCTTCCACACCAAGCCAACAAGCATTTGCTCCCTCAGTTAGAGAGTAGCGGTTTCATTCTCCCAGATATGGGTAGTAAAATTCCTGACCTAAATCCTACTTCATTTCCTGGCTACACAGAGCTAGCCATTACCAGTGCTGACCCTTTTTTAAAATCCCCTAAGATTCTGGAAGTGAAGGAAGATGAGAAGGAGTTGTGAGACTGCCTCGCTGCAAAATGCTTACTCAAGAGGAGTTCCTCATCTCTGTTCTGAGTCACAGCCAACTTTCACATACAGATGGTCAATGTCGTATCTATGGGGCTGTTGCAGAGCTTTAGGTGTTCCCTGCCCTTCTCTCCTTACCAAAGCCAAGTAGTTCTAAGGTTGTCCTGTAAAATTCTTTTCCTAAAGGTGCAAATAAAAGTACATCTGTTTCCATACAAACATCAGTGAATGTTCTTGGAGTGGCAGGTGGGGAACAGGTCTCAATGCCAAGAGAGATTTATATTGCTCAACAGTCAGTCTCAAATAACTGCCTGAACCAAACATAAGGAAATTTCAGAAGTGGTGGATCTGCCAGTACCCAACCACAGAACACCACTCACTTATAAGACTTCTGAATAAAGATAGTTTGGTACGACACAAACCATTTTGCTGCTTCTACAGGGGGCAGCCTCTGTACAAATCAAGCATTTGCCAGGGAGGAAGCAGCACAGATTTGCCACTGAGCCCCTTTGATGTTTTTGGCTAGAAACCAAGTTGGAGCAACAAAGAGCCGAGTCCAGGGTGATGTGCCAGCTACCAAGCAGTAGACTTTCCAAATCTACAAGTTCAACAATCAGAAGGCAAGTCACAACGAACCCAGGAAAATCATTCCTAACCTGGAAAGCACACAAACCCTGTTCCCAAAGCACACACCTCCATCCTAAACACGTATGCTACTGCACCTTTGCAAGTAGTGTCGTGTCCTAAAAAGAGCAGGAGAAAACCCTTAGGGGATATAGGAAAGGCAAAGGCTGTTCTTGCTCCTTGCCAATCTGCTCCAGACTTGGCAGCATCATCCCCTCACCAGCAACTGGCCAACCTCAGACCCACATCAATATTCTTCAAACCATTTTAATTTGTGCTTAATATCCTGGTAAGCATCAAGCCTGCACCACTTGGTACACAGCATGGAAGTCCCTTTCATCTTAGTGTGGGGCAGGTGGACTTCAAGAGAGACCCGGAAATGATTATTCCCAGTGGATACAGCGATTAAAAGTATGTATGAACATTGATTGCTATCAGGGGATTTCTCTGCCTAGAACACTTTTCAGGACAATGGTAAAATTGGTTAAGCACACCCTGGAAAATACCTTGCAGCTGATAGCAAAATGGTGAGCCAAAGGTTCAAAGATATTATCTGGCACTAAAAGATACAGGGCGTAGCTTTATTTAATTATTTTAATGCAAAGGAATAAATTTAATTTATGTGATTAAAGAAAAATAGCTCTGCGCACCTGTGTCCCCTGAGGGAGGAATGAGTCGTGCAGCTCAGTCACAGGCTCAAGATAACAGCAACCAGGTAACTTTATTTCAGCCCATCCTTCCCCCCTCTTCATTATGTAGCCCATCTGGCACTCAGAAACCGCCTTCCCAGGCCCCTCTTGAGCTGTTGGCGGTACCAGATTAAGCCAGGAAAGGGTACTAGAAGACAGGCTTCCACTCATCTCAGCCTGCAATAAACTTCTGCTCAACTGCAAAACCATTCTCAAAACTTTGTGGGGAAGTATACACTCCTCCTTTCATAGAATAGCCCCCATCAATGAAACATAATTTTGTTATTTTGCTTCTTTAGAGTCATTAACCTCACCCCTAAAAGCTTATGGGAATAGACAGGCATGGTCCCACAGTGCTACACAGCACAACGGGGCTGACCTCTATAACAAATACCTTTGAATCTGCTCCTGGAGAATAAATTAACTTCCAACATAGAATTTCAGACATTTCTGTCACACTTAAAAATGTACACAAATATATATGGGTCACTGTTGAATATGGTAACTGGTAAAAGGATATTTCTGTTAAGCTTTTTGTTGCATGGCCTAAGGATCCTGGCAAAGAACCTCTCTCTCTATTTCCCAGAAAATAGGTGGAGGCATGGGGGAGGGAAGAAATTGGTGAGCAGAGAAAGTAAAAAAAAAAATAATAGCAGTTGCAATCTCCTTGAGAAGTCTCTCTCTTTGGCTCTTCGGCTGCTGTGCTGTTTTCCAGGTAGCACAGTTCACGCTGCCAAACCAAATTCCAGCTCTGGCTTCCTGTTCGCTGGCTGCCCAGTGCCATGGAACGGTACCAGTTGTATGTTTTATAACCCAACCAACTCTACCCTACACAGAAAAGTCACAGAATAAAATTTAATTCGCAAGGCAGGTTCTAGCGGGCCAGAGAGGCAACATAAAGTGCCAGCTGTCTGGTTATAGCAAAATAGTAGTTCCATGATTTATACAAATGGTACTTTCCATAACAAACACTGGAATCATACTGGAATGTTACTATTTATGCAAGCAGAGTTAAAAATCCATGGGGTCCTGTTCAAAATAAATGGGATGATTCATATATTTTTAACAGTTTCGATCTCTTTGAAAAATCAAGGAGATAATCATAGAATACCAGGTTGGAAGGGACCTCAAAGATCAGCTGGTCCAACCTTAAATGGTGTATTGGTATACATGTTGCTCATATTTTTGAGGCTCACCCTGCAATAATAAGGCAACAAGTCCAATTCAGAATGTAAAGCCCAAATGCTCATGCAACTGTGCTACTACAGCTTGCTGTCTCTATTAATTTTCTTCCTGATGAAATTCCAGTATACTGCAGCTTCCACGCAGGAGGTATTATAACAGGTTATCATCCTCAGCATTTATTTATGGCTTATTGCAACAAAGTCTCTACTCCCTACTCATACAAAACCCTCCAAGTTAATGATTCATGCAACCCATATTTGCTAAACTCCTCCCTGAAATCCCATGCAACTACACCAAAGAGTAAGTAACTGTGCCAGCCACAGTCATTCGGTAAGTGCTACTCGCTGGTGTCAGGCAAGCTTTGCTACCAGGCAGCTTTCACAGAAAGATCTGACAGCATCAGTTCAGAAGAGACTACTGGCAGCCAATGACCTGATGTTAAGCAGATACCCTGTGTGAAAGTATCTTAATTCTTATCACTAAACCACTAACAATGCCGTTACAATTAAAGCCTCTATCCAATCCACAGCAATATATACAGTACAGCTCCTTCAACATCAGCTACTGCAGCGCTTTGGAGAACAGCCTCTGACGGTACTACGGCCACATTCACATGCTCACACCCCACCATCATTCACATGCTCAAGGTTCAAAGCACATTTTGGAATCAATGCACTCCTGGCTCAGAACCAAATTCAGGGCTAAACAGTGGCTGTTCAATTCAAGCACGGCCAGATGAGGTCATATAGATCTGTAAGTATTTATATGTAAAAGGCAAGGTGAGGATTTCATCCCAGTCAATCCACAATCTCTACATTCTTCGCTACAACAGATTAGACAATCACAACTAATTCTGTTTACCCATAACTGCACCAAATCATTTTGCATGCGTATTTAAAAGAGTAAAAATAGTCCTTTTATAAGCCACTGAATGACTTTTTTCAATCTTCTTAGGAGAACAAACAATCCGCTAATTCATAGGTTTGATTACACATATTGTAAGAACAAGCACTGATACTTGAAAAAAACTTGAAGGAAAATGAAAATTTAATGCAAATAATACCACTGCATGAAACAGAAGATATGCCCTGAAAGTCTCAAAGCCAGAAATTCAGGAAGAAGGAAGGAAACACGTCACCTTTAAGTCATGATATTGCATATACGTAAGATTTTTATTATCAGCAGTGCACAGGAACAGAAAGGATTAAGACCTTGGAAGTGCCACAGTACTGTCCATGTCAGTTATGTGATACCTACTTAAGCATGTACTGGCAACGAAATCACGTTAACCATACTATTTTTGCACATTAGTTTCCCAGTTTTACAACTTAGATGCATCTCCCTAATGCTACATTGAGAAGCAGCTTCTCTTTCCGACAAGGTTGCCTTTTCTAAAGGCAGAGAAGAAAACCTGAAGATCAGTATATCAGCATGCTTACCAAGAAGTGATGCTGCATGTCATACTTGAAAGGAATAGCAAACATGGGGTGGCCAGAAGATGCAATAAAAATAGCAGCAGGTGCTGCAAAATAAAAATAAAGCACACCAAACAAGGTGAAGAAAGAGTATGATTGGAATAAATTGGTATCAGATAGTAAAACATATCACATACCTTGTTTAAAGAAGCAGCAGAACAAAGCCCTACAGCAGCAGTAAGTCTTTATCAAATTATTATCAAATCAGCTAGCTACATTATTGCTCAGCTCTTCACGAGAGATGACTTCTGGAACATGAGCTGTCTACCAAAACAATTTGTACTGTATGCACATAAGAAAGCATTTCTTTTTTATGGCTGGTTCATTCCTGGCATATTCATGGCATTCATATTCATTCCTGAATATGCTGAAAAATCAGGAGTGGGAATTCCTGGATAATAAGACAAGCTCTTATTAATTATTTGCCTCCTCCTCAACTGAAGTGCCGAAAATACAGGCTATTTGATGCAATTAACATTATGATTCATTTCAGTTATCAGTAGTTCAAAAGCATAACACACTTCAATGTATTTGGAATATTTCTGGCATTTTTTAATCTCTAAGAGTGTTTAAAGTAACCACTAAATACCCTTTCAGTATTTAATCTAAATTGGAGCTTAACTAAGGACACTGCTGTACTACGCACATTGGAAAGACAAATCTATAGTAACACAAAATCGATTTCATGCAAATATTACCAAAACAATAATGACTTGAGAGGGAATTAGTAAGGAAACAAACTACAAGAACAAAATCCTGTCAACTCTGGAAGTTTTTCCAGCATTAATGGTCTTTCAGGGTGCTCTTTTTAATATTTTCAGATATCATGAGGGATTTAATCTCTTCAGATACTGCTGAGGAATGGCCTGAGCAAGAGAAGTACATAAACAAAACAATCAACCTAAAAGCTAAATCACTGTACAGCTGTAGTTCCTTCCAGCTTTGCACAGCTTCACAGTATGTTTTCCTGTTAACCCTCAAAATTTTGGGGTTTTTTTTGAAGGACAGAACACGTAACGAAGTACAAGCAGACCTTGTCATACCAGAGATAACACTATGATGTGAGCCATGCACTGTTACTTAGGAACACATGCTAAGTGGCCACATAGCACAACTATATCGTATTTTGTACGTTCACAGTTTCAAAACCACTTTCAACCAAAAATTTAAGAAATGTTTCAGTTTATAATTTAATCTTTACCATAACTCAAAATTTGTTTCAAACAATTAATCAGCATATTAATCACCAAACATGACGTTGTACTCTGTTTGCACTCCTGCAGCTGCACACACATACTGACTTAATTGTCCAAGCCCCTCCAGCCGACCTCCTCCTGCAAGACGTCGTACAGCTGCTAGAAATCGCCGCCTCACCAATGCAAAATTGTTGAGCTGTGTTTTTTTTTTAAATCTGAATTTATGCAGTGTATTATTAACATTATGGAAGTAATTGCCATTCTAGCTGTTATAAGGGCATTAAGTAGCCTAACGGTGCCCGACCTATTTATACTCAGACGCCGAAGGACTCTGTACTCTCCAGTTCTGGAAATCTGTCTATATCAGGATCAGATTTCACCTGTTACCTTTCAAGTTAAGGTGGAAGTCCTGGAGTGCAACAGCAGGTTTGGGGATGAAACCTCCATCTTTTGGGGAAAGTATTAGACTGAGTTTAAGAAGATTCAGACATATCTAAGTTCTACAAGCAAACTCCTGCACATCAGTGGGGGAGTCATTCATCTTCCACGTTATAGTTCTCCTACCTGTACAACAGAGAAAGAAATAAAATTTAAGACATCCTCTTCTCTTTCCAGACCATAAGCTCTTTCAGCCAGACTGCCTCACAGAAGCTTATCAAATATCGAGACTGAGGAGACTCGGTGTCAGCCGAGATGTCTGGGTGCCAATGTAACCTATCCACTGATTATGCTGTTAAGGAAAATGATTGCACTTAGACTTTCCAACTCAATATTTCTTAAGACTGTTCAGAAGAAGAGTAAACCCTAGGTATCTGCAAAGTCTCTAAACAACTGAAGTTCTCTACTGAGAGTGACCTAGTTTTGTAAAAGCACCAATACCATGAACATTTTTTCTAATCATGAAGCCTGAGACTTCCTATGACAGAGACGATGAAACACAACCATGTTTCTGGCACTTAATAGCCCCGTGCTTTACTGATAAGGCACTTCCATAACAGAGTATTTGTGTTCTTACACGTCTTACATTGGCAAAGGAAAAAAAAAAAAAGTAGCACATCCTGGAGTTGGGGAGGAGAGGGGAGGAGAACCCAGAGAAAAATAAAAGTTCAGAAATTTGCAATAATCTACTGCTTTTTCTCCACAACAGGCAAGAGGGGGGGGAATACAATTTGAAGCTTCAGAAGACAGCTGAATGAGTAGAACAATACACTACTGAATGCTCCATTGCTTGCTATAAATAACTGAGCAATCACCAGTTATTAAACCATAATGAGGAAGGCATGGAAGAGTGTCTCAAACAGGCCTCATTTTGCCTACTGTAGTACCAGTCTCATCCATCAAATGAGAAACACATTTTCATCGCTATCCCAAACAATAAGTGTTGTTTATTCAGTGAAAATGCTATTTAAAATGTCCTGCTTGTTACAACATCTTCACCGTAGCCTTTCCACCAACTCTGCAGACCTCGTCTCCTTTCCTATTCACCGAGTATCAGACATCTCTCTTCTTCTACCTACTATCTCACAATCATTGTGGCATGAGATGTCTTGCCCTGATTTTTATTTTTACAGGAACTCTGTTGTACCAAAGCTTTGCAATTATTTTTCATCTTAAGTGAATGCTTAATTCTCTCCCTGTTCCCTTCTATTTTAACTCCCAACCGCTTTTATTTCCCTCTTAGCATCCAAACTGGATGTGGAAGAATAATCTCAAATAGGGAAAGAAAAAAAAAAAAAAAAAAAGGAATGCCACAAGTAGCGTGTAATGTTATTTTGGCCACTCATTTTACTTGCTGGCCTGGTTTTGATACTGAAAAAGGAAAAGGGGAAAAAGAGGTTAGGTGAAGCCTGCCCATTCCAGGTCAGGAAGGACAGTGCCATGTGATCTGGGAGACTCAGAGAATACCGTATATGGCAGCCTGGGGCAACACAACTTCAAAATGAAATTACAGAAAGTGAAACTTATCACAGTTGCTTACAACCCCACAGCAGACAACTATATTAACAAGACTTTGAAGCATACAATAGAACAAATCCAAAGAACGGTGATTTCAGAATGCCAGGTCAACGCAGAAAACATAAAAGCATCTTAGAAAAACATGTGGGGAGGTGTGTTTATTTTGGGGGGGAAGAGATCGGGTTTTGGGGTTTTATTTGTTTGTTTTTTAACCACTTTCCTACTGCTAATATAAATTCATTCATAGGATCTGTGAGCAGTTTTGTAAGTTACAAAGTCTCAGGAAGACAAAAAGCATCGTTATTGGCTACATTTACAGCTAATAGCAATATCATCAGGTGGCACATGCTTTTTCCCCTCTAATAATAACTACTGCAACCAGAACAGAAGGATATACTAAGTGATCAACATAACAGGCTCTTATACAAGTTACTGCTCAACCTGACACGACCACCCGTGTGTCTTTTTCTGACCCTAATGTCAGAATAACTTAGAAGGTTTTACAAAATGAAGAGGGAATGGTAGATCAGCGTGTGGAACAGAGATAAAAGGAGGCTCACTTTAAGTAGGTTAATAAAGCTGCTTGCACCTAACAATCTTGCACATGTCTTCTAAGTCTCATTTCTCAACTTCAATGTGAAACAGAAAACTGGTTTATTCTTACACTTTAAGAATTTTTAGTCTGCTTCCTAGATCATTTTGAGTGATTCAATCCTGACAAGTTTCATGCAAGTAAAAGTTAAGTGCCTATTTCATTAAAAACAATTAAGTGAACCTAAAACCAAGTTGGCTCATTAAAAAAAAAAGGAAATTTTGCAAGTTTCAGCCTACAGCAACTCTGGAAAAGTTATGAGTCTCTCTATTAACGCGTAGGTTGAAAATGCTGACGTAGTGTGATAGAGTAGCACAAAACCAAAGGGTGTACCTACACAGCACACCACGATACTGTTCTCAAATACCTGATCTAGCTCCAGAATTTAAATCGGCAATAAGAACTTCAGCAAAGCCTGCCTCCTGAGAATCAACCCAGCCAGAGCACAAAAACTCTTATTTCTGCCTTGAATTTCCTTAACACAGAATAGCACAGCAGCTACGTAGGTATGCACAAGGTACCCTACTGGAAGCCTAGGAATAATAGCACAAAGAGTTTCTACTCTAAGGCAAATTAGATCACTCCTCGGCTTAAGTACTTCATCTCTCTTTTGTCCTATGATGTGCTTTGAAAGAACATTCAGATCCCTCCTCAGTTGACACTATTGCTAGGATAAATAAACTAAGCTCTTTTAGTCTCCTCCCTACAAGACAGGTTTTCCATTTACTGGAAGCCAGCAGTGTTTCTCTAGTCTTGTTCCATTTTGACTTACCAGAGACAGCAAAATCGTGGTGGAACAAGTAGCACAAACCAATCCACGCCATTTCTGACCTTTCATTGTACAAGAAAGCCACAGTAAATTATGTATACCTTTATAATAGTTATTACCAAACAGCCTCTTGGGCCTAGAAAGTAACGGCTGAAGAGTTTCACTTCAAAAATACTTTCTTGAACACATTCCAAATGCTTACTACTTGTAATTTAACTCCTCTTTAGCAATTAAATGAAGTCATATTGACTTTATTCCATCCTAATTATTTTTATTTGACACATTAACAACAAAACACTTTGCTCCTTGGTTTCCTGGAACATCAAGCAGTAACACAAAGTGTTAGAGCAGCCTAAAAGAACGCAGTCTGCAAGGGAGTGGCTGCTTTAGGAGTTAAAAGATTTCCATTTTACGTGAGAAACACTACCAACATCACCTTATTTCAGAACAAAAGCTGACATTCGAACCATCTCCCAACATAAGAACAGCACCCCTCCCAATGTTGGGAAATGAGCTTAAAATAAGGTCGCTCACATAAATCTGTGAGCAAAACAGGGTGGTTACGGGCTAAATGAGGTTACAGGCTGCCACTGAGCAGCTGGACGTCCCTTGGTTCTACTCACACAGTGACAATGAGACAAGGGAGGGGACAGCAGCTCACCTTCCCCATGCCCTCACAGAGACCACGTATAAGGGCACCGGAGCGGAGCTCCCGGCGCCCAAGCGGGCCCCGCAGCCCTCCCGCCTCAGGGCAGCTCCCGGGGAAGCAGCGCCCTACCTCACCGCCCTGCAACCCCCCGGTGCCGCCCCCTCCCCAGCCCAGAAGGCGGACACGGCGCCGCTCCGGCCCGGCCCGGCCCGGCCCGGCCCGGGGCGGGGACACACACACCGCGGGCCCGAGGCCGCTCGCCACCGCCCCCGGGAAAGCCGGGCCTGCCCGGGCCGCAGCCATCTCCGGCCCCGCCGAGCCCGCCCGCCGCCGGGCCGCGGCGCACCCGGGGGACCGGGTCCTCGGAGCGCTGCCCCGCTGCTCACCCAGGTACTCGGGGCCCGGCAGCGAGAGCCGCTCGGGGCTCAGCATCCTCCTCCTCCTCCTCCTCCTCCTCCCGCCGCCGCCACTCCCTCCCGGCTTCCGTCCGTTTCCAAGGCGCCCGACGCTCCCAGCGCTCCGGGCCCGGCTCTGTTCGGTCACTCGCCCCGGCTGGGAACACGCCCCCACGCCGTCAAGGTTCCGCACCCAAAACCGTCCGGGCGGGCCCGCCTGCCCGGCCTCAGCCTCCCCCCGCCCCGCCACCCCCGAGCGGGGGCACGATGGCCTCCCACCGCCCCCCGCCAGCCTGGCCATGACCGACCTCGTGGGAAGGGTCTCTGGAGGAGCCTGGTGACATGGCGGCCTGGGTGTGAGGAATCATAGAATCGTTAAGGTTGGAAGAGACCTCCAAGATCATCAAGTCCAACCGCCAACCCAACACCCCCATGCCTCCTAAACCATGTCCCCAAGTGCCACGTCCACACGGTTTTTGAACACCTCCAGGGATGGTGACTCCACCACCTCTCTGGGCAGCCTGTTCCAGTGCCTGACCACTCTGTCAGTAAAGACATTTTTCCTAGTATCCAATCTAAACCTCTCCTGACGCATCTTTGAGGCCATTTCCTCTTCTCTTATCACTAGTAACTTGGGAGAAGAGACCAACACCCACCTCACTACAACCTCCTTTCAGGAAGGGGCGGTGGGGGATGCTGTGGGCAGCATGCTGCAGGGCCAAGGGACACCTCGGAGGGAGAAGAGCTAGTGAAGCTAAAAAGCCAAAAAGGCACAAGGAGACCCATGTGTAAAATCATTCTGGTTAGATTCAGGTTGGAAATCAGAGGGCGCCTAACGCCAGGGGCTGTGGGGACTACAGCTGTGGAGGAAAGACCCTAATTTGAAGGTGAATAAGTTAATGAAGGGCACTGTGTAGTACCCTTGTCCCAGGGAGCAGGGACTGAACAGGGTGACCAAGGAGGTCTTTTACAGCTGTGTCCTTCTTTCCATACCACTCCTTTGCTGCTTTTTTGCAACCCTTGTGCTCTGGAGAGGAAGGTATGGGGAGCATCAGGAATCATCCCTCGTTCACCTGAAAGTAGAAACTAGCAGAAAAGTCCTGAGCCACAGGGCTCTTTCTGTTCTTGTCTGGGAGCTTGCCTGGGAATGGCCCTTGTCCTGGGGATGTAGGAGAGGCAGAGTGCTTTGCACGGCTGGAAGCAGCCCTGCTGGGCTTCTCTTCCCCACAGGCTGATGGGGCTACAATTCCCAAATTTGCAGTTTCTTGCATCACCATTAGAAAAATCCCAGCCCAGGATGTAATCCCAGGAATTTTTAAAAAAAAAAAAAAAGACTGGAAGTGTTGTCTATGTTTTTACTGACAAATGCAAAATCACAGAAATTAAATAAACCACTTGTGCATGCATATAACCCACCTTTACTCCACCGGAAGAAAGAGCTGAGTGTGACTGTTGGCAATACAATTTTAATCTATACTCAAAGGACAGCCACAGTTAAAAAGGGCAGACAGGATGTTGTAGTTTACCGATTCATATTCCCCCCCCAAATTGCCTGAACCACTCCACTGTCTTTGGCTTGTTCTGTCTTTAAAAGAATATGGCTTAGATATAAATATTTCAAAGATGGGCAGAGAGAATAATTTAGGAAGCAGACAATGAGACACTCCAGTGTGAAGAATGACTGGAAAAATGCAAGATTGTCTTAAAGAGGATATGCATAACATATAAAAGGATGTTGTCTAGAACGATTTGTGCTACAATGAAGCTTGTTAAAAACTGGTATTTGTTCAGTTTTGCAGTTTGTGCATTTGGTTATAGGCTATGAAGATGGGAAAATTTTGATGATAAATTAGATTGTAGAATACACTGACACAAGATATTTTTGAGGCCAGGAATTCAGCAGAAATTAGAAAGCAAGTAGATATTTTCATGCAGAATGAGAAAACACAGGATTATGTTGTTACATACAAAAGCATAGGGGGAAAAAAGGAGCACAACATCTGTAGGAATATGAACTATCCTACTTCACAGTGAAGAGAATTATCTGACTGATGGAGTTTTGGAAAACATTTTTCCTACCATGATGTCTATTCCATAACTTCTCGCTTTAGGGTTTCTGGCACTTTTCAGTGAGGTGTCTGGTTCTAGGCCACTGTTGGAGAGGAGAAATGGCATTTGATAGACCCCCTGTGATCATTAGGTTTAAAAGCAGAGTTCCTGCACTTTTAAAACTAGTGTCAAGATCTCTATTTTAACAATCAATCCTTTATTATCAGCCAGGTGGTTTCACTGGTGTTCAAAAGCCAAATATAAAAACCTTCCTCTCCCATACTGCTGCTCAGCTGAGCTGGTAGGAGCCTTCCACAGGTTGTGACCTGTTTCTTTTTTGTTGTTTAAACTATTTCTGTAAACCACAATTTATCTTTGATCAGTATCTGGAGTACTCATTTGCAAGAGGCCTTTAAAGTCCAGTTTTAAATATTACATTCTAATATTTCTATTTTTCATTCTCTCTGGGATTTTTTTTTCTTGTTACTGTTTGGTCTCTATGGGTTGGACTTTGTTATTGCCTTTAAACCAGCTAAGGGAATCCTTTTGGACACTGAGCCCATTTGTGGTTGTAATAATGATAAGTTTCAGTAGTAGTGGCGCCTGACTGTTAACAACTCAAAGAAAACTATATAAAAACAAGATGTCATTTCTGGAGCCATTTATAGTCTTCCCTGTGTACTCTTATTTCTCTCTGGCCTTGCCAGAGCCAGGATTAGGTGATATAACAGATCAGCTGCAGGGCTCACCTGTTCTCTCACACTCATGAGCTGAAAAGGGAGAAATGCTGCCAGCCTGGCCACAGGTATTAAGTTCGTTTTCCCATATTGGTTTTAGAACCCTAGACTAGTGCATTTTAATAAATTGAGAAGGCTTTTCTGTGTCACTGGAAAACATCTGCAAGTTTAATAGCTGCCTCAGGAAGGGCAAATCTAACAGGGGCTTAATGTTCTTTTGGACCAGGCTGGAAGAATGACGGTGAAAAAACATATTTTTCTCTGTCGTAACCCCTTGGTACATTATCAGAGGTAAAGGTCTCACTTAAGTGCAAGTCTATGGAGTACACTTTTAGGGTCACCATCTACCCTGGGAATCATGGTGGTGCTTAACTAAAATTGCTGAGTTTTGGCTACCAGGGACATTTGGGAATCCAAGTCAGTCTTTCAAGAAGGATCAGTTGGACCACATTGATACATTTTGTACACACCCTCTTTCAGAGTTAAAGTGACCTTGATTTGACTTAGCTTAATTCACTTCAAAGTGTGGCTTAAGTAGTCTTTCAGAAATCATACCTTTAGGTAAATTAGGCTAATTTACTTATATAAGAGTCCATGTGACCACAAGTTTGAAAATAATCAGTGGTATGCTTTAAATTATGTCATGAAAGAAAATTTCTTTATTATGTTATGATGCATGGACTGAAAAACTCCTTTCTGTGTCAGTTTTACAAGTGTTTCTCAGCAATTTATCTTAAATCAGATTTCTGGTTTCTTCCGTTCCCACATACTTTGCCCCCACTATGTTAATTGCTTAGCTTACTCTTTGCTGGTTTTATATTCACCTTCCTAAATGATACTATCAATGTTGAGCTGAAATACTTTCCTTTTATTAGCCAAAGTTCTCTTGAGAAACAGCTTCTCTTTCAGAGAGAGTATTATATAGAATAATAAACAGGACTAGATATCAAGCAACAAATTCCAGAGGAAATGCCGTGTTTTAAACAGACTGAGTCATTTTGTCTGGCTTCCATTACTTTTTCTTGGAATGAAATATTTTATTTGCTTAGAATTTTAACAATTACTGCTAAAATCGTTACAATAAAGCCTAGATGTATTGGAGGAAACTTTTCTATTTTTTTTTTCTTCAGGTGACATTTGGAAATGCTATTGCTTTAAGCATTACAACTACAATGTATAAAGAACTAAGCTGTGGGCAGTCTTCAGTCCTGTTCCATCTGACATTAATGAAATTAATGTAAGCCAGTTTCACAGAAACACTAGGAAACTGTCTCTAGCCTTTCTTGTTCATCCTTTGAGTGTCCAAAGCCTTGTCCTATTTTAAGACATTTAGCTAAAATCCTGTCTCGTGCAGGACTTAGCCTTTTGGGGTTTAGTGGTGCTTTGTATTTTTTGAGGCTTCCCACACATTTGCCAGCTAAGCTTTACCTAGTACATAATAATTAATAAAATTGCAGGTGGGATAACAAAATGTGTTTATCTTAAGACACAGGAAAACCAAATCGTACTGGGAGGAGAAAAACACTGAGTTAAACAACTGTCAATCTTTATTGATAATGTATTATTTTGGGCTCCAAAGCAGAAACAAGTTTTGAGGAGAGATCTGAAGAAATGGAGAAGAGCTTCACATGCTATTATTTATGTAAATTACTGGAAATCTTGTAACTGAAACTAGGCTTCTATTATGCAAGCCATTTTAAAAATCAATGGCACTGAAGCTGGATGATTCATTTCTGAGTCAGTTGCAAACCCATAAAAACCTCCCATTAAGTTTCTGATTTAATAATTATTTTTATGAATTATGACCAAACTCTCTAAACACATGCACTAAAAATAAGATTATCTTAAATAAAAAGGTCAGCCAAAATCACAGTGAAATTGTTGATTCCTTAGGAGACATTTACAGAGAAAGAACCAGTACTTCTAGTGCTTATCCTAATCAGAGCCTTCTCAAGCTGAATGAACTGTTTACCTGGTTCACATGCAGCACAGTGGTTTTGCACAAGTAAAACAATCGGTTTTCTCTCATAATGCGGTGTTAATACTAGTTTACCTCTTCCGGTAAAACCTAGACAAACAGATAGGACTTACATTGTTCTTTAAGATCAACGGACTTTAGAGAAATAAGATTCTCAAAGTTACTCACTCCTAACATCTGCCACAAGATGAAGTCTGGAAACGACTGTGTGTTTTCCAGCTAGTGATAGGACATGATGACAGCAGCAGCTCTCTTAAGTAACCAGCATTTGTACCATTAAAGGGCTTAAATTTGACACCTGTAATTGTACTTGGAAGTCTTACGTCAAGAATATATTTAACTGGTAAGATGTCATAAGCATGCAGGAAACTGTGCTGTCAACATTGTACCACTGTAATTTAGTTTTTATTTACTAGCTTAGCTGCATTTCAAGCTGGATTGCTGAGAGCTTATTTTTCCCCTTAAACTGGTGGACAGAAAAAAAATAAGTGGAGATCTGATCTAATTTTGAGGTCTCTATATTGATGAACTTTATGCACACCTGAGGATTTAGGTCTAATCAAGCTCCCAGATCCTTGTGTTTTAGATATAAGTTGTTAGGATAAAAAACTTGAAACATTCTTCTACTCCTCAGTCATAGGAGTACTTCTGAATTCTGGGTGATCTGCTTATGAGAAGAGGGCATATTATTATGGCAGGTTCTGTGGCTTATGGAGGCCACATCTTCATTTCAAAATCAAGGGTAGCTGTAAGTTCTATGATAGATTTCTGGCATGTATTAGATGTCCAAATTCTGGTCGGTTTTGAGCTTAGTGTTAGCAAGCGAAGTTGGCTTTTTTGTAACAGCAAACTGTTGAAAGACTCTCTCCTTCAGTTTTTGTTCCCATTATCTCGTCAGGAAGGAAAGGACAACATCTTTAAAAGTACTTAAGTACCAAGCGAGTGACCCTTCTCTGCTGGAATGCTGCCCCACTAATGATGCAGAGAAGAAAAACAGCCATTTCTGGCAGAGTTTGCAGGATCTTTCATGCCAAACAAAAAAGTCTAAAATGCCTGGTAGGAATAAATATCACTATGAAATTCTGGCATGGGAAACATTTCTGACAGCCAAGGCTTAGCTCATCCTGGGGGGTAACCCAAGAAGGCCTGCAATTTTCCTTCTTCATTCCTACTCATCAAATGTTCCTTGCAAACTTAAGCTGCCAGACTGTGTTATCTGTTAGACCAGGTGTCTGTGTGAGACAATCTTAATAAGTACATGGCTCTGTGTGTGTGCAAGAGAGCATGCAAATCTGTGTGGGAGTGGGCTATTGCTTCTTGGGCTGAAGTGAAGCAGTAGCTCTGACAGCTGTACTGGCCAGCTCTGATGTGAGCCATGTGAGAACCAGCGCATTCTTGTGGGAAAGGTATATAACTTTCTGAGTGCAGTACAGAGATTTAGAACACTCAAAATACTCTGGAAGTATTTTGTCTTATAACATCTACAGGGAAAAGCAAATGATGGAAGCAAGGAAAAAAAAACCAAACCCAAAATGAAAGAAAGAGGAGATCCCAGATTCATTAAAGTTGTGGAATCCTTAGTCCTGCTTGCTAGGTACACAAAAGAGAGCCTGAGTATTTGTTAGGGCTGTTGTGAGGAAGCACTGTGGAATCCTGCAGCTATGCAAGAGCTGAAGTCAGTATTTTTTTTTTTAGTGAAAGCACACATTGGTATCCCAGTCATTCACTCCTTTCCACTACATAATACTCGAGGTGTTTTTGAGAGTAACATCTTTGTGGAGTCACTAGAAGAGAAGACAGAGACCAGAAGATGATATAATAGTTGGAGTACTTCGGAAGAGAAGTTGAGGAGTAGTGGATGCAAATGGAAAGAGTAGTATGCAAATCACTTACAGAGAGAAGGTAAGCCATGGGAGACTGAAACAGCAAATTAAGATCATGGCAATTAATTCTAAACAGAATAGAGGGAACATGGAACATTCTCCAGAATATAGTAGCAAATGAAGACATTAATTGAGTTTTCTCTGAGGAATGTATTTAAATTTCTCTTTGGATTTGTTAAGTTTATCATGCTGGTTTCTAAAACACAGCAAAATAGATTGACCATTCTGCATCTGAAACTGATAATGACATGTTAGATAGTAAGAAAATGTCCTTAAGGTTCCAACTCTTTATGTGTTAAACTTTACACGGTGTTAGTGAAAGAAGAGTTGTTCCTTGAACGCTTCAAGTTTAGATGTGGACCAGAGTTTCTCTCAAACTCTGTGACTAGAGTCCATTTCTGATATTTACTAAGCACACTGAGTGTACTCTAAGTTATGTGAAACAGAAACCTGCAGTCTCGGTGACAAAGATGCACACTGTGTATTAAAAGCATAGTTTTGTGCTTGCTGAAGTCACCGATAAACTTTCCTTCAACTCCACTGACCTAGAATGAAGCATAAATGGAAATGCAATACACAAACCCGCATTACCTTGAACTCTCAGAATGCTAATATTACATTAATATGCTTAAGTATCCTAAAATCCTAAAACTGCAATGACACGGACACAAGTATATGTGGCTAGGAGGGAGGTTGGACGTGTGTGCATATGTGTGGGTGGCTGATCTCAGACTCATGTGGAGGGTGTGTGCAACTCTGGATCTTGCTCCCACCTGTGCCTTTATTCAGGTCTCACTTAGTGCCGGTAAGAAGCAATTAATTTGTTCCCTCATGCACATTTATCAAGAGCTAATATGAGAGAGGGAGAGGTGTTAAAGAGGCGTCTCTGATTCAGCCATCTGATAGGAAAGCAGATGGTTGACATGCCATATCTCTTATCAGAAAGACTCAAGGGTTGTATCTTGTGCATGCTGGCAGTACTTGCCTAACCCATCATGCCAGTAAAGTATTAGAACTGAATCATCTTCAAGACAGAAAACACTCTTTATCTGTCTGTCTACATTTTTACATGTCACTCATCTCCATAGTGGCAGGGCTTCTGCAAACAAGAAGGCTTTGTGAGCTGAGGGAAAGATATGTTTATGTCTTTCACATCTATTCCCCTGACTACTTGTTTCCTCTTACAGGCCCAATTAATGTATTCTAGTTTTTTTGAGAAAGGAAAACTCAGCCCATCAGAGATATTCCAATACCGAGACGTAAGGTCACCTTTCTTTCTGATTGTGTGATTGATTTCTACCACAAACATTTTATCTGAATACAGAGGCTATTGATCAAAAACTACATTAATAGCTTGAAGTCAAAGAAAGACAGGTCTTCGGTTCTTTGGAAAATGCTTCTCTGTGCAGTCAAAAATTAATTTAGGAGCCACAGAGCCACAACTTGCTACTTATCCATTTGAATGTGTTTGGAGAACAAAGGTGCTTAGGCTTCTGCCTTCAAACTGAATTCTTCTACTGCTAGCTTTTCAAAGATTTTCCTTTTACGGTCTTCCTCTTTTCTCTTCTTTTTTTCTGTGCCAGAATCAAGGTATTAAACTGTGCTGTTCCTAAGGCTAGGCCACAGGCTACCTTTGCAAAGCAGACATTGTGCAAGGCCTGGGTAATTGCCATTTCACTGCAGGGAGGAGTCTCATCAGGAGTAGAAGAGGGTGTATTTGCATTATTTTTACATAGAGGATGTAAGGGAACCGGCAAAAGAAGGAGAAGAACCAGCTTGCAAGACACCCACTAAGAGCCACCATCTCAGAGAAAACATGAAGAAAGGTTTGGGTTTGGGTTTTTTTTCCCCTAGTTTGAGAGTCAATTTACTTAGGGTTTGGGGTTTTTTTTGTTTTTCCCAGAGTGGAAGGTTGTACAGCCTGGCAGGCTGGCTTCAGTCCCACCTTCCAGACACAGAAAAAAAAAAGGGGGGCGGTGGTGTTCAGATAAATTTGCACTTTGGTCATTAAATTACAAATGGCCTTTTGAAAGATTCCTCGTATCTCAGACTCTGAGTGTAGCCATTTAGTAGTTTTGCTGTTCTGCACTGCAAAGTGAAATTGATGGTGGTCCATGAGATGATCACAAAGTTTCCCAAAATAAACATGCGATTGGAATGCTTAGAAGGCAGCGGGTAAATGAAAGGTGAAGAAAATGAAGCAACACATAACCTCTGACTCATTAACCTGAACTTTATTTTGTTGTAAATTAAAACAATTGTGGTAACACTGCAGAAGATGGCACACAGATTACTGTTTTCTTAAGAGTAAGTGGGCAGTAACTTGAGAAACACTGTGAAGGAGAGTACTGACAGGACTTGAATGTTTATGACATCTATGAGCATATCTGGGTACACAGTAGTAGTGCCACTGCTTAGAAAACTTCAGGGAAGGCAACAAGGGAAAAAGTGATAGCATAAAATATAAATCAATGCTAACATTTCATTTAATGTATTTCACACAGAGACCATCATTTACAAACCAGGTCACCAGCTGTGAAAGCTGTAGGTCCCTTGGCTCTTTGGAAAATTAAACTATTTCTTTACATGTCCAACAGTGAATTTGGCAGCGCAACTGTGTAACTGTATCTTCCTATGTACGGGTAAAATCTTGACTTTTAACTTACCCGGTATTCCAAGCTACCATCTCTTTGGTTCACTGGGGATACTGAAGAGGGAATTGATGTGGGTAAGGTAGCAGTGGAATAATGATAGAAATTATAAGGGCCACTGGAAAATCCTATAGTCTGATAGTGCGGAACTCATGATTTTATCTTGAACCTAGAGCTCTGTTTGGAACAACTTGCTGTTTTCCTGGCTTTTCTGTTTAGTTGGTGGAGCTCACTAGTAACACAGAACTTGATCAGCCAGAGTGCAGAGTTTGTAATGATCTTTCTGGTTAGAATTTTCTGAATTACATCCATTGTGGAACTTAGATCTGGAAAGGGTCCCAAAAGATCACCTAGTCCAGCCTGCACTGCATCAAGACTAAATATATCAAGGCTAGTACCAGCATGCTTATCAAACTTCGTTCTTAAAAAATTCCGGTGGGAGAGATTCCACAGTCCCCCTAGACAGTCTGCTCCAGTGTTAAAAATCCTTGGTTGGAATGCTGATCAGCAAAATCTTTTAAGCAAGTTGACTCTTTCATGTCTTTCTACTGGAGCCATGGAGAAAAGCTGATCAATGTCTCTCTAGTGAGCTTGTTTGTATCGGAAAGCTGCATCTTGCTTGAAGCTTTTATTTTCTTGACTAGGCAAATCTAATTCCTTCAGCTTTTCCTCAAAGGGTTTTTGTTTTCTAAAGTTCTTGTTCATGTTGTTATTATCCTCTTTCTCTTCAGCTGTGTTTATATTTCTAAGGTGTTCAGCCAGGACCAGACCCAGTATGCTCAGGGCTTCGGTACCATGCGAAGTTAAGAAATCAAACAAATTGTCTTGTATATGACACACCTGTTAACATATTCCAGAATTAAATGCATTTTTTGGCAGTGGGACTGCACTGTTGATTTATGTTGTTCATTATCCGTACAACCCTAAGATCTGTTTTTGCTGTATTTCTGTCTCATCAGGAATTCACACTGTTTACTGATGTCTGTTTCCTAAGAATAATATTTTATATTTCTCATTACTGTTTTTTTCCTTGTTGGTTTTTTGACAACTTGTCCAATTTGTCAGTAGCATTTCGGGTGTCTGATATCCTTCCTAGTGTTTGCATCCCCTGCTGTTGTTTTGAGGTTATCAGTTTTTTAGCACAGATTTTACAAGCATAAATATTGCATCATCTAAGTTGTCAGTGAACATACTAAACCAAACAGAGCTTAGGACAGACCCTGAGAGGGGTCTTTCAGAGCTGCCTTTGCATTTTGATGAATAACCACCGATGACCACTATGGTTTTCTTCTATCAGATGCCTGCACACCTTCCACTAGTTGTATTTGAAATGGCATTCTATGAAATTGGCCTGTGAGACAGTGCCAAAAGGCGTACAAGATGTATCATGTCCATTGCCTTCTGTTTACCCAGTGAGCTTAACAATTATTTAAAAAAAGGGAACCTGATTTAGCACAAATGCATTTTGCCCGTTTTCCATGTGCTTTTTTCATTCTATTAAATTAACTCATTCCATCTCAAATATTTAAAACATTATTGCTCCAAACCTTTCTGAACATAGCAATGAAGCTATCTGATCTGTCATTCTCTTCTAGGAAACTTGATGTGAGGAGAAGCATCTTCCCAAGGAAGGGCCCATTTTAATGCTTTAAAAATACTTTGACAGGCAAAACCAAAACTGCTCATCACATTTTTCTTTTTTTTTTCTTTTTTTTTTAACCTCTTCTGAAGGTCTTTGAGGTTTTAAAATAGTTAAAGTGTATTTTCTCTAGTAATCCTACCTTGTTCTGGTTCCTTTCTTTCTTCTTTTTCCAATGACACCATGTTCTTGGTTCTGTTTTTCCTGACACAGGGTTGCTATTTAAAATCACTATGAAAATGATGCTAACTTTTAGTATTATTTCATAGTAGTTATTTTCTGTTGTTGGACTGGTTTGTTTCTCTAATGTGGCTGTTTGGAGCAGAGGGGGGAGAATTATGTCCTGAAATGGTTATTATGATAATAAACTTCTCCCTGCTCCCTTTATAATGCCTGGTGTGGTTTTTTTTTTATTAAGCATGTTGTCATATAAATTAATTGTTAATTATATTTCAATTACTTCTTTCTCATCTTTCTTACAGTACTTGTGTTATATATAACTTATCAGTGATCTATAAACTATGACAAGTTACTTAATAACGTTCCTCCCTCATAGCTGTGGGTAAAAGCAAGTGCCTACCTTCTGCATGGGTGGAAGTGCATTTACACGGTCTTTTTTAAAGTCATCTGAAAGAGGCAAGTCTTAAGCATATGGTTCCATTTTACCGGCATTATTTAGCAACCCTTCTAGTTTTCTTTCAACAAAAATAACCATTTTGCACTGCATAAATCTACTTTACAATTGTTCCCCAAAGATCCCACGTGGAATCAGGGCTATATTCATAGTATTGTATCAACAGGTAGGTAACCAAGAGGTTTATAATATAAACTTCGATCTGCTCAGCTGCAACCTGTTTAGGAGACTGTTGTGCAAGACAGTACTATGTGCTCCTCTAACATTTCACCAGGGGATTTCAAAATGATTTATAAGACAGAGATATAATTATAGGGAAGTTGAGCTTGGAGAGGAAAGCGATTTGCTGGAATGCAGCGCAAGATGCAGAGGACTAGTAAACACACTTTAACAAACACAAGTGGATAAAAACATGTGTTCCCTGGGGAGAGAAGGACTGAAGAGCTAATGAGTGAATTTATTTGTGTTTAGGACAATATTTTTCAAGAGGCTTTTGTTTTAAACACAGGAAAATACTCATCTCAACTGCTGGAAGACTGTTCCATGACCTAAGTATATAATTATCAGGAAGTTCTGGGCCCTGCGTCTGTGCTTTATCACGTTCTATACTTCGGTGTCTAAACTTCTTACAAGCTTCTGTGAGACTGAAGTCGGCAGGGCTCCTCTGATTTATACTACCTGAGGATCTAGCCTCAGTAGAGAATATAAACTTAAATGAATTTTGGCTATGTTGTCCTGTATTTGGGGGGATGCAGTAAGGGTTTTGCATGCTCACCAGCCAGCCAGCCCCTAGTCAGAGCAATTTTAATGTTTTCCCTCCTTTAACTTCAACCCACTGTTCCCAACTCTTCCGCTTCAGTCATCTTAAACTCTGGTATCTTGGAGTTTATTCCTTTAAAATAATTGCATATTCTTTCCATGCCTCATTCTGTCACTGCTTCTGAGTCAATGTTAGCATAGAGAGGTTTTTTAATCTCTCCACCTCAATCAGTCCCTCTTTGCTACCTGTATTTGTTGTTACTCTTCTGCAACTTCGTACGCTTTGTCTACTGTATGCGTAGAATTCAATGCCATAGCCTACGTGCTGTCGCACTCATGCTACAAATCTATTCCTATCTTGAAGCTGTGAATCTGCATATAAAGCAAAAAGTCGGCATTTTTTAAATTTTGGGGGCCATATATTGTAAATTTATGCATGGTTTGCTGCTTGCTGTTTCTTACAGCGTTCCTGCTCTTGGGAGTTCTCCTCCTCAGCGAAGCTCTGTGTTGGATTATTTTTTTCTTTACATTGAGCTCAATTTGTCAAGAGTCAGTCCCTGCTTTAATTTTATGTTGACATTTTTAATAATATCCCTTGTCTTCACTATTTTACACATAATTAATAGGAGTGGCAGAATTGTCTCAATCACATACTGTGCTGTTTACTTGCTCTGGTGATTCTTTAAAGGAGAGGATTAATTGCAGCTTCCTCTGGATTCATCTCCGCGAAGGCTTTAAATCAGACCATTCCTATCACCGGCCCTTTGGTGTCAATTTGACAAAATTCCCGTCTTCCCGTGTGGTCCAGGGTTTGGACTATCTGAATCGGCTTTCTCTTCAAGTTAATACTTTGAAATCAACTGAGATTAATTATTTAACAACAGTTTCTTGCATTGCCAACCCTATGCATTAAAATGTCAAATCATGCCACAGAGGATCATAAAACTGGCTTTAACTATGATGTCCGGTGAAAGCCTGCCTGCTTTTAAATGCAGCACAGAGACCGGGAGGCACATAAGACAATTGTCCAAGTGATAATTTCTACTCCTACAGGCAACGATTCTAGCTCTTTTTTTTTATTTAGGGTATTGGAAATTCATACATAATCCGCTGTCTCCGGGTGCTGCGGTTATGAGGAAAACATCAAATATCAGAACACTTGTCATGAACAGAGGGGAAAAAAAGTCAGACGTTTCTCTTAGATAGCAACATGTATGTTGGGGAAAGGGCTCGGGAATGAGGGATCTAGAGGCTTCCAGTTTCTGAAGGGCGTTTGGCAAACGGGGATGGGACTTTGGCGATGCATACAGACAGCCGGGACAAGCCGGGAAGTGGTGGGAAGGCACGGGGGAACCGCTCAGCCACCAGAGGGTACCGGGCAGCCCTGGAGAGCCCGGGGCGATGCTCCTTGGCGGCGCTGCGGGAGCTGGGATTTGGGACAGCGGGAGCCCCGAGCACCCGGCCCGCTTCAGGACGGGCTTCTCCGCCCGCGGAGAGGGAGCCGCGCCCCGGCGAGGGCGGAGGGGGGCCGGGGCGAGCCCGGGGGTCCCGCCGCAGTGCCGGGGGGCGGTGAAGCGGCGCGGGGCGGGGGTCTCCTTGCGAAGCCGCAGCCCCGGGACCGCCTCTGCCGCGCCGAAAGTTTGCGAAGCGCCTGAGCGGCGGAGGGGAGCGGGGCGGGGGCTGCCCCGGCGGGGCCCCTCCTCCGGGGCCGGGCCTGGGCCGGGGCCGGGCGGAGCGGGGAGCGAGCCCCCAGCCCCGGAGCTCGCCGAGGGAGCGGCGGCGGCCGCGGGGTCGGGGTGCTGCGAGCAGGAGGAGCCCGGGACGTGGCTGCGGGCGGGCGGCCCCGGGGGCGCTGCCACCATGAGGCGGCGCGGCGGGGGCTGCCTCCTGCCCGCTCCTCCGCGGGTCCTGCTGCTGCTCCCGCTGCTGGGAGCGCTGCTCCGCGCCAGAGGTAAGCGCCCTCTGCACCGGGGGGCCCGGCCGCCGTCCCGGGCTCGGCGGCGGGGAGCCCTGCCCGGCCGCCCCCTCACCTGCCCGCTCACCTCCCCCCGCAGGGACGGAGCTCCGTGCCCCCGCCGGGGCTCTCGCCTTCCCCCGTACCCCAGCGGGGGGTCCCGGCAGGCCGGGACGCGCGTCCCGGCGGGGGCGGCGGAGGGTCCCCGCCGCTGCCCCCCGGGGAAGTTCGGCGGCGGCGAACGGCGGGCTTTGTTCCCGCGGTGCGAGCGGCGGGGCGGGAGCGCAGGTTGCCTCGGAGGCTGCCGTGCCCGGCGTGTCGGGACAGCCGCCGCTCCGGAGCAGGAATGCAACCGCGCACCCGCCGCCACGGGCCCCTTAAAGCTACAATCCCGGCTCCGCCGCGGCGGAGCCCCGGGCTACCTGCCTGGCCTCGGCGCGGAGCGGGGCTCTCCCCTGCAGCGCCCGGGCCGGCGCGGGGGGACCAAAACCAGGGGCGGGGGGACGAGGGGAGGGCTCTTCGCCAGCGGGGAAGGCGTTCCGTGAAGTCTCCCCGGTGAAAACTTACCTTCGCGGTTGCTCTGTCGACTGAAAAGCAGTTGCTTTTTCTTCCCCTTTATTTTTCCAAGCGGGGCCGGTGGAGGAGAAAACACCTAAAAGCTTCGCGGAATTGTTTACAAAAGAGTTGGCAGGCTTTTGGGGGAGGGGTGCGGAGAAGGAGATACGTACCTCGTTTCTCTCCCTTCGCTCCTTTGGCAGCTGCTGTATGATTTCATCCATCCGTTTCTCCTGCGCTCCTCTGAAATTACAGGAAGCGTTTGCAGTAGTGCCGCTGACCTCCATCGTTCTACGAGTATCGCCTCTGGGGCACAATCACATGGGGTTTGGGTTTCAAGTAATATTATTTCTCTTCTAACAAGAAACCTAATTGCAGGCAGCTTTGAAGAAGGCGCTCAACCAGCTTGGAAAGGCTGAGTAGAGGGCTGCAGTTCTGGGTATCAGAAGATCTGCTTTTTAGAAACTCTTTTAAGTACTCTTAAGTTCCAAGTGCCACACAGGTACTTAAGTGTGGTCTAGGATCGAGAAGGATCTAAAGCACAGATCTTAGTGTAGGTGCAGATCTGGATGTGTTTTATTTTTGCTGTTACCCAGGTGCTCCTAGTTAATGTGTCTGGGCTGTTAACAGCCGTGTGGGGGATGTCTGATTGTAAAGTGCAGGTTTGTTCGTAGGTGGTTGTGCCTTGATGTCTCCAGGACGCTTTTTATGGCGGTTTGCTTCTCTTTCAAGTAGTTCTCTCATCGGTGCGCTTTCCTGTATCCTCTTGTCAAATGATCATGAGTTTATGACTGGATGTGCCAATCGCTTCCACAAGTAAGCACCCTCTTTCCTTCGTGGGAAGATGTGCTTTAAGCACCCTCTTTCCTTCGTGGGAAGATACGCTTTGCAATAAGAACACAATTTCTGAGCAATTATTTTCCTATTTGAAGCAAGGAAAAAGACGAGGAGCCGTCAGGATGGAGGGGGCAGAGAAGATGCCAAAGTTTGTGATGAGTTGGTGTTCCTCCCCTTTGCTAGAAATTTTTCACCATTGTCCTTTAGAAGTACCTGTGGGGATGGCGTACGGCTTAACTGTCATAAAGCATCCGCAGCCACAGAACTCGCAGTGCCAAACAGGTAAATTCTTAGAAGCGCTCGGTCATTTACCACTGCACCTCAGTACAGGAGCAGGTAAAGCAAACAAGTCTGCAGGATTGACCTTTGACTCGCTTTTGGTGGATAGTGGCAGTTAAAACTGGAGAAGTCTGCCAAAAAAAAAAAAAAAGAGGTCTGCAAGTATCTTGAGCTCTTGGAAAAGGGTGTTGCAGGTAAAAAAGGGGAAAAAGAGAGAATTTAAAGCTAATGGCACGCACTGCTGGTGCGTGGTGATGAAGAAGGGCCTGATGTTATGATGGTCTGTATATTAGTATAAATACAGAATGTCACAGAACCTGTCTGAGTGATGTGCTTGCCGTTCTGGCTCCTGGAGCTCTGCCAGAAAAATACATGGCTAATATCAGAGCTTCACTCCCCAAACACCTTGACTACGTTTTCGAGTCACAAACCTGAATGAGATACCTCTATAGAAGTATAGTTTGCAGCGGGAATCGCCATCCCTGCTACATGCGCTTGGCATTGCTGTTGGTTCTACAGCTCTTGGCCAAGTGCAAAATGCCCGTTTTCCTGTTGTCAGCTTGGAGCTGATAATGTTCTGCTTCCTGGGTGTGCTGAGGGTACCTGGGTTTACTGTTGATCAGGTCGGATGATATTCACAGCTGTCATGATCACCCTGAATTATCTTGACTGTTTCTTTTTGTCAAAGTGGTGAAGGCACTGAGTAACATCCCCACTCTTTTAAAATGAAGGGTAAGATGCTGCAGGAGGCTGACAAGTGGTGGTGTTGGGTTTTTTTGTTTTGCTTTATTTTGTTTGGGTTTTTTTTAAACAATTCTGTGTCTGCTAAAACATGGTAGCATTAGTGGAAAAGCAAAAAGCATAAATCTCCCAGTATGAAGTTAACAATATCACTTAATTTATTTAGTCCAGGTAAGCAATTTTCTTTTATATCCTCTTTCCGAAAGCTTTCAGTTGCATGCTTTAGCGCAGCTTTCTGCAACAGAGAATCCCTTCGTGCATCCTGGGAGTGTGGGCGTATGCAACAACCAAATTAATAGGTACTTAGTTACGTAAAATGCTTGCAGTTCCAGAGTGTCTTGTGAACCTTGAAGTGGAATATTCTGTTAATGTGGCCCGCAAAATGGGATTTCGGAAAACTTGGAGCTGTTTGTCTACATTCTGTTCATTGAAGTTACAGAAGAAAATGTGGTTGGATATAAACATTATCCAGTTGTTTGTAGTTCAAACCGGAAGGCAGTACTTGCTGTATGTTAACTAGAAAAAGAAAGTGAAGTGATTTGTATTTTTCTTTTTTTTACTCCTAAAAACCTGTAGTTCTCCAGACTAGTGAAATTAACATTGAAAAATAATTAAAACATTCATTCTATGAGAGTGATCTGTAGTCTGATAGTCCTCTTGAATCTTCCTGCACTCTTGTGAAATAGGCAAATATTATCCTTGTTTTGTAAATGTGGGAAGTGAAGTAGAAATTGTCTTGCCCAAGGCCAACTCCATTTGCCCTAGAATGCAACTTGCCATTGAACACAATAGAATATATGCTTCATAACACTTATAAAAGCTGATAAAGAGATGTTATCTTGAAAACCAGTCACGGTTTTAAAAAGAGGTTTAAAAAGTAAGTGCACATCCTACACCTTCGTTGAATTCCTCTGCTGCTTGTGACTTTTGTGGCTATTTCTGGTTTTAATAATACTACTGTTTCTCTTGCTGATGATCAAAAGATTCATAAAACTGCAGAAATTTTACTGACCCTCTGTTGGAAAGGGTGAATTGGTGAGTAAACTGTTGTTAAAAGAGATGTATAAGAAAAGTGGATGCTATTTCTCTTGTGTTATTTCCACGTTAGCTATTTGTGATGCTATCTCAAAGGGCTTTACATAGCAAGGAGAGAGATATCTATATGTATATATGCGCACACACTTAAACTGACCATCTTTTAAGATGTCTGGCTTTACCTGATACAATATCCAGAGCTGGAGCTCTGGCATGCAGCAAACCCATTCTATTAATTGGCATACTGTATTTAGTGGCTATCTGTGTTTCACACAAATCATGGCAGGGAAGGCTAATTGTAATTGTCGTCCATGAGTCTAATGTGTTTGATGGTTGGGCTCTTGCTTTTTGCATCTGTAGTGCCTGTGGCTCTTTGCTGTGGCTGTTAAGTTAGGCATTACTCTTTTATGGGATTTTGTTGTCTATTCTGCGTGAAGACTGGGTGCTGTAATGCTTCTTGACTCTCTTCTCTCTGTATCGTCTTCCCTGTAGACTTCCATTTCCCTGTAATAAAAGATAGTAACTATATGGATCCAGGGGCTTGTGATTCTGTAGGCTTGTGGTTTATTCATGCTGTATATCTGGTCTCTCTGGGACTGTTACCTTGGGAGTATTTGGCTGCTATCCTGCTCTGGGTGAGCCCGTGTTCAGGTTTTTCAGCTTTCCAGGCATTTTTTTGCCTCTGCTATGCAAATCTGCCTGTTAAATGCTGAAGTATTCCATTCTAAATGCTGTGTATTTAGTCTGAGAGACTCTTGAGCTGCAGTCAGTGTTTCTGTGAGGAGCAGAACTCCATCTCAGCTGCTGTGAGCCTAGATGAAAGGAGACTCACTATGCAAGGGCATGGAAATAAGTTTTCATAAAGACTTATTAACATCAAACAGAGCTGATGTTTATGGACTTTTGCCTTGCTAAATTGTGGATGACTGAAACTCCTCACATCAAGGAATTATGTTTGTTGTTTAAAATAGAGGAAAAGGAAAAAAGGGGATTGAACAGTTGGGAGCCCATTTCTGATGGGATGAGATACATGCTTATAGCAGGATGCTTAATGTTAGCACAACTTTGGGTTGTGAAAATTAATAACAGATGCTTCTGTTTTTCATGAGGTGGTTCTTGGGTCATTAGATTTTACTGTGTTTAGCCACCAGTCAGCAAGTCACAAACCATTGAGATTAACGGACAGGGTTGTATATGCAAATTAAATGTTTGTACTGCACATTGCAGTTTTGTCAAAAAGTGTATGCCAGGAGACAGTGTAAACCCTTGTTTCTCAAGCTGTTATATGTTAATAGGAACTTTCTGATGTTGCAATACTCGGAACTAAGAAGCACCAGCTATTTCCCCTGAATGGGCTAGGATGAGAATAAAATTCAGCTCCCTGTACTATAGCGTTGAGGTTGTTTAAAGAAACGTTGTCCAGCAACGTTTCAACAGAGACAGTGTTTGCCTGAAAACAGACCCCCATATTCTGTAGTGTCAAGGCGAAGTTTTACTCCTGGAGTTAAATTTATCAGCAGTGAGACGTTATCGTGACTCCAGGCAGGAGAGACCCCTCTCCTGGCTACCAGCGTGGTGACTTCCTCCGTATGCCCTAGCAGGGCATAGTCTTCTGTGTCTCTTTGTTACTGCCTGACAGCCCCTCCCGGCTGCTGGAGCTTTCCGTTTCTATTGCATAGCAGCAGTTCTTTAATCAGAAATCTTGTTAGTATTCAAGGATAATTGATCCGACTCTCTGGTAGGGGGTGGGGACCCAGCCTTGCATCCTTCTCCTACTTGCCACCCCCAGTTTGACCCCTGTTGTCTCTTTGTTTTCTCCTGTTAAGTTTGTGCCAGTGATGTGTGTGTGTGCTGTTTTTCCAAGCAGCCTGAAGTTGGCTGTAACCAAGAGCAGCAGTTAAATAGAGCCCGATTTCCCCGCTTCCTGGCGTTTAGTTGTTCGGCTCCATTTTCTGGTCTTCTGTGTTTTTGATTTGCAGAGAAGGAGCTTACTTGGTGCCCCTGGGCATCTCTTAAACCCGTTAGAACAAACTCCATTATTTCACTGTACTTAGAAATCCTCCTCCTTTAGTCCCAGCATCCATCAAAATAATGTATCCTCTGTAAGGCCCTCTGGAAAATGTTTAATAGGATCTTTTCAAACTCAAGGAGAGTTCCAGTTGGGAAGGGGGAGGGGAGAAGGCTAATGGAAGATCTGACTGTGACTTGCAGTAAGCCCGAACTTGGCCTGTGTCAGCTCTCCCTTCACCTCCAGGCCGAGGGAGTGCTGAACAGAGCGGATCCAACACTGGGATCAAAGCTGGAAACAAAAGGCTTTGGGAGAAAAATTTCCCGTCTGGCCAAGAGGCAGCCTCACAAAGGTGGCACATAATTTATCGTTCGAGGTTTATTTCTGCTGTGCTCCTTCGGGAGAGGGAAAGAAAAAAGAAGTGACTCTCCTGCTGTTTCGAAGGGGATTAGTGATGACTTAGGAGACTTGAGGCAGGAAGGGGCTAGGGATACCATGGAAAAACTTTTTCAGTGCAGTCTGTGCCCAGCTCCTCTCTTCTCAGGCATGGTCAGACATTTTTTCTGTGGGGGGGGGAACCCTATTCTTGCCTTTTGAAGTTTCAAAGAGCGAGTACTTTTAACTTCTCCGGTCGTTCCCAAGTCTCAGTGTAGAGAGTGGCACTGCTTTTGGCAAAATCAAGTTCTTTGGATTTCTGAGGTATTTTTCTTACCTTAAGGATTGGTCTAAGTGCCGTGGCTCTGTGGAACATGGAGGAAGAGGCTACATTTGCCCCAGAGGGTTTATAGTCTGAATTAGATGTCTGACATCTGATAACGATCAGGGATGTGATAATTCTAGTGGGATAGATAAGGTCCAATATTAAAACAGCATAGCTTTTTAATTAAACTTCCTTTAGCTTTGGTTTAATGGGAAAAGCTTCTGAAGGCTTTTCATTCCAATCGCTTCTTATAACAAGGATAGAGAGGGGGTTTTTGGGTAGGAGTTGGCATCAAAGACTACTGAAAGCTGGTAACTGGGGAAATAAGAATGAGGAAGCAGATGCAAGAGTAGTATAAACCATGAGAAAAAGGGAAGGGGATATAGGAGTACAGATATTAACAGAAGCGAAGACAGGCATTTTGGAAATGAGAGCCAAGGACTTGAGCCAACAAAGGAACAGAAGAGCCATGTAAGGAGATCCGAGTGGAGTAATTATATGGGATCTGATGGCAGAAAGTTGTTAATTAGGTCGTATAAAAGATGGAAGTTTTGAAAGTGAAGATGAGCGCTGAGCAGAATTTAACTACTGAGGCAGGGAAAGAATTATTTTAGTAATGTTTTAAAGGAGGACGTGACAACTTGTTAGGGACCCTCAACAGCAGAGTCCCTGACCTAGTGGGTGACTTTATGAAATATCAGGAGCTTAGCAATGGGGGCAGAGGTGGAAAGGGAGACTGCTATTGGCATAATGCTGAGGTGGTGATGGAGCTATCTGCAGTGGTGGAATGTGGGACCTGTCAGGCTTGGGAGCACATACAGCCAGATGGATTTTTGAGTGGGATGTCCGGGAAGATATTTTGGAGGACAGTCCTGCCTGGAGAAGTGTATGAAATGGGAGGGCAGAGTTGAAGAGAGAAGCTAGGACCTTGGAGAAGATTGCCTGGAAAAAGGCATGAAGTGAGAATAGGAGATTACTCTGGGTTTAGAAAGGAGTCTGGGTACAGAAGCAACAAGACTGGTGGCAGAAAATAACACCTTTCCTGGAGAAGGAGGCTGCTTCTCCGTCTTCTCCATTAAGAATTGCTGTGAGAAGGAGTGAGTCACTAGTGAGAACTGTTAAAACATAAACGTGATGTTCTCAGCCTCCTTCTCTGAAAGGCTCAGAAGAAGCATTGTGTGACTATGCAAGCAGGTTGGAGGGAAATATGCACTCTGCTCCTTTAGCCTGAATCTCCAGCTCTGGCAGTTCATTTGACTTGGTGTCAGCTAGTAGTGTTTGGGAGAGGTTCTTGCCTAAGGTGCAGCTGTTCACTGTAGCAGAACCGTGTCTCACGGGATCTAGGATTAGAATAAAATAAAGACACACCTTCATTTTTTTTTTTCTTTGTGCTCCCACCCAATTTTAGTTCTGAATTTCCCTAACTGCTGAATAGTCAAATCCTTTCTTTGCAACTCTGAGGGCAGGGGAAAAAAATGAGGAGTCTCAGGATTGTCATTTCCTGCTTCTGCTCCAAGCTCCTGAGGATGAACCAGGAGGTGGGATAATTCTCTGAATTAAAATTGCATTTGTTAAGAGGAAGCCAGCTTTACTGCTCTCCTTTCTTTGTGATTCAGAGTTTGCAACTTCTTCAGGCTTGACAGATTTAGGAAATGAGGTTTTTGAGGCCTCAGAGATTGTGGTGTTCTCACTGTGATTTTTGAAGCCTGTTACTCTTGAAAAGCCTGAGATGAGTTTCTTACAGCTGGAGGACATGCACCTAATTTGTGCTGCCTTTTAAAAAGGGCCTCCTTGATCAGCGTAGTACCTATTAGCACAAGGGAGAACATAATGGGTCTGCCTGTGAGAGAAAACTGGAGAGTTTGCAGCATGGGAAGGGGAGGTAGATTTGGAGGTTGCCAATTTGGGAAGTTTTAATAGCCAAGAAGCAGGAAAGGACAGTCTTTGGCAAATAGGAATGCTAGTGGACTATATGCATTTTTGTCATGGGTCTCAAATAGAAGTATTTAGTGTGTAAATCTTAGGAAGCAAGATGTGGGAGTAGGTGGGAGACTAGGCCTGATCTCCTGACAAGGGCACCAGTCATTGCCCTGCAAACAGACCTAAGTTTAATACAAGGAAAGAGCAGGTTGAATTGAGAGCTGTATCCATGCAGAGTCAAAGCAGTGGAGGGATTTTTCTTGGGCATTGACTTGGAAACAGGGAAGGACTTAATTGGGCTGGTTGGTGAGGTTATGGCCCTTTGCTATCTTTGCCAGGCCTTAGGGAAGGCTGCCCCTGGGTCTGACTTCTTTCCTGTAGTGGTGAACAGGAGCTGCAAGGGGCTGACTCATGAACAGCTGATTCCTGAGCGGTTAAGATGTCTCCACCACAAGGGTGGTAACCTCATGTGTTGTTCCAGTTCGAACTGTCACTGCTCATGAATCAACACTGTCTGTAGGCCTTTGTTCACTGCATTTTTGAGCATAAGGAAGAATTCAGACCTGCAGTCAGCATTACCTTAAACAACAGAAGGCCGTTAGGCCTTCTGGGCATTTGTTGGGGTTGGTTGTTTTTTTTTTTTTTTTCCAGGCCCAGGGTTCTTTTATCTGTGGAACAGGTGGTTCCCCTGCCTGTGCCTCAACTCCCCTGGAAGGGCAGATTTGTCATCTTTGCATCTTTGGCAGTTATGTTGAGTAATTTCTATGCTACCAATACTCAAGCTGGGAAGAAAACCTTGTTGATCCCTGCCTTCTGCAACCTTCCGCTACCAACTTCTTTGGCTTGAAGCGGCTCATCCACTCAGAAGAGAAGCCTGTTGTTTCTCTGAGATCTCTCTTGATCGTGACCTGCCTCCTGTGAACTGGAAGATGAGGTGCTGTAATCTTCTGTTGCTCTTAGTGCTAATTCCAGACTTGAAAAAAAAAAAAAATCTAATTCCTTAGGTAAAGTTTTCCAGTCAGTTGTCCCTAGAAAATGGGGTTTTCTTCATACTTTCTTTCTTGCTTGTTATGGTTAGTTCTTTACCCACAAGTCTTCAGAAGTCTGGGAGCAAACATTTAAGCTGGAAAGGAATGCCTAAAAAAAAAAAAGGAATAATTCCTGTGATACTCCGTAGTAACTTTCTGTTGTTTGGTTGTGCTGGAGAAGCAAACTCTTCATGACGGTAATATGTATGCTGGAGGAAGAAGAGAAGATCAGATAATTACTTTCTGAGAGATGACCCATGAGCAATTTTTGTGTTGCAGATGCTTTAGAACAGACTGGCGGGGAAGAGGAGGTGGCAGGCACTTGCCTACTTTAAACACTTGGCAAAAACCCCCTGTTTAGCTTAATCGAGTACGCAAGGCCAAATCTAACAGTTATGGTACAGAACTAATGGGAGATACAGGGCAAATTAAACCTACGTACAATCCATCAATTGTAGGATAAAAATAAACAGTACTCAGACAGAAGCCTTCGAGCAAGGAAGGGAGTGAGGCAGAGATGACATCTTTGGTATGTACATCTTGACTTACCCACTCAGGCGAAACAGTCTCTGAGCTCAGGCTTCCGATTAAGTGACTGGGACAGCTGCCAAAACACCTACGTTTGCTAGCTAATACACTGCAGTGCGTTGGTCCTGCAGGTTAAACTGGGAAAGGCATGGAGTGATACCTCATTTTGTTTTGGGCTTTTTCTTGAGCAATGTCATAACAACATGCTCTGCATCCTGTATGTCGAGATCTTAAAATAAATGTGGTGGCAATGCTAAAACTGCCTATTAAAATGTTGTGAGGAAAAGGGGCCATCAGAGTTATGCCACAGAAGACCAGATATGCCTAGAGAGCCAGCTTTTCTGACCTTGCGGGCTGCATACTGAAGTCTTTAAGATATGTGCTGTATGGCTCTGTGCCCTTTAGAGACAAGCAGAAAAGGGGAGTGGCTCACAGGAGGGAAATGGCAGTAACCCCATAGGGAAAGAATTATTCTGTTGCAGGATGGGGCTGGGCTGAGGTGGCCGTGCAGCAAGGTCCCTCTGCAGTCCCACACTAACCAGCCTCAGGAGCCCTTGCATGCCTAAGGCTCTGTGCCAGAGTGACTGTACTGGCTGTGAAGTAGCCCTAGCAAGTAAGACGCATTTCAACTACTCAAACTGTGAGAACTGAATACAATGCTGAGACTTTCCTGCTTTACTATTCGATGGCAAATTAAACATTTGACTCCCAGAAGAATGAACTCCAGAGCTCTGTATATTCTTACATTGTAACCAAAGGGAAGTTAACTTTTTTATTTTCAGATGTGCAAAGACATGATAGAAACAAACCTATGACATATATGTAGTGATGGCTATAGAGTAGAACTGGAAGGATTTCCATTGCTGATCTTTGGATAAAAAGACTTGGTTTCAGTGCTGTCTCAGCCAAAGCAGCAAAAGCTGTCTCCACCTAAAAGTGCTAGAGGACCATAGACTGAAACCAAAAGAAAACGCTGTCCATTCATACAAAAACAGTGTTTCTGGGATTTGGCACTCTTTTTGAGGCTAATGAAGTAAATAACTTAATCCAAAATCCATCTGTTTGAGAAACCTGAACACAAGTTTCTGTGACAAAAAAACTCCGAACCTACTAGCCAACTAGACTGCCACAAGTTATTGCGCAAAGTTATTATGCTGGCAGATAGTACCAAATGAAATGTGCAAAATCAAATCAGGCTCTTACCAAACACTGAACTGACATGTGCAACTTTGAGTTGGATACAGGGAGAACACCATAAATCAAACAGTGAATATCTGGGAAAGAGAAGTGAAAGGAAAGACTGAGAAGGAAATCTTCTGTGAGTAAAATATAAAAGAAGATTAGAGAGATCAAGAAAACACTTATCTTACTAGAAATAAAACATTATTCCTCGGAATATTTTCATTTCTGTTGTTGGACTCCATGCTACGTAGCCTTCTCTGAAACCTCTGCGGAGGCAGGCGGTTTGTATGTTGAATCCACTTCTGGGAGAAACTCAAGTGTGCTCTCTCTTACATGTGGGTAACACTTGCAGAGCTTGTTTTGCCAATAAAAGTGTCTTTGAATTGACTGTGGTGGGATGTGGTGCAAGTTCTGATGCAACATGAGGCTCTTTGTAAGTGCAGATTTTGATGAGAACTTGTCTCTAAAATCTCTAGTAATTTTGTTTTCTTGTTGCTGTTGTGAATTGGCTCCTTCCTTTCTGTGGTCCATTGTTGTATGGTTGATGTTTGAAAATGAAATGTCTTCCATCTGGTTAAGAAATTTGATTTATCCTTGGAGGCTTGAACTGCTGCCTTTGCTAGTAGAAAATAAACAATGTTCCAACTGTCCCTAATTATCACCCACTTGCCTTCCTGCAGATCCATGTCTTTTGCAAGGGCACTAGAAGAAATGACTTGTGGATCGTGAATTGCATTTTTCCTCTCCTCTATTTCTTCATCTCTATCAATTTAGTCCTCTCCTCCTGCTTAAATTTTGTAAATTAAACATACTACTTAGAACAATTAAACAATAGGCTGGACAGTGGAGATGTAGCTTGCGTGGAACACAGTCAGTGGCTTGTTTCAGGTGACATTAGGAATGTAACTGCAAATAACTTAAAAGGACATGTTTCTGATTCAGAGTAGGGTTTAGTATAAACTCCCTTTGTGGGAAACATTGTCTTCAAAATACAGTTTTAGGGTAATATAAATCCCACGTTTTGGAATATCAGAATGAGAGGAATTTTTGTTCCTGCTGCCTTTTGCTTTCAGTAAATTTGATCTCTCTCTGAGACAGTGAGGTTTTTTTTTTTTTGGTGGGGGTGCTAGGATGTTGTCACTGCTGAGGATTGTTCTCTGCTTGGCTTGGGCAGAGAGATATGCGGCTTGGCCTGTAGCTGCAGGACTTCCTTGACCCACAGGGTGTGGTTTCGTGTTAGGCATAATCTGGTGTAACTGTGGATTGTCCCACAAGAGCAGTCTCGCCCC
This sequence comes from Morus bassanus, assembly GCA_031468815.1. NCBI lineage: Eukaryota > Metazoa > Chordata > Aves > Suliformes > Sulidae > Morus > Morus bassanus. The sequence continues at coordinate 44,861,219 of CM062572.1, read as the reverse complement.
CTTGTTCCTTTGATAGGTCCATGTGTATGTCTGCTGGATGAATCAGTTCAGCTTGTTGATCTGTCACAGAACTAACCTGCAAAATGGTGAAACCACGGGTTGTGTGGTATTGGCAAGCTGAAGAGAATTGTTCTTCAGTGAGCCGATCAGTACAGATTTAATGGAAGGATGGAGGGAGACAAGACCATCCAGTTTTTTTGGCACTGGCTTGCTGCTACTTCGCTTTGCCTTACCAGTAATTTGGAAAGTCCTTCCATGGAAAAAGGGAAGGTGAGAATTCAAGCCCAAGATTTAGTTTCTATGGCTTATGTAAGCATAGGCCTTTTTATTGTATTGTACTTGTATGACAGTCTTAGTGAGGTATTAGTGTCAAAGTGTGGTGAAAGATCAACTTATAGATGTTGCAACTGGTGCAGTACATTAATTGGTGATGCCTTTCGTGGTGGAAACTTCTATTCATTAAGACTGGAAGCAAACACCTACTATTTTGTTTTACTTGGGCTGACGCAGACTTACATTCTGAGTTGTTGCCAGAGAAATTGTCGATCTAAATATGAAAAGCTTTATCCCCTTGCTAGTACCTTGACTCTTCCTTCTTAATCTTGCCTTTTAAATGACTGATGTCTAGCAGAGAGTTGTTTTTTGACCCTTATTTGCAGAATCTGGATGTGAATTTTGCTTGCTCTTCCCACCACTCTCCACTGATGCAGTGGTGTGTCCTGGTTTTACAAGCCTGGCCTGGGCATGCACACAAAAGGAGGGCACGATCCCACCCTCCTCCAGAGTTGATGCTGAAATGGCAGCACTGATGCTAAGTGTCTGGTTAGTCAAAGGAGGACAGAGCTAGCTGTTTGGAAACATAAGCTGCCTAAATGGCCATTCCTGTTCATTCATTCTGAATGAATAAGTGGCAGGCTGAAGGGGACTATCTACATGGGCTGAATCTTACACATGAATTGTCAATTGGATCATGTAAAGATTCACTCTGGAAATCAGAGCATCACAGTGTTACATGCAGTGTGTGCATACAATAAGGACAGTCTGAAGAGTTCATAATTTCTGCATGTAATGAATTGACAGATGTATTGAATAATATGAGAAAAAAACACAATGAAACACTGATCAACATATTAAATAGGGGGTCCGCTTAAATGCTTGGCCTTTTAGTCTGTATGTTGATACTCCTTGTCCTGTCCTCTCTATCTCCAAAATATCTTTCTGTTGAAGCTGCCTTTCTTTAATCTTGTTTTTTTCCCCCTCTGACATGCTGCATGTAACATTATCACAATCAAATAGATTCATTTGCTGTACCTGGGGTCTGATTCTGGGAGAGTGAAAGTTCTCAGATGTAATGCCCTTCTGAGAGGATCTAGTTGCTGGTTTTGTCCTAGATAGTGCATGTTCCTGTTATCTGCCAGTGTGTTTAATAAATGGGTAGCATTAGTGTAATGAGGGGTATCATATCTGAACCCAGCTCACAAAGATCTCTTCTGCTTCCCTGACTCTTCCACACTTTCCCCTGTCCTGACTGTAGCAGCTCTTAGGATGGATCACAAATGGATATTTAACCATGTAACCACAAAGGTCAAGAAATTTGAGAACAGAAGCATAACTTGGACTTGGTTAGGAATCCAAGTGTTAAACCCTGGATTCCTGACTTGGGATAGTTTAGCTGTGGCCAACTTCAAATAGTAATTATCAAATGTTCCTTTTTGCTGCTTTATAGCAGCAAGCTAAATTGCTGGGTATAATTCTGTAAATATGTAATTGGCTTCAGTGGCTGTACTTACCCAATAGCTTAAGTGTTTTTCCCCATAACCTTTGGAGATCATCTGTACAGAACTTAACTTGGGAGAGTCCTCTTTGCAAGCTGTGACATAAAAGTTCCCTATGATTGTTGGGCTAGGTGTGCTAATGCCTAGGCCTTCTTTTTTTTTTTTTTTTTTTTTTTCTAAGGGTAGTTGACAACTTGATTTTGGAGTCTACAGAATTTTTTCTTGCAAGGGTAAAGAACTGAACAATGGTGACTGGTTGCTTAAGAGCTGTTTTCTTCTGCATACTGAAGTCAGTGGCTTTTTCCCAGATTAGAATGTTACATTTTTAAACATTCACTGTACTGAAGCGTAGAATGATCTAATTCACCGTGTTTATTCCTTTTCATAAGAATTTTCAGCACAGTAGCATGCATATCCTACTTCTAAATGTACAAACACTTGGTAAACAGACTGTAAGAAGAAAATAACTCTTGAGCCACTGTAGTAAATATGTCTGAAAAGTCTTAAACGGGAAATGACCCCAATTCCTTCTGTCAGTTTGGCTCTGAAGCCATGGTTCTGCAAGCAGCAAAGCAAAGAGAGGAATCAAACTGGGCTGGGTGAGGAGGAGTTGGAAGATCCTTCAAATTTGTGTCTTTTTGCTGCTCACCGCCCACTGGACCACTTTCCCTGATCAGTTTTTTACCAGGCTGCGCAAAGCTGTGTCAACTCGTGGGGGTCTTGGGACTGGGAGTAGTGGAAGGAGGGCTGGGAGCTCTTTAAGGTAGCACTACTGATGAGTATGAAACCACAGTCTTGAAGTTTCTTTCCCATTTTGAGCAAGTATTAGTGTGTTTCTGGAGGACCTGAGAGCTGTGTTATCACTTAAGCATAGTCAAATCAAGGCTGCTTCCTGTCCTTTGCTTGTGTTGTGCACAGAAGAGGGTTTGTTTTGGGAGAATATCTGGCAAAGAAATCAAGATACTAGGTTATAGCATGAAGGGCAGAAGATTAGATCTTCCCCATGGAAAACAGACATGCTCTTCTTAGGATGTGGTACCTAAATCATCTTGTATGTATTTAAGTTTGCCAAGTGTTTGCGCACTTATAAGGAGGGACATGGGAATGATTTCCAGAATGCTGTTGCTATTCGTAATCCCACATTGTTTGATAATGTACAATAAAAAAAGGAGGGAGGGGAATGAACCTCTAAGCACACTTCTCAGAATCTGGAATTAATGGACCACATTCAACCTTGGAATAAAGGACTAGGAAATGGGAAAGCTAACTGAGCTCAACCTCTGAGGTTGAGACATATGCTATCATAACTGAATGACGTGTAGCTTAGTGGCGTACTGTGACTTCAGTAGATCTGATCTTGACTCATCAAGCTTGTTGGCTGAAGGTCCAAATGTACCATATGTTCTTACTTAGAGAATAATCTGTAGGAATAAATGTTAAGTTCCTACAGTGTCTGGGAATGGCAGTGTATGGTACCAGAAATATTTAGCAAATTTAGTCAAGATACAAACTGCACACTAAGGCCTTTTTCCCCACCACAGAAATCCATTTTTTTTTCTGACTGAAAAAAGTAATTTTACTGCACAACCATTAAAATGGATTACTACCTAACTGTTCCACTTAGGAGTGGAAAGAGAGGAAAAAAGTCTGTGTCCAACTGAAAAAAAGCCTTCCAGGAACATCTCAAGGTAGATTGTAATTATTGGAGATAAAATGCTGCTATGACTAGAAGTAACTAGACAAGTAGCCCTGGGTTCTGCAGCATCTTTACTGCTGTCCAGTCATTTTAGGTAGCATTTATAGCGCTGATGGGCTTGGGTCGTTCTTTGATCGGAGGAAGGACTCTATACTTGGCTGAAAAACATCACTCATTGCAATGCCCACAAATTGCCTCAAAAGCTTGATTCAACTTGATTTGTCTGTTGCACCTGACTCCCCAAAGTACAGTGGAGTAACAAGGAAAATGACTCTTGAGTCATTGCAGTAAATGCATCTGTAAGACTGAACAGAAGACGCCACGCTGTCTTGTCATGGTTTTTGGCCCTGAGATCATGGTTCTAGCAAAAGGCAGTATGCCTGCATGTAGGGTGAACTTTTCCTCTGTAGGCAGAAGAGTTTTAAAAGTCTTTAAAAAAAGTATCAAAAATTCTTCTTCCAGGGCTGAATGATGTGTCTGCTGAAATGATTTGTGGGCTTTGTGAGGATGGTTGGACTTAATGATCCTAGAGGTCTTTTCCAACCTTAATGATTCTATGATTCTATGAATCTGTGTCTTTTATTTAGATATGCACTTCAGATCCTGGAATCTGGTCCAGGAAGTAGTGTCAGAAGCAGTCCCTAATAATATTGTTAATACATGCTCTTCTCATGAGGAAAAATCTGCAGGCACCTTTGCCTGCTTTTGTAAGGGAAGCAATGGTTATTTCAATGTGTGTGTGTATCTTCTCACCCAAAAAACTGGTCCCAGAGAATAAAAGTTTCATGAAAATAGGCAGCACAATAAAGGGAAGGCACCACAGAAGAGACTTGGCTGTGGATGAAGATTCTTCATGAGTTTGCATTTTGTGAGACATGAAAGGATCCTCTCCCTCCTTCCATTTGGCAACAGATGCACAAAAATTGACTATTAGAGATGAATCCATCTTAAACTGGCTTTGTTAGTTCTGCTTCTCACATAGCTATTGAGATTAATCAGGTGTGCAAGTTGGAGTCTTTCTGGACATGAGCCTATTTCCAGGTTCCCAAGTAGTGGCAGTGGTCCAAGCAGTTAGTTCATCAAGCTGAGGAGATATTTAGTCCTCTCTCGTTAGGAGGCAGAAGTCTTCAATGGGCTTTAATTGGGTTGCAGTTTAGGACTGCTCACAAGCTTTGGCTGGTTTAGGATGTGGCTGCTTGGCTGCAGAGTGGTATTTCTGGCAAGAAGCATGTTAAACTTGTGTTCTGAGCTAACAGCCTGCTGGCTGGTTCTCAAGGATGAATGAGAGGTTTGGGGTCGTTTTTTGTTGTTGTTTGTTTGTTTAAACTCCTGAAATTTTTGGGTTGGATTTTATTTGTTAAGGTTCTGATATTGTGCTCATCCCCAGCTTAAGGGTCCATGGAGGCTGTGCTCTCTTGTATAGCACAAAATTTTAACTAGGATATCTGAAATAATTACTGCTCCCAGTGATCCGCCCTGTGCCTCTGAATGGCTGAATGCAGGGTAAAATATTGCTGAATGTCACAGTTTACAGCCCGGCAACTTCCATTTATTTTAGTGTGCTGGGTTATCAACTGGTGCTTTAGGAGCTGTGCACAACTGTCCTGAGGTAATATCTTGCCAGATAAGATCCTCCGGATTGCTGGGTTTAGTCTGATTGAACTGGAAGGAGGCTGCAGGCGCGATGCTCTTTTCCCTCTGGAGACTGAATCTCTGGGTCTTCAGGCCATGTTACAAGGCCTGTGTGGCTCAGCCTTAGCCTGGCCGGGGTGGAAGCTAGCTGAGGGGTCTTGCTGAGGGCAGGGAAAGGAAGGAAAGGTGTCCTCTGTGTTCCCAAACCTCCTCAGCGTCTTGGAGCACAAGAGATGTTTTATAATGCGTGTTGAACCAGTTCTGATGGTCTTTCCTAATTAGTTACATCAGAAAGGCCAAGGATCTTTACATCTTCTACCAATTTTTTTCTTGCCTTTTTTTTTTCCCTGCCTTTTTTTTTCCCCCTCTTTTGTCTTGCTTTCAGTTCACCTATCTGCATCTGGTCTTGCCCAGGCAGCTGCTGCTCTATTTGTATGTTCCCTGGGGGAGCTCTGGTGCTCCTTTAAGATCTCCTGTTGCTTTGGGAATTCACCTTTTAGACATGGTGCTTCATTAGCCTCTTTCATTTATTTAGTACTGTGAGAAAAGATTTCCCCTCCCAAAAAGCAGAAGAACGAGTTTTCAGCGGCATCCGCTTGAGAGAAGAGCAGCTCTATGTAAATAGAGCAGGTTTAAAAACCTCCCGCTATTGGCAAAGGAGCGGCTGGGAGTTTTTGAAGGAATATTGTTTGACCGAATTGGCACTAGGAGGCCCTTTGGAGGTGAGGGCTGAAGAATTCCCCTCTACTCTTTCTCGCCCGGGGAAGGCTTGCATGCACCGTTGTTCTCCTCCCCTGCCTTGGTCTCAGCACAGTCGCTCCTTTTTGTTGCTGCTCATTAGAGAAAAAGAGCTGTTCCGGATTTTTCGACCCATCAGGTTCTGCGTTTCCTCATGTTTGCCGCCCCTCTCCCCTGCCAGGCGTTGTGGGAGAGTCGTCCCCTCTGCAGGCGATGGTGGGAACGGCCCCCGGCCTCACTTATCACCGGTGACAAATCAATGGCAGCCTTCAGAAAGCTGGCCCCCAGGATCCCCGCTCGGCCCAGCTCTGGAGCAGTGGGAGGCTTCCCTGGCGGATAAAGGACTCCTTGCAGCTCTGACTTGTTGCCTTAAATCTAACTGAGGAAACCTTTTCATTCTCTTCAGCAGCGGCCCCCTCCCCTCTCGATTTGTCTTGGGGAAGGTGGCGGCTGGTGGAAGGGGGGCACTTGAGGAGGCGGTGGAGATGGGAGTGGGGGAGCATTGGGGTTTGTAACGGTTTTTCTGTTTCCCTTTCACAATAGTCTGGCTAGTGCATGCAGAGCTGGGCTCACAAAGCCTCCCCAAAGTGCCCGGAGTCCCGCAGGGCTCCTCACAGTGCAAGTTTGCTGTGTGTATTCCTACCAACAATACAGCTGGGCCCAGCAACAGGCTCCAGCTTTGGGCAAATATTTCTACAGCTTTTCCTTAATCGCTTTTGAGGGGAGGAGGGTGAGAAGGGTTTGGGAGGTGGGAGGGGGGTAAAGAGAATTTGTGTATGTGAGGGAGGGGAAAATAGAGATGGGTGGAGGGATTTACCTCTGGCTTCTGCGGTCCAGACTTCTAAAGGGAGCCTTTGTCAGGATTCAGCATCCACGCTAAAGCTAGAGTGGGTTTGGGGGGCATCAGTGTTGGATCTGAGGGAGGAGGGAGATTTAGGCAGACAACACATAATGGTTTGGGCTTAGCCAGTCTCCTTTTTTTGTCACTCTCTTAGTAGGAGACATTAACTGACAAACCCCTTCTGGGTGCTTTTATCCAAAGTGTTGGTGTAGGCTGAAAGCACGGCCTTTTCTTGTGCTAAGTACGTCTAGCTTATTTCTGCTTAACTGTTCTGTATGTTGTTATGCTTGGCTTCATGTTCCCTCTACTACCTGTGAATTGTCTCTCAATTTCTAGTTTATTTGATCTGGGTCCCAGCTCCAGATGTGGAATAAATTAAAGTGATGTCTCTTTAAAGCAAACTATTGCGACTTGATTGTGTGATAGGTTTTGGCCTTGGAAGTTCCTTCAGCCCATTACTGTAGTCCTGGGATAGTCAGGTAAGCTCATATCTATGTGCTGGTTCTGACTCCCATTTTTAAAGCTGCAGAGAAGATATCTAAACACCATGAAACTGCTTGATTTTGTCAAGAAGAGATCATATGAGCCTACTCCTCCCTAGCATTATGGGGGAAAAAGTAACCAGGCCACCTCCTTTAAATATTCCTTTCCATCCCTGCAGGGCTGGCAGCAAGCTTGGCATGCCCACGGTTTGGGGCTAAATTCTTACATTGGCTAAGCTGTGTTGCATGCATTATTTGCTGTGTGTTAAAGATTCGAGTGTCTTAGACCTGATCCTCTTGTTATAGTAGGAATGATGCCAGAAGCATCATCCTTATTCCAGATGTATCATGTCAGAAATTAAATTTGGGCAGAAGATGCTTACCTGTGTCAGTATTTTCCCAGAGCACCAAGTACTCTTGATCTAAGGTCTGAGGCTTTAAGCTGAGCATAAATAGGGGCTGCACATACGGACTTCCTGAACTCTCTGTCCAAGGCCTGGCTCATCTGCCATTTCCAGTCAGTTAAATCCCAGCAAAATTTCCAAACTGAATCCAGTCTCTGAGCGATTGGCAGAATTTAGTAAGTAAAGGCTTACTTGGTGTCAGCATGTGAGAGAACGTGCAGGAAAGGCAAGGCTGCCGTGCTATGGTAAAGCTTGTAGCAAAGGTCTTAGCATGGATATAGTCAGTGCTTTTGAATAAAGGACATCCTTGCCTATCATTTGGAGATTAAGGTAGAATAAGAGTCCTTGTATGGACTGAAGTATTGAAGTATTCCTCCTGTAGAAAGAAGAAATTACTAATACGCCAAATACAGACCTGAGTCAAAAGAATGTACATAACTATGGAGATTTTTAAGCATCCTTATCCTCACTGGCATCTGGTGACTGCCCCTTCCTTCTGTGTTGTTCATGATATAATATTTGTAGAAGCATTCTATCCTTAGAGCATCACAACTACAAGTGAGGCAAAGTTTGTAGGGAGAGAGAACAACTTTAGTTAGACCATCTAATATGGCTGGAAAAACAGATGAGGTTTTGGAAGCAGTTTCTCCTGAGACCTAGAATAGAAGCCTAAGTCTTAAAGTGCAAGTTGAGAACAGTTGCTTTGAGTTCAGCTTGACTGTGTTAATAAATTAGAAATTCAAGAGAAGGTTCCTGATACCTCTGGATCAGAGGGGGATGATGTGTGGGAAAGGAGTGGTGCCACAGGGGCCAAGGCTACCCCAATCCTTGCCTGATTTTCTTTTTCTTTTCAGTTGATTAAAGTCTGACCAATTTCTAACTTTCCAGGCTGAAACTTGAAGGAGAGAGAGAAGAGTTTCTGCTTAAAACTGTCTGTGAATCCTCAGTTAGAAATGATTCAGTGAGTTTGGAGAATAAAGATATGGAGAAAATGTTTTCCTCCTGCCATGTATAAAATCTTGCCGTAGTACAGAAAAGCCTGAGAATGTATGTTAAGCCTCCCATGCTCCAGAAATACAAAAAAACAGAAGGGGCTTAAAGATTCTTTTGATTTCTCTGAAATTCACCCATGCGCGGTGGAGTTGTAAATATTTGAAAATTGGTACTTCTTTGTGCTGAGTAGGAATTAAAAAACCTTCAGCAAAAGTCTCTTTGACTCTCTCTGCAATGGACATTGACTATCTAGAGTCAGGCTTGAATTGAACAGGAGCTCTGCTCCAATTATTCCCCCAAGCGAAGGGCTGCAGAGAAACTCTAGGCTAGATAATGCCTTCTGAGAGGGTGCCCTCTGGGCTGAGTGCTCCTTTTGCTGGCCTACAGGTGGTGAGAAGGAGGAGGAGAAGGCAGCTACAGTAGGCTATTTCTGTGTCATATGATGCAGTTTTGAAGATCGTGTTGCAATGCAAGAAATAACAATGGAGTTCGCTATGGAGCTGCATCTGTCATCCCACGAGACCATAAAGCAAGTGCGCAAAACCAGTGCTGTGTGATGCCAAATACTGAATAATACAACCTGTCTGCCTGTTCAGATTCTTCCAGGTAATTTTGAAGGGTTAACTATTTGCTAGCTTTTTTCCATATGAATGGTTTAGCTGCTCTTTTGCAATCAGCTTGCACCTGGCTTACACTTGGGTATGTGTGCGCAGTGGGAATAGAAAGGTGACTGTTTGCACCTGATTTGGATCAGGTTTGAATTTCTGGGCATATTTCTGGGCTGGAGGAAGAGAAGAGTTTAGGAGGAAAGAGTAGCAGAAGAGAATTGGATTATGGAAGTAGGGAAGCTTGTTAAGAGACAGAAAAGGGATGAGGGTAAGTAGGTAGGTGGAAGGAGGGCTCTGGGTAGCAGGTGTGAGATGGGAGACACTTGCTCCCTTTTCCTACATCCAGCCTGTCCCTCTTGCTCCCAAGTCCTACTTCTCTGTAGTAGGTAGCCCACAAAGCAACTTAGGTCTTTCCAATTCTTTTCTGTTGCTTGTCATTTTTCTTAGAAGAAAGGGACTCACAAGTTTGAGAGGCCTGAGGCTGACCTGTTTGGCACAGTGTTTCTTTTATACTGCTTGCGTTGCTCCCGTATGCTTCTGTTGCGTTTTACGAGCATCCAACACTTCTGCAAACCATTCCTTGGCTCTTCAGGTTGGACACCTAGGAACAGAGGTTTCTGGCTTGGGACTCTGGCTGAGATCTATAAAATGGAGCTGATGAAACCATTCACAGCAGTAAGATGTGAGGACAAATGAATCTGTTTATGGACTGCTTGACTGTTATGGTGATGAATTCCATATAATTTATATTCAATTCAGGACTTCGTGCTGCAAGTAACGTGAGGATTGTGTAGTGTCATAAAGTACAAAAGGGGCCTGTTAAAGGCCATGCAGGTGAATTTGATTCTGGGATTTCATTAAAGCTTCTTTTAATTTGCTTATAATAGATTTTAAATGCCCTGTGTAATCATTAGCAGCTGGATTTATTTTTTTTTGAAGCACGCTGTGTAAGATACTGTCTTTGCCAGACTGTTGCTCAATTCTGCATACCAGGAAGCAACCCTTTTAAATTCATACCTGTAAAAGAAATTTATTAAAGTCTTCCAGGTTCTGTAACACTAGATCTGGTCCCTCGTTTCCTTCAATGGAGAGAGAGCTGGTGTTTGGGAGTCACAGTGTGTCTCTTAGCATGCTGTTTACTGCTGCCTCTGTGGTTAACCTGATCCTCATGGACCAGGGGCACATAGACCTGTGTCTCATTTCTTACACTGACACATTTCCCACTCTGTTGGGGAATATGTGTGTGTACGTAATGTATGTATATATAAATGTATATACTATAATATTATTTTTTCCTTGAAGTTGTCCCATAGTATCTCCCTCCTATTTCTGCCCTTTCAGGAAGAGGAGATCCAAGTCTCTCCTAAACACTGCGCTTGCAGCATCTTTCAGCCTCTTTTGACCCATTCCCTGGAGAATGAGAGTGTGGAATAAAGGCCACAGGTCTGCACATAAAAAACACAGGGAACGTGTTGAGATCCATGTTCATTTCCCCCCGGAAACTACCTCTCTGTAATTACAGTTCCAACATCCTCCAGAAGAAAAGGGCCCTGTCCCCTCTGCAGCCCCCCTGGCAGATATGATACTCCTTGCAGCAGGGAAACCAGGCGCGGAGCGGAGCGGGTCAGCTGGGGCCTGAGAACGCTCCCCTTCTGTGTCTTCATTGCAGGAGGGGGTTGGGGGCTGTTCCTCTCACCAGCCCCCTTCTTGCCTCTTCCCCCAAATCTCCCAAGTAAATACAATTTTATTTTATTATATCGCTGCCGATCTGCTGTTGTTTTTCATACAAAAAAGGTGGAAGGGGCAAGAAGGAACGAAAGAGTCTGACGACAGGAAGAGATGAATTGCTGAAGAATGACACTGGCAGGGACTATTGTTCATTTTAACGCTGGAGCAGGAGCAGAGAGAAACGTTCACACGCCATTCTTGGGCATCCTGCTGGGCAGGCTAGGAAAGGGGCATTCCAGCTGGTCATGAGATTTGGCCGGACAGATTGAATTGGGCTGAATAGAGTGCTCGCCGTTTTTTATTATTATTTTTTTTCTTATAAAGAAACCCACTGATTAATTGCAGTGGAACCCGATTAAAGGGAGAGTCTGAAACCCACATAGACATTACAGACATAAAGCTGTCAGCCTACCAGCATGTGATAACTGGGCCTTAACCCTTTACAAGGCTCATGGGGGAGGGGGATGCTCACCAGAGTCAGCGTTGCCCAGTCTGTGTTCACATGTTTGTGTGAGAGAGGACTTCTGTCATTTGGGGAAGGAGTTGTGTGCACGGCAGGGGACCTGTAAACAGACTATCTCATGAAAGACAAGTGCCTGAAGGATGAAAATAAGGTTTAGGGATATTTTGTTCGTGGAGATGTTGTATGGGGGTTTGCTCAAACGTTGCTGGCTATATTTCAATAGCTTTGCAGAATTTAGCAGCCCTTGTCCATCTCTCTCTTTCCTTCTGTGCAATCCTGAATATGACAATAGGAAAAATCTGTGAAGAGACCTGCAAAGTTCCGCAGATTCCTCGGGAACTGTTGCAAACAAACTTGGTAGAAACGTGAATACCCCTGTGATGGATATAGAATAAAAAACTAGTTAAGTATTTAAAAGAATGCTGTAATCTGTGTGAGAACAAAGCTGTAGTTCAGCTGAACTTGGGGACTGATGTGGAGACTGAAAGTAGGTGGACAACTCTGACATACATTATATCAGCAGCGATAGGATGGAATTTCAAGATGCTTAGAAACCCCGTTATGAGTGAAAACTCTCATTTTTATTAATATTGGTTTCATTTCAAATGTGTGGCAAAAAAGGCCCATGTTGTGATACTTCTGGTTTTGTTTAACCCATTTTTTTCCTTAGCTGATTTAGCATCTGGACGTGTTGAATGTCCTCTGCTCATTCTCTTGCTTCATTAGTATAATGCTTGTAGTTTGCTTCTTCTGTTGAGAAGCACAGATGATTTATTCAAATAGACTCTTCAAACTTTGGAAGGGGTCTCTGTGTTGCGGGGCGGGGGGGCAAACACTCTTGCCTCCCAGCAACATTCAGCTTCAAGTGTGACACAGTAAAGGATGACACATAAGATCTCTACTGAGTATGCTCTCCGGTAGTTTTATCCTGTTCTATAGCACCCTGTGCACATGTGTACCCACTGGCTCGGAAGTGTTTCTGTAGAGAGGTGGCAAGAGCGGAGATACAGTTGGAGCAAACAAAGGTCCTTTGTGGGCCCCGGGAAGATGACGGATTGCTTTTTGCTATCTGAAGCTCCTCGTTCCTTCCAATTAATCTCCAAGTAAGAAAGAATTGTGGAGGCAGTAGGAGCTTTCTGAGGTGGAAGTTGCTGATCTTCCTTTTTCTTGTCCTGTATCTCTGGTCACTTCCAGCAGAAGCTACCAGTGCAGGTTGTGCCCTCACTGGCTTGGCTTCACAGGAAGCAACTGCCCAGTGGGAGGGTCTTTATGCTCAGCTCCTTCCTATTGAGAAAAGGAGAGGAAAGAAAAGAGTAAAAATGGGAGTATCTTTAAACTCTCCCTGCATAGACATTTGTAGTAGATTTAGTGTTTGAGTATTCGAGGGAAGAAGGGCATTGTGCTGTCTAAGTCCCTACAATTCCTCAGTGAAATAGAGAACAGCATGAACAGACAGGGTCTTGCACTGTTTTCACTGCATCCTCTTCATGAAAAGAGAGCCTGTTGCAAGAGCTGCTCCTGCAGGCAGCTGCATACCACTCCCTCCAAGAACATGGGATCTGTCAAGATCCCAGCCAGGGAGACTGGAAATATCCATCTGTTCTTAGCTGACCAAGGATGAGCATCAGGTTTCATGGTAACTCGGCACTGATAGAGCCAAGGAGTCAGGAATAACAGTTTCCTCAGATTCTTGCTCTGTATTTTGAACACGGAGAGAGGAAGGTAGATGAGAACCGCTGTAGTTGCAAAAAACCCTATGAGGAAATGGGACCTAAAAAGTCTGCTGTTCATACTGCTAAGTGGGGGAGTTGGACGGGGGGAGTCACTTCTGCACAAAAATCTCCTTACTTGTTGCTCACTTCCCATGTCTTGCGTCTTGTTTCTGTTTCTTCTGTTTGTTTGTGGCTTCCCCTCCTTCCTCCCTGCCACCTACTAGTCCTGCTGTAGTCCTTTCCTGCAGCTCTGTTAACGTTTAACAAATTTCCCTCCAGTTCCTATGTTTCTTTTGGCTCTAGCTCAAGGCAAACTCCCCACATCCAAAACTAATTTAGGGCTCTGAGCAACAGTAGCATTTAAATGTTGGCTTTGTGCCATCAGGCGGGCAGCCTCTTCACTGAGAAGAAATCTAATTCCAGTGTTTATTAGATCAACAGTGGCCTCAGGGCTGGACTTCCTTTAATCTTGGCCTTTTAATAATTGTAAGGCTAATACAGGAACTTGGGACCCCCAGGAGGGTCTCGGGAGTCTGGCTCGGACCTTTTTTTTTGGGAAGCAGGACTTGGATCTGACTTAATTTGGGTTCAGGAGCATAGGGGAGCAGGCTGGTGAAGTGGAGCAGGAGGTGTTATTTTGACTTCCCAAGCAGCGTGTGTAAATCCTTTCACATTTGTGCAATAGTGACTTTGATTTCCTGCAAGTTTGTTTTAATGAGCTCTCCGGGGTAAGGAGCTAGGTAGGGCAGGGCAAATTGTTCCCTGGGTTAAGAAGTGGACTGGGACCAGGTAGGATCTGTGTTAATTTCTCAGTTTGGCCACGAGCTCTTTGGGAAGTCACTTAGGGCTCAGGTTTCCAAGCATGAAGAGTGCCTGTGGTGGGAGGTATGAGTACTTTGTAATAATGAGAGTCAGGTCTAAATCTCTTTGGCCAGATGTGTAATGATAGTTAAATGTCTAATTTTCCACTGATTTTAAATGACTTAGGCACCCAAATGCTCACAGATCTGTGCTGTTGGGCTTCCATTTTTTGCTTCTGAAATGAAGGTAATACTTCCCAGCTTTTAAGAGGTGTTGAAATTGTTCATTAGTAGAAAAAGGCACTCTGACACTGTAGGAGTGGAGGCCACACACATACCTACAAAGATGTGGTTCCATAATTAGACCATTTTGCTTTTTATGCATCTTCCTCCCCCTGCCTCAGTGCTGTTGCTATTATTTCATTGAAGGTGAAGGTAAAATCCAATGTGAACAGAATGAAATTGGAGCTTGTCACTATTACAGTTAATTTTCCTGGGGTGTGAGTAAGAATGAACTGTGGAGCTTGCGGGTTTGTAGAGGCAGCACCTGAGCCTTCCCATTGAAGCAGAGGAAGAGTTTTGTGACCACTTTCTAAGTGTTGCAAAGGAGTCTGAAGTCTAGGTGCTGTGGGAGGTGTAGGTCAGTGCTTCATGAGCTGCCTAGAAAGCAAACAAATGTGGGTGGGCTGAACAGGGGATGATGTACAGCATAGCTGCCCCGCAGTAACCCCAACACTGACGTTCTTGTTTTTCCTGTTGGCAATTCTATTGGAAAGAACTTATCCCATCTGAGCCCATAAAACGTATTTGCGTTAACCTTGTGTTTTTGAGTGCGTGTGTGTATGTGTGTGTGCATGTGTATATATGTCTGTGTGTGTGTGTATATATATATAAAAAAAATGTTACTGGTAAAGGTTTCTTTTTTACTTTTAAGTTAATCCAGTTCTCTGGTAGGCAGCACAGTTGCTGTGATGTCTCTGTGGTTGTGTGGTACCTTTCTCTTTGCCAGGCGCAACCCTGTTCTTCCAGCTCAGTCTGGACAGTTAATAATTGCCCCTTTGCTGCTCATCCTCTGAGGGCAACATAATATCATGTGTGGGGTTATTTTTTAGAAAACAACGTACAGAACAACTCTCTTTGTCCCAAGATAGCTCCATTTATCTTGCGGTTTGTGCTTTTGAAGTCCTCCTGCCTGTGGGATTGCAAAAATGAGCTTCTGCCTCCTTATTGCCACAAAACCACACTGTGTATCCTATCTCTTCCCTGGAGAACTCCTCTGCTAAGCAGAGCTGTTGTGGTTGGCTTCCCAGTCTCTCGTGTGGCAGAGAGCTGGAAAGCTACAAAGCTCAGATGCTCCACTGCTAACATGATGGCCTCTATAGAAGACCAAAATAAACTCCTTAAAATGAGCCTGTAAGAGAACAGTCTCTGTCTTGTCCAGGAACCAGGCCTTTTCTGTATCATGCCATAATGATGGGAAGAATCTGACTGCAGCCCACAAAAGCCAAAATGGGCTTTTTTGGAGGCAGAACTCGTCTCCTTGCACTATGTGCCTGGACAACTGCAGTCCAGCTAGAACATTAGGTTCCCTGAAAAGGAGGACTTTACAATGCTTGCACTTTTATCTCCTGAAAAGAAGTATATGACTGTCCGTGTTGATGTGTTTTGGGACTGATCAAGACAGAAGAACTTGGCTTTTGTCTTGAGTAGGTAAAATGAACAATAGAATGTTCTGGGTTCTAGTTTTGGAGAAAAGTTGGGCATGTGTTCTGAAGGGCAGAGTGTCCTTACAGCTAGTCTGGTGCCTGGAGCATCTGAAAGATGAAACAGGCTGGCTGATAATTTCCTGTGGGACAAACTTTCAGAGAGCCAATGTAGGGTGAAACCTTGAAGGCCAGGTCAAAAATGGCTTCTGAATGTGTTGTGAGCAAGGTTATGGGTGCTTTGTAAATCCAGAGAGCACTGGACATGCGCTGATGTGGTAATTAACAAAGATTGTAAGTGGTGTGGGAGAGGAAGCTAAAAGCTCAAGAAGCTTCTGAATCTAAAGAGAAAGGAGCCAATTTCTTGGAGAATCTGTGGTAAGGAGTTGCCTGAATAGGATCCTCTTTATTCTGAATTTTCCTAAGTGCATTTACCAGGCTTTAATCCTTGCAACCCAGATCGAAAAATATCACTTTTAGTTTTTCTTGGTTCCCTAAAGCCCCTGGGCACTACTTTTCAATCAAAGGTGGCAGTAGTGCTTCCTCCTCTTAGCAGTCCTCTTTTGACCACTCCATTTTCCTTTCTCCCCACCCCAAGACAGCTTAGCTTCTTGTGAAGCTGCAATTACACAGGTGCAATTTACAGACAGTAGATGAAAATAAATTGGCATTAATTCCAGTTTTCCTTAATGCTGTGACCCGTAACTGGTTCTTCAGTAGCATCTGCCAGAGTTGGAGGCCACTACTGTTCAAGAGTGTATGCAGACAGGAAGATGTATAGCTATCCTATATGAAACTGAAAACTGAGTGGGTTTTTCTTTGCTTGTTTTTTAGCTCGAGTCAGGTTGAGCTAGTCCATGCACAGTGAGATGACATCTCTGTCTTTCTCAGCTGCTAAGCAATCCCAAAGACACTCGCAGCTTGGAAGAGGATGTGACAGGAATGAATGTTGGAAAAGTACTGAAAGTTTGTTTGCCTTAAAAGTTAATACTTGGGTTACTTAAACTGAGGGAAATGAAGTAGAAGAGGGAAGAATGCATAGATGCAAATTAAACCTTTGTTTTCTCCTATTGCTGTTATGAGTGACAGATGCCAAGCTGGTTTTCATTAGGTGGTGTAGGCTGCTTGCATTTGTCTCCATTCAGTGAAGGGGGAGGTTTGCAAAGCTTCAGAATTTCCAAAATAGCTCAAGTTCTGATTCTTCCAGGTTGTTTCCCAGAAGTGACAGAGCATATCCTTGCTGTGACTGTAGTAAACCTTAGGTGCTCCTGTAGCTGAGGTAATGTAAGGCTCACTGTAGGATAATTGCTTCAAGTATTTACTCTGCTGCTTTTGCTGACTTTTGCAGGTGGATTGCAGCTCTGTGCTTTTGTGACCTACTGCCACCAAAACCCAACTTAGCTAGTTTAAAGCCAATTTGAGTAGATCTACGGTACGCTTGAGGGACAGCAGCAACTGAAGCAAACCTTTCACAAAACGCTGTCTGTAGCAGCAAGGGCAGGGTTCTGTTCCTAGGGACTTGGTGAGAGCCTGCTTTGCCCAAATTCTTCCTTCTGAAGGCTGTAAGTGGCAGCATTTGGTTAAAGTGTTGCTTTGCCTTTAGGGAAGTAGGTGCACTTTGGTTGTCCAAAACCTTAAAAACATGGATATGGATCTCATAGCTGCCCCAAAGTTATACATCAACTGCTGCCACAGAAATATCCTCTAAGGTGCATGTGAATCAAAGCTGCTTACGTTTTTCATTTTGGGTCATTCCTTGTATTCTCCAACAAATGCCAGTAGTGCTCTTACATCTCTGTGCCTGTTTCCCTTTGTTTCCCCATTTTAATTTATTTGAAGAAGAGAAAGATGAGAGAAATCCATCTGTCTATGAAGTAATAGAAAAGTTAAAGGAAAGCTTATGAAACTCAAAATATGAACGTTTTCTGTCCTGTAACTGGGAAAACAAACTCCAATGTTTCACTAGTACTGATCAATGTCTGTAGCTTATATCAAAGTTCGTGGAGACAGCAGAAGGATTTCTGACTGCTCAGTGAGCGTCGTTCTCAAGATCTCTCATGCTAGTGACACTCTGTGGTGACTAGAGTAGGTGAAATACATCAGAAGTACCTTTTTCCTATGGATTATCTCTTTAAAACAGCAGGTTGCTTCTCTGGCACTTAGCAAATTGTCTGGTATTGCGAAGGTCTCCTGGTAACATTTCTGCTGTTGTGCCATTATTTTCTAAATTTTAGTGTCTGCTGTACTGTATGATTCATGATAAATGAGCAGTAAATTGTTCACAACCCTTATGGGACAGGAAAGGATAGAGGTTGTTAGTGTGTGGTTTTAAAAAAAAATATAGTGAAAGAAATGGAAAGTTATGTGTCTCATGTTGCTGAGGTGACTAATTCTTGCAAAGCATGATGTAGGCTTAAGGTAGTATTTTAAAGTGTTTGTCTAGCGTGTGTGTATTCTGAAGGGGTTTGAGTCACGTAGTTCTGCCTGCCAGGCCCTGGTGGTCCAGCTAAACATTCCCGCACCCTTCTAGAGCGGATGATGATATTTCTCAATGATGTTATGCAGCAGCAACCTTCTATTATTTTGTACATTTCTGAGTGGTATTTCATTTCTACTTAATGTGCTTGAGTGGAACAGTCCTGCATGACAAGTAATTTAGTGCTGTGGGTGGGCACTTATCTGTCCCTTGGATTATTTGTTGTAGTTCTCTGTTGACATGCAGTTGCACAGGAGCTTGCAGCTACATAAGGAAACGCTACTCCAGGCTAAAATCAGCAAAGCATGTTTCTTGATGGCATCCTTCGGGTATCATTCTGCACTTCGTAATACCATATGGATGAAATGCTCTCTGCTTAAGAGAGAAAATCTACAGATAATGAAATGCCAAGGCTGAAGGGATGCTTTTTACAGTAACAGGAGGAAAATTTCACAAGTTGGGAAGCATAATGCTCTTGCTCCTTGGAATCCAAGTTTATATGTAGGAAAAATGAATTAGTCCACAGAGAAAATGTAAATACATGGGTTAAAAGGATTTAGGAGGCTGAATCTCTTCCAGTAAGGGCCTTGGAGGTGAGAAGCAGAATGTCAGAGATGGTATACTGCAGCTCATGACTTTCTGTGGTCTTTGTTTTACCAAGAATCTGTGAAGGTGAAGACAGATGCTCCCACTATTTAATGTTTTTGAACACACTTGTCAAGAGAATGGGAGAACCATTGTCTTGAATATTTTGAAAGGCTCAAGGCCCTTTCTAAAAGATGTCTATTTCTGTTCACTTTGGACATGACACTTGAAGCAGGCTGATACAAGGCTGATATGGGGCTTGGTTTCTTGGATGGCAGCAGTGATTGGCAGGCATGTAGAGCTACAGAACAAAAACTGCATTTTTGACTCCTCTGCCAGCTGCAAATGTTTGAGGGAACCTTGTAGCTAGGGAAAGTGGGACATTTGCCATTTAATGGCAAGTAAATATGCAAAAAGCATCACAGTATGGTTACATTTCAGCCAAAAGATCTGGAAACTAGAGTCAAGATGGTTTACCAGCTTCTTACAGAGTAGTTCTAGTGTTACCAGGAAAGAGCTGCATAGGAATCTGAAGAGAGGGCCGGGGGGGAAAAGTCACTCAGATAAGACTTTGTCCTGTCTGGCCTTGCTGAATAGAATTCCTCAGTTGCTTGGAAATAGTTGTTGTCTACCTGATACTTCTTGCCTGCCTTTGGAACGGGGACTTTGGGCTGAGATTTTGATGTGTTTAACGTGTTTTGGTGGTTGAAGGGTTCCTGTTTCTGTACTGGGACTTCATGGGTTCTCCACCATGAGCTATTTCCATAGGCAACTGTGGGGTTGCTCAGGGAACAGGGGATAATAAAAATCCTATTTAGAAAAAAAAAAATGTACAGAATTGATAGTCATTGCCTTTTGTCTGATTTCAAGAACTAAATAGTCAGCGGGGAAAAAAAAATGCCACATTGGTTCAGGCTTTACAGAGAATACCTTTGAAGTCTTGAGGGAACAGTGTGCCCTAATACACCTTTGATAAACATTTTGTTGTTCTGGTTAGAATAAGTTGTTTAGTTTCCCTATATCAGCCTCAGTGTGGAACTGGATCTTACACCCCAGTTCTGCACAGGGAGAAAGTTTCTTCCTCCATTATGTGACACTTAGGCATATTTAGCCTACAGTAGCTTTTTGGCTGCCATATTGTGTGATAACATAAACCAATGGCTAGCTTGTTTTTTATTATTGCTCCTTGATGTCTCCAGGCATTGCTGCATCCCAGATTTTTCTTTTCATTTGAGTATCTGTTTCAAATTATTTTCTTCCAGATGCACCAGCTTTAAATTTTTTTTTTAAAAGATTGAATCTTAATTTCCTGCCCATAATTCTAATCTTCTAAGGTCCCTTCTAGATTATTTCTTTTTCCTCTATGGTGTTTGTAGAAGAATATTTCCTATTTTGGTATCATTTGCAGGGTCCTTTAACATGATCAATAATGATCTGGAAGAGAGAGTAAGTTATTTAATGGTACTGGATCTAAAGCTGATCCCTATGATACCTAGTAACCACCTCTACCCCCTGCAGCTTGACTTGCTGCCATATCTCATTATCTTTTGTTTATGGTCCTTCAGCTGATTTTTTGATCTGTGTGTGCTGGTAGCCCAGCCAATTTGAATTAGTTTTTGACTAGGATTTCATGGCAATAATACTGTCCCTTCAGCTGCACCTTCTGTTCAAAGACTGTGGATATATAGAAACACACATTGTAAACATTAAACCTTAATACACTCTACTGACTTAATAGCAGTATCCCCGCTTCTAGAGGGGGAGAAGTAATTTTGTCAAATGCTGTGGAAGATACGGATAGAGTTAGGACGAGTATCTAGAGACCTTGGTTATAGTCATGTTGTTTATTGCAAGGTGCTCGTTTATGACTTGAAGGATTTGGGAGAAGGAACTGTAACAATTGCTTCTTGATCCTTGAGTCTCTTTACGCTCAGATCAAATCCTTCTTCAGTACTACTTTTTCAACAGTTGGTTCTATAAATGCTTTCCTATTCCCTGGGTGCGGGGTGAGGTTTTCAGTGGGGTTGGTAGTCTTTACTTCTGTGGGATCAGAATTGAGCCTCAGAGACTCAAGCATGTTTTTAAAGGCCTTGTATCTCTTGACCCATGTGCTGTTTCTGAAAATATGGCTTCTGTTCCAGTCTCACTCTACCTCATGCATACACCCATTGCACCAAACACTAGCTCAGTTTGCGCTTTTGTTGCACCCCTTATTTTCTTTAGGTTCTAATTAGCAGACGCCCTTGGAATTTCTTTTCCATAGGCTTCTTATTCCTTGTGATCATATCAAGTGTAACATTTTTCAGGTCTAATCTGCATAGTTGTGCAGTTTAATGTGAGAACTGAAGGGTGTTTGTGCTTGATAGTGTGCCTCTCCCTAGAACTTTGTTCAGCCATATGTTTAATTGAGAACCACCTGGTTCAGGACTGAGGTATCCCTGCTTTTGCAAGTTGAGAGGGGAACCTCTAAGCCTGGGAGGTTTTTATCCTCACTTGGAGACTGCCAAACTAGGCACAATACTCAGTTACCAAAAAGCTGTAACATCTTCACCATTCTTCCTCACACACATTCTTCCTCAAACAAAACCGAAACAGTTCTGTTTAAAGCTCTGAAAACTTTTGGGTTGCTCTTCCTAGTGAGGTTAATTTTACTGTAGGCAGGCCTCAAATACTTGGAGGCCATGTGGGTACCCAGTCAGAACTGCTTCAGATGCTTTCATAATGGGAGTTAAAAAGAGAGGAAACTGTTGGCTTTTATCAGTGTGTGATGCCCCTTCTGACATCAGACTGTTGTGCTGTAATGTTGCCTTTTGCTGTGTCTGCCAGCAGAGCTCTGGGCTTAAACAATGGTCAGCAAATCCCTCTTCTAAAGCTGGATTAACTGTACTTTCCTTCAGTGGAAACTGCTGTTTGGGTAAGAGAGAGGAATCCAAAATTTTCATTTTCCCTCAAGATAGGCAAGCAAAGAAAGCTGAGCTGCTGTGCTAAGAAACACTCAGGGAAGTGCTGGATGAAGAAGGAAAATGTATCAACTGAACTATGTTCAAGGCCATCTGAAACATCCAAGGTCTGCCCTCATCAAGGTGTGTATGTGATGGGAATGCAAAAGTGAGCCTGGCCTGGAAGTGGAGAAAATGGTTTGTGACAGGCCTTCTAACAACAGGTGTGCAAGGTGTTAAAGAGGCTTTTAAGGGCTTTGCTACAGAATTCATTTAACCCTGAATAAGCAATCAGGTGCTCATGGTTTGTTAAAATACACTAAGAAATGAAGTGCATCTGTTGAAGCCATGGCAAAATATTCTGATGCTTAGTCCAAATTTGTTCAAAAATGCTTCTGGTGATACCCTTCCACACTCTCTGGGGAAGAAAAATCACAGCCTTATGCCCGTCACTACTAGGACTTTCTTTCTCTCATTTTCCCTTTAATTCCATTATTCATTTTCCAGTTCTTCTACATAGTCCTGGATTTTTTTACCTCTCTGTAACTGTCAAATATTTGTACTGTATTTTCACATGTGTTCAATATCCACTCATACCTTCTGTCCTCTGCCAGGGATTTTCATACGGTAGGATCAAAATTATAAAAGTTGGTACTGTCATCTTTTTGGCTGTGCCTCTTGTGGTAATGAGGTTGCAGAAAGATCTCTGCCTTCCGTTGAAGGTTGTCTGTAGGCCATGAAATGCAGAGTTAGGTGCCTGTCGGTGGAGGGGAAGGAACCCAGATCCATGTGTTACTCAGTCCTGGACCAAAAGAGTGATTGTTCTTTCCAGAGGCTTCTGATTCTGAACTGAACAGTCAGCAACTGTAAATCATGCCAAATATTTTCATAGTTCTGGATTTTCTAAACCTGTTTGTGCTATTTTCCTTACAGTATAGGAGGACTAAATGGATACTTAGCCACGGTTAACTATGCTACCCTATGTTAGAGGTTACATGCAGGATGTACAGAATTGCAGGATGGCGCAAGCAAACTGATGGCTGTGAATTTAATACTACTACTTTAAAAAATAACAGTAAGAATTTCTGTATTAAGATGAAGGGGAAAGGATGCAGCTAACAGGGTGGCATGGAGTGGAAGAGTCTCTTACATAGTCAGTTCTTGGTACCTGGAAAGAAAGAAAATGTGGAAAGGCAGCATGGTGTTGACCATGATGCCAGGATCTTTGGCAGTTGTTCATGCAGTAATCTTGGTCAACATCCATTCGAGGAGACTTCATCCATATTATGGGACTGTGAGAAAATCCTGCTATTGCTAGAATGCTGCCAGGGTCTGACAGAGCTGATAGAACCTGAAGAGCAGGAACATGTTCACCTCAACATAAGAAAGAAATTTTTTACATTAAGAGCAAACATTCATTGAAACTACCTCCCCAGGGATGTGGTAGAGTCCCCATCGCTGTAGGTTTCCAAGATGCAACTGGACAGGGTGCTAGATAATCTCATCTAGGCTCCCTTTCCCCCAAAAGGTTGGACCAGCTGATCTCTTGAGGTCCCTTCCAGTCTGGGCTGTTAGATGATTCCATGTTGAAGCGACAGCCTGTAGAAGGTTGAATTGCTACAAAATAGTGGTAAGAGCTGCCATCTGTCATTATTTTTACTGAAAATAGAATTAGCATCTCTCCTTTTGGAAAAAAGCATGCCATCAGGACTTAAACTGTGTTTTCACTCTCCCCCAGAAATCTGCTGTCCCTAACAAAACAAAGGCTACAGAGTTCAGTTTGGTAATTATTCTGTCTCCTTAAGCTTCCTTTGTAATGTCAGTGTTTCTGTGAATCTGTGGCAAATGCAGGGCTGTTATGTAATAGCTCTGAGGACCTCATCAGCAAAATGAAGCTTTGTGTATTAGGTTTTTCTTTATGGGCTATATTATTCGGCCTAATGAAAAGTTGCAGGGCAGGGGGGGAGGCAGAGTAGCAACTTATTGTTTAGGCAACCCCGCCTGCTCCCCCCCCCCCCCCCCAAAAAAAAAAAAAAAGATGTGCAGAAATAACAGCATGATTATGACTTTTGCTTTTCAGCCAGAAATGACATAACTGTTTTGCCAACTTTAGACATAAAATTACAAAGATCCTAACTATCTTTTTAAGGGGGGGTGTGGGGGAACCCACCCTCCCTCAGGAGACGTTTAATTTCTCAGATAAACATGAAGATGGGGAGGGTATTTG
The DNA here is from genome assembly GCA_031468815.1 of Morus bassanus. Taxonomy (NCBI): domain Eukaryota; kingdom Metazoa; phylum Chordata; class Aves; order Suliformes; family Sulidae; genus Morus; species Morus bassanus. The sequence continues at coordinate 44,837,417 of CM062572.1, read as the reverse complement.
GAAGGAATCTGAAGAAACTGAGCATACCATGCTAAATTTAAGGTGATGGCAGATGTTAAGTATGAGGCCTGTGTTTAGACTGACTTCCTGTTTTTAAAATCTGGAGGCTGTTTGCATAATACTTTGCTATGAAAACTGTTTGGTTACTGGATCCTGCTGCTATCGCATCTGGAGAGAACCAAACTCCAGAGAGTGAAGATGATTTTTTGGTTGCTTGTACCCTTGGGCAAGTGAGAGAGCGGGGAAACTTGTGTGGTGGTTACATGAGGTATCAAGAGAGGCCAGGAAAGTTGCGTGATGTCAGCTCAGCACCTGGCAATACCTCTGTTTAGCTTTTGCATACTGTTTTGTATATATTGCATTGTTAAAATATGTCAGGTTTTTGCCTCCTGCATATTTTTTAATTGATTTTTTTTATTTGGATTTGAATAACTTATTTTGAAAACATAATTTGAAATGTTTTTTGAATATAGGGGGTTGGTAAAATGTCCAAGCCTGCAGTGTGATGAAAAGTTTTAGGAAAAATGTTTGTCATGGCTAAGCTCAGAAGTACCTCTCATTGTTCCTGCTCCAGAAGAATGTGCAGAAGTGTAAGTAGATATGTCTGCTTTGATTGTTGGTCCAGTTGCCTGAACAGCGAGTGCTGACTTCTGTCCTGTTCTTGGACCCCTGACTAACAGGGATTGAAACGTGACACTGGAGGTTTATGTTCCACCCTAATGCGCGCTTGGTTAGTCTTCTGTCTCACACTCTTTATGTTTAATGAGAGCTTGATGATAATAAGTCTTCCATTGAGGCTTCTCGCACCAAATGCACTACTTATGCTTGTCTTTGAGGGAGTTGGAGAAAACATGCTTCTCATCTTTATCCTTCCTGGCTCTCTACTGTTACAGATACAGTTACAGGGTAATGTCACTGGAGCTCTGAGCACTGGGAAGTAATTGTGGGACACCAAGGTTGAAATACAATCCACGCTGAAATCATTGAGAAAATTCCTGCTGTCTGCAGGGCGTCCCAGGTTTCATTCAACCTGTTCATTTTACTGGGTAAAGACTAGTCATCCAGGATTGATTCTTCTGATACTGTTTATAGGTTGGAATTAGTGTGCTCTCTGAACGATAATGTGCTTTACATGTCTAAATGTAAGACTAGGGTAAATCCTGGCTTGTAAAATGCATCGTTATAATGACTAGAAGGTTTGTTATCCTAAAGGTCACAAATCACAAAGCATTAAACTCACAAAGGTCATAATTTGGACTAGTTAAGCAAAGTATGCTTCTGTAATAGTACTACAGATACAGGCATATGAGTGTGTTGGTGTCTGGGTCAAAAGGTATCCTTCAGCTTCCAACAGTTTCTATATAGCTTGGTAAAAACACAAACCAGAGATGATTGAACATAGCAACTTTAATGAGGTGGGAAGAACAGATTTAATATGTGTGTGTATATATATTATGACCTGATATTAGTAGCAACTTTTGAAGATAACCTTGTGTTTGACAATACGGCAGATTAAATTGCAGTTTGCAGACTGGGACAGCTGCACTAATTCTTTCTCTGCTGTTGCAGAGCTGTACCTCCGCGCTGCTATTCAGGAGCTAAAATAACTTGCTTTTAAATTTTTCCCCAACTCTCTCATTTGTGCTTATCCAGAAATAAATTCTTAAATATATTCCCCTAGTTTAAGAATTGGTTGGCTTGATGTTTGATCTTTTCCTGTCAGTGAAGCTATCCTAAGATGTGGTGGAGCCTGGGCAAGATAGAGCCAGTAACTAGCACTTTCATATTTGTCTTTTTCTAGGGGTAATGAGGATGATGATTGTCTTGGTGTACTCTAACAGGAAGGGGTACTGGAGCTTAAAGTAGCTGGGATAAGTATTTTTGGGTACTGTTGAGGATAACGGTAGAAAAATTGCTTTGGAAAAGGTGATTTTAAACAGCAGTTACCTTGGATATAATACACAGCTAGTTCTGCCTTTCTAAATAGTGGTAGGCAACAGCACAAGGTGGTTTGCCCCTGAATTTCCTGTGCTGCCAGTTTGGAGGAACCTGTTAGATTTTTGGGGAGGTTTGTGGTTCTTCTGAATTTCCTTGTGTTTATGTCTAATAGTTGGATATATTGCATAGATGATGCATTGCTTTTCCTTAGGGATGTCTGTGCTGCTATTTTGCCTTCTGACATCACCCACTTGTTGTCTTTTTGAGTCAGCCTTTGCCCTGGCCATTCCTGGTAAGCCCTTTGAGGATCTGACTGCTCTGCCCTCTTTCATTTGCCTTCCCTTCTTTCTGTCCCTTATTCACCTTTATGTTCTTCCTGCCTCTATCCCTTGTTACACCAGATATTGGCTGCTTTCTCTAGCATATACAGTAATACCTTGAGATGTATGTTTTCTACTAAACCTTTTAAAGATAACTTGTAGCGGAGATGGGGGAAAGAACAGGAGGTTGTTACACCCATGGCAGTCTGCGTGAAGCAAGATCCCGCAATCAGTTTGGTTGGCCCAATTCAGCAGCTTGTGGATGTGCTCAGAAAATAGTTTGTAGCAAGGCCTTGCAACTTGCAGTGCAGCAGTTGGGAGGAGGCAGCAGAGGCTGGCAGAAACCTCCTCCAGTTTTGTTGCAGAAGAAACTTAGCATGGAAGAAGTGCATCCCCTCTAAACGTAAATCTTGGCTTAACTTGCACAAGTGGATGTCTTTACTGGAGGGAATTCTGCTGTTTTGGGAGTTGCAGAATAGTTACACAAAATTTTGCAGATACTGCTTTTTTCTATTAGAATGGAAAATAAGGACATTATGAGGCTTTTTTTTTTTCTTATGTTGCTACAGCTTGTGGTTCATCACAGATACACTAGATGTAACAAATGAGATCAAAAAGTCTGCAAATAGTTCAGGATGTATATAACTACCACTTGGGGCAAGTATCCCTCAGTACTTCTTTCCTTATGATCTGTTGTTTAATCTGAGAGGTTTAGGTTTGTTTGAATTGCAGAAAGAAGGAACCATGCAAAAAGAATCCAGTCACAGGCTAGCCTGAGGGGGTTGTTGATTGATAGAATAATCATTTGTTTAACAGTGGTATTGATTATGTAGATTGTCTAGATAACGTCAGACAGAAGTTCAGGCATGATCTTTTCCTTTTTGAGAGGTGGGCTATAGCCTGTTCTCTTTCAAGGCAGAGAATTATTAAGAGAATGTGTGGGAGAATATCATAAATGCTTGCATTTGCACAGGGGTGAGAGTTAAGGGTTGCGCAGAGTATTGTTCTGTAGCTGGGAGAGGGGAGAAGAGGGTTGGGAGCTCCTTAAGCTAACTATAAGGCTGGAAAAAATGTTCTTATCAGATTATATATTGACATTTGGACTGCATTTTCTTTTGGTCAGTTTGTAGAGTTGAAAATCTTCTTGCTTTCACAAACGTCAGTTAAGTACGGGATAATGTCATGGTTTAATCTCTACAGATAAATAAGGATTTTTTTTTTTTTCTTTCACTGGAGTCTGAAGTGTCTAAAGCAGTGACATATAAAAGGTTTGCATCTAGAAAGTTCAGGATCTGGAGAGGACCCTAGATAACTCTCTGAAGTAGAATCTTTGCTATCATTTCTGTTGTGGTGTCAGAACTAAGTGGAGCAGCAGCAGCGCTGTGCTCTAGGAGAAGACTGAATGTGTAAAATAAAAGGTGTTCTGACACCTGGGATTCCTTGAATTTGACTAGTGCTGAGTTGTTTTTCAGCTAACTGATTCCCAAGTCTCTTTTTGGCAGGTTGCTATTTGCTGTTGTCTTCAAGTAGCCCCATTCCAGGAAACTCTGCATAGTACTTGATCTCCTATTTCAACAGTGTGAGGGGAGTGAATGTTTTCCTTTGCAGTAGAGTATGTGTTCATACATATAGTGTGTACATGGAGGAAAAATTGTGATGTCGCTTTGTATTGAATGCATTTACCCTAAAATAGATGGATCTGTTCAAAATATCTGTTTTCTTTCTTTGTTCCTTTACAGGTGTTACAAGTAGCACCGAATGCTCCTGTGGACGTAATCATTTTACGTGTGCTGTCAGTGCTTTTGGTGAATGCACGTGCATCCCTGCTCAGTGGCAATGTGATGGAGACAATGACTGTGGGGACCACAGTGATGAAGATGGCTGCAGTAAGAATACCATTCTTGACTTGTGCTTGTGAAAACTGAATGTCTTAACTTTTTCTCTGCAGGTGCTTCTCTATTTTACAGGCACATACTAGTTTTTGTATGACAAATGTTTAAGACTGAACATGACACACTTTTGACTGACTTCAGTACTCGGAGTCTAACAGAGCCAGTGTCTGCTCACATAAAGCACAGTGAAAGCCCAACTCTGCCTTTTGCAGCTGGTTTTAGATGGCTGTTGGAAGTGAATGTTTTAGGGGGAGACGACAGACAGGGAGAAGTACCTCTTTTTTCCCACCCTTGCAAAAGTGCTATCTGTGAACTAAATTATATGGTTTTGCTTTAAGTATTAATGGAAAATAAATAAGCAGTGTGAAGAAGTGTATTTCACAGAATCATTAAAGTTGGAAAAGACCTCTAGGATCCTCAAGTCCAACTATCAACCCAACACCCCCATGCCTTCTAAACCATGTCCCCATATGCTACGTCTACGCGTTTTTTGAACACCTCCAGGGATGGTGACTCCACCACCTCTCTGGGCAGCCTGTTCCAGTGCCTGACCACTCTGTCAGTGAAGAAATTTTTCCTGCTATCCAATCTAAACCTCCCCTGGCGCAGCTTGAGGCCATTTCCTCGCAATACCCTCGTACTGAGGGTGTCTGCCCTCTCAAGTAACATTCTAGTTTCTGTCCTGGCTGCCCTATGAAGGAAGGGAAGGGTAAGCACTGTAATCAACATTCCTTGGTCTTGGGAGCTGCTGAGAGAAGTTACCTTGCAGCTCCTGTCTAACTGCGTAGTGTCAGCATCTGTGTAGCTGAGCCCAGCTAGGTGAGAACTGATAGAAGTGTCACTCTTAGTGGGTTTAGCATGATATAAGTGAATAGAGAAAAACCTCTTTCCCTGGAGCCAAAAGTAAGTTGCTTTCTTACCTCTTCTCTTTGGATTCCACAGACCATGGTAGAATTGAAGGGTGGGGAGAAAAGGCCCAATTTTATGGAACTCCTTTCCTGAAAGTTTCCCTGGAGCTGAAGATTTAAGGCTCTGAATGTGATTGAGGAATTTATCTTCCTCTGTTGGATGTTTCTCTAGCCTTCTGTGGTTTTCACTGTTGACTGCTATAAGAGGAGGAGCTTTCCTCATCTTTGAAATACTGTTTTGGAGACTCTCCTCCTTTTAAGTGTGGGAGATCTCAACTCAGCTTTGTGAAAACTTCTTTCTTTTTCACTTCTTATTTCTTATAATTTTGCAAATAGTGAGCAACATGGGAGACCTTGGGTGGAAAATGGGGTTTTGAAAAATAGGTTACCTGCAAACTGAGGTGATCAGTGTTTGGTTTCAAGATTATTAGTGAAAGCGTTATTGGGCAAGGAAGTTACCCTAACTGGAGAAATCAAAGAAAGCAGAAGGAAAACCTGCATTTATACATCCAGTGAAGAAAAGCGTGAATTTGAGAGCTTGCCATGCTCAAGAAAGAGGAGATGAGTGTCTGGGAACTGAAGAAATTAGTATTAAAATCTCAAAGCAGCAGAAGAGAGGAGGCTGTACTCAACTGCACAGGCTGAAAAAGAAGTTGAGCAGGAATAAGGGGCTTGGGGAGGTAAGGCATAACCAATAACTAAACTGGTTTTGCTGGCTTCTTACTGAGCACAGAGGAAGATTGTTTTTGGTTTTTTGAGGGGGGGGGCAGGTTGGGGGTTGGCTTTTTTTGGTTTGGTTTGGGATTTTTTTTGTGCGTGTTGTTTTGGTTTGGGGGGGGGGGTGTTTGTAAGGGGAAGCCATGCTCCGCAAGTCTATTGGAACACTGTGAAAGAGTCAGTAATGATTTAGACAAGAGGTACTTGTTGATAAGGTCTACTTTGTATTTCAACAAAATCCAGCACCAAAGGTTTTTAAGCTAAGCAGGCATGGTAGGATTGGGAGGCAGGAGGAATAAGACCTTCCATAGGATCTAGCAGGAGATGGTTCAAAGCTAACAAGTGTTGCTTGTTCATTCAACATATACTTAAGCTGTGGATCTCCTTGCCACAGAACGTTGATTCTGAAATTTCAAACATTCTCAGAAAGCTATCTGACAAGTTTATGGATGTAAAATCCACTGGGGGCTGTTAAAGATGAATATGTCACCTCTTGTTTGGGAAGTCTTTGTATCACAGAGAGGCAGATTTTGTCTTCTGAAGAAGAATGTTTACTGGCATGCTATGTTCTTACACTCTTCTCTTGGCATCTGCTGTTGCATCATGTCTCTCTCCATGGCCTGGGCAAGAGGAACCTTTTGGTTTTGCACAGGAAAGCTGTGGTTATGGGGTATCCCTAATATATTAAGGATATATTATGTCCTGGCCCATATGGATTTGAATGGAAGCTCTGCAAACTAGAGAGTATCAGTGAACTGTGATCAATCTGCTGATGCTCTCAGGCACTGGAGATTGGGAGGTATATAAAGTAGAGGCAGACAACCACGTGAGGTAGAGAATGTAGGAACTGGGTTTGACTTCTGCCTTCTTTAATTTACCGTTTCTAATCAGGTAAAGGGAGGAATAAGACTGAAGCAAAGGGAGCTATCTATAAAAGAGCACATGTAAGATGGGAATGTTTAAACATCTCATTCACAATATGACTTGTGCTCTAGGTCTCTGCAGTTTAGTGAGAGAGGTAAGCTATAGCATGTACAGAGGACAGTAGATTTGACAAGGTGGGAAGGGAGATAAAGCTGCATTTATACAGAGTGGAAAAATGACTCAAGGGGAAGGACTAGAATGTGAGCTCCCTTTTTAAATATTGCATTGTAGTAGAATAAATTCAAAGAGCAGAACTTTTTCAGCTGACAGCCAGAAGTACTCTGAGTGCAATGTAGTGGAAAGAAGAAAGCAAAAATAAAAGTTAAGCAATGGGGCTAAGGACTCTATAGAAATGTTAAGTGCATGGCTTCAGCACACACATGCAAGGTTGCAGTGGAGGGGCCGTAGGAACACTTATTCCATTAAGCCTGCTGAATCTTGCTCATTACGAGTCCAGGTGGGGGATGTTATTGTTAGCTTGTAAGAACTGTATCAACTCTACAGTGTAGGTTTGTGGTAGTTGTCTGTGCTATTTCCTATCATGCTTAGTTATTATGGCACTGAAACTTTTTGCTAGAGCAGATCGCTTGCTAAATCCCTCTCTTCTGCATGGCGTCCAGGAGCCTTGTGAAGGTGTACTCATTTGTGGGGTTAACTTTCCATTTGATCTGTTTGCTGATTGTGCCAAGCAGAAAGAAGGCAGCAAGAATGCAAGAGCAGGGGTGGGGTGTGAGCCCCTTGGAACAACAACTCAAACTTTAAATCAATTTAACCTTCTCACAAATCAGCACTGATGCTTGCATCTAGTGTATGAGAACGGTCAGTTCACAGACTTCCTTTCCTTCCATGGCCATCTGTTTGTGACATGCATACAGTGTTCTGGTTGGAGTGAAATTTTGGACAAATTCTCTGTTTTTTAGCTTGATTTATTTTTTATTTATTGACTTATACCAAGTCTGAAATTGGTGAATTTGTTTTTAATGCAAATATTGAGCTGTAGATTTGGGTTGTCCTGGTGAAGTCATCCTACAAGCCCCAGGTATATTAAAGGCCTAGTTAAAAAATTAGTGAGGTTCCTCAAAAACTATGGGGCTAGTCTTCATGCTGGGGTGAGCCCAGTGGTTTGTTCTGACTCACGAACCTAAGTCTGTACAACCACTTACTTGTACTCTTCTGAGATGCTAAAGCTGTTGGGATTCTTTTTAGCAATGTATGGAAGTACAGCTCTGAGTTTTAAAGACAGGAATTATAATGTCGTCAAGAAGATGTCTCTGATCAGAAGAGCGAACAGAAGTGATTGCAAGGAGTCCCACATTTCCACTGGTCTGCTGCAAGCTAGTTTTACAGAGTTACAGGATTTTCTTCTTTCTCCCGTGAATGTCCTAACTTTCAGAGAAATAAAGCTGCATCCATGCTTGTTTTAAGGTCTACTTTTCCTTCAGTGTATCAGCTCATATGTATACTGTAAGCTGATACAACGACAAGAATGAGTTCCTGAGAGAGTTCTGTCTACTTCCCTGGGAAAGGGAGAGGAGATTGGGAAGACATTGGACTGCTGGACTCCTAATAAAGCAAGAGATTGAAACATGGCATGGGGAGAAATGTAAAAATGACTTTGACTTGCTAATCTTGCATCTGTGTCTATATAGCACTGCGTATGCTTGAGCAGTTGATTGGAGTGTACTAAATTCTATATTAATGCAATTTTCTAGCCTTGAACTGGTAATCTATCATTTCAGTTAAAGAATGAGAAAGCTCGAAATGCACTGTGTGTAATAAAAATAAAATTAAAAAAAAAAAAGGCAAGATACTTGGCAGTGAGTGAGAGGAGTTGCAGCTATGAAAAACAAGAGAAGATACAGGGAATGTTTCTTCCTTTTGAGAGAGATTTTAAATTTTGAGATAAATTCTTAAAATGTGGCATGTTTTGGTGGTTTGTTTTTTTTTAAAATGTTCTGTTACAAACTATAAAACAAAATCCCACTTTTTGAGTCCATTGAACTAAGTTTTTCCTCAGCTGTTACCCTTTCTCCATACCCCAGACATTTTCCACTTATTGGTGTCCTCGGAATGTCTGCCTCTCATAGGTATTTTCCTGTCGTTTTTGGGAGAGCCCTGCCTCTGCTTACCTGGCTGTGACAGGAACTGTTTTTCTTGCAAATCTGAAGCCCTGCTGTGATGGGAGCCAATTATTCTGTGACATGTTTGCTTCCTGCTCTGGATCATGTTTACAAGCCAGAGTGCTGTAGTAATAATAGTAATAAGCAACCTCCCAGCTGTCATGCCAGCTTCATAGACTTTCTCTGGTGTCAGCTCTCTGGCTTGCTGACAGTGTCTGGCTTGGAAAGCCCTTGCTACACATGCACAGAGTAGCTCAGCTGCCTTCCTGCCTTGTGCCAACAGAGACTACTTTGGCCTGTCCCTAACGAAAGCCGCATGCGAGCAGAGGAGTGGCTTTCATTCTGCCCTCCTGCGTGCGCTTTGAAGTCCAGCCTGGTGTGAATGAGTCTTACTTCCTGTGGCAAGGGTGAAAGGACAACTGAATAAACTTTGCCTGAGAATTGATAAATAGTTCTGTTTCTCCTAATATATGCCAAATCCCCTCGTAACCATCCCCCAGTAGAGCCTTCTTACTCTGAATTTTGCATCTGTATCATACCTAATCAGCTTGTAAATGTGTAGCTCCTTGGGATGTGGAGTTGCTTGTTTAGCTTCATGCACTGTTGTACGATACTTTCTCATTTAAAGGGACTGAAGAAGAACTTACTCCTTTTTACCTTAAAGCTTACTCAAAGTGGTCTGTTGTTCCCATCTCATTGGGAAATTTAGGCAGTTCCTGTTGAGCTACAACTCATTCAAGCCCAGGAGAGGGTCTCTTCCTTGCCAGGAACAGGGCTATCAATATAGCTTGCTTATCAGTCCCACAACAACATTTTTTGAGGTGATGTGAGGATAAAAATCTCACAGGTCTTTTACTAAAATTAATGGAAACTTTGAAAGAATCATCTTCCCTCTGCCCATCACTTAATCACCAGTCTTGAGCTCAGATGCAAGAGCTCAGGTGAAGCTTCACTTCTAAACTTCAAGTTTTACTAGTTAGGAACTCTTGACAAGAATTCAGGTTTCTCTTGAAAAGACACCAGTTCCATATCTGCAACCATATGTCGTCATTTTACTGGGCTTGGAATATGTGTGTTTCCTTTAAAAGGCATCAGAATTAATGTGGTGCCCCCTTGGGCAGAGTGCTTGTGATCAAAGGGGTGTGAAAGATTGGGTGCTGATACTCTTTCTAAAATTGTTTTTTCTCTTTTTTTTTTTTTTTTTGACCAGCAACATCCTTAAATACAGTTCAGCAGAGTGATTAGAAACACTTCATGTTATTCTGAACTAGATTTTCCAAAATGTAGTTAGCAAAACACAGCATCTCCTGTTTCTTCCTGAGAGTGGACTGATGTCCTTTATTCTTGTTTCTAGACTTATTGCCCACTGTGCTACAGATCTCAGCAAACAGATCTATGTTTGTGTGTATGTATGTGCTCATCCACATGCGTGAATGTGGACATAGCTGGGGGTCAAGCTGCAGTTGTCTTTAATGTAGGTAGTATGCGGGGTTTTTTTTTGAGTTTGTATTTATTTTTTAAATTAACTTCTCATTCTTCACATGACTGAGAGTTTGTCTAATTAAACAGTATTACTCAAACCGCTGTGCTCCAGAGCTCTGAACACCAGTTGCTTGCTGTCCTTGGGTACAAAGCAACCTGCTCACCACAGGCAACAGGGATAAAGTGTTCAAAGGACAGTGGGACGTGATTCAGTCTGCATTTCACCTTATAAACTTCCCTTTTCCCCCGCCCTCCCCCTTCCCCTTCTGCTGGGCCATAAAAGAGCGCCCTGTGTAATAGGAGTTGGGAGAGGGGGAGGAGTAGCAGGCTTGTGATAGACCTAGCTTTGCTGAAACCTTGGATGATGTCCAGTGTGACCATGCAGAGGGATGAGCTCAGGGAAATGGTTGGAAGTTCAAAGGCCTTTTTGTGTTGCTCACTGTCAGTTGACAGATGTGCTCTCTTGGGCTGTCGCTGCCCAGCCTAGCTCTTCCCACTGGTTCCCCTTCCCTGGGCTTGTTCTTCCCCATCCTGTCTCTCTGCTCTGCCTGGGGAGGCGGGCTAGTCCTTGTCTGTCTGGGCATTTGTCTGTCTTCAACTCCATCCTAGGACTTGCCTTTGCTCATCTCTTTTAGGAAGATACTGTTTCTTTGCACAGATATGGAGAGATCAAGCTGGACTTTAGCAGGGAAGGGTGGGATGAGGTTTAACTGTGTTTACTGTTGCAATACCTAATCCTGCTATGAGCAGTGGTGAAAGCATGTTAGTGCAATCTGTGATTACTTTCTCATCAGTGGAAGCAGTGCCTATGAAGGACTTGCAGTTTTCTTAGAAAGTTATAAATATGCTTCATTTTACAGGTTGGGGAAGTGGGGCTAAAGAGACAGAACTGTCCCATGGTCATGCAAGCATCAATATCAAGCTGGGAAGAGAATATAGGCGTTCTGTTTCCAGTCTTCTAGATGCTAATCCAGCTTGTCCAGAGAGGTCTTGCTCCATCTCTGGTAGTGAAAGGAGTTCCTGTTGCTTCATTTGTATTGCCATGTGCTCTTCTTCTGACCATGGAAGAGTGGCTTTTAAAATTAGTTATATGAGTTAAAGCAATACACTTACCAAAGGTATAGCTGCTCCATGATGTCAGGGCAAAATATAGTGGAGGTTGTTTGAGTGTCCTAAGTGTGACCTCTTAACTTTTGAATTTCCTCTTTATTTCAGATTTCCAAACACTTTGGATATATTTACAACAGTACTAAACATTAACTCTGGGCTAGTGGTATGCCCTCAGCTTTAACTCCATAGGAATAAACCTCATCAAAATATGAAGTAATAAATGACCAACAGAAGGGCTGAATAATAACAACCCTAGAGCAAAGGGCTGTACAGTGGAACTGCAGCCTGATGTGTTTAGAATGAATAGAAGGAAACACGGGGATGTTTCTGTGTAGGCAGTTTGGTTTTTAATGGGGAGAAGGGATTGTGTAGTTGGGAGGACAGAGCTGGGAAGAGGGGGTTAGGAAGAGACGTCCCGTGTGTGAAAGCTGCTCCCAGAATTTTGTGCATTTTCCTTTGAAGCATCTGTTTCTGGCCATTATTAGATTCAGGTTATGAGTTTACATGGATCTCTGCCCTGATCCCATTGGCAGTTCCTCTGTTCTATGAGACATCAGCCTTCATTCATTAGGTTTTGGTTTTTTTGTTAAGTAGGTTTGTGTTTTTTCTTCCTCCTTTAAAGAAGAACTCCTGTAGAAGTGGATTTATCTCCCCCCTGGTGTTGTCTGGGCCAGTATGCACTTGCTGTCTGCTGGGGTGGGAATTAGGTCCTCCCTTGTATGTGGCAGTTTGTGTTTTGCCCTCTTCCCCCTGCTCCCCCTCCCCTGTGCTTGAAGTTCAAGTTTTATATTTAGGGGGAGTATGAAATTGGCTGAACTGCTCCCTGTAGGGGTGGAATTTCATTTTGTGTTGTTACCTCATGAACGGATGCAGCAGTTCAGTGGGATAATGGTATCAGCTCTGAACCAGCGCTAATGGCCTAACCCTCTGGGAGCCTGAAGAATTCTCCCCTGGAGAGTCAGCATGCAAATTCCCTTCCAGGTGGCTCCTGTGCAGTCCTTTGGTGATTAGTCACGCTGGGACCGGTGAGAGCAGGCAGAAAAGCATATGCTGGGGGGATGGTCTTAGTCCTGAAACTGCAGCTGAGGCTGGGGAAGGTTTGCTCAGCATGCAATGTATGGAAGTTGTGCTTGGGGGAGAGAGAGCTGATCTGTGGGATTGACCCTCTGAATCCAAAAATCTGTCTTGGTTTTGTTTGAAAGCAGAGTTTGGGAACTGGAGTGTTTTCCCCTTCTGCCTGCCCTGGGGAAGAAGGAGAAGCTCCCTCTCCATTTTCATGAAGCAGCACAGGGGTGCTCAGAGAAAGCACAATGTAAGGAAATGGGTCAACCATAGAATCATAGAATCATTAAGGTTGGAAAAGACCTCTAGGACCATCAAGCCTAACTGCCAACCCAACACTACCATGCCTCCTAAACCATGTCCCCAAGTGCTACGTCTACACGTTTTTTTGAACCATTGGAAGACCAGGGTGCTGTCAAACCTGTGGGGTGCAGATACAGATCTATATGCTTCCCTCTCCTTTGTACCTCTCTGGGGCCTAGAAGTAGCTGGATCTAGCCTGGATATATATCTGCATGGGGTATCCTGGACATGATGGGAAGAACCTTATCCCAAGGGCCAGTGCCAGATTCTGTATTTTGTCATCTAGTGCAAGGTTCAGCATTGAGAGCAGTGACACCTGCAGTGATATTCTCTCAGATACAGAGATCCCTACACCTGCCATAGTGCAGGAATGGCTGAGAAGATGATCCAAATTTGTGGTTAGAAAAAGAGATATTAAAGCAAGTCTGAATTTAACTGCACTAGTGTATTCTTAGGGTGGGAGGCTTTTAGGATAGGCTCTTGGTGAGAAATGTTGGAGGACTTGCTATAGAGAGCAGTGAATGATTCTGTATAGTGTAATCCATGCTGCTTTCACAGGACATTGGCAGCAGTCCTGGGCCAAGGGGAAATGGAGGGTTGAGGAAGCTGGAAGAGCTGAAAATGTGACTATTTGTTCTTATTAAATCCTCCTCCTTGTGTGTGTGGCTGCTCTCTTCACTTTCTTCCTTTACCTGCCTCCCTCCCCTCGCACTCCCACCTACAGGATAGCATTTGCAGGGGAAGAAGTAGCAGCATAACAGAAGAGGGCTGGCCTGCCTGGTGACAGATGGGAGATGCTGTCGGCAAGCTGGGCTGGGATGAAAGGGTTTCAGGCACTAGCCTCTCCAGCCCTTGCCCCTTCACATCGCTGAGTGAACGTTGTTCTTGGAGAACACACCTGTCAGGAACAGTCTTGTGCAGCCCCTTCCCTACCACAGCTGGCAGCACTTAAAAGCATGAACCTTCCGGGGTTGAGTGTTCCTCTCATCTGTGGGGGGAAGGACAGGGCTGTTGCTCCCCCTTGAATTCCAGCTTTGTGGCTCCAGGCCTCTTCAAACACTGTGGATTTGTGGTTGCACTCCATTGCCAGCAGACTCCTGTGTAGACAAGTATCATCCCATGTCTGCCCCCTTCCTCCGTCCCTTGTGGAGACCTCTAGCAGGGTTTGGACTCTGTTGCCCACACCTGAGGCACAACAAAGTATCCCCAGCAGTGGATTCCTGCCTCTAAGCTTCACCTTGCAGGTTTGTTAGACAAAAATGCTGGCAGAGTCCCCAAGCTGGAACACACACGTACCTTGCAAAATCCTGTTCCCAAAAACACTGCTTCTGATAGTTCTCACTCTAAAGAACTCGCTGTGTAATACAAACAGGATGGACTGCACTGGGAAGCATGCAGGAAAGATGCTGATAATGTAATTTTTCTTGTTATAAAACAAGTGCAGTTATGGGAGGACAGCACGTTCAGGGATGAAAGAGTAAAAAGGAACTCAGTGGGGGAATTGTGGTGGCTACTTTATTGTGGAAAGGTCAGTGCTTCTCTGGAGAGGAGAGACTGCCAAGCTATAGACCTACCCTGGCCCCCCATCTGAGGGACAGCTCCTCCTCAAGGCTTGAAATTTTATGTCTTTTGTTTCTAAGAAGTGTAGCCTCAGGAGGGAAGGAACTTTGCTTTCAGGAAGGAAGCTGGCTGCAGCTCCATGAGGTATTTCTTTGCTGTTGCAGTGCTGCCCACTTGCTCCCCCTTGGACTTCCACTGTGACAATGGGAAGTGTATCCGCCGGTCGTGGGTTTGCGATGGAGACAACGACTGTGAGGATGATTCTGACGAACAGGACTGCCGTAAGTCACCTCTCTGAGGAGAGAGGGTGGGTGAAGTGCCTGCCTGCTGTGGCCAGAGAAAGTTGAGCCTTTTTATTACAGGAATGTAAGAGTTTATCCACTGAATCAGACCCTTGGCTTGTAATAAGCTATATCCTGCCTCTGACAGAGGTGTGTACCTGATGTCCGTAAGCCCTGCCGCCTTGGCACCTGGCTTGCTGTTCAGCTGCTTGTCCTGGGGGAGGGGATGCTTCTCCATCCAGCTGGAGAACCGTTTATGCCCTGCAGCTTTGCTAGTTAATGTCCCATGAAGCACTTCCCTGAGCTGAGCTCTTCTTGTCCTCCCCTGTTCATGGAAACACCTAACCCCAGCCAAATCCTACTGAACTGCCTGTCTGGCTGACTTCCTGTGGCCTCAGGTTCCACTGTCTGACTTTCCTGCTGTGCCGGGCTGTCCTCAGCATCATCTCCCTTCAACCAGAGCTCCCTGAGGAGAGGGAGGTGCTGTAGGGATGCTGCCCACACAGAGACTGGTTACCCTGAAAGCTGACTGTCTGCTGCCATGTGAGGCACCACCTTCAAAAGAGCTGCCATGGCAGGCTGCTAGCTGTGAGCGCTGCCATTGTGCTTCTACAGGTTATTAAAATGGAGGGAATTTTGCCTGAGTCTTTGGAGTTCAGCCCCCCTCCTTTCCCCTTTGTGTTGAGGGCAAGGGCTGCTTGTGGTTGGTTTCCATTAGCAAAAGGTGTTCAGGGATACAACTTTCCTTCTCCACAACAAATTGTCATGTCCATACTTGGCGGCATGTGCCAGAGAACCAGTGAGTTATGTAGCACTGGAGCTTCAGCTTCTCTGAAACTGCACTGGCTGCTAGGACAGGTATCAGGCTGCAGTTAGGAGCAGAAATGTTTTGCTGACTGTTTGAGATGGTTGCAGCTGCTTAATAAGCATCACTCTACAGCCCTTGAATTCTACAAAAGTTGTGTGCATTGTGCTCCGGAGTGGCTCTGATGGAGGAATCACATCCCAAGCAATGCAAAAATAAAGCTCTTGGCTGTAAAGTATTCCATGTCCAATACTTGTGTGGAAATGAATTCACTCTTTGATCAGTGTGCCCCTGATCTTTGTCTGCCCTTCTGGGGTTCAGGGGTTTGACATCCTGTGTGATGCTCTGGGTCGCAGGACTAGGCTCAGTCTTCCAGTCTATTCAAAAATGTTTGTGAAAGAAAAGGTCTATAGGTCTGGATTTGTTTGGTCTTCTGTTTTTCAGAAAAAGTTGGAATGCTCTCATATCTAAGGCAACAGTGGAGAAGGGTGTGATCGAAAGATTTGGAGACCAATGAAAGGAGGAAGGCAAGGTTCTGCGAAGAAGAGACTCCTAGGGGGTTGTTCAAACTAGCATGTAACCATAGGAGGGTTTCTGTTGGATTGAAGTCCTCAGGTGCTAATTTTGTAGTCCCTTTCCTCACTGGTCTGCAGACAAGCTTCCTCAGAAGACTGACAAAGAGGGTGGAAAAGGCTGCAAATACTGAGGCGTTCAGAAGAGGAAGTTTAAATTTTCTCTCTCCCTTTTCAATGAACATTTCCTTTCCTTTGAAGATAGTTTTGGCATTGTTGTGAAAAGAAGGCGGAGATACAATTCTACCAGCAATTATTTGTTAGATAATGATAGGGCCTATAAATTCCTTTAAAAACAGGCCTTGATTGCCTTTTTTTCTGTGCAGGGATCTCTTGAGCCTGGCTTGGGGCTGTTCTAGAATACCAGCACAGGGTGGGTGGCTCCTTCTCTCTGTTCTAGGTACTTCCTCCAACCCATGTTCTCGAGTTTTAGAGCCTGCTGTACTATTGACTTGTGGATAGAGTGGAAGAGAGACGCTCAAGAAATCTCACAGTGGCCCGAGTAGTATTGTTAGGGGAACAGAAATCAGCGCTCCAAGATTATGGTGTCCTTGGAGGACTGTGTTGCTTAATTTGTAACGTGTCACAGATTTGGTGTTCTGCAAGGTAAATTTTCTTGCCTTGCCTTCACCTTATCTCCATTGTGTCCCTGCAGCTCCACGGGAGTGTGAGGAAGATGAGTTCTCATGTCAGAATGGATACTGCATCCGCAGCCTGTGGCACTGTGATGGTGACAATGACTGTGGCGACAACAGCGATGAGCAATGTGGTGAGTAGTGTGGTCCTACAAATACTGCCCTGCCAGTGCTTTAAAAGGGGTTGCAGAGACTTCAACCTGTGCGGTTCTAGGATCCCCTGAGCATGGCAAGGGCTCGCAGCTGGCTTGTCTGGGCTGGGCTTGTGGGATATTCTGTTCCCAGAGCTGGCTGCTTGGGATCTCAGGCTGTGTGGCTTACCTGCCAGGCAAAAATCACGTGAGACCTGTTATTCCTTGGCATGCCATTGTGAAGTCCTGTGGATTCCTTTTGAATCCAGCCCTCTGTGTCAGTTAAATGAACAATGATGGTTTTGCTCAGGCGCTGCATGACATGGGTATGTATGGTTTAATGAGAAATTGTGTTTGTGGGTGCCCTAGGAGCTTCAGGAGCGTGGTGCGGTTGTTTCCTGGGTACTCTGAGAAAAGCCAAGGCTTTGTTTGCGTTGCTGTCTCTGCAGATATGAGAAAGTGCTCGGAGAAAGAGTTTCGTTGCAGTGATGGTAGCTGCATAGCTGAGCACTGGTTCTGTGATGGTGACACAGACTGCAAGGATGGCTCGGATGAAGAGAATTGCCGTAAGTGCTCTCCTTGCTTTGTAACCACAGGAAATAGCCCTTTGGATCTGCTCCTTTCTTGGGGTTTGGCACATTTTCGGCAGCAGAGATCAAAAACAAGTTAGTCTTGCCTGTACTGACAGCTATGTTGCTTTCTGTTGCCTACCCCAGAGGGCACAGGAAAATGGTGTATCTCTTGTGTTACCTCACAGGCATACTTGACTGTGCCGGGCTGCTTCTCTGTTCCTTCCATGGCTGGGTGACCTTGAGTCAGAGCTGGAGGCTTAGCTTTACTGAATATAGCCCTATATAGGACTGTAGGAGTTGGAGGGCAGGGGGGAAGGGGAGAAAACTATTCCCTTCTCTTTTGTCATGTCTGATTTCCTGCCTGAAATTTTGAGGGGGGCTCTGGCCCCTGAGAGCATCCTCAGGGACTGCACGTCCCCAGCTGGCACACCACAGGGGCTGCCTGCCTGACCAACCTCTCTTCACTCGGATGCTGTATGCAGGACATTGTCTGAAAAGGGCCAATAGGACAAGTTAGCTGGAAGCTGATGTGAGTGATGGGTAATGGGGGCCGTGAGAGCCCGCAACAGTTGTTTTCTCCTCCACGTTCACAGGCTTGTAGCAAGTGGGACAGGAGTCTATTATGTCCCTTGCTAACCCCCACCGCCTCTCTCCTGTGTCTGTGAGTGCTGTCGGTGTCTGTGGAAGTTGCAGTGGTCCCTTCCCCCACCCTGCTCTGAAAGGCATTTTGCAGAATTTGTTCTAGATAGCGGGAAACTTCAAAAGGCTCTGGGAGGGGGATCAGGGCCGCCAGCTCCTGAAGGGCAGGGGGAGTGGATGCATGGGGAGCTGTCTTTTATCTCTCCAGATAATGAGAGTTGGCAAGGAGCCAGGGGCTGCAAACATTTCCAAGCCAGGAAAGGGCTCTAAGAGGAAGCCAGCTTCTCTCCCTCTCCTTTCCCCCTCTCCCTTTCTTGCTCCTCACAGGCCATGAATAGGCCCTCGGGAAGGGAGGGGAGATGTTCCAACCTTGCCTCCTATGGGAGTGGAGGGGCACCCAGAACTGGTGCCCCTGTTTCTCTGAGCTGGAATGCTTCTCCAGTCCTGGCTGGCAGTTGCCTCTATATGGCATTTTAAGCAACTCACTAGGTAGCTCAGTTTGGCCACCTCCCTTGCTCTTACCTTCTTCTATGTGGTTGTCATCTTTTCCTTATCTCTAATCCTGCTTGTCATTCATCTAGGAGAAGGTGGGACTATACTGTTCTTTAGTGTGTGTTTTTTCTTTTTCTTTTGTGTGTATGTGTGTTTCTTTTGGGGGTGTGTGTGTTATAATTGAATCACACTGCATGAGAATTTAAGTCACTGACTTGATTTCCTCCTCAAGGAAACCCAAACACTCCTTTCAGGCTCCTTTGGTGAGGCACATGTTAACTCACATTTTAGTATCCAGCCACGGGTACTCAGTGAACTAAAGCTCTTACTGCATGCCTGCAGGCTGTGCCTACTACTTCAGGTTGGAGAGGCAGGTGTAGTTCACTTCCCACACTGTCAGTCTTTATTTTCCATTTTTTTTTAAATGGATTTATTTTCAGAGCTCCTCAGTTGGAAGACTCATATGCCTGAAACATGCAGTTCATTTTCTGGACAGTATGAGAAGAGGTGTCAGATTCTGTTGTGTGGGACTTAAAATATTTTTCATCCCTTCCCACATAGCGTGCTGTTGAACAGAGAACAGCAGACAAATCCTTGACTGTAAGTTTGTTGGGCATTGCCCAGGGTCATCTGTCTGGCAGTGCTCCTTACTGATAAGGCACAGTTTGTTTTGGCGAAAGCTTAAGAAAGGGAGGGGGAAAATCCTGAAAGGTCAGCTGCAGACCTGGGCACCTTGCTGCTTGCTTCCTTCCTCTGATCTTCAAGTGATTCTTTTTGTTAAAATTTGAAAGGAATTATTCCATACTTTAACCTTGCATTCTGACATGCCTCAATCCTTAATATAGAGCTACCCCAAAGGGTATCTGTATTTTTCCATCTGTTCTTTTTATCTACCTTTTTCAGGTTTAATAAAAAATTTAAACACTTTCTGGAGGGCACTAAAGACATAGTATCTCAAGCATAAGATGGAAGGTGGCACTCTTGGATCCTTTTTATTGCTTTCCGATCAAGCTTTCCTTCTTTGTGGCTGTTTGCTTCTCTAGAACTTAATGACTCTTGAAAAGTTAGTGTTTATAGACTAACATCCTATGTAATTTTTTTGGTTTTGTTTTTTTGGGTTGGTTTTTTTTTTTGGGGTGGGGTTGGGTTTTTTTCGGGTTTTTTTGTTATTTTTAATGGATTGTCTGCATGGGTGTCTTATATATAGGTTTAACCTGCCCCTTTGTGAAGCACAAACAGCATTCAAGTTCCTCTCAGTAATACGAGTCATGCAGATGTATGCAGCAGCAGCTAGTAATTTCCAACACCTTTCCATTGAATACTTGCTAGTCCGTTATTAGACTGAGAAGGTTGCATCTAAACTGGATTGTGCCCTATCACCTCAGGCATTTTTTCTTTGATTCCCTTGTTAGCATCAGATGTTCCAGCTGCCACCTGCAGCTTGGAGGAGTTCCAATGTGCTTATGGACGCTGCATCTTGGACATCTACCACTGTGATGGCGACGATGACTGTGGGGACTGGTCTGATGAATCTGACTGCTGTAAGTTAGTGCAGGGTGATGTACTGGTCCAAGCATCTGAGTTGCAAACCTAAATGGATTTTGAATTGGCTGGAGAGGGGTTGCAATGTAGAGAGCAATCTAATCATTCACGCATAAGCTGGCTCTTTCATTTTTTTTTTCTTTTAATTGGAAAAGTGAGAATAGTGATGGGGACTGTGTAGTCAGTACACTTCTGGGTCAGGAATTAAAGCAGTTTCCAGGACGAGTCTATTCAGGACCAAGTTCCACAACAGTGGAATGTAAGGGTCGTGCTGCAGGGCTTTGGGGATGTAACATTGGCCTGAGTTTGCTCTTCATATTCTTTACCATCTCTGCAGCATCTCACCAGCCTTGTCGCTCTGGAGAGTTCATGTGCAACAGTGGCTTGTGCATTAATGCTGGCTGGAGGTGTGATGGAGACTTCGACTGTGATGACCAGTCAGATGAGAGGAACTGCAGTGAGTGCTGGGAACTGGTGGAAGCATTCAGTTTCTGCAGACGCAAAAGAGTGTTTGGGACTATTAGCTTTGGAATTGGGTCTCTTCTGATCCTTCTTGCTCATCTAATGTTCTTTTTTTCGTCCCTCAGCTACGTCTATGTGCACAGCTGACCAGTTCCGCTGTAAATCAGGGCGCTGTGTCCGTCTGTCCTGGCGTTGTGATGGGGAAGATGACTGCTCTGACAACAGCGATGAGGAGAACTGTGAGAACACAGGTTTGGCCTGCTGCCTTGCTGCTTATAGCTAATGTTTCCATCCTGTAGGTAATAGGTAGTGAAGTCTCTTTTGGATTGCTTCACTGAGTTCAGCCTAGAGTTTCTGTCCTTTCCAAAGTAATGGGATCTATAGGCTATCTTATACACTTGCAAACAGGTGTAGGTCTGTATGCTTAAACTAACTTAAGTGATGGTGTTTTTTTGTCAAATATCAGATCCCTGTATCTTCCTGTCCTGTTCCTACACTATGGATTACCCCAGAGCTCTGAGATGATTCCATTCAGACTTGGAAATATTAATAGTGTGTAAAGTTGCTACCTTTGTCAAATGGACTATGTCTAACTCATGCCTTCTAAATATTTCTGGATAGCTTTCATGTTGCCTTGAGATATTGCCAAGCAATTCTAGTAGGCAGTGGAATCAAAAAGGACTTTTTGTGGAAGTGAAGGATAAAGACTTTGTTTTAGAGGATAAGGGTGTCAGTTTTCCCCTTAGATATTTGCTCAGGAGTCTCTCTTTCTCTTTCTAGTAATCATTTCGCATTTAGCCATTCTTTTATATAATAGTGGTTATGGAGAAGAGGGTGGTTTCAACAGACCCTAGTGTTATGGTAGGTTTCAAGGAATGTCTAGAATCTTCTGTTTTCCTTAAATCATTCAGGATGTCTGTAGGCCTTGTTGAGGAATAATGTGTCCTGGCCCACAAATTCATCCCGGTGAGTGGAACCCAGCTGTTGCATACTGACCCTTCTGGATCAGTGTATTTTAAACAGTGGGTTTAGGGGTGACAAAAGGGATTTGTGAAACTATACCCCTCGCTTGGACCTGTTGAGGAGGGGAGAGTGGGTGTTCTACAAGGACAGCTGAGCTCAGAGGAGCTGGAGACGCACACTTTGTAGCCATTTGAGAGCAGCTGCTCTAGACTGGTCAGCTGTCATGAGCACCAGTGTGCAGGAGATGGTGGTTATCCCGGAAGAACCAACTGTACTTAAAGACAAGCCGGTAACCCTGTTTCCTCATCCTGATAACAAAGGTATTTACAGGTACTGAAAGAACAGTTGCCACCCAGAGGCCAAGTCAAACTTCCAGAGCCACTGAAATTCAACCTTTCCACCTCAAACCAAACCCAAGGTGGTTGAATACAGACAGCTGTTGTTACTGTAAGGTTAGTTGTGCGGTTCTGCATTAGGTCTGTGGTGATGGTCAGCAGGTAAAATTAACTCAGGGATTCCAAGCAGAACATGTACTGGCTTATGTAAGTGAAATAGTGTGCTGTCTCAGTGTCTGTAGCAAGAGTTAAAATCCTGTGTCACCTCTTGGATTTAGAGCAGACTTATATTCTTATTGGCCATAGAGAGAAGATTCCTAGAATACGAGGAGATCAGATGATGTAAGGATCTTTATGTTCGATACGGCAAATGCAGTCCAAGTTTCAGAATCCTTCATATAAAGTATTCCTGTGCTCTGAAAAGTGAATCTGCATGTGATTTGGTTTTATGTTCCCAGTTGGTGTGTCTGTTAGTTCTTATTTGTACTCGTTAATCTCACAACTACCCTTTTCCATGCTGCTTACAGGCTGTCTGCCAATCTAATTGTTTCTTTGCCGATAATTGTATTGTCCTGTTGTCCTCCTAGGATTATCAGAGGGCGATGATTTAGAAACCACTAACCAAGTCAGCTTAAGAGGCACAAGAAGTAAGAGACAACAGGCAGTTATTGCTGAAGAAACAATCAGATTGGCAAAGTCCCTACAAACAGTATTACTTTACTTACAAGAATTCTGTAGAGTCTCCCTGCCAACAGCAGAAGTTGAAGTGTGTAGCTCATGTGTGAAATCCTGTTGCCTGAGCTCAGATTTCAAGGATGCATGTAAATCTCATTCCACGTTCATCACAGTGCAGTTAGGGCTGGACAAGACGCTCATTCCTAGGCGGGTTTAAGGTCCATAGCCATGCTGGGGTGACATATCAGATGATTAAAGTGAGGAACTGATTCCTCTCTTGCACATGCTGAGTAGGGTTGTGGAATCTGGAACCACAGGGAACTAAGCCAGGACCTTCCAGTCATTCTCAGAGAAACTGAATAGCTCAACTTCCCAATAGAGCAACATTGGACTCAGTCTGGAGGAGAGTTCACAGGCATCCGAATCAGCATAAAGATATGTGGAGCAGTAAGGGGTGCAAGATGAGCTGAATTCAAGGAAAGAGGAAGTCATGGATTTGTGCTCATATGTAAAGTTTACAAATCTTGGACAATCTTAGAAAAACAAATCTTAGAAAATGTTCTGTATCCTTTTCTTCACCATGACTGTTCTGTCAGTGGTGTGCTTACTTTTCCCTTTTTCTATGGCAGGGACCCCTCAGTGTGCCCCAGACCAGTTCCTGTGTGGGAACGGGCGTTGTATTGGCCAGAGGAAGCTGTGCAATGGAGCAAATGATTGTGGAGATGGCAGTGATGAGAGCCCGCATCAAAACTGCCGTAAGTTCTCCAAGTTCAGTCTTAAACATAAATGGAGGCACTGTGATGTGTGGGAGTCTACCTGGCATCGCTGAAGGATGTGTGTAGGGAAGAGAGCCTGGGTTGTGATAATGGGAGAGAGTTGAAGACTGAGGAAGATGACCTTAGTGGTTTTGCCAATTAAATACTGCAGACAAGAATAATGAGAAGATTATGACCTCAGGTATCAAAGTTTGCCTGCAGAGACAGTGAATCCTAAAAGCATATTATTCTGAGCTTCATTGTCCCCTTTGGTTGTGGCCTGCAGGGGAGAGTTCTGACTGAGAAGAGGCAGCTTCCAGCACAGCCTGTGTCCTCCCTCTCTTGCTCAGCCTGTTCTGAAGGGTGACTGCTGCCTGACAGCTGAGGAGACAAGCAGCTGCCTTGTGATTTCAGCTCAGTTATCTTCACGTGTCCTTTTCACAGGTCCGCGAACAGGGGAAGAGAACTGCAATGTTAACAATGGTGGCTGTGCTCAGAAGTGCCAGATGGTACGAGGGATGGTGCAGTGCACCTGCCACACAGGTTATAGGCTCCTGGAAGATGGCCGATCATGCCAAGGTGGGTTTTTGGAGCAGTAGCCTCCTCCCTGCTGCTTTGATGTGCTTGAAGTTGATGGCTATGATAGGGTATGAATCAGAGCATGGAAGCAGAAGCAAGCTACTGGTGAGATTGCCTGGCTTGTTGATGACCTAATGGTAAATTTCTCCCTTTGTCTATAACATGCAGATGTGAATGAATGTGCTGAGGAAGGTTACTGCAGCCAAGGCTGTACCAACAGCGAAGGGGGCTTCCAGTGCTGGTGTGAGCAAGGCTACGAGCTGCGACCTGACAAGCGTAGCTGCAAAGCTCTAGGTAAAGAGCAGTTCAACCTTATTCTGGTGTGTGTGTGTTGGTCCAGTTCTCATAATTTTGTCTCTAATGCTTCATTGGCAGCATTATGCTGTTCAGTAAGCCAACATGTGAGGAAAAGGTAGTGCCTGGATTTGTATTAGATATGCTCAAGTTGTAGGTGAATGCCTGTGAAAATTTTGTGTGATTTTGACCACAGAGAGATACTTCACAGCTTCTGTTCCCTGCCAGCAGCAGGACAGCCCTTGTCTTGTTTTCCTAGTCCCTTGTCATTCCTGGTGACCCAGACACTGGGACAGAAACAGTCTCCTGCCTTTGTCTCTGTTCAGGAAGTGTCTTAACCTTTCCAGTCAGTGAGGTTGTATCACACCTCCTTGTGTTTGACCCTCGATGCTGGTCACCAGTCCTGAATACTGTGAGTGGTTGCTGTACAGACATCTGCTGTTTTTTAAGCGCATCTATACACTTGTTTAACTTTATTCCTTAGCTCCTCTAATTTAAAGAATTAACATGTCATTAGGAATTCCCCTAATGAAATCCATAAAGGATGTCGATACTGTTTTTCTCTCTTTCGTGCCTCTCTCTTTCATGTCTCTTTTCTCTGCAACGGAAGTACCTGCTGAGTTTTTATCTGGCTGAGGCAGATTTTAACTGTGTCTTGTCTGTGGTAGAAGACATGGTAGAGCATGTGTGTTTGTATGGCTAGGAGATGGATGTAGGAAAAAGAAACTATAGTGCAGCTGCCTAGTGGTATGCTTTCAGAGGCTGAGGTGAGGTGGGCTTAGGTGGGAACTGGAATGATCACTTCTTGCTGAGTGAACATTTGCCAAAAGGTTTAAAACTGCTCATCTTTGAGTTAGGACTGCGTATTGAGGATATGAAAACAGCTCTTTATAAAGTGCTTTGCACTTGGGAATTGATTTCTTGCTACCAGTACTGCAAAACTGTGTTCTGGGACTTGGTGCAGAGGGAATGGTAGGCAGGACCCTGTCAAAGTACTCTAATGCTGTCTTCCCATATATTCTCAGGGCCAGAGCCAGTGCTGCTCTTTGCCAATCGAATTGATATCCGACAAGTGTTGCCTCATCGCTCAGAGTATACACTGCTCCTGAACAACCTGGAAAATGCCATTGCCCTTGACTTCCACCACAGCAAGGAGCTGGTGTTTTGGTCTGATGTCACTCTCGATCGCATCATGAGGGCCAATCTGAATGGCAGCAATGTGGAAGAGGTGGTTTCCACAGGGCTGGAGAGCCCAGGTGCGTCACCACAAAAAAGGGAAAAGCCTGGGGACTAACCACGGTGTGAGAATAGGGGTGGGTGAGTCGAGAAGAGTGGGTACCAGCATTCAAAATGGAGTGCATCTCCCTGAGCAAGGGGATGGGTGGATGGAATGGGTGTGAGATCAGTGTCCCCCTGGAGTTAATCTTGGCTGATGGGGGAAGAGGCAGGAGGAATGGACTGGGCCTTTTCTGAGGCTGAGAGGGAAAGGGAACTATTTTTCTGAGCAGATCCTGCTGCTGGTTTCATTCCGTGCTTAATTCTCCCCTGGAGATAGGTGGACTTGCTATTGACTGGATCCATGACAAGTTATACTGGACAGACTCTGGGACATCTCGAATTGAAGTAGCAAACTTGGATGGCACTCACAGGAAAGTGCTTTTGTGGCAGAACCTGGAGAAGCCCCGAGCAATTGCCCTACATCCTATGGAGGGGTGAGTGAAAACTTAGGACCCCAGCAAGCCCTCCATGCAAGTGCTTCCAGGTGAACATTGAAAACCCCATCCTTGGTCACAAAGGCTGCCTCTGGGCTTAAACCTTTCTTTGGTACTGCCGGTTTGGGGAACCTGGCAATGCTGGGGGCTTTCAGAGCCTTAATCCTATTCTGGGCCCTTCAGGTTTCACCAGCGTGAAAGTGCTAGATGTTACCTTGTTGGCTGTCACTTCTCCCATGGCTGTGACCCAGTCTCATGCTCGAGGTCACAGGACTGGTACTGTTTTGCCCTGATAGGGAGTGATGCTGGGTGCAGTATGTGGGACATGAGTTTTCTAGCCTGTCTCTCCCTGCCTTCTCCAGCACTATCTACTGGACCGACTGGGGCAACACTCCGCGCATTGAATATTCCAACATGGATGGCTCTAATCGGCGCATCATTGCGGATACACACCTCTTCTGGCCCAACGGACTGACCATTGACTACGCAGGACATCGAATGTACTGGGTGGATGCCAAACATCATGTCATTGAGAGGGCTGACCTCGATGGGCGGAATAGGAAGGCTGTTATTAGCCAAGGTAAGTAACAGGGCTATGTACGGGGAGTGCTCTCTGCAGTAAAGAAGAATAGAGTAGCACAGTACTGCCCTTCAGTTTTAGAGCCACTGGCTCCTGCTTCTATGCTTGTCTCCTGTTCTTCCGCTGTGGGATGAATTCTGCCACCACTGAGGGATGGGGTTTGCTACCCAGTCTTTGGTGGACAGCAGAGAGAAATTGTCTGTTATATTAGTGTAAGGTGGATTTGAGCAGGTTGACTGTGGCAAGGCCTAAGGGGCAGTGGAAAGAACTTTCCCTTGTCACCCTGCTAGCCTGAGTCCTGTTGGACCTAATTATATCCCTGTATTGAATGTCTGTTAAAGGCCTCCCGCACCCATTTGCTATCACCGTGTTTGAGGACAGTTTGTACTGGACAGACTGGCACACCAAGAGCATCAACAGCGCCAACAAATTCACAGGCAAGAACCAGGAGATAATCCGCAACAAACTCCACTTCCCTATGGACATCCACACACTGCATCCTCAGCGCCAGCCAGCAGGTAACTGCAGAGAGGGTAGAGACCCATTTGAGCCACTGCTGCCACCCACCACCCTGTAAGGCAGGGAGATGGCAAGCTTGAACCCAGCATATCGACACATCCACCACCTTCACCTCTGCTGAGAGCTGCCGCACAACTTGCTCCATCTGACAGTTCAGTTGAGGTCCCCGAGCCCCGGTAACCTGTTGTTAGATGTTACCACAGCTCCCCCTGCTGACACCTGGGAGTGGAGGCTTTTCAGTAAGAAATACTTGTGGCTTGTTTATGCAAGAGCTGTTTTGGGAGGGGGAAAAAATCATAAAGAGGCACTAGTAATGACTGACACCTCCCTTATTCCTCTTCTGTTGCCATAATGTGCTCTAAAAGTGGATTGAGTTAAATGCTTTATTTTAAAATTGAGCCCTACAAATGGAGTTAGTGCTTTAGTTGATAAGTGTCCTTATTCTTAATTAACTTCTGGCCAGACAGGTTATATTATTCGTGTGGGTCTTGATACTTTGACTGGTGTTTTTCCTCTTTTCTTTACTCTTTGCTTTATGCGTGGTCATTTTTGTCTTTGGCTACTTGAGCAGGGAGAAACCGTTGTGGGGCCAACAATGGGGGCTGTACACACCTCTGCCTGCCGAGCAGTAAGGATTACACCTGCGCCTGCCCCACGGGCTTCCGCAAGACCAGCAGCCATGCCTGCGCCCAGAGTAAGTGAGGTGGGACCACAGCCTGCATGCTCAGACATTGAGCGGGTGGCAGAGGGTTGGCAATGGGAGTGAGCAGCAGCAGTTGCTTCCAAGGAGATGCAGCTGGATAGGCTGAGTTAGTAGTATTAAGGGCCCCGCCAGAGAATGGTTCACCTTTCTGATGCATTCCCCTGTTCTGCATTCCCATTGCCCTCACTAGGCTTGATGGGTGGGGATACAGAGAAGCTCCATCCTTGGGCCCTTATTTCAGGGCTGCTGTTGGCGCCATGCTACCTCTCACAGCTGATTGTTTCCCTAAAGCTCCCATAGGAGCTGTGTCAGTGATGAACAAAAACTTCAGTCCTCCTGATTGCCACAGTTTCTCTTGGTTTGCAACCATGTGGAAGAATTAGGCCAACTGCCTCCTAGATTGTCATGAGATGGCATAGCTATTTGATTTGGAGGGAGGTCTATGCCATTCTTTGAAGAATATTGTTGACTTTATTCCCTCGGCATAGGTTACCCACAGGAGACAGCTCCTTACTACTCTGTTCCGCCCTGCCCACTCACCCCATCCCCCCTCCCAAGTGATAATTTTGCTATCAATAAAATCCTGGGCTTTGACCTGCCAGTGAGAGATGATGTAAATGGTTAAGGTTGGATATAGCAGGGAATTGTCTGTGTCTATCACTGTGTTGTTGAACTTAGAGAAATTAAAAGAAGACCTTTCGACCTTTGATCAGGTCTTGACAAGTTCCTGCTTTTTGCCCGAAGGATGGACATCCGTCGGATCAGCTTTGACACAGATGACCTGTCAGATGATGTCATCCCCCTTGCTGATGTTCGTAGCGCTGTGGCTCTAGACTGGGACTCAAAGGATGACTATGTCTACTGGACAGATGTTAGCACCGACTCAATCAGCCGAGCAAAATGGGATGGATCAAGCCAGGAGGTATAGTGTTAACTATGTGTGGAGGTCATCTAGCCAGGAGACTCCCTGAGCATCAGATTTGAAGCCACTGGGATACACTGGTCTTCTAAGGAGCTGCAGTTCACGCTGGATTTGTTGTTCATTAGTTTGCCTAGTTCTGGCTCAGAAGAGCCCTGAGATCACTGAACACTTCATACACAAATTCGCTATATGTTCCTGCTTCTCTGGAAAAACCTTGAATTGGGACGCAAAGCATGTTGATTTATAAGCTGTGGTCAGTTCCTTTGTTGTAGCCCTAAAATCTGAAAGCAAGAAGTATCAAATCCTTTCTTATGTACTAAATTTGGAACAAGAGCCATGCTCCTTGGGAATGCTTTTTGCTCATGACCTTAGGCTAATGTTGCCATAAATGAGGGAAACATAATTCCAAGTTTGGAGTTGCAGTTTGAACAGACATGAAAAGTAGATGTTTCTCCAAATGTAAGACCTGCTTGAATTTCTAAGTCCTCAATGCTCTATCCCATATGGTGTTGCTCTGCTTGGGCTTTTGCTTTTTGAAAGTTAACATTGTTTGTGAATGGGTAGCGCACTGACCAGGTTCTTTCTCCTAAGGTCTAATCCATTAAGGACTTTTTCTTTATGTATTTAGGTTGTGGTGGACACCAGCCTGGAAAGTCCAGCTGGACTGGCAATTGACTGGGTCACCAACAAGCTCTACTGGACTGATGCAGGTACGGGGATCCTCTGCTATACCTAGGCTTCTGTCTTCATTATTAGTCATGAAAACTGAAAAACAGCTGGGTAGTTCTATCTGTCTCATTCCAAATTTGTCTGTTTCTGTCTAGCAAAAATGGAGTTTCATCTCATGTGCTTCTGACAAAGTGGGAGTTGAGGTGGAATCCTTATTTTAATTCTCTTTGCAGTATCCCCAGTACTAACTCTGTAGAAGGGCTTACAGTAGAAGTCAAGCACCACTGTTGTCTCGCTGCAGAGATCGTGTGTGTTTACATATCTTCCAACAAGTGTGTCTTGGGGTGCAGCAGGTAGTATTTGGAGGATGTTCCCTGCTAGAGAGTCATAGTTCAGAGAGAAGTAAGGAAGGTGATTCTTTTCTAGCTGTTCTCTTGTGCCTATGGAGATACCTTGGGGGCTTAAGAAAGAGCTGGTCTGCATTCATACAGGACTCGGCACCAGTGACAGCCACAGAGGTGACTTGAGAGGTCTAATGGAAGGTGACATTTTGAGCCACGTTTCTTACCTATCTTCCAGCTAGGAACAGAGATGGACAGAGGGGAAGAATGCATTGTTGTATGGATGTTTTTTGCCTTAGCTCTTTTGATTCCAGAGGTCTTTGATATCTCTCTCATTCTCTCTCTTGACTTTTGTAGGAACAGATCGGATAGAGGTCTCCAACACAGATGGGACCATGAGAACTGTTCTAATCTGGGAGAACCTAGACAGACCTAGAGATATCGTGGTGGACCCTGTTGGAGGGTGAGAGATTCTTTCTTCTGAGATGACATGGCAATTCTTGCATGTCTACAGATGTTCAGGTTCTTTAATTCTGTGCAATTGTCTTTCTCTCTGGTGCCATTGTTCTACATCCTGCCAAACACTGAAATTAGAGACCTGATTTTGGATGCTAGTGGAACAAGATAAGCAGGGATAATTGCCTCTTGTGCTGTAGAGCTTGCAGGAGCTGTCTGGTGTTTTCATTTGTTTATCCTGGGGACATAATAGCTGAAGATGTACAAAAAATGATGAGAATGAGGCCATCTAGATCTTTTCTATTTCTTTATTTCATATCTACGTTGAGTTTATATTCAAGCTCTCTGTTTTTCAACCAGAGTTCAGTTAGAAGGATCTCCTCAGGTAAATTACTGCTGATCTTAAGCAAGCTGTAACATTAGTGGCCTCTTGGCTTCAAAGCACTGTGTCAGAGTATTAAGGGATCAGCTGCACTATGGAAAGCAAACCCGAGTAGAGTAACAGAAACAAATGGCTTCAATAACAGATTTTGCTTCTGAATCGTAAGACCTTGTGGAGCTGGGGTTAGGGTGGCTAGGAAGAAGCTTGTCAGCCTTTGTTTTAGAAGCACTGAAGGTCTTGAATAGAAGTGTGCTATTCTTTCCTTGAGTGGATTACCAGAAGACCAATGCAGCAAGAGTATAAAGGGCCAGTGGTGGACAGTGGTAAATAATTGGTTAATTTTTAGACCTTGAACTATTATCTTGAACTTTTTCTTCCATGTTTTAATTGGGCCAGCACATGGGCAGTAGAAGGTATATAAATTTGAGTATGATCTTAGGTACATTACAAGAACCCAAGGGTGGACATGAGTACGATATTAGTCTAATGCTGCTTCCTCCTGGGGCCTGAAGGCACCAGGCTCTCTCGATTCTCTGTAACACTGCCTGCCTGTAGTGACAGTGGAGGAGTGTGGGCATTCACTTCTGTCTGGGCTTGTGTTCAGGTTCATGTACTGGACTGACTGGGGAGCCAGCCCAAAAATTGAGCGTGCTGGTATGGATGCCTCAAATCGCTTGGTGATCATTTCCTCCAACCTGACATGGCCTAACGGCTTGGCCATTGACTATGAGTCACAGCGCTTGTACTGGGCAGATGCAGGCATGAAGACTATTGAGTATGCCAGTCTGGATGGAAGCAACAGGAAGGTAAGGAAGCCATCTTTGAGGAGGGAGTCTGGGAGCCTGATGTATGAGTCCTAGAGCACAGAGTGCTGATGGCCCCTGCCTCTCTTTCCAGTTGAAAGTGAAAGCTCCAATTCAAGACATGCTAAGCTGCTTTCAGTGGGAGAGAAGAGCTCCCTTTCAGTTGCAAACTGTGTGTGAAGGAACCTCCTTTTGAGGGCTAACATTGCCCCATCACTCTCCTTTTCCTGTGACTGTACATTATGATGTTGAGAGGGGGCAAGGGAAGCCTATTCCCCTTAGTGACTTCTTAGTAATGTTTTTTGGGGGGGCTGGGGGTAATCTGACCAGGTGCTGATTGGGAGCAATCTGCCTCACCCCTTTGGACTTACTCTTTATGGCGAGAGAATCTACTGGACAGACTGGCAGGCCAAAAGCATCCAGAGCGCAGATAGAAGGACTGGGCAGGCTCGGGAAACGCTGCAGGACAATCTGGAGAATCTTATGGACATTCATGTTTTCCACCGGCACAGGCCACCAGGTACAGAGCTCGCCCCAAGCCACACTGAGCTGAGAGCTTGCTCAGACTCTGGTGCGTGGCACAGCTCTCCTGCAAGGAGCTGACTTATCTGTTAGCCCTCGATGCCTTAAGTCTCTGGGTGGAATATGAGAGCATGAGAATAACTCTCAGTTTGGTATTTAAGGGCATTCTAGAATGCATTTCTATAGCTGTTGCACCCCTTTTTGTGCCTGTGCTACTGCCTTACAGATTTCTCATCCTCTTTCCTATAGTACGTACAGCATGTGAAGTTAGCAATGGAGGCTGCAGTCACCTGTGCCTTTTGGCACCTCTTCCAAAAGGTTACAGCTGTACCTGCCCTACTGGGATTAACCTGCAATCTGATGGCAAGACCTGCTCCCCTGGTGAGTCCTCTCTATAGGATCCTCATTGCAGCTTTGTATCACAGCTACATTTTGCTCCTACCTTGTTAGAGAATAAAATTCACTTTTATGTGCTTATCTGCTTTACTGTCTGAAAATCCCATTTGATTTTCAACTTGATTTTCAATTGAACCTTCAATTTGAGTGGGAATTACTATGAAGAAACTTACTGATAACTAGATTGATGCAGCAGAAATTTTTCTTGAAATTATGTTGAGCAACTAAAGCAGATGTCACATTTTTCCCCATACTTTTGCCCTAATCTTGAGGTGAATTTTTTAAATTTTTTAACTATAAGGTGCTATATTCTTTAATAGGTCTGTACACACTCCTCCCATGGACCCTCTTTTTGAGGATTGTGGAAGGCACTCCGATTCAGACCATGGTACATCCACTTTTTCTCCTTAGCAGGGAAAAACTGGGTCCTAATTCCCATTTCCCACACATATTAGCAGAAGTAACTCTTCTCTGAGTGCATTCCTTTTCAACTTGGATGTAAAGAAGCATTCAATAACACTCAGTAAAGCTTTCATACTCAGACGCCCCATAAGCCGAGATCTGCCTGAGACTTCTCCTTTTTCACCTCCAGATGTTCAATAAATGATGCCTACAGTTGACTGAACTTGTTCCTCGCTGATATCTGTTCATTTTCAACTCCCTGCAGGAATGACCAGCTTTCTGATCTTTGCCAGAAGGACTGACATCCGGATGGTCTCTCTGGATATTCCCTACTTTGCAGATGTTGTCGTCTCAGTCAATGTCACCATGAAGAACACCATTGCAATTGGAGTGGATCCTCGTGAAGGTCTGAACTTCGTAGTGTATCCAACTGTTTGAAAGGCAACAAGTGACTTCATATCTATATGTCTGAGTAAAGACCCAGGCACAGATCTTGCTCTAGGTTGTGAATTCGGGTAGTTTCTTTTTCTAGGATGTGCTGCAAATATTCTTTTCCAGTCAGGAAAGGAATGTCCTTATAGGAAAACAAGAGAACCCCAACTATGTGGAAAAAAGCTGCCTGCTATATTGACTGAGGTTCCTGTGCATTTTGGATTTAAGAAAGCTTTCCTCCTGCTGCAGCCTTTTACAGCAGTAGAGCTGAGACTCTGGCTGTTCATGTATACTAAACATCTCATGCTGTGCTGGATGTAAACCCCGTGTTGTACAGTAAGGTAGATGATCTGATTGCTGTCCTCTGGGACATTCTGAGAAATCAGATGTGGGACTCTATACTACTAGCTGATAATGTGTTATGTGTTCTCTGGCCTTGTGTAAAGGTCAGAGCATCAGTGCTCCGAAATATTTTGGGGAGGATTGGAATAAGATCATTTGTACTGTTTTATCACTCTAGCTTAATAATCTTGTGCTGCTGTTATTCCTGTGCAGTCAGATCTGTTTTGAATGGTGTAGCTGTTAGTCAGAGACCTGGATGTGTTTTTTAAGGATTTTGCTGTTGGGTTGTTGTTTGGTTTTGTTTGGTTTTGTTGCAGGCTTTTTTTAAGTTTCTCTTTCTTCTTCCACCCAGGAAAGGTTTATTGGTCAGACAGCACGCTGCGGAAAATCAGCCGGGCTGCCCTTGATGGCTCACAATTTGAGGACATTATCACTACAGGTAGGAGAGATTTTGGCCTGGGAGCCTCTCACCTCCATGAGAATTAAAAGAGAGATTCTCTGATAACCTGGTAGAATAATCTTTAATTTTTTGGTGGAAGGGCAAGCAAAGCCTAGAGCAACTGCCCGATGAGGTGCATAAGGGGAATACCAGAAGTTCCTGACTAAGCTGGGAGGATGAGCAGTGACCAATACACCCTTCTGTTTTCTCAGGTCTGTTGACTACAGATGGGCTGGCTGTGGATGCTATTGGCAGGAAGATATATTGGACAGATACAGGAACAAACCGGATTGAAGTGGGCAACCTTGATGGCTCCATGAGGAAAGTCTTGGTCTGGCAGAACCTGGACAGCCCTCGGGCAATAGCTTTATACCATGAGATGGGGTTAGTGTTGTCAAGAGGCTGTCTAGGGGTTAGAATAGGACTTCTGACCTTTGTTTCCATAATACTTGCTGGCTTTTCCCCAGGTATATGTACTGGACGGACTGGGGTGAGAATGCCAAGCTGGAACGCTCTGGGATGGATGGCTCTGGACGTGCAGTGTTGATCAGCAACAACCTGGGCTGGCCTAATGGATTGGCAGTGGATAAAGCTGGGTCCCAGCTGCTCTGGGCTGATGCACACACTGAGGTCTGATTCTGTTCTTCAGCATTGTTTGTCATTGAGTCTTTGGTAGCCTGAAGGCTGTTGAGAGCTCTTGAGCAAGCTATCAAAAGAGCAAGGGGAACATAAGCTGTTTTGAGAGTATGGGCTATGGGGAGGGTGGACTCGAATAACATCACTTGCTTCGGCACTGTTTCCCACTTGATATAGTAATTGCTAGCAAGAGGATCAGTGTTTCGAGTGTGGGACTGACGTTTACTTCTTTCTTCAGCGTATTGAGGCTGCAGATCTCAATGGTGCTAACCGCCGCACCCTGCTGTCTCCAGTGCAACATCCCTATGGCCTCACTCTGCTGGACTCTTATATCTACTGGACTGACTGGCAAACTCGCAGCATTCACAGGGCTGACAAGGACACTGGTGCCAATGTCATCTTGGTGAGGGCAAACTTGCCTGGCCTCATGGACATTCAAGCTGTTGATAGGGCACGGCCCCTGGGTGAGTTGCTAGGCTGCTTACAAATCAGCGGGTGGCTCTGGTGACTAGGGGAGCCCTTCAGAGCTGTCATTGAAGTGAGTCCTTTTGTGTAAAGCATGAGTGATAACTTCTCAAAAATCAGCTTTTCTTTTCTTCCTCCCTCTTGTTTAACTATTTTTGCACTTCTCCCTGTTTACCCAGCTCTGTAGGTCTGGTGGTTGTTTATTACTGCATGCCTTTTGACCCTGTTCATCCCATTTCCTTCACTAGATTGTACTGACAACCTCATTCTCACACACATCAGAGCTGCTTTCTTCAGAGGACTGAATGACTCATGCCCTGTTAGGCTTCACCAGAGTCTACTGGCATTGGACAGTTTCCCTTTTTTAACTCCAAAAGGCACTAATTCCTCTTAAGCTAGTTGCTGAAACCTTATTTTAAGTTCTAGTCATTTTTTTTTTCCCAACCATTGCAGGCTTCATCTTGCTGTTGGCCACTTTGCTCTACAAAATCTCTGCTTCTTTAGTTGCTCTTAATATATCATGCTCTTTAACTATTCTGTGCCAGAGTCAGGTTCCTTATGTTACTCTGTGGGGATGCTATACGATGCCATCTTGCCTCCTTGCTCTTCACTGGAAGTTGTTGCTTTGTACCATGGCTTCATTTCGGTGGAATTTCCCCAATACGTACTTCTACAGAAAACTCTGTGCTGCTTCTCCTATGGCTACTAACACCAGAACATCACTCTTGACAGTATAACTTTACAATATAACTTAAAGCTAACCAAAACTCTAGCTGTCTCATCCCCATTGTCTTCTTCCCACTCCCTGCACCTGTCTTCTGGACTTATCCCCTCCTAATAAATGTATGCTGGGTTTTTTTCAACTTTAAAAAAAAAAAAGAGATGACCCTAATATGTCAGGCACTTTAAGCAGGCTTCTCTGATGCCTTTGTTTACTTGCCACTGTGTGCAGCTAAGTTGAAACAGAGGCTTCTTTGTCAGCCTGGCCTCTGGTGCATTGTCACACTGCTTCCCCAAAGGGTTGGATCTTTCTGTCAGCATTACCATTTGCAGCAATAATAAAGCTAAACTGCAATTGTGTGAATCTATCAGCATTTGGCTGTTCCTTTTTCCATGGGATAACTATGATTAGCAAGGAATGAAGGTCAAGATTTTGCTCCTAATGCTCCCCCTTCTTCTGTGCCTTCCTGTTCTCCTTGCCCCAGCCGTGCCCATACTCATCACGAATCTTGGAAGAGAGGGAGGCAGTCTCTCTATGAAGGGCTGTAGATTCCCAGCAAGGTTGGGATGGTTAGGATGAACTTGGCTGCTAGCAAGTTGTGCATGTATGTGGCCTTTAAAATAAAGTTTTGGTCTGTGGGACCACACTGATCCTTAAACTCTACTTTCCCTATTTCTAAAGGCTTCAATAAATGTAGAGTTCGTAATGGTGGCTGCTCCCACCTTTGCTTGCCTCACCCCACTGGCTTCTCCTGTGCCTGCCCCACTGGTATCCAGCTGAAGAGAGATGAGCAGACGTGTGACTCTTCTCCAGAGACCTACCTACTTTTCTCTAGCCGTGCTTCCATCCGTCGTATCTCGCTGGACACCAGTGACCACACAGATGTGCACATACCTGTCCCTGAGCTGAACAACGTCATTTCTCTGGACTATGATAGTGTGGATGGCAAGATTTACTACACAGATGTATTTCTTGATGTCATCAGGTGGGTGCCAGTCATCTGCTTGGCCAGTGCCCAGGTCACCCAGCTCCTCGTGCTGGTTATGCTCCAGTGAGCTGTGGAGTGTGCCAATAAGTTGGGGAGGCTGAGATGCTGGCACTACACCACTAACTACACCTTGACTTTGGTACACAGCATCATGTGTATCGCTGAACTAAATGCTGAAGGTGTGTTTAACCTGCTGGAGACTATGGGGAAAAAGGCATTAGGGAGGTTAGCAGTATGAAGTGGCCCTGTGGTTGATGGGGGTCACACATGGAGGTGTGAAGGCTTTCCGGAAGCTACCGATTCCTCACTGCCATTTGCCATTGATTTCCATCCAGGCGGTCTGATCTGAACGGCAGCAACATGGAAACTGTTATTGGTCAGGGTCTGAAGACTACAGATGGCCTGGCAGTGGACTGGGTTGCCAGGAACCTCTACTGGACAGACACAGGACGCAATACTATAGAAGTAGCTAGACTGGATGGAAGCTCCAGGAAAGTGCTGATCAATAACAGCTTGGATGAGCCCCGGGCCATTGCTGTCTTTCCCAAGAAGGGGTAGGTATGGGGTATTGGTGGGGCAGGGAGAAGGGCTGTGCAAAGGCAGATTGGGAGAGGAGGTTGTGGGAGGAAGAAGAGATGTGCCATGTGAATCTGCAGGTACCAGCAAGGGGCTGACTCTGAGAGATGTAATCAGGTAGGCAGTGAATTTGAAGGTTGGGCAGAGAGCTGGGAGAAGCAAGCTACAGACCACATGATCTTGTTTGAACCTGAAGAATCTGGCAGTTTAATTCATAACTAAAACTTTCATTATGCTAAATTAGGTGTTCTTTTCATCTTACACTTGCCTTTTATCTCTTCAGGTACCTCTTCTGGACAGATTGGGGTCACATTGCTAAAATTGAACGGGCAAACTTGGATGGCTCTGAACGAAAAATCCTGATTAACACTGACCTAGGGTGGCCCAATGGATTGACTTTGGATTATGACACCAGGAGGTCAGTGAAGGGTATTCTTATACTTGCATAGGGTTAAGGGATGTAATGAATTTTTTTAGCCTTCTTAGCTTGGTTTATTGGAGTAACGTTGTAGGTTTGGGTTTGGTTTTTTTTTCTGATCCACCTTGGCTAGCGAATGACTAGAAAGTAAAGAGGGATGTGTAGATGGAAGCTCACCTCTTTCCCCGTTCCTCCAGGATTTACTGGGTGGATGCACATCTTGATCGCATAGAGAGTTGTGATCTCAATGGGAAGCTACGGCAAGTGTTGGTCAGCCAAGTGTCACATCCCTTTGCTCTGACACAGGTAAGAAGATTTTCCTGCTGCCACCATTCTCCCTGATGTGTTGATGAGTTTGGACAGTGGAGCTTAGGGAATGGGAAATGTTATAGCCTGGGAAAACCAAGATGGCTGAGGGGGTAGTACTTAACTCTTCTGTGGAGCTAACAAAGGAAGTTTGTCTGAACTCCTGTGGGGTGTAGACAGTCGTCATCATCTTTATGATAAGAGGAGAAGGGGTTGAAAAGGCCTTTGTTTGGGGCCTTCTGCCACTGGAATTTGGTTTTTATGGGTATCCTGTATCTACGTAGCTAAACATGCTAATGGCTGTAATTTTTCTTTGCTGTCTCTCTGAGCAGCAGGATAGGTGGATATACTGGACTGACTGGCAAACCAAATCTATCCAGAGAGTGGACAAATACTCTGGGCGGAACAAAGAGACAGTCCTAGCCAATGTTGAGGGACTGATGGATATCATTGTGGTTTCACCTCAGAGACAGACAGGTAATTAAGAGGACCTTGATTCAGGCAAAGGCTAACTGTAGACAAAAAGAACTCTGGAACCACTGCACTACTGTAGATCTCAAGCAAGTTTGGCATCTTTTCTTACACTCAAACTGTTAATGCATCTTCCCTGGGCACATTCCTTGTCTGCCTGTGACATTTCAGTCAAGTACATCTTAACGGTGTTATGTTGCAGCTTTGATTAGCAAATGTCACCTTCTGTGTCGTTCATCTGACACAGTGTTAAAACTGAAAAAATGTGAGCTTTTTGGTTTTTAATCTATGCAGCTGTGTTGACTGGGCTCCTGTCTAATGATTTCTAGTGCCTTTCAAGACCACCCTAATCCTACCAGTGTCTGGCTATTGTCATCACTTTCTTAGCAGTCAGATGAAGGGCATGTTTCAGGGCATAGTAACTTGCTGAATTTCTAAGAAGTATCTCTGGTTGAGCAGGAAAAAAAAGGTTGTTGCTCTGAGCTCTTACCTGGTCACCTGCAACGTATTTAGAAAATTGCTTGTTCCTTTCAGGTACTAATGCTTGCGGAGTGAACAATGGAGGTTGCACTCACCTCTGCTTTGCCAGGGCTTCTGACTTTGTCTGCGCTTGTCCGGATGAACCAGATGGGCGGCCCTGTTCTACTAGTGAGTTTACTGAGTTTCACTTGGGTAGTAGTTTCCATAAGTGAGCCACCGCCACTACTTATGCAGTGGGAATCAGAGCATCTGAAGCTCTCCAGCATATAAAAATTTATGCAGAATCGTATACTGGAAGTAAGGTGCTTGTGAGCAATAAAGCCACCTTCTGTCCTTTCTTCTGACAGACTGGGTTTGGGATGGGAAAGCTGCTCATGTAGGCCATTTCAAGAACTCTCTATAGCTTACCACATTTGTTCATCTGTTGCACAAAGTTGGGGTCCTGCTTATTTTTCTCTGTTTTAGTTCCTGGTGTGGTCCCCCCTGGTCCTGAACCCACCAGTGTAAGTGAGAGAAGTCAGACACCACCTGGCAGAGTAGGTACCTCAACAACCAAACCTCTCACATCTCCGGAGGCAGTGGAAGGAAAGTAAGTTTTCTTGTTCTCTTGGAATTGGGGTGTGAAAGTCGCAGTTTGTGCAAGGTGCAACATGCAAGCCTCCTCTGGTTGTCATCACCCAAATGTACCTCTCCCTAGCCAAAAGAGGCTATTCCAGCTCCAGTCTTCACATTCATAATGGAGAAAACCATTTTGACAAAGAATGCAGAACACCGTTGAGCTGGCAAGAAAGAGGTGCAGAGATCTTTCTGTCTGTTCTGTTGAAATGTGTGTGTAGGCTAACTGTGCTGAAGTGTTAAAATGCTCCTGAGACCATCTCATTCATTTGATTGATTTTTGAACACCTAATTTTGAGAACTTATTTCTCAGAGGAGGAGAGGGGGAGTCTGTTGCTTTAATTCACTGGGACATCTCAGACCTGACCCAGACATCTGAGGAAGTGGTTCTGCCCTGGCCACAAAGGGATAGCTTGTCTGGGGCAGAACAGAACCTTTGCAGCTCTAACATTTAAGTTACAATGCAGGTAGTTAAGAGACTTTTTTCCTGCTAATTCCCTACAGCCTGTTCCTACTGCCCAGCAAAAAAGTATGTTCTATAATATATGGCTGGCTTATTTACAAGCCAAAGCTTCCACTTTGTTGAGTATGATGTATTGGACAGAAAGATCTTTGTGCTTGACTTTAGGATGTTCCAATTTTTGCTTCAGCACTGATACTGAAATTTGTGTTCTGATAGGTAGATATATGTATGCACCTGTGTACCTGAGAGGTGAATCTAGAATGAATCGGATATAAAGATCCTGCAGACCTATAATTGATATATATATATACACACACACACCCCCCCAATATATGTATACGGTCCTCTCTCCTCTGGATACAGAAGGATACTGAAGAAGAGAAAGGAAGGCTCCTGTTGTGGAAGTGGAAAAGGAAGGGATATCAATGCTAGCCTGTCCCATCCTGTCTTTTGATACCTTTGATACTGTTGATACTACTTTCGGTAACTTACTGTCCTTCTGTCATTCAGCTGCTCTGACAAAGATGCTAGGCGAGGCTTGTGTACCCATGCCAATGAGGCAGTGCTGGCAAACATTGGTGAGTTCCTTTTCTTTAACTCTTCTCCACCAGGGTTGTTTCTCCGGATGTGCCCAGGGCATTCCAGTCCATAGTGTTTGAAACCCAAATTTCTGAAACTCAGACTTGATTTACTCAAATGCCCTCTGAGCAGAGCAAAGTGTGTCTAAGGATGAATGTCAGTCATATGCATTCATTAGCCTGTACAGGGACTTTTCCAAATGACACTTTGGTCTGAAGAATAGTTTTGTTTTCTTTCATCCCATATGTCATCCATTGGGCTCTTCCCATTAATGATACTCTTCTTCACCATCCTGTTTGTGTTTAGCTGAGAATGGTTGACTAGGGTAATTGTTTCCCACTGCAGCAATAACCTGTCATCAAGAGGGTCTAACTCATCCTTATCCAACCCCATTACAAAGATCTTGGTTTGCTGGGGCCTGGGTGGGAGGAAGGATTATCATATGTTTGGCTTCATATGAAGCCAAACAAAACCCTCTGTTAAACCTTGGTGTGCTGACATTTTACTTCACATACTTGTGTATGGTGTAAAACCTCTGTACTAGGCGTTACACCGAGGTCAGTATTATCCAGTGGGAGTTAAGGAGAGTGTATAAATTACCCTTGCTGTTCATTTTCAGGAGAAGGACTGCATGTCAGCTACATTATTGGAGGTCTTCTCAGCATCTTGTTTATTTTGCTGCTTATTGCTGCTTTAATTATATATAGGTAAGTGATCTTTTTCCCTCTTGCCTAGCCAATAGTAAAATCTAGGGTTGTAGGAGAAGAAAGGTCCTGAATGCACTTCATCTTTCTTTATTGTCATTTACAGTCCCTTTGTTCTCCACTGGAAGCAGTGTTTGATGATTTTAATTGCAAGGTTTGAAGTGTTGGGCATGCAACTCTATTTTCTGAAGTCTTATTGGCTGAATTTTCTGCAGAGAGCTTATGAGTTATGGACAAGGATGTGAGATAATTTATATCTCAGTACACATGTGAGCTCATGTGCTTTCTGCCAGATAGCTTCACCAGTTACTGCCACTATAGCTTTTGTGGTACCTGGCAGTGTCTTGCTGTACTGGTAGCTAGTGAATGTACTGGTACCTGAAGAGCCAAGTGAAGCCAGCATTCTCTCTCTTTGAGGGACAGTGAAGACTGCTGGAGCTTTCCACTCGCTGAGCACTCAGGAGCTTTGGATCCTGGCAGTAGGGCCCTGTGTCTTTTCTGACAGCTCTCTCCCTCTAGGCATAATAAGTCCAAGTTCACAGACCCTGGCTTGGGGAACCTAACCTACAGTAATCCCTCATATCGGACATCTACCCAGGAGGTGAAGATTGAAGCGATTCCCAAACCAACCATGTACAACCAGTTGTGCTATAAGAAAGAGGTAAGAGCTGCTACTGCATGGGAGCCCAGCTCAGTTTCAGGCCTTAGTATGTGAAAATGTTGCAACTTGTCAGCATTTACTTCTAGGACGTAGGAGGACAGCTTCAGTGAGTTGCTCAGACTCCTATGGAGATCAACCAGCAGCATTTCTTCCCCAGTGAGCTGTAGTGAATTAGACCTGTCTTAGCTCTCTGCTTCTTCCCCACTCCCAGAGTGTCTTGTATTTCATTTGCATTGGGTGCTGGCCCTCGAAGTACAGGAGGAGCCGAAGGGAATTGTCTTCCCTGGACACAGTTCTGGTTAGTGACTGTTGCACCAAGGTTGCTTTGGACAGTCATCAGGGGAACCAGGCAGCCAGAAGGGGTTTGGTAACAAGAACATGGCTCCTGGCTGTGCAGTGCCTGGAAGTGGTGGGATCGGGGCAGAACCAGAGCCCTTATTAAATGGAGCATTTTAAAGGTCCTGCAGAGGTCCACCCTGTGTGCCACGGGATGGAGAGGGTTTAATATGATATCTTGCAGCACTTAGTTTCTTCTCTGTTTTCTCCTCAGAAGCTTTCTTATCACTCAGATAGCTTCTCATCTTCCCTCTTCTGATTTCCGTCCACATCCTCACGTCAGGTATCGCTACTCTGTGTTTGATCCTGCCTCCCTCGCTCAAGCTCTGTTGTGTGGCTCAAGCACTGTCCCATACTAATCACTCTTTCTTGTTTTTTCCCCTGCTTTTATGTCTTTAAACCAGCTCTGCTCTCTGTCAAGAAAGTATAGGTAATTTTCAATGGCAGATCCTTTGGTCTTGGCTTTGGCTGCTCATACTCGGTATGTGAGATTTGGAAAAGATAGCTTCTGTAGGACTACTTATGATAATCTGTTAGATCACTTGGTTCTTTTAGCAGGGATCACAGCAAGACTTATGCAGAGGAGAGTTTTCCCTGGCTTTGTTTTTCAAAGGTACTATCCCATAGATTTCCCAAACTTTCCTGCCATTTTAGCCTTATCTACTAAGGATAAGCCAGGATTATTTATCTGGGAACCTAAATCCTTTCCACTTTTCTCTTAATTCTGCTGCTCCTAGATATACCCAGATGTATATTTCCCCACCCCCTCCACTTTCTCCTCAGAGATAGATCAGATGCTCTAATGCTCCTTATTTGTCAGTGAGCCAAGTTAGGCAGATTTCACTACTTCAATCTCAGTATGGTCCCTTTAGCCTCTGATCATTTCCGTTGTTTCCCTATTATCTCCGTCCCCTGGATCGCTGTGAGACTCAGACTCAACAGTGGTGTTCCAGCTGTGCTTTCCTGGGGGGTGAATCTCGAATGACTCGGATATAAAGATACTGCAGACCTAGAATTGATTCCCTGCCTACTTTTACCATGAAGTCTTCTGGCTGTTCCTGCTTCCCATTTTCGAGGGGTTTTTTTCCTTCCTTTTTAGGCTCAGTGTCATTCTTACTCCTTGCTGTCAGGGAATATATGTAGTTGAATTAGAAGAGCCAGCTCATCCTCATTCCCCTTCCATGATTTGAAGGCTCCTGAAGTTAGGAATGAGAGCTCTTGCAGGGAGGATTCATCCTGGGGGGTGGTGAAGAACTGAAGGGAAACTTAGAATGGGTTCTGCCGTTGTGACAGTCAAAGCCAGTGGCTGTTTACATGGAGGTCCAGCCTTTTGTCTGCTTCACTGTCTACATTCCAGCTCTGCTTTGCTCTTTGCCATATTTTTCCATAGATGTATTGATTTTTTTTCATTCATCTGTCTGCTCCCTAGACTGGTCCTGACCACAGCTACACCAAGGAGAAGATCAGGATTGTGGAGGGGATATGCCTTCTATCCAGTGATGATTCCGAGTGGGATGACCTTAAGCAGATTCGGAGCTCCCGAGGAGGGATCCTCCGGGACCACGTCTGCATGAAGACAGACACGGTCTCTATCCAGGCTAGTTCTGGTTCACTGGATGACACCGAAACTGAGCAGCTGCTACAGGAAGAACAGTCTGAATGCAGCAGCGTTAACACAGCAGCAGCCACTCCTGAACGGCGTGGCTCACTCCCAGACACAGGCTGGAAACACCAACGCAAGCCCTCCACAGAGAGCGAGGTCTAAAGTACACACGACTTTGGAAAAGCTCATACCCTCCCTAGCCTCTGCTCTGCACAAAAAAGACAGGACTCTGCCTGCTAGGCAAGGAAGGGCACAGAGACCAGCCTCTCTGCTGAGGGGCCCAGAGACTGTGACTGCCTTTCAGCGAGGAGCTTGGGCAGCTGTGCTGTTGTGGTTGGACAGGGAGGATGG
Source organism: Morus bassanus (assembly GCA_031468815.1). Taxonomy (NCBI): domain Eukaryota; kingdom Metazoa; phylum Chordata; class Aves; order Suliformes; family Sulidae; genus Morus; species Morus bassanus. The sequence continues at coordinate 44,793,356 of CM062572.1, read as the reverse complement.
GTGGGTTGGAACCCAGAGACCCTTTTGGCTCATATTCACTGTCTGTGGTTTATTTATATGTTCCCTTTTCCTGGAAGCTGCCCCGTTAACTTTTGCAGTGACTCCTCTGGCCTGAATCTAGTTCAGATTCTGTGTTCTCTGGCAACCTGCAAGTCCTGTGCCATCCGGCTCACAGTCAATGCCCATGAAGAGAGCAGAGCTGCCTCATTGCTAGCCCCTGGTCACAGAAGTTCCCTTAGTCATTGCAGCACTAGCAGCACTCTTTGAGGCTTTGTGTTGATGGGTCTCTGACTTGAGAGAGGTCTTGGAATAGATGGGTTATACTTTGGGGCTCGAGGGGACACTGACACGGTATCAGGTCACCTTTTAAGGCCGTAAAGAGGGTAACCACGGTTGCTGTGACTCGCTTCATGAGAGCATCGCTGCTTACTTTCCCATCTGCTGGTAAAAACTTTAAGAAATGCTCAGATCGGTGCACTGTGTCTGTTGCTGGCAGCGGACACTGCTCCTGTTCTCCCCTTTCCTGTTAAAACATGTTTCTACTCTGGAAGAACAAGAGTCAGCAAATGGCCCTTTCAGAACTGCCCCCTGTGGGTACTGGAGTCAGAGTGCTGAACATGAGGAAAGGTGAGATTGGTATTGTTCTTAGCTCTACAGAGCTAATGGGAGGAAATACATCTCAGCAAGACCTAAATTGTAGTCTTGTCTTTGCCTAATTGATACATAAAAAAAGAAAAAAGAAAATTTCTTAAGTCCCCACCAGTCCCAATTCTGAAAGGTCCCAATTATCTTGGCCTTTAGGACCTTTGATTACCGTAATGAGGGAAAAGAGAGAATTCCTAGGTTGAGTCTTTCCCAGGGGATTGCCCAGTGCTGACAGTTAGGAACTGCTTTATTACTAGGCTGAGCCCATTTGACCTAGAATAGGAGACAATAATCAGGGAGCTGTAAGGCGCATTTTAAATAGTTGTTTATCAGGTAGAATTGCACTTTAAGCTCTTCTGTTACCACTAAATAGCTCTCCTTGCAAAGTCATTTTTCCCATTAGGTGCGCGAGCTTCAGTTGTCCTCTGGCCTCCGAGGGGGTCTAATCCTACCCTTGTGTTACACCCCAGCAGCACCTGGACCTGGGGCTTGCATGCTCGCAAGGACTATTGCCGCCTTTTTATATTCTCTTGACTTCTCTTGTCATCTGTTTGTTCAGAGGGAAAAAGGATAGAGAAAATATCCCTTGATGCTTCTTCAGGAATGAGATTTATGTTAACCCCTCAAGTCATATGGATACTGTCATGGTAAAATATTAAGTGTTAAGCCAGATACTTGGAAGCAGAACTTTCCAGTGAAGAATTTCTCACGGCAAACTCTGTAAACCTCTTTATCTCCTGGGAAGAGGTCAAGTACATTCCCACCCGTGGTGTAAAGAGAGCAAAGCATACACTGGCTTAGAGGTGTGGGGAGGGCGCATCTCCCGTGTGATATTTTTCCAGCTGGTTTAAAAAACAAAAAAAAAAAAAAGGAAAATCCACCTACTCTGCTCTCACCTTGTTCGTATACTAACAGTCCTGCTACCCCTGAAAAACATGACAGTTGCCAGCAGCTTGGCTGTACTTTCTACAGCAAAGGTAGCTTTGCAGAAAGGGGAAGGTTGCAGTTTTGACCTGGCTTGAAACTCTGTCCGTAACTGCACCGTTGGGCTGACTGGTGCATATTCCTGTGGAAAATGAACTGGAGCTAAGGCTTGGAACTTTCCCTGTGTAAATGTGGGACTCTTCCCTACTCCCAGGGGGATATTTTTTTAAAAAAATTAGATTTTTATTTAATTATTTATTTGGTTGACTCCAGCCTGGGAAGAATTGTTTTGGTTGGGTAGAGGCACTTTTGGATCTAGGCGTGGACTCATACTGGGAACTGAGAAAGGAGTGCGTATCACTGACATGGACTTGCCTGCCTAAGCTGCCTCATGCAGGGACAACACCAGAGGGCTCAAGCATAGGCAGGAGAATGGATTTGAACAGAAACCAGGTGTAGGGGCAGGGGCAGCAGAGCCAGGAGTGAATGTGTGGTTGGGGGGAGGAAGGCTCTGACTTCTAGGAGAGCAGGATTTCTTTGGGTTTTGGGAGGGGAGGGTTTGCCCCAATAGGTTATGTGAGTGTGCACCAAAATCCTGCGGTCGGACGGGGGTGAAGGGAAACATCTGCCCAGAGCTGTCACTTGAGGTTCAGTCAGCCTGTCAAAATCATCACTGTCCGAGTCGCAAGTGCAGAATGGAAAGGAAAACCCAGTCTTTTCAACAACTCGTGGTGCTTGCTGCCTTCACCTTGGTAAATATTATCTGGTGCTTCTTAGGAGGGACCCTGCCCGCTCCAGCCTAACCACCATTCCTAACTGTTCTCTGCTCTCTTCCTCAAATGATTGAGGTGAAAAGGAGCAACGAAGTGTCCCACAGCCTCTCCTCTCCCAGTGAGGTGGGCAGAAATTCGCTTCTTTTTCCTAGAGACAGCCCCAGTGAGATGCTGCCTAGGGGGTGCACCATGGTTCCCCGTCCCGGGGAAGAGAAGACCCTCATTGCACTTAGGATGTTAAGAATGTAGAAAGGCCACTGGAGGATGATCTCTTGAGCACTGATTTACTACGTAAAAAGCAAACCTCTCTCCTGTCTGTCCCGAGCTAACGTCGGTGATTTCCGTGTGTTCCTGTGTAATGGTTTTAACGTTACTCACTGGAGACATTGGACTTTCTGGAGTTATTTAACCACTGTGTTCAGTATTTTAGGGGTTGATGATAATTTAATATAAATTTAGCTTTTCTTAACCACTCTGCCTGGCTTTTGGTTGTGAATCATGCATGTTATTGGGACTCTACTTTGAAAGAGGAGCTCCCAGACCTGTTTGCAGAGAACCTCAGCTTTGCTTCATCTGAGAGGAGCAAGAAGGTAGGAATGGGTCTGGGCTCTTTTGATAATCTGGTTCTAACACACACACTTCTTCTGCCACTACGGCTTTGAATCAAGGGCCAACTATCCACTCACGCAATTCTGCAAATTCCTGTGCACACATAATGCCTCTCACCCTGCCCCCACCTTGCTTTTTTTTTTTCTTTTTTGTTACTATTTTAACATGGCAACAGCAGAAGAGGATGTTCCTCTTTTTGGAAAGTATTAGGAGTGTAGTGTCCTCAAGCCTCTCTGCCCAGTGGAAAATAAAGCTCTAAAGAAGAGCTGGTTTTCTGTCTGGAAGGGGTTTTTGCTCAAGATTCTTCTGCATTTTTTTCATAACCGTGAGTTTAAATGATGCAAAAGGCTGAAAAATGAACGAAAACATTCAGTAGTGACTGACGCAGCAGTATTGGTGCTAATCTTGTGTCCTGTTCTCTCCCTTTCTGATGAAAGAAGTACCAAATCCATTAAAAACATTTTAGCTTTATTCCTGCTCATTTCACAGTTGAAGCACACTGCAGAATTGATTTCACTGAGGTCATGCAAAAATATAATTGCCTCCCTTTTTAAAAAACTGATTTTAGTTTAGATCAAATATAATATATATAATATAGCTTAGAATCATAGAATGCTTTGGGTTGGAAGGGACCTTTAGAGGTCATCTCGTCCAATCCCCCTGCAGTGAGCAGGGACATCTTCAACTAGATCAGGTTGCTCAGAGCCCCGTCCAACCTGGCCTTGGATGTTTCCAGGGATGGGGCCTCCACTACCTCTCTGGACAACCTGTTCCAGCACTTCACCACTCACTGTAAAAAATTTCTTCCTTATATCCAGTCTGAATCTACCCTCCTTTAGTTTAAAACCATTACCCCTTGTCCTGTCACAGCAGGCCTTGCTAAAGAGATTGCCCCCGTCCTTCCTATAGTCCCCCCTTTAAGTACTGAAGGGCCGCAATAAGGTCTCCCCGCAGCCTTCTCTTCTCCAGGCTGAACAGCCCCAACTCTCTCAGCCTGTCCTTGTAGAGACACATGCTCCAGCCCCCTGATCATTTTCATGGCCTTCCTCTGGACCTGCTCTGACAGTTCCTTGTCCTTCTTGTGCTGAAGGCTCCAGAACTGGATGTTTAGTTTAAATATATAATATAGTTTAGTTTAAATATAATCACCTTCCTTTTAAAAAAATGATTTTAGTTTAGATTTTAGTTTTAGGCAGGGAGAGACAGATTAATTGCGGTTGCATGATGCCACTCTCCCATCCCGTCTTTTGATTCCCCCTAAGAATTTTTCTTTCACTTGCTTCAGCTGAAGTGAAGGGACAAAGGAGAGAGAACACGCTGCACTCCAATAACCCACAGCTACTGCTTGCAGGCTCGCTAATCTCATTAAAGAAGAGAACGCCCGTGCCCCTGCAACGGGACAGTTCTCAAAGCCCGACGCAGCCGCCTCGCAGCTGCTTTAGCGAAAGGCGCCAGGTTGAGCGGCCTCGGGGCGCCACCGCCCGCGGTACCGGCTACCGGGCGCTGCTCCGGGGCCCGGGCGGCGCGGCGGCGGAGGTGGTGGTGGTGGTGGAACGGGGCCGGGGCCTGAGGAGAGCGCCGAACACACCTCAACCGCTCCCGCATTCAAACGGACCAATGAAATGCGCGGGTACGGGCGTGGGTGGGGCCGGCGCCGGCCAACGGGCGCTGAGGACACTGGGAGGTGCGGGCGGTGTTAGTGATTTCAAACCCCGCCGAGGAGCGGCCGGACACTCGCCGCGCCCGACCCGCTGGGGCCCAGGTGAGTGGTACTAGCCCGGGCCCTTATCGCCGTTACTGTCCCTGTCCTGGTGGCGGGCCCGGCCCCTTCCCCCGCCCGCCCGGGGCCCGCAGGAGGGCGGGCTGGGCAGGGCCAGGCCTCCCCCCGCCGCCGGGCCCGAGCCTCCCCCGCCTCCCCGGGGCCCGGGCGGCGGCGCGGCCCCGAGCGGCGCCGACATCCCTCCCCGGGAGCTACCCGTGCCCGCCGGCCTCGTCTGGAGCCGCTCCTGCGGCTGCGGGGCCCGCGACCGGTAGTGGTGGGAGGCCGCGGCCTAGTACCGGGGAGCGCCGCTCGCCTAGGCCGGTCGCGGGGCGGGGGGTGCCGGGGGCCGCGGTCAGGGCCGCTCCGCCGCGATCGTCTCCTTCGTGCCGTTGCTGTGGGCCCGGGGCCGGTCGGGAGCTGCTGGGGCCTTGCGTGGGAGGCGGGCGGCAGGGTGGGCCTGGGGCCCCGGCCCCTTGCTACTGCTGCTGGAGGGAAATACGGACCCGGCATCTTCCCCGAGCGTGCCTTTCGGGGGTCTGCGTGCAGGGTTGGTTTCCTCTCTAAAATAACCTGAGGAAAATGTTCCATGAGGTGATTCTAATCTTAAAATGACAGGTGTGAGCTCACCTCTATTTCTACAGCTCTGCTGTTGGGCAGAGCTGTTAGTCTTGGGTCTCTGGGGTCCCTAACCAGGAGGTGCTCCTGTTGAATGTCCTCTAGTGTATGTGGAGAGAGTCTGGACAGAAATGTGGGTCCCGTGTTCCCCCCTGCCCCTTCTGTTTCCTTTGATTCTGTTTCTGAGTCAGTGTCTCATGATTCTTCTTAAGACAGTTGTTTTCAGGTTGGTGTGTAGGAGGGCTTCCTCCTGAATTTGGACCTCTGTCAGTGAGAGACCCAAAATTTTGTGTAGCAGAGGCTGAGGAAGGAAACTTCTGTGCAGCTGAAGCTGACCTGGACTCTGTTCTAAAAATAAAATTTAAAAAAAAAAAAATTACAAACTCATCCGCTGCAATTTTCTAGCCTGATTTATGTTCAGTGTCTATCATCTCTCTAATTATTCTGCAGTTTTCCTTTTTTGCTGATGTATTATTTTGTGTTTAGTGTTGCATTTTCCAGTACTTCTGCTGAACTGCAGTGCTGTTAAAGTTGCCTTCTGCAGATGAGAAGGGGATGGATGAGTAGTTGTTGGGATGTTGGGCAACCAGCTGTGGGAGACAGTCCTTATTTACTGCTCATGTATTGGAGAAAGCATTGCTATAGACTTTCAATGGACACATCTATTAGTCTGAAACTGTAAAGATGCATATTTCCAAATGCTGAGAGTCTTAAATATTGAAGGCTACTCATAAAAACCTATTTTAAAACTTTGCAATAGGGTCAAGTCAGGAAGAAGAATGATTGGGTGCAAGTTGTCCTTATGGTTTTGTCTCTTTGGTGTCCAATATCAGATCAGTTGATTGTGCAAAAATTAGAATTTGGTTTGACTTTCTTGCCTCAGGCTTGGCCTTTCTTTGAACTTTGCTGGTTTGGTAGCTTTCCCCCATTTAAAACTTACAGATGCACCTTCTGGGTTTTTTCTTCCCCCCCGCCTTCGAGTTGCAATAGGGTGAAACTTTTTATGTAGCATCAAGGGAGTGATATATCAAAGCAGAATATACAAAAAATGGCCTTCAAGTACAATGAACTGGTTCACAACAATTTGTTTAGGATGTATTGAAGGTAATTCTCAAGAATACAAAGTTGGGAATGTTAACTAGGGAGCCTGCTACAGAAAAAAATATTTGTGACACCTGTACAAAAATAAATGAAACTTGGATTTCAGAAGCATGGGAAATGAGAGTTAGTCAGGCTGCTTTAAATCTGTACTAATGCAAGACTTCTCGTTTGATATTCTAATATAAAAGAAGTGAATGCGTGGTAACGGGACACAATTCCTGATCTTCATACGCATATGACTTGTATTTGGTGGGACTTAACCTCTGTGCTGGCTCTTGTCCTTTCCCTGATAGGGGCCAGTCTTCTGATCTGGGCCCGTGCTTCTGAAAACCTGCTCTGCCGCGGTGGAGCCTATGCCCTCATACCGATGTCTGTTAGAACAGTACGGTCTCGTTCCCATTTAATAGTCAGCTTGGAAAACCTGACTTCCAGTGTAATGCTAAAGGGTGTTTCTCTCATGCATCACTGTGTATGTTAGGTGATAAATTTATAGCTGAAATTCACTTGGCATGTTCTAAGCTCTTTCAGTTAATCCTTTTTTTACTTTTTTCTTGCTACCCTCATTAATTGTGTCGTCGGCAAACTGTAACACCTCTGTTCGCCCCCTTTTGTAGATCACTTATGAACATCTTTAACAGCATGCACAATTAGAAACCGCTCTGAATGTTTTGTGGGGTAGAGATAACTGCCTCTGAATCTTAAGTATCTAATCTGGAAGATTTTGTTGTGTAGGACGTATGACTTGAAAGACCCTTGAGAGATGTAAATACTTGTAAACCTTCTAATTAGGGTTTTCAAAATCATGGTCAGTGATCACCTGGTTCTCTTCTTTTTCCCCTTCCTACCTTGCCTCTCTTCCATAGTACCAGCAGATGTCCTTTTCTGTTTTTTAAAAGAAATGTATAAACTTGTATTGCTCATTTGTTTGTAAACTATTTAACATAAATGGTTTGTGAAGTATCTGCCAGAGTAGGATGGCATTAAAGCCATTTGCACCTGTAACCGAACGGTTGGTTTCAAGACAACATAGTATAAGACTAATACCGTGTTGCTGATGCCTTGTTGTAGACTGTTGCAGTGGTTCACCTTATAGGGGTGGAATTCTAAAGTGTGACACGGGAAAGCCTTGTACCCTCGTGTTTGAATTAAATGTTGCCTTGCACCCGGCAGCGTTGCCGTGGCTTGTTTGAATAAAGAGTGTCTTGACCTGAGCAGTTGCATGTTGTTTGGGGTTGTCTCTACAACAGCTTGGTCGCTGCAAATGTCAAACGCTGAGAAGCAGAAGCTGTTGTGCAATGTTCATGTCTCCCTCTTGAAGAGGGGAGGCTCAGATGGGGGAAAAACTAACTGGGGTGATTGTTCAGTGGGGAGCATGGCTGGTGCTGCAGTGCCTGGAAGGGCCTTCTTTCTTCAGCTAGCTAAAAAGATGTCTGAAGAGCTACAGCCTTGCATCATATGGCTTGGTGCTCTTCTCGGGAGGATGCTATTGGCAGCCAGTTTCCACCATAGCAGCTTCTTCGTTAGCTACTGGCACTGTAGGAAAGGCATCTCAAAATGTCAGGTGATGGGATAGAGATTGCTGATGAATCAGCTCCACCGGAGCGCTGTCGTTGCACATCTCGCAGCAGAACGTGAAATGCAGGGGCGGGGTGGTGCCAGGCGGTTCCTCCGCACCTCCCGGGGAAGGTGCTGCGTTCCTCCTCCCTCAGGGCAGGCCTTGTCCCTCCAGCCGGGTCTCGGACCTGCTCCCTCCTTCCCTCAGGGGTTGCTGGGCGATGAGGCCTGGGGTGACGCCTGCTCCGTGCTCGGGTGTGCCCGCAGCACCTCTGCTACGGGGGACGGTCGTTCTGAGGGGTGTGGGGTGGTGAGGGGCATGAGTCAGGAGAACGGCGGGCCGAGGGGGTCGCCGGCCCCCGCCGTCCGGTGGCCCCCGCCGTCCGGTGGCCCCCGCCCGGGGGCGGACACGGACACGCGGGACTGGGACACGCGCGCGTCCGGCCCCGCGGGGAGGGAAGGGAAGGGGGAGCGCGGCGGGGCCGGGGGCCCGGCCAGGCCCTGCCCGCCTTTGTCTGGCCCCGGCGCCGGCCGGTTCCCCGCCCAGGTGCGGCCGCGGCGCCCCGAGCCCCGCCCGCCGGCGGGGAGGGACGGGGCCGGCCCCGCCGCTCCCCGCCCGCCGCCGCTGCGCCGGCCCGGAGCCGCGAGGGTGAGTGTCCGCCGGGGCCCGGCCCTCGGGCGGGGGCGGCGGGCACAAACAATGCCGGGCGGGCGGCCCCGGGCTCCCGCCGCGGCCTGCTGGCCGGTACCCGGTACCGCTGCGGCGTGCGGGGGAGGTGGGGCCCGCGGCGGGAGGAGGAGGAGGACCTCTGGGAGCGGGCAGGAGCGGAGGGGTGCTCTTCTGGAAGGTGCTGGGGACGGCGTGGAGAGGGCCGTGCTGCCGTGTTGGAAGGTGCTTTCCTTGGAGGAGGAGGGAGCTAGCAGTCGGTCCTGCGGTGTGATGTCTCCCCGGGAGCTTGTCTTCATCAGCAGTTCAGACCGTCCTTTTAAAGAATATCACATGAGCCTTTCTATACCCGAGCTTTAAAAACGCCTTGAGGGATGGGGGAGTTTGCAGCGGCCTAGGCATGGCCCTACCAACATCTTTCACGCCAGCCGGCCACCCTTAGAATTATGTCAGCGCACACAACCTGGCCCGTGGGTTGTCCTTTTCCCTCTTGCCCCTCTGTACTCTGTAAGACTGGCTTCACTCCAGGCTTACCCCTGCAAGTAAGAAACAGTTTTTGCTCTTAACTGTAGCAGAAGGTCAGTTTATTTTGCATTGTCTCTCACTTTTCGGTGCATGGAAAAGCACAACCTTAGTTACTTTCAGAGCCCATGTATTAAAATGTGCTATTAAGGTGTCACTGAGCTGAGTTAGGGCATATGAGTTAGAGCAGGCAAGGGAGAACTTAATGCTGTTCATTCTTGACTGCTATTTCATTGCTGCTGAAGCAGTAGCTTCTCTCAGCTGCCGTCCACTCCACAACCTGCAAAACAATTCCTTTTTAGCATGCATTTCTCCTATTTCTTTTTCATTATTCTGAGGTCCTGCTTTCCCTTCATCAAGAGTCTGTGGATCTTGCAACTTTCAGTTCATCTTTTAATTGAAAACACCAACCTTCAAAATCCTAGGAAATTTTTATTGCCTAAGCAGCAAATAATCTTCCATGGCTTTTTTTTAACCTCTTGTTCTTTTGTGTGTCATGAAAAGATATGTGGACTGAGGCTGGAAAGCACGTTTATAGTCTGACTGAAAGTTCTTCTGACTCTTTGCTTTTGCAGGTATCTGTAGTTCAGGATTGTTCAGGACTTCAATTTTCCTTTTGATTATGTGGAATTTACTACAGCAATTGCATCCTTTCACTGACTGATTAGGTGATAGTTCTTAAATTTGTGTGCTCTTCAAAATACTTTGTATGTCCAGGTGTTATTTAAAATAACTTAATGATGTTACGATTACTTGAATTTAACCTTTTTTCTGAGCTACTTTATGTTGTATCTAATGAAGCTTTAGCTGGCAAATACTGAAAACATGCGGGGCTAAACTTCTGAGAAAGTGACACTTCATATTTTCAGAGCCAAAGAGCAAATATGACCCAAAACTGCCATTAAACAAATAAAAATTCTTTCTGCCAGGAAAACTGTGGGCTGTGCTGACAGAGAACTCTCTACTGAAAAGTATAGTTTCATCTGAAATGTGACAGGTATTTCTGTGTATCGAAATGATATACATTCCTACACGCTCTCCAAGTATATGCCCTACTGTATAGGAATGTTTCAGACATTTTTTTTTTTTCCTTTAAAAAGGCCTGTCTTGCTTTCTCAGAACTTACTCTTTTGGGTAAAGTTTTTGAGAAGCTTTCAAAATGTCGAAATGCTTGTTGCTGTTCTTGTGCTACAGTGATGTTCAACAGGTAGAAATGAGTAGGGAGAAGTGGACAATCGGTATCAATAAACATCTGGTTCTATTTAGCATAAAATGGCTTCCTAGTTTGCCGTTGCACATTTTCTGTAGAAAATGGTCTGGAAGCTGAAACTTCACAGTAAAATATAGTAATAGGTGATAAATGTATTCTTCAAAATAAAACACATTTCAGGATGTTTACAATGAAAGGATTTTCTTTAGCGGTACCCCATACTCTGAAGCTGTAAGGTTGATGCTACTCAGCCCTCAAAAATTGTAGCAGAGAAGGCATTTATTTAGAAGTTGAGTAGGAGCTGTTCAGAGCAGTGCGTGGTTAATCCAAACTTTCATGTATTGACACTTTCCCATAATCTCTTAATGTGTTGATAAATTTGTTTCTTAAACTTATTTATATTCAGTGGGGAATTCTCACTTTTACATTTGAAATTCTTGCACTTGTGCTGCCTTGTAAATAGTTTCTGCTCTTGCTGCTTTTGCACGGTCTCCCTTTGAAAGACAGCCTATTCTTTCCTTGATGGTCTTCGTTTTCTCACCACTCCTCAATATAAGGACTTGTCCTGCCAAGAACTGTCAGGGAGGATTTGTTATTCATCTCCATTGCAGATTGCTCAGCTGACTTGCTTTTGGAAATGTTGTATTGACCACGTTAATAACAAACCTCTCTCACAAAGCTTATTTTGGTGGTTCAGTCACTTTGGAGGTCTCATTTTCTGGGTTCTACCAAAATAAATATTGTTACTGCAAGGTTTAAATCTGTTTGTTCTGAGTTGTGGTAACAAGGAAGCTATGTAGGTCAAACACTTCATTGCTGCAAATTCACTAGTAATAACATAATTTAGCTGCATTATTGTATAATGAGGCTACTTGCTATTTGTATGTTGAGAAGTAATGGCTGGAGGTTTACATGTCTTTGCAAAGAAGCTTTTAAAAAAAAAAAGTTTTTTGTCAAATATAGGATATTCTACAAACATACAGCACCCAGTGGCTTAATAGAATAAGAAACTGTTGTTTCTCCCTTCAGGTAAATACAAGATGTAGACAGTACAAGATCTTGGCATTAGGACAGGTGTGAGCAGTCATGAAGCTAGAAAGATGGGATGTGTAAGAGGGAGCTTTCCCTCTGACCGTGGAATACTCTCTGTTCTAAAGGGATTTGTAAGTTATTGGGGGGGGGAGTATAATTTTATCACTATTTTTAGATGCCAGATTCAGCACGGAAGGCAACTTAACCTGTTTTATAATTGAAGGAACCATTGTAGATGTTAGCGACTGAAAATAGTAGGGGAACTGACTTAACCGGACTGGGAAAAAAAAAAACAGGGTGAGAAAACACATGCTGTTTCATGGTTGTCCGTCTCCCCTCCCTGTGTCTGTCCCATCACGTGTGTTCTCCCCCCGCAAGCTGAGTACATCACGATGTTGAGAAGAGAAATCCTGGATAGTCTTCTGGATTCTGTAATGCATTGCTGGAGTGCACAAGCACGAGGTTGCACTTTGTAACAATGAGCTATTGTGTTTGTGTAAGGGTAAAAATACTTGTAAATCAGTATCAGCTTGCAATGGACAAGCATTTTTAATAGAGTTGCTCCTCACTTCAGGGCTTGAACTGATACTAGGATTGTAGTAAGGTAATCACTGTCCTACAATAAGGTTTTCCTTGGTGGAACAGGCTTCTGGAGGGAAATAAATGTTTCTTTTTATTGTTGAAGTAGGCAGTTCATGCTGCTCACAGTTTTCTAAAAGAACGGGGTGTAGATGGGGGTTTGTCTTAGTACAGGTGCCAAAACTCTTTATTCTGGTGGTTCTACTGCTGGCAGGTATCTTAGTGCTTTACTGCTTTTTCTGTTTTCTTTGTGAGTAACTATTGTCCTTGTATTGGTTCCTTATGCTTTCCTCATCAAAATGATATAGACAGGTAATGGCTTGAACTACCTCCAAGATTCTGAGCAAGAGTCAGAACTACCTAATTTCCTATTAAGTTCACTCTGCTTATTCTTGGCAAAGGCATGTGTGAGTTTGGGAAGAGACCGTGATATCTATTTATGCCATCGGCACCCACACTGGGGAAGTACTCCGTTATTTCTATACGGATATGTTAAGATGAAGGTATTCCTAATGCAAACACAGCTTGTACTGGCAAAGCTGTGTATTTCCTGATGGCGCTTGGCCGCAGAACGAACTTGAATGGCAGAAGGAGGTCTGCTGCTGTAACTGCATTCACGCAAGGGCATTCCTGCATCCTGCGCTGGGTGAGCTATTTGAAAAGTGTTTAATGTGAATGCAATCTCACTTTTGCTTTTGGAGAGAAATCATCATAATCGTAGAGCTAGATATGATTTTTACACTTCGCCTCCATGTTTGCCATGAGTGTCTTGCTTTTGTGTGTGGGGTGGCTTTTTGTTTGGGGGTGTGTTTGGTTTTGTTGGGGTTTTTTTGTTTTATATATGTATTTTTAATAGGTAAAATGCATTGAATTTGAATCAGGAGGCCATTGACTTGTATTTAATTTTGACCCCTCTCTTTCAGTAGGCTGAAGGAGGGGATAAGAGAACAAATGAGAGGTTTGGGCAGAGAAAAAGAAAGCAGTAGAGTTTCAGAAGAGTTTAAACAGGTGAAAGCAGGATCCATTGCAAAAGGCTGGTGGGGCTTCGATGCAAAAAGATGTAGTAACTCATGTGCCCTGTTTACCTTTTATGATTGTTTGGTTTTGTTATGGCATTTCAAAGCTTGAATTTTATTTTTGTTGTAACTTTTAAGTCAGAGTACCTTTTTCTTGTCACTTTGTGACATGGAGCAATGGTGTGACCAGTATTTAACCCAGAGATGTTTTTTTTCTTATTAATAAGTTGTAAATTTGAAAAGGTAGTGTACCAGAATTAATGGCTCAGTAGAATGGGCTTTAGGTGGCCTCACTTCTTTGCACTTCATTTCTTAAATAATGAGTAGAGTGAACCCTTCATTCTCAGTGGTTTGTAGTTCTAGGGGTTAATGAAGTCTTTGTCTTTGGCCCTCTCAGCAATATTTTTTTTCCTTTTTTTGCTTAAAAAGCAAACTTCTCAGTACCACTGTGCTGATGTCAAGAAATAAAAATATCCACATCACTGTGAAATGAGAAGGACAAACCATAATAATGCCTGGATACACTTGATTATATGCACAGTCAACTTCTGTCCTGACATTGACTTTTGTTTTATTGCCATTGGGCAAATTAGTAGGTTTATGCAATTATAGTGAGAACAGAATTAACATCCATAGGAATTTATGAATACTTAAGGTAAGCTTAGTGTAGGTTGGGGGGGGTGTATTGATGGCTGGTGGGGGTTTTAGGGTTTGTTTGTTTTGGCTGTTGGGTGGGGTTTGTTTTTTAATTATTGGGGAATTGGGTTATTTTTTTAAGTATCTTCTAATTAATCTAGGAAGGAAGAAAAAATATTGTTTTTATTGTGGACTGTTGCTAGCCTAATTTTGCTATCGAGTTAGCTCTATGTGAGTGTTGTGTGGCTGACTGAAGGCTTTGGAGAACTTGCTTATATTAACTTACACCAGTGAAATTACACTCCTAATTCCAGGGGTTAGTTTTCTGCAGAGAACCTCTGTGCATTAGGTGAAATACTTTGTAGGTTAAAGTATGCAGCTTTGCTGGCATAGGCTGAATTTGCATTAGGTATATTCGGCTAGTATTGGGTATTTATATGCCTTTAGTGATAAATTGTTGTGTATGCTGGCCAGTTTTTAGAATTTTGGTCATCTTTGTCTATGCATTCAAACTGGTCTGCTGGAACATGTTACTCCTTCTCTGGTTTGATTTTGTTTGTTTGTATAATGTTGGGAGCCCTCATGACTGCTGCTGCTATTTTCATTTTGCTGATCTCCTTGCATCAGGCTTAGTCTCTTGTTATTCTCTGAGCAGTCAGGTTAGTTGTACAATATGCTTGAGATGGGCATTGAGCCTGAGGTCTCATCTCTCATACTCTAATGGTCGGTATTCCTGTTTTATTAAAAAGGAAAGGGAAGGAGGAGGAAAGCATTTAAGAACTTGAATAAGTAAGGATTTGAGCCGTATGTGTGGTAAGAAATTGATATTTCATTGACAATTGCTGATGTTGGCTACATTAGAATTAGGGCATAAAGTAGCCAGCTTGTAAAAATGGGTTTTGTTCCTCTTGCAGTACTGTTCATTTCAGTTGTGCTGTTTGTAAAGTTGTTAAAATGGCTGTCCTTGCACCAGCACCCGATTATTTTTTGACACTGATTCATGGCACCTGTTGCTGAAAGCACGTGTCAGTAAGAGTCAGTTTTCTAGTGTTGATGGGTACTCATTTTGTTTTAGCGCCTTAATCACAGTACATTCTTCCTCCAGCTTAGATGAGGTTATATTCTGCATGCCTTCTCAGCTTAATAAAACCTTCACAGATTGAGACTTCTAGTGTCTGAAATATTACAAAGTGCACTGCTCTCTAATCTTTAATGGCTTCTCGTAGCTTCCCAGGGCTAACAAAATAGTGGTCTAGTCTTAGTAGTGCGCATCTAAATACAATTACAAGCTTCGGTTGCACATTACCAGTAAGATTTGCTACAGAATTGTCTTTGGTTTGGATTTTTGTTTTGGTTTGTTTTTTTTTCCCCAAGTATGTTGTGGGTAGCACCTGACATATATTTTTCTGTGTTCTAACTTTGTCCCTATCTCCACAGGAATTACTGTAATTATAGAGAGAACCTGAATTACAATGGGGGACGACAGTGAGTGGATGAAACTGCCCATTGACCAGAAATGTGAACACAAGGTAGGAAATCTTGTCTTTGGGTTTGGTTTGCTGTATATCCCTGCTGTGGTGATTCTGTGGTACTCCTCTAAGTACACCATAGTTCGGTAATCTCAACAGCTGCGCAGCGTGCATATAACATCTGAAACTGCATCAGCTCTATCTAACCTAGAAGCTGAATATAATTTATTAAGCAGAATTTAGTAGCATGATGATCTGTATGGTGTAAGCTTAAAGATCAGCGCGCTCATTCATGTGGACAAATTACTCATCTGTAGCTGAAACTATTGTTGCACTCCCACCTACTCATCAGTGGTTGTTAGAGCATCTGAAGAGCACTGGGGAAGACTGGCATCTCCCTATCTAGATCATTCTTGGCAGGAGAAGAACAAGTATTTGGTCCAGTTGCATGTTATTCATATAGTCTTTGAAGAGAAATCTTGCAGATGCCAGCTTACTGAGCAAACTTTCAACTATGGTTGAAGAACTTTGCAAGATTGGTGAGTTAAGATTGTACTAGCACAACAATTAAACATCTGATTTCTGCTTCCAGCTCTGGAAAGCCAGATTAAATGGTTATGAAGAAGCCCTTAAGCTCTTCCAGAAGATAGATGATGAAAAGAGTCCCGAATGGTCCAAGTATCTTGGATTGATAAAGAAATTTGTGACAGATTCCAATGCAGTGGCTCAGTTGAAAGGACTGGAAGCAGCGCTCGCTTATGTTGAAAATGCTCATGTAGCTGGCAAGTAAGTAGCCTTTTCTTGCTATTAGTAGGCTGTTAAGACAGTTTAATGTGCATCCCTGAGAAAGGCTGCAGATAAGTTGTACAGAGGCCACTAGTGATTCTGATCTTTACTGTTGAGAGCAGGACTTGCTTTATGATCTAGAGAATTTGCTGAATTGTGGGCTTTCCTTGTAGATGGCCTCCGTGTGCATATTAACTTGTCAGAAATTGTTTACAATGTTCAGAGAAACTATTAAAGGCAGTAGTAAGGATTTCTGAAATGGTAGAGAAAGTGAATCAGTGATTTTGATATAGGTGCTGTGAACTGGAATACCTGTTCTTGTTTGACTAAAACAGCTTATATGTGCAAGGACCCTTTTTTCCAGGGAGATATTTGTGTAATTCATCCATGAAATAAAACGTAGTTATGTTTATGCAGTGTTGCATCCAACTTAACCAATATGAATCTTCATATCTGCCAATTTCTTAACAGCATGTTTTTTAGTATTTCACTGTTGTCTAGCCCATGAAATAGCATGCAGGAGGTCTTTTGATTAAACTAGAGGTTGAAGTAATCTCTTAAAGGTTATTACCTTCAAAGTTAACTTTTAATTTAGTCCCTATTATATGAGGACTTGCTGAGTTTTAATCCAGTTCTGGGTGTTGTGTGTGCTTCTTGTCTGTGGATAATGGTGTAGAACACCTGATCACTTAAATGTTCCAAAAGTAACACTGTCTCATCTTTCAGAACAACAGGAGAAGTAGCATCTGGAGTTGTAAATAAAGTGTTCAATCAGCCTAAAGCCAGAGCAAAAGAGCTGGGTCTAGATATATGTCTAATGTATATAGAAATTGAGAAAGGAGAGGCAGTACAAGAAGAATTACTAAAGGGTCTGGACAACAAAAACCCGAAAATCATAGTAGCGTGTATAGAGACACTGAGGAGAGCACTAAGGTAAGCTTTTAGTTTTTAGTTTGTGGGTTGGGTTTTTTGTTTTGGGGTTTTTTTGTATGGTTCTTTTTCCCTCAGCCCAGCAGTATGTAGAGTCTAATTTGTTGCTTAAGTTTTTAGCAGGCCCTTGTTATTATTGTTGACTAGGGTGCATCTTTACTGATATTTTCTGACAGGAACAGTTGAGAGCATCATGGGATTTGTTCAATGTGAGGGATGTCTTTGTTGTACAACAGCCTCATCTGGATCACTTTCATTCATGGCAACTGTTTACCAAACTTCCATTTTTACAATGGACCTCTGAAAGAAGGGCAGGACTACAGTGTTTTGTTCTAGACTGTAGAGCTTCTCTTCTGAATGGCTGAAATAAACTCACTGATGGGAAAACTAAAATGTAGTCTTTTTTTATTTTTTTTAAAAAACCTTGTTTTAAAAAACACTGTTTTGCTCACTGATATGAGCGTCTTTAATTTGGTACACAATGTGTGTTTTTGGAAGAAAAGAAAAGAGCTCATTGCACAGTAAATTTCCATTGTCCATATAATTTCTTTATTAAAAAGAAAAGCTGGTAATGCTCCCTAAAAATCAAATCCAATTTAATTATGATGGGGTAGTTGGTTTCAAGATTAGATTTGGAACATCTTTTTTTGTTCCACTTCCCAGTATTTTTCACTCAACTCAAAGACAAATATACTTGGTTTTATCAAATTCTTATATTTGGTGTACATATAATTCACTGTCCATTAGATGATTCTTTTTTTTTTAAAGGAAACAGATAATTTTGGTATTAATGGACAGAACACTCTTTTGTGAGTAAGGTAGTTCATGTGAAAACTGTATAATATAGATGGACAATGTCTTACGCTAGGTATTTTTTAGACAACCTGCTGAGGCATATGTGGAGAACTTGCTGAGGTCCTTGTTAAACTAATTGTTTCAGGCTTCTGTTACAGAAGCCAAAACAAAGCATTGGGCTTAGCATGTGACCTGTGCTTCTACTAAGTAAAACTACTGTCCCACATTTAAGAATATATTTTAGCTATTTTAAATTGCCTTACCTAATCAAATGTCCTTTTAATGGTACAGTGTAACTAGAAAACTGCATAACCTTCTTCAATATCTTTCAACTAACCACACCTATAAAATGTACCATATCTGCTTAACTTTTTTTATATGCAGTATTTTATTATGTTTGAGATGGCAAGATCAAATCCTTTCATTAAGGCCCTGTTGACTTAACCTCCATCTTGTGCTTCTGAGCCGTGTTTTTAGCTAAAATTGTCTTGTGCTTTGACAGGGTTTCTGCATTGATAACAAAATTTGTCTATGTTGTACCTGGGTGGGTAGCTTGAGTGCATAATTAGTTTAGCTTCTGCTGTTTTTTTCTTGTGCTAAGGTTTCTGTTCGTTCTTGTGTTGTTGTATGAATTAGATAATATTATATGAATTAGATAAGAATAAAAGAATTGGCATAGGCACATTTCCTAATGTGCTCTTTTGTTGAGTCACGGTAGAAAAATAAAAATCGTGGGCAACTCATTTGTTCTGCATTTCAGTTGTGTTGTTTCTAAGACTAGAGCCTCTTTTGCAGGTTTTAATACTTAGTATTTCTCAAAGTGGGCTTCGTAATAATGTTTAGCACTAGAATTTTTAGAAAGTGAGCCATATAAGTTTTAGTTCTTGAGCAGCCATTTTCACTAGCTTTTTTCGTGTGGTACTTGATTGGAGGGAAGCAGAAGAAATGTGAGTGGAAAGGTTAATTCAGAATTCTCAAGGAAAAGTGCTTCTGAAACAAAACTATCGCTTCTGAGGTGATTTAGATATGCTTTAAGAACTGTAACAGTTAACCTTACTATGTATATGAAAAGAAAGTTCTCATGTTCTCATTCAGCAGCAATTGAAAAAGGAAGGTTAGTGTATTAAGTTCAACAACATGTAGAATCTGCTGACAGGGAAAGGTGATTTGGCTGGGGAAACTTGTTTTATGTGTCCTTTCAGCAGCACGTATTTCAACACATGTGTGTTCTGTGAAGATGACCCAGGCTTGCTATAATTACCTGGTCCAACAAGTGGAAAAATGACTAATGCTTTTACTGCAGTTTGCCTCCAAGGATAGACAAAGGAGATTCTATTCTGATGTTAAAAAAAAAAAAAAAAAAGAAAGTAGGTCATACAAATTTTGGTCTAAGGACACTTTTTTCTTTTTCTCTTCCCCCCGCCCCCAGCAAGGGAACAGATTTAAGCAGCAGGTTGGATTAAGTGCTTTGAAGTAATTTCAGAGGCCTGATTTTGTAATTCCAAGCTGGGTGTGGAGGGTAATTATGATAGGGCAAATATTCTTTAAATTTTACAGTAGCTTATTAGCTTCACGAAATAATAGCTATAATAATGATTTGAGTAAATGACACAATCCCTAAATGTGCAATGGAAGCATTTCATAGATTGTTTGAAAAAAATCAGTTGTTGTTTGTGGATCACTCTCTGGTTCCTACCTGGACATTGATGCTATTCCATGTTTTTAACTTTCAGTGAATTTGGTTCAAAAATAATCTCACTGAAGCCAATCATCAAGGTGTTGCCAAAACTTTTTGAGTCTCGGGAAAAGGCTGTTCGAGATGAAGCCAAACTTCTTGCTGTGGAGATCTACCGTTGGATAAGGGATGCTCTGAGACCTCCATTGCAGAACATAAATTCTGTTCAGGTAGGCAGAAAGGAGTTCTGTATCCAAACACATGAGACAATGTTTCCATGCTCACCCTCCCCTGATCCTGTGGTGTTGGGCATTCTTAAAGTCAAAACTGGAATTTTTCAGTAACAGCAGTGTTATTTTTTTGCTTCCTGTAACTTTACCTACAATGTTAGTCCCTCTTTGTTGTTTGTAAAGAAATAGTGACAATGTTTTGTCGCTCTGAATACATGTGAAGTCTTGTGTTAAAACTGAGGAGAGGGTTTAAGGAGGAGAGCGGTATTTCTTGAAGACCTAAGCCAAGGGCAAATAAAAGACCCCTGCACTGAAAGCCTTCAAGTTGACCATTTTCCTTCTCAGTTTTCGTTTTCCTGAGGTGGTTTTCCTCTGTGCAGCCCTTCAGACTTGTTCTGATGCTCGGGATGCGACTGTTCCACTTCAGGAAGTGGCATTACATTATGATAGATAACTATGCTATTGGAGATGGAACATTCCATTATTTTAAGATTTTATAAATTATTTATGCGTCCTTCCCTCCTACCCACTTGAGTTAATTGTGTTCAGGTAGAAAGCAGTAACTTGCTGGAAAAAGACATGGTTTAAAAAAACCCAAGCTGTCTTATCAAATGTAGCTCAACATGTTTGTTTCATCTTAGTTTTAGTGTGTAATAATAGCATGGCTGTAACAAAAAGATGTTCCTTCATGCTCAGCCATTTTTATTTTAAAGCTTCTACAGAGGGGACACACCATTCTCACTATTGTACAGTTTGTACTTATATAAATGCTTTACATTGATATTTTTGTTGATGATATTCTGTTCTGTGGATATACTTGGTTAAAAGTTTCTGCACAGTAAATGTGAAGGGGAGGTCACTTCTTTGGTGGCAGAAAAAAGAACTTGAAAGGTGGTGCTGTCTTGCCTTTGAAATGGGAAAACTCCTTTGCTTTCCATGAAGTGTTGCATGTCTTGTGGCATGTACCAAATGTCTCTGATACGATGATTTTCTTCCCTTTTGGCAGCTAAAAGAACTGGAAGAAGAGTGGGTCAAAGTGTCATCAGCTGCTCCTAAGCAGACCAGGTTCCTGCGTTCCCAACAGGAGCTGAAGGCAAAATTCGAGCAGCAGCAGGCAGTCGGAGGAGATGCAGATGGAGGTAAATTACTTATCTCTGAATCCCATTGGAAAGTATATCGCTGGTATATTTGTGAAGGAATGCATTAAATTGTAAAAGTGCTTTTGCTCAGACTGGTGCAAAATGTCAGGTGCAGTACACAACAAGGAAATGTGGCTGGGGCAAAAACTTTATATGAAAGAGTATCTGTCCTCTAGAATAGCAAAATCACAACTGCTGATAGTACTTTTTAAAAAATGAACATTAGGTGGTGCTGTAGTCCAAATTTCATTTGTCACTCTGCTTATATTTTTGTCTTTTCTGGTTGCAGGAGGTGACGATGAGGAAGAGGCAGTACCACAAGTAGATGCATATGAGTTGCTTGAAGCTGTAGAAATTCTTTCCAAGCTTCCCAAAGACTTCTATGAGAAAATAGTAAGCATAAACTTAAATACTACCAGTTAATTCCATGGCATGTGGAGCTAATGAGTCTTAAGATTTACTGGCATTCTGCAATGTATGCTTTACTGCTACATGGATAATAACAGAGTAGTGTAAGTGAAATACAGACTATCGTAAATAAGTCTCAACTTCATTTACCAGCAAGAAAGCTCTAATTTTAAGGTGCTATGTCCTGGGAAAGGACTGTATTTCATATTTCGTATTGCAATTATTGATGCTGAGCTGTAGGGAGACTTTGGCTTTCTCAGGGTAGAATAAAGTTTTAAAATCTATGGTTTGTGGCAAGTATGCTTCTCTAGAACTGTTTGTATTTATAAATGAATGTAAATTATTTGCTCTGCAGGAAGCAAAAAAGTGGCAAGAAAGGAAAGAAGCTCTAGAAGCTGTTGAACTGCTGGTGAAAAATCCCAAATTGGAATCGGGGGACTATGCAGACTTGGTGAAAGTTCTCAAAAAGGTAATAAATAAACAGTGCACATATGGTTTAATATTTTTTGTAATTTAGTTGTATTATACTTTAGAAGTTACAGTTGAGATAATACTCAAGAGTAGAAAATGATTAGCTGGAACAGTGGTAACCCAGATTGACAACCCAATCTGTGACCCACTGACTATGCTAAGAAATTCTTCCATGTCTCTGACACTTGGGATTTTCAGTCTTTAATATTGGTTTTTTGTTTGTTTTTTCTTTTCAGGTTGTTGGAAAGGATACAAATGTTATGCTAGTTGCTTTGGCTGCCAAATGCCTTGCTGGACTAGCTGCTGGCCTCCGAAAGAAATTTGGACAGTATGCAGGGCATGTAAGTAAGAGTATGTACTCTTTTTTCTGGTTTTATTGATGCTGGACGTGTCTCTCCTTTTTTTTTTCCTTTTTTTTTTCCCCTGTCAAACATTGGTATTTATCAAAGGTATTTCTTTTACAATTATGAATGCCTACTTATCCCTCAATGGAGCAAGCAGTGAAATATTTGCCAAGATCTCTTGCAACTTAAGGTTAAAATGACCTTGTTTGTTCACATTCAGCAACATGAAGCTTACTATTGCAATAAATCTTCTGTACTAAGACAACTCTTAATTACTCTGCCATGAAATGAACTTTATTTACATTACCTCATCCTGGAGATACACCCACAGAAAGGCGTTTGTAGGCCACAGTGGAAAAAATAACTTCTGCTCTTCTCTGTTCTCCTTTGCTACTCTTCTCCTAACCAACAGCTACTATCAGGGAATATAGGAAGCTTAAGCAGTCTCTGGAAAGAAAGGGAGCTTTTAATTACTTGCAGTTTTCTCACTTATTTCTCAAGCCTCTGCTGTGTTCTTTAAGCAACAAATTTTTATCACAAATTTTTCTTGTGATGAGCAGGAGTGATGGGGGTAGAGCTTAGAGACAGAGAGAACTGATGTGTCTGGCTGCCGGTAGTGTTATATTTTCTGATGAATTGGAGAGTTAAGGAATTTCCCTGCTTCAGAAACATTCAAGTCTCCTGAACTCTGAACAACAGTTTGGACAAAGTCTCTTTCATTCTGAAAGCTGTCTGTAGTTGTAAGAAGCAGTCTTACATCTGTTTACACTTGCTTTTGTTTTAAAGGTTAACCCTCATGGTTATAGAGTTAGTATTCAAAAAGCCGAGCTTCTGAAATAAGGGTATAGCTCCATGGTCACCAAGCAAATGGCATTGAGAAGATGACTTTTTCAGTACTGTATGCAATTCATAGCTGCCATTAATCTCAGCACTCATTTCGCCAGTTCACTTGTTTTGTTTGCTGGATTTATCTACTAGTGAGGAATATACAGACTTCTCCTGAGAGCAGGCGTTTGAAGTGTTGTAAAATAGAACTGTTGCTAGAACTGTGGGATTATTATAAATTCTATTAGCTAAATATAGGACTGTAATGTTACAGTCTGCAGTCTATGTTAAAACAAGAGTCATGAAATCATGCGTAGAACCATACTTACCGCTGTAATTGAGTGCATGTGGCCCAACTTCACCTCTGTTGGCTGCCTTTGGAGCCCTGGACTGACTTTTCTTCTTTCCCTCCCTGTCTCACATAGGCTGTGGCTTCTAACTTCCACATTAAAAAAATATTCATTCTAGCCATCAGCACTTTCTAAAACGGACTTAATGATTTTAAATATCTTCTTCCTATGACTTTCTTCTCTGTAGGGTTTAGGGGTGTCTAGCACCTGCAGTAGCATGTATGAGGGTCTTTATGATGCTGTTCTGTATTAATTGAAGGGGGTTTTTTAGTGCTAAAGTCTTTGAACAAGGAATTTGCAAGTTGCAGCCCAGCAAAGGATAACAGCTGAGCCTAGGTAACTGTGTTGCAAGGGGTTGAGATCTCATAGTCAGCTTCTGAGTAGAAAGTATTATCCGTGGAAAATCTGTTTTGTATTATACAAGAGCTTATAACTTCTGTAAGACATCAGGCTGCTTCCGAACTGTGAACTGTTACGTTTATGAAAATCTTGAAAACAGCCTCATTTCCGCTGTTAAAAGCTCTGCATGTTTCTGGCTCGCTGACAGAAGTTCTTACTGTTGCAGAGACCATACTTAAATGGAGCTGCTTGTATTACTGGCACATAAGAGTGTTTGCTGATTTTTCCCACACACACCCCCCTTCAATTTTTTTATTTATTTTATTTTATTCTTCAGCAGTGACTGACTGAGCAGCTAGATTGGGTATAAACTGCTGTGAAATTCCAGTATGGCATAGTTTACTGTCAGGTGTGCTTTTTCAAGGTGATAGATCTGAAAAATATTTCTCCAGGAAAGAGTCAGGTTGCTTTAGAACAATGGTCTTGTCAGCTGTGGGTCAAATGAGGGCTTCTTAATGAGCCATGCTGAGTGTTGTCAGGAAGCTGGGAAAGAGGGACATGTTATATACCTTCGTGGATTCTTATAGTAAGAGAGCACAGCACTCTGTGCTGTGGAATTGTTTAATTTCCTTTCTATTGTTCTGTGTTCCAGAGCAGTAGAGCCAGAGTATTTATCTGTAATTATATGAACTTGTATATCTGCCTTTTGTTTAGCTTTGCAATGAAATTGCTCAAAAAAATCTGTGTTTTCTAATAGACTGACTGGAATGAATTTAACATTGGAGATCGACTAGAATAAGCTAGTTCATACGGCTGTTGTGGACCCCTGGAGGGGGCATTTGCATTATTTTCTTTGCAAAATGCCACGGAGCAGACTATCAGGCTTCCAGTTATATTAGTGAATAGTGGGTTGACGACTTTGTTTCTTTTTCCCTTTTCCATAGGTTGTTCCAACAATCCTGGAGAAGTTTAAAGAGAAGAAGCCTCAGGTAGTGCAGGCGCTGCAGGAGGCCATTGATGCAATCTTTCTTACAGTAAGTATGACGATTTTCCCATTGTCTGAGACTTGGTCTCTAATTTTGATTTCCTTTTCTCTTACTTTACTGAAACTAATGACTTCTTTATCCAACGCTGTAGACTACATTGCAGAACATAAGTGAAGATGTGTTGGCAGTGATGGACAACAAAAACCCAACAATTAAGCAACAAACATCCCTCTTCATTGCAAGAAGCTTCCGTCACTGCACACCTTCTACTCTGCCGAAAAGCCTGTTAAAACCTTTCTGTGCTGCACTTCTCAAGGTAAAGCAGGAGGAGTTGGTACTTCTTTGGCATTGATTCGAGTGCCATTGTTGTGAAGCGCTTAGTTGTTTTGGGAGTAAGACCTTTTCTGGTAGTGCAAGGACTAAAGAGTTCTGTGCTATGTAGCCATCAGAGTCAGTTTTGACTGATGTCAAACTTCAAGATGACTGTCAGTCATGAGAACAGTTTAGTCTCCTTTTTCTTAGCTTCTCTGAAAATGAAGACTCATCAAGTTTATAATAGATTAAGACAGTGATTTGCAACCATTAAACTTCTGGGCGCTGTGCCACTTGTTTCTTGCAGACGTTTCTAGCAAGCTTTTGTTGGAATGCTACATATCATTTACTGTGAATAAAAGAACCATCACTGATTCATACACTGCAGTTACACTAGAGCATTTATCAGTGTAAACAATAGTCATGTATACTTTTTTCTCATCGCAAAATAGCCGTTTCCTTGTTACGGGAAATATCCCTGGCTTCAGAAATGGAGATTTGAACAGGGTTGCAGAACTTCGAACTCCTTGTAAACTTTCGTGGTGTTGGAGTATCTATTAAAGCATGAATGTTTCTTGTGTGAAAGAGAAACTTGCTATATCTGAGAAACAGTAGACTTGATCGGTACATAGGAAAATGGACGTGAAAAACAACCTTTTTCTTTCTGCAGTGGGATGTTAAGGATTATTTTGTAGTAGATGTAGATTTTAAAAAAGGGGAGGGGATTTATACAGAAGATGAATTAAACAATCTGTCTAGGTATGAACTGCAAGTCATATGACACAAGTTATCTTTTTCTGCAGCATATCAACGATTCTGCTCCGGAAGTAAGAGATGCTGGATTTGAAGCATTGGGCACTGCTTTGAAAGTGGCTGGAGAGAAAGCTGTGAATCCTTTTCTAGCAGATGTAGACAAACTAAAGCTTGATCGGGTGAGTTTATCATAAATGTTGTGAAAAATGCTCCATTTATCCATTCAAGATGCATCTTAAGCTAGAGAAGACTAAAGAGGATGCTTAGCTAATGACTTTCAGCACAGATTTTTGAAAAATTTTTTACTTAAAAGTTACTGATGCAGGGAATCTGAAAAGCTCTTTATTTCTTGCTAGATTATCCAGCATCTTTTCTTTTGACTTCCACTACCTAAAATGCATTATTATGTCAACAGTGCGCCTTTTCATTCTTATGTAAAGTATCTGTTTGGCTTCAAGGCTGTGTTATCTGTGAGGTGGATTGTGAGGTTTGGTTTGGTGAGTTTGGGGTTTTTTTGTTGGTTGGTTGCATGTGGGGTTTTGTTTGGTTTTGAATGCTTTCTCTGCCTGAAACAAAGTTTAGGGTTTTAGGTCACAACCACATGGTCTAATTCTATATTACCAGACAGGATTTGGTATTCAAGACTTACTTTCCAATAACAAAGTTTTCTTTCTTTTGCATAAGCTGACAGGTTTGACTGAATGATGATTTTATAATTAAAGGTGCTAAGAATTAGTCTTTAGAGCATCTCTAAGTATTGAAGGGGGATGTCAATGCTTTCTATATGTAGTTCAAAATGAAGTGCATTTATAAGAAAATTATGCTAGCAGTACAGCGATGGCTGATGCCATTGACTGGTTAACATTATGATTGCAAGGAACACAGGATAACAACATTTTGTGAAGTAAACAACTTAAACTCTTCACAGTTTTTTCCAGAGTAGTTAAGTTTGAGCCACTGCTGTTGAAGGGACTGTGTACACCCAATTATGGCAGCTAAATAGTTTTTTTCTTTTTCCCCTTTTTTCCCCTCTTCCCCCCCCCCCCTTTTTTTTTCTTAACTGTTTGTCAGATTAAAGAGTGTGCTGAGAAAGTAGAGCTGGTTTATGGTAAAAAGGCAGGAGGAGCTGCTGAGAAAAAAGAGGGCAAGCCTATTACTGGAAAGACCCCTTCTCTCTCAGGGACTGGTGGAGATAAAGAAACAAAAGATGCAGCAACCAAACCAGGACCACTGAAAAAAGCACCTGCTGTGAAGGTAAGAGATTGCAGAGATCATCTGACAATCACAGTTGTCTGTGATTGTCTCAAAGAGTTATTTATTGAAGATAAAGGTGGCCTGTTCCTTCCACTGAGGAATCGCTGTCCTTCCGTAGTACTAGGTGACCCCAACAACAAAAAGTATCTGGGACTTTTTGATAATGTACTTGATGAAATCTTAGTTTTTAATGATACAAACTGTCTTGTCACTTATGTCTTAATACCAGATTTTGATATTGAAATAGTGATAGACCACTGGAGACATTCAGAGGAGCATCAGATGTTGTAACACTAATGTGTTCTGTGGTGATATAGTAGTATTTGGCTGAATTCAAAGTCTCTTATGACTAGCAAGGTTACCACTTTAGTGTTGAGTATTATCTTCAGTGTTGTTTTTAGTTTGTTACCATAAATAATTTGAATGTTTAGCCTTTACGGCTTTAAAATGATTATTTGGATTTTAAAAATTTACCTAAGTAGCACTATAGATGGTCTTTGTAATACCCTCCTCATTTCCCCAGGTGGAAAACCTGGAAGTGAATAGTAGAATGGGTCATATTTTTTAAAATCTATTGATACTCTGGTAGCCTGGAAAAGAGACACCAGCCACAAGTTTTCTATCTAATCAATATCCATAGAAGAATATATAGACTAATTCATTATTTCCTGAGCCTCCACAAATACATACATTCTTTTTCTTTTCATCTTTCATTGTCCCTGTTGGTAGTCTGAAAGCAGCATATGAATTAAATTAAGCTCCAGCAGAAAATGATTTCTTTGCCTGCAGCTGTTACGGTACTTAGAGATAGGCATTTTTTTGACATTAGAATGTGGAAGTGTGGAAAAACAGCAGTGCTTTTGGTATCTGATGAACTAGAAACCTGTTTGATCTTGGTTAATTTGTCCATTTCCTTTTTAGTCTGGGGGCCCACCCAAGAAAGGCAAACCAGCTGCAGCTGCAGGTATGGGAAGTGCTGGGGCTAAAGGCAAGAAGGGTCCTGAGACCAAAGAAATTTTCGAATCGGAGCTCTCGGTGAGTGTTCTGCTACTCTCTGAAGTACAAAGTTCTCTGGATAAGTAGCTTTCGTTAATCAGGTCTTCAGCTACTACAGGATTTTTCAGTGAAGTTGAGGGGTTTTTTTTGTTAGGGCAAGAGAAAGTAATACACTTATTTAAATGCAGTACATAACTGGTGAAATGGGTGTTCGATATATTCTGATAAATACACCTGTTCTTCAGGCTGTTGTTGGTACCAGGCCATATACGACAGTAAACAATAAATCATGCTAATATAATAGAGTATATCATGTTGTCCCTGAACTAGAACAGACAGAAAAAAAGTAACGATATTGAGTACTTCATATGTAATTTAGGATGCGTGATTTGCTGAATGTGTCTGGTATTAAAAGCCTGAGAACACAGTATTCTGGAGTTTACATTGAAATCTGAAGTAGAATACAGTAATAATTAAATGAACTAATGCAAGCTTATTCCGTGCTGTTCATATTAAGTTACACTTCAAGAAGATGATTAAATTCTGCATGTTAATTGAGCATCTACCTATCTTCTTGATAGGGAGCTAGATAAACTAAGTTATCTGTAGGTCACACAGTAACAAAAAGCTGTTACAGGTTTATTAAATGTATCTGCAAGTTTTTTGGACTGTCAGTTATCTTTAGAGTGTCGCTTAAAATGAATGCTTTCCATTACGTATCCAGTTTATATTGCCAGTCATACAGTAGAAAATGAGTATACGTTTCCTGGAGGTGAAACAGACACCAGTGAAACAAGGGAAGTTTTTATCACTTTTCACATACTAAATAACTTTAATTCTTCATTTTGCTAAAATGGATGCAGAAGATACGTCTTCTCCCCTCCACCCTTATCCACCACTGATTCATTGCTGTGAATGTTTGTTCAGACTTCTCACAAAATTCATCATGCAAATTTTAGGTTACCTCTGCTTGATTCTGTAAGTAGATAGTGGCTGCACAGGACTATTTTTGACTATCTGCACAACTTGTTTACTTTTTGGGGATTACTTTTCTATTGCAGTACAATTTAGCAGCTTCCTAAATTCATAAGGCTCCTAAACTATAATCCATACAAAATCTTTCAACGTACAACAGAAGACTTCTCATATTTTGTAAATGCACCACAGTGCAAGGGTCGTTCCAGTATATTACCTGTCCTTAAGGCTGCTGCTCCCCTCCGAAGAGATATAGTAGGGTATTAACCTTGCTGTGATCTGTCTGCAGATAGAAGTATGTGAAGAGAAAGCTGCTGCTGTCCTTCCAGCTTCTTGTATCCAGCAGTTGGACAGCGGTAACTGGAAAGAGAGGCTTGCCTGCATGGAGGAGTTTCAGAAGGTAAGTTTGTAGCAGTTGGTAAGAAGAGAGGCAGGTAGGGGAAGAGAAAGAAGGCAATAATTTCTTCAGCTTTTTAAGCCTGGTAACTCTTAAAAGATGTACCAGTAGTAGTGATATATCAGCACTTCAGATGGATTAAACAATACTTGAAAAAGACAAGTGGTTTATGTGGTTTAAATTGGCTCTTATTCCATAACAATAGTGGAGTAAGCAGTTTAGTTTAATGTAGCTAGTTATGCTTTTGCAAAATATTTGTATATGGATTGAGGATGAATAGAGATCTTAAAACACTAGTTCTCAAGCTTACTCTCAAAGATAACTAGGTGTAGACTGAAAGTTTTGCAATGACTGGGCAAAACCAGTTGGAAGTAAGTCACTGCTGATTGCATGTTAGGCAGCAATTGATTTTAATACTAAAATTTCATTTGGCAAATAGTTGATGTTTGAAGCCTTAAACAATACCAGCAGTCTTCACAGCTGGCGGCAGGTGCTTCATGTAGTCACAAACAAAAAAAGCATCACTCAGAGGTCAAAGGTGACTCAAAAAGGTCACTCAAATGTGAACCCTGGCTTTCTTCCATTGGTATCCATTATAAGACCTTTGAGAGTTCACATTCAAAAAGGCATCAACTGTAGATGTACAAATAGTTCATACCACTACACCATTACAGTTGTGACTGAGTTTTAACGTTTCAGTGGAAAAGGTGACTAATTGAAGTTATGAAACAGTGACTGGCTGCACTGAAATGCTGCTGCAGAAGCCAGGTTTATTCAAATGTAAAGATGTTAACGTTTTCAGTGGAACAGAAAAGCCTAACGATAAGTAAAAACAGTAATTTAGATTACATTCAGGCTTAATCTCTGCTGTGTAGTCAGCATTCCGGTGTGAAAGGTGCATGGTATACTTCACCTTACAAAACAAACAAACAAACAAAAAAGGCAGCTTGGGTTTGGTGTTGTGGTTTTTGTTTGGGGGTTTGTGGTGTGTGGGTGTTTTGGTTTTTTGGGGGTTTGGGGGGGGGGGGTGTTTACTTGGCTGGATTTTTGTTAAGTGTTAAATTCCCAGGGCTGGAATGGCCAATGGTTCTTGTAAGGACAGTTGTTAAAGAATGTATAAAGCGTAGTAATGTGAATGCTGTAGTTTAAATGTTGGCTCAGTACCTGTAAAATGGGCTTGTAGTAAGGCTCTTCAGGTAAATTCTTATGTTGAGAATTTCTGCAACTTAGTTCAGTATTAAGAAAATATTTACAGGACAGTTGAGGTAACTTCTGTTTTGTGTTTTCGCTTTTGTATTGCTTGTGACCCACTGGCTAACATGATGTTTGTCCTTTAGGCTGTTGAGCTTATGGAGAGAAGTGAAATGCCTTGCCAAGCTCTAGTAAGAATGCTGGCCAAGAAACCTGGCTGGAAGGAAACAAATTTTCAGGTAATACATTATCCTTCAGTAACTAACAGTCCATTTTTGTTAGTTAATGTAAACTGTGTTTCCAGCAAAAAGGCTGTATGTGCATATGTCACTGACAGTCCTAGCACTGTGACCATAGCTGTATCTATAGTCAATGAGAATATAAGCTCTGAAATTAGATTTTATTTCTTCTAACAGCTGAGACTTAGAGACAATATTTGAAGATATCTAGGTGTATATGTATACTTATACAAGCATGCGGACATATATTTGTGTGTGTGAAGATCTAAAAGAAGATAGCAGCTGCCCAATATTACTGATTGTGTATATATATACATCTAGATATAAAAGTATGTATTTGTGTGTATACACACAATTTGTTTGTATAGTCACACAAAACCTTATGTATACGTGTGTATATAAAATATGTATTTACGTACACAAACGTGTTTGAACACAAACACTTTTGTATATTCAAATGTATATATACATTTGTGTGTGTATACACACAAATACCTATTTTATGTATAAATTTCTGTTTACCCACAAATGCACATATTTATATTTTTATATATCTATAAATACATAGAATTACAAATTTGGTCTAAAATGCATGAGAACATGAGTAACTTCCTTGCTGTTTTGAATGTTCCAGGTGATGCAGATGAAACTCCATATAGTTGCATTGATTGCACAGAAAGGAAACTTCTCCAAAACTTCAGCACAGGTTGTGCTGGATGGCCTGGTAGACAAGGTCGGTGATGTGAAATGTGGGAGTAATGCAAAAGAAGCCATGACAGCAATAGCAGAGGCGTGCCAGTTGCCATGGACTGCTGAGCAGGTGAGTGAGCAGTGAAGGTATTCATCCAGTAAATGAAATCAGAAATATTATGTGAGGTGTTATTTCAGTTTGAGGAGTAAATACTGAGTCTTTGATTTTTCTCTGTTGCTTGAAAGTGATTTGTTTGCTCTCAAGATACCTCCTAAGGCAGAAGTTAAATACAAGTTCCTCCAAAAGAGGAAATAGAGTAGTAAATCAGTATTTTCCTGAAATACTGCCAGAGCAGGTATATGTCCATAATAAAGGTATCTCTGGCTGCCTTTAGGTACTTCAGGAACTTCTGGTTCACTTCAGTTGCAATTGTAGTCTGCTACAGCGACACAACAAATTTTTCCTTGTATGTTACCTCAGCTGTTTCTGTTCACTTGCCATACCCTGTGTGTTTTGCAGGTGTCTTCACTCCTTTGTTACAGTGATTTGTCACCCGGTTTGCCAGTGAAAATTTACACTTAACTCTCTTCTCTTCCAGGTTGTGGCTATGGCTTTCTCTCAAAAGAATCCTAAAAATCAGTCGGAAACGTTGAACTGGCTTTCAAATGCAATTAAAGAGTTTGGCTTTTCTGGGTATGTCTTTCAAATAAATTGCTAAGAGAAACTTGAATGAAAATGTTTCTAATCTAAGACTAAGAATTTGTTTTTCTCTGTCAAATTGGTCTGAAGAGGATGGCTGCAAGCGCATCTGAACTCTTGTTCCTTAAACTCTGATGCTAGCTCTGTCGGGTGCTCTTCTAGCTCTGAATGCATAAACGAAAGTATCTGACATTACTAATAGGATAGGATACTATTACACTAGTAGGTGCTTTATTCATCACTCAGCCTTCTTGGAAGAGTGTTTTTCTTAAACTTTATATACTATAGGAGTAGGCTGAGCAAGGAGCTGTGGTATTGCATGTCAGTTGTTCCTGTTCTAATTGGATGCACCAGCACCCAGCTGGATCACTATATTTTATAGTGTGAAAAAACAAAACCGGACAGCCTACAGAAAAGTACATACCAGCATGCTTATTGCTCTCCCTGCAGAGGTTTTGAGGCTGATAACAGGATGAAGTTTTAGGCAACAAAATAGCCATTATTGCAACTAGCACTGTGTGGGCAAGAAATGGATTCTACATCAGAACGAGGCATAGCATTCCTTCATTTTTAATCACCAGGCTCTTAACTGAATGTGGTCAAGCATATGTAATACAGCTTACTCCTGAGAACAAAATTTCTAAGCAGTGAAGACTTCAAATATTAATTTCACTACTTGAGCAGTTACTATGCCTGTCCAAGTTGTTTCACAGCTATTAAATCGATAGTAACATTAAGTCTGGAAAACAAACTCTCTTCTTCAGTACATTCCCCAAAAAGTATGTCTTTCCAGCAGGGTAACCTATGTGTAGGTATGATACTAGAAAAGCAGCACAAAGGAAGCTTCCATGATTGTCTGTTTTCTCTTCTATTGAATTCAGCGGTGGTATAGAAGATTCAGTAATCTAAACCTTCCTTTCTTGCTCTTAGAAATTTCTTTTTGAAATTTGTGCCTTTTTCTGGAAGATCCTGAGACAGACTAACAAAAATAAAAACCCTCACATTTATTATGTAGCCATGTTTCAGATGATTCTAGACTCATCCCTCAGGATTTCAGTCCTAGCAATCTTATGGGTGATAAAACTTAAGACACTTTCCAGCTGTAATAATAGCAGTCTTTTGATATAAATTATCTTACATTTACTGTATTGATTTTCATAGTAGGCTATTCTCCAAACTGATCTCTCTTAGTAGTTCTTCTAAATATCTACCATCTACATTGTACCTGTGATATTATTTTATAAGTGCAAATATCTTCTCGTAAATTAGTTGTATGGTTCTGTTCTCAGTGCATTTTTTCCTTGTTGGTACTTCCTGCGTTGCGTTTTACTTATGGGGAGTATCTTTTTCCCACAGACTGAATGTCAAAGCTTTCATCAGTAACGTGAAGACAGCTCTTGCTGCAACTAACCCAGTGAGTAAATTTAAAATTTTAATCCTGAATTATTATCAATCCTTAATTTCAAGACTGAGTGCTTTTATCCTCTTTCTGGCAGGCTGTAAGGACTTCTGCTATTACCTTGCTAGGAGTCATGTATCTTTATGTGGGACCTCCTTTGCGAATGTTTTTTGAGGATGAGAAGCCAGCCCTTCTCTCCCAGATAGATGCAGAATTTGAAAAGGTATGAAGTGTGGCTCTCTTACTACCAAGCATCATTTAAACTACTTGGAAACTTAAGTGGCTGGAATCTGTAGTGATATTGTGGTCTAACCTGTGTTTTTGTAAGTGAACCACATTTTTTAAGACGGCTCACTAAAGCAGCTGCAAACTCATTATGTCTAGCTATGTCTAAAGTCACTTTTTTCATGATGAACTTCAAAAGTTTCTGGTTTTGTTGGAATAGCATAATGTTGTAGAAGTCTGTCACCCTGAGACAGCGCATTCATATCATGCAAGTGTTTTTATTTTTCATATCAAACAGAAAACTGTAAAATAGCTGCTTCTGATTTTTGTGTTGCTTGCAGATGCAAGGGCAGACGGCACCAGCCCCAACTCGTGGCATTTCCAGGCACAGTGCGGGTGGTGGAGATGATGGTGAGGAAGAGGAACAGGAGGATGTTGGGAATGATGTTGTGGATCTCTTGCCGAGAACAGATATTGGGTAGGTTTGGATTCTACAACCTGAAGATGTACTTCCCCTGTAATTTAGAACTGTGTTTATAAATACTTTCTAAGCAGAAATATGTGGTGTTAAAGCACTCAAATTCTAAAAGAGACATAACTAAGAAAGTGGGCTTTTTACTTTTTTCTCCTCTTAGTGATAAGATCACAGCTGAACTGGTGTCTAAGATTGGGGACAAAAACTGGAAGATCAGAAAGGAAGGTCTAGATGAAGTGACAAGCATAATAAATGATGCTAAGTTCATACAGCCAAACATAGGAGAACTTCCAGCTGCTCTGAAGAGTCGTCTCAATGACTCCAATAAAATCTTGGTATGTTATTCAAAATCCTGTCTCAGCTGCTTCCAGCTTAGAACTTAAGACAAACTATTTATGATTTCTGAAACTTGCTTATTACTCAGTCTTGTAACAATGTCATGAAATCAACAGTTGGAAAACAGTGAACTCTGTGTTTCTAGATCATATATTTGCCTATTTTTATAAATATTTGCCTTTGTTTTGCTTTGTATTTTAAAAAGAGCCTTCAAAAAAGGGCAAATCTACCTCTACTCTGAATGTAATGTAAGCAAGTCTTAAAAAAAAAAACAAAACAAAAACAAACCCAAACAAACAAAACCACAGAAAAACCTGAAAAAAACAACCAAACAAAAAAAACCCCAAACCTGAAGTTTAAATAATTGCTCTGCTTGTGAAAAAGTGTCCCTTGTCTGAAAATATTTTTAGTTGAAATTTAATTTACTCAGATAAAAACTATTTCTGTATTCTATCCGTGTGATGAATTTGAACTCTGGAATAGATATTATCGAGCAGGCACTGTAAAGTAAAAGCCTAGGTGTACAGCAGTGTTACTTTTCTCCACGTGACTTGGAGTTTTGCACATGTGGTTGTAACAGTATTTTATTCAAAGCCTTTTTGTTTATGTGCAGGTGCAACAAACACTGAGCATTCTTCAGCAGCTAGCAACAGCAATGGGCCCCAATATCAAACAGCATGTGAAAAATTTGGGCATTCCTGTTATTACAGTCCTAGGAGACAGTAAGGTAGGACACTCATAAAGATCTCTACCTTTTGCTGCTTACTGTCTGAGCTATGCCTGAGAATATCACTGTTTGGGCTTGCTTTTGAGAGGTGGATGGTAGTTAAAACTTCTTTGGAAGCTTACAAATTTTTTTTTTAAAGGTTCTTGGCTAAATGACAACTTACTGTCCAAGTATGGATGTGTGCCTGAACATACATTCTGCCTGGGATGTATTCTCCTGCTTGTAAATAAACCCAGTCAGTGTCATAATTCAGCTTTTAAATGAAATGTGGTGACTGTATGCATACTTCTGTTGTTGGAAATACACTATGTTAGACGCTAATCAGGCTTGCTTGTTAAAGTTGCTTGTAGAACTTTGGTTCTTTTAGTGTACCAGTGTGGATTCCAGTGTGCGTTGTTGTCTTTGTGTCACTGTGTTAGGAGGCCTTCAAGCTGCAGGTAGAAACAGGACAGTCACAACTGACACTGAAGCTTGTATAATGTCAGTCTCGAGCTTGTCAAGATGCTATGTCAAAATCAAAGCTAGGACCATAGGAAAGAGCTATTTGAAGCAGTGGGGGAAGGAGGCTTGGGAAGATGCCGATGTCTTGTGCCAGATGTCACAGGCAATTATCAGAGGTGGCATACTTCAGATGTCTGTGCTCTGAATGTGAGTCAGAAAAAGAGCAGAAACTGGATCTATCTGTCCCAAGCAATGGAAGGACTACGACTGGTCCTAGGGCTAGATGAAAACTCTTAGTTGAAATTGTTTTCTAATTAAGAGTCTTAAAGAACTGAGCTTTTACATGATTAAGTTGGATTCTTCTTTTATTCATCAGTTAGCTTGA
Source organism: Morus bassanus (assembly GCA_031468815.1). NCBI lineage: Eukaryota > Metazoa > Chordata > Aves > Suliformes > Sulidae > Morus > Morus bassanus. Next base: position 44,757,469 of record CM062572.1, on the reverse strand, counting down.
GGAAATGGCAAGCTCCCTTCAGTTCCGAGTACATGGTTTAAGGATAAGACCAACTGTAATTAACTTGCACTGTTACTAAAATGCATAATACCAGTGTTACTTATTAGCACTATAATGCTGACAGAGGGTTGTATTATACTCATTCAAACATTGTTACAGTAGTAACTTGGAGGTACTGCAAGATTTACCCAGTTTATCCAATTGCTAGAGTTTTTGAAGATGAGGAGGATCCTTTTTGGGCCCCACTTTGAAATGTTGATAGTGGACCCACTGAATAGTTGAGGAAAATCAACAGCTTGTAGCATGAGCGAAGACAAATTAAGTTTGGGTGGTGGGAACCAAGGCCTCATCAGAGAGGCTGTAGAGCATCTATTTACGTGCAGCACCTGATTTGTTTCTTTTCCTCAGTGAGATTAAAGATGGGACAAGTTATTTGCAAGGATGCTCGCTTCTTGTTTAGATACATGCCTGGTTGTTACCTTTTGCATTTAAAATTGATTCATACTAAAGCTAAATGAGTCTGTTACATTATCAGCTTGCCTCAGAAATTCAGCCAGAAATTCAGAAGACAGTCATATATATGGAGTCATGTCTATACTGATGATGTTTTGAAGAACCATGGTTGTTAAGTATTCCATCTGACTTCTTGTAACTTCACATAGCTGCTTCAAAAAAGGGTGCTGTTCTAAATTTTGCTTGGAGGAAAAAACCCACTAAAGATGGAAATTTTTAGGAGTTAGAGGGCTCCCCTGTTCCTGACTTGACTTTTGCTCATGTGTGTCCTAAGTAAGAGTACCCTAATAATAGGCTCCATAACCCACTTGCCTTGATTTATGAATGTACTAAGTCTATTTTAGGCATTACATAAATAAATAACCTTATTCTTTATCTTGTTTGAGAGTTAGGAGACTCCCAAAATTCTCATCAATGAACGTAGCAGGTACAAAATGCTTTTAAAGATGCCCATTGTCCCTCTTTATTAAACTCATTTTTTAAAAATGATAGTACTTAAGTATAATGTCTGATTCAGTGATTATTGCAGCTGATACCATCACTAAAACTGAATTCTCTGAATCTTAGACTTCTCAAGCAGTGAATAAAAATAGAGATTTCAAAGCCTGTGATGTAGAAGCTTTTTCCTTTCATGGGAAGGATGAATCTATTGCCTCTTCTGTTGTAATCTTCTGACCCCTCTTTAGGATTATTCTTCTTAAATCTTGTTCTTGCTACAGAATAATGTTCGTGCTGCTGCACTAGCAACTGTGAACGCCTGGGCTGAACAAACTGGCATGAAAGAGTGGTTGGAAGGAGAAGACCTGTCTGAGGAGCTCAAGAAAGAAAATCCTTTCCTAAGACAAGAGGTAGGCTTCTGTTAAGTAAACTTGTCCTTATGTGTGTCTAATCAAAATAACCCTACTTGCTATGGACTATGTTTATCTATGCAGACTGAAATAACATAATACTACCATTACATGAGTAAACAAGTAGCTGTGTTGACCAGGCTCCAAGTTTTAAGATAGCTGCGTATTAACATACTGTACTTAATTTTTAAAATTTTTTAAATTGCTGACATGAAAGTTGTTGGTAAGAATATTTGTCTGAACAAAGGTTGGGGTGGGATTTTTTTCCTGCTTACTTAGAGGCATGCGAAGGACTATTATTCAGGCTCTTATGGCCTGACAGAGCACTGTGAGTGCTTCTTCAAAAACTTTTAAAATAAAACTTTCTTTCAGCTTCTTGGTTGGTTGGCTGAGAAGCTGCCTACCCTCCGTTCTGTTCCTTCTGACCTACTCTTGTGTGTGCCTCACCTGTACTCCTGCCTTGAAGATCGAAATGGGGATGTGCGTAAAAAGGCACAGGATGCCTTGCCATTCTTTATGATGCATCTTGGCTTTGAGAAGATGGCAAAAGCTACCAGCAAGCTGAAGGTATTTCTGTCACTAAGATTAGATAATGTGACCTTGAATGTGTGGATATTAACAAATCACATTCACAGTCTCGTGATATGCTGTCTTGAGTCATGTAAGCTTGTCTGTATTGAATATTTTCAGGGGGGCTGAAAATAGTATCAGGAGGCTGTGAGTTAGAGCTTTCTCTGCTTCAGAAAGACTACTGCCACCACAGGTTTATCACTTCAGGAGCTTGACATTTATTCACTCTGCTTTTCTTCTGGAAAAAATCTTCCAGCAGAGAGCTTCCATACCAGTTACTGTCCAACTCTGTGCCTTTGAACACATGCTTTAAGATGGCTTCTAGTAATTTGGTGTATCTTATGGACCCTTGAGTGCAGATGACTGGTTCACATTTCCCATAGGTCAGAAGAAACTTAATGTTTTATCTTGGAACAGAAATATCTTAAAACATTGATGTTTTCAGATAAGCATCCTGGAGGAAGACGCTAAACAGAATAGCTTGTTTCAAACTGCTGTCATTTTCATTGTCTGTGGCATGTGTTAGTAATCAGTATCACCAATCTTTCTAAATTTATCACTTTTTTTTTCCTCCCTTCTGTTCTCTAGCCAACTTCCAAAGACCAAGTACTGGCTATGCTTGAGAAAGCGAAAGCTAACATGCCAGCCAAACCAGCTCTTCCTGCTAAAGCATCTTCCAGAGTGGTAGGGGGAGCAGCTCCAGCCAAATTCCAACCTGTGTCAGGTAACCTCTCCTACGTTCTAGGAAATGACTGAGAAGAGGGTGGGTTTTGAAGCTTTTTGACATGCCAGAGGAGCATGTCCTCCTCCTACTTAGCAGGAGGAGAGGAATTCAGCATAGTTAAGGTTTCAAATAGCTGTGTAATCTAGTGAGTTCTGTCTGCAGTTCTAGTCTTACTTGCAGTTGAGTCAACATCCAATGTAGGAGGGTTTTTCCTTTCCATGCAACCATCTGTCAGCTGCTCTTTGAAAATATCTACTTGGCATTGAAGCTATGGACTAGAGGGGGGTGGTTTTTTTGGTAATACTAATCTGATATTAATATAACATTTTTTTAAAACATTTTCACGTTAGTTCTTATCTGGACTGTTTCCTCAGTATAGTTCACTGTGGGGCTACCAGAATGCTTGTGCTGACATAAAAGAGAGGGTAACAGGTTTAGGGGACAGGTGATCTGAAGAAGCAGTCCTGCCTTATCTCTCTGCTGGTGTTTGAGCTTGGCTGCTCAAACTGGGTGCAATACAGCTCTGGCTATTAACCTGCAGGGTATATGTGTGTGTGTATTTTTAAACTGTTTTGATAATGACAAATTTGCTAACATGTTATCATCTTAATTATGAAAACTTTGTATGCCAACATGGAATTTAAGGAACTCCTTTTATGGTCTAAAATCCTCAGACCTCTGTGTGTGATAAGTGTATGGTATCCATGAACAGTTTTAATTCTGTCCTAAAAATGGAAAACTGTGCTGACCTAAAATGGGCTTGTTGGTAGTCTGAAATGGTCTACTGTTTCTCCAGCAGTTGCTGAAGATTCAGGGTCCAATGCCATGGAATCCAAGCCTGATCCCAAAAAAGCCAAAGCAGGAGGAGCCTCCTCTAAAGCTAAGGTATGTTGATTTCATTTTGTGTAAAGTCAGTTCTATGAAGCTAATAGCTGTAGTTTGTTAATATATTCTACGTAGAAGTGTATAGCCCTTAGTCTGTGTTGTCAAAAATGCAGCCTTGTGAGCAGCTCAGTCTATGTTCTAAATCTGCTTGGCCTCCTTGATTTCGTGCTGTTGAGAATTCATTCTTACCATTGCAGTTCCAATGTTATACTTTGAACAGTAATTCTGAACACATGTATCAAAAGAAATTCTTTTCTTTACAGTATGAAGTGTAAAATGTTCTCAGTCACAAGTGCAAAAAGGGAAGGAAGATGCTTAAATGCATACTAATCTCAACTGATTACATTTGAATTTGTGGTTAGGCTTTTATGTTTTGTGTTACAGTAAATTTTTGCTATTAAGTTTGTCCTACGTGTATAACTTCAAAAAATCCCAAATTGTTTTACAGTCCCATTGCCTCCATTGCTTGAAGTAGTGCTGTAACGAGAACATTTGATGTAGATCCAGGTTCATAGCAGGAATGAACAGCACAAACCTTGAAGGATGCTGTAGATTTGCCTAAGTCCATGTATTCTTCTGTCAAAACTCTTCTAGAGTTAATGCCTTTCCTGTGAATGCATGAAAAGGTTTGGAATGGTAACTCTTAAGAGTAAATAGCTGTCTAACAACAAAGCCTTTTCTGTGGCTTATTTACAGCAGTCAGATGTTAATAGCACTATGTCCAAGGGCAATACCAGCCTGTCCAAAACTAATACAAGCCTCAGCAAAGGCAGTACCAGTCTGACAAAGAGCAGATCTATCAAACAGGTACCACACTGGGTTTTAGGGATGCGTGTGGGTGACTAGCACACTGGTTGGGAGTGATGTGCCGTATTTCACAGGGTACTACTGCGCACACTGTCATGGGTATTGCTTCCACAGCAGCAGAGCACATACTTTTAAAATTCTAATCAACATGATTCTTCCAGCTTCTCTCTGGCTCTTGTACAGATAGGCAGCATGAGGTTAGCTGGTATTTAATGCTTGCAGCTGCTGGGACTGAGGCATATATGTCTTGTGTTGCCTCTTAATACCTTGCTTTTTTTCAGGGTGTGCAGGGGAAGAAAGTGCTAAGCAAGCCTAATTTGAAGGAAGATGATGATAAATCAGGTCCTGTTTTTATCATAGTCCCAAACGGGAAGGAACAGAGGATGAAAGATGAGAAAGGACTGAAGGTGAGAAAAATTGGAATGTATTTACAAGTTTTGAAGGAGTGTAATTTTAGTGCATTCTTTTGGTTTCTAATTTAGAATTAAACATGCTATGGCATGAAAGCGCTAGTCTTTATCCTTCCCTTGGATTGATTATCTAGTTCTTCAGTTGACTTTCACAGGCCAATATCTGGTTTACTGTGGTATTTCTCTTCTGATGTCCAAACTTTGTGCATTTATACACTCATAAAAGCCAAAGGCCTTTTTACAACTTCCAAGAGATGATCTTCAGTTGTGAAGTATCATCAAGCTTTTACCTGAAAACAGTTGACTAATTTTGGAGTTCTAGGATACATTGTAAATGCTTTCATATACTAATTTTGAACAGCCTCTCTTATCAAGCTTGTCTTTTGTAGGGAAATTCTATTACTTAAAACATCCATGTTATTTGTAAAGGCCTATCTATAGCTGAAAAACAACCACTTTAATTAAGTGATAATAATTAAGATAATGGCCGAAAGATAACCGCTCCATATAGGGAAAATTTTTTCACATAAGCCAAAGTGAGCAAACACCACTGAATTTTTCCCATTACTTGTTGATAATGAGAAGAACTTGAAAACAGATTCTAAAGCAGAATTTAAAGGGGTGCAACTTGCAGATTCTTTCAGGAAGAAAAGGTATTGTTTGCTTTGAGTTCCAAATGCTGCCTTTTACAGGTGTTAAAGTGGAATTTTACTACTCCCCGTGATGAATATATTGAGCAGCTAAAAACTCAGATGTCCAGTTGTGTGGCCAAATGGCTCCAGGATGAGATGTTTCATGCAGACTTTCAGCACCACAACAAAGCACTAGCTGTTATGATTGAGGTGAGTTTGGATCTGTGGTAGTTGATGACATTGTGTAGAATTATTCTCTACTATTAAAGATTCTGCTTGAATTAAAATCAAATAGGAATTCTCTGAGGAGCCAGGGGTCACTGTTCTCTGAAGTTGAAACCTTAACATATATAGAAAAAATTTTCAGAGGAATGATGAAGTTGGTATTAATATTGTTTCTTGGGAGAAGGGAAGATTTGCTCGCTGGAGACTTCTCTTAGAATTTCTGAAAGCTGTATAAGTTAAAAGTGAGTGCTTGTGATTCTAGGAATCAACCAATAAATGTAGACCTTCTTATAAGGCATAGCTTTTCCTTATCCTCTGTTTCTTTTCTCTTCAAGCACTTGGAGAGTGAAAAAGATGGAGCCATCAGCTGCCTGGATCTGATCTTAAAATGGCTTACTCTGCGGTTCTTTGATACGAACACAAGTGTTTTGATGAAAGCACTTGAATACCTTAAATTGCTTTTCAATTTGCTGAGTCAGGAAGAGTATCACCTTACTGAAAATGAAGCATCCTCTTTCATCCCATATCTTATCCTCAAGGTACAGTTCATCGTACAGAAACTAATCTTATTTTTCATATGGAATATAGTAGGATACCACCAAACACTGCAATATGTTCATTCCAAATATATTGTGAATGGCATTAAATCCAGTTGGTGGCCGTCACAAGTGGTGTTCCCCAGGGCTCAGTATTGGGGCCAGTTCTGTTTAATATCTTTATCAATGATCTGGACGAGGGGATCAAGTGCACCCTCAGTAAGCTTGCAGACGACACCAAGTTGCATGGAATGTTGATCTGCTCGAGGGTAGGAAGGCTCTGCAGAGGGATCTGGACAGGCTGGATCGATTGGGCCGAGGTCAATTGTATGAGGTTTAACAAGGCCAAGTGCCGGGTCCTGCACGTGGGTCACAACAACCCCATGCAACACTACAGGCTTGGGGAAGAATGGCTGGAAAGCTGCCTGGCAGAGAAGGACCTGGGGCTGCTGGTTGACAGCTGGCTGAACATGAGCCAGCAGTGTGGCCAGGTGGCCAAGAAGGCCAACAGCATCCTGGCCTGTATCAGGAATGGTGTGGCCAGCAGGAGTAGGGAAGTGATCGTGGCCCTGTACTCGGCCCTGGTGAGGCTGCACCTCGAACCCTGTGTTCAGTTTTGGGCCCCTCAGTACAAGAAGGACATTGAGGTGCTGGAGCATGTCCAAAGGAGAGCGTGTCCAAAGCTGGTAAAGGGTTTGGAGAACAAGTTTAATGAGGATCAGCTGAGGGAGCTGGGGTTGTTTAGTCTGGAGAAGAGGAGAGCTTATCGCTCTCTGCAACTACCTGAAAGGAGGTTGTAGTGAGGTGGGTGTTGGTCTCTTCTCCCAAGTAAAAAGTGAATAGGACAAGATGAAATGGCCTCAAGCTGCGTCAGGGGAGGTTTAGAACAGGGTATTGGGAAAAAATTCTCCACTGAAAGGGTTATCAAGCACTGGAACAGGCTGCCCAGGGAAGTGGTGGAGTCGCCATCCCTGGAGGTATTTAAAAAACAAGTAGCTGTGGCACTTAATGACATGGTTTACTGGTGGACTTCGCAGTGTTAGGTTTACGGTTGGACTCTGATCTTAGGGTCTCTTCAAACAGAAATGATTCTATGATTCTTTATTGCATATTTGCCTTTAAAAGCTGTTTACCAAAAAGGGTTTTTGCATTGAGAATAATTCTGGCTTTCCTAATGTAATTTAGACTAATCGACAGTATTGTGAGACTATTTAAAATATTCTGTATTTCTTCCCCTCTTTTTTTTAATTTTCCACTAGGTAGGAGAACCAAAAGATGTCATCCGCAAGGATGTACGTGCCATTCTGAACAGGATGTGTCTTATCTATCCAGCCAGCAAGATGTTCACTTTCATCATGGAGGGGACAAAATCCAAAAACTCAAAACAGCGTGCAGGTGGGAAATAGCATGATGAACTGGGCAATTGAGGAGTACTTGAAATTGCTTTGTTTTGTGTCTTGAAAAGCCCAGCTTAGTAACATTTGGTGGAATGTGGGATTTACCTGCGTGTAGCATTTTATGCAAATGCTTTTAAGTGTTTAAAGGATTGGATTTTAAAGTAGTATCATCTTGCTTTTTATTTTTGGTGCCTTTGTACCTTCTAAAGACAACCAATCTGTTAAATTGCTATCAGCATTAAGATTATGAGTCTCCCTTGAGTAGGCTTGTTGTCTTAGTGAAACAGTACTGGGGAGAACAGTGACAATACTATTGTCCAAGTGACTAAGGGAGTCAGTTAATCTGATAAAGACTTTGGAAAGAAATGTCTCTGCACTGTACATCTGTCTCACTTTATTATAGAAATTATTTGTGGTACGGTATTTGTAGTTCAAACAACTCCCTAGTCACCTTGAAAATATCTTACCTGGTATAAGCAGAAAGTTAAATTATATACGTAATATAGCATTGCAAGCTCATAACTGTCTAAACAACCTAAATGTGACGGTAACTGTAACATTGCTCATATATGTAATGGGAAATACTTGAAGGGTATAAGGATGACTGACAGCTTTTAGATGCTACCTGTGTGAAATAGTCCGAACATTTAGTTTACTATTCATTTCATAAATCACCTGGAGTATATCTATCATCACCATTGTGACTGACGCTTCTCTACAGTGAATGTTCAGGTTGTGCATGTAACACAAATTGGGAGGGCTCTCTTCCCAGCAGCTTCAAACTTGAATGTGCATGTGTCATTTCTTTCCTTTAGAATGCCTGGAAGAGCTTGGATGTCTGGTTGAATCGTATGGCATGAACGTGTGCCAACCAAGTCCAGGGAAAGCCTTAAAAGAAATGGCAACTCATATTGGCGATAGGGACAACACTGTGCGCAATGCTGCACTGAACACCATTGTGACTGTCTATAATGTTCATGGCGACCAAGTGTTCAAGCTGATTGGAAATGTGAGTGTAACTGGAAATAAGGAGTTTTTTTTGTTTTGTTTCTTTCTTTTTTCAAATCCTTACACTTTTGTAGGGGACTAGCGCTGTTTTGCTTGTGATTTGTCATGGCACATTTTGCTGTTGGTGCCAAGAGCATTTTGTAATGTTGAAAATAACTTGCTACACCCTAGATCCTCTAAATGTTAGTTGGTTAATTCCTGATTGTGGGATATGTAACATGGGTCTTAATGAAAAACTAAATTGGAAGAAATAAGCAAAACACTGACTTTCATGGGAATTAAACTGTTCATAAACAGTAACTTGCTTTATAGTTAACTGTATAGGTAACACTTGAGATTTAGAATGATAGTTGGATAATTTATTTGCAAAAAAAGACTAGTTGTGGGGGCCCCATCAAGTATTCTTGGCTTTTATGCCCATCTCCACCAGCTGCTTTATTGAAGTCTAAGTTTGGTTTTTTCACTTTATCTTACTGCACTCCAGTGCTTAAGGTCTGCGTCAGTACTGTGTTGCTTTGTATTGCTGCTGTTTTGTTCTCTGGGCTTCATTCTTAGCCATGTCATCTAAAACACAGTAAAAGTTAAAGGTGGCAAAACTCAGTTTCCAGTCTCCAGCAGTGGAAAGCTAATTCACTGTGTAGTCTACAAGTGCTGTACATAACAGATTAAGTATACTGAATTGTAACCTGAATAGAGAGTTCTTAGACTTTTTTTTTTTCCTGTTCTGTTCTCTGAATGTGTAGTCTTGGTAATGTTTCTAGTAGCATTTAAACCAATTGGAGTGTGATACATATGTTAACACTTGTAGGAATTTTTTTTTTTGTCATGTTATATGCCATAGTGCATACAAGCTATTGGATGGATATTTTATGGAGTACAATGAGCAGGGAAGCAAGGATGCCCCCTTTTTTCTTTTTTCTTTCCAACTTCCTGAAATGTTGAAATTTGATGTGACCTCTATTTTCTCTGGTAACCATCTCCATGAGAATAAATGTTGCATTTTCATCAACATTTTAGATTCCCATCTTATTTTAACTGTTGTTCAGAGTGCAGTCTGCCTTCTCCTCAGCATTGCATAGTCAATTTGCTTTTGGATTTTCAAGGTTAAGAAAAGTGTAGTACCTGAATCATTCAGCCCCTTCTAACCATGGCTTTCTGAGCTTCACTATGGTCCATCTAGTCCCAAAATGTATGGATTTTCAGGAAGGTTTTCAAATCGTAGGGATGCTGGAGAGTGCTTCCCACAAAATTGTCATGGCTATTTTTGTAGTTATTGGCAACCTTCGATCCTGTAGATAAGCAGATAAATATGATTCTTTTCACTGCATGAATTGGAGTGTTCAGTTGGCTTACCTTGTGTTCAGGTTGAATTGTGAGTATGTTGAGCAGGTCAAGTGTTAGAAGGACTCTAGCTTCTGTGGCAGTGTCCATAGTGTTTAAGCGTTGCCTGGGTTCCTAATAGGGGATATAGAAAGGTGGGTTGGGATTTTTTGTTTGGTTGGTTTTTTTCAGCAACACAAGCAACAACTAGAAACACATAATAGTACCAAAGTTTGAATTCAGGATTACTTGTTTCTTGGAAATTATGTGGGCTGGAAATAGCTGTATTCAGTATTACAGCTTGTCAGTATAGTTTAATTAGCTCCTGAAGTAGCATCTGGCAGTCCAGAGTGGCCCTTTTAGATAGCTGCTAGATGGTGATATTGACAGTTCCTACCCTTGGTATTGGAGAATTTCAGTCTGCAGTAGTAAGTGGTGTACCTCCTGTAGGTGACCAAGATTTCTAAAATCCATACAACTCTGAGTGGAAGTGTTGTGTGTTATAGCTTTCTGAGAAAGACATGAGCATGCTGGAAGAAAGAATAAAACGGTCAGCCAAGAGACCGTCTGCTGCTCCAGTGAGACAGGCAGAGGAAAAACCTCAGCGTACTCAAAACATCAGTGCTAATGCTAGCATGCTGCGGAAGGGACCAGCTGAGGACATGTCCTCCAAACTCAAGTATGTAATGATACGTTTTGGTCTGTAGCCTGCATAGTGTATGTGCTAATATCATGTCTGGCGATGTTATTTTAGTTCTCGTATCATCATCTTTGCATGTTGTCAAAATTGGCCAAATAATTTAAAACAAAATGTCTGAAACTTTTTTGTCTTGTCTGTCTTGAAATCTTTCTAAATGGTCTTGTGCCTTTTTTCACTGCTTCTCCATGGACAGAATTATGTATCGCACTTATAGGATGTAAGTACTGCCCACTAACTCCTTGGTAGCAAGACTCCTGTATCTTTCAATTTCTATCTTAGTCATCCCTTTCTGAGGGTGACAGGTTTACCATGGCTAGTTCTAGGTTATTTACAGGTGTCTGACTTAAAGAAAAGAAAGAAACCAAAAATACGGGTTTCTGCCAAGGTGACTATAGATCAAGCTGCAGGCCAATGTGGCACTTCCACGTTTAAGCAGCTGTTAGAAGTAGTGGGAGAACTTCTGATGTGTTACATTAAACTTGGTGTTGATTGGACCCTGTTCTTAACTTGTTAGGGCAGACATACAGCACAGAACTGGATGAGCATGTGTGAATTGTAGAGCCTGGGGCAACAGTACCAGAAACAAAAAGCTTAGAAACTGTATTCCTTGCCACCTGCTTGTTATCTTAGCATAAAAGTCCCTGTTGATAACTATGTATTAGAATATTTCCTTGAAAAATCCAGTATGCAGCACAAGATATGTGGGATGCTGGGAGTCCTGGGTTCAGGTGAGCTTGCAAGGTTGCTATGTACATATGCATCCTATCCATCATTTTAAAAAAAAAAAGCCACTCATTAATGCTATATTCCATTAATACTACTTTAAACTGCTAGATACCTCTTAAAATGAACCAGTGCATACCTCTCACAGACACAGGGTGTCTTGTGGTGGGTTATAAGAGAAGTTAGGCAAGTAACTAGCTGGCTGCTCTTCTGGCCTACAAAAGCTTGGTTTACTGATGGCTAGGGGAAAGGCCAAGGGGGTTATTAGGGCGCTTGAATAAAATCAGAACTTCAAAATCTGTGATAATCTATTATGATAGCTTTAGGGCTACCAGTGGATGCTAGTGCTAGTACTCTTGCCTCTTGTTTATATAAAATAAATGCCTCTCTCCTGGTTTCTATAGCCAAAATCGCAACATGGGCAGTCACTCTGAGACAACACATACAGTTCCACGTGAATTTCAGCTGGATCTTGATGAAATTGAAAATGACAACGGTACTGTCAGATGTGAGATGCCAGCACTTGTACAGCACAAACTAGATGACATCTTTGAGCCAGTCTTGATTCCTGAGCCCAAGTGAGTCTAGTTTTAACTCCTAAGTGAAATCGGTAGGGCTATTTAAAAACTATTTTGAGAAGATGAATTGACCGTGCTAGTTTCTACATTCAGACTTGTTTACACAAGACGGTAGTGTCAGACAATTTGAAGAGAGTTGTCAAAGTGACGGTCTGTTGTACTGTTCTGGAATCTGGAGAGCAGTTTTTTCTAATGAAAAACCTGAGTTCTGCCTATGTGTTTTTATAGTAGAAGGATCTTGAGTTTGTAAATGCACTACTTTAGAAGTAGTGTAATAGACATGTTAAAAGGAATGATTCCTTCCTTGAGCATTCTCTGCGAAGAATGAAATCCTTTTCCCTTGTCTCTAAACCATCACTGAAATATAGCAGTTCAGTGTAAATTACAGCTATCTCTCCAAAGAGTAATGAACCCTGTTTTCTTCAACTGTTCAGAATCCGTGCTGTGTCCCCACACTTCGATGACATGCACAGTAACACAGCTTCTACTATTAACTTCGTCATTTCCCAAGTAGCCAGCGGTGATATAAATACAAGCATCCAGGCTCTGGCACAGGTAAGCAAATTAAAGTAGTAACTAATCACACTGTACTAAACTATTTGTCTGCGAGGGTGATGAGTTGCACTGTGGTGGAGCAATCATGTCAGGTGACGTGGACTCTGCTCAGAATCTCCCTGATGACAAAACTGAGTGCACAGGGGCCATCTGACTCGCTTCAGCAATACAAATTCCACTTGGATTATGTAGAATAGACTCTTAACACAGAAGCACTAAGGAAAAGAAAAGGTGTATCTCTTTGGTTTTTGTCAAATATCTGTGCTATAAGTTTAAAAAAGCCAGTTGAGCCACTGAGACTTAACTTGTAAATGTAAACTGCTTTACAGATCCTTAGCAAAAGAATTGTCTCGCCTTATAGCTTCTACATGTTTCTAGAGTGGCTTTAGCTACTTAAAAGTATTTTATCCAGAAGATTTCATAAAGCTTGTTAATTCCAGAATCTGTAATGCAGCATTTCATGTTTCCATTTGTGTACAGGATGGGATTGCAGTTCTCTAAATGATCAATAACTGGTTGTATTGGAATTAGCAGTAGAAGTCTGTGGCTACTGGAATACAAGTGCCTTGGCAAAGTGGATTGGTCAGGGCAAGACCTTTCCTATAGAAAAGGAAAACTTTAAATTATAGTTATTTTGCACTGTTTGCATTATGTTGACTTTACTTGGGTGTTTTGTTTTTAAATCTTAGATTGATGAGGTTCTCAGACAGGAGGACAAAGCAGAAGCTATGTCTGGCCACATTGATCAATTCCTAATAGCTACATTTATGCAGCTTCGGCTAATCTACAATACGCACATGGCAGATGAGAAGCTAGACAAAGATGAGATAGTCAAACTTTACAGCTGTATTATTGGGAGCATGATCTCGGTAAGGCTTTGACCTAAAAGTTAAGGTGAAGGGCAAATTTCTGTGCAGAAGTTGCAGGAGAATGGAGTGTCTGTTCTGCACCTAGGTTAGCTTACTATTGAGTCTTATTTATGAAGGTTTGATGCTAATTGTCTGCTCACCAGTGCACCTTTTGAGAGGGAGTGGGGAATGAGAAATTGGGGAAGGGAAGAAGGTCTGTTTGCTTCTACAGAATACAGCTGCTCTTAATGCTTTTATTAAGCTATTTATTTTTTCTCTATTATTTTAATATTCCTTACCTTTCAAGTGCTTAGTTGGGGGCCTAAGTATTTTCAGAAGTCACTCAGTAGTAACTTCCTAGTTGCATTTTTATTGTTTAATGTTGGGGGGTATGAGGGGGTGTCAAATGGTTTGACTGTAGTCTAGAGAAATCCCTATATTAAAGCATTGTGTGCAGGGAAAAATTCTAATATTGTCTTCAATTTGTAGCTATTTCAAATCGAGAGTCTGGCTCGAGAGGCCTCCACTGGTGTGCTGAAGGATCTAATGCATGGTCTTATTACGTTAATGCTGGATTCTCGGGTTGAAGACCTTGAGGAGGGTGAGCAGGTCATCCGATCAGTCAATCTCTTGGTAGTGAAAGTTCTGGAAAAGTCTGACCAGACCAACATCTTGAGGTATGTGGTGAAAATTGCACAATTACTGCTTCTCTTCACCTGTTCTTGTGCGTTCCTTGAATGGCTGAGTTTGTTTGTCAGTCATTCTGTAAGCAAAGAAATTATGTCTGTAGAATCATTCAGCTGGCTAATGAAGAATTATCACCGATTGTCAATGGTGATCAGAATTTGACTGCACAATCTACACAGCGGAAGGCAGGCTAAATGAACTAGCTTAGTATGATTCTATATGCTTTGTAGTACAGCAGGCTGCCTCTTAAACTCTTGTAACATACTAGAAAGAAAGAAAGAGCTGTTACACAACATGATGTAAACTGCTGGACTGACCCCAGTCTCTGGTGTGGTATTCTGTGGGGAGTTGACATCTTGGGTGTGTTTTGTGTGTGTGTGTAGCACTTTTCCTGTGTAACTATTATAAATTATTCCCTCTAGTGCTCTGCTTGTTTTGCTCCAAGACAGTCTGCTAGCAACAGCCAGCTCTCCAAAGTTTTCAGAACTTGTCATGAAGGTGAGCCTGTAGTAGAGGTTTTGAACTTTACTTAGTTTGTCTGAATCAACTTAACTGAAAGAACAGATTTTTTTTTTTTAAAAAAGACCATAATTTGAAATATTTCTTGTAACTCTTATAACTACAAAATCTCATAATTAGATGTTACATATAGTGACTTCATGTATGCTAGGAGGGAGCTTAACACCTGCTAATAGTTTACAGAAGCTTATGTATACTAATGCAAACTCCATACAGAGGTGTGCAGTCACCTGCTGGGCTTATTTGCTTAGGCACAGTGCTGTACTATGGTTTCAAACAGTCTCAGGCTGGAGCTGGCTTGTAGTTTGTCATCTCTAAGGATAGGCAGAGTGAACATGCAAATGTCTGCATTTAAAGCATGGGTGTGATCTTATTTTATAATACAACACCCTTTTGTAACTGGCATGATTTAAAGACAACTTAGGCCTTCTTAATGAGGTTAAAACTAAAGAACTCCCACTGTTTGTGGGTGTACGTAGCATATATGCATTATCTGCTGAAAGTTCTTCATGCAAAGCTTTTGGTCTCATGTTACCGGTAGAGAAGTCAGCGTTACTTTTGTGCATCAGCTCTAAAGAAGAATCTGGATATAGTACAGCTAGTTACAAATAGAAAGTATGTACCAGTGCAAATACAGCTTCAGCAGACAGACACGGTGTGTGTCTATGTGGTAGCAGAGCGAAATGGCTCAATGATAATTTTGTATAATCTCTCCTTATATAATTAAATACTTGTTCCTTGAGTTGTCTTGCTTTAAGTCAGCCTCTCGTTCCAGTGTCTGTGGAGAATGGTGCGTCTTCTTCCAGAAACCATTAATAGCATCAATCTCGATCGGATTCTACTGGATATCCACATTTTCATGAAGGTCTTTCCGAAAGAGAAGCTGAAGCAATGTAAGAGTGAGTTTCCTATAAGGACACTGAAGACTCTGCTTCACACCCTGTGCAAGCTGAAAGGGCCCAAGGTGAGAGCAGTCACTCGTCATGTATTTTTAAATTGGATGTTCATGCAGCCTCTAAAGCTTTTCCTTCTTTTTTCTTTTTTTCTTTATTTATCCCATTTTTTCTCCTTTTAGATCTTAGATCATTTAACAATGATAGACAACAAAAATGAGTCTGAGTTGGAGGCTCACCTGTGCAGAGTAATGAAACACTCCATGGATCAGACCGGAAGCAAAGCTGATAAAGATACAGAAAAAGGAGCTTCTCGCATAGTAAGTAATGTAAATGTGTTGGCAGGGAGAGGGAATGTAAGGCAATTTATGTAAGAAACAAGCTTAATTTTGTGATTGTGAAATATAAAGTAGTAATTGCCTTTCCAAAGTGCAACTAGTGTTGGAAACACTATTCCAGTTTCACTTTTTATGGATGTTTTGGGAACTTGCAGTGTTTTTCTGTTATTACGTGAATATTCTGTGCTTATCCAAGGATGAAGTGCTCCCCAGGACATTCAGGTGTGCAGCCTAGGTTTTATGCTGCCTGATACTGTATTTGATCTAGTAAAAGTTAACTATACCCAAAACACTGGCTTCTCAGAAGGAGGCCTACAGCTTGATGGTGTCCTTACTTTCTTTCTGTGTAAACAGTGGCTATGTAAAATCCTAATTGCTTCAAGGTTTTCTTCATCTTGGAAGCTCTGTATCCAGCTAGTAGGTCTAGGGGCACTGTGGGTTCATCTAACTTCCCTTCATTTTTATTCCCTTTGTTTTATAAGTCTCCTTTTATTTATTTATTTAGGAGGAAAAGGCTTCGAAGGCCAAAGTTAACGATATTTTGGCAGAAATATTTAAGAAAATTGGCTCCAAGGAGAACACTAAGGAGGTAAGTGCTCACTTCCTGCAAGGAAGAGGGCATGATACATTAGAATGGTGTATGCGGCAGTTGTAGTAACACACAGGAACTTTTCCCTCCCAGGGTCTGGCAGAGCTGTATGAATACAAAAAGAAATATTCTGATGCAGACATTGAGCCCTTCCTGAAAAACTCCTCTCAGTTCTTCCAGAGCTATGTGGAAAGAGGCCTCCGGCTGATAGAAACAGAACGGGAGGGGAAAGGACGCATTGCTGGTTCTACAGGTACACGTTATAGCAAAGCTGATTGATTTATGAGAAGCAGAGATACGAGGAGAGCAGTTACATGTTGCCTGGTAGAAACTAATATTTGCAGATGTTTATGGATTTCCAAAGTGAGTCATGGGGTTTCTTTCGGCACGTGTTGCTTCATGAGGCAGCATTTGCAGGGACTATGCATTCTTTGTTTACAAAAAAAAAAAGTTATAACCATCATCACACTAAACATAGAAAACATCTGACAGGCTTGATAAGTGGTTCTAATTCGTATCCTGTAGTGTGGCTTGAACACTAGCCTATGCTTCATGTGTCTGGTATCAAGAATTTTTTCTGCAAGGTATACAGCTGGTTTATAACAGCAGCAAGCTGTCAGGTTCTCCTTTTACCTTTTGGTTACTAAAATGGTACAGGAGGTTTTTTGATAGAGTATTGTTTACTGTGGAATCAAAGTTTATTTTAACTAACTTGAACTATAGCAGTCTTTGACCCCCTTCCAATAAATCAGCTTTTTAATTGGATAAACTACTGTAAAACACTTTGTTAGTGAGTCTTCTCATTGCAAATAAGCACAAATGAGTATTTAATGTAGTATTAGGGAAGGAATGTGACAAATGATTAGCTGACAGTAAAAACTGATACACAGTCTGGCAAAACTACCTTTACCTTTCATTTCTTTCACAATTCAGAATGTTCTGAGAGACGTTAGCCTTTTCTCCTACTACTATTCTTTCTCCTATCCCTGTATTGTAAATTACTTTAAGAAGACGATGTAAGCTTCTTCCAGAACCTCCTAAATGTGTCTGACTGGATGGGACAGAAAATTCTACCTTTCATCCTAAAAACCTGTACAACCAAGAAATATTAGTTTAACAGTTAGAGATTTCAAAACAGAATTTACGTACCCCAATTTTGTGTGTCTCCCCACAAAACTAATAGTTTGATATAATAAAGGGTATTGTTCCATCTTGCAAATGGGCTTTATTTAGACTAAAGTGTAAACGTTTAACCTTAATTCTCCTTTTACCTATTTTAAATACCCTTGCAGTAAACTAGTGAAAACAAAACCCTGTCCACACTAAGTCTTAGAACTTGCCATTCATTTCAGAATGGAAAGGTTTTTTCATAATGGAAGATCCTTCCCTAGTCTTTTGGTAGTGAAGCTTTAAAAACCTTGCTACATGCCTTCCAGAGGTCACTATTTCAGATTGAATTGGAAGAAGCAGCAGCTTTAAGTTACCTGAATGAGAGGTAAAGAGGGGTTAGAATCATGATGAGGTCTGCCCAGAAGTACCACTAAACGTAGAAAAAGACAGAAGACTCCAAATATTTCCCATTCTGCCAATTGCTGAGTTCCCTCTGTTGGACATCATGGTTACTGCTGATCCACATCAGCATCTTCGTCTACCCCCATTGCTGTCTTCAGCTGTCAGCCTCAGCCCTACTTCTGGAGCTGCTCCACTGCCACTTCTTAAATGTCTTAATTTCTTTTATTGGTTTTCAGTTCCTTTCCTGCAAGGAAATGAAAGGGCTGATATGCCTATACTAGCAAATGCAAATTTGATAGTTTATAGGTTGGTTGATTCTTCATCCATTGCATCTTAATTCAAGGAACTGACCAAGAGGCTTACACGTTTTTGATGTTTCTAATCTTTTCTTTTAACTTCTTTTTTCCTCCCCCCTTCCCCTCATCCTCCAGGAATTTCTCCTCAGATGGAAGGAACGTGTGTTCCTGCTTCTACCCACACCGTATCTTCATCTATAGGAAACACAAATGGGGAGGAAGTGGGGCCTTCAGTTTACCTGGAAAGATTAAAAATCCTCAGGCAGCGTTGTGGCCTTGACAACGCAAAGGTATTGTACTTGCCAACATTTGTAAATCCCCAGGGGAGGCACTTCATTTGCACTGTTTTTTTGCGCTGTCAGATGATTGGGTTTTCTGTGCCAAAGACAGATTCCAATCAGAATTTATGATCTTTCACTATACTGCATGTCCTAGCTATTCACTGCATGTCACTATGCCTAGTATAAATGGATTTCAACTCATTACTTGGCCAAGTAGGCTTATGTTTCAGTCCACTCTGTTTGCAGCACTGGTGTACATGCAGGTTGTTTCTACAGCCCTGTAGTTTGGTATCTTCCCTTGCCATGTAGTGTAGTCTCAGAAAGGTTCAAATAACTTAACTACTGTTCTCTAAAGGTTAAACATATATTGATCTCCGAGTTGAATGATGTGGAAATTCTAGATCTTTCTGCTCTGAAACAACCGTAAGAGTTGAATGAAGACTTTGAATGAAGTTTTATATATTTTGGTTGTATGGATACTGAGGCACAGAAATGCTGAATGAGCTCAGTATTGGAAACCTGTGGGCCAAAATTTCAAACAGTTCAGTGATCTATGTGTCAGGAATCTAGTGCTGACTACTGAAGTTTGCACTCTGCCATGTGAGAAGTGATGTTCGCTCTAGGAATAGTCATCCAGGTACATCACTGTTTTAACCTGTAACACAAACTTTGCATATCAGCTCACAGCTCTGAGGAGGGGAAATGTTTCCTGGATGGTAGTAACAAGGCAATTAACGCAGATGGAAGTATCAGTTGGTAAAAGAAAGTGAATTGACATTGTAAGTCTTTGGCAGGGTGAATCTTGCCAGTCAATCCAAGTTTCCTCTTCTCATTCCTCCAGAAAATTCATTGGCTGTTGATGCTGCACATAGGCATGGACTTGCCTCTTGTGGTGTTAGAATTCAGGCTATCCAAGACTGCAGCAGGCCATCTCAGTAAAACACTGGTCTGCTGTGAATTTTTGATCTTTAAAGACCATAGTTCCTTTGTGTCCCTACTGGCGTCAAGCTAAACATGAACTACTGAAATGATAGGAATTGAGTATTGTAGTTAGCTTTACCTGGTTCTGACTTTGATGGCAACTGACTTGATTGCTGCAGATCACCTGTGTTGCGTTGCTCCTTCCCTTTCCTCTGTGAAGATGAAAAGCCACTGATTCTGGTTTGTACTTCTTATATGGCTTTTGCTATTATCTGTCTTAACACTTCAATTTCCTCCCCCGCAGCAGGAAGACAGACCACCTCTGACGTCTCTGCTCTCTAAACCAGCAGTCCCTACAGTTGCATCATCTACAGATATGCTTCACAGTAAGCTCTCCCAGCTCCGTGAGTCTCGGGAGCAGTACCAACATCTGGACCTGGACTCCAATCAGACTCATTCCTCTGGGATTGGTAGTACCCTGGCTTCACCCTCATCTGCAGCAGCTAATATAGATGACTTGAAAAAAAGATTGGAGAGAATAAAAAGCAGTCGCAAATAGAGATGTGAGAGAGACAGCATCGCTGTTGCTTGGGCTGTCTTCAGCTTTAGTTTACTAAACTAGAAGTCTTCATAGTTAAATGGCCTCATTTAGGCCTAATGTATACAAACTGGTTTATGTATAATACAGTGGATTTTGGGGGGTCGAGTCATTGTGGCACAAGTATTTGTACATACTCTGCTTCTCAGTGAGCATCTCTTTGACAATAGAAGGCTGTCTGTGTATTAGTTTTAGTGTACAGACCTGTAAACAACCATCCTCTTGCTCAGACTAGTTTCTCATAACTTGTTTTTTTTTTATTTGTAAAATTGTCTTTAAGGTCTTTTCCTAGTTCTTAACTCTTAGAAGATCTTTAGTGATTTCACTTTTAATTTTGTGAATTCTTCTCCATGTAATCCTTGAACTGTTGATTCTGTATGGACACATGGCATGAAGTAACTAATTTAAGTGTCTTTTGTAAATAAAGTTTGCATTAACTATACCAGCCTCTGTAGGAACAGCAGTGACTGCTGGTTAGAGAAGTCACTCTCTATTCCTGAATGTTAGTGACTGGGCATCTAGAAACTGAACTAAGCTATTCTTGCCATGAACCTTGGGGTTTGGATGTATTATAAGGAGGATGAGTGAATATATACTATCTTGTGGGTGCAATCCTGAGACTTTGAACTCTTACTTCTATGAGCAGTAGTGCATTTTTCATATTGTTGCTTTTTCCATTTTGAAACATGTTTCTGTAACTTGAGAGTAAGTTGAGAATATTTAGTTGGCTGAAATGCTTATTTTAAATTATCTAGTCCTTGTGATGCTCTACCCAGACTAAGCATAGTCCCATCTGTGTATAGATGCTTTCTTTGAGGGAGCCTGCTGCTGTTGATATGGGATAGATTAGCAGTGATGTACAGTCAGTGGACTCATATATCCTGAACTCATTTGGTTAAGCAGTCATTCTCGTGCAGTTTTCAAGTGCATGTAGACCTCACCACCACATTCTTTTTGGTCTTAAACATCTGATGTCAGCAAACTACTATTTTGCATAACTAAGACACCTGGTAGTGCTAGTCTGTGAAAGCTGTAGCCACTGCGCTTTCTTATTCTAAGAGTGTCTTCTGATTAGCCTTTTTCAGAAGCAACAAGTATGAAGATTAAGGTGTATACTGTATAGCCTTTCTAGCCCTTTCATCTCTAGGGAGGTGATGCGTTTTCACCTTACTACTGCACTTCCATGTGAGAGCTGGTTGTGAAGCATAAATTGCACATCTGTTCCATAGCTAGGACAGAGTTATTGAAGAGTTGGACAGGCAGGCTTAAAATAGCACACTTCTGCTCTAGATTTTAATATCTTCCATGTAACTGCTGCTTTTGTTGTTTGCGCTGTGGACCAGCAGTCTCTGCATTAGGGCCATTACTGAAACTGTCTTGCCTGATTACAGTAAAAATGTGGCTTTAAATTAGTACCTGTACAACAGATCTATGACAGAGCTTCTGGTTGAAATCTTCCTTTTACAGGACCCCTAGGCTGGGGTTGCAGTTGGCGTAACACTGCTTGGTGCTTATGGTGAGTTTGTACACTGGGATAGCAGGTGACTTGCGAGCGTTCTCCATCCTGTGTTAATTGACATAATGCCATTCGTTGCTCCACCACCTCAATTTAGTAGTTGCAGTCTCCTCCTAACCTGAAGTGGGCACGCAATTCCTTGTGGAATAGAGCTGTATGACAAGTGGATGTTTGGCCCTTATTGGTAAGGGCTGAGGTTTTGCGTGCTTAATCTGGGACTGTTTGTGAATAGTTTGTGTTGGCTGGCACTAGAGTTACTGCCACTACCTCTCAATTATGAGCTGCTTTTTGAAACTTATTGACATATAAATTAATCCATATGTTCCTTTACCGTGTCCAGCAGACGTTCGGAAAAGCTATTTGTTAATTAGCTCAGGATGTTAAAACAGCAATGCCTGCAAACCTGCATACAACTCTTTTAAATTTGAAGCTGAATTGGAAGTGAAGTACAGGAATAATTGAGTAGCAGAAGATAGAGTTGCTTACTATGAATGAGTTTTTGCCCTGTGTCTCTGTAGTGTTTGGTTGGACTCAATATCCTGGGAGTTCTAAACTAAAACTTGTGCACATAAATTAATAAAGCCTAATCTTTAGCCCAGACAATATTTAAATAACATTAAACTGAATTTTAAAAATGATTCCTCTGTATTGTTTGTAACAAGTCAGCATTAACAGTGACTTACTCCAGAAACTGTATGGTCCTGGTTGTCCTGGTTCCCCTCTTAGATGTGCAATTTCTCACAGATTATTAGATAGCAGTGAAAGGGTGAGGCTAAAAATTTAAACATTAGGAGGGCTAAACATTTTCAGTGTCCGATGCCTGTGGTTATCAATGATTTAAAACAGTTGTGGAGCTTGAGCTCTTGAGGTTTCTTTCTTCATATGTCTTTGAGAGGTTGTTTTTATGCTTTCTTTGGGCAGTCAAATTGGGCTGTCTTCAAGTTGGATCCCAAATGAGCCATCTTCAAGGATATGGCCAGACAGTAACTGATCAATGACTTTGTTTATATCCAACTAATTTCAGATACTTACCTCTACTATCACATTTTCAACACAGTCACTCTGCTTCTTCTCTGTATGAAGCACAACAGAATTTCACTGTTGCCTGTTTCTGTGACTTGCTGGCACTGTGAATGAGGAGTTTAGGGAGCTCCTAGGGAGCAAGGACAGTTTGCAAATCTCATGATTAAGAGAAAATTAGGCTGAATAAACGGGCTAGTCAAGAATATGTGTTTACTGCTGTACTGCTGGGTCCTCAGTGGTCCACAAATTGCTGCTAAAAAGGAGTTCATGAAAGACTGAAGCTTCTTTTGGGAGTGATCCCTAAACAGGCTTTATAAGACAACCAAACAGGTAGAGTGTAGGATGCTTCCATTGGAGGCCCTTTGACAATGTGCATGAATTGCTTCCTTCTGAATCTCACTATGCAGGTGGAAAATACACTTTGAGGACCCAGCACCACCTGCCATGTAGAAAGCTACTGCCATACAGTAATGGAAGTGCTACTTACTGTATTCAAGCCCGTATTCCTCTGTAGGATGAATTGCATACAGTTGACATCTGTAACTTCTTAAGATGCTAACCTTGCAAACAGTGGTGCTGGTATTTGTTGTCTGCTATTGTAGCTGAGAACAATGTCTGTCTTACCAAAACAGGTTACAGTTGTTTTACTTTTGATACTGGTATTGGTGTTTTGTGTCATGTCACAGTAAACGTAGGGTGATTATCTCCAGTATATTCTGGGCTCAATTTCTAGAACAGAAAAGGAGTTGACTTGAAGGGAGGAAATGGACAGTACCTGAGGGCACAGTTGTGCTTACTGTGACTGACTAAGGCCATTGTCTGAGGTCTAAAATCCGTTGATGATTATAGCTGATAGAAGGGAGGAGAACTTGTTTGAAGCACACCAGGTAATTAGCAGTACAACTAGTGCTGGTTTGTTGGTACTGCTGGCTACTGTGATGGCTTAGATTCAAGTGCAACTAAACTCAGCATGAACAAAAGGAAGAAGATGGGTTTGAGAACTTTTATTTTCAAGGGGGAACACTTTCCTTTGTCAAGTTGAAAGGATATAACTGTTTTACTTCAGGATCTTCTATGCTTATGTTTAAGTGGAGCATTGTAGCAAAACTGGGAGCAAGCAAGGTAAACACTTCCTCTATCACTCGTGTTTTTCGATGGCTTTTCGCATCCACTTTTTCAGGCGGAATACATGAGTATAAAATCCATATTTGCCATCTCGGTCACAGCCTTCTCCCCATGAAACTATTCCCACTTGATACCAACGGTTGTCGTCTGGGTTCTAAAGCAAAGAAATATGGGATTGGCACAAGAAGCAAGAGACTTCCAGATCTAAGCTTTGCACGCACCCCAGCCTGTTTAGTGATGGATACTGCTTTGGAATTCAGAGTGGCATCTACTAAATAACATAGCTTGTTGAGTAATTTAGTCTCTATTCTTAAACTTCTAAGTGAGAATTGGCCATTGCTCATGCATTCCGCAGCTGATCTCCATATGTGCCTGAGAACTCAGTACAGAAGTGGGCCTGGATGACTGCAGGATTCATCTCAGTTGCTCAGCTTGAACGTGAGCTGCGTTTGCTTCAGCCACTCAGCAGTCTCCATTTCTGCTGCTGTGTTTTTAGACTATTATGGAAGTTCAGCATAGCAGAAACCTAGCTTCATGTGTTTTATGAGCTTGAACTTGCTGAACATACCTTCATTACAAAAGGTCCCCCACTGTCCCCTTCACAGGCATCTCCTCTCTTTGAGTCTTCAGGACTGTAACCTACAGGCAACAAAAAAGTCAGACATTTGACTGTAGGGGGAGTGGCTAGTATCGCCCATCTTTTCCTTAAAGTATTGCTGCACAAATTTTGAGCCATGAGTTTGCTTACTGCTTCTGCCAACTATTGGACTTAAATTTAGAAAACTGCTTTGTTTTTTGTATTTTATGTAAACTAGCTAACTGTTTCTGTCTGCAACATTCCTGAATCTACCATATTCTTCCCCCTTCTGTGCTCTCATTCCTGTTTTCTTTCATCAGAATTGCTGTTAGTGTCAGCTGCCACTGTGTTCACAGCTCTAGCTTGAGGTACTGTGCCTTTCTTTTGTCTTGGAATATTATACACACAGAAGTTTCTATGTACCCTGTTCTTTCATTCTATTTATTACAGGGACACATTGCTGTCCTTGCTTTCACCTTCCTGTCATGCTGCAGGCTCTGCTCTTCCTCCTCCCCCAACTGACTGACTGTCTTCCTACAGTCTTGCTAGGAAGAGGAAAGGGATTTCACTTTAATTCCTGATAAATTAGGTGATGGGAAAATGCAAAAATACTGTCTGTGTCTCCCCTCTTCTGCTGTATGTCTGCATCTCAGCTATTTTTCAAGACTTTTCTAGAAAAAGAAACCATAAGACAACGGTATTGTCAGTATACTCAGGAAACTGTCTTCCCTCCTAACTCAAGCAATCGTATACATTATTAGATGCAGGCAGCACAAACTCAGTCAAAAATCATTGGAGACTTGCTTGTAGGAACTGATAATGTCTGCACAAATGAAGAATACAGCAGAAAGTATTAAACTGGTAATAAATCCCTAGTCTCTTTGTATCTCAAGTTCTGCGTTTACTTTCTCTCTCAAAAAGGGTATAGAGCCAGAAGATATTTAGGAACGTACAACAACAATTATCAGAACTACAGAAAGCCTTCTATATTAGGAAAGCTTAAATAAGTGCTCCTCAGCTTGGAAGAGAAATGACACAGGGTCCATAAAATAGCATGTGATGCAGAGAAGAAATATTTTTTCTTAAGTTGTGAATGTAGATGTGTACCTCTTCAAATCTATATTAGGAAACTTAACAGCACATGAGGAATTACATTTTTCACACATGCCTTACAGAAGTTGTGGGCATAAATATGAGTATGGAAGGTTGAGACAAGCTAGTAGAGAAGAAGGTGTGGTTTGGCTACCGAGTAGGATAACTGGTGTGCAGTCTTTAATTGAGGAAGTCACTGAACTGTTCCATATATTGCTGAAAAATAATTTTATATGTGCTCAGTTCTCACACAGCCATTGCTGGTATCTAGCAGAGTGGTACAATTAGGCTAGTTAGCCTGACATAGCATGGTGTTACAAACTTTATTCATAGCTCTAAGTTCTCCCTCCAGCCTTCATGTTTTCTGAGAACTGAAAAAGTTCTTGTAGTAGAAAAGTTATTTTTTATGGAGGGCATTTGCAGGTGTATCAGAAAGTAACCTTGCTGCGTGAGCCCCACCAGGAGCTCAGAGCCCTTGTGCCTCCAGTGCTACTTACCTGCGCAGAACATGTTGTCAGTGACTTTAACTTTGGTGGATGCCTTGCAGATATCTTGGTCTACAATTGGCACGTTGAGCTGTTGCAGAACTGTGGGGAGGTTGCTTGGGGTAGTTGCCCATGTTTCTTTCAAGTTTCCCCAACCAGTTACCCGCCCTTTGTAACCTGCCAGCATCAGCCTGTGGAAGGAAGTATGAGTATAATCAGATGCATTGTAACAACTTTCTCCTGCCTGGCTCTCTTGCTGCAAATGGCCTTAATAAGGCATCTTTTTCTGTCTTTTTTGAAGGCCCAAAGAAGGCTTTTGTAGCCATATTTTTAGGACTGTGGGACAGTCTCCTCACCTCTGCACAACCTGTTTTGTAGGCAGGCAGACAGGATGGATGTAGTCACTGAAGACAACGGGTCTCTTCAAGTGCATGAGTGCAATGTCTCGGTCCATGTTCTCTTTCCAGTTGTATTTAGGATGGATGATTATTTTATCCAACAGAGCGATCTTCTCTTTATTCCTTTCGTATCTGAAATAGTCATGAAGGAAAGAACCTGCTATATGGTAGCAACTGAGAGTCCAGTGGGTTTTATGATGCTCTCAGGTGCTTTGTACCCTCTGAGAAAATACTGTCTTTACACTGGAGTGTCCCTTTAGACTCCATGCTTCTGCCTTCCCTTTCACTTTAGGATCAGCAAGAGCAACAAATGACAGCTCCATTAGATCCCATTATTGAGAGGCATG
This sequence comes from Morus bassanus, assembly GCA_031468815.1. Taxonomy (NCBI): domain Eukaryota; kingdom Metazoa; phylum Chordata; class Aves; order Suliformes; family Sulidae; genus Morus; species Morus bassanus. Next base: position 44,730,993 of record CM062572.1, on the reverse strand, counting down.
TGACTTTGGCTATGTACGCTTCCTTGGATACTGAATGACAGCCCAACCTCATTGTATCCCATTACTCCAAGAGGAAAGCTATTTCACTCTCACTTCATCCAGGCTCTTACTTTGCCCTTATGTGCTTGCCAATCCGCACCAAGATGTCATTTGTAGTTAAGTTCTTGTCCCAGGGTGGATAATAAAGACAGTGAGCAGCAGTCAAGATCCAGCTGTCACTGATGAGGCTGGCTCCACACAGCAGTTCTTGAGGACTCTTTTTGTAGAGCATCACCTGCCTGAGAGACAAGGAGGGAGGAAGACTTAGTAAGACTAAAGGCATGGCTGGCTGAATGTGTCTTGCTGTGGTGCAGAAAGAGAAGAATTTGCAGTGAGCAGGGAAGAGCATTGCGCTACACTGACAAAGACAACTGCGTAGGTGACTCTCTAGCAAAAGCCTTCCCTGGGCATGTATATTCTGTGTAGTAGGCCATTTACCCTATTTCCTTCACCTGGAAAGGTTTCTCATCCTCTCTGCTCTAGCAAAGCTGAAAAGAGGAAGAGACAAAGTTGAAACGCACCACCACTCTTGCTTTCCCAGCTGGTTGCATACTTGGCTCAAGAGGAGAGTTCCTTTCCAGCTATTTTAGTACTGCCCTGTCAGTCATTTGGAGGAGCTTTGATTAGAAGCCATAATGCCCGCGTGCTGCCTGAGATGGGAGAGCCCTTTTACTTCCCCCTGCTTGAACTGCAGAGAAGGGAGACTCAATTCCCCAGGAAGGACTATGCAAAGATGACACTTACCAGGGGGAACTGCCAACTTCTGCATCATCCCCATGAACAACCCTGCCTCCTATGTAGGACTCCAGCAGCTCCTTCTCACTTTTGTCTGTCATCTTCTTCTTCTCAAATAAAGGACGGGTGCCGCAATCTGAAAAAACAGGCAATCTGGCTTTGTTACTCTACCTGATTCACAGTGGAGAAATGTCTGCTGTCAGCATGCTAAGCTGGAAGAGCCTAGGAAGGAAGTGCTTACTAGCTCCATGATTGTGACTGGAGATTGACTTCTGAGGGTCCTTCAAGGAATTTAAATATCCCCCTGCTTTTGACAGCATTTGTCAAGCTGGTGTTTCTGAGGAACAGCGAGTACCCTGTGGGATGAAGCTGCAGCCTTTCTACAAATTGTGATGCTGTATCTAGTGTTTTTGCTCACCTGCTTCACCTGAACCAAAAGTTTTGTCATCAAAGAAGGTTTTGAACTCTTGAGGATGGGTAGTACGTCCTGACATTCCCTCCAACTGTTCGTTCTCATCCTCTAGCAAGCTGTCTAAGAGAGACAGAAAGACAAGCATGGTAAAAGGCCTAGCTGTAGTTTCCGTAATTATCAGCAGTTCTTTCCACACACAGTGGGTCTGATGAAGGAATTATGCTCTTTCTAATGCTCCTTGTCTACCATTGTGAGTTTTCAGGGAGAAGAGAACGCCTGAGAGACCTAACAGATCTATATGTGTATGGCAGGTTAGTATATGTGATATTTAGACAAATAGAACTTCCACATGCATGGTGCGCGTACTTCCTTGTCTACACCTCCCAGGCCAAGCACATCACCCTAGTTGCACATACTGCTTTTGTTTGCCACTGCCTCACAAGTGTGCCTACCCAAACCAATGCAGGCTTCTCACCGCAGTAGTGCAGATCACAATATCCAAAGTTGGGTGGTTCATCTGTCACACACCAGACACCCTCGTCATCTCCATCAGGATTCCGACAGTAATTCTCCAGCAGCTTCACCTCTGGGTCGATGTTTTTTCCTTGGAGCACCTCTTTGGCTTTCTCAGAGTTCCACGGCAGGCACTTAGCTCCAGACACAGTGACCGAGAGGGTCCCGGTGTAAAGCATGCCTTTCTCTTGTTCACAGGGCTCCACTAGGGCTGGTGGTTGGACCCGTGGTGTAAATTCAACTGTTGTCCTTTCTTGACCTGGAAAGACAGAGAGCTGTGATTTAAGCTGTAGTTTTGCCCTCAGAAGTACTGTTAGCAAATAGCACCAGAGCCCCTTTACTAAAGCCCAGAGTTCCATGGGGCATCCCATTATGTTTGGGGGTTCCCCGCTGTGCTCCCATGCGTGTGGTGGCCCTCTACAATATTGCAGTGTCAGAGGTGGCCCTATCAACAGGAGGTAAGGTGAGGCTGGCACTGCTCATCACACTTCTCTTTGCCACTAAGATGTGAGGGACAATATTGTGTTCCTTTCTGGGATATCTTTGAGAACCAGCTCAAGGGATGGGTAGGTGCATCAAGATCATAATGCTGCTGTATTAGAGCCTCCCATGCCTTTTTCTCAAATGTGTAACTAGACCATATTTGGAGGAGCCATCTACTGTGATATGCTACTAAAATAGCAAATTTAGCTTTTGGCAATGTTTCTATATCTAATGATAAGAGAAAAATCTTCCTGCCAGACTTTCTGCGCTGCTTTATTTTGCAAGTGTCCTAATGGCTGCAAGCTTTAAGCAGCATTTCCTGAGTGAGTGGGCACCAGATAATCTGTTCTGCGGCAGTTGCTCAGCCTCAAGCTGTTTTCTCCTTGTGCACTGGGGGAGTCCCCATGTGAAGAGAGCGCCTCTGTTTGACTACTCACCCTGGGGTACAACAGCCACTGAGCAAGTAGCATTTTACCTTAATTGGTGAGGCTGCTTCTGTGTGAGATTGACTCCTGTCAACATGATTGCAAAGGAACTGTGCAAAACCGAGGCTTTTCTAGTCATGCCATATCCATGCATGTGTAAGTGTAACAGGAAGCAACTGTAGGTCAGAAACTAACTAGTGAACAGAGGTAGCAAAGATGTCTGATCACCCCAAAGCAGAGCAGTATCTCTTTCCAGTTTGCCATACTGGAGGCCAGGGCAATGGTAATGATTTTTAAAACTTCAGAACACCCCTTGGTCAAAATGGTTGCTGACCTCTCTGACTTTCACTTACAAGAGTCATTGCCTCTAGTCTCTGCTTTTGGAAGAGAAACTTCTACTATGCGAAGGTTCTCTGCTTTCTACCAGTTCTTCTGTGATGGAGGCCAAGCCCCAGGGGAGACAGCTCTGTGTTGTGGAGAAGTGGGAAGGTAGAAGTGTAGGGGGATGGTTCTCCACCCTGTCAAGTGCAATTGTGGGTATTAAACTGCACCCCTCCATATGAGTGAGTGTTAAGGCAGGCAGTCAAGGACAAGCTGTAGAGGTTTTGTCCTAAAGGTGAGAATTCTGACAAAAAACCCCCAGTATGACTCATTGCTGTATAAATTAGAGGCAGCTGAGCCAGGATTTTGCAGTGCTTCTGATGGGCAAAGCTGTAGTAGATTCCAGGGGACTGCTGACACCGAATTTAATTTTGACCTAGATTAGCATAGCATAGAGAAAACAGCATATTAGAGGAATTTAGCCAAGGTAGATGTATGGGTAACTCAATGACTTTTCCTCCTCAGTTCCTTCACCCTTTAAGCCGCAGCTCCTCTACTCTGACTGACCTCTGTTCATGTAAGATCCCTCCCTCCTAACCCTCTCCCCTTCCTTGACACATTTAGTATCAGTCTCAGTGCAGCCTTCCCTGCCAGTGAAGGCCTTGCAGGGGTGTAGTGCTGAGGCATACCACACACTGGGATGGGACACTCCTCCCGTTGCACCGTTGGGTCTCGGGTGTAGCACCATGGGCCTTCTGAGTTGTTGTCTGGGTTCCTGCAGTAGTTCTCAATGATGTTTGGATAAAGGGTGGCATTAAATCTATGAGAAAAAGCTGGTTAGGCTACAAAGGAAGGACATCCTGGAGAACCCTTTAGGGGTGTGCAGGAGATGAACTTACTTAGGTATATGTGGATATTTGCTTGTCCACACTTGACATTCAATCCCTGATTTGGTGTAGCTAATTGTCCCCCGATAGTTCTGGCCCAGACCAAGAGAGCAGTTACCTGTCAGAATCCCAACATGGTGTAAGCCGGGTCCAGGGGAAATGGATGTTGCATTTTTCAAGGTCAAGAGCTACCATCTCACAAACACCTTTAACTTTTGCTGCATGTATGAGCCTGCACGAGCATAGGCACAGGGTGGGAAGAGCACACCGCTTAAGCTCTCTCTGCCTCAGCAGAGGCTCCGCTTGCCCTGACGCTCTGTGCTTTGCTTTGGCTGTAGGTGCAGGTCAGAGCCCTCCTGAGAGGCTGGGCTTGGGGAGGCCTGACTGTGTCACAAGGAGAAGGGTATCTACTCCATGCTGTTTGTGAAATGGTTGGTGGGGAAATGGAGTGGAAGAAAGGAAGTTCAAACTCCCTTCCTGCTATTTTTCTTTCCAATCAGATGGCTTTACCAACTTTAGATTTTTTTTTTTTTCTCCTTACGAACTGCAGGAACCAAGTTCCTGGCTCTCACTGTATCTGGGAGATTGAGGTCAATATGAATTTCTTTTACCTTCTAGACAAGCATCCAGAACTGTCCTGGACTTTCTCAGGCCCTGACATACTAGCAAAAGAAGAAGAAAGAAACAAATTATATGAGAGGAATCCGAACAAGCATCATAGATTGAACCAGTTTATCATCTAGGAACAAAACACAAGTGCCTTGTCCTGGAAAGTGAGCTCTTGTAAGAAGGTAGGGAGCCATCTCCCCAGGATGGGACAGTGCATCCCAAGGGATAGCAGAGCACCTGCAGGACTTGAAGCAACTTACCTTGGTATTTTGCCCAAAATGCCTCCTGTAAAGGAAAAAAAAAATATATATATATATATTTAGGAGTAGGGACACAGAACATCAGACCTTGCTTAGCTGCTGCAATTCAAACCTGTAGGAGAATGCCCCATTGTAACAAATGGAACAGACTAACCTAGCTCTGCTGATATCAACTCCTACAGAGTCCAACAAAGCAAAAAATCTGATATAAAGCCACATTCCCACTCATCAGATTCAGGAATCAAGAGAGTACTGTTGTTTCTAAAAAGAACAAAGATGCTTACAACCTTCATCAACCCGCAGAGGAAGCAGAGCTTGTGCTACAGTGCAGAATTCCAAGGAGCTGAACCTAGAACTTCTAAGGCTGTAGATCACATGAAGGTATCACTCAGCGATTTGGAAAATACTCCACAGAGATTGTATCTTGCTGGCTTAGACTGCTAACTGTTCATCTGTTTACTATTGTATTCCTGGGTGTGGACTTCAGCATGGATACTGGCCTTGGGGCTAGGAGCAAATCCCAAAAGGATGCAGAACAAATCTAGCAGAGTGAGTGAGTCTGGAAGCTAGCAAAGGTGACAGGCTGTGTCAAACCTTTAGCTCAAAGGAGCTTGAGGCACCGGCACTCAGTGTTTGGTTGCTAAGCCGGCTCTTCTGTGAGCATCTGGGGTTGTGGCAGTTTGAATGTGGGTGGTGCCATGCTGAACTAGTGGAAGATGCAATTCAGGACCGGTGGTTGAGGGAAAACTCTCTCCTTTTCACTTCATACTTAAAATAGAGAGGGAGGGAAAAGGACCTGAGCTTTGAGCTGCATTCCCTGGAGTGGCTCCAGGAGGGAAACTCCTAAGGAAGCCTGAGCTCTCCTTGGGGCACGTACGCATCAGCCTCATCTTTGTGTCACAGAACTGAGTCTTATGACCCCAGCCCCTCGCTGCATGCACAACCTGCTAGTCTCTCACTACAGGTTTCTTGGGACCACCCGTGTCCCCTGTACATACCGTTTGAACGGTGGATTCAAGGGCTTCAAAAGCCTCCTCATAATTGCACGTCTCCTCCAGGCACTCTCGCTCCAGGTTTCCCTTAAGCATCTCTTCCAGAAATCCCTTGTTGGCACGTCGTGGGCGCTTGAGCAGTGACAGTGCCTGCCCCTTTTCCAGGAAAACTACCGGGTCAGAACACTGCCAGTCAAAGGTGTGCTTGTAGCAGGAGGGGCCTTTTTTCTCCCCTTGCAGTTTCCAAAAATCACACACAGCTGATGTGATGATCCCACAGCCCAGCCTCCCCCAGTGCAGAGAGGAGAAGCCCTGTCAGGTCCCCACCTGATGATCAGAGCAGGCTCTCTACAACTCATCTGTCAGGGCTGGCATCACTTAGGCAACAGCAGTGACAGGAATCCTCTGCTATCCTCAGCAAAGCTGCTCTGCTCATTTGAAGTTAGGTAGAGGCTTGTTTGCTTGGAACCTGCTACTGCTCTCTGCCAGCCACTGTATTTCTGTCTTGCCAACCTCAGACCTCTGCAATAGGCACAGCTTGGTTCCATCTTCATGTTCAGAGACCCTGATTTGAGACCTGTAGACAGGCTTTCCCCCATACAGCAGCGGGTCAGAGAGGACCTAACCTCATACTAAGAAAAGACAGGTAAAGTAGAAGCTCTGATAAGAGAAAAGGCACAGTGAGCAGGAAGGCTGCATACTGTGTATCACCTAAAGTTTAGCTAAGGGATAGCTGGGGAGGCAATGGAGAATTGCAACCGCCCAGGTCAACAGAGGAACTCTAGCCCAGAAAGGCCCACAGTTGTGCTACACAAGGTCCTGGGCTGAGCCACATTCCCCTTGCCCACCGTCTCCCAGGTGACCCACAAAAATCCACTGAGCTGTTGTCACCAGCCATCCCTGCCAGCTCCTGCATCCTCCTGTGCGAGAAAGCCTCATTCAACTCTCGGCACCTTTTCACTCCCAACCTCAAGCTTTTAGAAGCTCCTCCTGCCTTACTGAGAAAACCTGCCATCAGCTTTATCCCTGGAAAGAAATAACCCCCTCTTCCTTCTGTCACCCACTGGTACTGCCCTTCTCCCCGTGCTATTGAGTCTTACCTCCGGCATGGCTCAGTGTGAGGTGCAGAAGGCTGGAAAAGAGCAGGCCCCTCAGTATGCTGTTTTTGTTGTGCGCCATGCTGTACAGCCCTGGCTGCAGGGGAAATGCAAAGGGAGCAGAATAAGCGGAGTCACAGCCCCGCTGGGTTAATATTGAACCAGAATGAAGAAATAGGACTCCAGAGGTCGTGGTGTGTCAGGGACAGTGGGACTGAGGCTCCTCTTATCCCTCCCATCTTGGCATCTCTCCCCTCACTTCAGGGCATCTTCGTTTTCTTACTTAATTGGTGGAAGCCAAGCAAAATATCTCTGGATTGCCATAGGACTAAACTTAGCATCCCGTTTCATAACAGGGAAGATGGCACAAGGAGTGAGAGGAGAAACTTGTCCCAGGGCACAGGGAGACCTCAGCCTGGCACGGAGATGTCTCTGCTGGCTCACAGCTACCCCAGCCGGAGCAGCTCACACCTTTTCCATCGGTGCCACTCCGTTCCCCTGCAGCTCTTGGCACCCTCATGGCCTCGCCACCATGCTAGCTGAGGTCCCTGCCGCTGACTTTTCTGGGAGGCTGTACTCTAGTAGCCTTGCACACAACAAGAGAGCTCTGAGAGCTCCTTAGACATTCCCAGTTCTCTTTTTAGCTGCAAGCCTTCCCCCCCGCCCCGCTGCTTTTCCCTCCTAGACTCCAGTTGTCTTTTCTCCCTGCAGTTATCAGCAAGCTCAGCCCCAGCTATTTTGGCACCAGAACACACAGTTTAGCTCTCCCCCTTCTCCCTCGCCCATGCCAAGGAGCAGAAGGGGTGCCTGCAACAGCCCATGGGGAATTTCAATTTTCCTCCCAGTTAGGTCAGCAATGCTATTGGCAGTGCATACTTCCCACTGTGCTACAATTCCCAACAGAGTGGAGGAGGATGAAGCAGCATGTAGTTTGGGGTGCCCCTTTTATTCCCACCCCAGCGGAATGTAGAAAAGTACAACCGAAAAGGAAACAGAAGCTCTGACAAGCAAGGAGTTAGCACAGCCAAAACCAGCCAGGAAAACAAGAGCTTCCAGGAAGAGGGAGGCAGGAATAGTCTGGATGTCATGACATCAGCTAGTAAGTCAAGAACTGGGCTATCAGAGCTGGGAGAGCTGAAATGATTCCTACAGCAAGCAGCAAATTGGCACAGTGAGAAAACAGTAGAAAGCATGGCAGGGTGGGGGTAGTCCCGCAAACTGCCACATGGCACAAAAGTGCTTTCTGCCAGCAGGGAGCATGTTTTGTGCTGTGCCTCTGTGCAGCAGATACTTCTGTAATGTTTATCTCCATAGAAGGAGTGCAAATATTAGCATTAGGGTGGCTGAGGAATGACTCTGTGGCCACTGGTACAAAGAGCAGTTGCAGAGGCTCCCTCCCTCATCTAAGAGTAGCTCCTGTTCTCACCCACACACCCCCCTGGATTTTGGAAAGACAACTTTAGGAATGGCTGGGATGCCCTGGGTGGAGATGACCTGGGTGGAGGAGCGTGTGCGTGCAGGATTAGGCACAACCCAAGAAACACCCCGTGTTACCTAGCAGGGGGAAGCAGCATTTAGGAGGAGCTAACACGGCACAAACAGGTTTTGGAAGAGTGGTGAAATCAGGGCCGCTGCCATCCCACGCAGCGGCCACCACCACCGCTCCTCGAAGTGCGAGGAGGTACAAACAGTACCCCACATTTGTGTAAGCCCAGCTGGCAAGCAGAGGGCCTTGCTCAGCTGACAGGGGAGGACAGCGGCAAGGACAGTTTCTTTACCCTCTAGATGATAATTTGGTTTTGGTCTCACATTGCAGGTGGGACAAGTGACCTCAGGGCTGCTTTCACCAGGCACAACTGAACAAGCCCATATGAATGTGAATGCAGGGAAGAAATACCACGACAGGAAGACTGCCGCCCACCCCCCAGTTGTAGTGATGAGCGAGAGATGTTGCTGTGTTTTATGAAGGTGTAATGCACCTGTGCAAGTGTTCATTATGGATCCCAATAAGAAAGGCACCCAGACTCTGTAAAGTATTGATTAAAATACCATTTGTTGGGGATAACATTAGATAATCTTACAGCCCTTCAGATTTCAGATGCTGGGAACTCCAAGGAGTACAGCATCAGGACCCAAGGGAACAGCAGGAAGATGTGCCAGGAGAGGATTAGGTTGGATATTAGGAAAAGGTTCTTCACCCAGAGGGTGCTGGAGCACTGGAACAGGCTCCCCAGGGAGGCAGTCACGGCACCAAGCCTGACGATATTCAAGAAGCACTTGGACAACGCCCTCAGAGACATGGTGTGAATTTTGGGGTTGTCCTGTGCAGGAACAGGAGTTGGACTCAATGATCCTTGCGGGTCCCTTCCAACTCAGGACATTCTATGACTCTATGATCAGCCCATGCCACGCTTGCACAGGTAGTGTCTGTGCTAAAGTTCACCAGTGTCACGGTCTTCAGGGTTTTTATGGGATTTTCTCAGAAGTAAAGAACTCTCTTTGTCTTTTCTGCTGTCAATCAAAAGGATGATCACATAAGAATATGCTTTTTCACCCTAAGATAAAGACAAGGACACGGTGGTGGCATCATCACCAGGTGCCAAGCGGATGCAACCTGTAGGCTTCCCAGTTAGCTTTAGCCGGCAAAGTTTATCCTGTGGCCAAGTGGTATGTGCAGCACTCGCCTGCACCTTCTCATGTCAACTTGTTACGTGAATCACCAGAGTATTTCACTTCATAAGAACTTCCAATATTCTCAATAACTTTTTTTTTTCATTCCTGTACTCTCTGTGTCTCTTCTTTATAACAACTAGGCAGCCTTTACATTGCAGCTTAAGTCAATATTGTTATATTTATGCATAGATTTTTTTTTTTAACCATCTTCTCGTCTTTCCTTTAAAGGAAAGGTGTTAGCATCTTTCATGGTATCACGCATTATGTAGGGTTAACTTTAAGCAACACTAGAATCCAGCAGTTAAGCCTGGTTATCAGACAGGTATGAATATCCTCTAATACTTACCTATGCCATCTTCCTTTAACACTACATCTGTTCTGGTTACTACATTAATTCTGTTGCTTAAGCACTTGTTTAAAAAAACCTTACTGCTTCTTTTCCAGTCGCCATTCTTCTTTCCCTCTGTGAAACAGGACAAACTCATCTACCAGGGCCATTAGGTTGTTGACCGTAGCTGCTGAAACCTTTTATCTCAGGATTATTCAAGGTTACATCCATCACTTAAGTTTCAGCTACTTATTTACATTGGTTTTGCTTTATAGTTGGAGATTTTCACTACAACTTGGGACATTTTCCAGCCCTTTCTGGTATCTTACAATAATGTTAGTAATTAAAGACGCTGGCTTTTCATATTATAGCCTTTTCTTGTTCTGTAATGTGCTTCTAGGGCTCCTCTCTGTTTCTCCCATTGTTGCTGTTAGCCTCTGCAGCAGGATGGCGTGCATCAGCTATCACCTCTGCAGGGGCTTTGACTTCCACCCCTCGAACACTTAAGTCCTCCATCTGTTCACCATTCCTGTAAGCAACTTTTTGTCATGTCATTTTCTTTCTGCCTTCACCCACCCCATGAGTGATGGATGCTATTTTCTTTCTCAGGGTAAGAGAGTTAAGATTCATACCTTTACTCTCCCAGAGTTATGGCTTTCAACACAGCTCGGAGTTTTGATCTCTTTCCCTCTATGAGTTGACTCTTCTTTCTAAGTGAAGAAAGTCTTTGGCAATTGTTTATTTCCTATGTAACTATTTTTTCTGACTTCCAGGGAGCAGAGTATAGAGGGTTTGGCCTTGGCCTATTTTCTTGGGCCTTTGTCTGCTCTGTGACGGATACAGTTTGTTGGTTCAATAGTTGGTGCATTTCTGAATATTTTCCTGAAGTGAGTTATAGAGTTTGATCACCAGCTGTAACACTTTGGATACAGTCACAAAGTATGAATCCCCATCCCCTCACACAGGGGTTCTCCTGTCCCTGAGGACGGGGGAGCCACCGAGCAGGGAGGACTTCAGGACCCAGAGAATCATCCCCTTCCCTCGCAGCCTGCTGCTGCCTTATCATTCAAACACTTTGGTCAGGTTTAAGCCAGTTTACAAGTTGGACAAGGGTTGAGGCTTGGCACACCTGGCCACGGTGTGAGGTTTAAGTAAAACACTTAAGTTACCATGCATGCCTGATACTTGGTGAGGCCCGGCCAGCATGAAGGACTCAACTGTCTGACAGACCTGTGCACTTGTCACCCTGGAGTGTTGCAGCAGCACCCCAAAGCCCCGGTGAAGCCCCGCTACCATGGTGGAGCCCCACCAGCCTGGAGACCTGTGTGCTTGCTGCCTGAAGGTGTAAGGGTTGCAGGTGCACAGGCTCTCCAGCCAGCCAGGTGATCCATGTGTCCGCTGCCCCAAAGCATGATTATCGGCATTATAATGCAGCATACTGTGTGACTGTTCCCCATGCCAGCCCATTGGACTAGGCAGGCACCCATCCTTGCCCTCGCAGACTTCTTCCAGTAAGGCACTGGTGCAAGTATGGATGAAAAGCTGGACATGACCCGACAATGTGCACTTGCAGCCCTGAAAGCCAACTGTATCCTGGGCTGCATCTCCAGCAGCGTGGCCAGCAGGTCGAGGGAGGTGATTCTGCTCCTCTACTCTGCTCTCGTGAGACCCCACCTGGAGCACTGCGTCCAGCTCTGGAGCCCTCAGCACAAGAAAGACAGAATTGTTGGAGCGGGTCCAGAGGAGGGCCACAAAAATGATCTGAGGGCTGGAGCACCTCTCCTACGAGGACAGGCTGAGAGAGTTGGGGCTGTTCAGCCTGGAGAAGAGAAGGCTGTGGGGAGACCTTATTGCGGCCTTTCAGTACTTAAAGGAGGACTATAGGAAGGACGGGGGCAATCTCTTTAGCAAGGCCTGCTGTGACAGGACAAGGGGTAATGGTTTTAAACTAAAGGAGGGTAGATTCAGACTGGATATAAGGAAGAAATTTGTTACAATGAGGGTGGTGAAGCGCTGGCACATGTTGCCCAGAGAGGTGGCAGATGCCCCATCCCTGGAAACATCCAAGGCCAGGTTGGACGGGGCTCTGAGCAACCTGATCTAGTTGAGGATGTCCCTGCTCACTGCTGGGGGGTTGGACTAGATGACCTCTAAAGCTCCCTTCCAACCCAAAGCATTCTATGATTCTAAGTGTTTGTTATGGAGCCCCGCAAGAAAGACAGAGCTCATAATGTATTAACTAAAATACTGTTTACCTGACATAACACAAGATAGGGTATAGCAGTAGATAATCCTACGCCCCTTCAGACGCTGCAAACACTAAGTTGTACAGCGTCAGATGGATCTCTAGTCAGGCCATGGCATGCTGCACAGATCCCATCTGTGTTGAGGTTCACCAGCATCGTGGTCTTCAGGGCTTTTGTAGGATTTTCTTAGGTGTAAACAATTTTATTTATCATTTTGCTGTCAAGCAAAAGGTTGTTCACATAAGAACATGCTGTTTCCAAGATAAAGACAAGGACATGGTGGTGGCATCATCACCAGGTGCCCAGTAGGAGCCATCTACTGGCTCCTCAGTCAGGATCAGCCAGCTAAGTTTAACCTGCAGCCAAGTGATACGTGCGGCACAGCACAGACCTGCCCCTACCTACTCGGCTTAACTGTTAGATGAATAATTTTTCTGTGTGGAGCTCCCAATGTAAAATGCTCCTACTTTTTCTCTCCTATTATCTCAGAATAAAGAAGGTAGTTACACATCAGTAGATTAAGCAATAGGGGCCCGGATTCTCCCCTTCCCCCAGTTGCTCCCCCTTCTCTCCCGGTTGTGCTGTGACAGTGGGCATATGCTTCAAACACAGTGCACGAGCCCAGCTCCAGCGAGAACGCTTTGCAGCTGTGTCAATATTTGAAAACTGCAAGAGTTAGGATAGGCACCAAAGGGAGAGGAGTAGGAAGCGCTGTGGCTTCAAACACAAGTTCCCCCGATACGCCTCTGCTCCCAGTGGTCTGTCTCCAAGCACTTGGGGCAAAGATTGAGCTCATCTGCCCCCTGACTTCAAAGAAAATAGCTGAAAAGAAGGACACCCAAAGGGTTATCAGCTGAATTCACCTTTCATCCTCACTTCACATCTGACTTTAGCACCTTGTCTGCAAACCTGCCATAAAAATTTGTGGAAAAAGGTGAATGTAGAAACTACAAAGAGCAGCTTTTCAGATTGTCATATTACTGCGTTCATAACACCCCAAAAGGGAACTCTGCTACTGATGATCCCCCGGTGACGCTATACCCTCCTCTTGTGCAGTGGGCATAAAGAGCCAGGAGAATTTATGCCCCTAAACAAAACTTTTTTGGGGGAAATGCAAGATGTTAGAGCGGGGCAAGATGGAGACCAAGAACAGCTAAAACTGAGAATGCCAGAAATGAAAGCAGTGTTTGTGTAACGTGAAAAGGGAGTGCAGGGTGGGCAAGTCTGAAAGACCTCTGTCAGGGCTGCTATCGTTGGTCTCTTCCTATAAGGCCACATTCGCATGGCATTGGGAACTGTGCACTTCCTTCCTGAAATGGGACTGAGCCCCTTCAGCGCACCTCAGCTGGCAAACAAGCACTAAAGATGGAGCAGTGGGAATACTCGGGTGTAGCTGTGGTGGTGCTGTCTTTTGGCTTTTTGCTGCAGGAGCAGGAACAAAGTAGAAGAGAGAAAGCAAGAATGTGAGAAAAAGAACAAGGGAAACAGATTAATGAACCCAGGAGGGGAAAGGCAAAATCCTCTGAGTGTATTGAGATGAACTGTTGGACCCTCACCTGGAGAGGCAAGGAGCCTCTCAGCTGGGGACAGTGAAAACTGCAGTGTACGATGCTATTCGCACAGTGGGACACGAAGCTATCCTTTCATGTCCTCAGACAGACCACCCAGTCACCATAAGGCCAGGAAGCTGGCAGCAAGCAAAACAGCTGACAGTGCAGAAGGAACACTCAGCCCTAGCTCCAAGGCAGAACTTTGCTTCTGCCAATTGTGAAAAATGCTCTTCAAAAAACCCGCAGCAGAAACACCTTGTAAACACTTGGGAAGCTGCTTCCCAGCAATGTGTAGCATCAGCATCACCTTCAGATGATCAGAAGTGCTGCTGAGCTCCAAGAGTAAAAGCCCAGGAAAGTGCTTGAACAGCAACAATTAATTAGAGAAAGAAAAACATGAAAGGAAGGCATTGTTCAAAGCCACTGCTTTGGGACTTCTCCTGCCTTCCCCATGGCACACTGTCACCCACTGACAGCGTAACAGAGCCAAAGCAGAAGCACTGCTCATTAATGCTGTGGGTGTCTTCTCTAAGAAGCTATTCCCATCAACAGCCAATGCCTTCCCAGCACCAGGCCCGGCATGTGGCACGTGTAGGCTCATAGCTCCAAGGGGCAGCTACCAAAAAGACCCAGGTCTGTACAGGCAGTTACCTCCGAGACTGCTAATTCCACCTGCTGCTGAGCCACAGGGCCTTATTGCCACAGAGAGACAAGAGAGATAGGTTTTTTTGTTGGTTTTCTACCCCACTTTAATTAGTACTTTAAGAAGATCAGCCAGGGCAGGCTGGGATAGTCAGGTCCCAGTCTCAACCTCCACCACTTCTGCCACTGCTCCGAAGCCCACCCCCTCCTGGATGATAACCACATCCCTTGGTGAGCCCTCATCTTGCATGATAATGCATTTGTCCTCATGCTCGGAGATGGTGATTTCAGCGATGTCCTTTGCTGATGGCAAACGCCCAGAGGGCCTCCCGTGTGCCCCAGGATCTGGGGGGCTGCCTCCGGACTGGTAAGTAGCAATGCAGTGACCACCAGCTGCAATGAGCAGCTCAGCCTCATTTGCTGGCCCTGGCACCTCCACCATGAGCATGGTGGGCTCTGCCGCAACCTCCTCCTGGTGGCCCTTCCTCTGAGGCCTTTTCCTTGCTGCCTGGGGGAGGTCCACATCAAGTGAGGCCACCGCAGCGGTGAGTTCGTCAGGGTCCCTTTCCGCCCTGTGGGTAAGCACGTGGCGCGCAAGGCTCTGGGGGAGGGTGTAGCCCATGCCACAGAGCTCACATTTGTAGGGCTTGTCGGCCAGATGGGATTTCTGGTGGCGCCGCAGCTTCGTGGCCAAGGTGTAGGACTTGCCGCACTGCTCGCAGCGGAAAGGGCGCTCGCCTGTGTGCAAGCGCTCGTGGGCGCGCAGTGTGTGGGGGTCCCGCAGCGCCTTGCCACACATGGTGCACAGGTGGACCTCACCCGTGTGGGAGATGAGGTGGCGCCGCAGCTCCGGCAGCTTGGGGAAGGCGTCGCTGCAGAAGCGGCACTTGTAGGGCTTCTCGCCCGTGTGCAGCCGGAGGTGCTCGCGCAGGTTGCTCTGCTGTCGGAAGTCCTTGCCACAGTAGGGACAGGCGTAAGGGCGCTCCCCTGTGTGCAGGCGTATGTGGTTGCGCAAGGAGCCGGGGTTGGCCAGGTGGCGTCCACATATGGCACACTGGCATCCCTTGGGACCAGCTGGGGCAGTCCCAGCGGCCAGGTGGATCTTCCTGTGAATGCGGAGAGAGGGCCGGCGGGCAAAGGCCTTGCCACACTGCTCGCATGAGAAGGGGCGCTGGCCGGTGTGCAGGACCTCGTGCTCCTGCAAGTCTCGCTTGGTGCGGTAAGCCTTGTCACACTGGGTGCACTGGAAAGGCCGCACGCCCCGGTGGGCCAACACATGGGCCTTGAAACTCTCCTCTGAACTATAGCTCTTGCCACACTCCGTGCACAGGAAGGGCTTGTGGCCAGCATGGACAAAGCGGTGCTTCTTGAGGTGGCAGAGCTGCAGGAAGGCCTTACCACACTCCCCGCAGCGGTACCTGCGCTTGATCATCTTCTGGGACGGAACTTTTGGTGGGGGACCTGGGCTGCCAGAATTACCCTCCACTAGCTCCGTATACTCCTCCTGCCCCTCAGGCCCCTCCAGTGGGCCCTTTTCCCCATGCTCTGGGGATGCCAGCCTGGAGTCTTTGGAAGCTTTGCTTCCTTTCTCACAAGTCTCTACACTCTCTCGTTCAGAAGGACTGAGCTGCTGGGATTCCTGCCCAGCTGTCCTGCTGCTACAGTCCCGCAGGCACTTCTGGAGCTGGCTGGCTAGAGCACGCATCTTGCATGGTTTGCCAACCAAGCGAGCACTGAGTCGAACCCTGCTTGAGGGCAACAACAGATCCAAGTCTCTTGGATGTGCCTCTTTATGCCCCATCTCCCCGTTTTCTGCTGCAGATCTGGGATCCGCAACCTTACCCAGTTCTTCCTTGCACCTGCTGTTGGCCTTAATGGTTGAGATGGTCTCAAGGCACTGATTCTCAGTCCTCAGCACCTTGGCTTGCCATGGCTCACATTTGGAAGTCACGCTTTCCTCTTCTTGCAGCCTGTGGAAATGTTTGGCGGCTGGCCTGCTAACCTCAGTAGGGACATCAAGGACTGTAGTTTCATCAGCTACCACCTCAGAGACATCGGGATCCCCTGCACAAACACAAAAACGTGGTGGGTGAATTAACCCTGGCTGTTGTTACATGACACGATTGCTGCTGGATCAGAGGAACATGAACCTCAGAGAGAGAAAATCTGCTATCCAGTAATCCTGGGGCATGGAAACCATTATTTTTATGGCTTTTGAACTAGGGAAGATGGGGGGAATCTCAGTTTTCTGTCCACAGACAGTACTCATGCAGCATTTCTAGTATTTCACAGGCAGTATTTCTAGGAGATATCATCGTGACCGGCATAAAAAAGGGTGGCATGCTCCTTTCTCATCTGGTACCTCTTAAAAGTGATGCGAGGCCAAGGACAGCCATCTTGGAGGGGCTGTGGGGCTGACACGCCTGCACCCAGATGCTGGGGACAGCTGAATGCTCCAGGTCACCTGCATCCGAGACCCAGGAATCATAGAATGAATCATAGAATATCCTGAGGTGGAAGGGACCCGCAAGGATCATTGAGTCCAACTCCTGTCCCTGCACAGGACAGTCCCAGAATTCACACCACGTGTCTGAGGGCGTTGTCCAAGTGCTTCTTGAATATCGTCAGGCTTGATGCCGTGACTGCCTCCCTGGGGAGCCTGTTCCAGTGCTCCATCACCCTCTGGGTGAAGAACCTTTCCCTAATATCCAACCTAAACCTCCCCTGACACATCTTCCTGCCATTCCCAACCACACTGGTGGCCAGAGAGAAGAGATCAGCGCCTGCTTCTTCTCTTCCCCTTGTGAGAAAGCTGCAGACTGTGATTAGGTCTTCCCTCAGTCTCCTCTTCTCCAGGCTGAACAAACCAAATGACTTTAGCTGCTCCTCTTACATTTTCTTCTCTAAACCCTTCACCAACTTTGTAGCCCTCCTCTGGACACTTTCTAGTAGCTTTATATCCTTAATGTACTGTGGCGCCCAAAACTGCACACAGTACTCGAGGCGAGGCCGCACCAGCACAGAGTAGAGTGGGACAATCACCTCCCTCGAGGGAAGGTGATTCAAAAGCAGCGTGGCCAGCAGGTCGAGGGAGGTGATTCTGCCTCTCTACTCTGCTCTCGTGAGACCCCACCTGGAGCACTGCGTCCAGCTCTGGAGCCCTCAGCACAAGAAAGACAGAATTGTTGGAGCGGGTCCAGAGGAGGCCACAAAAATGATCTGAGGGCTGGAGCACCTCTCCTATGAGGACAGGCTGAGAGAGTTGGGGCTGTTCAGCCTGGAGAAGAGAAGGCTGTGGAGAGACCTTATTGCGGCCTTTCAGTACTTGAAGGAGGACTATAGGAAGGATGGGGGCAATCTCTTTAGCAAGGCCTGCTGTGACAGGACAAGGGGTAATGGTTTTAAACTAAAGGAGGGTAGATTCAGACTGGATATAAGGAAGAAACTTTTTACAATGAGGGTGGTGAAGCGCTGGCACATGTTGCCCAGAGAGGTGGCAGATGCCCCATCCCTGGAAACATCCAAGGCCAGGTTGGACGGGGCTCCGAGCAACCTGATCTAGTTGAAGATGTCCCTGCTCACTGCTGGGGGGTTGGACTAGGTGACCTCTAAAGGTCCCTTCCAACCCAAAGCATTCTATGATTCTAAGGCTAAGGCCGCTCGTGTCGCCCGGGCCGGGCCGGGCCCGCCGTCTCGGCACCCACCTGCGAGGGGCTCCGCCGCCGTCCCGCCGGGAGGGGCCCCGTCCCCCGCCGTGGCCGCCGGCCTCCCCCGCGGCGCCGCTACCCCCTCGCCTCCATCCGGCCGCCGTCCCTCCGCCGCCGCCGCCGCCCCGGGGGTCTCCTGGGGCCAGCAGAGCAGCTCGGCCCCCGCCGCGATGGGCCGCCGCGCCCGCAGCCGCCCGCCCCGCCGGCCCAGCGCCACGTTGGCCTCCGTCTCCTTCGGGCTCCGCCGCACCAGGCTGTAAGCGCACGGCCACGGCGTCGGCGTCGGGCTCGGCCGCCCGCCCGCCCCGCCGAACCCCCGGTACTCACCTCCCCCACGCCCAGGCCCCGCCGGGCGGCCCCAGCGCCGCCCCGGCCGGCAGGGCCCGGCCCACGCACCCCACACCCGTGCTCCCCACCCGGGACAGCGACGGCCCCAGCGCCAGCCCGGGCGGCAGGCTCCGCAGCACCGGGCAGGCGACGCCGGGCGGCCCCTAGGGACCCGCCGCCCCGCCGCCGCCGGCGGGGGGGGAGGCGCCGGGGCCGGGACGCTCCGTACCGGCGGAACGGTGTGAGGGGGGCGGCGGGCGCGGCCGGACGGCGGCGGGCGGCGGGGCGGGGCGGGGCGGCGTTCCCCCGGTGACGGGCCGCGCTTCCGGCGGGCGGCGGATGCTGGCGGCGGGCTGACGGGCTGACGGCGGCGGCAGGTACCGGTGCCCGGGGAGCGCGGCCGGGCCCGGGGCGGGACCGCGGGGGCCTGTCCGGGGGAGGGGGCCTGGCGGCGGGGGTGGGCCCCGAGCCCCGACCCCCCTCACCGGGCGTTGCCGGGTCCCGGCGGGGGGAGGCGGCTGTTCCTGCGGGAAAACGCCGGGCCCGGGTCCTCGCCGATCGCCCCGCGGGAGGGAAGAGCCCGCCCGGTAAAAGCGCCGCGTTGGGCGCTGCGGTCCCGGCACCTGGGCTCGCAGTTTTTAGTCGTTTTTTCGGTGTTGGGCGGCGTAACCGACCGGTGGAGCGGGGGTGCTGGGCCGGGCTGAGCCCTCGCTGCCGGCTCGACTCCTCCCGTCCCGTCCCGTCCCGTCCCGTCCCGTCCCGGGCGGCGAGGGCTGGGGTAGGGGCGGGGGGGTAACTCCCCTCCCCGTTCGGTGCCCGACAGCAGGGGCTGATACCTGCCCCTCCGCTGGCGGGTCCTATGGGAGCTTGGGGGGTTTCTTTTAACAGTGTAAAATCTTTGAGCGTCTTATTTGCGTGTTGAAGTTGGCCCTGGGTTGTCCCCTAAAGGGAATGGGAGAGAATCAGGTGGGTGGTGGAGAGGAGGAGGGGTGCAGCCCCTGTAGGGCTGCGTGTGCCCCCGGGTTTTCTGATGAGTGGATCCTGCATGGTACTGAGAGGAGCCTCTCTGTGCCAGAGCTCCGAGGGAGGAAGCTGAGCTCTGCTGTTTTGCTCCCAGACCCTGCAGAGAACCGCTAACAGGAGGTTGATTGCTAGCTGGGAGGGATTTCCAGCAGGAACAGAGGTGGCCTTCAGCAAAGGGTTTGAGATGATGGGGGAAGGAAGGCTGCTCATTTAAAAAGCTGTTATGATAATG
Organism: Morus bassanus; assembly: GCA_031468815.1. Taxonomy (NCBI): domain Eukaryota; kingdom Metazoa; phylum Chordata; class Aves; order Suliformes; family Sulidae; genus Morus; species Morus bassanus. The sequence continues at coordinate 44,711,492 of CM062572.1, read as the reverse complement.
AAGGACCAAAGAGTTTCCCCAAGCAGTTGCGTGTCTGTCCTGAGTTAGGTGGTCACAGCGTGCCAGACAAGGACGGTCTGGCTCTCCACCCTTCGATTCTTTCAGGGTAGCACCAGGTAGCGATGCTCTCGGCACTGCCATCAGTCTCGATGTGAGGGAAGACTTGGGCTGGACTCTCTCAGTGAGTCTCAGTCCTGGGGCTCATCCACGTGAGTGAGGACTTTGAAGGTCTGCTGCTGAGTAACCGCTTCCTTTTTTTTTTTTTGCAGTGTGCTTGATGTTAAGACGATAGCAAAGTGCAGGGTCGCTTGAGTGATGCATACAGAAAAACAGACGCTTGTGCAAATGAAACAAAACTGGGAGGAGGTGTGGACGGCAGCAGGGTCAGAAAAATAACACAGTCACCCCAGAACGGGGATTCCTTTGCATCTGAGCATTGCTTGTTAATCAGGCAGGGAAGAAGAGGCCACTTGGTTTCTGTAATTCTTTATTGTGTGTAAGTACAGGTCCAGGGTGTGGTAATACATGTATGGACGTATTTTGATGTGTAGATTTACTTGTGAATTAATAGTACATCTGGAAGAAAAACAGGAAAAGGCAACTGCCGAGGAGGTGCAGCTCAGAAATAAATGATGTAAAAGTAGTGAAACTGGGATTGGGGAAAAAAATAGTCTGCGTGAACAGCAGCTACCACGACTTCATAGGTAGAAATGAACTGTCTTCCCTGGGTAAATTCTGGTGGGATCTTGTGTAAAGAGCCTCCAGCTCAGAACTGGTGTGAAAGTTGTATTTTAAAGGGCTGAGGTTTCTCTCCTTCAGCAGACCGTGCTGTTCTACAGTGCATATCTCTGTTATCAAGGAAGTAAATTTTTATTAGACAGCAAGTGTTCAGGTCAACCAGTGTAGGTGCAGAAAACATACTTAAATGCTTGGAAAAATGGAAACAGTGGGCTCTTTAGAGCCTGGCAGTCAGTAAATGCTTCTGATGTCAAGTGTGATTCTTTAGTTTTTAAGTGTTTGACTAGGCTTTTCACTTTTTACATCTAGGTATGTCATTTTTCTTACCTGATGAGTGGCCGTACAGGGTGTATCACTTGCATCTTGTCGTGACTTTTATCTAAAACAAGTGGGGTTCTTAAATTGTGTTATGTCTGGTGAGATGCTGGTTTTTGACAACGATTTCACCCTTATACTGATACAGGATGGACTTTCTGGTCAATGACAGGTCCTGCTTATGGGTCATTTTTGAGTACACAGGGAAAAACCTTATGCAGCTGCACTGTCAGGAAGTAAAATGTATACCCTTATACTAAGATCCCCAAGCAGTTTCTTACATCCTAACTCCAGGTCTCTCCTTCTCAGTGCCTGCTAGTTCCCAGGCATTTAGAGGATTATATTTCTCTAAACTGTTCTAGGGTTACCCGATGTAAGACTCCGTGCTTTTGTCTTTTGCACTGTTGGGAAAGGGCTGGGGAAGATTCTGCAAAAGCCTTCTAGAGCTCTGTGGGAGCTACCGTCTGGTTCACAAGAAGGACCTGAAATCCAAAAGGTCTTCTGCTCTGGGTCCTCCTTCCATTAACATTTTTGCCATGAAGCACTAACCTAGAGCCAAGGAATGGGGCTGCCTGCCTGTGAAAAGCACGTGGAGGTATCTGGGGAGTCTGGTCTGCCTTTCCAAGGGGTAAGGAAGGTTTTGGCAAGAGCACTATCCACTGGGCTCTTTTTCCTGTGTGGAACTGAAAGGATCCTACTAACGACTTCCTTCTTCCACATGGTGCCACCTTAGGATTAATTTTATGCCTAAAAGGGGAAATCCCCCAGTGCTGTCTAATAACTGGCTCTTCTGCCTCTGACCAAGCACTGCAAGTTGGCTGTGAAGTCAAGCTGTGGTCTGTGTAGGGACAAGCAAGGACACTTGGTGTCTTGCTGGCCCTATGGCAGTACCATCACTGCTCCATGGGAAGGTTTGGATTTGGTCCCTAAGCGCTTCAGGACCTCGTTTTGGGGACACGCTTGCTACTGGGCATCCCCAAGAATCTCACACAAAAGGCATCTCAGTGGATGGCAGCAGTTGATTGTAGGTCCTCTGTCCCCACTGGGTCTGGAAAATCCCTGGGAGCTGGGAATGTTGAGGGGCTGCCCTGGGGGGCTGTGGATGCTTCCTCAGCATGGGGTGCTGGGTTGGGGGGGCTGCTGAGCTGCGGTGGGGAATGCTTTAAGCACACTGACTCATAGGAGTTGGTGCCTGACGTTACCATAGAAATCAGATCAGCTGCTGGGAGTGGGGAGTCCTTGTCCCTTGGCTCCGCAGCTGCGTGGTTCCAGCATGAGCTCACTGTGCAAGGGAACCTGATTTCTCGCTTTGAGATCAGAGGGGGTCAGACAGCTCTCGTGGCCCTCACCGGAGGGCACGGAATAATTTTGCTTCAGTCTCTGCTTGGCTGCAGTGGTCAGACCCTGAGTGGTTGCTGTACTGTCCTGGTGATCCACTGCCCTTATATGTCTTGCTCTTTCATATTTTGGGAAACTTATTTCATTTGCGTAGCAACAGCTCCCAGCTCTTTGAGACCTCCAGAGAGGTGAAAGCTGGTCGTACGCTGGTGAGTAGCAGATAAGGGAGGACAGGAAGTAATAAGCGGGGAGTGATCCAGAGGGAGGGGACAAAAGCTGAATATCCAATTTCCTGTACTCTGAAAATGCATCCACAACCTTGGTCACGAGTGTTGCCCTGAGTGTGAACATGATGCCTTCCGATGCTCAGTCTCTCACGGTTTTTGTCCTCTGTGCTCGCACCCAAGTAACTGTTTCATCATCTTCTCTGAATAAATATACACATTCAAGCTCTAGGGTTGGAAGATGCAAAACATTGTTGCCCTCCTCCATTCTGCTAAAGGAAATAACTTCACTGTGAATATAATCTTTCCACACAAAGGCGCTGTGCCTCCTCAGGTCATCTTTGAACGCTTTGCTCTCCTCGTAGCGCAAAACAAGCACAAACCTGTCTGAGAAACATCGTTACAGAGAGTCTTTCTGATGCGAGGTGTCATTTTGTTTTGCTACAGTTCCTCTTGGCTTGCTGCCTGTTGTCCATGTGGTCTGTGTGAGCAATATACTTGTCCTATCCGGTGTTCCCTTGCTTATTTCCAGGACGTTGGCATTAGAGGATAACAGCTGTTTCCTAGGGGGTCATCCCTAAGAACTGGTACCCTTAGGAGGTGCTGTATGCTGTGCTAGCTCAGTCCTGGGTTTGACATATCTTCTGCTCCAGGTGAGAGTGAGAAATACTTGCAAGCAACAGCAAACACACTGAGCTGTCTGTTTCTTGGACCTCTGAATTCCTTGGTCTCCTGAGTATTATGGCATGCTTGGTGAAAAATACTCATTCTAGCAATATGGCTTTAAGTTAAAGATGATTCCTTGCTGCTTGCTGTCACATAGGAGAAAGGATTTGCTGGGTGATGCTGAAAGGAGATGAAGGTTGTATGTGTATTGTTCTCCCTGTCTTACTAGCTCAGCCTATGAAATCCTTTTTTAAGAAGCTGTTCACGTCTGTGTTCAGATCCCAGCATGCTGAAGCACCCACTTCAGTGTTGTGGAGAGCTCTGGGCCTCCCTTATGGGGAGAAGGGGGGGTGATTCCTGGGAAAGCTTCCAGCACTGGGCCAACTGTGGAAACAGCTGGGCTTTGTGCCAGCCCTTCGGAGGGAGGGGAAGCTCAGAGCTGGTGCAGTGAGTGTATCAGGCAGGGGCTGGTGTAGCCTGTCGCCTTCCTCAGTGTCTTGCTGCTGCTCCTGTTTCAGGGGAGAAGCTACTCTTGACAGAGCTGTGGTCAAGCAGGGACTCGCCGAGAGGGTTGGTACAGGCTCCTGATGGCCTTTTGATAGTGGTTGGCGCGAAAGAATCTGACATATGTCTGACATATGTTGGTGCTCCTGGCTTGGAGGAGGAGGAGGATTTCGTGCCTGTGTTAAGGGGGAGGGGAAGTATGATCTTTTGATAAGTAAATATAAGGGAGGATTTGTGGAAAATCAGTGAGAAGAGGAAGAGCCTCTGTGGGGAGGTAAACTTGTGATCTCTGTGTCTCACCTAGCAATCTCTGCAGTCCTCATTCTAGGCGCTGCAAAATAAACTGTGGTGTTTGGGGACCATGGCTACAGACCCACTCTCGGAGCTTCAGGATGACCTGAACTTGGACGATACCAACCAGTCCCTCAGCCAGCTCAAACTGGCCTCCATAGATGATAAGAGCTGGCCAGCAGATGAAGCCCCTGCTTTTCCCAAATCAGGTAAATATCCTGCTTGTTTGGGGTCTGAGTTTTGGCCAAAAAGGAGTTGTTTGTCCTGCAGCATTGTGGTCATATCTACATACACAGAGAGCCCCAGCTCCATTTGAAAGCTTTATAGACACATTAATTTTTGCACCACACCCAAGTGAATTAGCCCTGCCATTGAACAGCACTAAAAAGCTCAGAGCCAGATGATGTAAATATACTCTTCTCAGTCCTGTGGCTGGCTGCACTTTGGCGCTGACAGTACAGACATGCTGTGAGTCACTGAGTATCCTCTACTATGGTCTCTTGCAGGATAATTTGGCCATCCTGAGTGGAAGGGTCTTGAACTTTCATGTGGGAGGTGGGATTGGAGATCTGAGTTGTTGCTCTGAAATCCTGTGCTATATGGACTGCTGCCCAAAGAGGTCAGGGAGACTAGCTCAAGGACATACAGGATGGTCGTCCATCAAGGGACCGTATTAAGATCCTCCTGCTCTAAAAAGCCATGATGATGCCCTTGGCAGTTGGATTTTGGTCTTTGTGAATGTTTGTGACACATCTGAACAGTCGTTTCTGAGGGGGTGTACAGGATGAGGGGCACACATGGACCTCATAGGATTGACAGGTCTCTTCTGAAGTCGTTGCTGCTCTTGACCACTCAGAATTTCAAAGGTGGGTTTCCAGGGTGGGCAGCTGCATACATTATTCCCTCCCATGTTGAAGAGCCATTTTTTCTCGTCCCTCTGCCTTTGTTGTACCCCTTGCCAAGGTGCTCTAGATCCCTTCTTCTAATTGCTTGTTCCTTGTGTTTTGTGCAGAGGACTCCAAAGGCTCCCCTGAGCCCATCACTCATCTGCGGTGGGATGATCCCTACTATGATATCGCCAGGCACCACATTGTGGAAGTAGCAGGTAGTGGTCTCTCTGTTTTCCCCTTTGATGTCTTTGCAGCTGGGCTGAGGAAGGGGTCTTTCTAATGGGGTTGTGGGCGCATCTGCTATATGCCAGGCCCAAGTGGCAATGACAGCTGGCATCATAAAGAGAAGCAGCACCAAACTTCTTGAACGTTTGCAACGTGTAATTTTCCATTGACCTCGGTTAAACTTGCATTCCTTCTTGGCTCTTACTGTCTTGATTTTATTGTTAGCAGGACTTGGTTGCTTTTGCTGAATTGTTTCAGATGTGACCCTTGACTATATCCCGAGCACAAGATCTGGTTTTCGCATAATAATGCCACAGAAATTACCTAGCTATGCAGTACAGCTGCAAGGTCCTCGGCTGACTAAGTAATCCACAGTAGGTCTGGCAGCTCTCTTATATCTGAGTGGCCAGAGCTTGCCATCCTGTCCAGAAACAGCATTTACATAAATCTGGAATAGGCCCATGGCCCACTGCAAGGAAAGACCTGATCATTCAGGGTCACAAGCATTCGGATTTTCTCTGTGTGGTCGTCTTATCCATATGATTTTAATTACAGTAGCCCTCAGCGATTTAATGATGGGACCTCCATAAGAAGAGTTTTAGGGATAGTTTTTAGGTTGCTGTGCTAAATCTGAGGGAAGGATAATCCCAATTTGCCTTGCGTTCCTTGTTTAAAAAAAAAAAACAACAACGCCTCTTCAACCTGTTGTGACTTGATTCACGCTTCCTCCTTGATTATCTGTAGCCACCTCCTACCCCTCCTATTGCTATTTCTCTCTGCCTTGGTCCCTGCCCCACATGTGAATTTGCAGTGAAGCAGAGATGCAAGCTGGAGTCCTCCTGATTCAGGGTTGTTCTGCATCAGGGTTTGACCACAGAGGGAAGGTTCTCAGGCACTTACCTTGGTAAGAGTTGTCCTGACATCATTCTTTTCTGGGCTGTATTCTAGAATGATCTTTCTTTCTCCTAACCTCTTATGTTACATCTTTTGGGGAACAAAATGATAACGACAAACTCAAAACTTTGTTGTCCTTTGTCTCCTGGGAGCTTCTGGCTGCTTCGGTTGACAGACCAGGTGTTTAGCATTTGGGCCTTATCTTGTAGATTTGCCACAAGTGCTTTCATTTGCAAATGTGTTACTAACCTTTTTTTCCATGGGGCTGGAGTTTCACGGCTGGGGCTTATAAAGATCTGCACCCTGGTCTCCCTACTACTGAAACAGGGAAGGGACAGTTGTGTGGACTCCACCGTTTCGGTGATAATAGCTACAATATTTGGAATGCAAATGGCAGAGGTAACTGGTGTTTCTGGCCTCTGGGAGCTGGTGAGTTAAATGATACTGTTGTTCACTTCAGACAAAGCTTCAGACTAAGTGCTTAGCAGAGAGTTTAGATCAGAGATGTTGATAAGACTGGAATGTCGGCCCAAACCAAGGATATACTTTGTGTGCTGCCTCCTGATGTTTAAGCAGCAGTCTTTCTGCGGGATTTCTGTTTGGAGGTAATGTGATTTTTTTTTTTTTTTTTTTTCCCCCCCAAGCTCTCTGACTAGAGTGTCACTCCAGTGGAGGTGTGTCTCAGCGGCTGTTGGAATGCAGCCATTTCACATGTTGTCTGGGATAGCAAATGAAGAATTATCTAACATCCTGAAAGGATTTCAGGGTGATACGATGGCTGACTGGGAAGTGTGCCTGCATTCTGAGAGAGATCTCTTCCCCGTTGTAGTTTAAATTTGTGTTTCTAGTGAGCTCTCTGTCCCTGTCGTGTCTCTGTATAGTGCAGAATTAGCTCAGAGAAGCTTCTGTTGTTGGCTGCTCCTGGCCAGTTTTCACAGTAGCTGGTTTATCTGAAAGCTTGTGATGGTCCCACACGCAGAATGTGGTGCAGTGCCTTTCTTAGCCTTGGAAGAGCTAGTAGCACAGCTCCAGAGAGTGGATTTGCTGCCCCATAGTTTTGAGACTCGCTGGTGTCTCACCTCCTGGAAGCAGGATTTATGAAGTTGATCAAAAGGTTGTAATCTGGGCTCTGGGGTGAAGCTGTTTGTTCAGTTTTCTTGGTCAATAATTAATAATGTTAACTGTTTGGAGAATTGGACAGGGTAATGTTCCCTGGGCAGTTGTTGGAGGCAAACAATCTGGGGAAAATCTGGAAAAATCCTATTAGAAGTAGCCTGGAGAAACAAAATCTCACTGGAGGATTAATATGAAAGTGTTTGGATCTGTGTCTACTGACAAGTTGTGCTTGTCAGCACCTTTAGGTGCAATGAATGCTTGCCATGCTGAGCCTGAAAAACTGCTCCACCCCGGTTCTTTTGTAAATATTAGCAAATGCAGCAGATCAAGGGTAGTTTTATCCATTCTGCTGATTTATGAGGTTTCTTTTCTGTGTACTTCCCTGTTCTGCACTTCAGAGCAGAAAGCATATGGCTAACTCCTGCCTTCCCTGAAATGTATTCTGGGATGATGATGCTATTTTGAGACGAGCAGAAGGCTGGTTCCCATCATTGGGCTGAACTCCATGATCCCAGGGTTATCCTGTGTGGTCAGAAAAGTAATTGCTTCTTGCGGGATGGGTGCGTGGTGTTAATTACTTATTAAAAGCCCAGTTTTGATGATAAAAAGTTAGTGTGCTCATTTTCTGGCTGACCTTAATTTCTGATTCAGTTCAAGGCATGCTGGTTTTGAATATTGTGGCCACCTGGCCTAAAGAGGGAAAATAATATTGAAAAACATTTTGCAGAATTTGCCAGAAAAATCAGATTTTTGGGTTTGTTTTTCCACTTAAAAATAGCACAGCAGTTTCATGGAGACTGTCCTTTGTGCCCTGTGTTCCTGCCTCTTCTGGGGACTGGGATCTTCCTGGAAGCGGCTGTCCACGGGGAGAGACCAGGCATGTCATTGCTATCCCATGTGGTGGTGTGTCACAGGAAGATGGCAGCAGAAGGCATCCAGGCTGCAGTTCTGACAGAGTGCCGTGGCATTGTTATGAATCAGAATATTTTAGTTTTGGGAAACCTTCTTTTGGTTCTGGGATTCAATGCTTTTCTGAAGAAAAGAGATGATACTCTGCCTATCCTTTCAGACCTGCCTTAAGGTATGTGTTTCTGCAGTGTTTTACGCAGGCTCTGGAGAGGTTTCTGTGTGGTTGTGCTCTTCTTCACTTGGAGTTCCTCTTTTTGTGAGCATTATAGCAGAGAAATTCATCTTTACATGTGGCTAGAAGTTGGAGCAGAGGCCACTTGATTTCACTGCACAAACCACTTCTGCAAAGTGTGGGTTTTTTCCTTGCTCACGTCACATAGCGTTCGGTGGAAATGCAGGTTTCTGGTTGAAGGCTATTGAGGAACTATCCCAAATTTCTCTTACGTTTAAGAGCTTCTGTATCCTCCTGCTAATTCTTATATGGTAAAGGTGCTGCTTCCATCTCCTTTGGAGTCAAGGCAGACTAGGGGGACATAATCTTGGCCTTGAACTTCAGCAGAGGATAAATTGCAAGAATATGGCAGATAGTTAATAATAGTCTGAAGGAAGTCTCTGGAGATGGCAGTGCCTACTGGAAACCTTGGGCTGTGTGGGAAGAGCAGGGCTCTTGGCAGCTCTCTGGCAATGTGTTCCTTCCTCATTCTTCTGCCCAGTCTGAAATACTAGTCTCGCCTTTGTGGTCAATATGCAAGCCTATAGCTATGAGGTATGTCATTCCCATTTTACACAATAACTGGCTTTTTGCCTTTTGGGATAAGAAAACTGGGCCTTAACATGTGATCGGCACATGCATTTTCCACTGCTGTGGAGGCTAGAAGTTGGCATAGCAGTTGTCAGGAGAGCAGCCATCACTATTTACTTCAGCTATGTAGTCCCTGCCCAGTGACTTCAAAGCGTTGTGGAAACTCAGAGTGTGTTTCTGCTAGTTTTTGTGGGAAATCTGCTGTCTCACACCATTAATTGGCAGTCCTTGCATTAGTTGGGCTGCACTCGCAGAGAAGGTGTGATGCTAGTGTGCATAAGACCTGCGACTGAAGTGGGAAAGCAAGGTGGAGAGCTGGGGGTGTACCTTCTTGCGTGTTACTAGATTGAAACTGCAGTTTTAATAGTGAACCTTTTTTCAATGGTGAATCTGGTACCAAACCTACCTGAAAAGCATTGTGGCTGGCTGTTGGCTGCCGGTGCCAAAGTTGTAACTAGTGCTGATGATTTGCTGTTGCTGTCGGTGATTGACGTGAGGAGGCAAAATCAATCTTGGAGTGCCAGTAGCTGTTGTTTCACTAAGCAGACTAAGGTAGAAGTTGCAGACAAAACTTGTGTGGGAAGTATGTTGCAGTGTGCCTGTCGTGGCTAATGGGCTCGGCAAAGGTCTCTCTTAACAAGGGTCCTTTTCCCTTCCAGTGCATTTTTATTGGCTCCATTAATACAGAGTGCCTGCATTTCTGCTGCTTTTGGATGTAGTTTCTGGCTTTGACTTTTTTTTAAGAGTATTTATATGATATGGAATGATGAGTTGCTTCTGTAGAATTGGGCCCATCCAAACCAAGCCCACTTGTGCACCATGTTTTGACATGCGAGATCAAGGGAATGGAGATTTTTTTAAGGGATTCTAAGTTTCTAAGGGAGACCAAGGGAATGGAGGGTTTCTTTCTAGAGCCCTGCTCTGCTCAGGCTCCTGTCTTGATAGGCCCATGTGGGTTTGTTGAGTATATAGCTGTAAGAGTGATGGAAAGGGGCTGGGCGTGGCAATAAATGCCTTCGTAGACCCCTCTCTGCCCAAAGAAACCTTTTTTCTTTTTTTCTAATTGGCAGTTTATTTTTTTTATGGGTGTGTTGAAGATCTAAATTGTCCCCACCTTCAGCTCATTAGTGAAATTTAGCTTCTTGCAAAACAATCTGTTGGATGTGTTATTAATACAGTATGATCCCGTTCTCTCTACACTTCTGAAGTTGTTCAAAAGACTTTGACATTCAGAATTAATTGCGTTTAACCCTTTTAAAAGTGGCAGTATGGCAGTTGCCGTTTTCCTGGTAGGGCCAGAAATTTGACTGTGATTATACAGAATTAGTTGCAAATTCAAGAAAGAGACTTGGGAATCATGGGTTGCTGTTACTGCCTCTAATTGTTAGATAAGGTTGCTTTGGAGAGGGGCATGGGGGAAAGATAAAATAGAAGGAGCTTAAGTGCTGCAAGACAGAAACTAAATGCATCCCAGCGGCAATCTGGCTAGACTCTGAGACTTCATACTCAATATTACTTTCTGGGAAAGGGTCTGAAGCTTGGCTTGCTATAACTTTGTTTCTGTTCCTCCAGACCAGGGTGCACTTGATGGGGCCCAACCAGGTAGGTAGACTTTTTGTGGCACTAACATTTGGTACTGTAGATCATGGTATTCCTTTAGCATGACCGTGGCCTGTAGCTGGACTGTCTCAGGGGAGCCCAAACTTTGCTCAGCCTTAGGCTGCACTGGCAACTTTTCAGGAGTCCAAAGGCTGCACAAAACTGTCACCTGAGGGCTACACCTTTGCCTCAGGCACAGCAGAATCATCTGGGCCAAATTTGGCATCTGGGCTTTACTCTGGGCACTTTGGGGCTCTTGGGTCTCAGTGTAAATCCCATTCCTCTTCTGTCATGGTGGTGGCCTGCTTGGACCAGTTCAGTCTGATTTACCTTGTCATCATACGTGCTTTGGAAGTTCATCCTAGGATTGCTTCCTATTCCTTCATATGATCTGCTGCTGCACTCACGTGCTAAGCAGCTGGTGCTTAAACTGGATTCTCCAGCTGGCAGCAACTGTTATCTGTTTCTTCTCCATTTGGCTACAGAGATGTTGTGTTTTGGTAACTTGTTCCTCATTCTAGCCTGAAGCTGCGCTAGACTGCTCTGTGCTTGCTGAGCATTTGTTAATACTCTCTGGAATTCAGTCCCAAGCCTTAAGAATTTGGCTGCTGGTGCTTTCACTTCTCAATGTGGATGAAAACTTCTTTCTGGTGTGAAATTCTTTCTGCTGTTTCTGAAGAGCAGGCCAAGACCTTTGCACAGTCCATGGAAATGCTGATCCTAATGGCCTCATTATGTGGCCTCTTCTCCCGCATTTCCCATGCCCTCAGGCATCCTCCCATTTTGCATTCTTTAATCTGACCCTCTAGTATATTTGGTATCAGTTAGAGCTGTAGTCACTTGGTCAGGCTTTATGATTCTGGTTGTGTTTGAATATTAGGAATATATGGGTGGAAGATGTCATGTATTAAAATACTTCTACTTTGAGCTCCTTACCTTCTTTTCTTGAGGGGCTAAATCCACTTTGGAATTCAACAGACCACTAAAATCTACTGTACTTAAACATTGCCCAGCTGTGTCATAAGCTTGGCAGGAACCTGAAATTATATTAGAGAAACTTTTTACTGACAGTGGCTCTGATAAACATCCTAAGCTTTGTGAAACTTGTGTAGTAATGTTCCAGAATTATGTAGTGGTGTCCTATCCTTGACCCTGAACTCTGTTAACTTTGCTCTTTTACCAAGAACACTAACTTTTAGTGGCAAGTTTTATCCATCTGCATTCTCTCAGTATCAAAGTATCAGGATATTCCCATTTGAATCTTTCATCGAGGTGGGCCCTCAGCCAAGGGTACCTGATGAAGGTAGGAATGTGCAGGGTCCCCAGACTTCAGTTGTGCTGCCAGTGAGTAGTATGACAGCCTCCAGTCATGGCATAGAGGCTAATGGATATGTTTCAGGAGAAATACCTAGAAATACATAGCAGGATTTCCAAGTCAAGTATGTATTTTCCATGTTGGCTGTGCAGATTCATTTAATAGAGAGTCCCATCTCAGGACAGTACTGCTGCCTTGATATGAATTTCTGCTCTGATACATTTGTATTGCTGCAGGCTGCCGTCTGAAATATTAGCCTCAGTATTTAAACTTAAGTCCTTTTAGAAGTATTGTCCTGCACTGCTGGCTCGGAACCACAGCAACGATGTTCCTTGCCCCTTGTCTCAGAAGGGCACTGGAAACACTGCTCTTCTAGCGAGAGGAGAAACTGAGTTTAGGCCCTAAAAGCACCATAACAATGTTCAGGAGAATTAGCATGTCCATCAGTGCTACAGGTTAACATCTCTTTAAATGAGCAGCTGTCTTGTCTGGAGAGGCTTTGCATATTGGCTACTGTCTTGCTCTTTGTTGTTAAAAAAAATATATCTGAATTACATCCTATAAGGAGGTAGTTTAATTCCAGTGTAGATTGAAAATATTTTTTATGTATGAACTTACTCACAAAGGTATGTGCATTGTTGGGGTGCTCTGTGAGTACTGATCTGATTATCTAATTGCTTCTTTGTTGGTTTGTTGTTAACTATTGAGCATTCCTCATCTGGGAGAGGTGGGAGACAGCCTGAGAAGCTGTGTGATTACTTCATGGTCTATAGTTGTGTTAATGTAAACTTTAGCTATTTGCAATTGCAAACAAGGGGTGAAAACCTAGGTACCTAAGATTAATATTGCAAACAGGAAAGCAAACAGATCAATCAAACACAATAAGAATCTGTTGGGTTGGAGGCAGAGAGGCTACCTGTGGACAGTTTCCTCTGATAGCCAAGAATGCATGGAATGGGCTTTAGGATTTTGTTTATAAACTGAAACAACTGATTGTCCAGCTTTGATGCTGAATTTTGAATTTTGTCATGTCTGGAGGAACCAGACTGATCTAGATATATGTTAAGTGGAAACAAGATTGGCAGTTGGTTGTTTTGAAAGAGTCTGTGTTGGCAGGTTGAGCTCAGTGTGATGAAACTGGAGTGAAACCCAGAACTCAGTAATGGGCATGCTGGTTCCTGTGTAGGTCTCATGCATAAATTCATTCTGATTTGGAAGGCAAAGCAGACCACTCCTTTTTCAGTCATCCAGGGGACTATAGTTTATCTTTAGGTGTACTTGGCCCTGGAAATTGTTGAGGGGAAACATGCCATCTCCCCTTTGGCATAATCGTGGATTGTCCATTTTTTCTTTACTGGCGATCCCAGACCTTTTCACCAAGGCTGTATAAGGAATGAGATTCTACACTTTGCATAGGGCCTGCCATAGGCTTTCATGTCATTCCAGAGGAAGGTGTCTAAGCTATGTGGTTCCTGACTTGTGACTTGTCAGGTCTGGAAATCAGTGCCCAGGAGCCTGAGCTGAGTGTGTGGCCACCTACAACATCGCATGAACAGGGTGCTGTACTGCACTTCTTCACAACCAAGGCCTACCTTGATGAAGCTTGCAATCTGCTTCTGGCCCTCAGACCATCCACTGTGGTGTGAAATGCAGCCTCTCAGTTAACTGAAGATAGCACCTGTCCTGACTTTAGCACAGAGCTATGATTTGCAAAGATCTGCAGTCTTTTGGACCGTTCTCTGTCATCACTACAAAACTCAACAGATTCTCAGATGCTACCATCTTCTTGCTGCTCTGCGCAGGCAGGACCCTTTGTCTTCCAGATGGAGACATACGAGTGGCTCAAGACCGCTGGGAAGAGTCACAATATGCCATATTCCCTGCCCAGGACTTTGTGGCCTGCACCTTTGTTTTATAGACAGCTTATGTGCATTAGACCCAGCCCTAAAGCTCATAGCAAGCTACCAAGAAATTCTGAGCTAGGCAGAGAGTGGGCTACCGTGGGATATGCAATGTGATGTTGGTCTTGTGGCCTGGCTGTGACTGTATCTGGTTGTTCCAGATGAGCCTTGCATCACTCTCTCCTAGTCCTGCATTCTGGGTCATGCATCCTCCCTAATTGCCCCTTACCTCCGCATGTGTATGTCAATGTGGTGGCCTATGCCACCTCTTTCCTGGTCTGTACCTAGTCCTGCCTCAGTGTCCCTAGCTTTCATAGAGGTTTTGGCTTGTGTGCATCAGTAAATTCTGTCTCTTGTGTTGTCTGGTGAGTGACTTGAAAATGGGACTTGGAGTGGAAAATATAAGTGAACAAGTAGTAAGAGAATCTTTTCTTCTGGCCAGGATGGGGGTAAAAGAGGGTTAGTGGCATCTTAATGTCATGGCTGGTGTATGTGAGTTCTCTGGCTGCCATTGGCAGCACCAAGTGGTCATCTGTTACTAACAGGCAGTGTTCCCAGAAACCTCAGGTTTGCTGTTCTGGGGTTCAGCTGGAGATCTCAATTGCTGCACGGCAAGTGTAACTAAGTGGTAGTTGAGGGCCAGAGCCCATGCAAAGGTGAGAAAATGGCTGCGGGCTCTGAATATTGTAAATCAGTGTGGGGAAAAGGATATATTTCAGGAGGAATGATGTACTGCAGAGCTGTCCCGCATAAGTAGCGATCCTTGCTGCTTTTCTGTGCTGTGGTCTGTATGAGATGGTTGTGCCGTAAGGAAGGAAGGAGGGTGTTGTTGAGTATAACCTCAATAGCTCCTTCTGCTGCTCCATGCTCCTTCTGCTTGACAAGAAACCATAGCTCTCAGAGCAGGGTGAGCAGCAAGAAAGATGGGAAGACTTTAACCCTTCACACTAAAGAAACCATTTCATCTCCACTGGCGCTAAAAAGCAAGTCATCCTTATGGAAATGGGTTGAGTGTTGGGTCTTGGGGAGAACCAGACTTTCCCTCAAACTCTGTATGTCCAAAAGATTTGTGACCTGGTTCTTACTTATCTAATCTAAATCTCTCAATTCCCCTAGTGTGTATGGTAACCTTGCCCTTGCCCATCTGATAGGGTTTTGTTCATGGGGTTGAGATCTCTGCTGGCAGAAGTCCATTGACATTATGAAGACTTGCTTTGGGGAAAACTTGGCTTGTCCCTGAAGCCTCAAGTGGTGGCTGGGAGTGTCCTCCCTGAGATGAGGGTGCTTTTATGGGTTATTTGGCTCCAGTGTGATGGGGACTGTTTTCTGCTGGGTTTTTACATAGAACGCTTTGTTATGCTGTACTTTACAGCTCTTTCCAGCTCAGGTTGGAAAAATATCTCTGTGGATGGAAAATCTAGGAAGCAATGAACAGCTTGGAGAATCCAGCAGCCCTACTTGGTCCATCTGTAGAAGATGCTGATGATGGTGCTTGCTTCTTATCTCTGGGATGTAGCCAGGAGTGCCCTGTTTTTAGGAATTTCTTGGTTTCCAGGGTATGAAATGGCTTTGTTCTGTGCGCAGGACTAAACTTCAGGTGAAGCAAAAAACAAAAGCACCAGACTACAAGCAGTTAGCCTGAGAACATGTGTAGGGCAGAAGGAGTGGTTATTATGCCTGTGAGGGGCAGTTTTCCCCGTGCCTCGCCACATGTGCATCAGGGGCGGTGCCCAGGGGCAGCATTGCAGGATTAATGCTCTGTACTTGAGGCCTCCATCCCTATGTGCTCCAGGGCATCATGGTTTCCAATCCTTCCTCTTCTTTCAGGGCTGGAGCATGGGCTCTGTTCTCAGTTTGCATTATTGACTTGCCAGGCCCTTGGTGTTCAAGTTTCTGCTTCCATACTAGGCCTGTGGTAACTCTGCTGAAAATCAACTTTAGCTTTGCTGGCAGCTGTGGCAATTCAGACTTCTGCCTTGTTATGGTGATTTCCCATTCTATGTTTACCCCTTGCTGCCAAGACTACAATGTAGTCCTTAAAATCCCTGTAATCTCTGGCATTTCATCTGCAGGTGATGACAAATATGGAAGGAAAGTCATTTTGTTCAGTGCCTGCCGGATGCCCCCAAGTCATCAACTTGATCATGTGAAACTGCTGGGGTGAGTAGTGTCTTAGGAGGCTGCTGTTAACTTCTTACGCCTGACATAATCCCCAGGCGCTAGATTCCTGGGGCCATATCTATCTGCAGTAGCTTCTTTAGCTGGCCATGTCCTCCCAAAGTGCTTACCTCCATTGCTGGGGATGCAAATCCTCTGTTGTGGCACACAAAAATGAGTCCCAAAGGGAGGAAGAAGAGTGGGAAGTGAGTTCAGTGGTTGTCTCTTCTCAGGTACCTGAAATTCACACTGGACCAGTATGTGGAGAGTGATTACACGCTGGTGTACCTGCACCATGGCCTGACCAGTGAGAACAAGCCATCCCTGAGCTGGCTGCGGGATGCCTACAGGGAATTTGATCGCAAGTGAGTAAGGCTGCAGCAAGCAAGGATATAACATGCTGTTCTGTAGCCTAATGTAGAAGACCTTCCCCAGGCCCCTCATGTCGCTTGGTGATTGTAATTTACTATCATTTACTTCTGCTGCTTATGGAGATGAGTTGTTGTTTAATGCAGGCTGAATCATGGGATAAACAATTCTTTCTGTAGTTACATCCTTGAGGCCAACAGGCAAGCAGCAAAACCAGGACTCAGTGCAAGTGTGTCAGCCCTGTGGTATAACTGTTGCTTCCTGATGAGGCTGCTCACTGCTTATCTGTGAATCTTGGAATCCAGTAGAGCATGCCCTTAGGCTGCTGAGGGGCCTGACACAGCTACAGAGCATGGGAGAGCAGAGGCCGCAGAGGCCATGGGTGCTGGGGAGTGGTGAGGCTCAGTGCAAAAGGAATGGAGCACCCAGGGTGCCTTAATCTTGTGGAAAGGTTGGTTCCTCTGCTTAAAGTGCAGCTCATCCTTACTTAGCTTCTCTTGGCAGGTACAAGAAGAACATCAAAGCTTTGTATATTGTGCACCCAACCATATTCATCAAGACCCTGCTGATTCTCTTCAAGCCTCTGATCAGGTAGGAAGCACTAGAGGAGGCTCACCCACATCCTCACCCTGCAGGGGAATAATGAGGCATTCTCAGTGGGGCACAAGATGAGCCCAGGCTGCCGAGCCTACCCTGGAGTCTCTCACCCTATGCTATCTTCTCCTGTTTCTGATCCCAGAAATATTCAGACACAAGAAGCACTGCTTTGGGAACCTGCAGAGTTTGCAGCTCTGTGCTGCCCTTTCTGCCCAGCCAAGCAGAAGTAAACTGTTGCAGGCTCTGCTAATAATGAAAAAGGAAGTGAGACCATAAGTCCAAATTGTATTTACTTCATTGTGTTGATGCTGAAATCCTAACTCTGTAAAATAATTGAAAACAAAACTTTCTCCAGCCTACTGCTGAACTTAGGAAGGAGAAATCCAGCATTTTAGGGAGCCTGCTGCTGCTTCTAGGGCTTCTAATATGACTTGGAAATTCTTGGCATCTCCTGGTAAAATATATGGAGTTGGAGAGCTATGTGGGTGATATCTCTGCTGCTCAGCCACACCTGCCCCTTTGCCCAATTGATGTCTCTTGCAGACCCCGGCTCTCCTTGCCTGTAAGAAGTCTGTTCTGATACTGGATTTCCTGATTCCTCACCTACCTACTTTTCTCTTGTTTTTCAGCTTTAAGTTTGGACGAAAGATTTTTTATGTGAACTTCCTTAGTGAGCTGGAGGAGTATGTGAAGCTGGAACAGTTGGGCATCCCAAGACAAGTGCTGAAGTGAGAATGCTGCCTGTCTCCCTCTTGCTTAGGACTCTGTGAGAGGGGACTTTTCTGGAGGAATGGCAAGGGGAGGAAGAGATTGTTCCACTCAAGCAGTGGTTTTGGAGGGAGTGGTGACAAATTGCCTTAAAGCCTATTGTTTCTATCCATGCTCCTTTCTGTGAGTCCTTGGTCCCAGTGCCCAGTTCTGTCCTTGAGTTAAAGATCCTCCCCCAGTGGAGCACCAATCCTGCCTCTCCCATGCACCCTTCCGGGGCTTTCTGCAAGCTGCTGACTTTAACACTGACCTGGAGCTCGTGCTGCGCATCTGCTGCATCTGGGCACCTGCTTTGCTCACTCTGCACAGTTCAGCTTGTCTTTGGGGCTTCCCAAAGTTGCCACGATATCAGTCCTACTAGATTGATTCCCTGTCCCTCACACACACATGCAACTGTCTCATCACAAGCAGTGCTGTCCTGGCCTCCTGCCCACGCTGTCTGTCATCCTCAGCTACTCCAGCTCCTGATTCCAGACAGATATTCTTTTCTCCCTGCTTTGTTCTGGCAACCAGATGTTTGTTCTCGTTGCCCCTGTGCTCCAGAGCTGCCTGTCCTGTTTTTTTGCACAGGTGGAATCAACTATGCTAGGCTGTTACCAGTGGGTGTGCAGTGGGTCACATGCAGTGCTGGGTTCATGCTCTGTCTGGGAGGTGGAGTGGCTTTTTACTAGTCTGTTTTGCCACAGATATGATGAATATCTGAGATCCCTGCAGAAACCTTCACAAGTGCCCCAGAAGCCAACACCCCCGCGCCCACCGCTGCCAAACCAGCAGTTTGGAGTCTCGCTCCAGCAGTGAGTATCTCTGGATTATTTTGCTTTTGCCCTGACTTGCTTGATATGAGGTCACTGTATTTATAACTGAACAGCAGCAAAAGTGGCTGTAAAATTTCCTGCAGTTCAGACTTCCTACAAAGCTTCAATCGTTCTTCTGAGGAACTCTGCGCTGGTGTCCAGATCCTGACTGACTCAGTTCAGTTCCACCCTCTTGATTCCCTGGCTAGATTGTATCTAAATTAGGATGAGATTGTTTCTGCAGCTACGGGTCACTAGGGGAGGAGCAAAATAAGGGCCGTGGGGACAGCTTTATGCCACTAGAAACTTCCTTTAAGCAAAAGTCTGTAGGAGGCTGATGGAGGTGTCTTTAGGGCTATGCTATTTTGATTGAGTAGTGCTGCAGATCTTAAGTTTTTTCCATATCGTAAATTGTATTTTAAAAGCACTTCTGTTGACCCTTGTACTGATTCCCACCCCCCATTCCTGCATGGTGACACAGGCAAACACAGATGCTGGCAAGGGCTACTGATACTGGCTAAGTGGTGAAGGTATTTTTAACTTTGAGTGTGATTTTTGCCTCCCTGGGGAATGAGGAGGAGCCAGTACTGTGTGGCCAGACAGATTCTCTGAAGCAATCTGGGAACACGTTCCCCAGCTTCAACACAATGTTTCTGAATGTAACTCCTGTGATGCTGTGTGCCTGCGCTTGTTAGCCTGAGAGGGGTGAAGAGCTCCATGCTATCAAGTGCTGTAGACAATCGAATGTGAGGGTGGCAGCAAACACCTTGGCATCACTAGATCTTCCCTGACAGCCACTGGGTTGATGTATCTTCTGTTACAGGAGTGGGGTGGGTAAACTTATCCCATATGTATTTCTCTCATGTGTCACCTGCTTTCTGCCCTTGCTCCCATGGGGAAGGAAAAAGGAAGCTTAACCATTCTCACCTGATCCATAACTAGCAGCCTTGCATTCTGGGAACCCCTTTGCCCTGGCGCCTACAGACTATGATTTTTTCATAAGATAGAGGAATATTCCTGTGGTGTAGTAATGAGCTCATACTTGCTCCAGTGAATAATGTAGCATGATGGGTGAAGAGGAGAGAAGGCTGGAATAATGGCTGAGCCAGGGACTGGGGTAGCAAGATCCTATGTGGTAGCGGTTGTGTGGGCAACTTCAAGACTCAGGGGCTGCAGGGCAGGGAGGACCAGTCATTTGTAACCTTTTCTCTCTTCCCGCAGTCTCAGGGAGAAGAGCCCTGATCAGTCTTCTGTTCCTCTGGTGGTCAGAGACACTATTGCGTATTTGCAGGAGTACGGTAAGTGTTCGGGGGAAGCTGCAGCTCCTCTTCATTCCATGTCAGTGGCCTCTCCTCCACCCAAGTTCCCATCCGGAGTGCGGTAAGATAAAGAACAGCAGTCTAGAATAAGGTGTAAATGCCTGAACTAGGTGAGATAGCCTTCAAGAGACATTGTGCAGGGCTTAGGAGACCTATTTCTTCCAGTTGTCCATACTCCCACTTGTACAAGAGTAGTAAAATGCTCCTTGTATCCTTTGCCTGGTAGTGGAAGCAGAAAGAATTGCCGTACTCTAAAAAAGGGACTTTGACATCTGTTTGAACGCCCCACAGCATGGATTTATGATTGTTAAGACCAGCATTTTTAGAGACTCTCACACATAGCTGATCTTTCTTCTCCATCTGCTCCCACTTCACAGCTCTTGCTACGGAGGGGATTTTCCGGAGATCAGCAAATACACAGGTTGTCAGGGAGGTCCAGCAAAAATACAACATGGGTAAGTGCCCAAACTCAGCAGAGCCCCTCTCACTCCCTAACTACAACTGTCCAACTGGAATGGAGTTGGAACTAGTCCATCATGGCTTCTGTCCTTCTCTGATAGGCCTCTAGGTGAGGCCCTGTCAGGGTATGACCTGAGTTGCAAGGGAGAAGCATCTCATACTTCTGCTGTGTGAAAAGCATATTCCTTCCCACTCACGTTCCCCTCATTGCCCTATTCCTTCCTGAAAATTTCCCTGTTTCTTGGGGTGGGATATACTATCTTAGTCTGGTTATATTGGAGGGACTGAAGATGACCAGAGAGAGAATTGCTCGTCTGTTTCAACTGATGACTTCTAAAGATGTAGTGCTGGATTCAGCAGTGCTTTGTGTATGCCTTTGGGACACATTTTTCCACTCCACTAGAAGATGTGGTGCTTTAGTACCCTCTCTGTGTTCTTCTTTAAAATACTGCTTCCCTAGTTCTGGGTTCTGGCCACCATGTCCCATTCTTTGTCTGGAGGAGGTCCTGCTTTGGCCAGTGAGCACTGAGTCTCTGTTCTACTTTTTCAGGTGTGCCTGTAGATTTCCAGCAGTATGAAGATGTCCACCTCCCTGCTGTGATTCTCAAGACCTTCTTGAGGGAGCTACCTGAGCCCCTCCTCACTTTTGGCCTCTACAGCCATGTTGTCAGCTTCCAGAGTGAGTTGTAACAAGCATGCTACTCCCTGAACGTTGCACTGGCACTTTGGGGAGGGGGGCAGTTCTGCATGGAATACCCTGTGACTGCAGACAGGGCTTTCATCAGGGTGCGTGCTAAGGATTCCTCATGGACCTGCTTGTGCTGTCTCTCTTGATTTTTTTTTTAGGTGTGGAGGAGGTGAATCGTGTAGATGTTGTTCGCAAAACACTCCAGACTCTGCCAGAAGAGAACTACCAAGTGCTCCATTTACTGACAGCCTTTCTGGTGCAGGTGAGCTGTTCCAAAGGTGGGCAGTTGTACTCTAGTTCAGTTGTCAGTGCCTTGCATCAGCTTTTGACTGCCTGCTCCCTCTTTTCCTTTGAGAGGAAACAAGTCTCAAGCTAGGAAATTGCCTTTCTCTACCTTATGTTCCTGTTATACAGAGATCAAGAATGATCATGATAAACTAGCCTAAGCAGTTGCCTCTCATAATGCTGAGAGGTGCAGGTGGGCATTAAGCCCACGCGATCTGTACCAGGGAGGCTGAAAGAGCTCCCCAGGGTGGAGGTACAACTACAAAATATCTGAAATTAGACTCGAAGAGGGGTCTCAGATCTGCCCTACAGAACTTTCTGCTGCCAGGGAAGCCACTGTAAGGCTATTTTAGCAAGAGGGAAGATAATTTTGGTTTGAGTGGTGATCTGGACTGTGGAGATACTGGCTGACAGTGCTCTTGGTCCTGTTGTTAAGATAAGGCCTGGTGGTTAAGCCATAGTGGCAAATTGCAAGATATTGCTCCTCGCCTCCTGAATGCTGGATGTCATGTGTGTTTCCCCCAGCTGTTTTATGGCATTGGGCCTTCAGCTTCTCTCCTCCTGTTTGCCCTTGGGGTGTCAGCTCTGGCTTTGGGGCAGGTAAAGGGCTGTTGCTGTGTTGTTCTGTAGGATTCACAGTGGTCTCTTTCCTTCCCACATAGGTCTCTGCTCACAGTGACAGAAACAAGATGACAAACACCAACCTGGCAGTTGTGTTTGGCCCAAATCTGCTGTGGGCCAAAGATGTAGCCATCACCCTAAAAGCCATCAACCCCATCAATACCTTTACCAAGTTCCTGCTGGACCACCAGAAGGAGCTCTTTGAGGATGTGGAGGCCTGAATCCAGGCCAGCCCACACCAGCACACTGTGCCCACCTTCCCACCTTTTTTCCCACCTTGTCCTGGGAGCTGTGACCAAGCTGTCCCCAGTGCAAAGGGACCATTGATCCTCTGGGTGATGAGCAGAGCGAGGGCTGTGGAGATGGTGGAGAAAGTGTGTAAGTAAGTGAGCAGGATACCTGCTGCTCTGGATGGGGAGGGGAGCTGGTCTCCCAGCTGCTGCTGGGTGGAGTCCTAACCCACCTGCCAGTCTGTGCAGCTCCTCCAGGGCTCATCACCAGTCTGCTGCCCTATCAGACGACCCACCTTCCTTTCCTCTTTCCCGCACATGCAGTTTTTCTGCCCTCCTCGGTCCCTTCCTTGGCAAAGATCTTTTTTGTTTAAGCTCCCAGTAGCCCCAGTTCACCCCCCTTGCCTCAACTGGGCTGTCTCGGCTAGGGAAGGCTTGCTGTGTTTTGTGGCAGAGATGTTCTTGCTGCGAGTGCCAGCTCTCAGCATGGAACGTGCATCCTGCCTTTCCCCAGAGGCACCTAAAGCACGGAAGGGAGCCAGGTACAGCCCTTGTGCTTCAGGTAGCAGTGTGTCCTGCACTTGCAAACACCACTCTAGACCCCATGCTTTTGGCCGTCAAGTGAAGAACAGGCTCACGGCACATGGGCTTTATTACCTGTCAGACTCTGATAACAAGGAAGCTGAATTTAGCCCAAACCCCTCTGGGGTCACCCACTCCAGACACTTCAGTGTTCGCTTGGGTGTAGTGGGTGAGGTGCCTCCCATAGTCACCCAGCTCAGGCGTGTTTATCCCCCCAGCAGCATTTCCAGCCCGACTCATGCCAGACCTGGCTGTGCGGGGGGGCTGGCTGGGGCCCTTTGACAGCTGGTGAGCCTCAATGGCAGGGAGCAAGTGCCCTGGTGGCACTGCACTGCTGCACACTATGAGGGGATCACTGCCTTTCCCTGTGGCAGCAGCACAAGACCTCTTTCTTCTCCATCAGGCATGTATATCTGTGCTGGCTGGCACAGACCGCCTTGGCTTGTTGTCTTTTTGAGCAGAACTTTCCTCAGCACAGTGTAACAGAGAGCGTGGCCTTGAGGGAAGGTCTAGGGACTGGGGCTAACCCTCACCCTGGAGTGCACCAGGCCTGGATTATGGATTTCCCAGGTGCTGAGCACTCATGTGCCAAAGCCATGAGGGAACAGCTATTCCATGCCAAGGGCCTTTGCCCCATCTCCTCCTTGGTTCATACCTTCCTTCCATCCTACCACAGAAGCCTGGTCAGATGCATCCCGTATGCCCTGGGCACGGCTGGAGAGATCGGGTTGTCCGCGAGGGAGGCTCAGAGCAGGGTGGGCCTGGCACCCTCCCGAAGCAGCTGCAGTACTGTTGGGACATCACTGTTGGCTTTGGGTTGCAGCGTTTCCATTACCTGAGCTCAAAGAGATCCCTCTCCTTAGCCTGGGCCCAGCAGGGTGTTAGTAGGGAGCTTCTAGCCTTACTTCACTGGTGTGTTTTATCTTTGTATCTTGTGCCCTGTGTGCCTGGGCGAGTCCTCCCTCCTGCATCTGGCCACAGGGACAAATCTTTTGGACCAAGCAGAACTAATTTTTTTAAAAACTACTGGATGCTAAATATAATTTGCTTTTTCATAATATTCTAGCCTGCCTTTAAACACTGACCAAAAGTCAGTGCCTCAGTTGTAATCAAAATAAGTGACATCAGCTGCAGGAATTATGGAAATTGCTCTTTTTGCTAAGCTCTGGAATGGGGATGGGTGCGAACACAGGCAGCTCTGCAGGGCAGTACAGATCCAGCCAGCTGGCTCGGAGGAGGCACACCAACATGTAGGTGGGAACAGTGAGCAAGAGACTGGGCGTTACTAAGGCTGGAGCAAGAGATGTTCTAGGAGAGGGCGGGGTCTGATCCCTTCTAGATAGTGGGGGACTTTGCCCTATGGAGGCTACCAGGCTGCTTACTCTCACTCTCCCAAGAGAGGGAGTCTTCCCTGTTTGGCCAGGATATGAACTGTTTCAGCCTGAACAATTCACAGCAGTAACCAAATAAATGGTTTGGAGGTAGAGATACTCAGCTCCTAATTCACCTGCGATCTCTGCTAGAGTAACTTAGCAGGGCTGATGTGCTGTGGAGGAGTAATCTCCTGGGAGGGACAGTGTGAAGAGAAGTGTACTTGCCCCAGTGTTTGTTTTAAGAGGCAAGGCTTTCTGGGCAGCCTGGGAGGAGTGTGGAGGTTGAGGGAGCCCAGTGCAGCCCCTCTTTCCCTGCAGGCATCCCCCGTTCTGTGTAGGTTTCATTATGGGGATAGACTTGGTGCTCTGACTGTATCTGCAGCTGACACTGGCCTCACTCACATCCCCTTAGAGGAAAGGCAAACCCAGCTAACTTCTCCTGGGACAAACAAGCCCAAGGTCGGCAACTTAGAGTGGGAAGTGCCTGTGTGCCAGGGCGTGAGGCCTGGGCCCGACGTGCAGCACGGCTCCCTCGGGAGGGTGGCACGTTCCAGCCCTGCTGAGCAGTGAGGACTGTTCCCTGCCCAGGAGACAGAGTAGTGCTGGGGTAGCTTAGCTCCTCTCCAGGGGGAGAGCAGGGATGGCTGCAAGCGTCCGTGTTCTGGCAGGGGTTTGTTTGGTGGGTGCTTTATTTTTTTTTAAGTGAATTCTTGAAATAATGTTTCCTTTTTTAGCAAAATAGAGACTGGTGCATCCCCTGCAGGCAGGGATAAAAGCCTGCTCCAGTTCGGTGCCTGCAGGGAGCAGATTTGGAGGGTGTTCAGGAAGCTGCTACTGCTCGCGGTGGGAAAGTGGTTGCAAATCCTGGAAGGGACCCAGTGTAAATATCCACTTTCCTCTGCTGCTCCTCATGCTGGAGCTGCGGGGGGCCCTGGGGCAGGCACAGTAACCAGGGTTGCTTTTGCTTCTGCAGTCTGCTCTCCTGAATGCCTTGTATTGAAATGTCCCTCCTGTGACTTGAGCAAGGAACTGGCCGGGGCCTGCAGGCCCGCGCTGGGCGGGTGGCTGTGAAAGCCTGCATCTGCCCAGACCAGGGGGGTCAAATTCCTTCCTCACCTGGTCAGCCTCCTCACACAGGCAGGGCGCTGGCTGGGCTGGGTTTCTCTGCCACGTATAGGTGGGGGGCAGTATCGGATTAGGGTGCTGGTCTTTGTGTCAGTTTTCTCCTTGCTGTAGAGCTGCCCCAGGGTCTCTTCCCTGGCTTGTCTTTCGGGTTAGCTATGAGCCATTTCTCCCTGTGAGGGTTCTTGTTCCACTTCAACCCTCTGCTTTTTAGCACCTAGACCATTCCCTTCTGCTAAGCCTCCTGCTGTCTTAATGGCCTCTGATCCCTCCCTGCTCCCTGGCCCAAGCTGTGTACTGGCACCCGAGCTTTTGGGTGGTGCAGGGGAGGGCTGGGGCCACCTGGATGCCTTGTGGCAATGTTTGCTAATTTGAGAGAGAGCTGAGGGCCAGTTCCATCCCTGCTTCCTCTTTTATGCACGGGGGCTCCTGTACAAAATTTTTGGCTTTGCTTTTGTTGCTGGTGGTCCCTGCCTTCTTTTCCGTTGATGTTTGTCAGGTGCAGGGCTGGGGTTTTCATGGTTCACGTTGTTTATTTCCTTCTAGTCTGCACCGATCTTATATTTCACAGTTTGCACTTTTTGTATTTCAATAAAAATCAAAATATAATCCCAGATCCAGGTGTGTCTGTCAAGTGGCAGCAGCTGTTGGCACAGCTACAAGAAACAGAAGTAAGGCTGGCTGCGCTGCCAACCACAACCATGCAGAGGGAAGAAAGCGCATATGGTCCTTGCAGTCTGATTTATTATTTTATCTGCTGTCACTCCCTGGACAGGACTTCAGTCCTAGAGTTGAGCGGTTTACTACTTATTATTTCTCTGGGGGTTTTTCATGTGGATGCTGCTTTTGGCTATAGTCTCTGATTTTTCCACCGCTTGGACTGTGTCAGCCCCCTGTAACAGGGCCCATGTGGTTAATACGCTGACTATGCAGCAGGATCTCAAACCTCCTGTGAGCGCAGCGGTTGGTCCCATCTCTGGGCTCGGTCATGGTGAGCTGCTGCTGTGCTGCGGCCTCAGAGGAACTGGGGAGCAGGTGGGCCCATCCCTGACGGGGTGCTGTAGCTGGCAGGACCTACGCTCTGCAGCTGCATGGACAGCACTTAACACAGCATAAACACTGTTGCACTGGATGTGTTTTCCTGTGTGGCGGCCCTGTGGCCTTAAGGATGTTATTCTGAGAACATTTTTTTTTATAAATACATACAATAGGCTTGCAATTGGATGGTATTTGATTGTTCATGACCTTGGTGATTCATTATCCTCCTATGACTGTTTACTTGTCATTTATTTGCTGATGGTTTTTCCAATCCCTTGTCTTGCTGGTGACATGGTGAAGAGGGAAGACACTGAAGGCCCTGTAGTACGGCCCAGATCCCACGGGACAGTTCATGTGAGTTTGTCATCAATTCATCTCCCCCCACATTGTGCAGTGTCTCTTGTAAGTGCATGAAATGATATTCATAAATATACACATACACACGCATGTAATGCAGATAGATCAGTATCTATAAGGTTGCAATGGGATACTCAGTTTACTGTGTTACCTCCTGAGGTAAGATTAAGAAAGGATTGCTTTTAATAGTTATCCTTGTTCCCCAAGCTGGAATATTTCCCTTCATAGAAGCTTCCAATACATGCAGTCGTTTTTCTCTCCATTCCTGCCCTTTCATCCACTGTCTCTTTAAAACAACCAGCCACCCTTCACACCGCAGCTTAAATCAACAGTTGTTATATTTACACATAGATTTTTACCATCTTGTCTTTCCTTTAAAGGGAAGGTGTGAGCACCTTACAAGGCATTGTTAACTCTAAGCAATACTGGAACATAGCATGGAAGTTTGGTTATCAGACAAGCATGAACTACATGCTGCAAGCACCAAGCTCCTTCACCAGCATTTCTTGCTGCTGGGATACCCACACTAGTTCCCTCCATACCTTACTAGTCTCTTCTGTTAGATTAAAACATTTTAAGCAAGTAGCAGCAACCAAATACAATGCAAATTCTGCTGGTGGGTTTCCCTTTTCCCACTCCCTTCTTTTAGAGGCAGGTTAATATTTCAGCTGGGGCAGGACAGCCAGGTAATTCGGTTTCCCAACTCACTGGGGAGGTCACCAGGACCAGACACTGTGTGACTGTTCCCCACGCCTGCATTTGGGACCAGCCAGGCACCTGTTCTGTCTCCTCCTTCCAGTAAGGTGGTCTCACCAGGATCCTGCTGACTACTCCAGCTGTAACACACCAGTGCATTTTACCCTCTCTGTTAGAGGCAGCAACCTGCTGCATCCTGCACTCACAGACAGGCAGCTCTCTGACCAGTCCCCTTCCTGGAGGAGAGACCGTGAGAGGTTGGGATTGTCCCAGAGCCATCAGTACATGTGGAGGAAAGCAGAGAGTGTTGCTTACATAAAAGTTTTATTGGAAATTCTTTGAATACTTGAAGTACATTGGAGACTATTTCCAAAACAATACAATTTAGGCGCCTTCCCCTTCACCTAAAATACCTGTAAATCAGCAGCTACATACATACTGTCCTTAATATAGAATCGAGCAGAGAGCTGCTAAAATAAACAGCCTTCATAACACAATTTGTGGCAGGCCACAGCAGCAGCTAGATCTTTCCTGAAGCAGAGCATTTGTGCAGTGGTCAGGGAACTCGAGAGCCTAGATGTAGCAACTATGTGTTGAAACTGAGAAATGTCCAGAAAAGAGGCACATAACTCAGTCCTAGAGAATCTCTTTATTGCTACGGGCCATCCAGCTCAACACTAGCAGCGTATGTAGGCAAATTTCCAGCCTTCTGAAGTAGAAAAAAAAACCCCATGCCACACTGACATTCTGCCTTGTGAGATGTGGGAGGTGTAGCCGTTTTAGGAACTGCATCAACAAACAAGCGCAAGCATTTGGCTCAGGGGCCGTCGGGACGGGATTAGCAAGAATGGTATGCTTTCTGCCAACTCCACAGCTTGTCAGCATGAGAAGAGGACAGCAGTAGCACTGGCTAGATGGAGATCAACCTAGTCTATTCTCCATGACTACAGCATGAACCAGCAAGTGATCGTATCACTCTCCCAAGCACAGCCTGTATGTTAAGAGAAAGGTGACAGCAACCACCTCCCTGTGAGCTACTTCCTACAAGGTGGCAGAGACCAACTTCCTGAGCAGAGGCAAGAGCCAGCCCATCCATTAATTCCTTGTGTTCCTGCATCCTTATGTGACCGTTTTGACCAGTAAAACAAGGTGGCTCTGGCTGTGGGGAGCAAGTATTTGTTAAAGCCCATGTAACTTAAGCCCTCTTGTGAGCTGTTTATCTTGGAAGCTTTCTTAAATGTTTGTGCATCTTATTTATTAAGGACTAAGCAATTTCTGTGTGAGGTTGCTGAAAAGCTGAATTGGTTGAGTAAGCTCAAAAGGTTCTGGTGGGTAGCTTTCCTTCAATAAAGCTCTTACCTAGAGTTTTAGAGCTCACATGGCCTCCCACCGAACACATCGCTCAACAAAAAAAGCTGGTGAAGTTCAAAGCATCATGTTGCTCTGACCTTACAATAAGCTCTATTCTGAACTCGGCTCCTTGCTCTAGCAGCAGCACAGAAATAGTGTTCTAGAGAGGAGGTGGGTTCCCCCATCAGCTGCTAGCAATCTCTTTTGATTAAGAATGCAGCTCAGTTGGAGAAGCTGCCACATTGCACTAACTCGAAGGCTGGTTACTCAGCCACTCTAATGAAATTAAGATGGTTCCTGAGTACTGAGGCAACACACCCCCACTTCTGGACAAAGAAAGAAAAAAAAAAAAAAAAGTGTTTTAGGACAGTAAGGGGTCTTGCAGTTGCTCACTCTAGTTACACCTGGGAGGAGGAGAGAGAGCCACAAGAAGACCTACCTTTTCTACGATTCTGTTTAGTGTCACTGTCTCTCTTCCCCTTACATCAGGCAGAAGGCACACAACAGCCAAATTGACCACAGAGCACTGCCAGCCAGTCACACTGTTGATAGCCAGATCATTACAAAAATAACATTTCAGCTAATCAAAAGCCAGCTGATTAAAAAGTACCATAAGCTCCCAAAAATGTGCTTCTTTAAAGAAGCTGCCTTCTGAATGGCTGAAGAACACTGCAAATTCATCCATGCCTATCAGAATACAGCTTTTTACCAAGTCCCTGCCACTCCACTACACTGGTGTGTGCGTTTCATTCTCTCAATGGGCCCTGACTGGATGTAATGGACACGCAGTCCCCAAAACAGAGTATTATATTAGAATAATCAAGTCTGTCTTAGAAAATAAATATCTCGGATATTTTCCTGCAGAGAGACCAGTCTCACTGGCCAGGGTTCCACGGCACACTTGCTGTCTGCAGTGATCCAGGGCAGAATGACCTGCACTACTACATGAAAACAGAACATCTTTTAAATATAGGTTTCTTTAAAAGCAATAAATATTTCTTGATCCTTAAGATCATCTATTAACCATAAAGCAGGAAGGTTTGCAAGGGTTAGAGGAAAGAAATCTTGGACTAAGACTCCTAGTTACATAACCCTAAAGAAATAGGATTCCTAGTATTTACAGTTACATTTCAGAAGCAGAGACTATGAATTCAGCATCATCACAGCTGCTACGCGCAGGCGTGCCAACAGTCAACACTGGTAAACTCAGCATGGCCGAGTGTCAGTACGCTCAGGAAGGAAATGTGGAAAGTGCTTCTGTAGTTTCACTCCTGCTTCTCAGCCAGCATTAACAGAAGGCCTCACACAAAATGACTGTGTAGAGACCCAGTTCCTCAGAAGCAGGAAAACAAAGGTAACTTATATTATGCAGGTCCCAAAACTGACGTCTCTCCCTGGGCTCCAGGCACACTGAATTCAGGATGAAATGCCCTGTTCTGCGGAACGGATGTCCTGGACTTAAAACTGTTGAATCTGCTGAACTCACAGACCCTGGAAATGAGCCAAAGCTTTCTATGCTCTAACAGGATTGGAGACTGTAGGAAAAAGTCTGTTAGCAAGAAGCTATACCTAGGGAACTGACACCATAGGACCCTTGGAGGAAGCATGTGGCAACTTTTCACAAAGTCCCTCTACACAGAACAGACGCTGAGGAGAAAATAAGATTCATACATTGGAGTTTGGACTTCCTGTGTCCCTACTGCAGTCTTAAATTCAAAACTGACCATGAGCAGGAAAAGCGGTCCAGAACTATGCGGTGGTGTAGCTGAGGAAAATCAGTAGGTGAGCTGTACCTGCTGTTGAAGAGAGCAATCAAAGAAAGCTCCCTTGATGGAAGGAACTAGTCAAAGTGAGACAAAAGGCAGAGCACGGGGTGATACAGATATTTGTCGATGTTATTCTCCAGGATGCCATGAGGAGGAAGAACCGCTGCAGCAAAACTGGAAAACAGCTTCACTGCAAGGTTTCTACAAAGGCATCAAACTCTTTGACATTTTTCTCATGGACTGCCAGCTTCTCTGGTAAGGAGTCCTGGAAGGGTAAAGAAGGGTGCAGATCAGGGCTCATTCACAGCAGATAAAAGGAAGCTTTAAACACACACTCTAAGATAAAAATTCTGTTTCTGAGTCACGCAACCCCTCTCTGCTGCTCTGGGCTCCCCTTCCCTCATGCAGAAAACCAGGAGTCCTCTGGCAGCATCCAGCAAGTGACCCTGAGAAGGGTGCTCTGCCCAGAGTGTGTTTGTTCTGCAGGAACAGTAGGTGCACTGGGGCCTTGCCTTGTGCAGTTCCCACGACTAGCTGCAGCACAATAACCTCCTCATGTCACTGCCTTTAAGTCACTTGCAGCCTTTGGTATTCATTTTCCCCCACAGTACATTACAATGCCTGCGAGCCCAATACAGCACTCGCCCAGACGTGACTTTACCAGCCACACCAGGATTTTACCTCTGCTCAGTCTGCAAGACCAGGCCTAGACTGACACGTCAGAGGCAGGATTGGTTTTGGGGGTTTCAATGACAGCCTCAACAAGCATGCGGCAGCAGGTTTCAGCTTGAAGATGAACACACCAGTTTCAGAGGCGCAGGTGTGCCACAAACAAATATGCATTTGTCTAGTGAAGGACCCCCTTTGGGCAGGGTCTCTCTTCTGAGAGGGACAGGAAAGACATGGACCTGCTGGAGCGGGTCCAGGGAAGGCCACAAAAATTATCAGAGGGCTGGAGCACCTCTCCTACGAGGACAGGCTGAGAGAGTTGGGGCTGTTCAGCCTGGAGAAGAGAAGGCTGCGGGAAGACCTTATTGAGGCATTTCTGTACTTAAAGGGGGACTATAGGAAGGATGGAGACAGACTTTTTATTAGGGGCTGTTGCCCGAATGGTTTTAAACTAAAAGAGGGTAGATTCAGACTAGATTTAAGGAGGAAATTTTTTACGCTGAGGGTGGTGAAGCGCTGGCACATGTTGCCCAGAGAGGTGGCAGATGCCCCATCCCTGGAAACAGTCAAGGTCAGGTCGGATGGGGCTCCGAGCAACCTGATCTAGTTGAAGATGTCCCTGCTCATGGCAGGGGGGTTGGACTAGATGACCTCTAAAGCTCCCTTCCAACCCAAACCATTCTATGATTCTATGAAGATGTGACTTTTTTCAAACTAGGAATAGGGAGAGCATTATAAAGTACGTATGATCCCCACAAACAAAAATTTCAGGGTTCCATACCAAATCCTCTGCCATGGACTGTGCTCCAATGTCAATGGAGAGGCTGCTGAGTTGAGGGGGGTTCTGAAACTCACGGTAAAACGTCCCCAGATCCATTGGAAGAATGTCATCTTTTGAAAATGCTGGTTTCTAGAATCAAAGATACTGCTGTTAATTCCCATTCAGATACATTGGCTTCCCTTTTGCCATAATCTCAGGTAAAGCCATTACCTGCTGTCACTAAACATCTTAGCATTACAACTGTTGCTGCAATAATGCAGATTAAATAACTGAAGAACAGCCAAGATCTGTGCTTGACCGAGCCCTTGGAAAAGAACATTTCCTTGGAATCTGGCTCCTTTAGGCATTAAAGAGGGGACATCAAGCCCAGGTGTTGGTATAAAACTGAAGGAGTAATTTGTAGCTGTTGGTTCTGAGTATCAGTGTCTGCAGTTTGGGGACTGTCAAGCTCTAGTTTGGAATCATGGGTTTTTTCCACCCCCACTGAAAACTACTCTTACATCATTTGCCATGCTACCAGCACCTGAAGCCCATCTAAGATGCAGGTGTTACGTGACAGCACCGATGAGGACACTTACAAAGTCAATCATAACAAAGTCGTCGTGGGTGTTCCCTGTGCTGCTGCCACTGGAGCCCTCCGAGTGTAAGCTGCCTTGTAGAGGAGATTCAGTTTCTGGGGAGTCAGGAGGATTGACCTGCCCAAGAAATCAGAGATGGTGAGTACTGATCTTATGATCACATCTGTCTGCGTACTTTGACAGCGTGGGGGCAGTTAGGAGGTTGGACAATAAACATGCTACAGCAGGGGCAGCAAACACATACTGTTATTTGCACACCTAAAGAGCCCAAGACTCAGCATGGGAGATTTCTTGAAACCAAACAATCTGAATTACCTAATTCTTTTTTCAAAAAACAAAGTGTATTCAAGGTAGGGAATAGCATGGATGTTGCATAAGGGATGCTGAGAAGGGACATATTATACCTCTGGAAGAGGCTTACCATGGGGTCGTTATCTTCCAGCTCAACATTCTTGGGAGCAAACATGGCAAAAGGAATGTCTAAGTTGGCCATGGTCACCTGAGGAGATTCAGCAAACAGAATTTCACTAAGATGCTCTGCTTACCCAGCACAGAAAAGGATACTGGAAGTCTTGGTCAGGCCTGCTAAAAATTGCCCAAGATCAGATCAGCAGTTAGGCAGGAGGCCGACAACCTCATTTAAAAGGCATAAATGAGAGAGACTGCACTCAGCTGACCTAATGCAGATAGATACCCTGAGGTGGGATTGCTTATATACATCTTGTCTAATATAGGCAAGGATTAACAAACTGGTACAAATTCAAACAATTCTCCTTCATCCATCCAAAAGGCCTAGAAGAGCAGCCCTAGGACCTGGGCAGATCTCTGAGCTGCCCTAGCTGAGCTTAAATGCTTGCTTACTAGCTATGAACTGGTCTACTGCACGTCCCTTCAAGGAAGGGAGGCTTGCTACCAGCTTCCCCAGTTTATGAACCTGTGGTAGTGGCAGATCACTGTGAGACCCAAGTAGAGTATTAAGTCTTCCGTACCCAAATAGAGTGTTGGTAAAAGTGGGGCAAATTCAATGGTTGTCACCTCCCAAAAGGATTTTATGAAAAACAAGCCTATGACAAGGCCTTGTGGGGAAAAGCAGCAGGCAGGAACAAGCACTCTCCGTCTCCGGGGTTGCCCTGGCATTGGGCTGCTTTTTGCTCCTCTGTGTAGAAACAGATGGGAGAAGCAGGGTATTATGGTGCCCTCTGAGAGGATCTACTGCTAGTTACCTGGTTAATGGGTTTGTTGACAAAAGCTCCCACCTTCCGAATAAAGATGGTCTCCAAAAGGTCATGTGGGGAGCCACACTTGCCTTCGCTGCTGTTTGATACTGTTTCTGTGTCCTCGCTGGGGGAGGAAAATAGACTACTTACTGACTCCTGGCACAAACAATACAGACAAATCACATGCTTTACAGTACTCCTTCATTTTTCTGGGTTTACTCCTAATATTGGAAGAAGGACAGCAAAAATCTCTGTCCTTGTACCACACCTTCCTCCTCAGTCATGAGCACAAAAGGGGAGTGGGACACTTGTGGAACCAGATTTTTGTTTAAAGCTGGATGAAAACTATTTAGTTGAATGAAAAGTTGCTGCCAGCTGAAACAGGCTTTTCTTTTTGGAGATGGACTTTTAACTTCAGAATGTGTACATTCACAGCAATTCCTGTTCATCACTATTATTTTTTTCAGTAATGCAGTAGTCACAGATCTGTCAGGAAGTGAGGGCAAGAACCAGAATTTTATCTGTCACTCAGGTTACAAAGGCAGCAGTCTGCTACATCACAACAGGCACTGCCAGTATGATTAATTCACTGCATGGCTATTAGTAATTTTTATGACCTGTTTTTTTGTGTGGGGTGTTTTGTTTTTTGTTGTTTTTTTTTTTTTTATTGCCGCAGGTATTCAGAACTTTAAAACAGAAAAAGATAGGTTGAGTATTCTGGCAAGAGGACTACTTGGAGAGCAAACCCACGAAAGTGCTAGTGCAACTACGATTTTTGGTTTCCTCATAGCAGAATCTCTGCTTAAGATATTTGACTCAGACATACATGACCCCAAGAGAGACTCCACAAGAAATAAATACGGTGACCAAAAAAAAAAGGATTTAATTAGTGAGAGTGAGGTGATTTAGGACAGCGTGAGGTTGCATTGTGTCCTTTTAAGTAACTTTGTGCCTAAAGTTTTGTAATAAAATAGTGAACAGATCTGCGGTAACTACAACTGGTTTTGTAATGATTCACATTAAGTCTCTGGAGGATTTAAGACTTGCTTGTGGACTTACTTCATCTTGTTGTTTTACAATCAGCAAAACCAGTAGAGAGATTAAAAAACAAAATTAATACTAAAGTTAAAGTTGACGTAACAGAAGTTGCAAGGATGTTACAGTGACTAGTACCTCTAAGTAGATGGGCAAGATCATTGTTTGGAGAAAGGCAGAAAGCTGCTAGTTGTTTTTGGGGCTGGAAAGACAGTAGTTATGCTACAAACAATACATAAAAAGGGGAAAACAAGTTTTATCTTAACAGGATTATAAACAGGCTAGCACAAGTGGTGAATCATCTAAAACCAACCTACCTACTAGAAGGAGTAGCTGCTGAGTAGTGGACTCCATCCAGTGGGGTGCATATCCTCTCTTGGTCAGCTTGAGTGCCATGTGCTGGCTGGCTAGGAATCGGGGGAACTCCCCCCTCTTTGCCTGGACCAATCAACTGAGATGGAGAGGAACAGTCAAGTTAGAGATCTCAAAAGCAGGTCACCACCACAGTGCAATACAGAGCAGATTCTGTCATATTGGGACCAAGTTGTGGGGGTTTTGGCATACGACCAGGCTGTAGCCTGCAGGAGTCTGAAAGAGGTGTCAAGTAGAAAGTGATCACCACAGTACAAACTCTTTTTTTATTCCCTTCCTAACCCACTTGAGGCCTGTTTTACACTGCAGAGCTCCCTGGCCATAGGTCCTCTGCTTCAAGTAGGGGCGGGCGGGGGGGACATCATATCCTCTTGCTACGACCTCATTGCTCTCTGCAGCTTCCTGAGGAGGGGACATGGAACGGGAGGTGCTGATCTCTTCTCCCTGGGATCGAGGGACAGGACACCTGGGAATGGTTCAAATCTGCACCACGGGAGGTTTAGACTGGACGCTAGGAAGCATTTCTTTACCAAGAGGGTGTTCAAACCCTAGAACAGGCTTCCCGGAGAGGTGGTCGATGCCCCAAGCCTGTCAGTGTTTAAGATGTATTTCAACAATGCCCTTAATAACATCCTTTAACTTGGTCAGCCCTGAAGTGGTCAGGCAGTTGGACTAGATGATCATTGTAGGTCCCTTCCAACTGAAATAGTCTATTCTGTTCTGTTCTACCATCACTGTGTCAGCAAAACACGTGTAGCAGCAACATCACAGGCAGAAAGACTTTGGTCAACTTTGCTTATTTGGCTGATGGATGGATGCAAATATGCCAATATGGACCATCAGTGTATCCTATGTCTAGGCTACAGTGCTGTGCCTGAACAGCTATAGGGGCAGCAGCTTTGTATGACAGCCAAAGTTCAGAATCAGTGACACACTGGTGCAGGCAAACAGGTGTGGTGCCTGCTCTCTTGGTGTCATTTTTCCACATGACCCCTACCCCAGTAAAGTCAGGGATGCTGAGGAACCAGTTCCCAGCTCCTGTGCAAGTTGTGTTTCTCTATATTTACCTTACATTCTTTTCATTCCTGACAGACAGGATACAAATCCATGCACTAGTTTCAAGGCCTCTCTCAGATGTACAAGTCACACAAACGGTTGCAATACCAGCCACGCTTGTTCTACCCTCTACAAGTACCTGGTGAGGGTGTGCAGCGTTCAAGCCACCAGCAAAGAGTACAGGATACCCCATGTCAGCTGATCCAACTCCCAGGGCAGCAGGCTGATAGGAAAGACGAGAGCTGGAAAGCTAAGAAAGAAGAGAAAAAACAAGAAGGGCAAAGGGAGAGGAGAGAAGAAGGGGAAGGGGAATGCCCCACAGTCTGAATAATCATCAGTCACTGAAGAAGGAACAGGAAAAGTCAGAGGCACAGCACAGCATTTCAGGCTGGCAGAAGGATGATAGATTTTCATTGGAATCAATACTGAAGGTTATACTCTAAGAAGTTCTTATTGCAGGGGACTAAGCCTGGGCCTTGACAAGAAAACAAGACTGGTTTCCTACAGACATAGGAGGAGGCTGTGCAAGATATAACTGACATCCAGTCACAGGTAAGCTCTGCTCTACAGGCCTGTTTCGCATACTGGAAAAAGCATGAATGCCATCATCAACTTACTAAAGAGCTAATATTTAATAATTTTTTTCCCCAAAGCAACTGCATTATCAATTGTTTGAACCCATTCCCATGGCACATTAAAACAGCTGATCTTCAAGGCCTGTTTAAATAGCTTCAGCCAAAGAATACAGTGCTAGTCCCATAAACATGCTAGACAAAGAGAATTGGGAAGCTAACCCTTGTGATATTGCTTTAGGAATGAAGTGCTGGAAGCAGTGAAACCCAGGAAGTTCCTTACACACCCCAGGGAGAAATCCAGCTGGTCGGATTAAATAAAACTTTTCTGTTTTAGCTTGCTTGACCTCAAGAGGAACACTTCTTTCAGAGCTCTGTGTGTGACGCTCCAGCAGCACCAACGCTGACATCACTTACAGGGGTCTGAAAGATGAACAGCACTTTGATTCACGTGAGGCTAGTTAAGCTGAACGGGGCACTAATGCCTGTGCAGGTTCTAGGGACACTGGCTGTTAAGAGAAAACACTCAGCACTGTGCCTTACTACCTGTGTCTTTAACAGTCCTTGCAACAGCTGTTGTTTATTTAGGGGTGCTTGTCCTGTCTTTGGGAGACCTTCATCTGCAAAGACATTTAAGCAGACAGTCTCAATAATGTTCCTGGTCCATTTTGGGTTCACCAGCCTTTCCCGTGCACAACAAACATTCCACACTGTCAAATTTGACACTTTCCTGTACTTGTTCTGTCATGCCAGAACTGTATCTGGCCATGTATAGCATATTCTATTGACAACTCACTTGATGTGAAAAGGCCAGTCCCATCACTGGGACCTTCAAGGTGTCCGTCACCACAGGAGGAGGGGTCTGAAAATGTGCCTTTGTGACAGTAAAAACACACTGTGCACAGACACAGACACACAGAGGAAACAAGGAAAACAGAGAGAGAGTGAGAGAGGGGGAGAGAGAAAAAGAGAGAGAGAAGGACTTCAGAGAAGAACTATAAAGAGTTGGATGAACTGAATGCTAGTGAAGGGATTTTGGCTGCAGCAGCCACACCTACACATAGAGCAGAAGCCTCAGTATTGCCAGAAGCATGGTCATTTTGTGAAGAATTGACTGTTTTCCAATCTCAACAGAGGTAATATTTTAGACTCCAGTGAACGCTGACAGAAAGTAACTGCCAGAGACTCTGTTCCACAGCTAATTAGAATTGGTACCAGCCAATCAGCACGGAGAAGGCTAAGCGGATGCCAGAAAAAGCCAAGAATAGGGTATTTTTCAGAATGTACAAATTACATGTATTTCAGTACTCTCCATCCATACATACTCTTAATCTTCCAGCATTCTGAGGGATCATATCTTGGCAGGTCTGCTGCACCCTTAGAATAAAGGGGACCCAGACTAAGGTGCAATTCCAACACATTGATGTGAAGAGAGAACTCTGTCAACAGGAGTGACACTCCAGAAGTAAACACTGTCTCACAGAGGGTACTAATGCCAAAAGGGCAATCCAAACCTCGGTCAGTCCCATACCTTCTCCCAGTCATTTCCCTACCAACAGTTTTCAGTTTTAGGAAAGCTTCCTTTCTGGGTATTACCCATGGCCAGACTTAGGGCCACCCCACACCACACCACACACAGACATGCTATGCAAGCTCACAGGGAGAAAGTAACACCTATTCCCTTGTATCATGCAGGTTAGGCCTTATTTTTACTGGGAAGGTAGGCAGAGATTTGGACAATTTGCTAACAGAACCACACAGTTCCCAGTATTTTCTCACATATTAAGTTGTATATAGAAAGCTGGAGAAAGAAATTACATTTTTTCCCCCTTCTAACTTACTACTTTAGACACCACTGCCAAGACAGCCTTACAATTCCAACTCTGGTAACAAAGACTGGCAGTTGCTTTATAAATAAGCACGCAGCATATGGCAACTAGGAGCCACAGGAGAAGCAAGAATGTAGGCTCATACTTAATGTGAATCCTCAAGGTTCATCTGGTTTCATAAAGCTTTTCCCCTCAATGACAACAAAGCTTCATGTCCCCTGGGGAAATGTCAACTTCAATGTACTTACATGCACTATTACTGTTAAGTAACACTGGCACAAGCAAGCCAGCAGTGCAAATTTCCTTACGAAACCTTTTGCATTTAACCCATTTTATGAAAAGGCTGGACACAACTCAGCCACAAATTCATCTCCTGAGCTGTCTATTGCAGAATGAGAAAAGCTTTATTCCATCAGACTTACCATGGGTGCTGGCTGATTAGTTCAACATTGCCTGATGCCCTGTCACTCAAAATCCACTCAGCACAAAAATGCTTCCTAAGAAAAGCTCATTTCTAGCTCATCCATACAGTAGAATACATTCTGCTAAACCAGTCATATTAATTCCCCTGAAGCAGTGGAAAGACCCATAGCAAATTCTTTCAGTTTGGAACAGCATTCCAGTTATACTTCATTCTATGTTTCACATGGACAGCAAAAGAGATTTAGAGTCTTTAGATTGTCTTTAAAGATCAGTAGAGCCATATGCTTGGCTGGACAACAAAGCAGGACATTCCTGAATATTTAAAGCTATAGGACAACTGCGCATCTGGCCAAGTCTTCAAAATACAGAACTGTGGAGTCAGGCATGTAAGGACAGTAAAAGAAGGAGGAATTGGAGTTTCTGTGTTTTTTATATTCAGAAGGAAACCATTACCTATTTTAAAATTGAAACTTAAATGGAATTTGCATGGGTAGGTGGAAATACAGCGTACTAAGTCCCTAGTTTAATACTATGACCCAAT
The DNA here is from genome assembly GCA_031468815.1 of Morus bassanus. Classification (NCBI taxonomy): domain Eukaryota; kingdom Metazoa; phylum Chordata; class Aves; order Suliformes; family Sulidae; genus Morus; species Morus bassanus. Next base: position 44,672,121 of record CM062572.1, on the reverse strand, counting down.
TTGTTTGCTGATACTTATTCCTGCTGCCCCAACTACTTTTAGATGGTTCAATACAGCTTTTGTCTTTTTCCTGCTCTTCCATTCTGCAATGCAGAAAATATAACTGTGCTATAAACATTTTCTTGATATTTCAGCATTTCTTTCTCAGTGTCAGTCTGTTACCCCTACTTATGCTGCCTGGCATCAATCTCTTGAATTCCTCTTCTTGCAGTTTCAGTATGTGAATGTATAAGTACACTGCTATCCTCTTCAAGCACATCTCAGCCCAGCTACAGGAGTAGGTTCTTCTAATCTTTCTCAGTAATTCAGTCTTTCTAGTCCCCTAGCATTTTGTTGAAATTAGTATCTAACTAGGTTTCACTCAGAGTGTAGCAATAGAAACAACCCACACCTTAAATTTTAATTAGCACCAGGAGGCTGCCTGTTTGCACCGTAGCTGATGTAGGAGTACGCACACTACGCCAACAGTGATTGTTCTATCTAGGAGTAAAGAGAGCCTGGTTTCTCTTACCTGAGATGGAGGAGAGGTGGAAAAAGACGTGGTACACACTTCTTGGGAATCTTCTACTGAGGGGTACACTGCACCATTGTCCTCAGCAGCTCTAAAGCAGCAAGAAAAGAAAAGCTTTCTAACTGGAAATATTCCTTAAACAAATAGCAAAACACACTGGGACAAACACTGCAGGGAGGTTGAGAATATCTGGGTGGAGTTGAAAGGAGAATTATGACAGGCTCTCATCTACTTGACAGAACTGAGAAAAACAAGGTACGAAAACTTTAATTTTCCCCAGGTGCTCCTCTTCTACTCCCAAATAGAAACACTTTCCTCTGGCTTTTTAACTAAAGATTTTGTTATACCAGCTAATGCTACCAGCTTTGGTACAGAACCATTGTCAAACAATACCACCGGTCCCAACCTGACTGCCCTCACATGAGTTTTAGAGAAGACCAACCTCTCATCTACAAAGAGAAATTAAACTCTGATCTTTCCCCATTGGAAATATCTGGAGATGCGTGCCTCTGGACATGTAGTTCTACAGCAGGATTACACTTTCAAATTCCCAAAGGCAGCCAAGGTTAAACACCCTTTGTGTCCAAGTGCTTCTGTAAGGAATTTGGGAAAATACTGGGGCTTGCTGCACTCAGCCCTCTAGGTGTGATGAGAAAAATGTCACCCTTCCTCATGTGCTCAACCATGTCAGTATGATTGACACGAATCCTCCAGTCTCCCTTCCCATGCAGTCAGCAAACAGTGGAAAAGGCTCTGTATTTGGGCATAACTGATGCCTTCACTATGGCCCATGACTTCAGCTCAGTATTTCCTCACCTGTAATTGCAGGGATGCATGGGTGAAGAGCTGGGATAAGGACGGTCCACAAAGTGATCAATGATAATCCCCATGATAGGAGGGGTCCTCTCAAACTGCCTGCAAGGCAACAAGCAATGGTGTTATTGGCTTTTTCTCTCTACTCTCATCCCAATTCATGGTGCCCTCGCAGAAAACCCTTGTGTCTGTTAATGGGACCAGAGCATCTTGACAATTCAGCCCTGCAACTCCAAGCATGCATCAACAATTTGGAGTTCTAGAGTCTGGCTCAGGGCTACCCAAATACTCCCCTTTCTGCAAGACTTAAGCATGAGAAGGAGTATTCTCCATGAAGGAGAATCTCAGCAAGAAAGGATAAGCAGAAGGGAAAGATTTAGGGGCTCATAATATGAGGGGTTTAATAATACATTACTGTAAAACAGTTTCTGGCACGACCACATTTTCTCACCTGGTTGACATGAAGGCGAGGTTGATTCTGTAGGCACAAGACAAAGTGATGGTGCCCACTGGGGTACCCACTGTCCCAACACGGACTGTCTGGAAACCTATAAGGTTAAGGAATGATTATCAGTCTCACTGATTATTTATGTTCCGTACTTTTCTATTCTGAGGTTACATTATCTTATTTCTATAGTGTTTCTGTTATCCCTTGCAATCCAAACTCCAAAGACACATATAGAACCCATAACAAAACAGCAGCACGAGGCTGCCTTGTTGTTAGGCTTCATCTACAAGACTTCTGATGTTGCTTCCTATCTTGGTCTAAAATATTGCTCTGAAGTGCTTCTTTTTCCTGAGTAGATCATGATCTCCTTTACCAGTCCTGCCCCTTATCATACTTCCATACTTTCATTTCAGTTCTGGATCACTAGAGTCAAAATAGCAATCACCCTAGATTTTGGCGAAGTACCACCATTATACCTGTCACCTTATGACACGACCCTTCACTGGTAGATCCAGATAAAAAGCATATGTAAACCTCAGACTTAATTTTCCTTATGGCACTTAGGAAGAGTACTAAATGGCTAACCAGTATGGAAAACAGTTCTGCTCTAGTTTGTGTGTTGCCTAATCATACCTTCTCCCAAGCCACTCAGTTGCACTTCACCAAAATATATCCTGCAGGAAAAGGAAAAAGAAAAGGTATTAGGTCCACTGGGGACATAATGCTATACATATCCTTATTCCTTATTTAATTTTATAAGTTGAAAGTCTGGAACTCCTCTTCTTCTTTAGAAAAAAAAAAGAAGTGGCTAGAATGTCCATCTCAAAAAACCTTCCAGCTACTTCAGAGGAAGACATGTCATGTAAAACGAAAAAGGAAGAGAAAACAGTAGTCTAATCGGAAATTTCTCTTTAAGTTTTTTAAGCCTCTGTGGCAAGTCTACAGTTCAGAGCAAAAATGTGAAGTGATATAGACTTCACAGACAGGCCTGAGTCTAAAAGCTGATACTCATCTCACAATGTAAAAGGTTACCTGTGCTGTAAAGAGACCTGCTCTTAAGTATATGCCAAACCAGCAATGGAGGCAAAAATGAAGAAATGGCTGGGATTTCTTTTTAAGTTCTCAGCTGTGCAAACGATAACAAACCTGAGATTTAGAATCATCTAAATTAGCTACGCAAACATGTCAGACTTTTCTCAAAGCCAAAACCAAAGACTGGAAGGTGATAACCATGAAACACGAGTCAGTCAGATCTCACAGGCTAAACAGATTTGAAGTCAGTATATGGGTGAGTAAACTGCAAGAACTACAGCAAGTGGAGCTGAGGATGTGCCTTTAAAATGGAATAGCAGGAGAGTCTGAATCTATACTGCTAAAGCATGCGTTGCAGTTATGTGCAATGTAGACAGGCATTTATCAAACACAGGCCAGACACTGAACAACTGGATGCTAATAAGCAATTTAACCAGTGCTTGCACATAGAATTTTTGTACTCTTCTCAACATGGTAGGCAAACAGCAATACTTCACAGCTTGTGCTTAGTTTTTCTTTCAATGGCTCAGATGGAGGCTATAAGGTGACATATAGCCCAAAGTTCTCTTCTGTAGTAGTAGTAGTTAAATCCAAATAATTTGAATTTATTATCACTTATCCCTTTTTACCACATTTGTAGCTGCACTGCTCAAGTCTAGAGTCTCTGCCATTTGTACTTCAAATGGGGAATTTCATATTCTTCTTTACCTGTACAGTATTACATATTCATGGCCTTGCTTCCTCGAGAGTCTGTAGGCTGGAGTTACCCTGGTTATAGCAAGCAAAGACTTCAGCAGTAGAGACAGCCTGTTGTATACGGTGTATGAAACTTTGATTTCTTTGTCACACCTATAGAACACAAAGGGAAAAAAATAGTCTTTTGTTCCCAACTAAGTTGTTTGGGTTTGGTTGTTTGTTTTTTACTTTTTTTTTTAATCAAAATGAGAGTCTGGGCCCATTGTTTAATGTCAGTTTTATTGCCAAAGTGATTAAATAAAGCCCCGGTGTGGCTACCCGTTACTGACCAACCAGCTAAGAGTCCTACTTCAATCTAGTCACCTCTTGTAGGAGTAATTGCTGAAAAATGCTCTGCAGCCTTCTACTAGAAGCATCTTTTCAGTATTAAAAACATTTGTCATTACTGAGTATATGAGTTCTTGTATCTGAGGAAGCATACTAGTTGTAATGGAAGAATGAGGAAGGAATAAAATTACTAGTTTATTTTCTTGGCACCAATATTAAACAATTTGGCTGCTGCACTAGACAAACAGCGGACTTCCCTCTGAAGTGTCACAGGCTGCACAGCCAACATGTCCTCATTTGTCACCATGGATTGAGCACATTTCCCCATTTCATCAGCTAAAACACAAACACACACACAAAAAAGTGTGAAGAATGCACTTACTTTTCATTCATTTCTAGACACCAAATTTCGAGCTCCATGGAGTCCCCCTGGATCAGAGAAAGGATGGCAAACACAGGCTCATTTCAGAACACAAACCTTTTCACATCTCATTAATGATCAGCAATGGCCACACCTCTCAAAGAAGATGTTTCTTCTCCTGGCTTCCACTTTCTTGTAATGCAACGATAGAAAAAAGGGGCACTGGAAGTCTCACTGCACAACTATATCACCTGAGGGAATACCTTCCTCAGAATGGCTAAGCTCTTCATGGTCTAAGAAACTAAATTTTGCTGCTCTATCATTTGTGTGTTTGGCCTCAGATATTTGCAGTGAATTGCTTCTGTTAAACACTACGTTTCTTTTCATTAGCATACTACCTAACTTTGTAAACAAAGAAATTTCACATTGCTTTGGACTAAAGGCAGGAGCTCTGGTAGGTGACTAAAGATTCAAGTAAAAAAAAATGGCATCTATTTTGACTCAGTTCTCACCTCTGAGGTTTTGAGAGAAATCTCCACGCACATAGACCGTCCAACAGCTGGTAGTTGTCCTGCCAGGGCTTTCTTTGCTTCATGAGTAACCTCTGGTATATCTTTGATTGCCAAATTGAACTGCAGAATGAAAGAGATGACTCAATTTTTTTATTTCTTTGAAAAACTGCCTAATGGTATGCTACAGACAGACTCATAGACCCATATGTAACATACTAGGTCAGTGTCCACTGAACTATTTATGAAACAGAAAATTCCCAGATGGGCTCAGGCTTTTCATATTTACAAACACTTCCTTGGCTGCTAATTAAAATGTTTTTCTTGATCCTGCCATAAAAATCACGTTCCTTTTCCCTCACTTGAGTCCCATCTTCATCCACAGAGTATCTTGAGTCTCTTTGATTTTAATAAAGCCCATTACTACAAAGTCCTGAATTGCAGAGTTGCAAACTTCTGACAGAAAAGAACTCATCACCTCACTCCCAGCAGATCTTGGAAACGCACCTTAGCTGGCAGGAGCTGCTGAGAGGTATCATTTATCTCTCCTCTAATCAGCCCTTAAGAGCCCAGAGTGACATGTTGCATGTGAACAACCACATCACCAATGAAGGTAATTGAATACAGTAGTTATTCTATGAATAGTTATTATAGTCTGCACAAGACTATAACAACTACACCATGTTCTCAACACATGTGTGTGTAAACACACACATACACACACACACGCAAAAACCCCAACAGTTATGGCGTTGCTTTAAAAAACCATGACTTTACCCAGTCAGAGCCTGTTGGGGAGGATGATGATCGGGTACAGATTTTCTCTCCAAGTCGGGCCTGGACAATTACTTGTACTGTCTGGAATCAAAAGGAAAAGATACACACTCATGTTTTGAGCTCGGCAGAGCCCTCAGTTCAGAACCTGAGCTAGACAAATTCCAAGTAAAAAAATAAAAAAAAAATGAAAGGGCTGACCAGGATGTTGAGAAGTAGAGTTTGCTATGCTAATCTTCAGGTCTAATAAATTAAAATTATTACATATAACAGGTAAATGAATTTCAGACAGAAAATTATTTTAAGCTGACCTTTCTCTGTAACAACAAGAAGTGACTAAGTCAATTTTGCTGTCAGGAATTGCACAGTTTTCAGTAATACTGAAACAAAATTTAGAGCTGTGTCCTGAACCTGGACACATAAACAAAAGTCAGGTGAATCTGTACATTTATAACATAGCCATTGCCAGAGTATCTACTTGCATCTATGTACCAAGTGAGGCCAAATTTTATAATTACATATCAACATAACTGAAAAGAACATTCTGGTATTATTGCTTTTGATTCAACAAAGATTTAGATAGGCTGAAAAGAAAGAGTGGAGTCCAACAGAAGATGGTTAGATGTGCTGATAGGAGCCCAAAGCTGATAGAGGTGTGAAGTGCCTGTCACTGATTCTACAGCAGAACACTTCTGGGGGAAGGAGGAGGATTTGAAGGTAGAAAAAAGTGAAAAGATGTTTTTCTAGTTATTCTCAGTAATCTCCTAAATTTGACATCAGCTTTTCTTGCTTTGGTCTTTAGCAAAACCAGAAAAAAACTCCAAATCCCAACCTTGTTACTCTAGCCACAGCAAGTACGGCTTTTCTTAAACAAGAAAGAAGAGGCATTTGCCCGCAGGAGAAAAAGTTACCTTTAAAGCAAAGAATTTGATGAACTTGTCCAGGTCCTTCCTGTCCTGGGAACTGAGATCAGTGTCCATTGCATATGGCAATCTGAAATATAGCACAGGCGTGGGAATGAAGTCTTCCTTCAGCTTTCTGTTTGGATTTCAAGGTTTCAAAATATTTTGCTGTTAGAGGCTACCTCAAAAGAAATGGTAAGTACCAAAGGCCTCTGCCTGTCAAAATCCTAACATGCTAAGAACTTCGGGGGGTGGGTGTGAGGTATAAACGTGCATGAACAGTTTATCTCGTCAGTGCAAAAGACACTAGAAAAGAAACAAGAAAGGGGGCTCACAATTAAAACTGGGTACAAATTCTTCAATTTTGCTAGCTTAACTAAAAAAACCCAAAACCAAAAAAACCCAAAACACACCAACACCACACTGGCTGGATTCTATAGCAAGCTATCCATCAGACATGGCAGTCTCTGCTTCAGAAATAAATGCAGTTATCAGCGCTGGTCAAAACCAAGCCAAATCGTTTTCTTGAGTCTGAAATTCTAAGAACAGTATTCCAGCGGTATTTCAGCAAATACTGAAATCTATATAACAAACCATTGCTGGAATAGGCTACACTGCTTCTTTATTTCCAACAAATAGTACTTGCAGTAAATCTGTGCAGCTACAAATTTACCTACATCCAACTGAAAAGACACATTTTTGCAAAGGGATAGACCAAAATTCTCTGTTCCCTTCTCTTGAAAGCTCTGACAACAAATACTTATCTCCCACATTCACACTGCCTTGTTTTTCAAGATACGATTGTTTCTAGCAACACAATGAACTTGCACAGCGCCTGAAGGGAGGCGGGCCAGGGCACTAATCAGATTTCTGCCACCATTGTGTCACGTGGCCTGGGATAAATCACAATTTTTCTGTCTCTCAGTTTCTTCACGGGTAAGTTAATAATCATATGGAGACCATGGGGAGGAATGCCTTAATTAGCAGCATTAATTGTACTTCTTGCTCATAAGCCTTCAAAGTATTCATTCACTCTTAATTCCTGTTGCTGTTTTTGTTTTGAGACAGCTAATCAGCCTGAAGTGGCTCGTCAAACATCACGTATTTCCAGGAATGCGCTGCTCACCACAGAAACGTTGGCGGTCTAAGGTCAGCGAGCAGGAGCAGCTGCTGTGCGCAAGGTTACTCTACTCAGTGTTCAATCTTGAAGCAAAGACTGAACTTGCAGCAGGGTACGGTGTTCATGCAAATTGAGCTTAGCAGGACAAAGGGGCTAATAGCCCTGTTCACACAGAAAATATCATATAATCTTCAATAACTACGCACATCCAGAACTTCTGTTTAAAATATCTCACTTAATAGCAATAAATGCCTATTTTAAGTAATTCTTTACGAGCATTATCCAAGAAGGGCTGCTAGATAAAGAGTACTGCAAGTTACACAGCATTTTATAGAGAAGAGCGCTGCTTTCTGAATGACTTGATAAAAGTAAGCTGGACATCTAATATGGTTCAAAGTTCCTAGGCTAGATTCATACTGCATCTCCTAGCACTGTACTGTTCTCATTACAAATTATAATTTAATTTGAGAACTAACAACACAAGCAATTCAACATGAGATGCATTATCAAATTATCCTTTGGATATTTTAACCTCCTCATCAAAAGTAGTATACTTTCTTTCCCTGTCTTTACCTCCACTAGACAGAGATTACAGATCTTTTCTACAGTGTGGGGGGGATGCAAAAGGAAGCCAGCACTTCACTGGCTAGATGTTTAATTGATGTGGCGCTCTAACTTAAAAAACATAAGCTTTTAGTATAGACACTTCCCACTAAAAAAAAAAAGGTGAGAATGACCTGTTATTATTCTTTTGACTTAACTAAGTAAAGCACTGTAAGGGTTGAGGGGGCCCGAGATCTACAACAAAACCTGGCTGATAAGGCCAATAAAATACTGCATTAAAAAAATCCACCTTCTTAGCAAAGAGAATGCTGACATTTAAATACCAAGTGAAATCAAATTAGCTTTTAATGGGAAAAGAAGTGAGAGGGCATTTCTGTGTGACTCCTGGAGAAAGGTGGAAGAAGGTATATATACTGATGTTGTAGGAGAGCTGTCAAATAAAGCACCTGCGTTCGCCTTACGGAGCTGGAAAAGAATTCTGGTATTGACTATTGCAAGACATTTCAGAATAGAAGGTGTTAGGCTCACTAGTCTGTTAGGAAAGGAAACAAAGCAAATCATCAGCACAGTTCTCTGTGCAATACAGGAATTTGTTCCAATGACTATATACCCAAATATCTCTAGAGAGGAGAGAAACAGCCACCAGAGCCACGTCTTAGATTCAGGGTCCAAAGAACGAGAACTTCACAGTTCTGCCCTCCTGCAGCAGAATTGGGATTCTTCCTGTGAGATCTCAAACTATCTGTAACATTCATGAAATGTGGAGATTCATATTCTTACATCTCAAGCTCCAAATGCCAGCAACAGTTGACTCACCAGAGCCTAAGGCAGAGCAGAAAATATCAGGCAAGTTTTCTTGTCAGGAATCTGTAATTTCAGGGGCAAACTGGGATCTTGGAGCTCAGCTCCTGACAGGTCTCAGGGCTGTCATCTGATGACCACCATCTCCTCATTTTTGCAGGAGGGCCCCTGGTGATTATCTGAGATCTGCTAAGGCTTAGGACAGTGTTCACCTTTAGAATCATTCTTGGTAAGACTCAAGACGGGCCTAGAATTACAGCAAACATTTTATTTACGAAAATGCCTCGGTACCTTCAGGTTAGCTGCCACCAGCTGACCTGAACAGGAAGGAAATTCTTTCATCTTAGTTCCACCAAACTCATTCAACTTCTCAGGTCCTGTAGGTTGCAATGCCAGCACAGCTCCTTGTTAAGTGCCAGTCAGTATCTGGGCATAAGCTTAGCTCAAGGAAGACACCATCTAATTTTACACTGAACAACAACTAGAAGGAAGTAACCTTTGGTCTAGATTAGAAACCCACAGATGACTGATTCCCCCTCAACCAAGTAATCCCTTAAGTAAACTGATACCTCACTGCTTTAGCCTTACACATAGGCTGTTCACAGGTAAAAACAAGCAACTTGGCCACGTGGCTTTTTGCCTTGTCTCCCTCTTCCTGCAACATCCATTTTCATACTGTTGCCTTTATTTATATGCCTTTGTCTCCTCTTTCCTCTAAACAGAAACATCAGAGAGAGATGTTCAAAGGAGAACTGCCACATGGGGGTCTTTTGACTAAAGCCTTATTCTTTCTCACAAAGTTATGAGGCAGATAAGAATGCTACGCTTATCTAATAGTTTAATATCTAAGCATTGCACCTTATGCACCCTACTGGTATTTATACTCTCTCTCCAAGGAGAAGGACACATCAGCGTAAGCTAATGGCACCCTATTTGCATGACGCAATGAACTGCAAGAGCCCTCCCCTTCATGCCTTGGTACAGCCCAGAGAAGCTACAGCTACCAGCATGCCATCCGACAGCTGCGGCCCCACTGCCTGCAAACACCTGTAACGCGGGTGCACAACAGGGGCACAGCAGCACAACACCTGTGAATACCTGCATTACAGTATGTGTTTCATAACGGGGGATTTAGTGTGCATGTCTGTTTGGCACTCACGTACATAAACGGGAAAGGAGAAGCACCTGACACGTACCAGGCATTATTATTGCTGCTGGGGAAAGGCTGCTTCCATCACCTCCCTCCTCTGAGCCTTCACTCTGAGCCGTGACTGCTACAACTTGAAGTCATCGTGCTTTCCTTTCAAACAGATATTTACCAATGCAAAATAATTACTCATGGTTCCTATCCCGGAGTGAAATTAAAAAGACCAAAGGGAAGAAAGAAGGGCTGTCACTCTAAGGAGAAGGCTTTGGACAGCTCTCATCCCAGCTGTATGTTCCCAGTTACCTGACTGTGCCCCCCAGGCCAGGCTCTGCGTTCCTACCACTCTTTCAGAACTTCTTTGTTAATACAGGAGCCAAATCCAACCTCTGAGGATGTCCTGAGTGAAGCTCCAGAAAAGCCTCATTGAATCATGCAGGTAAACAAGAAGCACATGCAAGTTTTTGAAGCTTTTAATAGAGTGCCTTTGATAAATAGGCTTGACTGCCAAGAAAGCTTTCCTAGAACATCCCCTTCAATGACCAAGAAGCTTCATTGTAAGCAGGTATTTTGAGCACGTTAATAAGCAACGCTAAAAAGATGTCCATAAAGACAGCACTATTTTGAGGCTGGGCCTACAAGTCAAACTCCAGTATCCTACAATTACTTAAAATTAATCTTCATTTTGCCTTCTTAGTAGGTTAGTCAGAAACCTGGGGAGAGAGAGGGGGCGGGAACAGTTGTAAATTTTAAGGTGTACCACTCTCATTCTTTAAAGTTTATGCATTTTTTATGAGAAGACGAGAGTAGATTCTAGCAGAAAAACTTTCACGTAATGTAAATATTCTGATGAAATCAAAGGCTCTGTAGTCACTAGATGGGTAAATTTTGACTGATAAAGAGGCAATTTTTCCTGCTGATCAGGAAGTAGATTTACTTTATAACCGACAAATGACTTCCCAGCTCAGGAAATATCTTACTAAAGCCAGCACTGCCAGCTCCACTGGCTTAAGAACAAAATTAAGTAATTGCTGTTGTCCAGCAGTTACATTGTGTACTTCCCTCGGGTCTAAAAATGGTGTCAGTTCAAAGGTCCATCCTCTCATTTTGTTTGTCAGGCCAAAGTATACAGACTAAACCAGAACCTGCTTCTACCTACCCTGTACTACAACCACCAACAGAATCATCAGATCTCAACTTTGGTGTGAATACATGTTCAAAGAGTTGAGATTACTCAATACCATTTCAGCAAAATAAGGTGATCCTGTATGACCCTTCCAGACATCTAAATACAGCCTGGCTCACCTGAATTACTTTATTTCTTGCCCAGAGAAGGAGGGTTCCACCAGGTCAGGCCACTCCTGCAATAATGTGGAGATACTCCAAACTTCATTTGCATAGACAACTAATTTTCAGCTAAGGCAGTAATTTACCACATTTTCCGTGTTACAATGTGCCTAGTCATGCCATTTTTGAGATTTGTAAGGAGGCAGTTCAAAGGCTTACTCCAAAGTGTCCCTTTTCTACCTGTTCACTGACAAGGAAGGTGTCTCTGCACCCACTGAATCGACATTCAATTGCGTTCAAAAAAACATGTAGACGTGGCACTTGGGGACGTGGTTTAGGAGGCATGGTGGTGTTGGGTTGGCGGTTGGACTTGATGATCTTAGAGGTCTTTTCTGACCTTAACGATTCTATGATGGGAATGACTCTGGCAGTGCCCTAAGAGCCACAGCTCTAACAGGAAGGAAAGATGTGATGATTTGTAAACCCCTGATCCTTCCCCACGGACAGCAAACTCGCACCTTAGAGGAAAACTATACAAGGGACTGCGGGGCCTGAAGTTCTACTATTTCAAACAAGCATTTTGGTTTTAAAGGACACCACCTGGAGAAATTTCAGCGGGCCACATCCTTCCTGGGCTCCACCGACAGCCACCAGCCGTTCGGAAAACAAAGCCCAGCGGCCGTGGGGCACCGGGCCCGCCTTATGCCGCTGCTGCTGCAACACGGCTGCAGCAAACCCCGGCCTGAGCGAGCAGCGAAGCGAAACTAAAACGGAGACACGAATGGGCAGCCAAAGGCTTCAGAGCCCCGCGTCCCGACCCCCTCCCCGCGAAGAGGCTCCCGCGGGACCCCCCCGGTCCCCCCGGCCGCGGTACCTGCGCGGGGGCGGCGGAGCTGGCGGCTCATCCCTGGCGGAGGCCCGGCTGCCCGAGGGGGGCCCGGCCGCCCCGCTCCCCCGCCGTGCCCCGGCGTCTCCTCAGCGCCCCGCCCGGTGCACGGGGGATGGACGGAGGGACGGAGGGAGGGGGGTCCCCGCGGCCGCGGGTCTCGCTCCCGGCCTCTCTAAGTCCCAGTGGCCCGTCCGCCGCCGCCGCCTCCTCCGCCTCCTCCTCCTCCTCCTCGGTGCCGGCGCCTGGGGGTCTTGCAGCCGGCCGGCTCGGCGCGGGGGTCGGTCGGGCCGCCGGTGCCCTCAGTGCCGCGGCCTGCGCTCCGCCGCCATCGCTGTTTGTTTTCATCCGCTGCGGGCGGGCGCAGGGAGGTGCCGGGGTGTCCGCGGCCGCACTTTCCACACGGAGCCGCCGCCGCTCCCCGCCCGCCCCCCCGCGCCGCCCCGGAGCGGCGGGGAGTGGGGCCGGGGCCGGGGTAAGGGGGCAGCGCCCGCCGCCGCCGCGCCCGCCGGGAGCCCCCTCGCTGTGGCGAATCTGCCGCGGCGGCGGTGTCCGTAGCGGGGCCGGCAGGCAGCGCGGCGGCGGGACGCTCCGCGGCGTCGGCGACGGCCTGGAGGCGGCCGCGGGGCGGTGAGGGCCGGGTGGGCGCCCGGCGGGGCGGTTCGGCTGCCCCTCGGCCCGCCGGGGCTGGGTCCTGTCCCCGCCATCCCCGGTGCGGGACGCGGCCGGGCCGGCGGTGGCCGGGGAGGGTGCCCAGGGCGGGAAGCGGGGTGCTGTGGTGCCCCAGCCCCGTCCCTGTCAGCGCCGGGCCGGGCTGGAGAGCTGTCGGAGCCCCCCTACCCCGCTCCGACCCCGCGCTTTTAAAACCAGGAACAAAGAAGTAAAAGGATTCGTTGTATAACCCGAATGGTTACGGAGTCCGACCGGTAAAAACCCATCCCGAGTGCCCTTCCCGTTTGGTTTGTGCAGGTTGAGGCTCTGGGAAGAGCGAGGAGCCCCAGAGGAACCCCCCGGCCGTTAGCCATGGCCGTACCTATTGCAGTTCTTGACTGCGACCTCTTGCTCTACGGCCGCGGACACAGGACTTTGGATCGCTTCAAGCTGGAGGATGTCACGGATGAGTATCTAGTATCCACGTACGGCTTTCCCCGAGAGTTCATTTACTACCTGGTGGATCTCCTGGGAGCCAGTCTCTCCCGCCCTACGCAGCGGTCCAGGGCCATCAGTCCGGAGACACAGATACTTGCCGCCCTGGGTTTCTATACCTCCGGCTCCTTCCAGACTCGCATGGGGGATGCTATTGGCATTAGTCAAGCCTCTATGAGCCGCTGCGTCGCCAATGTAACCGAGGCATTGGTGGAAAGGGCCTCGCAGTTTATTCACTTTCCTGAGGATGAGGCAACCGTTCAGAGCCTGAAGGATGACTTTTATGGGCTGGCAGGCATGCCGGGAGTGCTGGGGGTGGTCGACTGCACCCACGTGGCAATCAAAGCGCCAAATGCTGAGGACCTGTCCTATGTGAACCGAAAGGGTCTCCATTCTCTGAACTGCCTGATGGTGTGTGATGCCAGAGGAGTCCTCCTGAGCGCAGAAACACACTGGCCAGGCAGCCTGCCTGACTGCACGGTGCTACAGCAGGCAGCCCTGACGAGCCAATTTGAAGCTGAGCTACATAAAGATGGCTGGCTACTTGGTAAGGCAATTTTTCATTGTTGTTTTCTGTGGAAAGTCTATTTTATGTTGGCTCCTCTTTGAGTCTAGAGCCTCTGGGCACAAGTGATACATTTACTGCTGATTGCTTTCCTGCAAATTCCTTGAAATTTGCAATTCACTTTGGAAATCTTCTCTTAGAAGTCTAGAACAGTAGCTGCGTCTTATACAGCCTGATTATTGCATGTATGATGTATGAGTTTACATTCATTCTGTTAAGACCTTGTTTTCAGTATCCTACACCTTTCTAAGCTCAACTATGCAATTTTGAATTCTATGTAGGATCCTAGTCCAGCTGTCTTTCACTGTATTACGTAGTAAATGAATTCTCTTACAACTCTTCTGTGTTCTTCCAGGATTTCTCTGTGTGAAACAGAATGTCTTTATTTTGTTGTTTGTCACATTTGTAAACCCGAGTTACGTGTTTTTCTCATGCCTTCTGTTTTAGCAACAGAAATAAGTTATTCTATATCTGCAGTACCAGAAAACTGAGTCTGAAGAGCTGCAGTCTGTGGTTAACTGTAGGTATGTAACCTGTCCTCCTCCTTTTCACTGCTAACAGGTGACAGCTCCTTCTCTCTCCGAACGTGGTTGATGACCCCTCTGCATATCCCCGAGACACCTGCAGAATATCGCTACAACATGGCACATTCTGCCACTCACAATGTCATTGAGCGGACGTTCAGAACCATTCGGTCGCGTTTCCGCTGCCTGGATGGGTCCAAAGGCACCCTGCAGTATTCTCCAGAGAAATCCAGCCACATCATTCTGGCCTGCTGCGTGCTCCATAACATCTCCCTGGAGCACGGGCTGGATGTGTGGTCTTCCCCGGCCACGGGACACATGGAGCAACCGGAAGAAGAGTATGAGCAGATGGAATCGATGGACTCAGAAGCCTGTCGTATTCGTCAGGAGCTTTTACTTACTCATTTCAGCTAATGTTGTGACAGAGGGAAGGCTTCTAACGGTTCATCTGGGAAGGTACACAGAGGAAATATGCCCCTTCCTCTCCTTTAAGCTTGAAAGGACTAAGCAGACGTGAGATGAGGAGAAATTTTACTCTCTTCACTTCGGGCAGTATTCTGAACTTCTCTCCATCTCTCCAGAGATGCAATTTCATTGCCAAATTTTTACTGTTGTCACGCTTATAGACTCCCCTTTCATCTGATTTAAAGAGCAATGACTAATGTGGGATCGGTGGAGAAACTTGGGAGATTGTCTTTGATAATTATGAAAGCTCTGTAAGCCTTGCACTGTTTAACAAAGCAACAATTATATGCCACTTTGTAACCCAAAACATTTAGGATTGCTTTTTAAAGAGTACTTCATGCAAATTAAACTTCCTGTGGACTCGTGTCTACCCTGAATTTGTGAGCAGCAAAGCAAACATCTCTCTCTTTGTTCGCAGGTATAAATTCTTGCTAAATACCGTTTCACAGTTTTGCACATCTCGCAAAACTCAGCGATTCCTTCGAAAGCTGACAGCTGTGTTCTGGGAGGAGCCTGGCTCTTCGCTGGGTACGCACCTAGAAGGTTGCACGTTTCTTCTTTCCCAAACAGACTGGAGAAGATCTTAAGCTACGGTTGACTGTCAGTTACTTAACAGATATTAGGAAATGGGCTAGTGAGTCTAAGTGTAGTTCTCACTAGGTATGTCTGCCACAGCAGAAAGCGTCAATAACTACTCATCTTGTTGGCCGCTGTAAAAGAAATGCCAATTTCTTTTTTTGTGACTGGCTGGGTCACAAAAATGGAACCGATTGCAAAAGTTCTCCGCTTAGATCAGAGCTGAGGTACGGAAAGTTTGCTCTACCACTGCTGGCAATCTACCTGTTCAGCTGGAAAAGATGACTAATGCACACAGCTGTTGCTGGCACGGGACTGGAAAGTTTCCTGGCAGTGTTCTCATTCCAAAAGATACAAGTCTGAGAAAATTTTGTTTCTTAGATTTTATTGTTTACAGGGCAGTAAATGAAACAAAAGTGGTAGAGAATGCAGAATGCTGCAAAAAATGTAGCTAATTCAAGTAGCCGTGCAACCGTCTGGCACGGCAGGTCTCTCTGTTTTAGAGGAAATAAGCCTGGATCGTGCCCCATGTTTGAAGAGTAAGAAAGCGTTGAACACGTTTCACAAGAGTAGGATGAAGATGCGGGATTAGATATAGCTCTGTCAGGTTTGCAATGGCAGCAAGCATTTCTGATCTTGTAGAAAACCAGGCGTGCTTTATGATGTATAAGCAGCACGTTTTTGTAAGCCTTGATGAGAACTGTAAGTATACACACCAAACTGAGAGGTCGTTTTTTCTTTACACATCTTCCCATGAAGTATCACGTAAGAACTACTCTTGCTCACTGTGGCAAAAAACCCTGCTCCTTTTCACCTAGGAAGACGCAGACAAGCATTGTTTTCTCAAAAAAAAAGCATTTTTAAGGTAAGGGTTGCTGCCATGTATGGTGGCTGATGGCTCATAAGCATATCTGATGGACCGTGCTAAAAGTATGGATCTTTAGACCTAAATGGCAGCAGAAAGTGAGTGAGCCGCATGGGTGACGCTGAGGTCAAGTGAGACTTGGACACGTGTAGGTACAAACACTGCCGCGTCATCGCGAGCCGGAGTTTCTCAACTTGTGCTATGAATAGCTCTTCTCAGCGCGTGCCGAGAGCGAACTCAAAGTGGAGGCTTTTCCTGGAACACATTTGTTGCTGGGTTTTGTCTTCCTTCAGCCACTGTCACCTTTGGTAGAGTTTAATTTCAAAACTGATCCCAGTGTTTATCAGATTGGGCAAAACCTGCATCAGGTCGCACCATAGGAGACCAATCCACACAACAAAAACTAATGTTCTTCCCTGAGTCAGATGTCAGTACCCTTCGGTTCGTTTGGGAAATGGAACATCCTCATCTAGAGGCGCGTTTGCCCCATGTACTCCTAAGCGACTTCTCTCAAAAAGATTAATCTAGACTTTTTTTCCCCTCAGGGTTTAGGCAATATTTAAATTTGACAGCTTGAGATGCATGGGTTTTTTTTTTGTTTTTTGCTTTCGCACTCCTCTGTACTCTCACCTCACCTCGTCAGCTGCATTCTGGAGCACTTAGAAATTTGTCAGAGCTTTGAAAAGTGAAGTCTACCCTGAACACATAAATTTCTGATAAACCTCAGTCACCTGTTGGAGGACAACAGTGACTGACTGCCCAAGGTATCGCAGTTTCCACTTCTGGACTAAATTCCTTGTAAAATCCCATCACCAGCCCTTTTCAGTTCTCCTTTAAAATACCTCCTCAAAGACCGTCTAGCTATGCTGCAGGCTGCATTTGCTCTCTCCAACCCTCTGTATCACAGCAAACCTCAAGCCCTAAATTTCACCTTTCCGGGTCTTCTGCCTCTTTATTTTTTCCCCCCTTGCTGACTTACTGGTGCCAAGCACCCTGGCTTGCTTAGATTCTCCTTCCAACAACCCAGTCCCTCCCGAGGCTCTCACTTTTCCAGTACGGGTGAGGCAGGAAGATCCAACAGCTCGTACCATGCCCTCCCTGGGGCTTCGCCTCGCCGGGCACCCCTCGCCGGGCACCCCTCGCCGTCCCCCTTGGGTGCTCTCGCCGTCCTTCGCAACAATGGGGATCGATGTAGAACAGTAAATATTAACACTCCGCTATTTCAGGAAGAGAATCTTTTCGGTTACACCTCACCTGACATCCTTATCTCTCTCTGAATGCGTTTCGCTCCGATACTATCTCTCTTTTCTTGCCTGTTTTTAATTACATTTTTTCCACTTTCCATCAGTCTTGAGGGGGGGAAAAGACATACGAGACGTGGAGAATGGGGCTGTAGGGTGAGATTCGAGAAAAACAGACTGCACGAAATGGGCGAGCAGGGCGCTGCCCCCCCGCCCGCCCCGGTAACGGGGACCACCGGCGGGGCGAGGCCCAGCCCCAGAGGGCTTACGCGGGGGCGGGCCGGGGCCCACCGCTTTTCACTTGAGCGGGTGCCTGGTATCACCGCCCTCCGCGCTCGATTCATCAGGCCTGCCCTCCGTCGCGGCGCGGGTGGAAGAGCTCTTCGCTCGAGTGGCGCGGTCTGGCGGCGTTCTAGCTTCGGCTGCTCGGGCCTTGCTATCGCTCTCGGCGCCGCTCTAGCGGGTTCGGCTCGGCGCTCGGCTGGTTCGCCTGGCCGGAGCTCGCAGCGGCGGCGGCGGCGACGGCGACGATCGAGCACCGGGGGCGGCTCCTTCCGGGCCCGGCCCCGGCCCTGGCCCCGCTCCGCCCGGCCGGCCCCGGCCCTTCCGCACCAGGTAGGCTCCGGGCCTACGCGCTCGGCCCGGTTCCAGGCCAGGCCGAGCCGCCGCTCCCCGGGCGGGCGGGTGCGGCCGTCCCCGCGGCGGCGCCCCGGAAGGCGGCGGGTACCGGGAGGGGTGGAGCGGGACCGGGGCTCTGCCGCCGCCGCCTTTGTTCGGGAGCTGCGGGGGCCGCGGCCTAGCGGCGTGGCGGGGAGCGGGGAGGCGGCCGGAGGCCCGGCGGGCCGCACTGCCCCGGGCCGCCCGCGGGCGAGACCCGCCGCCGGTCCCTCCCGCTGCCCGGCCGGAGGGGCCGGGGCCGGGGCCGGGGGGGAGGGAGGGGAGGCCTCTGAGGGAAGCGGCTGCTGGGCCCCGCGTAGCTGCCCCGGCCCCGCGCCCGCCTGCCCGCTCTGCAAGGCCGGGTTTATTAAATCCGAGCTTAGGTGCTTTAAGCTTCCCTCCCCGTCCCCCCCTTCCTTCCCGCTGCCCCCACGGACCTGCTGCACCCCGCCTCTGGGTAAGGTCAGGCCGCGTTTGGGGCGGCTGTTTTGAAATAATGCATGTTGTTGTTGATATTATTTTACCGGCCGTAGCCAAATAAAACGTGAACTAAGTGTTGTCTTCTGTATCTCTCCTTCTGTTTCTCATCGTGTGTTGCACAAGACTCGTTCTGTAAAGTAGCATTTTGCATAAAACCCACTCGAGTGCCTCTGGTGTGATGACACCTGATGACCCCTTTCCTTGTGAGGGAGCATACCCCCAATTCACTAGCTCTAGAAATGGGTTTGTTTTCACCTGTGACATTCCTCCAGACAACTCATTAATTTCTGTAGCGTTCATTGAGTTTTTTGAGGTTGTTTCTGATCGTGTCGGTACCACACTTTCCACTCTCTGTAGAAAGCAATTTTTGCAACACAATTCCTGCGCTAAAACAGCATTTCATCTTCAAGAGATGTTTTGGATGGTTATACGTAGTTTTTCCGAATACATGCTTTTACGGTATCCCTCTGTTGAAAGAGCCAGACTCAAGACTAGCTGTTATCTAGGTGCAAGCTAGTCCTCAGGAAGATCAGCTGTATGAGTGTAGAGTCCGTATAAATACATTTAGGACAAGCGCTTGGTGCTGCTCCGTTTTCTCCTCCATCTGAAACGTTCTTAGACCCTTGTATAAAAACCTAACGTGTTTTTCTGTGTTTGTCCTTGTTTACTGCTCCACCCAGCTTAGTGTCCTCTGCAAATGTCATCTGGCTTCTTCGCCGTTGCCACTCCCATCCTCTTTCAAATGGCTAATGGGAAAGTTAAAATGGGACCTAAGAATGACCTGGTAGGCTTACTGCCAATCCATTACCGGACTGTTTGATATTTGTTGTTGGGTCGGTTTTCAGATTGTGGTATGGGGTTAAATCCAGGCAGATTTGAATGCCATATGGGTGACATAGGCAACAGTACCTGAAATTCCTTGCTAAATTTAAAATCCTTGTTTGTATTCTGAAAGGCTGCTGTAATGCAATTTCTAACATTCATAGTGCTCTAGTACAGCTTGCTCGCTAGTTCTGTAGTCCGTAATTGATGTTGCTGTAGCTAAATATTTTTTTAAAATGGGTCCATTTGTGTTCCGATGGTGACAAACGAGCGTCTTGTACTCATCTGTGGATTTGTGGCAGCGTGGATGTTAACGGGTACAACAGTCCATTAGCAGTTATATTTTTTTTTTCAGCTGCTTGGAATGAAGAATATGTTTGGATCCAAATATCTGGACTTGCCTTTTCAGATTTAGTTGCTGGGGAGTTTACACAGAATGTTTACTTTGCTGACAGCTTCTTCTTAGTTTTCTTTCTTTTGCCCTTTTCTGAGTCATAACTGACCCTCTGGATTCTTGTTTGGTTGTTTCCTACTTTTCCGTTTTCTGTGCAGCACTTTTAATTTTAATACAGTTGTAACAACCAGTTATAAAGAAGGCAAGCAACGATACTGCCTGCCAGTATCCCTGTGCCATAAGTTGGGGATTTAAATACTTATCTCTTTTTTTTTTTGTGTCAGAATTTGTTATGAAACTTCTGGAAAGTAACTTTAGTGTCTTTTATGCCATGGTTAGCAAGCTAACTGAGTTCAAGGCTCTTACAAAATTCTATTTACTTTACTTTAGTTATATTGATATATATTATATAAGTTATACTTACTAGTACTATCAATACAGATAGCATTAAGGTACTTCCCCCCGGCCCCCAGTGAGTTTGTATTATTGGAGACCTGATAAAGAGCATGGTGCATGTTAATAGTTACCTTGTGTGCTTTGTGTTAGTAGCCCTGCACTAACCTAGCAAGGAGGGTGATAGACACAAAATATTAATGTGGTGAGGACAAAAGAATTGTGGTTTTCAAAAGTGAATAACGAGGTGATGCACAGTGGAAGAGGATTGATGTTAGAAATATTTTAATGGGAAGTTGTTAAATGATGTAGTAATCGCTTAATGAAAGACCCATGGATTGGGTTGCTTAAAACAAGAGGAGACCTACTTGTCTGCCTCTCGGGATTTAACCTTGGTTGTTAAGAACTCTGACAAAGATTGTTGTCTGGTAACTCTTTGTTGTCTCCAGCTTTTGTAAACTGTTTGTTGAAGGCGTGCAGGATGACAAGGTGCCAGGCCTGAGCGTGGAGAGTCGTCGTCTTAATCTGTGTGCTCGCACAGCTCTGCTTCGAATGTTCTCAGTGAGGTCTTTTGGGCTGTCCTGGCAGAGCGATTCCTGCTGCCCTCTTCCTGGTATGTAGCACTAATTCTCCATCTCGAGCAGTGTAGAATTGCTAAGAGCAGTCTCTGAGTCTTGTTTTGGACACTTTCCCCCCTCCCTTTATATTTCTCCCACAGCCTCAGTCCAAGGCCGAGAAGGGAAAGGGTGTCAAGAACTGGCTGTGTTTCTTTGTTCAGGGTCTAAATCTTCGTCTCCCACCTCTTCTTTAGCTCTCATACATCTGTGCGTGAAGCCTTCAGTGTCTGTGTAGATAATTTTTGCTTTTTGGCTTGTTACCTTATTTGATTGTTTCAATGTGAGCAGAAGATTATATGAACTGTGTTTTAAAAATATGTTTTAGCTTCCAGTTGCTTTTTCTTTATGACTTTGATAAGGTGCGCATGCCTTAAGTGCAGCCTTGAACACTTTGTCCTCGTCTTGTTAGATACACAATGCTGCTTCTGCTACTCTGTAATGTTGGTGCTCCCAAATTTCTCTTGCGTGTATGATGTCACTAGGGGGCACTTGGCTGTGGCTCTTGAGCTTGAGGGACCTTGATGTGACTTTTAACGTGAATACTGGGATTTTGAATTGAAAATTTCTTTCCTTTCCTATCTAAATGAGAATAATTCTCTTAAGGTGTTAATCTGAATTCTGTGTCTCTCTATTTGTCTCTCAGTATTGCTCTAGTTCTCTCTTTTCTTTCTGTCTCTCATTTCCTGCTGTGTACAGTTCTTAGCAAAAGATGCTGTGGTCCGAGTATGGAATTGGGGAAACCAACTCTTAATCTTCTGGATCTCAGTTCTGCTGTTTTGACTTATCTTACAGCTTTGTGAAGTTATATTTATTCTCTTATCTTCTGGATTGGAACTAATCTCTCTTCTCAATAATTCATTACGTTTATGTGGAAATGATAATAATAGTCATGAAAGTGCTCCATATCCTCATTGGTAAATGAAACTGTCAGGGTCCAGACACAGCTAATCACTTTTATTTTTATTACTTCCATTCTTACATTTACCATTCATTTTCTGACCTTTAGGAGTTGATATCTGCAAGTTTGTCCTCCACTTCTTCATCATTTTGCTGTAAATAACTAGCAATTTAATGTACTACTTTTGACTGAAAAGTTCTCTTAAGAGAGTATTACAGCTCATTTAATCCAGACCAGGAAGACAAATTAAGATTCTAATGACGATTGGCTCTTTGTTGCAGTCATGTAGAGTCTTGAAATGACAATGTACTATTGACATCTCTATAATGTAATTGAATTTCCTGAGCTGTTTGTAGTTTCAATTTAAAACATGGCATTGAATTTTTTAATCATGAAGCACTAATACAAGTTATTTTTCTTTAGCAGTCCTCTTCTGATTTATGTGGAAGCGCTTAGAGCTGTGGAGACAACTTAGAGCAGTGTAATCTAGTCCATCTGCAGAAGATGTGCTTTGGAATTACTTTCTGAATCTCTCTGGCCTTAATCAAGGGAAGACTTCAGTTTACAGAATAATACTTTGGGGAGTATCTTTGAAACTTTGGAGACTAAAACCAGGGCCATATAAAGAAAGCGCCTTCATGGTATTAGTTTCGGACTCTGTTGCATAGTTGCATCATAAAGTTTCTTTCCTCTTCAGTATTTTTTAGTGTTTTGTTTTTTTTTTTTTTCTCCATATTTAGGGGCACTTAGTTGAAGACTGGCTCTGTGCTCTAATGTCAGGAATCTACATGATTCTAGTGTCTTAAACTAAACTGATTTTATTTTTTTAAAAGCATAATCAAGGACACAGAAGTAGAAGCAGAGCAGAAGAATGGATTCTCATTTTGCTTTTTCATTGTTTTGATTAATCATGCTTAAGATAATTGTTCGTTAAACCCCTGTGGACTATTTCTGTTTGAGTTAGCCTTGTTTAAAGATTCCAGTGCAATGTAACTTTATTTCCAATTTAACTTTATTTCCAGTTATCTGTTCATTTAGATATTGCTGCAAGAAAACTTGAAGTTGTCTCTATGCAAAATGTTTTCTGGCTTTTTTTTGTTTTGTTTACCCAAGAAGAGCTAGAACCTCTGAGAACGGTCGTACAGCTTGTGTGGAAGTACCACAAATGGAGTTAAGGGAGGACAAATCATGTTGTTTGAGGAAAATTCAAATACCTAGCTGGTCAGGTACATTCTAAGAAATTCATGTGGCTGTGTCGCTTAATACTGAACATAGTGCCCTTCCTCCAACACTTGTCTTAAGTTTTGATCCATGGAACTATTCTGGATATGAGTCATGTCACCCTTTTTTTACTGATTTTGTTGTTGTTATAGCATTGTTTGAATTCCAGTGCTACATAGTTCGATTACTTACCAAACTAGGACTGAGTTGTCTTGTTTGTTTAGCTGAGTTGATGCAGTGCAAAGAGGGCAAATCAGCCTTGTTTTTGTTTGGTTTTGCATAAACTTTTTTATTTTGCTCAGTCTTTCAAGTGGAGACATGAAAGGGGTTAGCGGGAATGGCAGGACACTTGGTATGAATTGAATCAATATTTTTAATAAAACTGCTAGTAGAATTCAGGTCTTCTATCTGGGTTAGCGTTCCTGGGGCTTCTTCCATGGTGTTCCGTGCAATTTAGGAAGATGTTGGCATCGTAATCTCCATATTGCAGAGGAGGGGAAAAATTTGGAGTGTAAACAAGGAAGGGAAATAGAAAGTCGCTGGAGCTGTGTGATTGCTCACATATATGATGTTTTAGGCATCATCTGGTTTGTTCTTGGAGATCTGCTGTCTGTGGGTCTCAGAACCAGGTTTTATTGTTTAATCGATGAAGCTCCTGTAAAAGAAGGAGGGGCTGTGTAGGCTGTAGTCATTGGCGAGACAATCTCTGACTGCCTTCAGTATGCACAATGTTTTCTTCTTTGCACTTTTGAGCTCCTTAAAGACATAGGGGTCTTGATTGAGCATTTTGTCTCAAAATTAAACGGCATAAAATAGAAAGGAAACTGATTTGTTGTAGAAAATACTTTGAGGAAACGGCATGTCTTGTGACTACAGCCTACGTGAAGATCACTGGCAGTGAAGATAAAGTACTTGGGCTGTACTGCTGCATACACTGTTTTCACGCCTGTCTGACGGTCTTCTGATAGTTCTTGGAGAACCCACCCACATGTGCAATGGTGGGAATGCTGAATTATTACTAACACTTATTAAATTACTAACATATATTAAATGCAGTAAAAATACTCTGAACTCTTTAATATCTTTCAGATATTCATAGCCTGAGATGCTGCAGTTTAATTTGGAATAAATGAAATGGCATGCTCTATTGTTAGTGCCGGACACTTTGCTTAAGAACAGACACTTTGAAAATAGAAGTTACTGGTGAACAAGATAGGTAGGCCCATGGTCATAGCTGGGATACTTCAGGGTACTAATAATCTGTTTCTCTTCTTATCTAGAGACAAGTTTGCTGTGTTTTTGCAGGTCAGTGACATGCCTCATTATTCACAATGGTCTTGTTTTTGTTCTGTTGGGGTTTTTTTTCCCACATCTGTGATCTTTTAATACAAAGTATACAGCTTGCACTAACCTATGTGGACCATATCCACTTCACAGTCAATACATTCTGGAAGTCTGAAAACTTGACAAAGGGACTTTGAGACAGAAACTAGCAGCACATGCTTTTCTTCTTTCTGATCTTTTCTACGGGAGCTTATACATGCATTCTCTCTGTGGATCCCAGATTGCAAAGCCAGAGGCAGCTTTTATATTTCACTTAACGTTGCCTCTTTCTTCATCAGTCACTTGAGACCTCTTTGGGCAGCAAAATTGCCTGAAATTATTTGGACATTTGTATGTTTTGGATAGAACTCCCGTTATAAATAGCATTTACTGATTGCAGCTTTGTTTTCTTTTCTTTTTAAACACGGGTAGAGCTGTTTACACTGTTTCTGTTCGCACACATCAGGAAAGACTTTTAGTGTTGGGCTCAGCACGCAACCAAGAAGTCCTTTGGAGGGGTAATAGATTTATAGTCCGAGAGCTGAAGGCCACATGAAGTAACTCCACCCACCCCCCACCCCCCACCCCCCGCCCAGTGGAGAATTGAGTAACATGAAGTAGTACTCTGATCTTGTTCTTTCTATCAAAGCCAGCTGTGCTCCTAGAATGGTGATACCAGAATCTCCACAAAATTAATAGCGCCAAAGATGGTGGAGGGTCAGGGCATATTAAGAGATGGGACCATCACCTCTGTGAAGTGCTGAAGTTTCTAACTGGGATGGTAAACCACTGCTTAAAGCATAAAATATCTTGAAGTCCTTTCTAATATGGCAAATTGGATGTGCTTCTTTTTATTCCTCTTGTCTCCCTACCTTTTTCTCAGTGTTTTCATGGGATCCTGTACCCCTATGAAGTATTACCAATTTGCTGCTTCTCTTTGGTTTTCTAGAGGTTCAGCATCTGTAAAAGTGACAATTACAAGTGAGTTTATATCACTCTGAGGCTGGGAATTCTTAAGGCTACTTCGAGGACAGCTGGCACAGAGCAAGTATAAGGCTTGGGGTTGGGCTGTGTAATGCTCTTTCCAAAACTGTACACAGCCCAGCATGCTGTCCTGAAATGCCCTGAAGGGAGAAAACTGTTAAGGAAACAAAGGTGCCAATTACAGAAAAATTTCTGACTCTCCACTTGCAGAATTTCTGTGTGCCCTGGACCACATCCAGGGCATCAGCTAATCTTCCAGTTGTTGGACTCTACTTCTGGTCATCCTGATTACAAAAAAAAAAAAAACCCAACCAACCAAAAAAAACCCAACAAAACACCAACCAAACAAAAAAACTCCCAACAAGAAGAAATCCCTGAGCAGTTCCTTGTTTTGGTGGTCAGCTGTTTATCAGTTGTGTTAGCATGGGTATTTGTAATAGAAGCTGTTACTGAATCGGTCCACCACTTGCCTGGACAGGTTTGATCCAGTGAGCTGCAAGTTTATGCCAAGGCCCGAGAAGTATTTTCAAACCCACTGCTTTCATTTAAACTTCATTAGTCAGATGGCTCCTGAGTAGCTATAAATACAGTTGGTAATTCCATGGGTTATCTGCTAATGGTGTTTAATAACATGCTGTCATTATTTGGCTTCTTATATTGGAGCAAAATGTTTGGAGTTGGTGGGTATTGTTACTAGATTAGAGAAAGAACTTGCTCCTTTTAAAAAAAAAAAAAAAGTCTGAAGTGTTGCTGAGTGTGTCACCAGCTAGTGGAGAGCAGTTACTGTATTCAGGCTAATTCAGATAAAGGAGTAAACTTTCCCTTTATGGGGCATTCATAAAGTGTGGCCCCCAAAAGGATCCAGGTTAACACTGGAGAGCCAGCCCCGCTCAAGAAGGATTCATTCAGCGTTTCCTGAAGAGATCCCAGCTTTTAAAAATGTGGAGCAGGTTAGCAGGGTACTGTGTAGGCATTCAAGCCCCGAGTTTCTTTTGTTTTCTTTTCAAATGGGATAAAGAGGTGAGTCAGAAGCTGAAAAAAAACAGGGAACAGTCCCTGAGGGAAAAGCATCGAGTTAAAACAGGCTCAGGAGGTTCGCATATAAAATGTTTGTTATAGCCAAATTAGTTCAAGAAATTAGTACACATCTGCAAAGATATAGATAAGCTGTCTCAAGGTAGGTACTTGATTTTTTTATAGCGAAGATGGCTTGGTCTTTCAGTAAGGTGGATACAAGTGATTCACTAACTGCAGCTGTAGGTGTTATCTGCTTCTTTATTTTACAACACGTAAACTTGCCCATGGCATAAATAAACATAAAGATGTATGTTAAACCTCTCGATTTCCTTGTTGCTATTGTACTTCAGGGAACTTAAGTCTGTCTGATAGGACTGAAATATTCCCAAGCTGTCAGATCTTGTTCTTTCTCCTGAGTAGTTGGGTTATCCTGCTTGTAAATTATCAGGATCTCTTAAGTTATTTAGGTTGTTTGCCCTTTATGGTTATCGAAAGGCTATTCTAAAGTCTAATGTTTGGGTTCTCTTCAAACTTCCAGCTGCAAGTCTGGTCTTCCATTTGTGTCCAGTTTTTATGTTTATTCTTGGGTTGCCGTAGTCCTTATTCCTTGAATGCACCCCTATAGAATATTCAGCTACTGCTTTCTTAATTTTGCTAGATGAGACTGGACTTATAGTTTCCTCCTGTAAAACAGGCTTTTTATTGCCTGTGTCATTCTGAGCTGTCCTTCCCACCACGCTGCTCACCATCTGAATCTAGTAATTTCTGAACATGGGTGACTGGTGCTGTTTGCAGAATCCAGATGAGGATTTATTAGCATTTAGTGAAAAAAGATTTTTGGTTTATTGATTCCTGTATTATGCTCTGCTTTTGGCTATATCTATTCCAGTTATCCTTGTTCTAGCTTTTTTGGGTCTGGGCTTTTTTAATCTGTAAAGTTGCTTTTAAGAATCCGCTTGCAGCATGATATCTTTAGTTTTTGTGTTGCTTTCCAGTAAGGCTTTTATTTTGTAGAATAATTCCTACCTAATGTTTGGCTGACTTTTGCAGATTCTTGAAAGAAGGCTTATGTTACATTGCGGAGTTCAGCTTCTTTAAAATAGATGACTCCCATGCTGTTCACATTAAGCATCAGGGAATTTCCAGATAGCTTGGATTTCTTTGTGGTGAATTTCTTTTCTAGGAAGATGGATGCCTTTATTTGTTCATCACTTCAGTACCCTTTATTGTACTTTTACAAATGAAAACTGGTCTCCTTTATTAGAATTTACTTTCCTGGCTTATCTCTTCAGACAACTCCTCCCTGTAAGCAGCAGCTGTCTTAAATCATCTTGTTCAGGAGTTTTTTTAGGGAGAGTGGGAGGAAAGAAAGGTTTGCTAATGACCGTTCTGAGTTCTGTCATTTAACAATTCATCTCTTCTTGTGTACGTGAACCTTTTTTTCCCCCTGTATTTGTGTTTTTTGCTCTTTTAAGTTGCCACTTCCCTCTCTATTGAATATTGATGGTTTTGTTCAGTGTAACATGAACTGAGGAGGATTTATCTTTAGATCTTTACATTCTAAAGAGATGACAGAGTAGTATGCGCGATCTTCCAGGATCAAAAGGTAATAGCATTGCAGCAGTGTTTCTTGCTTTATGCATTCTAAGAAACTTCTTGTTTCTGGGGAGCTTTTGGTGGCAAACTCCAATGTGTGAGACTATTCAAAAGCTGTGTAACTTGGTTGCTATTAGGGTCGCTATATTTAGTTCTTCCAAAGTATTACCTTCTTTTTTTTTTTCCCCAGAAAACAGGTATTAATGCTTTTCTTAGCAGCTCAAAGTGTACTAAAAGCATTAACCTTTGCCACTGTGCCTTATTTGGGTGAACTGTTGTTCTAAGAGCAACGTAGATGGAAAGATGATGTGCAGACAGGCGAAATGAGTCATCTTGATGGAGTTGGCCAAGATGCTGCTGCAGTGTAAGGTTTTGGTCCGATACGTGGTTGGTTTTGTACATTGTAAGCTATTGTGATGGAGTTGGAAGTAATATGGACTTGATGTCTATCAATTGTCTGGCCTTTGCAGCAATAATAATTACTATTACTGAAATTTGAATAATTCCCTGGAGACTCCTCTATCATATTGTCAATTTTTTTAACACTATTCCTCTAGCTATCAGTCACCCTTCCCAGATAAGACCTAAATCTTCAAGGTGTAAGACTGTCTCTTCATGAATCTTTTTTCTTTATTATATACAGCAGAGATGGAGGGAAGGGAAGGAATTTCAAGGCCAATTTTTATTCTCTTTAGGTGTGATATGCCTAGGGCTTATGTACAAGCAAAGGGCTGGATGCTTTCAAAAACCTTTCAAAGTAATCGTTGGCTGCCAAAATGTCTAAATTGGGCCTCAATAATGGAAGAAGGTAGCAAAGGCTGCAGGAGAGGATAGGTTTTTCTCTTAAATCTAGTCTTTTGGGACTTAGAGCTCTTACTTCATCTAGGTGATCAAGGTAAAAGCTGCCTTCCTTATCATTTTCTTCTCTTTCTAGGTTTCCATGAAGATAAACAATTGAAATGCAGATAGCCTATCTGTAGCTTGGTGGTGGTTGTCATCTGGAACCTGCTGGTGTCTCCTCCCAGTAGTTGGTGTAACATTGGCTGCCGAGAGCCATGAAGGTTGTACCGGAGAAGAATGCTGTCCGCATCCTGTGGGGTAGGGAACGGGGTACCCAAGCCTTGGGTGCTCAGCGGCTCCTGCAGGAGTTGGTGGAGGATAAAACCCGATGGATGAAATGGGAGGGCAAGGTAAGGTTGTGGGATAGAGGTGCATAGCTTCATCTTGGAGTGGGGGAGGGGAGGCAGGGATTTGAAATAAATTGTCTCATGATTGTACATTTGATGCATTACACTTGATATGCTCTCTGGCTCTGTTCAGTTCCTGCAGTGATGTGACACTAGATATGTTCCTGCAGCGGGTTCCCCTTGTTGTCTGTGTGGCTTACAGTTAAACTGTGATCATATGACACTTGCAACACTTCCTGCTTTGTTGGCTTTTTCAGAAAGTTGAGTTACCAGACAGTCCACGCTCCACCTTCTTGCTGGCGTTTAGTCCAGACAGGTAATTAACTCCTAGTTCGTTCCCTGTTTCAGCAGTCTCCTTACACTTAAAAAAGTGATTGGAGGCTTGTGCCCGTTGAGTTGTCCAGTCCTGAATAGCTGAGTGAAACTTCTGGTTCTCGACACGCATGGATGAAATGTGCGCACCTTCCTAATCTCACAGCTTCAAGCATAGTTGGTGTTTAATTTCTGAGGTACCCAAGCAATGCATAGTTCTAAGGAAAAAGGATCTGTGCGGTCACCGTGGGATTTCATAAGAAACTTGAGGGAGTAAAGGGTGTTTTAGCAGAACATGCCAAGTGATGTGGCACACCCGCTGGGATATCTAGGACTAAAGAACAGAGCAGAATGATGTGTGTGTTGGAAGCAGAAATGGAGGCGGGATCTTTCTTAGTGTCACTTGATTTGACAGTGGCTGAGACGGTGTGGAGAACTGGGAATGTTTATTTGCCCCAAACTGTCACTCAGGAGTTCCTTCTGAGCTGCATGTTCACTCTGACTTTCAAGGTCAAGTTTGTGCTCATGTTTGCATGGACCCTGAAATCTGGCTACAGGAAGCTTTGTGACCGTTGGTGAAACAGTAGCCTCTTACCCTTTGAGCTCTGTGTGGGAGAGCTGCGGGGTTAGATGTGAGCAGACCCTGTTGAGACGAAGCTAACCATGGTCTGGTTTTGCCCTACTCTTCTCATGCTAATGTTTGTCCTACCTTCTGCATTCCCAGGACCCTAATGGCTTCCACACACGTGAATCACAACATCTACATCACTGAGGTGAAAACGGGCAAGTGTGTTCATTCCTTGGTTGGACATCGCCGCACTCCCTGGTGTGTCACCTTCCATCCCACCATCCCGGGCCTCATTGCTTCAGGATGCCTAGATGGGGAGGTTAGAATTTGGGATTTACATGTAAGTCTTTCCTGAAATGTATGTGCCTTTGGTACTTGGTGGGTGGCGACTTTTTTTGTCTGAGTTTGTTTCCCAAATGTTGCCTGTTAAGAGAGCTGTTTGGAAGCTTTGCTGGGACCTGGCTCTAAAAGCATAGAACAGATCATAGCTATTCCCTTCTGTCTAGAGAGGAGATGACAGGTTCTTCGTTCAATCCTGCCAGGTAGGTCATGATCCTTAGCCATGCCTCTTTATTTGGTTAGAGTGGTACAGATAGCATTGGAGAACTTTGTGCAGGGTGCCTGTTTAGCTTATGTGAAAGATGTGCCATTTGTCATTCCACTGAACGTATCTGAATTCTTCATTAGAGAAGCTGCTGCTCTGCCAGTTCTACCTAGTCTGGTGTTTGGCACAGAGACAAAACACGTATACTTACCTGGTCGACTTGAAATGCAGCATTTTTGCAAGCTGCTTGAGATGTGCTTACCTACAAAAATGCACTTATGGTCATTGTTGCAAGTAGTGTTATGTTCTAGACATGACGCTTGACCTCTCCTATGAGAGCAGCTGTTGTTGTTTCCAAGAAAACATGTCACTTGCATGCTCTAGGCAGAGTCTTGGAGAGATGGCACGTACTTGGGAACCTAATGATCTCAAACTTTGTGATAAACTGCTTGTGGTTCTTGACTCCTTACTCAGGGTGGAAGTGAGAGCTGGTTCACAGATAGCAACAATGCCATTGCGTCACTTGCTTTTCATCCTACGGCTCAGCTCTTGCTGATTGCAACTGCCAATGAGATACATTTCTGGGACTGGAGTCGTCGGGAGCCTTTTGCAGTGGTGAAGACAGCCAGCGAAATGGAACGAGTCAGGTGAGTTCTTGCTTCTGGGGGAAGAGAACGCTTTTATGTGAAAAATGGTCAGATTTGGGGAATGGGGGGGGGTTCCTCTGGGATGCTGCATCGTCTGCACTGAGGCAGCAGAGAGAAGTGTTACTTGCAGCTCCTTGACCCAGCTGGTAGAAAAACAGTTCTGTGCACAGGAAAAAAAGGAATACTCAATAACAGATCAGCTTGGTTGTTCATATTTGTAATCCGATGTGTGCCCAATAAATGCCCAGGACCTACTTCATGTTCATTTGTAAGCTTAGTAATTAAACTTGTCAGCCATACGGATGAAGGATGAGAGAACCCAGAAGTTGCTGGAAGAGAGTGCTGAGCTATTACTTTGGCGCAGTTATAGAGGAAACTCTGTTGCTGGAAACTTGATGCCTTCTTTTGAGCAATTTAAATAAGACAATGATGTAACGTTTAAGGGAAGTTAATCTCTCCCTTTGTACCAAACTCCAATTTGTAATATATACATACATATTCCTCAAAATTTCCTGGGTATTTCAATCAATACAGCAGTACTTGCTTCCAGCATTTAACTTCTATACGGTGTTGCTGTGGTCTGTAAAATAGCTGCAGTCTTCAGCTAGATAAGTATGTTTTCTTCTTAATGCATAAACTTTTTGACATCCTTCAGAAGATGATGATGGTAATGTAGTAATGTTCTTGTTGCAAATATTTCACGTGGGATTTCCTTCCCTGCTATGTCCAGCTTCCTGTGTCAATGTGGAATGTGAACTGATGATTGATACTCTGGCTCTGCTTTTGTTTTAGGCTGGTACGATTTGATCCCTTGGGACATTACTTGCTCACAGCAATTGTTAACCCTTCTAACCAGCAGGTAAGGGGAATGTCAGTACCTGTATTGACTGACTAATTACAAGATGCTCTACATACGTTAACCCTAGTCTGTTCCTAAGCAGCCTGGTGCTTTTCTGAAAACCTGAAGTCCTTCTAAGCTGACCTCTGTCTCGCCTTAACTGGTCACATGAATGCTGTTGTGTTATGTGCAGGGCTATTAAAGAGCTCTCCAAAGTCTGTCTGTTTTGCCTTCGCTGTCTTGGTGGTGGTGGGACAGATGTCCCAATGGCCCTGCTCTTTCACTTCTGTTGTGACATTCTGCTGGATTTGAAGCTATATGAAGTATTAACGCTCCCCATGGCTGCTGACCCTCAGATGCTGATGCTTCTGTTGGTATCAAAAATGTATTGTCAAAGCTGACTGGGCTGTAGGAAGAGGTTGTCTGGATCCATAAAATGAACTTTGAACTAAAGAGTCAGCTGGTTTCCCGCAAGTGAAGGCCTCTAGGAAGGGACTTACTGCATCCTTTCATCTGTCTGGGATGGTAGCTGGCTTTCTGCTGTTTATTTGGAGGTATAGGATTTTGCTGTGAGGTGACTGAACTTTAATTGCTTCCTTCTGCAGAGCGATGAGGAAGTGGAAATCTCCGTGGACAGCACAGAGATGCCGCATTATCGCCAGCGCGCCATCCTTCCTTCTCAGCCTGTGAGGCGCACACCCCTCCTCCACAACTTCCTGCATATGTTGTCCTCCCGCTCTTCTGGCATACAGGTGGGAGAGCAAAACAGTGTTCAAGACTCTGCTACCCCATCCCCTCCACCACCTCCACCACCACCACCTCCTCCTCCAGCCAGTGAGAACACAAGGGCATCTGTCTATAACAGGCTCCGGGAGCGTGTCAGCTATCCCACAGCAGAGTGCTGCCAGCACCTGGGGATGTTGTGCCTTTGCAGCCGATGCTCTAGTGCAAGACTTCCTTCTTCTCTCTTCCCACACCAGGAAAATGCACCCTCCACATCTTCTGGGGCTACTGGCACTTCCTTCTCCTCTGTGCAGACAGAGCCTTACCAACCCCCAGAGCAGGCATCCGTCGCACAGGAGGAGCAGGGGATACTTAACAGGCCCTCTGCTTTCAGCACGGTTCAGAGCAGCACTGCTGGCAACACCCTGCGCAACCTTAGCCTGGGCCCCACGCGGCGGTCCCTCAGCGGCCCCTTGGCAGGCCACCAGCCCCGGTACCAACAGTCTGCAAGAGAGATGGCTTCGGGCTTAGGCGGGTCTGACTGGTCCAGGACAGTGCTGAACATCAGCTCTCGGTCAGAGCTGGAAGCCATGCCTCCCCCTAGGACCAGTGCCTCTTCTGTGAGCTTGCTGTCAGTGCTGAGGCAGCAGGAGGGAGGCTCCCAGGCATCCGTCTATACCTCTGCTACAGAAGGCAGGGGCTTTCTGGCCCCAGGGGCTGAGGCAGACAGTGGTAGTAGTGCTGGCCCGAGCAATCCGGCCAGCATTCGTAATGAGCTCCAGTGCGATTTGAGGCGATTCTTCCTGGAATACGACCGGCTTCAGGAGTTAGATCAGGGGATTGGTGGGGAGCCCAGCCAGTCGCAACAGGCTCAAGAAATGCTCAACAACAACATTGAGCCTGATCGGCCGGGTCCCTCCCATCAGCAGACTCCACACAGCAGTGAAAACAATTCCAATTTGTCCCGGGGTCACCTGAACCGCTGTCGCGCTTGTCATAACCTGCTGACCTTTAACAATGACACGCTGCGCTGGGAAAGAAGCACGCCTAGCTACACACCGGGGCAGGTCCAAAGCACGTTTGAGGGTGTGCCTCCAAATACCAGCCAGGTGCAGCCTGCAGAGAGAACCGAGGGCAGAGCTCCTGCCTCTAGCAGGCTGCAGCTGGGCAGCTCTTCCACCCCACAGGAGGAGAGGACCGTGGGAGTAGTCTTTAACCAGGAGACGGGGCACTGGGAAAGAGTTTACAGCCAGTCGGCTTCAAGCAGACCTGGGAATGTATCACAGGAGGCCTTAAACCAGGAAATGCCTGAGGAGAGCTCAGAGGAGGATTCACTCAGGAGGTAAGATATATGCTTGGTCTTCCTCCTCTGTTTTTTTTTCTTAAACCTTCCCCATCTAGTCTGAGTTTTTCAGTATTTTCAGAGTTAAAAACCTTTTCTCATGTGGTCATGTGCTATTTATGTAGATGAAAATAGAGACGTTGCCTTGATGTCTTTTATAGCTGCCATTGTCATGCTGCAGATAGGTTCTGAGAGGGTCTGTGAGGACAAACACCAGACCTCTCAATGGGAAAGGAGAACGGTAGTGCAGGCAGGCAAAAGAATGGGCTCTGACAGCAGATCTGTGGAGTGAACTGCACTCCTGGTGTTTCCCAGACACTGCAGAAGGGTGGGAACACAGGATGTGTTGTCCTTTGTACCCCATACTGCGCACATGCTGCACACAGAGAACCTGCCTATGGTAGGCATGGAAAATTGGGCACAACTAGTGAGAATTGCTTTCTTGAGTGCTGTGTCTTGTTGAGGTTGTAGTTGAGAAGTTGGAAGGGTTAACAGTCACTTCCTTGGTGTTGCTATATAGGGAAAAAAAAGACAAATCTGTGTCAGTGGTTTGGGCATGTACCTTAGTTCTGAGTGTTCGGTCAAACCCATGCAGTTTGCTTACCTTTGATAAAGAGGTGAGTTTTGAAAGTGGCTCCCTTTGACCTGAATCTAGGGTGAACTGATTGGGGGTGTGCTGATCACTGAAAATGTTAGGCTCTGCTGTATTCTCTTTTAAGAAGGTGATTCTTTCTTGGAAGGATTTTTTTTTTTTTTTTTTAATGCTTCAGATGTGTTACAGGAAACAGAATGAGCCAAATCAGAGTTGCTCCAGGAAGGACCTGTGCTTTGTGTGAAAGTGTCTCCAGCTGGCTTGTATGGACGATTCATCTGCATTGGTAGTTTGGACAGGGTTTCAGTTTGACATCCTCTCTGTCAAGTGGTTTGTGTGCATGTCAGAGCAAAGGTCCAGTCCTGCTGTTTCTTGGAAAGCGATGCTTTGTGCTGTAGGAGAGCAAAGTTTCCAGGTTGGATGCAGATGTAACTGACTGAGGAGGCTTTGTATGCAGGAGTGCCAGAGGAAAGGGAATTCTTTCCTTCTTCCTGCAGATAAGCTGCTTATACTCAGGCTGGAACAGCGGCTGTCTGTCTTGTTGCTGTAGTTGCATTGCAAGTAAGTGATGGTGGTCATGAAATGACTCATTTGCTTCTAAATCCTTGCCCCAGGTTTGTTGGGGTTTGGTTTTGTGGGTTGTTTTTTTTTTTTTTTAATAGCCTGACATAATGAGAGTCTCAAGCTGATTACATGGTAACTACTTCTTTCTTGGGCCTGGACTAACCTGCTGTTAATTTAAATCATATATCCTCTGGTCGCCTATTAAAGGACAGAAAGGTGAGAAGGAGCTAACAAATTTAGCTTTAAAATGCCACTTGAGTAAGTCTTGCATTATCTTTCTTTTGAAATAGCTGTACATGCTCATAGCATCTCCACTGTGTTGCTTGTTCTCTGGGCCCAGTCACTGTAGGTCAGAAATAATGGGGGCAAATAACCTTATTCTTGATCAGGTGGTTGGCATATATTTGGACAATGAGGTGTGGTGGGATCTATAGATGTGATCTTTTCTGTGGGAGCTCTAAAATTTGAAAATGCCCTGAGGTGGATAACTCAGCCCACCCCAGCATGCAGGAGCTGGATGGGTTGCTGCCTGACAGTTGGAGTCCTGTGACTAAAACCCTGGGTTACTTTGCCTGTCACCCACAGTGGTTGCTGCTGCCTGCTCAGCAGCTGTAGCATATGTGCAGGCTTAGTTGCCTACCTGGTCGCCTGTGTGAACAGGTGCTTTTTGCTGAGACATTGATTTGGAGTGTGTAGTTCCATGCATGAGCTTAATTCCAGAGGAATTCCTGTAAGATGAAACCTTTAGTGAAATGCGTTCGGCAGAGGTTGCTGAGAAGCTCATAGGGACTCTTGTTTTCCCAGTCTCCTGCTTCTGTTATCAGGCCTTTTTCAAGAACAGGCATGGCAGGGGCTTCTGCTTCCCTTCTAACTGAGGTTAACTGTAGAGTAGTGAGGTAAGGAAGCTGAGAGCGGTGAGCAGTCTGGTATTAAATGCTCATAGCAATTTCCTTGAAGTAAAACTTCATTTCCTTTCCTGTTAAACACATTGGGTGGACTTGTGGGGAGCCTTATGAAATCTTTACTCTTAAAAGGAGCCTTGCATGTGGGATGGCTATATCCTGCAGGTTTAGGGTTTTTTTCCCTTCTTAAACTAGCTGTTATATTTTCCCTTATAGAGCAATAACAAGTCAGCAAGCACCCACTTCCATGATTTTTGCATAGAATGAACATCCTCAGGTCCATCCTTCTTGTCTGCCAGACCTAGGGTGCCCTCCCACAATTGGAAGTGCTGAAACCACTCCTGCGCAGCAGAGTCCAAAATGTCTCTTAACCTTTGCAGCTGCAGAAGTGTGCAAAGATGGTGACTAAGGTTCATGAGATGTAAGCTGTGTAATACTGAAAATGCTGGGGAAGAAGAGGAAGGAAGGTAAGCCTTCAAGCCTGAGGGTGCAAGTGGTAACTGCATACACACTTTCAATCAATGTAATTTTGTGCCTGTGGACCTCAAGTTAGTTGTTATTGCTGGGGGACATGCATGTATTTGCTTGTAACCTGTTTTGTATTCTGTTCTTCTTTGTCTCTCCATTAGATGTCCTCATTGGGCAATTGAGCTCTGTATTCAAAGGCCAGCTGAAAAACTTAAGATAAAAGTTGCATCTGGGAACTGAGTGTGTATGTTCTCACTCCCTGTCCATGGGCAGGATCCATTCCTAGACTTGGCTTGCCTGGCTGAGAAGTAGTTTGCTGGGAAGATATTGCCATAGAGAGTCAATTAAGTTACTAGGTAGTTTAATGAAGGTTGTTTCTCTTTGAATTCTGTTGATGCAGCTATGCCAGCTGGGTAGGGAGAGAATTCTGCTCTTTCTGATGATGCTGGGCTAATTATCTTGGGCTAATTATGGAGGGATTAATAAGCATGTAATGAAGATATTCCTGACTAACAGCTCTGGCACTTCTGTTAGGAGGAACATGTCACTGAGAGTCTCAGCAGCACAGCAGCCCTGTCACATTCAGCTTGGCCTGAAAGCAGCACGGGCGTTGAGCTGTGTGCTTCTTGAAGCTGTGTCAGTGGGGTATGAAATTGGGGAAGGTTTGTGGTCTACCTTAAGCACAGGTTGGTGAGGCTGAGCTTCAGCTTTTCTGAGGTTCTCCAGGCTGGTTGCATTAATTCAAATGTAGGGTTTTTTCCCCTGTGGATCTATCTTTGCCTCACTTCTAACATCAAAGTGAAAAGAGCCTCAGAAATCCCTGAAGCTGTCATGTGAAATGAGCTGCATAAAATTCGTGATAGGAACTATTGGCAAGATCTGGATGAAGGAAAGATAATTGAGCAACAGATGATAGCTAGTTTAATTTTTCTATAACTTCCTGTTAATTAAAAAAATGGGTTGCGGAAGCATTGTGTTAATACTGTAATCTTAGTGAGGGAAAAGATCCTGTAAATACTTTAAGCTATGTTGCTGTGTGGGGCAATTCAGGTTCGTAATGAAAAGTTGGACAGGGAATGAAAGAGGATTCTCCTAGTCAGCTGCTTGTTTGAGAGGAGCTAGTGTCACCTTCTTAAGAAAATGATATATAAAATCCTAGCAGTGGTCTCCACTGAAATATATTTCAGCTCATCAATGAATGACAGGTACGGTGCAATGCTGTCTAATAAAACTGATCCAGATCTTCAAATGCCACCTCTTTGGTGATTTTAGTATGATTGAAGTGATATCTACAGAACTAGTGTGTTATTACAAAAAAGCAAAATCCTCTGGTTTTAAATCTAGGGGTGTTTCTTGGTTCTGGCCTGACACCCCAGGCCACAGCCTTTCTAGAATGGATGCAAGGAGCAAGTAGTGCCATGTGTGTCCCTACTGACATATTTCAAACCTTATTCTGTGAAACAATCCCTAGAAAGGGGGAAGAGAAATACACAAAGGAAAAGTTGTCCTCTATGCGTTCAAGATTTAGCTGCTTGTAATATACTAAGGGGGCAATTCTGATGCTGTTTACCTGTCTATTCTGACCAGAGATTTACTGCAAGTGAAAGATGAGCCCTGCCCTATTGCCAGGCAGGTTTGCATGAAACACATGTTTCATGAGGAAATGCTTATTATCCTTATTCTTCCATGAAGAAGCTTTGTCTGGCAATTATGTTAAACTTCTCTAACCACTCCATTGCACTCATTCCAGAGGTCAAATTCTGTAGGCTGTGGTATGAGTAACTTCTGTGCCAGTGTCTTATGAATGCATAATGGTTTTGCCTTGCCTCACCTATTTAGTTTGGCAGACAAGAAAGACTATTGAAGTTATCTGAAAATCTGAGAAGCCTTTTGAGCTGTCCTGGGTGATGGTTTTGCCATGCGCAAAGGTAGGAAGGAGTGTATGTAAGGTGGGGAGTTTGTATTGTCTGGGGACGCTTGTATGAACTCCTCTATTTTGTTTGTAAATGTATAAAAGTTGAGAGTCCACAGTGCTGTGCAAATAATTGACCTGCTGAAGTCACACAGCTGATCAAAGGCATTGCTTTTTGATGTGTTTTGCTCTGTTGGATGTGGTGCACAAATGCCCACGTGCAGACTAGCTTCCCTGGAACCACCTAACAGTGTCCAGGGTGAAGTTTCTCTTTCATTTTGCCAGCTCTTGCCTGCGGATTGAGGTCCCTCTTGCCTGCATTCTTGCTACACAGTGTGAACCTAGTCATCTTTTCTGAGCTAAGATTGCGTGGTACTTAGTAATCCAGGATTTCTGTCTAGGTGAGATGAGAAAGCCATAGGTTTATGAATGTGATCCAGTCATCGGTGCTATACATCATTAATTAGTTTTGCTGTGTTC
Source organism: Morus bassanus (assembly GCA_031468815.1). Lineage (NCBI taxonomy): Eukaryota > Metazoa > Chordata > Aves > Suliformes > Sulidae > Morus > Morus bassanus. Next base: position 44,633,083 of record CM062572.1, on the reverse strand, counting down.
TCTTTCCCTTAGTAAGGTATAAATGCTCTACCTGTGGTTTCACCTGTTAGCCAAATGCAGACCTCTGTTCTGTCTGTTCCCCTTTGGATTTTTCAGAATTTATTTCATTTCCGTATTGCTTTTCTGCCACAAGGGGGTAATGTTGCTTCTGCTCCTTGCTTTCCCCGTCTCTTTGCAGAACCAGAAAGTTTCTGAGTTCTTGTATAAAGAAAACAAGACAGCTTGAGGACTTCACCAGTCCTAAATTGCAGCTTATCCCTTAGTTACCATACATTCTGATATAGAAGGGAAGCAAGGGATCAGCTTATCCTCTTGTCCCTTTCAAACCCTTACAAAAGACAGATGTGGATCTCGAGGTGAAGCAGGTATTTCGTCTTTCTGACATGCAAATGCCCATGAGTTAGACTTGTAAAAGAACAACTTTGCAGAATTCTTCTGGGCTTCTTGCTCGTTGCTTACCAAGCCTGGAGCAGACCTTTGTTTGCAGTCTGCCTTGTCAGAGGTTTTGTTTGCATTTGTATGGTTGCTCATTTGTCCTCAGAAGACTTCTATAATACGGGGTTTACTTTCTGGAGGAATGCTTGGCAGATGTTGACTGGTGTCTGGGTGGTCACCTCTTCCAGGGGGCTGTGTTTATTTTCTTGTTCAAGTATGCTGTGAGCTATTACCTAAACTTTTGGGCTTTTCCATAAGAAGGCCATGAATATGTTTGGGTTTTTTTTTTCCTGATGCAAATAAGCATGGTTTACTCCTGGCCATGAGGGGATGCCTGTTCAGGTTCTAAATTGTAGATCTGGTGTTGACTTGTGGTCGAGCTGGGACCAGTCTGTGGTTAAAGTAGACTGACAGGGTACTCCCATTCCTGCCCAGCAATGGTGAGGGCTGTATGTAAAATAGAAAAGGATATTGTCACTTTTACAGCTTGCTCTTGAGTTTCTGCTGGAGCCTGAGCTTCTGATGTGCTGCACTGGTTTTTGATTTAAATGGCCAGGCTGTTCAGAACTCTGCATGTACTGGCTCCTGGTAGCTTTCTCACTGTGTAAAGCACTGAATGAAAAGGTGTGTGTGACTTGTATCCTAGCCTTAAGAACAAAATATTTCATTGCCCCCCTCTGTGGATACAGAGTTGCCTGCTAGGAGGTGCTTCTGTGACTGAAATTTGTCATCAAAATAAGAGAAGAGGGTAGTGCTACTCCCTTAACTTTTTTGAGAGGAGGGAACTGAAGCAGGAGGGAATTGCCTTACCTAAAGCTTACAAAATGCATCTTGTGGTGGAGACAGAACACATACCTAAAGTATTCTGTTTTGTTTTGTTCCTCATCTCACAAAACCTGCGTTGTTACTATTTTTCTCCTAATTGCTTACAGCAGTTGTGGCTTGCTTATTCAAGTGGTTAATATCTGTTGCGGCGGCGATGTGTTGAGTTCGCTGGAAAAGGGGGACTCGAGCAGGAGGAGGGCACACCTCTGAGCTGTGGGGAGGAGAGGCAGCAGGACAATGCTGGCAGCTCAGACTGCACATCAGTGGGAATGTGGCCTGTGCCAAGTCTAAATGGACCTACCCAATATAATTTCTTCCCTCCCCTTACATTCAGGCCCATTACTTGTGGAAACCTTGGTAGCCTGGTGTCCTGGTATTTGTAGTTTAGGCTCAGCATTTTGTTTAAACATACAGTAGACCTTACCTGTGCTATGGAAAGAAGGATTTTCTGGCAACCTTGTAGCCTCCATGTGTAATGTGATAGTTCTGGAAAAGTTTATGCTGTGCTGTTTTCAGGCTTGGTAAGAAATAATTCCAAAGATGCTTGTTACAGTTCTTGAAAATGATAGTGATAGAGTTAAGTAATATCTCAGTAGTTAGTGAGGAACAGTGGGGTAAACAGAAGTTACAAAGGGGTTTGCAAGCAGAGACATGAGGTTCAAGTTTGTAGTTGGGAAGAGGGACTTGAGGGGAGAAGGCCAAAACTGTGGAGTGGGGGAATGATTTCTGGAAATGCTAGCCTGGACACACAGGAATGAATGAAGACCTAATTTGTCAGTGCTAAAGTGAAGTGATTATCTGAGGGTGATATGAACCTTTATACATGATAATTAGCTTTGGTGATGGGTGAGAAGTGCAGGCAGTGGACAAACTTGGCAAGTATTGTTTTTTTGGTCTTTTCTAAAACTGGAGAATACAAATTAGTTTTATCATGAGAATGTAACCACAGCCTGAACTGTAGGAGAGGCTGCCATGATAATCTAAATGGCTGACTGATGTCTACGTGAGCTCTGAGGTTATTGCTGCCACCCTTCCAGCTTTGTGGTTTTTTTTTTTTTCTGGACCAAGCCTCCTGTCTCTGTGTGGGCAGGAAAGACTGTTTTACTGACGTGGTAGAATTTTGAGTTCTTGAATGTGCTGATGGTTGTTATGTGGAAGAGCAAGGGAAGGAGGTGCCTATTTTCTTGCACAAAGGTTCCTCCCCTTGCCTTTGCTGGTTTCCTGATTTAAGAATAATGTGAGGTTGCTAGAGCCCTTTTACTTCATTACTGAGAATTGGGGGGAGGGGGGGAACCGATGCCTTGTGCTTTCCCTCGTGTAGAGGCTAATAGAGGTCACTCCCTGGTGCCCGGCTTCCCTGAGTACTTAGGAAAGTCTTTTCTTTTTCTTGGCCTGAATTTAAGTATGTAGCAATGACTGTAGCACACAAAAAGAGATTCTTTTTGCCATGTTACTCTTGCAGTAGCTTGGCTTGCAAATTAAGCCGGTATAGAAATAACTCTGCTTTCTCAAACACCTTCATGGTGTTTCCCCAGTCAAACCGCTCCCCTTCTCCCACCTCTTTTTGGTAGTCCAGGCCTAGCAATGAGGAGTTCACCTACCAAAGAAATAGGTGAACTTTTGCTTCTCTGCAGTCTCCAGGAAACAGAGACCTGTTTCCCTACACGTGTCTGTCTATGGGATTGTTCTGGGACTTTGCTTTGTATTCGCCTGCTCCAGCATGGCAGCAAGGGAACTTGCTGAAATTGGATTCCATTGATGTTTCTTTATGAGAATGGAAGAGGTACATACTTCCAAATGGGCTTACTTTTGTGTTTGTACTGAGGAGTAATGAGATCTAGAGTTGGGTGGGTTGGTTTTTTTTTTTGGTTTGGTTTTGTTGGGGTTTTTTTTGTTTGGTTTGGGTTTTTTTTGAGGAAGGCCTGTATGAGATGACCATACAACAAAGATAAAGACAGATTGCTTCGAAGTTGAAAGACAGCTGACTTCAAACAGATAGCTTTTTGAGGATACCATAAAACATATCAGTTCTCAGCTTTCTTATAGACAGGGAAGAAGTGTGAATAGTTTCCCTCTCTTGAAAGCCATGCTTTGTTAGGTTGTCTGTCTCCTATGCTGTCTGCATGTGGCTTCCCTGCAGACTCCTGATCTAGCTGCTGCAGGGTGGGCAGCGTGTCCAGACAAGCTCACTTGACCTGGAACAGTGCTCCTGTTCCCATTTTTTACTTACATGCATTGAGTTCATGTACTTGTAGTATTCTGTCTAGGGGATGATGCTCAACTTATGATTAATGGTGGTCTTTGACATGCTTAAACTATCTAGCTGCGATTCCTAGAGCTTGTTGTCTGGCTTCAGATAAGTATTGTTAAAACAATGTTTGAGTTTGGTTTTGGTTTTGTTTTCCTTTTGCCAAGAAACAAGTTATGGGCAGGCCTCAGACCTTCTGTGTCAGGCCTGCTTGCCCAACTGAAAGTTCTCTGTAGCTTTCTTGAGAGTGAGGAGGAGCTGGAGATGTTGGCAGTATAGTGTGCCTCCTTTTTTATGCTAATACAAGTCCTTAATCGTTAGATGTGCAGTCACTTATTATATTGCCTGTGTGCACTCAGTCTTCATGCTCTTTATAAATGTGCACAGCACGGTGTGCCTAGGAACAGAGTACCCTCATACAATTATTCCCTCTTTATTACAGAATCTGGACTAGGGAACTTGCAGTAGAGCAGCATGCATCTATTCTCTGGGCCTGGAGCAAGAGGAGAGAGAGTGACCTATGATCTGACTCAGTAATACAACTGTAACCAAAATAGTGATGAGACTAGATTTCTCCAGTTGAGCCATTCTGGTCTGTTGAATAGCTAACATGCATTTTAAACATTTTCCACTTACATATTTAACTGATTGTGCCAAATGGCTGGTTGTGTGCTGATGTAAGTGACCCCTTCCCTTGCTCTTCTTGAGAAAGCACCTGCTGGAACTGAAGGCTGTGAATAAATAGGGTTCGTTATCTGCCAGGAAACTGACTCATTTTTCTGCTTGAAATGCATTTGTATCAAATCCTTCCCCTGTCTTTATGAAGTGGAAGGGCTGGGAGAAGTGGCTGAACTGCTCTGCCAGTCATCTGTTGACCTGACTCTCTTCATTACTCCAGTCTGAACAAGAGCATTTTAAAGGAAGTGATTGATGAGTGGTGGGACCTCTGTTTTCATAGCCGTAGAAGCCTATGGAGATAATGGTACGGCTTCTGCCCCTTCAGGAAAGACACCTCCTCTTCAGTTCCCTATGAAGCAGGAGCCCTATGTAATTATCCCAGAAGCTGACGCAGATCTGCGTGCGTGGGTAGGCAGAGATTTCTGCTGTCCATACAATCTGTGGTGTTGGGAACTCCCAGAACAAGGAGAATTTGAAGCAGACATTATACATATGAAGGTAGGTAGAAGAGCCCTCAGAAGAATACAGTTGTCTGCAGGCTGAGGGAGGTCACTGCGTTGGTTATTTTCTGGCCATGCTTTCAAGCCCCTTATCATAACCATGATGACCAGGAAGCGATTGCATCTAGCTGAATTTCTGGTAGATTGCATGTTAAGGGTCTAGGTGGAGGAATGTGATGTCTGTCTTCAGCTTGGCTGAGATGCCTGCCCCATTCAGAGCACTGGTATAAAAATGCCACTGTAGAGCAAAATAGCACATGCAGTAGCTTGAGCTGATTTAAATTTGTTCTCCCCTCCCTGCCCCTCAAGTTTTGCCCCTGCAAAATGAAAGTGCGAGATCTTTCATTGTTCTTTTCATGTTGGAGTTATTCCCAAACTAATCAATGCTGCCACAGCTGCTCTTGAGCCTTTTAATGTCTGTCACGGATGTGTGCTTCTTCTTGCCTGTTAAAATAATGTATTAATCATTCCCCGGGCGCTATATGATGAGGACCTCTGCATAATGCTCATCTCGTATTCATCTTGCTCATCAACTGAGTATCATCTCACTCATCGTTTGTTCTGATGCATGGCCTTTGTCACAGGTGAAGTAATAGATTAACAGTGTGACCTTGGGTCAACTTAAAAGATCTGTCATATTCCTCAGAGCCACTGACTTTCCCTATGATGAGGACCAAAGGTGCTGCGTAGCTCCTGTGGCATCAGGTGGTAAATGGAAGTTGAAATTCCTAGTCTAAGAGCAGAGGTGCAGTAATAGCAAGATTCATCATGTGGTATTACTTTCTAGTTAAACTGAAGCAGGTAAACTTCAAAGGGTTAACCATGTTCTTCTTGAAACTTTGCTTGCTGCCTTGTGATTAGGAGAACTCAAATCCCAATGCTTGTTCTGCTGTTTGAGTTCTTACTTATAGTTCTTTGTTTCGTGTAATTGTGCTCCTTTTCCCTGTACTCCTACCCAAATGTACTCCTTCCTATCTTGGCTGAAGACCTGATGTGCTCTCTGTCTTCTGACTGAGAAATCTTTACAGCTTGTTTTCTACAGGATTCTTGCCCAGAATCAGTGAAGGGGGAAAAATATTTTTTCTGATAACTTCTGTCCTGTGTCAAACCTCCTTCTCTGACAGTCCCACACCTCCAGCTGGGAAGGATGTCTTCTCTGTCCCTGGTTGCCCTTCAGAGTTAGCACAAGTTCTTTCTCACAAACAGGCCCAAGTGTTCTACAAAGGCCATGTTTGGAATGTATCTGTGATCACGTATTGCATCTTTACTGTCACTGCTTTCCCTAAAGAAAAGAAATTTTCTTGCAAAGGGTGTTCGTTATGTGGAATAACTTAAAAAAAAAAAAGTGATGAAAAGAATGCCTGACAGGGCTTGGATGCTCATAAGAAAGGCAGCCACCAACTCTCGTTCCTCACTGAGGATGAGTTGTATGGCGAAGATGGGAACAAGGGGATGGAGGAGCTAACTGAGAAAACTGCAAAAGTGAGTGTTTTCATCAGTAGTGAAATTCTCGGGGTATTTATCTCTTAAGAGTTTGACGGTTTGGTTGACTGTTTCTTCTCTTCTAATCATCTGCTTCTGACATGCCTTAATTCTAATCTTGATGCCAGGCTAAATCTGCCCAACCATAACCATGTGAAAGCTGAAACAGTCTAGAAATGTTAGCTTAGAGGTATCAGAGTAGATTATGTTAAGGACTTAATTTTAGAAATCATCTTTTCAGGCAATCTTTAGAACTGCATACTGATTGCTTTTTTATTTTAAGCTTGAATATGAAACTGGTGATAGCAATAGTGTTTTTCTGTTTGACAAGAACTACAAAACTTTTATGGAAAATGAAGCTCTGGAACAAAATGCTTGATGGTTTCTCCTTATGTGATTTCAATTTGCTCTTTGAAAGTAGGCAACAAAATACAGAGATGTCTGAAATAATTTTTCCCTATTCTTCTCAGAAAAGGGAAGGGGGGGGAACCAAGACAGTGGATTGAGTTGGTTGAGATTTTTGTTTAGAATAGTTTTCTAGTGTTCTATTGAGGCTATAATTGATCTCCAAGAATTAATTTGGCTTGTTAACAGTTAATAATTGAGCTTAGGATTTCAGGGAGGGTAGCAGTACTCTTGGACAGCTGGAGAACATTCAGCTGTCTTCATGCTTCAGCTTTCTTATTATCTTTAGGTTAAACACTGCCCAGCCATAAGAGGAAGATGACTGAAGGGGATCTGGCTTTAAACTGTTGCTATTCTTTGCATTCCTGTGAGGAACCGCAGGAGCACACCCGTAGGTGCAAGCGCTCAGGAGAACAGACTGCTGGCTGTAATTTGGAGGGTTGAAAAAAGAATGTAATATGAAGTAGTGCGGTAATTTCACCTCCAAATGGGCAGCAGGGGATATAAAAGCCTTTCCAGGGAAGATGCAAAACCAGAGGAGGAAACTCGCAGAAGCTGCCAGAGTTATCGATATACTTCTGCTTCAAAGGATAACGATGAATTGCTCTGTTTTAGGCCCTCTTCATAGGTGAAGGCTGGGACTGTGGGAGAGGCAGGAGTGCTTGCTTCACTTTACTGGTTTGCTCTGGTTGTTGGTGTGCAGCAGCAGCTTAGGAGGATGGCAGCAGACTGAACACCCTTTTGATTTTAAGGAAACTAAGCCTCGGTGCTGTTTGTTAGTACCTCCTTTTTGGATGGGGAGGAAAGACCTTCCCTCAGTGTCGTGTGGAGTAGTGCTACCCAGTAATGCGCATGCTGTGACAGCAAATCTAAGATGTGGTGTAGGAATTGCATAGCCTTAGAAACTGTTACTGAGAAGTTAAATTTGCTGCATTTAAATATCTTCTCAAAGCCTGCTGAGATGAATCACTCTGTCCCAAGAGGCTTTTGATGGTGATCCTCGCCCCTGTGGGGAGAGTGTGGGTATAGTCCAATGGCTGATGCACTGTGAGAAGGTTGCTTCATGACTTTTTTTCCCCTTGAGCTGCAGCGTCTGGCATTCAGCTGCTTCATTTGTGAGAAAATTCCCTTTTCTGCATGTAGTGTTTTGCGTACGTGCACTCTCTTTCTCTCTCCCTTATGTAAAGGTGTCCTGTAACTTGGACTTGCTTCCTTTCCCTCCTTGCTAGCGATTGCTGCTGTTTGCAGACCCGAGGTAACAGAGACGAGTGTAGTGGCGGTTCCATAGCTATTGATGTCTGACAGAAAAGGGGGCTGCTGAGATCTCAGTGCTGCTGAACAGAGGCAATTTATGTCATCTTGTAGTAGTTTTAATAAAAAAAAATACAGCAACAAAAAACTACAACCCCCCTCCTCCTATTTTGGCAAGCTGGGCCAGAAGCATCTCTCAGGGTGAGCAGAGTTAATCTTCATCATTGCGGCATTGAGTGACAACCTGGAGGATGATAATGTGTGATTTTTTTTTTCCTGGTGAGCGGGGGAGGAGAGTGGAAATTGCAGTTTCTCTGCTAATTGTACTTTAGATGTCACTTGTGACAATTTCATATTGTCTAGACAGAGATAGTGGAGCAATTGCTTCCAGAGAGCCTAGTGTTAGCCTGTTATATATCTGGGTAGCGAAAATGGGGGGTGTGGGAGAGGAAGAGGGTGCTGTAAGCTCCAGAAAGGATTCAGGAGTCAAGTGTGATCTACTGAAGTGTTTCAAAAGGAGATGCAAGCAATATGCATTTTTGTTCTCTCTTTGTGTGCTTCTCTGTTGGAAACGTAGATGTTTAGTGGCTAGCAGTTCTGTGTAATGGAGCTGCTTCTGTTGATCTATGGATTATGTTTTTCCTCCTTAACAGAATTGCTCCCAACCTCAGCATTTACTATGGTAGGATAGTGGGCTACCTTACACTTTGGACTTACTGAAAACAAATAGTCTGTGTCTCTTCTGGGACTTTGGGTGGCAAAAGCTATGAATGTGGCACCTAAGACTTGACAGAGTGCAGCATGACTTACTTTAAAAACATTTATCTGTGCCTTCCTGGGGGGGACAGTAGGTTACACTACCAGTGTCACAATGGGACACTTTATTGATGATTATAGTGGTGTTTCTATTATTGAATCCATTTGTCAGTACCAAATGCGTTTGGATCTGTAACTTGGGCCTCAAGGGCTCATTCTAGAATGAGTTAGTTAAATAATAGATTTTATTTGTTTTTAGTACTCTGGTTTCAGTACAGATATTGTTCTCTAGAGCATTAAGTGCAGACAGGGTCCATCTGGATCTCATGAGATTGCACATTGCCTTGTTTTGGTTTTTTTACCTACTATATATATTTATATCCATCTGTTCATTGCTCTGTGATCTGGCAGGGCACAGTTGTCAGGCAATTAAGAACTACGAGTCAGGCTTAAAATCAGCTGTAGCTTTCAGCAGTTACTGTTAGCTGAATTATCTTTGTCCACCTGATCTGAATGAGACCCTAGCATGTGGCTTGTGTGCCTTAGTGTGAGATACACATACCAGCTCTCATCTGGTTAACTGGTAGAGCAAGGCTCTTCAAATATTTATTTCAGGGATCAGATTGGGCGTAGAGGTGAGAACTATTGATTCCCCAAAGTGCTGTTCCCAAGCCAAGCAGAAGGACTCCTGGCAAACCTGTACAGAGTTACTACAATGTGTGCCCTGCTCCTGCTCCCACGCCCTTCTGGTGCCCTCTGATTGGAATACGTATTGATTTCCTTCAGTGCAGCTGCTGGCTGCTTTCTGGAGATGATCCCTCTAAGTCAACGCTCTTCTCGGGCAATTGCCAGCCTTTCGAAAGGTGAGAAGAGAAGTATGGCTGGAGAATACCTGGAGACTCCTTTCTAAGAGAGTCTGCTGGGCCAGGCAGCATGTACTGGTCATCTTCCCTTTTGGCTCTGATTTTGCTGTGTCATTTAGTGGATAGACCCTGAAAGGCTGGAAAGGAGGGGGGCATGTGTAGTGTACAGGCACCAAGACTTTTGACAGGGATGATGAGTTTGATTATTTGTGTGTGCACATATTATCAGGGTACCATAGGCATCACAGGGAAATGACACCAAACAAGCCACTTGGGTTGTGTGTAGGTTGCTCACACCTGTAAGGAGGCAGCTGCTGTTTCTAGGGTTGTGGCCCTGCCAGGCTCTGCGTGCTGTGGGACCTCTTTCTCCCTGCTTAAGTCCAGCAATTAAGCAGGTTGGTCCGGTAGGACGGCAGCCTCAGCACATCCAGGCTGCTTGCAAACTGCTGGTTTTGGAGTGCTCTGCGTAAGCAGCTCTGAAAAGCAGACTTCTAAAAAGCATGTTGGCAGTAACCCAGTCTCTGAACTCTGAGCCAGTGGTTTAGAAAGGGGCCAGCTGACTGAATAGGTAGAATATCCTTTCTGCTAATTTTAACCTGTCTACCTTTCCTCCCAGAAGGAATAAAAGCAGTTTATATATGATGCAGGTGATAGGTATACCTCATAAAGCTGTTGCACCGTTTGTTCTGGATTAGCTGCTTTTGCATATATTGACATATATTTGGAGCAAGAGAGAGGGTTTGGTAAGGCAGGATTGAAGTATGATAACTTTCTGGGGAGCCAAGGGATTCCTAATCTGTAGCAGTGTTGAAGGTTAGAGCTTTTGACTCAATAACCTGGGGAATTAATTAATCTCAAAGTTTTAAGAGATTTAATAACTGTTCTTGAATAAGACAAATGGTTGCCAAGCAACTTTGTGCCAGAGAGGACAGGATTTCTTGCCTTCTGTAGAGTCCCAGTGCTTTGCAGCAAGTACTGAGTTTCTCGAGCTGACACACGCCTTTCCAAGTAACTGAAGTGATCTCTTGCTATTTTCTGTATTCTAGATTTATAACGTAAAATGGAAGTAAATTTTTTATTTTAATTGCTGGAAGGCAGTGAAAAGTTGTCTTGAGATCTTGATGGGGGGGCTCCTGCTGGAAAAACATGTCTCATTTGTATTTCTGCTGTCTTTATCTGGCTAGAAAAGTTGGGCATGGATTATATCTGGTCCTTCTTCCTGCTTCCTGTGTTGATGCTTGCTGTCCTGCACTGCAAATGCTAACTGCGAATTAGGAGTGTGGGTCTAAGACTGATAGGTTCAAATCTTTCTCGCCAATTATGTGTGTGGGTGAATAGAACAGATGTGGTGTTGGACCTCTTTGACACAACAGTTTTCATTTAAGTTACAGGTACTGGAAAACAACATTCAACAGGAGTCCTGAGGCAAAAAGACTTTAAAGGGAACTCAGCAGCCTTATAAACTTTGGCAGTTGATTTTTCCACTCTTTGCACCCGCCCTAAATCATCTCTCTTGTTAATCTAATGGCTGCAACAGGCTTGAATGAGTCAAGTCTTGAAACAATGCCATTCTCTGCTTTGACAAGAACCTAGGTAGAAGTGCATGTAGAAGCCAGGGTGGGGGACATGTTCCTGCTATATGCTTTTGATTCTGCTGCCTTCATGACTCAGACTTGCTTCACGCATATTCAAGCTGTCTGGCTGCATTTGCATACATTTACTTCTTGAGTGAATATTTGGTATCTTTCCCTGTGGCTGATTAAGATACAGAGGAAACGAACATTTTTTTGTAGCTGAAAACCTCTCTTACTAAGCCTTCAGACTAAAATTGAATATCTTACTGTGAATAAACACCAGTGGTGCCCTTACAGTCCACATGCCGAGCTCTGTTCTTTTGTCCCATGCTCCTTGGCCCGCTCCCTGTGTAGCCACCTTTGAGTAGGTAAGAACTTGACAGTTGGCCAATGCAGCATTAGTGTTTATGGACCTGACAAGCTGGGATGGCTTGCCTCCAAAGGAGAAGTGGCATCTGCATCTTTCTCTTGAAACTTGGAAGCAGGTTTGGGACCACTCTTCTTTCTTACTTGAGGTGTTCTTCCTCCTGTGCAGTGAGAATATTACACTTTGACTAGCTGTGTGGTGAAAACACTTATGCCATCAGTGAGTGGTTCAGTATGTTGCAGAATTCTCTGCACTGATGACAGAGATAGTCTTAAGAGATCTCAGAAAGTAGGGCATAAATAGGGGGGATGTTCCTGAGTGGTCTTTGACTTCATCGTTTGTTTTTCCTTTCTAGGAGGTTGCTGGAGTCTTCCCTCATTTCATTATCTCGCTATGATGGAGCAGGGTCCCGGGAACATCCGATCTACCCAGATCCAGCCAGGTAAGAGCTAAATGCAATCTAAAGGCATTTAAATGTCATAGACAAAAGCATAGCTTTAGGAATGGTTCTAATATTGGGCCCATCTCCTCCTTAATGACTTGCCATGGAGGCAGGGTGCAAACCAAATGAGAAGATGCTGTTAAGTCTGGGAGAGAATGAGGAAAAGAGAAAGGAATTGCTCTTGAAATAAGCACATAACGATTCCTGAAATCATTTGGGAAGGAGAACACTAGGTGGCAAGCAGGTCCAATAGTAAATGAGATGATATCAATAACTTTGAAGTATCTCTTGAAGAAAAATGAAGAAAAAACTAATAGTCTTTTCAGGAGTAAGGGACAATGCAGTAAAGGCAGTTAGGAGCTGGTGTGAGCAAGCAACATGCCTGGAAGAATGGAATGTCTCCATAAATGTATCCGTATGAGAGCGCATAATCAGGATGTTACGTATACTTAACTAAGAACAAAATACTGACAATTACTTCTGAAGAGTCATGAGTCATTGACATTAGACATAGAAACACCTGTAGTGCTGCTTAATCTCCAGAAGAGGTGGGAGTGTTTCAGAGGACTAGAAAAAGCAAACATGGCAGAGTTATCAAAAATGGAAAGGAGTGATCTTTGCAGTTTCTACTTAGCCTATTAAGAAAGCAACAGATGGGATAATGTGACCCACAGACTCTGTCAGAAGAAATGATAGAATCGTGAACAGCAAGCAGCTTTGGAAGCTTTCAAAGAATAAATTGTGAACAAATAAGCTTTCTTTAGATGGGTTTAGCAATGCTATGAATGAGAAAAATTCACTAAGTGTAAAATATATCTGATTTAGCCTCTTAGGGAACCTCTGGCGTAGCTGCATGAACTGAAGGCTATTAGGATTTATCATAAAGGAGAGTACAGGAATACCAGTGTTTGAAAATTAAATATCTAAGTTGCTGAAGGAGGTTTGGTTTGGTTTTTTTGTTGTTGTTTTTTTTTTAAAATCTCGTTCTTTTTTTATATCATTAACAACAAAATCTGCCTTTTTATACAGATGATGCTCTAAGTACAAGTTCTGGAATAAAAAGCTATGTTGCAAACTGGCCACATGGTATAATTATGCTGGTAAATAGATCCTTGCTAACTATCTCTGCAGATAAAGCTTTGTACAGGTGAAATCTTATATTAGGCTTCTTTCTATTTATAGTGGAGAGAGTTGCTTTGTAAAGATAATTCAAAGGCTCAGGAATGATGTAAATAAAACTGTAGTGAGGTGAAGGTAAGGTGAAGTGTGCTACCTATATATAAGGTCATTGGGAAACCAACCTAGGTAACTGCAGAAAGTCTTGGCAATCGCGTGTCAGAATGATGCTGATAAATGTAAAAGTGTTCTAAATGGCAATTGATTAAATGACAGGTAAAGGGATTGATTTACCTGGAAAGATGAAAATGACATTTTACAAATGTTAATTAAAAGGTTTTACTACATTCAGGTCAATTTGTGAATGCCAAGAGCTGCTGAATGGCTGGAAGAGCGCCATTCCTTATTTCTGGAATGTGTAATCCAAAGCCGGCAGATTTATTGAGCACAGATTGTAAGAACTGATTTTGGCTCTCTGGGAGCTGCCTTTTAAAAAAGAAAAGGAGGGCCTGCCTAGGTTACTGAATTCTTTTTTTTTTTTCCCCCTCCTGTCAGATCTCTGCTATGATGAAGCTCAATAAAATGTATGAAAAGGGATCATTTCCTAGCATAAGGAGCATTGTCAAAAATATTTTTCTACTTGAAGCCATTTTTTTAACCGATACGATGCTCTTCATGTGACATTTGAAGTGTTTTTAGGTTGTGGTAGGAAGCAATAGTGGCTTGAGTTTGTAAGGAGCTTTGGAAGAAAAGTCCAGTGTTGAAACTTTTTCTAAGACGGTTGATTTGTTCCAGTAAGTGTCACTGTCCTTTTGAGAGGATGAGGTTCATAGATGCATAATCAGCATGAGCTGGAAGTTTGAGTGGGGTGATATCAGAGTCTTCCTCCATAAACCTTACTGGTGTGCTAGGCTGGTAGGATCTTTTTAACTGTCGCTATAACTTGTTAGAAATTGGGGATGTGATTAAAAGGACTGTAACTGCATTTTGAGTTTTTTTGTAGCATCATAAGTTTTTAACAGAAAGTTATGACTTCCAGATGTTCTTATACAACAAAGTGGAAAAATGAAATGAAGGTGAAATAAACATGCATCTATCTAGGTCTGTGTGTATTTAAATACATATTAAAAATCATAGAATCATAGAACGATTTGGGTTGGAAGGGACCTTAAAGGTCATCTAGTTCCAACCCCCCCTGCCATGGGCAGGGACACCTTCCACTAGATCAGGTTGCTCAAAGGCCTATTCAACCTGGCCTTGAACACTTCCAGGGATGGGACATCCACAACTTTTCTGGGCAACCTGTTCCAGTGCCTCACCACCCTCAGAGTGAAGAATTTCTTCCCTAAATGTAATCTAAGTCTACCCTCTTTCAGTTAAAGCCATTATCCTTTGTCCTATTCCTACACGCCCTTGTAAAAAGTCCCTCTCCAGCTTTCTTGTAGGCCTCCTTCAGGTACTGGAAGGCTGCTATAAGGTCTCCCGCAGCCTTCTCTTCTCCAGGCTGAACAACCCCAGCTCTCTGTCTGTCCTTGATAGAGGAGGTGCTCCAGCCCTCGGATCATCTTTGTGGCCCTCCTTTGGACTTGTTCCAACAGGTCCATGTCCTTCTTATGTTAGGGGCCCCAGAGCTGAACACAGCACCCCAGTGGGGTCTCACGAGAGTGGAGTAGAGGGGCAGAATCACCTCCCTTGACCTGCTGGTCACCCTTTTGATGCAGCCCAGGATATGGTTGGCTTTCTGGGCTGCAAGCACACTTTGTGGGTTCATGTTGAGCTTCTCATCAACCAACATGCTCAAGTCCTTGTCCTCATGGCTGCTCTTAATCCATTCTCTGCCCAGCCTGTATTTGTGCTTGGGATTGCCCTGACCCAGGTGCAGGACCTTGCACTTGGCCTTGTTGAACTTTATGAAGTTCGCATGGGCCCACCTTTCAAACCTGTCAAGGTCCCTCTAGATGGCATCCCTTCCCTCCAGCTTGTCAACCGCACCACCCAGAGTAGTGTCGTTGGCAGACTTGCTGAGGGTGCACTTGATCCCACTGTCTGTGTTGCCAGCAAAGATGTTAAACAGCACCAGTTCCAATACCAACCCCTGAGGAAAATATATATACCTCCTTAAGACCAAGCTGTTGCCAATGGAGTCTGTCTTTTTTTTTTTTTAATTTAATTTAATTCTGAAGAATTTTTTAAGAGCACGTGTGTATGTGTTGTTTCTGCATCTACTGTCTATAATGGTGCTATATTTGAATAACCTGGGTCAGGAGTGAGGCAGAGAGAACATTTTTTGAAGTTCCCTCAGATTTAGAATTAATATTCTGATGTAGACTGCAGCAGTCTATCTCAGTGGCCCTGCTGAACTTCTCTAAGGTCAGCTTGGCTGTTCTGTCATTCTCCACAGTTTTCATATGCACTGAGCTCAGAAAACAATCTGCAGAGGAATCAAATAAAGCTGTCATCAAAGAACACCTATATTAGGTTTGGGTTTTTTAAATAGCATTATGCAAAAAGATGCTCCCAGACTGCATATATAAAGCGTCACAAGGATGTTTCATAGATACATCTCTAGAAAAAAATCTAAGCTGCTAGGAAGTTACCAGGAAAGAGACCCTCAGGTCAAATGTTGCCTGTGAGCTGAAGGCTTATGTGGAATGGAGGCAACCAAAAGTTGGTGTCCACTACCAGCCCAAGGATTGGCAGTATGTATGCCACTGTAGATAAGATGAAGGAAATTGATGACACCAACAGGTAACCCCTTTAAAATACATCAGCTGGCTGAGAGACATTTAGAGGTGTGAGCTGTAATAATGTCAGTGAACATCCTGGCCATCGGCATCAAGGTGGGGTTGGTGAGTGGTATCCGTGCTTCTGAAATGTTAGGAAGCGTGGGGGTCTGCACAGCGGTATAGTGCTCTGGGATGCAGATGTACTAATTCTTGTGGCTGTCTTAGGGAACTGGGTCTAGATGCTCTCCAGTTGATGTTGTGATTTTTTTAAAATGTACTTTCTTAGAAGATGTTGAAATGGGGGAGGGTGAATAGAAGCAGGCTTTGTGTAAAAATTTTCACGTTGTCCATAAATGCAGCCAGCTGGATTGGATGTCTGACTGTAGCTGAGGACACTGTGCTACGCAGTAGCTTGCTCTTTAGTACTCATGATGCCATTTAGAGCAAGGCACTTGAACTTTACTAATGCTAGCAAAACATTTCTTTCCCTCAGTTCCACTTCTCACTGGTCAGCCAGCAGCGCTGGGTGCCTAGAGAATGCACTGCCTCTCGATGACATGGTTGTTGGATGAGACAGAAGCTGTTTGGTTCTGGTTTTTGCACTGCA
Source organism: Morus bassanus (assembly GCA_031468815.1). Taxonomy (NCBI): domain Eukaryota; kingdom Metazoa; phylum Chordata; class Aves; order Suliformes; family Sulidae; genus Morus; species Morus bassanus. The sequence goes on along the minus strand of CM062572.1, from coordinate 44,616,808 downwards.
GTGTTTCTCCCACTCAGTGCCTTGTTCTGTGGCAGTCATGTGTGGCAGCATAGCCTCTCCTACTCTGAACCATCTGCTCCAGTAAATGGGGTCCAGTCCCCTCAGAGACTAGGTTAATTTAGTTCCTGTGCTGTTGTCAAATACAGCCTACTGTCCTGTGGACGCAAACTTGGTTTAAGAACTACGGGATAACCTCTATCTGTGTTTTGTCACTGCTTTGTTAGAAGTACAGGTGAGAAATAAATGGACTAGGCAGCCTGCTGTGACTGGCGTGTGCTTAGCCAGCTGGTAGGCTAACTTTGGTCAGGGGCTGATTTGCAGTTGTGTTCAGTAACTGAATGAACTGAAGAGATATGTTTGATGTTAACCAGTGTTTCTTATGCTGCTTTGCAGCCTTCTCCTTCCTCTAGGACAGCTAAATCTCTTACACAGGCTCTCAGCTCTGGTTCTGATTTGTGTCGTAACTGTAGATACAGCCTGACAAATACTTTTTTTTTTTCCCCTGCATGCACTCATTTGCAAAGATTAAGTCTTTAGCCCATTGCTTTGAATATATTTCTCCCCTGCCCTTTTGTATTTTATTCCTTGCACCTTTCTTTCTGTGTATCAGACGTGAGTTACTTGTCTTCTCTTTGGAAATCTTTTTCACAGTCTATCCAGTCTACATACCGTGTGCTGTCAGGAAGCTGAATCTGGCATCTCATCATCTGTTATGGCCAGTCATTATTGCCTACTCTTTCTTGTTCTTCTAACAAGCATCATTGTGTTTTTTCTTGTGATGTGCTGTGTAATTTGAGAAGACTAAATGTCTGCAAAACTCATTCTTTATATCCTTCTGTAGAACTCTCCCTTGGTGTGATATTAGTGAAGAAGAAAGCTTCAGTGATTACACTGATGGACTGCTGAGACCACTGTTCATGATTTCCAGTGTTGCCTTGTTTCCATGTTCCTTTCTTTCTCTATGTGTACATATTATGCGGTAGATTTATTTTTAGGCGTACACAAAGGCTTTGGCTTATGGAAAAGGCCAAAGAGGAGAGCAGCTCCTCATTTATGAGTAATGCCTTGCTTTTTTATATTTGGCCTATTAAGTCTTCAGGGGAGTAGAGAGAAGTGCTGTGTTCGTACAGTGAAGCCTTCAACATTATATAAGCATAAAAAGCTTTAACTCATCAAACAGTGCACAAAAGATCCAGGAGAAATCCAAACCAAATTGAGTCTGTGGTTCCCCTTACCCTTTTGCTGCTTATTGACTAAGTTTTTAGACTCCTGAGCCTGTAGCCTGTCTGCTAAACTTGCTTATTTATCTAAAGATGGCAGCCTAGTGGAGTATAGGGAGCTTACCTTGGGAAGACACTCTCTCTTTGTGTCTACATGACTTCTAATTCCTTCTTTCTTGCCACCTTCTCTTTTGCTTATAAGCCCTGAATGTATGGCAAAATGGGAGACTGAATGTCCTTGATGAGTGTCTGCAGCCAAAATGATATTAATACCATCTATCCATTGAAGAATTAGTATATTTGTTTTGTGCTGCTCTAGGGAGCAGTCTCTAGAAATACTATTAAATATAGTTTTTCATTGAAATATGACTTTAGGAATAGTAGCAGAGCACTTCATCAGACCTGGTCTGATTGTTTGCTGCTCACGCTGTTGTGGATGTGAAACTTCTCCATATATAAGCAGTCTTATTCCCAGTACATTCACACAGAATCAGCAAAGCTCTGGAAGGGAGAAAAAATAAAAAGTCTCTTCTAACAATCTTATTATCAGAGATAATTATGGAGTTGTGTTTTTGTCGCTGGTTGTAGTGTAACACAGAGGCACTGTGTGATATTGGTTGCTATAAAATTAAACATATCCTTAAGAGTCTTCATGGCTAATGGTGAGGTCCACTGTAAAATGAATCTAGCTTGAAACTCTGTTCTGGAGGTTGTTTTTTCTATAAGGCAGACAGGCCACCTCTCTTTGCGATTGCAAATCAGTGTATTTTCATTTCTAGGTTATCCCCTGGAATTCACTCTTCATTTGGAGTTTTTTTGTTTTATTTTCCTTTGTTAAAAGCTGTTCACACTTTCATTTGTAGATTAAAGATTAGGGCCAGTCTCTCCATTACCATTCTCTTGCCCGTGGTACCTTTGCAGGAAATGAGATTGTATTTTCATGGCCCTGGGAACTACCAGTCTGGTAAATTGAATTGAATAAAAAAGAACAAAATCAAACATACGTATGAAATGGGGAGGGGTGGGAGGGAGCTAGAAGTTAAAGAAATAGACATCTTAATGTCTAATTACTTGGGGGAGGTAATCTCCCCTCCTCCTTCCCCCAAATTAGAGTTCAAGTCTAATCCAAATAAGGGTAAATAAATTATTATTCAAGCATCTGAGGTATCTGGACTTTAATACTCAGTAACTGTGTCTCAGAAAGCATGGGCTAGGAGCTGTGGATATATGCAGGGCAGGAAAAGAGTGTGTTTTTACCTGTCTAGCATCAAGGAAGGGGGTGGTACTGACGCAAGCTGATGCAAAGGCCAAGTTATGCACAAGAGAGAATTAAGAGTTAATTACAGAGGAAGGTTTTCCTTTCAGGTGGGATGTAAGGCTTTTATGCTCCTGATAACAGACATCTAGTGCATCTGATGAAATTGCCACTATATGAAATACCTACTGTTTGAATTACAAAGTAGTTAAAGCTGTTAAACCTTTTTTTCTTCTGCTTGATACTTTATGGTGACCCGGTTAAGTACCCTCAGACCAACAGCACCTTCCTTCAGTGTTTATTTGAAGACTGCTGCTGTTTGGCATTGCAAGCAGATTTCACATTGGGAGTGGTCTTGATTCTTACCAGGGACACTTGCTGGGGTTAGTTTTGTGAACTGGTAATAGATGAAACAATGGCCTCTGAAGAGTCCTGAGAAGCAAACTTCTCTGTGCTGTGGATGAGCTTTTTGTCTATAGGTACTGTGTAGTGCTTCTGTTTGCACAACAAGGGAATCACGTGGGAGTGTAGCATATAAAGGGAAAATTGCTTCTACTTGCTTTCTTTATTTACTGTCTTACTCATGGATAAAATGCAAACAGCCAATTTTGTGGTATGCTGTTACTGTCCTGGCACTTGGAGCTCAAAAGGGAAAATAGAACTGGTTGTCATTCTATACTTGTGTCACAAGTGTCTGTATATCTCTCTCTTGCTCAGGTTGTCTCCTGCTGCATATTATGCTCAGAGGATGATCCAGTATCTTTCCCGGAGGGACAGTATTCGACAACGCTCTATGCGATACCAACAAAACCGTCTCCGCTCTTCCTCCTCCTCTTCCACTTCAGAGAACTCAAGCCCATCTGTAGAGGGAAACGATCTGGAATTTGAAGATTTTGAGTAAGTGTGCATGCTGCCTTGCCCTCTTGCTTGAGTCTGTTGTCAGCACAAGACTGCTTTGTGGCCTCCTACTGTTTACCAATCAAAGGCATCTCGGGCTTCCTGTACGAACAGGTTAAGTCATTCAATCAATAATTAGAGCAGTGATTGCTACAAATGGGTCTTGTCATTTCTGTTATGAAAATTAAGGATGCTTTAGCCTACCTTCCACGCATCAGGCTGTCTCAACCAGATTTAAAAGACCAGTTAAATAAAGATAAGGAGAATATTCTTCTCCCGTGGAACAGATGGGGAGCCAAGAGTTTATTAGGTCCTTCAAATCTTGAGACAGAACAAGAACCACTAAGAGGCTCTGCAGGACTTTGGTCTGAGGCTGTAAGAGACAGCCAGACATGTTCTGATACTTTTAGTTGCTCTACCTGTACAACTTTGTCAAATTAGCTGAAGTTCCTGGGATTGTTTTTTTTTGGGAAGACTTGGTGATTGCGAATCTGTAAGGAGACCAAATGGCCTCTTGTGTCAAACTGAGGCATGACTCTGCATCCAAACCGTAGAACAGCACTCCTGTAAGCCACTGTAGTTCCTTCTGAGTGGTTCTCCTGACAAACTTTTAAAGTCTGCTCTCCAACACTTTTTTTGCTCTCCAGCTTTTGGAATCCTAGTGATACCCAGTGTAATCCCAGCAAACAAATTTATTGCAAACCCTTTCCAATAAATTGAAGTATACTAATGGAGTGTTTAGATGACATGGAGACCAAAAGCTTAGGAGTTTAGATTAAAATCCATTTTAGCAGAAAAGAGAATATGACCTTTCTAGTCTGTCTTCAGTCATTTCTTTTTATATATGGGATTTTCCCTGAGTACTCTATGTATTTCAATAATTCCCCCCCCTCCCCCGTGTATATTGTGATTAAAACATAGGATGATTCTGAGCATGGTCATAGAAGTAGTCTACAGTGGTAGTGTAGTAGGGAGGTGCGTTTGGGAGCTGTAAAATCCTCAAAAATCTGGGCTTTTATGTTGCTGCTGCCAGCAGAGGATGCTGTCAACTTTGCTACTATCATAACTTTCAAGTTCACTTGCTGCAGTGGTACATACTTGAGATGGCATGTTGTTAAAACTCCATGTCCTTTGTGTCAAGGTGAAGTCCCTTTATGAGGGACACTGGTTACACTAGCTATTCCCAGAAGAGCAAGATATGAATCCCCTTCTGAGTTTTTAAATGGTAGTAGACTTTTTTTTTCCTTAGAATGTTGTTCTGTGAAGCTGTCATTTCATGCTCCAGCAATTAAATATTCAGAAGTACAGGGTGAGTGAATGTCTTCCCTGTCATTGTGGCCTTATTTGTGTGAGATGTAAACGAAGGGAGATGATGCAGAAGAGTCGCTGCCTAGTAGCTTTTCCCAAGCAGCTTCGTGGTCTGGAAGAGCAGAAATATGGTTGCTACTGGGCTCATTTTGTGAGGTGGGTGTGTCGCAAGCACAGACCTTAATATTTCCATTAGTCCATTTCATTTGTTTGGGGCGGCTTGTTCTGCTGGGAAAAGAAAAGATGGTAAGCTCTTCATTCACAGAGCCAGGCAAATGCCTGCAGAAAAGTGTGTTCCCTTGCAGATAATATTCACACAGTAAGAGCACCCGGTCAGGGAAGCAATTCAATCAGCCATGCTAAGGTTGTCTTTCATTTCATACTGAGCAAAAAGAAGGGTTTATTCCTTACTGTGCAGTAGCTGAATTTGTTGACTGAATATTTCATATTGAATTCTGGTCTGTGCATTCAAGACATGCTGTCTTTTTCCTTCTCTGCTTCATTATTTCTCCTGGCTGATTAGAGGGAGCTGCTGTGCGGGGGTCCTTAGAGCTGGAACTTGTCTTGTGACTCATTTGATTTCTTCTACTAACACTTCACAGTGAAATCTTTTGTACAGAGTTCTTGCTTCTCCTTGTGGCTCCTGTATCCCTCCTTCTTTGCTTGCTCACCTGAGCAGAGTCATGTATTTCTCTGTTTATTTCTTTCTTGCCCTGATCTAGATGCTCTGGCTTCCCTGCTTCCCTGGATCGGATGTAGGACAGGGAGTTGCTACTGTGTCTAGCTGTCTTCAGTGGAATCCAGTGAATTTTTTTTAAATGTAAAAGCCATAGCAAATTGCCATGATACTTTATCTTTCTAAACTGGTTAATGTAATTGGTCAATAACTCTCTCTGCTTTCATTTTCCTAGAGATCAGGAGAAAGGTGTAAGGGACATTAAACACCAGTTGGTCTGTGGGCAAGGAATGAGCCCTGTGCTTGTGCAGGGTGCCTGGGAGACAAGCCTTCCTCGGCTCTCATCTTTTGTGGGGTTCTGAGGTTTTTTCTCCTCTAAGATTCATTGTTGTATCTTTTCAGCTTTGCTTACCTAATGACCTAGTAAGGGGCGTGGAAAAACTTGGCCTCTGCACTGTTTGTGTGCATATGGCCTCTAAATTTGAGCTAAAGCCTCTCTTGTGTGTCAGTCTAACGGTGTCATTTTCTCCATGCGGTTTCTCCAGAATCTCATTTGAATTCATTCATAAATACATTTAGTTTGTGACAGCAATAGCAGTAGCGTTGGTCTAAGAATGTGAATTAGAGTGGTTTTTTTATAGATATTAGTAATATCCGTCTATTACACCAGCTTTTATGGACAGGGGAGGAGGAGGGAGAAACAAGCTATAACTGTGTTATTTGGTCTAATAAGATCTTATCTCTCTACATGTGCTGCCTGTGTTCAACCTGTCACTGTTGTCACCTTACTGCATATTGAGTACAGCTGACAACTGTAAACTTAGTCATGTCTCCATGAAAGCATTTAACACAGTTTGTAATATATATGCAGATTGTAATATTAGGTTATTAACAGATAAATTGATATGAGTGGGTTTTAAGGTTAGCTTTAGCAGAATCCTAAGCTAAAATGAAAAGGCTTCTTGTATTCTGGGATAAGAATCTCTGAATTGAGAATGACATCCCTTTAGTCTTCCAGCATAACTGGTAAAAATAGATTCTTTATAGACAAGTCATAGATGTTGAACTTTCTAATTTCAAGGTCTTTTTTGAGCGTCTTATGTTTGGATCACATAGCGCTAAAAAACCTAAATTTGCTATCTTTTCCTTTTGACTTCTTCAACAAGTTTGACTGGGTCTCTTCTAGAGACTTCCTTTAGTCTAGAACAGCTCTGATGCTGGAGACTGTGGGTGATGCTTCTAGGACTCCTTGGAATAGCGCAAGCTAGTTTTTTTCATGAGTAATTCTAAATCTGTCACCATAATCAGAATGTGAAGGTGTTTCTGCAGATGAATTCTGGCCATCTATGTCCTGTCTTGTCTGCAATAAGCGTGGGAACAAATACACAAATACAGGTTAGTTTTATCTGTCAGACTGAAAAGCAGATATATAGGACAGCGCACTACCTTGCTGTCTGAAAGCCTTGCTCAAATCCCTCACTACAGTTCTATAAAGGCTTTTAAGCCAAGGCTAAAGGTGTGACTATGGCTGACTCCTCTGTCTGTTTTTGACAGTGGGCTGCCTGGTAGAATATGGATATTAAGGAACTTGGAGATTACACTCTTGTGATGTCTGCAGCTTTTCCCTGTTTTATCCTCTCCTTTTTCCTTCCTCTCAGGAGGATCTGTGCTGGGGTGGATCCCTTCAGTTGTGCCATTGTCACAGACGAAGGTTTTTGTGTGCCTACAACAAGAAGGGCTTTGCCTCATAGGCCTGAAATCTTGTTTTGGTCCTTTATCTTTTTAATTTCTTTTGAGACACCACTGAGTACTCAGACAGAGAATATGAGCACTGTAGGCACTGTTTTACTGAGACCATAATGGGAATTCTGGTTTTGCGGAAGCAGGCTCTTGCTTTACAGAGATGATGAATCTCTTATGGAAGGCTTACAAGATTCAGGGTGACATTATTTGGCTTTATTTGTCAACTTAAAATCCTTTTGTTTAAGGCATGTTCTGGACCAAGACTTGTAGTTTCTCAGATGGGCATCTTGCAGGGGTCTCTTCGTAAGTGCATAAGATACACGAGTATCCACCATGCCTGTCTTCTGCTATTTTTCGTAGCTTTATTGACAGTGTCACAGCAAGAACTGCCAAGTCTAAGTTCCTCCAATAGCTTCTTGCCTAACCTAAAAGGTCCTAAGATTGCAACCTGCCAGCAGACTGCCACTGCATTAAAGCTATAAGTCTCCCTTCTGGTTTCTGGAATATGATTTTCATTTATTTCAGATAGTAGTATGGTAGATTCTTTTTGGTCTCTTCCATAGGTGAAGTGTTGATCTGGGAGACTGTTTTGTGTCACAGTTGGTGCTCCAATTAAAGCTGGCATTTTGGTTTAACTTTTTTATGCATTAAGAAGAAAAGTGCACGGCTTGATTAAATATTCATGCGAGACATCCAGGCAATCACCTTTCTTTTGGAATGTCTTAACTGAAAGCATCTTTCCTTGTTAGCTTCTTTAAGATCCTTGACTTGTGCATTGGTACCTGAAAATATTAATTAGGAACTGCTTGGAAGCAATTGTGTCTGAACTAACATTATTATGAGAGAGAGAAGGGGAGACAACAGCTGTGGCAGTGTGCTTACTCAGTAGTGCGCACTTGGGTAGTAGGTTTGGTTTGGGATTCTGTCCTCCCTATTATTTCTCAAGTAGAATGGTAGAAGTGGGTTTCAGTGGAGGAGTTGTGTGTCATGGTGTGAGAATAAGCATGTGGTTTGCTTAATGGCTGAGACAGAAAGAGATTTTGGAAAGTTTGAGTGAGGGGAGAGAGAGGTTAGAGATTCCCACTTACTGAAATAACTTCTTCCCTCCCCTTGTGAAGGAATTCTGTGCTCGTGTTTAAATCCAGTTTCTGCCTTTTCAGTCTGACTCTACATCATTGTTTGCTAGAAGCACAGCAATGGGAGCACTAATCTGAAGAAATGCAATCAATTCACAGTGTACCTGCTGTGTTTCCTTAGCACACCAACCACTAAAAGCACTCGGGTAGAACTCGGACTCTGTACAGCCAGTCTTGGTCTTTATTCACTGTGCATTTGTGTATTTCAGTGTTTTTTCCTTCCTGTGACAACCTTCAACTTCTGCAAAAGAAACTCCTTCAAATAGGAGCGAGGTTTTTTTCTTGGCAGGAGCAAGGAGAGATTGGAATGGCTGAAGTTTTTTGTGAGACTTGAAATAAGTACGGAGCTTTTCATCTACAGCTCCAGAACAGTGAGACAAGTTCTGTCATTGTGGAGAGAGAAGCGTAGAAAATGCCAGAGGTAAGGAAAGAGGTTTACTCTGTAGGGTCACTATAGCTTAAGCTGACACCTCAGGATGGATGGGATGCCAAGTGCTAAGTTCTGATAGGGTGTAGTGAAGGTGGGTAAGAGAGATGACTTGATCAGTGGTAGCCTTTTGGTGTTAGTGGTAGAAGGGTAGCATATCTGAACCGCAAGGTTTCAAAAAGCAATTAGGCTGGGGTTTTTCTTAATTTTTTTCTCCTTATCATCCTGATGTTTACATTTGAGGTTAACAAAAGATGTGGTAGGACATGTGAGAATCTATATGGACTCTCCTGGTCACTTAAATGCCAATGGAAATGGATTTTTAGGATCCATGACACACCAGTATACTGCAGAAAAAGCTGTGATTTCTTTCTGGAAATCTTAGATGAGGCAGTTTGTTATCTGTCTCTCTTACTTGGGCAGCTACAAATAATATTCTTGTTAGTAATTTATTTAAATTCAGATAAAGATATTAAAAGTAGAATTGCTTTTTTTTGTACATGCCTGCCTTTGTTGTTTTCTTCCCAGAGCCCTTTTATCTGTGGTTTTGATGCTGTCTCCTCTGCCTCTGTTTCTTGGCTCATATGGCACTGCCTCACTGTTTTTGAAGATGGACCTTCTCAAAATTGGCTTTCAAGGCAGACCTGAATTTTGTGGAACTTGGTGGTCACTTTCTATGTTGGCTTTTTCCTCTCTGTTATAGGTTCCTGGAGCAGTTAGCGCTGGGGTGTTGTTTCAAGATACATAGAAATTTGTGTTAATTATATTCATCATCTTAAACACAGTTGCAGGCTAAGAATGCTATCAAGTCCTGGATGAATGGGGATGATATTGAATCTACTCTTTGAACTTCATTTTTTCAAGGATTAGTGAGAGTCTTAGCTTGGCTTGTGATCTACGCATAGTAGCCTGCAGCTTCATTTTCCCTATTCTTTTTATCTTTCGTGACAGTCTTTTATATTTGCCTTATCTTGGTCTTAATGTCTAATAATACTGCCTGGATGTAGCGACAGGCAATGACTATTTCCTTGCAGCAGTACTGCAGGATATTGCTAAGCTCTCCAGCCTAATGTTGTTTTACCATTAAGACACATTCCAGCAAGGCAGGTGTCTCCATAGCAGGGCGGTGAAATAATGAGTGCCTTTTGAAAGATGACAGTTGCCAGAAAAAGCTCACATCATATTCCATACTGTTGGCTGCCTTGGCTTATAAAACAGTTTTGATGTCAAGATGGTACCCCTTCATCCATCTGAGCTTCTCCTGCTACTTACGAGCTGCGTTCATTGTTTTCCTTTTGCTTTTATTTTGTGTCTGTGAAACTCTTAAGTCAAACTAGGTCACCTAGTAGGTGACGTCTGGGGTTAATGAGAGTGATTAGAAAAGAAGCTGTTATTAGTCTGTTGGCCGCGCAGAACAGGCAGAGGTAAGCATTCTTCAAGCCCGTAGGCCTAACAGATTAGGGTTGTTTGCGCAGTTATGTTTTCATTCTGTTTCCCTTGGAAAAGCAGTAGCATAATAGAGCAATATAGTAAAAAGAGAAAAGAAAAAGTTGGTACTTACTTTTGATACTTTATTCCAGTACTGAAGCCTGATGGGGCAGCTGTTTGTATGTTCGTGCCATGAACTGTGTTCAATGAGCACCAGTTGTGAAGTTTCCAAGTTATTAGAATTAGCCATCGTGATGTTTTCTCTAGTCATGCTCAAGTTTGGATGAATGTTTGAAAATGGCTCATTAACAGGTCTCAGAGGAAGGGTTGTTGCACTGGTATTTTTTATAAAACACTGGATACAGTGGTTTCCTTAATACTCATACAGTAGGTCTAGACTGGGGAGTAGGGATTTTCTACCTTTGTCTGGCCTCTGATGTTTCTGTTTTCTAATGACTCACTGTAGCTATGGAATGTATCAGTCTTATTCTAAAAGGTGTCCTCAATTTGTGAGCCCACAGTGAGGTGATTAAAATAGAGACAAGCGGGTACTGTGCCTAGATAAGAGTGAGTGCTTCATTCTGGTTCCAAATCAGTCTTTCTCTGAAGCAATTAATCCTTGGTGTTCAATGGACAAGTGCTGCTGGTTTCTCTTGACCAGGTGATAAATCCTCTCTTACGTGATGCTTCTCTGAAACACTTGATCTTCTGAAGTGCCATTTTTAATCTTGTAAATACATTTTCCCCTGAACAGCCCTCTGAGAGGTAATCAAGGCTGGGGGTTTGTTTCCCTCTGGTCAGGAGAGCCATTAGTAACTCAGCAGTCTGTTGTTTTATAGGCAGTTTTAGCTGATAAATAGATGTAAGTTTTCCCTGGTGTTCCCTTCAAAAAGTTGCTGGTGAAAGACTGGCATTTTAGCCTTCAAATGAACGTAGGAAGATGGAAAGGTACCTTGTCTTGGGTGACTACCTAACTTCTTTATCAATTACCATATTAAGTAGCTATGTTGAAAGTCTCTTCTTCTAGTTCCTGTCTCTCCAGCTGGGCAGCATTGCTCTTTGCAGTTTCTCTAATGTTTTTATTCTTCAATTTTGTTTGGCTTCCAGTGTTATACTTGAGAGTTTGCTCCACGGTCCTAACACATTTAGTGCCAGGAAAGGCTTTTCATGTAGCAGACGCTTCTTTTTGCTCGAATTTTCTTGTTGCCCTCTTCTGTTCTGCCTTAAGTACTTCTCCTTCAGTAATGGTCATATCCTTCAAAGATGAGTAGATATAAATTTATACCTTTCATTTTTACCAAATTATGTATATTCTTTTAAATAAGTGTTTTCATTGTTTTAATGTCTGTGGATGTCAATACTTGTACCCTTTTTGATAGGACCGGTGCTCCTGACTTGCTTATTTGTATCTGCTTGTGGAAGAAAGTCTCTGCTCAGAGATAAATCAGTTGTCTTGAATATTTTCTCTTAAGCATAATCCTGGTTTTAGGTGAGAGGTCCTTGGCCTCAGAGCCGTAAGTAGGGTGGTCCTCTTTTCGCGCATTGAGTTTACAACTTCTCCAGGACTTAAGGACTGTGATTAAAGTAGCATATACTGGATGGAACCTGTATTTTTTGATTAAGAGACTAGTGCTACTGATCTAGGAGATGTTATTCCAGCTACTGTGTCTCCTGTGCAAAGTTACAACCAACTTGCAGTGTGGCTTTTCCTTTTGTTTTCTAGGATGCCTGTATCTCACTGACATATTCAGAATGTCAAGGTTTTACTTTGTGTTTACCTCTCTATTTTGAGAGGCTTATTTCCTAGAAACGCTCCCAGTTTCCCTAACTTCATTTGTAGGAGCTGCTCAGGATCTTGTAGGATCAGACAGAGGAAGAACTAAAGTTTCGACATCTTCTGGTATTTGCTGCTCCTCTCGGTTATAAAGCTGGTAGTTAACTTTCTGTCATAGTGTTCCCAACACTATGTCCTTTACTTATCAGGATGGTGCTGGAAAGCGATTGACACGTTCTTGGAATCATCATCAGACATAATGTTCCCCTCACCACCTTTTTTCCTACTTCTGTAACCTTTGTGAAACATAGTATGCACTTTACCTTGTAGTCCTATGCAGCTCTTGTGAGTACACCTCTCAAGGTATACGTCATCTGTTTCCATCTAAATCAGCAGTGAGTCCTGTGAAGTGAACTGCAAGATTTCAGGATCTGTTTCTTCTTTAGTATGGCCAGTTTAATGTGACGTTCTCCAGGTACCCTCTTTAGAGGCAGACTTGACCAACCTCTAAAACCAAAGAAGTTTGCATTTTCTGGTAACCTCCTCTGAGCTTCTGATACGATCTTTACTTTGCACTACTCCTGCCCTCTGTGCTATCTCCTTTGAAGTAACCTCCTCCAGTGTTAAAAAATTGATAGCAAGTAAGTGGTCATACTTAATGTTTGAAGTACCAAGAATATGTTATTGGTTTTTTCTGTTACATCAAGATGGTGCAACTGAATCCAGTGCCAACCCTTACGGTTGTTAGTAGATGCCACTTAACCAATTATTTAGCATTTCTATTGTATGTAAGTGTCTAACCTCTGCAATAGAAATTGATTTAGCATTTTAAATTGGATCACATGAAACACGATAAAATGCTGAAAATATGGAACGATTGGCTTGGTCTGATATAATTTGATTCTTATGAACTTGCATGGCTTACTGTTGCTGGCTCTGATAATTAAATGGCTTTTCAAAATGGTCATTGTTGACCTAATTCTGTTGGCAGTGTAGTCAGTGGGAGTTTTAATTTTGACTACAATGGGAACAGTTAGACGAACAGATTGCATTAGAAATCTCATGCTGTGTGTTTAATTTCACTTCCTGATACAACAATCTCTAAATATTAAAGAGAATTCTTGCCAAGATAGAAAAGCAGAACATAGCTTTTTTCCTTTCTGACGGTCTTGACTATCTTCTGTATGCACTATGTTATTAATGCGGTAGCCAAGTTACAAGCTGAAAAAGAATGCCTTTCTCTCCAAACTTTAGGATGCAAAGTTTTGCATCTCCATCTCTGTTTTCAGAGCCAGCGTTGCTGCTCCGTTATATTTACATTAGTCAACTTCTCTCTCAAAAAGCAAACATAATGGCAGAAAAAGTCAGAGATTTTACTGTCTTATCCAGTTTAGGATAAACTTCCATCCTTCTTATGCCCTATTAAAGGTCCATAAATCTCCTCAATGTTTGGGAATTGCTATCTTTTCCTGCTCCATTCTGTATTAATGCTATTTCCTCTTTACAAGCTCTTATTCTCCATATCACTGTTTTGATTTATCCCACACTGGTATCTGAACAAATTATGAATAACCTGAATTTTGGGCCAGACCCTTAAAGTTGTTTTGACCATTTGTTGGTTCTTGCAGTTTTCCTCCTGAGACAAATTAGTCTGTTAATAATTATAGTATTAAGTCTCCCTTGTCACCTTACGTGCCGATTACTTCTGATTCTTTCCCTGCATCTTGCTCAATGGATTGCTTAGTTCCTTCATTATTATTTTTTCACTCCAGAAGCTTCCCTGGGCTGTTCGTATTTGCTAGTGTGCTTAAAACAAAGGGCATTGCAGGACACCTTTTTAGCCCTGTTACAGCACTTGCTGTGGCACGTTTTTGTTTCATTTACTTTTGCAAGGTTATTAAGTTGCTTTGCAGAAGAGGCTTTTTTTTATGTAGACACACACTCTGAGGGATCTGATTTTGCAGGTTATGTTAAAGTATCCACTGCAAATCATTAGCTAATGAGTCTGTAGGTAGTTGACACTAAATAGAAAGTAGAGCATTAGATTTTTTTCACCAGTACTTGAGAGAACTTTGGAAACTTTTCATTTCTTGCCGGAGTGCTTCACGCTGGCACTGCAGTCGTGCTAACATCTGCTCTCCTCCCTCTGTCAGCAGGCTGTATGTGGTACAGAAATAACACAAAGTGCCACCCATCTTCACTGATCTGTAGGTTGGGTTTTTTTTTTTAATTTTCCTTTTTAGAAGGTGCAGAAATAATCTTCAGCTGGCACCAGGGTAATATCAGCTGTTCTAGCTTTTCAGCACTAGACGCTTAAAAACAGTCTTGCATGGGGTTGAGCATGGGAGTTTAGATATAAATGATTCTCTACATTAGTGATTCAGAGTAATGTTTGGTAATATTCCTCTTTAGCACAGGGGAGTGTATCTTACACTTCCATTACAGTAAATAGGAATTCCAGCATTCTCAAAGGATAGTCACTGTTTCTATTTCCCAGTTCTGCTGTTTGAGTTATAGGGCAGTGGCAGTTGGGGTGTGGTGTCTTTTAATTTTTTTTTAAGGGGATGTTAAAAATAGATTGCTGTCTCTTGAATCAGTAGAGGCTGTGTCTGTCATGGTGAAAACTGAAGAAAAGTATAGACGATATTTTTTCCCTTTTAGGCTTTTTGTATTGGGGGAGGGTTGTATGGGCAGTGAATGGGGCAGTACAGGATGGAGTTCTGGCATCAGAAAGTCTCGTTGATTAGAACATTTGTGTCCTAAAGTGTTTTTGTGGATGCGAAGAGCATTGGCTAATGGCATTTTAAAAACTTGAACAATTAGCTGCTTTAAGTCTCTTGATTCGGACTGGAGGAGACTTTGCACCTTTATTTTCTTTTGTTTGCTGGAGCTAATTCCTCATTCCTTTTGAAACCTGCTGTAGAGATTCTCTTCGACCAGAGAGTTCTGCAGGGTGTAGTCCTGCTGTTGTTCCTCTTGCTGATATTTTGTCCCTTTCAAAAGCATCTTCTAATTCTAGTAAATGTCCAAAACAAATGCAAACCCTGGAAACCCTTTTGCTGCTTTTCTCCCAGGGCTGGATATCAGTGTTGTTTTAAAAACTGCTACATGGACTTTTAAAAAGTGTATTTCTTGTCTGACTTTTACTAGCTCTTACCATGTGTGGCAAGATCTGGAACATGGCACTTCTTTTTCTCCCTTTGGCCTTTTCTCTTTTTAGCAGGAAAAGTTGATATGTCAGCACTCGAGTTCCCAGGATTCCTTCTGTTATTGATCCACATCTTAATAGGCTGGAGGCCTCTGATAAAAGAACAGCAGAAGCTTTTAGGTTGCTGATTTCAGGAACCCCACTGGTTACACTGAAACCTCAGGGCGAGATGTGGCTTTGGCCGTGAACTGCAAATGCTGTGTCTGCAGTAGGAGGAGAAATGTAAGCTTTGAGCTTGGATTTAGATTTGGTTTTGGTGAAATAGCTTGAAGTGCTAACAAGCTTTGCAGAACAACCTCTGCTCTTGTGTTCCTGGTTCCTCAAGTGTGTGGGAAACAGCCACGTAATGGACTTTCTTCTCAGCCCACGTTTCTTGCTCACTCTCTTTAAAAAAGCAAAACAAAAAAAAATGTAAAATGCACAGCTTGCTGGAGTGGGTTAGGAATGTGCTGCTAGTGTGTTGCATAAGGAATATTTAGTTTCCTAGTGATTCCAAGGCTCTGCAAGTAATATTCTCCCCACAACTGCCTGGGAAGAAGACAAGTAGGGCTGCAATTAGACAGGGATCTGGAATCCAGGGAAAACAGACTTGCTACTTGTGCAAGGTCATGCAGGGAGTAAATTTCTGAATGGAGAATAAAGCACTGCAGAGGTCTGTTTCAGAACTCCAGAGTCACTGATTGAATCTCATTATTTTCCTTGCAGTTTTAGTGCTGTATAATTACAGGTCCTCTTGTGACCTACGAATGCAATCAAATGCTATCAGGACTTTTGTTTGCTGGGGACTCTGGAGGTCCTCCAGTTTGGCCTCCTGCTTGTGGTAAGGTTGTTACTGCCAAAATCAGACTGGGTTAGCCATGGCTTTGTCTAGCTCCTGTCTTGAGACTTTCAAGGATGGCAGCTCCACAGCCTCTCTGGGTAACCCGTTCAGTGTTGTGCTGCCCTTCTGGGGAAGAAGACTTTTTCCTGTGTCTGCTGTAGGACAATAAATGCTAGACCCTTTCCCCTCATTCCCCAAGGCCCAGACATTTATTGTGAGACAGGAGAGGTTTTTGAGGAGGTACAGTTTTGTCTGATACCACCTAACATTTCTGACTTCACTGGAAAAGCTTGTGAAAGGTGAGATTATCTCAAGCTGTGATGGCACTTAAACTGGACCTTGAGGGAAGGAGCGCCAAAGAATAGTCTGCAGATTATGCTCTTTTGCCTGCACTTCTGGGAATGAAAATGCGAAGCTTAACAGATCTCTGCGACTAACAGAAAGTTATCATCAGGACTGGTGTGCTTGCTGTTGCTCTCCCAGTCGAAATACTAAAGTTTCTTGTTCATTTGCTCAGGTGCTGACATTGATTCATTGACTCTCTCTGGTTTTGTTGATACTTTCGAGACATTGTCAGATAATGAAGAAAGTGGACATTAGGCTACCCATATGTAAAGCTGTCAGGAGTCTTTGGTACAGTAAGTTGTACAAATTTGGAACATTAGAAGCATGTGACTTAAGAGATTCATTAAATCTCAGTGGCATACTCAGGATGACTAGATGACGTTGTTGGGTTTTTCTTTTCTTGGAGAACACTTTATTACATAGTATTTTTAATTACATGTAAAGTAAAAATAGTAAAAATACATTATTTTTTTTTCTTTTGCTGAAGGGACAATGGAGACCGATCCAGGCACCGAGCTCCCCGGAATGCCCGCATGTCTGCACCATCGCTGGGGCGCTTTGTCCCGAGGTAAGGCTTGTACATGTAAGGGTAAAAGGCTGTGTAAAACCTGGAGGTACCAGTTGCAGTTCAGCTCTCTGGTGCTTTCATATGGAATCCTTTTCTTGCACAGGGCTGCTGTATTCTTGGTTTGCAATTTCTGGGAGCCCTGAGATGGCATTGTTAGTGTGATCAGCTCATCCTGTGATATTTGAAGGACAGCATGGTCTTAGTGCTTCTTACCTGCACGTTGGGGCCACAGTGTGAAGGCAGAATAGGAGGAGAGAAGAATTTGATTGGAGATTCTCAGCACAACATGCTGGTTTGAGGTTAGGAAGCTATTGTGGGAGGTAAAGGATTTGCTTAATGCTGAGCTTCACAGCCATTGATCAGAGGAGGATCTAATCTGTAACTTGCCTTTTATATGAAGCACTGAAGTGGCTGGCTAAGCAGAGGAGACCAGCCTTCCTGCTACTACAGTCTGCTGGAATATAGTCGTGTTTCCTCAAAGTAATTCAGTTGCTGTCCAGGGCTGTAGTATACTGGGATGTCTTTCTCCATGTAAGCTTACTCTCTCTGTTTTGCAGACGGTTCTTGCTGCCGGAGTACTTGCCTTATGCTGGGATTTTCCATGAACGGGGACAGCCTGGCTTGGCCACGCATTCCTCTGTCAACAGGGTTTTGGCAGGTAATGAGATTTCCTTGTTGCAGTAGTCACGTATGTTAGTGGTATTTCTCTCGTGAATCTCAGCAGAGGAGGACTGATGAGCAAGAGTCTAATTCCAACTTTTGAGGTTCTATTTAAGTTGCCTGAAACAAGAGAAAGGACTGTTGGAGTGATGTGGTGAGCTGTCATTCAAGTGCTTGGGCACTGCAGATTCCACACTTCAAGTATGCATATGGGAGTCTCTGCATGAATTGGAGAGGGGTGCTGTTAAGAATTCTCCCTTTGTTTAACTTCCTCCCCTATTCCTAGATGTCTTTTTCTTAACAACCTGGCAGACTAATGATCAGCTTGCTGCAGGTCCTTCTAATTGAATTATAGGGTGCCTTGTTCATGTTCCGGCTGGCAAAATGCACACAAGGCAATGCGGGATTCAATTAGGATCTTAATAAGTGCATATTAAAAAACTCAGCTGCTACCACATACAGCACACAGGCATTTGGGAGCCTTAAAGGGCAGGCGGAGGTGGGAAGGGAGGTGTGGGGGAAGAGGAGGAGTATGGCACTCTGGCAGTTCAGGAATGAGATGGTTATAGATGACACATCTTGAGGGTGGGTCTTTTTTGGCTGAGTCTGAGTTGCTCTGTAATCAACCCCAGTGCAGGGGAGTCGTGTTGGAGCTTGGGGGAGAACGAGGGATGATGTATGGACAGGTAGGTTCCTTCCTGTAGGTAATCGCAGGACTACCACTGAAAGGAGTGCCGAAAGGCTTCTCAAGAGGCTGCGTGACCCTTTTCCTTATCCTAAGGCACAATCAACTATGACTAAACTGTTTTGGACAAGGTTTATCTAACCTGTGCTTAGGAGTCTTCACTGGAGTTTTCCCAACCGTTTTGGGGTGGAACTGTTGTTGGTTTTGCATGGCTGATTTAGTATGGCAGTGGCCTTGTCTTTGATAACAGATTTCTGGTATCTCCCGGCCTTTTGTCTCCCTGGACATTTTGGTTTGAGTGCATGGTTCACACACCTTGCTGTTGCAGTAGCAGTAAGAGCTCAGCAAAGACTGGCCTCCAAAGCACCTCTGCTTTTATTCCTTAGGAAAGAGCGGAGCTAGCCTGTAGCTTTAGCTGACGCACGTCTTTCCCGTGCTTGCTGCCTGTGTGGGCTTTGGCTGTTGGCACGTGGAAACAGCACACTGGCAGATAATTACTTGCTGCCAGGCAACACTGCAGAACTCTTGTGTGGCCTCGCATTGCTGGAGACACCTGCCTTCAACTCTCTTCCAGCCCTCCTCACAGTTTGCCTGTTCCTTAGTGGCTGGGAAACAGCCTGGCTTTTTCTCCTTGCACGTTTTAGGGAGTTTGAGCCCTAAAATACACGTGCTTGCTGTTTGTTGTGTGTATGCCAATATTAACAAAAGAAAGCAGAAGTTTTAATCATGGGACTTTCAACAAACAAGATCAATCTTTTCTGTATGGCGCTGTGCTGAGCCTACTTAAGGCAAGGTTTCTTGGCTCCTACAGTGTCATGGAACCTCACACTGGAATGGCTGGGACTCCACTGTGAAGGCTTTAATTGATTTAAATATAAAATTAATTCTCCTAATGCAGCAGGTGCTTGTGATACATTGTTTTAATCTTCTATTTATTTTAGTCTGTACCTACGCTTCTAGCTCTCAAAATTTTTTACATTTGTGCTCAAAAACATGTTAATGTGTTGCAGAAACCAGGAGAGTTGAAGTTGTAAATATTAGGTGGAGGCATGAAAGATGAGAACTAGAAAATGAGGTTGCAATTGTGGAATAATCCAAGAATTCCTTCTGTGTGTTGATCAGCAGCATTGTCATTTCCAATATTATATTTCAGAGCATTGAAAGTTGCAGTGATAACGGTTATGCTTTTCTTTTTAGTTACCCTGTGCCAAAGCTTGTGGTAGTTCTTTCTGCACTATCATAGTGAAAAAGCTCCACTCAAGCTCAAAAGTACTTTAACCCTGGCCTGATAGTTATGGCTGAGGTTGCCAGCCTTGGCTGAGGGGAAGATCAATCATCTGTCTTCCTATTAACACAGGCTAATCTAAGCTTAAGTGCCTTAAATTGCTTCATCCTACCATGTATCCCAACTGTCATTTCTGAACTATGTTTAAATGCATAAATGCCAAATGTATTTCTTATGTAACCTCTACGCATTTGAGAAAAGATGCCAACCCCCCCCCCCTCCCCCCCCCCCCCCCCCATATTCCTAACCTGGCAGCTTTCTAAAAACTGGCAATAGACATCTGTGGTCAAGTATGAGTGAGAGCTGATGTTTGAGAAAATACACCTAATTACACTTCTGCTCCTGTCCCCTGCCCCACTTACTGCTGTATGCAGAGAGGAAATAAAAGCAGCAGACAGTGATCTTATAGGTGTGTGAATTACTTTGGTGTGCTGACTAAATTTCTTAATGTCAAAGCTTTTGCTGTCAGGTTCTGTCCATGTTTACTTTCAGCTGTCTGCTTTATATGAACAGCTTTCTGTTGTTCAAGTGTCATTCTCATGTAACTGTTATAGACAATAGCTTCATGCTAGGGAAGGCTGCCTTGTGGATAAATTCTTAGAGCAGTCTGGTTTAATGAACCACTAAAAATTACAGGTTATCTAAGCAGACGGGCTAGTACAGCAACACAGTAGGCTTGGCAGAATGACTCTGCAATGCCAGGCAGGGCTTAGGTCAGGATCAGGGAGTCCTTTGTACTAGTCAGGAACTGGGGTCATCCCTGCGCCAGGGCACTTTCAAGCAAAGTACAGGAAAGGTGGCAACAGATGGGTAGAGTAGGTGGGAGTTCAGGGGAGAAAGAAGTGATTCTAGTCAATGTGACAGACCAGGGTATCTCCATGCCAGCAGCCCAATTTGTGTGTAGCACTGGAACAACAACAAGTCCCAGTAGCACCTTCCTGCCTGACTCCTTATCTACTGGTGCACTTTAGATCTATCAGCTGATATGATACACTGCAGCACTGTGCTTTCTGGCACCAAGTAAAACACCATATGAAAATATATTACATCAACATTGTTACCTTTAGGATTCAAACTTGTAATCACACCAAAAAGTGTTGGTAGTTTGACAAGTTATATTTTCCTGTAAAGTCTATGTTGATTGGCAGTAATTACACTGTCCTCCTTTAATCCTTTATTAACTGAGTCTTATATCAGCTTTTTCATTATTTTGTCTGGAATCAATGTCAGACTGACAAGACTGACATGTCTCATCCTATTTCAACCTTTTAAAATACTGGTATAACACTAGCATATTTTCAGTCTTTCACATTCCCCTTTTATTTCAAGACTCATCAAAAAACCTGAGAGTTCATTTGACAGCTCTTCTAAGGCTCTTGGTAGTGTGGGCTGTAAGCTGCCCTCTGGACTCTGCTCTCCTTGGTGAACTGCTGTAAGTGATGGGGTTGTGGTCTCCAAGGAAACATCCATACAGTGAAAGCTGGTTGAAGTGGTTGTTTGCTAAAGTGATGATGAAAGCGGTAAAATACATTTTGGCTTCTCACTTGGTAGGCCTGGCCAATTGCATGTGGGCAATAAAAGCAGAGTACTGCATCTTGGGGCCATTTCAGTCTTCTGGTCTCTTGGGTTCTCTGCCATTTGCAGGCCAACAGAGTGGGGTTGTTTCTTCTGCTTCTTCCTTTTTGGGTTTGGTTTTTTTGGTGGTGTTCTGTTTTTGTTTTTTATGTTTGTTTTGGTTTTGTTTTGTTTTATTCTTTGCTTCCCGGGAGATACCAAAGAGCTGTTCTGTGGGATGAGGTTATACCTTTTGTAATGGTAGTTAGCATGGCTGCAAAGTTAAGCACTGTTAACGTGCCTGGCTCTGGATCCAAGGAACACACAGCTCAGTGTTGTGTTTACCACCCCCTACTGCTTTTTTTGTTTGTTTGTTTTTCTTTTAATCTGAATATTTCTGCCCATTGTTTTGTTTGGGGGTTTCTGTTTGGTTTGTTTGTTTGGGTTTTTTGGGAGGGGTTTTGTTTGTGTTTTTGTTTGTTTGGTTGGTTTTTTAATAAATTTCTCTTTGACCTAAGTCACATTGTGAGCAGGACACTGCTAAGTAATTTGAGGGCCAAGTCATGGATATTTTTTGGCATCTGGTAGTTGACAGATGTACATTTTAATATCTTTTTAAAAATCAGTAAATAAATTTTTAAAAAAGATCCACTTCATTGCCACGAAAGTACTTATGACCTGTTGTTCGCCTACGTGAACTTTTCCTTCAGGTTTTATAGTAATTGACTACTTTGGGATGGACAGAGACATGCTAATGGTATAGTGGAACAAAGAAGGCTTTAGCTTCAGTTGAGTGGAAGCTCGGAGGAAGAAGAAAATCAGTGTTTGCCAAGGAACTTTACAGGAGGCTTTAAAAATCAACACACATGCCAGTTTCTTAATGTTCCTGTTACTCATCAGTAGGTCTGCTGATGAGTAAGTTTACTGGTTTGATAGAGTTACCTAGCATTGTGAAATGCTTCTGTCTTACCTCACTTTGTTTTAATAGGCATCTATTCAGTTAAGTGCATCTCAGCAAACAAAATTTTTTTTTTCCTTGCGTGAACACAGATCACATTTGTCTATTCTGGCTTTGCCACCAGACTTCATCTGTTTAAATGGAATCCAACACAGTTGCTCTGAGTCCTCCACCTCATGGGGAGATCCAGACTCGGCATGGCTTAAGGGCTGAGTGATACAACACTCTACATTTACAGTTTTTGAGTGATTTCATTGCTATTTCAGGGTAACAGATTCAGACCAGAGATTGAACACTTACATGTATTCAAAGAATGAGCTTGATATTACAGATTTTTCCATAGCCCACACCTATTCAGAGTATGACCTGCTACAAGAGTGATGATGGTGCAACTGTGGATATCTCTGCTGGGGTTGCCAAACAAAGCTGTCTGTGGCCTTGTTACACTGGGGTGGGGCTGAGGCTATAGGTGAAGCTAAGACTCAGTTGATAGCTTGCCTTTAATTGGGATCTAGGACTTGAAAGTGTAATGTTCAGCTGCTGTTTCCCCAAAATCACTGTTGGGGCTTAACCGGTAGGCAGCTAAACACCACACAGCCGTTCGCTCACTCCCCTCCCGGTGGGATGGGGGAGAGTGTTGGAAAGAAGGTAAGACTCGTGGGTTGAGATAAAGACAATTTAATAGGACAGAAAAGGAAGAGAAAAATATCATAATGATAAAAGAATATACAAAACAAGTGATGCACAATGCAATTTCTCACCATCTGTCAGTCCCTGAGCAGCGGCCCCACCCCAGCCAACTCCTCCATTTTTTTTGTTCAGCACGACTTCATATGGTATGGAATATCCCTTTGGTTAGTTGGGGTCAGCTGTCCTGGCTGTGCCCCCTCTCAGCTTGTGCACTTCCAGCCCCCTCGCTGGCAGGGCAGTATAAGAAGCTGAAAAGTCCTTGACTTGTTGCTGAGCAGTGCTTACACTAACTAAACCATCAGTGTGTTATCAACATTATTCTCATCCTAAATCCAAAACACAGTACTATACCAGCAACTAGAAAGAAAATTAACTCTATCCCAGCCAAAACCAGGACAATCACGTACGCTATCCCATTCTTCAAAGCCTGGCTCCCTGGGAGAATTCTAGGTTGCATGTCTTCAAGTGAGTTTCTATACTTTAGCCAGAAACTGCTAACGCACAATTGTTAGAGCATTTGAAGTTTCATCAGGATGAAAATGAGCTAAGGTGGTGGATAAATGTTGTCCTTCCACTGTGACAGGGATTTATTTGAGTACATGATAGTTCTTGTAATAAGAAGTAGGGTGATGACCTCTCATCAGTCAAATTTTCAAACAAGGCCCACTAGCTAAGGTGCCTCCTGGTGCGTGTTCCCAATCTGTTGATCACTCTAGCTGTGTTAAGGGCTAATGTTCAAATACCAGTGAATGGCTCTAACCTAAGGCCAGTTAAAATGGATGTTGATGAGCCTGTGATACAGACAATTGGATAGAGTATTAGTTGCTGCTGCAACTAGAATTAGCCCAGTGACCTTTCACTTCTGCTTTAATGATGAAAGTGATCATGATAAGAGGCTGCTCTGGTTGCCTTGGAAACCATACTGCAGGCAGATTCTCCAGTTCCTCTGGCATCACAAGTGTGATTGCCTCCCGTGGCTCAAGTTTGCTTGACCTAATCCTGTTCTGTCCCATACAGTGTCAGTGAGCTGTGAATTCTGTTTTGAGATGCCCTCATCCTTCAAATGTGCTTGCAGTTATGCACAACTGTACAGAGTAGGAATGAGATAAATGACTTGAGAGCGCTAGAAGGCCAGCAAGAGTTGATGGAAAAACTCATCCTAGTTGTTTCTGATGTACCCTTGTTTTTCCCCACTGTTAGCAGGTATGTACTTCACTTCCTCTGGGAAGGCTTTCTTTATAGTTGCCTGAGGCTGAGTGTTGTTTTGAGTCCATACCTTCAGCTGTCAGTCATTGGCTTTTTGCTGTTAGTTTGTTTCTGCCTTTTCCTCTAAGACAACTACATGAATTTGGATTAGTGTCTTGATCTAATCTACCTTTTCACAGTAGACAGATCTGTAGGGTAATACAATCAGTGAATATAGCCGTGTGGCTTTCTGTGCAATGTGTTTCTGTTATAGGTCTGTTGGGTACTGCTTAATGTGGAAAGACATAAACCTTTGTGAAACCTCAATCTCTATGGTCTCTGTGATATACCTCAGTGGACACTAAACAACGTAAGAGACTTAAAATATGCCTCAAGGTCTTCTGTGACTGGAGAGCTATAGATACCTGTCAGCTTCATTACAAACTTGAGAACTGTTTATAATTTCTGTGAAAGTACAGCCTTTCATGCAGAAATGTAAGGAAGAAAAGAGGCTGTAGTACTGAACTGCAGATGCAGGAACTGCCTGCAGTAGGGAGTAGAAAGTGTGCCTTTATGGAACTGCTGAGAGGTATCCTTGGAGTTGTTGATTTCCTCAACATGGTACTTAAACCTCTGGAAGTGTGGAGAAGACTTTAATTGTGTGACATCCTCTTATTTAAGTGTTCACTTATAAACACGCTTCATGTGTTGAAATAACACACTTGCAGCCCATGAGCTTTTATGAGGCTTAGCTGCTGGACCTCAGTTCTCATCTGCCTTTGCCTCTCTCCAACTGCTGCTCTCTAAGAGCAGCTTTTGGCTATGAAAGTTTTCAGCATTGCTGCATGATCATAGTGGAGTATCTCACAAATAAAATCTCCTGATAGTTTGGTGTTGTAGATGGTTTGGATGAAGGCAGAATAAAGTCCTATACTGTGACTTAACTTTATCTTGGTATTAGATCCATTGTTGACTTCTGCTTCATAGATTCTATAGCCGTGGCTACAGAGTTATACAACATCATGACTGCGGTCAGAAGGTGAACAAACATTCTTCAAATGAAACCCCTCTCCCAGAAGGTGGAAATCAGTTTGTTAATGCTTAAAAAAACTAAGCCTAGAAACCAACCAGTAATACGTAACTTCTTGTGGCTACACAGGGATCGTATAGCTGATCTACAGATGCTACATTCTCCCTAGCAGGGCCATCTTTGTAGTACGTCAGTCATTTTTCACTGTATTGCAAGACACCGGTGAGGTTGTTTTTTCCGGCTCTGTGCTTTAATTGGCAGTCCAGCTGCCACTTGTCTCATGCTATAAACTGTGTCATCCTGTAGCATTGTACCTTGCCACAAGGTACTTAATGTTATTAGCGTTTGAATGGCCTACAGGCCATCTCCGCTGAAATACTAGTCCTGCACAAAGACCTTACAAAAGTTCCCAAGCTGGTGGCATTGGTTTTGATGCAGATAAATGCTGCTCAGAGCTAAAGGGGGTTTACTCCTCCTGTCTAGCTATAGACGTCTCCTGAAAGCAGCTGGTGAGGTGTTGAGAGAAGGCTATTAACATATGCATTTATGTGATGGAAAAGGTTGTGTGTGTTTTTTCCAGTTAGCCCTTCCCTCCCATCCAAAATATCAAATTCTACAGTGAGAATCTGTGCGGTTACTCATCCTCATTTTGATGTCCGCTCCTGCTGTGTACACTGTTGCATACAAAAAAGCATAGACAGCTAGAAAGTGTCACAGTACTTTGTGTGCTGGAATGGAAGAACGTTAATCTGGCTGTCTGCTTATGATGCTCTGCTTGCTCTATGCCTCTGTGCGCTTGCTTCTTCTGTTTAGCAGCAAAGGTGCTCTGGGCACAAACACTTCTCTGTTGTGAGCTGTGAACAGATCCAGTTTCAGTTCTTTGGTTGGGACATTGAGTGCAAAGCACTAGAGATTGAAGGGCAGAAGGAATGAACTTTCATCAGAACCCTTGTGAGATGCTATCCCCTATTTGATTGCAGAGACTAGGATACTCTCAAGGCTTGAGTGACTCCAAAACCAGTTTAATTTCTAAAATAAATTTGTAATAATATTTTGTATATCATTGTCTTTATTTGGAAAGAACTGCCTCTTCACACCTGAGAGCAGGAGATGGTCCAAAAGTCTCTTAAATATTGCACAATAAAGGTGAACTGAAGAGTCAAAATAGTGCTATTAACACTTTAAAGCCTGCTCTTGCTCAGTCCTTTTTGTTCTTGTCTTTCCTTTATGCTTTTGCAGCTCAAGCGTAGTTCATCTCAATCTGCTAAGTCTGAGAATGTGTTAATTGAGAGGGATGTGAGTCAACTGAAAATAAGAATCCACAGCTATGTGCACCGTGGGGGGTATTTACAATGTAATTTTGGGGGCATCTGACTTGGGAGGCTAAGCTTCCTGTGTAGTTAGCAGAGAAAGAGAAGCTTCTGCTCTGATTCATCAGCTGAAGTGAGCTGAACTTAGGTGCTCTGAATCTTCTGTGGAGCTGCCAGTCTATTTATCACTGATTGTATAGGGAGCTTTGAAGAGTTCCTTTCTGCTGTGGATTCCTTAAATGCCCAGAAATAGGCAGGTTGCATCCTGCCCTGATGGCTGAGTGCAGAAGGGGTGATATCTAGGGGTGATATCTGCCTGAGCAGAAGGGACAAAATGAAAGCAGCAAAGGTGGTATAAGAAACTAAGAAAGTAGGAACTCTGAAAGGAGGAAAGGCAACAGCTGTTTGGTTTGTATGGAGGGTGTTCTTTCATGTGCACTTTGCTTCCAGAAGTAAATGCTGCTTGGCAGAGTGGCAGTGCCAAGGTAGCATATAGCTTTACGGTTGATCAGTACTGCTCGCCTGCCTTCTTTATTTTCTGCATTTATCTGCTGAAAAGGTGGAGTTGCTCTCCACCTCCCCTGCTCCCAGTACACAAGCCCTACCACTATCTGCAGCTTTCCTAGTAGGGGCTGTACCCTTTCTCTGTTTCTGTAGCTTTTTGTTCTGTTGGGGTGTTTTTTTGAGATTTTTTTTTAAACTTATTCTGGACTGCAAGTATTAATGGATATTTTGAGACCAGTCAGGCAGTACGTGCTTAACTCGCTGCTCAAGGTAAATGAGCCTTGTGTGATATGGTTGTTTTGTTTTTGTTTTTTTTTTCTTGTTTCCGCCTGTGCAATTTGAAGCTGGTACTGCCACCACTACTTGGTGTGCAGCACTGTTGCAAATTTAATTCTGCTAGCCAGGAGTATGGAACTTGGTTTTACGGTGTGAATAAGTGTGCCTGCTGCAGGAGCCCTTTCTCAGACCACATCAGTCTCAGATACTCAATAAAGACTCATGTGACTTCCTCCTACGTTATGCTCCTCAACATTTATGCTTCTTATGTAGCACAGTGCTGTGACCTGTTTATTAATTTCTTCCCCTTCCTACTCCATGTCCCTTCTTGCTGTGTGTTGTGCATTGATGCAACAAACAGTGTACCTGTCAACAACCCGTATTTAACGGAGTAGCCAAAAAGCTCTGGTACTTGATCAGAAGTTGTGCTAGATGTGATACAAGGACACTCATTGTAGGTACGCTCCTTGTTGCTACTTGGTGCTGTGTCTTTTCCATGTTTCATACTCAAAACATAGCTACAGGACTCAGCAGGTAGGCTTTTGGTATTATGAGAAACTGAACTTAACATCTTGATTTCCTATATGTAGGAAGATAATGCAGCATTTTTGTTGACGCAGCAGAGCTTTTTGCAACTGTTTTGTAGCTCCTGGATGCATTTAAAATATTGTTTCTTGTGCCTCACAAGCTTACATGTTAGGTAAGCAAATGCACGAGTACTGTAATCAAGTTCTATTAGTAAGTGAGTTAGCCTTATGTCTTGTAACTGGATGTTTTCTGGATCTTTCGTCGTGCCTTGCCCTTCTGGTTTCATGCCTCAAAATGGGTAAAAGGGACCCACTTTGAGCATATGCAGGTAAATGAGGAAGTATTTACAGGAAGGCATTGTGGGAGAACCTCTTCGGGAAGGCAGACTTTGCCCCGTTCAGGGATCTGCATGGGGCCAGTATATACCATTTAACATCTTCATTCATCACCTGGATGATGGAGTACCCTCAGCAAAACTGGGAGGAGTGGGTGATGAACCAGAAAGTTGTGCTGCTCTTTAGAGGGACCCCCATAGGCTGGGAAATGGGCCAACAAATCTGAAGTTCAGTGAAGAGAAATGCCAAGTCCTGCACCTGGGGAGGAATGACCCCGTACACCAGGACAGGCTGTGGGCCTACTGACTGGAAAGCAACTTTGCAGAAAAGGACCTGGGGGTCCTGGAATATGAGCCAGCAAATGTGCCCTTGCAGGAAAGAACGCCAACAGTATACTCGGTTGAATTAGGAAGAGCATTGCCAGCAGATTGAGGGAGGTAGTCCTTCTCTTTAGCCCTGGTAAGGCCACATTTGGAGCGCTGCATCCAGTTCTGGGCCCCCGGTGCAAGAAAGACATAGACATACTGGGGTGAGTGCAGTGGAGGGCCACAAAGGTGAGTAAGGGATTGGAGACTCTGACTTGAGGGGAGAGGCTGAGACAGCTGGGACTGTTCAGCCTGGAGAAGAGAGCGCCCAGGGCTGGATCTTGTCAATGTGTATAAATAACCGAGGGAATGAAAACAAGAGAGCCAGGCTCTTCTCAGTGGTGCCCAGTGAAAGGACAAAAGGCAGTGGACATGAATTGAAATTCCATTTGAACTTAAGAAAACTTTTTTCTTTTTATTCTGAGAGTGGTCAAATGCTGCAACAAGTTGCCCAGGGAGGTCGTGGAGTCCCTATCCTTGGAGATATCTAAGTTTGACTGGAGATAGTCCCTGGTAGCCTGCAGTAATTCACCCTCCTCTGAGCAGTGGGGTGGACTACAGCATCCAGAGGTCCCTTCCACCCTGCCGAACTTCAGTGATTCTCTGAATCATGTGAGTGCATAGGAGCAGTGACATGATGCTTGTGTTCAGTGTAGGTGAGAATGGAGTTTGTTTTAGCTGAAGCTGTGTTAAACACTGTCTTTCAGCAGTGGGTACAGTTGCTTCTGGTTGCGCCTATTGGTGTTGTCTGCTAAGCCTGTTGTAAAACCTTGCGATGGCTGCTACTGCAGAGGACTTCTGGCTCTTTCAAGGTTTGCCTGAGAGAGTACATGTTACTGGAGAATGCTTTGTTACTAGCTTTCCATGAGGATACTTATTTTGTGCCAAGAGTCTCTTGTTTTCAGTTCCTTTTGGTAAGCTGAATTGAAAGCTGAAAACCCCTTAGTCGCCCACCTATGTAGCATAAGTGTCCATAGAAAAAGTTGGTGTGGATTAGCGTCTGTACATTATGAGCATAATTTACAACTTTATTTGCAAGTGAGATTAGAATAAGCGCAACGTTTCTGGTCAGTTAAGTGCAGACCACTTTGTTTTACAGGATATGCTTGATGAGGTCTGAGGTGTCAGGGGATTTTTGGCTAGTATCTGGAAATGTGACTGTGCTGAGATTAGCAGTAGCTGGAAAGATCTGCATTTACTCAAGTGTGCCAGACACTGTCTGTGACTGGCTGTATTTAAGGAGTTGTGGAGATGTTTGTGGTATGTTGTCCTTGGTTATGCTGCCCCATGAGAGGAGTTTGTTAGAGAAATGTGTATGACTTTGTCCTCCATGAGAAAGTCCTGTTAAAGGGTTAAGAGGTCTCAAATGAAGAGTCTTGAAGTGCTAATTGCACTTTTACCCTTATGTTTCCCAGAAGAGATGATGGTGCGATTGCGATTGCAGGGTTATTGTTACCAGCCCGGTATGTAGGCTTTCATATGCATTTGTGGAAGATGGTTCAAATAGGAACAGAGTGGTACTCAACGCCTTGAATTCGGCTGAAACAATAGGGAACATTTTGGACAGTTAAAGGAAGCAGTTTTGTGGAATGACTCTGGGCCAGAGGCAATATGTACTTCAAACAAGCTAGATGTTAAGCACTCTCTTAAGAGCCTAGAGTTCAGTGTTACCAGTCTGTGGCTGTTGGCCTTTCAAAGAACCAGGTGTTTGGGGTCTGGGTTCAATCCACTTCTGTCTGTAGATAGTAAAATATGGACTATGTCTGTGGCAATCTCAATCTGTTTATTTGGAGGGCAGATCTTTCCTGCAGTCGTTTCATTCCCACTGGGTAAGTCAATATCATTACAGCCCAGAGTGAGATTAGGTACCTTGAGACAAGTAAAATGTATTGCATTTGCAGTTCGTGAAGGTTTGTTTTGGGCAAAGTAGTCACTCTGAAAATGTCTTTGGGGAATTGCACGTGAACCAAGGGAACATGAATTCCTGTCACGATGACATAGCTCTAAGACTTTATATAGGCAGGCAATATCAGGGAGAATGAAACTGCTGTTATCTTTTTATATGGTCTTATTAACACCATCCCAGATGGTGTGCAAATCCATGTGCGACTCTTGTGTCTGCACTTCAGAAAGGCTCAAAGTAGCTGAAGGAAGAATCAGCTGAGGAAAACCTAAGGTATAGAATGGCATAAACTTAATGTACTTAGCTAATCAAAGAAGTAGTATGTAGTTATTATTTGAGTGGTCTAGATATATCTACATGGGGGAAAGATTTCTGATAGAGCACCCTTTAATTCAGTAGACAAAAGCCATAGAAAGATGCAGAAGCTGATGCTGGACCAATTTAGACTGGAAACAAATGGCAGATGTTTGAGTGGTGTTGTTAGGATTTTTTTATTTCTTAAAGTCCTGATGCATAAAGTTCACCACTTACCTTATGGTAGCTAATTGCTGAAACAGGTGGGTTTTTTCCAGTACATGGAGTGTTTAAACTAGCAAATTTGTTGCTTGGGCTCAAGGGGAAGTTTATGAGCATGGTACTGGTCCCACAGTTCCTGGTATATGTACAGGAGTCTTGATGGGATGTCTTCAGTGGTCCCAGTGGAAGAGAGGTCCTGCTAGCCATTTGCTTCATGTCACAAGCTGTAGTCTGTTCCAGTGCCGTATGATGGAAGCAAGCACTGAATTTGAGAAAGCTTGTATATTGTATTTACTGATGCAGACTGTCCCAATAAGTCTTTCTTTGTATTGGTGGCTGGGAAGCTAAAGCTGGCTTTGAGATTCAGAAAGGCATTGGAGAGAGATTATAATGTTCTTAAAAGTGAAGGGTGCAGGCTGATTCCTTTTGTGTGCATTTTTAAAGTGATTAATTTCTAGATATCATTATATCAGAAGGGGTAAGGCTTTGCAGAAGTGCTCATCTTTTTGTGGGTGTTAAGGGCCCCTTGGGGACCTGTCTCTTTGTGGGTGGTAAAGCTCACTTAGCCATAAAAGTATTTTCCCACTGCTTGCTGCCGCCTTTTTAAAGGGGGGGAAAAAATAATTAAAAAATTACCTACGCTCCAGAGCACAGAGGGGAGGCAGGGACCTGTACGATCTGCTGTGTGGAGGGGTAGGAATTCTCAGTGGCCTGCTGCATTTGGCTCTCATCTTTGAAGAGAATAATCATGATCTTTGCTTACGTGTTTTTACATGGGGGGGAAAAAACACAACCACTGCAAAACAAACCCTAAGCCAGATTTGCCATACCCAGTATAGAATATCTTTATAGACATTTTTATAGTCACCTCGGCATAAAGATGGAGGAATCTTTTGCTATGGCAGCATAGTTGTATAAGGGATGTGATAAGGATGCTGTATACTGATCTCCAGCTCCCTTTCCCAGGTAGATAGGATTGTACCCCTGGATCCTTCTGCTTGCTACCCTGGAGGGTTGGTGGTGGTTTGTTTGTGGTTTTTTGTTTTGGGTTTTTTTGTTTTTCTTTTTTTTTTGTTTGTTTGTTTTTTTGTTTGTGGATTTTGGTTTTTTTTTAAATAATTGAGCATTAATGTATCAATCTGTTATTACTTAATGTATACAAATCAGTGGTTGTTGCTAGCTATTAGATTCTGCAGTGATAGTTTTCCCTCCACGTAGTACTGTTACCTCAGCTTGCTCCATTGTTTTTTACGCTTTTGGGCTGCTGACTTTCCTTGATTACAGGGGAAGATGTATGGGAAGGTATTGCAAGGTTAGTCACAACCTGCCTGCCTCTTTGGAGTTACTTTTGACTTGTGGGTTTGTTCATCCCAGATGGGTTTACTTTACCTGTGTGGTTTACCTTAACATGAGCTGCACTGAGAGATTGCCTTCTCTCTGTGGAGGCTGAAGGAGTTTTAGAACATGCCTGTGGCAAGGGCAGAGCCTAGGGAAGTAAATTTAGGCTTTTCCCAAAACATAAAAGCTGCATTTGTTGGTGGTTTTGGGATGTTAAATATGTGGAAAGTGGTAAATGTCCTGTGTGAGACAGAGGAATTCTTAAAGAAAACCAAGCAGACGATCCAAAAAGTATTAGTGCAATAGCAAATGCAGGCTCTGGTCAGGATGAGAGTGCTATATAAACTCATACCAACTTTTTAACTTGTTGCCTCAGAACTCAATCAAAAGTCAATGCAAGACAGCAGGAGATTTTGTACACTAACAAATATAAACAGGAACCAAGGGTGGAGGTGTACTTCATGTATTTCTCCCCCTCCCCACCCCCTGTTTTTTTAAAATTAGTACACCACCACCTCTGGAGAAGGGCAGAAGAGGGAATGGTCTTCAGTGTCTGCAGGAGCTCAGAGAGTTGGTTTTGAACTAAGCAGGAGCTGCAAGTCAGTGCTACTAAAGGAAGCTGTATTTTGCTTTCTTGAGCAGAAGGTTGACACGCTCTCCTGCTGAGCTCGGTGTGGGCTGTAATCCAGCAGCCCTGGCATGCAGGAGTTATGTTTCTGAGAGTTCAAAATCAGTGGGAGCTGTAAGCCAGCCTCTATGAATGTAATTGCTCTGGGCTCTCAAGTCCTGCTGAGTTCCCTGGTACCCTGGCTTCTGAGTCCAGCTCTTGCTGATCTGGGAACCAGGTTCACATCTCTTGCACTTGAAGCAAGCACTGCCTGAAAATATGTACAATTTCAGCTGTATCAAGCTGCTTCAACCCACCTGTTTTTGCAGCAATGGGTGGGAAGGAGTACGTAGGTGTGGCTTATGACCCATTAGATAACTTCAGAGCTGGCAGAGAGCATAGAGATCTGTGTGGAAGAAGTTGTGGTGATGTTCATAATTGCTCATTTGTCTCCTTCAGCATCTTTGGGGGTGGTGAGAGTGGTAGTGGTGGAAGTAATTCACAGAAGGTAAGGGAGGAGTAATCCAAGAATCAAAAATGTTACCACCTTTGCTAAGGAAGAGGTAATGATGATGGTTAGACTACTAGTCCTGAGCTTCAACCAGGAAGGGGGTCCCTAGAAGTAGAGCAGCTTTAGTAGTATCTGAGAGATGGAAGATAGGCTGGAGAGGATCCAAACTGGACTTGTCAGAAAAAGAAAAGTGACTGCTGGGAGTTCACATGGTGCAGTTGGAGAGCTAGAGATGAGAAGAACCACAGGAGTGAATGCATTTCCCCTTTGCACCCTAGAGATCGAAACTGCGATCCAGAGTCTCTGGAGAATTCAGAGATGCAGGAAGTTAACTCATGTTTGTATTGCGAGGGGAAAGAGAAGAGCATACAGATGTGTACTGTCAAATGGCAAGGGATGGAAATTGGCATGAAATAGGGAGATGGGGATAAAATTATAGAGGCAGGTGGAGTGCTTAGTAGGGTTGGGAAGATGCTTCTGTATGTGATGGGAGGAGTTGCTGGAGGGGAAGGGAAGGTTGAAAGGATGGAGGAAGTAATGTCACTTTGTAATTTTCTTACAAGCAACTGATTCTGCACAGAGAGAAATGGAGGCTGGAGGAGGGGAGGGTTTGAGGAATGAGTCAAAGGTGGTGACGAGGCAGCTGGGATTGCAGGCGTGGGTTTCAGTTAAGCTGGAGAAACACTGTCTTCTTTCAAACAATTGTTCATATTAGCATTCCTGGTGTGGGCATGCATGCACCCATCCATGTGATGTCTCCTGGTGTACTGCACACACAAGTTGTTTGAGGATCTATCTGTCTTTTGGTTCATGACAGACCAACCCAGTCAGATCTCTGTCTTCCCTGAGGTGCCATAGTAAAAGCAGAAGAGGAAGGTTGTGTAGTGGAGGGAATTGGTATGATGACAGTTTTCATTAGAGTTGTCTCTCAATAGATGGTGGAATGGGAATTGGTATCAGGGCTGGGTCAGGCTCAAAATCTGGTGGGGAACATGACTGGGGGAAAGGAGGCAAACTCCCAAGACTCACACCCACACACCCCCTACCCCTATTATCAGGACACTGAAAAGCATGAAGGAAACGCAAAACTACTTTGACAGAGAGGAAAGGAAAGAAAACATAGGAAAAAGAGGGCTGAGGGCAGACAAATAACTGTTATAAAAGTGCTTATAGACTGGAAATCGTAGCAAGATGGAATGAGAGAGAAGGGCTGATGGTAAACTCTGGAGACATTAAGTTGTGGTGGGGAGGGAGTCAGTAACATAAAGTTTAGAGAAAGAGCTTATAGGCCACGTGGAATGAACAGATTTGCAAAGATTTTGAAAGGTGAGGTGAGAAAGTGTGTCACTAAGGACTTGATTGGGTTGTCTATGTGGAAGGCACGGAAGGGGTGTGAGAGGAGGGCATTTTTATCTTTTCCTGGCCCAGCTTGGCCGCTGATGTTCCACAGAAGACCCCTTGTTCGCTAGATACGTGAATGTCTGTTGACACAGGAAACAGTGAAAGCTGAAGGCAAAAGCCCTGTCCTAACTTCTCTGCTTGCAAAGAAACTAGCTGTAACTGGATGTCGGTTTCTCCGCTCCTGTGATTTTAGTGAGCTACTGCCTAACTTCTGCTGTCCTCTGACTTGGGAGGCCTAATAAAGTTGTCCTGTGGGACTGTAATTTTACACTGAGTCCTAGGACTGAGAGGCTGACCGGGAGTGCTCATCATCATCTAGGCTGTATTACTGCTGATTCTTCGATCTGGTAGGAGCTGGACCTCTGGCTCTGCTGCTGTGAGGATGAGATCTTGGAGCCTCTCACCACAGTTTCTTTTTAGTTTGTGACCCCTACCTCCAGTAAAGCGTGGCCTGCTCCAAATCTCAGTTGTGCATATTCTAAAAGCTTACAGCAAACCAGTAAATTGTGATTGCCCTGTTTTTACTGTCTAAATTTCCCTCAACTCTTGCTTATAAATGTTGTGTGGTGTAGCTGTGGTGGTTATATTGTATAGCAACTTCTTGGACAGGTCTGCGTAATATCCTCTGGAAGTATTTTGAGCTAATTCAAACTGGATTAAGGTCAAATCTGCCCTAAAAAGAAATAAAACCCGTCTGAAGTATCCATCTGTTGTGCAGCGCAGGGCCTGCATGCTCACTAGCTAGGATGTACTTCTGCCGCCTTGAGTTTAGGTCTTAGTTTTTCTGTGTGTGGCTTTGAGTTTGACTTTTAATACTCCTTAAAGTAATGAGATAAGGTGTTAGTCTGTTTTCATCTTGTATTTGCTTTTGTAATTGCAGTGGATTGGACCTGTCTGGGTTGAACTCAGCTGTGGCACTGACTTACAGAAGTCGCTGCAAGGTTATGAGCTTGGCTGAACTTTAATGAGCTCGCTGAACTCCTTGGTGCCCTCTGGGAACTCTGACGCTGTGTCGCTGTTTGAGTGTCACACTGTTACTTTCATGTTGTCACACAGTGGTCCGTCAGGCTGTGGAGCAGCGTGCTTCGTCAGTCCTGCTCCACATACTCTGGGATCTGGGTCACCGCTAGAGCTTGAATCTCCTCATCGGTTCTATGCGGAGATCCCTGCAGATTCACTGAGGTGCTGGAACCTGTTTTGTCCATTAAAACTGATGGCAATAAGGAATGAGTCTTGTTTCCATTGCTGTCGTCTAGATCATGCCAAACCACCCTCAAACTTCCTCCGTCAGAAAGGATTCAAAACATTGTGAGAGCCAAGTACTTTTTTTGCTGTAGGTTTCTTTTTACTTTGTTCTTTTCCAGTTGGAACAATGTGGTCTCCCCATTGTGTTCTTCCAGCCTGGGCTTCTTCCTTTCCATCTCACCATGGTTTAAATTTAAACTGCCTTTCCACTAGTTAAACTATTGTTAGATTTTGTGTTTTCCCAGCTTGCTCATTTTCTGCTGGTTTTGGTTGCCTGGCTGCTTACTTCCCAGTTCCTGTCCTGCCTTCTCTTTTGCTCATCAGATTGGGGATACCTCATAAATTTGTTCACTTTAGCGATGTCTTTCCAGCTTTGTATTCTCGTTGTAAGGTTAGTGCCTGTTTTCTTTGCAGACACAGCAACTGTGAAGGACCCACCAGTCTGAGAAGAGGTTCTTAATTAGTACAGCACACCCTTAAAATACATTTTATAAATGTCACCTGTCAGCTTTTCATTTGCCCTAAGATACTTGTTAGTTTATTATATGGAGTTTATTTAAGTTGTCAGGACCTGCGTTCTTATTAATGGAGGTGCGTTTTTCTCTGAGAGCTTGTGACTTCATCTTAATCTCCCTAGACGAGTACAGATTCAGAGCAGTCAAGTATTTCCTCAACAGACCTATCCTCCTCACAGGATATTATCACTGTGAAATGTAATCAACCATTGAGCGTGTTTAGCTTAGTGCTCTGTATTGTGGTGGTAACTCAGTCCGTGTCACTAAGCTGACACAGCATTTTAATTGCAAGTTTGGATGCACAGGGCTTGTGCTGTAATACAGCAGTCCTAAAATGTGTTTAAGGATAGTAAGAATCTTTGCAAGTCTTCCTTCACTGGTGAATACAAGGCCTTGACTGTGTTTCTGTGCTTGGAGCTTTTATTAATACTGCGTACTGCTATTTCTACAATGAAAAGTGGCTCCAGTGTGGAAGGTTGGTGTTGTACTGATACCTGCTTAAATCTCAGGAATTCAAATCCTTCTAGGGAACATACTGCTTCTTGGATTAGTGCAAGTCTGTATTATTGCAATGTGGTGGTTGATAAGGCATGCCTGTGCTCTACGAAGATACTGCTAAGGTTTTTTTCCACTGCAGATGAGAGTTTTGGCATAAGACACACACATTTAAAGTTGTGCTAAGCACACATTCTTGCAGTAAGAACTGCAGAGGCAGTAGCAGGCAGTTGGCTTGCTGATTTGTTTGGATTAATAGGATTTCATGTAGTTAAAATGCACATTCACAATGAAAAAGGCTCTTCTCTGTAAAAGCAGTTTCACTTATTATTTTTGGACCTATTCTGCATCTGTTGGCGTAGCTATATTGGTTAGATGGGAGTGCTGTTAAACGCTATTTGAGCCTCTGCTCAGGAGGAATTATTCTGTGTGAACTGAAACTGTGGGCACACTGATTTATGAGCTATGGAGATGATGATAAAGTATAACCTGTGTGGAATATGGGCTAAAGTTGGCAAGCGTCTTGGCAAACAGTCCGCACAAGAAAATCGTGAGAAACTGCAGGAGCTCTGACTTATCTAAAACTATATGGATCAGTTTTGGCAAGGCTGGATTAGTCTGATACTGCGTTAGCATCTACGTTAGATGAGTGAACTGCAGTAGACCTAGCAGACAGTGTGGGTTGTGTGACAACTGGAGGACACAAGCATTAGCCTTGGGTGGTAAGGACGTTCCAGTTAAGCAATGACAGCAACCCTGTGAAGGCATTTTTTTGTTGCTGCAGTGGAAATATTCCTCTGAATCCAGACGAACTCTGCTAGACCGGAAAGTTAACTTCTTTAATGACTGTTGGAGGCAAAAATGTCCTAATACCATAACTATTCAGTTTTCCAGTGCCTGTGTTACTGGCTGAGGCACTGCTATTGGCATGGTGGGCTGTGGACATGCCACTGGAACCTTACAAACTTTTTCTTTGGTAAGAGATCTGGTACCGGAATGCAGATGCCAAATGACCCTTAAAAGTCAGACATTTAGCTTTTTTGCTCTGACATACAGCAGCAATATTTGAGGGCTCTGCCCTGCCTGAATCATTTTGCACAATGAGCTCAGATGGGCTCTTGTGCAGGGAGGGCCATTTAAGCAAGAGAGGGGAAGTCTGGGAAGGTAAGTCCCTGTTCCCAGTATTGCTACTTGGGGAAGTTTGTCCTTGTGCTCTTCAGAAATGCAGCAAAGTGAGATGGGAGCTCTGGAGTCGAGAGCTTTGAGTCTGGTGCCTGCTCACAGCTCCTTGGTGGAAGGCTGCCCCCTTTGTCTAGTCTCTGCAAGACTCTCCATCCGAGGCAATTAGGATTAGCAGGCACATTTCATGCTCTGAAAAGTCAGAAAGGGAAAGAAGGAGTTTTACAAAAGGAAATGCCTGCCAGGCACAGATTTTGCTCTGTTTTTGTACAGAGAATACACATAGACGTGAAGGTTAAAAAGCAGACTTCCAACAGCATTTAATGAAGGGCTTGGAAATGATGCAAGGGACTTAGTGATGGGAGAGAGCAGAGGCATTGCAAGGGGCAGAGTTGGCAGAGGGAGGAGCCCGAGCGACACACAGCACAGATTAGCTATTGAGACCTTCCTAGTTCACCTTCACAGGGATTTTATGAAACTTAAACTCTGGCAGGAGAGATATGGCATTTTGATTTGTAGAGTCACCTACTGTTTCTGGAAGCTTAGAAGGGAGGAGGGCTGTGAACATGCCTTTGTGTGGGTTCAAACAGGTGAAGGAAGAGAATACATAGTTAGAGACTGCAAAGTTCAGCTCTCTTCTGCCTTTTCATCTAGCAGCGTATCCTGGCCTCATTCACTCCCCCCCCAACTTTAATTCTGAGAAACACTTTTCTCTTGCAGTGTCAGTTGCATGGGGAGCTGATTTCAAATATATTATCTTACTGATTTTTTAGTAGATTGATACGGACCTCCAGATGGAGAAATGACTGTAACCCAGATTATTGTTTCTCCCCACAATGACAAGGTAAAGTTGTCTTTATCTCCCCAGTATTTTCCAATAAATAGGTTTCTGACTCCCGTGCTAGGACAGTAGCTGATGGCTCTTACAGCTGATTCTATAGGTGTCGGAGGATTTTATGGTGTATGGAATAACAGAAAGTAGGAGGAAAGTTTAAACCCCTTTCTCCAACACTTTACTCATTGTTTTTTGTTAGGGCTTCTTTATGCACATAGACAAAATCATTTAAAAGGCTGAAAACATGCAGAAAAGGTCAAAAGAAAACATTAGTTAAATAAAATGCAGATTGGAATGTATTTTTAGTGCTTGCATATTTTCCCTAAAAGGCTATAGTGTAGGAAACATGTTTTACTGCTTGAATCATATGGTAGTATGAGGCATGCTTTTAACACATGCTGCTGTCACATGGAAATAAAGAAACGGTCTCAAAACAAGCAACAGTGTCTGCGGAAACTTCCTTTAACAGCTCCAGCCGTTAGCTGATGGGAAGACTCTAGCCTTGACTCCCCTTACCGGCAAGGAGCCCAAATGAGAAAAGAGAAAGCTTGTTTGCCCACCCACTTCTCAAACAACTTGTGAGCTGTTTCAGCCAATGGTAGCAGATGGGCTTTTTTCTGTTTCCATAACCTTTTCCTGTCAAGCTCTTTTAATGATACAGCATCTCTATTTGCAGGAAGATTTCTCTTGACTCTCTAGCCTGATAACGTTTATTCCTACCTGTGTGCTTCATGGAGCATGTCCATCTCTTTACATACCATTCCAGTACTGTAATAGATACTGATTCTAGTATCAGAACTCCAGGAGTCTCACAGCAGTCCCTAAACAGATGGGGTTTTGCTGTTTAAAATGTGTATGCATGTGTGCTGTTACATGGTGTAAAGCAACCAATATAGTGGAGCCTTCCTACAGAACTTCCCATCCACTGCAGCTAAAAGCATCATAAATGACAAACGAGAAAACAAACAGCTGAGCCTAAACAGTCCTTGTTTGTCAAGGTTTTCTTATAAAGAAGAAAATTGCACTTAACAGCTTCATTTGAGTTGTACAAATGTAAGCGCACCACTAAGACTTGCAGCTCTGCTTCTATTGCAAGCAGGATTTTCTCTGGTGAATCATACTTACTACCCTGGCAAGAACAAACTTTTAAACTATGCAAACGAAGTATCCTCTGAAGCATAAGCTAAATAATTACATATCAGTAACGAGATACAACTATTACTTTGTGTTCAGTTGCCAGAGTCAGGGTCTCACTTGTCTCATTCATCCTTTCTCCTTGCCAGCACTTGTTGCGCAGTTATGTTGCTCTCCCTCATCACTAAGGTGAGGCATGCGTAAGATACTTTGGTATGTCCACGGTTCAGATGGTACTTCTCTTTACCTTTTTTTTTTTTGATGGCATGAGAGATTACGAATCTTACAGACAAAGAATAGTGTGCAAAAATTGTTTTAAATCCTG
This sequence comes from Morus bassanus, assembly GCA_031468815.1. NCBI lineage: Eukaryota > Metazoa > Chordata > Aves > Suliformes > Sulidae > Morus > Morus bassanus. The sequence goes on along the minus strand of CM062572.1, from coordinate 44,576,634 downwards.
TCAGACTTCCTTTGTGGCAAGGCTGTACTTGAGGTGATGATTGGTAATGATTTAGGAGGCAGAAAGAAGGAATTCCTTCCAGTTTATTTGGTTGGGTTTTTTTTCTGTTCAGCAGTGCGTATCTGATATTGGATGGTTGCAGAAGGTTCTTGTCAGGTTGGAGACTTAGACCATGATCTGTCACTAACAGTAGCTGAGAAGGTTGAGGTAGCTACAGCAAGGAAATGCAACTGCTTGTTCCTTGTTGGTCACTCTGAGTACGATGAGGACTTCCTAACAGTGACATTTGCTTGCTCCAACGTGTATATGCAAAGGCTATGATAAGATACCTTATTTGTCACCGAGGAGAGTACAGGGTTTTCCTCATCTGAGAGGCTCTATGTGAATATTCCTGGCTCAACTCTTGCTGGTTCTCAAACTCACCATGCTATTTTGGTTTTCCAACTTCCATGTGTAGCAGGGTGATGTGAGCAGAAGAATCTCTATGGGGTGAACAACAAATGAGAAGCAGTAATTCTCTTTCTTAAGGAGAAAAATTATCGGCTTGCTTGGTAAAGTGCAAACAATTCAGACAAGAGGGGAATGCATTTGAAAAGGACCATAACCTCTTCTAGTTTCCCTGAGGGAAAACTGGACTCTACCATCAAAGAGAAACACTTCCCAGATGCATTTCTCTATTAATTGTTATATGATCAGACAAAGGAAGATCTCTAACATCAGGAAGGTAAGATTATCAAGGAGCCACCATGACTGTATTGGGGATGGAGGCTTTGGGCAGGGCATCTGTTCATTTATTGTTTGTGTTTCTTGTAAATAAACTGATTTCCTTTTGAGGTCTGAAACTTGTGGCTGGAAAATTCCTTTTCCTGTATGATGCTTGCATTGTTCACAATATGAGTGAAGCCCTTGGGCACTTGACTGAGCTCCTATTAGGACGGTCATCTTCACTACCTGCAGCTGAGGCCTGCTCAAGTTCCCATAGCTTATAGGACTGTGGAACTCGCATGCTAAGCATTGCCCCTTTTAAAAGGAAATTTTGCAGTAGGAATGAGCATGAATGGGTAATTGTGTTTCTTCTTATTTTGTACATCTGGGGGAAGGGTTCAGCCTTCAGAGAGCGTAGACCTTTTTGGGGCTTTCTCAGTTAACATCAAATTCAAGATCCCTTCAGAGTTTAGCATATGCTGAACTACCCTTAGTGACATTTTGTGCATCCATTCATGAAAATTGTTTTGCTGCTTCCTATTAACAGCTTGCTGGTACGTTGGAAAACAAGCAAAAAGAATCCTTGAAAATACCAGGTTGCTATGTATGCTGTTTCTACAGCATTAGCACAGTTTTAGATAGTTAGCTCGGCCACTTCAAAGGCAGTGTCTTTGTGGTAGCCTGGCACAGAGATTTGCTGGGACTTGTCAAATTCCTATTCAAGATTTAATATATTTACTGTGATCAAAGGTAGTCCCCAAAACCAGGCTGCCCTATAAAATACTTCAGGGTCGGAGATGTGCAAGAACCTGTTACATCTCCACTAGGCTTCAGAGATCAGTAGTCACATTTCAGCTGAATTGAAATTGCTTTAGAACTAGTTGAGAGGATCTGGTGTATTCTTGCAGCAAAGAGCTTTATCCTTGGTTTGTCAAATAGATTTGTCCTGTGATTTGGGCTTCCTGGAGCCTGGATTATAGTAAATCTAGAACTAGTAAATGTAAAACACATCAGCTGTGATGGATCCTTTCTCCAAGTGTAGGATAACAGGATAACGTCAGTATCATTAGCTACAGTAACAAATGGGCTTATAAAGAGGTAATTACTTTTCAAAGGTACTCATGCTTAAAGATGCAAGTACTGATCCAGGGGGAATTTTATACCGGGGCCTAATCACTGTCTCAAATGGAGTCACAAATTAGCTCAGGGACTTCTCCAGCTTCCTCAAGCTTATCTGTAAGCATCTTAATAATTTTTTCTTTTACTATGAGGAGACCGGCCATACATTAAAAACTTAAGAGTAAAGATCTGGTCTAGAAAAAAAAAAATTGAGCTCTGGTTTCTGTTAAATTCATAGGAAAGAAATTCCCATAATATATAGATGTTCCATGTTCTTGAAACTTGTACCTCAAAGCCTGTGTAGCTCTAGAGTATTAGCTCTTCCTCTGAGAGTCTGATAGTAGTAGTCTGGAGTATCCTGCTCTTCACTGAAGGAGTGCTGGAGTGCCATGGAAAGTGGTTTTGCACCGCTTTTTTCCCTTTCAGTCTGAACTCCGACATTGGCTTGCATGGCTTGATTGATAAATGAGCAATAGCTGACTGGAAAAGGTTCATTTCTGCACATGCCAAGATGAGTTGGACCCTCTGAGGGGATTGAGACTGACGGATAAGTATCTGTCACATGTAGGTGGCCTATAAGAAAAGATTTGAGGATTCTTTTTTTTAAGTCTTTGTTAAGACTTTTTCCCCCCACACTTTAAACTCTCTTGTCATGTGCTGAGTGGGGGTGGATGGAGATTGGGGGGGGGGAGAAGGGGGGAGCTGCTGAAAGCATTTATCTTCATTTCTGCCATCACCCAGTGTTTATTACGCAGTGATAGACAGACGCAGGAAAGCTGCCAATCAAACCTACGTTCACTGCATTTCAGTTGGCTTTCGCTTTGGATTTCAGCATTTTGAAATCTGCATCATCTCTGCAGTAAAAGGTCATTCTGTTCGTGGGGATGACAAGCCTGAGACCCTCAGGTACCCACTGAAGTCATTTGTGATCCTATCAAACAGTGGAAGACCCAGGAATCAGGACAGACTGTCAAGCACTTGGTGAGAACTGCTGCTTGGAAGAGCTGATCTGCTGCTGCCCACATTTAAGAAGCTGAAGTGTGTTGTTTACCTCCAGGTTATGTTAGAACGGAAGAGGTAACAGTACTTTGTTCTGCGCTCACCTAGGCTGAAACCCTGACTGGGCAAAGCCAGCTGAGAAGGAGTTCTCACGCTGTTGCACAGTGAACAAAAGCTCTGTAGCGAGGATTTTAACTTTCTTAAATTTTCCACCCATGGTCTCAAATCTTCCCTATCAACCAATGGAAAAAGCAAACAACAAAGATTAGGATAGCATAGTTGTGTACTGGGGGGTATATTTTCCTCCCTAAACTGAATGTCTGAAATGTTTGCGTGCTTTTAATCATCTTTACTGTAGGACAGTGCACAGCGTGCATGTGGGAGGCTTCTGGCAGGACTTGTGGTACAAACATTTTTCCACTTCGTTATATGCAGCTAGATATAATTTAATAATTACACTTCTCAATTACATAATTAGTATAAGTAGAGGTAATTACTTAATAAAAATATGTAGATCATAGATTTGCCATTACTGTTAGGCACACTGGTTTGGAGCTTTGAGAAATGGATCAAATCCTTCTGAACATGCACCTTCACTCTATGAACCTTGTTCCTTGGGTCCTAATCTTTTTGATAAAGGTATCTGTTACCTGAAGCACTAGCATTAGCTGATAGCTTTTGCTGGCTCTGAAATTTGTGCAGGGCTGTCCTGTTGATGGGGAGGTACCGCTTTTTTCCATTGTTAGTTTTTCTCTGCAGGATGTGACTGCCTTTGGAGGTGAAGGAGACGTGAGGTTTAAAGGAACACCATAACTAAGCTGAAGGATCTGGGGAAAGAGAGGAGAAGACCAGAATCTTTACAGGAAAAAAAAATTCAGAAGCATTTGCCAACAGCTTTTTTTATGGTACTTGTAGCAGTAGGTGCAACAGTTGTATCAGCCAGATGAACTTGCTGTTTGTGGAGCAGTTAGTGATGTTGCTAGGCTTCTGTGATGCAGAGGGAATGCATGATTACTCTCCAAGGGTATGTTATTCTCCAGTTTATATATTACTTGCTACGCCTAGAAAGGTTGTTCTTATTGCAAAACAGGTGATGGCTTTGTAATGTTCATCTGTAATAAGATCAATATTCTGGAATTACGTGCCCTGAGTAGTACTTCCGTTGCCTGTCTTTGCAGTGTGTTTCCTTGTCTGACTCAGTCCTGTAAGGCAGTTGCTACCTAGTCGGTGATGTTAGTGTTTCCCTGCAGCAAGTCCCGCAGCTTGAAATTTGTACAGAAACTAGTTTTCTGTTCTCCACCTGGTGGCTGGAGGCAAGACAGCAGAAGAGCTGCCCTCGTGTACCAAATCCAGGCTTGCAGCACAGGGACTTTTAAAGATGAAGCAACATAAAATTTAATTGTCCTTCCACTTCTGGTTGCAGAATGTAATTTCATTAGTGCATTGAGTCTGCTTTCTCTAGCGCATATCTTTTGTTCAGAGGAGCCTTTTGTTTTGAGTGATATGGAGAACAAGGCCGTGGGCATATGTAAGAGCAATGGAAATGTTCTTAATTCTGCTCTCCAGGTGATACGTGCATGTCTGACAGAGGCAGATACAGAGACTGAGCAGATGCAGGGTGGAGGTTTGCAACTGCTGGAGGCCTGGCACAGCTGAGAACACGGTGTAAAGCTGACTGCTCAGAAGTCTTGCTCTTGGCATATTTCTGAGCTTTCTCCAGAACCAGAAATCAGGACTCAAGGCAGCTTATTGATGAAATAAGGGCTAGTAGCAGCCTTCTTGGCACCGGTCTAGAATTTGCTTCCCTACTTTGCTCTGCCCCACCTTGTTCTTTATTTTGTAGAGAAAACATAAACGCTCTTTTTGTTTGTGTGTGTTTTCAGGCTTTTTTTTTTTCTCCAACAAGCCTTGAGTGTTCTGCTGGGATTTGATAAGAAAAGTAGAAGGCCAGCCACCCTAGTCTCCTCATCTGCCTCCACACCAGTTTCATTTACTAGCAGTTAGCAAGCTTTTAGCTCTCTGCGCAGGCAGCTGGCCGGCTGTATACTGGATACAGAGTTGTCAATGATGCCTCTTTCACCATTGCTGCTGTGGCAGCAGAGTCCTGAGCCAGCCCTTCTGGGATGGTGAAGCCACTTGACTTTTCTGTGTGCTTCCCCCTGGAGAGTGTGGAGATGCTGAAATCCAGACTGCATAGACTCTGGAGGCTGTGCTTTTCCTCATTTGTGCTTGGGGATGATCTTGTTTTGCTCTCCCTTACCAAATTCTATTACCTTGAGTTTCTCTGAGTGCCAGCATATGTGTGTAGCACAAGGGCTGCATGTATATGAAGGTCTTAGAGATTGTAAATAGCATGAGATTTTTTTTTTTTACTCTAGCACTATTACGGGAGAACTGTTTCCACTTGTCTCCTTCAGGATTGCATTTAATGCCTCTGAGCTTTCTCAAATGTATGCCGACTTGAGTTACAAGTGGCAGTTCCTTTCTGCCTGGAAGATTATGCTCTTTGTGCTAGTTTCTGAAGTATTCTGCTTAGCCTTCTGCTTTGGGCTGTTGCCCAAATCTTTGGGTGGTTAGCGAGGGTCATGTCCTTTGCCTGGAGTCAGGGCAGCCCCTGCCTGCTGCTGGTTGAGCCCCCCAGAGCAGCAAAGGGCCAGCTTGTAGGTCCTCCTTGCTAATATTTCGTTATAGTCACTACTGTGTGGCAAATACGGTAGGCAAACTGTATCGTCTGAGTGGAGTTTACAGTGGCAGGAGAGATTATGTCCACAAATGTGTGTGATTTGCCAGGGCAACGCTTTTCCTTAGTATGTCTTCTGGTCTGCCTTCATAGCTGTTCTAGAAAATTCTGGGTCTGTGAAAATACAGCTTCGCTAGTGCCAATAAGTAGAATGCATTTGCATCAAATGAATTGAGTAGGATTTCTGGCTTGTGAGTCTGGGCAAGTCTTATCTCTCATCAACTCTCTTTTCTTTCAAAAATGTGTTGCAGGGAGGTGCTTTCCTATTAATTTCCTGTGCTCTGTGGCTTATTTAGGAGGTGTTGCCATTTCTGTAAATAAGGTTTCTTTAAGAATATAGAGTTTTGTGTATAGGATTTTGAAAGGTTTTCTATGGTTTCGTCTCCCCAGCTCTTTCCTGGATAATCTTCTGGAGGTTAAATTGCTAATTATTTTCCCCTTTTTTGTAGGTGCTGTGATTGGGGATGGACAGTCAGCTGTGGCCAGCAACATTGCCAACACAACCTACCGGCTCCAGTGGTGGGACTTCACTAAATTTGATCTGCCTGAAATCAGCAATGGTAAGCTGGAAGGAACACCAGTACTTTCTTTTAAGTCTGTACCAACCAGAGCTACTATAAGCTCTAGGATCTTCCAAAGGTAACTGTATGTTGCAGGCCTTGGATTATTTGTCTTGTTGCACTGGGAACTGAAAAATGTTTAGCCTTTTGAGAAAGTTGACCAAAAGCATGCAGAGCTGCTCCTGCTCTGTCTAGCTTGTATATTCTTGCTATTGGTAAATGGGTCTTTTCTGTTAGCATTCTCAAGGGAATATAGAATCCTCTCAGAAGAATCCTGTATCTAATCTCCTAGGTTTTTTACCAAGTTTCTAGAGGGATGTTGTCTTTATACCTTTACACTAGAACCTGCTAATAAATTGGGTCTGAATTCTCCAAGTTATTGACATTAGTGTGGGTTAAAATGCTGCAGTACATTTTGGGAATTGGGGCCCTGGGCTGTTGCTTACCACAGTGTTGCAAGCCGGGGGAAGTAGATGTAGCTTCTAGCCATTTGCAAAAGCAGTGATTTGTCCCATATCTCAGGTGAAAGCTGTTTCTGGGTCAAGAATATGAGCAATATTGCTGACTTTATTTATCTATTCATTTATTCTCTCCATCCATTTGTGAAGATTAGACTGTAATTTTACATATGTTCTATGGCATATGCTAGCTCTCGCACTGGAAGAGACTTCCTTATGCAGGCACAAGAATATTTGATGCTTGTGGTTAGCTGATCAAGGAGTGACTTTTTCGGGGCTAAAACTAACTTGACTAGAAAGGCTATTTTTAACCCAGAATAGTATCCTGATACAGCTTGCTTTACAGCTGCAGAAATATTTGCGGCATCCTGGGATGAAGATAAGAGGTAGATATTCATGAATGTTTCCTTGTACGGTGATTTTTAGCTTAGGCCATCTCTCTGCATATGTGAAATTCATTGCTTGACTTCTCAGCAAAACCAGATTGGGTTCTGCTTTAAGGGACTGACTTCTTTTTGGGGAGAACAGGGATTCTGTTTTCAGAGAGACTTCTGCTTTCACAGGTAGCCACTGAAATGAATTAAAAAGTTTCTCCCAGTCCCTGCAATTCTAGAAATTACATATCTGACAAGAGAGGTCTCTGTGGGGTGCTGTCCTGTTGCTTAAAGAACCTACAAAAGGAGCATATTTAGTGACACCATGACAGCAGAGATGTGGGGAATTGAAATCATAAAATCACAGAGTGGTTTAGCTTGGAAGGGACCTTTAAAGATCATCTAGTCCACTCCACCTGCCATGGGCAGGGACATCTTTCAATAAATCAGGTTGCTCAAAGCTCCGTCCAACCTGACCTTCAACACTTGCAATGATGAGGCATCCACAGCTTCTCTGGGCAACCTGTACGGGGCCATATACCTCCTAGTCCCCGGGAAATCGGAGGAGCTGGGGGAAAGCTGCCAGGAGCCCATCCCATTACAAAAAGCTTTCTTACTGTGTTGTTCCTAGAGATAAAGTATCTGGTGTTTCTGTCTCATCTCCTTCCCTCACATTTTGTAGAATATTGTGGTGTGATGTTTATAGCCTAGTGGGAAGTAAAAGTCCTGCTTCTAGACGGTAGCCCTCAACATTGTAAAGGGGAAAGATGCTTTATATTCTGTCCTGGAGAACCATTCTGTCTCTTGGGAAGGAGCACGCAGTGTCATCTTGAAAGCAGAAGTGCTGAACTCATGTGCCAGTGCTCTGACGCGTCTTGTTAAATGCCAAACTTTGAAGTACTAGTGTAAGGTTGTAGGCAGAGGATCAGTGCTCAAGGTGAAATTTGCCCCGGGATGGCAATACTTTCTGTGGTCCAGCCAGAGTCTGGAACAGAATAAAGATGAAATCAGAGGGGAAAGCATCTTGCTGCTGACTTAAATTCTTTGGGATTTCTCTGCAAGCTTGTAAAGTATTTGAAGAGTGCTACAGCTGCTAATAGCTGTAAAAAAAAGGGGGGGGGGGCATAAGATGTTTGTTTTATAATTTATGGAATCCCGTAGAAAATAAGAATCATCTACTCCTCAAGACATCAATATTTCAATCTTCTCCCTCTCCCCTACCAGGACACTTCCATTCTGAAATAGCTTCCAATTAGCTAGAAATTGGGCTACAGTTTCTGTTGTCATTGTGCCCTTCTTGCAGGCAGGGTTCCTGCTGCAAGCCCATCGCCAGCCCTTCTGACTCCCCACTTTGTGCCTTGTAGCGCTTGGCTTATCAATCTTTCTTTATTACCATTTGGAAATGTTCAGTTTTACTCTGCTTCTTCCTTTTTCCATGCTGAGCCTAACTCTGGCTTTTCTAGGTCATTAGCCATATCTCCCTTTGCCAAGGTCTGGTAGGAGTGTATGTAGATGTAGCAGCTGTGCTCATCCTACAACTGGTATTTGCCAAGCTTGACTAGGCGCAGAACAAAGGCAAGCTGCAGGTTTGCCATGGTGCACAGATTTGTAGAGATATTGTGAAGCTAAATGTGTAACAGTGGAGCTGTGGGCTGGAGGAGTTTTTTCTGACTCTTCATCTTGGAAATAAACTGTTTTCCCAGTAAAGCATGGGACCTCAATAGCTCCTTTTTTTTTCCCCATCATTTCCTACAAATCAGAGGTGGTCATGTGAGAGAGTCTGCTTACACAGGGGGCTACTGCACTTCCTGGGACTGACTTGAGCCACAAGTGGTTTGGGAATTCAGGCAGATGAAATGATACAGCTGAAGTTTGGGACTGCCTGCCAGCTCCACTCTCCATCAAAGAAGATGACTCTGTGGCCAGTCTCCATCTCCGAGCAGCTCTTCTTCCTGTTACAATTAAACAAAGAAAAGATAGTTTGGAAGTAGGATGATTTCCACTGAGGTGGACACATCTGAGCAAGTGAGGGCAGCGTGATTAGCACAGTCCTGTGATCTCAGCGGCTGGGCCCAGCACCCTTTGGAGCCCTGGGCTCAGGACTCTGCTCCGCAGCAGCGACCTCGCTAACGCTCAGTCCAGCAAGCGCATGAAAGAGGACTCTGACGGTCTTGGGGAAATGGCGGTGCAGGGACTTGTGGGGTTTTAGTCTCTGCTCTGTCTTTCTCTATTAATTGCAGAATGGAAAAAGATGGCTTCAGATTTCTTCTCTCCTTTTGCCAGTTTTGCTTTTAATAACTCTGAAATGAACAGGACCTAGTCTTAAACTGTAATTGTCAGCCTTATCAGCTTTAGGGTGGGGAATTTATTTGGCAGCAGAGACAATGCTATCTCTGGCATTCATTTAATATTCTTCTAGTAAGTATTGCAGACCCTTAAAATTTCCTGCAGCTAACAGGTAAGTATGGAATCAGTGAATGGTATAGAGTATAGCCTTTCTACAGATAAAATATTTGAAGATTTTACCTCTTGTTTATCTTTTGAATATAGTTTCTCTCATGCTACTCACTGCTCATTATTTCATTTCCTAGCTGTTGTGGTTGAACTAGTCTAGTTCTTCCACATTTAGTCACGTGTCAGGAATTTGTCCTGTTCTGACACTGTCTGGGACTTGAGGAAGGTGATTTGATCAATACTTACTATCCACAGTGGGATGCAGAAGAGCTTAAAAGAAGAAAAGGGGAAAAAAAACCCCATGCTAAACAATGTATAAATAGGAGCAGCTGTTAAGTAAGTGTCATCCTTAAGGGTGGCTAGGAGCAGATCGTGCACCCAGCATGATTTTCCTTTGGCAAATAGTGCTGTTGGTGCTGGCATTCCAGGCCTTCCCCAGCTTCAAGCGTAATTATGCTGTAGGTGTAAGCACTCCAGGTTGGCACAACAGCTCGATTAATTTGTTCTCTGATGTTTCTTTTGATCTCTTCTGTTAGCTCGGTGTCTGCATTAACAACAAAAGAAAACAAGAGATGAAAGGGCAGCCTTGTTGTAAATTGTTTTCCAAAAATAGCAATTTTTTTCCCTAAAATCCTCTGTATTGGCTTCATTTTCATAGATCAGGCCTCGGGCTCAAAGAAATCAAATAGCCTGTGGCTTTGTCAAGTGCATGGGTATCTTCATCCTCCCTGTGTCTTGGGAATCTCTTAGATGCTGTTCCTTAAAATGAAACTTTGCTGAGATCTCCACCTCTCACATTTAGACTTCTTCTGCTGGCACAGTAGGCTCCCTTGGTTCTAGGTGTAAGTGCTACCTGATTCCCTCATCCTTTGTAAATGAGGGAAGAGCAAAGAACCATAATGCCAGTGGAATCAGATCTTGAAAGACTGAAATAAAGGGCACTCTTTCTTGTTCAGAGCAACTTGCATCTGTGATGTTTTATGTTCCAGGCATACATCAAGGGGGAAAGATAGTTCACTTCTGGCAGGGGAGCTCACAATCTGTTTTGCTAAGAGGCATTTACTATATGCAACGAACTTTAAAAAGAACAAGACACGTAGTCATGTTGGCCATCATTGTGGACTGCTCACCAAACACCTCTGTACTGTGCTGAAGGAGGGGTAGGGAAGGAAAAACCATGTAGGTAAAAAAAATGAGTGAATATGTGCTATATGATAAATAGACTCTTGGTGACTGCTGATTCAAACCCAACATTGTTTTAAAAAGACATGTAGTAAATGCTACATGAGGAAGAGGATTACAGACCTGGAAAGGAAAAAAATAGCCATGGAACTGCGAGGATAATGCACAAGACAGGGCAATGTCCCTGAATCTGTACAAGCATTACATACAAGCATACAAGCATTTCTTAGTTTTCAAAAATAAAGATGTGGGATTCCTTTCTGATGCATGTCCAAGGTTGCATTAGATGAAAAAAACCCCGAACTTTGAAAGCTGAGAAGAGACATGGATTCTATAGGCTATGATTTTTCAATAGTTATAGGAACAAGGAAGAAACATCGCCTGTGCCCAGAGAAATCAGTATCTGTCCCCTCTAAAACTTCCTGCACCTCTTTGAAAAGCACCAGGAATTCATCGGTACAGAAGTGTCTCTGGGCTGAATGACACCCATGCCTTTGGTCTGATGAAGCAAGTATATACAGTCTTACTACTTCCAATATTGAGCATCATATGACAGCAGTTAATGTAGAGAAACTGCATCCTGAGCGCAGAGATAGAATAGGAATGAGAAAGAACAGTTCTTAGACCCCAAAGAAAGGGACTGGACTATATTTTTTTCTCTTCTAATAATCAGAGTTTTTTGCAGGGGTGGTGGTGGGGGTGTGTTTCATAGTTGTATCTCTGGCAAGTGCTCTTCCTGTGTAATGTGTAGTTTTGTTCTGTTGCTGCCCTTCTTGTTTGGCTCTTTTAAGTAGTTAACTCAATATTCACATGTCCAATAAGTTCCCATTCCCCACCCACTCCCTTTTTTTCTTCCAATTTTTTAGATCACTGCTGCTTAGATTACAGCTACAAAGGAGCTGGTGAGAAAGGACCCCCTTAACCACTGAATCTAGCTCCCTGCTGTCTTAGGCAAGCACATCCTATAGGTCCTCTTATTCCATCTTAAAATTGGTTAAATTCTTTACCCCTTTCACTTCTGTTGAAAGACTATTCTAGAATCTTGCTATTCTGGTAGAAATCTTCTAATTTCCAAACTTAATGGCTGCTTTTACTCACTTACTCACCTGTCAACATTATTTGTGAAGAGAACTGGTATTTTTCTGGCACTCATTTTCTGGTATTTTTTGTAAATACAATCCCATTTACTTGCAATCTTGTTTGGTTTTGGTTGGGTGATTTTTGTTGGATTTTGGATTTTGGTTGTTTTGGGGGGTTTTGTTGTTGTTTAAAAAAACCCAAACAAACATAAAATACATGTTTCATTTTCCCCAGTCATCTTCCTAGCTCTTTGCTGGACTTGTTACCATTTAGGTTTTAATCTTTCTTGAACATAAGCGACCAAAACTGTGCCCAGTATCCTGCATGTGGTCTCAGCGCAAGGTTGTATATTAGCACTGATATTTCTATTGTAAGTGTGCTCTCTAGCGTAGTTTAGGGTTGCCATCTCTTTCACTGTTATGCCAGGTGGATGGCTCAATCTTTGCAATGATCATGAAAATTTATTCTTTTGTTTCCAACTGAGAAGCTCCTAGGAGAAGCAGACATTTATAAATGTTAATGCACTCTAGAATTCTTTCATTTCACTTCTGTTATGTCTCTGTGTACTTCAGTTCACTGTGTGGTCTGAACATGCTCTTGTAATGAAATTACCCAACTTTATCAGCAGAATTCATCAACCAGCTCCACTGTGTGCCTAGCTCATTGATAAAGCTAATAAATAGGACTGGTTTTCAAATGAGTCACTGAAGAACTCTGCAGGAATCCTCCCAATTTGACAGGGATTACAACAGTGCAACCTGTTGTCATGTGTCCTTTAGCTAGTTCACAGCATATACTGCAGTTCTTGTGTTGATGCCCGTCTTCTCTTGTGATGACATAATGAGTACTTGAGTGAAGCCTAGATTTAAAACAAAAAAAAGGGGGGCAAATTTTAATTTCACCTTTTTTAAAATTAGATAGTATAGTCTTTAATTTTTATTTTGTTGACTTTCTGTTCAACTAGCTTCAGACTAAGCACTCTGGAATTTTGTCATCTTTTGGACCGTCTGTTCTTCGAAGGGCCATGTGTATTTTAGATTCTGTTATTACAGCACTGACAGTGACTACCATTATTTACCTTTTTTCTGTTTGGCACCTTTCTGTTTATACTAGGCTGAAAATTACTGGTTTTAGCAGCTTCGAGACTGGAAAAAAATGGTTGAATAAATTTAGAGTACAGGTGTAGGTGGTTTCGTATAGAATGTAATTACATAGTCCACTTTTTATCATCATCGTCTCTTTCATTGGAGTTTCTTAAATGGAACAGTAGAAGTTGATACTCAACCATGTAGGAAAGCAGTTCCAGGAAAAATGTCTTTGAGACCAGAAGAACTGAAGATGAAGTTCAGCGAGTGCTTTAAATCGGCAATGCTGGAAGAAGGAGCAATCCTGTCTGCTTCCCTGCGATGACTTCTTTTTCTCCTGCTGCAAGTGTCTGTGTGGCCATGTGGCATACCAGGATGGGAAACTGTTCTGGCTAAAAAGTGACCTAGACACAATGGTCAGTAATTTCTCAGCCATATCAGTTCCTTGATGTAGCATTCTTTTCACAGAAGTGTTGGAAACAAAGGGCAGGGATTGTTTCTTCCGGCAGCAGTGCCAGTTTGTTAAAGCATTGAGTTGCAGCCTTGATTTGGTTTGGAAGTTCAGACTTTCAGAAATATGCACAAAGCATTCTTGTTCTTTCACTGTTCTTTTGTTAAACTAATAAGGAATCTAGCCGAAGAAGTTCCTTCATAAACTCATCTGCAATTTTAGCCAAACAAATCAATGCCACTTCTAGGCTGGGCATGGTCTGAAGGTTTAGAAGAGAATTCCTGGACTGTAGAAGTTGACATAGGGCTCCACATGATGCTATAGCTTCAAGCTTATGAGATGGGCTGTTCAGTCTTCTAGCATGCAGAGCTTCTGTATTATTGCAAATGTGGACTTTCTTTTTTTTTTTCATTTCTATCCCCTTGAGTTTGAAAATACTAGAAGCTGAAATTCCCCCATCCCCAAAATAGCGTATGCGGTTTCAGCTCCAAACCTCCTGGAATAATTGCAGCAGTTTTAGTGAAACACTGGAGCACATTTAGGTTACGCTGAGGGAGCGTACATAACTCCAGCCTTGTCTTATCAAGCTGCCATTGAACTGTTGATGATGATGATGCAAAAAGGCCTTGGAACCTCGTTGTACTAGGAATGGCACAAGTGCATACTAAGATTTAGTAGCCCAAAGAGCTTATGGGCTGTGTATGTAAGGCACAGAGGGGAAAAGATTTGTACGAGGTCACCCAGCAGAGATGAAAGTAAAACTTATATTTTCTGAATTGCTGCTCGCTACCCTGTCTGTTAAACAGTTACTTCACTGATTCCACGAGTGTCTCAAATACTGGAATAATTAAATGGAAGACTGGCTGGAGAAGTCTCTACCCTTTCTCACTTGCTTTATCCAAGATTGGTGTAAAAATCAGCTGTCAGAAATGAATGTCTGTATCTGCAGGGAGGAATTTTTCTCTCATCTCCTGTTTATTGGAGATAAGGGGAGCTGGAATTAGGGGCTCCGCAAGAGAAGGGGAAATGAATTAAGGTGTACTGTTTCCAATGATACCACTGCTGGAGTTTGTCAGAGGGTCACCATTTGGGACTTGTTTAAACTGTGCTGTCCTTTACAAAGGATGGTGTTATGCTCAACAAAGGAGGGGTTTGATAAAGTGCAATTGCCACTGTTCCTTGGCTGAAAGCTCCAGGACGTGAGTAGGTTTCATTCCCTAGGCTCATTGCAGTGTCTTATCTCTGTTTTGGAGCAAGTTTTACATTAATCAGGGTATTAACATTTCATAAACTTTTGGAGGAAGCTAAATGTCTTGAGTGTCTTTTGCATGTACTGTCCAGTCTCCAACGTTAGGTTTAAATCTTGCTTTATTCTCTGTTGAACCCGAGTGCTTTAATCACTGTTCCTTTCTTTTTTGCAGCCTCTGTGAACGTGCTTGTTCAAAACTGCAAGATTTACAATGATGCTAGCTGTGATATCTCTGCCGATGGGCAGCTGCTGGCAGCCTTCATTCCCAGCAGTCAAAGGGGCTTCCCTGATGAGGGAATACTGGCTGTGTATTCTCTGGCACCCCACAACTTGGGCGAGATGCTTTACACAAAGCGATTTGGTAAGCATGCAGCAAGAAGTCAGGGTGGGTGGGAATGTGAGAAGTTACCTCAGAACTCAGCCTTCAGTGAGAAATGCAGTAGTCTGAACATCGGTGATTGTAGTAACAGGAAATACTTTATTGACCTTCCAACCAGCCACAAATACAGTACTGCTGGGGAGAAGCTTGTGGTACGGTCTGGACATGTAAGGTGCTGGTATGGGGGAGCTGCTAAGGGATAGTTTTTTATTCCTTAAAGAACCTCATTGTCTTAGTGGGAGGACACTTGCTGCAAGGAAATGTCTTGCAAAATTTGTTCTTGTGCAGGTCTCCTTATTTTTCTCTGCCCCTTATAAGGATGAGCTTAATATGCTGTGCATTATGGGAATGCTGGAAGGGAATGAAGAAGCTGTGAGGATGAGGCATGGTGAGGGATGTCAGCCTGTGAGAGAAATAACTCCTCTTCTCTTTATAGGCCCTAATGCCATTTCTGTGAGTCTGTCTCCAATGGGCAGATATGTAATGGTGGGACTGGCTTCCCGACGTATCCTGTTGCACCCCTCCACAGAACACATGGTTGCTCAAGTCTTCAGGCTGCAACAGCCCCATGGTGGAGAAACCTCTATGAGGGTGAGTGTATGTGTATTCTGTTTGTGTGTTTTTTGTCAGTGATTTTTGTGTCATTTTGGCTCTAGCATAGTAGGTGGTTGCTGTGTTATGACAGCAAAGACGTAGCATGCTCCAGGCCTACTTGACTAATAAACACATGAAGGAATTTATTGCAGAGGTATGCAAACATGGCAGGAAAACCTAAGTACAACAGAATTGTGAAACTTCACTCTAGTTTCAAATATGATAACAAACAAATATATTCCATGTCATGTGTGGTATCGTAAGTCTAGATATCACTCATAATACCTAGTAGGTCTTTTGTACTTCTTAGGGTAACATGCATGTTGCTTGTGGTACTACAGTTGGCTTTGCTGAGGGAATTTTTCAGCTGAGGTTTCAGGATCATTTCCTAACATTCCTAAAAGTAGCTAACCTCTAGGAGAGCGGCCACTGGTGGTTCCAGGAAGGGTAGGAACCAAGCTTCACATCATACTCGCAGACTGAATGTGAGGCTTACCATACTTTTGCCAAACAGGCTTTTGTTGGCTATTATTAATGAGCTTTATATATGTAGGCCTATTTTGGCAATGGAATTATCTTCCTGTACTTCTGCTTTGTGGGAGAACTGAACTATGACCCATGCTGACTCATTTAGTATGTAAGGAAAAACCTTCATCTTTTTGCAAACTGGTAAATAGAGTTAAGAGAACGTGTGCCTTGCTTTATTCATCAACGGAGCACAACAGCTATTCAGTGATAGTTTGGGAGGGAAAAAGCCATGTCCAGTTGATAATGCACAAAGAGAGTTGAGAAAGCAGAACTAGATAAATTTCTAAAGCTGAAATTAGGGCTGGATTCAAGTTTTAGGCCATGTGTTCAGGTGACTTTTGTTGCAGGAGATGAAAAATAGCTATTCAAACCTCTTCATTTTGAGGGATAACTTGATCATAGCAGAATTCATTCCATGAGCAGCTTTTTTTCCTCTATCGCTCCTCCCCACCCCTTTAAAATTTTTTTCTTTTTTTAAAAGGCCCCTCTGATTATTATTACTTTTGGCAGAGCCTTCCCAGCGTACAAGGGTTGCACTGAGCCATTCACCTAGTGGCCCAGCACTGGGGAGAGGCTTGTCTCTGGGAGCAATTGCTTGATTCACCTTCAGACTCTATAGTTGCTCTCCAGCCTGCTCATGATTCAGAGAGGGTAATCTCAGCTGTATCGTTACATGAGCTGCTTTATCAGCTGATATGAAACTCTTATCGTAATCTGCTCCCTGTTATAATGCAAGGGATATTCTTTGGTGCACCAATCAGCACTTTTTCAGCCCTGGTTCTGAGCTACCATTCTAGTAAGAGCCTCTTAAGGTAAGAGGCAGAAATTAAAAAGTATTCATGAGAAAAGCACAATTTGGTTAGCTGGTATGGTTGGTGAAAGCTGTGTGGATATGATAAGATTACTAATTACATTGATTCAGTATCCTATTCGATCCTTTTAAAAGTCTAGATTGCCCTGGTACTGTTTCTTTTTTCAGTTATTTTAAGATCCTAGTGAAATACGTAGCTTTTATTGCCAGATACAGGAGTATCCCTTCAGATGGTCTTTTTACCGTATTATAATAAGTTAAGATCAAGAAGTCCTATTAGCTAAAATCGTGTCTCTTCCCATAAAGAGCTATGGTAGGATTCTTTCCTCTCATCCATTCTTTACATTTGCTCTAAACTCCAGTTGCTATGGCTTCTACTTAGCCCTTCCTTTTGGAGACTTTTTTTTGTAGCCAGCTAAATCAGTAAGCTTCTGCCTAAATATTCCATTTATATTTCTTCATCTCCATTTCAAACATATCTTCTTTCCCTATGGTGTGTTATACTCTTCAGATGTTTGTACCCTTGCTCTTATTCACCATTTAGTGAAGTAATGCTTTGTATTCCCTTAATCTTTTCTTGTAATTCAATCTTCTAGCTTTCGGTTTTTCACTCTTCTGAATTCTCTCCAAAATACCCTTGGTTTTTTTTTCGTCATTCTGGGATATGTTTAAATGTATGTAATGTCATAAGCGTAGACTTAGCAGAAGCCCACAGAGTGTATTTTTTTCTGCTTGTTTTGGACTACAGGGCTTTACCTATGCAGTCAAAAACTGGTTTTTTTTTTCTTTTTTTGCTGTTATGGAGCATTGAAAATTTTGTACAATGTTTTCCACTCTTGCTTTTCAGACTTGCTCCACATCACTGCACTCCTGTCTTTCTCATCTGCTGTAGTTCTGGATTATTTTCCTCCAGATGGATTGCATGTATTCTAAAGGTTGCTTTTTTCATCTTTCTTGCACATGTATTTTTAGCTTCCAAAAAGCTTTCCCCACCACGTTTTCAAATCTATCCAGTCTAGCGGGATTTGCTAACTAATTTGTTGTTTTCCCCTTTCCCACATCATGTTTAAAGATGTTAAAAATGTCTCATTTCTGACTGCTTTGGACTTTCAGCTTTCTGCCTAAGTGACAGGGTCAAAACTAGACCAGTCTGAATTAATTTGGTTAAAGAACCTTCCTGTGGAATGATGTTGAGTATTGTTTCAACATTCTGGTGTGGTGTTGGTCATCTTTGTGCAGTCTGTAGGACCAAGCATGTTAATCTTGTAAATATTATTCCTTCATCTAGTTCTAAAACTTAGTAGATCAACTTACAGGTATTTATTCTGTCTCGAATCTTGCAGTAAGACTGCTCCATAAGTTTGTTATACTTTTCAGGACATGCAAAACAGAAATAGAGCTTTAAGTAGGAAACTTTATAATATTCTTAGCACACTGTCTTTACAGTGGCTGCTGTATTCATATTCACTTGAGTAAGAACCTGTTCGCAGCTTGGCCAGCATGCGGTAGAACAAGGTTTAGGAAACCTGGTGAAACTGTGTTCTTCAATCTCTAATTTAATGTGCACATTAGAGAGAATCAGAAAGCATCCTTGTTGCCTCTGTGCAAGCAGCTTCTAATACAAAGCAACTGTTACTCAACTTCTTAATTAGAAATAAGTCATAGCCATGTTCTGAAGCAATGCTTTGTGGATATTTTAGTTTTACATTACTTGCAAAACTCCAAGGGAGAAATTTAAGAGAAATGCTACGTCAGATTCTATGAAAATTCTTGCAAGTTGTCTCACGATTGTTCCTTCCTTCCCTGATGCCTTTTGATTTGCAATTAATGAAGTGGGAGAGTAGGGCTCGGCAATGTGGCCTAAAGTCACTGCAAAAGCATGGCAACCTGCTGAGGAGGGAAATACAGTGATTATTTCTGTTCCCAATTAAAATGGAAAGACCCTTCCTCCACATCCTTGACTAGCAGTTAGTGGAATGCAGGTTTCTATTCCTCAGGGTGGTTCCTCCATCTTGCTGTTGAAATAGTGGTTTTGAAGATGCAATTAATTTGTTTTGTTACGTGAAACTCTTAATACATTTAATTGCACCTAGAAATCCACTGGCTGCTGGTGTAATTTTCAGAGTTGGAGAGAAATGTTCTCTGCAAGAACTACAGCCCTTCTGGATTGTACTAAGGAGCATCTTGGTTATACAAGCATGCATTGTCTGTGTACATCTTGCTCCTAATATTTCAGAGATTGGGTCAGGGCTGACATGATTTGACAGTTACGAATTGTGCTCAGAAATGGAGTAAAAGTAGTGAACTTTCATCAAATATGGTACAGTCATGAGCTAGAGGTTCATGCTTTTTCTATTCACTCCCTTAGAATTGATCTGCTTAGCTTTTCAGATGGAAACCTGGCTTTGCTAAAGAACAAGTTTGTTTTTCAGACTGAGGCTTAAAAAGCTCTCTAGTAGTGTTGACTTTTAACAAGAGTGGTATGCATAAGCTTCATTTTTTCGTTGTTTTTGGGGTTTGCTGGGGTTTTTTTTGCAACCCTAGTTAACATCTCTGGAATTTATCTGTAGCTGGAGAGTACAGGAAAGGAATTGCTTTTAGCATATCTCTAGCTTGGAGCAGTACAGGTAGCAGCGGTACTGGGAATTGTCTGGAAATATTTGAGTTTGAGATGGAAAGTTTGGAGAAAGGACTCCAAATATGAAGTAAGAATAGGTTTTGCAGCCTGTTTTGAAAGCGTAGGTGGAACTGGTCTCCAAATAAAGAGGATCTGTTTTCAAGCTGCTTGGGTCTAGGGTGATTTCTGAATTCCATATGATTCCACAGTATACTGAGGTTAAAGAACTTAGAAGAACATGAAATTAGTAACTTGGTTGGAGCTGAAGTTCCTTAAAAACGTAGAAGTGTAGGGTCGTATTGCCCTGGATCTGTTAGCAGTGGATATTAGTGAGAAAGAAGGCCAGAAGGTAGTTCTATTTCTGGCATTCACAAATTCTGATGCCCTTGCAATGTTTAATGTTTTTCATTTTACCCAGAGGAAGCTAACTCTAAATATCAGAAAAACACAATTACTGTAATCCAAATCAGAATAAAACTTGGAAAGGGGCTTTTAAGCTGAGGATACAAAAAGTGAGTTAGGTGATAGAAAAATTTGATTGACGTGAAGCTGAAGAGCAAATAATGCAATTTGTGTGGGTATAAGATGACTTAGAATCATAGAATGTCCTGAGTTGGAAGGGACCCACCCACAAGGATCATTGAGTCCAACTCCTGTCCCTGCACAGGACAACCCCAAAATTCATACCACGTGTCTGAGGGCGTTGTCCAAGTGCTTCTTGAATATTGTCAGGCTTGATGCTGTGACTGCCTCCCTGGGGAGCCTGTTCCAGTGCTCCAGCACCCTCTGGGTGAAGAACCTTTTCCTAATATCCAACCTAATGCTCCCCTGGCACATCTTCCTGCCATTCCCTCGGGTCCTAACTTGGACTTAACCAAGCCCCGTCTCAAATACTGCATTGTGCTTTCAATCTGGAAGGAAATTCAGGCTGTGGAGATCTGGAATTAACTCTTGATAAGACTACTGTTATTTGGGGAAACATCTCGCTGAAGTGGTCAGTCAGTAGCCTGGATGGAATACAATATGTGTACACTTCTATTGTAAACAGATAGAGAATTCCAAAAACTGCAGGAAGCAGAAAGGCACACAAAGTTTTAGCAGAGAGCCAAGCTTTTTTTCAGCGTATTAACTCTTAACAAGGAGAATGCACAAAATATGTGAGAAGTTGCACAATTTTATTGAGTGCTGTTGCCATCTGAACTTCGTGCAAGTGTCAGCAGAACGCGTGCAGTGTGGTCTGCAAAGGTCACTGCCACACCTCATTGACTCGCTGCATGAGCTGTGAATGCTCCTGCAGCTGTAAGCGAAGGGACTTTAAGCCTGAAAGCAAATGGCCGTGCACATTTGCTTCACTGGGGTGCAAGTTACAATTTTGTCAGAACCCTTGATAATGTGTAAAGAAAGTTGATTATGAGAATATATGGAGATGGCTTACTGTAACACGTTACCTCCAGTGGAAAAGTTCCTATGAACTAACACACTTCTGAAAACAAGAGCAGTTTGCAAGAAAGAGAGTACCAACCTCTTGCTGTGTTATTGAAAAAGCATGCTTATTGGTGTGGTCCTTTGTGTCTCCTTTTGAGAGAGATTTTGACATCTTCAGATCGACAGGGGGAGCTTCTGACAACTCTGAGAAGAATTGCAAATAATACATTCAATTACCGCCCAAAGAAGTTTTTCACTGTTGGCAGAAGTTGAACCGGGCGGATGTTTCTCAAACTACCAAAACTCCAAGCAGAGTCACAGACTGCGTGCGCTTGTTGATACTAGGAAGAGGGCATGGGAACAGAACCCTTTTCTGACTGATATGGGAAATCCTTCCTTTTAATACGAAGTGGAGCATAGTCTGGTTGAGGCCAAATAGTTTTATGTGTTCTGTGTATTGGCAGATTCTGGCAGGTATCTTTAGAAAAACAGAACATATCCAAAACCCGTGTTGGTAAGCACTGCTTCTGTAGGGTGCTGTAAGAAAGAGCTGTATTCAACATCATCGGAAAATGCAACGACACCTTGGTGTTGCAGACGGCATGAAGATTTGCATAGGTGTGCACATTTGAGTATAGATGCAGGAATGGTATGTTGTAAGAGTTAAATTGCTATCTTTGCCGATTCATCCATGTCTGCATGAAGGCTGCTGAGACAGAATTTACAAGAAACTGTAAAACTCACTAGGATCACTTCATAAAACATTGTGTTAGTATCTCATGCGATGGTTAAACATGGGAGCAGTGTCAGTTTTAGCAAACTGGTGTGAAGAAAAGGCAAATGACATCTATTCAGGATGTTTTACGTCATGGGATGTGAAGCTGAGAGCCAAGACCTTTTGTTTAATATGAGGCCCAGTATTAGGAGTGCTGAGCTGTTGCAGTTCAGGTAAGGCCTTGAGCCCATCTGCCCCACAGTAGCTGCTGTTAGCTTTGGTGCAGTCAGGTACATAGTTTTAACTAGATAGAAAAGATTGTGGCAAAGATGGTTCTGCATCTGAGATGCTTTATGTGCAGTCGTCTCACCCAAGTCAGGTAGGTGGAAGGGAGCCAAGTCGAATTATTACCAGATTTGCACTAAACAGGCCATGGGCTGAGGTTTGCAATTTCATGAAGATTTTTTTTTGTACTGCTTCCTACCATCTTTCTTGAATTAAATTTAAGCCAGCTCTTTCCTCCAGTATTTATTCCTTCCAGACATGTAGGCAGCTGGATGACAGCCTCTTTTCACCTAGATGAGGGTGCATGTAGCTCTGTCATCAACATATTGTTGACATTTGATCTTGTATGCTGTTCTGTTGAGCCTTAGCAGACGGAGAGCAGGGTGGAATGGCAGCTGTGCACAAATCCTTTGCTCTTGTCATTAGATCTTTAACATATTATAGATTTTGCTGTTACAGTCTCAGCACGACATTTAATGCGGAATTCACAGATACTGCTTTTGGTTTCCAGTGTGAGTTAAGGGCAAAAATGAAGAAGCTTGTCTTTCCTTTTGCTGTAGAAGTGACCATATTTTTATTAGATTGTTCCAGCGTTGAGAGCTGTCAGTGATTTTTGCAAGAGATGGCAATAGCTGGGGGCACAGTCCTGTTTGCGCAGTTCAGTTCACTTGTGCATCTGCACTGAATATATATGTATCTATCTTCTGTCACGCTAACACCCCCTTTGGCATTCCTGTTTCTCTCCTTTCATCTGGTCCAACCACACGCATGCACAATTGAAAGGACAATTGTTTTGTTTAGCAATTTCTTGCTTACTCAGCCCTAGGTATCAGATCTAGGCTTGGACCAGTCCCCTAAAGGGCTTTTTTTGCAGCCTTTGGGAGACGGGTAGTAAATTAACAAGCCACTTCACTGTGAGTGTGTTATTTTCCTGAGTGAGAGCTTTGTTACCTGAGATGATCCATTTCTTCATAAGACCTAGTTCTTGGTAATGTTTTGAATTTTCCCACTAGTTATTTAAAGCTCTTTCCCATGTAGTAGTTGCATGGCAGGCTTGTGAGATAAAGTACCAGCTGATAATGCCAAGAGCTAGCCTAAGGAAAGAAAGGGTTAGGTGTGCTGTAATGAGACTTCTTCTGATTTGAAAGAGCAGGAATAATTTGTGTGATCAAGTATGGTCAGGAAGAACCAACAGTGTTTTACCTTTGCATAAAGTTTCTCAGTCCATCCAACAGAAACTTCTGGTGCTGTTCTGTTTTAGGAATTAAATCACGTACCCTCAGTTAAGGTTTCAGTTGTTGCTGAAAATTAAGGATTAGTTCTCATTTAATCCACTGTGCCTCAGAAAGCAAAGCTAGGATTTTTCTGCACTGGCAACAGGTGGGCAGAAAGAGGTTTGTATTGGTAAAGACTGAAGAAGAATTTCATATATGATCCTGTTGCATCTGGGGAAGATAAATGGAGTTGAAAGAAATTTTATTTGTGCAGAGCATTAGATGATAGGATCCATTTGAGGATAAGACTGACAAATCCAAAAAGATAAGTGCATTATTTTTTGCTTCTTCCATTTTAACAGAGAAGATCTAATGGAAAGACGTGTATGTTGTTGGCAGGAACCAGCTGTGGGGGAGGGGTTGAGAGCAGCATAGACCAACCTGCTGAATAAGAAGAGACTGAGAGCAAAAAAGCAGGTTTTTTTCCCCCCCGTCTGATCATGTAAAATGCATGCCTTTTTCTTTGCATCTGTGTATAGATACAGAAAGATTCCTTCCAAACAAAGGGGAGACTTGCTGTCTTTCAGAATACTGATGTACACTGTCTTATTAATAAATTCATTGAGCCATCAGTCAGTTATCCCAAGGAGTGTTTGTTTTGCTTTGCATTTAAGGCCCTGTGCTTTAGACAAGCTAGACCTGAATTCTGCTGCAGAGGGCTCTTTGGTTTGTGGCAGTGCAAGGCATATGCCTGAATCTCAGCAGCTGTTGTGAAATTCATAAATAGAAGGCAGAGTAAAGAATGTAATCTAAGCAAAAAAGGGGTAGTGTTACTTATTAAGGAGATCAGGTTTAGGATGTTGTGCTATGCTTCTGGACTTTAAAAAGCCACAGACTTGTTTAAACTAATTGGCAGCATTTTAGAAGTCAGTGATGCAGGTGGCTTCCTGGCAGCTAAGCAAAGGACATATAGTGCTTTCAACAGAGTGGTAGGTGCTTCATAGCAACGTATCTGATATCCTGGTGTCCGAGGTGCACTAGTTAACACATTGACATTTAAAAAAAAAAAAAAAAAAAAAAAAACAACACAAAAAAAACCCCCACACACACCAAAAAAAAAAAAAAACAAACCAAACAAGGCAAGATCTTTCAGTGGCAACACCCTATTAGGATGAGTAAGGCAAAAAGAAAGACAATGAATTTATTTAGGGGCTGTTCAATCTGAGTAAGGTGCTTGCAATCAAAAAAAAAATGAAGTGAAACTTCTGAAACTTGTTCTTTTTCAAGGTCAGATTGTGGAGCAGAAGATAAAGGGCAGATGAGGAAATGCAAAATGTGTGCAGCCCTAGTTAGACTGCTGTTGTTTTTGCTCTGCTTATGCCTTCATCCTGTTGCTGCACCTCATCTGCTCTGCAAATACAAGTGTGCTTTGTAGTAGTCTGCGTTTTTTGAATGCATTTTGGGTAGTTTCATACCATACATAGGCTTTGCTGTGAGATGTGCTTTCAGTGAACTTAATATTGTGGATTGGTTGTGCTTTGAGGACTGCATCTGTATTTACGTAGTTCAGGTAGCTTAGTTTGTTAAAGTGTAGTACAAAACGAGGTACCTGCACTGCCCAGAAGCTCTAGTATAGCTGCAATTACATTGGCAAACCTGTGCAACCTCTACAATTACTTTGGTGGTATAACCTGTATCCATATGAAGAGCACTTTGTTTACCACCGTAAACTTTAGATCTGTGCCGGCAAAAGATGCAGATGTTGGCTGCTAGTACAGCTATATCCATCCAGCAGAGATAAACACTCCTTTCTGAAGCACTTTCCTCTGCAACCCAGGCCAGAGCGGTCATGAAGCTGTGGATTTTACCAGTGCTCCCAGTAAGAGGTTTCTGTTGGATTTAGCACATTAAATGTTTCTCTTCCTGTGTGTTTTCGCAGTCAGCCAGCCTCTGGTGACAGCAACGATTCAGTTGAAAATTTGTAATTAAATTTTAGGCTGGTGCCTGATAAACCCACCTCATCTGCTCCAGCCTTTCCTCTCCCTTCACCTGTCAGGATGGAGCTTCATGGCTGACAAGATTTCCCCATGTAAACAAGAGAACAGCTGCACCCCCTCCCCATGCAGTCTTTATCAAGTCTGATCTAACAGCCTGGTTTACTGCTTGGGCTAAGCAAAGGTAATGGCTTGAAATTTATTGGCATCTCAAAAGGCGATGCATCTAGTCAAGAGCAGGAATGTCTCTATTGAATTTAAAAAGATAAAAAGCAAGAGTTCCTGCTGAGTTTCCCTACCCGCTTGTGCCAACTTTCTCTTCTCTTCCAGCTTCAAAACATGTTTTTACTTTCTTGAGTGCCAGAGAGGAGAAGAAAGATCCCACTCTGCCAAACAAGTAGTGTTCAGCACTCCTCTGCCTTCCATTGCTCTCCTTAGAGGTGGAAAGGCCTTGAGCAAAGAGACGGCTGTGCAGCTGACGTGGTGCCCCTGCTTTGGCCAGGTACAGTGCTGCTCGGACCGGGCAAGCAGTGCAGCTCCATTGCCAGCTGGCAGCAGTAGCACAGGCTTGTGGCAGCCTGCTGCTACTCTGATGACTGACAGGATCCTGGCAATTGCCCTGTCCAGTTTTTTAACCCCAGCTTTTTTTTTTTCTGGGGTTGGCAGACCCCAGAAATGGAGGTAATGGAGGTGGAATTTAAAGAGCATTATTAAATAGCAGCAGCTTCCCTGGGACAGAGTGGGAGGGGAAGAGGGGAAACTCTAGGTCAGTAACTAGGGCTTTGCAGAGCAGAGGCTTTTATCAAAAAGTTTTCTTACCCCTCCAGGGCAGGTACAAATGAACTGTCTAGCTCTGTGTTTATGTGTTGTGCCCTGGGCCGTCTCCTTTACAGCAGCAGCAGCTTGACGGCAAGGAAGAGATCATCAGGAAAGATTCCTTGAGGCTGTTGATTGTCATGCAGCCTCTCCTGACTCTCTGCCATAAGTAAATATTTAGTTTAATACCTCAGCGGTGGCTGTGGCAGGTGCTACAGTACTGATGTGCCAGCACTGACAAGTTGGAGGGGGAGCAGCAGCAGTGGACTTGCAGTGGCCTTTGCACTCCACATGCAGCGTGTTTGCTGAACGTTTTGAGGACCTTTTTTTTTTTTTTTCCCTCATGCCTTACAGCTCTGCTTTCTCTGGGCCATCTTGTCCCCTGCTGAATTCAATGTTGAAGAAGTGGCTGTGGAGTGATGAACTGAGCTTTAGGGAGGTCAGTAGATGATGTACGTGCCCACTCCTGTTCAGGGAGGATGGAAGAGGCATGCCAAAGAGATAAGTAGTTGCTTCTAGTGCAGTCTTTGAAAATAGAGAAGTGCAGACATAAATTACTCAACCAAATCTTTCCCCACACTTCATGGTTAAAGTGATGTAGAGTGGAAGCAAACAGCTGCTGCTTTAGTAAGTATTGCTTTCCCTTTGTACCAGAGTCGCCTTTTGCGTGGAAACTTAGCTACCTAGACAGTTTTTGGTATTTCCAGAGGAAGACTTTTTATCTTGCTGACATTCCCTAAATTCAGAGGAGAGATGAAGTCCCTGAAATAACAGAATTCTTCTGGAATCTCCTGTGAAGTGTGGGGAGATCACCAGAGACAGAGTTTTCTACAAACCTAAGCGCAGGTCAAGCAACTGTTCTGTGTAATCCAGGCTGAGTTGTGTGGCCCTCAAGGGAAGGAGTAGGACCTTTCTTGCCTGCTGAAATGACATTTATATGTTTATGTTGTTGCCAAGAATAGAACAGCTTACTATACTTAGGTTGCCTGTTCAGGCTTAAGCTTCCATAGGGGTGTTCTGAAGCTCCCACTCCTCAGACTTCACAGTGTTTATAGTTTGAGAAACATACCATTCAAAACTCTGTTTCAGAACAGCATCTGGAAACAAATGCAACTGCCATCTTCATAAAATGCTGAATTACCACATCTAATGGTGTGGCTATGTATTACTGAATTAGTAGTGTAGTGATGCTAAGAGTAAGTTTGACATTGGTTATGGTTATGGTGAAGAGCCTAGAAGCTTTCTGTAACTGCTGGCAGTGATGATGGGCTGATAAAGTGTGATGCAATACGATACATGTCCTAAATGAAAGTGCCACCCTATTAAAAATAAACTCTCTGGAGGCTGTGGTAGAGTGTGGTGGGCACCTGAAAGATTAGTGGACTGAACCCTTGCCCATCAACATGGCTGTTACACATGGCCTGCAACTAGTCTGTGGACCAGCCCTAATGAAAGGGAGCTGGGGAATTATCAATTTTATGTATTGGTATTGCTCGTTTTAAGAGTGAGGGTTGGCAGGAATCTCTTGACCTAGAAGCTGGAGAATCATGTTAGTGTAGGATTCCTATAATAACTTGAATATTATTCCTAGAAGTTCAGAACTACAAAGCATGGACAATCCCACTGGCAAAGACGTGTGGTCACTCTGTGGTATGTTTTCAGGCTGGCTGCTTTGGTTGAAATATCTCAGTAACTTGTTATAAGATTTAGCAATGGAAACAAAAAGACCAAAAAAAAGAATCCAAAAGGAATTAGCCGTGATCTATGGAGAATAATGCTTCCTGGCAGGCTTCTGACCTTTGAAGAGAGGGACCTGCCGATGTTGAAGGAACTTCAATTTTTTTTTTTTTCCACTCTGTGGGTAGAGTAGGGGGTCTTGCTAATGGATGCAATTGCAACAGCCAGTCCGTATGACTGCATCAGATTGATTAGCTGGGTTCTGGTTACTGCTGCGAGTGGTGATTATGCCAATACAGCTGCTTTCTCTTCTAATGTACTAATTACCACACGCACGGATGTCATCACCCTTAACACTGCATGGAGTTGTCCCATTAGCGTGGGAGTGGGAAGCAGCAGGGGAGGGGAGCTCTTCAGCGTGACAAGCTGTTTAGAAGTGAATGGAGTGGAGTGATGAAGCAACTATTCTTAACGCAGAATTTTTAAGCCATCTTGTCTTTGAGATTCTGCCCTCGGCCAACATTTTTGCAGGTTGTCAGAACCAGACCCATGTCCTCAGCAGCATTTTCCATGGGGTGGGTGCTATTTACTGCAAAGCACCTGATCACTGAGCTGTAGCTAGCAAGTCTTCCCCCCTTGACATGGCTTGTTGTGGAGCCTGTAGGACAACAGCTGTGCAGACTAACCTGCCAGTGGAGGAGAGCTTGCGGCTCGCCCAGGAAGGCAACTTCTCCAGCTGTGATACCTTGCAAAGCCATTCTCAGGAGAAGAGAAACTGTTTGTTTCTGACTTGCCAGAGAAGGATATGATGGAAAACCCTTGCAGTTCTTGAGAGACTTGGAATGCTTATTTTATGAATTTATGCTTCCAGCTCTGGCAGACACCCTCCCTTTCCCCTCCTTCTTCCCCCTCTTCCTCCTCAAAATCCAGTCTCCCCATCTTAGAGTGCACCGTAATCTCCATGGTAACAGGTGTTACCATTGTACATCTGATTTTTTTATTTTTCCCCTCTTTTTCTCCTGCTGCCCTGTCCCAGCAAGCAAGGCGGGGAGGGAAAGGAGCAGATGTGACAGAGATGGGTGAGAGCTAGATAATACACTAAGGGCCTGTTCCTTCCATCCAAACACTGCGCTTCTCTGAATACACTAACTGCTGAGTGATAGCCAGGGCGAAGAGTGACCAGCTTCTGTCATACAGAGAAATCCTTAAGAATGTTTTCTCCTCAATGTGGCCTCCTCAGAGGAGAGGTTAAATGTGTTTCTGATGATGGAAAATAATGTAGCTATATTGTTTTGCTCTGAGTTACTTTGTTTGCGTTGTGATGGTCAAATGAAGGTTCTGGGTACTAACTGTTGGAGGGCATACAGTTAAGTGGTCTCTGCCTTAGACTTCTCAAGTTAAATTGTCAACCAGGCAAGACGTGGGGTGGTCAGTTGAGCTACGGAGGAAAACAGGTTTGTAAGCTGTCATTCGGAGCCCCAGTTTATTACGGTAGCTGATGAGTCCCACCCTAATGAATTCTAATTACTGCTTCAGGCCACCTTAGCAGTGCAGTAGTGGTTGATCTGCATTCCCATCTACCTTTATCCTGTTGTTCCAGCACATCCTCATTCCCTTCCCTGCTTCCTGGTCCAGCACCATCCCCTTTCCTGAGGAGTCTGGAAGAAAGGTTTTGTGATGGATGGTTGCCCACCAGAAAATCTAATGAAAACATATCTTTCACCTGGGACTTATCCCATTGAAAATCTAGATTCGAAGTCTGTGTTACCTGTAGTGATGACAGGTTTAAATCCTAGGTAGACTTCTGCAGAAATTCTAATCGTGATTTGGACTTGTAAATGCAGTCATCAGTCCTACCCTTCTGAAGCCGTGATGGAACGTGTTCTGATGGCTCAGACCACTGAAGCAGCTTGTCCCTGTCTATTCCTGGTAGCCAAACAGGCTCATTACCCTTCTATCCACTTCCCATGCCTTTGTTTTTATGGTCTACATGTGTCATATTTTCTGGCTAAATGTAGCGTTGTCAGTGTTACCCCATTCTGGTTGCTGGATGGCAGGGTGCAGGAAAGTATTGTGCCGTGCAAAAAGCATTAGCTTCTTGGAGTAGAAGGGAGAGTATCTGCATATGTATAATCTGTTCCGCTTCATCCTACTTGCTTTTCAAGCTCGTGCACTTCAGAAACGAAGCTAGTGCAGACCAGAAAGCAGAGCTTGCTATTGGTCCTTTGTGTCCACGGGGCTTTCATTCACCTGCATTAATGCAGCATTTGGGAAGCACTGGCTTAGCAGCTCTCCAGCTTCTTACCTTTACTTGCAGGTAAAATGGGTGCTGTTGGAAGGGGACCTGAACTGAGGGATTTGTTACTTGAGTACTTGTGTTATTCTTATAATCTCTGGATTTTGATTTTCCTTTGTGCACTGTTGGTGTGGGGGTTGGTCAAACTCTGAAGCATTTTCAGGAGGCTGTTTAAATGTTTTAAAAAGGAAAGAATTGATATTATTTTTGCATAAAGTTTGGTTTGCTTAATAGAAACAAATTTTGATGCTGAAGGCCCATGTGCTTCCCAGTTTTCTCTTCCACCCCTAGTGACTTAAAATGAGAGGTGGAGGCCAGAAGAGTCCCAGTTGTCCAGCTTTCTAATGACTACACCACTTGTCCCCATCACTTTGTTTAATTAGTTTGAATAGAAGGGCTATGCAGCCCACTGAGTGATGTGCAGATTCTCCTGGGGTCAGAATTTCTTCTGCTCTGCAGCTGTGCGCCAGTCAGTGTATTAAACACTTAGGGACACATGTATGTGTGTTTCTAGCAGCTGCTTACTCTCGCTGCTGGATTAGTGGTTTCTTGCAACATCCTGCAAAGTGGCATGTCTCCTTGGCCAGCTGCACTGCTGCAGGGAGACTGAACACCTGTTTGAGCCTCCTTTGCTCTCCTGCCTTGTATTGTCCTGTCAAGTAATCTCCTGTTACTGTTTCAGAGAGTTTTCAACGTTCTGTACCCAATGCCTGCCGACCAGAGAAGACACGTCAGCATAAACTCTGCTCGCTGGCTGCCTGAGCCAGGCCTGGGATTGGCATATGGCACCAATAAAGGGGACCTGGTGATTTGCCGACCAGAGTAAGTGATTGCTTTACATGGATTTATAACTGCTTTGGCTGTTCTGTTCTTAGGGCAGTGGGGATAAGATGGCTTTTCACTGCCTAGGGCATTGTACCTAGGGCACTGTGCTTGAAGGACCCAAAAAACCCAACTCCTAATACTCCTTTTGGACTGCCACAGTGTTTACCCAAGTCTGTTACAACCAATGTTTGTTTTGCTGATTATAAACTTCTGAGGCTGTTTGCAGTGCATCTCATTAACTCATTTTATTTCCCACATCTTTCTAGGCTTTTTGGATCCTTTGTTTCACGTGTGTCTAGTGCGGCCTCTTTCAGTCTGTCTGGATTTATGGATTTCTAAAACTTTCCAACGAGAACAGCAAATTTGAGCTGTTAGTGATATGCTTGCTTTCCTCACATGGACACACTGCAGACTACTAACCAGGTTGAAAGCTGCTGACCTAGACTTATCAAATACTCGTTACAGTATTCAAGCATGAGATTCTATGAATTGCCAAGACTTTTGTCATGATTATGAGCAAGCCAGTGAATTGTTCTGATCCTCACTTGAAAGCCCAATGATGTGATGTGTAGATGTTAGCGCTGTCTTATTTATACAGTGCCATGAAGGGTGTAACTGTCTCTTTGTAAGCTTGCTATTAAACACAAGCTAATTTAGATGTGGTGTGACACAGATGATGACTGAGTGTCTGAGCAGTGAAACATGTATTGCTTTCGGTGTTCTTGGGGAGTCTCTGCACCATACTTTGAGACCCTTTTCTCCATTGTGTTGTGCAAGTGCTTCTTTTGGAGCGGTGTTTCTTTTATGCTGCAGGAACACTTCAGGGATTTCTCTGCTTCAGTTATTTCCTGGTACTAAACTACCTTGGTATTCTTTTGGGTTATGCTTCACATGTTGAGGTTCCTGGTAACTTAAAAGCTGGAAGCTAGAAACTTACAGCTCTGCTGGTGATCTTACCAAATGTATGTGGACTCTGTCTGTTGTGCATGAGATCAGGTGTGTGGTGCTTGGGGAGAGTCATATGGTTATTGTAGAACCACTGTCTTAAATCAGAATAAATTGTTGTGGTTTAACCCCAGCTGGCAACTAAGCCCCACCCAGCTGCTTGCTCACTCCCCACCGGTGGGATGGGGGAGAGAATCGGAAGAGTAAGAATAAGAATGAGAGAACTCCTGGGTTGAGATAAAGACAGTTTAATAGGTAAAGCAAAAGCCGCACACACAAGCAAAGCAAAACAAGGAATTCATTCACTACTTCCCATCGGCAGGCAGGTGTTCAGCCACCTCCAGGAAAGCAGGGCTCCGTCACGCATAACAGTTACTTGGGAAGACAAACGCCATCACCCCCAATGTCCCCCCCTTCCTCCTCCTTCCCCCAGCTTTATACGCTGAGCATGATGTCATATGGTGTGGGACATCCCTTGGGTCAGTTGGGGTCAGCTCTCCCAGCCATGTCCCCCCCCAACTCCTTGTGCACCCCCAGCCCGCTCGCTGGTGGGGTGGGGTGAGAAGCAGAAAAGGTCTTGACTCTGTGTAAGCCCTGCTCAGCAGGAACTAAAACATCCCTGTATTATCAACACTGTTGCCAGCACAAATCCAGAACATCGCCCCATACTAGCTATTATGAAGAAAATTAACTCTGCCCCAGCCAAAACCAGCACATAAATATATACAGTTGTAATAGTGACTAATTCAGTACAGCCTTCTGGTGAAATCTGTGGTTGGAATTCAGATTGAACCAATTTCAGTAGTATAGGATGCCAGTGCTCTTCAAACAGCCCTCTTGTTCTCTTGAACATAATCTTTCATCAAGGCCTCATTTATATATGAAGTTCTACAAGATATTATTATGGAATAAGCTATAATCATTCTTTTCCAGGATAAGTGGCTTTCTTCAAGAATAGTTGCTGTACTTTCTAAGCAGAAAAATTATTCAGGAATAATGGCTCTCTCCTTCTCAAACTCTAGAGAGTTATTCTAAGTTATTTTCAGTACAGAAAAGTGATAAGATCTAGTCTACTGATTATGGCTCATGAGATGAACTTGGACGAGAACCCAGGAAAATTAAGTCTCCCTGAGGGTGGATGCTTTGATTGAATGCTGCAGAGTTGAGCTTGGTCTGGCTGTCCTGGCTTGCCACACCCCACGTTAGGTTTCCATTCTGGTGCTTGCAGTAGCCCCAAGCTAAGTGGCATGTCTCTCCTTGGCACCTCACTAATTAAACACAACAGGAACACTTTCATGGTATGTTATGGAAGCACTGTCAGTCCTTCTGCAGCATCTCTGTGAAACCTTCTTAGCTCACCATGTTGCTAGGGCACTGTTCTATCTCCTTGTTTCTATCCCAGCAACAATTGTGCACAATTCCAACGAAACTAAACTTTTAGTATACAAACATGAAACAAGGTGGCTGTAGAGGTGGGAGATCTATTGGTGGTTTGACAGAAATGCTTCAGTGGGTTTTCTGCTGGTGGATTGGAGTGACTGATGCTTCTGATGATTATTGCAGACCCCGGTGGGGACTGGTGGGTTCTTTTTGGAGCAGGACACCTGATATGTTCTGTTCTCAACTGCACCATTTGATAGACCAACAACAGCCAGAGTGACTTAAAAACCTCTGCATGAAGGTGTGGATATTCACCAAGCTGAATAATGTGCATTGAGGCTCTAACATCAGAACACATGAATGAGTGAGGCTCTGTCAGAGCAGAATTGGCTTGTGGCTGTGATGTCTGCCCCAGATCTACTTGGGAGACCCTCAGAGAAAAGAAAAATCCCGACACGTAGATGCCATCTCGGTAGTTCTTGGCTTAATAGACTTGGTTTGAGGTTAGCATATCTGTTGACTTTAACTTGAAGTGAGGGAGAAAGATGAAAAATATTTGTGTGGTTTCCATACACAGTAATACAGAGGAAGAGAAATATTAAATAAAGGATTCAGCAGTTGATAGAGTACTATATGGGGGATAGCCTAGCAAACAGCAGGGATCAAGAAAACACTGTCCTGCTGAAAACACCCCCACTGTTCTAATTTGGCAAAGAAAACTGGTCAGTAGCAAACAACTGAGATGGTTATAATACCCTCGGTCTTTATTCCCATGTACAATGGAGCCGTTTAAAACCAAGTACTACAGGGATCACATGAACAGGTTGGAATGGCAGCTGTGCCTCAAATACAGGATTTGAAAAGCATATGCTTAGGGAGAATGAGATGAGTAGACTGGAAGTACAAGCTGACCAAAAAAAAAAAAAGCATAACTTGAAGCTCTGTGGGCTCATAATGAGAGGCTGTGCAAGTAGTCCTTCCAGAGTTCTAAAGAAACAGTAATTAAAATCAAACATTTTGGGCTGTATTGCTAAATTGGGGTAGCACTGATGGCAGTTTTTCTTGCAAATAGAAACGGGGAAGGTGAGGTTATGTTGGCAATGTGAACTCGGTACACAGATTTACGGGGTGCATTTTGAAGGAAAGGACAATTAAAACCATGGAAAGCGGGATCGAATGCGTTGTGATTTGACCAAGGTGGAGTATAGCAGGTTGGATACCTGTCCTTGAGAATTTTATGTATTTATTTTTAATTAAAGGGTCAACTAAGGACCTATTAGATCAGGTCTAATACCTCTGCGTTTTAGTAAGGCAGTTCCCATGTTGGAACTACAATAAATCTAGTTAATTTGTAAATAATTAGGATTAGAACAAGATCTGGTAAAGAGCAGGTGAAGACCTGGCTAAAGGAAAGAATATAACAGGATTGAGGGCTGGACTCTGCTACAAAAGAGGTCATTGATGGACTTCTTTAAGAACCTGTTCTGGGGCTGGTTATTAATACTTTTTACACTAATGCCTTGTAAGGGTACGCTGAATAAATTTGCAGAGGATGTGAGATCAGCCTTGTCATCGCAGGGAGAGATCAGAGTATTGCACAAGAACTGGATTGCCTTGAAAGTGACTGGAGAAATGAGAATTTAATAGTACAAAGTGCACTTAATGACTAATAACACTGAGCTCAGTAGTTAAAATGACAGAGGAGAAAGGCCCGAGGTTTTAGCTGAACGTAGGTGATTGAGCCATCAATACATGAGGCTGTAAAAACAACAAATTTAGTTCTAGGATGAGACACAAAGTGCTTAACAGCAGAGATAGCAAAACGTTACTACCACTGTAGAAGACAGAACAGTTTAAAATTCATATAGCCATATTCAGAACTGCCTTTGAACAGGTACAGTAGTTGAGAACAGCTGCTGGTGGGATCAGTGGAGCATTTTTATCTAAGAAAAGCTGCAGCTTGGGGTCTCTAGCAGGGCTAAAAAGGAGGGCTAAGGAGGGAATTTTATAGCCTTCTATACATCTCCAGGAAAGGAGAACTATTTAAATTTATATATTTTTTTATTAGGGAATAAAGAGGCATAAATTGGCGATGACTAGGTTGTCCAGTCATCAAACCAAGCTGATTTCTGCGATAGTCTGTACGTTGGTTGGGTGGATGCAAAAGACTTAGCCGTTTGGAGATGCAGCTTGGCTGGCTTGCAGAGACAGGCATATGACTTGAATGCTTGTGACTGGAGGTGGAACTGGGCTGCTGAGCCGTGAGGCACTTTTTCAGTATTTTGAACCCAAGGTCCATGTCTGAACAGGTGTTGACAAGTTGGCTCTCAGAGCTGTTGTGCTGTAGGGAGGGGAGGTGGTGACAGCAGTGTTCCTCCACACTTGGAAATGCACCTAATGGGCCTGAAAGAAGCCTGTAAGAGACTCTAATTCATGAGCCAGTACAGTAGCTATGAAGATAAAGTAAATGTTTTTATTAGCCAAAGATAACCCCTAGCAGGGTTGCATTCTGGTGAGTAAAGGGAAGAAAGGACATTGTGTACCTGCTTCCTTAAATTTCAGGGTGACACCCAGCTCACTGAACTGTGCTGTAGAAAAGCATCGATTTGTTTGCTCTGCTTTTTATGTGATTAAATTGGAAGAAACTTTTAATGTAACGTCAGGGAAGTTCCTCCTTTCCCAAACACTCAAAGGCCAACCAACTTACGTTGCTTACCAATATGTTAGTTTGAACATACAGTATTAGATACAGACTTGTATTGAAAACCCAGGGGTCCCAATTGACAGTGAATAAATACTATTCTGAGTAAGGATAATGAATAGGAAAGGCAGTGGAGCTGGTGTTCAGCAGTGTTTGCTTGTCCCTCATATGTTCTTTCCTTTTGCTTGTTTAGCTGCTGGTTTCACTTGCCTAAACAAACTATCCATCTTAGAGCAGGTCTCTATGACCTGTTTAAAACTTTGTCTACTCTTCCTGCTGAATTACTGTCCTTTTGAGGAATGGTCTGTGTGAAAGAACCCAGGGGTCTGGGTTTCTGTGGGACAGGAACCCAGCTTTTGGAAACAACTTCCTCTGCAAGGGACTAACAGGACAAGCAATTTACTTTTCACAAGTCTTACCTTTCATTTTTGTTTGAAAAAATCATCAGTCACCATTTAAGAGGAGTCACTGGGAGAAGATTTATGGAACTGACCACTGGGGACAGAACACAAAGTGCAGGAAGCTGATAAGAAGAAAGGCATCTGCAAATCCTGCAGATGCATAGATCAATGAATAGAATTGAGTAGATCATACATGGTGTAAGTGTCTTCAGGGGATGCTTCATGCTTGTCTTGTTGCTTTTTAACCAATTGCAGTGATGACAGGCTGGAGCAAAGGTACTCAGGTCTGTGGTTCGCAGGCGAGTTCTGCTGATAAGAAAGTTTTGCCCCTCAGATGTTGATTGGAAACAGGTTGCAGTCTGTATGAGGTTGTGATAGCCTGTTCCTTTTTTGAGGGTCCCGTAGTTCACTCTTGTCATGGTTCAGTGTATAGATGGTTGCCAACTGATAGATTTGCATACATACTAGATCACAAGTCTGCTATCTGCTTGCACATAGCTTCACATTACCACGTGGTAGTCTGTGCTTTCTGGATGTAAGATGAGTTTGTGTTCAGTCCAGAAGTCTGGTATTGAAAGGCTCTGAGGCTGCCACCTTTTAAAGGGTGGGCGCCATTAAGCTAAATCAAGACACTAAATTCATGACACTAATATTCATTGGGAGAGCTGTGCCACATGAAAACAGGAATCCCTTTAGGCACACCACTTAGGGTATTGTACTCCACTTAGAAAATGAAGTGAACTACCATGTACTACTACTCGCTGTGCCTTGGAGGTTTGTCACAGGAGGTGGTACAGAGCAGTGTGAATTCCCCCGTCTGCTATCCTGCTGCACGCTGACTTTTCTGTGTGGCTGCTAGTGCTTTTTTAGCCCCACCAAGGCTTACATCCTTTGTTAATAGTTACGTCCTTTGTAACTGTGACCAGTGCTAATGCTCGCTAAAGTTTTATACATCTTTCTTGGCTCTGGGTAGCTCAAGGTTTGATTCAGTTCCTGAATCTTTGGGTTTTGTGGCATGGAATGACATCCACAGTGTCTTGTTTGTTTTTTAGTGCTCATAACCTTTCCTATTCGGTCACATCCTAACAAGAGCTTTCCCATTCAGAAACACCCCTGGTGGGACTTCTCAAACATTGTCTTGTAGAACATGAACACGTGAGACCAGAAGCAAGGAGGAGCAGACTGCATGCTGCTTTATTGCCCTTCGCTGGCTTCTCTTGTGGAGGACTGCCATGGGAGAAAGGCAGGGGGTCCAGATATCAGTTGTTCCTTGTTTCATCTTGAGTGCCCCCCACCCCTGCTCAGGAGCATGTTCTAGAAGGGCTCAGTGCTCACGTGCTTTTGAAAATACTAACCCAAAAATCTCGGTGTTTTGAAAAAAAACATTTCAAAACCAAGCACTCCAAGCACCTTGTCTAGGGCTAGCTGTGTAATGCAGGCATCCACAAGAGAGGAAGGATTTCTTAAGCAGGCAGAGCCTCTGGTAATGGAATTAAAATACCCCCGGAAGATGTATCTGGTTCAGAGGCAGCATCCCTTGGAATTCTCTTGTTGGGAAGTAGGTGTGGAGAGTCTCAAATTGATTCAGTGCTATGCAGTGTGCATATTTTAATTCTTTGTGGTGAGATCTGCCTCTAACGTGAAATTATTCTGAGAAAATTCTCTTCACAATAAATTCCTATGCTTTACAGAGGATCACTGCAGTTGTCTGTCCATGCGAATCCAGGGTTTTTTTCCTCTGAGAATTGCGTATCCTCCCATCTAGTAATGGGGACAACGTGTCTGCTTCTAGTTATCAGCACTGGTAAAGAGATGGTGGTCTATCCAGCTGCCTGGTGCGTCATGTCTCTCTGCTGGCTGGCTCCATTCGTCAGGCTCTTCAGCCTCTAGCAGTGATGCACCCCAGCAGCATAAAGCCCTGGTGCATTGTTTGCCTTTTAAGAATAACTTCTGGAGGATGGAGTAAACAAAGAGACTGAAGGAGGAGCTGTCTTCCTTCGCGCGTAACAGAGGGACGTTAGCAACCCTGCACAGGAATGTTTTCACAACTGTTAACTGGGGTGGTTAGAGATCTGGTTATGCTTGAGTCCTCCCTGCTAAATGACCTTTTGAAAGGCAGCATCTGCACAGTGGTCTTTGACCATGGCCGTGTAAGCGAATGCATGTCCTGGACTTTTGCTGCCTGTTAACCACAAGATAAATTGAATTTTCTAAATGAGGGTAAAGATGATTTTGATAAAAGGACTGAAAAGGGGAGGAAGATGGCCAATTTTTCACTATAGATACATGCTGAAAGCTTATATTTGGATTTTGTTATTCATGCATTTAAGAAAAAAATGAAATTATTTTTTTCCAAGTTGTGCAGGGAAGCCTAGGTATCCTGAATGCCAAGAGGCTCAGTCGTTGCAGATGCAAGAGAAGTAGAGTGGTAATGTGGAGGGCTTGAAAGAGTATCTCCATTCTGATATTGTTTTTTATTCCATTTCTATTTCCGTTTCTGTATGTGAATTTGATATCCAGGACAAATGATGGCATTAGGTGGAAGATGCCCTCATAAAATTCCATTTAATATGTCTATGAATCCTAGAGATAAATTTTGAGAGCTGCTTTAAGTCTTCAGTTATTAGCAAGTTCGTTTCCCTCACCCAATTCTTCAAGATGTGCTGAAGCACTGACTAGTTAGTGACATTTATTTTCCACCATGAGAAAGGGAACTTGGTACAGAGCTTAGTGTTAAAGAAACTTAACCTGCTACTTACCAGTTTGTGTACTATGTCACTGGGCTTCTGCAAGTCCTACTGGTTCTCAGATTGGGTAGCAGTCTTTCTAAGAGCATGGGCACATACTCTAAGAACAATTACCAAATGCTTCGCTTATATCTATTCAGATCACACCTGCTGCCTTTTCTTCATTTACTTTTTTTCTAATTCCATCTACAAAAGCAATTAAACTTCATGCAAGCAATTATTTGACTTACTGCCTACTGCATGTGGCTCACTCTTTCTTTGTTTTCATATATCTTCTTTTTCTCTTTGTTACGTTACTGTCTTTAAGAATAAAAGTTATGCTTAGAAGAGAGTAATTGTCAATTTAAGTATGGCTTTCTTTTTGAAGAATGATGCTAAGTTGGCTTTCTTGGCCTTTTGTCACTTCCTCAGTTTTTTGTAAGGTATTAAAAATCAGGTGTGAATAGCTCAAGAGTTACTTTAACACACGCACACACACCCCTTAATGAGTGCAACTAGCTGCTATGTCTAGCTTCTTTTCTTACTCTCTAATTGCATAAGTACCCTTGGATATTTTTTAAGTGGAGACTTCAGAGAGAAAATTCAGTATCTTGTCCACTTTGAGTCATCGTTGATTTTTGTCCTTAGCCTCACTAATGAATAGACCTTTTTTTCATTCTAGTACCGTTTTCCTCAGGTATATTTTTAGAATGTCTTTTCCCTCTTCGGGAGCACCAGTCCATCCTGCTTTCTTATAACCTTTCTTTTCTCTGCGGGTCTTTACTAGACCTTCCTTGCTTGGTTGTTTACTCCCTTGGCTTTCCAATAAGATCATCTTTAATTTTCCAGTCTTTGATCCAGTTTAGTTGTGGAGTTTTATTTGTTGTCCCTTATGCTTGTGCTTTCTAGCAGGACTGTAGAGGATCTAACTAGCAAATAAAACAGCCAACTTTTTCTTCATTTTCTTTCCCTTTTTTAAATCCCCAAGCTATCTGGTTCTGTAAATGGTCTCAACTCAATGTCTGCAAACTGTGAGTAATTGGAGTAATAATTGTGGATTTGGGAGTTTTGTCAATTTTTTTTTTCTCTCTTTTTTTTTTTTAAATTTTTGAGCGGGTTTCCCCTGTGTGCTAAACAGAACACTTTTTAGTTGGCTAATTTCAAAGCTGCTGAAGATTAAAAATATAAAACTTGGCTTGCCCAACATCTTGGTTCTGGAGCTTTGCAGGTTTGTGTGCGCGCATCATAATGTCCTATTAAAAAAAAGTATTTGCTATGCTTGCTTATTTTAAACGTTTATCTTGAAGTTGATTTCTCTCATTCTAAATCAATTTTCCTGGTTTAGTTTGTTGGCATAAGATCTACAAAACAAGCCTACTTCCAAGTTGCCTTTGATTCAACGTAAATGTTAGTTTCTGCTAAAATGCTAGTGAAAGTTCAAAGGTGACTAAAGAGTGACTTTGGCTCTTGAGACTTGTAGCAGTTTAAGATGTTTAAGGCCTTAGAAGGCTTAAACAATTTGCACTCTCCCAGAGACTCCTAACATCTTAAATTGTCATAAGGTACTGGAAGAGCTGATAGATCATAAACAGCTTAAGATATTCTTGAGGTTCAAAGCTTATTTGGAGTAGAGTCTGCCTGTAATCACTTTAAGCAATTAACAAGCCTTTAGGTTTTTAGAGGACTTCAAGCAAGTTATCCATCTTTAGAGCTTGGTTTAAGGTGATACCATGCTAAACTGTCCTTACTTAAGGAACTTAAAGCTCTGCGTTCTGGAATCTGTTATTTACCTTCCAGAGGATCCCTACATACTACTTGGTGTGGTTGGAGCCAGATAAGTGAAGGATACCATGGAATACTGGCAGGATTTTGAGAAGAAAATCAGTGAAAATTCAGGAAATTCTTATTTGGTTTATTTCTGCCTTTTTTATTCCAGGCTATTTGGCCTGGATGGTATGTTCTTATTCACATAAACGTGCCTTTTTTTTTTTAACAGTGCTAAAACTACTGTGTAGTGCACTGTATGATACACAAAAATCTTAGCAGTGTTGTAGGAGCAAATCTTAACTCTGGGTCTTCCTTGCACGAATGTTTTGTCCATCTGCTTACAGTAGTGCATTAAGGCAAATATTTTGCATGTAATGGTGGCCTCAGTATGTCCCCTCCAAATTGGGATATGTCTTTTCTAAACGTCAAAGTAGCTGATGTCTAGTTACATCAGTAGTGCAGGAGTCATGTTTGGGACTAAGAAGGTTCCCCTTGTTCTCTCAGGTACAGGATACAACTTCCTATGTCAAGCTGAGAGTGGTGTAAAAAATCTCTGGGAAAAGCTGCTTAAAAAAATTGTTGTGACCTTTTGGTAGGAGAATTGATGTTGGCATGAAGGCTGTCTGTGAGGGACTTTACTTGTCCTTATTCTCCACACAGGTTTTGCTGTGTGGCTTTGCGTCCCTTAAGTGCAGCGCTCTCAACCTCAGTATTTGCTTTTGGGTCCCAAGGTAATTGAACATTGAGAGTTTCATACAAAACTCTCTCGTTCTGCTCTGTCATTGTCTTGGTGCTCAATTGCCATTTTTCACTCCTGCTGAATGTGTTGGAAGACTGATTCTTAATTTAAGACTTTCTCCCTTGGAATGTAAGACAAAGTCCTATTATGCTATCTGTTGGTGTGTCCTCCATTTCAACTCATTTTATGAGTCTGCTCATCTGCTACACGCAAACTGGAGGTAGGTTACAAATGCTGACTCCTGGAAGTCACTTGGGTTTTAGCTATAGTGACCCTGTGGATCAGAAGAAACCATTCTGTTTGGATTCTTCCTACTATGTTACTCTCTTTTTTTTTCTCTCTCTGCAGTATCTAACAGCTTAGCTGACTGATGACTCTCTTCCTTAGCTGAGATATGACATTTTTGCCCAGGCAAGATGACTGTTAGAGGTGTGCCTTCTATCTAAATCTTATCCATTGGCTGCAAGAGCATGGATTGTATCCAGCTTTAGTTGCCCAGTGGTGGGCAGAACAAACTTGTGCATATTCACGCTGTTGAGACAGAAAAGTGTTATTAGCTACTGGTACCTCCATATTTATAAGGCTGACCTCATTTAAATGGTGGAAGTTTGAATAGAGCCTCTTCAAAAATCCCAGTATTTAACCTGGCTGGCAAGGACTGCACAATCAAATAAACACAGCCAGTCATCTTGCATAGTGTTCTGAGTTGAGCTGGCATCCTTCCTGAAGCAGGCACATGGCTACCAGCTGCACCAAGCTGCTTGCTGTCCTGCTTCTGGAGCACCTTTGGCAATCCAGATAGGTATCAGGATGTGTTTCTGCATGGTTGCTGGTTTACAGGCAGGCAAAGCTTGCAGGATTCTCGAAAATTACCGGGCTGTATCAGGGAGTAAAAACGCACCTTCTGCTAGTTGCGGAGAAGGGGTGATCTTTCCATTGTTCCTCTGAATGTGATGAATAGGATAATTTCATACGTAAACTGCAGATCTTGTGTTCAGTATGACTTATCTTGTTAGGAATTCCTATATTCGGTCTCATGCTCTTCCCCTGGCTAGTCGTACATGGGCTGAACTCCAAGGGTGTGCACTGAAATAGGCCAGTGCCAGTGAAGCTGCTACTTCTTCCTTGGTCAAAGGGAATTACTGCCCAGCAGAGCTACTCCAGGAATCCCATTTGCTGGTTCCATGCAGTTTGCACTGCAGCCAATTTTCACTTGGATTTGTCTCTGCACATGGTTCATCACCTGCACAGAAAGCTAAATATTTATGAAGTAGGGTGTTAGAAATGATTGTTTTCCTATCCAGGCAGCTGCTGGGAGTGCCAAACTTTTGCCTTGTACTGACAATACCTAGCTAATCATGGCAGTCAGGGATGGGCTTTGCTGTGCTGATCATCACACACCGGCAGAAGAGATAATGAGCTGCTGACAAGGATGCATCTGAAATCCGGCCGAGCATTGCATTACATGAGATACTGTGTGCTGCTTCTTCCTTCCCAAACCAGGACAATGGATTCCTGTTCCTTAGCATAGTGTCACCTTGCTCTCTGTAGCTCACTCTATACTTCCTTGATCCAGTTTGAATGGTTTAAGAATGACAAGTTTACACAAAGGGAAGAAAGCACGTCTTGGGGAATTCAAATCCTTTATAAACTAACCTGGTTTTGTATGTTTACTCCTAGTGATCTTGAATGGACAGTATATTT
This sequence comes from Morus bassanus, assembly GCA_031468815.1. Taxonomy (NCBI): domain Eukaryota; kingdom Metazoa; phylum Chordata; class Aves; order Suliformes; family Sulidae; genus Morus; species Morus bassanus. The sequence goes on along the minus strand of CM062572.1, from coordinate 44,533,639 downwards.
GAGAAATTAGCTTTAAAGGGTAATTTCTTTTGTGGAGAAAGCGAACCTTGGCAGCATGAAAATGAGATATTCACTTAGCTGTGTGCTGCATGGCATCACTTTAGCTAGTTTTCTCCATGTTGGGCCTGCCACAATCTTCGTTCTGGTAAGGGGGTTGTGCTGGTATTTTTAGATGGGATTGCAGGCAGCAATGTCTTAATCAAAATTTAATTCAGTGCTGTAGCAGACAAGTGTGCTACTGTTGGGCCTTTCCACGTGGCAGGATGTGAAGGAGAGCAGTGCATTTGCCCATTGCTGCCACCTTCTTCAGTTTTGGGGGTGGTTTAAGTGAAAAGACAGTAAGTGCTATTTATGCTTTCCTGCACATGCATACCCTACTTGCAAATTATGGGTTTTTTTGTCTTGCTATCTTGCTCCTGAGCAGTATTGTTATGGCAGCGTTGGGGAAATTTTATCCTAATACCTCCTCTTCTTCAACTCCCGATTTTGGATATGCCAGGTGGGGGGTTACCCAGATGTCTGAGTCGGTTTGTGCTGATCTGTGCTTTGTTGTTTTACTTTTCAAATGCTGGTTAAGCCAATGCAGTAAATTATATTTCAGCTTTCTTGTCACGTATGAATAATTTTGTCATTAATTCCTAGAGCTTGCTCCTAGTTTCTTCAGGGGGACATACCTGAGCTGTGTAGGTAATACCTCCATGCAGTGGGAGAGGCTGTGCTGCCTAAGTTGTTGGCTCTTGTTGCTTAACAGGCTCCACTCTGAATCCTTATTCAACTCTCAGCAAAGCATGCAAGTCTGTGCCCTTCATCCTCTCCAAGCTCATTAATAATGTGAGCTGGACACAGGCATGAAGGAAAAGTCCTTCTTGGAACAGATCCCTGCTGGAAAAGCCAGACCGTGAGCAGCTCCACATTTAACAAAGTTAATGGAAATTTCCAGGGAGGGCTTAGAGAGCTTAGTGACAGCCATAAAAAGGAAGAAAATAAGAACTTGACTAAGTGGACTTCACTGCCCATGACTGACGCAGTGTGGAGAATTGCGATTTTTCACCCTGAAGCCCTGGGCAACAAATGTCCTGCTTACTGCACCCACATCCAAGTGGCAACATGCTCCATGCTACACAGAGCTTCTACCTTATGCCTTGGAAAATGTAAAGTGCTTCCAGCATTTCCATGTCTAGAGTTTGATGGAGCAAAAGTTAAATGCTTACATTACCTGAAAAATATTCATTTCTCCAGCGTAAGCTCTGCTTCTGTGAAATGAATAGTCAGGCCTTGATTTGCAAATCTCCTGGGAGACGTACTTTGAAAGGCTTGCTAATTTACAAAATTCAAGCAGTATTTTGCAATGGGAGTTAAAAAACCTTTAGGCTTTCTGAAAAGGGAGATTGTGCTGTTTTAAATAGGTGTGGTTAAACCAGTGCAAATCTTTAAGCTTAATTGTAAATCTGATTTAAACCAAGGTAATGGTGGTTGTCACACACATCTTGTTGTGTACTTAAGTTGGTCTAAGGTGCGATTCGTGATCAAGTTTCTAATGCAGGCATGGTCTTAAAACTGGCACTTAACCCATACAATAACAGCATTTCTCTGATGAAATCTTTGCTTATTGAGAAGGGAAGTGATGATCTTTGTATAAAAGAATAGTGTCCAACCAGTTCCCTCTGTTAAGATATTTGCTTTCCTCACTGTACCTTGATGCAGTCTGAAACATCTCTTCTGTAGCCTCAACCAATCATCCAAAGGTTGGAAGACTTAATGGGGAGCAAGCTGGATATTGGTCTGAAGACTGTGGGGAGGCAGATGTGGTTTCCAGGTCAGAGAGATGCAGATGCGTGCAAAAGAGAACAAAGATTGTGCTGAGGGCTTTATTGCTTGAAGTTTTTTGCAAGAGGTGGAGTTGGGAGAGGGTAAGTTGGTTAGCTGGTCAAGGAAATAGTCTGCTGAATGGTAGCGGTGAGGATGCTCACTGCTGGAGTAGGGAGTGCTAGCTGTTTATTCTGAGCCACTTTTTTGGCCCTGCAGAGAGACTGGAATACTAGTCGCGTAGGTGTCTGTGGAGACCGTGCCTGTACTTTGGAAAGCATAAAGAAGTGTGGAAGGAGGGGGAGAAGAGCATGGGTCAATTTAGCTTTGTTGTCTAGTAGCTGCAGATACCAAGCAAACTAGGCTTTTTATGGAAATTTTGACTACCAGGTCAGAAAGTATCACTTGCCTAGGAAGTACGCTACTTTGCAGACAGCAAAGTGTGACAGCTAAGTCTCAGTATATTAGGCAGGGGATGGAGCAGCCAGAGGGACTGGCATGGTTTTAGTGACAGGTTACCATCTATCAATAAACTCTGAAGCCCTTGTAAATCTGCGTCTCCCTGGCAGCTGCTTTTGTGGGGTATAATGCAGCACAGAGCTAGCTCAGCACAAAAAAAAAAAAAAAAGAAAAGAAAAAGAAAAAGGCATGACTGATTACTTCCTGCAGACTCCATGCATGGTTTTGTTGACTAATTTTCTCTAGCTTTTGTCCTTGGTCCTGACTTGGGGTGCTGTCACCCCAGCAGTCTAGTCCCAGGCCTCCAGCACACACAGCTCTCCCATTGCAGCATATCTGACCAGCAGCGTCCTCTAAGCTGGGGTTCTTGCCAGTTCTGCTGAGGCATCTCATTACAGGGACAACAGCTTTTGTATGTACGTTAAACACCATGTTTGTGGCTGAGCCATAACCAGCTACCAACCACTTGCCCTGAATCATAGAATTATAGAATGCTTTGGGCTGGAAAGGACCTTTAGAGGTCATCTAGTCCAACCCCCCAGCAGTGAGCAGGGACATCTTCAACTAGATCAGGTTGCTCAGAGCCCCGTCCAACCTGGCCTTGGATGTTTCTAGGGATGGGGCTTCCACTACCTCTCTGGGCAACCCATTCCAGCGCTTCACCACCCTCATTATAAAAAATTTCTTCCTTATATCCAGTCTGAATCTACCCTCCTTTAGTTTAGAACCATTACCCCTTGTCCTGTCACATCAGGCCTTGCTAAAAGAATGCCCCCATCCTTCCTATAGTCCCCCTTCAAGTACTGAATGGCAGCAATAAGGACTCCCCGGAGCCTTCTCTTCTCCAGGCTGAACAGCCCCAACTCTCTCAGCCTGTCCTCGTAGGAGAGCTGTTCCAGCCCCCTGATCATTTTTGTGGCCCTCCTCTGGACCCGCTCCAACAGTTCCGTGTCCTCCTTGTGCTGAGGGCTCCAGAGCTGGACACAGTGCTCCAGGTGGGGTCTCACGAGAGCAGAGTAGAGGAGCAGAATCACCTCCCTCGACCTGCTGGCCATGCTGCTTTTGATGCAGCCCAGGACATGGTTGGCTTTCTGGGCTGCAAGAGCACATTGCTGGCTCACGTCCAGCTTTTCATCCACCAGTACCCCCAAGTCCTTCTCCACAGGGCTGTTCTCAATCCCTCCATCCCCCAGCCTATATTGATACCGGGGGTTGCCTTGACTGAGGTGCAGGACCTTGCACTTGGCCTTGTTGAACCTCATGAGGTTCTCACAGGCCCACCTCTCTGGCTTGTCCAAGGTCTCTTTGGATGACATCCCATCCCTCAGGCATGTCAACTGCACCACTCAGCTTGGTGTCATCTGCAAACTTGCTGAGGGTGCATACGGTCTCCTTCCTTCAGATTATGGGACTACCCTTAGTTCATGCTCTGAGACTGCCTGCGGTGTGATGCGAGTCCAACTCTTCAGATGCAATTCCCTTCTGTCTGCATGGGACCTTTTTTTTTTTTAACTCACCTTGTGGTGACCACCATCAGGTGTCACCAGTCCAGCAGCCATGTGGTGGTACACAGCACCATTTTGAAACCCCCAGGCCAGCTCACAGGGAGCTGGTGTGCCAGCATGGCATAGCAAAACACTGTACAGAAAGTCTCTTCCATGGTAATGCGGCCCATAGTGCTTCTGGAGGTGGGACACAGTAGTGGGTAGGAGATCTCCATACTGCCTTGGACTGCACAGTTTGTGCTTGTCCTCTGACATTTCTGCATGGCACAGAGTAAGCTGGATTTGCTCTGATCCTCTGCCAATCTAAGAGCTGTTGGGCCTTAGAAATAGCAGGAGATGCACTTACAGTATTATTGTTATAGTGGCTTAGCTTCTGTGATTGACCGTAGTCTTCAGCAATGATGTGATGATTAGCTATACATTGTTAACCTTGCCTGTTCCTGTGAAGTGATTAGCCAGCCCTGACTTCGCGTATCTTTTCGGGAAATGCACTGTGAGAGGTTGCCAGAGCATTGGCTGTTCTGTTAAACTTAGTAGCATTAGCTGTAAAATTCAAGTTTTGGACTTTTCGGACACACACATAGTTGATCCAGTACAAACTCTTTTGTGGAAACTTATTAAAATATTCTCTACATCTGCCCTTGCTTGACGGTGACTGTCAGTGAGAGGGCATTTATTGATAGGTAGAATGAGAACCATTTGCGAAGGAACTAAATGTCTCAAGAGCAGTGTTTTACTTAGCATTACCTAGTGCAGGAAATGCTGGCAGGCATCACAGAGAGAATTGGTCTTCCCATTCCAATTCTTTGTTTAGTCACTTGGAGTTAGGGTAACCTGATTTTATACACACAGATGTATGTCTTCATTTCCTGAAAATCTCTCTGCTCCTGTTGCTGTGCCTCAGTGTTAATATTTAATTGAAATGAATGGAATATTCCAGAGCAATCTGGGTAATACAACGCTCCATGTTTGCAAGGCAGTTTATGGGGATGAGCCTTTTTGGTGAAAATGTGAACTGAGCTAGATCTGCAGTTTCTGTAGGGCAGGAATCAACACTGTCCTTCGTGTTGTGGGGATGTAATGTGTGCTGGCTGGAATAGTGTCCTGTCATGCTAATATTTTTCCTTCTTTGGTGTTTCAAGGGCCTTAAACTCTGGAGTTGAGTACCACTGGGACCAGCTGAATGAGAATGTCTTCGCTGTGCATTCCAGCAACAGGAACACTGAGCGGCCTGGGTGAGTCTCCGGGGTGTGGGTTAGAGAGACCTGACCCTTTCTGCTGCTTTTGTTATATCTGACAGCACCATTTCTTCTTTGTTGCCTTAGCACTGGCAGCTTTAAATATGCAATTTTTCTCCCCTTTGACACTGCCTAGTTGGGTCACCTGGCCTGCTTCCAGCAAGTGACATTCAGTGCCCAAATGTGCTGCAAGTGATAGTGAAGGACATGTGTCATCCATGGCCTCAGTAACATCCATGAGCAAGCTGTGGGAGGAACATTTGGCCCTTGATGCATCAAAAACACCATGCAAAGTAAATGGCCTTTGGAGGATAACTGAAGTACTGGGGGGGTTTCACAGAGATGAGTACAAATTGGGCGGTCCTGGTGACTGATTTTCATCCCTTTAGTTTCTGGTCATGGGGCAGTTGTTTCTCAGCAATAAACTCTAAAAATAAACCTAAATCCCTTGACAGCCCTATTGGCTGCTTCATCCAGTCTGTCTGGTGATGCACACATTAGTACTCTAAACACGAGGGTGATGCCGCAGTCCCTTGCTTCTTGCCCCAGTGGTGAGTAATTCTCCGTAAGCCAGCTGTTCTCAGCAAGAGGGTGACAGTCTTGTTTCTGACTTGTGAGCACCAGGATCCCAAGAAAGTTATGAGCTGGTGTACAGGGCAGTGTCTGTGCTGTCCTACAGCTTTGGTCTGATTGAGGGTGAAAAATAAGCACTAGAGATTCTTTACTCTGCCATGTGAGTAGATATTGCCACTACTCATGGTTTTTGACAGAACTTATCAGTCTTGCATGATGGACTTAGGAGCAGCGTGAAGGCAGAAATACTGCTCAGGAATGAACTAGCGCAAAGAGAGCAAGAAAAGTGTGGCATGTTTCAAAACCTTATGAAAAAAAGGTTGTGAATGAGGCGATCTTTCCTAGAATCTCTACTATTCTCAGCACTTACAGCCAGAGGTCAGTTTTGGAAAGAGCATCCAAGCATTGTCGAGATTCAGCCATTGTAGTGTGGTCTGCTTCAACTGTTTGATTCTGAGAAGCTGATGAGCCTTGAGATGGTTCCTGTTGTTTGCTTTTGAGAACAGAGAATTTCTCTTGTCCAACTGGAATGGGCAGAAATGCCTGCTGGAGTGCATTCATGTGTGATGGTGACAAACCAGAAGGCCCAGAGGAGGGAAGGACACAGGCTGGGAGTTAAAACTGCCCTGCCGAGTTGCAGAGGGAGGTTATGTGTGTGTTTATGGTCCTGCGCTGCATGTCATGTTGCCTACTCAACTCGGTGACCCCAAGACAGAATTGTTGTGCAGGCTTAGTGATGCTGCAGGGATATCTATCTATGCCTGTCAGACACGCTGCTTCTGTGGAAGGGTGAGTGGACTATAAGACACTGTTGGCTTAAAACTCAAGAGACCAGCCAGCTGAGGCTGGAGAGGGGTGTCTGTGTGTGTAAATAAGTGCAGGTCACAATTCCCTCCAGCCCCATCTGCTAGCCACTATGCAGGTGCCTGGTTGGAGTGGAGGCAAGAAGAGGCTCAGGTGGATGCTTCAGTCTTGCTGGGGCATGTTGCCTCCAATGCTCCTGGTCTTATTTGTTTTTCTCTCTTTTCAGAACCAGCAGAGCCACATGGAGGACAGACAGGGATATGGGCCTGATGAATGCCATAGGCCTGCAACCCCGAAACCCCCCCACCTCTGTGACTTCGCAGGGTACCCAGACCTTGGCGCCTCAGCTTCAGAATGCCGAGACTCAGACAGAGAGGGAGGTACAGGAGCAGGAATCCGCCTCTGCAGGGACTGGGGAAGGTAGGAGCTCAAGCAATGATTTATCTGGCAGAGCTTATCTGGTGAATGAGGAGTTTCCACAGAGGTTCCACATCCTATCAGTGCATTTGGACACTCTTGTTATCTCTTCAGCAAAGATTTCTCCAGCCTAATTTGCCTGTAGCCAGACCAAGTTGATCAGGAGAGTGAGTCTCTGTCCATATGAATAGAGAAGTTGTCTTTTTCACATGCTTTTAGAGGGCAAAATGAACTCTTCTCCAGATCATTGTGTCTTTAGTATCAGTTGTACTGGCATCACTCCTCACAAATCTCCTGAACTCTAAGCAGCAGTTAAACTGCAAACTGTTGAGAATTATCCTTTCTGCCTCTGTGTTAAAGTTTAGCTTGGTCCTTCAACCTCTGCATCTAAAACCTGTGCAGGCTTCACAAGCTCAGCATCTGGGTACAAAATAAAATACTGTAAATCACTTCTCACAAAGCAGGTATGAGTATTCTGTTTAGTCTGGTCGATGAATGCTGTGATGAGTGTCCAGCTCAGCTATTCAGAAAAGTCTCTAGTGTCTTCCAGACCAGGAAAACTTACTAACACCTATAGAGCTGGAGGCAGCTGATGTGCAATTCCTATATGATGATAACGTCACTGATCTTTTGAAAGCATGATGATTTTGTCCAGGCTTCTTGTCTCTGTACTGTAGCATTGTGCTTGAATCCAACTCTGAAGGCTTGGCTAGGAAGGAGTTGGGCAGCATATACATAGGAAAGGGAAAATCAAGGAGACAGTTTGAAGTTGTTGGTTCATGATGAACCCACTTGTTTTTGGGAAGCGGCCCATGACGTGCCTGTTTGTGCCTGTATACCTGCTTGTGCTCTGTCACTCTGAAAGATGCTTTTTGGCATGTGACTCTTCCACAGTTTCTGCTGTGCAGCCTCCAGCATGTGTGATAAGGCTTTGTGTTTCTCTGATCTCGGCTCCTCTGTTCCAAGTCAAGTGGCAAATTCCTGACCTGTGGGCTTTCCCATCTGTTTATGTCAGCGGAGTTGAGATTAACCTCTCTGGAAGGTTAGTACAGTTGAGGGCATGTGACTAAGGCTGGAACGTAGTATGTCTGGACAAATGCTGAACTTGTGGGAACTGGTTCTTCCTCTGAATGTGGAATGCAGACTGAGAACAGGGTACAGTGTGGGACCTTCTTGCATCAAGGCCGTGATGGCTGATGCTGCAGGCTTGGGGACCTTTCTCTGCTCTGTTAAACCAGTGGAGTTCTCCAGTGCTGCTTCTCTTTGCTGCTGTTCTGCAATCGTCTGAAGGTTTCATTATCTTGTCCTTTCTAATTAACCTTTTGATTTTCAGATCTAGATCATGGTTTTTACCTAGACCATTAATGAGATGGGGAAGGGTTGTCCTTTACCAGTGCCTTGGGTAGGGTATCTCTACAGAGAAGCAAAACATGTAGCATTTGGGAGAAAAGGAGTGTAGATGACACGCCTAAGACAGAGACTTCTCTTTGTCTCGCTTTCTTGCTTGGAAGAAGATTGGCGGGTTCCACATCTGGTGTAATTTCTGGCTCAGATGCTGACTTATCGCATGTCCCCTTGCAAGAGGCTTCACCTGCAAAATGTGCTGTCTCCTATATAAGGATCTTTAGAACAAAGGAGTTATTCCAGTACAGACGCATGTGCTGGAGATGAGCCAAGCAGTCTTCTTACCCTGTAGTCAATCAGTTCTTATGCCAGTTGCATCCTCAGTGGAAATTCCTGTGCAAAGGCTCAAGAGCAGCTCAAAAGAGGGAGCTGTCCAGACATCAACTCTCAGGAGCCTGTAGGATCCAAAAAAACAACTGTAATCCATGACACAGGAGTAGTACAAGGACTTATCATGAAGCAGAAAGACAAATTTTCAGCTGCTGTTACCAACACCTCAACCAGTTAGCCAGGGACTTGTGGCACCAGTGGTCTGGTTCATTCAAGAGTCTTCGTGCTTCACGTTACACCTGAGCCCCACTGCGCTGCTTGTGACGTTAAGGTTACTGTTTTTCCAGCGTCATACACTCTTGTGATGCTCGTCCAGTGTGTTCAGGCAGGCCTGATTACATGCTGTGCTGCTTTTCTGCTGGTTAATTTGCCCCCACTCTATCTACCATACATAAAATGCCACTGTATCTACCATAACTCTTTGCCTGTTGAAAGGGAAACAGTGCTTCCTAATAGCAGGATCCTAGATGTCAGGGACACGAAGGAAAAAAAAAAAAGGAAAAAAGTGCTACCACTAACTTGGTGTGTGACCTAGGGCAAATTATTAATCATCTACCAAATAGGAATAAATCTTCCCATAGTACAGTACACCAGGGGCTGTGAAGATTAATTAGTGTTTTGTATGGGGCTTTAAAGATGTAAATCACTACGGAAAGGCTTAGCAGTATTATCAGCAGCAGAATGGATAAATCAGATGTGATTCTGAGTAATGTAAAGGAAAGTGTTTTAGTTATCACCTTGTCAGGAAGGAGGAAAAAAAAAATCAAAACAAAACAAAAAAAACCCTTGAATGTTTTGAAAAAAAGAGAAAAGAAAGGCTAGTGCTACCCCCAAGACTGTGTTTCTGTCCTATGTCCTGTCAGCCCCACTGTTGTGGGGAATTCTGGCTCAGGGCATTTCTTGCAGATATGTGCTTACTGGGAAAAAAAAAAAAAAGTATGCAGAATTGCATCAGAAATCTAATTAAGCTCTGTGCGGGTATAAATAGTTTCCTTTTCTCATGCAAAGCTCTGCGGGGACTTTGTTCTGATTATCTTTCTACCTCCTTTGGAGGAATGAGTATATGATGACTTTATTAGAAGTGAATCTCTCTAATGGCTGTATCTTTTTGTTTTGCAGCAGTTGATAGCTGCCTTGTGAACTCTGCTCCCAAGCCACACATAAACCAAAGGAAGTTAGAGTTGAGAGAAAACTAGGAGATGTACCAAGCAATGCCTAAAACACTGTTTCAGCTGTCTCCTCCTTTCTTTTAAGCTGACAGACATAGTGGAAATAGTGATGAAGTTGTAACTTTGAGGCACTCTTAATTAGAAACAATCTGTTGGGAGTTATACCGTGCTTTCCCTTGCAAATGGACTGGTATGATGGGGGAGGGATCTGAATTCAACTGGCAAATTAAATCTCACTTAAATCCCACAAAAATTCCTAATGAGATTTGATGGCCCAAAGCTTTAACCTTTAGAAATTGTAATTCCCAGTCCAGACTGGGTCAGGCTGTGACTGCCACTTTTTCAGGCTGCTGGATCTGTGGTGTAGGGTATAAGTGGCAGCAACTGTCAGAGACTGCAACTGTGCAAAAGGTGCTGCAGGTTGAGGGAAACGGACCTTTGCAGAGCTGCTGGACACTTGTTTGATTGTGCATCCGTGCTGTCCCCTGGCTATTGACAATGTATCAATACATCTTTCAAGTAATCCAGTTGTTTAAAAAGAAAAAAATAATCCATGCTCAGAAAAAAAAATTGATGGAAATAACTGAAAGGCAATTGTCATCTCATTTCCTATCATCTGCATTGTCTTTGGGGCTTAAAATTCAGATAGCTAGCTCAGTGCTTGTTGTGCGAGTAGGCACATGGTATGAACTACTGAAATTATAGCCATCGGAAGGCTTGCTGTCAGTGGATTGCTCCTCTGCCTGTCTTTGGGGGAGCAACATATCGACTACTGTCATGCCATATACAGTGTTTAACCTATTTGGTTGAAGCGTTTCTCACCAGCCATCATGTCCAACTGCTTTCAGAGGTTGCAGCAGATACTTTTGAGAGGGAAAAGGGTCATAAAATAAAGGCTTGGGTTTGTGGGATTCAGTCTGTTCAAACTGCTAGTAGTGAAAAGACAGCACATGCAAGTGAAAATTCCCTGTTATAAGCAAAGCATCCTGAGGATGCCTGAGGAGCACTTACAAGCAGAGTCAGTCTGCCTGCATGTGATTCACTTAATCTGAGACATTAGGCAGATGTGTCAGGCAGCTGCATGGGAAGGAATACCCTGTCCCCAGCCGAGCCTCATGAATGCTAAAAAGAAGCCTGTTGTTTTACGTTAGCTGAACGCATTCTTGCAATGCTGTTGTCAGATGTGATGTGACTTTTGTGTGATTACTGTGGAAATGGGAAGCAGGACACCAGGGATCAGCTTCAAGATCTGCCTCTCATACTCCAGGTAGGAACATGGGTAGATCCCTTAGCCTTTCATCTGCCCATCCATGTGTAAAATGTGTGTCAAATGTCCTGTAGAACTGGAAATTTCAGTTTCTCTTTAAAGCCCTCTGAAACACACTACCTGAAAAATAGAATCAGGTTCTAGAAGCATGTACTATGCAAGCCTTCACAGTGTGAGCTACTCCAAGTACCTGGCTCTCTTGGGATTAAATTAAGGGGGCTAGCTTTACACTCTCATTACAAAAATAAGTTTCACTCCTACAAATCACCAAGGTGAGATATTGCTAAGAAATTCATTACAAGTCAAAGCAGTTGTGTCTTTTCTGGGTTCTGTGGAGTTGTTTGGATTAGCTACCTCAGGAAGCGTGAACATGCTTCTGAGCTTGGTTGGGGAGAAAAGTAACTGGTAGTATTTCTTCTGGCATTAAGGGAGATATGATTATTCATAGCTGGTTATGCCGTGCTGTGACCCTCCCTTTCCTATTCTTATGCAAGGAGTGCAATGCTGATATTTTTATCTTTGAGCATCTGAATTAGTGGGTCAGCTCACACCTCAGAGCTATTATCCTGTGTTCTCTGAAGACTTGGATATCTCTGCAGTGCTTACTCTTAGTTCTAATTTTGAAGCTTTGTTTGCAAGCATGGCTACTAACTACTGCTGGTTTTAGAAAGAGGAAAGCCGAGAATAGGAAAAAATTCACGAGTGATGCCAGTGTATTGCACAGCCACAGAGGAGCCTTATATCATCCTTGCTTCTGTGGGCTTTGCTCTTTATCAGGTGTGTGCCGTCCATGCCCAGGGATAAACAGGTTGTAGTCCCTGTAAGTACTTCAAAGACCACTTCATTTACGCGTGGAAATGCTCCTGCGTTATGCCTGGCTCCCCTGAAAATTTGCCAGATGTTTTGCCTTTGCAGTCTTCTGTGTCAAACTCTTGTCTTGCTGGAGTAGCATGGCAGAGGACTTCTAAAGACAGATGCATTAGCTAGGGAGTATTTTGTTAAATGTTGGAGCCAGTCAGCTAGATTGACAGAAATCCCCTGGTCTTCAGGATAATTACTCTCAAGAGTAATGTTTTGTGTCTGTCTTTGGGATAGATGGGGTTTTGGACCTCTGGAGAGGTCATTTTGGTTAGAGTAGAAGAGATTTGTAGGAACGCAGTACTGTGGACACAACACTAATACTTACTCGTATTATGGAAGGGAGCTATGGGTGATGTTCTTCTGTCCTGTCAGGCACAGAACTTGTGTCCCTGTCCAGAAGAAGATGGAGACTGTGTCTCAGGATTGCTTCCTGCTCTGTGATAGATTCTGATACAGGGATAGCCTAGGTGGAGGACGAATGGGCAGGTGTTATGTTTACACTAGTACTTCACACACTAGCTGGAGCTGGTTAGCTCAGTTTTCTAGATTTTGTCTGTAGTGCTCTGTGACGTTTTTCTATTTTTTTGACCCTAGAAAGTAGGCTTGGAAGAATGAGAGCTTAAGATAAAGGATTTTGCAGAGCCTGAGAGATCAGAATGTAGTTTTGAGCGTAAAATCAGAGAAGAGGAATTGCTTTTTCCATATGGAGAATTAGATGTGCTGTCACTTGGCCTAGTACTGCACATGCTCAGGTTCATGCTTTGGATGTGCCTAAACCCTGTGGAGGTTGAAAAAAGCATCACGAGTATGAGGTTTCTCTCTGTCCTGGTTTTGTTCACCTGGTGGTGCGCGGAGTGGGGTTTGGCCACTGCAGCAAGTTTAAACTTTTAGCGATCTGAGGTGTGGGGTTTACGGCATTGCTGTTGTTTTGGATAAGTGCCTGTGTGCACACTCAGAACCTCCACCAAATGGAAGTTAGCTTATTTCACTTGCACTGAGTACTAATGTAGTCTGCATTGGCAGCCTGGTGAAAGAACATGTGTGGGAGTCACCAGGCAGTAGAAACGGGCTGTATGTGAATCTGTGCTGCAGCTCGGTTCAAGGCAAATTGTGCAGGAAGCTTTGCTCTGAACCAGTCAGCCAAAGTCATTGTCAAAACCTGAGGGGGGAAAGGGGAGGACAACCCCCAAAGCAGAGGTGCTTGTTGGCTGCTTGAGGGGTGAGGCTCACTTCTGGCCCTTGACAGGCTGTCTTTCTGGAATTTCCAACACTGCTGTATCTCTGTGCTTGTAATCTGAAGGCTTGTGACTTGTTGATTTCTGCTGTGGCATCAGCCCTTGCCTGTTTTATGAGCAAGCAGCTGCCTCAACTGGAAATTCAGCCATGGCACATGGTAATTAAGGGGCAGAGAAGAGCAGGGGATGCTGTGGTGTGCACTGCCTGTGTGGACTTCTCTGGTGAAGCACATGTTTGTAATGCTGATGAGCATTGGCTGGGGATCCTTGCTGATTCACTGTTCCAATGCTCCTGTACTGGGCTAGTTTATAAAGTGATCTGTTGAGAACACAGTACCTGCTGTTTCAGGACTCATGTAGGTAGGGCTGGCTGGCATGTCTCGAAGGCAGGTTGCACATTCTGGCTTTCTCGAGCCTCCTCTCTGGCCTGGCCAGATGGTTGGTAATGAAGTGCTTATGACTATCCCTCTGGAAGGAAGCGATGATTGAATCCAAAACCATGCTTCTCAAACCTTCCACTTACCTTTGTTCATGATTAATGCTTCAATATCCCCTAGCATACGTGTTTTTCACATTGAAGTTTCCAGTCTAATAGCTGCCTCTCTCTGTTCTCAGTCTTTGTGCTGGTCAGCCAGGTTCCTAGTTCATGCATCAACCGCATCCTGAACAGGATTTCTCTGCTAGAGTTGTGGGTCAGGCTCTGCCCACAGGGTATTCTTGCTCACTCCTCTAGGCTCTGCTCCAGGTTCTCATGTGGTTACTGGTGTCTCTGTGGTCTCGCTGATGCTCTAAGCAAGGAGCTATGTAATTGATCTATGTATAGTGGATATAGCAGGTTTACTACATTCCTAGCAGAAGGGGACTTACTCTGCTTGTGAGAATTAAATTTGCCCTTAATGTCCATAGTATTTCTACAGCAGGGCAGTATGTCAGCAGACTTGCTTGAACGTGAAATTAGCCATACCCTGTGGTGGAGGAAGCTGGTGGTGTTTGATGCAAGTACCACTGAGCCCATGAGGAAAGGGAATAAGCTATCACTGACTGCATGACACGTTAGCAGCTTTAACTATCTTGCTTTTTTTAAAAATAATCTCTACAGTGACATGGTGTAGACTGTGCTGAATATCCCAACTCTCGTGTTGGATACATGATATCCACCCCACAGCTCCAAGCGGTTTTGTCTTCCTAATCAGTGTGGCATTTTGGTTTTTATTGTGTTTTAACTCCTGCCTACATCTAGCCTTGTTGACATTTGTGTTCATTTCCTTGGTGCCAGGAGAGCTTGTGGCTTTCTGCTCTCCTCTAATCAGCACTGCGATGGCTTCATGGAGCTGGGAGTGAGATTTATCTGTTTAATAATTGTCAGGATCCCACTGTGGAATGATTCTAGCAGTTCATGATTACAGATTATTTTCCCCAAATAGTCTGGGTAGGGTTTGTAGCAAAAAGAGGATGCTGGGAAACAGAACTGGTCTGGACTTTCCTGCCATGGGGATTTAATCTCTCACGTGGACTATATTTTTCTGTGAGATATTGTTCTTCAGAAGTGATCTTCAGCAACCAAGGAATCTGATGATGGTTCCCTCAGAGGTCAGTACAGCCTGACTATGAAGGGAAGGCTCAGAGATGGAGTAGAAAAAGACTCTAGATCTTAAGAAATGTTTTTTTGCATTCCTCAAAAGATATCAGTCAAGGGGAGCAGGAGCCTACACACTTGATCTTTTGTTGATCATAGATGATGTGGAAGCACAGACTGTGTTCTGTAGCTGCTACCTGCTCTTGGCCAGCTGCCTATGTCCTCCCCGATACTGGGGAGATTGCCATCATGTCATCTGCTTGGGATGTTCTCAAACAGGTGAAGTAGGAAAGACCACAGGACTCTTTAATACCATGGTGAAATGTTTGGTTTATTGCAGGCAGACTGAGGTTTTTCTTCCTGCCCCTGTAGGACTGGCTGGACTGTCTACACAGCTTGTGAGAAAACTCACTGTCTCTTTGATTCCTCTTTTTTTCCCCACCTGTATGGCTAGATAAGAGCTGCTTCTCCAAGGCTTGGACATAGAATCATTAAGGTTGGAAAAGACCTCTAAGATCATCAAGTCCAACTGTCAACCCAACACCCCCATGCCTCCTAAACCATGTCCCCACATGCCACGTCTACATGTTTTTTGAACACCTCCAGGGATGGTGACTCCACCACCTCTCTGGGCAGCCTGTTCCAATGCCTGACCACTCTTTCAGTAAAGACATTTTTCCTACTATCCAATCTAAACCTCTCCTGACGCAACTTGAGGCCATTTCTTCTCGTCCTATTCACTTTTTACTTGGGAGAAGAGACCAACACCCACCTCACTACAACCTCCTTTCAGGTAGTTGCAGAGAGCGATAAGGTCTCCCCTCAGCCTCCTCTTCTCCAGGCTAAACACCCCCAGCTCCCTCAGCCGCTTCTCATCAAACTTGTTCTCCAGACCCTTCACCAGCTTTGTTGCCCTTCTCTGGACACGCTCCAGCACCTCCATGTCCTTCTTGTACTGAGGGGCCCAAAACTGAACACAGGATTTGAGGTGCAGCCTCACCAGTGCCAAGTACAGGGGCACGATCACTTCCCTACTCCTGCTGGCCACACTACTGATACAGGCCAGGATGCTGTTGGCCGCCTTGGCCACCTGAGCACACTGCTGGCTCATGTTCAGCCAGCTGTCAACCAGCAGCCCCAGGTCCTTCTCTGCCAGGCAGCTTTCCAGCCACTCTTCCCCAAGCCTGTAGTGTTGCATGGGGTTGTTGTGACCCACGTGCAGGACTTGGCACTTGGCCTTGTTGAATCTCATACAATTGACCTCGCCCCATCAATCTAGCCTGTCCAGATCCCTCTGCAGAGCCTTCCTACCCTCGAGCAGATCGACACTCCCACCCAATGCATGCAAGTCTGTGAGAGATACCTGTGGGAGTGGCCAAGATTTTCTTGACAGAGTTCAGTGACTTTGGTACTTCACCAAAAGTTATGGAAATAAAATGTTGGGCTCCCTCTGGAACAAAACCCATCTTCTGTCCCAGCGCATGCGCACTGGGTGATGTGTCTACCCAGCATGCTTTCTCTTTGTGTTATGGTTTGCCTTGTGCACCAAAGTTGCTTCTGCTTTCTTTTGCAGGTGAAGGTCCAGAATATGGGGCCAGTGGGGAGGATGCCCTGAGTAGGATCCAAAGGCTGATGGCAGAAGGTGGCATGACTGCCGTGGTCCAGCGGGAGCAGAGCACCACCATGGCGTCCATGGGCGGCTTTGGCAACAACATCATTGTGAGCCACCGGATCCACCGCAGCTCTCAGACTGGTGCAGAGTCCACTGGAGTTGAGGGCACATCAGCACAGCAGTCCACCTCACAGCAGCTGGCAGTTGAGCTGGAGGGACGGATCCTTTCAGAGTCTATGCAGCTGTCAGAGCATGGCCTGAGCCCGCGGACAGGCTCTAGCGGGAGTGAAGGACAAAGCGCTGGTGATCTGGACCTGCCAGAGCAGGCCCAGCCCTCCATGGACACTGAGGGACCAATTGAATACAGTGACCTAACTAATAATAACCATCTTCCTGACAGTACCAACTTCTATAGTAATGACAGCACCAGTGGGGAGTCACGGAACAGGTAGAGATTGAGTTGTGTGTTGGTGCTACCCTTGTACTGCTCAGCAGAGACCTGTACCTCACAGCTGGCCAGGAGCTGGAAGAGTAGGGACGTGTGGCTCTGACAGGATGCTGGTGGTTCAGAGGGCTTCTCTGTCCTGGGTGAGTGGGAAGGGATAAGGACTGCAAGGGAAGCCATGGGGATGAAAGCATACTTAACTTCCAACATTCCCGCTGCTGAAGAGTTGAGAGGAATATGAACCATACTGGCTGCACATCATGCAGATTTTGAAGCCCCATGGGATACCCTGAGGTCAGCCCTAACCCTGCAACTCGGTCAGTGTCATCCTTTGTAAAGCTTCTTTCCTTTCCTTTTTCCTTCCCTTTTGTGCCCAGGGGCTGATCAGTAGAGTTAAGAAAGGGAAGGGGGCCTGCAGCATCCTTCTGGAGACAGGCAGTCCTACTGGGCGTGATGCTCCAGCTCCACTGCCAGAGTGGAGGAGTCTTCCAGGCCACAGTCCTGCTCTGTGGCACAGCACTGCTCCCCCCTCAGAATGTGATGTTCTGAGACCTGTCCTATCTGCACTGTGGTCTTTTCTGGGAAGATCTGGGCTTTGCCGAAACCTGCATGGCTCAGGATCTGCTTACGGGTGGGGATCTTTGCTTTTTAGAGTTAGTTTAGTACTTGGCAGGAATCTAAGCAGAGCTGCTGTATAGATGGGTAGAGGGACAGGGACTACTGCTCTCTAGTCAGGATGCAGTTCACGCAAGGATGTTCTAAGCTGTGCCAATATTAACATGAATGAGCCATCCCAGTGGTTTCATGGTGCCAGGACTGAGCTGCACCTCCTTGGCAGGGGGCAGGAAATGTCTTTCAGCTCCAGGCCAGGGTGTGAGGTATGGGTCTGTGATGTAAGGTGTTGCATGTGAAATCTTGACCTTGTACATGTAGTTTCTAGTGGAGAAATCAAGGCTCTGATATTTTGTTTTTAGTCTCAAATGTGATTTTCCTTTTCGTTTGTAACTCTCCATCCCTAGCAGGCTTGTGGAGGAAGAACGGGGAGAGCGTGAGTGCTAACGAGGGAAACACCAAAGATCAATGTCATTAAAATATGACAAACCCTTGCTTCACCTACTGTCTTCATTTGTGTGATGGTTGTCTCTGTGTTCAGCCTTAGGATAGGTACATCCAGCTCAGAAACTCAAGGTAGCTTACAAATGTCAGATGATGACCACTCCCTTCCCAGGATGAAAGTAGGCTCAGCCTTTGAGTTGGAAGCCCAAAACTGGGAAAAAGGGAGGAGCATTTGGGAGTCTTGATTGCAAATTGCCTTTTAACCAGTCTGGAGATGAGCAGGCACTTTTGCGTTTCCCATCATGCAAGTACTGCAGTAGGGAGAAACGGGAGCATTTCTCCTATCCTGCTGAAAAAGGTATGTAGAGATGCAGCACTGTCTGTCTTAAGCAAGCAGAGAGTCTTTGTGATCTCTCAAAGCAGAAAAGGGATGCACTATCTGGCTGTTCTGGATAAAGGAATGCATGCCCCAGTGTTACTGCTCTGCGGTGAAGGATGCTTCCCCTGCTGTCTGAGCACCTGCCGGCAGCTGATGTGCTCCTGCCTGGCTCCTCTAGACTCTGCGCTGCAAAGACATTACAATAAATAAGGCTGTCATTAGGCAGCACTCAAGCTCCCAGTCAGAAGAGTCTGTTAGAGAACATTAAGCAAATCTTCTCTTAAATCACAGCCTGGAAATGAACCTTAAATCAAATCAGCTGCTGCCAGGCCTCATTGCAGAGTGTTAATGAGGCTCTAAAACCTGCCCTGAGCCAACCAACATCCCTGATCTGACAGGAGAGCAGCCTGAAAAACGGGATTCCCTTGTGCGGTGAGGAAGGTTTCATGCATCCCTGTATTGCTTCAGTGGGGTGGCCTGAGCATGTGTTGGCACTTGGGAGCCAGAGGAGCTGTGTCTCAGCTGAAGACTTGGGCAGACAGGGCAGTGCAGGTTTGGGCAGAGCTGTTTACTGCTCTGCTTGAAAACAAAATAAAACGGAGCCTGGAAAAAATCTGCTTTAGCTCAGCCTGGCATCTCCTCTTCCCTCTCCCTGCACGATTCCTGGAAGAGTCTTGAGGCCCACTGTTGGTAGATGTGTTGCAGAGCATTTACAGATGTCCATTTCCATAGCCAGAGCCAAACTACCTACAGAAAAATTTCCATCGTGGTTGGAGAAAGGTCTTCTGGGATGTCTCGCTCTAGTGTTGGCAGATTCTCAAAGACCTGGCATGCACTATTGCTGGGCACTCTGGCCTGGCTGCTGGGCAGAAGCCTGAAGCCTGCTCTGCTGAGGACTTCTCTGTAGTCCAGACCTGCCCCCATTGGAGATGATGGCAGAGCAGGCAGTGAGCTCCAGTGGGAGCAGGAGCAAACCACAGCTTCTGTTTTTGACATCAACTCAGGACATCTCTGAAGCCCCAAAGCAGCTTTTCGTTCAAGGCTTATAGGGGAAACTCTTCCAGACGAGGTAAGGATGGAGGCCTGGTCAGAGCAGGCAGCTTTGATGTTTCTCCTAACCCACTTTCTAGCTCTGGGCTAAAGGCTGGTAACAGCCGCAGCCTGACTCCTGTGTTCATAGAGGCTTTAAGCAGGAACAGTGGGCAGGGTGGGTGTGGGTGGGCTTAATCTTCAGATGCTGCCTTGGACATGCTTTGTAGATGACCTGCTGTGGCCACACAACTAAGCAGGTGCTCTCAGTGGTGGTGGGCTTGTATGTAGAGAGAGCAATGCTTTTTTTTGAGTTTCAGACCTAGAATCTGCCAAGCTCAGTTTCTGGCCCCACCTGAGACCTGATGGAGGGAGGGGGGTGGGTGGGAAGAGGAGGGACAGGAGGGAAGGTTGAGCACACTTATGCCATGGGCTCACTTCCCCCTTTCAATGCAATTTATTTCTTATGCCTTCCATGCTTCTTGTGGAAGAAAACTCTCTCTGCCTTGGACTACGCTGTTCTGGCCCAGCAATCTTCCTTGGTTGGTTTGGGCAGGGCTGAGTTGACCTGTACCCTTGAGCAACACCCCTGAATCCACATGATGGCCTAGGCACAGATCCTTGCATGGAACAGGAGGCGGTGGGTTTGCCTGCGTCCAGGACAAGCGCAGCAGTGGCATGGGGCTCCTTCCCCAAACCTCACAGCTTACCTGCTCACTGTGGTGTGGTAATGCGGCGCTGAGGCAAACACCCTGCCAGGACCAACGTGGAAATTTAAGAGCTGCCTGAGGAAACCACACCAGAGCTGTGCATGCTTGCTGGCCCAGTTTAGTAGGCAAAATGAGAGCTTTGCTGCTTAGGAGCAGAAAATAATCTTAAAAACGAAAAGCATTTCTCAGCCTTAGCCTGTCAGGAGCCTTTAAATGTGCTAACAAAATCCTGGGGAAAGGAGAAATATGGTGCAGAGAATTTTATTTAGCTTTCAAAAGGCTTTATCAAAAGTCCCTCACAAGAGGCTATTAAAGAAACTTAGTCACCTCAAGGGTGAGGGGTATAGTCCTCCTGGAGATGGAAGCTGTTTGAGGTGGGGATTGGAATCAAAAGTAACAGCTAGTTCTTGGTGTGGAAAGAGGTTAATGGTGGGTTCGCTGGGTTCGGTAGGAGACAGTGTTCTCTAAAAGCCCTAATGAGCTGGAAGAGGAGGGGAACAGCTGAAGATACAAGATTATTTAGGTTAGCTAGGAAGAGAGAAAGTGCCAGAAGCCTGGGGCAGTGGGAGGAGGTAATGGTTGGAGCTGCTGTGCTGGTAGGGGGCTTTTGTACGAACCCTTCACAGTACTAACCTGTACGGACATGGCTGCAGCCAGTGAATGTTCCGGCACCCCTGGGCCTGGGACCAAACCAGCCGGTGAGCACTGCCTGGAGGGGAGACCTGGGATCCCACGGCGGGTTGCTGAAGCCCTGGCAGGTGGTACAGCAAAGTGGTGAGACCCAGTTGCCCCTATGAGTCCTGTGTTTTCTGCCCTCTCTCCTTTCCTGGCCTGTTGCTCCATCTCCAGCACCTCCATTTGACCTCCCCTGGAAGTCCCACATCGTACCCACATGTGGCCAGCACGGGGTGACCATATAGGTGGGTGCTGCTGGGACCCCAGCTCTATGTGACGGCCAGGAGCTGTGCTGGGCAGGAAGGAGAGGGCAGGGACCAGGTCACAGCTGGCTGCACAGGGACTCTCCCCCAGCAATACCACTGCTGAAGCCAAGCCCCATAGCCGGTCCCTCTGCCCACCGCTTGGGCTGCTGGCCAGGGAGCAGCTGCCCTCTCTGCTCAGTCCAAATCTGTCAGAGAAGCTGTTCTCCAACAGGAAAAGGCAATTAATTAAAGCATGCAGCATGTGAGCCATCCACCTCTAATTGGGATCTCGGTGTGCAGCATGTAAATGTCATGCCGCTGCCGACTCTGCATGGAGCGGGCCCTCGGCACACAAAGGGGCCGGAGGGGGGGGACAGCAGCCTTTCATTTCCAGCTGCCACCCTCTGCCAGCCAATTAATGTCGGCGCCCCTTTCTCCTCGCCCCTGGGAGCAGACGCCTCTCTGCCCTGCTGCTGCTGCATGGCTCTGGCTGCGGTAATAGGCGGGAGGCTCGTTACAGCCCACTTGGTGCACTCCGGCAAGCATAGGGATTTGTTTCCCCACAGTGTCTCAAACAGAAGTGCCTCTCATCTGTTCTTGGTTAGCTTCCTCGGCTCCTGTTTGTTTTGCCTTTTAAGCGGTTGTTACTGGCGTGCAGCACCAGTAGGAGCTGGCGGGGATCAAGTTGTCCTCCCCGGGATGCCAGCACCGGGCATCAGCTCCCTCCCAGCCAGGAGCCGGCGTCCCGGAGAGGGCATCATGAGGCTTCCCCTCTGCCTCGCATCCAAAAATTAACCTTCTGTTGCTCAGCCTCCAAGCATCCACCCGCTGTGCCAGGGTCTTGCCCGCTGATTTGGGCCAGGCTCCTCCAGCTCAGTAGTGCTGTGTGGGAGGAACTGGGGGGCCCAAGCCCTGCATGGGCAGGGCTCAAATAACTCGGTGGGACAGGCAAGGTGTGAGTGATGGGAGATGTGAGCCCAGCAGGGAGCAAACGCCACTGCTGGAAGGTGGAGCCAGACAGCCAGGTCTCCAGGAGGACCCGTTGCTGAAACTGGACCAACATACAAGCGGAAAGCTGCAGCTGGGCTCTGCCACCCCACTGAGCCTTCACTTCAGCTGTGGCTGACAGGAAGATGAGCTCTGGGCTGGCACGTGTTTTTTTGGCACCTGCTAAGATTTCTCTTTCTGTCCTCACATCTAGCCGGGCTCTGGCTTGGCTGGTGGAGTTGGAGTCCGGAGTCCCTGGTCTTTCCAAGATCAGGAAACACCTGAGGCTCCCTGGCCCTCCACCTTTACCCTCTAAACTCCGAACTCCGGCTTTACAGAGGCTGGCATAAATAGCAGACACTGTGCAAGCTGTGCAAAAACATGAGATGTCATGGTAGTTTAGGCTTGGTCCTTTCTGTTTCTTAGGCTCAGCCAAATGTCCAGGCCAATATTCATACCCACATGTGTGCTATGGGTACACCACTGCTACTTCCCCAAAGCCTTTCACTGTGCTGCACGAAGGGCAGGCCAGCAGAGCTCCGGGTTAGGTGCCTCTCACTTTGAGCATTGCTTGGCACGCACACAGCAAATGCTGTCCTCATGTCTGCACTGCTCTTTGCAGCTGCTGGGGAGAGGGAAGTCTTGAACACGTGGGAGAAAACAGGAGACCAGGATGGGTTATGGAGGATGGGGGGGGGGGGGGGGTGGTCTGTAGCTGCTCTGTTGTGAGTAAATCAGGAGAAGAGGGGAAAGCGAGCAGCAGGGCTTCAGCTGACAGTTCCTAATGTGCAATGGACCTGGCACAAGTGTGGCTGTGTGTGCTCTCCAGTGCTCACTGCTGTGTTTTAAATGAGTTCCAGTATCCCTTACCAACACACATGAAGTGTCTGTACCGAGCTCTTGCCTTATATTGGTGCGTCCTCCTTTTTCTTTGAGGCCAGATCAGGTTGCTTGGTGTTGGAGACCTGCTGCAAGATGGCATGCTGCTGTCCTGCCTCTGCCCTGCCAGAAATGCCCCTGCCTGGAGAATGGGGGAGCAGAGCCGGGGCCCATGTCTGGTCCCTTTCTATGCATCCATGCAAGTGTGTGTGGTGGTGGGCTCCAGGACTGCTCTGGGCAGGCAGCCGCTGAGGTGACTTCCAGGCGGAGAGGAGGGTGCCTGGGTAGGGGCTCTTGCTGTGCTCCCCTGAGAGCAGCCCTGTGCTGCTGGGGCTCTCCCATGAACCTGTCTGTGAACCAAGGTACAGGTGCCCTAGGGCAAGGGTGTTCTCCTGGGCTGTTTGAAAGGCTGGTGCTCAGCAAACACAGGCTTATGCTGACAGCTTTGTGTGTATGAACCTGGGTTAATTTGGTGCAGAGATTAAAATATTTTTATCCTCAAGAGTTTTGTGGCATGCAATTGCTGCCTCAGAGCAGGGAAAGCATGCAAAGCCATGGTCCTTCCTGGAGTTTAGTTCTGGACCCCTGATACCATCGTAGCTATTAAAGCCCATCCCTCAATCCCCAGTTCAATAATACAGTAATATCCTGATAGGATCAGGGGCTGGCTCTGATGGCAATCCCTCCTCGGCGCAGCACAGGGCACTGCCACTCTATCACAGGGAAACTTTAATTTACAGATTATTTGTTTTCACGGCAGGCTTTGGAGGGGGGGACGAGCGAGTTCCTGTTACCAGGGTGGCAGTTGCTGGCTGCTGACCAGGCACCACTGAAAGCCAGAGCCCTTTGCTGGGCTCTGTCACACTTTGCTGGCTGGTATCCAAACCCAGCTTCTCTCCTTCCCCTGGGTCAAACCTTCCCAAGGTGCTGCAGCTATGGCTCTGCCCTTTCCCTGGGGGTCATTGCCTCTGGATTTGCTCCCTCCTGCTGGGCAGGGCCATGCCCCCATCGAGGTGGGCACCCATCCCTGGTGTCCCCCACCTGTGCTCCATGCCTTGGCAGGCCCTGCAAACTCCATCCCGCTGCTGCGAGCCCTGCTTCAGCCACAGGCAGACAGAAAAGGCTCAAAGGGGCTAATGAAGACAGACTAGCAGTGACTGGGGAGGCTGATATTAAAGTGTTCAAGTGCTACAGCAGTATGGAGGGCTGCACTTATCTGTCTGCCCACTGCAAAAGTTCCCGAGGAAGCCCTGCCAGCAGCACCCTGTTAATCACCTATATCAAAGCAAATGCTAATTAAAACAATTATTTAGGGAGGGACCGAGGCTGTTCCTGCTGCATTGCTGGGGGGGGTGGCCAAGCACAGCCATGAAACAGCAGCTTTTGGGCTGTGGGACCCAGTGTGACTGGCAATGACAAGTAGTGCTGGGAAGGACGAGGTGTTTCTGTAACGCACAGGGAGTGCCTGGGCCATGGGGCAAAGCCTGTGAGGAGGAGGAGGAGACTGGAGCATGCAGAGGCAGCAGTAACCTTTTTTCCCACTCCACTCTCACCCATCGCAAGGTGCTGCCCCACACCCACCCTTTCCCACCCCGCTCCATCTCCCATGGCTGCTCGCAGGATGGGAGCGAGGATCCCACACCAGGGACTCTTAATTCAAAGTCACACGAGTTCGTCTGCGGTGGCACCGGCTCTGCTGCGGCAGGCCGGTGCCACCCTTGGGGTAGGGGGGCTCGGGCTGCTCCCCCCAGAGCTGCAGCCCCAGGCTGAGTGGTTGGCAACACTCGGGGTGCAGTGACCCAGGAGAAGCCCCGGAGATGGCTTTGCTCTGGAGGCGCTGAGGATGGCGAAACCCAGCATTGTTTTTTTGATGAGACCTCAAATTTGGTTGACAAAGGTAGCTGCGTCGGCATAATATGCTTAGGCTCCTGTAAGGTATTTGACATAATAGTTCCTGACAGCCTGATCAGAAATTAGCCCTATACAGCACTCTGTGGGTTTAATGCCGCTAAGTGCAAGGCTGTATGTTTGGGGGAGGCAGAATGTAGGTCGCAGCGGTGAGACGGGGCTGCACGCCGCAGGAGGCCAGGCGAAGGTCAGGGTGGCTGAGGTCCCAGGGAGACAAGCAGCACCAGTGGGTCCCGTCCTGCAGAGGGGCTGAGCTCATTGCTTAGAAGTTACTTTAGAAATCGAACTTGGGGAATCGTTCAGGTAAAACCCCACCGGGACTCCAGGGTGCCACAAAAGAACTGGCTCAGGGATACCAGCAGTCAGTAAACCACCAGCGAGTGAAATTCCCATCCAGGTCCCACATGCTGTTCCCTGCCTCAGTGCTGTCTCGGCTTGCGCTTGCTCCTTGCAATCCCTCGCTGCAGGCTCAGCAGGATGGGGCATCTCCTCCCCACCAGGTTTCTCCAGGCTCCTGTCCCCTACTCCTTTCTCTGCCTGCCCTTTGGCCCTTAACCCCCCCCAGGTGATATTCTCTAGGAACCTTCTTCTGGTCTTTTGATTTTTCTCCCCTCTGGAGTGTTATTTATCTGTGCTCATCAGCTTTCCTTTCTAGGAGCACTGCCTCCCACGCAGTTAATGAGAATGATGGGAGCAGGACGGTCTGGAGATTATGCTCGCCAGGGCTTGGATCCATCGACGGAGAGCCCCCAGGGTGGTGCAGATTCATAGGCTCTGCCAGCCGAGCAGAGCCAGGCTGCGACTGCCCTCATCCTGCCCACACGGGGGCGGGGGGGCACATTGGCCACCCAAAGTGTTGCCCTCGGGCAGACCTGCTCTGCATGGACCTCCCCCAGTGCTGCCAGCCCCAGCCCCACTGCCTGCACAAACATTAGTTTAAGGGATGGCGAACGGCCCTGAAACTGCTGAGATTCCTCCTGCCTCGAGCAGCCCCTGCTCCATCTTCTTCAAGGCTGTTGAAGGCTTTCCAGATGGCCTAATGGACCTCATCAAACTACAATTTGTATCACAGTGCGCAGCTATTTGAAGCATCCCAGCTCAAGGCTGGCAGTAACATTTTGGCTGGGCCAGTGGCACGTCTGCCTCAATTCATTGAGGAGCTGATGGATGGAGGGACTGTGCTCTGGAGCCCAGCATGGGGAGGCTGGCCCTGGGGTGTGAGGAGGGGTCTGGGGGGCTTTTGCATGGAGGCTGTGGGCTGGCGCTGATGGGTCCCCCCTGAGGGGTTGGCAGCTACTGCTGTAGGGATGGATGCAGATACAACAGGTCCTGTCCTTCAGGAAAAAGCTGGAAAAGCTCTTTGAGGCTCTGCAGGAGCATGGGATCTGTCTTGCCAGTTTCCCTGTCCCTGGCTTGCAGCCTCACAGGTTTGGCACCAGCCCTTTGCAGTCCCAAGGGATTGCTCCTTCCTGCCAGCACCTTTAGTTCTTTGGGGAGATTTTGCTAAGTGCTACTTTGCTTTGCTTTGTGCTCTCTGGACAGGCTCTGTGTGCTGCAAGGGTGATGTGCTCCTGCCCCGGGGCTGAGGCAGGAGAGGTCTTGTTCCCTGTGCTGGGGCTGTTGCCAGGTTTCCAGGCAGGGTCTAAGGCCCTGAACAGGTGGAATAGGTAAATTTTCATAAAATAGTTTTACCCTTCAAACAAATAATACCACAGCTGCTTACTATCCTCTTTTGAAATGCTATCACTGAGATGATGTATTTTTTAATTTCAGTGATAAAACCTATTTCGGGTCAGGTACTCAACTAGGTATGAATTCATTCAGCTCATCAGAGCGCAGTGTCCCTCCATAGAAAATCTGCTCTCAAAGGGTGTGGCTCTCAATCAGGTAGCTCTGAAAAATCTATGAAAACAGGTTTTCCCCGCTTTATGGTAGCGAGAGGGGAACCTAATTGTTTTTTTGCTGTATTATGGGAGTGCCTGCCATCCCACTCCACAGCAGCACCTGGGGGATGCTGGCACACAGCAAGAGCTGGGGGAAAAGCAGCACGGGCATAAGCGACTGCGGGGGCAGATGCACGAAGGGAGGCTGGAGGAGCTGGATAAGGGTGGCTCAGCCAAGTACCTGCACAGAGCAAAGGTCCAACCAGAGCGTGAGGAGAGAGGTGCTGTGAGCTGGGGTCTGAAGACCCCCCCCCCTTCCTGCAGTGACCTCAGCCAGATCCTACCTGAGCGAGGGTGGCTGTTAACACCCCATCTCCAGCGAGGCAGCTGGAAGTACTTGCTCTCTGGAGGTGTTGGCAGCTCCTCTCCTCACGCTCCAGGTTGCAAGGCTGCGTGCCTACCCCCCTCGGAAGGGGCTGATGGTCCCTCGCTGCCCCCGGCTGCACCTGGCTGGGCCCTGGTTCTGCACGGCCATGTCCCTCGCTACAGCTCCGTCCTCCAGCCTAATCACCCAGGGGCTGGAAATTAAGTCCCATCACAGGCTCATTTTCATTAATAAAAACTCCAGGCTGGGCTGGGATTTTTATTTATTTTGCTGTTGTGATTACTCACCTCCACCCGTGGCTCCCCCAGCCCCTGCCTGGCAGGGAGGGGGATGCTCCATGCAGGTTAATGGGCTCCCACAGGCGCCTTTGCTCTATGCCATGCCCAAAACCTCCCAAACCTGCGTCATCCTTACCTTGGGGGGCTCCTCAGCCAGACCCCGCTCTAGCTGCTGGGAAGGGAAGATGCAGCGTTGTGCTGGGGCATTCCCCCTGCCACAAGTGAGGGTCTTGGGGCCGGGTCCCTGGGGAGGAGCGCTTTGCTCCCCGGCTCAGCTGGGGCTTGCCAGGCGAATTGCTGGTTGGGGCTGGCATGGGGCCAGTGCCAGGGCAGAGCAGGGCCTGGCCTGGCTGTAGGGAGGAGGAGGAGGAGGACGATGGCCGTGTGTGCACACATGTGTGCATGTGCAAGGGAGTGCCTGTGGAGGGGAGAGGGGCTGCAGTGTGGAAGGACAGATGGACAGAGATGGGCTGGCAGCCTCCTGCCCTCCTCTTCCTCCTATGCTCTCTGCCCTGAGAAGCCTTATTTAAATAAATGATGCAATTACTGGGAATTAAGGAGAGGTGAGGGATCGATGCCAAAACAGAGGCTGTTCATTTCCAACTTCCACAGATCCTCCAGGTTCTTCTGTGTACCCTTTCCTCCTCTCTCAAGGCTTCTCTCCCTCCTGGTAAAATTGTTGGAGGGATGGAGACCTGCCTGGCTGGAGGCAGGTTCCCCCCTCCCTCAGTGTCTTCCTTCTTGACTGCGACGGTTCTTTTAGTGACTTTTTGACTTTTGAGTCCCCTCATGCTCTTGTACCTCCACCTTCCCCAGAGTCCCCAGCTCCGGGGTGAGTGGTCCCAGGGCTGCAGGGCTGCGCCTTGCAGACAGCTCCAGCTCCGCTGTCCTCCCGCTCTGCAGCAGCCCCCTGCTCGCCTCCCAGTCCACCGGCAGACACAGTAGTGAGATTATCGTAATGATGCCCGACAAGGCAGTACCAGGAATTACGCTGATAAATCTAAACAGACAGCTTATAAAAAAAAAACCCAAACACAACTGAACCCAGGCCTATAATTTAATACAGGGTTATTAGCCTGGCCAGCAGAGGACAGAGCTCTTGCATCCTGCAGCCACGAGTCTCCTCTGTCCCTGGCTCTGCCTTGAGAAATGGTCTTTTGCCATAACAAAAGACTTCAGCCAGGTTTTTGTCTTGGCTTGGAGTGGTGGAGTCTCCTTGGCGAGTGCTGGGTCTGGGTGGGGAGCACAGACCTGGGGCTGAATGGCAGACCCCGACAGCAGTGAGCTGCCTTCACCCCCACAGCACGTGGCAGCTCGGTACCCATCGCCAGCCCAGGCTGGACCCTGACGTGGGGTCTTCATCCTGGGGCAAATTTCAGCAGGAAGAGGCTGGGGAGAAGGGGGTGAGGAGAGGGGCAGCGATGCGTGCGGGAGGTGTGAATACTGGGGGCCTGTTCGCCACCCGCCGGATGAAGGCAAGTGACCGGTGGCCGGGTCCCTGCCAGGTGCAAGGGGGTGCAGGGCAAGGGCAGCACCTTTCTTAGGAAAGAAAGGATCTGCTTCATTGTGGCTGTGTTAAATCCCTTATTGGCACAACAATTGCTGACTGGTTTTTTTTTTTTTACCTACTGTGGTTTTTTGCACCCTTGCTCTGTTCCTCTTGGTTTCCTTCCCTGTGAAGGGGACTGCAGGTAGCATTAACATTAATGGAGGCTCTGTGCAAGGTAAATATGTGTGTGGGGAGCACAGATCCTGTCCAAATGGGGGGCTGAGCTGGGCTGCCTGAGGCGAGACACACACATAGAGCTCTTTGTCCCCCAGCAGCACTGGCAATTACCTCAAACAGAAGGAAATGTACCTTTTTAATAGAGATGTTTAAAAGAGTGGGTGCATTAAAGCAAATATTTATTAGGCTGCATGTGTATTAGAAGGCAGGCTCCACCAAGTTGCTCGGTGAATTAAATCTGATGGCAGAGCGACTGAGCTGCAGGCAGGGCTGCCGGCTCTCTGCCCCGGGGGGAGGAGAACCTCAGGGGGCTGCAGGGAAGCCCCCAGAGGGGCTTGGGTTCTCCTCTGTGCCCCCAGTGCGGGGAGGCTGTCAAGCCACGAGGCAGCTGGGCTGGGTGGTTCAGTGCCTGTGTGGGGCTGGGGCTTGTCTTCTCACTTCGGA
The DNA here is from genome assembly GCA_031468815.1 of Morus bassanus. Lineage (NCBI taxonomy): Eukaryota > Metazoa > Chordata > Aves > Suliformes > Sulidae > Morus > Morus bassanus. Next base: position 44,504,354 of record CM062572.1, on the reverse strand, counting down.
TTAGTTCCTCCTCCAGCGAGCACTGCCTGTATCAAGGGTGGGTTTGGCTCCGTGAAGTTTGTTGGGTTCAGGGGCTCCATCCTCCATCCACCCATCCATCCGTCCATCCATCCATCCCTGAACATCCACTCTGACTGCCAGAAAGGGAATTGCTGTGCGCATAAGTACATGGGTTAGTGAATTCATGGGTTAGTGAATTCATGAATTAATGGAGTGAGTTAGAAAATTAACAAGTTAGACTAATCTGTTAAAGGGGCTTGTGCCACTCTGACTTTTCCCTGATGGTCAGGCAGCAAGCTGTGTAGGATGGTGCCTCGGAGAAGGGACCAGGGAGCACAGCGGCTGGCTACCAGCAGCAGGCAACTGCAGGCGGGCACGGTGTTTCACTGCACGCTGGCTGGCTCCACAGACCAGATCTGGCCCACGGGCACAGAGGTCACAGGGGAGATGTGCCGTCTTCTGCATCAGCATGGGAAACGGCAGGGGAACAGCGCAAGCCTACATTTCCACTTTGTCTTTTTTTGTTTTCCCTTTTTTTTTTTTTTTTTGGATAATAGGTATAAAATAAGTGATTCAAAAGCACTTTCCCCCTTCCATTACCCAGAAAGCAAATAAGAGTTGCAAGAATGGGGACTGCAACAAAACAATTATATTGAAATATTCGAAGTCGTGCTTACATGGCAAATGTGACAAAATTGAGCACAACCTTAAAATAGCAGCAGCAATCTTTTAAAACACAAAAAGCAGATGATTATTGACTGCAGAGACTGCAGCACACAAGGCTGGGTGGCAGGCTGTTGTGCTTAACTCTCTCCAGAGGTGAATGCTCCCTGTGCCTCCACAAAAATCGTGGCAGGCATGGGTTGCAGCTGCCCTCCCGTTTTTGGTGAGCAATGCCCAACAACCAACTTTCTGAGGGCTAACATTAGGTGCGATAAAGTCTAGCGTTTCGCCTGTTGTGCCCCCTCACATGAGTTAAGGCACTTAACTCATGCGGTCAAGCCGAGACCACGGGTGTCTGGTGGTCCTCTGGCATTTCAAGGATGCTCACGGGCCGGTGGGAATTGCACTGGTGTGCAGTAGCCAGGTGTGAGAGGATGACTTTCTACATTAGTCACAAAAATCTTCTTCACACTCACCTGGCTTCCCTGCACAGGCCAGAGCGGCCATACCCCACTTTCCTGGCTGTGCCCTGCTGGGGACCCCAGGGTGAGTGGTGGCCGCTGGTGTCACCGTCACCCTGGCTGCTGGGGGCACACCTGCGACGTGGCTAAACATAGTCTCCCGCTCCCTGGGGCTGTGGCTCTGGCATCCTTCACTGGTGCTAAAAATGACATTTTCCAAATAATGAAAGAATCTTTCATTATCCTGTCTCTCCACGCAGCCCAGGAGGCTGGGAAACAGCTGAGCACTAAGTGTTGTGTCTAATGCAGCTTCAGCATTGGTATTTTTGTTCCTCCATCTCTGGTCCAGGCGTGCTGTGAAGTATGAGAAGATGTGGCTGTGGATGACTCCGGGGGCCTGGCTGAGGTAGCGGAGCATGGCCAGGTGCCTTTGGTCACCTTCTCTCTCGGGAAGGCTGCAGCAACCCTGCTCCTCCTCGGGCCTTGCAAGTCCTCCTGCCCTGCAGCATCGCTTGCTCTCTGCAGCATGTTTTGGGTCCTGGCTCATCCCACATCCACAAGTGGCTGCCCTCCTGCAGAGCTTATGGCTGGGGCACTCGCGGGGCCATGTGTGCCTGCTGCTGTCCCAGGGACAGCTGGAACAAGGGGGAAAGGCAAAAGGCTGCTTCCCTGGGGATGGTGCTTGATGGGGAAGAGCAGGACTTGTGCTCACACCGTCCTGCATCTCCTCAGCTGGGAGAGCAGCCATTGAAGGCTCCAAGCAAACGTGGCCTGGGACTGATATTTATTTCAGACCCTTTAAACTGTCCTAAGCCCCTTTAGGAATGTGCCATCCTATGCCCTTAGGAAAACTATTAGGAGGGAGGCAGGTGACCACAAGGTGCTGTCCCCAGTCCCACCTCCCACAGGGCCAGGGGAATGACCCATGTTGCCTGTGGGCTGTGTCTCACCCAGGGCATGAACCCACCTGTGGTTGCCATTGCCCTGTTGCCTGCAGCCCTGGACACGGGCAGGGAGACTGAATTACTGCCCTGGCATTTAGACAGCTGCCTCCTGCCAGGCAACGCCAGCTCTGTGCCAGTAAGCAAAGGGGTTGCATGCCTGGGGGCTCACCCTCCACCCCAGCGATCCCTCCAGGGTGCCTGGGGTGGCTCCTCACTTGGCCAGGTGCAGGCAGAGTGGCTGCTCCTGCTCCCTGTGTCGATGCTTTAATGCTCTCACCGACTGTTGAGTGAAGCCTTCATGCCCATCTCCCCTGGCGGGGTGATGCTCGGGAGGGCTGAGCCTTTCTCACTGTCACCGGCTGTTTTTTCTCTCTCTGCCTCTCCCCTTCTGAGTTGGGTTTATTTTGTTGTTGGGCTGATAGACGGATTAGAATTTATCACCAGGCTGACTACTGGAGGGTTATTAAAAGTGATTTGCAATGTAAATACTTTCATCGTCAACCACATTTTTTTTAGACTAGTGTTGACTTTTATGAATATTAAAGCCATGTGGATGATGGGTTCAGCGGGTTTGTGGGAGTATGTCTGTCGGAGGGAGGGGGGGGCTGGCTGCCTGTGCTGGGAGAGGCAATCTGGATCCGCCCGAGGGCAAAGGGAGCTGCTGCCGGAGGGAGGGAAGCAGAGCGTGAAAGGGTGTGTGTGAGGCAGAAAGAAAACCTGAGTGCCTTGGAGAGGGACGGAGAGAAAGGAGAGGAAGCATGTGAGCATATGCACGAGGGCATCTCTCTATGAGCGGGATGGGAGGACAAGCTGGGGCCGGGGCATTTTCGCTGGAGGTGAGCGGGGGCTGCCAGGCTGGTGGAGGGTGTATGGAGGGAGGGGGGAGCCTGGCCAGAGCTGGCAGTGAGCGGGTTTGTCCCCGGCAGCACTGGTGCTGGAGGCATGTGTCTGAGCAGGCACATGCCCCATGTGCTGCGCGGATGGGTGATAACTGCTTCTTCACCTGCAGAGTCCCTGCCATGAGCATGGGACTGCAGGACCAGGGGCAAATCCCCTAAATCCCCCAACAACCACAGGCCGGCATTAAGTTGTGTACCAGGAGCTGGTGCTGGCTGCTGCCGAGGCTGCTGCCTGCTCTGCACTCTGCGTGTGAGTACAGTTACTGGGAATCTCTCAGGGATAATGAGTGGATGTTCCTGGGCCTATGGGGGAAGCCAGAGTAAATAACCCATAACTGCCTTCCCTGCTCTTCAGATGTACCCGTCTTCTGAGCGCCTGCTCAGTGGTGTGATCACTCCTCTGCCTCAGGATGGCTGTGGATGGGAGCTGTCACAAGCCAAGACGGAGCATCAAGGTGATCACGGTGGCCACTTGCCACCAGCCCCTGCATCTTCCACCTCAGGGGCAGACGGAAGAGGAGTGGCATTGCCTGTTTCTAGGTGTTTGTGTTGTTTTGGTGTGAGAGCAGTTTTTGAGATGGAGGAGCCTGATGGAGCATTGCCAACTGATAACGGAAGAGCAGCAATTGCTGATTAGACATCAGGCACAGCAAAGCTCATGGGCATGTCTAAAAAGAAAAAAAAAAAAAAAAGACAAAGAAGCCACCCAAAAATAGAGGCTGGAAGTACAGTGATGAACAAAGGGGGATTGTGCAGTTATATGAAAAATGGCCAGCTCCAGGAGTATCCCACATCCCTACAAAGTGATGTGTGCTGGCTTTTACTCCCCACGTACCTGCCAGACCAAGCGGTATCAGTCAAGCAGGATGGCAGGAGACTCAGACTGTCACAGATCCTAATCCCGAAAGAGAATAAGGAAGGCCCTCACTTTGCTTGGGCCACTGAACATGAAGGCAGGTTAGCCTCTGGCTTCTGACGTGGGGCAACCACGAGACCTTCCCGTCCCACCCCACAGCCTGGCACAACGTTATCTGGTCAAGGGAAGGGTTGGAGCTGGGGTCAGATTCCGGAGTGGAGTTACAGTTTTTCATGACTAGTGCCTACGTGGCCTAAGAAGGAAGGTGCTGTCACTCTGATGACAGCAAGATGGGCTGGTGAAGCCCGCTGGCACCCCACGAGCAGGGAATGTGCGAATATGTCAAGGCAAGAGAAGCAAGTGCTATCTTTAATTGGAATATGCACAGGGAGCCCGGGCTTTCAGAAACTCTACTTCTTCTGACTACTGAAAGTGCACGAAGCTAGGCTAAGAGTTAGAAGTTGAGAAGTTTTGTGTTCAGTTTGGTTACGCATTTTTATCTCCATGACTGATCAGCTTTGGAAGAAGACTTCTCGCTGTTCATTACAGCCTTTTGTCTGTCCATGGGGAGTTGTAGTTTGAAACAAGAGTCCAAACAAACAACCCAACTCCAGTGCAATCAAATTGTCTTTGAAGCAGACAGTTCCTCAGTCTGATGAACCAGAGTCCATCCAGGTTTCACCCAGAGTGTTCATCCAGCTTTTCACCCAAAGTGTGGCAAAGGTTTTTTCACATTAATTTTTTTTTTAGGGGTGGGGAGGAGGAGAGGGTGGTATTTATTTGAGGTCAGGGCTTTGGGGTGAGGCAAGAGACTCCAATTAACTGGCTGAAGTCTTTGACAGGTTTTGGTTGGTGACTGCAAAAATGGATGTTAAGCTGGCAAAAGTCAGTGAAGCCTTGCTGTGCAATCCTCAAAGAAGGCAGGAAAGAAAATGAATACCAGTTGACTGAGCACTCACTAAAGAAATTCCAGGGTCTGGCCTGGAGTGACCAGAATAGAGACGATGTATCTGCCTTGCTGCTGTGGCAGGAGCCTCTCCGTGTGCAAAGGCAGCAGCCGAGTTATGCAGATGCAAGTGCCGAAAGGCTTTAACCTTTTCAGGGTGCAGAGTGAAGCACTTGGAGCTGGACATGTGTCATCAGATAAAATTGCCTGAAATATCTTACAGTGTTCTCTCTGCTGGGATTCAGAAATGTGTCTTCATCTTCAGGGCGAAAATACCAGATTGCAGGATCTGGGGAAGAGAGAGGTCAGACCTGTGAACTGGGCACACATCTGGCTAACATTTTAGATGAGACATTGGCATCAAACACTGGCCTTTAGTAAAGTGCTACCTCCCAGAGCAAGAGATATAAGAAAGGAGGTGAAGGAGTGGATGGAGGGAACTTGTCTGAGACTAATCACTCAAAGGAGGGAGAAAGTGGGGCGTTTATTTGTTTATGTGCATTTATGTATGTATGTGTGAGAGCTGAGCAGATGGGGAAATGATACCCGTGTGTATCTGTGAGACAGTACAAGTGAGAGGCAGCGGGTGGGTGAGAGGGTTGGTCTAGGTATAAGCAGAGAGAAGGGGAAAGCTGTAGAGGGTAAGGAAGACAGATTTGGGGCTTTTTTTTTCCCCTTTTGTTTCCTCTTGCTTGACAATTCTCATAACTATGACTAAAGAAAAAGCAGAACCTGTGGGGCCGTCAACTGATTGTGAAACTGCTTGTTGATGGTTTTGTTCCTGGGGGAAAACCACAGTACTGCGTATTAGCGACAACCCGGCATCACGCGTTTCAAGTCTGCAGATGTTTGTGCCAGGACCGGATTTTAACTGTGTTTTGTGGAGCTGGAAAGGGCGTCGAGGACTCCCTTTGCCCGGGCTGTGCCGGGCCCCGCTCCCCTTCTCCCGGCGCCTGGCTCTCTCCCGCCTTGAGACCCCGGTTCTGCCGACTGCAGGGGAGCGGTCTGTCCCGGGTCGGTCTGTCCCGGGTCGGTCGGTCCCGGTGCGGTCGGTCCCGGTGCGGTCGGTCGGTCCCGGGATCGCTGTCCGCGGTGCTGCAGGGGAGCTCTCCCGCCGGCCCGACGCGGGGGGGGGGGGGTCCGCAGCTGCATAACATCTGGCCGGCGGGGGGGGACGACGAGGAGCCACATCTGGAATGGAGGAGGGGGGGAAAACAGCGGCGTGGGTGACCGCGGCGCCCTGGCATCGCGGTCCCCCCCCCCCCCCCGGTGCGGGGAGGAGGGAGGCGCACATCTGGAGGCGGCACATCTGGGAGCGGGGTCGGAAGGGGGCGGGCGGAGTGTTGGGGGGGAGGACCGGGCCCTCCCCTCCTCCCGCCCCTTTCCCGCCCCTCCGCCGCGCACGGCGGCGCCGGGAGCCGGGAGCCGGCCGGGGCCATGCGGGCCAGAGCCCCCGACGGCGCGGCGGCGTGCTCGGCGCTGCACCATGGCCGCTGAGAACCGCTCGGCGACGGGCGGCGGCGCGGCCTGGGGGCTGCCCGGTGAGTCCCTGCTCGGGGGGCTCCGGTTGCACCGGGGAGGGGGGACGGAGACAGGGCACCCCCGCGAGCCCCCCGCCCCCGAGGAGTCCCTGCGGGGGTGGGTGAGGGGTGGGTGTGCAGCATGGCTTGAAGGTGCATGGGGAGGGAGGGGTGCGCACCCCCGGGGGATGTAGCACCCGGTCGCTCCAGGAATGGGTGGTGTCTCTCTGTCAACCTTCCCGCACTCCTGCATCCCTCCGGGAACCCCGGGGGTGCCCCTCGGGTCAGAATCCCAAAATCGGGACCCCCCGACTGGGTTTCACCACCCCGGGATGTGTGGAAGTACCAGGGCACCGGGACGAGGTCTGCCAGCCCCCTTCCCTGCTCCCATCCAAACCAATGCCGCTCCCCAGGATCCGGGGTCCAAGGCACCTCGGGTCTCTCTGATTGCCTAGGAACTAGCCCTGTCGGCACCCTGCCACGGGCATATGAGCAGCCTGTGCCCCCGGGGGCAGGTACCCCCACAGCAGGGACCCCAGGGCAGGGGTTATTTGCTCCCCTGGTATCTCCTCTTGGAAGGAGATTTGTTTTCCAGGCAGGAAACTACCTGCATGCTTTCATACTTCCCTCTCTATTCCAACAAGAGCAGCAGAGACAAGATCCCATACCTTCTGGATACTTTGTCCCCACGTTGGACAAACCCCCTCAGGCCCTCGTGGCCACCTCCCAGGACATGACTAGGCAGAAGTCCCCCCACCGCCCCCGCAGAGCCCTCTGCCAGGTTGGACATTGCAAGGGGGACAGATCTTGCCCCCTCTCTCCCTAGGCGTGGATCCCGTCTGCCCTTTAGCCCTTGCTGGCCCTGCTGCGCCTTCCCTGTTGGTAACAGCAGAGCTGCCCCGTGCTTTCCTTTGGCCCATCATGGGCAAGAGTCAGGCAGCCCCACCCTTTTTTCTCCCAAAATAATGACATTGGCTTCAAATCAGGGAACAGTTCTTGTAATTTTTTTTTTTTAAATGAAAGCAATGCTGGCTTCTCTTCTGTCCTGCTTTCAATCCCTCTGTGCTGTGACCACATTTTCTAGCCAGTCTTTGCAAAGCCCAAGGCTAGGGAGATACTTCCCAAGCTGGGGAACAGCCTAGCATTCCTCTGTGCCCTGCTGGCAGCTGGCAAAGCTGGCGGGCTCTGCCTGGGTGTTTGGAGGCTCCCTGCTTTGTCACAGGTGCCTTGAGTGGCTTCCGAGGGTGGCTTGGCTTGTCCTGCCACTACTTGCAGGATGAGCAGAGGGGCTGGAAGGTCTGGTACTCACCCAGTGGGGTGGCTCGTTGATGCTGTCTATCAAAATAGTCAGATGCCAGCGTCCTAGAGCCCAGGCTTTTGGTGCAACATCACGAGTGACAATGCTCATGTTGAAATCACAGGCGACAGCAAGATGCTTTTCATCGTCACTACTGCTGGGCATCACCTCCTGCTTCCTAACACCTTGGCTTCGGTGATCTGAGCACCTGCTGCTGCTCTCCAGCCTGGTCTAGGCCTCCGTGAGGCAGCCCAACAAAGAGCAGGGCATCCAAGGGTGGCGATTTCACCCGTACAGAGATCCTAAGAAATAGCAACCCATCCCTGGTTCACCCCTCAGCCAGGTGGCCAGCGTGCAGAGCCCCTGGGTGGGGAAGGTGGGGATGAGAGCAGGTATCTGGGAGGGGGTGGTGTCCCTGGGCGTGGCAGCCCCTGTTCCTGCGGGAGCCAAGCCAACATGCCCACGTTCAGAGCCGGCAGCAAGTTCCCAGGTCTGCTGGATGGAGCGGCAGCAGCCCTGGGAGTGACCTGGTGAGTGGGCAGTGGGAAGCTGGCAGGAGAAGGAGGAGGAGGACTACCGGTAAAAGCAATTTGTTTAGTCACACAAGGGGCATACCCATCTTGGCAGGTCAGTCTGTTTTCTTTCATAGAACAGAAATGAACTGAAATGATTAATTAATGCTGTGATCCAGTTATTCTGAGTTTGCAGGAGGAGCATGGTTTTTCTCTTTAAACTGCCCCCACGAGGATCCTATTGATATCAGGTTTTGTCATGGTTGGGGTTTTGTTGTTTGTTTATTTTTTTCAAATTAAAATGACAAACATCTCCCCAGGAAAAAAAGAAAAAAAAAGAAAAACAAAAAAACAAAAGAAAAAAAACGGGATAAAAATAGTGAGACCAGGACGAGTGGCTGATGCAGAGCAGCCCCTAGCACACTTTCACTGTGGAGCCTTTCTCTGCCTGCCCTGCTGAGCCCTGGCCAGCAGCACCCACAGAGGTGAAGAAGGCTGGTGAGTGCCCAGCTGAGGTGGCAGGCACAGCTCTGCAAAGACAGCGGGGAGAGCAATAGCAAGAAGAGAGGGAAATGGAGGCTGTTTGCAAAGGCTGCTGCTTTCTGCACAAACACAGCTCCTCTTTCCACATGCACGTACATGCAGCAAGAGTTTCATGTGTGCAAGCTAACCCCTTCTCCTTGGCACGCTAAATCAGGCCTTTGATGGGCATCTTCTGGAGAAGCAGCCATTGTCCTTGAGCCGGTCTCTGCTCAGTCTGACACGGGGCTATGCCCTTGTTGCTCTCCAGTAAGCCAAGGGAGGAGGTTTGCTTTGCACTTCAGCATCCACTCTGGACTGGCTCTAAAATTGCGTATTTAAAGGATATGTATTTTGGGGAGATGCAACCATGTGGGACCTGGCACAGCCAAGAAGTGGAAGTTTAAACCAGATTGTTCCCATCTACTTCCCCTCCTCTCTTCATCACTCTGCCAGCATCCCCTGCTGACTGCTCCTTAGCCCACCTTAGCACCAGTGCCCACCACGAGTGTGCCAGGGGCTGGTGGTGGTGGTGGGGGGGACAGGACGGAGCATCCGGGCTATGTGGAAGCCTATTCAAGGCAGCATTTGGAGCCACGCCAAAGCCATCCCTCTTCTGAGGGATTCGGGCAACCAGTTAGAAAACAGCTGCCAGTTTCTAGAAAGGCTCACGTGTTCTTCTGCCCAGGGCCCCAGCAGGCCAGGCAGTGCGGTGAGGGTCTTAATGGGTGGCTGTTATCTGTTATCTAACTCATAACCAAGTGGAGGAGTGTGCCAGCCCTGACTGTCCTGTCCTGTCCTGTCGTCCATCGTCCCGTCCGTCCCGTCCCCCCCCCGTCCCGTCCCGTCCCGTCCCGTCCCCGTCCCGTCCCGTCCCGTCCCCCCCCACCCCGCCCAAGGAGAGCACTGCCCACTACAACATCCCTTTAACCCTCTAGGCACGGGAAAGGCTCACTGCATCCAGAGTTTTGGATGTACTGAAGCTGGACTTTGCTCTATATTCAGACAAATTCATTTGCTGAAGCTTCAAGGGGGAGCTAGGCATTTCCTGGCCAAATGAATCTGGGGCGAGTGTTCCACGGGCAGGCTGGCCTGCTATGCCAGTATTTTGCTGGTGCAGGAGCATAGGACAGGTGTCTCACTTACAGGTCCCCCCCTTGATTTTTAGCAGAAGGGTTGTAGCAGCGGACACACAACCAGCTCCCATCCCCGCCAGCAGACACCCGGGTGTCCACACCCTGCGTGCATGTTGGCATCCACCCCACCTTCCCTGCGGATGGATGCACCAGTCCTGCTGGGCCTTGACTCTGGGCCAGGATGCCGTCATTTGACCTGGCTTCAGCCCTTGAGTCCCTTGGCAAAGCAAGCATTGGCAAGCGAGGCTCTGCTGGGGATGTTCCCCATCCCGACCCCTTGCATGCTGGACACAGCTGCTTGTGCCTTCGCCCCGGGGCTGCTCCCAGGACCCTCCAGAGACGCCTTCAGCCCGGAGGCTGCACTGCATAGAGGAAGAACTCAAACAAAGACTCAGTTTATACCTTGTAAGAGGTAAGTTTGCTGAGAAAATTAACTTCATCAGCCTGTCCAACCCTCCAAACACAGCAGCTGTAGGCACAGACCCTCATGCCTTGACAATCCCCAAAATTGTTGCTGGAGGTCCCGCAAATCAGAGCTGTGGGAGTGATTTACTGTGACGCTGTGCTGTCCCCATCGCCCCTGGCACCCCATGCCCCACTCAGTGCATGAGGCAGCAGCAGAGATGCCCAAATGCCCCATCCCCTTCCCATCCTGCCCCACCCCGGCCCCAGCATTAGGGGGGCTGAGATGTGCTGGTGCACCCCGGGCACTGTTTCTGTGACTCAGAGAGGACTGGAGAGGGATGTGGGGAACCACAGGGCTGTTTGCTTGTCTTCAAGAGCCTCGCAGAGGAGTTTCATCTTAGGTCAGCTGACGCAGAAAAAGCAGCAGCTGGGAAATTTGTCCTTTAAAGGCAGGACTCAGTGTAAACCATGGAGCTCTTCGGATGCAGCAGGCTCAGCCAGAGCTATTGATGCGGTACCGAGCTATCGAGGCTAGCTGCGCTCTTCTGGCCGAGAAAGCCAGGCAGAGAAGCAGCCCCTCTGCTACCACTACTGCTGTTAAATCTAATGTGTTTTATGGGACCTTGCAGCTTGCAGGTCATTAGCAGCAGCATGTCTTGGCACAGCTGAAGCTGGACAGGAGGCAGCAGGGGCTGGCACCAAATGTCTCAGCTGGAGGCATCTGGAGGACGGGGGTGAAGTGTCATCCACAGGTTTAAGGCTTGCAGCAGAGTTGGTTTGTGTTGGCCGTTTAATGCTTTAATGTTTTTAGGCTCCTTAAGCAGAATTAGCTTGTTTTGTCTGTGGGAAACTCAAAGCTCCAGTTGTGCAACACTGAGGTCTGAAAACATCACTCCGCAAACACAATGTCCCTGGCTCTGGCGTCTGCTCCACGTCAGGGGGCGGCTCTCTAGAGGCATGCATGGCGCCTCACTTCAGTGACCCCTAGCTCGCAAACCCTCACAATGTTGATGTTAGCAGGCCCTCCCCACGGGCAGTGTGGCGGGCTAGCTCTGCCACAGAGGGACAGGCGTCCTCGGGGGATCTTTGCATGACTGAGATGGGAAGCAGTGTATCCTGCCTCTTGCCATCTCTAGTGCCTTTGGGGTAGTTTGGATCCCAGCTCCGCCGGCAGTTACATCATGTGCAGTCCCAGTTAAAGCCAAAAAAATATGTGCGTGTGTGCAGAGAGGAATGGAGAGCAATGAAACCCTACTGGCATCAGCCTTTGCCTGACAACAGGCATGAGTTGCGTGGGCTTGGGTCTGCCTTTCTGCAGTCCTTAGGAGCAGCATCTAGCACAGCTGTCACTAGGCTGTTTGCAGAGCTCAGGTCACCCACCACAGCCCATAAGTGATGCCTGACTCATGAAACTTTCTGCTACCACGTGCAGCTGCAGGCAATGAGGTGGTTAAAGCCCCTGCCCAGTGCTGCAGAGTGTTGCCTGCGGCATTAGTGTAGTGTAGGGCCATGACAGGCTGGGGACCACCATTCTGCAGTGAGTGGTGACGCCTAGGCAGAGCTGGGCTGCCCAAGTGGTAGAACTGTGGCCCATGAAGGTTTGCAGCCCCAGCACAGCTCCCGCTCTGCCAGTGGGAGCCTCCAAAGAAGGCAGCAGGGAGAGATTTGCAAGCAGAGTCTCTGCATGAGGTCTCCGTCTCCAAAGAGTTTCTTAGGGGTCTTCCGCAGGGGAGATGCATAATCCCACCCTGGCAGCGTGAAGCTATTCCCACCTCCTTCATCTCCATCCCTCCCCTCCTCTGTTGTCACCACAGACAGGAGTTTCCTACCTGCTCTCCTCCCCTGGCCATTACACTTCCCATGCTGCCTACCCATGCCCTGGGCTCCCCTGCCCACCTTCTGCTCTTGCTCCTGTCCTTCACTCTGTCCCCTTGCTCAGCCATCACCTCCAACGCCAAACCCTCTGGCAGGTCTCGTGGCCACGTAGGGGTCTAACGTTTTCAGTTTCCTTTTTCATCAGCAGCCCAAAGATTCCCTCTGCTGTCTGTCCCCAGGATTAGGGTTCTCCTCTGTCACATCCATGCAGCAGGGCCCTTGCTCTTGCCCAATTTTCTGCCCTTGGCTCAGGGTATCAGCTCTCTGTTCTCTTACTCATTGCTTAGCTGGCTTAATCTTCCTTTCAGGGCCCCACAGAGTGTCACCCCGCTCCATGGGGCAAGGGGCTCTTGCTCACTCTTTAAAATTTCAGGTGAGCACCTTGGTGCTTTCCCTCTGCAGCCCTCAACTCTGGGATGAGTTGCTTACAGAGAAATACAGCCCCCCTGCCCTGTCCCCAAAAGCTCTGCTGTGCCTGGGGCAAACACCGCATCCCTGATGCACACAGCCCAGTGCCTGTCTATTCCCCTGCCTGCCCTGGGGTCCTCCACTGCCACCTGTAGCCACCCACTGCTCCTGGAACCTTTTCCCTCTGTGCAGAACTCAGGAGAAAGACATCTCATCAAAATCCTTTAGTACCATTGGGAAGGGAAGGATTGTGCAGGGCTGCCAAGTCCTTTCCAGTAGTAGGAGGGGAAGGAGAGAGGGTCTTTCCCAGCTGGTCTGACTGAAGGGCACCTCCTGGCTGGAGCCCTCCACAACAGCCCAGCACCCAGGAGGCGGTTGCACCTCCTTCCTTAGGTGAGCCCCTTACGTCCCCGATGAGATGCACTCTCATGGAAGCAGCCGCCCCTCCCAGCTTGCACATGGTGTTTTGCCTGAGCTGTGTCCTCACCCCATGGACTGTGGGGACCCTGGGGGACAAGGAGGGTGGGCACAGGGTGCTGCAGCTCTCTGCATGGGGATCAGCTCCCCCCTTGCCCGGTGCCAGCCTTGGCTCCTGGAGGGGGCTGGCACCCTGGGCAAATGGCCAGCATGGGTGACTGTGCGGGGCAGTAGCAGGGTGAGGAGTCTTCCCTGCAATAGGCTTCCCCCTTGCCATCCCCAGGCAAGGTCTGTCCTTGTCCCTGGGGCAAGGAGAGCTGCTCTTCTAAGCAACCAGATCTAGGGTCTTGCAGCTCCCTGCCCTCTTACCCCCAGTCCCTCCTCCAGCGCCATCTCTGCTGCAGGCATCTGATCCCAGCCGCTAACCTCTCCCTGGGGAGAGCCCAGCTAATCCAGGCAGCCACTTGTTAACTGTAATCCACCGTCGCTGTCATCTTGCCCTCCTTCCCCTCTCTGCCAGCTGAGCTCAAAGCCCTTCCCAGCAGCAGGACCTGTAGCTGCAGCGGGGTTATTTCTGTTGTGCTGCCTTGAAACAGCTGGGTCCTATTAAAGCTTCAGCCCAGAGATATAAAAGAACGTGAGCATCTCTCTGAGGCCAAGAGCATTAATGCAGTAGACAGGAGGAGAGACGTGCGCCTCTAGCCCAGGCTCAGCTGAAAGCCAAGGACCTTCCCAGCTCACCAGCATGGGCTGAGCTTTGTCACCAGCACAGAGCTGCAGCCCTGGAGGACAAGGCAGAGGGCACAGGAGGGAGGGGAGGGTACCCCACTGTGGGATGCCCCCAAAGTGAGCCTTCTCCACCAGTGATGTTACCCACTGGAGCCGCCACAGGCACGGGAGCTGCTGGGGAACTGCTGGTGCCCGGGAGCCGTGCGCTGGACACAGCAGGGTAAGGCTGGGGTTGGCTTGCATGGCATTTGCTGGGCGCACTTGCTATTAGCTTTCCACTGATACATTATTTATTGGGCCTAATAATCGGGTGACAGATGATTAACTAATTGTCAGAGCGACCAGCGTGCTGGAAGGTTGTTTATAGGAGTGACTTTTAACCACTTAAACCCGCTTTCTCACCAGTTTGCTTCTTGCCTGGTAATGCTGGGGGTAGATGGTGTATGTGGCCCCTTATAAGCTGCATATGATACATGGCACTTCAGGGATACAGGCAGGTGCCGGGAGGGCCAGCTCGGGCAGGGGGGTGCAGCCATGCCAGCTGTGGGATGCTGATGAGTGTGCTGGGCGGGTGCTACTTAGATGGGTGGCTTGTAAGCCAGGGATCTGACCTGCAAGCACCTCTCATGGCCAGGTGCATACCGCCTTGGACGGGATGCCTCAGTTTTGCTTTGAAACCCAGTAACAACCACCCAGTTACAAGCAGAGGCAAAGGCAGGGAGGCTCCTGGCTTGCCCGGGGCAGGTGGTCAGGTTAGGTGACTGCAACGCTCCCTTCTGGCCCCGGACACAGGAAATTTTCAAAACCTGATGCACGAACATGTGCCGAGCACAGGGTGGGGGTTCTCCAGCCCCCTCACCTCCCCCTGAAAGCTGGCAGCTCCTGCGCCGCTGAGCTCACTGCTTCTCCGGTGGCTCCAGGAAAAGCCGTCAGAGACTCCCAGCTTGTGGGGAGGGAGGAATTTGCTTTGCCTCATCAGAACCAGTTGAATAGCAGAGGAAGAAAAAGGATTAAATTATTCAATGGAAAAATAAAATGCCTAGATCCACCCCATCCATTATTGGCAAGGACCAATTCCTCTGGCGTGATGGCTCAGATCTCCTCTGGAGCAGGATAAGGACTTCAGGGGCCCATCGACCCTTGCCGTGCTGGAGAGGTGCCAGCGGCAGCTGCCAGCTGGAGCTGGGAGGGCAGAGGGAGCCCTGCCATCTTAGCGTAGCAAATCCCACTGGCCCCTTGTCTCCTTTTTGTTTTCCTCCTTGGTTTATTGCCTTCATTGCTGCCGATGCGCAGGCACAGGAGCAGCCAGACACCAGCCCAGCAGAGCCCTCCCCAATGGGGCAAACCCAGGCTAATCCCCCTGCCAGGCACAGGGCCCCCCTTTTTCCTCTCCCCATATATTGTATTTCTAAGATGCCTGTTCCCAGTATCTAGGAGCTCTATTTTCACACTCTTTGAGGGGTGTGATGTCAATCAGAACAATCCCTCACTAGCTGTAAACTGGTGCCATGACTCAGGAACTAATTAACAGCTATTAGATAACACAATTAGCACCACAAACTGTCACCCCTCAGTGGAGTGTCCCCCATCCCTTTGTGTCACAGACATGCACGAGCCATAAACACAACTATCCCTTTAGCATCCTCTATCCCTTCCCTCTTTTTTCTCCCTCCCTCCTCTCCCAAGACTGGTTGTGGCTGCGCTGACTGCCCAGCCCAGCATCACATCAGCGGTTTGACAGGAGGGAACTAATCCCGTTAAGATTTTCACCCTCTCGGTGCTTTTAGGAAGGCTAGGACAAGCAGGGGGCCGGTGGTGGGGCTAGGAGGGCTGGCCCGGCTCTTTCCAATGGTGATGCCAGAGTTGATGTGCCCTGGCACCAGCCCTCTGTACCCAGCTGGATCTGGGGATGATGTGGGAATGTGGGAATGATATCCCCTGGGATATCCCTGCAGTGGAAGGGGCCAGCTTCCCTCCCTCTTGGAGTCAGGCAGTGCGTGGAGCCCAGCATGGTGCACCCAGCCAGGAGCTGGCAGCCACGGCCACCTTGGGCTTGGGATCTCTTCAGCTTTGCTGCTCCTCCAGAGGGCTGATTGCACCCATGCAGAGCAAAAGCCCATCTCCTCTGGGAGCAGCTCACACTTGGAAGCCTCTGGGAAAGTAATGGTTTCTCTATTTCCTCTCCTTCCCCTACAGATGTCTTCTTCTCCTGACTGGCATGTGAATGTGGGGCTTGGTTTCTGGTGGCGATGCTTGCTGAGTGTGCTGGGTGCTTTCACAGCCCTGCTCATTCCCAGAGACCTCACCTCAAGCCGCGTGTGGACCAGCCGTGACTCTGCCCACACCTGTCCCCTCTCCCCCAGCCTAAGGATGAGGATGGAGCTGGGATGGAGGCAGTGATGGAGGAGGGAGGGGGGCAGCTGGCAGTGGTGCGAGGGACAGGGGCCGTGGAGGGGCACAGGGAGTCAGTGCAGTACAGGGAGCAGAGGCAGGGGACACTGGGGCAGCAGGGCTGCTTGCATTGCTAAGCTGGAGCTCATCCCACAGCTCGAGGTGCCACCATCACATGGGTGTGTGTAAATATCAGCCTCTCCTGCACTGGTGGGCAGGGCGGCTGGCTACTGCCACGCGGGGAGCGATGGGGAGGGCAGCAACGAGCAAGACCCTCTGTCCCTGATGGGTCCAGTGCTCGGTCACTAACTGCACCTGATGGAGCACCTGACTCTACCTGGTGCACACTTTTTGGGTACGGGATGACCATCAACAGTCCATGACAGGGCTTTCTCCTTTCCTACCTGGGAACGGGCTGCAAGGAATTTTGCAGGGGGCTGACAGGCTGGGAAGCCTTCCTGGAGTGGCACACAAGGTGTGAGGCAAGGAAATAGCAGGAGCTTTCCGTTGTGCCCTTGGATATCACCCTGTGACCGAGGAGGGGTGGGCAGGATTGGCTTTGCTCTCTTGCTCTGGAGCTGTGTCCTCACCTGACAGTGGTGGCACCCATGATCACAGGCAGCAATGGGGACCCTGCTGTGCCAAGTGCTGCCCAAAATAGGTGGACCCCACCCAAAAGACAACCTTCTCTGCTTGGACCTGCCTGTACCTTGTGTCTTCATCCATAACATGCAAGGTGTTGAGCAGGAAGGGAAAGGCATTTCCTTGCTTTGAGGACACACTTGCTGAGTGCTGCAGGGACCACAGAAATGCTTAGACCAAAAGATGCTATTGGTGAGGAGCTGGAGACTCCTAATGGCTTCGATGGAGAGGAGAAAACCAGCCATAAATCACTGTCAGAAATCCTAGGGAGGGAGGAGGCCAGTGATGGAGTTTGCTGTAGCTGGCTGGCAAAGGCAGGTCTGGGAGAGCACCCGCTGAGCACTGCAGACAAGGGATGGCGTGAGCAGGGAGAAAAGCCAACTGGTGTCACAGGTAAGGGCCTCAGCCCCAGGATCCCTTCTGAAGTGGCCTCTGGGCTTTGCCAAGACTGTGTCTTCTCCTTGGCTGTGGTGCTGGCACGGAGGTCGGGGGTAGAGGGGGATTGAGACAGGGAGGGCTATGTGGGGATGGGGGGCATGAGGGAATGGAGAGGAGAAATGTACTTTCTGGAGGTGCAGGAGGAGAGAGATGGGCCCCGGGGGGCATGGGGGAGGCATTTAGTGGGGCATGGAGAGGTCCCTTGGTGTCTGGGGGCTTCACAGCACTGGGGGCAGTGATGCAGCTGGCATGAGAGTGGAGATGGAGTCACATTAGTGAGTCTGTCACAGCACCACAGCTCTCCTGCATGCTCCCTCTGTCCTCGGGCACATCCTGGGGGTGCAGGGAGAGCCAGGGCTGCCCGAGGGCTGTGCCCCTGCCCGAGCCCTCCCCGCACAGCCTGGGTACCCTCCATCCCCATGGGCACCGGGGGAAACCAGCCCCAAAGGTTGAAGCTGCTGCTGCTAAAGGAGAGTCCCCCAGGACAGAGCAAGGGAAGTTTATCCCAAGGGGAGCCGGCAAAGCAGCCCAAAGGCAAACAGCATGATCTATCCCTGGTACCTATGCAGGCATGATTCATGGCTTGGTCAGCCACTCTGAGACCTGATGAATTCATAGCATCCTTTGCCTGCTCCCAGCTCTGGACTGAGCTGCCTGTTCTGCTCAGGGAGGCAAAGGCAGCACTGGACTGTCCTGGTGCGCTCAGAGAGGGTGTCCGGTGCAAAAGACAGAGACAGTGGGATGGACAGATTGGAAGATGGGGAAAGAAAAAATGCCTGACAGGCTGGGGCATGGCAGAAAATAGTCAGGATGTTTGAAGCAAGGATGAGTGGTGTACGTATCTTCTGGCTTGTACATGTTGTTGTATGTCCGTGTTGTATGTATCTTCACACCCTTAACCATTTTCAGTCTCCCTCCTGTCCTCAAATGGGAGATTGCTTTATTTTTGCCCTTCAGTGAAGGCTTATTTTCAAAACACCCACTTAAGTCCTTTACCCTGAGGCTGCAGTTGCCTGTCTCAGCACACCAGTTTCCAGCATGACCTCTGGGTGGCATCCAAAGACATGCGAGTGGGGCTGCGCCAGTCTTTTCCTCCATCTCTTGTGACCTGTACAAACAGTTTTATGGAGTGGGATGAGCTGGACTTTTCTTACTTCGGGCCACTGAGAACACGAGCCTCTGTCAAGGCTGATAATTAAATGCACTTAGAAGACGGTGCCAGTTCACGAACTACAGTGAAAAACTGAAATTCTCATCTGGCAGAGGCGAAGGAAAGGTTTCTTTTCAAGATTTTCAAATTCTTCCTGGAAGAGCTGGGGTAGATGTCTGGTTGATTGCTAGCTTGTCTGATCGGTTTGATTAGCTGTTACAAGAATGACAGCTAAATCTTCCCATCTCATCAAAGCGAAGAATTTAAAACTCATTTCAATTGTACTGAAACCAACCTGCAAACTGCTATGATTATATATCTCTAAGTCATTTTATACACTTATCACCTCTTCTCGCATCCCTGGCTGGGTGCCCAGGAAGGATGGCAGCAAAAACTGCTTTTCTTCTGCCTTCATGCATCCCTTGCACTTGGAGCTCAGTGCAAAGCTGGGCAGTGCCGCTGGGCTTCCTCACCCTGTCAGTATTTAGCATTTAGTATCTACTGAAGGGTGTTGCTTTCTTTTCAAAGCACTTTGTCTTCGTGGGCCATGTGTAACAGGCTCAGAAGATAATAGTACAGAGGTATTTCTCTGGCCCTCACTCACTTCTTTCCCCTGTGTGTGTAAAACAACCGCAGCCGCAATCACAGCTGTACCCTTGCTAGTGCAGAAGCTGCCTTAATGGCTACATTGGTACCCCGGCTTTAGCATCTCAGCAGCCATGCTTCCATTTTCCCACACCTGCATATCTTTAAAAAGCAGTTATAATAAAATGTTGGCTGTTTGCTGATGGTAGAAATCTCCTACCCTCACCACAAACAAAAGGCAGGGGCATTTCTTTTAAAAGACTTTAAAAATACAAACTGATACCAAAGCCTGCCAAACCCTGTTTGGGAGAGCAGCGCGTTAATGGCGTGTTTATACATTTTGCAAAATCAGTTTCAGGAGTCCCAGGCGTTTGGAGCCAGTGCCATTACCCAAGGCAGCTTGCAGAGACATGCTGTACCAAGCACTCCTGCTGCATGGACCAGCGTGGACGCCCACCCGCAGCAGTGCCCATAGGGCTGGGTCAGCAGCCTGGCAGGACCCCCACCCTGGGCACTGGGTAGAGCTGCTGGAGATGCTGCCCTTGCTGGGCTGGTGGGGTTGGGATGCCCCCAGCACCCAGGGTGATGGCCCAGAAGGTTTTGGGGGCCTGGGTGGTGCGGGAGAGGCAGGCTGGATGGGAAGCTCCTCTGTCCAGCCCACCTCCCCCAGCGCCTTTGCTTCTCCTTCCCCTTCCAGGAAACTCCCCTCCATCCCAGCACATCAATTTTGGTCCACTGATTTTTTTAAGGTCCATTCTCCTCTTACCTTGGGGTGTTAACCACAGCTATCTCAGTTTGGATGAAGGCAATTTTTCTGTCCATAATTCTTGCTGCCTTTCATAAATAATTCCATGTAGCAGGCTGAGATGGCTACATTCACCCTGTACGTCTCCCTGGCTGGTGTGGCTGCAGCTGCCGTGTGATGTGGGACTCGGGGAAGGGGCCAGCATTTCCAGGCATTGCTTACTGATGGCACTCAAGCGGCCCCTTCCGTCTCCCATGCCTGTCAGGGCTGGGCTGTGAACCAGGCCAAGTCAAATTACCCAGTTTAGCCTTGTTTGGGTTTTCAGCATCTGCCTCTGAGCAGCAACACTCCTTTGTCAAGGCCACCTCTGTTGGAAAGGTTGGTGTCCCCCAGTAAGGCGTTGTGGGCCTTGCATGAACTCCTTAGAGCTGAAGCTGTAGTGTAACTTGCTGTTTTCCCTGTCTCAGATTTTATCTTCCAGAAGGAGCTGTTTGCTGCCAGAGACACAGGTGAGCTGAATGGACCATGGCACGGGCTTTGTGGGGTAGCCCCCTCTTGGGGAGGTGCTTTGGAGAGGCCAGTGGGTTATGCCTGGGGCATACCATAAACCTGCTCTTGTCTCTGAGGCAGGGCACCAGCTCTGTGCCGTGCTGTCCTTGCAGCGAGTGTTGTGCATCACCTCTCGGCTCTGCAACCCCCTTCGTCCTGCAGCCCCTTGGCCTCTCTGCATGCCTCCCTGGGGCACACTGGGGCTGTGCTTCTGCTGGGAGGTGGTACAGGGACCATTGTACCCTGGCCAAAGGGCTGTCCTCAGTCCTGTCCCTGCTCTTCTCCCTGCAGCCCTGTGTGTCTTCTCCATTGCTAAATGGGGACACAAAAAGTCCCATAAAAGAGCTCCTGGGGTAAGGCTGCAATGGCAGAGCGGAATCCAGTAACACCAGAGGATTTTTGAGCACTAGCTGAGAGCAGTGCTGGCCTGGGAAACTGAGGAAGCAGTAAACGCTGCCAGCATGGGCCGGCAGGTATGATATTCTTCCTTTCCGTCCCCTCTTGCCTTGCAGACCCCATGCACAACCTGTCTGCTCAGCCCTGGCAGGCGAAGATGGCCAACCTGACCTATGACAACTTCACCGTAGGCAACCACTCCAGCCAGCCTGCCACCAACTACAAAACAGTGGAGCTGGTTTTCATTGCCACGGTCACTGGCTCGCTCAGCCTCGTCACCGTGGTGGGGAACATCCTGGTGATGCTGTCCATCAAGGTGAACCGCCAGCTCCAGACTGTCAACAACTACTTCCTCTTCAGCCTGGCCTGTGCGGACCTCATCATCGGGGTCTTCTCCATGAACCTCTACACAGTCTACATCATCAAAGGCTACTGGCCGCTGGGGGCTGTGGTGTGCGACTTGTGGCTGGCCCTGGACTATGTTGTGAGCAATGCCTCTGTCATGAACTTGCTCATCATCAGCTTTGACCGGTACTTCTGTGTCACCAAGCCCCTGACATACCCAGCCAGGAGGACCACCAAGATGGCAGGGCTAATGATCGCGGCTGCATGGATATTGTCCTTCATTCTCTGGGCCCCTGCCATCTTGTTCTGGCAGTTCATTGTGGGCAAGAGGACAGTCCCTGAAAAGGAATGCTACATTCAGTTTCTTTCCAACCCGGCGGTGACCTTTGGCACAGCCATCGCTGCTTTCTACCTGCCTGTAGTCATCATGACGGTGCTGTACATCCACATCTCCCTGGCCAGCAGGAGCAGGGTGAGGAGGCACAAGCCTGAAAGCAGGAAAGAGAGGAAAGGCAAGTCCCTCAGCTTCTTCAAGGGCCCCCTGATCAAACAGAACAACAACAACTCCCCCAAGAGGGCTGTAGAGGTGAAGGAGGAGGTGAGGAATGGGAAAGTGGAT
This sequence comes from Morus bassanus, assembly GCA_031468815.1. Lineage (NCBI taxonomy): Eukaryota > Metazoa > Chordata > Aves > Suliformes > Sulidae > Morus > Morus bassanus. The sequence goes on along the minus strand of CM062572.1, from coordinate 44,482,907 downwards.
GACCAGCCCTCAGCACAGACAGAGGCCACTGGCCATCAGGAGGAGAAGGAGACTTCCAACGAGTCCAGCACAGTCAGCATGACCCAGACTACAAAAGACAAGCCCACGGCAGAAGTCTTGCCAGTGGGGCAAGGACAGAGCCCATCCCACCCCAGGGTGAACCCATCTTCCAAGTGGTCCAAGATTAAAATCGTCACCAAGCAGACTGGGACCGAATGTGTCACTGCCATTGAGATTGTCCCAGCTAAGGCAGGAGCCTCTGACCACAACTCCCTGGCCAACAGCCGCCCAGCCAATGTTGCCAGGAAGTTTGCCAGCATCGCCAGGAGCCAAGTACGGAAGAAGCGCCAGATGGCAGCCCGGGAGAAGAAAGTCACCCGGACCATATTTGCTATCCTGCTAGCCTTCATACTCACATGGACTCCATACAATGTGATGGTCCTCATTAACACCTTCTGCGAGACCTGTGTACCCGAAACGGTGTGGTCCATTGGCTACTGGCTCTGCTACGTCAACAGCACCATCAACCCAGCCTGCTACGCCCTCTGCAATGCCACTTTCAAGAAAACCTTCAAGCACCTTCTCATGTGCCAGTACAGGAACATTGGCACAGCCAGATAAACTGGCACTCAGGGACCGCTTCAGCAACATTATGGAAGCCCTTCCCTTTGCCTCCTTTGATGGGGGGGGGGGGCGGGCAGGGGGCAGGGCCTCTGCTCCCCACTCACGACAGTGCAGACTGTGCAGTGACTGCAGATGATGCCCTTCATCCAGTGCTGACAAAGGTCCAAGGCACCTCTGAGCTGCAGCTCTCTCCAGACACCCTGGGCCTGACAACTAGCTTGGGGAGCCAGCGGGAAAGCTGGCAGCAAGACGAGGAGATGCGGTCACCAGGAGCCCTCCTCAGCTCCCTGCTCTTGAAAAGCTGGCCAAATGGCATCAGTGTTTGTCCTAGAACTGGATGCCTCTTCTCCCCCTTGGCTGACCGTCTCCAGGGCATCAGAGCTCGTCTGCATGCAGACAGCCTAATGCTGGATGCTTTCAATAGGCTTTTAAACCATTTATTACCCAAGAAATGAAAAGAAACCACAGCCAAACATTTGCCAGCCATTTTGGACCAGGCTGGCTCAGGCGTGCTCATGAAACATCCTGTCAGCCCAGCCAGCCCCTCCTCCCGAGGCAGGCAAGATTGCACCCTAGCAGATGTGACAAGCTCATTCCTTTCCCTTGAGTGCCAACATGATGCATCCTCACCCTGGGACCTGGGGGGGAGGGGCGGGGGGGGGGGGCGGGAATTTTTCCCTGGGCTTTGGCTCTGCTCTCCCTTTCATGCCCTTTCTGCCCATAACCAGCAATTGGCTGGACAGACAAACCTAACATCTCATTCCTGGGTGAGGAGTGTGAAACCCCGTCACCTCCTACAACGATGGAAACTAAAACTGCAAAGAAAAGCAGTGGTATGGTGCAGGACATCTCTCCACGGCCCCGAGGGAATGTGGCCCCTGTGAACTGAGCAGCAGTGACAGTGAAAGTAGCTGTTCTTTGGAGGGACGGGGGAGCTGGGGGTGGGGTTGGGGTGGGTGGTGGTGTCTCAGAAGGGGGTGGGGAAAAAGGTCTGCAACGTGGCCAAGGTGCCCTGTGTCTCATGTGAGCCATGAACAGGTCCTTGCTCTCCTCATGGTGGGTGTGGGAGGCCTGATGCTTGGCTCCAGGGGCAGGAGAGGACAATGGTGCCCCCAAGCCCTGCTCCTGCCCCGGGTGCAGGGGGACGCCCCAGGGATGCCAAAGGAACTGGCTGCTGAGCTTTGTAAATGGACGTAACCCTGATGTCAGTGTTGTGGCAGAGCCCTCAGCATGCAGGCTTCAGCCAGTGTCTCCAGCCCCCTCCCAGCCCAGGGCTGCTCAGCTTCTTCCAAAGACTTGGTGGGCACGGCCAGGTGCAGCCAAGAGATGGGATGGGGCCATGCTGGCACCGGCAAACTCCGCGTCCCTATGTCTTTTCTATTCCCACGCTGGGGGTTCACAGCAATGCTGTGCAACCTGAAGAAAGGCTGCCCTAACCCAGCTGGGGACTCCCCCCCGCTCCCCCCCCCACCACTGCCTTTAGGATAATTCACATAGTGGTGCCCAAAATGGCTGGCGGGCCTTTGGGTTTTTTTTTTTTTTTTTTAAACTGTTACAACCATGGCCCAACCCACCCCGAGACAAATAAAGACCTCGGACCAGAAACCAATGGCCATGGCATGAGGAGTGAATGAGTCGTCACCCAGTCTCTCCTCCCCAGCTTCCCAGTGTCACCACTGGTGACATTTCCTGCAGCGCACGGGTGGCAGCCCCATCCCTCCTTCCAAGGGTGGGGGTGGGGGGGCAGCCCAAAGCACTGCCAAGAAGAGGCTGTGAGGTCTGACCCATGTGCCTTCGCCAGGACCGTGTGCAGTGGCACCCAGTCCACGGCCACCAGCCACACAGTGAGCTCACTGCTGGTCCTGATGGGATCTGCAAAGCTGGGGTTTGCTGGGGTTTCCAGCACAGCAGTGCCTTGTGGGGATGACAGGTGGGTTCTGGTATTTTTTTAGAAGATTTTTATTGGAAAAGAAAACGAACCCCATTTTCCGAAAAGAAGTGAGAGCTCCCACCCAGCACCGGTGTTGGCACGTTGAAGGCAGAGGGGCTGCAGCCCCAGCATGGACACACATGGTTGGAAGTGATGGAGGAAAGGGGATGCGGTGGTTCCTGGGGACAGTGGCTTTGTTTTCCCCAGCTGCTGCAGGGAAGTCATGCCCTGGCCGAAGGGATGCTGGAAGAAGCCCCTTGAGCCGAGAACAGTCCTCACATGAGTAAGGGGCATGAGTAGTGGGGTTACTCAGGCGTCCAACACCCAGCCCTTCCCTCCAGCACCAGTACCCGGCAGAGGAGCAAGGAGGCTCCTGGGCTTGCCAAAGAATGCACTAAAGGCAACTCATTTGTGCCAGAGGGTGGAAAAATATGCGTTCCCATCCCAGCTCTCCAGGCACATACCAGTGAACCCTGACACCAGCCGAGAGGAGGCAAGCAGGCTGCACTGGCAGTGGTAGCGGGGCAGCATGGAGAGGGGGCAGCCACTCCTGCAGGGTGGGTGGGTTTGCTCTCTACAACACTAGCGATTAAAACAAGGCATCTCAGTGAAAGAGGAGGTCATGGAAAGGAGGAAGGAGAGGAGGAGGAAGACTGGAGCGTGGACCGGCTGCAGCTGGGCATCCAGCCCTGTGGGCACCGTGTCGAGGGGGGCCGATGAGGATGCTGGCTTCCCACTCTAGTCCTTCCCCTTGCCCTTCTTTGCTGCATCCGAGAAGCACAGGAGACAAGAGTTAGTGTGTCCACTAGCAGCTCACCGATCCCCCAGGCACTGCCATGGCAGAAATGTAGCCAGCACTGCTGGCTCAGCACAGTGCAGGGGCCGCATCCCTGCAGGCAGCCTCCCCCCCACCATGCAAAGCCACGTTTTGCACCAGCCCCACTGAGGAGAGGGGGGGAAATCCCCATCCCACTGAAGTTGAGAGTGACTTGGGAGACACACACCGGGGTTTATCCTAGCAGCACCTGCATCCCACCCAGCCAGCTGCTGGACTTTGGGGCTGTCACATGTGCTGATGCAGAGGGAAGAGCATCCTACATGATCCCCCACACCACCAGCAAAGCCCAACCCCAATGGGCCAAGCTACCCTTGGAGAGCCCCTGCCCAGGGTCCCAGCAGGACCCTTCTGGGGACAGGAGCGGTGAGGACTGACCTTTGGACTTCGACTTGATCTTGGAAGAGCAGGGCTTGGTCACATAGACAATCTCCTCACACTGGGCATTGTACAGGGCTTTCTTCAGGATGCCAGAGCGAGTCTTCACACCTGTCTGAGCACTACACCCCCCCCAGCTCTCAAATTTGTACTTGCAGTCAGCTGGAAGAGAGGGGAGAGGTGTCAGAGCCAGCCAGGAGCTGGCATGGGCACCAGCCCTGGCCACCCAGCCCAAGGTGGTCCCCAGCCACCCTGCCACCATGCACACACCTCCAAACTTCTTCTTCCAGTTGCAGGGAATCTTGCACTTGAGCTTCTTACTCTCATCTTTGCAAGTCCCCTCACGGTAGCCCAGGCCACAGTCCTTGCTGTTGGGGACGCAGGGTCCCCAGCGCCAGTCCTCACACTCAGAGCCGTCCTTCTTTGCCTTCTCTGCAAGGGAAGGGGGAGCAGGTGTTCGCTGCGGGGGCACAGGAGCACACCCTGGGCTGCCACCGGCCCCCTGCCCCCTGCTGCCCCTCACCTTTCTTGTTCTTGCCAGCCTCGGTGGTGGCAGCCAGCAGGATCAGCGCCAGGAGGAGGAGGAGGCCCCGGACCTGCATCCTGCCTAGGGAGGAGGGAGAGGGTGAGGCAGGCAAGGAGTCAGGGCACGATGTGGCAGTGAGGAAGGGGCATGGTGGGCTGTGGGCAGCCTGGCTGGGAGTGGGATGGCAGCTGCCTCCATTCCACACATGCACCTGCGTGTGTGCATGTGCATACACCCCCATAACCTGCTCACTGCCACCCATTAGATGGTGTGTATTAATTGCACAAGGAAGGTTAATTGTACTTCTCAGCAACTGCCTCCAGCCAGGGAGCTATTGGTCTGGGGGCTTGTTCCCATCCCTGCAGGCCCCCATTGCCCTGTGTGTGGCAAAATGCTCTCTGCGGGGACCCCCGCATCCTACACAGCAGCTGGGGAAGGCCCTTTGGTTGAGTGCACCCAGCACCAGGCTGCACCAGGGCCTGTGCTGCTCCTATACCCGCCCCCCCACCGAAAGAAAAGCAGTCCCCACCTGCATGCTGGCAGTGGGGGTCCTGCTCTCCAGTGCTGGTCCCCAGCCCTTACTGCCCTGTATTTCTCCGTGGCTTCTTTATCCAGCACGCAGCAGGCTGCTGCCCCACACTGAAGAGCCCAGGGTTGGGAGCTGCTGCTGCCATGGTACCTTTCTCTGGCTCCAGAGGAATCCGGGCGGGAAGACAAAAGCCCAGCAAAAACAAACCTGCTGCCATGAGGGGTCCGAGACCTAAACCAGCAGATTAAACACCAAAAGAAAGTCCCCACAGCGTGGAAGCTTGTTGGACAGATGAAGCGGGAGAGCTGCGCCCACTGCTGGCACCACGGCTGCCAGCACAGCACCCGTGCATGTGCAGGGGGGGAGTGTGCATGTGTGTGCATGCACCTGGGAGCAGGCTGGGGATGAGGGTGCACACACACAAGGGTGCAGCCCCTGGGCCCCTGGCCACTCCACCATGGTGGCCTTGGGCCAGGCAATGGCTCCCCTCCGGCTGCCACCATGAGCCTCAGTGAGACACTGCTGTGAACACTGGGGTCCCAACTCCCACTCCCAGCAGGAGTGCAGCTGTGCAGAGCCAGTGTCTCAGGTCTGGTGGCCCCTTCCTCGCTTCCCCAGTGCCCTGCTCTTTAGGATGACACCCATATCTGCGTGGCAGCAGCCAGCCAGCAAATACATCACACCTGCCCTGGCTCCATGATGGGCTTGGCAGGACTGGGATGGAGAGGTCAGGATGAGCCACGTGTCCCAGGGGAAAGCAGTGCAGGGAAGAGTCTGGGGTCAGCATTTGCTCCGTGCCCCCAGGCTCCCTGGGCAGCGTGCCGGGAGAGAGCAGCTCCCCACATTATTCAGGCTCCAGCACACTCATCGGCGCCGCAAAGCTGCTGGCTTCACTCTGCATTGAACTGTCACAGGGAATTACACAGCCTGGCTGGCTGAAGGCACAGCTGAGGGGGTGAGAGCTGCCTGCCCCCTCACCCAGCCCGGCTGGGAGCCATCCTACCGAGTATGGCATGGCTCAGCCCTGTTCCCACCCAGCTGCCTTCAAAGGTGGCAAGAGCTCAGCCCAGAGGCCCCAGTTATGGAGAGCAAGGCTGGGGGCTATGCTGAGTTGCTGACACTCCTGCTCCACTTTCTGTCAGGGTAACACCTCCGACACCCACACTATTCACAGCATCCCCCTGATTTCAGGTGCTCTGTAAAATTCTTCCATCCTTTGCCGTGGAGTGTTTCCCCCTGCTCCTGAACCACCTCCCAGCCTGGCACCTTCCAGCTCAGGTCCTGTGGATGCAGCCTCTGAGCACCCAGGGCAGCCAGCCCTGCTGCTGTGCTCACCCCTGCCTCGCCTCTGAGCATAGATGCCCTCCACTCCCCACAGCATGGGTACAGTGGGGCCCTGCCGATGCGTACACAGGGATGTGGGAGCAGGGGTTCCAAGGGGCAGCCCAGCTACAGCCCCAGGGACGCCTGGATCTGCTCCCAGGCTCTGCCCGGCACATCACATCTCTCAGGCAAAGTTCTGCAGGGACCCTGAGCCATGGCTCATCCTAAAGCATTTATAAGGGAAAGGGAGTGAAGTTTTCCAAATGGTTTTCCAGACAGTCTGATCCCTTCTTTGCCAGTCAAACAAGAGCTGTTCCCGGTCGGGCTGCCAGTGCCTTCCGGCATGTTCGCACAGCCCAGCTCCTCCCGCACCCCTGCAGGGCCCTGGCTCCTCTCCTGCTCAGATCCCGGCTGGCTCTCACTGCGTTGGTCTCTCCCAGGAATGGGCTGCACGAGCAGAGCAGCCTGGAGCCTGGCCACACCATGGCAGTCCCCGTTTCCCCTTCCCCTCCCTCCTCCAGCTGCCCTGAGTTGGAATAATCTAGGATCAGCGCTATAAAAAAAAAAATCGCCAGGTGATGCTGAAGCAGACCCCAAATTCCCACCACTGCAACGGGACAGCCTGGACCCCTCTCCTAGGGTAGACCACACCATCCTCCCCAGCTCCTGTCCCCTCGCTGCCACCCCGATGCTCTCCTGGGAGTGGAGGGCTGTCAGCCCCCTCGCAGCCCCTCTTCAGCAGCAGGACCTTTCGGCTCGGCTCGAATTGCAGCTGGCTCTGGCGGAGGTGGGCGTAGGGCTGCTGCCCTCCCTCCGCGGGCTGAGCTGCTCCCCAGGCTCCGGGCAGGGAGCCCAGCGCTCGGAGAGCCCATGGCTTGGGGGACCCAGCACTCCCACCAGCAGGAATTTCCCTGCTGCCAGGAGGGGGGAGACTGAGCTTTTTTCCCCGTAAGCCAAGGTGTTAGCATGACCAGGAGGCTCTGCTGCGGGTCTCCGGGCTGCGGGGTCCCCGGCCGGAGCCTCTCCTGCCACCTGGGCGCACCTCCCCAACCCGGTGTGGGGTGTCCCCCAAGGTGAGGGGGGGCTAAGATCCCGGGCCCCTGCCTCAACCCCTGCCTGGTGCCTACTCTCCAGGAGCCCTGCCTCCCTACCCCTTTCCTTCTGCACCTCCAGGCACATCCCCGGCTCCTCTCAGGCGAGCCCGCACCCGGGGGCTGCCTCCCCCGGGACCCCTACCCCAATCCCCCTTCCTGCAGCTCCTCCTCAACCAGGGCCTTGTCCCCCACCCCGGCAAAGCCCCTTCCCGCGCCGGGAAGCCCTCAGCCTGGATTGCTGCCTCCGCCCCGGAGAGTCGAGGTGCGGGGGGGGACTGGTCGCCGTTCGCCTTGCCGGAGGCGCCCATCCCCGTGGCGTCGGGCGAGCGGCGCCGCCGTCCGCGGGGATCTGGGGGGGGGGGGGGGGGGGTCCGACCCCGAGTACCGGAGAGGGGGGTCCCCACTCACCTGCGGGGTGCGGAGCGGTGCGGTGCGGTGCGGAGCTGCTGCCTTTGTGTGGCGGCCGCGTGCGGAGCCCCCGCGCAGCGCACAGCGGCCCCTGACGTCGGGCTCGGCTGGCAGCAAAAAAGGTGGTTTTTTAGCCCAAAACTTTTCGCAAGCTCCTCCTCTGCCTTCCCCCCGCCGCCTCCGGCCAGGCACAAAGGCAGGCCGGGCCGGCCCCGGGGGGCAGGCTGAACACCCCACCCCCCCCCGGCGGGGAGCCCTGGGCCGGCTCAGCCGGGGAGTGTGCTGGGCTCCCCGGCATGGGGAGCGGGACCTTGAGGGGTCAGGCCCCAGCAGGACACGTCCTCATGTGTCCCCTGCCCTTGGTGGGGTGTCTCACCTTCCCCCAAGCTCTGCAGCCTGCTACCAAGGAAGCAGTGAGGGTTCAGCTGACTCCACGCCCCAGCATCCCAGAGTGGCTGAAGGGGTGCAAGCTGAACAGCCGGGCTCCCCTGGGGCCTGCCGCTCTGAGATCCACTGGAACATGGCCTCTGGAGCTAGATGGAGCAAAGGGAACCACCCCGTAACTCCACCAGCTCCGTGGGTGCCTCCTTCCCCATCAAGGCATTGATGGACCAACCTTTCATGGTCTCTGCCCTTCTCTGCTTGCTCTGCGCCTTGTGGGAGGGTACGGGGAGGGGGTACCTGAAGCAGCACATCACTTTCAAGCTGACTCAGGCCTCTCCCCAGCCCCATCCCTCGAGACCTGCCTGTCCCTGGCTCAGACACACTGCAGCCCTTCTCCTTGGACCAAGCAGCGATGTGAGCTCAGACTGCTGGTTGGGGATGAAAGGACCTTGCAGACGTGACTGCTCCCTTCCCCCTTGTCCACCCTTTTTTCTCAGGAGGTGAGGAGAGGCAACTTTTCTGGAGTTACCAGCCAGAAAGGCAAGTGTCATGCCAAAAGAATGGGGTTGTGGTGGGGAACGGAGCCATTTTTCCACCCCTTACCCTGGAAGAAGGCTGCTGAGGGCCACAGGTGGTGGTGGGGGAAGGGCAGGAATCACTTTCCGAGAGATTCCCGCGTTTAACTCACACCCTGCCGGCAGTTTCCTGAACATCTGCAGAGGTTTTCAGCCCATGGGAGCATGTCATCTCCCCTGCCCACTGCACACACGGCAACGGTTGCTGCTCTGGGTGGTGAAGGGTCTGGACATGCCAGGCTGTACCTTTGAGCATAGGGTGCAGAAATGGGTCCTGATGCTGAACAGGTAGCAAAGCCCCCCCAGCCCCACATTGCTGGGCCTTTAAACCAAAGCTGAAGAAAGCTGCAGATACAAAGTTCACGGTCAAAAAGAAGGGGAAAGTCCTAGGTGTGCTGCTTTTGGCTGGGGTTCAGTGGCATCAGGTTTGCAAGTCTGAGTTATGGGGCTGTGAGGAGCAAACCAGGGCCTGGTGCAGCTGTGAAAGAGCTGGGTGTGGGGCAAGCGCTGCTGCTTTTCTTCAGCCACCTCTGGGGTCCCCAGGGCGCAGCGGCCCAAGGTACAGCAAAGCCCTGTGCAAATTTTCACTCCTTCCATTTCCAGCTGTTCCGATTCCCCTCCTGTTGCCTCCTCGGGCTGGGGACCAGGAGACAAGTGCTGGCCAAATGGGAGAGTGGACATGCATTGGTGTGCATCACTCTCAGCAGTGGCTGTGCTTGGTCCCTTCATGCCCTTTCTGAGGGATGCAGCGGGGGGGGTGGAACAGCTCCTTCCCCAGCTCAAACAAGCAGCAGAAGGTTGTGTTTGCAGAAAGGGGCCTCATACCAAGGGAAGGATGGAAAAGAGGGTGCGTGACCAATCCAGGTGCATTTCACTGCAATTGCTTAACTTGAGCCTTTTACCTCTAAAAACGTCACAAGATAATTCATGGCACGTCTGCTCCACATTTTCCATCTCCAGTCGAAGCCTGGTCCTTGGGGCACTGTTAACTGCACGGTGCGGCAGTGCCAGTGCGGGGACACAGCTGTGCATGGGGCAGGGGGACATTTTCAGACTTGCAGAGGAGGGCGTGTGGCAGGTAATCATTAACACGGTGAACTGCTGTCACCCCAGCTCTGCTTAGCTGGGGCTAGGTTTGCACAGCCTTCCCCAGCCTGCATGTGTGCCCCCACCGTGCATGCACCCCCAGGTGTGTTTCCATCCCACAGGAGGCCAGACAAGGCCCTCCGGACCTCCGAAACCCGGCTGCAAGGGAGAACTGGGGGATGCTGAGGCCCTGCGGAGAGAAGGGCAGGGTTCTCCCCTGAAGGTAGGCTGCCCCTTTCCTAACACCCCTCATCACAGCAATCCCATTTGGGAATGCTTTTCTCCCCCACCATAAATTTGACACCGGGAGGTTGGAAAACTCTCATTGCCATGGTTACTGACGGTCCTCGCTGCCGAGACATGGGCCAAGTGCCAATGCACCAGGGTCTGGGCACTTGAAGTGGAGCAGGCCCCCTCCTCCCAGTCGCACGTCCGCCTGGTCCCTGGGCAGTGGCCCAGGGAGGCCGGGACAATTTGGTGTGCCTTACACCCGCTACAGACCCCCACTGTTAGCTCTGGGCAGGAGCTGAAAGGCTGAAGGCGATGAAAAAGGGAGGCGCGGAGGGGGGTGGAAGGGACAATGCAGCCGGGGAAGGAGGCTGCTTCCCCGGGTGGAGAGGAGGCAGCAGGAGCGACAGGCAGGCTGCCAAGCTGCCCTCAGGAATCCAAGATTAAGGTATGAGTATAGCTCCCCATCACCCACTGTGTCCATCTGAGCTCCCTCACCAGCATGCCACTAGCCGGAGCGATTTCCTCCCTTTTGCAAAGGAAAATCTGCAGGAGAGATGGCGTTGGCCACAGTCATCCTTACGAGTCCGGGGCTGGAAGCAGAAGAGTCCCTAATCCCCTCTTGTAATCGGAGAGCGGTCCTCCCGCTGGAGATAATCCCAGCCCTCAACCTGCAGCCTCAGTGCTCAGCACTGGAAGCAACACCCACAACGCTCCCCTCTGAAGATGGGAACAAACGGGAAGAGCCCCTCAGCAGGCTCATCTCCTGCAGAGCAGCATGGCTGGGGACAGCTCACCACAAAAAAGGGCCAACAGAAACGTTCTGAAATCTGGAGGCTGGATGCTGCTGTAGTACCCACCGATAGCTGTGCAGATGCAAAGGGCAGGGCAGGCCCGCCGCCAGGGCTGCCGCTTCCCGCCCCAGGAAGGAACAGCAGGCTGCCAGCTCCTGCCTCACACTTCCAAGCCCTTCTGGATCACTTGGGATGGCGGTGCGCTTTGTCCCTGTTCCACGTTACACTAAATATCGATGTATGCCAGAGACTGGGGGAGAAGGTCCCTCAGGACAAAGTTACTGTATCCAGCAACTGTCCCAGATGGATGCTGTGCAGGGAAGCAGGCAAGGACCTGGCCCAGCAAGGAACTACCCAGAGCAGCCCCAGTTAGAACCGGAGCAGAAGCCTCGGGGTACAACCTCGAGGGGTGTCACTCATGCAGCACCCACCTCATTCTCATGGATGCAGCTGGAGACAGGAACTAAAACATCCATCTCTTTATTTCAATGGCAAGAAACAACAACATCCAAATGGTCCGAGTCGAAAAGCGATGGGAACGCAGACTCATGCCAGGCCCTCGGCCTGCTGGAGCCGGCACCCTCACAGAATTACAAAAATACAGTCCTACAACAGCATCTAGGAAACACAGACCCAGGTATTGCACAGAACCCCTGCCTTCCGTGGGGAGGGCAACCAACACCCCCCCACCCCCCCCCCACCCCCCGCCAAAATACAAGCCAGGCTTGGAATTGCACAGCAACTCAGCTCACGCGCGCACAGAGGGGCCAGGTGGGGAGGGGGACAGTGTGTCTCTCAACTACCTGTACAAAAACTATAAGGAAAGATACAAAACCAGGGAGAAAGGGTGAAGCTGGGGCTGTAAACGCCTGCAGGCTGGGCTGGGCATCCCGGCTCAGGGGCAGCAGTTTGCACCTTTGAGAAGATGACGGTGACTTGTCTGTCAGTGGCCAGCAAACAGCGCTGATGGGAACTCCAAGCGCTGCTGGAGCATCCCAGCTCTGAACGTGTCAGGATGCTATTGTTATTAATTGCCAATACTGCTGCTGGCCCCTGGCACTCTGCACTGCCCTGCATCTCCGCTCCCCACCACAGCATCCCCCGTCCTCCAAGAGAACTCTGCCCCCAGCCAAAAAGCCTGAAGGGTATTCTGGTTTTCTGCAGTATCCTCATACCCTTTGGGTATTGGTATTAGGAGAGATTCAAATGGTGCCACCCAGCACTACCCAGGGGGCGCAGTTGGGTGTGAGTGCAGGTGGGACTGCACAGACCCCACGTGGCAGCAGCATCCTCTCCTGGGACCCAAGCTGCAAGCAGCAACCTGCTTTGCAACCACTGCCCATCTGAAGGTGCCCAGCAGGTCTGCAAGGCCCAGAGCCACCAGCTCTCCTCCTCTGCTGGCACCTCCTGGTCCAGAGGCTGTCAGAGCTGCAAAAGCCTTGCTGAAGGGCTGACTTGATGCTTCTGTGGATGCTCAGCACCCACAGCACCTGCAGGGGAGATGGGTCATGGTGCCTCATACCCCATAGCAGGTGGTAGGTGAAATGCCATCCGATTGCACGTGTGACTCAGGGCCGGGAGCCTTGATGCTTCCTATGCATCCAAATCCCTCTTTCTGCTAAGACTGGGGAGGATGAGCTGGTGGCCTGCCCCGGGAGCTTGTGTCTGGGCTGGGTGAGCTCCCAAGTTTTCCCTGCAAAGCCCTGCGCCCAGCTTGGGGGACGGCAGGAGTCAGACTCAGAGGATGTGTGTTGACAGGCTGGGGGGCATGGGGAGAATCCCTGAGAGCGGCACTGACCCCAGCACTGCCCCTCCAGCCCAGTGCAATGTCTAGCATTGGCGGGGAGGGGGAAGCTGAAGCAGGGAGGGCAGCTGGATCCAAGTCAGCATTTGGGAAATATAATAGGCTCCACCGCAGCCACTGCCCAGTCCAAGCGCAGCTCTTCACCATGGCTACGCGCTGCAGCAGGCTCACGAAGAGTTGCCCAGCAGACACCGGGTGTGCAGGCTGCCCCACCCAGCCCTGTGGAGGGAAGGACGGTGGGAGGGCTTGGTAGCCGTCCTCCCTGCCATCCCTGCCCAGGGCCAGAGAGCCGAGCACTAAAGGCAACCACGAGGGCAGTGGCTGCCCTGCTTCCAGCTGCGCCGGCCCCAGATGCTCTGAGGAAAGGCTGGGTGTGCCAAGGACTGCCCTCCTGCCGAAGAAGGTCCTGGTAGGGCAACACAGAGACCTGCGGCAGCCCCAGACTGACAGAAGGGAGGAGGAGACAGGGGCAGCAAGTCATGGTGCTTCCCTTGGGGCGAAGTCTGAGGCTCACAGCCTCTGCTGTCTGCCCGCACAGCCTGTGCCTCCTGTGGCTGTGCCAGACAGAAGAGGAGGAACAGGACACGAACCTAGCCAAGCATCTAAAGGAGGAGCACTGTCGGCAGGGAGAATGGGTGAGCAACGATATCCCACAAGGAGCATAGGTAGGAGCCTGCGGAGGGGGCACTGGCATCACTCCTATGCACAAGGGTGACCTGGGGCTTCAGCCTGGCCTGCCCCAACAGGGCTGCAGGATGGAGCCCGTCCAGGGCAGGGAACGTGGTGGATGAGGGGTGATGGGGGGGACACACAAAGAGCCAGGCTTCAAGTCCCAAATACCCACTGTCTCCATAAACAGAGTCCCAGTGCAGCCTGGGGCAGAGCTCTGCTGGCTCCATCTCCTCCGGTGACCAGGTTGACATCTAGGGAGGACTGGGCCAGACTCACAGCTCTGCCAGTTGCCATCATCCTCTTCTCATCCTGCCTGAGCTGGCTTGGGCTAAGGCACGCCGAGCACTACACAGCTGTCTCCTGGTCCTCCCGCTGGATCATCTGGTAGTGCTGTCGGTTCTCGAGGTAGGCAGCTAAGTCGGGGTCATTGGCTTTCTCAGCCCGGTGCTTGGGGGTGTCTCCCTGCATAGGGGAGGCAAAAGACGTCAGAGCGCCCAACACTGCCTAAACACTGCCTCAGCACCCAAAGGTGCCCCCATTCCCCCACTAAAAAGGTGGCTGCAGCTGGGTCCAGCAGAGCCTGCAGCCAAGCCCCGAGGCAAGTGGTAGCCAAATACCCAGGTGCTTGCCACAGAGCAAAAGCATGCTCCCGAGGAGCCCAACTTTGCTGCAGAGCTGGAAGCTGTCCCCAGAAGGGCCATTGGCCCTGCACATAGACTAGGACAGAGACCATCCCTGACCATCACCAGCCCCCTGAGAGGAGACAAAAGGTTGGTCCCCGTGACCTGCTCTTCCCCAGCGCTGGGGAGGCAGGCAGGAGAGGGTGAGGAATGAGGGGTATGTCTGGGGAATGCCCGGGAATACCAACCCCCCTTCCCTCTCGCAGCCTGGCTAGCGCTCCTGCTCCTGGAGGAGGATCACATTTCACCAGCTTATTGCAGCCATCTGGACTGTGTCCACTAATGAACTCCTGCACTCCATAAAAAGCAAATCTGTTAACAGCTCCCAGCTCCGTCTCCTCTCCCCCTTCCCTCCCCCTGCTCCTCGCTCCTCCTTGCCAAGCGCCCCGGTTCTGCTGTGCTGCTGAGAAAGGCCGCGGAAACCTGGCGCTCTGCCGCTGCCATTGAAAACCGGCCCCGGAAGGGATGCCCGGCCTGCCCGGCTCATCCCCTGGTGTGCAGCGGGGCACGGGTGGCTGTGGCAGGGTCTCGGGCCTCCAGGGCGACCCGCAGCCATATTTCTCCAGCAGGAACAATGGTCGGACACGCAGAGCCTCCGCTGGGCCTGGATGTGGCTGTGGACAAAAGCCCACCCGCACACGGCTGCAGAGAGTTGTGATCCACCAAGAAACCCCCTCTTTTGTGCATGCACCCCAAGACCCAGGCACACCACACAGTCCTGCACACATCCCCCTGCACACACACAGGCAGGGGTAGGGAGACCACTGCGTGCTTCAGTGCCAGCTCTCCTCAGGGGCCTCCTCTCCACAGCCCCTGAATGCAAGCGCTCATTTAACAAAGAGAGGGAAAGACCAGAGAAGGAATTGAGTTTCTTTCCTGTCCCCCTGCAGAAGCCCCACTGCAACGCTGCCTGCCCGCAGCCTGAAACCGGAGCTGCCAGGGCCCCTCTGCCCAGCCAGGCTAAGGCACGCCAACCGATAAGGCTCACCCTCCCTCACCGCTGCAGGGTGTAGGATCAGCCCACTCCAAACCCATGCCACAGGTCTGACGCTGGGGCTTCTGATGAGGTGGGTTCATGCCTGTGCAGGCAGGCTGTGACCCAGGGCCCACGTGAGGTCAGTGCAGCAGCACAGAGGGGTCCCCAGATAGCTACAAACCTGGACACGTTTGCACAGGCATGTGCAAGCCCCGTTCCCCGGGGCAGCCGTCATGCCTGAGCAGGGCTCCCTTTTGTGCTGGCAGGTTGGGGGCTGCTCCCCCACTTCAGGCAGATGAGGGGGCTGGGGGCAGAGAGGGACCATGCCCCCAGAGCTGCCCTCTCCCCTTGCCTCTGCTGGCTGAATCTCCAGCCAGGTCAGTCCTGCTCTGAGCGCTGTGCAAGGCCCAAGCCTTGGCCAGGACCAAGGAGAAGTGACAGGGAGCCAGAGATTGTCTGTGCAGCATCTCCCTGGCAGCTGGCAACAGGGCTGCGCATTGTCTGAGGTGGCACCCAAGCTCCACTGGCCCCAGCAACTTTGCACCCCCTGGCTGGGCTCCCACCCTGTGTCCCAGACCCACAGATTGCACCTTCTTGGCTTGTTACTGCACTTCCTCTGCTACAGCCCATTGCTATGAGCCTCCACCAGACAGATGCGACCACATTCCCTCTGCTGCCCGCCAGCCCCGGGAACCTCCTGTACTAAAACACGGCCCCAAGCCCCTTTCCTGCAACTCCTCTGCTGTGGCTGGCACAACTCCCTGGCACCAAGGCATGTCTCAATTAACTTAACTTGGCGTGCGAGGGAAAGGGCCGCCACTGCCCACTCCCACTCCCCACGGGCTGGCTTCGCCCACTGAGAGTAGCTCCCAGTGCCCCCATCACGGCTGCCCGCAGGGGAGCGTGGGGGGAGCCCTGCAGCTGGGAGGGAGTTCTCAGTGAGGATGTCCTTGCTCTGACCCCGGAGGGTGGGAAGGGGGAGACAGGGATGAGACATTCCAGCCCCTTGCTTCTAATTTAATAAAACAACAGGGAGAGGAGTGTGGGGAGAGGGATTTAACCCCTCTGCAGCTGGGCTCCACTAGGCAAGCATGGGTACTTCATGTCAGCTCCTCTCTGGCTGGCAAAGACCCCAGTCAAAGCACCCTTGCTTTCCTAGGCCCCACTCCTGCCAGTCCCCTGGTCCCCCCAGAAGGCCCCACTGCCAGCCCTCCCGCTGTCACCTGCAGGTCTGTCTTCATGAGTGAAGCCCCGGCCTCCACGATGTAGTGGCAGATAGTGCGCTGGCGTAAGGCTGCAGCCTGGTGCAAGCTGGTTTCGCCGCTGGGGAGGAGAAAGCAGGAGATGTGAGATGTCCCCCCTGAACGGGGACAAACAGCATGTATGGGTAGCAGTGAGGGACAGCAATTTGACTGCAGCAGGAGCTCGTGGTGGGTTGCGTGCTTGTCCAAGCAGCCCTGGCAGAGGAGGAGGTGCTGCTTGGAGACCGTCAGTCCAGAGCAGACTGGGAATCATGGCTGGTAATCAGAGCGAGGGCAGCTGGTAAGCACCCAGACAACTGGTCACCTCGCAGAGGGTCTGGCCAATAGGTAACGCAAGATAGTCAGCAACTTACTTCTCCTCCTCTGTGGCATCGAGGATTTCTGAAGGGGCTGTGGAGAGAAAGACAGTGCAGGGTGAGCGAGACCCAGCTGCAGGACAGAGATGGACCCACCTACTCCCCAGTCGCACTCTGTATCTTTCCATAGGGGCTGCTATTTCTTTCCGCGCTGCCTGCAAAGGTCCTGGCTCCAAAGCACTCAGGACAGCAACTGCATCTGAGCCCAGCTGAGATCAGGGAAGAGGAGTTGTTCTGGACTCATTACAGAGAAATATCCAAATAAAAATAAAGCAGCCTCTATTTCAGTGGGAGCTGCCAAAAGCAACAGGTCAGTTGCCCTGAAGGCAGAAGCAGGACACTGAGAAACGTTTCCCAGAGACATGCTGGTCCCTGCCAGGATGCGACAATGGCCTTGGGGGCACCCCAGTACTGGCAGATAGATGCCAGGGAAAGCCCATATGCCAGAAGGAGGATGTAGCAAACCTGGAGGGAAGGGATCTAAACCCGGGAACACCCCCTCCAAGCAGAGGGTTAGGCTTTTTCGGCTGCCAAGCTCCTTTGCTAAGGGTGGCACCCTGGCCCCAGCTCACCATTCTCAATGATGTACTTGACGATGTCCTTGCTCCCTGATTTGACAGCATGGTGGAGGACAGTCTGGCCCGAGGAGTCTCGCACCATCAGGTCTCTTCCAGCCCGGTGCAGCTCTTGGAACTACAGGATTGCCAGATTGCTCGGGGTGAGTTGCCTTTCCCAGCTCCAAGCCCCAGTCCCCAGCATTGTGTCCCTGGGGTGCTCAGCAGGTTGTATGGGTATTTGGGACCTGGTGGGGAGCTTTGTCCAGCTCAGCCACACTGACAAGTCCCTTCCCTCCATGTCCCCCAGGCGAGGAACAGGGCTTCTTGCCAGGAGCCTGCCTGGTTTCCAGCCACTGCTCTTGGAGGAAGGCCCTCAACAGGAGCTGCTCCAGGGTAATCGTGGAGTGTGGCTGGCAGGACTTCCCACAGCCCAAGGGGGACGCCAGGCGAGCACCCAGAGCCAACCCTGGCTGCACATCACAGTAGGCAGCAGGAGCACCTACCTTGCTGAAGTTGCCGCTCTTGGCAGCTTCTATCAGAAGGTCATCTGCAAAGAAGGGAGATGGGTCAGGGTCAGAAAAGCCAAGCTGTAATGCCGTTTATCTAATCGGGGAGCCAAGGGTTGGACACCGGAGGCTCAGCCGTCAGCTGGAGCTCCTCCAGGTGCTAATCCCTTGGTCAGACTTGGTTTTACATGGCTCCCCCACCTTCAGACATGTAAAGGACAAGCCAGGGGAAGGAGGGAGACCCCATGTAGCTGGGGGTGCAGCCAGACCTCAGCCCCAGGGAGGTGTGCATGCAGGGGGAGCAGTCTCTGCGCATGGGTAGGATGACTTGCAATGGAAGCAGGGAGCAGATCTCTCAGGCATCAGCCAGTGGCTGAGATGCCTCTCACCCATGACTCACTCACACTTCCAGGCACTGGGCTCCACTCAAGCTCCAGGAAACTCTTTCCATTTGCTCAGCTCAGCGAGGCCCCTGACCTTGTGCTCTCACCCCCAGAGCTCCCACCACTGCCTGGCAGGGACAGCCCCCCAACCCAGCCCACAGCACTCGGCTCCGCAGGTGGGGGATTAACCCCTCTGCCACACCATTTCCCGCACGGCCGAGTTGGGAAGGCGCCTGGCTGGGCCGCTCCACAAATCACTGTCAGGTCTCTCCTGCCCACCACCTCTGGGGTCACCCGCCTGCGGGGCTCTATGCTTCCACCTAGCACACAGACAGCAGGGCTCCTGCCTGCATGCCAGGGAAAGGATAGCCCAAGATAAACCCATGGCAAGGACCCAAAACAGTGTGATCTGGGAGAGGGTGCAACAGGGGGTGGGACAGGACTCACCTTTGTGTGAGAGGCAGTGCTCAGGCTCAGTGCTGGAAGGGAAGAAGAAAAGGCGTAACTAACCCTGTCAGTCCTGGCAGCAGATTGCCCAAAAGAGCACATGGCGGGTGGAGGGATGGCTGTGGAGAAGCCTGCCCATGGCACTCCTCCAGCAGGCAGGAGCAGAGACAGGCCAAGGGATTTTGCTGCTCTTTGGTCATACCATCTGCTTCTTTCCCGATCTGGGTTCTTCCCCATCCCCACTCCCATTTCTACTGCTGCTCCCAGCTCTGTTGCTCACCTGTACCCGAGGCTGGCCTGACTTGGGCAAACAGACACCCATGCCCTTTGCCCCATGGGCCAGGTGCTGGAGCTTGACCTCACAGCGGAGCCGCCTGGTGATGCCCCAGCACCTCCAGCAGCACTGGCTGGGGAGCAGGGAGGACGGGACAGCATCTCACCGCTTGGTCTAACTCAGCACTGAATTCCTGCTTGCTTCCAGGGAGCCCCCTGTAATCTGGCCCAAAGATCAATGCAGTGAAGCCAGCCCTGGCTCTCCCATCACTGCCCATCCTTCCTGCGGTTCAGCACCCCATTCTCTCCCACCCCAGACTCACCTGGGGCCAGGAGAGGAGGGTGGAGAGGAGGAAGAGGAGGGGAATGCAAAATGGTGCCCAGTGGGTGTGGCAGATGAGTCGACAAGGTCAGGCATGGCAGGAGAGGTGCCCACGGTCTGGGTGATCACCAGCTCTGGGTCCAGCACATAGAGCTCGTCCTGAGAGATCTCTGTCACATAGTTGAGGTGCTCCTGAAAGACACAAATTAGCCTCCTTATAAGCAAGACTTCTTGCATAGCTACTTCTGCATAGCTCCATCTCCCATCCCCTCACATGCCTTGCCTTATAGCCCACCCACTCGCTCAGCAGGTCCTGGGACCTATGTCTGGGAAGCCTCCACATCTCCTTGTCCTTTTCAGGCTTCCCATCTCCTCCTAACCTAGCAGCTGACCCATACACCTCATCTCCATGTCCCCCTCTCTAGATCATTAGGTAAAGTATTTAATGCTGCGTAGGATGGCCCCAATCGGCGGGTGCCTGGCCAGCCTTGCTACATTGCTATTCCTTACCTGTTCCGCTGTAGGGTCCTACAGACAGCTTCCAACCCAAGTCTGTGCTCCCACCCACGCTTCCTCCCTTTCCACAGGAACCTGGAGGTGCTGGGTCCGGTCCTGAGCCAGGCCAGTCACATCACCCCTTGGGGGATGCTACAGGGCAGGGCAGCGGTACAAGACCTGCGTGTCCCCAAGGTTGAGCATGCCTGTTTGTCCATGTGAGCGCAGGACACTCAAGCACCTTCCCAGCAGATGCTGGGACACTCACCTGTGCGCGGTCTATCCTGTAGAACCGATCAGCCGTGGTTGCTGTAAGACAGGGACAGATCGAGACAGAGTGATTCTTGGTGTGCAATGAAGGAGACTGCCACTTTCTGCCACTGAGAGGTAGTGAACTATCCAGCCACTGCGTGGCCTGCATGGAGGGCACAGCAGAGCAAACAGCACCCCCTGACCAGAAGCAGCCGCCTTCCCTTTGGGACCCTGCTGTTCTCTTTACCTGAGATGCAGCCCCTTGGACCTACGGACCACCATGCCCCTGTGCAAAATGCCTTTGCTTCCTACCTCCTCCTCGATGACTCCTGGCACGGAGCCGCAGGGAAGGCAAGAACATGCCTAGCTGACACTGTGGCCTTTCTGGGGGCTTTCAGGTGCTCCAGCATTAGCCTGAGCAGACAAAGCTCAGGGCTGTGCATCGCACATCTCAGCGTTCACTTGCACCAGGTGAGGAACTATTCCAATTTAACATGGTGCACCTCGTCGCAGAGCGTTGAGAAATGGGGGCACTAAGCGGGGCTGGGAGAAAAGGGAGCTCAGCCTCCCACTGACCTAACGGAGCAAGGTCCCATGGACCACCACGAGGCCATGTTAGAGCTTGTGACTGCCAGTTACAATGGGGCACACCACCTCTAGCTGTAGATCCAAGCCCCTGTCTCCTAGGAAGGCAGGAGAGAGCTTCAAGCCATCCTCCAGCCCGTTGCTGGCAGCAGCCTGTCCGAGTGCATCCCTCTGCTCTTCCCTCTTCCTTAGAGGAGAGGTCCCCACAGCAGGAGAGGAGCTCCTTCAACACCAACAGAACAAGTGGCTGTGCTACAGCCAGACCCGCACAGCCACCACCCCTGGGGGAGCAGGGAGGAGATGGGGACTTACGGCATCACCTGGGGAGAGCAGGACAAGCAAGAGCACAGTGCCAGGACAACTGCGTCCCCACACAGGGTGGCACTTCCCCTGCATTATACCAGGCTGCCAGTGCCTGCCCAGGCGAGGTTGCTGCAGTGGGACCCCCTTAGGGACCCAGTGAATTCTCTCCGCAAACAGAGTGGGGACAGGCCAGAGCAGATGAGAGGAGTGAAAGAGCCTCATTTATCCTGTCCTGGCTGGAGATTTACAGCCAGGGAGCTGCTGCTGAAGACCTGTAATTCAGCCGCTTGAATGAGCCTGCGCTGTCTTGAATGAGGCTCTGGCCTCTTTCCCGACACATTTTCCTGAGCCCAGAACCTGCTGCTGGGAGACTGAGAGGAGGAGGGAAAGCGGTCCTGGTACAGCAGTTGTGGTAGTGACACCTGGGAGCAGCAGCGCCAGCAGTCCCACATGCAGGGCTGGAACCCCAAAGGGAGAAGCTGCATCCTCTCTGCCTGGGACGAGGCTTCCCAGGCCCACTTTGCAACGCATGGCTGTGCTCTGCTGTGCTCTATGCCCTACTGATGGGAAGTCAGGGAGATGAAGTGCCACCAGCAGTCATTTCTCTCAGCCAGCTTCCAGGTACAGAGGGAGAACTCTGGAGCCTCTTGGTCAGCGAAGGCAAAGTGAGAGGACAAAGCTACTTTCAGGCAAGGGAGGAAAAGGAGCTGGAGCCCAGTGGGAAGCCTGCTCCGGTACCACTGGGATGCTCACGGTGAGCCTCGCTCCCAGCGTGCTGGAGCAGGGGGGCCCCCTGCCTGCACGACACAGGAGAGCAACCCCAGTAGTCCTGCAGCGACAGGACACACGTCAAGAAGCTGCCTTCACCTATTGGGGCAGGAGACCAGCAGATGCCCCTCGCTCCACTCGTGGTCAGCAGCCAGAGACAGAGCCTGCGGCAAAAAACTTCTGCACTCAGCTGCAAAGACCCCAACGTCCATGAGTCCTAAGTCCCATGTGGCTCTCAGTGACTTGTCACTAAAAGTCTGTCCCCTTGCTCCCCCAAATTTAGACAGAGTTAGCACTCCCAGGAGACGATCACAGAATCACAGAATCGTTGAGGTTGGAAAAGATCTCTAAGATCATCAAGTCCAACTGTCAACCCAACAGCACCATGCCTCCTAAACCATGTCCCCACGTGCCACGTCTACGTGTTTTTTGAACACCTCCAGGGATGGTGACTCCACCACCTCTCTGGGCAGCCTGTTCCAATGCCTGACCACTCTTTCAGTAAAGACATTTTTCCTACTATCCAATCTAAACCTCTCCTGACGCAGCTTGAGGCCATTTCCTCTCCTCCTATCACTAGTAACTTGGGAGAGAAGACCAACACCCACCTCACTACAACCTCCTTTCAGGTAGTTGTAGAGAGCAATAAGGTCTCCCCTCAGCCTCCTCTTCTCCAGACTAAACAACCCCAGCTCCCTCAGCCACTCCTCATTAGACTTGTTCTCCAGACCCTTCACAGGGTCTGGATGAGATGATACTCACAGTCCAGGAAGCACCACTTGGGCGACAGCTTCTGCGATGACAGTGTCTTTGGTTTGGCTCCATCTCCCTCCTGCATAAAAAAAAGAGAGGAGAAAGTCATGTCTCTTGGCCTCCCCATCTCTCCCCAGAGCATCCATCCTGCTTTGGGAGGTCCCTGCAGACATGGAGGACCACAGGCGCTTGGATGGAAAGGGGAACTTGAGCACAGGCACAGCACACAGTGACGGTGAGCAGCATAGGACAGACTGGAGCCGACACACACCAGCTCACAGGAGAGAGAGGTGCCACAAAACGAGCCCAGGAGACTGGCACAGTGCGCATGACAGATGGGCCCGGGAGACGGAGCAAGGCCATACACACCTGAAAGAGCAGGCGCTCTAAAGCAGAGGGCTGTGGAGGGAAATCCTGCAGAAAGGCAAGGTGTGCCGTTACGGCCTTTGTCTGGGTGGCCCCCCAGCCCCTCTCTCGTCCCATTGGTGTTGCTTAATGTGCTGCCGTATCTGGCTTTACACACTGCCTGGCCAAGGTCCCTGGTCCCTGCCCTGCTCTGAGGCCAGAGCACAGTGGCTGCCCAGGGAGAGAGAAGAGGTAAACCACGAGGTGGCTGAGGAACATCAGTCTCAATGCACAGCTTTAGAGGTGCAGGTTGCAGAGGCATCAGTCTACCAGGTTGACGCTGTAGGAAACTGTTACCCTCTGAGCCTAGGAGCTGCTAGCCCTGTGCCTGTCTGTGTCCTCACCAGTGCCTGGGCACAAGGAGGGCAGGGGATAGGCATGTAGAGCAGGCAGAGCAAGGAGCTGATGCCAGTGTGTCAGCCTGGGCAAGCAGCTCTGCAACTCAGCGCTGCAGGACACTATGCACATGCTTGATGGGATGCCCTCAGGCACAAGAGCCAGCTACCTGGGGACTGAGCAAGGTCCCTTCAGTCTTCTGAGAGAAAATCAGACTGAGCAGTGTGGCACCAGGAGGCACACTGTGGGCTCAGAAGGCATTGCTCACCAGGAGCAAGGGTTACACAGCCTGTGTCCGGGTCATGGACACGCACTAGCACTTTGGCAGGAGCACAAAAGTTAGTACTTGCAAATGAAGAGAGGTGGAGGGGGGAGCAACCCTAATCCAGGCACCCTGGGAGGGGTTGAGCTGTGCCAGGAAACACAGAGCCCACAGACGGCTGAAGGAACACAGCACAGCAAACAAAGGGACAAAGGAAAGGCCTCCCCAAATACCTAGGGGGTGACAGGCCCCCATAGGATGTATGCTGGCTTTTTCCACTGCTCCATAATTCTTCTGGGCCACTGACACTCTGGGCCTGGCGCATAAGGTCAGAAGAGCAATGCTGAGAAAGAAGCTGCCAGAGCAACAAGCCATCCAAGGGATCCTGCCTCCATCATGGGGTAAAGGCAAACCATGACCTGCTACCAGAAGCAGGAGTATGTGTGTTGGTGCATGCAGGTCAAAGAGGCTTAGAAATCCCTTCCCTGAGCCCCTTCATCCTTGGCATCCAGCTGTGACCACTTCCCACGCAAAGCCTCACCTCCTGCAGCCTCTCGATTTGGGTCCGGCACAACTCCAGGTCACTGTCTCCTGGAACCACAATGATCCCCAGCGGCACAGCTGCACGACAGGGCACAGACACAACTCAGGGAGCAGTCCGTGCTCAATCCCCACACCTCACAGAGCTGAGCTGAGGGCACTGCCAGGCTTGGGGACTGCAGCTCCCACCCCCTGGTCACTCAGCTGGTCACTCACAGGCTTCCTTGAGCTTTTCCTTATCATAGTGCAGTGCCTCGTAGTCGCGCATGCTGATTCGGCTCACCCGGATCCGCAGTCTCTCGGGCACTGGTTGCTGGCTGTGTGCAGAGGGGAAGGAAAAGGGAAGGGATAAGAAAGTGACAGCCCACTTTGTTCTTATCCCACTCACCCCTCCAAAACAGGCAAGAGCACTGACTGGGGTGGGGAGCTCAGCACCAACACCTTCTCCAGCATCAGGGTCTGGCCATACTTATGTGACCTGATCCCTTCCCAGACCCTTCTTGAGAGAGGATTAAAATGCCTCTGGGAGTGATGGATCAGTCCCATCCCTTCATTCTTCATCCCTTCTGCTTTGGAGAGGAGGTGGCAGATTGATCTGAGGAACCTACTCATTGAGCAAAGGCATGGAGTTGCGCCGCTTGGTCTTCTGCACCATGTTGGCTTGATTGCGCAGGGAGATGTGGATGCAGGAAGCTGCCAGCTTGCAGGGCTCACCATCTACCTGCATGGGGATGGCCTTGGACGTGGTGAGAACCACTTGCCGGCACTGGCACAGCCGCTCCCCGTGGCCACCGACCTGCAAGGCAGCCTGTGAAAGGGTCCAGAGTGAGAGCAGAGCATGGACTGAGGGGTGGATGGGGGAAGCACCCATTGTCAGCCAGATGCTGCAAGTGAACTAAGCTCTGGAAGGGATCCACAGAGACCAGAGAATGACAGCGCCTCACCTAAATCTCAGAGAGCAGACACTGTCACACTGGCCAGCACTACAGCTCCTATTGAGAGAAGCTGGGGAGCTGGAGGGAGCTGGCTGATGCCTGGTCAATGGGATCAGTTGCTCCCCTCATTGCTAACTACTACTGGCAACAGCACCAACTCACCAGGGATGTCATGGTGAAGCCAATAACTTCAATGCAGCCGTCATCGTGGCGCTGTGGCTCGAAGTCGTGGTGCTCCCCAGGGTTACCCCAGGGCATGGTGCCTGCACAGTACCTGTGAAGGGATGGCAAGCGATGCATGGACAGGCCCCCCAAACCCAGGCAGGGATCTGTGGCATGGGGGTGAGGAGCCCAGCGCACAAGGGCAGGTCCTGGGGCTGCTCACCTGGGGATGTTCAGGAAGACCAGGCACTGGGGCTTCAGGTCCTGGATCTTGGAGGTCAGGTCTGTCCCATCACACTGGAGACAACACAGGGGCATTCAGGCTGCTGTAAAGGCGGGGCTTGGCCCATCCTACCCACCTGGGAGGAAATGACCTCCCCCCTCTGCTCCCCATGGTGACTGCCCTCCAAGCCAGGGGAAGCCAATGTCCCCAGAAACACATCTTCTCCCCAATCCTGAGATACCCAGTGTGCCAAGAGACCGCTCCTCGCCCCGCAGCAGCTCAACCCCCTCCCTGGCCCAGAGCACCCCTGCACACTCACAACCAACTTGACGTGCTTCGCTAAGTCTTTGGAGCTCCCCGTGAGGAAGTCGGAGAAAGCCGTCTGCCAAGGCAAGAGGTAGCATTAGTGCCCACACATTCACCAAAATGGGCAGCCAGGAAGCCTGTCACCAGCCTTCAGATCTCAGCTGCTGATAGCAGCAAATACCTTCCTTGTCCATTGGCAGAAACCTTCTCTTCTGCCCTCCCAAAACAACCCGATCCATTCCTCTGGCCATTTTGCCTACCAGCAACCTCGGGGCACCTTTAGTAACACCCCCCGCTACTCCCTTGCCAACCTAGTTCCAGGTTTAGGGAACAGCTGGCAAGGTGGGTCTCCTCTTGTGAGAGGCTTGAGTCACACAAGACAAATTCAGTCTAAAGCTGCAATGAAGTACCATAAAACAGAGCTGATGTGACCTCATCTAGAGATACGGGGAGAGACAGTATGGCCTCTGTTACAGAGATCGTAGGGTCCCCTTTGGGTTTAACTTGTACAGAGAGGAGGGGAGACACAAACAGGAGAGATATGAGATGGTACAGAGCAGCACTTGGCCTTTAGTACTGCTCAAGTACTGGTCACCCAGCCACACGGGTAGGGAGGTACATTGAGGATGGGGGAATGGACAAACAAAGACAACACTGAGATGCAAAGCTCTAGAGGTGAGATACAGGAGGGCAGCATAATCAGTCAGGGAGCTGTAACTGGCGCAAGGTATAAAATAAAAGACCAAAGTAGTGTGGGGATTCTATGAAAAGGCTTCCCGTTTCTCTGCAGGGGAGACAGCCTGCCTCCCCACAGCTCTGGGGAGGTCCTGCCTGGGTGACCATCCGTGAGCCAGAGAACAAGAACAATAGTGGCAGGAGATCAAGACAGCAACTGTACCGCAGGCTAGAGAGCAAGCTGTACCGCCAGCAGCGCTCGCAGCCAAAGAGGAGCTGTGACTCCCAGGGCTGCAGCCTTTCTCCAGCACCTCTCCAGCTTCGTGGGGGGCTCAGCTTGCAAAGCCTGTGTAACTGGGATGAATGAGTTGAGGGTGCAGACAGGAGCTGGGGCCATGCTTGTGCTCCAACTGATGCTAAGGTTGCTATGAAGGCATGCCCAGATATCCTCCTCACACTTACCCCAGCATAGAACATTTTATTCCGAAACCGGCTGTTGAACTTCTCTGGGTTGGCCTCTAGGGAAAGGAGAAAAAAGTCCAGGTCATTGGTCTGCACATGGAAATACTTCACTTGCCAGCTCTTCCCAGACACGGCTCTCCAGCCAGCCTTGGCCAGGAGGCAGCCCCGAGCTCTCTTCCTGTGCTGGCACCCCTCTTCCCCCTCTGCAGCCTCCACTTGCTCCTCAGGTTTCACCTCCAGCCCTGTCCCTGGGGCAATCCTCTTGTTCACTTTCCTGAGGAGCGTTTTATGGGCCCACCTCTGGGGCACCTCATGACCACCGACCCTGCCCCAGCCCTGCCACTTCCCTGTACCTCGGGATTCATGGAATTCCAGCGTCACCCGTGCATCAAAGCCAAGGCTGAAATAGTTATTAAAGACATCCAAGGGGAGCTGAAATGGAAAGGAGGAACAAATATGAGGCTGCCAGCGTGTGGCCATGGCAAAGACAAGGTCAGACTATAGCAGAGCCATGCACCGTGCTCACAAGGCTGAGGGAGCAGAGGCTTGCCTTCCCCCCAGGAAAACAGAGGTCACTAGCCTAAGATGATGGACCCCAGCTCCTAGGGGTAAGGGACATGGCCCAAGGGACACACTCTCCAAGATACCTGCAATCACCCATGTTTCTGCTAAAGAAACAGTCTGAGAGGGAACTAGGCTTATACCTGTTGCAAGCTGTCGTTAAAAATCTCTGGTGGACGTTTAATTCTGATCTCTATACACCTCGCCATGAGTGCCATGGGTCAGAGCCATGACGAGAGGACTGGAATTGGAGCAGGGAAACGCCAGCCCAACAACATAGCCCCAGGCACTGGGGCTGCCTAAGCCAGTAGGAGAAGGAGAACGCAGACCCCCAGCGCAGGGAATGAACGTGGAGAGGAGGTGTCCCACCTTGTCAGCAGCTGCCTCATCCTTTTCCTCAGGGTTCACATCAGGGTTTGGCTCCACATGGAGGTTCCAGCGATCGAGCTGCACAATGTTCCCCTCTTCCACATGCGACAGTATCTTGGACAGAGGCTCGTCTGTGTAACCCTGGTGAAGAGCAAGACTTGGTGAGTCTCCTACCTGCCTCCTGCAGAGATGTCTTCTTCTTTGAGAAGACATCTCAGAGCAAAGGATGTGGAAAAGATCAATTCTACTTGAATGCTCAGCAAAGTGGGACTTTAAAATTAAAAACATCTTCCTTCTAAAAATCTCTCTAAGTTTAAAAATAATGATTGTTTTTGTTAATGTCCTAATATATTATAACCTAATTCAGAATAATTCAAATGTCAGAAGAACAGTAACATCCAAACTGCACTTATTTGTTGGTCTGTAGTTAGGGAAAGTCAAAACAGCCAGCCAGCACAAATCCCCACCCCTGTGTCTGGAACCAGAGTCGAAGCACTCAGCCCCGCTCTGTCAGCAGTGAGCTCTTCTGCCCGTCACTTACCCCACCCCAGTTCAGCGTCCTGGCCAAGTCATTCCCTGTCCCCAAAGGCAGGATGGCCACAGGAGGAGGTGGGTTGAGGCGTAACTGGTCCAGAATGGAGAGTATCCAGCCCACCTGCTCGAGCAAGAGAGCACAAAGAAACAGTTGGTTATTTCAGGGCCTGGCAGCACTAGCGATGGCAGAGGAGCAGAGACAGGGTCCCCTTCACCACCACCGAGGATATTCACAGTCTTTAATGCTCCAAATGGGTGCTGTGGGAGATACTAGTAACCCCAGTGGGGACACTGGCCCCACAAAAGGGCAACAAATCCAGACATGCCACAGACTAGCACTCCCTGGAACAGTGCACGAGGGGACACACAGTATCCGGTGCCACCAACTGGACCATGGACACAGTGCACACATTTAGCCCAATTCTGGATTACAGTGAGGAGGGCTGCTGCTAGCACTGCAAAGCCCTGGGGTGAAGGGTACCACAGGCATGAAGAGGCCAGGGGACTCACCGTGCCATCTCCCCCGCATGCCAGGATCCGGAGGTTGTGGACCTTGCGGTACAGCTCCAGCCTGCAAGGAACAGAGAGGGTACGGAGGGGAGGAAAGAGGCACCGAAGGTGTTACGCAGTGGCTGCCCTCGCAGAGCTCGTGACATTCACAAAGCCACATGTGTGTCTCCCTCCTTGTCACCACAGCAGCTCACAGCAGTGGGCAAAGCCACAGGAACTTTAGCTTGTGGAGGAAGAGCAGGGTGTCCACAGTCTGTGTACACACAGATAAGCCGAAATGTGTCAAGCAGACAAGACCCAGATGACGTTAATGGAACATAATGAACTAGATTTGGGAATGTCACCCTAAAGCTGGTCTCTTTGCCACTAGCCTTAAAATTAGACCAGCCCTCCAGCAGGAACCACTGCAAGGCCAGGACTGGCCGCAAGGTATCCTAGAGAGGCCTCTCAAAGCATGGAATCGTTGGAGTGTCTTTGCACAAGGGAGGCATGGAGCATCAGGCCTCCACCAGCCACAGGAAGAGCTCTGGGGAGGAATCTCTGAGGCAGGGATCGGGGAGAGAAGGGTGCTGCCCCCATCAGTACTCACGCCTCCTTGGGTCCACCCTGGCTGAGGTCAAAAACTTGCCGTGGGTTGAGATACCACATGAAGGACTGGATGATCTTGGC
Organism: Morus bassanus; assembly: GCA_031468815.1. Taxonomy (NCBI): domain Eukaryota; kingdom Metazoa; phylum Chordata; class Aves; order Suliformes; family Sulidae; genus Morus; species Morus bassanus. The sequence continues at coordinate 44,453,850 of CM062572.1, read as the reverse complement.
TCCCTGTGAGGACAAGAACGACTTCAGCAGGGAACAGGGAGTTCCCAGTGGACAGAGGGAAGAAGGCAGGTCGTCTCAAGGACAGGCCAAGACAACGTCATTCTGGGGGGACTCAGGCAAAGCCTGGCCTAGGCGGGAATTGCTGGGGGGCAAACTGGCATTGCGGAGGTTGCCTTGCCTCTTCTGAAGCTGAGACATTACCAAAATGTCTCATTACCAAAATGCTGAGTCCTCAGCAACCAAAAGACAATGCCCCCATAGAGCTGCCTTCTCAGGGAGATGTAGGACAAGGCCATACCTGATTCCCACCGCTCTTGGGGTTCACAAACACCAGCAAGGGCTTCATAAGAGGAGCTGGCATGGGCTTGATGACAAAGGGTTTCCACCTCCCTTCCTGCAAGAGACACCGCAAGTCCTTCAACAAACCTGGGGAGATGCAAACTCTCACCTCCACCTGAGCCCTAACATCACACATGTTCAGGAGTGGGAGGAAGAGAACATCCCAGCCACCTCATAAGCCTGATAGCTGGGATTTTACCTGCCGCCAGGCACCCTTGCTCCACCTCACCCTCCTTAATCTCAGCACAGACCCCGCAAAGCCCCCTTGTTTCCCAGTCCTGCTCCTCACTGCCCAGTCCCTCTGCCCTTCCAAGATAAGGTCATTCCTTGTCCCCTCATTTCTTACCTCGGCCCCCTTTTTGCTGGATTTCCGCTTGAATGATGTCCTCTTCTTCTTCTTACTAGATTTCAGTGGATTCTAGAGAGAAAAGAAACAAACCCAAAAACTCTGTGAGAAGCTGCTAGGCAAGCAGGAATTCTGAAAGAGCCACAAGAGCTGAGGTGAGTTACCTGGGGCCGTCGGACCCGCAGAATCCAGGTGGGAGGAACGACGACAGCAGCGTGAGCCCCCAGTGAGCAGGGCTCTTCGATGTGTTGCAGCATGAAACATGACACTTTGCTGTGATACTGGGGAAGGATAAGAGGAGAGACAGAGAGAAAACTCAGCTGCTCAGTTTGCTGGGGACCACCTTCTCCTCCTCCCAGCTCCCCCATGCCAGTGCAGGGAGTGCTGGAGTACACCATGCAGGAATTTTGTAATGGGAAGGCAATGAGGAGGAAGTTTCTTGTAGGAACTCCCAGCTACCACAGTATAGCCTCTCCCAGTAAGAGGTGCTGTAAGGACAGGCTGCAGAAAAGCAGCCTGGGGTGTCCCAGCAGAAAGCAGAGGTCATTAGATGCAGAGCAGGCTGGTAAGATGTTCAACGGGGGCTTTGCTCACCGCTTGCTTGCACCAGGAACAGCTGATGGCTACAATCTCTTTACTGTGGAATGCAAACTTCTGCTGGAAACCCTGTAGAGGGAACAATAAGAGGCTTAGGGAATTCCCTAGCAGCTTTCTACCATCCAACATGACTTTCCCACCACTTAACAAAGAGAGTGTGCCTGCAGCTGGAGCCCTCCGGATCCCTGTCAGATAGCCCCAGCCACCACTACAGCACCAGGAAAGCCACTGCACTCTGCAGGGGTGTCCCTATTGCCCAAGGAAAGCATGTCAGGAAGACAGTCCCCTCCAGGATTGACTGGGCCCAGAGGCAGAACAACTCTGTGTGGGAAGCACTTAGGTAGGGCTTCACTGTGCAAAACAGGGCATGCATCTTGGTGTTGCTGTAGGCTGCTGCCACCTAACAGGAATGGTGGAATGTCCTTGGTCCCCAGCCCTGTTCTTGTCTCTGGTTTGAACTTAGTTTTCCTTCAGGCTGAGAAAAAAACCTGAGATGCCCTCTCACCTTGCCACACTGCCGGCATTTCCCTTCCTGCCGCCTCCGGTGTACCCAGTGATGCCGGACAACTATGGGCTAAAGGGAAAAGAAAAAAAGAGAAAAAAAAAAGGGAGTGAAAGGCCTGGCATGTGAAGGAACGCAGGAACAGGCAGGAGGAATGGACCCAGGCCAGCCAGGATCTCTGCTCTTGCAGCAAACCCACTACTCACACGCACCAGCCCCAACCCTCTGGGAGAAGGCAAGGCCAAAGGGTCAGGGGGCAAGAGGCCAAATTAAGGTGCTCAGAGAAGAGGGAATTAAAACCAGGAAAACTAGGAAGGAAGCGAGGGAAAGAAGACTGAGAATCACACAAAGCAAACCCAATGGAAAGTGGGCAAGCAGTAGTGTGGAGCACTACTTTGGTCATAAATCACACCTCCATCTCCTAACATCTCTGACCTGATGACCACAGCGCCAGGTGAAAAACCTGCAGGTGGAAGGAGTGCAAATCCGCAGGGAGACACAGTTTGCGCCCGGAGCATGAAGATGGAAGTGCTCCCAGCTAAGCAGCAAACTGCCTAGCTCCATGTTCCTTGAGGAGAGGAGCAGCCCCAAAGCCCCCCACACCCACTTCACCCTGCTCTTTGCCCCAGGGCAAGTCCTACCAGCCTCAGCCCCTGCCTGCAGGGATGGGAGCAAGGCTGCTCACAGGCACCTCCCCTCTGTCTGCAGGCTCATGGTGGGTGAGGGCTGGGACTTGTAGGAGTGATTGTGGAGGCAGGGAAACATGACAGTGAGATCTCTGAGCCTTGTGGGGGGACAGAAGTTTTGCAATTAAATACCACATTTCCTATAACCCTCCCTCCTTTTCCAGCCCTGGATTGGGAATGGCACTGTGGGGAGGGCAGCAAAGAGGGAAGAGGGAGTGTGAGTTCACAGCCTGTGAGGTATGTCCCAACACCCTGTCAAGACAGCATTTGGGGTCATGATGATGACAAAGGCAGAACCTGGCAGGAGATTTGGGTCAGCTCCAGTGTCGTCTGCTCTGAGTGCAGCACATGGGAGAGGATGAAGAGTCCTGTTGGCTTTAGTGAACATTAATCCAGTGACAGCAGAAGGGGGACTATGCCCTGAGCTCAGCTCTGGGTCCCACCAGGCACAAGTAGGGAAAGGGCTGACCCTGAAAGGGATCCCGGGCAGCACAAAGGCCAGAAGAGCACCCTTCTAGGGAAACAGGAGAGAAGAGCCCTTGGAGGAACTGAGGAGTATTAGAAAGACAGGATGGAGAAGCAGGGTTTGTGAGTAAAAGGAGGAAAACCAGGAAAGGGAAGAGAGAGAAAATTTGTAGAGGTTGGAGAGGAGGAAAACAGAGACAGAAGAGTGAGCAGAGGCAGAGAGTTGTCAGCAGAGCCCAAAAAGTAAGTGAAGGACAAATAAGGGAGTTGGGCTAAGAGTGACATGGGAAGGAGGCACAGCAGGAGAAGCAAAGGAAGAAAAGAAGGTTTAAAGTGATGTTGAAAGCTTCACCTTACCAGGTGACTTCTGAGCAGGCAGCCCTGTGTTTGAATACCTTTCCCTTATTGCATCTGCTGTGCCAGCACAAACACAGTGTGGGGGCAGCAGCTGTGTTACCAAAATGGCCCATGAGTAAGCCATCTCCACACCTACACCAGAGCACTGCCTGGGCTACGTAGGCTCCATGGTCTGGAGGGTGAAGCATGAAGGCTGACAAGTGCTTCCACCAGTGCAGCTCAGCAGGCAGGTCCCAGGCCACTGCTTACACCCAGGACATTAAAACATGGACTAAAGGGGTCCGACAGCACCACTGTGGGCATCTTCCACTGTTACCTGGAGTACCTATGGCAGCCAGGTCAGGGCTGAGCGATATAGCAAGAAGTGAGCCCGTACTGCTCCTTTCCAAATTGGGGGAGACTTTGGGGAACTGCTGTTTGCCACAGCCTCCTCGACTTGCTTGGGGACCAGCACAAGGAGGAGAAAAAATCCCAGGAAACACTCTTTGCAGGTTCCCCCCATGCAGATGCATGAGATTTAGAACATGCAAACCAGCAGATGCTCTGCATTTGCTGCCTGCGAACTCGTCACTCCTCACACCCAGTCTGCGCTGCTGCCTTGCAGAGAAACATCTCTTTTACTGTGCCATCCCCTTAGAGCCAGCATGATGACTGCACTCTGATGGGCAACAGGCTGGCAGCATCTGATGCCTTTGCCACCAAACTGGGAGGGCGAAGAGGGGTCAGACGTGGGCAGCATCCCAGGCACATCTCTCACCTCCCGTACGTTCCGGGATCCTGACTCCCTGAAGGAAGGTTTGCAGCGGAAATTTATCTGTAGATTGAACACACATGAGAGGAATCAGTAAAATCATCATACCTGGAAGAAACCTACTGAGTTTATTCTACTACAGCAGGCCTAGAGCCTCTGGAGATGTTTGATGCTTGCTGCGAAACGCCCCACATATCTCTGTTACTGAACGAAATGGGGCCTGGGGTCCCAATCATGTCACTAAATGCTCCTTTTGGTATTGTCTCCTCAGGAGACCCCTCTTTGCAATGACACATTGCAGTTCCCCAATATTCTTGTGTTTCATTATCCAAGAGGAAGGGTTGCCCAGGAAAAGGCTGTTACAGCTTTGCGAGCCACAGAGAGGGCTTAACAGGCTCTACTCACTTTCTCCAGCTGTTCGATGCAGGGCGTATGCACTACAATCTTGCAGGCCGCACACTTACGCCTGGAGAGAGGTTTTTGCTGGAGGATGAGAAGAGGAGGAAAATCATGCATGTGAATAGCAGTGTTCAGAGGCTGGCAAGCTCAGCCTCCCATTACACCTCCTTCATATATTTCAGGATGCAAAACAAGTCCTATAGGAAAGTTGTATACACCTAGACTCCTTGCAAGTAAAGGGATCTAAGTGTGTGCCCACAGCAGATGCTCTCAAGTCTGTGACAGAGCAGGGAGGTGCTCTCCTACTGCTTAATCCCTCCTTGGCCTCCTCTGACATTGCCTGAGAGCACCATGGAAGCTGGTCTGGGAGGCACTCGCAGGGCTCCCACGGTAAGCCCTGTGGGCAAGCACAGGATGGCACCAGTGCTCCATATCCACACCACAAGCAGGATCAAGTCTGCAAGCTGGGAGGGAGAGCTGCAGCAACCCTGTAAGATCAGTACTGCTTGCAGGGTCAGGAGGCAGCAGGCCTGCGTCTCCAGCGCTCACTTTTCTCCTCTACTGAAAGGTCTTTCCAGAGAAGCTGGATTCAGATTCTCCCTCTAAGGGTGTGAGATCCCAACAGCCTCTCCCTGGAATATCATCATATCACCTCCGAATGAGCAGGAACCCCACGTCGGGTTCCCACTGCAAACTGAGCACCAGCACCAGCAATTGGGCACACAGCACACAGAGGTAGGAGGGAATCACTCTGCAACTTGGCAGCCCCCCGGGCCCCCGCGCTTGCCCCAGCAGCGGCAGCAGGGCCTTCGTGGTGTCCCCGCCGGGTGGCAGCACAGCCCGCATCTGCGGCCCTTGCCGGGAGGCAGGTGACCCCCAGTGACTCACCAGCAGCTTCGCCATACAGTTCTGTTCCCCAACGTAGCAGAAGTCCCCAGAGACATTGGTCTCAAACCAGATGTGCTCCCCATAGACCGCAGTCTCCTGAAAGGCACAAGACAAGGTGTTTCTCTGAGAGCACCCCCAGATGGGCATCCAAGCCCCTAAAATGCTTTGTGCAAGGGACAAGATACTGGGACAAAGCTGGGGGGTTGGAGCTAGGTGCAGGCTGGGAGACAAGATGCACAAAACAACCAGGGCCAACATCTGGACAGTGGAAACCTCACAAAGCTGCTGCCATAGCCCACCCGTTGGAAATGAGAGGGCCCCAGGAAACTAGCTCCAAGACCCACAGCCCAGTTGCAGTGTCCTGCACAGGGGGGCTGCTTCCATCACCCCCTGAGAGGAGGCATCGGGGCAAATTCGACACAGGGGACTCTCCTGAAACAGCTTCTGTCCTACTACCTGGGGGGTGCAGCTTAAAATCTGCAAGGCTTTGCCTGCGAAGGAGCAGGGGCTTGCTCCTGCTGCTTGGCCCCAGCCACCAGAAGACGTCGGCTGCCAGGAGCAGAAGAGCTGGCAGTAGAGTAGCTATGCCATCCTCCCAGGAACCACCTGTGCCTGCACAGCCTCTCCTCGCAGCATCAAGGGGTGCTGCCAGCAGCACAGACATTGGCACCAGCTGTTGGCAATGGCAGAGGCCATAAATGTGTCAGAGCTGAAGTCACCTGGGAAGCCTCAGCCTGGGAAGAGCCTGCTGCTTCTTGGCCAGGAGCCCATCCCATGCAACACCCAGAAAAATGTGCTACAACTTACGCTCCAGTCCACAGTGTTGCGTATCTGCCTCTCCGAGTCGCTCCTCAGGGCTAGAGCAGGGTTTGGCTGGGCTACTATGTGCTGGAGGCTGGACTTGGCAATAGCTTTCCTGGAAGACACAGGAGGGCTAGCTACTAGATCAGGGGAGGAGGAATGCAAAACACAGCCTGCTTCTGGGGTGAGGCTGGAGCAGAAAAGCATCCTCAGGACCAAGCGTCTGGAAATGAGGTGAATCCCCAGCACCACTGGCCAAGGAGTACCCGCTCCTGCGAGGCAGCCCCGTGGGACAAAGAGGTGCCAGCCACATTGCTGATGGCTCAGCTGCAGACAACCTGCACCCGGCAAAAGGCACAGCCTGGCCCTGCTGGGTCAAAGCCCTTGGGGATGACAGGTCCATTGCAAAACAGCCTGGGACGCTCCACTGAGCTGCAGTGGTGGGGCTGCCTTTGCAGGGACAATCCAGAGCCCTTGCCCCACAGAAGTTTCCCACAGCTCTCCCATACCAAGGCACCTCAGAGCTTGGGATGTTTCTGGGGACCAGCACAACTGGCCAGAAAAAAAAGCATCTGTTTGTTTGGGGCTGGCAAGCTTCTCCCAGATGTGCTAGGGTGGAGGAAAGGAGCAGCAGAGCAGGCCAGCTAGTGACAATGTGCATCTGCAGCCCACAACCAGGCCTGCCACCTCCCTCTGGCCCCAGGCTGGAGGAAGGGGATCTCCGCAAGCTCCAGGGTCTGCGTGGAGAACACCAGAGGCAACGCTGGCCCAAGCAGGAGATGCTCGAGAGATGCGAGCAGCACTGCAAGACACTGATGGCACCCAGGGCCAATGGTGCCGAGGCCCCTCCCTCCTTCCCTGCCGAGCCTAAGTCTGCACCCAGCCTCCCCTCCCCGAGGCATCACCCACTTGCACGCTGCCACCATACATACAGCAGCCGGGGGCTCCAGCTGTCCAGGGCGGCATGGTGGGTGGGCTCCGGTCCCAAGCACTCGGGGAGGGTGGCAGAGTGGTGCCCGGCTCCGGCCGCCCCCACGCAGTGCTGGGCCAGCAGCTGCAGGTGCCTGGAGGGGAGCAGCCCCAGCCGCGGGTCATCGCTGGAGCGGCGGCGCTGGCTGAGACGGCGGTAGCGGCCCTGCAAGCCATAGGTGGCCCGGCCGTACATGAACTCGGTGGGCAGGCGATGGGAGGAGGCGCGCCGCAGGCAGCGGGGGCCCCGTGACAGCAACCCAGCCTGGAGCGGCCGCAGCCGGGGCAGCATGGCCAGCCACCTCTCCTCGGCCCACCGCTGGTGCCGACCCCGCTCGGCTCCTGCCACCGCGATGCCACCGTCCTCCGGAGACTCGGATCCAGAGCTGTCGGTGCGGGGCGTCCCATCCCCCTCCTCTCCGGTGGGGATGAGGCTGGCTAGGAGGATGGAGGGACCCACCAGATGGGCATCGATGGCTCGTGTCTGGCCCCCGCGCTTTGTCTGCACGGCGAACCTGGGGCTGAGGCAGGGTGGCGTGGTGCTGGAGCGGCGGCGGGGGCCGGGATGCTGGGGCAGGCCCAGGCAGGAGAGGGCTGGCAGCGGGTTGCCCGAGCCACGGCGGCGCTGGACCAGTAAGGTAGAGGGCAGCCCCACCTGGGAGCGTCGCCTGGCCTTACCCGTGGGCACGGCCACCGCGCTGGCACGCCGCAGCCCCTTCCTCCCAAAGTGCCGCCTAAAAAAGGTTTCCATCGCACCCGGACGGTGGCTGTTAACACAGAGACCAGGCATTAAATAGGCTCCCTTGTGAGTCCCCAGCCAGGCTGCAGGGGTCAGGGCAGGGGAATGGGGGGACAGCAGGGGTCAGAGGGCAGGATCGGGGCGGGGGAGGACATGGTGATGCCACCCAGGGCGCACGGCAGGGCTGGGACCTGCTTGCTGGGTAGACGCACCACTGGGGCTCCTGCTGCCCACAGCTCCCCCTCTCCTTGGGTTTCACAGCTCAGCCCAGGGTGCTGCGACAGCAGGGCAGGTGCCATGGCCTGGCTGGGATCCTCTGCACCCCAGACCCTGGGACTCTCTGCACCCCGTGCTCACTGCTGCAGGGTCAGCATAGCCCCTGCACCCTGAGGTGCCAATCAGCCCTGGCAACTACCCCCGCCACTCTCCTTCATTCCCTTGGCGCTGGCCTGCCTGGTTTCCCTGCGGGAACCACACTGCCTAAGCACCAGCCCCGCCGAGTTTGCAGCAAATCGAAACTAAACCCTTGCAAATCCTAAAGAAATAAAACCACCAGGCAAGTAAAAGCAGCGCAGACAGATTTGGTAGAAGCTGGCTGTGAGAGCTGGAGTAGAGCAGAGAAGGGCTAGAAACATCATCCCGTCTGTCCTGCTCAAAACTTCCCTATCCTGGTGGAATAAGCTTCACCAGGGCTCTCGAGCATTCCCCCCCACCCAGCCCTTAAAGCTTGACAGGCTGCCCAGACATTGCAGCAGTCCATGGAAAGCCCTGTGCCACAGGTGGAAGGTGCTGCAGTCGTTTCAGCACTGGTGGTTCGGCATGCAAAGGCTAGAGCGGAAGAGGCTGAATCTGGCTAGCTCCAGCGCTCCCCTCCTCCAGAGCTAGTGCTCCGCTTGCCACCCTCCAGCTGCCGTCTCTCTTCAGCCGCTAAATAGAGAGGATTTATTCAAGGGCAACTCAAAAAAACCACCAAGACCCACAGTTTGGTACAAGCAAACTTCTGGCTCTTCCGTTGCTCCCAAGGCAGGGGACTCTGGATCATGGCAGCCTGTAGGCACACATAAGCCACCACCATCACTTGCAACAATTCCCATGCTGTACAAGGCAGCTCCTCTACCCATCACGAGGGTGTGGGCACACCACTTACCACCGCACCTAGGTTGGCACCTGCTGCACTCACTTCTACCTTCCTCCCTTCTCACACTCTTTTCTGCACTCACTTGCAGGTCAGCAATACCAGAGGATCTTCAGGAGAACACCCTGGCCCAAACCTCCACTGCCCTGAGGACCACGCAAACAGGCAAATTTGTCAGAAGCTTCCCTTTCTGTTTGGGATATGCACGTATGATGGGACATACATGTTACTTTCTGGACTGCAAACTGAAGCTTTTGCTTAGTGCTTGTATCACAAACAACCCATTGGGCTGTACCTCTATTTCTTTTAGATGAGTACAAAGCTGAGTTTGTATTTTTGGAGACAGCCAGGCTTGGTTTGGTCTCCTCCAGCCTCGTAGGCAAGGAAGCCAGCTCTTTAGTTTCTACAGTCTCGTTGCCATGCCTGTACTCAGTAATGCAGCACAAGGAGGGAAGGAAGGACAGCAATGCTCTCTAGAGAGCAGCATCAGGGCAGCTAAAGCCTCGTTGAACTGAAAGCAAAAACAAAGTGCCATCTCCTCGGAGGAATTTCTCAAGTCCCACCACAGTGAGCAATGCAGGTATTTGGTCACCAGCAGGGTAACTATCACAGCACAGAGGCCCCTGCAGCTTTGCAGAGGGCAAAAGCACGTTTTGCTGACCACCCTGCTTCCAGCCTGTCCCCGACACTGCGGCGCTCCATTCCTGTTCCTTCTCCCCATTGTCTGCAGGATGATGCACAGTAAATTGCATCATTACCAACAGGTGTTAAAAACTGTCTAAACAAATAAAACATGTTTAAAAATCCAACAGAGAACACTGCCTGGGTGTGTCACGCTGCAGCAAACCCTTTTTGGCCAGCTTTAGCTGCTGGGGGAGATGTACTGTCCAACTACATCCTGAATGAGCTGAATGGATGCTCCCTCCTGCCCCAGATATTCCACTAGCACGAAGCTGCTGTACTGCTTGCTGAGCTGTTGCTATGGGCCGGAAGATCTCTCAACACAGCTTCCTTCCTTTTTGCACCACAGTCTCGTGAGGAAATCTGCTAGAACAACCTTGGCTTGACATTTATGTTTGGGTACTAGCTGATTACGGCCCTTTTTAATCTTCAGGGCTCTCTGCAAGTGGCACATGGACTCACGCTCTGGCCACCAGTGGTGAAGGTTATTATCAGGCAACCATCTAGCGGCCCACAGCAGCAGCACGTGGCAGCTCAGATATGATGGCAAAGATGTCCCCATCTCTCGCAACTTACTTCCAACCTGAGCGCCAAATGGTGTATCACAGGTGTTGAGAGCTGCCACTGGTGCAGCAGATGGACTGACTGCCGGGGGTGCCCAGGGTTGGTGTGCACCAGCAGAACTGCGTGCTGAGCAACCGGGGAACCACGCACTGGGCAGAGAGGAGCCTGAGAGGCGCTAAGCCCTGGAAGCCCCTGACCTAACACCAGCATATCTCTGGAATCTCCACTGTTTGTTGCTGAGACAAGACAGAGAAGAGCTGGCACTTGTGGCTGCTCTGCAGACTGCATTGCTCAGCTCAGTTAGGTAAGGAGGCTGGATGGAGGCAGCCTGGCATTTGCAGGGTGGGAGGGAAAGGAAGTACTGCTGCATGCACTAGGATATCAACTCTACTTACAGGCAGCTTTGCACTATCATTTCAATCTCCTTCTGTGAGTGAGTAAGAAGCCAGCAGCTCTGGTCTGCTCATAATCTGCAGTTGGAGCTCTTGGGAGGTTTTTTTTTTTAATAACCAGATCCCTCAGAGCTCCTCAGCCTCCTATGCTCCCTGCCTGGCATCGGTGGGCAGAGATGCTGCTGAAGCAGGAACATGTCCTGGAGCATGGGCAGGGAGCAGTGCTGCCCTCGAGAGCTGGGGGAGGAGGGGGCTGCTGCAGGCAACTCCCTGGGCACTCAGAGCCTAAGGACAAAGCTAACCTTGGTGGCAGGATCTAAGTGCCCTTGGAAAGTCAAGCAGGGATTGAAGAGGAAAAATCTGCATCTTGTAACTTCAGTGGACACAGAGCTTGTGGATCGGCTGATACAGAGACCCTGCTCTCCCGACAGCCAGCAGCCATCCCTCCCATGGTGGTGGCAGCTCCTAAACCAGACAGGCTGACTCCTAGGGCTAAACATGCAGTGTCCCTCAAGGCATAGGCTCTGCCCACATCAGGGGGAGCTTCTTCATATTCAGCTTTGTTATTCTGCTTTCCTCCACTACCCCCAAGCAAACACCTATGTATCACAATGAACAGGCCTTCTGTGCCCTTAGACACGTAGAGGGATGCTGTGCCGCACACCTGCTCGGCTCTTCCTCCATGTTATTATTCCTTCTGTCCCTCCAGCAGCCTGGTCTCTTCTTGCCAGTGCCCAGAAGCACCTTCACATTATGAAGCAACCTTCATACTGTGCCAAACCTGCCACCCCTCTCCTGGCACTAAGGGTGGCAAGAGGACCCTACTGAAGGCCACCACCAGCAGCAAAACACACAAGCCTTAAGCCCTAGAGAAGTCTGGACTTGAAAAACACCATCAGCTCCTCCCGACCTTTCAGCAAACCTCCAGTTAGTTGACTGGAAAGCATTTTTTCCAACCACGGGGCTAGAGCAAGGGAAATGAGTCCGAGAGGTTTCACCCTGCTCCGTGACGAGCGCCCGTCCTGACAGTGGCTGGCTGTGTCCTGGCTTGCTGTGGGTGCTGGGGAGCTGCTGCAGCACCGGAGCTGGCAGCATGCAACCAGGAGCCCGTTTCAGTTTACAAGCTGTCTTCCCCTGGCAAGGATGCTTGATTTGCACAGCTCAACCATAGGGAAAGTGTAAGTGTTATTAATAGCTACCCCTGCATGACACCAAGATGTCCTGGGCTTCTGCCCCTCTGTCTCCTCCCTGCCAGGACACCGGAGGGACTGAGGGACAAGAGCCCGGGAGCCCATCCAGGGAGCTGCTGCTGATCCCCGCCCCACTGACATACCACCGCCTGCCTTCAGTCTCAGTTTCCATCCCAAGCTCACACACTCCCCGCTCCTTTCAGTGCTCTGATACTCAATCTTCCCATGTATGCTGCTGTCCCCCACACCGCCCCTGCTGAGATCCTGTCCCCACTCTCTGGTCCTGCTCCCAGGCATCAGTCACCGACCTCTGCTCTCCCTCAGGCTCCCCGGCCAGATGGGGAAGGGAGTACACGGGTCAAGATGTGGTACAGCCCTCAGGGCTTTGGTTGCAGTGAAGTGAGCCACTATCAGCAAGTTCCCAAACTCTGCAGTTTGTTTCTACCCAGAATTTCCATTCCAGCTGTAATCTCTCCTATCGTCACGCAAATAGAGTCAGGAGCTCCCTGTGCTGGGGACTCACTACCCTCCAGCATGAGCAAGGAGATGAAGCTCCCCCAGCACAGGAGTAAGTAGGCTCTGTCCAAACCTTTCAAAGCATCGTGAGGGGTGAGCTACAGGCCATGCTCACCTTCTAGTTTCATTCATTTGATCTACTGCAACAAGTGCCACCGCCTACATGGGCCATAGCACCTCGCTCCCAGGCTCCTGAGCTGCAAGAGCATGACATTCCCAGGGCAAACCACGGCTGAGGACATCCTTGTTTGTACTGCCACCCTCATATACTGCAGAGGAGGAGATTACTGCCACAACATTAAGATTGCCCCTCCAGGCTGCAGAAGGCAGTTTCTGGCCCTTGCAGGACACTCAGAGGGAAACAGTGAGCCCTCAGGTTGATCCAGAGGACTTCAGACCTCCCTCCTAGTGAGAGAGCAAGGGCTTAGAAACTGACTGGCAGTCACATGCATACAGCTGCAGAGGACCTCCTCCCAGCCCTGAGCCCCAGCACCCTTCTCTGCAGGGAGCTGCACAGAGGCCCCTGCCAGGGCTACTGGGCATGGATAGTGAGAGCAAGGCACCGCTGGGCAACATCTAAGGGACTTGCTAACTTGCTCACAAGCCCCAGGACTGTACTGCTTCACAAGGGACAGGCAGCAACGTCAGTTTGGCTTCTTTGCACCCATCTTGCACATGGCCGAGCAAGAGCACAAGTCGCAGCCTCCTGCTCCCACAAACACACACCTCTGCTCCATGGTGTTGCAGCAGTGCCAGTGCTGTGGACGCAATGCAAATACCCTGACACACCCCAAAAACAAAAGGGTAATGGGATCCCTGCACAAGATGGCCAGAAGCAAAACTCGCCCACTGGCTTTATTTCAGGTAACAGCAATTTCACAGCACACCTCAACTGGCAGCGACGGCTCAGCATCACCAGTTGCCTGCGGGTGCCCCAGGAGGATCCAGTCCACACCAGGGATGAGACACAGCCACTAACTTTAACCTCACACCACTTTCTGGTTATTCCCACTCCATCGGGAGCTGAGGATGCCACACGGAGGACATGAAGCCTCTAAGCCACCTTCTTTGAACAAGCAAAGCAGGGGGACGGATGCAGGGACAGGGACCAGCAGCCCCTTGCAGGGGGCTGTAGGCAAGGCAAAGAAATGAAACACTGTGGCTTTGCAGCTTGTCCTGCGAAGCTTCTCCAAGGGCCAAAGCCAGGTGGAAGGAACTGCCCAGGGCCACGCAGCGACCTGAGCATTGTCCCCGCCGCCTGGCCAAGCCTTGACCAAGGCAAGGCAAAAGGGACCAGCCATCCCACCCTCCTGCCTGGCCCTTCAAAAGAAAATGCTCTCAAGTTCAGCTCACTGGGAAGAGCAGGGGCAGTGAGCAGAAGGGCCTGAGACTTTTTTTACAGTTGCTAGCACAACCCCACATCCTTCTGGTGGCAGCTCCATCCCGCCTCTCCCCAAGCTCTGCACGACACCCTGGTGCCACCTCCCCTTCACCGCCTTCTCGGGGCAAACCTGAGATGTGCTTTAAGGCACATCTGCCAGACTAACTCAGACCCTCCACTTACGCTTCACAAAGTCAAGAGTTTGCCAGCCCTAAGGCTTAGAGTAATGTTCCCATTACAACAATGTGATTTCCTTCCCAAAAATCCATGGAAGACAGTGTTTTGTCTTAATTTAAATCAAAGCCGTCTCTGTGGAGGCTCCTGGGCTGACTCCGGGCGTTCATATCCCTTGACAACTTTCCACCATAATAACATTATGAAGTTTATTTGCCACTACAGTAAATAATCTGCCTCCTGGTTATCAAGAAACCTGACAGCCCTGATTTAAACAATCTGTCGCTGCATTCGGCTGGGGAGCCAAACAGCAAGACTGACGGCCTCTGGCAGCAAATTAACCCGGGATGAAATGCGAACGGTGAGCTGCCACCACTACCAGTGTGCCGTGGCCGACGCTGAGCAGGGGTCGGGGGAGAGGCCAGCCATGCAGTTTCTATTTTGGTCGCCTCAGCAGGACCAGTGACACAGGCTGGGAAGGACTTTGAGAGTTTCTTCTCTTGCTCTGAGCTCCCTTTGCAGAGCAACATGCGTGAAGCAAAGCAGTGGGGGCACGGCAGGGTGCCCTAGCGGTTTGGGTGCCCAGCCCATAGTTTCTTTAGCAGATTCCCACCATCCTCCCCAGGGCTGGTCTCCTCCTTTGGTACACACGGCTCTCTGCCTCCCATACAGGAGGGACACGAAGGACGTGCTATTTAAAGGGAGGTCAGTCACACAGCCCAGCTGTCTGGGCCAAAATCCCCAAGCAGCCCCAAAGTTTTCTCCCAGCACATGGGGATGACATCCTGGCACGGGGATGACATCCTGGGCAGGGCAACATACAGCGTCTGTGCAGGGCAGCAGCCCCAGGGAGGAGGTGGTGAACCCAGTGTAAAGATAAAGCTGCAGCGTGGCAGATGCAGAGCACAGGCAGCGGTTCCCAGGGCTGCAAAGACCTTTGCACCTCCCAGAGCAAAGCCAAGAGAGCCTCAGGCGCTCAGCTACAGGCACTGATAACATAGAGATGGGAGCCCTATACCTCCCTGCAGCCCATGGCAGGGATCGGTTTCCACTCACGGCAGAAGTGCGCCTCGCTGCCACCAGGGGAGATGCCAGGAGCCCACAAGTTTGTCCTGCTTCCCTAAACTATCCCAGAGCAAAGCAGCTGGGGTCCAGGGGGCCCAGTGAGGTGCAGGGTGGCTCCCCACACTGCTGTCCTCTGCCACATGCAGATTTCCCGCTGCCATCCCCACACCACACAGGCTGGCAGGATGTAGCCAGTGCCGTGACAGGCAGCAGACTGGGCAGCTGGAAACACACCTTTGGCAACTGGAAAACCCCTGCCCTCCTTCCAAAGGGGAAACAACAGCCAGATACCACCGAGCACCACAGTGGCTGCATTTCTCCAAGCCCCTGCCTCAGCCCCAGGGACTGCTCATAGCCCCATAGGCTTGCTCCAGCCTCCGGCAGCAAACATTGCTCAGCAGGAGCAAGGCTGAGGGTCTCAGGAATGGCTCTGGGGTCTGCTCCCTGCTGCCTTTCCCCAGGAGGATGGGACCTGGTACCCGCTGAGAGCATACCCACAAACTAAGAGCTGGCTCCCCCAGCCCCCTCCCATCCCCCACCCAGCACAAACAAAAGCATCAAAACGTAGGGGAGGAGGAGGAAGAGGAGAGAAGAGGTGAGCGTGGGGAAGAGCCCCCGTGACCTGATCCGGAGCGGTGCAGGGTCCCTGCAGGTGCTGAGCGGGTGGCGGTGGCTGTGCAGCAGCGGTGGGCCAGCCCTCCCCAACCAAGTCCTAGTTTGGAGAGCGAGCGTTCAGCTTCTCCCTCCGCCTCCTCTCCGCGCTGCAAACCCTGACAGCGCTTGTTAAAATAACCAACTGCACTTCCTCTCCAAGCAGCGCCGAGGCCGGCTCACCCCTGGCTGGAGACGCACGCACCAGACGGGGCCCAGAAAGAGGGGTGTGTCCCCCCACCGGCACCCAGCCGCCCCCCAGCACCCAACTAAAACTAGGAGATGCCACTGCTTCCCTTGGAGTGGCAAGAGGAGGATAAGGGGAGGAAACTGCCGAGGAGGTGATTCTCTCCCGCCTCCTTGGGACCTCGATAAAGGGGTTTGCATGGCTGATCAGAGCCGAGCGACCTGCCACAGAGAGCCTGCGCTCATGCACAGGAAGTAACTTGCTCTCACATTACAGCCAGTGTCTGGTCCAGGTGGGCTCCACAGACATCTCAGGAGCTTTCTACCTCCCCTTGTTGCTGCAAACCCCCCACGGGACCTCTCGCAGCCAGACTGAGGACTTCCCCATCACGCTTCACCGCTACCCCGGGTCCCCCAGCTGCCCCCAGGGAGCCACTCCCAGCCAAACGCAACCCAGCTCCCTTTTGGGGCCACGAAACCCATCTCCGCTTTGGCCTTTGCAGAGAGCGGGGTCACGCTGAAGGCCAGCTCGCTCCACGATGCCCACAAAGGGTGATTCACCAGCTATTGTTACTTTGGTCATTTACCCAGCGATGGGAGCCGATAGCCACGCACGTGGCCGTAGTGAGTCAGCGCGGGCAGGCGCAGCTGGGACCTCGTCCTTTCACACTCTGCCTCCTCTTGCCTGCCCCTTCCCCTTGCCTACATGTCACAGCTAAAATTAGATGGGGAGCTCTTTTCCTCTGTGTGTAGGAGCGTGCGTGTGCATGTTTGGACTGTGCCCAGCGTCCTCAGGGCCTGAAGGGAGACTACAGTAAAACAATCACAACAAAATGTCAGGGGAAGCTGCTGCCAGCGCGGCGAAGGCGGCTAGCTGCCTTCCCCGACGGGTATCTTGAAAGCAGTTCACAGGAAACCATTAACCAGAGGGGAGCCAGGCCCGAAGGCTGGGCTGCTGCCACCGCTGCCATCTCTGTCACGGCAGAAGGAGCGAGTGGCCTTTGCGAAGCGGTGGGAGTCGGGGGTGGGCGAGGACACGTGAGCAAACCTCTCCACCACCAAAGCTGCTGCGGGGATTGCATTCGGCCCTTTTCTTACAGCACCAGCGGGGAAGCAGAGCTGGAGATGCCCAGGGCAGGCAGGAGGAGATGCTCACCTCTGCTCAGCTCGCTCTCCCCTCAAACCCAGCAGCTGCTGAAGGATGGAAGGCTCAGCCCCTTTCCCTACACAGGGTACATATCCTTCGGACTTCCCTTCCCAGTGTCAGAAAAGGGCCAGCTGCCACTAGCAGCCGAGCAGGCCCGGGCATCCTCACAGACCCGAGGCAGCAGCAGTGTGGGCTGTGACCACAGGAGGAGGAGTGCCGAGGAGGAAAGGCTGCAGAAGGGCCCCCAGAACAGTCCACAGACCATCTCTGTGAAGGCCCACTTAGTAGGACTGGTAGGACATTTTCCTGTTGTATTTATCAAAGAGGAAATAAAAATTGTGTTATAACTAGCTACCCATCCGCAGCAAAGAAGCGCAGTAAGAGACATGTGCAATTCTTCCCCAGCCCCTCCTCCAGCCAAGGGAGCTTTCCTCCAACTGCCCTGTGCCCTGCTCTCCCCGTCCCCTGTGGTATAGGCACAGCAGAGACCCCCGCTGACGCTGCCTGCTGCTCCTTATCCCCCCCCCCCCCCCCCCCCCCCCCCGCCCCAGTCCCACCTCCCTCCTGGGCCGGCAGGACCTGGACTTGCAAACGGAAACAGCCTGGAGGGATGCCCAGGGTGCATTCTAGCTGGCCCCAAAATCCCTTCCAAGTCAAGCAGACCAGCTAAAGACCAGGTCACTGGTTCTCCAAGTCCCTTTCCCTGGAGGCAGTGGGAACGGGAAGCCCAAGAGCCCTCTCCTCAAGCCAGCCAGGCAAACCTTCCTGCTGCCGTTCTCCTCCTTCCCCCTGTGACTTACTAAGCCCTCACCCTGCAAACATGCACACAGGCGAATGGGCGTTGAGGGAGACCTTCAGGTCCCCGTGCTGCTGTCACAGGTTTCAGTCTGCTGTGTTCAAGCAGAAACAACTGCTCCGAGGCAAGAGGCTCCCAGCCCCACGCAGCCCTAAGCAAGGCCTTCCAAGCGAGGAGACCCTGGTCCCACGCACCTGAAACCACACCACAAGTGGCAGCCCCTGCAGGTGTCTGCAAAGGGGGGGACTGCCCAGCATCCCCGAGAAACCCGGTCCCCAGTGATCTCCCCGCAGCAAGCAAAGCCTGAGGCTAAGACAGGAAAGACACCTCCTACTTCTGTGTCCCAAGCCTTCATCATGACCCCATGACTAAGCAAAGCACATGCCGACTTGCCATCTGAAAGGCATTTGTTGGTTTAACTGTGACCCTGTTACTGATATCAAGTCTAATCTTTAGTTTCATTTTTTCACCTCGTGGCAGCGAGCTACCAAGTCTTTTTCTCCCCCACCTCACATCAAAATTAAAGTAACTCCTTTTAGCAATGTTGAATCTGTCACTTCTGGGTTTTGCTAAATGTCAGCTTGTCCCTCTGCTGCAAGTGGAAGGGCAGGAGGAGAAGTTGATTTTTTTGTCCTCACCCTTTTTGTTCTAAACACCCTCAGCATATCTGCTCTTACGTGCTTCCTTTTCTTCCCTTATCCTAACATCCCCACATCTGCCAGTCTCTGCAGCCTCACCAACAGGCTCTTTTCTCCGGCCATCCTTCAGAGAGGAGATCCCAGGGGAAGAGGTGCTGCCAGCGCAGAGTAGACCACTCTCCCCCTTCCCACCATAGGCTAACACCTCACCACAGACTGGTAGTGCAGGGCTGCCTCACTCCGATCCCCAAGTTTCTCTGCTCCTACTCCCACAGGGTGACACCGGGTGCTCCAGAGACCACCAGAGCAGGGGGAACAACTCAGGCTCCAGGTGCAGATGTCGGCAGGTGCCGTTGCATGGCTCTGAGTGCTACCGGGACACACAAGCCCGTGCAGCGGTGAGCTGGCTAACAGCTGCCTTGGCTCGAGGTTTGCCTCGGAGCATCAACCAGCCCGCGGCAGGAGGAGCGAGGAGACAAGGCCAGTGACCCTGCAGAGGGGACGTGCCACAACACTTAGCCAAAGCAAGCCCCAGGGAAAGGGCCAGAGCTGCACAGCAGAGCTCCGAAGAGCTCCAGAGAGCGACCGTGCCCTCTGGTGTTCAACCCACGGCACTTTGAGTGTCTCCAAACCCCATCCGCCTCCCCTCTGCAGAGCACTAACCAGCCACATTGCCTCCTGCCCCTAACACCTCCAACCACAGGACTCCCAAGCAGCACTGCTACACGAGACACTTGTGTCTACAAGGTCAGGCAAGCTGGAGACCGAGCGGGAAACTCGGAAAGGCCCAGGATGCCATGCAGATGGGGTGATACCCAGAGAAACTGTTTAGCAGAAGCCAGGAAGCAGCAGTCCTCAGCAGGGGTCTTCTACTGCGGCGCTTCTGTGTGGCACTCACACAAGTGCAGCCAAATCGTGACCAGGCTGATGTGCTGCTCCACAAAGACCATGGCATAGGGAGCCTGGGAACAGGGCCTGGGACTTGTTCTTACCTCCACATCTCCTCAGGAGCACTCGTGAGCCCCTAACACCATTGCTAGCCTAGGTATTGGCTCCCACACAGCAACTACATCCCAGCAATCAAGACTGCCACCCAGGCCCTGGTTTCTCACCATGTCTGGCAGTCCCAGCCCTACTGAACTTTAGGCTGCTTCGGCCATTTGGCTAAACCACCCTCTCAGCGTTGTCATCGTAGGTCTTCTAAGCACTCAGCATGCACAGGGTCTAGGTGCTATGGCCCTCATGCCCACAACAGCTAGGACACGGAGGAGAAAGACCTCAACTGACCTTCACCCCACACACCAGCAAAACGGAAGCTGCCATGTTAGCTGATCAAAGTCCGGCAGTGAGCTGCCCTCTAGAACAAGGTTAGTGACACAGGCAGCAGGCAGGCAGCCTGGCTTTTGGCGGCCTTGGTTAGTGCAGACACAAGAGGGTGACATGGGGTGAGACGTGGGTGGGAGGGAGGAGAGCTCTTGAGCAGAAACGTTGCGGCAGCTGCTGGGACTGCACAGCCTGTGCAAGCCAATAGAAATACCACGTACTTATACACTGCCGGCCGGTGCTTTATCCTCCTGGATCCCCATCGGCCGGGCTGGCTGCCCTGGAGACAAGGGAAGACACCTTTGTGGGGCAGGTGGAGTCTAGGGACACAAAGAGAGTGGTCAGCAAGCCCTCCCCATAAACATGCCTGACTGCCCGGCACATGGCACCATCCTCCCCCTCCATGGCTTTGCTGCCCTGGTGCCATCCCTCCACCCCACACGCTTTCCCCATGGCCTCGGTGTTTGCAGACCCCAGGGGCCCCAATAGCACCCACACCACTGCCCCTGCTGTCAGCCGTAGAGGTCAATGCAGGCAACGTGCCCATGGAACCGGGGTCAGCAAGGCTGTTTCTCCCTTCAGAGCCAGTTGGTGAACATCAAGCACTACACTCTGGCTTCTGGGATACTAACCCCGCCCAGCCCAGCCCAGCCCAGTCACCTCCAGCCTGACCCAGCCGGCTGCAGGAGCCTAGGGGTGCCCAGGCCCTGCACCCCCAAGGGGTGCATGGCTCAGGGACTGGGGCTGGGTTAGTACAAACAGGGAATCCTGCTTCCCTCCCTCCTCCCCTGCGCCAGCCCGGCTCCTGGCAGCCTTCACCTCGACCGCTGGGTCCAAGCATAGATTTGAATTTCAAATAAATCATGAAGGCACTCGCCAAGCCCTGCATGGAGGAGCACTGTTTGGACAGGGCAGGGTAGCTCACCTGCTCCCAACCCTCCAGCCCTTGCGCCTGGGCACTGATCCCTGGGAGCCCCGACCCACTGCCAGCCAGGGACTGGGGAGCAAAGCTCTTGGTGACCCAGCACAGAAGGGAGCACCTTTTTTTTGGGACCCCTCCGACGCCCACCCCCAACGCATCTGCTTCCTGTCGTTCAAATGACAAGAAGACTTGTGCTGTTGTTCAAGCCCAGGCGAGGGGTCCTCGCCGGCAGCCTCTGCCCGAGCATCTCCTGGCCCCAGGCCAACCTGCATCCCAGCCAGGAGGCAGGCTGGGGAATGAGGTGCTTCTGACTGTGCACCCCGGCAGCTCTCACGGGACAGGAGCCCTGCCACCTGTTAATCCCACCATCTGCCAGCCTCCAACGGGTGCAAAATCCCTGCAGAACACACTTCCCCCCCACCCCCCCCACATTTCAGCGGCAGCAGCTGCTGGGCGCCTGCCGCCAGAGTGCCCCATGCCACATCCCCTTGCGTGGCAACCTCGGGCTTCGGCGGTAAGAGGCTTAGCGCTGGATCCAAGCGGCTCCCGGCCAAGGCTGGGGCAGCAAGGCAGGACGAGATACAGATAATCTGATTGAGGGGGAACTTTCACACGGAGGGGCCTGCACGTGGCCAGCTGCCTGGCCCCCCCGCTCCCTCTCCAGGCTGGCTACGGGCTGTGCCAAGCTGGGAGCTTGGGAAGAGGCTCCGAGCTGTCTTAGGTACTTCCGCCCCATTGCCCCATCCTCATTCCCGCCGCGAGCACTGACCCGGAGAGGAGGTGGGACCACCCCCCAGCCAGGACAAAGCAGGCAGGAAGGAGTCCCCACGCTCTCCGGCTCCACACCTGGGCTGCCAACGGTAAGCGAGGGATGGTAAGCGAGGGACGGGCTGTTCCGGCACCCACGTTTCCTGTGGGAGCTGAGCTGTGCCAAAACGAGGGGAAAACCCTCTGCAACGAGCCTCTTCGTTAGCTCCCCTGACTTCCTGGGACAGCCAGCCAGCCGGGCCACGTGACTTTCTGCAAAGCCACAGCATGTTTCAGAGCCGACTCTGCTCCCACCATGCAGAGAGTGGAGCTGCAGCTGGCGAGCAGAGGACGGAGAGATGGGGTGAGTGGAGCCAGGGAAGGGCTGAACAGCGAGCTGTTCCCTGCTGGTCCTGGGTGGGATTTTCACACCCTTCTGGCTGGGAGCCCCTCCATGAGGCTGGGACCAGTCTGCAGTGTGGCTAGAGCCCACCACGAGCCAGCATCCTGCGGTAATGCCAGGGGACTGGCAGCAGCAGCTCAGCCATGCCTGCCGGCAGCAGCCCACAAGGCGCACTGAAGGCATCTCCCACTGACTCGGGGCATGTGGAGGATGGGGCAGCAGCAAAAGCTGGGACTACCTCTGGCCAGACCTCTGTTTGACCCCAGAGGGGGCTTCCCACACCAGTGCCATGTACGTACCACCCTGCACCCGCATCTTGGGCAGCATCCCCCAATCCCCCAGAGACAGGTCCCCAGCTCCCACTGGTCCCTGCCAGCCAGGCAGGGCTCCTCTGAGACAGGGGATACTTAGCTCTTTTCCCCAGGCCCTGCACCACTGGGGAAAGCTGACGGCCATGAGATGGGCAAAGCTCGGGCAGGCTGTTCCCAGGCACAGGAGCAACAGCTGCAGGTAGAAACTGGAGTTGGCAGCCTAACCCAGACAGCACAACCTGCCCAGCAGGCAGGGCTGAGGCAGGAGGCCCATTAACTCCTACTGTCTGGGATGGCAGGGACTGGGAAGAGGTCCTTTCAGTTAGTCCCCAGTGTGATGAGGAAGAGTTTCCCCTGGGGACAGAGCTCACAGTTAACTACAAAGTCAACATCCCCAGGCATCAACCCCTAATCACAGGCAGGAGGAGAAGCTGGGTCTAACACATGGGTCATCTGGCACAGACTGGAGGACTCCACCCGCCCTGGGCAGTGGCCTGGCCAGCGCAGTCTCATCGCTTGCCTTGGCAGAGCTTCACCCTCCACCTGATGTCCTGACGGGGAGAAGAAAGCCTCCCAGCTCCCAAAGAGAGGCTGCAGCTGCTGCCGGGCCTGCAAGTTGCAACAGAAACAGGGGGTATTACTTTTGTAATACTGGAGAGCTGGGCTCGGGAAAGCTCCCGGACTGGGGATCACAAAGACAGAGGCACTTATTCCCTCAGAGCCTGGTGCCAGCTCAAGAACCAGCAGGACAGGTTTCCCCTATTTCCACACCTTGTCTATGTCCCTGAGTAGGTCCTGCACCAGGGTCCCTAACTCTAAAAGTCTCTGGCAGAAGCAATTCACCTCCTGCCAGTCCCCATCTTTTCTGAGAAGGATGGTTTATGGGCCCAAGGGTCAAGGAGCCTCAGCCTGCAGCCCTAGCTCTGCTCCTGAGCTTAGCATCTCAAAGTCAGCACCCATTTACGGGAGCCAGCAAGCAAGCGAACGCGTGGCTGAAAGCTAACTCAGGAGCTTCAGCTCATGGAGTCACCTGGGAAAAAGAAACCAGAGCTCCACCGAGAGCGGAGCTGGAAGTTATATTTAGAGGCTTTGCTAATTCTCTGAGGAGATTGTCTGCTCCCCAGGCACGACACCACGATGAGAGAAGGAAATCCAACACTGCATCCCCCACCACCTGCTGGAGCTCAGGTTGCCTTCCACAAGAGCATCCCCTCCATTCCAGAGGGCTGGCCTCGCCCTACAAGCATCTGCTCTTAGTCCCCAAGAGGACCCATGCAATCAAACAGCCCCCAAACTCTGCCCCCTCGCAACATCTGTGGCTCTGCCTCTCTCCTCTCAACACTGTCTCCTTGCAAAGACTAGTGCCCGCTCCCAGTGTCCCCTACCCCTCTGCTGCCCTTCTCTCTTCCCATCGTTTTTGTTCAAAGGAGGGAAGAGGTCCCTTGTCCTCCCTCCTCTCAGCCCCTCGAGGAGATTACAGGGTTTCCTGGAAGGGATGCTCCAAGTCCTAAGCAGATTAGAGGTCCTGCCACCTTCTCCAGCATGGGCGCACGGCGCTGCGGCAGCCCCTGCTCTGATCTCGGGAGGGCAGCGGAGCCGCCAGTGGGTGCCCAGGTCTGGAGAGATGAGGCAGGTGGCAGGAAGGGAAAGCCCCAGCCTCTGGAAGCAGCCAGACTCCCCGCACTCTGATCCTTCACTGCCTCATCTCAACAGCCCCACGGGAAGGCTGCGTTGGCTGCCAACAGGCACGGCTGCGCAGTGTGCCCAACTCTTTTGTTTTTCCCCGGCAAGATCAAAAGTCCCTGAGCCTCTCCACAGGAGGTCAGGCCCGGAGAAGAGAGCACAGAGCAAACATGGCAGCGGGAACAGCTCTCCCGGCACATCCCACCTACCCTGCAAACAAGCCCAGGTGTTGCTGCAGGGGAGAGCTTGGGGCGCCCACGGGTGTTGCTGGCCTGGGCCCAGCTAATATCACCTGTGAGCAGAGGGTGGAAGGTTTCAGAGCTAGAGGCATGCAAAAGCTGCATGCATAGAGGAGGAGGAGGAGTATTGCTCAACAGCTAGCAGACAGCAAGGTGCATTGTGAAAAAGCCTGTCCCGAGGTAAGCGCTGCCAACATGCAGAACGCAAATTCCAGGCTCCTCACCACCGTCTGCCAGGGCGCCTGGGGTTTATCCCACCGCACAGCCCCTCTGCTGCAACCACGCTAGGGGAAAGCCAACCCAAAGCCCTGCGCCCTGGCTGGACCCACTCACTGGCCAAGGGCCAGCAGGTTCAAGGAGACGCAGCGGTACCCCCCTGCACAGCGGGGATGAGGAAGCCTGGGCGACCGTCCCACCGGCACATCTCCCCCAACTTTCACATGGGCGTGAGCGTCAAGCTGCAACGAAGACGGTGACAAGCGATGTCCCAGAAAGACGTAGGCGGGTGCTCAGCTCAGTTTCTCGAGTGCCGTTTACCCACATGACGTGCCACCCACAGACCTTCCCTGGGGCAACGGCAGGCACCCCTGGGCTCATGTGCAGGCCCCAGCACTGAGCCCGCCGAAAGACCATAGACGAAAACTTGGTCCCATGCTCTCTGCAGGGCAACCGCCCACCAGCTGTCCTGCTGGCGGCTACGCTCCCTGCTTACACTGCCGCAGCAGACTCAGCCATCACACGTACCTCCTCTGAACGGGGATGTGTTAAAGACCCTAAAGCCCACAGGGAAGACCCATTTCAGCATCCCACCTCTCCAGCACATGAGAGAGAGCAAGAAAGGGGCTTTGTCCCCAGCACTCGCACTCCCGCCCCAAGTCCCCCCTGGAAAGGGTAAACCGTGCTGTTCACTCACAGCACAAGAAACGAGCTACCTTGGAAGGAAATTTAATCCTAACCACCTATTATCTGATCAGCCCCAATCTCTTTATCAGCCCAATTAAAAGAATTACCCATCCATGGCCCGGATGCATGTATTGTGCACTTGTCTCCGTCAGCTCTGGAGCCAATTACTCCACCCTCCTGTAAGGCAATTACAAGGTACAGAAATAAGCCCGCTTGCAAAACACAGGGGACCAATGTGCTGCCGGGGGCCAAAGCTCGGGGGCTCGCCCCTCATTTTCTTCGAAACCCGTCGGGGCTCACCTGCCCTGGGGGCAAGGGAGGCTCTCTTGCCATTTTGTAGACCTGTCCCTGGCCTGGCTGTGGCTGTGCCTCCCAGCGTTGCTGCGGGCAGAGCCCAGCTGTGTGTGCCCACCTCGGGAGACCGCTCTCCTTGAAGCCGGAGCTCTTCAGGGACTCACTGCTGCTAGCGGGCAAGCTCCTGCTCATTGCCTAAGTTTCCTCTAGACACACTTCACAGCCACATATGCTCTGGCTAAAGCCCAGAATCAAAGGGGGTACAAATTTCTGACTGATGGCTGTTGGAAAGAATTTGGGGAGTAGGGGCTGGCTGTATGTCTTGCCAAAAGAAAGTGCAGCGAAGCCTTCCCCCCATTCACTCGGAGAAGGTGGAACTTCACGTTGCCCCCAGCTCTGATGCTCAGGTGGGCACGAATTCGGTAGCATGCAGCCAATTATCCTGCACAGCTTCCTGCTGAGCCCACCTCCCACAAGCATGTGTGGGAGTTCCTGCTGAGCCCACCTCCCACAAGCATGTGTGGGAGTCCCTACCTTCTTGGAGGCCCATGGGAATCTCTCCTCACTCCCCTGCAGCTCCGGATGCTGCATTCATCACCCTGAGCTGGAGGAACCGGGTCCACCATCAGCGGAAGAAGAGCAAGAAGCGTTGACGCACCAAACAACCCAATGAGCATTTCCAGCCGTCCCAGCAGGCGTGCTGGCCCCCTCCAGCTCAGTGCCTCCTGCTCGCTCCACTTTGCCTCTCCCCCTACATGTCCACGCTGCAGAAGGCTGTTCAGACGTGGAGAGCTTTGGTGTAGGCTCTGATATACTTAGCAGAAACAGCAGCCCAAATCCCTGAGAGCCAAAGAGAGATGCCATGCAGTATTGGGAACTGGCCAGAGACTGCCAGGAGCTCCAGGCAGCCACTGCCACCAGCTCTGAAACCAGAGCAGAGGAGAGCACCGCTCCGTGGTGGGGTGACCTTGCAAGCCCTCCACGTTCCAGCTTGGCTGTGGAGGCTGAAATTAGGGCCTTTCCCCTCCATCCAACACCAGTGACACTACCCGGGAGCAATGCATTGTGCTTCGGGCTCCCCGTATGCCAAAAATGCTGATGAGCTGTAGCAAGTTCAGCAGAGGGCCACCAAGACGGCTGGGAGCAGGACCTATCAGATCAAGGAGAGGCTGAGATGACAGGGGTGGTTTGGCCTGCAGAAAAGAAGGTTAAGGGAGAATATTACTATTCCCTGATAATAACCCCAGCTATCTGATGGGAAGACACAGAATATTGAGCCAGCCACTGCCCAGAGGTGCACAGCGACAACCTGAGAGACAACAGGCACAGGCTGCAACAAGGAAAACTCTGAACAGATATCAGGGAACAAAAATCCCCGGGGAGCTGAAGCATGGGAGCAGGTGCCCAGGGAGGCTGTGCAGTCTCCGCCCCGATGCCACTCAAAAGTCAACATCAGCAGCCTGATTAAATTTGGCCCTGCTTTGAAGTGTCAGGGTGGATCAGTTGACCTCCAGAGATCCCTTCAGACCTCTGTTATTCAATGTTCTTACACATCTCCGATGGCACCCCTTTGCTTACACGGGCCAAGAATCCCCCAAATCCCACGAGGCCAATAGCAAGGCTGCGGGAGGCGCAAGGAGCCGGGCTGACTCTGGGGAGGAAGCAAGCAAAGCTGGGATCCCAGCAGCTCAGGCAGTGCAGGACTGGCACAGCCACAGCCCCGGCGCTGCAGGACTGCCCGTCTTGCAGTGGAAGCACGGAATGGGTGTGTGGGGATGGAAATCGGTGGTTCTGAGCGGGTGGAAATGAATCCTCCAGAGACGAGACTCCGAATTCTCTGGGAGGAGAGTGGGCACAGCGAGGGCGATGCTTCCCAACTTCCCATTGCTCGTGTCAAGAGCTCAAAAGGAGGGAAGCGCAAATTCATTCCCCTCCATCCCCACACCACGTCCCACGTCCCTCGGCGGTTGCCACCGACTTTATCACCGGGACCAGCGCCCTCCGCCAGGCCTGGTGTGGTGGGCTCGGGATGCGGAGGGCTGCTGACAGCTGCCCGGCGGCGGGAGGCTCCCCTGGACCGGAGGCGAGGTACCCTCCGCTCGGGATGCTCCGGCCGCCCGTGGCCAGCCCTTGCCCCGGGGGACCGGCCTCCTCCGTCCGTCCGTCCGTCCGTCCGTCCGTCCCCGGGCGCCGGGGGAGGCGCTGCCCGGAGCCCGCCCGCTCGGCCCGGTGCTCACCTGCGCCCGAAGAGCTTGAGGCCGGTGAAGCGCTTGCTGCTGTGCCGGCGGCCCAGCGGCGGCGGCCCCCGCTCGGCCTCGGCGCCGCCCGACGCCCCGGAGGAGGAGGAGGAGGAGGCGGCGGCGGCGGCGGCGGAGGAAGAGGAGGAGGAGGCGGAGGCGGAGGGCGAACCGCCGGGCGGCGGGAGCCGCGCCGCCTCCATGGCCGGCCTGGGCGCCGCCGCTGCCGCTGCCCCGCGGCCGGGGAGGGGAGCGGGGCCGTGCGGGGGGCGGCGCGGCCGGCGGGGCTCCCGCCCCAGCGGGGCCGGCAGGAAGTGCGGCGGCGGGCCCGGGGGCGGCGCCGAGCCGCCAGCGCCCCCTGCCGCCCGCCGGGCCGGGGGTCCCGCCGCCGCCGAGGCTCCGGCCCCGCGTCCCGGCGCCCGGCGGGGCCGCCTCGGGAAGTCGAGCGTCCGCCCCGCGCTCGGGAAGAGGCTCGGCGGCAGAAGCGGAGCCTCCCGCCTCCTCCTCCTCCTTCTCCTCCGCCTCCCATTGTTCGCCGCCGGACGGAGCCAACGCCGCCGCCGCCGCCCTCTCCGGGGACCGGGAGCCACCGCCGGCCTTGCCGCCGGGGCCGTCGCTGCGGCTCCACGCCTGCCGTTACCCCAGCGGCCTGCCCCGCTTCGCCTCCCCGTCTCCCAGGGGGACCGGCGGGCACGGGCCTAGCTCCGCATGGCTGGCGGCGCTGAGGCTGCCTTCGGCAAGGAAACGCTCGCTCTGCCTGGTGGGAGCGATGAGCAACCCTCTTTTGCGTGGAAAATGAGCGGGCCGCGATGGCTGCTTTCCCCCGCTCCCCCAGGGGTGACAAGCCAGGGCTGCAGGGGCTGCCCCGGCAGGGTCCCAGCTGCCAGCCTGGCCCGGCCACTTGTGGTGACCCGTAACCCCCTCAGGGCAGGTCCCGCTGGAGGTTTGGGATCTGGGGACACACCTTCCAGCTCCCACCAGCTGCAGGAGGAACCTGACAGCCCAGGCAAAGCCCCGCTGACCCCGTGCGCTCGCAGGCTCAGCGTCGAGAGCACCCACGCAGCCCCTCTGACATCCCCGCTGGAGAGGTTATGCTGCGCAAGCCCGGCGCTGGCACCGGGAGGAGAGGATTGCCGGCGAGGCACCAGGAAAGGATGAGAAGCCTTTCCCCCACCCCCTGAAGCACGGGCTGTCAGCGCCAGCCACAGCACCTCGGCCCCCCGAGAGCAGGAGGAAGGTGGCAGAGCCCAGCTCGGCAGGTACCTCGTATCTAAGTCCCCCGGAGGGCTCTGGGGAACGTCCCAGGAGCGGTGCCGCCACATCTGCCACAGCACGACCTGATGCGCTCAGCCAGCCCGAGGTTCACTCTCGCTCTTCCTCCCCCGGCGGCCGCTTTCCGGAGTCATCCTGAGGGCAGGTCCCTGGCATGGCTCCGCCGCCCGGCCGCCCGCCTGGGGCCCCGGCTTTGTTTGCACCCTCCACCTGGTTCCTCTCTCTGCACTTCCTGGAAGTGTGAGGGCGGCTGTCATTGCAGCCGGTTGCGCTGCACTCTTCCCCCCACGGCATGGGGCCACCTCCTCTACCGGGCCCTCTCTGGAGAAGCCTCGTGCGCGCCCTCAGTAAGCAGGAGCACGCCCTGGCGCGCCGGGCTGCATGCCGAGGCGCCTCACCTCCCTTGCCGGGCGGCTCTTTGAAAGTCCCCGGGCTCGAGGCAGCTGCCTTTCCCAAAGCTTCCCTAGCACCACCACGCAAACGGGGACATGGCAGCGGGGTTGTCCTCCTGCAGCCCACCCTGTGCCATGTGCATCCTTACCCCGCATGGTACTGCAGCACTCACAACCCCCCAGCTGTATGCATCCCCCCTGTGCAGTGGGTCTCCAAACACCCTCCAGTCATGAGTGTCTGCTTGCCCTGCACCAGGGTTTGTCGAAAAGCCACCTAGGCAAGACAGGTACAGGGACTGTGGGAACCGCAAGCATCTGGGAGGCTCTGGGTCAGCCTCCAAAGAGTGGAGAGACAGACTGACATTCGTCATCCATCCCCCGGTGTGGGTCTGTAGGGCACAGCATGAGCCTGCAGGCTCAGCCTGTCCCCAGCTCCAAAAATCCCAGCTCTTCACAACCAGACACTGCTCGGTCAGCTCTGGCTCCAGCAGACCTTCAGATCAGCGAGGGGGTCTGTGGATGGCTTCTGTGCGGCCAGAGAAAGGCAAGCGAGCAGAGCCAGCCCCTGCAGCCCACACAGATGGTGTTTCTAAAGGGGCACATGGTCTTGCTTTAGACTCCATCATCAAAAGGAAAAAAAAAACCCATCGGCAGACCTTGATCTCACCAGGTGAGCTCTGAAGCCGAACACAAACCACTGCACTAATTACCATGCAGAGGGAGGAAAAGGCAGGTCCTGGATGCCTACCTCCAGCTCAGAGATCACGGAGGGGAGAGGTTTTGTTATCACCGAAACGGTTCGTCATCCCTGCCACTTTGCATGCCATATGGGTTGGTCGCATTTGCTCCCTGCCTGCAGACATTTCCCTGTCACGTTTCATGCTGCCCCGCGGCGCTGATGTCCAGTCCTCTTACCTGGGAGCACCGGGGTTTGGTGAGGCTGTCAGAGGAGTGTTACACCCTGCCCCAGGACCTTCATCCTCCTCTCTGCTGTGTCTGTGTGTCCTTCCACAGTCCTGTCCCTCAGGCTCGGTGCAAAACCATGGGGGATCCCATAGAAGGCCCAGTTCTGTCTGTTCTTGGTCAGGAGGCCAGAGGGGATGACCCTGCTGGCACTGGTTTCTCTGCAGGCAGCACTGGAGAGGGAGGGGGGTCACTGTGCTGGGTGGTTTTGTGATCCAGCACACCCCTGTCTCTCCGTGCTAGTGTGTGCAGTCCCCTGGTAAGGAAAGGGTTAAGCTGCCTGCTTAGCCCAGACCTGGCAGGATACCTGCCTGTGGGATTCTTTGTGAGCTGGGATCAGATGAGGGAGGGGTTGGCCACGGGAGGGGATGGCCACTACCACAATTTTGGTTCAGAGATCCCAGCTCTCCCCACCCAGGAGCGTGGGGGTGCAGTTTTGCATTGCCCCTAATGCAGCCTCCCTGCTGGCCTGCTCTCGGAGCATCCCGCTCCATGCTCCCCCCCACGTGCAAGGCTGTGGCTGCGGCTGTGGGGACAACCAGGGAAGGCTAATGGTGTCTTCTGCTGCCTCAGGGAGCAGGCCTGGCCTACCTGATGTGGAAAAACAACGGCAGGAGGGAGGACAGGAGCATCCCCTTTGGCAGCAGCATGGCCTTGGATTGGCTTAAACCAGGGAGCACGTCTGGTTTAAGGTGGAGGTTTGGGGCTGCGCTACACTGCCCTGCCCTGGCACTGCTGCAGGCGTGTCCCTGAACAGCCAGGCTGTACCCACAGCCTCCCAGTTTCTCCAAAACTGCCTCTTGGCGTGTTTCCATCTCTTGTTACACAGAGCCCAGTCCCCAGTTTACCACTGCCTCGCACCTAGGAGCATCCAGGATGAGAGCTGTGGAGGGAAAACACACCAGCACTGCTCACCGAGCACTGCGTGGTGCTGACTCCAAACCCATCCCACCCTGTCTCCACCAGAGCCTGTGCCTGACGGCGGGGCCGACACCAGCAGTGGGACTGCCACGGCACCTGGGGAGCTCTCACAAGCGCTATGCCCAGCAAGCAGAGCCTGTCTCTGGCTCTGGAGATGGGCAGGTCAGGGGATAGTGAGACACCTGCTTGTCAACCCCCCGACCAAGGTCTGTGAGGAGCCACCCGCTCATCAGGACTTTCCAACACTGTGAGCTTCCCTCCGGCCATGCCAGGAGGTGCCAGCCATCTCCCTTCCCCAGCTGCACAAAGGGACGCAGAGACAGATGTCTCTGTCAGAGCGGAGCGGGCTTGGCTTGCGGGGAATGAATTGGAATTTGATTACGCTGCTCTGCACAGCTGGGCTAACACGATTAAAAGGCTAACAGGCAGGACTCAGAGGAAGGAGGTCCCTCTCTGCCCCTCTCTCCCTGCAGCTGTAGGCTCTCCTTTCCTTCGTCCCCAGCCCCTGCCCTGCCCAGCTGGGATGGAGGGGCTGCACGCCCTCTGCCCTGGGACTTCACAAAAACCCAGAGCCAGCCAGATCTGAAGGCAGAAGGAAGAGAAGACGGCATAGAGCTGCAAGCATCATCTCCTGGCCCCGAAGGGCTCCCACCTCCCTCTCCCCAGCAGGCCCTGCCAGCTACCCCTGCCTGAGCCTGTGACCAAGCTCCTTTGCTATTTACATTACAAAGCAGCCCCCTCCCCTCCACTCCGCTCTCTGGGTTAGATTTAGCCCCCCGGCACAAAACAGCATGTGAGATGCTTTAGCTGCATCCTATCTGCCAGCCGGGACCGCGCTGAGCAGCCGAGGTGCCCCGCATCTTGCTAGCAGGGACAGGAGCTGGCAAGGGGATGCCCCGCTTTGCTCCGTGGGGGCTAACGCCAGGCAGGGGGGCACAGAGGGCCACTGGGACCCCTCTTCCTGATGCCACAAGTTGCCTTTGAGGAACCCTAATATGTGCAGGCTGTGCCAGGTGCTCCCTCCGGAGGTGGCTGCGAGCAGAAGGGGACTGGTCTGACACCCGGCACGTCCCTCACCCCATAGACGTAGCCTGCGGGGAGCGGGTGCAGCGAGCTTTTGTGCACTTGTGGTTTCCTTTCTGGGTAAACATCCCTGCGGGCTGGGTTGCTGGGAGCAGTGGCGGTGGCAGTGACAAAGGCCACCGCTGCAAGCGTCACCTCGAAAGCAACTGAGCCAGTGTCGAAGATGAGAGAGAACCCAGAACTGCACAGGTCCCCAGACCCACCTGAGAGGCTGCAGGGTGCAGCTGCAGCCAGCATGCACCCCTCCCAGGCCTTCCCAGCTCCAGGTCACAGGATTTTTCCTAGAACAAAGTTCCCTCAGGCTCTAACTCACCTTATTGCCACTGGAGCTGCCCCACTTGAGGACCTAGAGATGCTCCTGTCCCACCGCAGAAGGCACCTGAAGCTAGCAGGAGCTGACTTTGGACTCCCCTTGGCCCAAGCGGCTCTCTGGGGAGCAAGGCACAAAGCCCTGGTGCTTGCTCAGGGTTTGCTGTGGTGACGGAGAGCATGGGGTCCTTCTGGCATTGCAGAAGCACCTCCCTACTGGGAAAATTGTCCCAGAATGTGCAAATCTGGTGCACAAGCCAGCATCATTAATAAGCTTGGCACAAAACTGCTACTCAAAGCCCTAAATATAACCTGAGCGCTGAGCTCTCTTCCACCCGCCCAAGGCGCCTCCATACACCGCAGCAGCTATTTATGGAAGGAACTGTATTTCCATGGCCTTAATATAATTTCTGCTTATTTCAAAACCTTTTTACAGCAGCTCATGCCACCTGCCCCTTGTGATGACTA
This sequence comes from Morus bassanus, assembly GCA_031468815.1. Taxonomy (NCBI): domain Eukaryota; kingdom Metazoa; phylum Chordata; class Aves; order Suliformes; family Sulidae; genus Morus; species Morus bassanus. Next base: position 44,421,025 of record CM062572.1, on the reverse strand, counting down.
ATGGGTCCCAGCAGGAACAGGCAGGTTGGGAGCAGGAGGACCAGGGCCTCCAACCTTCGCTTGACCTTGAGGACACCTGTGATACCCACAGCCTATGGAGGAGATCCTCCAAACTCCATACTGGGGTTCAGTAAGTGCCTCTAGAGCCAGGCAGCATGGTGAGGGGATTTCTGTCAGCCCCCCCAGGGCTTCTCGTGCTGCAGAAGGGGCACCTGATGAAAGGTTAGCCCAGCTCTGGGCAACGGCTCCATCACTGCCTGACCTGCCCCTGTGTGGGCGTCACAGGACAGCACAAGCAGATTTCCATCCCCAGACACTTCCTCTCCTGTTTCCTCTTCCCCTTGCTCAGCTGCCCGAAATGGAGGGTGGAGGAATCAAACATCCCAAACATCGCCTCCTCCCTCACTGCTGGCCTGCAGGTAGCTGTGGCATCCCCTCTGACCCCGCCAGACTCCTCTCTTCTGCAAAGCCCGTGTTGGACGGAGCAAAGCCTCTTGCAAAGAGACCCCTTGTGAGGGTTGAGGACAGAGGTGCTTTGCAGGAGGGCGGCACGGGCTGAAGCGTGTCAGCAGAACCGCCTGCCTGGGGCGGCTGGGGTACGATGAGCAGGATGTAAACAATCCCCAGCAACCTTAGAAAATTCTGGAGCAAATTCAGGCTGATCAAATTAGATTGCAGTATGGTCCCTTCCTCCCCTGGGGAGACTGGATAATTGCAGCTGGCTAATCTGTTTGCAAAATGTGTTGTGCACATCTGGAGGAAGACAGCTAAGAGGAGAAAATCCTGCTCTGCCCCCTCCACACAGCACAGTAATTCCCCGTCCTCGGTGGCGTGAGGGCATCCTCGGTGCCTCGATGAGCAGCCCGGGTACCGAATGAGGGCCAGGAGGGCTGCACGTTGCCCCCGCTCACGGCAAGGCTCAGGGATGCAGGGCTGCCTCGAGGAGGACTCTGCCACCCCGGCTCCTGCTCGCCACCCACTGCAGGAATAACAAGTGCTTCAGATGAGTCAGCTCTGGGGCCCCTCCTGCTCTGCAGGCACTAATACAGTTTCCCATTAGTTCCCATTACTGCGGTATTAGAGAACAATTTGCTCACAGTTTGCACCACAGCCCTTGCAAGGGGGGAGAAGGACTGCTGTATGCATGGAAGTGCAGCCAGGGGGTGACCGATAGCTCCTGCCTAAAATCTGCCCACCCATCAGAGCTCTGCGCCTTGGAGTCCCCGAGTCCCAGTCCAGCCACAGGAGAGCCTGTCCAGCCTCTGCCCACCATGGCAGCCGACTTAGCACCAAGATCCTCCATGCTGGTCTTCCACCTACTTGTAAACTACCTGGTGCTTACTGAGCACGGCATGACATGGTGACACTGAGCCCAGGAGAACACAGAGATGTCCTTGGGCCAAGCCAGCTCTGGAGAAGGGCAAGGAGGTGGCTCCTGCCTTCTCCCCTCTACTCAGTCCCAGACCCTTGCAGTAGCCCAGGGTCAGTCCTGCAAGTGCTCACTTTTACTCTAGGCAGGTGCAGGGTCGAAGGATTTCTCTTCACTTACACCTGAGAGCCATCCTGCAAGGTTCAGGAGTACTAAATGGTAGAAGGGCTTAAATGGTGAAAGAAAGGGGAGGGTGAGACACCAGACCTTATTCACTGTGAGAGAAAGAATAGAGCTGAGCTCCTGGAGGTGCTGACCCAAGCAGGATTTCGGACAGTATGGCTGGAGTTGGGAATAGGAACTCACCTGAGCATCACCAGGCAACAGCTCCCATAAAAGCTTCATGGGAGCTATGAAAATCACTCTTTGCCTCCACGGGTTTTTGCTTGGCTATAGCAGAGGTAGGTGAGTCCTAAGAAGAGCAGTCCTGGCAGAAGAGTAACACCAAGAGCCAGGACAGATACTCCTCTTGCTGCAAGGTGCCCACAAAGGGCATGTTTCCAGCCTAAGCCCCAACCTCATCCCCTTCATCTTTACATCACTTCTCAGTCTCCCCAGGTGGGATCAAGGTTTCTGGACCTGGCCGTCAAGCAAGGGTACATTTGCCTTGGGGCAGAGGAGGAAGAAGAGACTCAATGCTATCAGAAGTCCCTTGCATCCAATGCGCTGAACAGCAATAAGCTGGCGCTGCAGAGAAAGAGGGAAACATCCAGCCCACGCACCGTGCCAGGGCTGGTGGGAGGCTGTTGGGCACGGACCGCCTGGAGAGGGGCCTGGGAGGCATCACAGCCCCGGGACGGGAATGGGGAGCTGGGTAGCAGGAAAAATAAGGGGCCTGTGAGGGAGACAAGGGGACTGTTGTATGGGTGGGGAGGGAAGGGGCTAACTGGTCCCCTTGTCCCTGTGCTCACATGGTTTCTGGTGGGAAGGCACAAGTCGCCACTGGGAAGAGCCAGCCCTGACCCACAGGACTGAGATGCCCTGGGACAGGGCAATCCTCTGCCCCAGCCCAGCCCCAGCGCTCGGGGACCCCAGAGCTCCTACCTGTAGGAGACCTGCTTTCTGATGGCCAAGTGCAGGAACTGCTCCTCCACCTCCGTCACCACCACCGCCCCTCTCGTCTCCTCCCAAGCTGGACCCATGCCATGGAGGCCCAAGCATTGCACTTGCCCGGCATGTTCTGCATCCGCTGCTCCCAGGAGGCTTGCCGCGGCCCCCCTGGCCGCCTCGCCGTCGCCCCTGGCTGGGGTGAAGTCTCTCCAGCTCCTGGGACCTTCAGCCATGCTGGGGTGAGGTGTCTCTCCAGGCAGGGAGTCCTGCTCTGTCCCCACAAACCTCTCAGGCAGCTCAGTCCGTCCTGCAGGGTCCCACGGTGCTGTTCTGCTTCAGCTCCCAAGGGTCGTGGGATGATCTCTGCGAGGCTTAACTACCCAGAGGAGCACGAGCACAGAGAAAAAACAGCATCCAACTTTTTGCAATGGTATTTATTGGCCCCTTGAGAGTGTTTTGGGCAGCTCAGGTGCTGCAGCTCAGCCTCCCTCTGTCTCCACTGCCCGGCCACGGCAGAGCGGAGGAATAGCTGATGGAAACCTGGAGACGTCGGTGCTGCTCCTCGGAGGAGCTGGCACTGCGAGGGCAGCAGGGAGGGAACGGGAAACACGGCACTCACTGGAGAAGGGGTCTTAGCAGAGAGCGTGTCCAGGGATGGCGATGCTCCCAGCAGGTGAAGGAGAGCCTGGGGTGCCTTCTGTGAGGTCTCCCCAGGGCCAGGCACGTCCCTTGGTGTCTCCGGCAGCAGCAGCTGAGCGGGAGAGGCAGGCAGAGATAGGCAGCGAGGAAGGTGCCTGTGCACCGATCCTGCAGCAGCCCTCAAAAAGACAAAGCAGAAAGACAGCGTGAGTGTGTGCGTGGGGAGGGGGGCTGCGGAGAGCTGCACCAAGTGAGGTAGTCTGGTGTCACCTTAGAGACACTCAGAAACTGGCACTTAACCCTTCAGAGGCCAGGGAGGCAGAGGAAGGTGACAACTCAGCTGTCCCTTGCTGCTCGCAGCCCAGCTGGCATCTGCCTGCCTGCAAGGACTGCTTAGGGAGCTGGGTCTCAGCCACTCATCTTAACCAGACGCGCAGTCAGGTAAAGGCAGGCAGCCTATAAAACTGTGTGCCAGCAGCCCCAGCAGAGCAATGGACCTGCTGCTCTGTCCAACCATCCAACATGGATGAGATCTGCCCAGGGATGCTCCAGCTTTGAGCAGTGGTACCCAAGGAGAGGTATGGCTGTAATGTGGCTTCCCTCCTCCCAGCAGGCACACTCAGCTCCTTGCCACTTGGGAGACCACATTATCCCTGCTTTTTACTAATTCAAGGCATTTTTTCTCCAATCCTGGCATCCAGAGGTTGAAAAGCCCTTCTGTCCTCTGCCCACGTCCATCAGGAGAGTTGCATTGAGTGTCTCTCCTGGGCTGGGACTGGACTTTGTGGCTCCAGTCCCAGCTCTGGTCTGCCTCAGCCTTGCCCACCCCAGTGCTGCAGATGCCAGCTGGGGTGAGAGATCCCCACAAAGCTCCCATATGTGCCTGGCTGCTTGTTTCGGATTTGTTCTGCCCCAGATTCACATGCTGAGGCTTTACGTGCTGGACACTGGGAAACTTGAGCTTCAGGTCTATAAGAGCTGCCCCCTACACGAGTTGCCCATGGCAAGGTCCTACAGTCATGTGTTACATCAAGAACACACTGCCGTCACCCTTAATCCCAGTGTCTTCCCATGAAAGGCTGGTATGACAGGAGCTGGATCATGTCCTCAGCCTGCTCTGACTTTTATCACCTTGGGAGTCATCAGGAGCAGCTCATCCCTCTTGCCAGTGCTCCCCATCACCTCCATGCAGCCCTGTGGCACCTCTACTGCAGGGTGCCATGGCAGGGCACATTCCCACGCCACTCTTGACCCCAACCTGGGAAGCAGCTGGGGCTGGACAAGGGCTGTGCCTTTCCCTGGGAACCACAATCCACCAGCATCTCCAGTTCAAGTTACCGAACCTTTGTCTGGCCCTAAATGTCATGATGACATCTTCCCTGCCATCCTGCGCCTGCTGGGGGATTTGTGCCTCCCAGGGGCACGGCAGCCCCCGAGCCACTCCTCCGCACAGCCGTGACTTGCAGGGAGCCCCACATCCTCCTCGCCGTATGACTCAGCCCCTCCAGACCCCACAGGGATTTTGTTCCCCTTGAAAGCTGGAGTGCTGCTGGGCGAGCCCTCCCCGATGGGCAGAGCTGGTCCCGGGGGAAGCGGCTTCACCCTTGCTTGCTGGGACCGAGACCTGCCCGGCACCTTGCCAGCGCTCCCCACACCAATGCATGGCCCTGCACCCTGTCCTCCTGCCACCCGTGGGCACCAAGGAAGTTGGGAGCAGGCTGTGGGAAGGCAGAAGCAGCAGGTACCTGGCTGGTGCAGAGGGACCTGTGGCACCTCGCTGCTTCTCACCACCCACTGGGCGATGCCTCTCTGCCTGCCCTGGGGCCCACCCTGGCCTGCGCTGGCCAAGCGGGCTTCCAGGGCAGGGCAGGGCAGAGCTGGACTGCCCAGGGGAGCTACAGGGGATGCAGGTCCACTTGTGTCCCCAGGAGATTTTGGCAACATCTGTCTTGTCCCTCATGGTTGAAGGAGTCAGTGGCTGCCATGCTGAGGAAGGAGATGGCCAGGCTGGGGTGGATGCGAGTTGGAGGCTGGGGGAGCACAGGGTCCAGGTGTGGGAAGGAGAGAAAAGCCACCTGGGAGTGAGGGGTTCTCACTGATGGCTGCATCAGTGCCATAGGAAAGGAGCTTCAGGGAGGGAAGAAGAGTTCCTTATTGCAGGAAACCTCCCAAGAGCCAGGCACAGCAGAGCCCTGGGGTCGCAGTGCCTCTGGTCGAGACAGAGAGAAAGGCAGGACAGTGGGTGCCTCCTGCCTTCCCACAGGGGCTGATCCTGTGCTACAGAAAGCCTCTCTGAGGGGAGGAGCAGCCAGCAGAGGATTTTGCCCCTTTCCACCCACGTGCCAAACTGTATGGCTGTCACACAGGCAGTGCATCCAGATTTTGTGTGTCTGGAGAATAGGAGACATCATGGGATATGCCTGCATGAGGGGAGGTAAAGGATTTTTCAGGCTTCTGCGTCTCTCTCTGCCCAGGACATTTCACGTGTCTGTCACTAATGGGGTCACCCTTCCCTTGGAGGATGCCATCAGAGCTCCCTGGGGACCTGGGAAGAGCAGGCTGACGCTGGCTGGGGGCAGCATGGCTGGGCAGTGGGGTTGGGTCAGTCCTGTCCTTCTGGCATCCAAGACACCATTCAGCTGAGCCAGTTCACCTGCTTACCTGGGGCACAAGCAGGAGAGGGCCTCTCCTGTGCCCTGGGTAGGGATTTCCTTCTACATGGACACACAGGAGGGTGCAAGGGCAGCTCGGTGTTGCCTTACAGACCCCGTCCTCCCTTTTACAGTCACAGGCAGGGCACGGGCTTTCTAGGAAGTGGCATTTCTAGCAAGTAAAGCTCTGGGAGGGTACAGTCTCCTTCCCTGGACACAAGAAGAGGAACCTCCACCCTGCTCGCCCATAAGCCCCATTTCAGCTAAGTGGGTTAGAAAATCAACATGGATTTGTTGAGGCTGAGGCGGGCTGGGTCAGGGTCTGGCCAGGTGCCATTGCCATTAACAAGCCTTCAGCACCTGGGGGATGTCAGGATGTGCGGCCACCCCATTGTCCCAAGAAGGTGTCCAAAAGCCTGGGCCCTTTGCCAGGCAGCAGGACCGAAGCCTGCCAATCCCGTGGTTGGATCTGTGTGAGAACTGCTAGCACAGTCCCAAACGGTGACAGCAAGAGGGACCACGCCAGACTCGGAGGCAGGGATGCTCCCCCGAGAACCCTAATAGCACATGTGTAGACGGGGCACTTCAGGGCATGGTTTAGGAGGCATGGTGGTGTTGGGTTGATGGTTGGACTTGATGATCCTAGAGGTCTTTTCCAACCTTAATGATTCTATGATTCTATTCTATGATTCTATGTCCTTCTGTAACAAACCCAATGTACCCACCAGGCTGCTGCCACGCACCGCCAGCGGCCCGCTTGGCAGCGGCGAGCTCCAAAAGCCAATTCTTTTTTTTTTTTTTTTAAGTTGGCCTGGTAACATAACAGTTGGGAATAATTTGTGTCTGAAAAATGAAGCCTGTGTTCTGTTAGCATTCGTTCTTTTGTTCAGGGCTTGTACGTATCGACGGTGCAGAGGCTTGTTATAAATGTGACCCTAAATGGACAAAAGCGCAGCTTGGCGTGGCGGAGCTTGGCTGGGGGCATTTGGAGCAGACCAGCGTAACTGAGCGAGGCTGAAGGTGACTTGTAAAGAAGGTGCCCTCTCGCTTCACTAATTCTCTCGTTCTGCTCTAATTAGTCACTGTAGCCAAATTGGTAGGTGTGATTGGCTGGCTGCGTTTCAGGAGGCATAGCAGGGATCAAAAGATCCTAATGTGCCTGTTTCGAGCAGCTCAGAGTTATCCGGTAGACTGCAGGATTAGGAGGATTTGTTGAGATGAAGGGAAATTTGCTCCTGATGGACGGGGGTTCTGGTTGCTCCAGCCGCATCAGTGTTAAAGGAGCCAAAGCCTGAGAAATGGCCTTTTTAAAAGCTCCCCTCTTGCACTCATTTCCCTTGAGGGTTTGGAGTGTGCATGAAGGGCACAGGCCCAAATCTCCCTGGAAGGCAATGCCCAAAGAGCTGGGTGACATTGCACAGGGGCAAGCAAGGCAGGAGCCCTTTCCCGGGATGAAATCTGGTGGGAGTGGGAAGAAGCCTGGACGCATGGTGGGAGAAGGAGTATTACACCGACACAGGGGGAAGAGGCTGCTTTTGGACAAGGTGCCGCAGGGAAAACATCAGACCCTGGACTTAAAACTAGTTCTGGCCCAGGACACAAACTGCAGGGCAAGGTCAGGCATTTCCTTGCATCCGTGGGTGTGGGTAGGGGAAGGGAACTCTGCAGGGGTCTGTAAAACCCACGTCAGACTAACCTGCCACGGATCCCACATCAAACCCCTCTTGGCAGTAGAGACTCAGCCAAGAAAAGAGAGCTCCTCGCTCTCCCAGCCACTGTTCAATGGCCAGCCCTGTCACAACAGGGTGGCAACAGCTCAGTGCTTTAGTTCTCTCCACAAAGAAATTGAAATCCACAGAAAGAGATCTTTGCAAGCCCCGAGCCTCATATCCTCCTCCCGTGGCAAAGACAGAGCCCTGCTGTACCAGCCCAGCCAGAGGTGGGAGATGGAGCCTCCTTTGAGCATCTCTAAGAAGGACTCCTGCTTGGGCTGCCTTCCAGCTGCGGAGGACCTGATTTCAAGGAGTTGTTTCAATGGCCAAATTCTAACAAACCCACTTGGAGCTTTCTAGAAAATGAAGATTCATTTTCTAGACCCCCTGTTGCCTTGTGTTTCACACGAAATCAGGACAAAACCTATCAGTTTTCGTGGATGTAAATGGACTATTAGGGGTACAGGCTGACAGACAGACAGGTCCCAAGTTGTTACCAATCTGAGCGCAGCTGCTCTGCTTTTACAGTTAACTGAAGGATTTAAGTATTTTTTCAGATGGGATGGGACCAGAGCCACGGTGCTACTAGCAGTGTCTTTGTTGTACAGACCCCCGCACAGCCCCTTCATCAGAGGAGCTCATTGCACCTCATAAACTTCCTTCCATGATCTTCCTCCTTCCGAGAGGATGATGTTAGTGGTATTTCGGAGGGGGAAGAAGAAACAGAGGCAGAACAGTTCTGACTTGTTCAGAACTGCAGAAGAAATCAGTGCTGCTGGAAATAAAACATGCGAGTTTGCTTCTACCCCCTGACACCGAACATAAGGTCCCAGCCCTGAACCAATTCTGCACGCGGCCAGGGACCGGGCCAGCCAGGCAGCAGGAGGTGAGGAGCTGTACACATGGGCTGGTGTGTCAACCCTGCCTCAATGAAAGGACCCGTCAACCCAGGGCTGATGCTGCATCTTTTTATTTTATTTTTATTTTGCTTCACTAAGCAAATGCAGAGCGAGTGATAGGAGGAGAGGAAAAGGTGGCTTGAAAAAAACAAAAACAAAAAAAACCAAACAAAAAACAAATAGGAGGGAAGAGGCAGCTGCTGGAGTATAAGGGGAAAGTGAGCTGCTAATAAGAAAGAAGTTCATAGATGCCAAGCCCGCACTAATTCTTAATAAAATACAATACTGAAAATAGGATCTGAGAGTCTCCAAAATACAATATCTTAAGGGATCGGCAATAATACAAAATAAGGTTCATTATGTACAAACGAGTTCTGCTCTTGGTCTCTGTACAACGGTGGGAGTGGGAGGCACAGGGACATGCTCAGTGGAAGTGTTGGGGCGGAGGAGGGCGTGCTTGGACCCGGCAGTGGTTCTTTGTGCTGGGGTGGAGGCAGAGGATGGGGAATGCAGTGGTATCTGGTGACCAGCGGGTCCCGTGTGAACCTCTAGAAGAGCAGAGCTATGCTGAAGGCCTTCCTCTTCCTCAACCCCACCGGCCACGCATGTGTGGTTGCAGCTAGCTGTGTCCAAATTTGTCCTAAATGGCTTCAGGGGGCAAAACCAGTTTTCAAAAGGGAGAAAAGAGGGATGTGAGGGCCCTTCCCTCACTTCTCCCAGTCCTTGAGCAAGAACCATCCCATCCTTCCTCTCCAGGGAGCCCTCTCGTCTCCCAGCCTGGGGGGAGAGGATAGCTTGGGGCAGTGCAGAGTGAGTCCAGGGTGCTCGAAGAGAAACAAGCCAAAGAGGAGCCTGCTGAGAGACCTGGCAAGTGCAGAGGGACTCCCATGTACAAACACGGAGCAACCTGCCACATCCCACATCTCCAACACTTGTGTCCCACATTGTCCTTCCATCAAATGGCAGCTGAGGGAACAGAGTGAGGAGACACTTGAGCCTTTCAGCAGGGCTTTTGCTGGGGAGGAAGAAGGATCAGAAATGGGTGTCTGGGTGCTAAAGAGGATGGCGTAGGCTTGAGATGAGGTCATTTCAGCACCAAACTTGGCGAGTCTGGCCTGAAGGGTGGTATGGCAAGAGTTTGCTACTTTTGGTGCCAGCACTTAGAAGGAAGAAGTCTAGAACAGTCTTTGGTGACCCTGGCCAATTCCAACATGCCACCTCTTTCCTGACAGAGGTACCCATCACCAGAGATGCCAGTATGTCCTCAGTGCCTTTCACATCACTGCTGTGCACACGGAGGATGTGAGGGGAACGATGGCTATCCGACAGCTCTCCAACGGGCTGCAGAGCTCTCCTTGGTGGTTCCTAGAAAGACCCCATATGGCATGAAGCAGAATTGGGGATGGAGAGCTGGGATGGGGATCAGATTATGGGAGCAGGTTTCTCTCACCGCTCTTAAAGGGGGAAGCCTGCAGAATGGAAAGTGAGAAGGCCACTGACCGGTAGCACTGCACTGTAGGGCCCAAGCTGGGAACAGAAAGGGAAATACCACCTCTGCCAAAGCAAGGGTGCCGAGGGTGGGGAGAAGTGGGTTGTGGGGGAAAATTGTTCTCTATTTCAGAGCTCTGGTTGCCCAGAAGCTGCTGGCTAATTTTTACGGTGGTTTATCTGTCTGGGATCTGTCTCCCCCACTCCGTTTGTGTGCAGATCTTTGCAGATAGTTGGCGTAGAAGTTATGTAGGCATGTCCATCAAGAGAAAACTAGAGCAAGGAAGAACTAGGTTTTCTCTCAACAGAAGCAGAAGTATACTAACAGATGGAGGGGAAGGAATGAGCTCAAACTCTCCAGAGCCATCTCTCCAGCACCAGCATCACCCACTCCTAAGCTCCCCAGGCAGGACAGTAAATCCAGCACTCTCTCTCTCCTTCAGGTGCATCTGATGTAGCCAAGGGGTACACACCTGGGGACAGCCCCCTTGGTCTGGAGGCTTTGAGGAGTGAGCTGAATTATTTGAGGGCTTCCCTCCCTTGACTCCAAGGTGAGCCCACACCATAGGGTAGTGCTCATTTAAGCAGGAGGTAAGGCCAGGAGAAGAGGGCGTCTCAGAGCTTCGCCAGACATTTACTGCTGGTTCTGGCAGTCCTGCGACTCCCCTCAGAGAGATCAGTACTAACGGAGGGGGCATGGGGAAGGGGAGGAGCTGAACCCAAGGCCAGTTTAGGAATGTCTGAATGCAGTGTCCTCTCCTGCCAAGTCCCCTCAGTTGCTCGGTGAGGAGGGAACCCTGCAATCAGACAGATGAGGCCTTGAGGTCCAGCAGCTGCTACAAGTATTCAGCTGTCTCACTGGAGCTTGTCTCCCTGAGGAAAAGAAAAGACAAGGCATCAGTCAAGGTTCATTGCAGCCTCCTATGCAAATTCACCTCCCTGTGTGCCCACCTGGTTTGCTCTGACCAGGATGGAGTCCTTCCCCAGGGCATTGAATGACCACAAGCCTGGGACCACCTGAACCACCCAGTCCTCCTCAGCTCTACGCCAGTGGGATGCTGCTTTATGGAGTCCCAAAATTTTGCTCTAGAAAATAAATGTGGTCTTACACTCCTTGCCAGCACTGGCCTCCTCCAGCCACTGCTCTTTAGCTAATTGACTGTCCCGGGCCACTCAGCTGTCCTTAGCTTGCAGCAGAGGGGACATGCCTGCCGCTCACTCCCAGACAACATGCTGTGTTTTGGGGCTTGGAGGGTGGCCCACAGTTGCTTACCTCTCATGGAATTGCTCTTTGAGGTGGGCGAGAGTTGGGTCAGTTCGGTTCTGGTCAGGACCCTCCAGCCGGGATTTGCTCAGATATTTGGCTGTCTCATGTGTCCTGGCCAGATGGGGCCTTCCCTCCTCAGACTGCCCTTTTTCGGCCTCCCACCCCTCAGGATGGTCCATGGTTAGGAAGGAGCTATAGCTCTCTTCTAAGGAGCCAGCACCCTCATCATAGAAAAGGAGGCTCCGTGACTGAACTGGAAAAAAGGAGAGCATTGGTTAACAATGAGGACAAGGTCTCTTGCAATGGGTGTGGGTCACAGTGGTGGTTTCAGCACATGCTCACCCAGCTATGGCCTTGTCCATGTGTAACTGTGCAGCAGGCCTGCTCTGCAGGTTACCTACCTCCTCCCAGCCAGGAGGCAAACCCCCACTGGACACACAGCCTCTTCAGAATACAATCAATCTGCCCTGGGACTTTTCCCTCATTTTCAGCATATGGGGTAGTCACTGAGGGAAGGACGCTACCCCTGAACTGGCAGTGTCAAGAGAAGAGCTGGAAATGGTTTGACAGGGTGAAATGGAGGAATTATGTTAGACTTACTCTTACTAGTTGTGTAAATGTCTGGTGCTGGTGTTGCTTTCACTGTCTGTGATGCTGAAGAGAACTCAGGGAGACAGGGCATCAGGGATCCCAGGATCAGAACGAAGCAGAGTGCCAGCACCTAGAGAAGAGATCAGCATGAAGTTAGTGCTGCTAGCCATGAGGAATCACTCCCCCACAGCACCCCAACACAAGGCTGTGTGAAAACATGTGGTCAGGCTGACAACTGGGTCGCTGTGGTCCCCCAGGAAGGGATAGGGCTTGCTCTGCTAATCATTGCTGCAAATCTAAGAAGGGAAGTCAGAAGCTTCCTGGTGTTGCTTTATTTGAAGTATTTCTGGTTCAGTGGTGAGAACTTGCCCATCCATTTGATGAGAGGTGGTTGAAGGCATAGCTGGGGAACAAGTTGAGAAAGCTGGAGACTCAACACAAGGGATGAACTCTGCCTTGACCAAAGAGAACCTGACCATTGGCTCAGTAGGAGCTCTAGTGGACTGTAAGAAAACAAGCTCAATGGGACACATCTGTGAGGTACCACAGCACAGAGCAAAATGAAGCTACTGCCCGTGCGAGGACAGAAATGACAGCAGAACTGCAGCCGCCTAATGCCTGATAGCAAGGATGGAGAGTCCAAAGAAAGGGTTACATTTATGCTTGGCATGCAGGTACACAGGACCATGTGTCCATGCCTTCTCAGACCAATCAGAGCTCTGGGCAGTGATAAAAGACAGATGAAAGCTCCCTGGAAACTGCCCTCTGGTAGGTCTGCACCTGTCTGTAAATTCTGCCATAACAGTAAAGCGCCAGAGTGAGATGCCAGTGCTGATCGTGAGGGACTCTATAGAGTTTAGGGAACTACCAGTACAGAGCAAGAGGGGACGCACGGGAAATGATACAGAGCCAAACCCTTATTACCTGAATACCCATGTGCCATGGGTAGTATATAACTAGCTGCTGCCAGCTCAGTGCTCAGACTGAGTATGTCAAAAAGGCAATGCATCTGTTGGTGATTTCTACTACCTGTGTATAAACTAGCTACGTTTGACCTGTGAGGACACCTGTAAGGACAGCCAGCAATTACTTGACTGCTTTTCAGAACAGTGACCTATTTCGGAATAGCCATACCTAAGTAACACACAAAAGCTGGTACAACAAGGTAATTTTGACCACCAGTGGATTCCAGGAGATGTGGAAGATCAAATAATAGCAAGGGGACACTACGCTCTGTAAAGTGGGACTTCAATTGTCCAGGCTCTTCATGGCTAGTTTTAAAGTATGGAAATTAAATGTGGACACCAGAGGCGCTATCTAAACACATCATATCAGGCACACAAGGCATTTAGAACCCTTATTCCACAAAAACAGGGGAAAAAATAAATTCTGAATAAATGTTGCTTGGAATTATCACAGCCAAACACACAACTTCCAGAAAGGGGAGCCAGCCCTGTGAAGCCTGTTCTTCTTTTCTGAAACAAAACAGACTTTATGGGCTAGGAAAGAGCAGTATACTTAATATCTTGTCTTAACAAGGCTTTCAATTGGGGCTTTGCAAACCAGCGTTGTTTATACTCTGTTCTGTTTCAGGTTAACTCTGATTCAGTTCCAGGTCAAACTCTGTAACACTTCATAACAATAACTCTTGGTTTGACTCTGAGTACTGTTCATCTCGCAGCTTTTGACCATCTCACCATTTTGACCTCTTAAAAAGTGAGGAAAACTAAGCTAGAGGAAGCTACTGCAAAACCAGTTGGAAAGGTGGAGGCAAAATTAATCAAAAAAAGACGTCCTGAGAGCCTAGTTATCAAATGGTTCCCTGTCAGACTGGGAGGAAGTAGCAGACGGAGTAGCAGAGAGATCCATTATGGCTCTGGCAAGATTCAACATTTTTTAACTTGACTTGGATGATGGACTGTATCAAATCTGCAGATGGGAGAGACTACAAGCAGACTGGCTTTTGGGCAGAATTCAAATCCAGAATGATCTTGACCATGGGGAGGAGTGGTCCCAGAGAACAGTGGGCAGATCAGTACAGACAAATGCCGGGACCTGCTGAGACCTGCAAGGTGGCAGAACTGATTAACAGAGGAAACATGTCAGCGACTACGTGGCCAGGCAGCTGTTCTACAGAAAAGGATCTGGGAGTTAAAATGGAGCACAAGGTGGGCACAAGTCGGTGTCGCTTTGCAAAGGTCAAATCTCAGCCCAGGCAGCATAAACAGGCTTTTTGGCTGGCTGGCTGGCTGGCTCTGCACCGGCCTTCAGGTGGAACACTGTGTCCAAAAAGATGCGGGGCAATTGGAGAAAGTCTGGAAGAGAGCTCTGGGAACAAGCAGTGATTCAGTAACTCAGCCTACAAGGGAAGACTGAAGAAATTGTGGTGATTTAGCGGAGCAGACTGAAGGGAGTTGCTCGAAAACAATAGTTTTCAAATATGTAAAATACAGCTGCACAAAGGGAGGGTAAACTGATTTTGCTTACAGTGGCCAGAAGAAGTTGTAATAGGCTTAAGCTGTTGCAAGGAAGATTGAGACGAGATAGCAAGAAAGCTTTATCTGGGAAAGATAACAAAGCACTGGAATGGTTCGCCTGAGGAGGCTGAGGACTGCTCATCACTGGAGGCCTTCAAGAACTGGCTGGACAAATATCCAGCAGGAATGACACAGGGCTAAAAAAGAAGGGTACTCTGCTCCTCTCCCATGCTGCAAGGCATATGATTCTACATATCTGTTGTGATAAGGATTGCTGTATTTGAAAATGGAAAATGGGAACTCAGAGGCCTATGAGAGGAACTGGCCAAAGATAGAAAAGCAAATTACAAATTCTTGAAATGCTTCAAAGCTAAGAAGCCTGAGAGAGTTGGTGTGTGGGCTGGGATGCCATGGAATGAAGGGAGCAGCAAGGAGAGATAAGACATTGTTGGAAAGCTAAATTAGGTATTTTATCAGCCTACAGCACAGGGGAAGTCTGGAAGGCACCTCTCCTGGACTTGCTTACTCCAGGTAGTTGCGATGAAGAATTGCTGGAGCCAGGGGTGCTCTGATGAGCTGCTGCATTAAGGAGCAATGAGTCACTAGGCCCAGCTGGGTCACACCCAAAAATGTGGAAAGAACTTGGGAATGAAGCCACAGAGCAGCCAACAGAAAAGACAGTCAGTCATTAAAATCTGGTCCGACATGAAGGCAGCAAAGAGTAGCAAAAGTCTGAGCAGATTTTGAAAGGAGAAAGTGCTGGAAATCACAGAACAGGGGCTCTGGAACCAAGGAAACTGATGGAACCAAGAGCAAAAAACAACCCCTCAAGACACTGAAGGTGCTGAGAAAGTGGGGCAATCACCTCATCATCTGTTTGTGTTTCATGGCTGTTAACAGTACAGAATTGATAACTAGATATAGATAACTAACTTTGACAAATTTGTCTCAAGCAGGTATGACAATCCTGCAAAGACATCACAGGATTGAAGGTTGTATTTTTATCATGGATCAGAAACCTTCCCCCTGGCAAAAAATGAGATGAAGAATAAGCAATTGACTCTATTTATGGCCACACACTGGCATGCCCCAAAGATCCACAGTGAAGCCATTATTGCTTAACCGTGATCCTCCACCATGAGAACTGAGAGGCAGACAGGGATTACTAAAACCAGCAGACAACCCCGAATCATTTTGGTTAGTCAAAAGGGCAAACAAAGAGAATTCCAGCTGGATTTAACAAAGCCTGATGTGCTTGCCTATAGCAAGAGCAGATGCCATTTCTTGCTGATGAACACAAGGTAATGCCCACTGCGAGGAATTCTTGAATTGCCCTGCTGAGTTAAACATTAAGCATTGCCAACTCAGCAAAAGAAAACTCTACCCATTATGATGGATGCTCATTGAAGATTTTTGCTGAATGTCTGACAGCTGATGAAAAGCAAACAAAGTGCTGTTTTGCCCAAAGAACAAGACAGTGAAACTGCAGGAATTATTCTAATGCTGTTGCATGAACAACCGACACTACCAATGTATGTATGACACAGGGCCCAGTTCTGGTGACTCTAACACAAAAGGAGAGAGCAGATGTAACTGGCAACACAGCCAGGCAGCAGGGAAGAGGGCAGAGACAGGCAGTCAACAAAGCTGTCTGGGAAAGCATGGCCAATAAGGAAGATGGAAATGAAGCTCATACCATTAGGCAGGTCCCAGTCTGTGTGGAAGCCATTTTGTAAGGTCTGGAGACTTTCCCAGCTACCAGAGCCTGCAGCTTCTGTAACTGCTGGAGCAGAGTCCTAGGATAGGAAACAACCCAAATGAAAACTTGATAAGGAGGTAACAGCCAGTAAGTGATGCAAGAATAGCACAACCCCTTTCATAATTTACCCTGATTTTCCCTTCTTGTGAAAACAAATATCTTTCCCTTGCTGTATCTTGCCCAAGTTCTTTGACCAAACAGGCTTGGGAAGCACAAAATAAAAAAGGGTGAGTTTGAGATATGAAGTGCGCAGGAACTGTGGGATATGTGGCCCCAAGTGGCCATTAGGCTGTGGTAATGCCCTGCAGCACCCTCCCTCAGTCTCCTCACTGGTAGATCCACTACAACCTTCACTGCAACTACCCACCATTATGAATGTCCCACTCGTTTAGGAGTCCTGGGTGCCTCAAAGCCCAGCCAGTCACCTCCCAAAGCAATGGAGAGGCAGGCTACCATGAAAACCAAGCTCTGGGATGGTGGCTGAACTTTGTAGTCAGGTCAGACTTTGGGCACAGGCCCACCTGCTCCCACTTCACTCAGAGACACACGCTCTGCAGCTTGACCTGTGCCCTGAACCATATGGTGGAGAGATAAACAAAAAACGGTTTTGATCCCCTCCAGCTTCTTCAGTCTTGGCAAACTCTGCAGAGGAATGTGGGCAAAGCCAAATCTTGAGTTCAGCAATTAATTCATTGTCTGGCTGCCCTGGCTGGAACATGTGCTAAGGTCTCTCTGCCCCATTTAACTGAACACGGGCATTGGCACACATAAGCACAGAACAGTGGAAGGTGTGTTACTAAGAGCCACCGAACCCTTCACTGGGCTGGTGAAGAGATCTGTGATGAGGGAAACTGCAGAGCACACAATTCCCAAGGGCTGCAAATTACTGAAATGCAGACTACTGAGTGTTTCCCCCTGGGAGCACTGACTGTTTTACACAAATATGTTTGAGCTTTTATAAAATGCCAGGTCCTGGAGCCAGGAGATTGCAGGAGAATCCCAACTTTATCTCTTTCCAAATCCTCTTCTGCTCCTTGTACACGTGGAGAGAAGCACAGAGCGTCCCACTGGCAGTGCTCAAAAACCAAACCCAATTAGAAAGAACACAATGTGTATTTTGAAAAAAAAAAATTAATCTCCTGGCTTTTAGGCCAATCTCCTGATTTTGCAGGGTGGGGCTCATGCTTTTTCAGCAGCAGGGGCTGCCTGCACTCCCAGGGAGGCCAGGCAGCAGGCTGTGCCCTGTGGATGAGAGCAGCTGGGCAGCCTGTCCCCAGCAGATGGGAGGCTCTGGCCACTCGCACACCTCAGCTAGACCATGCCTGACAGTCCCTGGTCCTGGCACCAGTGGCTGGCCTGGAAGCTGGGGCCACGGCACTCGTGTCATGGATGGAAGGAAGGAGTGCGGCAGAGCCTCAAGGAGTACTCCACGAGCTGTAGTGGTAGCAGAGGGGTGGGTGGGGGGACTGGCTCTCTGGCTGCGGTTCTCCCCTTCAGTTCAAGCTGGGGATGATAGAAACAGGGCGATAGAAATGAGCTTCCCCCTCAACAGCCCTGCAGCTGACACTGCCCTTGCTCACACCTATTGCACTCAGTTAGAAGGAGCAGAGCTGAGCCCTCCTTCAGCTGCTCCTGCCCATCCGCACTGCAGGGATGGGAGTCTTCATTATTTGCTTCCAAGGAAGCAAATTCCCCTGGTGATCAGTCAGCCAGCTCTGCGTATTAGGAGCATGAGTGCTCACCAGATTCTTGGGTGAGGGATCCAGGGGCCTGGTTTGGGTGTGGGAGCAGCTTGCTTCCTTCAGGTGAGCAGCAGCAGCAGCAGATGGGAGGGAGATCCTTCAGGCTTGCTTTGCAAGGGGAAGAGGCAGGGCAAGGGCTGGGGTACCACATGCACAGGCAGTTGCCCTGAATTTGGTGGGAGCTGGGATCTCTACCTTTATTAGAGGAATGGCTTTCCCTGTATTCAACAAGTCTGTTCAGCTCTTTCTCAAAAGAAATCTGAAACAGCCACATTATGCCCAGGGCCTTGTATTCCCCCAAAGAGCCCAAGAGCAGAAACAGTGGATCTGAGAGGCTGGTGTGAGGAGCCTCCTTCAGTGCAGCTGCCCTGGAGACAGCCAGAGGCTGGGAGGGCAACGGGGAGGGCAGCATGAGCCCAAAGGGCTGCAGGGAGAAGGAGGAAGAGATGTGAGAAACACGCCTTCCCTCCCTTCCCTCACTGCGGCATGGCCTGGCCGTCCCAACACAAACATTCCAGGCTCGCTAACCAAACCCAGCTGCCTTGCTGCTGCCACGGGTTGAAAACCAGCGCCTTGCCAAGCAGCGCCTGTCCTGCCAGGAGCTGGGGAGCCTGCCTTTCTCTTCTTGCCCTCCCGGCCCCAGCGCTCCCCTGCCTTCCCTTCCTGCCCACCCCTCCCTACCCACAGAGGGTCAGGTCTAGCCCCTCTTACCTGTTTGCGTTTTCTAAGGTCTCCACTTTTTTCCAGAGTTCATTGTTTTCTGTTGTGTATGTCTCAACCCTGCGGGAATAAAACCTTTTTGTTACAAAGGCCAGACACATAAAACAAATGTAGTCCTTGCCTCTTTTGCAGTGTGGAGGCTCAGTGGCCCCATCTGTCACCTGCAGATATGGTCCTGCAGGCAGATGTTCCTTGCCCGTCTGGCTGCAGCCAGCCCCAACGGACCAGGGATGAGATTGCAGGTGGACAGTTACGTGTGACATTTCCCAGTTCAGGCTTTCACGAGGGCTGGGAGAGCCAGTAGCACCCGGATACAGGCAGGTCAAGTCAGGACAGACCCAAAGTTATGCAGGCATTTCCATTACTTCCAAACCCCCCTAAGGAGAATGGAAAAGGAACAGGGGGACAAATTCAAACCTCTCCCACTCAGATTGAGAATCTGCCCTGGCTGCACGCCGTGCATATGAAGACCAGGCAGTTCTGTGCAAATGCTGGGCCAGCTCCGACTGCAGGCACTTGAGGGCAGCAGAGAACCTGCAGGCTCCCTCCCACTGCTTCGGAAGGGAAAGTGGTTAGGCTGCACTTGGGACGAGGGAAAGGGTATGTCTCCAGGCCCAGAGGAAGGCAGGCCAGGGACACAGCCTAATCCTGCTGGAGGTTTCCAGCACAGCCTCCAAACCAGGCGTTCCGTGTAAAAACTGGGCTTGCAGCAAAGGTGTCAAACTGAATGGTGAAGGGCCCAAGTACAGGTTTTAACAAACCAGCTTGTACAGAAAGCCAAGTTGACCATAGACTTGTTGCATTAAAAAAATTCACTGAATGCTGCTTTTGGTTCACATTTAAACCTGGCATTGTTTGAAAGCCATCTGTCACAGCAATGCACTAGCGTAACAAACCGCTGAGTACGTACAGGCACCACAGCCACGTCTGGGGAAGAGGCCCCAGCACAGAAAGCCCTGGACCTGCCACTTGAGCGAGGCCAGCCAACTCCCCAGCCCTGGCTTGAAGGACGTGGGTGTCAGTGTGGGACATTAGCTGAAGGTGGTGGGCTCTGTTGCCTGGACACACGCATGCATGCTGAGGTGCTGCTTATGGAAGGGCATGAGAACTTGAAGGTGCCTTGAGTCATCTGTTTTCATTCAGCATTTCTATGCACTTAGAGAACATAAACAAATAGCATCAGGGAGAAGAGTTAGTTAAGGTTGGGTTTGGGGGTTGGTTTTTTCCATTTTGCTGATGTGGTGTTAATAACAGGCAAGATGGTATTTAAACAGAAATGTGATTTTGCACCTGGATCCTGGCATTCTTCTTTGCCTGGGAACGCCTATCAGGGGCTGCTGCTACAGAGAGGATCACAGGATCAGGCCCTCAAGAGTTATTTTCTACCCTGTCAGTGTCATGTGATGTCACCTCAGGCTTATGCCTGCCATATATGCAGGATGTCAGGGTTGCAAGGAGAAAAACTAAGCTCATGCAGGGAACGGTGGAAGGAGAGGGACTGTGGGGAATAACTGTAGTGTAAGGTTTTTCTTGCTTTCAAATGCTTGTGTGTCCACCCTCATGGGAAGAGAGAGGGAAAAGCCATGATCAGTTCCTGCAGAGGGCATGCTGCTTTTGGGACAGACAAAATAGAAGCAACTTCTAGTGGGGAAACATGAGTCTTACCCAAAATCCCACCTTGTTGGCAGCCAAAATGGCCTTTGTTCTGCAGGGGACCAGCCAAACTAAGCAGTTGGAAACATAAGGTTTCTAGAACAATCTTTATCCTGCAAGAGGACTTCTAGAAGGGAGGGAGTAGGGGCAGGATCCCAAACCAAACTTCTGTGCAGCCAGCCTTGCAAGGAATCATAGTCTTTGAGCAATTCAGAGACAAAAGCACTAGAAAAGGGGGCTGTGTATGCACAGGGCTCCTTTTTCAAAGGTAAGACTGAGAAGAAGAAACTTACTTTTTCTCTAGACACTCCACATATTCTTTCTTCTTCCTGCGACTCTCCTGAGCAGAGATCTGTGAGGGGGGCAGGCATCAGAGGAGTCATTATCATAAGCCTCTAAACATTTCTTTGTGGCTCCCTCATCTTGTCTGTTCCCTGCACACACAGCACCCTAAAGGCAAATGGGGAAGTCGCCTTCCAGTCTGCCATTCCTACTGGTCTCCAGGCCAAAACTGGGAGGGATGGATGCTGTAGGTATGTGGCCTTCTTTGGCCTGTAGGCCACAACCATTTGTTGCAGTATGCCTGACCCCCTCACTGCTGAGAGCATCTTTAGGGTTGCTTTGAACTCCTCTGACTCACGTGGGTACGTGCTGTGGCCATCTGGGCAGATTCTACCCCAGACCACTTCTGAGTCACTGGGTGACTAATTCAGGGTCTCATCATTTGTCCCAAGGGATGCTTTCTAATCACAGTCTAAGTCTCACAGCCTCTGCCTGGCTAATGAGCAACGTGCATCACCCATCCTGAACCATGCAATGGCTCTTGTTTCCCTGCCCCCAGGCCTGACTAGGCCAGTTTGTCTGATCTGTGATGCCTTAGCTTATGGGCCCCATCCCAGGACACACACTTGCAGGAGCTGGGCTGGAAGCTGCACTCCCCAGACACAGCTGCATGCACAGCATTCATGCAGAGATGCCCCATGGCACCATTTCTGCGGGTTGGGAGGCTTGTGCCAGTGCACCAAAGGCAGGATTCCACCTTTTCTGAGCTGCACTGCAGCTGAGGAGGCAAGAATAACTACAGCATTGGTCAGCTGAGGATGCTCTGGATTCATGGGAACTGCAAACAGTCACCTTGTTCTTGATTTTCCTTCTGACCCTCTTCAGTGCTTTCTCCTCTGCTTTGGTGAGGGGCAGCTTGGTAGGAATGGGGTAGCCCTCAGCAATCAAGGTGCGTTTCTCCTCTTCAGTCAAGAGCAGCGGGCCAGAGGTCCCTTGTAACTTCTGAAACACACAGAGAGCAGCTGTCAGTGATAGCAAGGAGTTCTATCCCAGTGATGCTCCTTAAAGCCTTGCAGAGCAGCTAGGGGCTCAGTACAAACAGGTGCAGGGCAGTGCTCTTTCCTGCTCTCAGCCTGATCCTGGGGCACAGATCAGCAGCTGCCTTCCTCTTTTACTTGGGAGGGCATCTGCTCCTTCATGGTGAGGCTGGCTACACACTTGCACTGCAGGACCCCACCAAAGAACTTTTGGGCGATGATTACAAAACAGTCTGGTTATGGGAATTTTCAGTTATTCCGTTCTCTTCCATTAACCTCCTCAGAAAGTCCTCCAGTGTACAGGCCACTTCCTAAAGCATGGGGTGAAAGACAGCACTTGCTGAAACAAAAGAGTTGCTGGAAGGCATTGTGCAAGACTCATTGCACCTCTCCTCACTCCTGTGAGCACCATCCTGTTCCCACACCCCCGTGCTAGGACATCACATTGTCTTGCCAGAGCATTTCAGTTTGGAGACCTTAACAAGGACAGGATCCCCGCCATGAGCCTCAGAAAGCCTCCAGCCCCCTCTGAGCACCAAGGAACCCTGCGTCCCAGTGATGTCTTGCTGCCTCCTTACGTGTGGTGCTGTGAGGAGAGGTGAGGAGGAGATGGCGGTAGAAGAGCGAGCAGCAGGTCGGGCTGGGCTGGAGGGAGGCAGGGACCGGGGGCTCTGGGATCCGTCGCTGTCACTGCCATGGCTGCTGGGTGGAGTTGGAGGCATCTGCACCAGGTCATCTACTGAGAAATAAGGAGATCAAGTCAATGCCTCTCATGTCAGCCTGTTGGTAAAGGCAAAGGGCCCCGAGTAGCAACAGGAAAAGCCACTGCCATAACACAGGACTGAAAGGAGAGGGTGATGAGTCTCAGAAGGCAGGGTGGATCTGAGAACAAGGCTGGACTGAGCACTGCCCAAGACAGAGATGAGGCTGACCTCAAATGTGCTAAACTAGGAACTGCAGGAGTCAGAGAGCTGGCAGGAGCTTTGCCAAGACACTGAAGGTATTAACAAAGCAATAAGCTACTCCAGTGTCAACCAAAATGGAGTACAAAGCCCATGATGTTTTGCTCCGTAGCCTGTTCACAAGTACAGGAAGCTCTGTAAGAGAAGAGCTCTTCCAAAAGCACCACAGGGCTCACACACTTGCCAGCACACTTGATCCAAAGGGGCTCTGGTCACTCAGTGGGTTGCCAAGCACTTGAAAACTGTCCCCACTTTGTACTGGAGAGCCCTGGGGGCCTTAATGGAGGTGGGAATATGCCTAAGGAATGTCTCTCTGCGGCAGCGGGAGTTCCTATAGTGCTTCCATTTCTGCATCGGCAGATTTTCAGATGCTTGGGTTTCTTTCAAATTAAACTGGATCCTGAATTTCCTGACTTTCAGATGGTTGTTTTTGGATAACACTACAGTCCCTCTGAGGATTTTAAAGGCACTCTTGCATATTTCTAACTCTGAGGTAGCCTGTTTTGCCTGGGAGTCCCTGTCTGAACAATTCTGTTCATGGCTGCTGGTCCATACACTGACCTGAGTTGGAACAGTGCAGCGCTCATTCCTCTATTGGTTTGTGCCCCAGTATTATCTTGTATGCATAGCTCTGCTCTCAGATGTTGTCTTTTCTCCCTGTATAGTAATGACCTATATCTGAGTAATATAGAGGGATGTAAGTCGACCAGCAAATTCTATCTTCTTACCTGCAGGTACATTTAGAAACTGGTTCACCTCTTTGGGTTCAGCTTTGATCACAGGTGCTGGAGTCATTTCTATGGGAGTCTGTGGAAGAGAAGCAGAAAGAGCTCTTGGGTGCTGCCACCTCCCCTGCCCAGAGGGCTCCCACCAGTTCTGTTCATAGCTGCTGCTCCCCTGCCCTCGGTACTGCCCCAAAGCTGCCTCTCACCACACGTAACATAAACCAGGAGTCCATACACAAGCCCCCTGAAGTCTGTGTTGCTGACACACAGAGTGCAAACACATGTTTGCAGAGGAAGAGGCACCGGCAGATGAATATGCTGCCAAGCCATGCACTGAGTACCTCCGAAAGGGAGATGACTTTTATCCTTGGCAATTCTTTCCTTGCTAGAACCAGACAGTGCAATTTAAATCAACTTCTGCATTACCATGGGAAGTCCCTCTTTGATCTGCCCTCTTTAGAAATGGGAGTATAGAAGTTGTACAGAAACAGAACAAACCCCCTGTCCTGCTCATATGATTTTCACCAGGGCCACTGGGCAGCTGTTTCCAATCGGAGGGGACTGAGAGTTAAATAAAGAGTAGATTTATTCCCATCTGGGCTATGCTGCCCCTCAGCATCCTGGCTCGCCAGCCCCCAGCCCACCATAGGCTGGGGGAGTTTTTACACTAAACAGACACTTTGCAAACTCCTCCAGACTGTAAACACAGCTGAGAGAGCACCATGGTACGGCTGCTGAGCACACACAGCACAGCTTCGAGGGCACAGCAAGTTCAAGCTGTGTAAATAATGGAGTAAGTTTGTGCACAGTTTTGGCTGGAAGTACCCATTTGTTTTGGATGGTTGTTTAAATGGGAAGATGCTCAGCATGAGTGAAAAAAGGAAGTGAACCCCAGAGATGCTCTACTGTTATCCGCTGAGCTGTTACAAGATAGCCAAGGTCTGTGTGAGACCGGTCAAACCTTGCCACCCAACGCGGCTGGACTCAAGGCCAGCTGAACTGTGCCCCCCACACACCAGGGCATAAGTGAGCCTCCTTCAGACAACCAGAATCATTAAGAACTTAGATATGATCAAAAGACTTGGCCCCTTGTTTCTTAGAAATAATAATTCCTGCTGCTTCATAGGAAAAAGCAAGCAGGACCTGGAGTGGGACCTCCATTTCCAGTGAGCAGCTGAGAAAAGTGAGAGGCCCAAGGCCATGAAAAAGACAGTGGCAGAGCAGGGGTCTATACTTACGAGTAGTGGGGTCATTGGCATCACATTAATTGACATTGTTCTCTGAAAAATGAAAATAAGCCAAGAGTGGCTATAGGAATACTGGCAGATTGGAGGGGACAGGCCTCCAGCACATGTAAGCTTAAAAACCTTTGGCTTTTGTGCCAAGGAAACACGCTTGTAATTAACCGAGATTGTAAAGCCTCCTGTGCTGGAGAAAACCCTCCTTCCATCATTTTCTCCGGAAGGATAAGCTGTCTTGTAGCTTCACTGCAGGAATCAAGAACACAGTTCTAGCTAGCATCAGGTGTGCTGCTCCTCTGACTGCCATTTCAAGAGGAAAATGACAAATAATGCAGTATCTGGGCTGTGTATCACCTTCTCCTGTCTGTCCAGAAGCTAAATCACCTAGCAGGACCCTGCAGTCACATGGCTGGGTCCGCATCACCAGGGGTGCTGCTGTGTGAGAGCCCGGGTTCCCGATGGATCTTAGATGGGCTCACCTCCTCGGGGACTGGCAGTCTCTGCAGAGGGTTGAGGTTCAGCACTGGTATGGAGCTGGCAGCTAGCTGGGACTCAGGCAGGTCTAGAGCCAGGTTCTGTTCCTGTTTCACCATGATGGAGCAGAGCTTGGGCCCCAGTGACCACACTCCATTCTCCAGCTCTGAAACATGCACAACGTGAGAGTCAAACTCCAGCAAGAACAGGACAAGAAAAAAAAAATCCATGCAGACAGCTTCCCCCCATCTGGAGAGGCTGCCTTTCCAAGTTTAGCACTGTCACCACACAAATGTGTGCAGGCCCACAACACAGAGTACAAAAAGGAACAAACACCCAGCATGCAGGGAGCAGACAGGACAGAGCTAGAGGGATTGTGTCTCTGCTCTGTTCTAACTGTGCAGCCCAAGCACAGGAGGACAGCTGCAGGGTTTCTTCCCCCAGTGATGTCCCGGTCTTGTCCTCTGAAGCTTATTTATATTTAGAGCTCAGTGAGAGGAGGATGCTGGGCTGTTGCTCCTTAGGCAGCATGGCCAGCATCACAGAGCTACCAGGTGCGTTACCAAGGATAGCACCATCTCTGTGCTGGAGGGCTGGCAAGAGGGCAAGCACGATGACAGTGAAAGGCTGACAGGTGGCTGTAGGTGCTGCTTTGGCCTCCCATCAATGTTGTGCCAAGTACCAGAGCTTTGTTGCATGACAGGAGAGGAGGAAGTTCCATTTCTGTGGAAGGAAGTCCAATGTGGCACCTGCTTGTGAGGCTGCTCCCCTCAGTCTCACCTCTGACGCTCCCTCCTCCACCCTGCACTGCTCAGGGGTGCTGCTGCCTACAGCCATGCCCTGTGGCCATTGCTGGCAGGGACTGAAGCAGCAGTGAGGGAAAGGAAGTCTCTGAAGACAACTGAATGGAGCTGTGTGGGGACGCTCCCCTTGCCCCCTGCCTGCTCTGTCCCATGCTTGTCTGTGGGGTGAGCCTGGCTTGTCACTGGAAGCAGAGATCCCAGGGGCTGGGATTCAGGCAGTGGTGGATAAGATGCAGCTCGGATGGGGAAAAAATCTGCAAGGCAGGAGAGCTGCCTGGGCTCTGCTCTGAAGTTTTGGTCCCCTTATTGCTCTTCAAACACTCCAGCCTGCCAAAAAGCTACTCCTAGCTGGCCTGGAGCCTGCATCCTCCTCCCTAATCCTCATCCTTTCCCCTTTTTATCTGACAACCAGAAACACATTTGTCTTGACATAGGACAGACTATTGCTTAGTGTGCCACTGGGTAGTGCCCCAGTTGGCTCAACACGAGGCCACAGTCAGGCTCTCTCCCTGACCCCTCTACACTGCTCTCTGCATACAGCACTCACAGACCCAGGGGTGTTGCCTAGCTGTCTGCTGCCCAAAACAGCTCTGCAGTGCAGGTCTCAGTCTATAAGATATCCTGGCAAGACGAGAGGGGGAGAAATGTCCTTCTAAGCTCCAGAAAAGCCTACACAAAGAAGGGCACATGCAAGCAGCTGTTCATGTGCGAGCTGCCATCTGAACTAAACTTAAGTTGGCCTAACGTCGTCTTTGCCCAGCTCAGGCTCTGTTGCCCTCAGGAGAGGACAGGGCAGAATCCTGCCTCTGGCTTTTGCGTAGACACAGTGGTGTTAAAGCCTAGGCAAGAATTATATCAGTTAACGCAGTGTTGCCCTTGCCAGTGGAAGATGTCATCTTCCTGTCTTTGGTTTGGCACCTCTTATTTTGCTGCCTGGATAGGTCTCTCTAGCAAAGGCTCATTTCTTCCAGCTCCTTGTGTGACTGGACATCTTCAAGCACAGACATGAGTTGCTGTGGCTGCTTCCCGTGCCTATCAGCTGTGCGCGCTGCTCTCAGTGCTGCTGGATCACTTCCTAGAGCTTCCCACAATGCAGCAGGGTCAGTGTCGTCAGGCAGCGTCTCAGGCAGGGGTGCACTGCACAGCCGTGACAACGGAGAGGCTGCTGAGCAGACACAGACTGAATTGCGTTTTCTCTGTCCTGCTTAAGACACCAAACTCGCAGCTGGTAGTGAAGTTCCAGTTACCCCTGGTATGCAAACAAGCCCTTTCTGATGGAAGGAGGCAAGGCGTTATGCAGGCAAAAGTGTCTGCAGCCAGAAAACTTGGGCTCAGTTTTTCTGACTGACCACAGCCTGTCACAGAGATGAGGGACCTTGAGAGGTCTTCCAGTCTATCCCACTGCTCTAGACAAGTTCAACTAAACCTGTGCCAGTCCTGACAGATGGTTGCCTGACTTGATCTTACCCCTCTGCAAAGTGATGAAGAATCGGCAGCTTTCCACATTAAATCTCTTCTACGGTTTCACTATGCCCACTATGGGAAGGTTTTGCCTACTGGCTAATCTGAAGTTCCCTTACTGTGATTTTAAGCGGCATCTTCTTCATCCTCCCTTTGTGTTGCAAAGCTCTGCATTTCTCTTTTTCTCACAGGCGTGGGGCATCCTCTGTCTGGGAGGGCTGCTGCTGAAGCGAGTTACCAGACAAGGGAGAGCAGACCACCAAGGGCTCTCCCCATTCAGACTTGACTTAGTGAGAGAGCAGCCCCCAGTGCTGTCAGCCCAGACAGCCCAAGGAGCAGACACCCAAATAAGTACACGCTGTCCTCCCATTTCCTGTCTACATTCTGACCCTGCTCTCTTTCCCACCCTCGGAGATTTATCTGGGGAGCGATTGGGTTACAGAATCAGAAACACATAAGCCATCAGAGGGTCAGTGGGGGACTGAGGAGAAGGCATTTTTTGTGGCCGTATCTATGTTCTGCTGCCTCAGAGGACATTTCAGAGGTATGGCCAGTCTGTAACCACTGCAGTTTTCACTGTATGTTGCTGGGTGAGGCATGCCAGGAAGCTTATCCTCTGCTCTAGATACTCTGTACATAGTGGGAAGTATGGCTGAAAGATATCTATAGCTGCCCTGGTTTGAGGAGGTGAGGCAAAGAGCAGTGAGGAAGCAGGACCTGTACAGGACTGTGGGCACTAGCCCAAGGCTGGTCCAGAATCTGCTGTTTTGCACAGCCCTGTCTCCCCCTGCTCCCGGCATCAAATCATGCCCTGCAGAACTGAGGGCTGGTACTGAGAACCAAAGCAGCCAGTCCGTATGCGTAAACCATCCCAAAAGCAGACTCCACTGATAAGCAGGGTCACAATGCACCCAGCAGCTTGGCCTAGTTGACCTGTGTTAGTGGGAACCATGTGGGAAGGGGCAGGATTTGGAAATGTTTTGGAGATCTGCAGAAAAGCTGGGAGAAAGCTGATAAATAGCAAGCCTTAGCCAGCTGCAAGCCTAGACAGAGCCCGGTCATTCCTGAGGAGCTCTGCAGACCAAGCAGAACTTGCTTAATGTTAAAGAAAAGCCATTCCTGGGTAATTAATTTGAAGTGAATGTCTAAAAGGACTGAGACTGAATGGAGCTGTGCCAAAAGGACTGCACAGTGTTGCAAATACTGGACCTGACTCAGAGCTACACTAGAATATGACTCACATTCAATTATGAGCCAAGATAGCCGTGGAAAGATGGGTTGAATTATCCCACTGCAGGACCTGGTGCATAGATACCCCCCATTCCTGCCACATGAATACTAGGCCTTACTCCCTGTATAGAGCTGATCTGCACTCTCAGAGAGCAAGTGCCAGGTCCATCTGAAGCTCTCCTGGGTTATGCGATGTACACCCTATGCTGGCCTCTGCCCAAGGATCAGCGTCACACTGCATTCAGGAGAGATGTGGTCTTGTCTTGGAGACACTGCAGCTGAAGCAGGGGCATGTCCAGACACAGAGGAGAGGAGCAGAAGTGGTGACAAGTGTCTCAGAGAGGAGTCCTTGAGGCAGCTTCATGCAGGCAGACTGGATTTCACTGCTTTCTACAAACTCATGCTTTTTACTTCTCTCATTCCTAAGCCTCATCTCCTCCTATTCATTTGCAGGGGCAAAATAAAGATGTGTCTATGTGCTTATGCTGGTTTGTTTTTTTGTTAGTCACCCGGTTGCCTGTTTGGGCTGAGCGTCCTCCAAGACTGTACTGGGGTTAAAGCTAAGGAAAAAGAAATGTAAATGGAAAGCTTTTTTGATACTAAGGCAGAGCTTGGCCTGCCGTGAGCCTCTCTCCCAGCACCTCTCTGAGTGGCCCCTAAGGAACGTGGCACTGATGGCTGCGCCCTTTGCAAGGACCAAAGAGGCAGCCGAGGCCAGCTCCTCTCCCCCTGCCTTGGCGTTTTTACCAGAGAGCTGGGATCATTCCTGGCCATGAGTGGGAAGCCTCTGTCCCAGGTCTCACTCTTGCTCAAAGGAATGGCTTTCTTCTGTGTATACTGAGCCTGTGCCACTGCTTTTTCAGGCAGCCTGGTGTCCATCAGCTGTTGGGACACCCACACAGTCCCGCAAATTACAGGACTCTCTGCAAGGACAGCTCTAAAAATATCCAGCCATCATAAATTATCCTGAAATGAATTGTTTTAAAAATAGGTTTTGAAATGACTGTTCCTCTCTGTCTCCTGCTAAAAGATCTGCTGGTAAAGAAGCCACTCAGCTTTCCAAATGTACCAGCACTGGTTGGAGCCAGGGACTCATGCTTCCTATATTCAAGTCAAAACCCTGGTGCCTGATGCCAAAACAGACCTGGATCTAGGGCATCCAGACCCAGATTTGCAGGGTCCTAAAAAGACATTGCCTGTTGCTTGCCAGGAGCTGGCAGCACATGGAACCACAACCAATTATCATCCTAGTAAACAACAGTCAGCCCGGCAAAGGAGCAATGTGACAGTCAGATCACAAACTGAAGGAAAAAATGTGGGCTGTATTTGACAACGGCAGAACAAATTCTTCCCTGGATTAGCCACGCGCAGGCCCAAGGAATAGCCAGTTTGTCCTTATATATGGAAGCCAGCCAGAGCCTCTGCTAACAGATGTGCCCAAAGCTGTGCAGTGTGCACGTCTCATGCTCACCGTTAGCATTATCTTCAGTCTTGACAGGCACGAGAGGGCTCTGGGGAGCAGAGTCTCCACTGAGGGAGTAGCTGTGCTCTGCCTGGATGCCTGGAGTGGGTGGATCCAGGTCCATGTCCAGCAGTGGGTTCTTCTCAGCCAGTACTGGGTCATCGAAGAAACTGCTGAAGAGGTCGTTGGAGAAATCCTCCATGTTGTCGGAGAAGTGATCCAGGTTCTCTGAGAAATGCTGAGGAAAGACAAAGGGAGAGAGAGCATTAGTGTCAACTCCAAGAGGGATCTGAGAGCCTTCCCCTGCTCTGAGAGCCAAACCTCAGCAACAGCCCTTTTTGGATGGGAAAAAAGCAGTTCCTATCCCTTGCCTGCATTGGTTTGATCAAAAGACCTTGCATTAAGATAGAACGGGCCATGGTGCTGTACATCTCTGCCTGTTTATCTACGCCATAAACACTCATTAAACTCTTTCATATTCTCACATCTCTCCCTTCCTCTGCGGGTACCTATCTTCAGCTTCTTAGCATCACCTCACTGTGACAACGAGCAGAAGAGAGCACAAGGCAAGAAATCCCTGTGATGACAAAATGCAAGTGTGGCAGAAAATCATGGTCTTCAGCACCTGTCCTCAGTGACAGACACTTTCTCATGTTCTCTGCCAGCAGCAATAGGCACTCTGATGCCCCAGAGAACATCAACCCAGCTGCTGATTTCTATCAGAGAAAAAAAGATCAGTTGGATCAACATAACAGGAAGGCCCCCTGTTGTATTTAATTTCCTCTGGGATTTCACAGCCCCTCTGTGGACCATATGAGGCTGTCCTCCAGCCAGAGAATGCCTGTGAAATTCTGCTCCCCGATGAAGTTTAAACACTACAGATGGGCTGTTAACAACAAACAATCATTCCACTAATAATTCCAGTAACAGCCAGTAAATCTGGCCAGTGCTGCTGCAGAGCTGGGTTCCTGATGCTACAGGGAACCTGTTTCCTTTGAGGAATATCCTCCTATTCAGAAGTCAAATCACTAACTTTTCCATTTGCTACAACAAAGCATTGGTTGGGCTGGGAGAAAAATGATGGTTGCCAAACACCAGCTGAAAAATTATCCCATTTGTTGGCAGATTGAGGCTTCTGGCTCAGGGAGAGGAAAGAAAAGACAGATACATTCAAGTGACTATATTACACAGACGGAACTGTGTAACTTAAATGAACTGGAGAGAGCTCAGCAGAGTCAGACTGGGTCCCCCCCGCCTGGAAAAGCATCTGGGTGGGCAGAAAGGCATTGAAAGCAGCATATTGAAATACCAAGAGCAACAGGGTATGGATGAGAGAGAGTGGGAGAGAGCACGCAGGTCCTAGAGTAGAGACATGAATGCCAATGAATTCTAGTGTGAGAGCTGAGCTCAGGAAAGAGCCTGGCTTCTGGAGAAGCATGGGGTGCATGCAGTCCGTCCTTTCCCCAGCACTAGGATTAAAGGAGGAGTTGGCCAGAGGACCCCGGATGCTGGAGTCTGCAAGTTCCTGTTCCTACAGGAAGGTATGTTTGTTTTATCTGAGCACAATATCACTCTGTCAACATTACGCTGGCTGTCAGAGGGTTGGGGTGAGGCTGGGGAGCAAAGTAGGCTCCAGCTGAACAGACCCACACTTCCCACCAAGCTGGGGAGGGAGACAGTGAGCTGCAGCAATCTCCAACGTGCCAGTGCCCTTCACCCTCCAACATCTACCCTCAGCCGCTCAGTTTAAAAACTCAGATGCCCACAGAGCATGCTGGAAGTGGGTGGGGGGAGTCTCTGCTGCCCACATTCTGCCTGACACGAGGTTTCTCTCCCTTCACTTCCTTCCCACTTGTCCTGTCCTCCCACTGCCTGGAGTGACAGCCTGACACACCACCATCTGAGGCTCTCCTGGGAGGGCAGACACTGCATGGGTGGGTAAGGCGGAGAAGGCACACTCATGCTAAATCCCAGTGTTGAGGCCCTCCCTGGGATGTCTGGGCTGAAGTTTTCTCCACTTGGAAGTTTTGGAAGTTTTCTCCACTTCCATACCAGAAGCCGAGCTGGCAGGGTAGCTTGGTAAAATCTACCCAGCCATTTCCAAGTTGACTAGAAGCATTTCTGCACTTGAATCAACCGACAGAAAACACCTCCCATCTGTGCTGAACATAACCATTCTTCAGAGGGAGCTGAGTCAGCAGATGGAACTGGGTTAGATATTTATCTAAAAAGCACTGGAAAACCAGGTTTTGTCCTATCCTACAGCACAGAGGGGTAAAGAGTTTGGAGTCCTAAACATTAACCCCAGAGAGTTCCTGCTCATGTAACAGCTGTTCTCTGTCTTGCTTTCTCTAAACAACACGAGCAAACACAGGATATGAACACGATAGCCTTACGGTAAGGGTGAGAACGCAACCACAGAAAAGTGAAGGGATTCAGAGTTCTGGCTGCCAACACACCACGACAGCACAACAGAGCCGGGGTCCAACAAGAGGCACTCAAATTGTATATACTGTTGTAACCATCAAAACTAGAACTACCATGTAACCCTGGAAGAGAAGCAGGGCTGGATGGACAGCTGCAAGGAGAGCTATCTGCAGCTCCACTGCGTTTTTCAAATTTCTTTCACAACTGTGCATTAACAAAGGCAGAGGTGAAGAGAGTCAAGAAGATGCGTTTATGCAGTAGTTCCACACACTATCTTTTAGCGGCATCCCACCCACACCTAGAACAAGGATCTCTCGGTCAGTCACCAGTCTTCCCATTGTAAGACAAACCTACCCAGAAGGAAGAGGTGGAGATGTGCCTCTGGTTTTATTTGAAACCAGAAAATCTCCCCAGCAGCGGCTAAGGGGTGAGAGATGACTAACAAGTGCAAGGGGCTGAGTATCAGAGCCTTAACATGGTCACCAACATTGGCAGGAGTGATCGCAGATTTCTGGTTCTTCTTTTAGACACCACACAGCAGGCTTGCTGGAGGACCTCGCTGCTTGGAAGTGTGGATGAAGGCAGAACTGTTCTCCCAGAGATGCAGGAGTTCAGGTCCCCAGGAGCCCATTGGCTCCCAAGAGACAGAGACCTACCGCACAGTATGGGAAAAACATGGGTGATAAGCAGAGGATGAAACTCACACCTTTCCTGGGAATCCAGAAACTCTGGGGCACGTACCCCTCTCTGGGATCCTGGGTCTTATCCTCCAGCACAGCTGAATACTGGCAAAGCCTTCTCATCAAAGCGGCCCCCTTTCAGCTCTCAGCAATCATACATATACCAGTCCAATGTCTCCAAACACAGACGACAGAGAGAAGGGAGCTGGCTTATGAGATCGGGAATAACTAGTGCACCAAGGATCAGACACCCTGAAAGAGAGAGAGGACCCAGAGCTGTCACAGAGCTGGAGGCTGCTATTTTACTCAAAGGTGGCGGCAAGAGGCAGAGGAAAGCAGAAGAAGGAAGGGTAAAGCAAACAAAGATAATGACATGGCTTTGTAGCTAGCTATATCCACAACAGAGACTACAGGACAAACAGGAAGCTAAGCTACCACGTCCCAGGAAGAATGCTGTGTCTCCTGGGTTGGCTCTGTTCTCTCCTGACGCCAACAGGTATCGTTAACTTGAGGACAGATTTCACATTAGTAAAGACAGCCACACATGCAACCATACAGTAATAGGAAAAAGTGTCCTCTGGTCCAGATGCAACCGTGATGGGCACAGTGAGGAGCAGCCCAGAACTTAGTTTGGAGAGATGCCATCAAAACCACTGCTAATTAGCTTAGATCGAGCCTGCTAACCCAGAATATGCAAACTTTGTCCCACCCAGCCTCGTTGTGGGAGCTGCACCTATCTGGCAAAACTCAGAGTTACTCTTCCTTAACTTGTGTGGGGAGATCAGGCTCTGAGGAACTGCAGGTCCCAGGGTGCAGTGTCTCAGGGCTGTGTGGATCATGGCAGAGCACGGCAGGGTCGGCGCTCCAAGTTTCTGAGTGATAAACAGAAGTAGGTTTATCACCTGACCAAACGGACGGTAGCTTTATCCTGGCCGGAAGGTCACACGCCAAAGGAGGTGCTGGGCAGCCACTAGCCCTCCCTTCCCACCCAGACTGGGGCCAACAACAGCTGAAGGCCTGCATGTGCTGCCACTAAATGAAACGACTGTGCTGGGCTTTGGAGAGACTTTTGCTGATGCCGTGGCAAGGAAGAGCTCAGCAGACCAGAGGCACGTGTTGGCGGAAGATCCAAGAAAGAGTCCACAGGACTCAGACATGAATGAAGGTGGGATGTACAGAGATGCACGAGTGGAGTGGGCTCATCCTCTCACAATCTCTTCAAGGCCTAGACTCTCTCCTCGAGAGCACCTTCCAGCCAGGCTGAGATCAGCCAGTTCCTGCTCCTCAGGTAATTGGCCAAGAATTTCTAATTGTGACAATGAAGGACTCTGCAATTCTGCTGAGATTCTCCTTTAAGATATCTCATGTAGCTTTCATGCACATGGGCCTGGCTTGAGCAAGGGGGACCAGTCAACTGGGAAACGTGATCCTTACCATCCTGGCCCAGAGGGAGCGGGTGTGAAGTGTACTGGGGGAAAACAGCTTCCAGATGGGATACGAAGCTCGCAGCACAGTCTCATTTTGCATTATTCGCTCCTGCTATCTCCCCCTCCCTTTCACACCCTCCTTCCTTCTCCTTCTAACTATGCTCCAAAGCCAAGAAATAGCACGAGATGTGTTTCCAAAGCTGTATTACCAGCGAGCGGTCAGGGAGGGGGCAGCCAAGGGACAGAAACGCAATGGCGAGGATGTGCTGGGTTTCCTGATCCAAGCCCGATTTCTGGCTGCCCGTCCCCGCACCGCAGTTCTGGGAGGATGGGGAGGCAGCGCCCAAAGGGGACAAGCCAGCGTGCACAGGTACAGGGGAGGCAATGACCACCACCATCTCCAGGCCCAACAGATTGCCTCAAGCTGCTCTGGTTCCACCAGAGAATCTGCTCGGGCTGAGGCCACCTCAGCCACAGGGAGAGAGTGCGAATCTGTCAGCTGCTGGCTCCTGCTCCCTCCCACTCCTGGTGACCAACATAGGCACTGACTCTTCCAAACATGTTTCCACCACATGTTTTCACCCTGACCTCATGCTTAGGGTTGTCTAAATAGCATGCTGTATGTGCGTGTGTGCACTTCTCGTTCGAACACCCTTTCCTGTTGTACAACAGTTATCTTGGGAGCTAATGCAAGATATGCAGACATCCAAATTCAAGCTCTTTACTTCCCCCCACCCAGAGCTGGCGTTAGACTTCTGGGGGCCCCAAGCAGAGACAGAGGCATTAAGCCTTCTCCTCTGCCCAGTTGCACACAGGATGCCTGGAGGTGCCACTCTTGTAGCCCAGCGGCACCATGCATGGCTCAGGAGGGGATGGTTTCCTTTCCCTGGATCCACTTCTCCTCTGTGGTCACCCTGGCTGCATCTATCCTTCCCTTTCCCTTTCATGCTTCCATCCTTTGACTGTGACTTTCCCCTTCCCACCTCCGGCTGGGCTGTTTAGAGACAACCTCCCTTCAGGATCAGCCTGGTTCTCACAGCCTCCCTGCTCCCACCACAATGGTCTTGCTCCAAAGAGAAAGTGGCAAGGGGCTAATCCAGCTGGGCGGCAGCCCAGGCCCAGGAGACGAAGGGCCTTTGCAGGTTGGAGGTTCTGCTCATGCTGGCAGGCAGTGCAGATGGGGAGGGGACTCTTCTGAGTTTTCTCTTTTCTTTTTGAAAGCATTTTTCCTCTTTGCTTGCCAAGATAAATCTCCTGTCCCAGCTGTGACATCTGCATTTCCCTTCTCTGCTTTCACTAAGGAATGAAGCCCCCTGCACTCCAGCTTCACAGCCGAGGTTTCCTTTACATTCCAGGAAAGAAGAGCCCATATACTCCAGACAGTCCTTCTGCTCTCTTTAAAATGCAGTGAATTTTAGACCTTATGAAAGTGAAGGTCTTGACAGCGTTAACGAGATCCAGGCAGGATGGACAGATGCTGCGCACACTTCTCCTCACCGTCTAGTCAGTGCATCTACACCCCAAGGGGCACAAGCAATCATCCAGCCACCTCTTGGCTCCATCAAACCCCTCTGGTGCCCCTCTGTCCTGACCCGTATTGCTCTCAGTCTCTCCCCTCACGTACTGTGGCTCCCTGCTGCTCCACGCCTGGTCTGCCCAGGCCCCCGGTCTGATAGCTTGCCACTGACCTGCTACCCCCTTGCTGTTCCTGCTTCTCTGCATGGTGAAGGCTGAAGTGCTTCAAGCCAAACCATCTGCAAACCCCACTGCTATTTCCCTCCAGTAGCAGGACTTGGGGTTTCCCAACCAGCAGCACCCCTCAGCCTTTCTCAGAGGCTGCCAGCAATGCCCAAGTCACCCGATATTATTTTCAGCATCACGACCTTGGACTGCATGGCAAACCAAATGCTTCCCTGATGCCCAGCCTCCAAGAGGCAGAGGGTTTGACTGAACCTGATCTGAAACTGGGCCCAGAATTTATTGCTGTCTGTAGAATAATGCAGAATGACAGAAAGAAGGGGGTTAGGGTCACTGAAAGCAAGGCAGGTGATCTGCTTCTCCACAGGTGAGCTGTGCCATCAGCTCCCTCCCTGCAGGGACTGCAAGCCATTGCTCCTTGGCGGCAGCCATGTCCCCAGTGCCTTGCAAAGTCCCAGCAAGGCTCAGGCACAGCTCGCTGTGGAAACCTCCTTCCACCGTGCATCTGTGCCAAGGACCTGGATTTACAATTTCCAGCGCTAGGCGCCACAAGACCTAGGAGGGACGACAGAGGCTCAAGACACAATCAGGGGAAGGCGATTGAGGGAGCAGCGCCAAGGCGAGGGCGCTACCCTGAAGCAAGGGAGCAGCAGCAATGCGCGCCACCGAGGTCCCCGCCCGGACCACGGGTGCCTGCAACCGCTTCACCCCGTCAGGCGGAACGGCCCGATGCTCCCGGGTGAGCAGGGGGCGCCCGGCAGGTCACCGCTGCCCCGCGGGGCCGGTGCGCGGCACCCGGTGGGCGCGGGGAGCCTCCCGCCTTCCCGCCCTTCGCTCGCTGCCGGCGGTTAACGGTCGCCGCGGCACGCTTCCAACGGCCGGCAGCGGCGGCCGCTTATTGGCCGGCGGAGTCGAGAGGCGGCCAATGGGAGGCGGCTGCCAGCGGAGCCGCGCGAGGCGGGCGGGAGGAGTGCAGGGTTAGGACGGAGCGGTCCGCGGCCCGCTGCGCCGCGCCGCGCCTCACCTCAGGGACCGGGCCCGGCTCTGCCCCGGCTCTGCCCCGGCTCTGCCCCGCCGCGCCTCACCTCGCGGCCCGGGCCCGGCTCCCCCGGCCTGTCGGACGGCTCGGCTGGACGCT
Organism: Morus bassanus; assembly: GCA_031468815.1. NCBI lineage: Eukaryota > Metazoa > Chordata > Aves > Suliformes > Sulidae > Morus > Morus bassanus. The sequence goes on along the minus strand of CM062572.1, from coordinate 44,383,901 downwards.
GAGGTTGAGGGGCAGGGCCCGCGGGAGCGGGGCGCAGCCCCTCGAGGAGGCCTCGCCTTTGCCCCTTCGTGGCTCTTTCTCATCCTGGGATGTCTTAATGAACGCCTCACAGGGCATCCTCCCAGCCTCTCCGGGAGACTTACCCCTTCGGGTGCATGCTGCTTCCACGCTTTGCAGTAACCTCCATGGCAGGCATAAAGGTTTTGTGCTTCCCCCCCACCAACCCCAGCGGGGGGGGGGGTTGGGGGGGAACAGTCATCTGACAGAATGGGTGATGTTGTTAAAAAAACACATGCACAATAGAATCATAGAACATTTCAAGTTGGAATACAGACCGCATCAAAATTTTGTGGCTGTGATCGCAATACCCAGCTCAGACTTTGCAAGCCTGCCATTCATTGGGGAGGAATCTTGGGAGGCACCCAGGCACGGGGGAAGTGGGCGAGTTAAGTCTTTAACTTAAATGTTTTTCCCCTGAAAGGAGAAAAAAAAAAAAAAAGAGAAAAAGGTATGTGGAAAGTTGAAATCTGCTAGGCTGTGACTGGGTTTCCAGTGGCCCTGAAGAAGGCACAGCAGGCACCTGCTGCTGCAGTGGCAGGAAGAGTCATGGACACTGGCATACCCACACCTGGATTGAGTATGCTCAGCATAAACGGGATCAGCAGCTGGTGGCAGCAGTGGTGACATGGGAGGGACTGGAAGCACCCTGCGAGGGGAATGACTGTGGAGTGGCGCAGAGCCCAGGGCGAGGTGAATCAAAAGTGGTACATCACCGGTGTGGCCGTCTGTGTGCCCTCAAACCATTGGAGCAGGTACGCGTGTGCTAGGGAGGAGCGGGAACATGTCAGCCTCCCCTAGGGCAAACCAGGCTCCACTGGCCCCGGGATGGAAAGCAGCTACAGTGCACAGTTTTCATGTTGCACGAGAATCACTGAGTCTGCAGAGACAGGAGCACCTCTCCTCCCAGCAGCAGCACCCTGGAGGATAAAGAGGAATGCCTCTGCTTTCCAGCAAGTTTTTGCTGCGTGTATGCTACACATGCAATGAACGTCCCAAATTTCCTTTGGCTTACAACTCCCTTGCAGCCAACTCTGATAAAAAAAAAATTAGAGCAGGACTTAAACCATATGCAGAAGTGGACACAACCCTCTCAGGATGATACATTGAGATCAGCTGCTCTTAACCCTCATTTGGCAGAAGATTTGGGGGCTATATCTAGAAGTCCATGAAAGGTAAATAAAAAGTTTGTCCTTCAAGGCCTTTCTTGAGCTCAGAGAACTGAAGACACCTGCTTGCTACAAAACAAAGCTGCCTTTATTTCTGAGCCATTGTGGTGGCAGCTGGGTCGTGTTTGAACGGAGATGCGTGGGAGGTGTTCTCCATGGGAATGCAGGTACCCCTGGGCAAGCTGGCAGGGGTCTCTTCCTCTTCTCTGCCCCTTCCCAAGCTGAGGTCAGCCCAGTCTCCAGGCAGAGACTTCACACGAGCAGTAGCTCTGAGAGAAAGAAGCTGCATTGTCAGAACTCCCCCTAGGTCTCTGCCCTCTTTTCTGAATTGGTGCTTCACCTCTTTGTGTTAACTTGGCAGCCTCAGCTGAGTTTGCAGCGGGCTCCCAAAGACACCCTAACTCCACACCGTGATGGGGTGCCAGGAGTCTTTCAGCTGCTGTAGCATCAGGGGGAGGAAGTTAACATGAAGTTTATCCCATTATGTGTGAAAATATAATCCATCATCTTTGGGAAGGCCCTGTCTGCTATGTTACCCCAATCCACCTCCACCCAGGCGTGCCCTTTGCAGAGCCCAAACACATCCATCCCTTCTCAGTCCCCACAGAGGCACAGCAGCCAGAACGCACTTGAGTGCCTGCAGCCATGCCTGTTGGCATGCGGCACCCCCGCACGACCTAGGGGTGCAGCTCGGGCCCAGCCCTGCAAATCTAGAGGCAAAATCTACCCTGAGAAAGCCAACATGGATTTAATTCTGTGTGGCACATCTGCCTGGACAATTTAGGGAAAAATTCTGCTTGATGGAGAGGGAAACATGGTGCAACAAAAGTCAGCAAGCAGGGCAAACGAAAGAAAGTGCTGCTTTACTCCACGTGACTCTGTGAACTATACTGCCATGCTGCAGTGAAGCCAAGCTCACGGTATCCCCGAAAGACATGAGATATAGTTAAATACAATTAAAAATAAATTAGAGAGGTGCAACTGCTCAAGCCAGTTGCCAGTCAGTGGGATAGGGAAGTTTATTCAATAAAAAAAATAAACTGGATTAAACGCCACTCCACCATTTCTTCCATCTTTCTTGGAAGCTTCTGGTCCTGCCCAATACTAGGTTGGGGCCACCAGAGTTGGCAGATCTCTGCCCTTACACCGCTTGTCACCCCCATGCCATTATGGGCCTTTTTTCTGCATCTTGCACGAAAGGCAATCTAAGCAATGACAAAGGTGCCCTGGGAGATAGAGGAAATCTGCTTTGGGAGACAACCGGAGAAGGAGGAAAGGTCTGTATTATCTTTACAATCAGCTTCATTTGTCTCATTGAAACTGTTTCTCTTTAGTGCTCAGAGAGCAAAATTGGAGATAATTCACATTTTGTCCCCTGGCATGTCCCTGGAGACCCGTAAAGAAAAGCAGGCCTTGGAAGAGGAAGATAGCTGTATTCTGTTCAAGTTCAAAAGCTGAGGCATGCAGCTAATACCAAACATTACTGGTGGCTTTCATTCCTTGGGCCTTTGTAAAGGGCAATTACAGAGCAACTAAGTCTGGACCAGCTGATTTGTGACTCAAGGATGTGAGGGATTTTCACCCAAAATCTTGAGAGAGCAAGAGCTGGGACTCTCTTCAGTGGCCAAGCTGGGCAAGAGCTGGGTTTTGCAACCAGCAGACTGAATGGGGTCCCGCACCAGGACTGTTTTCAAAGCAATTCAGCTTGGAATGCAGATTTCTGACCTGCTGCCAATATCCCAGTGGAAAATCTGTGCCCTGAGCAGCAGATAGGAAATTAAACTTCAGCTCCAATGCTGAGGGTATCATTTTCACCTCCGCGGTGGAGCTGCAGAAGCCAGAGTCTCTGGAGAATGAGGAAATCCTTCCTAGCCCACACAGGGCAGTAACACCTCTCAGACCATTGGTCACTACGGGGGCAGCCTGGATTAACACCATCCTGTGGGAGAATGAAGGTGTGATGTTGCTGAACAAGGGGTCAAAACCCTGTGTTTCCAAGGATGGAGATCTAACTGGTCAGAGATAATGCAGTCACTTCAACCATGGGTTGAAAAGCAAGGTTGAAGGAGAAAGGCAGCCTGTGCAAACCCTTTCCCAACACCTGGCTCTCCAGCTATCCCCTCTCCAAGCCAGACTTCTCCACGACAAGGCCCAGCAGATGAGTACCCTGTAGCTGGTGAAAGGAAGTAGAAACATGACAATGCCTGGGATCGTGTCCTCAAGTCAGAAGCTTCTGGGAAGAAAAGATCCCATGTTCCTTTGAAGACAGGAAGCCTATTATGCCTGGAAACCTGCCCTGAAAGCTCCTGCGTCTGAGATAGAGGAGCATCTGCACCCCAGCATTTTCCACAGAAACTGGTGGATTGGGGAATCCATTCTCTGGACATCCCTGGAGCAGCACAAGGAGACAATGGATGGTTTCATGGATTTTAGGGCCTGGAGGAACCGGTCTGGTAACCAAATATGGTTCCTTACATAGCTGAGTGCAGGAACTATATTCATGCCTCCTGCTTCAAACTCATCATCTGCAACTGAGCTTCACAGAAAGCAACATCTCATCTCAGTTTAAAGGCTTCAGATAAATCCACCCCTTTCTAAAAAAAACCTGTTGTAGAAGCTAACTATGGTCACCAAACATATGAGTCATCGCAAAGAGGGACTCTAGCTTAAGCCTCCAAAATGTTTTCTCAGGCTTTTTGCTCTTAGAAGAACAAGTCCTTACTACCAGAGGTCTTTCTGACCTCTTACAGCATGGCCACCGTAATAGCTTATTCTGCAGATAGCAGAAACAACGCTGGTCTCATTGCAGGCAGGGGGAACGTGAGGACTTATTTAATGATGGCAGGTTGTGGTCATGTAACACCACGTTAGCAGTAGATTCAAAGATTAAATTATCTTTCTGTATAATTAATTGCTAGATTTTCACATAATCACATCACAGGTGGAAATGAGTGATTTCTGTGGCAAAAGAAGTTACAGCCCTGCCGTGGTGGCCAGTGCTGCAAAGCAATAATGAAGGCTCTGTGAGCCCTAGAAAATCAAGATAAAATCTACAGTGGTTTGGCTTCTGGGCATCCTTTCAGACATGGCCTTATTATGCAGCTATATAATCCAGGACCAGAAGCAACAATAACCTCTGAGTATCTATCCTGTTTTTACGTGCAACAAAAGAGAAGAAGCATCAGTGAGATTTTCCCCTTCTGTCCCTTAATCCTGATGCCGAGTGACTTTTCCTAAGTATGGAGTTCTCTGTATATATGAAATCCTTCCCAAGTGCCCGGTGTGTGCCCCAGCACAGACGCACCCAGCCCCTGTTCCTGCCTGGATGCTCACAGCAGCAGACCTTCTCATGCCACCCTCTTCTCTCATGCCTCTGCTGCCTGGTTCTCCCCTGCTTCGCTCCTCCATTGCCTTCCTCCCGTCTCCTCTCTCTGAAAGGGTGCACACATCTGGCTTGCCTTTATTGTGCGATAAATCTCACCCTGCATCTTGGGTTCATTTTCTGAAAGTTTTGAATGGTGTCTTGGAAATGCTGTTGGACAATAGGAGCTCTTTGAACCCAGGCCAGCTGGATGGGACTCCTTGCATTGCAGCTGACATGCAGGCTTTGGCGGTCTTTCTTGACTCTTTCCTCTCTCCTCTTTTCTGTACAGCATTTGAATTGTCCTCAAACTTTATTTTTGGAGTGGGCAGTGCATTTCTGAATCTTTTCATCATTATATTATTATTAATTATGGTCATGACTATTTCTCTTTCTGCTGGCACTCCTGGGTGGATCTCTCCTCTCTCGCTTAGTGTCCTGGGTAAGACTACCTTGGCTGCAACCCACTTAAGCAGTGACTCAGAATCCCTGGCCCGTGCCCAGGAGAGATGCAAGAGTTTTGCCAGTCGGTTTATAAAGAAACCATCGTTTTCCTCAGCTACTCTCTCACTCAGCAGAGCTGAGTCGGGTGGAAAAGCTCAGCTCTGTGGTTCCAGTGAGTCCATCCCTGGTGGACAGGCCGTCCTTGGGGTATTATGAAAGCAGAGCCCTGCTCCTTCTGGGTGCAACCAGGAGGACTTCTGAACCAGGCAGTAGGATTCTTCGCTGAAGAAAATTTTTGCTCCCTGGGGGTCACTGCGCTTAACTTCCCCATTCCAAAGCCCCTGGAAGAAACAAAGCTAAGCGAGGTATGTAGGCAGGATGAGACATTGTGAGGGAGGGAGTACTGCGTGCTCACGTCAAACTGTTGCCTAACGGCTCATCACACAGCTACCCACATCTCTTGAGTCAGAGCAGAGAATGGCATACTCTGAAGCACGCCCCTCGTATCGCTGGATTTGAGGTTTGCTTGCAGCAGTGGTATGCTGTAGAGAAATCCCATCTTTGTCCTCTGGGCATCTCAGACCTTTCCAGCCATGCGGGAGGGTGGGTGTTGCTCTGTTTCTGAAGGCAGGAGGGGACCTATGGCTCTCCTGTTTGCCCCTCTACACATTGAATTTATGTAGTGAGGAAGATCACTTTGCTCCTGTGTGCCTCCTGTAACTTAAAGACATTCAAATAGTGTGCTTTTATGGAGGCAGACGTGCAAACCCTCTTGATTTCATGTGCTGGGAAGGACTTGAGAAAAACGAGATGGCTGGTGTTGGTGAGGCATGGCTGTCTCCCACAGCCCATGGAGGGAACACAAGTCTGAATCCTTCCCATTAGACTGCACTGCCTCCTGGAAATGGCACTGAGTGATGGAGAGAAGGAGATCACAGGCCTTCCCCTAGCAAGGGCGGGCACTTGGCAGCATCGGACCACGTCCTCCCCAGCTCTCCTTCCCACATGCTGGGAAGCCCACCTGCTTCACAGGGCAGCTGAGAGCCCTGGTGCTTCCCAGTGCTGGTGTTAGCAAGGGAGAGGGACTGAGATCATTGGTTGGTTTTTAGTCACTTCTATCAAAGGGAGGAATAGGTCTTGGGCCAACTAAAATTCTCCTTCCTCCCGTTCTGCTGCAAGACCCATCAGGGCAGGGAAGCCCACGAGTGGCCGAGAAGCGGGAGGTCTCACCAGCGCTCTTGGTGCCGGTATTGAAGGCTGAGCCGACTCCTGGGTTCAGCTGCAGCGGCCCAGACACCAGGCAGAGGTGTCACCCTCTCTCCAGCCGCAGCACAGTGCAAACTACAGCTGGTCCCTGTGCAGGGCTGCCCCTCCCTGGCCGGCAGGCTGGCCGCGGCTGGCCTCTGCTCCATGCCGGCGGGGTGGCATTGCTTCTTCAACTTGAGGAATGCAAACCGCCCGAGCTGCTCTTGAGGCTCGGCCAGGAAAAGTCCACAAATAGCAACAGGAAATCAAAATGCCCGCTCCAGACATGCACCAGATACGAGGCCATCCAGCGCAAGGAGAAAAATCAAACGCTGGACGATGGAGATTACATCATGCTGTGGATAAACCTGTGAGCCTGTCCAGCTGGGGCCATGCCAACAGGTCCAGATGGCTCAGGAATGCTAACTGCATAGCTACCTCTCTCTTGTCTTTGCTTTTTCTTCCCTCTTTCTTTCCCTATTCTCCATACCTCCTGGCCTCCTTCCCTCTTCCCTTTCCCAGAATAAATAAATAAATCCTCTGGCAACTTTACATAATCCGATTTCATCAAATATCAGAACAGCATCCGAGACCAGTGGATGGGACACTGGTCTGGACATGGGTCTCTGGCACTTATATGTAGATATCAAGGCTGCTGGGTGACCTCAACCACACTGCATAACTGCTGGGGTTGACATAGTGATGTGTGCCTTCATCTCACCTGGGTCTTCATCCCCTGGCTACAAAGGAGGAGGTTGCCAGGGCAGCTCCCCTGGAGCCTGAAGTACGCAGGAAAATTAAGAAACGAGCATTGCTCCTGCTCTGCTGCAGCTCACCCCAGCTGCTCACAGCTGCCACTGACTGCTCGCCATGGCTGCAGTTACAGGGGAAGGGAGAAAACAGTTTTGCTCTCACAGCTAGCAGCCTCTGGCTACCATCCTGATAATAATTTGTGACAAAGAAAGGGGTGCAGCACCCTCTGTTCTGTCCCCAGCATTGACCAAAGCTCAGCTTTCTCCCCATTTGATAAAAACAGGGCTCAAAGACATGTAAGAAAAGAATGAAAGGCGTGTGCTTTGCCAAGTCTGAAAAAGGGCTGCAGGCCATTTGCTCATTATTTAATGCTAATCCAGCTGCTGGACTGCTGCCAACCATATTTGACAAATCCTGAAGAGCAGGAGAGGCGTCAGAGAACGGGAAAGCAACCTTTGCATTGCTCTTCCCAGTAGGCGATGGCGATCCTAACTTTACAACAGGTCAGGCAGACTTACTGTGGGGAAAAGGCACCTCCAAAGAGAAAGGGAAGGCACAAAACCACGTGCTGAGCAGCAGAAGGGATTCACGTGGGTCTCGAATGCCCTGCTAGGGGACTGATAAAGCCATGGCACTCTGGTACTTTCAGCTTGTTACCTCCTCCTCATATACAAACCAAATAAGACATACTTTGGGAGCCTGGGAACCTGGCACAGCCCTGACCACGCAGCAATTTCGGGCAGAAATGTAATGGGGTGCTCTCAGCAAGTTGCGCCAAACCCTGGGAGAAGTTAGGTTTTGTGACTAAGCTAGGATCTGGTTGTGCAGTGGAGGATGAGGTATGAGTACAGCCCATTCACTGGATTTATAAAGCACAAATTGTTTGGTATTCAGAAAGGCCCAAAGAGGTCAGGCCAGCAACAGCATGGGCCAAGTACTTCAGTTTAAATCCTGATGCTGACCAACGCAGTCATTCAGACTGACACAGAAAGATTACTCTGGATTAGCTTGAAGGATCTGAGGTCAGAATCAGACACGTGCAGTCCCCAGGGGTCATGAACAGGAGAGGAGCAGAGGATAGCTGGGACATCAGTGGAGGATGGACCTGCCAAACCGAAAAAGTTGCAGATATCATCTGTAGCTGTGAAGTAATTCAAAGAGACTCTAACTGGGGAAGCAAAGTAATAGTTCCTATAGAACTTCCCTGGCAGGTAACTACTAGCAAAACCCCACCCCAGTCTAACTTTTCATTAACATGCTTCACCCATTGATGGCACTGCCCCATGCCAGTAAGAATAAGGACGCACACTATTTTATAGACAGCAAAAGCTGCATCACCGCAAGTGACACCCTGAAGGTCGCACACTGAGGAACTGGCAGAGCTGGGACTAAAATACAGTTCTCCCATTCCCGACAACCTCACTGCACCACTGTCCGTAAGGAGAGAAAAAACACAACAAAAACAAACCCAACATCATTCAATTGGCAACTCAATATTTGTGGCTCAACAGCACCTCATCAACGCTCAGAGACTGCCACATTTGCTTGGAAAGAAGAGCCAGATTTCCAGCACTCGCTGGGCAAAGAGCTCTCAGATCGAGAGACTGAAAAGGCTTTGAAAGAAACCTTCCATCAACAGTCTTTACAAATGTCAGAGCTGGTTTCCTCCTCCCTGAGCTGCCTGGCTTGCAGTCGCTCCCCTGGGGCAGCAGTGAGCTCAGCCAAAAGCACCTGCCCAGCTCCTTCCTTCAACTGTCGTGAATTTATGGGACTCATTTAACATTGAGTTGCTCTGACAAGCAATAACTAACAATCAAAGCTCTGGATCTGGGTCCTCTTCTTCACCTTGGTCTCCTACTGCCTTAGCTATCCCTTCTGGAGGGAAAAGCTCTCCTCTCAGGACAGGGAGGGCTGCAAATACTGCAGAGCCAGGAGCAGGTTTGCAAGGTAGACCTTCTGTGCCTCGGCCAGCAGACACGTGTTATTCTTGAGCTGCAGTGCTCCCACCTGGACATGCCATGGCATCAGGAGGAGAAGCCAGTGTCCCTGTGACACTGTGGTGGGGAGTTCTTTGGGCATCGGTCTAAGGAAGCTCACCTGACAATCCAATATGAGTGTCCAAAACCAATGTTGTATCCAGTGCCCTCCTGTGTAACGTGCTTGGTGTCAGGCCCAAGCTGTATTTCTCCTCCAGCCTTGGCTGCCAGGTTCCTCCCAGGGGAGCCCTGACATTCTGTTGCAGGGGAACTCCTGACACAGATCGCTGAGCTGAATGCGTTACGTTGCATCTATTCTAGGAAAAATGTTAACTGCGTTTTGAGCAGGCTTTGCTAATCAGGTCAGCCAGACTGACCTGAACAAACATTTTTCCTAATCAAGACAAAGTCACAGTGTAAAGAAGCCAAAAGCAACTTTGCTGAGGTAGTCAAGGGTGAGTTTCCTCTGGAACAGGCTGGACAGTGATCATAATGAATGACCTCACGTAAGACATCACCTCTGAGCCCTAAAGATGGTACTAATTACCCCAGCACTGGTTTAAATTACATACTAGTTTCAGGGAGAATAGCCCTGCACATTGCTTCCATCCTTGTATGAGGGATTTCTGCAGTCTTAGAAAGTGAGAAAATAAAATAGGAAGAGAAAGAAAGGAGTGAAAGAGAGCGTGGATATCTACAGTTCCAACCTTCATGAGACCTTGTTCTGGCAGAACAACGTGTCAAGAGAAGTGTCAAGTACCTATCACTTGGACACTGACCAGACCAGAGCAGCTCCACATGATTTCAAAGGCAGACAGCCCTGGAAAGATTTAAGAAAATAGGAGTAAAAGAAGAGATGCAAAGAAAAAGAAGAGAAGGTGGGTAAAGAAGTCAGAAAGGGATGGATGAGAGGGGAAGGCTGGGGTGTTCAGGTCAGCTCAGGAGACTACAGGAAAGGAAAACCTTAAATGATGTGACCCTACAGGAAAGTAGAAGCAAAAAAAAATTGTTTTCTTGAGCAGCTGGGAATAAGTTAGACAGATGTAAACACTGCATGTCAGACATGTGGGGAGCAACTGGATTGAAAGACACAGCTTGCCTTTCAGCACGCTACCTGCAGTCCCCTGCCGCTCTGGCCATGCCCTCGGCTCCTCACAACCTTTCAGCTATTTCTGCTCTGAGGAATGATGCAAAACATGCAGGCGCCAACCCAAGAAAACACCTAACAACTCACAACAGAAGTTGAGCTCCAAAGACAGGAGAGAGTAAGAAAAGGGCTCCATGCAAGCACCCACCCCATCCTATTGCCAGGCTGAAAACATAATCAATGATTTCAGCCAGAGGATACCAAACTACATTAAAGTTGCACGCTCAGAAGTCACCGGCTGCAGCTGGACAGCCACAGTGCTAGCACGGGGGTCAGTCAAAAACATGTCTTTGGTTCCACCCTTGCTCTCACTTCTCATCTCCCATGTGGAGACGGGAATTCCCAGCAGTTCGCATGTGTAAAGGAGGATAAATACAGTCCCCAGAAGAAAGCTGGGGTCGGTGGGATGTAGTAATCCCAGGACTGAGATTGGCCTGGAAGTGAAGACTAACACACTTCGTTCTTCCAACAGACACCTCTCCTGAAGAAGAACAATGCCGGCCACAGGGTTGCCTGTGAAGCATCGGTGACTGCACTTGACCTTGCAGCACAGACCTGGAATTTCTCTGGGAAACCTCCCAGCCAAATCAGGCCAAGAGACAGCTCTTGGCCATTTCTTAGTGGAGCTGTAATGGTGCACTTCATCCCTGATGCCCTATCTGTTCCCCTGTAACTCTGCAGCAAGGAGAGTCACCAACTGGCTTTTGCGTCCCATTTGGTTTCCTGCAGTGGACTGTCCACAACAGGGAGAGGATGCACAGGCTTTAGAGGGTTGACTCATCCCTCCCCTAAAATGCACTGGTACAAGTCAGTCTTGAGAATCAAATCTTCATATCAAGCACAGTCCTACCTGTGGCGATGAGAAGAGGACCTGCCACGTGTCCGTCACAGAGACAACTTCAGAGAGTGAAGTGTTTTCATTCACTTCTTTTAACACTGAGAGTTTTTTAAGTGGAAATAAGTGATACATTAAATGCTAATTAAATACTACAGTCTGAAAACCTACAGGGAAGTGCTAAGAAAAAAAGGAGCAAGCCCAGGAGTAGACCGTTCTCAGAGGAAACACAGGAGTACATTGCAGAGGTGTCAGCCTGGCCACACTTTGAGTAGCAGGGCTGCATCTGTGGCTATGAAATCCCTACTCCTAAAATTTCACTTTAAGGGGCTGCTTCAGAAAAAACGCTCTTCTTTCCAAATTCCCCTCTCTACCAGAGGCATCTCCATTCCAGGCTTCAGTGAGACCAGTGCAGCGCCAGGTGGGACCAGCACAGTGCCTGATGGGACCACACAATGCCAGATGAGACCAGTGCAGCACTGGATGAGACTGGTGCAGTGCCGGATGAGACCAGTGCAGTATGGGATGGGACCAGTGCAGCATGGGATGGGACCAGTGCAGCATGGGGTGGGCTCCTGCACAGCAGAAGGCACTTTGCATCAATGAACCCAACGCTTGTCATGGGACTCAGAAGCCACTAGACACCATGCTTAGGCACTTGTACTGGTACCAGGAGGTCCAATGGAACAGTCTCAGAAGCTTTCTACAGCCTGGTCTGTACAGATGAGACCCCTTGGTTTTCTCCTCTCTGAAAGCGGTGGTGGCATTGAATGCCTTATGCCAGAGGGGATGGGGATCACCTGGCAGACATGACCCGAGCTGTACGTGACTCCAGCATCTCCCAGCTGGTGCTGCTGACACCCTCCCTCAGTGGGAGCGGACTGTATGCACAGATGTGCTTCCACCCCCTGCCAAACCCTCCCTTTGTTTACTCTGCAAGCACTTCACCAAAGTCCTTCCTGCTGCTCCCCACCACGGCAATGGCTCTGCCTCCACTGTTTAACTCTATTTTGGACACATGCCTTCCTGCACTCCTGCTCTGAGCTGCAACCTCTCCCGTAGCTCCGGCCTACCAGTGCAGTTAAAGGGTTCTCCCATTTTGGCTGAGATGAGGGTTTAGGCCAGTGGATCCCCAGCACATGCAGTTGTCCAACAGATGAAGGTTTTTATTTAGGAAAAGTATCCCAAATGTTTATTAGTTTCTTGGCAGCTAGGAGGGACACACGAATGATCCTCAGTCTCTGTGGAGAAAGTATTGACCTAGAGTCTTCCAAAGGAAGTTCAAGTCTCTCCCCCTCTTTGTTACCAAAATGGAAATGTTTCCTGGTGATGACCCTGTAGGTTCAGAAAGGTGACAATGCTGTAGGCTGAGAGACCCATGAACTGCTGTGTTCAGCTCTGATTTCATCCTGCTGCTAGCACCTCTGCAGGTGTTAAGTCCTGCTATGAGATGATGAGGAGCAGCATGGACATGAAGTGGAGGAACCACAAGATGGATCCAAAGAGACTAACGAAATAGGAAAATCTAAGAACTATTATTTTAGGATTCATTTCCATCAGGCCAGGTCTGATGGCCCCACCAGGTTTCTCTGTATCTGTACTCAAGATCCCCCAAGAATCTCTGACTGGCAAGTTCCAAGCAAAATTTAAAGAAAAAAGTCTTTCCTTGCCCAGTACTTGGCTGACTAACCAGGGATGTGTAACTGACCAAATTTTACCAGGCATGGAAATAGAGGGCCAAAATGCGTGTGTCCCCACAAGGACAAGGGACTACCACCAGTCCCAGGGACCCAGCCTCCCATTACAGCAGAGCTCTCCTCTCTAGCAACTGGAAGGGGTGAGAAGTGGATGACCAAATCTGCCTGAGCTCTTCGTCCTCACTGTGTGTGGAGATGGTGGGAGGGAGGTTACACATCATGAAGCTCACTCAGACCAAAGATCAGTCCAAGACCTAAGCACCACTTAAGTGCTATTTATGTCCCTGTAGTAGGCATAAGAGGAATAGAATTGTGTACAGGCCTCTTGCACGAGTGACGATCGTCCATGCTGAATAGCCTCTCTTTTCAGGGAAAGCTCCCCTTACGCGTTGCACCAGCACCACTCTCAGCCTGCTCACTACTACAGCCCTGCTACTTCCCTCCTTTCTGCGGGCTGGGACAATATTAAAGGAAAGAGCACACGGTAGGCACAAAACTTAGTTTGCACTCAAGGAGCAACAACAGGGACAAGCAGTTCTTCTCCCATTCTGCTGGCTCCCAGTAGGCTCCAGAAGATGCCGCTTGTCACCTTGTACAGTCATATAGGATCGCACAGCGAAAGAGTGTGTTACCGCACATTCCCCAGAGGAGCTGGGTTAGCACTACTGAGACAGCCTGAATTGCCATTTTGCAACTTCTAATAGCAGAGACTGCGACCAGCATGTAGGCTATTTTTTTTGCCTTGATGTCTCCTTTTTGAAGGAAGTACAGAATATGCTTTGAAAAGCATAGAGTAAAAATGGAGCTGTGTTTACACTAACATCCAAAGTAATCTTTGAAGGTATTTTTTCACACTATAAAATACAGAAACATAGGGAAGAAACATACCCACCGGGGTACTGGGTTAAAAAGAAACACATGCCTCCTGTTTTGCTGGTTTATTCTGACTTCATTCTGACAGCAGAGTGTCACAAACCCAGTGAAGCACAGTGGTGAATCTGACTCAAAAGATAAGGCTTTTGAAGAGTTTCACTGCACTGATAAGGGCTGAGAGAGAAAGTAAGAGCTCTCTGAGTGCAGCTGTAATAGACTGCAAGTGAATAGATGGCTGCTTGCAGGAACAACCAGAAATGATGGACCAGGCAGGAGACAGGCAGGTGAAATTGATAAGCGGAGACTAAAGGATTAGCCTAATTTATGGTGGGTCCTTCTGGCAGAAAAAAATGAGCAAAGTTGCCTAAGTTCAAGAGCAGTAGGTGGCCTCCTGAGCAAAAGGAGACTGATAATGTTATTAGTCATTGTATGTAAATCTGGTTAACAGAAGCTAAGTGAAGTAAAAAGAAGCATTTTGTGTCCCTTGGAGATTTCCCCTCCAAGTACTAAGCAGACACCACTCTCCTTAAGATTTTCTAAAAAAACCCTAAAACAAACCTTCATCATATAATCCCAGACTCACGCAGGTTGGGAGGCAGCTCAGGAGGTCTCTAGTCCAACCTCCTGCTCAGAGCAGGGCCAACACTAAATGCAGACCATGTTGCTCAGGGCTTTGTCCAGATAGGTCTCGGAAACCTCCAAGGAAGGAGCTTCCACAGTGTCTCTGGCAGCCTCATCCGCTCTTAATTGACCTCACAGTAGGAAATTGTTTCCTTATACCCAGTAAAGCCTTCCCTGTTCCAGTTTATGACCACTCATCCTCCTGCCATGCACTTATGTAAAGAGCCTGGTTCCATCTTCTCAGTAGCTTCCTCACCAGTGCAGGCAGGCTGCTGCTGGGTCTCCCTGGAGCTGCCTCTTCTCCAGCTGAGCAAGCCCAGCTCTCTCAGAGGTGCTCCAGCCCGCAACTATCTCAGTGACCATCCCCTCCATGCACTCAGATTTATCAACATCTTTCTGGTACCAGGCAGTCCAAAACTGGACACTGGATTTCAAACACGGTTTTATGATTGTCAGGAAAAGGGGGATAATCACACCTGTCAGTTTATCTGCTGCTGCCCTCCTGTTGGTAGCTGCTAGCCACCTGCCTTTGCCACTGGGACACAGCACCGCTCCACGAGCCCTGGTGGGTCAGTCCACCCATCCTATGGGCAGGAGATGGTATTTGGCCTTGCTGAATTTCATAAGGTTTCTGGTGACCCATTCCTCCCACGTGTTGAGGTCTTCTGAATGGCACTCCCACACTTATTCAAGTTAATATTTTTTTTTTTCTGTTTCAAGCACACAGACCTTTTTGAGGATGCATCTACAGATGTTCCTCCATTACTTCTTTATCACAACTTTAGATGACCAGTCCAGGGAACCATTTTTTAAAGACCAAGATGACTCATTAGGAGTGCCAAGGTTAAGGAAAGGGGAGTAGTTTAGGGACACGTAATTCTTGCCCCAAAGGAGCACAGCCTCTGCAGTAAGGTTCATCCATCTTTTCTTTCCACTTCCTTTCTGAACAGAAGAAATCATCCTCAGGAAAAGTTTCATACTGGCATTTTATGGCCAAAATTCCTGGCCTGCTCTAAGAAAAATGCTTGCTGAACAATATCTGGAAAAGTTTGCCCATCTTTGAAGCAAAGGCACTGGCAACTTTGTGAGCTATTGTGCACGGTGATGCTTTGCACAGTTCTATGTAAAAAGAACTTCTCAACACATCTCAACATCCCAGGACATTTGCTGGATTTAGTAAGAAAATATAAGTGTATTCTTTCCACCCATGTTGTTATGCAGAGTGAGAACAAAGAGGGTGGTGTATTATGTTCTGACTCTTGTATCACCAACAGATTTGGTAAGCGAGACATGGTTACAGAATCTCTTATATTTATCATCTGCAGGAAGAGAAGGTATCAGCTTGATTCTCGCACTTCAGCAGAAATTTGTGGTGCTGGCAGTTGGGAAAAAAAATCCACAACAGCATTTCTTTTTCTACTTGTAAGCTGAGCACAATGATGCCTGAGTCACCGCAACCTAGTTAACGTGAAGGCAAGGGTAGGCTACTTGGAGAAGCAGCTTTCCAAGCAGAAAGGCCATTTAAATGAGGCAGGACAGAGCCAGCCTGCACACAGCCGCCGCACACTTTAAACACACTGTCCTGGCAGGTGGCACCAGATGGCACTCTTACACAAAAGCTTCTTTTTCACACAGGGTCTCCTCGCAGGCAGAAGTTGTATTTAAGCTATAAGGAGGTACCACCTATATTGGTTAGGGGTTCCCTGAATTCTGACCGCAGCCCCTGTTGCACCTAGGTAAAAGGGCTGGTGCCAATACATACTATTTTCACTTCAGTAAGGGAAGAAATGGTCCTGGCATAAAGCATTTGGTATCAGCACAGCTTCATCCACACTGGATGTATATGGAATTAGGGAAAGCACAAGATTCCTGACAACTGGTCTCTCAGATACGAGCAGGCAAGGCCTCACGGTGCGAGCGAGCGCTCAGCCTTGGGGTGACGTGCCATTGGAAGGTTTGCCTGAGCCCAGACGGACTCTGCTGCCTCCCGTAGAGCCCAACCGGAGTCAGTCCTTGAGGCACGGCAGTATCTTGGAAATTAGGAGCTGGTGAGATTTGTGAGAGATGGGGCTGCCTGCATAATCTCTTTCCCAGACCCAGTGTGCCTCCACACGCTAAGTGTGGGGCACTTATATATGCAAATTCTGCACTCACTTTCTTCTCCACAAGGGAGGCAGCATAAAAGGCTTTGGATATCTTCTATGTAGCAAAGCAGAAGTGGATTCATCAGGTGTTTAATGGCTGCAGCCCTCCTCTCTCTGTCCCCTGCTTCTGTGTAGAGGTGCTGGCATCTCCCCTGCTCCTGCTGCAAGGGTGGTCCTCAGAGACCCTCACAGTGCAACACTGGGAACGCGGAAGGTGCCAGTGTTGTGACAGGGGAGTAACAAGCCATGGCTAAAACCTCTCTGTCTGGGGCAAGCACACTGTCCCGCGGCTCCAGCTGCTCAGGGGCTGGCAGCGCCTTGAGTGTAGGCAGCGCCCCGCTGCCCAGCATCGGATGATGCCCTCACCCTCACCCCAAACCACCTCAGGGCTGGGTCCTCCCTGGCAGAGGGGCTGCAGGATTCACGGCACAAACTCCCACAGAAAGCTTGGGCAGGAGAGCAAAAAGCCTGTGCACGCTGCTGAGGGAGAGCTGCTGGACGGAGGACTCGGAGGACTCCTCCGAGAGACTGGGCAGTTTCCCTAGAGGTGAACAATGCCCCTTTGGTTTCTTGGGACTGGCAAGACGTTTTCCTCCCAAGTCACTCTTACCCTTCTCTCCAAAGTAAATCAGCCCAGCCTTAACGCCAAGCAGGAGATGCTTCATCTCCCAAATGCCTCTCTGAGGAAAAGTTTGAAGCGAACGAGAGCGGAGGCGCCGAGCCTGAAGGTCTCCCGACGGCACCCGGCCGTGTCCCCTGTCCCGCCGGCGCTGAGCCGCGGCAGGTTGTGCGCTCCCCGCCGGGGACCACACTCTTCTCCCCCAGCCACCCGGCTCAAAAAAAGCGCATTGTAAGGAAAAAAACTAAAACAAAAACACCTGTGATTGCCCAGCGGGGTCTCCTCGGGGTCCCCGGGGCCGGTCCCGGGGGGGGGGGGCGCTGGCTGGCTGCGGCGAGGGGGCACCCCGGTACCTGCATCCCCGGGGACACCCCGCGTTGGGGGGGCAGGACCTCGGCACACGCAGCCCCTGGGACCCCCGTCCCCGCTGCCGGGGCTGCGACCGCCCTCCCGGGGCCGCCCCGCCGGGGAGGGGCGGCGGGAACCGAGACACACACACACAGGGGACTGCCGTCGGTGCCTTACCACATTGCTGAGGAAATCCGCCTCGTTGAAGTCGCCGAGGTCGAGAAAACCGGTGCCGGCGGCGGGGAAGAGCCGCTCGGCGGGGAAAGGCTCCAGGATACTGTCCATGGTGCCCGGGGAGCGGGGGCTCGGCCGCCCCCCGCGCTCCGCCGGCCGGGCTCACAGCGGCGGAACGCTCCCGCCCGCCCCCCGGCGGCGGCGGCCCATGGGGCGGGCGGCGGGGGCGGCGGCGGGGGGAGCGGGCCGCCTACCGGGGAGGGGAGCGCCGAGCCGGCGGCCCGTCCGGGGCGGCTGTCAGTGCCCCCGCTGCCGAGGGGCCGGGCGGGACCCGGCCGGCCGCGGAACGCCCCCCGCCCGCTCACCGGGAGCCGGCGGGGCGGGACTTCCCTCGCCGACACCCCCTTAAGGCAGCGCGGTGGCGGCGGTAGCACCCCCCGCACGACCGGGGAGGACGAGCGCCGGGGGCTGCCGCCCCCCTCCCGGGGCCGCGGAGGGGGTCCGAGGGTGACGCCGACCGCCGGCAGAGCGGTTTCAGTTCGATAACCCGAACAAACCCTCCCTTCACAGCCATCCCCGCCGGCAGAAAGGCGGTGGGAGTCTCTCCGGTGGCCCCTCTGCATCCCCCGGGGAGCGGAACCGGGAAAGGGGGGGTCTTGCGAGGGGTCGGTGCCCGAAGGGGAGCTGCAAGCCCTGCAAGCGGGGACATCTCCTCGCCCCGGCTCTCTGCAACGGGCTTGCAGGTAGGCTGCAGCAGCCCATGCGGCTGCTCTGTAATTAAAGAGTTGGGCACCATTAAAGAGCTTCCAGAAGATTATATGGCTTCAGATAAATAGGATTATGGATCCCTGTCCTCTCTGATCCTTACTCCAACCAACGCTCAAGAAAACCACTTATAATAAACCTGTTGAACAAGCCCTAATGTTTTATTAATCTGTCCCCACTTTCACAGCTCCACAGGGAACAGACCGGAGTCACAGCCCCTGGCAATGGCTTTCTTGGTCACGGGCATATGGACAAAAAAACTCCACAGACAGCAATATGCATCTCTCCTGGAAGAAACCCAGCTGAAAGTTGCCGACAACGAGGGTCATGGTGGGGAAGAGCAGATCTGAGGCTGGCCGGAGCCTGTGCTTGAACGAGACACTGGGTTTCTATTCCTCCAGCCAGCCAGGCTCTTGCTCCATGCTCCCTATGGGTCTCAGAACTAACAGCACAACCCGAGGCGCTCCTTGGCTACTTGTAGCACAAGCAGCCTTACGCTGCCTCCTGCACACAAAAGCCTTCATACTTGCACACACAATGGGCTCTTACAGTTACGTTTACTTTTACCTTACGTTTCAGTCAAGTGTAAAGAGTCTTTGGGCAAAAGGGTCAGAGACATAAATTCAGCCGGGACGGAGTTGTGCTGGGAAAATAATGCTGTTCCTCCTTCCTTAATGGTAAAGAAACCTCTTTGTCAATGCGAGTACCAATGGGTTTAAAGAGGGGAACACAGAAACCTTTGCCACAGTAAGATGGGGAGAAGAAATATGTCCAGACTCTTCAGCAGGAAGCAAACCTCTGTCTCTGAGCAAGGGGAAAGGCATCTTTCCTTTAACATCCCAGTCAGCGGGGTTCTCGGCTGCAGGGGGCAGAAGGCCCAAGCCGTGTGACAGCAATGGGGTGCCACCGCAGGGGCAGCTTCCACCTCCCGCCGCTAACCGAACACGGATATTGCTTCCCTCACTGTGAAGACCCACCGACGAAACCGAGAGTTTCTGGTTCAGCGCCTCACCCAAGTTAACACAAGGAAGCCTCTTCTCAGGACGCACGCTGTATTTATCCTCAGCGCCAGGCCGAGGAAGCTGAGATAGTGTCAGCTCCAGTGACTGTTTGCACAGCATGGGTGGCAGTGTCATCAGAAAAGGTCAAGCAAAGTAAACCTCACTTGTTTGTCTGCACTCTGAAGGAAAAATGCTTTGGCACATTCAGATAGGGATTGCGAAGTCCATTTGGAAGATTAGAATAGCTTGAAAAAAATGAAAGTGCCTGCCCTGAGACCCTGCTTCTATTTAATACTTTTAGTACTGACCATAACTGCCCTGGCCGCAGCTCCCCTGTCTATTCCTGCTGCACCTCTGCAGGCAAGGAAGGATTATAACAAACCTCCTTTTCGATATCATGCTGCAAAGCTGCTCTGTCCCATCTTGGAGAGCTCTGATAGGGAACCCCATCCCTAGCACACGTGTAGAGCTTTGAAACAGACATTTTCCCCACATCAGACATGAGTGCAGTCCGTTACAGGCAATGCAAACCTTACCTCTGTGTTCAGAGAGTGTCACTGCTGACCCTCCGGGGCCAAAAAGGAGAGGTATTTCTGCAGGTGAGCAGTTCTGAGCTCCAAAAGAGAACTGAGGACAGGGAAAGTGTTGATGACGTGAGGGGAGGTGATTGCGATACGGAAAGACTCAAGACGTGCTGCTGCAGCCAGCAAGGGGTTCCCGCAGCGAGGGGGGAAAGGACAGGCTGAGCCGCGCTGCTGCAGAAGAGGCCTGGCCACTGCAGCGCTTCCAACACTTGAGCAGCGTTAGCAGCGTCATATGGCTGTGAAAAAGGCAAATGCCACACTGGGATAGAAATGTAGGAATCCTCGTAAAGATGGGAAGTTCCCCTTCTGCTCTGCAGAAGACCAGTGCAGAACATGGTGTTAGCCAAAATGCCGTGCCCATCTGGGATGCCACCCCTCGAGCAAGGTGGGGACTAACTGGGCTGGATCCAGAGGAGGGCAGTGGGAATGACTGGAGAAAAAGGGCACCCTAAAAAAGGACTGAGGGAATTGGGCTTCTTTGGTCTAAAGAGAAGACTCTCATGCCAACAGTCTTTATGCACTCAAAGAGCTGCAGGAAATAGGAAGGCAAGAATTGCTCTTCATTGCCACACTGGAGGGGACAAGCAGTAACAGAGAAGTGTCTGGGAAGCGGCAACATCGCCCTCACCAGAGCATCTTTAAAACCAAGTTCTGCAGCCACCTCTTGGGACACAGGTATGGCTGATCATGAGGTAACCTTGGGGCAGGGGCTGAATCAGATGATCACTCAAATCCCTTCTCAGCCTTATTTTCTCTGATGTTATATATTTAGATTTATTTGCAATCTGATCACAGCAGGAGAGCGCAACGGCAACCAAGTACGTTTAGATTGAGCAAGTCTCAAACTGACAGCAGATAAGCCTTCCCGGCCTCAGAGAATTTGATACTGCAAATGCACGTATATGACCAAGCTCATTTTATCAGTGCTGAGAAGTGAATCACCAACCCAGTTCTCGTAAGAAAGGGATCCTGCTCTCCTGTGCTCCATCCTGCCAGGTCCTGCCGCCACTGCCTGCCTTTATACCCACAGACAGAGAACTGCAAGTCCCTCATCATGCCACCTTGCATTTGCTTTGTCTTCACCCCGCACCGCTGTGAGCGAGATGTGCAAGACAAGGGAGGCAGCCCCTGGGCTTGAACACGTGCACAGCAACCCAGGCCATTTTGCAGCCTGCAAAGCTGAAGCTTTTGGTTCCCCACCCCCAGTCCGAACCAGGAGGTGTCACAAACTCATCGAGGATGAGTGTTTCCTGAGGAATGTGGGGCAAATTGCCTGTACCAGTGATTTTTAGTTTGCTCCATGCAGGCTCCGTTGTTAGAGGAGGGGTTGTCTGCCTGGGCTTTGCCCTCATTTGCAGCCCAGAGAGCCGGTATGGGAATGATTCACGCTGTTAGAGCCACTTGCTTTGGGCTCAGGCTGGCTTTTTAGGACTGCCTAACAGAGATTTTACTTCAAGTCTGGCAAAAGATACCGTTTGTCCTGTTTATTTTTCCAGCTTTGGTGTTCATATGGATGGAACAGCTGGTTTCTGCCACAAGCCACCTTCCTAGCCACAAAGGCTTTCTGGAGCCATGCAGACTCCATACTTTGGCCCTTCAGTAGCTCTTCATAGCAGTCCTGCCTTTATTGCTCTCCGGCTTTTCTCTGCACTCGATTACCTCTCGGTATATTGCTCGGGGGTGTTTTTGCTCACTGTTTTGTGCAACACAGGCGGGGGAGTGACTGCTGCACTGTAGGTCCCCTCTGCTCCTGAGGTCCCACTGAGAACAAGGTGAGGATGGAAATGGGACTTTTAACCTAGTTCAAAGAGGCACTGCAGTCCCCAGACAGCCCCTTAGGAGTCAGGCTTGTGCGATGGCACAAGTGGTTAGGTATCCAACACTCAGGCTGTCATTTCTTCATTTAGTTTTTGTGGGAACAACTCGAGGCCCATGAAGAAGTCAAGATAGGAGGGGAGGAATCCAGCAAAACATCCTCTAGCAAAAGGTAACTTTCAAGGAAGGACTTGCAGATGCTGGAGCCTTTCTCTGCCGTCTGCTCCACAGCCCCACCTCATCCAGGAAATCCGGCTCCCTTTTGATTTCCTTCCAGTGGCTGGTTTAAACTCTCTCTCACACACACACTTCTCCCTCCAGCCAGCTTCAGCCACTTTCTATTTCCTCCTTCCTCCTGGGTGCTGTCTCCCAGCCAGGTACCCAGCACACCTGCTCCCACCGCTGGTGAGCAGCATGGGACAGGGAGGGCAGCCAGCAAGGAAATCCCACCTATCTCAGCTCCCTGCTAAAACCAGAGAAAGGCCCGGGGAAGACCTGCGAAATCTTCATAAATCTGCTGCCACAGCTCACAGAGGGAACGAGTTGTGTTGCGCATGTTGCTTTGCGCGTGCAGCTACCCAGAACTGGTAGTGCATCAAATTAAATGTCTGCCTGCAAGCAGTCATGTTTCATCGGTAACCACCGAGTCCGGATAGGTGTAGGCCATGCTGGAGCACTCGAGCGAGCTCCAGACACACACGTGTGCGTGTACTAAGGGAAGGTACGCCACGACTTGTGCTTTTTTCCCCCCTCTTTCTTGAGAAGTAGAGGAGAAAGTGAAGAGCATATTAATTGCAGGTTTGCATACGGCAAGGATCCATGAATGCTGTGGTTTCAGTGAGCACCCTAATGCTATGTGGGGTATGAAAGGGAAGCCACAGAGCTCAGCGCTGCAATTATTATTCTTTTTGGGGTGAACTTAGGGCCCTTGGATAGATTTGAATTGGCCTTGCAAACAAGGAGTGAGTGACAGGCAGGGAAGTAGGGAATGCAAGACCTAGGGAAAGGAAAGCCTTGAATACAAGACACCAGACCTTAGTAATATCCCTCTATGGAACCCCTTCAGCCTTCGGGGAATGTGGCTGAGCTGCCTGCAGCAGGATTAGGTATGTTGGAAAGTAAAGCCCCAAAACAGTAAATGGGTATTACAATAAAAGATGAGAACTGAATATTCACCACTTGGAAAGTAACTGATTAAGGGGGAAAAAATCACCTTGTACCTCCTTCATTTCTTCATGGCGGGCTAAGAATGTTTCTTTGCCTTGTCACACAATCTGCCCTCCCTGCTCTGTACCTTGGAAAGAGCAGAGATTCTGCCTTTTTTTTTTTTTTTTTTTTTTTTTTTTGCTGGCAATCTCCCTGGAGAACCAGACAACTTCGAGGGTGACTAACTGAATGAAGAGGAACTTCAGTACGAGTGCACCTCCTTCCAGCAGTTTGTTAGCGTTTCAAGACACTGTAAGTAACTCTCCTCCAGGCAATTCAGGTGAATGGGAAGCTACAGAACAGCAGAGGAGGGTGGCTGCCTCAGCTTCCCATGCACTAATTTTTATTTACTCTAATAGGCTTCTAGCCTGCATGGTTGCAAGGCCAGCTTGCAGAAGGGACCCAGGCAGCCTTCACAGGGCTGCAGACAACCTGAAGAGTCATTCTGAGGGGGCTGTATTGCCTCATTTCTCTTAACCGCTTCCTACATCTCAATCCTTTTCCCAGGAAGGATAAGGGGTATAGCTGCACACCCTGTTTGATTGAATTTTACCCCAAGAAGATAACCTTGCATCAAGGAGCGGGAAGCAGATGGCTTCAGTGCAGGAGGGAGCTGAAGAGCCGCTGGAACAGGACTAGCCGAGTCCAGGGCAAGGAGACTGCAACAGCTCTGCTTTGACACACTGCATGCGCCATGCGGAGACAACTCCAAAAGCCCCGTTACCTGCATGATGACTAGGGGGAAATCCCTGCTTGTTTGTGCCACTTAGCCCCTCGAGCACGGCGCAGAGACAGACGCTCACATCTTGGCTACATCCAACAGGATCTGCCCCGACTGGAGCCAAGCAGACTGGTGGGGAGAGTGGGGGGACAGCGTTCCTTGCCCTGCCAAGGGTTAAAAGCAAGGTCCAGATCCACAAGCAGTCCTGCTGAGGAGAAAAGCACAACCCAGCAATTCAGGCATGTCTCACCCCCGTTCAAATGACATTGTTTCAGTGCTGTCTGCCTCGCCCCTCACTGGTAATTACAGACTTTCACTACAGGGGAAAGAGAGACACGGCGGAGGAAACCTTCATTACAGACTTATCTCCTAGAGCAAAAGCAACCCCAGTGTAATGTCTGGGGCACGTTGCCAGGACCAGCCACCAAAGCAAAATGCTTACATTTAGGACAAAAATAAAAGGGGGAGAAGTGTTAAGTGATTTGGGAAGATCAGAAGCCCACCAGTTTGGCTGCTGTACAGCGCTGGGTGTGGGGAGCACTTTGGAGGAACTGGAAAGCTGCCCTGGTTTTAATCGGTGTGGTTTGCATCTTACATTCTTCCTTCCTTCCTCCTTCTCCTCATGCTTGTGTCCCCTGATGTCTGCATATGTCCCTTTGTCACCCCTGGCAAACACCAGTGGGCTGGGAAGGGATGGTTTCCCTATGCTTCCTAGCCTGACATTCCTCAAGGGGGCAGATAAAGCTGTAGGTGTCCTTGGCTGACCCCTCTCCCCTTTGCACACCTAATTACGATATGTGCTAAAGAATGGGCTTCTTGTATCCAAAACTGGGGGCTCCTTCTCACCTTGTCTATATCACGGGGGCCCAAAGTTTGAGCTCTGTTAGAAAGGATGCGGGAAGGATGCAGGGAGGATTTTTCTTCCCAGTAGGACTCTCCCCTGTTACAGCCCACGACCGTTTCCCGTTCCTGGGGCCATCTCTCAGGGTTGGCATTGACCTGCCCACAGAAAGGCTGACACCTTCTCTGGCAAGCACAGTCTCATTCCTGCTGTTTTCTTCCTCATCCCAACTTTCTGTCTGCAAGTGATGTAGAGCCCAGCTAAGTTGCTGTTCTTACACTTGGGCATTCACATGTGCGAAACTGGGAACCACTCTCATGGCACGGTTAGCTCAAGTGTTTGTGGGAGAGCTCATTTCAGCTACAGAGTTTTCCTGCAGAGCCCATTTTTGCTGCCGCTGGCAACACCTTGTTCTTGCAGGATCTGGGGTTTGATGCTGCATTAGAAAGATCCTTTAAACCTAGAGGCCTTGTCCCCAGGCAGCTAATGGCGGGGATGGGAGAGGACCGGGAAGAGAAAAGCGTTCAGTCATATTGCTATTAAGATGTGTCTGGGGAACTGGCTGAATTTTAATTGTTCTTTCTTACTCGGTGAGTGAGCACAGGAAAAGATTTACCTTCTGGCCTTTCCATTTGGGCATGTTGACATTTCCAGGCAGCACGTTCCTCTGATGGAGAGGTTTGACGTCAGGTGGGCTGATTAAAGCCTGCAGTGCCTCTGACTCATTTGGCTACGGCCTGCGCAAGGGGTTTTGTAACACGTCTCTTCTCTTTCTATCACTCATTACGGTTGGTTTTAAATAAATAAAGCTGAGCTCAATTCACAACTTCAGGGAAGACGCAGCTCGGCTCCGGCTCAAATACGCATTGCCATGGCAACAGATGCTGTCAGGCGCACGCAGAAATGTCACTCTCGGCAGCGAACTCCCCTGCCCGGCTCTCCCTGCCCAAGCAGCGCATGGGGCTGAGGCTGGCAGCAGAAAGGCAGTGTGGAGCTGGCACTGCCCATGCCGCTTTGGCATGCAGCTGCATTTGGGAGCAGCCCAGTGCTGGCCTTGC
Source organism: Morus bassanus (assembly GCA_031468815.1). Lineage (NCBI taxonomy): Eukaryota > Metazoa > Chordata > Aves > Suliformes > Sulidae > Morus > Morus bassanus. The sequence continues at coordinate 44,358,447 of CM062572.1, read as the reverse complement.
TGCTCTCCCAGTCTCAGGAGAGCTCACCTGAGCCAGCCAGCTGCCCTCTCACTGAGCAAGAACCACCTTGGGGGAAGCCCTGGTAAGCGGGGTTTGCAGAGCTCCCTGCTTGACCAGCATTTCCAGGCTGAAAAGCCCTAGTGTAGCTTTTTCAACCTGCAAAAGGGAGGAAAAGGAGTTCCTGGGTCAACAAGTCTCATACAGCTGCAGCCAAGCATGTAATGCAACATTCTTCATGCACTGATCGAGCTCCAAAATGAAGAGATAAAAATTATCAGCTGCCTTCCAGAAGCCCCACTGAGCAAACCCTTCACACTTTGCTAGATAGATGCCCAGCAAGGAAACAGAGACGCAGAGAGATGTGGTTTCTCCAGCTGACTGGGGGGTAGATAGGTTAGGCAAGGCAGGGCAGGGCAGTGGAGTCCCTGGCTCCTCTGTCCCAGAGTATCTGTCTCCTCGGCATGCTGAGCGTGGTCCCTTTGGTGCTTCCGTGTCCTGTACAGCTCTTGATTCATCGAGAGCTTGAGTATGGCAGAAGCCCAAAACATGAAGCACGAAACATGCCCAAAGGCAGCAGCACTAAGGAAAAGGCTCTCTGAAGTGCTCAAGAACTCACCACCTGCAGCACCGTGCCTGTGCATCTGTAACGTCCACTGATGCACAAGAGAAATGAGAGGTTCTGGTTTGTGTGGCAAACAGGGCTAACAGCATTGCCAGATCTTTCTTCCTCCATGCATCTCAGGACATTTAGTGGTTTTCTTAAAGCCTGAACACCTGGAGTCCTGGGAATGTGGAAGCTTCTCACCACCCTGCTCTTTTCTTAGGTGACTTCTGATGGTTGCAGGGAACCAGCTGAAAATGCACCCCCTGGCTACAACACAGGCGGGCAAACCTAAGAAACCATCATTTACTGGTTTCAATCCTATTATTTTTAGACCAACCCCATTGGCTGAGCTCTGAATTATGGCTTTTGTTTTGGATCATGGGGGAGCACAACGCACGTGGGGAGGTACTTGGGTGCTCTCCCACTGACCCGAGCTGCATGAAGAGGCAGCATGTGCCCCGTTGGACACTTTGGAAGGGGCAGAAAACAACTTGAGCCAAGAATCCAGTCTTCTCACATAGATCACTAGGATTGGGGAATGGTTTCTAGGTTAATCCTCATTTTGCAGGTTTAATGCTTCCCCAGCTGGTGTGCCAAGTCATTTTTTTCTACCACAGCTGATTTGAAATTAACCTTACCTCCTACAGTCACTGTACCCTGCCACATCGGGGAACTTAATAGCAAAAAGAAGAGTTTGAACATGTGAAATGTTTTTATGACTGCATAGATTGAGCCACATTTCCATGACAAATCACTGAAATCTGAGAAATCTAATTTACAACACAAATTCCTTTCTTTTGTGTGTCTTTCCCAACTCAAATTCAAGTCAGAAACTCTCTGGGTTCTGCAGTAACTCTAATCTAGCAAAACTGTGGGTGTAAGAGAGATGAAAAACAATTGCATGAGGTCTCCAGGGCTGGTCCACAATGACTCCAAACCCTAAATTGCTCATCCCTTGAGCGTGGTTTACAACTGCAATGGATCCCGACGGAGCTGTGTAACCAGTGCTTAAATAAAGGGGAGGCAGGAAGCCCTCCTGAATCAGTGGCATCTGTTCTGGGAACGGCTGACCCAGAGACAGCCACAGCAAGAAGGTACTGAAACCCACTGTCTCCTCCTAGAAACAGAATTGAAGGTCACAAAGTAAAGACCCCTGCAACCAGTGCTGGCCTCTGATTAAAAAGAAATCCCTTTCATGCACAGACGGTGGCTTGAGAAGGAGAAATACCAAACTGTGGTGAAAGCTTGGAGAGTTGATGGCTTGGCATCTTGGAATGGAAACACAAGTGGCATCAATTCAGGTAGAGCTCTATACCCCCAGCCATTAGCATCAACGTACAGGCGTACTCCCTCCTCTTACACTTAACTTCTGTCACAGTAAAGGTGATTTTTATGGTGCTTTCATCTGGGAGCAAATGTGAAAGCAACTCAGTCTTAGGAGCAACAGAGATGAAAGGCTGCTTGGTGTCCAACCCACACCACGGAAAATCATGGTCCTCTGTGGAGAGATGGTGCTTTGCCCCAGTACAAGAATTAGCATCATTATTTCCGAATGATGGGGGCTGCCACTGCCTCCTGCCAGAATGATAAAGAAAACCAGCACTGTGGTGTGGCCCTCCTACCCCCTCTATTGTACTCTCGGGGCTAGCAGACAGCAGAGATATTTGGGCACTTACAAGGCTTGCTTCTTCATTTAAAATGCACTAGAGGAAATACTGGTAAAATACATTATATGATTGGCCCACATAACTTACTGCTGTCAGTTATAACTGAGAAGGAACCGTGAGGAAAGGATCCGACGTTTATAGGGGTGAAAACATCCTCTGTTATACCACGCAAGGGAAGGGCATGGCTTGCAGCCCCATGAACCCTTTGAAGAAGACAGGTTTTCATAAAGTACCTGAAGCAGGGAATTGAAAATGAAGAACCATTAAAAAACCTCAGCACCCTAAACTCTAGACCAAACCAGAAGTGTTCCTCATGAGCAGGTTAATATATAAAAATACTTCACATCATATCTGTGTTTCTGCGGCAGACCCTTAAATTCCCAGGAAGCACCCAGTGCTGGCCCCTGGCAGAGGCAGGGCTACCAACCAAGGGAGGCTGTGACCCCGAAGAGCAGCTCTTACGATCCCATCACAGACAGAAAATCTTGCAGTATCCTACACAAATATTAGTCCTGGTGCCAGCAAGTAGTTTTGCCTGGTCTTTTGCCGTCTGATCAATCCCATGTAAGTCATTCTTCCTTCCCTGCAGGCTGCTATCCTCTCCTCCTTGACCAGATACCCAGTGGCTTATTTTTGTCTTGGATTGCATAGTCCCAATGTTACAATTACACGCTGACCTCAAAGACTTGCTTTTAAAATTACCCTTCTTTAGCAAACCCTCTGTCTAGTGGGTTGGGTGGTTTTTTTATTTTTTATTTTTATATCTAAATGGTTAAATAGTGGGTGTGGTTGAGGAGAGAGGAAAAGAAGAAAGAGAAAGAAGCAGACAGAGCAAGCAGTAGGGGGGAGGGTTGTGAGGGTCACAAGTGTCCTCCTCAGGATGGGGACATCTGTGTGCTCCGGAGAGGAGACGCTTGGCTTCTCTTTCCTCAGCAGCATCTTCTGGAGGGTCAGTTCTCCTTGCTGACAAATGTCATTTCACTGCAGAGACAGTGGCAGTCCCTATTCCTTGTAGCTACACCTCAGGACTTATTCTTGCAGCCACTACCTAAACCCAGAGACCCAACAAACCAGTATCCTTCAAACATGGCAGGAAAATTGGGACTTTCCTGTAAACGCTACTGATGTTAAACATTTTCTAAACAGAAGAGACAGAAAAGCAACTCTGAGAGTGCTCTGAAGGATCTAAAGGTGAACAGGCCTAAGACAGCAATAGGCAGACACAACTGCAGAGATGTGTTCACAGTGAAATCCATGTAGGATAGGTGTCACCTGTCCATGTTGCTGCTCCACTGACAGTTCCATCAAATCCCTGCAAAACTTCACAGAACGCACAGAAATCTCTTCAGAAGAGGAGAGGTGAGCACCTTCTTCAAGGATGGAGAGTAGGAGGGAATAGGACACCAGTCTGTCCTAGCAAGGAGAAAAAGGGAAACAACTCACAGGCTGGCAAGAGAAACTTCAAATCTGCGGCAACGTCTCACATCCAGGGTGCTCACACAACTTTATCAGTTTGCTACACACCAAGGCTTTCCCTCCATGCTCTAAATAGCTTTAAATTCCAGCTGAAATGGTTTTAAGGCTGATTGGAGCCACAGTGAATTGCCTCCAAGTGATACAAGGAGCTGTGGCTGGGCTGGTTGTGAAAGCTGGCCTTTTAACCGCCTTCTGTCACCTGGCCAGCAGCTGCTCTTCCAGCCACCTTGTCCTTGTGATGGTCTCCTTCATCTTCAGCATGCATATTGCTTCCACACTGTTCTGCACACCTTATCTTCCCGTAGCCCCTTCTGCACGCTGGCTATGTCTCAGTCCTGACAGAGTGAGCTTTCATCATGCCAAATGTCACCACGAGTAGTACTTGCAGAGAAGACCTGCAAACAGTGCCCCAAGCTGCAGGTATTTGAGAAGACGACACCTGTCACTCAGCGTGAGCCTGAACCCCTGCTCTGCACTGTATGTGCCTCTGGGTGGGGGTTCAATTGTATAAGACAGATCCGAACACCATCAGACTGGAAATGATCTCAGCATTTTTGGTAAAGTCAATGTCCCAGGCATTTGGAAGGGGATGATCCTTCATTCCTCCTGCAGCTCCCCTCGGACACAGCATCTTTTCCCCTTCTCCACGTTCTACCCAGTTGTGTTGGGGTGTTGCCCTGTGCTGTCGCAGAGCTGGCCTCACCCATGCCTGCAGCGGCTGCATTTTATGGTGGGTGGTGAACTGATTTTTGGTTTGGGGAGAGTTTTTTTGGTCGATTTTGTGAAATGCTTTTCAAGCCTGTGAAACTGAAATGGATTTCATACCCACTGGAAGAGACTACAGGCCAGTTAGCACAGCCTAGGCTGGGGCAGAAAGTAGTATCAGAGCTCCAGTTAAGTGATACCTATAAATGGTGGCAAGGAGGACGATGATGATAAGCAGGCATGTGAGGACTCACCACTTCTCTCCTTTGGATTTAAAAAGCCAAATCCACCTATCAACATATGCTGAGCAGTATTTGTTTCACTGCTGTCAGTCAGCAAGATATCAGTCAAAGGTATTATTCTCTGAAATAAAAAATTTCAAATTCCAAACTCTGCTCTTTTAATGAGCTCCGGTAAATTTGCTCCCTCTTGCAGTCCTGGGGTCAATCAATTAGCGACTGCCTCGGGAGAAGCTTAATTAAGCTCAGATAACACAACAGAGGTTTCACCCCCTTGCCCTCCCTCTGTACACATCCTCCTTTACACATCTGGATAAAAGCTTCGCTGCAAAGCCTGGAGAGAGCAACTGCTTCAAGCACAGAGTCCCCGAGAGCACGTCTAAGCTCCCAAAAAGCATTGCAAACTCTTGCATCATGCAGAGGCAGGAGAAGCCAGAGCGGCTAGGAAGTGAGAAGATCCACTCTGGCAGCTGCTGCCACGGGGATAGGGTGTCACTGGGAACAACAAAAGGTGTTTTTAGTGAGGAAACGTGGTGCCACAAGTTATTAATCTTCTAGCAGAGGCAGGAATCCTAGGGCTGCTCTGATGGTGCTGCTCTTGCAGCAGGAGCGAGCCAGCCATTCAGGACTAGTCTGACAAATCTGGCTCCAGCTGCTCAGCTTTATTAACGACAGAAGCCCTCGAGGGGTGGGATCCAGAGGCATCACAGAGATTTTTTTCCCCTTTCCTAAGCACAAAAGGCAGAAGTGGAATGTAGCTGAGGAATGCTTCGCCCTTGGAAGGGATGTAATAAATCTCCTTGGATGTGATATTTGGTTTATTTTGTGGGAGTCATTCAAAAGGAAAATGCAGATTGTGGGGCTTAGCGCTCAGCCTATGCTGGCAAAGGATCCCCGACAAAGAATGTCCATTGGCAGGGAATTTCCTGACTTTGCAAGTGAGCAAACGCCTCTTTTTTCGGTTACTCTAAAAGCTGTCTTGCTATTATATAAAAGGTTGCTATAAGGCAGACTGTGATCGGTTCTTATCCAGATCCACCAGAAGAAGGACAAGTAATAATCGGCCTGATTTGTGGGAGGAAAGATGTGGGCTGTGCTCAGGAAAGTGCTTTCTTCCCAGGAAGGTCTCCAGGGCCGCAGGGGGCTGCTGGGGAGGCTGCGGCATCCTGATCACTAGAAGCATTTCACGCATGTGTCAGGCACTGCTCCTGGGTGACTCCACCTCAGAGAGGGGGAGACGGCTTCAGAGACTTCCTGAAGTCCCTGCCAGCCCTCTGGTGATTATTACTGTATGATTATTATTTAACAGTGGGAGTGCCGCCTTTGGGATAGGCACTTAAGGAGGATTCTTCCTGCCCTGAAGCTCATTGGACCTAGGGACAGGTTAGTAGGCAGAGGTCAGGGAAGAAGATAACAGAAGGGAACTGATGCACAGACGGACTTGATTTACCACAGAAGCATGGCAAAGAAAAAGCCCAAAGGTGACTGTGGACCTACCACTGAGCAAGATGAGGCCAGGCTCACTGTCAGAGGTGGGCAGGGAGGAGGGAAGGGATTACTTCTGGGGTCTCAAGTCTATCAGTGAACTCTTTGGGGAGGTCATGACAGAGGCTGGAGGGATGGCAGTAAACCATCTGGGAACACTAAGCTAGGATTAAAGGAGCCTGGTGGAAGAGGAGCAGACTGCATGGAGCCAACCGCAGCTGCCTGCAGTGGTTCCAGCCTTAAGGGAATCACCATAATGGAAGGTAGAGGGAGAATTAGAGCTGCAGGACAGCCCGGCAGGCAGAGGTGGAAGCGTGGTCCCAGCACACAGTGATCCCTGCTGTGAGCCACAGAAACTGCCCAGGCTATGCCCTACGAAAAGCAGCTGAGTGGTGGCATCACTGATGGAGGCCGGAGCTCAGGGTCAGCCACAGAAGGAAGAACATCTCATCGCCCTGCTCATCCTCCAGAAATGCAATTTTGCTCACTCCATCAGGTTACCGGGGACTCCCCTTTCTCATGTACTTGTGAGAAGAGATGAAAAAAAGGATACCATTCACAAGGAGCTGTTTGTTAAGATTTTCATTTCCTAGAAGAGGAAGTGTGTGTTTGCAGCCCTCAGTGGAGGGGCTAAGGCCCCCCCAATAGATTTTAAGAGAGTCCTTCGGGTCGTTGCCTGCCGCTGTCACCTGCTGGAAATTACACGTTTTCAGTGTTTCCTTTCTTGTCAGGGAACACAAATATCTTTCGTCCTGTTCCCCATGTTATCACACAGAGAGGAGGTGCCTGTGTAAAGCAAGTGACCTTATCAAGAAGTTAGCAGTCTTGGGTTATTACCAGAGCTGGACTAAGCACTTTGCTGCTGTTATCATTGCTATTGATTTTACATTTATAGAGAGCTGCAAATTTACACAGTGCTTAATAAACACAGAGTTTCCTGGACTGCAACTAGTGACAGGAGAATTGGGAGGCCTTTTTTATAAAAAAAAAAAAAAAAAAACACCAATTTTTTTTTTTAAACAATTACATTGTATTTCTATGTTTGTTTTTTTTTTCCACTACAACAATAGGCTGAAGATCAAAGGAGTTGCTGCCACACTCCTGTATGGCCACACACATCAGAACATAGTGACAGCAAACAGATCTAACACCCTCCCCGACAGAACAGCCGTTTTATACCACTTACCCCACTGACGTCATCCAAAGTTTTGGACAGACAAGTCCAAATTATGCTGGGTAACAGTGAATCAGCACACTCCTGCTGTGCCACTTAAAATTTCACCTAAGTTTTCCAAAAATGCAGCATTTTCCTCCTGCAAGAGTGTGGCTGTGAATCTCCGACCAGGATACAACATGGGATATCGCTGGACTGAGGTACCTGCCAGCAGGGAAGTCCAGTTAGTATAACACAGGCAAGTGAATTCCCTTAGGGCACAGCACTATTATCAGCACAAATGTTTTCACTCTGGGCAAATTATTTGTTCATCAGCTTAAAAATGAAAACCTGTTGGCTGAACTCTTTGTGGGGGTTTAAAGAATGTTTTTTCTAAAGGGAGCTCTGAGAGCAGGGTTAATGTCCCCTGTTCCCTCCACCACACATCCAAAAGCATCACTTTGTGCAACGCTTTGTGGCAGAGAGACTCAAAAGAAGGAAAAGAAACAGTGAACAACCATGAAGACAGGGAAGCTGGAAGATGCAAGAGTGGAAGTCATGGGGCATTGAAGAAAGGGAAAGGAGCACACGCTGAATCCCAGTAGTCTCAGACGAATTAAAGAGGCAGGCTGAGCGACTCCTGGATGAAAGCACTGGGTTAGGCCTCAGGAGATCCGAGTCATCACATATTGGGGCTCAAAGGGGACTAGAGACAGCAGTGAGGTTAAACCCAGTGCTTGGGAAGCACTCAGGTTAGTAGAAACAAGTACCTGAAGGTGATTTTTGAAAAAACAAAACAAAACAAAACAAAAAAAGGCTTTAATGCAGAGATTACATGTGCCAAGGCTGTGCTATGGCAGAAACTCTGGCAGGAAACATGCTCCCTGGAAGTGGGAATATCCTCCAGGAGTTTGGGTCCTCCTCTGCGAGTTCTGTCTTTGGCTCTTCACAAGGAGTTAAAGTTCTGCCACTCTTCACTCACTGCTTTTGCTCTAGAGATCTGGCTGTGAATCGAGGCATACCGCTCACGCAGTTTACCTTGGCAGGCTGGGAACGTCCTACCACTGGCTACTGGGTGTGGCCGAGTGTGCCCAGGCCCTTTCTGCACAGCTTCTCCGGATTCTCTAGAAGTTGGCATGGAGGAATGGCCCAGCCTTGGAAAATATTATCATCTCCCAGAGAACGCTGGTTCTGAGCTGTACCCAAAGGAAGCCAGACTGCACTTGGGGAAAACTTAAATGAACAGCTGGGTGAAAGTCCCTGGGCTCTACACACAGAGAGAAGCAGAGACCTCGGCTTTTGACAAGTTCACCTGAGAATATTCCCATACATTTTAGCCCTGGCACTGTGCTTTCAGCTCGGTACCTGCCTATGTGCCATAAATACAGTGTCCCCTGATTTATATTTTTGGAGTGCTGGACATGTATGGATGTAGCATATTTATTTGTCTGCCTCTTCCAGCAGACTATTCCAAAATACCTGACAAGGCATTAACAGCTTGAGACTCCAAGGTCCCGCAGAAGCATTTTCCCACCAAGTAATGCTTCTAGTGAGAAGGACCCTGAAGCAGGTTTGAAGCCCCTCGGCCTTACTTAAGGCACACTCAAGTGCAGCTCTGCAAGGTCATCTGTCCAGGTATCTTCCTGACCATCTCACGTAGAGGTCAAAGGCATTCTGTCCAGTTCTACATCATGATCACACAGGGAATTACGTATTGTTCTAAACATTATTTTTTTCCCCTGTATGCGACTGCAGATCTTAGCAGAACACTCGTGAGGGCTAAGCCACAGTGGGTTTGCTGTGCACAATGTTATCACAGAGTCCTTGCCAGCGCTCTCCACAGAACATTTCAACTTCACTTTAACCCACCATTGCTCCATCTGTACATCTTCAACGCATCTGCCAGGCACATATAATGTGATTCAATTTAATCTCAGAGTTTTTCTACATGGGCCAGTAGATATCAGTCTGAGTATACAAGTTATTTTCAGCTCGTCTGTGACATCCAATTCCACCCACGAGGCTTGCAGAGATATATAAATCATGGAGGTGTCTAAAATAACAGGCCCTGAGGAAACATCTGTCACCTCCAGAAGCTTGTGAGGGAACAGGATGAAGCATTCAGCTCAGCAACATACTGAATTTTCTTTTAGCTCCAAGAAAGCAGAGAGCAGCAAGTCTTTCTGACACAGCCCACATGCCTTGGCAGTTAGATTTTCACATTCCCTTCACACTGCATTTGACCTGTGAATGTAACGCAGGCAATACAGAGATGCTTAGCAATTTGGATGACATTTGTGCCACCTCACCTTTATCTTCAAAAGGAATGGATTGCTTCAATTCCTTTTTGTTTCCAGATTTTTTTCCTCAAAATTGACTGGCTTTTGGCCCTTTGCACCCAATCTCTTAATCAAAGGAGCGCAGAACTTGCTGTGCTGGAACCTACCAATGGCTGCTCTAGTCCTGAAACCTGCCATCTCCTGCGCTGGTGAAGCATGTGGGCCAGAGCCTTGCATATCCTGCAGCTATTAATGTTCTTGCATGAAAAATCAGGAAGAGAGCTGGGAAGTTTTCACTCTCCCCCTCTTCCCTTTTGGTCTCTCTTGGACCCCAACTCTGCTCATTCTTTGCTGCATTTCAGAGTGGAGGAAACAGCAATGGAGCTGTGGAAAAAGATTTAAAAAAAAAAGCAAGTCATAGAATCATTAAGGTTGGAAAAGACCTCTAGCATCATCAGGTCCAACCATCAACCCAACACCCCCATGCCTCCTAAACCATGTCCCCAGGTGCCATGGGGTTTTTGAACACCTCCAGGAATGGTGACTCTACCACCTGTCTAGGCAGCCTGTTCAAATGCCTGACCAAGTTTTCCTACTATCCAGTCTAAACTTCCCCTGACACAGCTTGAGGCCATTTCCTCTCGCCCTATCACTAGTCACTTGGGAGAAGAGACCAACACCCACCTCACTACAACCTCCTTTCAGGCAGTTGCAGAGAGCGATAAGGTCTCCCCTCAGCCTCCTCTTCTCCAGGCTAAACACCCCCAGCTCCCTCAGCCGCTCCTCATCAGACTTGTTCTCCAGACCCTTCACCAGCTTTGTTGCCCTTCTCTGGACACGCTCCAGCACCTCCATGTCCTTCTTGTACTGAGGGGCCCAAAACTGAACACAGGATTCGAGGTGCGGCCTCACCAGTGCCGAGCACAGGGGAAATTTCACTGTATGGAGTGCTACTTATAGGGTGAATGCTGGCAATTTTTGAAGCATGTAGGTTTTGGAAAAAGGAAAGCAGACAGATGGTGCTGCTCTCCTTATGCTGGCAGAGGCAACCACTGCAGAGGGAAAGGGGCCAGGCTCAGCCCGCAGGACTGGGCGCACGGCTGGGAGAAGGCAGGATCCACCTGGGCTCCGGTCCCCTCGCCTCCCTGCCCCAGGGGTGCAAACCGGGGACGGGGCGATCCCGCTGCCGCCCTCCCGCCCGGCTCCCCCGGCCCCGGCTCCCTCAGCCCCACCCCGTGGGGCGCCGTGAGGCGATGCCCCGCCCCCGCACGCGCTGACGCTGACGCTGACGCGGCGCCGCGCGCGCAAGGCCCGGCCCTGCCCTGCCCTGCCCTGCCCGCGGCGGCACTGCCCCCTGGCGGCGGGCGGGCGGCACCGCCGCGTGGCCGTGGCCGTGGGTCCCGAGCCGTGCCAGCGCCGAGGCTGTTTCGGTAAATAAACCCGCTCTCCTGGATGTAAACGGAAAGCCAAATATTCTTCACGTCCCCAAGCGATATTTTGGTGATTTCTTTTTCTTGAAAGTTTGAGCGATTTACAGTAAAATCTGGTCTTTGACGTCATTTTCTTCAGCACCGAGAAGTGCTGACAAACTTGGCGGGGGGGCAGGCGGGGAAGGGCGGGCCCGGGCAGCCCCCCCGGCAGCGCGGGACCGCCCGCACCCGGCGGGACCGCCAGGGGGCGCCGCCGCCGCGGGCACGGCGGAAGGGGGCGTGGCCTCGGCCGCCGCCATGAGCCCCGGCCCCGCCGGCCTCGGTTGTTCGCTCCCGGAATAAAAGAAGGGGGATCGGTCACCGATTGTTTGCCTCTAGAATAAAGAAGGAGGATCGGTTACCCGCTTTTTGGGTTTTTTTTTTCCCCCAAGAGGAAAGAATGGGCCACGTACAGATGCGCCGCCTGCGTGAGGCTGGGAGGAGCGGGATTCCTCAAACCGCCAAAAATGTTTTGAGTCTGGCACCTCGGAGCTGAAGAACCGGGATTAAACCCACCACAACCCTTGTCCCAAGTTGGCCATTTCAGCAGAGAGCTCCCTCCTTCCTTGCGTCTCAAAGCAAAGTAATAGTAGAGAAGTCCCCAAAAGCTTGCTTGTGCTTAGAGACCAACTCTCCGTCTCCAGCTCAAAATGTACTGGTTTTACTAAGCCATTCAAGAGGGAAATTTTCCTTGGGGGATGTAGGACAGAGGTGATCCTAAAGCTGCAAGAGGTCTTTGCATAGGGGATGCCATACATCTTTGTGTCACCGCACTGATGCGTGAGCACCAGCCTCATCTGAATGCAAAAATGGGTCTAGCAGTCCGAGTTCTCGGTCTGAGCTGGACCCATCTATGTATCTTTGTATCACTGCACTGATGCATGAGCACCACTCTCCTCCAAATGCCAAGACGGGTCCAAGATAGGAGTATGGAGGAAGATCTTGAAGGAAGAGATAACTAAGGATGTAGATTAGCTGTCCAGGCTGGCTGTGGCTTTATGTTTCCTGCTTAAGAAAGCTGACTCTAACTCAAATGTAACAGCAGTTCATATGGTAGAGCTGATTTTCACTGGCAGCTTGCATACTAAGCGGTATACTGTGAGCAGCGTGACATTTCATGCCAACTATAAACTTGCTGAGAGGCTGGGGAAAGACCCGGGCACTGAACCCCCAGTAGCCATGGCTATACTGGTAGGAGTTGCTGGCTGGCAGCTGACTCTGGTCTGCCTCTGCTGCCCTGGCAGCAAGGTGGCCATGCATTGAGAAACGCTCCTGCTCACTGTGCACCAGTATGTTGATGGTGTCATGTCATCTGTTCCCTGCAGGAGCGTGGGGTTGCAGTGCAGGAGGATGGGATAAGTGAGGAATTCATTCTTTCCACTTTTGCAGCCTTTTGACTCATGTTCTGAATTGCTTCAAACACCTACCTTTTGCAAAACCACCTAGTATTTAAAACAAAATCCAAACAAAGCTAGGAAACAAAAGATAAGTACCGAGTTAACCTCGGTTAGCTGCCCACCCTTGTGAAAACTAGGATTTATAAGGGGTTCATAGCACTTGGCTAAAGGGAAAACTCTATATTCAAAAAGTGTTCAAACTTGTAACAGGTAGTGGATAATTGTAAGAACACAGAAACTTCATAGACATTAACATTCTGGTGACAGCAGACAGAAGTGGCAAATACATAAACATTTGGCAAAGTGATGTAAATGGCAGCAGATCACCTTAATCAGATGGATAGAAGAAGGAGATGCATAAGGACATCCTTAGAGATTCTTCACACGTGCAAGAGCTGATCGCCGTGCCACTGCTGTGTCAGTATCTTTAATGTTTTACCTTTGATGTTGGCTCAGCACACTCTAGGACCTGTGGTTTCTGCATAGAGTCGGCTCCTTAGGCTGCCAAGCTGTCTCCAGGTCACACAAAGGAAGGAACATCCACAGAAACGGGAGTGGAAATCAGTGGAAAATCTATAAAGGATGCTAACTTATGAAAGTTAGCTAGAAAAAGGGGTTCAAAATGTGCCAGCAAAGCTGAGCACACTGTTTGTGTATTGCATTTGGTAGGAAACTATAGAGAAAATTGTCTATGGACTGGAAGCACAGAAATATAAAGGATTATAAAAGGCACGCCAGGGCTGAGCCGTCTTCCCACGGAGGGCATGGGCAGAGCTTTCCCAGCCACAAGGCACTGCCAAGGCTGCAGCAAAGTGCAGCAAGCAGAGTATCAGACATGGAAGACTTCGGTCTGAAGTCCAAATCATAGACACATGAGCTGATGATGTGAAAGAAAAAAACAGGAAGCTGCTCAGGAGCAGCTTATCCTGGAACAGTTCACCAAACTTCTTATCCACAGATAAGATATTCCACAGGCACTTTTTCTCTCACATGTAGTACATGCTTATTTAAATGGGGAAATATCTGGATGATTGGCCAGTTCTTCAAGAGATGGCAACTAAGTTCAAACAAATTAGATACTGAATAAAGATGTAGAATCCATTGAGTTTCTAGTGAGTGGATTTTGATTTGCTTAAAAAGTAGTCAGAACCAGAGTCTGAAGGTATTTAGCCCTGGAAGGTTTTTTTTTTTTCCCTGAAAAAAAGCAGGTCCACAGCACTAATTACTGTTTCTGGTATTATCATCTGCTTTAATAAGCAAATTCCCTCAAACAGCAGTTGGCCCTAATATATCCCTCTTCTATTCCATCTCCTTGGCCACATATTGCTTACTGTGCTAAGTGCTAAATGGCTCTTGGAAAGTGCTAAGAGGGTGTTGAGAAAGGGCTAAGCCGAGTTTCACAAACAACTGCCTGTACAGAGAAATAGTAGTACATCGGTAGGGTGGTGCCAGGATGCCCAGCAGCAGTCTGGTTGAAGACCCTTGTTTTGACAAGGCTGGAGAACTGAACTTCATGGTTGCCTTCTTAAGATAATTTAAACAAGACATTTTCACTGTGTGGAAGTGAAGGTTTTTTTGACCCTAACTGAAATGAAACCATTGGATACTTTGTCAGAAATATTCTATAAGATCAGTATGTTCCTGCTAACCAGGTCAAGTTCATCCGCTCTGCCTGCTCCACCAGAAACCAGCTCAGCCGGCAATCTCGGCACTCGATAATTCTCAGAAGTGAAGAGCGGTTCCTGGAAGACAATATGAACAAAGCCCCAGGCCCACCAGCCCTGGCATGAACGTGGCTTCTGAAGCCTCGGCCAAAGTCAGGATGAAACCCAAAGCAGCCATCCTGCAAAGAGGCGCTAAGTCGCCAATGTCAATTCAAACATTCCCCAACTAATCACCATTGTCTGGGCGTGGGCAGAAAGTAAAACATCCAATGTTTTTTATCCTCTCCAACAAGTCACAGCATGTTGGGACCACCAACAAGCATTGGCTGGTGTATAAACTTCAACCTGCAAGTAGAGGGGAAGCTTCACCATACGAGAAGCCACTTACTTGCAAAAACATTTCAAGAAAGGAGAGTTGGATGGGCTCTTTTAAGCTAAGCAATTTCCTGTGTGAACCAGCTCAGTCTGTGCTCTTGCCTTGGTTACCTGCTTAACTGTTGGAAGACGCAGATCTTACCCTCTGTGCACATGAATTGGGATCACAAGACACCTCCTTTTTGCCCCGTTAGTCAATGTCACTTGGGGGATCTCTGCTATGCTGGGCTATGCAGGTGGTTGTGATCCAGTGCGTGCTGGCATGGACTGGCTTTCAGCCACTCTGTGACTAACGGGGAAAGTTACTTGTTTTAACTCTAAACCAACAGGTCTGCAAAAAACTCCTTGTCTTTAGTTAGTGATTATTTTGTTTATTTTATAGGGTGCTTCAGATACTATCAATTTCTGTGTAAAATAGATGTAGTACCATGAACACTGAGGGCTGCCTTGCTAATTGTTTTAATTTTGCAATTAGATTTTTGCAATTAAATTACTGCAGGTTAGATGCGAGCTAATACATTTAAATCAGCCCAATGAATTGGTTTTTTTATACTAACAACACATTTTGAAAGCACATGTTTCCCTTAAGAAAAATAGCATCTGCAACTGTTTTACTGAGCTATTTGGGTTCTGAAATGCATTTATTACCAAAAATGCCACAGAGCCTGTTATGTCCTACGTAGTATTTGCCATGTAAGCTATTTATAAGGCAAGTTGTTTATAAGGAAAGTCATTCATAAGGAAAGTTAGTTTAAGTTATTTATAAG
The DNA here is from genome assembly GCA_031468815.1 of Morus bassanus. Taxonomy (NCBI): domain Eukaryota; kingdom Metazoa; phylum Chordata; class Aves; order Suliformes; family Sulidae; genus Morus; species Morus bassanus. Next base: position 44,343,167 of record CM062572.1, on the reverse strand, counting down.
GAAAACCCAGGCTCATTATCTCATTTTATAGTTGGAGATGTTGTGTCACAGGGACAGGTGAAACAGTTTCCCCAGTGTCTTGCAGCAAGTCTGATTAGTCCCAGCTCCTGCTCCTATCCAGCCCTCTGCCTGCTGAGCCGCTCACTCCTCCATGGTGCTATTTGTTCTTCTCCCCCCACTCCACAGCAAACAGGATAGTGCAGTATTGTTGCATCCTTCCAGCTGCAGGTCTACTGCCGAGGATACAGCTTCCTAAGTAATGATGGATCTCCATGGAGCTTCCCAACTTCCCAACTTTTAATAGAACTCTAGGTTTCTTGATTGATTTTCAAGACCAATCTACATCTGCTAATCCCATTTCACCCAGAAGAAAAGAGACATTAGTCACTAAATTTGGCCAGTGGAGGTTAGCAAACCCATATTTGCCACTCACCATTCATCGGTTATCCTTTCCTTCTCCTGGTTGAGAAATAGGGTGTAAAACTCAGTGGGTTCCAGGATTGTTTTGTGGTTTTGGTTGTTTTGTTTCCTCAATAAAATTCAAAGCTCCAGGATTCAAAGAAACTGCAGCCAGCTCTAGGGAGAATTGAAAATGCGGAGGAAAATATTGTCAATTTTTTCCCCAGTTAAGTCACAAGGGAGACTAGCAGCTACTAAAAGGCAAAATGTCCACATGGATGTAGGCAAGACACAGCTGACAAGCAGAGACTGCCTGCACTGACAAGGGCTTAGGCACTTTATACTGCCTCCTGGAAGCTTCCCGGGATCTCCTCACCAAGGTGTTCAGAAACAGCTCAGCAAGAGAGGACAGGGACATAATTCATGGCCTTTTTCCACCAGCTGCCATAGGGTTTCTCTGCAACTTGATAGGTATGAGGAAGTTCTGCTTTCACCGTCAAACTGAACGTTGGCATCTTGGGGGTTTACAGCAAAATAAGTCATCTTGTCTTCATTTCTGAGGTGGCACAGTTCAGCTGTGGCCACCCTGTGCAGATGCCTTGAGCTTGTTTCCATCTGCATCCTACATTTGCCACCCACTGGTACGCCTGGGCATACCTACGGCATCCCTGGAGGAAGCTGGTCACAATGTGTTGAAGGACACTGTGCATGGCCATCTTGGTAGCTCCACAACCTCATTCCCTTATGCCTAAATGGCAGGGGTTTTCATACCTTCCTGGGGTCTCTTGTTTTGAAGCAGAAATGTCTTCCTGTCCTGCTCCCAGCAGTCCGTGAGAACATTTCATCCTTACAAGCCAACAGTTACCACATCATTCTCTAGTCTTGCCCTTCTTAAACAAACCTTCCTAATCTTTCTTCACGGGATGTGCTTTCAAAGCCTCTTCTCAGGTTTGCTGCTCAGCTGTGAAACCTTCAGTTTGTGTCCAGCCTTTCCTGTGCCAGGAAGAGCAAACTGGTCACCTGCTGCATCGTGCACCCAACACCCCGCATTAGCTCTGCCTTTTTTTGGAACAGCATCGTACTGTTGACTCCTGTTCAGTTCATGGCTCACACCCCGAGCTGCCTTTCTGCAGTACTGCCGCCTGGCCACTTATTCCCCATTTTCTCTTTGTGCTTTTGATTTCCTCCTCTTAAGTGTAGCACTTTGCACTTTTCTTTACTGAGTCGTTGATTTTCTCCAATTTAGCAAGATCATTTTGAATTCTCAGTCCATCCGCCAAACTGTTTGCATCCTCTCCCAGCTAGATGATGTCTGCAGATTTTATGAGTACTCTTTATTCCCTCGTCACAGGTTGTTAATGAAAATACTGCATCAAATGGATTCCACACAGATGTTGGAAGGACCCTGTTTGAAAATTCCTCTAAGTCTGACAGAGAACAATTGATAACTGGGTTTTAAAGCTATTTTTTTTCACCAGCCATGCATCTACTTAATGAGGATTTCATCTAAACTATATTTTCTTTGCTTGCTTAGGAGAATGTCATGTGGAAAGATGTCAAAATCTTCTAAGAATCAAGATGTATGACAACTGCTACTTCCTCCTTACCTGCAAAGAAGGGTGTATAAAGCCCACACTGACCTAAGCTGAGAAAGGTATTTTTATACAGGCTTGAACTGCTCTATCAGTTTCCAATCTTCAGTTCAATCGCTGCAATTTTGCGTGTAGCCATAGCTCGAGTAATTGCCTCCAGTATCTCAGTGATTAAAGCTGATTCAAAATTCCAGCAAGCTTCAATAAAACATTCTCCTCCCTTGCTAGGACAATATATAGTCAGAGATCGAGACTTTTTTATGATCCCAAATTCAGCAAGGGAGAAGTTGGCACTAATACACATGTAGAAGTGAAAAACTCCTTTGCAAAAACATGAAGATGTAGGTAGATTCTTGAAGATATTTCCTATTTTGTAAAATCCACATTCAAGGAAGCACACTGATGTGTGCTACTAGTTGTGTATCCCATCAGTCTAATGATTTTAATTTATGTGCTGTTCTGCACTACTATGAAATTCCTGATGCAATCAGTATCATTGCAAGAAACTAAAGCTGTTCTTACAGATGAGTTACAAATCCTCATTAACCATCAGATGTTACTCTAGACAAGCATTTGCTAGATCCTCAATATATTATGCACTTTTTAGTACTGTTTATTGGTCACCTCTGTACTTAATAACCTCTGTCACTCCAGTATCTAAGCAACTTGATCCCACATAACCTTGTGTGAAATAGTGGCCCACCTCAAAGAGTCGCTTTTCTTTTTAGGGAAACTAGTACTTCATCCGAAGCAATGAATGGTTATGATTCTGTAACATTGGAAATGACTAATCCAGTGTTGTAAATGGGATAAAGGGAAATGGAATGTATTTTGAGAACAAACAGTAATCATTGACACAGTAATTTGCATCCCTAGATGTTATAATAATGACTAAGTATCACTTCCCCTTGTTTGCATAAGGAAGAGCAGGCAGAGAAATCCAGTGATTTGGCTAGCATACCACCAGCAAGCCACTGAAAAAGAACTGAACGTAGATCGCTTTTCTTTCAGCTTGTTTTCCTGTAATCTGCTACATGTTTGAAATACAGCATTACAAAAGGTGTGATCCCTTCCAGTACTAAGAACTCTGTAAGAGTTTCACTAGTTCATGCCAGAAATAGCCCACAAGAGGTGGTCAAGGCTTGTGGCAGATTTGAGAGAGTCGGGGCGCAATGCATTGCCTTCAAAAGAGCTGGTTTGGATGGGTGGCTTGGGATTCCTGACAATTTACATATATTAAGTGCCAACAGCCTCAATCTGTGCTGTCTTGCTGATGGAGTGAACATATTTTTGCTGCCTGAGGAAACTTTCTGCTCTTCAGGAAGTGATTGCAATGGTAAGGACCAAAGTATATTCAGTGACCCTTCTGCTTCACAACCAACTTAGGTGGGTTTAAACGGGGAGTACTTGCTAAGAGTGGTTCCTAAAGGTGTATTTGTACAGTGAGCAGCTCTGCACAAACATTTCTAGGCAGGCAGTCCCCAGGAAGTCAGAACCACTGCATCAGAGGGATGGAGTGTTCGCAAGCCAAAAAGCAAATATGTTTAATGTCTTAATTTTTTTAGAAGAAAATTAAGCACCTGGGGTACGATTTGCTTTGTACTAAATAAAGGGAGTGCAAAATACCATCAGTAGGACCAGTGATAGCATTCTAAATTGCCTTCAAATTTCACACTGGCTGCATACCGCAGGACCAGGGCAAATAGCAGTTAATACAACCTTTACTTAGCTTCTCCTGACAAATATAAAGTAAAGGGTGAGGCAGTCTCACATTGACATATGACCAGATATAGGCAAGACATACTAGAAAAGGTAATCACTCCTTAGTATAATTATTTATTTTCATGCAGTTATGGGTCCAAAGGGAAGGGCAAAATGGGTAAGTCCTACAGACTTCACTGTCCGAGAATACGATAGTTTTTAACAAGGGCCAGACTAGCACTTCTCTCTAGTTCACTTATATAAACAGGGGTCAGACTTTCCTGGATACATGAGGTAAGATTTATAGGGAGCGTGTAGGGTTCAGTTATGGGAAGCAAAGGACAGAAGAACAGAATATCTAGCTGCTGGGCATCTCTTTAAGCCAAAGAGGAGTACCAGAGCTGGCGAGGGCCAGGCTGTCCTGCCAGAGGGGTGATCCTGGCTCATCTGCAGGCAAGCATCTTCCTGTATTTCAGGTTTGGTGGAAAAAACAAAAAAAACAAACCAGTTATTAACCCCCCTGCCTGACACCCACCTGATTGCTTTACAGGTGTGCTGTACCTTCCTCTCTGCTCTTTGCCTTTGCGTTACAGCAAGAGTGCTGCCGGGGGTTGCAAAGTCTCTTGTGTGCAAATAACCCTGCCATGCTCTGGACTGATTGGCACCCTTTGGGCACCACTGCAATACAGATGAAGAAATATTTGTTTACATTTGAATAGGAGATCGGAAACTCAGGGATTCTGACTCATTGCCACAGCCTCAGATAACTAGGAACACCCTTATCTTTTCTACTGCATTTTCCAGCTGGGGTTTGTTTGGGTTTTTTTTGTCTCTTTCTCCCCCTACTGTGTCCAAGTGTTTTCACGACTCTTAGTTCTTCTCTCTGGTTTTGCCTCCCTGGTCTCATTTCCCTTCCTTTACTTTCTTCCTCCACACTTTGCTTCCTCTTCAGCTTTCCTCATGGCTTATTCTTCTCAAGTTCTCATTGTAAGTGCTTCTTTTCAGGCTTGTTCCTCTCACAGGCTATCTCAATCTTGTCTTCCCACAAGGAGAAGGAGAGATGGAGACATTTGGGCTGGAGGAGGGCACTGGCAGCAAGGGAAAGCTCGGCACTGGGGGAGTTGCAAGCAAGCAAGGAAGAGGATGGAGGGAGAGGAAGGCAGAGAGTGACACTCACTGGGATACAGGCAGGAACAAGGAGAGGAAAGAAAATGTCAATAAGGATGGGGGAAAAAAGATGGGAAGCTAGGGAAAAGTGTACACAAGAGCAAGGGGAATTAGGATATGAGAGAGAATGTGCATTAGGAAGCAAGAGAGAAGGGAGATTTCATGGAGGGGAGTAATTAAAGGTAGAATTACACTTGCAATGAGGAAAGCACTTGGGACTGAAGGAAAAGAAAGGGGGAAAAGAAGGAATGAAAGAAAAAAAGAAATTGAAGTCTTAGAATGGATGAGGGAGAGTCCATGAGGGGGAAGAAAGAAGCTAGAAAACAAGACAACAGTAATCCTAAAACATAGCATGAAAAAAGGTGAAGATTGTTTGAATCTTGGGGGGGGAGACAGAAAAACAGGAGGAAAGGAGAAGAGGTTCAGAGTATTTCAGAATTCCTCCCTAAAACAGCTCTGAACTGAATATTTATAAAAAAATATCACAACAACAATATGAACACATACTTTCTCAAGCACTGAAAGGTTTTCAAGCACACTCAGTCACCTCTCCTGGTCCCAGCCCTTACCACCCTTACTTCACTATAAAATCCTTTACATACTGTAGAGCCCTTCCCGATACAAAGGACATAATGTAAAGCCATACACTTGTTACTGAAACAGCAGTAGGGAGGCAAGAAGATCCCTCCATGTGTAAACCCCATTATCCTCCCCATTACTTAACATAATTTGCCTCAGGCAGCAAGTCAAATCCTCCAAATATTCACTGCAGTGAGAGATAGGGAGTGAGGAACTCACTTATCTTTTCAGGTGGATTTCACAGTCTGGTTTTCTCTCTTTGTTCTCACTTTCTCCCTGGTTCTGTTGTTTTTCTTTTATCTTTCCCTTTCACATTTTTCATTTTTCATCCAATTTCACTTTCTGCCTACTGTTCTCAAACAACTTACTCAGTTTTGGATTGTATTTTCCTCACCCACCCTATTCTGATGTCCTCCGGGGGTCCTTCTGTTGCCCATGCCTCCTCTTCGTCTCTCTCTCTCCCTCTCTTTCTCCAGGTGCCCGCCTCTAGAAGCCATCTCCTACCTACCCCTGCCAAAGCATATGCCCCGCACATATCGAGACTGGGTACTCTCCCTGATGATCTCATGCAGCGTCCCAGGATACCTTCAGTATTTCATTCCTTCTCATGAAAGGGAAATATCTAAAGCATTACAGTTCCTCTTTGAATACCAATAGAAAGGAATATCCCCCTCCACCACATGTAGGCCCATCACACGTCTATTCTCTAATTCACTTTCAACACTTGACCTCATGGTCTCTGGTCCCCTCTGCTTTGTATTCAAACATCCCTAATCTCTTTTGACCTTCTGTTCTGATCAAAATATTTGATCTGAATTAGAAAAAAGTGCAGGTTCCTTTTTCTCTTTTTACCCCATTATTGCTGGCAGGCCTTCCCCCACCCTGGGGTGCTCTGCCATGCTTTTGAACTGCAACAAATGCTACGGCTGCAAGATCAGGAGCCAGGTAGGAATGACAGTGCCTCACCAGGACACTTTCTGAGCCTCACCCTAGCTTCCAATGCAAGCTCCCACCTTGCTCTGCAGCACGGGGACTAATGTACAGCAACCACCCTCCTGGCTTTGACCATGGAGGTGCTTGCCACACCCAAGAGTGCTGCTTAGCCCTCTGTTTCCCACCCTCGGGCAAGCCCTTCCGCTAGGCCTGGGTGTAGACATGGGAAGCCCATATAAATTTGGACTTGGATATTTACCTACACTTCTCCCATCAACTGCATAAAGGTGGCAGAAGTACTGTTTGGACCAGGGGTTTCACAGGGGATGAAGGCACAGTGGATCCTCCCAAGTTAAGAAGCCAGCAACACAGTGGACATGGTGCTCAGCACCATGTGTGCCTTCCAGCTGAGATGCCTGGTACCCTCCCAAATCCAGACACTCAGAGATCTCCAAGCTCTGTTCTTCTGACACCCACCATACTCAGGTATCTTGGCAGCACTACAGAGGTGCCCTTGGGCAACCTCTCCTTCACAAACTGAGGTTCTCTGGTCCCCTCTATATCACACAGTCCTGCACTCCAGAAACTGGTGTGCCTTGAGCTAACTCCCGGTCCAGATAGTTGTATCCTGACCCTCAATATTGGCATATTGAGGCCAATGGACTGAGATCTGGAGATCTCCACGCATCCCGAGTGCCCCTGGTGTGCCTTGCACAGAATCAATGCATTGCAGCGAATCTGAGGTGTCCTGTCAATGCCAAACTGAGATGTCCTGCATCACCCCAAGTGGAGGCTTAAGGGACATTTAATTGTGGCGGTCTGGGGGTCTCTCTGTTGAGGCATCATACATATCCCTGGGACTGAGGAACCTCAGGTGGTCCCAAAGCAAGCATCTCAGTCCCCTTGTAATTGAGGTGACCAGTCCTCACCTTAAAATGCTGAGGAATCTCAGCCTCCAAATTACTCTCCTCTGGGCCCCACCGCATGGCAGCACCCTGGAGCACTCCAGATGCAGGTGTAGCCCCCAGGCACCACCCTGCCCCAGCCCACACACTGTTGAGATATCCCAGACCCCATGGATGAAGGTGTCACAGGAACCCTCCTCACCCCACACCACTTGGAGTCTTCCTCAGAGTGACACATCCTGAGATGCCCCCAGCTGAAGTCAACAGAAAGGATCTTCCTGCATGCACTAAGCTGTGGCAACATGGAAAGAAGCAGCCAGCAGTTGTAGAGGACCCCTTATTACTGTATTCAGTTCCTTCTTCTAGGTGAAGATAAGGACCATATCTGAATAATCCTAACACTGCACACTCTGTTCTGGCACAGGTACATATCCCCTCTGCAGATGTTAAGCCCAGGGTTAGGGGTGGCAGTAGCAGTAAAACAGGTAATGGCAAAGGGTGCATTTTCTCACTGCATGCAGTTTCAGACTGAGATAAGGGCTGGAGTTTGTTAATGCCAAAGCTGTATGTGATGTTTTTCGGAGGTGGAAATAGTCAGTCTCTTCCTTAACTGCACAGTGCCCAAAAACCATGGTTCTTATCTGAATCAGGTGTTGGTGCTGCTGCACCATGACAAACATTGTACATCTGGAACAATCCTACCTTGCAGTGGAGAATCCCAGCACAAATTCCTGTGCCTGTATCATTTCAAAGCACATCTAGGGGGCAGCTGTATTTTGAGCCAGAGGATGCAAAATGACACTATTGTTTATCTATCTAATCACACCATCTTATCCTCAATACTGAAACAAAGAAGGAGCCTCTAAACTTTTCAGATGCGTGGCAGGACAGACTGGCCTCAGAGGCAGATTCCCCGCCAAGCACTTCACACCAGCAACCAGAGGGAGAGACACAATGAACTAGGAAGTCAAAAATCAGCAAAAAAAAATCTCTGCCTCTTCTGCAGCTGCCTGATGGTGAAAAGGAGCCATCTCGATGCCAGAAGGAGATAATCCGCTGACAGCCGGTTATGCTAGTAAAGATAAATAAACACAAGCTATTCGATCCCCTCTAAGGACTCTATGGTAGAAGGGGCGTAACTTCCTATCCCTTAGCTCTTTACAAATAGCAGAGAAACATTTGTTTCTGGGGAATAATTAATTTCATTCAGGTCTGGGTGAAAGTAGAATTGCTGAGGGGCGTAGTGGGCTGGAAATGGTGTTTTAGCACCTTTATGTATTTGGACATTTTCGTTAAATTTCTCTCTAAATGTGAGGAGGAGGCATTTCTTCTCCATGAGGGCAGGCAGAGTCTGAGGTCTCTCATTTTATCCATCAAGGTTAATATTCCTCATACAGTCTTCTCAACTCTGCCAGAAGGGATTCCCTAAAGAATTTTAAACTTTTGAATGAATTCCCCAGAAATATCCATTGATATAATTACTCCCTGGCCCTGTAAGTTCAGTTTTGCTTATACTGAAGCCTTAGAAAGCAGCAAGCATCCCATGCAAGTGAGGGAAGGCATGGTTCATGTGAAACTGGGGAGTTAAAAATATATTTTGCCAAGTCTCAATATTATATTTAGTACTGCTGTAGTTGCCATGGTCTAAGGATAAAGAAGGGCAAGCCTTGAAGGTAATATATATATTAGGAGATGAACCAGTATCGCTGGAAAACACAAACAAGCTTTTAGGCACACAAGCCTTTCTTTAGGTCCAAACTGGAAGCAGCAAATTTCATACAGATATTTGTAAATATAGCTTCATTGTTGTTATAACATGCATTGCTTCCTCTCTGAAGTGCTGTTGCATAGGACATTTCACCTCCTCGACCTCAAATATCCCCTCAGGAAGAAGGGATCCGCTGCTCCTCTAAGTTCACATGGTGCAGGGAGAAGGGTTTGGGTCGAGGGTTGACTTTTCAGTCCCTGCCAATAACCTCTGAGATAGAAACGAAGCAGCCCCTGCAGCTCCCAGTGGCCGTCCCTTTTGTCTTGTGCGCTTCAACGGAAATAGTAGTACTTCATACACATTTGCCAAGTAGTTTACAAATAGATGTCCTCATGCCTGGAAATAAAAACTCAAGACTGCAATGCTTTCTGAACTCTTCCCTCTCCTCTTCCTCTTCCTCCTCCTCCTCCTCCTTTATGTAGCAGTGGCCCCTAGTGGAAGCTGCTGGGTGGGTTGACCCTGGTCTCCATCTCTCCAGGGAAGAGGCTGGCTGGGATGGGTGTGCGCTGGTGGGCGGCTGCAAACCCACCACAGGGGCCCAGCAGAGCCACATCGGGCACCACCGGGCACCACTGGGCAGTGCCCCGGCCCGCTCCTGCCTAGCGCCGGCTGCCTGCAAACACTATTTCAAGCAGCAGAGAGTCAGGATGCTGCTTTGGTTTGTAGGGACGTGTAGCACAGTTCCTCCATGGTCTTCAGCCAGCCCCCTTGCATGAGTCCCATTTGAACAATCTGTTTTTATTAAGAGATAAACTGCCTCTCATTCCAATAAATGGGATATGAATGACAATGTAAGGCCTGTTTTCATTCTCAGAAGAAAAAAAACCCAACCCAGAGTACAAGAAGTTTCAGTCTATTCAAGTAGAGAGCAAAGTCTATATACCACTGGCACACATGAATAGAGAAGAAGCCTCTTGCACTGATTATTTTTCTCCTCTACCAAAATATTGCTACTTCCTTTATTCCTGAACTCATGAAAGTGACAATACTGAAGGAGACCAAAGATGCATCATCTAGCCCAGCCTTTCTTTGATAATGTCCCAACTCAGGGACTTAAGGAGGTCTGTAAGAAATGGGGTGCATCCAGAAGGATATTCCTCCTGGAAGCCTCTGGCAATCAGTGGTAAAAGGGCTGAGTGGGACATAGCATCCTTCAGTAGATTTGTTTCATGCCTTTCTGAACACATTTATACTTTCAGGCTCCATGAAATCTTGCAGCAATGAGTTCCAAATGTAATTATGCATTGAGTGAAAAAGTATTGCTTTTTGTTCGTTTTAAACATTATCTCATCATTTCACTAAGTGCCACTTACTCTTGCATCTTGAGGAATCGCTCCATATTCTCCTTCTCCATGCCGCTCTCCATCTAGCAGGCCTCTTATGTTCCTTCTCAGTTTTCTTGTATTTCAGCTAAGAAGTCCTAGTCCCCAAGTTTTTTTTTTTCTCAAGGTGAAAGTTATTCCCTATCCCTTCTGTTGCCTTTCTAATTCTAGCGTATCTTTTTTTGAAACAACATCCTTCAGCTTGCTCTGAGGGGGTGGGCACGCAATGGCTTTGTGAATAGGCAAAATACAAGCTTCCATTGAATTTTACAGACTTCGGATGACTTCCAACTCCTTGTTTAACTATCTGGCTGATGACAAGCACCTAGTCGATGCTTTCAGGAGTCCCACTGCTATCAACAGTGAACAGGAACTTTGCAATGTTTTCAAACTATCACAGGCTTTTATTCAAATTCACTATGGTGTTTCCAGGTCCACTGCGAGAGAAACTAATCAAATTATATCATGTTTCCACTTGATTGCCTAAGAGAGTTTTGAAAGAAACAGCCTTTTCATTCTGTCCCTCCTAGTGAGAGAAAAATATGTTTATGCTTACATGTACTATTCATATAGGGAAGCGATGCCAATGAGATTTGTGAATATATTGACATTATGTAACTGTCTTCTAGCTGAAAAGCATAATGTTGGTCTATCTTACTGTTATTAATCAATTTTGAACACAAAGAATGCACAAACAGGCTTAATTGCTGAATTCCCTAACTCTTGAGTGATATATTTTGCAACTTGCCTATCACTCAAGCAACAGAAGACTTGAGTGGAAGATACTAAAATCAATTATAAAGAAAATATCTGTGTAGACTTCTCGCTACATACATGTGTCTCTGAATTTATGATGTGGTAGCTGTATTGTAAGACACGACTAAGTAAAAAGGGCATCGTCTTGCTGTGCAGACACTTTCCATGTCCATCAGGTTTATTGACTCTTTTCTGATCTTTACTTTGTTCCTTCCCACTCTGTTCAAAACGCAGCCGCATTCAACTCTGGATTATCTGAGAAAGCAGCAAGAGGAGATAACGCAGCCAAAGCAGAAACCCAGAGATAGCCAGACCTGCCCAGGAAGCTCAGAGAAGAGGGTGCCACGCCATCAGGAACGATTGGTGACTCTGGGGACTGTGAAGGGCAGGGGACCACAGCTCCTCAGAAGATGCAATGCCGTGTGGCACGGTGCTGCATGAGCACAGCAGCACTCCCACGAGCCCACGCTAGTTCAGCATCAGTCACCTCAGCAGTATCTGCACCCATGATACACTTAATCCCGGACAATCTAGAGTTGACTAACACTATTTATTGTTAGGCCATGAAAACCCACTCTGAATCCCTGCACTGTCACTAACCTCTCTGTCCACTGAGTCATTGTTAACTCTAGTATTCTCACATGCAAAGCCAGGCACAGCTCGGCTCCTGGATTCCCCTTCCCCATCCTTCCTTAATAACAATTGTTTCACAGCTCCTCTTCCCTCCCCTGTCCCTGCGCCTAGGCTGGGCTACTTTTCAGCACAGTGAAGTCAGGACAACATGTGATAAATACACGCAATTCCAGTAGTGAATACTTCCCAAAGCTTACTACTTCTGCACTGCACTCGAACACTGATATTTTTCTTGTGACATCATTCTATAGGAGAAGATGCTGCTCAGCTGGTAGTCCCAAACTGACAGCTCAAATATATGCCTAGTTAAATGCTTAAAGAGAACTGAATTGCTTTTTAGGTGCTCCATCCACTCAAACCCCAGGCTCTTTAGGTAGCTAGTGATATGGAAGGGTTTAGGGGCCAAATTTATGCAAACAGTTGTGAAAACCACAATCAGTATTTATATTTGAAGTACTTAACATCCTGAAATTATCATCATCACCTAGTTTTCCTAAGGCACCTTGGTTCCCCGCCTCTCCCCTGCAGTGACCTTTTAAATGGCATGTTCGTCGGGGCAGGCTCTGCTTCCTCAGGTCTCTCCTGCGAGGTGCCAAAATGACCATTAACACCTAAAAGAACTAAAAAGATATGACATCCTGTCTACTGGTGTTGTACCGTTTATAGGAATGGACATTTTTTTGTGGACACTGTTTGCCACAATGTCCGATTTCTGTGTATGTGGGAGGTCTACCTGTTGAGATGTCTGTATGCCTGCATTACAACCTGGTAGTTGCTGTCATGGTCTATGGCTTGGGCCTTCGGTTTACCACTCTGCACTTCTACTTGCTTATCAGGTTAGTGACACACTGAAATGCTCTGTTGCAAAAGTTGTCTCTTCTTTTCAGTGAGTCCTTGAAAACTTACTCAGCGGTTTCATTTCCATCCACAGCTTTCCAATTTTACTAAACTTTCTCCCCTCCAAGCTCCTCAAAAATAAAAGTGAGAGAATTCTGCTGAAGGCATCTGGAGAAGGGTATTTTGATGGAGACTAGATATCCCTGATCACTAGTGGTCCAACAATCTCCAGCTGAAAAATTTAGCAGGGCGACCAACGTTACAATAAATCATCCTGAATTAGGAGGCACTACGTTGTTTAACAAAAAGGGTGATGAGCCAAAAAGAGCTTCTTTTACCTGATAATGGAGCTGCAATTGCTCCTAGGATACTTTATACTGCTGGCTTAAAAATGAGTAACTGTTCCCTGGACCGTTCACATCTTGGCACACAATTTCTGAGCTCATTGTGATTCTAAACAGCGTATGGGATCTGTAAGCATGCTTAGTCAGCCTGGCCAGCCACCTGAGCGCCATGAGCAATGTCCCCTTTATGACTGCTCACATCTACTTAAAGAGAAAAGATAAAAAAAGGGCAAGGAAACCCATTCCTCTTGATTCCCAGAGACAGTATCACTGCTCAGATCTTACTTCAGTCTGGAAACAGCCAGACCACCAGACTCTCTGAAAGCAGATGCACCTCCAGAAGCAGTGAGCAATGGTTTGTGAAGGGTAAGATACACTCTGGCCTCCCCAAACTGCAGATCTGATATGGAATTACTGGTTGAAATAGCCAGCATTTTGCTGGAGGTCATATTAGATAAGGAGCCACCAACCCTCCTGACTTCACATACCGAAACGTTAACGTGACTGAAACACTTAGTGTTACAGGGGAGCCAAGGAAGAAGAGCTCTGGGAGCTGCTGGCAGGTATGAGATGATGGTGGGTCCTTACAAGTCCCCCCTGCTCTCTGGTGCAACAGGCCAGGCTACCCCCTTTGAGCTACAGTCCTCTACTTTCCGTACAGAAAAACCAGCATCTCCGGTAAGCAAGCCAGTAAGTAATCAGGGGAAGAGAAAGCGAGACGGGGTCATCCTTTCAAAGCTAACCTCAGAAGAGCCTGCAACCCCAGTGAAATCCCACTACAGAGGCAATGCCATGCTGTGCTGACAGGCCTTCTGGAGAACATGAATTTTGCAAAAGGAACAGGGCAGCCCGAAGGCTGAATTACCTTTCCTGGAATATAGATCCCAGGCAATGCACTCCTATGGATTTTTTTAGCTCACCCAGTCAACTGCTGCCTCCCAGGCAGAGCATCAGAAGAGCAAGATTTGCGGCTGCACCGCTGCTAGCTGGACCAACTGACAGCTGCCATGTGAGCAAGTCTTTTTGGATGGGCCAGGGTAAGCAGGGGTCTGCTTCATTGGCTGCTATAAGCAATAGCTCCTATGTAAGGCAATAATCCGTGGTCAAAGTTGGAGGCTGTTATGTTAAGCAATGCAGTTTGTACTTAGGCTGATGTCCTTAATGGCAAGCGTCTTGTGTGCGTCATGTTTTCATGCTCTGGCCCCAACCAGTGGTCTAAACTATCTGCTTAATTTTCCTTATCGTCTCGAAGTGAGTGATACCCTATCCTTCCCTGACCCTGGGAAAGAGGACGGTTTTTGCTTGTAGAAGGAGCTCTTTGCCTAGATCCTGCTGGAGAGATAACCCCGTGTTCAACCACCGATGAGAAAAACCGGCAGGTTCCCGACTGTTTTCTTAGGCTGGGGTATGTCTTGCCTGAAGTGGTCTTGTGGCTTTCTCTTTTAAGCACAGCTGCACAGGCTATCTCCCCTCTTATTTGCAGCCATCTAGCATCCCTGCCAAAAGCACAGTGAAAAACAGCAATAGGCAAGTAACTAACTTGTAGCTTATTTTTTAAGGTAGTTTTGTTGCTGAAAACCAGAGGAAGAGAAAGTGTTATGTGGCTACTCCACTGTCAACTTAATCTGTGACCTGTAGCTTCAGAGCCTTTGCACTTGCTGCTAATTTCTTTTAACTCAAGTTGCTACAAGACTGTTTCTGCATGGTAACTAATGTCTTCTCAGATTTTGCTCTAAGTATTCTCAGCAAACAGCACTGTAAGACGGGCTGGATGTAGCAAAGCCAGCATGTCACGACGTAACTTGTTATTTTGAATACTTATTGCAATAATGGTCAGTAATGACAACTGATTACTCTTGAGATGCCCCTGCATTAATATTTTAGATCAACTGTGCTTCTTTCTCTGAAATTCACACAAACTGGTGAAATAACATTGAATGAGAAAAATCATCATTGAGCAGCTGCTTGCAAATTCTCATCAAAAGCCTGTTGATTTTTGTGAGTTTGGAAACCCACACTTGACTTTGGAAAGGCTTCGGATTTGCCTCGTACTTGTAAGCGCTCTTAGGAAACAAACTTGGAAAAGGGGGCTGGGTGAGTGTCCAGGGTGATGTGATCAAGCAGAAAGTGGAAAATCTGGACAAACCGAACTATGACTTTTGACGAGCAGTGTGAATACCACATTTGGAGGTGCAGAAGGCATCTTTGTTGCACACAGACTCAGAAAGCAAAGGAGGGAATTTTTTTCCTAGGCTTCTAGCAAGGTGTCCTTTCACTGCAAGAAAAGCATGCTAGATATCTCTGTATGAAACCAACGAACAAAACCAGCCAGTTTATTCAAGCATTTAGCTGTGCATCTGATGGTACCGTTGATTCCAATTTCATACAAGAAACCTCTTCTAATGCTACTAGGAGGTGAATGCTACACATACACCTACGGAGGCCCCTTTTGCTGACGTGGAAGTGAAGCTAAGTAGCACGGAGGTTGGAACTGCTCCTCTTCATCATCGCACGTGTGAACAAAGGAGTGGTATATGCACACTGTTTAAAGGAAAAACTTTCAGCATGTCTGTGGTAATCAGGATCTGTGGCTTAACCTGCTGACTTCAGGGTATAAAATGGCCTGAGCCACTCTATCTGGCTGTGATCACCCGAAGATCACGGTGGGTAGCACACGCTGAAGGTAACCGGTATCGTGAGATACCCATCACACTCTTGAGTTCGAAGACAAACCACGTAAAACTTCTTTGCGCATCTACGGTAACAGCTAATGATTATTTTTTTCTTTGAACTCTGTCCAAAGTTCATCTCTAAAACAAACTTCAGTCAAACTGCGCGTATTGACTCCTCAGCAGAATAAACATGCCGAATCTCTCATAACGCTTGATCACTCATCCTACCTTCTTTTAACTTGCTTGTTAACCAGAAAGATAAAACCCAGTGAAATAAACAGGCTTTACTTGGTATTTGTTTTTCTGGTGCCTCTATCAAAAACTCTGAAGGACAAAGGCAACTCTGCTCCGATTGCTTTCAGAGTAAGCTGACTCCTCTTCTTCCTTCAAACCCTAACTGAAGGTAAAATTAAAATCCAGGCTGTTGTCTGGGTTGTAACACTCGGCCTTCATGACTTGAACTGCCGGTAGTAAAAGTTGACATGGAGGGGGAAAAAAATCTGAGTATCGGGGCTGGGATTTTCAGAGGGGTCTAAAAACTGGTTACGGACTCAAGGCTGGAGGGGGTGATAGGAGGGAGGGGGCCAGATGCCCCAATAGAAATCTCAGTAAACTAACATGCAGATCTGACAGTAATCGACCTGATCCCCATATTACTTGATCTATTGAGTGGCTGTAGAAGTAAAATAGAAAGAAGTATAAAAAGCAAATATACATTTGTTAAAAATTGTGTAATATTTTTATTATGCTAACCTTAACACTTCTTGTCACAGTTGGACACGTTAGAAAACCTACTGTGATGGCTGGTAGATTTTTTGGTGGTCCCATGCACATGACCTTACCTGTTAACCCACGAACGGTGCACCTATCCGTAACTATTTGATGAGCACCCTGGTATTTTCTGTGTGTTTATTTTTTTAGTGCTCCATCAACCTTGCTGTTCAGAATCATACCTGGCTTGCAAAAAAAAAAAAAAAAACCCAAAAAAAACCACCCAAACCCAAAACCTCCCAAAAAGAGGAAAAAAAAGGGGCGGGGGGTAGGAGAGATTGCCTCAAAAAGAAAAAGCCAAGCAATATGATAGTAAAAAAAAAAAAAAAAAAGGCAGTTTTGGATGGCTTTATTTGCTTCATACCTTTTCCTTTTTGTGCCTTTAAGGTTTGTGTCTTCGAGCTCCTATCTACAAACCCACAGGCTAGAAACTTAATTAAAAAAAATAAACCCGAGTTTCTTGCATAATTTTATGAGTCCAGGAGCTACAGCTTTAAGAAAGGCACCAAATGTTGTAAAGTTCGTGATTATTAAATCACACACAACTTGGCAACCAACTGATGGAAAAAGAAGTGGAAAATTAACAGTAATTAAATAAACAATGGCTCGGTAGCCCAATTTTTTGACAGTTGAGACGGAACCTTGTTGTAAATCCCAGCTCACGTCGAGCACACCAGAATCCTCCAAGATGATAAAACTGTGCATTACTGCCCAATTACGACGAGTCCCTGAGTTACTCATCATGACTGCTTTATGGATTTAGTTTCACAACATAATAATGAGTTCATCGTGGTTTCCTGAAGCATCTGCAGAGATAATGCAAACACTTACTTTTCTTCTGAACTTGTGAACATTTTGAAGAAATAAAGCGATGCGAGAGGCTAGTAAGAAAAAAATTGGGTTTGCATTGCATCAAACCCCTGGCTTTCTGTGAGAGCTCACGCCAATCCCGCAGCGTCCAGGACACGTCCCGCTGCTTTAGCAATGGTGGCTCCGATATAAAGGCGAGGTTTTAAGTATTTCTGAGGCTCTGGAGACTTTCAGAAGCTGGAGACGCACAGGGGGGTGCATACCATGCCTGTAACTTAAGCTAGTTTATTGCAGATAAGCGCTGATCCTGCATGGGCTGGCTGCTTGGGCAGCCCCCAGAAGCCCATTGTGCTGTGGCTGGAAACTGGGGGTGGGGTGGGGGGGCGATGGTCCCCGAGCGGCCTTCTCCGAGTGCTGGAGCAAGCGAGGAGCATTCCCTTCTTTAATATTTTGATCGGAACAGCTCCCCCGCCCCCGACTAAAATTGACGGGATTTTTGCCTTTCATATCAACGAGCACCGCAGAAACGTTAAAATACATAAGTTCACCGCTTTGAACCTGCCTATAAAACTTTCTGACTCGCCACGAATTTTTTTTTTTTTGGGGGGGGAGGGGAATTAAAAAAAGGGGAAAAAAAAAAAAAAAAGAAAAAAATGGCAGGGAAAGCTGATGCGCTGCCGCTCCCCGCTGCTCGCACGAAAGCAAATGGCAGCATCGCGCGGCGCTGGAGTAGTAAGTTAATAAATAAATAAGCAAACCCCACTGCACGAAGGGGAAGGCGGAAAAGCGGAGGAGAGGAGAGAGGAGCGGAGCGGAGGGAAAGCCGCCCTGGTGCATCAGCAAAGCCCCTTGCATGGGGATGAGGATGCCGGCCTTCCTCCCCCCCCCCCCCCCCCGCTGCAGCTTCCTGCACGCCCCCCCCCCTCCCGCCACGGCCCTGTTGCATCAACTTCCTGTGCGGAGCCCCTCGCGGCGGGGCCCCGCGCGCGCGCGAGCGCGCGCGCGCTCCCGCCGCCTCCCGCCCGCCCCAGCTTCCTGCGCGCGCTCCCGCGCCCGGCTGCGCGCGCGCCCCCCCCCCGCCCCGTACCGACCCCCGCCGCGCCGGCCGGGCGGGCGGGCTGGGGGGGGGGGGAGGGGAGGCGGCGGGGGTTTATGGGGGGGGCGACCCCCCCCCCCATCCCTTCCTCCCGCCCTCCCTCCCCCCGTCCGGTAGCGGCGGGGCCGCCCGGTGCCCCCCTCCCCTCCCGCCCGCCCCGCCGCTCCGGCAGAGTTTGGTGCCCTACTTCACTCTACTTTAGTTTCACTCACTTTACATCCGGGCTTTTTCCCTAGGCAATGGGAGCCGCAGCACAGCCCGTTCCTTAGGCAAAGGGAAATAAATTCGCCGCACCGACACGTCAAGTAGTCCCCCCTCAGGAGGAGCCGCCGAGCCCGCCCTCCCGGTTCCCCCCCGCTCCTTCCCCGGGCCGGGGCCGGCCGGTGGCGCCCCGCCGCTCGCTGTGTGTGCGTGGAGGGGGGCCGCGTCGCTCCGTCGGTCCGGCTTCTCCCCCTCTTCCCCCGCGGGTCTCCGGCGGCGGGCCGGGGCGGGCGAGGACGCGCGCGGCGGCGTGTCGGGAGCGCGCCTCAGGCAGGCAAGGCAAGGCAGGGAGGGAGGCCGACGGCGGAGGGATCCCGGCGAACGGTGCTGCGGCCGGGCCGGGTGAATGGGATTGAAGAAGAGTTCAGCTTCTCGGCTTGTTTTTGTGTCACAGTTTCTCTCCTCCTGCGCCTCTCCGGCTTCGTGCCTCCCTCCCCGCCCGCCCCCTCCTCCCCGCCGCAGGAGGAGCCCCCCGCGGAGAGGGGGAAGGAAAAGGACCCCACAGAGGCGAGAGCGAGCGAAGAGGAGGAGGAGAAGGGAGCAACCTACCATCTTCCACTCCCCGCTTAGCTTAAAGAAAGTGAGAGGAGGAGAGAGAGAGAGGCGCCCAGAAGAGGGGGACAGGGAGGCCCGGAGGAGCGGCGGCGCCGGCACCCTCCCCCTATGAAGAAGAGTCCTCCCCCTCACAGAGAGGTCCTGCCAGGGGGACCCCGGCCGGCCCGCAGCAGCACCGCCGCCGCCAGCAGGGTGTAGTATCCCACCTTTCGGATTCGCCTCCTCCTCCTCCTCCTCCTCCTCCTCCTCCTTCTCCTCCCTGCCCCCCCCGCCCCCCTCCTCTCCCCCCGCCCCCCCTCCCCCCCCCCCCGCGGCGGGTCTGGGGGCGCCGAGGATGGCGGCGACCGGCCCCGCACTCTCCGGCCAACTTGGCGATGAGGAGCAGCAACTTCTCCGCGGCCCCCCCGGCCCCTCCCTCGGGGTGTGTGTGTGTGCGGTGATGGTGGCTGAGGGGGGGGAGAGAGAGCTGGAGCGTCCCGGGGCGCCCCGCCGCCCCCCCCGGCCTCCCCGGCGGGCGCCGGCAGAAGTTTGCGAACGGGAGCGGGAGAGGTGGAGGAGGGTGACACTTGGGGTAAAAGGAGGAGGTGACACATTGGGGTTGGGGGGAGGAGCAGGGGAAGGAGATGACACATTGCACTGGGGATGGGGTGGGGGAGGGAGGCTTATCCCCTCCCCTCCGGTTTCCTTCAGGATGATTATTTCCAGGCCCTTTTCTCTCGGTCGGGTCCTTCGCCGCGATGCTGTCGGGGAAGTTTTATTATTATCTGGGAAATGATGCCGCTTTCGGTGATGGATAATTCGTAGTAAAGCCGCTGCTGCGGGTTTTGGTGGTTGGTTTGGGTTTTTTTGCGGTTTGTGTTTTTTTTGGTTTTTTTTTTTTTTTTTGGTTGTGTGTCCCGTCCCCCCCCCCCCCCCCCCTTCCCCTCCTTCCTTTCATTCGTCTTTGTGGCCCGAGCAGCGCCGGGAAAATTCCGTTTCTTCTGCAACTTGTTATTCCGGAGCCGGGCCTGCCCCCCCGGCCCTGGGGCTGCCCTTCCCGCACAGGTACGGAGCTGGGGGCCGGGGCTGCCCCCTCCTGCTCCGGCACGGCTGCCGGCGCTGGGGACGGCCACTTCTTTATTTTTATTTTTTCCCTCCCTCCTGCGCCTGTGTAGGTGGAGTGAGGCTCTATGTGGGACTCTGCCATTTGGTGTAGTCCTCTTCTGCATGCTCCTTTCTTCACTTGCCTTTCTGCGGGGTTTTTTGTTGTTTTGGGTTTTTTGTTGGTTTTTTTTTTGTGGTGGTGTTGTGTGTTTTGTTTTTTTTTATTATTCCGAGCTTCGCTGTCGATAGAGCTCTTCCCCCAACCACCTCTGCAGTTTGGTGGGTGCTGACGGGATTGTATGCCGACGTTTTTAGGTGAATTCGTATTGGATTTATCCATGGAGCTCTTCATTCAACTTCTTCTCAAGTGTCAAAAAATGAGGCTATGAACAGATGTGTTTCAATATGGAGAGATTTCCAAGTTCCTAATTCTTGGGGGTGGAGGAAAGAGTGCCATTGGAGAGTGGCTTTTGTTTTCGATTGGTGAACAAATGTCATCACATTTCAGTCACGTGCTGTAATATTCTTTGTTCAGCTATCAAAGTATGATATCTGCTACACCTGTTCCCACTTTTTAATTGTAAGTAACGGTGATTGCTTGCAGATCTTACAGTTGTGGATAGGAGTGCTTCCCCTTTTTCTCCCCCTCCTACCCCCTGGATGTTTGTTTGGGCCCAAGTGCTGAGCTTGACAATGAACTTTTGTTCACTGTGGAGACTGCATGTAAGAAGGTCCCACGGGGGGGGAATAACTTGCATGTCACGAGAAAGTTGCATACTGTGGTGCACGGTAGGGCTGAGCATGGAAGAATCAGGTGGGGACAGGCGCTCAGTAAGGGGCCAGTGAAGTTTTCTTAATTAGAAATGCTGTTGCTTGTTATCAGGTTCAAGGGCAGATACTCCTGTACACCCATATCGATAGATACATTTTTTTTTTCTTAGCTGTAGATTTTCAGCTGTCAGAAAGAAAAAGGACTTTGGCTATCTGTTTACTTTTTTTTTCCCCTCCCCTTCATTGTGCTCACTTCTAACAATGAAGACACCTGCTTAGTTTCAGTTTTGTAAGTCAGCTTCCTGTGGCTTTCCTGCGCTTGCCCGGAGCTAGCTGGTGAGGCTGGATATGCTACATAGCGGGGGAATGTTTAACTTCGATGAAAAGAGAGCTGATTTTGGGGCTTAATTTGTGAAGAAAATTACACGCTTTTCAAAGTCTTGGGAAAAAAAACGAGCCCAACCCTAGGAATCTAAAATTCATTACTTCTACCTGGTTAACATGTAATGCTAAAACTTTAATATTAAGATTGTTAGTGATTGTGTATAATACAACTTTATCATTTATATTTAAATAGTGACATTAAATTACTAGTAAGAACAGTATCTTGAAAGAAAGAAAGAAACAAAAGAATGCGCATAACTACCCATATGAGTTGGAGAAGTTAATTACCGCACCTTAGTAGAAAGATCACAGGCTTTGGGAATTTTATTAATATCTGGGCATGTTTCACGATAGCTTGAATGAAACTCTTCCTTTGGTGGCATTTTTTTATTATTATTTTCTAGAAAGGAATTCTGTAGCTCAGTAAATGAAACTTTAAAACTGTAGTTAAAAAAACAAAACAAAACAGGTCAAGTGCTTCTTGTGTGTTTTTAAACCTTTCGACCTTACTGTGGTAGAGAAATTAGATTATTTTATGATAGTTGTATTAGCTAGAAGTTTGAGCTGGTGCAGAGGGAGTGTGAAGCAACCTCTTTATCCATTGATTTCATGTTGCATAGTAGCACGTAGAGAGTATCACTTCAGGCTCTTAAGAGACTGGTTGTCCAGCAGAAGGTAGGTGCTTGCTCACTGAGTACTTGCCGCTAGCTGGTTGCCAACTATGTCGTACCTCCAGTTTTTAGCCATAACTGACCTGAGCGACAAAAAACTTGGAGTGGATCCCATTATGGGTTTTAGTGATTTTTTTTTTTTTTCAGTTAACTAAAAAAGCTAACATGATGTAGAATTAACGAGTATTTTGTTGTTAATAATTATCATTAGTCATTGTAAGATTTCTACCTGAAAGCTTTTAATCTTTGCTCTTCTCTATGTGCATCCTGAACTGGATTTGTTGTGAGGTGGAAGAAGGCAGTGGAAAATGGTTTTCTTCCTTTAGGAAATGAAAATACAAAGCTTTCCTTCAAAGAACTTAAAGCAAAAGTAGGAAACTGAAACTTATGCTGCTCAGAGAAGAATGCTGTTGTGTTTTCCAGCTTCAACTCTGCTTTCAGTTTAGGTTTTGTAAAGATCTCTCTTCACCCTAGGCCATTCAGCTTCAGCTCCGTTTCAAGCGTTGGGCCTAAATAGTTCTTACTCCAACTTTACTTCCCTTTCTTGTGTGTCTGTTAAATGTCACTGTAGAAATTATAATTAAAAAAAAAAAATCCCCGGACTGGATCTGTACAAAGGAGACAATTTTCATGTGTTTTTGTGTTTTCTTGTTTTGTTTTCCTAAAAGAAAAAAAATTGTTTTAATGGTGTCCTAGGAAGTTGTGGACAATTCTGTGTGCAGTTGGAAAGCTTTAATAGTGAGTCCAGCTATCACTTTGGTTGTTTGTGCAGTTTGTTTATAATGATCATAGTTGCATATGAACGCATCATGGCTGTTCAGTTCCTTTATACTTAGTCTCAGAGCCCTGAAGAACTTTATTCAGTCAAATGAATTGATACTACTGGAATTTGTTTACCACAGAGATTTCTCCTTCATTTCAATACCAGTTTGTAAGAACCTTGATAGACTTTCTTACTTCGTGTGTTATAGGCGTTTTGCGTGGGAACCAGAAACTCAAGATGAGCATCACGTGAGAAACACATGTTGGTGACTTAACCTTTTTACTATTGTTTTGGGTTTGTTGTTTGTTGGTTTTGCTTGTTTAAAATCTTCTAGAAAGAACTTCGTCGTGTGATAGGGCTCTGCTTTTCAGAGGGCCGTCGCACGGTGATGTGAGCTGGTAAAGCAGACTAGCCTTCAGGAGAGGCTGCTTGTGTAGAAGGGGCAACGCTAAAAACCTATTATTAAGCTTCTAATAGTACTTCTTTACTCTCCCCTTCACCCTTTATGCTAACAACTGTGCAGTCACATGCGTAGCTTTACACTAGAAGTGTAAGACTTCACAAAAGGCCTGGCTCCTCTACGTTCGTGAATCGCCCTTGTTCAATTACTCTGTGCCAGAAAGCAGCTCACATCCTGTTTCTGCTGTATTTTAACTGCACAAAGGTTATTTAGGAACAAACCATATACTGGAAAGGTGGGGCAGTGCGCAGAACAGTTTTGAGATGTCTGCAGAATGCAAGGGGCAAGATATTTACTTTTGTACCCTGTAAATAGAGGGTGAACTGAAGGATAGTTTTTATAGGTATCTTACATTAATATTTCATGTTCAGTACAGCACAAAGCCAGTGTCTGGCTTGTGCTGGTGGTAGAGGTATGCATTATGCAGGCCAAAAAGAAGCTTATTTACATTTGAGGGGGGCAGAACTTCATATTTTCTTATTTTCCTTTTTTTTCTTATTGCAAATACAGTCTCATTAAAAAAAAGCACCTGCGTTTCTTTTGTAAATTTTAAATAATTTATGGCTTCTGCACCTTACCAAGTTCCTTACTGAATTGAAGTTGCTAAAGTATGATTTTTAGGTTCGTTTGACTCTGCTTTTGTTACATCAAAACCTCACAAAAGCAAAGTGGTGAGTGTACATATAGAAAGGCTATAAAATGTACAAAAATCGAAAGAGTTTTTAGTGCTGAGGAACGGTGCACTCGTGACAGTCGGACTTTACAGTTAAATCACCTGTCCTTAAAATAATTTTTAAAGCTGTAGAAAGTTCTGAAAGGTCCCTTCCTTCGGTCTGAGAGGATTGCCATGCCTACTGCCCTGACAAAGCCCAAACTTTACCATAGAATCTTTTGTTGTAATACTTTGATCGTCCCAGGCTTTTGAGGAAGGAATGTGCTACTTGGTATAGGCTTCTCTGCAGCATTTATTTTCTGTTTTGTTGTTTACATTGTTTTAATATCTCTGTTGGAATCATCAAGTACCCTGTGCCTTAAAAGCTCTTTGCCTAGATGGTTTGACCTAGTATTCATTCCTTCTTACCTGAGTTTTCTTGTTCACTGCCGTTGCAAACACTCACTCTTTCGTTAGAGGTTGTATGCTCAAAGCATGCTTTAAAAAACCCACACCAGAAAACACCCCTCACTCCCCCAAAGACTACTAACCCCCCAGCCCTAGCCTGGTGTTTGTTGTTACTGGTGGTATTTATAGATAATACATAAGGAGTGAGGCTCTGCTTAACGCGAGCTACGTTGTAGGCCAAGTTCACCCAGCTTCTATGCTTTAATGTCAGATGTCTTAAAATGTGCTTTTTCCAGATTTTGCCCTTCCACCCGACAGTGCTGCGCTTGTAGGACAAAAGGGAACATTACCAAGTTCACTTACTGCAGAAATTGTGTTACGTGCCTCTTAAGTGAGGGACTCTACCGTTGCATGTGGAATGAGAAATATGTTTTTAAAATGTAGCCCGTGTGTTTCTTGAACGGGGGTACGATTACGTGAATGGTTAAAACAGATGACGGTAGATCTGAGCCTGTGACTCTAAGATGGCCTGTGCTTGGACTCAGTCTCCAGGCCTGCAAGAGGAGGTCTCTAGCAGAGCAGCTGAGCTTACGGTCAGTTTGGTTTCGTTGTTTCTGCCTGCAAAATACAAGCTGTCAGTATGAAAGGGAGAAGGAACACTGATTCCTTCCCTTGTTCCCCTCCAACCCTGCAGATCTGACCGTCGTTAACTATGTGGATCCTGAAGGCAGCGTAGTTGCAAGCAGTTAATTGAAGGGATCAAGGGGTATCCTACTGAAGCTTTAAATTGTTTTAACAAAACTTCTGAGTAATCGCAATAATTATTTTCTGATAAGCCGGCTGATAGTAACTATGGCAACAGCTGTCTTTGGCCTATGGACAGTATTGCTGTATTGACAAAACCTTTAGATGCTCCTGAGGCCTCTTGCCTCTACAGGGAAGTACATCAGGGTATCTTTCAGGTGACTGGAGCGTCATCGTTTGTCCTCTTGTTTCAACGGGATACCTCCTTTCGGGTCAGAGTCTTGGTCCTTTTTCTTTCGCGTGTTTTTGTGGGTGCTGCCTGCTAGCCTGGAAACACTGCAAAGACTGTCTTGTTCTGCAAAGACTAGTGAAACGCATACATACTTTGATGGAATTATATATGCGTATTATTGTTTTTTAGTAATAATAATAATCCAGAGCTCGGGGAAAAGAATGGAGGACTTAGTCATTTTGATCCCTGGTTGTTTCCTTTCTTGATTAAAACCTTCTTAGAACAGACTGGTAGGGGGAGCTGCCCTTCCCTTTACTGAACTGAAGTACAGTGTATTCTTCTCTGAGGCCTGTGCTGAGATACAGCTATTTAATTTTCAGCTAAGCTCTGCTTCTTTTTGGAAGAGAGGCAAGCTCCTGCTTCAGTACGTTGTAGAAATGGAGGAAGAGAGTAATTTGTTTCCTGACTTCTAAATTCTGGACAGGGAGAATATGCCCCTCACCAAACATACTTTTCCTGTTGATATTCAGAAAAGCACTGTTTAATGCTAATAAATGTAGCAGTCTTGGGGGCAGGGGCGGAAATTACCACGCTTTAGTATAAAGATGTTAAAAAGCTGTGGCCTGTTCTGCATGTTTGAAAGTAGCTAAACTGCTGATTATTCCTTAGGAATTATTGGTTAGCTGATGTGTATTCTTACTGAAATCTTTGTCCTCTTTGACGTATGAGAACTGGATATCGATCCAGCTCACCTGATGATTACTAGCAGCGGTCTGCCTGTACGGTACGTGCATGTTGTTTGCTGGCCGGTGGAAGCGTGCAATATGGCCTACATCTGGTCTCATCTCCAGTAAGAACGTGGCTTGTGGAAACTACAGGCCCCAGTATGCAGTGCTGTGTGTTTATCTGACTAGCTTGCCTGGATTGCGATGTACTAATGCATCCTGGGACCTGTAGTTTTCATGAGCAGAAGTTGGAGATTGGGGGTGACAAGTGAAAGATGCTATAATGTTCTAGAAACCAGGTTGTTGATCCCTTATGCAGTTCTTAGTTGGTCAGCTTAAACCTGTGGTGCTATTACTGTGCAGCAGCACGTATTTTTATTTACAAGTCGAGTTTATAGTTGGGTAGTACGTTTAGGGAAAAGCAGTCGATGAAAGAAGTCTTCCAACTGCCTGTGTGCTTTTGGACAAAGAATATATTAATAGTTGTGCTAATACCTTGCTTCATCTGTGATTGCAAGTATCCTGTTTGATATTCTGGAAGTCTTTAACCTTTCAAGGCAACGCTATGGATGGAAACTTTCGGAAGGAGACTTCCGTTACTGCCAATATGGCTGTTGTGTTCTTTCAAATTGCTGCCCAACTGACACAGTGGGTTTCTGTCAAAGCGAAAGGGGATTTGGGCAGCTTTTTGCCTGCCGCGATCCCACTGCTCTGTTTCTCGAGGTGGAGCACTGGGGTGCCCGGCCTGTGCAGCGGAGCGGAGTCGGGGAGGCGGCCCGGGCCCCTGCCCGGGGGCGGGGGGGGAGGGGGTTGGTGACGTCACTGCCGGTTGCCAAGGAGACAAGGGTCTCAAACTCAGGTACCGGCAGGTGCGGCCAGAAGCAGAGCGCATCTGGTGGCTCCTGTCCAGGGTGTCTGAGCCCCGACCGCTACGTTTGGACTCGGATCGGACTTGTATCAAAAGGTGAAGTGTTTCTGGAGTAAGGGTCAGGAGTAGTAACTTTTAGAGTGCTTATTTTTTTATAGCGGTAGGAACTGTGTATTTTCACCCAAGATGCTAACTAGTAATGTTCAGTGGGATTTGCTAAAGTTAACGTGGACGTTAATTTGACTTCACTTGTTAGGTCAGTAGCAAGTTTAGTAATTGCTGCAGTCTCGTGTGCCAGGTTTTGGACGCTGTAGTTGTCCTAATTTTTAAGTGAGCCAACACTTAACTTTAACTGATCCCAGTTGTTTTCTTTGCTCTTCAGTTTGTGAGAGATAATAAAAAAAAGTTTATATTTGTGCCAAACAATATGAAATAAGCCTTTTTGATGTTTTTGGAGAAATTAAGAGCTCCAGTCATGCAAAAAGTCACGTGTATTTTACTTTAAGTCCTGCGGAAGTCAGAGAGGATATCTGAATGCCTAATATTGGAACCTATATAAGTGGTAGTAGGATCAAGACCTCCAAACTTCTAATGTTAGAAAGTAGCTTCTCTGTATTCATTGTAATTAGCTGATATCTAGGTCTGTGTGGCAAAATTCTTCTTTTAGTAAGCATCCGGAAATTCCACTCAATAAATTTAGAGTTCATATTTGCTTCATAGTTGTGCAAAAAAAAAAACCAAACAAAACACAAAACAAAAAAAACAGCAAAAAGTTGCTCTCTCCTTCACCTGTACAGATAATATGACAGATATTTAGGTGGTAATAGCTTCTTTGAGGCAGGGAATGTATTTTGCAGCGCCGGTGCATTGTACACACTGTATGTTGCTGGCAATTCTGTTTAAAACTGTTACAAAAAGGTAAATCTATACAGAGATTAATCTAAAACCTTACATATGCTGTAACTGTGATAGAGTTTGTAAATAGTTAGCAGTATAGTTTTCTTTAAGTGTTCCCAGCCCCTTCACAGTCCATGTGGAGCATATTGCTGACAGGACACACGGTTAGCTGAAATAGTTACTATTAGTATATTGACATGATTAGAAAGGCTGTCATTGTTGCCGTGTGAGGATGAAATTCCCTTTCATTGACTGATTGGGCCTACACAACAGGCAGGAGAAGAAACCAAGATAAATCTATAGGTAGTGGAACGATGATATATCTTGTCCTTCAAGGACATTTTACCCTCTGTAGAGAGCCTGCGACAGTGCCCTTTGTAACGCTGCAGTATCAGGGTATTCCTGATAAGGAATGTAGGTAATAGGGATGTACAAAAGGGTTTGATGCACAGCTCTAAAGGAAAAACTCTTCTCTAAGTACTTATCTCATAAGAGCAAAAGCATCCTGATCTGGGAGGAAATCCTGGCCCTGCTCAAGTCAATAGGAAGTTTCCCCGTTGAATCAAGAGTACCAGGATTTCATTCTTTTCACCAAAAAAGGTAGTTTTAAGTGGATTTTGCAGGGCTGAAGCACTCGACAAAGTTTGAAGAATCTGGCATCTGTTTAAGATGCTGTTGCTGGCTCTTGGGGGATCTTGCACCAGGTACTTTGTCTCGTAGTGTCTTTGCTGTTCCTTTAAAAAGTGGATAATATTGAGCTCCTGTAACACTCTGTAAAAATTTGGAATCTATATATTCAGGGCTTTTGCTTAATTTGCTAACACGACAAAATTTTACATGAAAGCCAGAAATTAGTCCTTGATGTATCCAAGGAATGCTTTTTGTTTCTGTCTCTTCCTTCTTGCCAGTGTGACAAAACTGCCCCAATTGAGATGTTCAGTCTGAAATTTGAATAGCCTGACTTGTGATGGATTAGAAAACAAAACAAGTAAACAAAGCCTCAACAAAAAAAAAGTCCCCCCCAACTAACAAACCTTTTTCATAACTTTATGAAAGGACTACAATGGCCTGTATTACTAAAAACGAAGTTTTTTGCTAATTTGCATCTAGCTGGAGCTCCGGATACCTTACTGTTTCACCGGTGCTTAGTTTGTAGTAATTGTCTCTGATAAGCATCTTTATCATGTAAATTTATTGCTTTGTATAGTATGAATTTGCTCTATTCAGGATGCTCTTGTCTGTGACCCCAAATGGAAAGGATGTGGCTACCTGAGCTTCCCTTATTACCCTTTTAGAGAGTACATTCTGGTCAGGAATAAATTGGGAAGCACTAGCAACATTTGCGCTGTTTCTGAACACCAGGTACCTGTCCTTGAGTCAACTGCAATTCGTCTCCCAAGGAGGAATCCCACCATACCCCTTATTTTGCATTCTCAGAGAATCCTGCTGAAATCAGTAGATTTATCATCATGAAACTTGTTTCAGAATCAGAGACTTAGTTTCCATTTCCCACCTGCATTTTGGCATATTTCACCAGCTCTACTTTCCCTTTGAATTTCATGCTTTAAAGTAAACATGGAGATCTCCCCTCTTCACATGATTCTCATCCCTGTATGGCAGTTTCTTCTTGGCTTAAAACTTGCAGTGTCTTCTCCCACCTTACTTCTTGCAGGAATTATATTTGGATGCCTGGCTGTTGATGCAGAACTCCCATAGATTGTGCAGCATTTAATTTAATCAAATGCTTTTTCTGTGATGATGAGCTGCAGTTTTTGCAGCCAGACAAACCCTGATGTTGCTGGTCTGTTAAATGCATGTCCGGGGTTAGTTCCTTGCTGTAGTAACAGTATCTTCTCAGCTGCAGAGCTGATTAGTTCAGCACAGGTCTATGACTGTGTGGGTACCAGTACCTCAGGTTGTTTTGCGCTGACATTGTCATTGCTACAGAATTGCATGAGCGAAAATACTGATCTTAGGTTTGCTGCTTCCTGATATAAGATAAACATGAGTGATTCCTCAAAAGTTGTGACCTTCTTTCCGGTTTCCCTTTTCTAACTTAAGCTACCCTTCTCCACCCATGATTGTTTTTGTCCAAAAAATGCTGTTTTTTTCTTATGCCAAATATATTGTTAATATAATGGATGATTTAATCATCATGTATATAAGCTGTCTTACTCTAAGGCTTTTGAAAACTTAAACTAAGGAAGGGGACAAGTATGTGTTAAGTCCCTGTTTGCTGTGTGTAGAAAGTACTACATATGAGACATGCCTGTATTTTTCTCTCGGGTATACCAGAAACTCCTGCAGCTTCTTCAGAAACTCTTGTATAATATGGGAAAGGTGGTAAATATTATCTGCATATTTTTTTCCATAATTTTTGCCACTTTCACACATATGCAGGATACATTTTAAGCCTTCAGCTATGCAGCCTCCATTGTGTAATGATTAGATTGTCTTCACTACATTGCTTTCCATGCTGTGGTCTTTGGTAGTCCAGTAGGCAGTAAGACTGTTATGGGCTTTTTGGGGATCAGAAGTTGTATTAAAAGTGACTTAAAATCACACAATAAACTTTCATGTATGTTTCTGGTCCTCATACAGCTTTTTTTTTCCCCTCTACTGTGTAATAACCAGAGTCTAAATTGAGAGGAGCTGGGATTTTTCTCAGAGGGATTTTAAAAGGAAAAAAAAAAAGCCATCCTTGAAACAGCAAGGAGAGGAATATGTAAGGACAATGTAATGAAAGGAGTGCATGAGAATTTCTCCGTGTGTGTGTTGAGAGAGATGTGTTTAAACATCTTCTCTAGCTCAGCAATAGGACCATTAAAAATCTGGGCACTAATTTTTAGATAACAGAATTTGTTTAAAGAGTAACTTTGCGAAGAAGTTACCGTAATGATGGGCACTACACAGTAGTGCTGTGATCGTAAACATATCATCGTGAGTGTTGGTCTTGATGCTACTGTGGCATATGCAGTACGAGTTTAGTGCCCTGCACCGTTTTGTCTCATCTTTGTGTCTGCTGTGATGGTACACCTTCTTGCCATGTGCTGGCTGTCTCCATCTCCTAGGACAATGTTGGAGTAGGGCTGTTGTGTACATGGAATCAGTAGATCCCAGGAGGGCAGGTGAAGGATGTGGTGATGTTGGTGTGAGGGGATGTGAAAGAGGAGCGTCCCTCAGCAGCACGTTACTGCCTTCTCCTCTCAGGGTTAGGTCCTGGCTCCTTGAGAATAAAAATAATTTTGACTGCCACCAGTGGCTTCCTTCAAACTGCTGATCCTTTTATTTAGAAAGTGTAATCATACCACGCTCCGGGATACCCTTTCACTCTCTGTCGGCATTGTGAAAGTTGAAAATGGTATTGGTTATAGTAGCCACTAAAAATGCATAGGGTTTAGTCTTCCTATTTTAAGTAACCAACCAGTTAAAAATCCATGGCAATCAGTGTGAGTAAAAATGTTTTGGACACTGTTTTTCTTGTAGCTGTAGTCTACTTTCATTGTACAGCAGTCTTGCACTCAGCTTTTCTTCCATTAAACGCTAATTGTATACTTTTGTGATTCCATGTTAGATTGGCACAGTGCTTCAGTGTTATGTTTATGTGATATGGTGTGTAAATCTTTTTACATATTTTGAATAATCACAGTTTTGAGAAGAAAGGAACTTCTATTAAGTGTATGGTTACTTGAATTCTTCCTTTCAGATTAGTGACTACCATCAGTACTCCCACACTGAGTGTGACTACCCCAGCTTCAAATACCATTCTCCAGATGCTACAGTTCCCATTTGTGTGCTTTTGAGGAGAAGGAGGAAAAAAAAAAAGGCTTTTAAGGGGTAAGGAGGGAGAACATAATAAAAGGGGAAGGGAAGACAGAATTTGAGGTTGATACCTGTGCCTATATATTTACAGGGAGCAGCGAGAGTACCAGCTGACTGGAATGTAGGGGAAGGAAGATCAGCGCACATCAGTGAAATAATTTTGGAGTGCTTCCTGTTGACTTGTTAATACTGCATGGAATTTGGCCCAGGCAATCTGCCGTTGTGAATCAGCATAGTTTATTCACTTGAGTATAGGTGTGCCTGTTATTATTTGAGAATCTGCTCCACTTGAAAGATAACAGGTCAGTCTGGTAAGTAGTATCATTCCCATGTTTCAGATTAGAAACTGAGGCAGAGAGAAATTGATTTATTCTGCATTGTGGTAAATTTATGGAGACCTTAAGCTAGGATAGGAGGCCCTCACTTGTGCGTTTAACCCAGTAAACTGCCTGCTTCCTTCAAGTCCTGAATGTTGCTACATTGTAAACAAAAACAAGCTTAAAAATGATTTATTGATTAAGTATGGGCAGTGTACTGATAAGTACTGCTTGCCCCAAAGGAGGTGAGATTCTTGTAAAGCTGCTTGTACAAAATAAATAGGGTACTTCATTTTTAAACTTTTGGATATATTTTATTTTTATTAGGTTATCTTGGGTTGAAGGAAAAGTAGAGGTTTGAATGGGGATGGGAAACCTTCTGATGCATAGGGGAGATAATGATTATAAATGTGAATTTGAAATCCAGTGTAATCTGAGTTGCATAGGTAAGCGCTGGTGCCGAGAAGCAGTCCTGAGTTAAGTTCTGCAGAACCTGAAAAAATCTAGAAGAAAGGTGGTGATGGTTGCTGTTGCTGTTGAAAGTTTGTTTTTTTTGTCCACCTTTCTAGCTCCCCTGCATTATACTACAATTAATACAAGAAATTGCATATTACTCTGTAGGCATGATTATGTTTTTACAGATACTGTTACATAGGCACACATCCTAAATGTATCCAGAGGGTCAGAGTTAAGGTTAGTGTTTACATTTACCAAATCGAAACATCTCCAGAATGTACTTTGTCTATGACCAGTGTGTGAACGAGTTTCAGATATATTTACTGCATTATATCACTGTTTCTGTATCATACTTTGAGTCTGGTACAGAGGACTTAACATAGCTAGTTGTGTGGAATGGTTCAATGCACAGCAAAAGGAACATGAGTAACTAGTGCCATCAGCGCTGAAGTCTTAACCACTTGTTAAAACTATTCTGTGTACAGCTTACGTGAGCAGAATTCTCCAGTCTTCTCAAGTGAGTACTGTTCAGGGACAGATATCTTGCTCTGTTAATTTGGATGAACCCCTTTTCCAAGTGGAAAATCAGCAGAGTCAGCAATACCCAAATTTCTGCATCTTTCCCAGCTGGTTGGTCCAGCGTTGTTTCCACTCACTCTTTTAGTGCTGCTTAATAAGGATGCTATGTTCCAATGCAAGCATGAACGGTATGGCTCTCTTTTTGTTATATGCCTTGCTGTCTACTCTAAGTAGCTCACTTAAAGATGTGAGTTAGGTGCTTTGGACTCCATGAGATTGATTCTGTGACTACCCATGGCATTAGGCTCTTGAGCTCTGGTGGGATTATTGAATCATGGTCTTCTAAATGTGTGTCTCTTGTTTTGGAGTATCTCTAGTTACAACCCTTAATGGTACTGCTTGCGGTGTCTTCTGGTGTCTTAGAGTATTTGTGGAGCTCAGGAACTTTGGCATATGCCCCTCTAATGTTTCATTAGAGTTGTTCATGTTTTGAGACTCTGGTTCTGCATAAACCTGGAGTTGACTTCTGGTAGTAAGCTGGTTTAGCATAGTCTCTTTACTGAAGTGTTTTTATGTTGTGACATCTTAACTCTGACTGTGGAGACAGCTTCAAGGCCAAATACAAGGCAACTTCAGTAACTACAGCATCTTATACTCTACACTGTGACTTCTGTGAAGTAGAATTCTGTTTTTGGTGATCTCTTGATTTATAGATGGGTGTAATGAAACTTCCTGGAGTATCTTCTTGTGTTAACAATTTAGTGATCTGCATGCTGCTGCTGTTCATGTGCAGCTAGTCCCACTTACATCACCACTGCTTAATGAAATGATGTTTCTAAAATAATTCTCAGGTGTATTGCCTTGGCATTAAAGGCCTGAGATCCAAAGAGATAGTGTTGGCTAGCACTGCGTTTTTCAGAGAGAAGACTTTCAGTTATTGTTCTCCATGTAGCCAGAGGAAGCACTGCCTTGCATGCAAGTGTCATGGAAATGTGAAATAAACCAACGTGAGAACTGTATTGCACCAGAAAGGTCAGCCTGCACCATCACTAAGATCAGTGGCTTGGAATTGCAGGCAGATGGGCATAAATCTGGAGACATCCATACGGTTGTCCAGTTCTTCCTCAGTCTCCACACAGCCTAATGTGTGAGAAGAAAAGAAGATGCATCAAAATCATTGCCTATGTTTTGGAATATGTTGGAACCAACTGAGTTTTCCTGTGTAATAGTTGAAGAAGTGTCAGCAGATATGGAGGAGAACAGAAACACCCCTTGAACTTAGGAGGAGAGCAAGAGGATAAGCGTTCATTTTTTATTGTGAGCAAAAAATGTGAATGAGTTTTGAGATGTTGCTTGGTACTGCATGGAGCTCTTTTATACCTTCCTTGGTACTAAAATTTGCTCTCAGTGAGAGATGGGGCACTTCGGAAGAAAACTTTCCAAGTTATGTATCTGGAAGACAAATCATGTATCTGCGATGGTCTTTACTGGTGGGGTGGAGAAATGTTGCCCCATGGATGATCGGCCGAAGCGCTGAAGCATGAATAAAGTCAGTACACACGCATATGTTATGACTAAATCTTCTTGCGGTTCTCTTGGGGTTACCCACGAATTCAGCCTGAAACATTCAGCCTATGACAGCATGGAGTGGGAGAACATCTGGTAAATCTGAAGTTCACAACTACAAATAGGAGTGCCGGTTTCTTTGAATTGTTAGTTTGTAGTATTGTTTGTTGCCTGTGTAGTTTGCACGAATGATCTTTAGGATGACAAGGGCATTATGTTGCTGTTTTCTTTCAGCAGGACCAATTTCAGTGCTATTACTGGCCTAGATAACAACCCCCCCCCCCCCAAAACAAAATGAAAGACCCCCAAACCTACCTGTGTGATTCCGTAAGCAGAATGTTATTTAAATAACAAAATGATGCTACCTGCTGTGTGAAACGAAAACAAAATGCAGCGCAGCCCGAAATTCTTATTTTGTTGTCTTTTTGTGTGACTTAGGAGATTTCTCATGGAAACTAAATCGTGGTCAGCTTTCTCACCAGTGTAGCTGAGCAATAATTTTATTGAGGCAATGTCTGTGTCTTCATGAAACTGATCACAAAGCTTCTGCTCTTTCTTATACATTTTTATCCTTGATACTTGCTTGTTCCTGATAAAGAGGATAAGCTTATTGGGTACGTCCATCTTCATCTTACTGCCTACAGCAGTACTGAAAGGTGGTGTATACTGGACACTTGCTTTGTTTTCTAGACCCGTTGTAATTTGGGCTCTAGAAAATGAAACTTCTGTGTTTCTCACAGATTGAGACCTGCTTGTTTATCCTACATGGCTTTCAGCTTGGCTATCTTCAAAAGCTCATCTGTCAGAAGAGAAGGAAGCTGACAGTGATGAGAAAGCAGACATTCACCAAATTGTTTAGGCAGTGTTTTCTAGCAGGATTAGCAGTATTTCCTAGCAGAATTCTGTTCGATGTTTGTCCTGGGCCTCAGCTTGAGGTTATGCGTTTTCTGTGACAGCAGTACTTCTTCAGCTAGACTTCCTTATTAAAAAGGAGAGCATCCAGTACCGCTCCAGGGTCAGACAGGACCTGATGACTTTGGCAAGTTCAGTTTTCTTGGAGAGGAGTCAGACATTCATCTACATGTTCCCTTTGAATCCATTGGTTCAGGATATCTTTCCTCTGGTCAGCTGGGAGGAAGCCAAGTTGTTGCCAATCTTAAATGGGTCTTGGCAGTTTTTCCAAGCAAATATCCATGGCTTATGTTTAGTGCTGCTTTCCAACTTTCTGGGTCTTTCTCGGTTAGGAGAGACCAGCTACCTGAATCTCCTTGGGTTGATGTCCTGATTAGTGAGAGGCTTATAGGAGAATCATTCAGCAGTCTGATGGGTTATGTAAAAACAAAAAAAATCCCACATCCCTGAATATTTGATCATGTCTTTATTTCAGTGTTGCATTCTATTACACAATAAGCATAAACCAGTTTGATTTCTGCTTCAGAAGTTAAAATTTCTGCTTTTAACATTACATGCTTGAATTATAGCCTACTTTATTTACCAGAAGAACCAACCTCCAAAACAACCCAAGACATGTACCAGTATGGCTGCTCAGTGTGATTAAATGTAAGAACTAACACACTGTGCTGGACCAAATGTCCATCTAATCCAGCATCTTGCCTTTATCAGTGGCCAGCAGCAGCAGCTGACTGAATGGCATAGGAAATGGGTGAATTCTGTCAGCTGCTGAAATATTAACAGTAAATTTCTGTTTAGCCGCTGCCTAAGATGGAAGCTACACTTGGACTATTGCATCGTGAATAGCAACATCAAACTATTTATAGGTGAATTTGTTTGCTGCCTTTTTGAACTTGTTTATATCTGTGGCTTCCATAGTGTTCCACAGCAGCAAGTTCCATGCAGTTTAATCGCATTTTCTGTGTGCGTGATGGGTTGATGCAAGAAAAATAGTTTAATTTGTTTTAAACATGCTCCCTAATTGTCATTCCTCTCTGTACCATTTCTAGCTCTTCCTTTTTTGAGGTGGAGCAGCCAGAATTACGTGCAGTGTGCATCACAGCAGAATGTTCTGTGTTTGTTTTCTGTTCTGTTTCTAATACCTTCTGAGATTTTCTCTGACTTCTTGCTGCTGGGAGTTGAACTGTTTACTTGCAATAATCTCAAAATCTTTTT
This sequence comes from Morus bassanus, assembly GCA_031468815.1. Classification (NCBI taxonomy): domain Eukaryota; kingdom Metazoa; phylum Chordata; class Aves; order Suliformes; family Sulidae; genus Morus; species Morus bassanus. The sequence continues at coordinate 44,306,601 of CM062572.1, read as the reverse complement.
TGTAAGTAGTAATGCCTAGTTTAGACTCATCGTTGTGTATTTATAGCTAGGGTTATTTTTTTCCTCTGTTACTTTGTACTTGTCGACACAGGACAACAAAATGACAAATGAAAATCAATCATTCAGTATTATCAGATCCCCTATAACTCTTTGAAGTTTGCTTTAATTTTAACTATCGGGAGTAATGGAAGGCTGGAATGGAATGGAATCTAGAATAATGGAAAGCATCATAATGTCTGCAACCTCCCTTTCTGCCAGATCAGTTAAAAGTATGCTCACAGACTCAACCCTGATCCTTGTTATGGTAACTTCCCTGCTTTTTGACTGTTTAGTGTTTTTTTTTTTTTTTTTTTTTTTATTTTCAGTCTTTTAACATATTCTTAAGAAGGGAAAGGTCCTCTCGGGGATTTTGCTCTAAGGTGGTGTGAGGTGTACAAATGGGTTCACCTTCATTTTGTTTTTTGATGCAATGCAGTGTATGAACCTTTGCTGTTCAAGATGTATATATTCCAGCATCCCTTTTCTTGTGCTTTGAAGTTGGATGTCCAAAAGCTTCATTTCATTAAGATCGTAATCTTCTATATGAATGCTTAGAAGAGAGTGTTCCTTGCAGATGTGACCTTTTTTTTTCTATGATAGTTTAAATGGCCAGTGCTTTGTAAGCTTAGTACCATGAATTATATCACCTCAGGTAGGTAGTGGCATTCCCTGCCTCTTTTTTCATTTCTTTCCTTTTCCAGTTTGTGGAAGTCCCCGTCTTGCCTTTTTAACCAAGTCTCTGTTATGACCAGCTGTAAGTTTATTTTTTTGAATAAGTATCAAGAATGCGCTGCTTATATCTTTTTGTCACCTTAGTAGGATTTTCACAGTTTTTATTTGAAACTCTGGTTTGAAAGCCAAAACTTCTCACTCACTCAGCACTGATCTCAGTGAGGGATATTATGATCGGTTTTAAGGCAGTTTGACTGTCAGGCAAAGGGCAGGTGTTAACTCTCATAGGATTAATCCTTGTTTAACTAGAACATCTGAGTTTGATTTTTGGGGGAGTTTGTATTAACTAGTTGAATTTTTAGGAAACTGGGAACAGACACTTTTCAGAGAAGAAATATTGCTAGAAAGTAATGCTACTTTTGATGATTATGCTTCTACATTTGAATTTACCTTTTGCTTGCTGCTCTAAGTATTGATTGGGGATTCAATAATTAGACTGACAGAGTAGTACGTGCGTTTTTTCTTATCATACCTGAGGGGTAGGAAGAAGAGCTGTGACAGACACTTCTGTCAGTAAGACTTCTAGCCTGGAGGACAAGAAGACTAATGCTTCATGTATGAACCTGCAGATGTGACATCCAGACAGTAACAATTTACGCACTGTAGGAATTGCATCCTTTATTTCAGCTTTGCTCGGTGTGTACAGATTGTACAAACTTTCAGATATCTAGGTGGTTTAGATTCCTGTTGGGGGAACCAACCCCCTTTCAACTTCCTTGCTATTTGTGCATTTGGTAATTTGAATTATAAACTTATATTATTATATTCAGAAGCTTTTAGCAGCTTGTGCTCTTGTGTGGGTGCATACTTGTGATGCTTCACAAGTTGTGGAAGAAATATTTTTTTTTGGTAGGTTAGTATTAATCTGTTGTGAAACTTGAACAGTCTCTAGTGTACTGTGTGACTGCAGCAGGAATTTAATAACTGCAAAAAGTTTAATTCATAAAAATTACTGTTACCATGACTGCTTGTGTAAGAATTTTTATGCAGATTTTGAAAAAGACTGACAGTTTTAAATGTTCATGAATAAGAAGTCTGAATACTGTGTTTTGTTTTTGTAGCACATGTAACCGAAGCAGCTGAAGCTTGCTTCAGTTCTGTCTCTACCTGGACAAACCATTGTTTTGTGTATTCATGAACTTTATTCAGACACTTCCAAAAACATACAAAGCCAAGAAATGAATACTTGCATTGTTATAAACCAGGTATCATTATCGCGTGTTTGTATTTGGAAGATGAAACACTTTAAGTGACCTGACAGAGGCTGTTCAAATGAACTAATTCTGAAATTGGCAACACGTGCTGCTGCTGATCCCAGGGTCCTTTGGCCCGTTCACTAAATGACCATCCTGTCCTTTTCAGAAAAAAAGGTACTTCTTAGCATTCTGCCTTCTTCCAGGACTGGAGCCTGTAGTGTGTATGAAAGGATGATATACAAGCCACTTCCCCCACAGAACCTGTGCCAGATATTATGTGCTTGTTAATGCAACTTGAGAAAATAGAAAGGGCTGAAATAATTGAAATTCTTAATGTTTCTCCAATAGATGATTTGAAAGTATGCCGTTTAGCACACGTTAAAATGACAATAGGGACTATTATTCACTAGGATTGACTTCCGAGACATTAAATGCCTCTTGATTTAGAATTCTTTAAAATGCTAGTGTTTGTTTTGGGAACTTAAATGCCTCCTGCCTGGTGCAAGGATATATGTTTTCTTGCAGCAGAGGGGGCTGACAAGGGTGTGGAGAGTGGTGTCCTCCTGCTTTTCCTTCCTTCTAGGGCAAGTGTTTCTTGGAAGACAAGGAACTAAAATAAACCTTGTAATTTAGTTCAGGTATATTGTGCAGAATAGAGAGGGGGAAACAGCTGCTCAGGTTTTGAGATCGGGAAACAAATCTGCAATGGGGAAGAGAAAACAGGTCTTTCCAAGGTGCGTATATAAACTTGTTCTCACTTGTCCGTCTTTTTTGTGTTAGTTTTCTAATAGTGAGTTCTTTAGGACTCTGTCATAAATGTTTTCTGTACCAAGTGTTGTCAGGGTTTCCATTGTAATGAGCTAGTTAAATCACTGTTTAAATACTTGCAACTTTTTTTTTTTAATATGTATGTGCTCTGGATTGTCTGGGAAATCTTTCATTTTTTTTTAATTGCTGTGGACCACTCCCTGGAAGAAAACTGTGGTGGTTTTTTTTGTTTTGGTTTTGATTTTTTTGTGTAGATTTTTTTTAAAGAAAAAGTACAATGGAAACCATTTTTGCCTCCAGTGTTCAGGTAAAGTGTGTATTTCTGTACTTACCTCTAAATTTTAGTGTTCTTTAAGTTATTTTTTTTAATGTAGTATTCTGATATGCCTGAGAAGTTGACCTCCAGAATGTTACCCCTTTTTGTTTGGCCTGGTGAAGATGAATTTTGAGACTTCATCTATACCTTAGTTCTTGCTGTTGTGTTTATCCAGTAGTTTTGTGTCACTCATTAGACTGTGTTGCATCAAATCCACTTAGGACATTACCCAAAATGTCATTCAGGGTAAAGCTATTAGAAAATGTGGGTTTTATCTCAGTGTTGTTCCATCTTGCCTGATGGGAAATTTCATGCTATGTAGAGACAAAACTTTTTTTGTCCTGAACCTGGCTGTTGCAAAGCTACAAGGTAGACTAGGAATCTTAAAAGCAGAAAAATGCTGAATTAAATAAAGTAAAAAGGCTTAAAGTAGTTGTCAGAATGGGATTAACCTGGCAGAGAAATGAAGTTCTCTGTAAGAGAACACTTGAGGTACTTCGGCCACCGTTTAATTACACTTTATTAAATAGCTTTGTATGAAAATAAACAGGGGAGTAAGGAATTGGTGTTGAAAGAAAGAAATGTGTGAATATTGAACCAGTGTTGGACTTGTGTGTCTAATGAGAGAATGGGGAAATTTGAATGTTCACAGAGCCCAGCAGGAAGCAAGTGAGAAGAGGGGATTTTTTTCCCCTTAGAGGTATGCTGTGAAAACAGCGATGCAGCGTGGCAGACTAAGTCCTGTTGCATTCGAGGAACAAAAACCAACAGCTGATGATGGCTCAGAAGCTGCAGGGTAGCTGGTGTAGTAAAGAAGAAAAGAATTAGGGCCAAGTCTTGCATGGTAAATTGTGATTCCCTCGTCTTTTTAAATACAGATGCTACAGCTAAAGGAAGCAGAGGAAAAATGATGCTGGAATGATCTGGTAGTTTGAAACTGAAGGGAAATGGGGAGAAGGGGTGGACTCGTGCTCATCTGCAGCAGCACTGCACACAGAGCCTACCTGATTTAGGCCTAGCGACAGTTGCGTTGGAGGCCTCAGGAAGGCAGATAGCTCAGCAAGCGTGTTTTCTCAGTGTGACGTACTTGTGAGTGTGTACAGCCCGCATGCTAAATGTGAGTGGCTGGATTTGACTTGGCTTATAACAGTTCTAAGAATGTAATGAAATTCCTTCTCACTCACGCTTTTATTTTGGGATGGAGGGGGAGAGAAAGGAGCTTTCAATATTCAGTTCAGAGTTTGAAACAAGCACGTTTTACCTAATTCTGTTTACTGCCTTTTTTCAACTACTTGTAAAGCATGTTGATGCCTTTAAGTGTTCTATCATATTTTATGAGTACACAGAACTAGAAACTCATGAAAACCCTAATGCTCTTTATTTATTTAATCTATACACAGAGCATACTGTACTTATTGTTAGAGGGTCTTCAGCTGGTCTTTTTTCTTCTTTTTTTGTGGTTCTCTGTGCTCAGGAGGTCAAAAATGCCAAAATGACAACACAGTATAATGAAATAATAGCTGGTGAAATAAGTTTGACTATAAAAGTAATTCAAATGTAGAATGAGAACGGTTTTTAGGTAATGGTAGCAGGCAGTACTTAGAACAGGTGTTCTATTTGTTCAAGAGGAGGGAAAATGTGATGCCTTTCTGGTAGCAGCAGAGGGTCCCAGCTACCTTTTATAGGGTTCAGAGCACCCAACAGAATCAACAGAAGTCTGAGACTTTTTTGTATAGAACTGTGTGAAATTGCCAGTATTCTTTCTAGAAAAAAAAAACCAAACTTCTAGCAGGTGAGAAGCATTACCTTTTTCATCTTGTTCTTAAAATCTGAAGACAGATTAGGAAGCAAACGATTGTTCTTTGATACTTTTGTCATGTGAACATCTGTTCACAGACAAATAATTTTCATATTGTCTTCTGACAATTATTCAGAAGCCTGTGACATATTAGAGCCAGTGATCTGTAGTGTTGTAAAGGCAAGAATTTGTGTAGTTTCTCATTTTGAGCCATCTCACTACCTGTTAAAACAAAAGTTCTACAAAAGATAAAACAAGTTCCTGTATTCTTTTAAGTATTTTTCAGTATTATAAAATACAGAACACAAGAATGCACATTAGCAGCTAATTTTCAAGTTTATGCTGCTGTACTTTATATGCATGAAATGGCTTATTTTTGATGCATGTGCTAAAATATATAAACTGGCTTCTTCCATTTAATTAAGAACTGTGCCAGACAGGAAGTGTGGACCAATACTTGTTCCAGTATATTGACATGAAAGTTGACCCATAGCACAAACAGCACAGGTTGGTTTAATTTTAATGTTTTTAATGTTTAATTTTTTAATGTTTACATCTGAAATGATGATTTTTTCCTTGACCTTTTTACACAGTCTTTTCCTGGATAATACAGTAAATAAGTGAAGAACTGTTATCCCCTGTGGCATAATGAGGATAAGCAGAAAGTAATAGTGATTTCTATTCTGCCTGAGTAACAAGCAGAACATCAGAATTCAGATGCCTGGCAAACTCAGGTGACTTGTTTTCCCTAGTCGTCCTGTAGGTCTTCCAGTCTCAAAATGAAAAGAACGTGTCTATGTGACTGGATCACTGAAAACATAACTCACAAGCCAAACTTCTGACCAGCTGGGGAAAGTGAAAGATGACTCCTTGATGATTGCTTTAGTTAAAAGGAAAAGCAGCAATGTGCTTGGTCTCTTACCCACTAGAGCACACTGGAACTCCTTTCTGCTGCTAGCCCACTGCTCTTGCTGCTTAAGCTTGTGCTTGGTGCTCCCCAGACCTATGTGAATCACTTCAACTTCCTGCAGAGTGTGACACCCCCTCATCCCCCCACTCCCCCCAGCAAGAGAGTGGGGACTGCTGGTGGTAGGACTTCACAGCTGGAAGAGAACATAAAGGAGAGAGACTTGGTCAGATTAGCTGCCTGTGGGAGTGTTCCAGCTGCAGGATACATTAAATGAAAGTGGAGAAACTGGAGGTAGAACTATAAACTCTGAGCAGAACTGGGATTTACTTAAACCTGTTGGTGTACTGTTAGTCTAATCTTTCCTTGTGCATGCTTGAAGAACTATCATTCAGTTAGCAGGTTTCATGGACACATTGAGAGCTTTACTGAAAGTATGGCATCTGGTTTTGAAAGAGCTTTATAAATATGGAAGTGTAAAAGATTGCCTGTTGTTGTAAGGTGCCTGACCAAGTAATCACTAATCACAACTCATCTGCATTTTTTAAATGTTTGTCTATTATTACGTATGTCCCTAGCTTCTGTCTGATACTTGTGGGATGGTAACATCAGTAGAAGCTTGTGTAGCTCGTCTCCATAAATCTGTCACTGAAAATCTCCCCATTGCTCCTCGTGATTCTTAGCCTGTGATGCTTTAAACTGAAAGTCCTTGTGATTGCAGGGCTTGTCTCTTTTTCATTGTGAATGCATGTTAAATTTCTTTTGTTCGACAAATTTTCACATTTTGGTTTTCTACTTCCTAATTTTAAAATGCATTGTGTAACTGTGTCTGTTTCCTGTCTGTTGCATGCAAGCCCTTCATCAAAATATGTTTAACACAGATTTATTCCCTTAACTGATACTCCCTTTAAGTAGTTTTCACTATACCTTGTAACCATGGAAATGGTATACAGATAATATTTATAAGGTAGAAGGAAAAACAGGGTGTCTAATGGGACCCCTGCTGTACTGAAATCTCTTCAGCAAAGAAAAGTCGAGGCTCTTGGAATTCTGTATAAATGTAATGGAAAGTCTTCTGTAATGCAGAATGGTTTTCTAGAATATATGTATTCACTTTAAATAAAGTAGTTCATACATTCATGTTGGATAGTCCTTTAAAAACTCATTTTTTCACCTCAGTTCTCACAGTTGTGTAATCACAAAACTTTGCTCTTCATTGAAACGCTGGATTTAAGAAAACTTTAAATGATTTGCAGTCACTCCGTGCTAATACTGAAACTGAAAGTTTGTTTTTGCTTGCTGGTGCTATTCTTAAATGCTTATATTTTGGACTGACACTTTTACTGTTTCCTCTCTAAAGCCTGGAAGAATGAGCAAAATATTCGGTTACTTTGACTTGTATATACTTCCTTTATCCTGCCTCCCCTCTCCAGGAGCAGAATCTTTCCCTTCCTTAACTGCTGAGGATATGGAGGGGGCAGGGGAAGGAGGAAGGGAGGACTGGTTTGTTTTGTTTTAATTTTATTCCTCATCTCTAGTGGTTTGCTCTTAACTTTTTTTTTTCACTTGTTTGGCATTTCCCCCTGCTGGCAGATTGGGTTAATAGCACTTCTTTCTGCTGTGGAAATGGAAGGCCGTAGTTGTCCTTGAATGTCACTGTTTTGTGGTTGAGGCATTGGCTGCTTTTCTGTTTGTTTTGGGGTTTTTTTGTTTGTTTGTCTTTTTTTGTTGTCCTCTGAATGTCTCTGGTAGACGTACAAACTATTCTTTGAATTTTTTCTAAGCAGGGGATGTGCACATACCTGAAGTTCTCCCCATCAGAAGTGCAGTAGCACTTCCAGTGATAGTCAGAGATACCTCTAGTTTTGCATTTTATGCCTGTAGTCTTGCAGCACTGCCCAGATCATCTCCTTTTGTACTCTGGACCTCTTCCCAAAACTCTTAAGGCACTTCTGCCTCACTAACACATCATTCCCGCAAGCCAGTTCTTTCCAAGATAAAGTGAATTGCTAGAAGGGGAAAAATCGTTTGGCACTCAGTGTGAAAATTCTCTTCATGTTTAAAAGAAGAAAACAAGAAATCAGAGATCCTTCCGTTCTAGTGGAATTTAAGGGGAAAAAATACTTTTATCAGTGTTGGAGTAGAGTTTTCTTAGTTTTTTTTCTTGTTCCTTGCATCTTCAGTTGCTAAATTACTAGGATTTCCTGTGTGTGTTCTTTCTAGAAAATAGTCTTCTCTCCTCCTTACAACTCCTCCTCTATCTCCTTTTTCCCAATAATCCTCTGTCTCTGAAGTATGAAAGGAAGGCAGAAACTTCTCAATGACTGCAACGCACCCTAAGAACAGTAGAGGTTAATGAACTGATTTTTCTAGGCATGTTATTAAAAAAAAGAACAAAATACCAACCTCCAAATAACTCCCCTTTTAATGTCTTACATATTTTGAGACAAACCAATAGGCTAGTATGGCTGGGAAGGGACAACTCCTTCTGTTTTCTATTGACCTTCCATCTTTTTCCTCTCAGCTCTACCTATACTTTGTAAGTACGTTGAAAATAATTAAAAAAAAAAAATCCAGTTCTAAGACTTAACAGATTAACTGACATATTTTGAAGTTTCATTGATAAACTTAGTTTTCTCAAAAAAAAAAAGTTTCCAGCAACTTTATGGAATGTGGCAGAATGCAGCAAAAATTTTTAGAAACAAACACCAAACCCTGCCTTCCACTGATTTGTATCTTTACATCAGGTGAATGTTTTAATTTTTGCAAAAATTCCCTGGCGCCCTGCTTCAAATATGAAACTTTGCTTTTGCGGTGTTAGTAAAGCATAAGCTTACAGACTTAGTTAGGACTGGGCTTTCCTCTTAGTGTATGTATAGATAAACAGTCCTAAATAACAAAGTAATTCACTAAAATAAAAGTTCAGGTTATCTAGCTTTTTAAGTGAGCAGGAATTTAGCCACGCTGTATAGAAGGTGGTTTTGTGTTTGTCTAAAACTGGTGAATGGTAACTCACTGAGCAAAGTGAGGCTTAGTGTTCTTGTTCGTATTTCTGTCTGCAGCACCATCACTTTTGGGTGCAACAATGCTGTAAAACATCCCCATATGCTGGTTTCTGGGTACAAAAAGCAGAGCTGTACTGATGATAATTTTAAGAATGTTAGAAGGGCTTAGATGGGGAATACATTGAGCTGTTGGTATCAAGTCAGGAAGAACTTCTGCCAGGCTTACTAACGGTCATAGGTTAGAGAGGCAGGCTTTCTGTAATCTTCTAGTTTAGTTGTTATTAGAAAAAAAAGTGTTTCTCTGAAAGCTTTATTTATCGTATGGAAGGAAATAGGAAAGCAGGGAGTTGAATTTGTTGTGAGTTGGGTTGGTTTGGTTTGGTTTTAAATAGCAGCACCTTACTCTTTTTTTCCTTTAGGAGGAGGAAAGATATATGTGTGTGAGAAGTGGAAGGATGGGTGTTTTATTTTAAAGATGGCTTAAATGGTTAATCCTTGGCGATTTAAATTATGCAAACTTTTCCCCTTTTGAGTACAAGTGTCTTTAGGATGCGCTTCTCTGATTTAAGAAATATACTATGACTGTTCAAAGAGGGGTTTGTGCGTGGGTAAAAAGTGCAAAGCCACATACCTTAAATCTGCTCAGGTGAGAGGAGCAATTCTGAGATTTTAAAACATTCATGTGCTAACTTTCCACTAGGTTTCCACTGTGGTTTTTCATTTTGCTAGAGAGCGTGATCTCATCCCCCACCCCACCCCCTATATGCCAGGAAAGACTGTGTTCAGGATGAGTTACTAATGCCTATCAAGAGCTGTAGTCATAGGACAAGCAGAGCTGAGAGGATAATCTTCATCTGCTTACATGTGTTGGACTGCCATGGCAAGTTTTGGTTGATAATTTAGAAATCAGGTCGTTGAAGTCGTTTTTGTCTTTACAATGGGGATGGTCTTTCTGGCTGTAATGTGTCTTCTAGCTCATTTTCTGTATGTTAAATATAGTACTGCTTCTGCAGAGACAAATGATGGCATTGCACGCTTCCATTTACACTTAGTTTGATGGTTTTTTGAAACTATTTTAGAGAAGGTGAAGTGATCTATCCCCAAATGAAATAAGCTTCTGGTGTCTTAAACTCCAAATTGCATCTGTTTCATGGCTAATTGTCGCAGCAGAAGGAACTCGGAGGCAGAATAGGAGCTTGCAGTTTGAATCCTGTAGGTTGTCTGTATGCATCAATAGAAAATCCACGCTCCTCGACTGTTTTAGTGGGAGTTATCTATCAGTATTGGGGTGGGGTTAGGGAGCAGAAAGAGAGAGAGGTTATAAAGGACTTGTGCAGATGGGCAAACTGGAAGGCATGGCTAGTACACTTCAGTGCAGTCTCAGTTATCTTGGTCAGTCCTGTTGGTCCCTTTACCAGCTGCCTGACACGCATTGCTGGCGCTGACTGGGAGTTCTCCCGGCTGCAGCACAACAGCAAGATCAGATTCCCTGCGCTGGCACACAAGAGGCTTGTTTTTAATCACAGAAGCGGCAGCACTGGCACTGCTAACATGGTCATTGGAACGTGAGCCTTATAATAATGTAATTTGAAATAGTTTGTATAACCCTTGTCTGGCCTGTGTTTGGTCTGTCTTTTTCTTGAGACTGCAGAAATCCTGTCCTGTTTAGGAATATGAGTTGTTTCGTTTCTGACTTGAAAATCACAGTAAAGTAACTGTTATGACTTGTTTTCCTAGAAGATACTGATAGAGTGCTCTCTATATACAGGGTGCCTTTCAAATACAGGAAGGAGAGCTGTTGCTTTGAGGAGTTCACAACTGAAGACAGAGTTCCAGAGAAAACTGTTAATCCCTTCTGTGTGCAGTGTATTTTGCACCAAAAAATATTAATTTTTGATTTTTTTTAATTAATGCTTTACTCTTAATATTGCCAAGCAGTGCTCTGAAATCTGGAAGAATGTCAGGCTCACAATTGCCTCTGCACAACAATTAGTCCTTTTTCGTCTGAGTCCATCCTGTGCACTGAACAAGACCGAGGTCCTACTGGCAAAAAGTAAAAATTACATAATTAAATATTTAAATGTGATATATACATATAAAGTTCCTGATTAAAGTTACATGGTCTGACAGTAAACACGTGCTAGCTTCTAGATTTACGAAAAATGCTAACAAAAAATGGCTAAACATGATTTTTCATTTCTCCTGTGTTTTTCCAAACAAGTCTTTGGTTACAGTAGCATAAGCTTTATTGTATAACTTAATAAGTATCTGATTGATGTAACTAAACACCTTAATATACACATACTTTTATTTCAATAGTCTTAAACCTTCAGGTGCTGTACGCTAAAATATTTAACCACCATGTGTAGTTCTTCTGACATCCTCAAGAGCTACCAAGCCTTGAACTTGGGAGTTTTGTGTTTGAGTTTGAGGTCTTTGTTTTCATAACGGTCCCATGAAATGAGTAACTTTTCTCCTTATTTACAAACTTCAATGAAAAGTTTAAACTTGATCTACAGAATGTGATTGTTTTGGTAATGGTGGTGTGTTTTTCCTCACATGTTGGACTGAATTGTTGAAAAGGTCAAGAGCTTTTTTTTTTGATGGGGGGAAAAGTATTACTTCTTTAAGCGCACAAATATATCAAACTACCCTTCCTGTTAGTAACACTAACATCAGATTCTCAACGGTCAACCTCACTGAGAAAAATGCATTTCTAAAACTTTGATGTTTTATTTGGTTAATGCTAATTTTAATTGCTCTTTGTTTTTAGCTTGTAGTAAACATAGGTAAGCATTGCTCAGGCTTTTCTTCTGAATAATCTGAGAGGCTCATACCTCAGCTTACAGCACGTGTTTCTAGAGCCTTCAAAAGGCAACTGTTAGGTAAAATGAATAGCTGAGATTTTGTGGTACATTTCTACTTGCTGAAGTTTTTGTTAAGAAACGCTGCAAAATGCTAAACTCTTCGGAATTCTCTATTGATATGAGTGATTGTGAGCTGTCTAATCTCAACATTCTAATGTGTTTTGTAGTGAGAGAGGCAACATGAGTTTGTATGTACTCTTGCTGTGAAGAAGAAATGATCTCATTTCATCTATAGAACAGATTTTATCTGGTACCTTTTTTCATTAATGCTGTTCTGGGTTGGATCCCAGTAGCCACAAAGGCAGAGAATTGCCAAGAACCAAAGCTACAGATTTAGTTGGTCGTAAACTGTTCTCTACTATAAAAATGTTGAGAGCAGTGGAAAGCGTAAGTCTGTTCAAGGTGCTTGGAGTTACTAATCTTGGATGTTTGTTCTTCCTTTCTCTGCCTCAATTCCCTAAGAAAACTTGCCAGTACCAGGCACAAGTTTTTCTGTGGCTCTCGTTAGTGTGCTGCTTATGAGGAAACCAATTCTTTATTTGTTGTAGAGCTTAGATGTTGAATTAAAAAAAACATGCAAACTGAAAACTCAGAATGAAAAGAAATTATTCAGCTGATACTTCATTCTTTAAGCTTGTCCTCTCTGTTAAATGAGGCAGAGATGCCAGTAAAAATACTATACTTGCATGAGGGCAGAGTTAAAGTATTTTTTATTTCCAAAGGTATGACTTTCAAACATTAACCTGTTCCAAACATTTAAGAAAAAGCCTGTAGTAATTTTTCCACAGAAGAGGATGCAAATGTATTTCCATTCTCTGTTTAGGTCCTCTCTAAGTGTCTTCTCCAAGGCAACACAGCAAATCACTTGGGTAGTCACGATTAAACTCTTGGTGTTCCAAACTGAGAACCCAGGGGCTCCTGAGGACAGCCTGGGGTTGCAGCCCTTCAGAGTTGTTAAAGGCAATCCGAAGGTTTGTAACTGTGCATTTTTTTTCTGCACAGTTCAGCCTTGATGAAGCTAGGGTCCTGCTATGGAGGCGAGTCCCTATGTAGCGGGGGGGGAAAGGAAGGAAGGAACAGTTAATCATACTGTTATTTTTAAGTGGCAGTTTTCTCTGCAGTTTGTGTGTGCTTGTGCTACAAGTAAATTGATATTTTTCTTTTTAAAATACAAATCATGCTCTTTTATTCTAAGACTGTATTTCCAGATGTGTACTACCGACCGTTTTGTTTAGCTTTCCATAGTCAGTCATCTACAGCAGTGAGATTTTTTATTATTATTTTTTTATTAATAGCGAGGAGATATAGTTGTAGCTGCTTGTTAAAGAGGTATGGTTAGTGCTTGCATGATGAAAGAACTTCCTCTATAGATTTTTGGAGTAATGAAATAACTGATTGATAGTGGGAGGTGGAGATGACAACTAAGGTTTTAATATCGAAGAAGAACCAGCTAGAGTTTGAGAATCACACCTGTCTCTTCAACACCCTCAACAATGAGGGTGTTTCAAATTCTGTAGCATCCAGAGCAAATGCACTTAATTTGAATGTAGCCTCAAACCAGTCCATACTCCCCAGTTCATAACCTACTATGTTAGCAGTTGGATGTTATTTGAACTAAACTGAAATTGCTCCAAAATTAACAACTTCTGTAACGTTTTGTTGTTCATAATGCCCAAGCAAATTTGAGACTAGGAGAGTGACAATACTTACAGTCACTACCAGCAGTAGGCTTCCTGTTTTCTTTTCTGTTCCTGGTGTTCATCAGCATCCTGGTTCTGCTAGTTAGTAAATGTAAACTGTTCCACTTGTGCTGGTCTCTACTGAGTGAGAGATGATTATTTGGCTTTCTACTGCTGTATCTGTTCATAAAGCTGGGGCTTAAACTTCAGCTCTGCGTTGACTTGTGCATGCATAGAAACATATCTGCAAAGATCTTGTTAGCTGTGGAGTTGAAGCTGAAAATAGGCTAATATTCTAGTATTTTACTAGAAAATTGGAGTATTTTGGAGGCTTTTTTTAGCATCAGGCAAAATAACTGATCAAATGAGTTATCGTTTATATTTTAGCTATCCTTTTAGGACTCTGACTCACGAGTTTTTTATGATTCATATGAGGATGATTTAAGAGGTACTACCTTGCTCTGCTGCTAAATGTTGTTCTTCCCATGACACAGGCAGTGTAATGGGCAGTGTATCTTCTCGGCCTCCACAGTTCATGACCTAGCATATTAGCTTAAACTACCATTGATTTCAGTTTACATTAGTACTCTGGGGTTTGAGCTCCAGTGACTGTGCTGATGTACCACCTGCTCTGCCATCTTTGTGGTGTTGGCATAACCTCCAGCAGAGATGGTGGGCATATGTCTGGGGTGGGTAACCTTGTCATATTTAGCTGTGGCAACTGACAGGGCTTGTGATTTAGATGTTAATAAATGTGATGGAAAGGAAGTATTTCCCCTAGGGAAGGGGGACACAGGCCTTGCACAAACTGGAGAAGCTTGCACCAGTAATCTCTTCTTCCCCTAGTGACAGTAATAGTTTGTATTTTAATCCAGATTAGAATTGTAGGTCTCCTTGGCTTTCCCTCCCATGTCAAAACACATTTTCTTTCCAAGCAGTATTTTGTAGTTAGCATTAGTGTTTTAAAAAATGCCAAAGAAAATACCCAAAACTCGGAAAAAACCCAAAGAAAAAAACCCTCCCCCAAAACCCTAACAACCCCCCTCCCCAACTTTCCAAATCTTTGAATTTTCTTTTTCTGTTTCAAACTGTAGTTAAGATGTTTGTAATTATCTTTTTGTTGTTGTTGTCTTTCTTTTGTAGGAGGGGGTAGAGAGCTGAAGGGAATAACTTTCTCAAAACTGGTAAGTACATATTCCCAGGGCTAAGATGGTTTACCTAAGAATAGATGATACAATGAGCTGGCATCCATTCCTGGAAAAGTTTGATGTTTACTGAAACTGAAATCCTATCTATTCTTATATTCAGAAACTAAATCTTAAAGAGTAAATGTTTCTGATGGAAGCCCCAGTTCTATAAATAAAATCATTGTAGGGCTGAGATTTGGGCCAAGGGTCTGTAACACAGTGGACATTTAAATTCATCTACTCAAAAATAATAATGTTACTTTTTTCTGCGTAATGTGAAAAACAAATTTATTTGAAGGGATTTTTGGTGCAGAAAGAATTCTGTCTAAAGTTTCAAGTTATTCAGAGTCCTTCCATACACACGGAAGGCGTTTGGCATTCATGGCTTTTGTATGGGTCCTACCTTTGTTTTTTTATATATATATATATATACACACATATATATTTTTATATATATGTACACCCCCCCCCCCCCCCTTGTCAGCTGTGTTTCTAGTGTAGTTTCCAAAGTAGCCATAGTTTAAATAGCTTTGTGATATTTTAGAGGTTCTGATGTGGATTGTATTTAATTGACATAATAGAGAAGTGTTAATGCACTTACGTGATTATTGTAGAGCTTAAGGTTTCATTCAGTCTCTGAATACTTACATAGTATATAAACATCTACCCCCTTAACTGTGGTGCGTTGTGGTACTGACCTGAGTATGAAATTTTAAGTCTTGAAGCAACTACATAAGAAAGAAGGGATTATTTATAGCAAGTGCATGCCAGCAAGGAATTGAAGGGAGGACTGCTGCCTCCAATAGTTGAAATCAATCCAAGGAATGGCAAATTTACCTCTTGCTCTCAGTGCTCTTTCTGGCTGAGGCTTGGAAGTATGTCTGGATGTACAAGAGATCCATGTACTGCACAATCCTCTGCTTTCCTCCTGGAAATCACTGATTCTAGCATTGAACAAGGCGTTTGCATGTTTTCCTTTAAAAACTAATGGGATGAAGGATGTTTGCAGACCAACCCATCCGTGCAATTTCAATCATCTGCAAGCTTAATTAAAATAATTCCGCCTTCGTAAGAGTAAAGTGGAAAATGCAGTAAGTTTTATTGTTAATCCAGGAATGGTTTTACACATCTTTGGGTGTGGTATGCTAGGTAGTTTATAATGCCACTGGACTTAAGTTTTTAAATTGTCCCTTGAAGTTCAGTCTATAAAAAACAAAAGTTCAAAAATATTGAAGATCTTTGCACTCACAAAACGTTGTGTGACCACTTGCTTATGTAGTTATGTACCTGCTTTCAAAGGAAATACTCCAATATTTAACCAGCTGCCCTCAGATATTTCTAGACATTTTTCTACATAAAACAGAAGAATACAGTCTAGGATTTGTTGCATGTAAGGCATTATCACTTTTTTCCTTTTTTTTTAAATTAACATTGGATAAGTGTTTAAGGCACTTCAGGGGAATTCTGGACAGGGATAACTTTGGATAGTTATGCCTGCTTGGGAAGGCAAGCTTTAAGTGCATGTTCTAGTGTTTCAGTTCTAGAGAGGTACAACAGAATAACAACTGTATATATTTCATATTCAGAAATCAGCAACTTGAACAAATTTTTAAATGAACATTTTATTTAATATGTTCTCCCACCCCACCAATGATTTGGATGCTTAGAACTCTTCAGAACCTCATAATGAATTCTTCACTGTCCTTTGCCTGTTCCGTTGTCTCTAAAGTAGTGCTGATGCATGCCTTGGCTGGGATGCCATGCCATATATGTGGTAACTTATTTGTAATTTAACAACGTTCTCATAATTGCTTATCCTGGTGGTTCTTTTACTAAGGAGAGCACTGGTGCTGCTAGCTGACAAATAGAGCAGCTGGCAGAGGTGATTGCAAAAGATCATTCTTTACTGTGTGGCCTTCACTGATGAGGCAGCATTAGTTTCTCCTTCCTTATGTATCAGACACTTAGTTTTTGAAGAGGGGGTTGTTTCCTATGTTTAAAATGTGCTTCAGTGTAACTTTGCTGGCAGAAGGTAACTGGAGGTAAATGATACTGCAAAGTGAGTTGCTTTGAGGCTATAATGGGAATGCTGGAGGAGGAGAACTAGGAAAAAGGAGTTAAGAGTTAGAAAACCTTTTTTTTTTTGATAGAAGAAAGGTCAAAAGTTTTTTTTTTAATCTCTTTTGCCTTTTCTTGGAAGCTTCAGTCTTATGAATTGAAATTAATTCTTCAGAATGTTATAGTATGGCACCTATTTCAAATTTATATATATTGAAGGAATAAATTTTAAGGAATCTTAAAATCTTAACTTTTTAAATTACAATAAAAGAAAAAATCTGAAATTGTAACGTATTTTGGGATGGAGCTGAATGATTGGTATGTTACTAGAATTGTTTTGGGTTTTTTACTTACTTGTCACAACGTATGTTCCTCAATACGACAGTGAATTACATTTGTTCATGTCTACACCCCTGCAAACACGGCTAGGCTGAGCAACCACTTGCTTTCTTAAAGCACTTTTTTCTTAAAGCTCTTAAAAATTAATTTTGAAAAATTTTTCTAGCTGTTCAAGACATCTATGAAGTTAGGTTGGATTAGTTTTTAAGAACTATCAGTACTACAATTTCTGTCTGTCAAGTTAAGTTGTGCATTAATAGCAGTTGCTCAATCTTTATAGGTTTTTTTTTTCTGTAACAGAGTACTGTGTCATTTTTCCCATGAACTAGTACTGGGCTTTAGAGTCACATGTGTTAAAATTATGGCTATTGTTTACATTCTTAGTTGAGATAACAGCCTCTTCTGCTGTTTTGCACTTAACTTCAAAGTTAATATGTAGTTACAGGGTGAATACTGGCTGTTCATCGTGAGTGCCTTCTCATTCACTGAAGACACACTGAGAAAGAAACTATGGCCATATCTGCCTGTATCTTTACCCCAAAATTGAATTTCCAAGACTTATGAAAGACTTTCCCCTCTGCAGTGAGTTCCAGTTTTCATTAGCCAGTCTCTCACATGGTTTTCTGAAGCATGGTTTCTTTTGAAACTGCAGTGGTAGGGGCTTAATGCAGACTATAGTTGTTATTGTCAGTGAATGGAAGTAATAATTCGGGATTCTGTTTTCTCATTACTGTTTGTGGTAATAGAACAGGAAACTATACGTAATTTCCATGTATCCCTTGATACAAATTACAATTTTATAGAGTAGTGCTGCAAAGGCAGCTGCTTTCACTTGTCTATGTCACATGTGGGAGAGGCCCTTGCAGAAGGTCATTTAATGTGTTGACTAGGAAGTCTGATTAGGCCTTTGTTATTTAAATAAATGACTTTAAGCTAACAGCAAACAGCAGTGACAAAGAGTGAGTTTAAATATAATGCCTTTAAAACCCCTTTATAGTCCTTTTGTAACGTATTTCTGTTTGGAAAGAGAAACAATTAATTTAAATAAACAAAACAAAATAACCCCTTCTCCCCAACTTTTTATTTTCAGGAGTTCCCAAACTTGTCCAGCACTTCAGTCTACTGTAGTGAGACAATGTTAAAATAAAATTCTCTAACTTATGGGAATTACTCTCCTTTTACAGCCTACATGTCTAATCTAAACTGTCAATATCCTTTCAAAAACAATGGAGTCCCATTATGAAGGCCTCTGAGTTGGCTACAATGCCTGTGCAATAATTGTGAGCAATTTAAAAAAAAAAAAAGGAACTATTTTAACACTCTAGCAGTTCTTTAATGTGTGGTGTCTGGATGGAAAAGTGACTGGAAAGATTGCTGTGTAATGTTTTCCGATGGCTTTTATGTGTATGTATTTATAGATGTTTTTACACAGGTTCCATTGTGATTTGAGTATATGAGATAGGGACAGGAACCTTAATCCTGTTTCAGAAGCTGATATTTTTAACATATTTCTGAACAAAAACCTCTTGTCCAACTTTCAAGGCTTTTAGAAGTACAGCTGATGATGCCTTCCTATGTAAGAAGTTGGGGGGATTAATATGTCTGTAGTACAAGTGAAGATGGTAAACTCATACTCATTCTACAGGTAGAATTCTAGGATGAAAAGTATTTTAAAATGAATGGTTTTGAAAAAGTCTTGTGCTGCTTTATATCAGTCTTGTGTTCCTTCAAACTAGGTTTCAACTAAAATGACTAACTCATCACAAACTTTAGGCAGTGGGTTATTAATATATTAATGTTGTTCTGTCAAATTGCATGCAGACCATCCCATCTCAGAACAGCTCTGTAGTGTCATGGAAGTATGTTGATGCAGTATGTTCTGTTTAACAATTTGTTGCTGTTTGGGTTGCAGAATTTTAGTCTCCAGAATATTTTCTCAACTACACAGATTTTTAAAATGTTCTTGGTAGTTAAATTTTCTAATTTAATATGCAACTGCAATAGGATATTAGTAGGAAATAGCTGCCTGCAAACCAAGATAATGGACAAGTATTTCAACTTTGGGATATGTGGGAAGGAACAAATTTGGCTAAATAACTCCAAGGCAGGCATTTTGTACAGGCTGTAGATTTCTTGTGTTCAAAAGATTGTTTGTGTTTAGGCTAGAAAGCTGCAGTTCAATGTAGTTCACTACTGAATTCCTGCTCTGTTATAATCTCTTTTTTTTTTTTTCAAATTGACTTTTCTCCTTCACTAACCAAAACAAAACCTTTATTTTTCTATAGTACTGGTGTTAAAGAGGAAACCAGAAACTAAAGGCACTGGAATCAGCAAAGACACTTCTAGAGAAAGTGGAGAAGGTAGAGAATGGAGCTGCAGACTCTACAGGAGGCTCTGAAAGTGGAAATTCAGGTTCACCAGGTAATTTGTATTATTTCTTGCTTTATACTTTCAAGCAATAGCAGCATTAGTATTGCTGATAGCATTACTATTAATGGTAGCATTAAGTAATAGCATTACGGCTATAGTAATTGTTTTATAAGCTTGAAACCACTTCAGAGTTTTATACTCTGCATTTTGACCCCAACACCTGTTGTTTTTTAGCAAATGTGAAAAACCTACATATCGGGCTGTGGGTGGGGATTTTTTTTTTTTATATTTTGTAGCAGTGATAAAGACATTCTGAAAACTCTATGTTCAGTAGTTTCTGTCTGGAAGGTTTTTCTAATGTTCTGAAGCCAACTTCAGTATTCAGTTGGCAATGGAAGAATATGGTGGAGGAACTTTCAAGCAAAATGTGTGTAGTGCTGCATAGTCTCATCTGGTGCTTCTCTTCTGGAGTGTCTTCTACATTAGTACCTTCTAAACTTGTAATTGTATAGTTTTGCTAACCAAAACGTTGTAGTGCTTGGGCTCAGGAATTTTTACACATCGGGTCTTCTTACTGGTAGCCTGTCCGATACCATATGGCAGTAGAGTTGCAGTTTGCCATTCTGTTACAACACAAATGAGAAATAATAATAATAACCCCCCTCATTTAGCAAATATAACAGGAAATACACATATTAATTCTTGGAACAAAATTTCGACAGCCATAAACAGAGTAGCTGCCAACTTGAAATGTTAAATTTGTCAGAGATCTTGTCTAAAGACAATTCTCCAAGTATTTCTCTTGGATATCTGAAACTCACAACTGTTACACAGTGGATAAAAGAAATATAGGTTACACTGATCAGTGTAACCCATTATATAAAATTTGGAAAATGTTTCCAAATTACCTGGTGATTTGTCTAAACAACTATTCAGTAGTTGCTGCAATGATGAGCATAGTGCAGGAACTTGAATGGGTGGATTAGTAAAATAAAGCTATGTCTGCTTTAACAAAAATAGAACTTTCAGCTAGGGAGAAAAACTTCAAAAAGCTAAAGATTAATTTCCAGAACTACAGACAAGTATTTTGCTCTCCTCAAACTCCAAGGCTGCTGCATTCAAAACTCCAATGAATTTTTGTTGTGGGGGTAAGGAAGTTCAGAAATTACCCATGGCATTTTGCTGCAGGCATTAATGTTTTAAGGCCAGTAAGTAGTCTTTCAAGTATTATCTGCTGTATGGTGATCAGAACGCTGGTTATACTTGCATTTGCATAACAGCATTTACCTCGTGTGTGTATCTTCATTCCCCTTTATGCCTCAGCTAAACAAAGATTTTTAGACTGCAAATTTTGAATAATCTTTAGCATCTGTTCATAATGATGATGATGAACAGGGATGAAGACTGGAAAATGTCCAAAAAGACTCTTTTTTTTTAACAACTTCAAGGTTTTTTTTGACCCTGTTTGCCTTAGCTTTTTCCAGTCCTCCTTAAAAGTGAGCTCTGCACTGAAATCAACTTAATTAAATTTGGTTTTAGTTGGTGAAACTAGACAAGCCATTATATCAGAAGGCTGTCTTTTTTTTCTTCAAGATACTGTATATTCCCATAATTAAGGCTACAAACAAGTCTAAATGTTTACAATTGAGATTAACACTTGCAGCAACTTATTGGGTGCTTTAGTAAACTTTTCTTGAACTGCGTGCAACTGGTTACTGCTGTGCTCATCAAATGGCTGCTGATAGAAATGAAAACTTGTTTTAGCACAAAAAAGAAGAAATCTTTAAATCAAATGCTTGAACTGTATTGTATATCTCTGAATTTTGTAACTTACAGAGATACAACATATCCCTTCTTTTGGCAGTGCTCAGGATTTGCAGAGAATTGTCTCACTTGTCATATTTTACTTATCTAATATTTCTTTTTCTGAGGACTCTCTAAAAAAGCTTGCCAGTACTCATACAGTCATAGTTTGTTGTCCCCTTGTATGTAAGTGGAGGACAGGTGTCTATGACGAGCATATAGAGTTCAGCTCCACACTGTGGGCAAAGCCTCCCAGCTTCCTGATGTAGTGCATTTACCTGTGACCCCTTACATGGCTGTAGAAAGTGATGCTCGGCATAACTGTCTTTTTGTTTGTAGAATAGCTCCTTGTTTCCTGCCTATTCCAGTTCACCTCCAGAACTCTGAAGCTTTGATGCTGCCGCTTTGGCAAATTGTATCTTAAACTACCAGGAAGGGCCTGGAGGAGGTGTTTAGTTGCTTAGAAAAAGCTACTTTTTTTGTTTGTTTTCAATAATCAAAGAATCGTCCATAAATGAAGTCTGACCAGGTGACTTGCTGTATCAGAGTACAACTTGAATATTCAAATATCTTCCACGTCAAAGCTATATTGCTTGTCCTGAGAAGAGATGCATCAAATCTAAGTAGTTCATTCTGCTACTGTGTTGACTTAATGAAGGTTATTTTGAAACAGTGCTCTTCATAGTTTTGATCACAAGAGGTGTTAAAGGAGCTATATTTAGCTATTCTCACAGAAGGGTTGGGCTTCATGGATGACTTCTCGAGCTGATGTGTGGAAAGAACCTAAAACATCCTTTTCCTTCTCTCATTTCATAGCAAAAAGATCAGTAGGTTTTAAAATACCTTAAATTTAGCTTGCCTTTGGGGTCAGTGTGAAAGAACGTTGCTTTTTTCTTATGATTGGATGACGCAGTATTGTGTGATCCATAAATTTAGCAATACTTTTGAAGAGCTTACAGTTGCTGACTGTATTGTCTTATGACTGATGCTGTACAAGCACCTTGCATAAGAACTAATGGGTTTGTTGCTTGTCAAACTCTGATGTGGCAGAAAGCACTGAGGAAAAATAAGCTAAGCATGTGAGCAAAAGGGTAACGTAGTACCTTAGCTCCGATGACACTGAATGGCGGCGTGACAAAACAATAATATTCAGTGTAGATAAACGCCAAGTGATGCACTTTGGAAAAACAGTCCCGGTTTTACATCTGCAATAGCAGGCTGTGAATTAGCTATTAGCACTGCGGAAGGAGTTCTTGCAGTACAAAGCACTTGTGCTGCATGCAGTTTTAAACTTTGCCTCCGGATGATAGGGGCGAACTAGAGAAGTACAGGGAAGAGTGCTAAGAGTGAACAAAGCAATGGAATGATTCGTGCATGAGGAGACTTTCAATCTGAAGAAGCGATGACTGATGGGGGAATATGACGTGTGGGAAAAATGTAGGAAGAAGATGAACAGACAGTCACAGAATCATAGAATATCTTGAGTTGGAAGGGACCCATAAGGATCATTGAGTCCAGCTTCCAACTCCTCTTGACTCGAGTCAAGACTGGTTTTCCATAAGCTTATTTGCCCCTCATGCTTGCATTATCAGGAGGCAGATTCAAAAGAAAAAGGAGGTCCTTCTACAGAAGAGTCCTGTAGTTTAACTTCGTAACTTATTGTCACAGACTCTTGAGTGTGTTCCTGAGTTCAAAAAGTAATTAAGGCAGATTAATTGAAGAAAAGTGTGTTACTAGCTATTAAACCTAAGACATAATCTTTGAAAACATGAGAGATGTAAATTTCTGAAAGATGGAAGATAACACTCTATGCTTGTCCAGCATAGACCTCATGCTGATGCCTCTGTTTGCTATTGGTTAGTACTAGAAAGAAAATGCAGCAATTCATTTAGGATGTGAAATGAAGTAAACTTTTGAAGAGAATTAGTTGGCAAAGTCTGAATTCTCAGCGCGGTATCAATGCGGGTGGAATGAAACATATTTTTCTTGCTTGCTTTGTCCTTCTGTTTCTCACTCCTTTTCCTGATTCTCATGAGCAAATGGGGAAGAAAGTACAGACTTTACATTGTTCTTTGCATGAGCGGAAGGGACACAGCAATGTGATGAATAAACGTGGCTGTAACCAAAAAAGAAATTGGGAATTTTCGGTTTATATTTCCTCTTCATTCTGGGCTCTGGTTTCTTTGGTGACAGCCTGGTAGCTTTTTTTCCTTGCTTAGCAATAGACGGCATTCTCCTGCAGCTGCCTGAAGGAAGCGAAGGAGGAAGAATAGTGAATGGTAACCATCTGTCTGCTTTCCCTTGGATGTGGAGGGCATCTCTTCTACAATGATCTCAATCTCTCTCTGAGGGAGAAAAGTGGCAAAGATACTTCTGAACATGGGTCTTCCATGTGGTACCGCCAAGCCAACACACGGGCGGATCCTTAGTACTCGAAACGTTCTGCTCTTGAATATACAAACAGCTTTTGTGCTCGCAGCAGTTATTTGTGTTTTGTGTTTCTTGTCACTGCAAGCAAAGAAGGCAGCAGTTCTAGAGGAGACACAGCTATTAGATTATCTTACCCAGCTGGCTTAAATTGTCCTTAAAAGGCATCACTTGTTCAAGAGCTGTTTAGGAGAAGGAGCAAAAGTGGTGGCTTAGTGCAGTAGTTTTACTGTATTAATAAGAATAGGTTTGGAAATTATATAATACTGGATTCCAGGCCTTGCTATTGAAATGCTGTAAACTGAATATTTTGCTTTTACAAAGGTTCTTCAAAAATGTTGAATTTTAAACTGTTCAACAAGATCCATAATGAAAATCCTCATTGTACTGTTGTATCTTTTTTCTTTCTAGAAATTGGTTGCCCAAATGAAGCAAGATCCACAGGTAACTATTTATTTTTATATAGTATTATTTATCCTAAAAATACAGGAAATAACAGTGTATGAAGCTTGACAATTTTAGATATTGATCTTCCTTGCTAGCACAATGTTTAGAAGAAAACTGTTATGAACAAGTCTTTAAACAATGACTGTTCGATAGTTTAAAACAAAACCAAAACTTTTGCCTTTATGAAGCCTTTTGCCTCACATTCCTATTAGTTTAAATCAAGCAACTCTTGTGGGCTGTGGTGCGGTTCAAACATGCAGTAAGTTTCTGATTCTATTGGAAGCTGCTCTTCATAAAATCTGCCATTACTACAATCTGCTTTTTTCTTTTCTGAGTATCAGAAGGTTCACAGTTGTACAAGAAGAGATAAGATATTTTGTCCAAATGAAGAATGTAGGTTAAGGCTGTGTTCAGATTGCCTGTCTTAGGTATCCAACTTCAGCACTGTAGTGTCCAAAGAGTGGGCACTTGGCCTTGGGATGTTTCAAAGCTACTGAAGTTGGATAACTAGACTCCTTGCGTAGGCAGCAGAAGTCCTCCCTTTCCCAATGACTTTGTAAGGAGACTGGGATATCTTGTACAGCAATTAAGCACTCGAGTGTGCTGAATGGGGAGTTCCATGGAGTTCTCTAACTAGACTGAAATATTGAGTAGAGGGGAAAAAAAGCAGCTCACCTGAGGCTTGCTATTAAGTGCTTCCATCCCCATACAATACTAAATGCCCTGTAATTTTCTGAGCATATGTTTTTCTGAGCTCCGTGGAGTGGGAAGACAGCTTTTTGTAACAGTCAAGTAGTTAGACCCCTGACTGGGAGGGATGAGCAGAGTGGTATTGGAAAACCTGCTTTCTAGAACTTCCTTATTCTGATGGGATTTGGGTAAGGTCTGCTACTCTTACTTGCTGGGCAAGTCTGCTAACGATTAGCCTGCAGAGCAGTTTGCTTTCAGTTCATATCTGCTGAAAGCCAGGTCATGCTGCAAGCAGCCATGCAAAGTTTTGGGAGCCAGGAAGAGTAAATCTGGTTCCTGCTTCCAATGCTCTTAGTGCATTTTTATCCCAGATTATTAAGTGGAATCTAGAAGAAGGGAGGATGACTGGTCAATATCTGGTTTTGCTAGAATTGTGTGTATATTGGAGAAGACTGTCTACAAGCTGAGATTGTAATGCATTTCAAAATTGTATGGGGGACTACAAAAAAAATAGGTTGTCCTGAGTATGAAGTTCCTGTAACGGCATTAGTCCTATGTTTTGATATTTCTGTGTAGCACAACAAACCTGCATAATCTAGTGTAAAGAGTTTTCACCACCAATGAGAACAAAAAAAGTGGAAAAAGAGAAAAATGCAGGGAAGCTTGCTTCCTTGTCCCGTTTCTGGAGAGCTTCACAGGCTGTAAACTGAGGACAGATTTTTTTTAATTTTATTTTATTTTTAGTAGGAAAGAAGTAGTCCTGGTAAAAAATTGTTTTCTGACTGCATCTTTATAATGATGCTTATGGCTTTCAAATATCAAACTTAAGAAAGTGCTATTGTAAGCAAAGTGCTGATATGAATGATGTGCTAAGGCAAATGCAATTCTCTTAAATACAGTCTAAGGCATAAATGTACGTGGAAATGAAGACTTAGATATGTTTGCCTTCATTTGATGTGTGTGTCAGTTAAGATTTAAGGTATGTTTACTCTACACAGTCGAACGTATGATAAAGGTTTTGCATAAGTAGCATAGGTGAGAACGCTTTAGGTAACATACCATAGCATACTTTTGTATAGAATATGACTATTTTATTACATGTTAACAAACATTTCTTGTTTAATTTGTAAGCTTGATGAAATGTACAAATGTGCTTTATAATGTGGTAAGCTCTAATGGATGATTTAATGAAATCTTCATTCCAAACTGGGTTGTCTCTCTGAGTGCTAGAAAGGTCCTCTGATTATTGTTGCACTCAGTGACTTAAGTAAGGCTGCTTTGAGCCTCTTGAATTTTATTGGCTGAATTTTATTTGTAGTACACTATGGAAAAAAAAAACCAAAACCCGAAAAAAACCACAAACCAACAAAAAAACCACCTTCCTGCTACTATTCTATGTTAACAAATGGAATATCTTTCTCACAGATATTTTTTCTTTCTAATCAGAACGCTGATTTGAAGAAACAGCTTCATGAACTTCAAGCCAAAATCACAGCTCTGAGTGAGAAACAGGTAGGGAAACAGAGATGTATTTTTAACACCCCCTTCTAAAGCTTTTCCCAGTTTCCAAAAGAGCTGCTAAATTTTTAAGTACAAAAATAAGTGTGGGCAACCAGACGTTTTGGGTTTTTATCTTTTGTTGAGAAATCAAATAAGATGAGTTACCGTGAGTGTATCAAATAAGCAACTAGTGTAATCAGTGGAAGCTATAGCAATTTTTCTTGTGTTGAAACTAATGTTTTATATTAGGGGATCTGGGAAAATGAAAATGAATTTTTTCACTTCCTTTATTATTATCTTGAAACTTGTTCTAAACCAGACCATTCTGGTTTAGGCAAATCTTTAGATTTTGTCTGAGTTGGTCCACACTGTGCGTCTGGATGAGTATGCTGGAAGCTTTTTTCGTGTCTACCAACGACATTCATGTCACTTACGGGTTACCTAATAGACAATTTGGAAATTAGTTGTGTGGTTTTACCATGACAAATTACACCACAATTGTCTTACATTTGCCATTTGGTAGGAGTTCTCTTTGACAGGTCTAAAGTATGAGTAATAATTACAACTGGGTATTTAATAGAAAGAGTGTGGAACTTGAAGATGCATCTTGTGGGTAACTAGAAGAAAAATAGGTAACATTTAGAGATTTACAAAGCTTGTTCTATTTATGTTTTTAATAAAACAAAACAGCAACACACAGAAAACCTCACACACACACTCCCCCACCCCCCCAAAAAAAACCCCCTAAACTGAATTAAGCAGTCCCTTAATTGTATTGCTATTGTGTCAAGAACAGAATCAAATTAGGTCAATAGATGATAACACCTTTGAAGAGGGGAAACATTTTAGGGCCTGTGGATAGGTAAAAATAGAGTTATGCATCAGTGTCACTTCTAGATACCTGCATTCATCTGTTATTATCTACATGTGTTCTGTTTTCAGAATGACCTTTCTTAAGGAAATGGGGAGACAGTGGTGAACATTTCTCTAGAAGTTTTGTTTACTAAAAAATTATAGCATGTTTTAGTAGTGGAACAGTGAGTCTAGGAAGGAACATGCAAGAATAATAAAGTAAATGATTTTTTAATGAGAATACTAATTCAACAAAAACGGAGGTTTTGCTGATGTGATGGCATGCCTCTCTTGAAGATGATTTATTCTTGAAAACCAGCATGAGCCTCTGCATGTGGCTATGTCTCACAGCAAGCAGCTTCAGAATTCTCTGGTAAGCTCTGGAGGCCCATGGTAATTTCAAAATTAGCTTGCCTTGATGCCACGAAGCAAGTCATATTGACTACCAGTTCACATGATCAGCAGGGACAGGCAGTGAGGTAGTGAGTGGAAGGTAAGAAAGAAGTGAGTATATCTTACTGTAACTTTCAAATTTGGATTCATAACTCTTTAAAGTTATGTTAGAGCTGTCTATACTAACATGTATTTTAAATTACACATCACCAGAAAAGTAGCTGTATCTTTTCTGCTGAAAATTATTGCTCAAAGTACTGAAGTGCACTTGTTCATGGGATGAACTTGTGCTAAGTTTCCAAAAGACTGAAAAATAAGGTTTTGACTTCAATTCCACCACACAGCGAAGACAGTTAATATGAAGCCACAGTCCAGTTTTCTTCTTTGTATTTTTATGGTTTTGATTATCAGTAGAACAGTGAACTTCTCTATGATTGCTGAAGTTTAAATATTTTGTTATATCTACCACTGGACCACAGAACTGCCAGTGGCCCAGATGACAGTGCAGCTAAAACGCAATGGTCGTGGTAAACATGAGTTCTAGGAAAAAACCCGCAACTTCCCAATGCAGAGAAATGCTCACTCCCTCTTATTTGTAGGAATTTGTTGTATAGACATCTGTGGCTTAGCAATGCAGAGTTGAGCAGCATTTTAGAGACTGTAACAAAGCCATTTTAATGTTCTCGCTTTCATTTCTCTTTAGGAAAAATTGTTTTATTTGGAGAATATTGTCCAACAATTTAATTTTCTCAAAACATGGAGAAACGTGCAGTTTCGCCTAGTAAATAAATGCTTTACACTGTACAGTGCGTTTCTTAAGGAGGAGCGCAGCATGTGTTATCTGTACTCTTGTTTAGAGCCAAGTAAGTAGTCTTGATGTCTGGTGTCTGATGAATAAACTCTGAGGGTCTAATTCCACTGTGGACAGTTATGGGAGGCATAACTGTCACTGTTTTGATAAGCTTTTAATGAAATGTGAAAAACTAAAGTTCCAGCCTGTGTGGCATCCCTACTTGGAGACAGTGGCATGGCACTGAGACCCTGGTGTGAGAGGCAGAGTACTGAAATATTTCTGGCTTCTGAAATATGTCAGCTTTATGTACCCTTTTTCTTTGCTCTCTTATTTAATGAAGTTGCATGAAGACTTGTGCAAGAACCAAGTCGGTGGTAGGTTACCTAAAAGCTTTTAGTTGCTTTAGGACTTCTCTCAATTTCTGAAGCATTGTGAGAGTAGTGCCGACACTTGCTGCCAGTCGCTGCAGTGATTCATAGCGGCTTAGGTTTCTTGCTGAGAATTAATAATGACAGCTCTGTTCAGAAGTTTGTGAAATTGAAGAGATCTGGCAAAGTACAAAAAGAAAGCAAGTAGGCTGTGCAGTGTGTAGGCTTAAGCCTAAAGAAATGTGTTAGCTGATGCAGGGTTAAACTGTTACAGCATAAGGTATGTCATATATTCATGTGTTTTTTGAAAATGTGAAAGAGGTGAAAATAAATGCTTTGATTTTTTTCACCTGAGAGATGATGGAGAAATGCATACTGATTGCGTTATCATATGGAAGAAAAACTTCAATAAGAGAAAAAACTTATTTGAAGATAATTTGCATTTAAAGGGCAGTAAGCGTGAGTACTTCAGACTATTATTTTCCTCTGCTAGTCTTTTTGTTATTACCACAGAGTTCTAAACTGTGCTTACCTTCTTTTTCTAATCTGGGGGCAATGAAGTGAAATCAGTTTAACAGTCTTGTTCTTCAGCTATAAATGTGAGTGCTGCAGTTTGGAAATCCTGAATGCATTCGTTTTGAAACTGGTTTCCTCTTTCTTACCCCCACCCCTCTCTTCAATAAAGAAAGTCAAGAGTAACTTTTTGCAAAACAGTTTTAATTGCCAAATCTAAGATTGGGTGGTAAATATGAATTAGTTCTGTTGCTGTGTAGCACTGCGTTTTATTACCTTTTCACATCTTCATAAGAAAGTAATAGTGCTCTTTCCTTCGCTTTGTATTCTACGATAGTGTCTTCCTTTGGCATTCCGTTTTCCTAGACTTTTACCCACAATAACCTATCACTACTCAACTTTCGTCTGGGTTAGATGTACTCCTTACAATCAAAAACATAAAAGAATGTATTCTTGACTTTTCCCACGAGGAAGTTTGCCAGTGTGTACTTGTTTTACTGTGGGGAGGTGGGTGGTGATTGTTACCAGTGACACTAGTGAAAGACTGAGGTAGAGCAGGGCTAACATAAAGGAGCAGGAGGGATGTAATCTTGAAGTAACACCTCCTTCCTGCTTCTTTCCCTCCATAGTTAGTTAAAAAATTATAATATGATCTTGCAGATACATCATCATTGAGTATGTATCGTAACAGTACTTTTTTCCAGTGACAAGGAAGAAGTCATCTTTATTTGACTAAAGAAATGTAAAGAAAGAAGTGGGCAGCAAACAAATGCTTTTTAGCAATATCATGTCAAATACAGAGGATTTTCTACATCTGTTCTTATAACAATTTCTTGGAAAAGTTAGAGCAATGTTCTGTCTTACATGTGGAAGAAAGCTTACGGGAATAGTTTTGACCTTATGGTAAAAACGTGATGGTGATAAGCATATACTAAAGAAATTGCATGGCTCTTTCCCCTATATTTGAAAATAAAATGAAATGTCTCTTACTGTAGTTGCAGTGAAATTCACTGAATCTTCAAGAAAGCAGTCTTGTGAAAACTAGACTTGTATTCTAATGCATTTGCTCTTGACATGGAAAGAATAAAGTGGATCCTTTTGTGTTACTTTGATTTCTGAAGAGCTGTATACACTTGTAGGAAAAATTACTCAAAAGTAGTTTTAGCATAGGGATACTCGTGTTTATTTTTCATGGGGGAAAAGTTTAACAGACTTTACTGTGAAGAATAGTTGAAACTGTAGAATATCAGAAAAAATGCACACTATAAAAGCAAGCTTATCTCTATTATTATGAATAGGCAAATCTAGTGACTTTTGTATTTAAAGTTTGCAACAAATTGAGGTAGTTGAGGTTATTCTAAATCCTGTATGTTCATGATGAGACTCCTCTTAACCTTGCCACTAAATAGCAAGTAATGGGAAAGGGGATTTGGGGAGGTTTTAAGATTAATAGTGTAATTTAACCATGGTTTTGTATAGTTGAATAAATGTAAACATGTGGTTTAGACTGACAAAGGAAACTTGTTATTTAAGTCTTAAAAAACTCTCAGGAGTAGGTTTAAGCATTAATGTTGCTATATTTATTACAGGTACCGTAACTGAGTAATGAAAAGACTGGTAATGTGCATAAATTCATCCTGTGAGACTGTTCTTCTTGAATGCTTGTCATCCATAGTAAAGGTGAACTTTTATGGAGGCTTTTTGAACATATTATAAGCAAATTGTACCCGAAACATGTTCTATCATATTCTGTAATGATGAAAGGCTGTGTTTTGGTGAGAGGAAAGCAGGTGCAAGAAAGTTAGAGAGCAGGAGGGAAACTGGATACAGTTAATGGGTAGGAAAGAGCACTTTGAAATGCTTCTGCATAAGAAGGTAGGCAAGATATACCTGTATGTTACAGATACACCTAATGAATACTATGAGAACTTTAGGGCTTAAAATCTGGAAATGGATCAAGAAGTAACTTCTCACTCCTGCCAGTTTTATCTGGAGTTTCTAATCCCTCCTTTCTCCAAGATCCATCAAGGGCATATTAAAATGCCAATTAGTCTGTCAGTAATGGAGGAAGTGTGCAAATATGCCATATGAAAGTGTAGTAACTAATAACTTGAGGCAGGTGATGCTTAATTTCAGTTCTTGTTGTTTATCTGGAACTGTGTGTGTTACTAAACATCTATCTTTATCATTCATGCCATTTACTTAAAAAAAATATATCATGCTAATTTCCATGTAACTGCAAGCATCCATTTATGCCAACTGTTTATAAAGCAGTCTTATAATATATGAAAAACAATTTTGCACCTTCCCAGAGTTTGGTTTTAATAATAAAACCCTGTAGTGATACACTTTAGCTCTGCCTCCTCCCATAATTGACTATTTGTAGATTCTTTTCTTAGACCGTTTGAATTAGTCACTCATTTTTCCTGTCAAAAAGATACTCCTCCTTACGTCCAGAGAGAGGAGTAAGTTAACTGCCTCTGTGAATCATCAGACCCTTTTGAACCCTCTGATCAGTGTGAACAGCACCTGTTTAGAAGGTGAATGTTTGTTTGAGAAATCTGCATGAGCTTACTATTTTAATCTTTGGTATTTATTTAATTTGCATCCGAATATTGTGTGAAAATGTGAATATAATGACTCCTCATTAAGTTATCTTCCATATTCTCAAGATATACTGGCTGAAACAAATGTTGAATGTTGACTGTAGATAGGCAGAGTGCATGCATCTCTCCCTGCTGCCTCTTTTGCCCCAAATTCTTTTGTAAAACTGATGTTATAATCATTTGCATATGACTGAAATATTGCTAAGCTTTCTCAGAACTTTTGTAATGCTTAAATCATGATTAAACCCATACTGGCATCTAAACTTGGATTTCCCATTCTTCTCTTAATGTAACTCCACCCGGACTTTTCACTGTTTGTTTGTGAACTTAATTTTTTCATATCTAATATACATTAGCACTGGAGTAACTTAATTCAGGAAATGCAAGTGACCATTTCATGGTATCATTAAAAAGAAAAACCCTCCACACCTTCTTCTTGCTACCCTTCCTTTAGCGTTGATTTTCTGGCTCAAATTTTAATTTTTGAGTTCATGCTGTATTTAAGCCAGGTTTGGATGCAGCTGGAGAACTTTTTTAATTGAGCCTAGTTGGATACATCTTTCATCTTCATATAAGCCAGGGCATAACTCCAAAATAGCCTGCTCTGCTTGAAAAGTCAACAATGTAGATAAAAAATGGGCAGTTAAACTACAGTATTTCCTTGAAGCCCCTACTGATGGCAAGAGTTGGTTATTATGTGCTCCTGCATGTTTTGACTTGCTGGATGACCTCGCACACCAGTAGTTATTTCAAGGCCTACTACTCCCTTTTCCTTTTTGTACTTGGAGGAAAGACAGGCGAAACATCAGATTGTGATGACTGGGATTTAGGACGTTTTGTATAGCACCCTTAAAGGCATCTTAGTTGGAAGCTGGGAAAAGGGATTAAGTCTACTAATGAATTTTTATAAGTGAAAACAGATTAAAATAGCCCATTCTGCTCTGTTCTGCATGAGTCAGTGGAACAACCTCACAGCCACAGAAACAGTATTTTGATTTATTCCAAGTGTATCAGTGTTAGAAGGGGAATCAAATCCAGGGATCTGCTCTTCAGAGCCTTATGGATCTTTAGGTCCTACTGGAGTTGTTTGGTCCCCTGCTCTTCTGAAAACTCTGACTTTTGGAAGGGAGAAGAGAGAAAGATGGTGTGTCTAATGCTTAGAATACAGGCAAAAACTTGTCTTTGCTGTTTGTTCTCTGCTACCTGTTACTTGATTTGAAAACAAGCTACTTCCTGAGATTGTGGTTTTTTGCACTATGAGTTACTGAATGTAATACAGCTATGGGCTAAAAAATTGTGTTGGTAAAGGTTATCTTATTTAATGGTACTATGCCAAGAACAAGACTGACTAGGTTAGTCGGCATTAGGTGGTATTTTCCAACATACGGGTTACATGTTACACCCTCAGAGTGCATTGTGGAACCACTCAGTTCAACTCCTCACGCTTATTTTTGAAAAGGACCAAGGTAAATGTGGTGTATTACATTGCTTCTATAGTGCCAGTTTGGAATTGGTTTCTGTTAATTTTACTGGCCTTTACAGGTGGACTGGGAGTCCTTTGTGATGGACATGGGACAAATAAAGGGAGATACACCTTTCTGGAAGTGATTTAGAGAGAAGATAACATACTAAGGAAGCATGACAGGGCCAAATGCATGTACAATTTTTGTAAAAGTTTATTTTGGGGTTTGACTTTCCTATTTTAATAAGTGTTATCTGACCTTATTGCTCTAGTCACTAAGAGGTTTTTTCTCCTTTTATTGGGGACACTGTGATAGGCTTGGGCCGTGAAAGGCTTAAAGAGAGAACAAACCTTAAGGATTAAAGGGTAAGAATGCCCTTGATGGGGTTTCACTAAATCTCTGTGCTTTCTTTTCTGTATTGACGCTGTTGGAGGGAAAGAATGTAGTCTTCATCCTCAGGATGCATTGGTGTTCACTGAAATTATAACCTGGTTTACATTTTCTGTCCATAGAAATAATTAAGAGTATTTTCTTCAAATGTGGGTCAAAACAATGTGAATTCTACTACTTGTGGGTGTTATTTGGTCAGGTTTTTTCAGTATTGTACTGATTTCTGATAACTTTTAAAATACTTGTTCTGACTTTTAGAAACTCCCAAAATTGCATAATCTCTTCAGAGCAACTTTTTCCCTGCTGTTGCATTGCAATAACTAGTTAGCAGAGACACCTGATAGGGAACTTCACTGTTAGGGAAGATAGGTGGTAGAGGCCAGATAGCATGTAGCTTTTTTTTGGTGTTTCCTGTTTTAATTAGGTCCCTTATTCTCTGAGCATTTCTTATTTCATCCTTCATGCTAGGTCTGTCAAAACTGGTGTTGATGTGCAAGGTGTCTTTCTCAACTTTCCCTCCTTATTGTGACGTAACAGGTAGATTTAGGCAGTGGTGAGTACAGAATTCTGATGGAAACTTTAGTGGAATGAAGTTTGAATTATTGCGGGGATCAATAGAGAGGTGGAGAGAGTCCAGGAGGCAATTCAGACAAGGGAACCTAATTCTTATGGTTCTGTGTTGCCTTTGTGAGGGTCCCCACCCCTCACTCCACTGACTGTAGAAAACTTCTAGGAAGATTAGGCTTCAGTTAACTTCTGTGAGTTCATTACCTGTTTTCCCTACATTTACCTGATGTATTCTATGGAAAAGAATTCTTATTCTATTCTATTCTTTTTTTAATAGTGAGAAATTCTAAGTGTCTTCTTACAGTAGACTTTTGAAAGCTAGCAGGGAGAAAGCCCTAGAATTGTGATGAGCATTTCTTCTTTGTCCTGTAACTCCCTTCAGGGTTAGGTTAGGTGAGGTGAGTTAAAAGCAGTTAAGTAGTTGTGATTTCTTTTGTGTGTGTGTGTGTGAGGGGTGTTTGTGTTTTTGTTTGTTTTTTTTGTTCTTAAGATTTCCTCAGTAAAATGTTGGCACTGTGTCATAGTAAATGGACACTAGTGTGTAGAAGAGTTGGACCCAGGCTGCCCTATGTAGCAAGGAGAAATGAGCCGGCTTTTTCCTTATCCAATAAGTAAAACCTCAGTGATGGTGTTTGTACTGTTTATTGAAGGCAGAATTTGTTTACCTTATTTTTTCTTCAAAAATAAACAGAGAAAAATTACATAGGAACCTCTAATATGTGATGTGAATTTTTGAGATGTGTGCTTTAGAGCTGCTTAATGTCCTGCAGAACAGCAAGTGGCTGTCCTTTTATTTTAGACTTCTGAAAATTTGAATACTTGGCAGTATTTAAGCCTGTGGAGTCTTGCTCCATATCCATGCACTCTCTTTATAAATTGCTTCATTTTTGTTCTAGTATGGCAACTTCTCAGAGCAGCGCTTTGTCCTTTAGGGTTGCAGCCAGCCCAGAGCGGTGTGGAAGTGCCTGATTGTCAGCAGCTTTCTAGCATCAAAAGCTTCACACGCGCCTTTGGGCTGCTAACAAATGCTTCAGCGATCAGCTTGGACAAAACTACGTTCTCGAATTCTCCAATTCATTCTAAATTTTGTCATGTATCTCAAGAAACAGAAATGTCCCATTCTCTGAGTAAATCATTTGGGGGAAGCAATTTTATGGCACCCCAGAACACTAAGCTCCTAACATTTGTCCGCTGGGCAATTAAAATTGTGTGGCCTAAAGGTACTACATTCTCTGTTTGAAACTTGGAAACAGAAGATTTTCAATTTCTAAGTTTCCTCAAATGAGAACGGCTTACTGGCTGTCTAAGATTCAGTTCTACCCGCCATGTAAGAACTACTTTCTCAACATCTTGTCTTCTGGAATATGCAGGAATCCTGCACTTGAAGGCTGGTTTGATATGTGTTTCTTCCATACAGTGAGACTCTTCAGAAATGAGTTATTGGGATGCATTAGTGCATCAAAATTGTCCACTTCAAATGGATGGAAAGCAGCAAAAATCTTGCTCTGTCTAAATGTTAGAATTTCTTCTGCTACTAGACCACGGCTGGTGCTTTAATACCTTATGGAGAAAATGGCCCTCTGTAGGGGAACTGGGTATCATAAGTGTCAAATAATTCTACAGTTGTTTAGAGAACTGAATATTATTTCCTTCTTTTGAATTTCTACCCTATTGTTTGCTTACCTATCAAGGTACTGTCATTTGGGACAAAAATCTGTTGTAGGTCTGCTTTTAACATAGCTTTAGGAACTTCACAAGTTACCATGTAAAGGATTTTGGTGGACAATAAAGTGCTTATGTGGAGAAGATTAATTTTAATCAGATACTAGGCTTCTTTTTCAAAACCAAATGAGACTAATTTATATTTATAGATACAGACAGAAATGATTTGAAAGATTTTGTCTTTAAATGTAACTTAGTGTATGCTAATTTCCTTTAAATATTCACTTAGACATGACTATCACAAAATAGATTTGGAGTTTATAACAGTGTTTTTATGGAGAACTGGTGAGAGATTTGATAATTTCTCCCAAATTACTTTTAAATGCATTCAAGTAGTTGCGTAGCTTTTGTCTGACGGAGTTTCAACAGTCAAGAATGAAATTACTGCGAAGGTCTTAATTTTTTGAGCAAAATACAATTCAGATGAGAAATGCAAATACTACAAATTCAGTTTTGATCTGTTAATGGAAAGATCTTTCTGAGAGGATTTTTAGTTATGATATGAAGTTGTGTCTTTAGGAGCTATTATGAATTAGTAGATCACTTTGAATACTGGAATATTCTCTACACCCTGGAGTTTAGAGCTACGTGCATCTCCTGTTAACAGGAGCATTGGGTCAGGCCCTCAGTGAGTGTCAATTCAGATTTTAAAATCCAAGGAATCCTATAGCTAGAGTCCACTTTAATTTTTAGCCTTGTCTTGATTATTCTTCTTAGTTTAGTAATCTGAAGGCCTTTAAATCCTACTTACATGGAGAACTATAAGGAGAAAACTCTTCAAGGAACCCATAGAAATCGACACTTAGAATGCAGATGTCTCTGGGCACTGCAAGAAGTCAAGCAGACGTACCAGCCACAGGCAAGCAAAATGGTCTGTTGGGCAAGCTAGCCTGTGAGCTGGACAGATCCACAAGTGGAATATTTTTTCTGAGGTCACCAAAAATTGCTAGATATAACATCAGTCGTAAAACTAAAACACTTAGAGGAAATAAATAGCCAAACATTTTAGGACCAGCTACGCTAGCTGGGTTTACGTTAGTGATGCTCTGCAATGCATTTTTCCTGGATAAACCAGGTAAAAACACAGCTGTTAGTTTTGTTGTGTGTGTGTGTTTTTGTAGTAAATGCCAAATGCATTGCTTTTGTCCTTTGTGTTAGGAAGGTGCATTATGGTAATACAAAAATGTGTCAGGTTCTATATCCCTAAACCTTAATTCTTCTGACAAGAACACAGGCAATAATCAAAGTGTTAAGCAGATTGGCCCTGCAGCAGCAGGGGTGTGGTATTACATGGGACACTAATACAGTGTACCTGCTTATTTTTAAGGGGTAGCATCACCTTGGACTGCAGTATGGCAGTGCTAGGTTTAACTGCATGTATAATACTCTGGGTTTTATATTTGAATAGTAAGAGACAATTACTATTCTCATATTCGGAAGGAGAGTTTAGAACCTGAAATATTGCATTGCTTTTATTCTGGTTTTTAGTTTTGAATATAAATGCTACTTCTAAACCAAATTCCTTCAGAACAAGGGTTAGTATTTATTAGGCTTGTGCATCCTCTACGATAATCAGGCATGATCTCAAAGCACTGGCGCTAGTGTACACTGCATATTACTTAATCTGTATAGCCTGTTTTAGAGGGTAAAGGGTAAGTAAACAGGTTTTGCCCTTACCTCTCTTTTTATCCTGCTTACTTTTCTGCTGTATTAACTCATGTAAACACTTTCTATTCCATCATTTCATAATGGGTTTTACATCATTTGGATTTAGCTGTGTGGAATTAAACTTGATGTACTTCTCAGAATAATCTTTGTGGGTTCCAAATTATTCAAAAATTGCCTGAATTAAAATCACTGATCATTTGAAGCCTTGCAGGGGATAAAATCTCCTTCACCTTCATAGTTCACTTATCTTTGAATGGTCAATGTTTTGCTAACTTCTAAAGGATATACAATTTCTCTATTCAGGAATGGGTTTTTTAAACAGTATGTGAATTATGGCATTTAGCAGATAGTTGGCTTCCCTTCTGACCTCTCCTGAGTTAGCAGGAGACGCACTTAACTGACACACATACAGTCATTTTGAGCGTTAGCTTTAAAAAATATTTTAGTGGGTCAGTTGTCTCCAAAATTTCATTACATCCTTTATTTGCCTTTAAAATATTAATGATCTGCTCATGCAATATGCTGATTAAGACTAGAAAATGCTGAGACAAAAAGTTCGTTTTACCACTTACGGTACCCAGGGTTTCTCTGTGTTTAGTTACATGTCTCAAACCATATTAAATATTCTAAGACCTCCTGGGTTGAAGTCTGTTCCTTGAAAAGACAAGGTTTGACTAATTAATCACATAATCTCTCATAAATTTCTGCATGAGGGGAGAAATGGGTTGTGGACTTAAATTTTACCCCAGTCTGAGGCATGCAGGGGGGGTGGGTGGTATTTTCTTGGGTTTTTTTGGTGGGTTTTTTTTTTTTTTTTTGTTAAAATTGTTCCTACAACCCACAGGGTAGAGTCTGTGCTTTCTTGGACTGGCTGGGATAGCCAGTGAATCTGTGAAAACAGAGCCCTTGCCCCCTCCCTCCCCATGTAATATTTTGAAAATTACTTGTATAAATTTCTATAAAGTTAAATTTTTCTCTAAAGTTAAATTTTCCTCTAACATTGTCTAATAACAGCATCAAATTCTAAGGCCATGTGGAAATACCGGGTGCTTTAATAATCTTGGACTCACTTGATAAAACTCTCCACTAAGACCCGGGATCATTACTGCTACGTCAGGCTGAAAGATGAATGCAATTAACTTGGACGAGAACGGGGACAGGAGTGTGTCTCTGAACCAAAAGTAAGAGGAAGGCAGGATTGAGGAGGCCCTGGGGGAAGCCCTGTTAGCAGCTGGTTCTGAGGACAAAGCTTGCACCAAGGTTGATGTTGCATTACTGGGGTATTTTTTCTCACCAGCGGGTTTGGGTACGGGGTATGTGTGCTTCTGTTTAAAGACTTGGCAGAGGCTTGGCCCATTCTCAGGTGGTCTTTTATCTGCCTTGCTGGGGGAAGGGAAGGCGGCGCCATTTGTATCTCTGACTGTAGCTTGTTCTCCCGTATTGACATAAGATGCTTATTGATGTCAAGAGAAAAGTTTGCCTCTGGTGCATGGATTCAGATTATAAGAGCAGTTACACCCAAAAGCACTTTAAACTATTCAGAACAGTTGCAGTCCTGTTTGCCCATCTAATCGCGATTTGCTCAGTGTTTCCCAGTGTCCATTACTGCTTTCATACCTGCTTTTAAGGGAAGCTGTCCAACTGTGCCGTGTGTTTACCTACACTTCATCCCTACTCGGACTATTCCTGTTCCCTGCAGATGAAGCCCTTTTTGCAGCCCACTTGTCATTTCTGGAGGTCAGCAGAGAGAAGAAACTGCAGAGAAAGGAGTGGGATGCATCGCCTGAAGGGATGGTGCACCTTGTGCGTATCCTGTTTGTGCTGATGTGTGCTGCGGTGGTTTGCAACTGTGTAATGTCCCCAAAGCAGGCCTATGCTTTCAGTGTGCTGGGAAAGCTGCAAAGACAGTAGGCATCAAATGTAGCGTCATAAGAAATAAAAATCGCTTATTATAAGGCTTTAGGTTATTCAATTTTTGTATTTAAACTGCTTGGTAAGGGGTCAAGTTAAGTTCTACAGGAAGCAAAGTAAGAAAGTATCTTTAAAAGTAATTTCTGCCCCCCCCCCCCCCCGCCCCCATTCATTCTGTTACCTTGAATGTCTTAAAAATACAGGTTGTTCTGAAATCTTTTATTTTGTAGGGCTGAGTGCACTTCAATAAATCATTTAATCAATTGATGTGTGGCATATAATTTATAGAAAGAGTTAATCTCTGTTTATGTTGCCCACTGTAAAAGATAAACATTTCTTTAAGGAGCTTTTGTACTTTTATTTTTGCAACAGGCCTTTGGTAACTCAGACTAGAGAAGCACTTGCTTTTTTTAATAAACGTTCATCTTGTACTAAAAATGCCCCCCAAACCTGCTTTTTAAAAACTGTTATTTTCTTTGTCTTTTCCTAATGGTCTTTGAAAGACCGTAAGCAAGTTGCTGAAGAAATACCTATTTAGAACAACCTGTGGTTGGGCTGATGGTAACACTTTGTAGTGTCATTATCTGGAATTACCGAAGCACTGCGCAGGAGTGAGGAAAGTCAGCTTGCAGTTCTTTACTTTGTCTTCCTCTGGAACTAGTGGTTCCAGCACTGTGCTTCCAAGGCACTAAATTCACTATGTTTCAGAGGCAAAACTGAGTTAGGATCCCATACCTTGTGGTTTTGTAGGTTGTGACTGTACGGCTGCTTAGATCAGGCTTCAGAGTGGACTGCTGCTGTGGACATAGTGACCTGCCTTCCTTCCTGGTCTTACTGCCTACTTCTGCCCCTCTCTTGTGCCAGAATTAGTGCTCATGTTGCTGTGCAGTAACTGGAGTCAAAAAGTTGTCTGGCTGAAGACTAACTCTGAGATGTGCTAGTTTTTGAGCATGATCCAGTTTGCTCGCTTGGCTCGCATGCAGTTGAATGAACGTTGCTTTTGGCATAAGGGAAGTGACAGAAAGGAAGGGCTGAAACAAAGGAAGGGTGAAACAGCTTTCATTTGACAGCTGCCTGAATTTATCCTGGACTAAACGGCTGTATAACCACAGCTTTGAATACAAACTATGGCTTGGTAGTCTCCTTTTTCAGGGATGCAGTTATGGTAAATGTACCTGCAGCTCCTGAATGGCAGAAAGGAAGGCAGGCTGTGCCTGTCTTCCTTCTCCACCTGGAATAGCTAATCCACACAGTAGCCCTATGCGTGAAGCAGGCATAACACATGTGACAGTAGACCTGACTGACTGGGATTTAAGTATAGAGGATGGAGACTGCTACAGTTGCACATGGAATATTTCTGATAAGGCTTTGCATTTTGTTTGTCACCATTGATACTATTTTCAGTACAACCTAACACAAGAAGTAGGAAGATGAAGCACAAAAAGAAGTCTAAAATGGTTCTTGAGTGTTCTTTGAAGAATTGAGTTTGTATAACTTGAGTTATACATAGGAAGAACAGCTGAGAAGGTTTTTTGGAGGCTGTTTGACAGCAGAGAGCAATCTGAATTCTAAGGCATTATGATTTTTGTTGAGCAAATTTCAAACTGAATTGGTCAGAGACAGAACTTTTGAATTCTGCCTGAGAAAAACTGTTGCAAGTCCTGAGTGTTTCGATATAGATCATATACACTAGGGCCAAGCAGAAAGCAACGAGGCATCTCTGAAATCTCATAAAGGCAAAGCCTTTGTTTATGTGTTAATCTCTGGCTTTGAATAAAACTATTCATAGACAACAGAAAATCAGACCCAAATGATAGTCCACTGTGGGTATCCTCACTCCTGCTGCCTAATTATATATAAAAAAGGAGGAAACCCCTAAATTCTCCTGAAAAGGATGTGAATTTTCCACAGCTGCTTTTGTTTTCAGTGGTCGTACAGAGGCATAGCTACAGGGAGAATTTGTCCTGCACTTGAAGCTTGGTTAAAAAGTGTTGGGTTGTTTTTTATGCATGAATTGGAATAGAAGCAAGGTTTTCTTGCCTTCTAAGTTCTGCAGTTGATTCAACATAAATGAAAAATAGTAAAATTGTTTGTTTGGGGTTTTTGTTTGGTTGTTTGTTGGTTTTGGGTTTTCTTTTTTTTTTTTTGTAATTAGACTTTAAATGTATGTCGGAATTGAGCTGCTAAGGAAGACAGCTTTTCTGCACTCGTGTTTCAGAGTGTAGCTGAGTCTGTTACAGAAAGCTAGCAGTATGACTTACACAAGCTCACTTTTGGAATCAAGAATTCTAGAGGGAGACTTCAGTCTAATGCTGTAGGGCATCTTTATATTTTGGATCAGTACATAGCAGTTATTCTTGATTAAGACATTTATTACTTGATCATTTAAAAAATGCTAAAGTCAAAGAATACTGAAGCATAAGAATACAGGCATTCTGATTTAGTTGGTCATAGGTGTGGATTTAAAAAAAAAAAAATAAATTACCGTTTGGGGCTGGCACTTGTAAGAGGTTTTCTGCTTTTTTCCAAGCAGGACAGCCTCTGCTTTTTCTGCTCCTCTGCCCCTGCAAATCCCCATTATAATTGCTTTATATGGCAGTAGGGTGATGGGTAAGGATATCTGAGAGGAAAGACATCTGTGAAACTTTAACGTGCTGTTCAATAACTTTTCACTGGTGTGCTGATGCAGTCAGGTTGTTTCCGGACAAACCAGCAGCCAGGTCAGCCAGAAAGGAATTGTAAATGACAAAGACTAACACAATGGAGCTTAAAACCAAAAAAACCCCTCCCTTCTCCCCCACCAAGCTACTCCAACCAATACAATAAAAAAAGAAACCCTAAGAAAAGTGTCTCCTCCTATCCTCAGCCTAGATCCTCACAGTCTAAAGAGTGAGAAACTCTCAGACATTCACTGACAGTAGGCAGAGGTAGGCTCCTTTACATGGAGGAAGTAGGAAACATCCTTTGACCCTAGCTTACATTTGTTATATCCCCCCTGCAAAGTGCACTGTTAACAAAGCACATAGTTCAACTCTAGAGACACAGACAAACTCATACAGGATGCTGCTTGGAAGCAAGCTATGCCTCAATGATAAGAAATAAGATTGTTATGACATAGGAAAGTGAAAAAGATGGGGAAGTTCAGGTATGGGGTAGACTCGAGCATGTAATGGAAGTTTTATTTTTGTGTTGTGTATTCGGGGCTGATACCGTAACTGGTGTTTTGGTGGGGTATGGTAAATGGAAAACTTTAGGTACAAAGGGAGCTCCAGAGCTTGTTTAGTCCAACCTCCTGCTCAAGGCACATATGCACTTCACGAATACAGAGTGATACCAGTCTCCCGAAAGAGATTGATGGCCTGGACTTGCATTATTTGAATAAAAGTATAACAGTTGTTTTCCCATTTGTATTACTTAATATCCCTGTCTGAACTCAATGCACGTGCCATCAGTCTTAATATGTTCACTCATATATTTGACAATTTATTTTCCTGGGCTGGAAAACTCCCTTCATTGCAGCATTTCAGGAAGATATTTTGAAAACACTGCTCTTTTTCTGAAACTCTTCCAGGGCATTAACACTGCTGCAGCTCTGCTGGCACTAACACCAAGAGGAGTAGTGCTGTATGGGAATGGTTTCTGTTACTGTGTTGCCTGCTAACTCTTAATGTGAAAGTAAGCAACCAGTGCTTTTCTCTTGTGCATCCAACCATTATTAACTGCAGTAGATCTGAGCAGGCACTACCACAAGGAGATAAATGTTTTCATTTGTCCATCTGCAAGGTCTTATTCCAGTCTGAAAAGAGTCTTAAAGTGAGTGTTCCAGTGTGAGTGTTTGAGATGAGATCTTTCTTAGTCAAGTCCAGTCTATAGCTGCTGCTAAACTTGTATTTTTTTTTTTTTAAATTAGTGTCTTGCTATGAGGAAGTGAGGAGTGCAAAATTTACTGCATTTTCCCTTGACTGTCAGCTCTGGTTTTTCTCTGTATACATGTAAAAGATAGCTCTAGAGCTAGCTCTGTCCCTTGTACAGTTTAATTAAACCCCCTGCTGTGGGCCTAGATACGTGATCTTGCTTTTCAGTGATGTTTGTGAATTGACTGAGGAACATACACTGCCGTGCAGGCGTATGCAGAGAGAGAGAGAAAGCCTTCAAAAACCATAGAGAAAGATGATGGGGGTAGCATGTGGCTTCATAATCTGTCATGCTGAATGCTAGCTAAAGCTTGCAAAAATTGAGGATTTCAGTTACAACAGATAACTACAGAAATGGCTTACCATTCTATGGTAACACCTAGTCAGTTTTTAAGGTGTTACTTTAGGAGCAAACCATGACAGATGATAAGCATCAATAACCTAGGAATGCTCTTCAGTATTCAAAGCATTTGAAAACTCTTGAGTAACTACATAACCTCATACAAGTAACTGTTAAAGGACTGACTTGTGTTCTCAAAACACAGATGCATGCAATCCTAAAACAAGACAAGATGCAAACTCTGGTAAATCAGTAAAACTTCACAGTAGCAAAGCTGCCTGTGAAGGTTAATGAAAGAGAAATAAAATAGTTCCTTTAGTGTGTATTTTTATTGCAGAATTAACCTGGCTCATTCTCAGGATTTTTCACAGTCCTATTTCTATACAAACTTTTATACAAATGCACGCACCAAACTTTCACTGAATTTGGCATGATTTGAAGCTCACCTTTGCTGCTGCAGCTAGGAGTCTGTATTAAGCATGGACTGTATCTTTTTCCGCTTATCCTTTTAATCAGCCACTTCTGAATAACGTTGCCGTCATTGCATTGTGATAGTTTTCTAATAGCTTTTTGCAGTTTCTTTCCATTGTGTATCTGGAAGAGTAGGCAACTTCTAAAACTAGGGAAGACATACTACTTAATGCATACAACTCAAAAGAAACCTGTGCTAGAGTCTGAAATCCTATCAGCAAATTGTAGGTAGTTTGTTACCTATGAGAAGATAGTAACTGGGATATGGTAATACAGTGTCCCTGCTCACACATCAGCTTGAATCTGGATGCCAGTCATTTTAGTGAGCTGCAGTGATAATATGCAAGGTGCTTATCCTCCCCTTCAGGGATGTGGTGGTGTAGAAATTAAAGCCCTTCTTAGGTCCAGCTTGAGGTGTGAGTTTTAGCCTTGCTTCAAACTCCCGCCAGAAACTCTGCCTTTGGTCTCTGCTGTTGATAGTGGGACTACCTGATCATTCATGCTGGGCAGCCGTGTTTGCTGATTGTATTGGTTCCTTTGTTAGGGACTAACACAAACCGTATTAGGGACTGTCCCGCTGTAACAGGGCTTGACCTAGGTGTGGATTGGCCCTTGAACTTAAAAGTTTATTCTGAGTCCTGTGACAGTCCTTGCATATACATCTTAGGTAACATGATTTAATTCTTGATTAG
The DNA here is from genome assembly GCA_031468815.1 of Morus bassanus. Lineage (NCBI taxonomy): Eukaryota > Metazoa > Chordata > Aves > Suliformes > Sulidae > Morus > Morus bassanus. The sequence continues at coordinate 44,261,810 of CM062572.1, read as the reverse complement.
GTTGCTCGCTGGAGATGTGGATTCAAATGTGAATTTTGCTTAACTGTGAGCTGGCAGATGCCAGTCTACTTAAGGATGCACACTAAATAACATAAGATCTCCAGTGTTTTCCTGTAACTTATGTGCTTCTTTATCCCATCTGCAAATGCTTCCAGATTTTGCACAGTTGATTGAGGAGTCAAAAGAGTTTCAGTAAAAAGAGCCAGGAGGTGTTCCCCCAGATGCTGTGAAAGAGCATATCAGCGCACTTATGGCTGTGTGGAAAGGGCACATGGATGCTCTATAATGTGGACAACCTTTAGAGCAGGGATACTCACATTTGAAATTTTGATTTCTAGTGCTGTTGAAATGAGAAAAATACAAAGGGAAATAGTGGCTTTCTGTTTAAATAGAGTCTCTGAAAGGCTGGCTTAAAGTTAATTATGCTTACGATACACTGATTCCTGTTGTTCAACCTAAAGCATCCCAGCTGCTCACAGGATGATTTTCAGTTGCTTGGGAGGAGGAAAGAACTGAGAGGGTACTCGTGAAAGCAAGGGGGGACGACAGTTTTGGCCATCTTCATTGTGAAGTTTGTTAAAAGGGGGGGGGGGGGGGGGGGGAAGATGTTTGCTGTTGGTATTTTCCCCTTACTATTTCACCATATTCTCTCTTCACAGAACACTTTTGCAGCACGTTCTGTTGAGTGAATAGGTAAAAAAAGCATGGTCTGGAAGTTAGGAACTGCTCTGAATTCCAATTCCTACTTTCCTGTCATTCGCTGGATGTACTTACAATAGCCTTTTGCTTCTCTATGCCAGATCCCTCATCAATTAAACATGGCTCAGAGTATGTCATCAAGTAACTAAGTAACTGAAGATAGACTAATTTCTGTTAAAAACTACCTAGATTATGCAAAGAGCTATGTTATTATTAAATATAAGCAATCTGATACCATGCACACGGGCATGGCCATGGAAGCACCCTGCAGTTCATATAGACTATAGCTGTGTATAAACATTACCCCAGCATGTCTTCTAATTTTTCAAAAGATTTCTTTTTTAGGATTGTGTTTCTTAAATCCTTCCTGTATGTGGAAAACTTTCAGATACATTCTGGTGTTCCAAAGGAAAACATGCATGAGGCAATAAAAGCTTTTTCATTAGGCAGTAATGTTTGTGCAAGTGCTGTGGAGTGGCATTGCTTAAATAGCATATTTGAGGAAGGGAAGAAAGAGCTTCTGCAGGACCCCTGCCCTTCTCTCCACAAAAGCAGTTAAAAACAACTCTAAGCTAATTATAAATTTAAACGTTGTAAGATGCAACATTTTAACAATACATACTTTGCAAACAAACATGCCTTAGGATTAAACCGGGGGTTTTCAATCCTTGCAGTAGGATGATCAGTTCAAAGTAGGCCGATCAAAGACTAGCAAACAGTTTTATTTTCTGTTGAATTTAAAGAAGGCATCATCTAGATATAAAGAATGTCTTGATGTAAGGTTTTTCTGTGCAGATTTGGGTAGGATGTAATGTTTCTCAGTTTATTTTCTTCAAGTGTGTTGTGTTAAGAGTTGCCAAAATCAATCTGTCCTTGAGCAACTGATCTCAGGTTTGAACTGGATTTCAGTAAGTGTCATCGTGGTAAGTTTATGCTGGCCTGAACCATAGTGCCCAATGAGAAAGGTTTGTTAATGTACGGCAAAGATAGAAACAGGTTTAGAGCTGTTAACCACAAACCCAAACTTGCCTAGTTCCCTTGATTTACTGCAAATTCAGTTATTAAATGACCCGATATAAATCATTAAATGCACATTTTAAGGTTCTAAAAGAGATTAATTTTTCATTGTTTTCCTCACGCGTAGCCACTCTGTCTACAATTTATAGTTCTGAGGGCTAGGAAAATTATTAGAGGATTGTCCTTCAGGATGCCGAAGTGAAATGCTCACATCAGTAATCCTGTGTGGAATGTTTGCTTCTGGCATCATCACTTTTAGATATAAATATTCATATTTCACCTGGAATGAAAAACTGCTGATTTTTGAAAGTGGGTCATTTTCTTTAAAAATGAATCTTTTGGCAGTTTTCATTGTGCGTATGTAATGCTACACGTCAAAACTGGGGAATTACGTGGCAATGTTTGTCTGTAGATATATTCAGCTGAAACTTAGATACCTTGACAGCCCCCCACACGGAGAGGAGACGACTCGTTCACAGCCATGTGAAGAAGGCTGCAAATGGGAAAAAGCTATGTATTGTGGTATGGACATAGTTTGCCTTGTTCTGCTGTTTTCTTACTCGCTTTAACTAATTCATTCAGAAGTAATTATGCTGGAAGTCACATAAACGAATATTTTATTCCCCGATATACGAAATGAAAGCACAAAAATTGTTCCAACACGTAGAGCTGTAGAATGTAGAATTTCTACTTTACAGAATTAACTTCTGTAGAATAACTTATAAAAGGCTCTCCAGTTCAATTTGTTAATGTTTGTGTGGTGCTTTGAAATACTAAATTGCCTCATAAGCAATAGGGACAAAATAGTGTTATAACCTCCTTTGGTTGCTCATACATAAGGAAGGGCAATTTCTGTTATAATACTACTGGTTTGGTATAACGCCATAGTGTCTGGACACCATCTAGATGTGTGTAGGTGGGAGAACCGTCTGTGCAGACGAGCCTACAAATACAAACACCTATTTAGGACAAGGTCTTAGTGTTCAGTAATTTCACATGTGAATCTGGAATATACTTTTATGCTTCATTTTGCTATGAAATGAAGTGTGGAAGGGAAGAAAATAGAGTCAGATCTACTCCTGGTAATCTTCATTCTGACATATTTACTTAACCTTATTTAGAAAGTTTTGAGCTTCTTCAGAAAAAATTCCAGACTTTTATATCCTCCAGTGGTTCTTTATTTTTGGTTTGTCTGTTTCTCTTTAATGATGGTTTTCCTCTGCTTTGAGAGAAACTCTCAGAATACAGTGGAAATTTAGCAATAGATTTTAGTTATTTGCTACTGAGAGGGTGCACTCATCATTTTGTGGCAGGAGTGGCAGCTCTACAAGTAGTGCTCTGCCTTAAGGTAGCCAGTGTATTTCTCAGTTGCAAGTTGCTGCCCTGTCAGTAGAAGGGCGAAACATATTGCGTGCTTAGACTATACCAGTTCAGTCCTGTATCATTTCTCAGACTCATGCTAATAAGTTATTATTTACAGCAAGATGTCAGACTGTGAACAGATGTGGTTGAGGAACAGAGTTATCTTCTGTTCTACCAACTGAATTATTTTTGCTAAACTAGATTTGGAAAAATAATAGGTCAATAGGTGCCATGCGCAGAATGGCTAACTTGCGCATCAATTTACACTATTCATTCAGGAAATTTCAGTGCACTCCGGACCACTCATGAACATCAGAATAAAAAAGGCCCAGAAAATGATACTCAAAGTATTTTTTTTATTAAAAGTCTGACCTGTTTACCTGTTGGTGTATGTGATGGGAGAGCTAAGTACGCTCACTGTATATGTACCACAGTGTTGGCCGGGGGAGAGTTAGTTGCCACAAGCATCGTTGTATCACGCTCTCTCTACTGGCCTTGTGTCATTGGGAACTAGTGAACATTCACTTCCGATCAGTTGTAAGGATGTCTTTCTGTACTGCTACTGCAGAAAGTAAGCTGAGGTAATTTTACAAAAGGACAGCCTAATTTTTTTGTTAAAAACAGTTTTCTTAATTTCAGTTTAGGAGGAGAAATTCTGGACAAAAAAAAGTCTCGACAGATATTTTCCTGCTTTTTAAAGCAGGCAGAGTAAAATGACAAGATAAAAAATTAGATCAAAATTATTGAACAGTATCTTTCAAAGTTTGTTTGAATTTGAGTTGATACGAAGCAGAAATACATAATTTGTATTGAATAAATTCTGCGTGGATGGATTCAGCAGTATTTAACAATTAAAGAAAACTTTTATAAACTTTTACTTTTGTGACTTACAAAAAGTCAGATCTGCTAAATGGACTAGAATATTTACATTACGTTACATAAGTAATGTATCAAAGAGTTTATTTGTGGGTATTGATAATTATTTAGTACAATGTGTAGGATATCCCAGCCCCTCTGCAGGCTCGATGCTCATCGGTTAAAATCAGTAATTTTTCTGTTCCCTTGAACTGGTATAGAATCAAGACTTCAACGGAAAACTCTTGTATTTTTTAAATATTAATACGTAATATCACTAAGAAATAAAATAATTGAATTCTAAGTCTCCCTTCATGTTTTAAACAGTAAATTTATCTCCATTGTTAGAGAAAAAACAATAGATCTTGAAATGGAAACAGGCCAGAGAACCCAGAAACGTGCTCCAGCCATGGACAGCCTGTGCAAAGCAGCCTTCAGAGCAGCATTCCCAGCAGTCATCGTGAACAATGTTGATAGCTTACTTTTAAAGATACCGAATAGTAGAAAGGTGACAGTGTTCATAACACTTAACTCACCACACCAACCACAGAACTTTATAAATATTTTAAAATTATTATTGTTAATGACCTGATTTAAGATATGCATGTAAAGCATGAATTAACTATGTAGTGTATTTCTTTCATTAATGTAAAAATGCAGGCTCTTTGTGGAAGTGGGTATGTTCTTAAGCTGTTTCATTGGTCCTGCTCTCAATTTTCACCTAGTGAAAAATGAAACTCTCAACCACATTTGGAAAGATGTTAGTTAGAAAATTGAGCCAATTCTTTAACTCCTCTTCGGGGTGAATACCCACTGAATTGGTGAGAAATTGTCTTAGAATAGTAGGAATGAGAAACAAGCGAGTAGCTCAGGGATTTAGTCCGTATGTAAAAGAGAAGTAAAAGAAAAATCTTTGAAACACATCATTAACAACAGCCCTAAGAGTAGTTAAACCAGGCAATTTATGAAATAACATTATTTGCTGTATTTTTTTGCCAACTTTTGTATAACATCCTAGTTGTGTAAAGACAATTTATGTTTCTGATCAGCTTTATTGATTCTAACATATGTGTTGCAAACACAGAAATTGCTGTCCGAACAAAACCGCTTTTAATAGTAGGGTGTTTTTAATTGTAGAACAAGTTGTTAATCTTGCTTTTTGTAGATCTTAGTTCTGTCTCAAATATATTTTATTCGTAGTCAGCCTGGCTTCATCCATTTAATATTTGAGGAGCCATGGCATAAATCTCCAAAATTTGGACTTGCTGACTTCCGTGAAGGTGCAGCCTTGGAAGTGCCTACTCATCTTCTGCAAATGGAAAGCAGACTTCGTGGTCATTTGGGCCATTGTGGAAAATTTGTCTTTATTTAACTTTCAAATTATGTTTTAAAGATTGTAGCAGGTGTAATGGAGTGTAAAACTATGGCCAATCTCTAGAGTTCTTTGGAATAGAATATAGAGCGGACCTTTTGCAAATATTTTCAGTGTTCAGATTCTAGTCTTTTATTAGATTGATACAAATGCAGTCTTGTTTGTTTCTAAACATTGGTAAAATGAGTTAATTAAAACTGAGTAATCCTTCTTTAAATTAGGATGTGAATATTGAAAATTGGCTGAGGTTTGGTACTCAGCTGGTAGAAAGCAGAAAAAAGATTTACCTCCCTTCATAACCTCTTGAATCTCCCCCAGTTATTTCATGAGGTCTTATTAATATGTGTGTTCAGAAACTATGTTTTATTCTGCTTCTCCATGATATCTCCAGATCCATTTTCCAGGATTAGGCAGTCATTCATACGCTGTTTTCTCAGATATTATGTCATCAGCTGAAAAATGGCCAAAAATTACCTCAGTTTGTAAAATCCAGATACCAATGAAGCTGGTGTACGTTTTGCTATTTATTTCAGTGGGGCCAAAGTTTCATTTCTTGCCCTCCCTCTGTCCCAGATTCTTAGTTTTCTGTCTTTTTCTTCTACCAACAATACACTCTTCAATTTCTACATTTTTCAGGTATGCAATTTTTAGATTTTTTTTTTTTTAGTATGTTCATTCCATTGGTAGTAGTCATCTAGGTCAGCTAAAAATCTGGTGCTTGCCTTCTTAGCATCTTAAGGCATGATTATTTTTTTTTATCCCTATGGGCAAGCCTCATTTCATGCCATGTCTTAACCACTGCACTATCTTCAGCTCTGTTCTAGACATGTCTATTGTGACAGAAGGAATACAGACTTCTTTCACTTCCTAACATGTAGCTGTTAAAATAATCCTTCCTGCTTGCTGATTTAATTGTCACTCTTATTTTTGTATTCCCCCTACTGTTCACCACCCATATTTGCATCAGAGTTGAGCTCCTTTCAGTACTTTCAAAGTTCTATATAATTCTGCCCTTCCTTACTTATGTTCCCTCGTTGAGTTTCCTGTCTCTCCCCCACCCGCTCCACTTCTTTAATGTTCCCACACATCCATCTGTCACTTCTTGAGCAGTTGCTTCCATGTCATCTTCCATGTTACCATCTATGCATCCTATGACCTTCCAGGACTCCTCTGTAGAAGTGCTTAGCTTGGCCACATTTGAGTCACATTTAAGAGCACACTTCTCTGCTGCTTTTATGGAGCTGAATTGGATTTTATTAAAAGAAAAATATTCTTTCCTGTTTATTTTTCCTCCTTCAGTATCTTCAGTTGCTGTATCTATAAACTGTAGGCTGCTCATATTACCAACTCCCTTTAAGTGCCTAGACAGATAGCCTTTTGCAAAAATGTCTAAAGTAATGTAAGATGTTACCAGCAGCAGTTGCGTGTTCTGCACCTCAGCTAATCAAATACTGCAAATGTTTTACAAGCAGATAATGACAAAACTTGGGCCGAAGTGGCCTCAAGTTTTCATTGGCAGAGAAGTAGAACACAGGTGTTGGAGTGGGGAAAAGTAACTTCTGAAAAAAAAAGGGTTTGTAGACAGACTTACAAGATGATACCTGCTGGAGCCCGAGCTGATGGGAAAGCAACTAGTATGTTTTTTGTGTATCACTGCTCTACAAAGGGTTTAAACAGGTATAACTTCAGAACTTGGATTGCCCTTGCAAAGATTACTAATGAATTTCTGTATGATGCGTGGTATCAGTAAGCACCCGGGCAGGAACTGGAATCTGTACAATGCTAATACTGAAAAAACTTGAAGGACAAGTGAGCAGCTTTGTATTTTATTCTTTTACATGTCTGTGTGACCTATATTGATATTGCATTCATGGTGAAATTTAAGCATCTTCTGAAAATTTTAACTCAGCATGATCTTGCTAACACTGTATTAGGAGTGCAGGTAGCTGGGTTTTGGGTTGTTTTTTTTTTTTTTTTTTTTTTTTTTGTTTTTTTGTTTTTTTAATTGGTACAACACTGTTTTGGCTCTAGGTGTAGGATCCTGTCTGAAAAAATCTGAAGGAATCAGATCTGTCTTGTGTTGCTGTAAAAGAAGGAGGACGTAAGATTAACCCTGATCAATGTCAGTGGTCTGTAGCTTGATGTCTTTTGCTGAGAGCATCTGCTTCCAGCTTTCTTGAACTTTAAGCACCAGTAGGTGCGTTGTATGTGTTGATTTCAATATTTTAGAGGAAGTATGCAGTAGGAAAGGTAGTCTTTAATTGATCCCACTGAAAATTCTCAAATAAAAGCAGTGTAATAACATGTGTGTGTATTGAAATGAAATTATGTGCCTTTGCTGGAAATAGCCACTAAACCAACTGGACTTTGAACTTTTTGGCCAAGAAGCGCGTAGAAGGAGTGCGAATGCATTCCCAATTACTTGGAGCATTACAACCATTAACAGCCTTTCAAGAACATTTTCACTTGTGTACTTTGTCTTAAAAATACCGCTACTTGTGAGGATGTAGTCTGATATAGTAGTATCTGAACATAGTTTTGCCAACAGGATGAAATAAAACTAATACTTACCTGACAAAGTAATTTTTTATAGTCAAGAGAAAATACTTCAAGGAGAGAAAGTAAGTGTTCAAGTGGGAACAGTGTCAAGACTTAATGTGTTGCAAATACAAAACTAGCGATCACTTCTTATAATTTTTGTAATAAGAACTGTACTCTGAGAGTAATCCTTTATATAATCACTCCAGAATATTAATTATGATAAAGTATTTTTTATGGCGGTTCTGCGTATAACACAGAAATAAGTTGGGTTTAATTATAATTTTGATTTTTAGTTTGTACGTAGTTTAAAAATGAGCTGGCAGACTTCTGAGCATGTTTTTCATTGTGTTGGTATTTGTGTAAGTACCTCAATGCGTTGGATAGGTTGTGTTGCGTGATAGAGGCACAGACTGGACTGTGTCTTGTGGTTGTTGCTGCAGGCTTCAGCGTTCAGGTGCATATATTATTTCCCAGTGTCTAGTAGGACAGGCAGTTTAGTTATTTTTCTAAAGACAGCTGAATTATAATACTAAACGTTTAATTTATAATAGGCAATGCAAGTGTGCAGGCCAGTTAGTCTGTATGCATGTATAAGTCAGGTAAACAGTAACAGGTTAGCGTAGAATTGCATTCATTGTGAATAATCTTAAGAACAAATGTATCTGTGCTTGTGCCTGTCACACCTATTACAAAGCGTGGAGAAAATATGCAGAAATCACTATATCATGTTAGAAATCTAATAGAAATGGAGGGAGAAAGCAGAATGATGAGAGACAGCTGCTGTTGCCACTGCTGCCTGGATTGGCAGCCTATTTATAATCGGGCAGGCTGGTAGCTAGATTACTGTGCTTGGCTGTAACACATCAGATACCAGTGATTATTGTTTGTATGTATAAGCTAAGCATTTTATTTTTTAAAGCAATGAATAGTTTTCACATTCTAAAGAAATTAAATAAATGGACCGAACCAAATTTTCAGTATTTTAAATAGTTTTGAATGGCGTAGTACTTTCGTATCGGGAAGCGGTATTTAAGAGTTTGTTACTGATTTTTTGCATGAATCAAATACGTTATGGTAGTAGGGCTTGTTTACATGTCCTGAATGCCACCTGAAACGATCGTGTCAGGTGAGATTGAGCGCCGCACAAATCTCAGCTGTGTATGAAAATAAGTCTTTAACAGTTACCAGCCTGTTTCATGTTTTGCTTTTTTCCTTCTTTTTTAATTGCCATTTTAAACACATGCAGTGGTATTACCTTAAAATTACCTTTTAAATATTAGGGCAATTCCATTTGTAAGTCACATGGGGCAATTATAAAGGCAGGCATTCATTCCACTTGGAGGTGATTTCTGGCTACTTGTTGGCAGAACATGCAAGGGCATAGAGCCTAAGTGACTTGTTTCACTACTCACATGCAGGAGTTTTACCAACTGATTTGATTTCACGTAAAGGTCAGTTCCCTCCAACCTCTGACCGTTCCCAGTACCCCCCAGCTCCTCTACTCTGTAACTTTGGCCAGCTTCAGAAATCTTAAAGAAATCTTACATTTTTACATTAGGAATTGTTTTGTGGGAAGATAATTCTAACCAGGCTGGTGGCACAACTAACTAGGCAGTGTAGAGTATTGTATTACATCTGGACGTGATCTGCTGTTTGGAGTATTCCTGACAAGGAGATAAGTAAAATATTTTTACATATTAAGATAATGTATGTAACTTCCCTTCTTTATCAAAATGTGCTGTGAGGTTGTAATTGATTTGGTACCTTAAACCTTGAGAAAAATTAGATTTTCTGTCTTTTGGGGGAGAAAAGGAGAAATAAGGAGTAGGAGGAGTCTCTTCTTTACATAATGATGTCCTTACCTAAGTAAATGTGAATGCAAGATCTTCACCATGCTACCTTCTAGCTGTGAGTTCTGAAAGTTATTAAACAAGATCAGTTTATGTGTAATGGAAATTGTTTACTTTCCTTTTTTTTAATAGTCCTTTGTGCTTTGGCTTTTAAAAGGACTAATAGGACTTTGTTTTCTCTGTAGCATTATTCACTCTCTTCATCTGAATCAATTATATAAGCCTGATTTTTTATTTCTTCACATGAAAGTCTTTTTAAGCCTTATATTTATTTGTGTTGCCTATCACTGAATTAATTATATTTTGGTTGTTTCTGAGAACAGAATTAGGGAAAATACCTATTCAGGATCCTAGGCCCGCTGTTAATTTAAATAATGCGGTATCATTTGTGTATTACATCTTCTTCGATTTGCTTTTTTAAAAATAATTCTCACATTGTGTAAAGATGAGATTCCAAAAGAAACATTCCAGGTTTTTAATTTCAAATATATTTATTGATTGATTTTGCTATGTCATTGCTGACTGGATTGTCTGTGGTAAGCGTGCAAAGTGCCTTACATTGAAATAAAGCTGTTTCAGCTGTAGTTTCTAGGATTTCTTTCTGCATCTTTAAGATAGTTCTAGTGTTTACATTTTAATATGCTAGTGTATATAAAATGCCTGTTTGTCAGTTGCTCAAGTCCTTAATTTTAAATTTCTTCAGACTTTCTAGGTATTTTGTATATATTCTCAGTGACTATTTCTCCTATAATTTTATTATCTGATTCCAACATCTTCTCTTTGGCATCTCAGTTATCATATCAAAATATATGAAAAGTAAAGTTATGGGCACATATTCATCTTCTGTGAAGAAGACCTCATACAAAGACATAATTTTGTTTTCTCTGCAAATTTTTGACCTTAGCTGTCCGTTGATTCTTCAGCAGCCCAGCAGACGGGTGGCTTCCTGCTTTGATGCATTTCAAGAATGCGTTGGTATTGCTGTTATAGCTGTTATTTGCTGTTCACATTTCCTCTCGTGTCTCCTTATTTCCATCTTTCATTTCCCCTGTCATAATTGATACCTCCTGCTATTGGTTTGCTGGGGGTGAATCTCTCTCTCTGGAAAGATGCATGTTTGCCTCTAATAACCTCTTCAATCACACCATTAATGAAATTGTTTATTTCTCACTTTTTTGCTTCCTGTTCTGTATGGGTCTTTTCTTTGCTTGTTTTACGGTTTTGATGAGTCTTTTTCACTTGGTAAAAGGCTTTCTGGTAAGTATTGGTGTTTTAGTTTCTCTGCTTTTATTTGTAAAGCCTTTTTACCCACATAATTTTTCTGAAGTTTTAAGTTAGTGGTTCCTGTTTGGGATTCCAGGTGTACAACGCCTACACTTTCCCAAAGGGATCCTTTCCGGGCAGTAGTCATCCATATTTGTGCGTATGTGTTCGGTTAGCTATCTTGTGTGTTTGTAGAAGCTTCCAAGCATAATCAGAGAAACGAGTAGAGCTTGTGAACTGAGCTGGGGAGTAGTTCTGGATTTTTTTTTTTCCTCCCCTTTTGAAACCTAAAGTAACACAATGCAGGCAACTGTGGTGATGCTTTTAAGTTTTTGGCTTAGACTCAAAGGGAGTGCTTTCCATTAGAGCATCCCCCTGCCTGACAGTCCAATACCACGGTTGGAGCCAACATCCCCATTTCACGGCCTTCCCCAGACAGGCTTTCCTCTCGCTCCCTTTCCTTTTCTCCGTGCTTCAGTGACCACCACCTTGTGTCGTCTTTCTGCTACTGCACCGTCTTTTCTCGTTGGATTTTGTGTCCCTGGCAGGAATCTGTTCCAGCCCAGGAACAAAGACCAGACCAGCTCTGGGCGAGTACACGTATTTTTCATTGGCGTGTGCTCACATACGTCAGCTGCACGTTGGAATACATTTCCTTTCATCACTCCACAGTCAGCACCCACGGAGAAGTGTTCCTTTTGTAATTATTTGCAGAAACTTTTTGTTTGCGGGGGATGGAATAAGCGGAAGTCTCAGTGAAACTGCTGTCCCAAAGCAATATCAGGTTTTGTTCCGAAAAATCAAAATGTATGTGTAAGATATCAGCTGAGAGAAAGTTTCTTGACTGGTTAAGAATTATATTGGAAAAAAATGCTGTGCCCTCAAGAGAAGTGAAGCCAAATTAAGAGCAACGACGTCCTGCTAGGAAGTTATTTACCTTGAACTGATATGGCACAGTATATACAATCCATTTTCCTGTGGTGAATAATCAGAATAGCCAAAGGAGACTATGGTAGTCTTTCTGCTTCTCTACAATAGCAATCCGTGCAGGAGAGTGTCCTCTCAGTGTAAGTTTGGGAGCCACTTTTGTCCTGCTTCGTGTTAAAACCAAAGCAAAAGTGGGCCCAGGCTGGCGCTTGGTTGTCCTAATTTTGACAAAGGTGGCATTGATTCAGTGTATGGTTCTTCATTCTTCGTAATATTAAAGGCCTCTCTGTGTTTATATATTTGAAGAACTAACACACATTCTTAGTTGCAATTAATTATTACAAAAAGGTAGGTAAGATCATGGGCCAGAAGCTGTAGCAGGACCTGGCTAATCTTGCTACAGAACTGGACACTCATTTCATTAATTATGGAAAATAATGTAACAATTTTAAAAATAAAAGATAATAAAAATGTTAGCTCAGACTGTCAAATGTCTAATGTTATACTCCTGGAGAAAACTTGTTTTCACAAGCTCAGAGCCCCATCTGCTTTTATTGATTTTAGTGCCTTTAAAATTAGTCTTTTTCTGCTTAGGCCTTGACTTTACATTTGGGGGACCTACACTTGCATTTTTGTTGTTAAGTTAATCTCTCTGTTTCAGTTTTCCCATATGTGAAGTTAAAGAACAATGAATACTTTACTCCCTACCAACATTACAAGGTTACTGTGAAGATTAATTATGCTTGTAAACATTATATAAAGGCCTGAATATTGCCAGCAGTATTACTGTGTTTTATTAGGTATTTGCATGGTTCATCCTATAGGTAAATGTGTGATGTTCAATGATAAGTAGTTACCAGTTGATAGTTTAAAAAAGAAGAAAAAAAGATTGTTCATTTAAATTCCTCCTTCTATTTTAAAATGTACCTACTTAAAATTATTGCAAATCAATGTCATGCCCTGTTTCAATTTGAATAAATTTCATTTTAATAAAGATATATTAAACAATACAAGGTTGTTTCTGCCATCTTAAAGAACTCATATGAGCCACCTCATGGAAATCACTTGGTACACTGCTGGAATTAGTGTGTATGTGTTAAATTGAATTATGACAGTGAGGTCCCTTCTGCGGGTAAAGAGTGTATTTACTCATTTATGCATATTCAGTTATTTTAGTTTTATAATTACTTTGTAAAGAGATGAAAAACAATGATGGAGAAACTGTTTTCTATCTTAATCTATAAGTAAAAAGCAGCTGAAGAAGGGCGAGATCTACTAATTCTAAAATCTTGAAGGACGCATTCACTAAAACCAGTTCAATTTTGTCGTATCAGATGGCCCTTCTCTGTTTAATACATCTGTTTTAAATGCAAATCATGCCTTGATAAACTTCCATTCCCCTCAGATACACAACACATTCAATACATTTGTACTGATCATCTTTAAAATGTGTGGTGTTCTGGTACAGTATTGATGTTCTTCTTGCCACAAATTATGGTAAGGGGTTAAAAGAATAAAATCTAGTAGCATGAAATAATCATTTTTGAACATAGTAATCTATATGTGAATAATATGAATGTATGTTTAGCTTTATTTTTACTTTAAGATTATATTGATCTGAGCTACTTTCTGGTTAGCAAAAACAGGTAAAAATTTTAGAGACTGTTTTTATAACATTGTTTTATAGATTCACTGCCAGTGAGAACCAGCTTTTTTTCTGAAAAGTTAAAAAGAAATACAAATTCAGAAAAGATTAAAACCCAGCTGTTGAAATAAAGATTTTCCTGTTCAAAGGAAAAATCAAAATCAAAGCTCGCTACCTTCCCTGTGCACCCTAATGGATAAAATGTACCCTTAGATTTTAATTGATTTAACTCACCTGATAATGTAGGGGGACCTATAGATCTTTGTGTCTGGGAGTCGCAGAGGGCAACAGCGTTGTCTGAGTCTTTCTCTTTGTATCCATATGATCTGTTTTGTTTATACTCTGACTGGTGGATGTTCGCTTCTTTATCTGAATACCTGGAGAGAGAGGTATGTTAGAAGCAAAAGTCAACAGCATCGTGCTTCTGCTGCAGTGTCGTAGGTAGCAGTTTCTTGTTACTATTCTGTTGGCTGTTAGATTACCTCCTTTCCTTCCCTGCGCCACGTGTATGTTTTATTCCAGCCACAGCTGAACTAGCAGGGCTGAAGAAATATGTAGCCTCCAGAAAGGTTGAATGTATCAGTAATGTAGTAGTGTGAAATAGCAGCATGTAACCACAGCCTTGCCGTCAGCATCCTGAAGTGAATGTGTATGTAACTCTCCATATTTGAATTACACTAACCTAATAGTTTACATTTTGTGGTTTGATTTTTTCAAGCGGATGATTCTACAGTGCACGAGTTTTTTTAGTGAACAATTCTGTCATTTTAATATGTTTGATAGGTTTTTGTGTCTTTTTTTGATGAATGGACTTAAATGAAGACTCTTGGGGGCTTGATATGAATTAGAATTTCACATTTTAGTCACAGCATGGTTTTGTCACACCTGTTTGTGCATGCTACCCTGATTAATATTCAGCTGATGTCATTTTGATGTAACTTGATTTGAAGCTGAAGTCCTGAGCTCATCAGAAAGAGCTTCTAGTGACAAATGAGAATGCTGACACCCCAGAAATGCTTTAGAAGGCTTTAAAAAACATGAGAAGTAGCTTTTTTCTGTATACTCGAGAAGTTAAAGCAAAAGACAACTATTCAAAATGAGAAATTGCAGGCCCTTGGACAATATAATGTGTATCTCATAGTGTGCACGTGAAGGAAATATATTAATTTTTAATCATCAAGGACATAGCTGACACCATGCAAATAACTTCAAAAACGGATATTTAAAAAATAATATTGTGTTGATGTATCCCAGTTGAAACTTCAGAAAATGTCTCGATACCCACTGATAGGCCTAAGCTTTCAAAACATCATTATTTCCCTCTAAGAGCTGACTTTCAAATAGGTAATACTGGCCTCTGTATATTTCTAAAAGTCTAGTTTTGAATTATTGCTTAGTCTCCCTGTTCTTCTGTAGCTTTAACCGAGATCCTGTCACAGTGAAGATGTACTTTTGCTACAGATACATGTGATATAAAGTTATACAGAGCATCTACATAGGTACACAAACATTCATTATTTGGGGAACTGTAGTAATTTCTGCTGCAACTGAAATTATTGGTACAGTTTTCACTCTTTCTAGCCTCAACTGGCAGCAGTTAAACCCAGGTAAAGCTGTTCAAGTTGGTGACAGCATTGGCCGAGTTGACCATAGAGAATCCTTGAGGTTACAGTTTTGTGTGGTATTACAGTGTGTTTCAGAATCCAAAATGTGCTATTAATGTATTACAAAATAAGAAACAGCAGCATTTGGATATTTCCTGGTCCACCTAAGTGTTAGGAGGTTTTGTAGCTGATTTAAATGGATTCTGTATGTTGTGCTGTGTGGGCCTGATACTGGAGTTCACTTTAACGTGAAAACGATCTTGACAAGCTACTTCTAGAAGAGGTTTAAATAATATTAATGAACATGATAGACATTTCAGAAGAAGTGTTGTACAGATTGAGAAGGGACAGCAACCGCTGCTCCTCAGCTGGAATGGCAGAGGGAATTGTTGTGACCTGGTAGTCAGCCACCCTGTACAGACAGGCCCCATAATTTTATCAGTAGCTTCTCCTTAAAGCTACTGCTTGTACTTTGGGTTTCCGCTTTTGGAAAGAAGGTTTTTGGAGGGGGGAGAACAGCAGTTAGCGGCATGTGTTATATGAGAGTGCTCAGTGACTCTGTTACAGGCAAAGTGCAAATGAGAAAGCCTGTTGGACTCATCACGGTTATTTGCTGGAAGCTGTCTTGTAGCATTTTTTCCTCTCCTTAAGGAACGGGGGAAAATATTTGTAGAATTAGGGTATAGTTACACCCAAATAACAACCTCATTTTTGTTTTTCTGAGGCAACTGAGGGTAGAAAATGTTTTTAAGGAAAAAGGCTGAGAGACTTATTTGAACAGCTTTAAACAAATTAATGCTGCGCATATTGCAACACAGTTGTCTTCTGCTTGTAGTTTGTAGAGAGTGGGTTTTGCAGACCAGAATTTGAGTTGTGATGTTAGAGGAGAACCCAGTTCTCCTCAGAACACTCTGTACACATTTTTTTCAGTACTTTGTATACAGTGTTTCAAGAGGAAAGTAAAATAAACACACCAGAAATATTTCACACAGAAGTTAATAAATGAATCCAAACAAGACCTAGGAATAATATTGACTTAATTGGTTCTTCTAATGGAACAGATAGAACCTGTAGGTAACATACAGCTTTTCCAGGTAGAGGCTCAAGACACAGTCCTCTCACTAAATCGAAACACAGCAGAAGCCCTTGCGTGTGATTCTCACTGGAATCTGGGTAGTGGTATGCCCCGGGGATGTCTTGCAGAGCTTTGTTTGCTCCAGGGGAGGAGATGTGGCAGTGACTGAATGATTGTAGAAGATGGAATTTCATAGTTTGTGTGCAGTGGAGTAGAAGGGGGGGTGGAGTGTCCTGATAAGGCAGACTATATGGGAATACTTCATATGTATGGTATCCGGTGGTTTCAAACGCAAAATTAAAATAAACAGATGCTGGTGCAGGGACCAGCATTCTCTCTCAGGAGAAATCCCTGCTCTTTATTCTTCCTCTTCCCTTCTCACTCCATCCCTGGGAATCTTGGGTTCTTTTCCACACTGTGGCTAAGAAGGGGAGATAAGAAGCATTCCTGGCCCAACTTCACATGCTACCAGGTGCTTAGAAAGCTCTTGGGGAAAAAAGAGATGTACTTTTGTGTTATGTTGAGCTGAAAGGGGAAATGAATGTCATCTGTCACTTCTTGGGCAAGTACTCCAACCACAAGGACATGTGCAGCCAAGCACTGCCGGAGTAATGTGGGTAGATGCCTAAGCGTGCAGAGATGGGATTTCAGGCATTCTTTCTCTTCAGGATTTCCTTTAGGCAGAATTGGACTAATGGGACTCTAGGTGTTTTAAATCTTTCTTTTGTGTTAACTCTCCCCAAGGACTGCATAAGGTACGGAGGTGGCTCAGCACGGTCGTCTGAGTCTGCGTGTGTGTAGCCAGGATGATGCATTTGGTTCCACAGTGTGGAGCTGTGCTGCACTAGCCAGTAGGAAAAAAGGTTTAAAAAGTAAGAATGAAGTAACTTGGAACTCAGTAGCTCCGGGAGCTAGAGAAGTGGCTTGTGAGACAACTCCTCACATTTCACGTGTAAGTAAGTGGTGTCAATCAGACCTTGCTGGCCTGCTTGGCTTCTGAGGCTTATATACGGTGGTTTCACCTACGTTATTTTACTTTCTTATCTTACTTTACCTTCTATTAGTTTAGAGGAATCAAAAGCAAAGAAGGAGATTGGGTTGGTAGATTGCTCTTGCTTTTCAGTTTCTTATAGGTATAAAAAGTGAAGGCTGATAGCATTATTACTGTATTACTGAGTATGAATTGTGGAAAGTGAATTTACAAGAAGTAACTTCCTTTCTCAAATTAAATGCTTTATTTTACTTAACTGTTGCGGTTAGTTTATTTTTACTGTTTTATTTCCTTTAAAAGTGTTAGATTCCAGGAAGATTTCAGACAAAGTTAATGAATAATTTTAAAAGAAAAGTTTAATTATTAATAACACCTCAGAAAGTCAGTAATGCACTGGAACAAAAACAGTAGCTTCCTGAAACAAGATTGCTGGAGAAAGATTCTTCAATCAGTGATTTCCAGCAGTACCCAGGAAAACAATTTAGCAGAGTGTTATGTTCAACATCTGGCATTCTCATTTCTAAAACCTCTGCTCGTTCTGTTTCTGAACTTTCTTAAAAGAAGTGCTTCTGTTTTAAGCAGAGAGATGTTCTTGACTGGAGATGAAACAGAAAAATTGTTACATTTCTGTTTGATTCTATGTGTTCTGATACTTTTTTTTTTTACTATGATGTTATTTTTAGCTATTTTAGTTCATCCTTGCACTTTCCTTATTTAAACTTCCTTTTCATGTGATTCTAATTTTATCTAGAATTTTTTGTAGTATATTCCTCCTTAAGTGTTCAGACCCAAATTGAAGGAAAAGTTTAATGTTTTCAGTCTTTTTGCATTCACCAATATGAGTTTAGCTCCACTCTTCCAACTGTTAAAGGCTTATTTTTGCTTATTAATGTAAACAGCCAGAAGACCTAGTTAAGAGTAAAGTCTTAATATATTATACAATTGTACAGACAGGTTCATTTTTTTTCCCCTAAAAACAGTGCAAAAATGTCAGGAGAGAGAAAAGGAGGGTTAGTTTCAAAGTGTGTAGATACATTTAACTGGTTCTTTATAAAGTTTGGGAGCTGCAGATTCATCTCAGATCTATGAAATTAAGAAAAAATCAGTTCTTGTTCTCTACAGCGCTGGAGTTTCTGCTGACCCATCAGCCCTTCGGGCTTCTGCTCCCAGAGAGCTGCTGGGACAGGGGAGGGTGGCATGTCTCAGCCTCCACACACTGTGACATACGGTGTGTGGGACAGAATCAAAACATATGAGAAGCGACTGAATTTTCCAACACCTGTCTTCTGTTGTATGTCCTTGTAATTTCAGCTATGGTATTTTTGTCAATGATGATTTTTTTGAAGCAAATATTCATGTGAATTAAACCAGATCATTATTTATGAAAGAAAACTAGGGAAAAAACCAGATTTTCCTATTGGTTACCATGATAAATATGCTACTTTCAGTCCTCATGCAAGTGGATTACAAGATGGTTTGAAACAAGGACCTTTCGTTAGCTCTCAGCACGGCGCTCTTGAGGGAGTTAATGGGATAGTGGGAGAAGTAACAAAAGCAATTTGTTACTGTTTTTGCCAAAAACACAGCTATTTTTAAAGTAGCATTTCAATGTGCATTGGATTTCCTTGAATATCTTCCTGTTTTGAGGAGAGGCACCTGATCAGAGCCATGGTTTTATGCAGGATAGTCATATATATGGATTTGACACATCGTCTTAAAGCCTGGACTGGGTGAGTCTTTTTTCTTTTGTATTGGGACTGTATTTCATGTCTGATATTGCAGAAATGCCCTTGTGCCACCTACTTTAATTCATTTGTAAGGCAAAAGAAACAACTTGTCACCCTTACAGGTTGAATGGTTTGTGGCCAGGTTCAAGAATAAAATGTTAGAACTGAACAAAAACATGAATAGCAGTGAGTGTTCCTTGCCTTATAGTCCACTGCACCTTCCTCAAGGCCATCTATTTTCTAGAACATCCTTTTTCTCAATTTCTGCTTAGCAGAGATGCGCATCAAAGAGATTGGTTGACTCAGGCTCTGAAACGTTGAAATCTGTGATGCTTCGGAGGTCTGGAATGCCCGTCAGACAACTGGTACTGGTACATGTCTCTGAATGGTGCTTGTTAGAGGCCTGGTTGTCAGGCCAGCAGTAGAGGTATCTGCTGGTCTTGAACGTGATAACTTTTCTGTGTACGTGGATGTGGCTAGACAGATTGCTGTTAGGGGCATGTGGAAATTGGTATTTGTTTTCAGGCGTCTTGGACTTTGTTTGTAATGCAGAGCACATTTAAATCATACTCTGCCATCACTCACAGAAATGCAGAACGAGGTTTCTTGTAATATTAGCTTACTCACTTCCCTTATATACGTGTGCGTGTGTCTTGGTTGTGTTCTTCTCATTTGAGGACAGATGAAACTATACTAGCCTTTGCGTTAAGCTAGGGGAGCCTGAAAGCCTTTCACTGGGCATCTGCTTGGCTGTAGCTCCATTGGGCATGAGGGCGGTTAGGTCTGAGAGTGGGTGTAAAGTTCTGGTTTGGTTGAGTAGTGCATGAGCTCGTGTGCCAGCTGTGCCACATCTGGGGAGAGACCCCTGCTTGGTGGCGTGCCTGGGCTACTGTTCCCGCTGGCTTTCCAGCTGCCTTGAGCTGCTGGAGCAGTGCACAGCAGCTGGAGTGGGATTGGCGATGGAAGTCTGTAAAGTCTTGTTTGGTCTTCGGCGAGAGCCTTTGCAAATACCGCAGCGTGCGTTAGGAGTAAATAACGTCACACAGGAGGGGTTTAGTGCTAACTGTGGAGTTAAGTCTAGGAGCAAGCTTGGTAGGAGATTAACGTGCATGAAGGCTTTACAGCGTGATTGTAATGCTTTGGTTTCGCTGCAGTCAGATTTAGATGGCTTTTGAGATCGGAAAAATCGCCTAGGCATGGTAAGTTTAAAAGGGCGGGGGTTTGACCCTGGCTGCAAAGTCTCATGGCGGCCCGCCAGCCCCGCTAGGTGGCGCCCGTTCCCGCGCGGCGCGCGCGGCAGGGCGGGGCCCCCCCGCCCCGGGATCAAAAAAATAAATTAAAAAAAAAAAAAAAAGATGGGTTTTTGTATCATCCGCCGCCTTTTGTAAGACCCGAGTGAGAAGAGCGCGGTGGTACACACCGTCTGTGCTTCTGCGGCGTGCAGACACAGCAGTGGCGGCCTGTTTTAACGGTTTACGGCATTGCCAAGCTTCCGATCTCTCCGGTTTGTTAGGGTTTTAGAAAGTGAGGGCGGAATGTAGCCGTTCACTGTTGAAACAGGAATTTTCTCAGTATCTTCCAAGAAAAAGAAAGTTTTACAATAATGGAATTAACAACCAGGTGATTTGTTAACCATTTTGGTGGTTTAGCCATTAGAAAAGTGAAGTGGAAGGGATGCTTCTTATTTATTTTAGGTGTCGCCCCCCCCCCCCCCCCCCCCCCATTATTTTTAATCCTGTGTAAGAGAGAGAAATTTGTGAGGTTTTGTTTTGGCATGTTTTGCTTTGTTTTGTAGCAGTTTCAGCTCATTTTAAAGAATGCAAAACTTTGTGCAACCTTCTTTTGGGGGGGCTGTTAATATGAAATACCTATTTATGTGCATTAAGTAGGTCATTTCTTGGAAGACCATTTCTTGAGGATGTCAGGGTTCCTGCCACTAAAACAACTTCCATGTTCTGTAAAAGTAATTTTTAGCCTGATCGTGCAAACACACGTGATGAGTGCAAATTCTTCTGGATGCACGGAACAGCCAGTACTTTGAACAGCATGAGCTTGTCTTTTAGTGCTTGTTTTATGCTGACAGACTGTTAGCATTCAGTTTTCTTAAGTTTTAAAGACCATTCTGACCCTAATTAATTGAAAATTAATACAGAAATATTTGTGGAGAAAAGTTTTTGAGAACGTATCTTTTTCCTGTGTGCACATACGTAGAATAATTGAGGAGATTTGGGAAAAAAGTACAAAAGCAGAAAACAATAAGCAGAAGTGTTTGGTACTGTGATTGGGTTTTGAACAAAACACAGCAGCAAAAGTATTTAGCTGTCTTACAACAATACTTATTCGCTCAGTGTTGTCAAGACTTTGCATAACTGAAAACAAGAACTTCAGTGTCCTATCAACGTTGTTAAGACTTCATGTAACTGAAAACATGAGCATCGAGTTGATACCTCTGAAAAATGGCAAGTCCAAAAGAAGGATGCATTTTACAGTTGCAACCACTTAAATGTTTGGGCATGTAAAAACTTATTTTTAACTGTTTTGGGATTTATAAATGTTAATATCTTTTGGTTTTAATCTGTTTGTAAAAAGCCTGTTTAGAAGCGGGTAAGTTACCTGCTTTTCATCTGCTTCATCCTATTCTGTTCAGCAAACTTTGATGTATTTCATGTGTTTTTATTGGATGTGAATTTAACTGAGGTCTTCTTATTTACTTTGTTGTTTGTGCATCTTCAAGACTAATAATGCTGGTTCAGTTCTAAAATTATCATTTACCAGCTGCTAAAAAACATGCTGCTTTAGTTTCTTGTGCAGGTGATTTTCTATATTTTGGTATAGTCATAAAGCCAAGACTGTGGAAAAGCTGTAAGTCTAGTGATCCTTGGTAGTTCTCTAGTGTCATGGGCTTTAATAATCCAGGAGAGATTATTAAAATAATAATCCCCCCCTCCCAAAGTGTGTCAATTCTGGGTGAAACTCAATATGTTATGATACATATATTGAAAATCTGAGTAGTGTTAGAAATTTTAACAGACGTGTCCCAATAGTATCTTGGGCCCTTGCAGAAAGCCAAGTTCAGCAAAACTCAGTGTTAGGGCTCCTTTGATGCTGGAGCTAGTCTGTAGGAATTTGCAAATAGTTTAGTATTAAACTGAAGTCAGTCAAAACAGTATTCAAAGTTTAAAATATTTAGCTGGATCATAGGGCAGAGCTGTTTTAAGGGGATTTTTTAGATGCTTTATGAGATAACCCCTTTGTTTCTCCATTGTGTTCATAATCAAACAAGCAAGATGCATATATACCCAGGGATATCCGCTGTGAATCATTTCAGTGGGGCAAAGTTTGTAGGAAGTGGTGATATCTTTGATTGAAAGAAATGATGCCTAATCAGGAATGCAAGCCTTTTATAGTTGTAAAATGGAAAAAGCATATTTCAAGCTACGAACACGCTGAGAACATTCACTCAGAGTTTTAATTGAAAACTGTCAGTCGGAGAGGAAGAGGTGGGTGGTGTTTGTGAAGCAGAGTGAATGTCAGCAAGGGCAGAGGTGCTGCAGTGTATTGCCTGTGTTAGCATCAGGATATGCATCTGTAAGCGCTGCTGATTGCTGCTGTCAACAACAAAGTGGAGAATGAGTGTGGTTGCTGTTTTTAATGATGGACAGATTAAGTTATAATATCAAACAGTGGTGTAAGCATACAAGTAATGGGGCGGTAAAAGAGGGGGTCTGTGGAGTTGAGGAAGAGGTGTTCTGTCCAGGGAGCCAAGGTTTCTAATTTCAGCTGTGTAAAAAGTAGTCTAAACTGTCCAGAATTTCTGAAGACAGGGCACATGCCAAACATTCCTTATTCAGCCATCTATCTGTCTGTTTCTGTTGACTATACATGGAAGCAAATGATGATTTATTTCTTAATTACAGTATTAGAAGAGTTGAATACCATCCTAGGTATGCAGTGTAGATGGCTTTTCTGAAAATAGCTGTGCTGTGGTCAGCTAAGGTACTGGAAGACTGCAAATACATTCCCTGCTACTTCTAAAAAAAAAAAAGTGCTGTGCATTTAGTGTTGATGATATCCAGAGCAGGAGGATCCCAAGAGGACAAAATTTGTATGCATGGATTTGTACCCTGAACACTTCCTTAGTTTCAGATACCTGGGTTTCACTGAGTTCCGTAGTCAGCAAGAGCACCAGCCAGCTATAACTCCTTGTTAATAAAGATTTTTTTTTTCTGAATTTCCTTAAAATGTTGGTGTTTGTCCGTAGGTTTTTTTTCTTGTTGTTGTTAAGAAAGAATTCCTTATAGGGGTCAGTAATCAGTTATGCTGTTGTGGTTGCATGCAGTTGATAGTTGAACAACCCGGCGGAATAGCAGATGCTGTGCAATTTGCAGGTACAACTTGTTGTATCACTGCAGAGCAGAAGTTCATGCTTTAAAATGTATGGGGTTTGTGATTGGCAATAGGGTCTGTGAGAGGAGTCCACTGACCTGGTTATTTGTCCCAGTCTCTTGATATTTACACCAAATTATGATTAGAATAACTAACCATGTGACATCAAGCAGCTTCTTCATTGCCACACTACCATCCCTTGCAACTTAGAGCTTCTTCCTGCTGTTATTTCCAGTTCATTCCATTCTTCCCATTAAACTGTTAAAATTCTAGTCAGCTTTAGCACTTTAGAAGTTATCTTTTTCATTACGCCGTTCCTTGTCTTTTGCTTTATATGTGAAACGCAGGTAGCAGTATGTGATGTGACTGCACAGTCCCAGCTGTATAGCCAAAGTTTAAGCAATGTAGTCCAAGTTTAAAGCTAATCATGCCCAGCTGTGTCCTTAGTCACACTTCTTCATCCTAATTCATCACTTCCAGTTAATTCTAAATAACTGAGCAGAATCCTCAGGTATTTTAATTTTTATTACAGATGTGTAATTTCAGCACTCAGCTCCTCACCCCTCAGTACTGCGGCACTCTGGTCATTCCGCAGGAGCTCCTTGCAAATCCCCAGAGCACTCTGCCTGAGGTATCGATACCATCACCACAGCGTGTCTCCCTGGCAGGATGAGGGAGTGCAGCAGAGCATGTTGCTTTTGTTCAGCCTCGGCCTGCCACGCCACGTGCCAGCCGTGCTCCTGTCAGCAATGGCAAGAGCCCTTGCTGCATCGGGCTGTGATGTTCGCAGGGGAGACAGCTTTGAACGGGAGGGTTTAGGGTGAAAGAGGAAGGAAGAGGAGTGCTGGAGAGCGAGTGACGGGCAGGTGCTAACCTGGGTGTCTCAGTGCCACTGTCCGCCCACACAGGCAAGTTCTCGAAATCCATGGTCCCCAGGTCCTAGCTCATAGATTAAATAGGGGGAGAGGCTCAGGCACCAGAGGGAGGCACAGTGCACCGGTGCGAGGGGTGGTTGTTCTCAGCTGGCAGCACTGGGTGCTCCTGGGTGACGAGGTGGCACTTCCAAGCCAGGCTGACAGGTCCTTGTATAAATAGTACTGATTAGCTGTGTTGCAAAGGGGACTGATTTATGAAGAGGGAGTGTCTGCAGTTTTTAATAAAGTGTTTAAAGATATCTGCACAGACCCAGGTTTTAAGGCTCTCTGTTCCAATTTTAAATGTTACAGTCCCTCTAATTTTGGATTATTTTGACTAGGCACAGCTGTTAAGCCTTTCCTCCTCTGCCTCTCCTCTCCCCAAAGAACATAAGCCTCTAAAAGTCCATGGTTATCTGTCTTACTGTGAGCCTTGCCGGCTATCACATATTTAATGAAGGCTATTAACTACTTTGTGATTAAGTTGAAAGAAAGAAAGAAAGGAGAGTAACTGGAAATAGGACAGTGACTAAAAAGAAAGACAATACCTAGCTTGTATCAGAAGATACAAAACCCACACATTTTCAAAATAATGTGCCTTAAAATAATACATTCATTAAGAAATTCTTTAACTTGATTTGTTTTAGGAACCACATCTGCGTATGTCACATCTGAAAAGTTTACAAAAAGCTTTTACAGGTGTTCCTTCAGAAGGCGTTTTACTCAAGTTTACTGACTTGCCTGATACCATTACCTGCTTTCCCAGCACATTGAGGCAGTCAATGCCTTTGAGAACCAAGCTCACCCCACCTTTATAACAACTGACCAGTTAAGTTACTAAGAACACGCCTTAAATGTTTTTTGGGTTTTGTTAGTGTTACTGAAATACCACACTATTGCTAATTTCACTTCTTCAGGTAGAATATGGAGAATTTTCTACATCCAAGTGTCTTTTGCAAAATGTCATAGAAGATCAGATCAGGGTAAACAACAGAAAAACAAACCATATCGCAAAATAAAACTCACGGCATTAAACAAGCCATACGAAACAGTCGGATGACAAATTTGCCTGTTTATAATGAGTTAAGTAAATTAATAAAATAATGTTATTTTTGGGACCTGTTTTTTGCTTTTAATGTCTGATGGTAATTTTCCAGTAGTCTAGTTTTAATGAAAACATTTACTCATGTATATGAGGGTTTCGGTTTGTTTGTGTCAACATTATTATTTATTTTTGTAGAGAAAAATCCCTCCTTTCTTTATCATCTACTTTAAGAAATCTTTTGGAATGTGCTGAGGAAATGTCACCCTTCCTTTGACATTCATGTTTTGTTTGGGTTTTTTCTTTCATTTTAGTTTCTATGAAGTAGTATAAACTCTAGCTTAATTTGATCTGGCATCCCCGCAGTTGAACATTTGTAAGTATCTTGTATTGTGGCCCATCTGGGTTGCCATAGAAACCGGAGACCTTCATCCTCCTCCTTGTTGTTGGGAATGGAATGCAAACAGGGCATCAAAGTGACGTTTTTCTAGTACAAGTGAGAGCCCTGTGAAGAGCCAAACAGAAAGGTTTCTTATTGGTTTTATGCTCTTGTGGCCTGTTGTAGCAGTTGTTATAGTACACCCTGTTTCCTCTTGAATATCTGGCAGCTGGGTAATAGAAAAAATGTGAGCATCATGAAAAAGCCAAGCTTGTGTGGTTAATCTTGTCCGCAGCTTTTTCCTCTCTATCTTTTCTTGATGTATTTTTCTTGGATTGGGCTGCTAACTACTAAGGAGGTGCAGAGCATGTTGCTGCAAATCATTTGCGCTGCAAGGGGCTGAAAGAACCAATTATGTAGCACGTACATGTGGCTTAACGTTTCTCTGCACTGATCCTCTATCCTCTTACAAGAAAAAAACAGCCAAATAATTCTGGAAAACGTGGTAAAAGTTTTTATTTGCAAAATAGTAGAAATGCCAAGTGATCATCCTTTAAAACTGGATGGATTTAACAGATATAATTGCAAAATCATACACCATTTCCCTTCCCCCATGTACCTTCCAGCTGTGTACTCAGCAGTTCCGCCGGCATGCTGGTGAATGGTCGTATCTCCTCCCCAGGACAAAGAACCTTTGAAATCACCGCTGAATGCTAACCAACGCAGCCAATTGTACACGACTG
This sequence comes from Morus bassanus, assembly GCA_031468815.1. NCBI lineage: Eukaryota > Metazoa > Chordata > Aves > Suliformes > Sulidae > Morus > Morus bassanus. Next base: position 44,235,418 of record CM062572.1, on the reverse strand, counting down.
CAGATTTCCAAAATAGGTTGAGAAATTATTTTCTAAATAGCAACTTGCTCATCAACCGAGAGACAGGCTCCATCAGCACAAAGGGGGCACAGGAACAGTTTGGTTTTGTGTGTGGGAGAAGAATCTTAGTACAGTCTGTTCGTGCTGAGTGTGCTGTTGCTGGCCTAAAAGCAGCTGCCTGTATAGCCTCTGCTGCTGGTGCCATTTCTCAAGCAACGTGGGTCACTGGGCAGGCTTCTGATCTTCTTTAAATTAATTAAGGAAATCGGTTTCTGCCCCTGTGCAAAAGCTGGATCGTCCAGTTCGGAGAGCTATGTGGTGTGAGAAAGTGTTAAAGGCTTGGAGCAAAAACTCCTCTTTCGTCATTGCTCTGGTAAACTGGAAGAGGAGGACGAGGATCGTGAAGGCAGAATGCTACAATCCTGCATTGTCTGTCTAGCTCGTAGTAAATACATTCAAAATGCAGAGCAGGAAGAGGCCACTGAATTATTATTACTATTTGTATAGTACTAGTATGTGTTAAATATTTCAGAAGATTGTTGCAGACTAGTTTTTTGGCCTGCAGAGCATACAGGCTAATTGTGCAACCTACCAGCAGGGAAACAAAAGAGGAAAAACAATTAAGAATGTGGGTCTGTGGGGTTATGGGTCAGTTTTTGCATACGTGTATAAGAAGTGTGGACTTTCTTTCTTCAATAAGATGGTAATTTCTGATACCTTGGGGAAAAAAAAAAAAATCTCAGAGTATGCCCTGCACTACTTGTGTCACCTCGGACATCCCTCTGGGCATCGGCCTGACGTGTCAGTGAGAAGGGACCTTAAAAGGGGCTTGTGTGACCAGAAGTGTGCCCTGTTTTCCAAGTCAATCTGATAAAATATAATACTTAGTCCTGCAAGCCTTGCCTGCCAGTGAGAAAGGCTTAATTTTTGCTTGTCAGACTTCACTACTTTTCGCTTCAGCTTCACACTGTCTGTGAGTGCCCTTTGCTTGTGTGAACCTGTTTCTTGTTACTGCTTTCTGTGTTTCCTGATTTTTTTTTTTTTTGGAGCTTGTTTTTTGTTTTCTGTTGAGCTTCCTTGCAATCAATGACAGCTTGACTGTCTTCCTATATAGACTGACAAACGCGTTTTGGATTGTGGTTTTGATAGGAGCATATTTATATGATCCTCCAAACAATTACCATAAAAACCCTACTCTGCTCATAATGAATAGTGCCTGTACAGAGTGAAGTCAAATATTTCTGTTTGCACATTAACATCTTTACATTGTTGGGGTTTTTTTATTTCTACTTCTCTTATCACATACTGACATTTTTATTACAAATTGTTAATATTTTCTTAGCCTTTGGTCGTGGTGTTTCTTTTCTTAAAGTAAAGTTAGATCACTAGTTACTTACATGCCCTTACATGTATTTACTGATATAAGTTGCGTGGGTGTGTAGTATAGATCTTTTAAAAGCCTCTTTCTTCTGCTTACATCCTACCCCAACTCCAGATGAAATACAGTAGAGGATAGTTTTATCAAAACAAACAAATAAATATGCCTATTTTCTTAAATATATGCCCTGTCATATTTGTTAGAAAACAGAAAGAAACCCTGAAGCTTTTTTCCCCAAAGCACCCCTGCATTTCAGAGTCAGTTTGGTTTATTCAGAGGTAATATGAGGGAAAATGTTCTCTCAGCTGCTTGTTTCCTCTAATGGCCCCCCGACCTCAGAGCCCACAGAACCAGCTCCCTAATGTTGAAGCTACCCTTCTGCTTCTCATTTTGTGGAGGCTATCTGAGAAGGAGGGTTATGTGAGGGCTTATTTTTATGGACTGGAATTTAAAAGGGTATGCATTACGTGCATGAAACTTTAATTAGACTCTGGTTGCAAAGACAGTGCAGCTTTAAGGTAGTTCTCTAGGTTAATAGTAAGAGCTTGAGATCCCATTATGAGTAAAGTTACCAGACCTGAGGACACAAAGCAAGATGGCTTGCTGTAATAGCCTGTGTTTCAGTTGCTAGGTTTCTGTAATCTTTCAGCCTTTCTCAACAGCGCAACATGTGTTTCCTTTTGGGTGGGTGGGGGAATCCATCAGCACTAAACCATGGGGAGGAAAACTACTGTTTTGTGATTTACAGCTCTTCGAGATAGGTGTGATAGGTGTCTTTAGAGAGACCCGAGAGAGACCTGCTGATGCTGTTTTTAGAAGTCCATGCATTCTGAGCATATGCTTCCAAACGTATTCACAGCTGAATTGTCACGCAAGAAATGCTGAGTGAGGGCCAATGAAATAATACCTCTGAGTTTCACTAAGACTGGCTGATACCTCTGAGTGCAGGTTTAGCTGGTCAGACTGGTTTATAGCATGAAATGTGTTCATCCGTCAATACATTGCATGTTCTCTGCAATAAGTAGCAAGTCAAGCATATATGGTCTCAAAAAAGAACTTGCACTTTGGTATGTGATGAAAATTTACAGTAGTTTTTGTTTAATCCTTTTTTAAAAAAGTTAACTTGCCTTTTAAATCTATGTGAGCCTGCAGAGGCAAAGAAGAAATCTTGGTCTCCCCTAAAAACACGCTTATTATATATGTTTAGTTTTGTGTAAAGAGGAATTACAAGAGAGCTTATTTTCTATTTCTTACCTCTCTTTGACAGAGAACTCCTTGGAGAATTATAGAAATTAATCAAAGGCTTCTTCAGAGGTCATTTTACATCTGTAGCATTTACAGTCTGTCTTTAAAAGTTTTAACAAAATACTATTAACAAAAATACTCCCCCCCCAAAAAAAAATACAGAGAGTTTTAGCCAGTTGCACCAGGACTCTTTATCCACCATTTAAAATTGGGTTCTCACATTTGTATTTGTGATATCAACAGTCCCTCAGTTTTCAAGGATTATTACAACAACAATATAAAAAGCCTCAGCAATTCTGTTCCTGGAGTCCTTCACCAGACTGCGTATGTCTGTATGCGTTAGGTTAAAAGATCTGTTCACCCACTTCATGCCCCCCAAAACCCTCAAGAGATCTTCTTTATTGACATAATAAAAAAGGAAAGTACTTGCATTATTTTTGACAGGTCTTCTGTAAAAAGAGAGTGATGAGGCAGTGTAGAGCAAAATATTTCCTTCTGAAATATTTCCTAAGAGCTGTTGAGAAAAGAAGAAACATTACCAAAAAGTTCAGAAGAGGCACATGTCTCAGGTGACAAGTTAAAAAAAGCTCCCATCAACTGCAATGTTGCATCTTCAGAGGTGAGCTTGGCCTGCTTGCCAGGAAAACAGTATTCCAAATGGTGTTAGCAGCAATGGGACTGCTCAAGAAAGTGGAAGCACCTCTGCAGTGCTTTATTCTGGAAGCAATTTCAACACTCAATGCTTACAGCCAGGAATTTTGGAGCTTTCAGTCATTATTCTAGTACGTACCTCAAAAAAGATGAGAGAGCAAGTTATAGAGGCATTAAGGACAATTCATGTGTACATAAATTCAAAATTCTTTTTTACAGAAGTAAGAGCTAAGTGTGGCACAAAAATGTGGTTCTGTCTTCCTTCACAGTGCTGTCCTGACTGTCCTGACAAATTTTAATCCCAGCTCAAACAAGATTTCATTGCCTTACAGCACTGAAGCACTATAGATGCATTTTTACAAAACAAGATATGGATGCTTTAGATAATTTTAGTCAATGTCCTAATCACGTATGTTTCAAATTTATTAGGTTGGAAAGTGAACATCATCTTTAGTAGATAAATTATATCTGGAAAAAATTCATGTTGCGTCTTAGTTGATATCAAATGCATCCCAACAACAGCGTTCATTGTTCATCCAAGAAATTATTGTTGGAAAGGTACTTGTGTTTGCACTTTGATCAAGCCTGTCTTAGAGGGAAGAACTAACTGTCCTCTGACTATTCAGCTTTCCTGAGGCAACCTCAGCAACTTCCCAGTTTTGCAATCACTGTGTTCAGTCACATCCACGAATTCTGAATTTATGTCGTATATTATAGGCTTAGATGGCACAAGTCAAATTGCGTTAAAGACTGAATTGGCATCTTTAGATTAAATTTCAGAAAATTTGGGAAAGGAGGTCCAAAATCTATTAGAAAATTACTTAGATGTAGAAGGTGGGTCTTATATTAAGAGCCTTTAATGACTGCTCTGAAAACCAAGTCTCGTCAGGGTACTTTAGGTGGGTTCAGTAGCAGTGTTTACCTTTCTGTTAGAAGAGAAGGGCCACCTCCATTTCCTGTGTACTGGAGGGCATCTTTGGCAACATTCACCAGAAGTCTGAAATAAAACTCCTGTACCATTCTGAACAAGGACGGTGTTGGATTCATAGCTCGGCTTGTAGCACAAACAGATTTTGTTTCAGGCACTTCAAAGTTACCAAGACTTACAAAACAGCAGATCATTTCAAAATATTAGCTGAAGATTGGGAAACTTACCATAGACAAGAAGTAAGTCACATTTATTTATGGAGATGCATGCAGATGCGAGTAGCAATATGTTAAAACAACAGGAGAGGGATGGGAAAGGATAATGGAGGTAATAGCAAAAAGAATATCCCCATCACTCACTTATATAGGCCAGTTCCATATACAGCTTTATGTTGTGAAGTCATTTGCAACAGTTAAAAATACCAACGGATAGTATAAAATGCCATTTGAAAGTGCAGATTTTGCAGCATTTCATTTATTTTTAAAATAATTTGGATTCTGTTCCAGATTGTTTACAATTGCTCCTTCGAAATTTGTTTCCCTTTTATCTGTGTAAGCATGTGCCGACACTGTTGCTCAGTATACACAAATGCTAATCTACCTGCATGCACATGGAAAATAGCTTTCCTGGCACTGAGTTTAAAACTCCCATAGAATACATTATTAATTGAAGAAGTCTCTCTTTTTAGAGAAGCCTATCATTTATGTGGTCACTGTTGAGAAGGTTATAGATAAATATAATACTGTTTGTTAACAGTGTGGTCTTCAGAACATACAACAAACAACCCCAGATACTGAAAGTGCATTAAAAAAAAGATTTACATTTCAAAAGTAATTTTCCTTCTCTGTTCTCTGGTTGCATACACTAACATGATCTAATTATAATGTAATGACAACTTCTTTTCTATTGCCCTGCATGCTTTAATGCTCTAAATGCATTTCTCTTGGCAGGTCTCTGCATTGAGGTGAAAGCATGGTAACTATTCAGTTCCCTATAGTGAATAATTCCCTAGTTCTGAATTTGGCTTTCAAATGCTAGGTCATGTATCTGAAGTTCAAGGAGTAAAGTTGTGAGGGAAGTGGGTGCAGTGAGGCTGGTGTCCATCTGTGTATAATTGAGGTGTATATGACTGCCGCTCAGTAACAGAGCTTCAGCCCAGCTTCCGCTAAGTCCGCAGTGCTGATGTGTTCCTTTAGTTACATGCGCTGGTCTTGCAGACTCTGCTGAGCCTTATCAAACACAGCCAGTTGGTGCTGCTGGTATGAAAGCACAGGGGAGCTCTCATGTGGAAGGTTAATGGAGTGTAATTAGAAAGAAAAATGAACTGCTCAACCACTCTATCTCACTCTACCTGCACTGAGAGTGACAAGTGCTCTGATCTTTTATAAACCCTAGAGCAGAGGTTTAACAGTCTAAAATTATGACAGTATAACTGTCAAACAAGCAAGCACACTGTGAAGAAGTAGTATGAACTTACGGATAGGAATTTTTACATTCCCCTATGTTAGTACTTTTTTTCATGCTGGATATTGTCCGTATTGATATAACAGGTCTCAAATGCATTTTCCTGTGAGGTGTCCATCAAAGCCAGAAAGATCTTTGTGTTCCACGCATGGCTTCTTCGTGTCTGCGCATCACGTTACTGTTGTGTTGCTGGATGAAGTGATGACACCTTCCTGAGGCATTTTGATAGCAAGGGGTTAAGCTTTCACAGAGAAGAGTTCTGGTGGGAGCAAGAACAGCTACTGGGGTTTACATTCCAGGAACTAACCGAAATTCAAGATTACATGCATAACCTGAGATCAGATACTAACCTCTGATCCTGTTAATTAAGTTAGGTACTATGTACATCTGTTGAAAACTACCATGTTCATAAAATGTTTGTCTTTCATCTAGCATGCAGATTTCTTTTTCTTTTAAAAGAATGCTCATAAACGTTGGTTGTGGAACTGCATCTAGGAAGTAGAGGGAAGACACCACACATCAGATCCAAAAAGGACAAGGAGATTAACCAGTTTAACTTCCTACATGCTAGAGGCCATTATATTCTACCCTGGTACTCCTGCGTGACATCTTCTGCCTTCAGGGAGACTAGGACAGTTCGGTCATCAGGAGTAAATTTTTGTCTTCCACATGTTTTTGTTCTAGCAAACAGGTGCTAGATTGGGCTGCCAGTTGTTCTGAAGGCCCTTGCAATGTCAGCAGGTTGATAAGGGGAAATTTGCCCAGCTGATCCTAGCAGGCAGTCCACATCCTGCATTGCAGTGGAAGGGAAAAAAGCAACATTCCAGCAAGTCTGACCTGGGGAAATTTTTTCTCCTTCCAAGTCTAAAATCAATAAGATTGTAAAGAATAGGTAAAGAAGGCATACAATAAAAGGTATCTAAGGAAGAAGATAAGCCTGCTTTGCTTAGCTTCTTTTCTCTAGCTGTGGCCAATAGCTTGTGTTTCAGAGGAAGGTGAGAAAACAAACTTGCGTATATCTGGTTGCTTGTGCTTCTGGACATGTGTATATTCTGGAGAGTAAGACTGTCTTTATGCGGAGTGTCAGTGCTGGGAACAGTCCGGGCATTTGCACTGTCCCTGGTAAGGGACGGGAATGAGCAGAGGCTTCCCAGGTTCCAGGGCCCTCTCCCCCTCATGTGTACTGCACAGTCTCCTCCAAAAGTTAGATTCAGCATTTCCTTTAGGAAGCTGTATGACCTTGTCCTAAAGACTTCAAACCATGGTAAGCCATTACCTCTCATATTAGGCTGTTCCAGCATTTAACCATCTCTGCATCTTATTTCAAGGTTAAATTTGTGTACCTTCAACTTGTAGCCACAGAATCATCATTTTAGATTTCTCAGAGAAACTAAACACACACCCCCCATCATCAGGAGTTTTCTCCATGTATAAATACCTATACTCAGTGAGAAGTCACCTCTCAAGCTTCTCTGTAATAAACTGGTTATACTGAGTCCCAGTAAGCCTCACATTACACAGCATTGTTTGTTGGGTCCTTGATTATGTTTGTGGGTTTCCTTTGAACCATCTCCAGTAGCTCTGCCTCCCTCATGAAAAAGGTAGCTTTCCATTCTTTTGGCAAAATGCCTGTTCTTGTGTGTTTTTAAGAGAGGTGGAAGTTCTCCAAATCTTCAGTTATTGGGTAGTTTTAGCCTTCCTTAGCGAGGCGCTTTTTGTGCTGAGATAAATAAACACAGGGATGAAGTCCCATCTCCCCTTGTTGTTTAAATCAGGAGGCTAAGGAAGAACCATTGCTTTGTTTTTCAGAGAGTCACTGTTGACTGATCCACAAACCTTGATACAACTGAAGAACAGCAATTTGGGTCTTCTGCAGTGATTTAATTTGATGTCTTCTCTGTGAAGCAGGCATTTTTCTTTGTTTTGATCATGCTTGTTTACCTAAAGAGAATAGTACGGCAGGTATATTTAGCTGGTCAGAATATCTGTATTTGATATACTGTTCAAGTGACTAGGAAGAAGAGAAATTCTCTCATTCAGATAAGGGGAGACTGTGACTTTTTGCCCTGATAACTTATTCTGCCTATGAAGTAGAGATCAACAGTGAATTGCAATGCGATGTTGTTAGCGATGGGTTTTAATTGAATTGGTGCTAAACAGTATTTGGTTGACAACATAGGGGAAAAGCCTGTTTGCTGCTGTTAGTTTGTGAAGCAACTGTGGAAATGAAATATTAGATGCTGATGATAACATCAGAGTAATCAACAGGTGGTTGTACAATGTAGTTTGAGCATCCAGATCTTTCTGTTCACAAAAGAACAAGTTTGCATTTTGTGGTGAAATAAAGCTAGTCATTTTGCTTGATACTTCCGATCATGCGTGAAGCACATGAGCACAAACTGTGTGTGTTTCCTTTTATGAGGAGGAGAGGAGCTGTGATTCAGTCGTGAGAATAGCTGTAGGATGCACAAGAAGCCTGCTGAAGCTGATTTCATTTTTATTCAAGGGACTGCGTTACTGTGCAGTAGTATGCTGTAAAATTACTTGATAACTATCCTTTCCACTTGGGTTATTCAAAAATATGAGGAGTTACCAGTTTAGGAAGTAGACTTTTATTTAGGTTGATCGTTTGTAAAACATAAAATAAGTTTACAGATTTAAATTGCTCTACTGGGCTTGCTTAATTCAGAGAAATTCAGTTTAAAGGACGTCACATTATGAGGTGAATCAGAGGTAAGAGAAGAGAAGCAGCAGGACTTCCCTGGCAGAGGTGTTTAGCTTAGACAACTAGCTACCATGTATAGATGTGAATGGCTTTCCCATGGGGGTGGTTGTTCCTGTGTGCTCTCCTGCATAGGAATAATAATCCACAGTATTTTTTGTGCTGAGATTTTATATCCCAAGCTTCGGTCCAGGGCAGATTTTACAAGACCACACTGTACACTTCTGGAAAACTAGGTTCAGTCAGAGATCATACAAACTTTACGTTGAAGTACAAAAGAACCCTTGTTTCATTTCTGTACAATCTAGGCAGCTTTTTTTTTTTCCCTAAGGAATTTTTTTTTTCCCCTGAAACAGACAAATGGGGGTAGAACAATATAGAGATGGGCAAGATAAAATTAAAATGAGCACCTTTTCCATGGTAGTCAGCAGTTTAATTTTTTTCATTTCTTCAGCCGTTTTATGTTGTGGTGATCCCCGCATCCTTTTACCAGTTTGTATTTGTGCTCGGAAGTATTTCTGGGAAGCAGAAAAACCTAAACCAAACCAAAACAAACCTTGTCAAACTTTACCAAATTTAAAAAAAAATTAATTTCACTCCTTTCATTCCATTCCTCCTTAATTACATTCAAAGTACTGCACTTAACTGTTTTTCCTGCTCTGTTTTGCCTGTTGTCATACACTTAATTCTCCATTCATTAATTGCTTCATTGTTTAATTATTGTAGCTGTTCTTGCAAGTTTCTTTCAGTTAACATAAGTACTGGGGTGAGAAGGTAGATATTACATTTATTTAATACATAAGCTGCAGGAGAACATTGTATGTGTGTGCTTCTACTAGTTCAGTCCCTGTTCCCTACTTTGTGCAAGAGTAGAAATTCTAAAATGAGAAGACAGTGATGCATAAGGCATTTCACAGTACAACATCCCCTTCCAAAAATTAATTGGTCTTCTGGAGCTGCAAATGGTGGAAGACACAGTACTGAAAATAAAGCAATCAAAAAGTCACATAAAGCAAAATGGCACAGCAGCTATTTTGGGTCATTTTCATTTATAATTCTAGCTATATTTTTAAATAAAATAAAAACTGATAAGCGTCCCCCCCCCCATTAAGAGTGAAGGAATGAACATTATTTCCAGAACTTACATAATTCATTTCTGAATGATTTCAGCAACTTCAAGTGGTGTTTCTCTATCGTAAAGGAAAAATCCCACATTCTTTTTCAAAGTACGTATATTCATGCATGAACTGTGTATTTGTTTCAGAATCACACCTGTAGGAATTATTTTAAATAGTTTAAAATATAATGAAGTGTATTAAGTTTACCAGCATTTTTAATGACAAAAATACTCTTCACATCATGCCAATGCTAAGTAACAATATGTATCTGACAAAATATCAAAGTAGATTTTTACGGAATGAAGATTTATTTAAATTCCGTTTTACACAAGCTACCCTATGCTATATTCAGTAATTGTATTAAAGCTATTAAGACTGGAAAGCAAACTCATGAATTTAGGGCATATACCAAAATCAACTGTACTGACTTGGTCCATCTCTAATGCTCATCAGTATCATAAGTGTATTCCTCAGTTAATCCCATAGGACCATCATGGCAGAGGGAGGAGAAGCATTCAGTTCCCCTAACAGGCTCCACAACCCTTTTTAGACATGCAGAAGAAGTCCTTGTATCTTTGTGCAGCTTTTAGCTGTGTTTTCTGTGGGCTGAATGCAGCACATGCTCTTCGAGACAGTTATTGGAGTGTTGGCAATGCAGCCATTGACTGGGTGTGGTTAAGATATCTGTGTATTTAACAAAAGCTTAAAAAATTAATTAGGTTTTTAAACTATAAAAAGAAATAGTGCACATTTCAGTAATCATGCCCAATAAGACATTCAAATATATGATGGAGGTCATCTCCCAGTCCCACTGCTACGTTCCCATTCAGCACACAAGCACCCCTGCCCTGAGAGAATCTTTTCCGACTGAAGGGTATCGGTGCCACTTTGATCACCTTTAAGAAATGGGAAATTGTACCAAGCTTTTTTCTTGGAATAAAATTCTTTCTAATTTAGTTGGTTTAGATTTTTTTGTTGATAAAAAGATCTGGGTATGAGCGAAGCACAGCCAAAAGTGCAAAATTCCTTAAAAATACAGGATAATCACAGAAATAGCTGAAAATATTTCTATAGTCCTTTGATCAGTCTTCCAATGGAATTAAATTCAAGTTGTTTTGTACAACAGGTTTTTTTTCTCACTGGTGTAGATTCTGCATCATCAATTTCCACTATTTTAAATTTTAGATATTATCTTAAAGCAGTAGATGAGTGTACAATTATTCTCTTTGCTTTTAATATTTCCACTCCCAAAATGCACCCTTTTTGCAGGCTAAAGACTAACTGTGCCAGGGCTCCAAAATCTTTAAGTTTCTTTCTGCTATGGAAGCTTTGGTCTCTGTTTTTTCAAAAAGCAGAGGTATTTCACTTGTCTTTGGGTAGCAGCAGGGGATGGGGCTGGCAAGGAGAGGGGCGGGAGGCTGGAAAGGAAGATTGCAGAGCAGTGAAATTCTCTACATTCTCCACACTCCCAAGTTGGAGCTTATTTGAAATCAGTACTTTCTCTTACCATTTCAGTCTCAGCATTTTGCAACTTTTATATTCAAGAGAACATTTCTTGGTCATTGGTGGGAACAGGTAACAGAAGATCCCTAATGGTTGACTTCCTGGAATTGGTGGAGCAGGAAAGCAGGTCACTGGCAGGCAGTTGAGCAGTTTAAACCCCATCAGCTTTGTTTTTGTGATATAAAAGGTATGCACGGCAAGGCTGTTTAGCACTTTACTTTTCTCTCTCATTTTTAGAAGACTTTTATGTTTTAATTTTTATAGGTTTTTTTGAAGTTTAAAAACAGGCCTTCCTTTAGATAAGTATGCTTTTCTGGATGTGTTTCCTGGATGACAAAGAAAATGTGTCACCAAATATAACAAGGGACCTAGTATTTAAAAAATTGCTGTACTCGGAGAACTACTTTGTTATTGATTGATTGATTAAAATGGAAATAATGCTTAGCTAATAAAGTTATATTTAAACCTTACTAAGCTTTAAGTTTGCTCCAAGGACTTTCCTTATTTTATAGCAACATATTCATGATAGTTTTTTATATGAGCACAGAGAAGACACCTTTTGGCACAGATCTATGACCAACAAGATACAGAGGCAGATTTTCTGCTTAGTGAAACCAAAATAATCTTCTAATGCTGTGTTAGGATCTGGCCTGTGGCATGAATGAGAAAGTGGTATCGCTAAATGTCACAATATTGATTACAATTATTACCTTTAAGAAAGGGTCATATAAGATGTCTAGGGCTCTGTGAATTCAGTCGTGTGAACGGTTCTTGATGAGATTAGCAATGAAGATGTCAGGACAGCAAGAGCTATGAGATTGTGTATTATGCTTACAGGGCACCGTTCGACAAATGGGTTTTGAAGTAGTCTGATAGTAACCATTGCAGAGGGCTAGCAGTTACTTGGGTAGAATACAGTTTGGAAGAAAGGATGTGATTATTAATTTCTTCCATGTTCTGGATGTAAAGAGAGGATGTGTATTCAGCTTTGAGGAAAATTCAGTAGTCTTGAAAGACAAATGCTTTTCGTACATTTGTAGTGTTGCGGGAAAAGAAACTATTTTAGAATATGGGGGGTTAGAACTTTCTGACATGCAGAAAACTATTATGTTGTGTTTATGATGATGTATTTATGATTGAGTTAATCTCAATTTAAAATTTTGAATTCGTCAGTAAAAATTTAATTAAATATTCTTAAATAAGAGTGGGAAGAAAAAATGGCAACGGTTACATTTAAAGATTTAAGAATATTTCCTAAGAGTTATGTGGTACTGTTAGATTACCTCAATCTCCCTAGCACTCAATCTCTAAGGCATGTAGCTAGGACTTTATACCAGCCTTGGCAAATTTCAGTAACACAAATTTTACTTTCTGCAGCACAAAGAGCCTTCAAAATTGATTAAGAACAGTCAAATAACTCCAGAACAATTTTAAAATAAAGTTTTAATGAAGTATCAAGTCTGACAGTAGACAAGAGTTTCTTTCATACTGCCCTCTTGTTTAATCCCCTACAAAAGGAGGCTCTGCTAACATTGCTGCAGACAGACACGCGCCAGGGCTCTTGTGCGGCTGCAGAGCAGCGGTTCCTGCGCGGCTGCAGAGCAGCGGTTCCTGCAGGACGCTGTGGAGGAGCCCTATGGTGTCGGACCAGCGGCGTGGGTTGAGACTGTGCAGAGGAGGACGCAGCAGAGGGTAGTGCTGAAAATGGGTGTAGATCTGCTGTTAGTTCCTGTGTAGGTGCAACCCTGAGAGTCTCGTCTGGTTTTGCTAATTAAGCTAAGTAATCTTGGAATATGTTGTTCAGAGTCCCTCTTCATAAGTACCAACAAACAGCTAATCCCGACAGTCTTGCAGATAGTAAAATGATTTCTGTAGTTTCAGTGTGGTATTTTTACTGACAGTTCGTAGAAGCAGCTTAATAAACTGAGTAAGCAATTGGCATGCACTGCAAACTTCAGTTTTACTCTCTGAATCTTAAAAGCATTAGATGTTTCTTCCAATTTAATATCTGCATAATGGATATGGATGGCGGGTTATGCTGCTGCCAGGCAGCTCTCAGCAGCCTCTAACAGGCTAGCGTAGACTTACAGAGCAACAGCGTTTTTCCACTCACGTTATCCATCTTGTGCCAAATATGCTGAGCCTCATTTTTTGCGCAAGGCACTAATAAAAGTTGTGCTTCGGCCCTGTTTTTCCCCAGCTCTGCACGCCGTGGTTCAGGCACGGGGGTGGAACAGGCGGCGTGTGAATGCGATGTGACTCACCTCACTCCCGCTCCCCTGCTCCCGTCCTCGCTGGCTCTCGCCCTGCCGTAGCAGTGTGGCAGAGGAGTCCTCCAGCCTGCCTCTCCTTCTCCTCTCTCTCTCTTTTTTCATTTTTTTTTAGTCCTTTCACTAGTGTTCCCTCCCATTGTAAAGAACAAGATGGAAATGAATTCTTGGGCCATTGCTCCTGATTTCCTCCAGTTAGGGAATCAGTAGAAGAGCACCATTGTCACTGAATTTCATACAGGCAGCTGTGGAAGACAAAAACTCACTTCCTGATCGTGCCGGGTACAGTAATTCTTTTGCCTTCTGTGCAGTGTATGTGCAGTCCAATTTTTGGCAGGTATTCCATAGGCATGTTGCATTATTTCCTCTCCTACTTCGCTCCTTTCTCCTCTCCTCCCCCTTGGGTTACTCTCTGGAAATGTTTTTTCAGCTCTTGTATCTGCTTGCTGACCCGGCACTTTGGTTTGCATGTTAACGTGGTTGATCTTTTCAGAAAGCAATTTTAAATGATTGTTCAGTTATTACGTGTACAAATGAGCTGATAGACACAGGCCATTTAAAACTGTGTAAAATATCTGAATTAGAAAAATGCCTTCTACATCTCCTATTAATTTCCTCCTTGTCCTAGAAGGGAACAAACAATTTACAGCTTTTAGGCTTTGACAGCTTTTAGCACTTTTCTGGATGCAGTGTAAAAGTTTCTTCACATTGCTGTCCATTACCAACTCCCTGAATTTTTGGTGAGGTTGGGCCTGTGTTTCTGTTGTTGTCAGAGCTGAGCATGCATCCCCAGCCAGGGCTGGGGGGTTTGTAGAAGCCAGGCAGTCCTCCTGTACACCTCTGAGTCACTGAATACAGTCTTTTGCAAAAAGGTCAGCCGTGTTAGCTCCCACATTTCAATCTTACGAAACGGGTGGGGTTTTTGTTGATTGTGTGTTTTATTTGGCTTTTTAAAGTTCCAGTTCTCAAATCGGCCTATTTGGGACCCTGCGCCTTTTGTTATCTTCTTCTGAGCTCAAGGTACACATTCAGTTTTAACTCATCATAAGCAAGACACTCGGAATCAAAAGTCTGCCGTATGTCCACAAGAACTATGCAGAGAACAGATATTTTGTTAGCTCAGTAATTCATAATTCTGTGTGAAAGAAATTAGAGGGAAAAAAATGTTTCAGTTGGTTGTAAATAGCAGGACTTTTTGGTTTGGTTTTTTTTTTTTTCCATCTCTCTGTTTTGTACTGTGTCTTAATACTAATGCTTCAAAACAAAAATTTAAACATTTGATATTGTCAGAATGGTTTTTTTTTTCCTTTTCCGTTCTGTGTAAGTGGAACTGCTTGGGGCAGCCCACTCTGTTAGTGCCTGGCTCTGGTAGAGGTTTTCTGACCATTTCTGTTTCCACTAGAGCTTTCTCAGTTGAGCCCCTACCATGTCTGTTGACTTCATTGTCCTCTTCCGAAGCCAACCTTGTTGTATAACTGTTTTGGAGTATGCATATGCTCTTGATCAAGGGGGCTTAAGTATATATCTAAATCCTTTTAAAGCTATCCTAATTTGGGTGTGGTTGCAGCATAGGAAAACATGTCCGTTTGCTATCATGCCCACAAAAGGTAAAAAAAGTCTCATGGTGTTTTCACCCTTGCCCACACTACAGTGTAATATGACCATAAATTGTAAGTCCTTATTACCCATGCGGCGACATGGTATCTTATCCTGCAGGTCACCTGGTCTGCTCTTAAATCTGTTAAGTTACCATCTAAAGATACACAATGGCTACCAGGAGAAGAAACTTATTCTTTAAATAATTTCAAACTTTCATGGAAGCTATAATGTAATAGAAAGCTTGTAAGCTGGGAGAAATAAATCTGCGTAGTTTCCTTCCCTCGTAGGTAGCCCTATCTGATTTGCTTTCAGGTGGCAATAATATTGAACAGATTGACCACACATCCATGCCCTTCCTGTTGCCCACTTTGCACTCAAACTGGCTGTCTCTCCACTCAGTTTTGATGCCTGGTACAAAATGGCATCCCCATTGCCTTGAAGTCAGCCCTGAGGCTTCAACCTGAAGTCCTTTTTCATCACTGTGTAGGAAGGGTGCTTGTCTGAAGGAATCAAAAACTTTGGAATCTGAATGCTAACAAGTCTCAAGTGAATAGAGGTTAATGAGGTCTTGCAGTGGTTTGTGAATAGGCTGAATTTGGATGGGGGTGTTTCTGCAAGGACGGCATCGTCACCCTGCTGGGCAGCAGTACTCCTCTGTGGCCTATTTTGACTCTCTGCTCGTTAGATAACACCAATATTTAAAATTCAAAAATGAGAAATCCCACTAAGCTTCTGAGCAGTTCTGTATTTACATGAAATAAATGTAACTTTAGGTGTTATTATCTTCTCTAATATATGCAGCTAAATAACTGTTGTCATTTCTGTTTATGTTTCTGTTTATCTGGTAGAAAAGAGTGGTGGAACAACTTCGAAAGAATCTGATAGTGAAGCAGGAACAGCCAGACAGTAAGTTTCAAATACAGCCATTGGCACAGTCAGAAAACAAACTACAGACACCACAGCCGCAACCACTACAACAGCTACAGCAACATCACCATCAACAGCAGCAGCAGTCTACTGCACCCTCTCCAAACGTGATTGGATCACAGGTAAAAATCTCTACAATAATTCTTTTCCTTGCTGAAGGTGAAGTTCACTGCAAAAAAAAAAAAAAAAATAGAGAAATGTGTAGAGAGAAAACTACAAACTTTCACTTACGCCTCTTAGTGTGCCAATATGAATTTTTCCTTTTATGAGTATGCATATATGGGTCTTGTGGTTTTTTTCAGCAATAACCTCCTATCTTAGTAAAAAAAAAAAACCCATAGTGTTTAAAAGTCAGATAGTAACGTCACAGAAAAGAAGGGTGGCAGTATCACCTTCCTTAAAAATAAATGAAAGTTTAGCAGATGAACCCGCCTTTTCCATAGGTGCATGAATGATTGTCTGTCCATGCCCAGTAGGTCTCAAAAACCAGTAAAGACTTTACATGCGCTGTATGATGTGTATGATTAAAATAATTTATTTTTAAAAGACTAACAGACTGCTCACTGTATCTGTGAACAAAATGTAAGAAACCAGTTCCCTCTTCTTTCTGCTTGGTTCTTTTTAAACAGATGTAACTCGTATCAAATAATACTTACCTGAGTCTTCAAGGATTAGTCTAAAAGTGTACAATGGTAATTGCAAAGTTTGAATTTTAGAAAGTAGTTTATTGGGAAGTTACAGGTGAATTTCAGTACAGTATAGGATTAGAGACATAATCCCAGAACTCACCAGAGGAAGTGGTCTGCTTTTACTGAGAGGGGAATTCCACGCTGACACCAAGTCTCTCCTGTTCAAATATTTAGAATCCCCAAAGTGTTCTAAGAAAACAGCAAGAAAGCGCAGGAGGTGTTTTGTAAAAAGAAGTGTATGTGAGGTCTTTTTTCCCATTGATGCGATCTCAGCAGTTCACGTTTTCCTGGATAGGCAGATGGCAGAATTCACCCATGAAGTTTACTTTATGCACGTTGCAGTGAGTCACAACCGTAGCTTTGACCAATGGTCGTTCTTGTCTTCCGTTTTCCTGGAAACAGAAGGGGGAGAAATGGTTGGGCTGTTAGTTTTCTCATTAACTCAACAGGTTGTTTTGGGTGCTGTCTAAAAATGTATTTGAGAGACTTAGGTAATTGTATTTTTAATAAAAAAATATTGAAGAAATTAAGCAATCTTGACTAAGGAAAAGGCATTTTTGAGCAGCAACATCTATATCAAAGCTAAAACAGAAAAAAGAAGTAAATATCACTGTGTCCTACAGTATTTACAGGCAAACAATGGATCACTATTTGCTGCATAACTGGTGTCTGGTTTTCAGTCAGGAAATATAACTGCAAAAGCAGTTTCATGCATTTCTCCGTATTCCACACTTCGCATTCATGCATTAACTTCCAGGTCATCTCCTGGGTTGTAAAAACTGAGGTTTTGTTCAAAGTTAAAGAGCCCTCTAGTGAAACAGTCAAAAAACTGCTACACCCTTCTGACTATCATTGCTACAGTTGTACTCAGAAGAAACTAATTATAAACTGAAAGGCAGGTCATCCTTTCATTTGAATAAATAAGGCAGCTTTTATATTTAACACTTTTCTGGTTTTGATTGTGTTGGTATAGTTCTGAAGTAACCTCACCTGCTCCTGTACACATTTTGCATCTAGGGTTGTGCCTCTGTCCTGTTGCCCCTCAATTTCTTTCAGCAAGGAAAAGTCAGATATTTTGTCTCTCTAGAAAGTTTTTTGGTGCCTACCCTTGTAGATAATACATCTTTCAAGCCTGTGTCAGTAAAGAGAATCCTTTCATTGGTTCTTTTTGGAGTAATTCAATTTAGGAATCAAGGAATATATGCTGCCTTAATAGTAACATTTTAATATACTTAATATAGTCCAGTAAGAAGGACTTTTAAAATTTTCATAAAACAGCAAGCCTGCTAAAAGGTCATATTATTGCAATGTTATTATATGAAATAATGCAGACTTACTATGAATACCACTTCACTATGAATTCATGCATTGAAAACTTTTCAGAAAAACCAAAGTAATTAATGCTCAGCAGAGTAACAGGGTTATTCAAGCTCTGTGATCTGCTGACTGAAACTACACTCTTAGTACTTACAGACTTACTAGAACCCCTTGAAAGAGTCACAGTCTTGTATTACCTAATTGATTACCCTTTTCTTTAAAATGTTTATGGATGAATGTAATGCTTGTGCAAATGATACCATGTTACATTTCATTGGAAAAGCTTGAATAATGTTACTTTGTTAGGGGAATGGAGCCTCTTGCTTTGGAGAAGGTGCAGCAGAGGTCAATAACAAACTCTTGAATCTCAGATAAAAAGTTAAGGGAATTGTTCATGTTGCGGCAAGAAAAAGTTAATTATATCTGGATTTTGTCTAAATGTATAAAATCCAAATATGAATTATCCTTTGATTTGGCATTATACTGTTTGAATTTTTTTCACGCTTGTGTGTAATGAACAGTTAGTGGATATAGTTTAAGCATTATGAAATTAGAGGTGTGAAAGTAAACTGCATTTTTGTTTAAGAAAATAATATGGGTGAAAATACTGAAGAATCCAACTGGAAATATATTTACATTATTTTACTAGAAAGAAGAGAAAGGTCTTGTGTGATTAAAATCAAGCAGTCTAAATGAGGCATGTGCAGCACACAAAAAAGACTGCCAGATCCCTGGTTCTCCATTTTTTCCTGTTTCAGGGCCTAGCGCTGACATCAGGAGGGAATGGTGGTTATTTCATACTAGGAGCACATGATCATGCCAGTAACTGTTTTGAAGATGCAATGCTATTGGTACAATGGGTTTTTTACATCAAAGAGAAAAGAAATAAGCTCAGTTGCCATTCTGTTGAGTGTCCCTTGTCATGAGTTTTCTGTGCATACTGTGTTCTGGTTTTATATGGAGACTTTCTTGCTTTGTTGCTTTTTGAATGAGACTCATAATTGTTCATTTCCCTTAACATCTTAGAAGACAGTACATTTTAAAACAAAACTATGAAATTATAGTTGTTTTAACTTTGGAATTTGTGGGCATAGTGTATTCAGGCATTTCAGGTCAATGCTGACATTAAGTGATTCAAAACCACTTTTAAAGCAGGCTGAAAGCAATCATGGTGTCACATATATGGTCCAAAACCACCCCATTTGTAGAAGTTAAACTTCATTGCCTGCAGCTGGACAGACTAACAGCCAGCTCTTACACCTTCAGGATAGCCCTGCTGACATTCTTAGGAAAGAAAGATAAAGGCTAAATAACTGTATGTATGACTAAAACTGAAATTTGGGATACCCAAAATCAAAATACGTTTTTGTTCTTAAGGAAACCAATTTATGAATGTTTTTCCCTCTTCCTCTGATTGTGAGCATCCTATAAATAAAGTTTCCATTTGAAAATTTGAATTCTAATTGGTGACAAGCTAGTTTGCTGGTATGTTTCATAAACCTCCACCTTATAGGTTTGATATTGACAGAACATATTTGGAAGTAATATGAAACTAAAAGATCCAAAAATGCATATGCCACTACTAATACTTCGTTGCCATTTTCTCAGGAGTTTGTTTTGAATCAATCTGTAATGCTGCAGATGATTAAAATAGACCCAGCAGGTGCCCCAAATGAAAATCCTTTCTAGCTATCCAGTTTTCAGAGGTGTAAAATAATGTGCTTGTGTGAACAACAGGTAGATAGACTCAGCGCTGCCTTTTCTTTCTCTTACTGTCTATTGTTTCTGACTAACCAACCCACGTCCTGTCTGATATGAAGTGTCTCTGTCTCTTACAGTGTGTTTTCTGTTTCCCTTAGAAAACTGTAACTACAGCTTCTATGATCACCACTAAGACACTACCTCTCGTCTTGAAAGCAGCAACTGCGACCATGCCTGCCTCTGTTGTGGGTCAGAGACCTACCATTGCCATGGTTACTGCTATCAACAACAATCAGAAAGCAGTCCTCAGCACTGATGCGCAGAATGCACCAGTCAACCTCCAGACAACAAATAAGGTCACTGGGCCAGGAGCTGAGGCAGTCCAAATAGTGGCAAAAAATACAGTAACTTTGGTAAGCTTTTCATGTGTTTGCCCTGCAGATACGCGTGGGTTTAGTTTTCAAGAGGGCTATTGGAAAAAAAAACAGTCAGGTTTTTTAACAGAAAGAATAGTAGGGACATGTCTTGAGTCTTCACTAGTTGACATTGTTAAAATGGTAGTCTAAGAGAAAGGCATTTACTATCTACATGGGTTGTTATTACTGTTTTGCTTTATAAAGTTAAATCAGTGCTGTCATTACCTCTGTGTAAAGTTTCCCTTGTTACTGTTAGTCATGGGGAAGTAGCGATTGTTTCACCCCTACCTAATCTGTGTTGCTGTGTTCTGCAGAATTCCTACTCTTTTCTTTGTAAAGATGTCAGACTTCTTTCATTTGATCAGTTTGGGGTTTCATCTTAGATTTTTTTGAGTCAATCTCTCTCGTTCCCTTTGCGTGATAAAGTCTCTGGCGTAAGACACATCACTTAACTCGGCCCACTACCACGTCTTCACTTACCACTTTTTCATACACATGTACAGAACCTGTTTCTTCAAGCATATATTTTGGAAAGTGTGTTGATTACATCACATGGTCTTTTCCAGAATAGTTAGCCACCTAGAAATGAAAGAATAAAGTTTTAGAATTGAGCTATATAAGCTTCTTGGTCTGGAAACCAGGCATTTTATAGCATCACGACAGGGAAATTTTACTTCTGGAATAAAGGTTAAGGCTTCACCAAACATAAGTCCGATTTATCTTTATTGAAAAATACAGTTTAATAATGCAAATGGAAGAAATTTTGCTTCCTAATGAGGCATATGTTTGCAATCAGAATAGAGAAGACTATTTGAGTGGAGTTTTTTCTACTGTTCTCTTTTCCCGTGTTAACCCTTGCACCACTCTCATCTGTCCTTTGTGTCTGTGCTTCATTTCTTTGCTAAATAACTTACTTCGGTTTGGGGAGGTGATTTTGTTTTAATAATAGTCCATGATTTATGTTTCTGTAGCAAATTTCATCAAAAATCTCAGAATATTTTCCCAAGCATTAATTAATCAATACAAGACCTTTTTGAAATAAATTGCAGTCTTATGTGGTTGGACAGAAGTGCAGAAGGTTGGGAACTAACATGGACATGAACTTCAGAGAATTTCACCGAGCACTCAACTTAGGGTAGCTAGTAGTGCTGTTCAGAGGTTATCACGTGGCAGCTCCATCCAACTGATTTCAGTTAGACAGGGGAGTACTTAGGATGCCTTAAAATCAGATCTTAGTTGTTTCAAATAAATGGCCTACTTTTGAAATTTTCACAGTGTGTATTTAGCCCCTCATAGTGTCATTAATATTGCTAAAAGAGTTGTAACTTCCAGGTATTTTCTATTTGTGTGATACACTCTTTCATTCTTCTGTATGCCATTCAATAATGAAAGGACAATGGTTCATATAGCTGGACATCAAAGTCTGTTATTATTTTCTGTCTGTTGTAAAGCCAATTTTTAACTATTAAAACAAACAGGAGTTTTCATTATCTTCAGATGAAGTGGTTTTAGATTGCAGAGCACAGTAGTTAGTACAGTTGAACTAAAAGGAAAGATACCTTCAATTTATGGAGCAAGATGTGTAGGAACTGGAAAGCAAGATTAGCTGTCTTTAAACATTTCTAACAAGGAACCTGTTACTGTGAAAAATTATTTACAGAGTGGAAAACCGGGGACTTCAGGTCTGAAAATACATTCAGGATATTCATGTTAGTGAACGACTTCAAAGCTGTTTTCCTCTTACTGAACTCTCTTATGTTCTTATAGCAGGTTCAGGCTACGCCTCAGCCCATAAAAGTGCCGCAGTTCATCCCTCCTCCCAGACTTACTCCTCGTCCAAATTTTCTTCCACAAGTGAGTATACAGAGAAGAAGCAATAGAAAAAGGCACTTAATTATAGCATAGATAGGAGATGCTTTCTACGAACATCATTTTTGTCAGTCTTTATTGGTGACCTGGTGGAGGAGACAATTCATCCTCAACAGTTTTGCGGATGATGCCAAATTTGAGGGTGCAGTCAGTACTCTTGAGGGCAGTGCTGACATTCAGAGGGTCCTAGACAGGATAGAGGAACGGGCCAGCAGGAATCTCTTGAGCTTCAGCATGGAAAAGGCAAAGTCTTGCACCTGGAATGGACTAACCCCATGCATAGGCACAGGCTGGGGGCTGCCTGGCTGGGGAGCAGCACTGCTTAAAAGGTCTTGGTTGACTGTAGCTAAGCTAGCGGTGTGCCCTAGCAGAAAAGAAGCCTGGCAGCATATTAGGCTGTACCAACAGGACCACAACCAGTAGATTAAAGGAAGATATTATCCACCTTTCCTCAGCAATCATAAAACTGGATCTGATATACCGCATGCAGTTTTGGACCCTCTGGTACCAGAAACAAGTTGATAAATTTGAATGAATCCAGGGGAGGAAGGCCACTAAAATAGTGGGGGGCCAGGAATGTATGCCTTGCAAGGGGAGGCTGAGGGATCTGGGCTTGTTCAGGTTGGAGAAGAGGTTTTGGGGGCACCCTAACAGGAGCCTTGTTTCCGATATCAGCAAGGAAATTACCAAGAAGATGGAGACTTATTTGCTTGGCAGGAGATTTATAGACAATGATCATAAATTGGAAGAGGGAAGGCTTAGACTGCGTATAAGGAAACAACTCTCTCTTTGAGGACAATTAGAAGTGGAAGAGGCTTCCCAGCGATGTTGTGGAAGCTCCATCCTTGGAGTTTTACAAGACCTATGTGGCCAAAGCCCTGAGCGGGAGGTCAAATTAGAGACCTGAGCTGCCTCCCAACCTGCGTGAGTCTGTGATGGTGAAATTCACATATGATGATCCTATATGATCTATTTGCATCAAACGAACCCATGGAACAGGTGTCAGCAAAATCAAAGCATCCAAGCACCCAAGGTCTTAAATTGCTCTAATTGTTGTTTGCTGCTCCTGAGCAAAAAAGGAAAAACAAGATGTCTCTAGATTGTTCCCAAGTGTTTCTATATTGCAACAGTTACCTCTGCAGCTGAGCACTAAAACTTGTGTTTTACTTTTTTTTCATGGTTTGGGAATTACATAGATTGCTTCTTCATTTAAAAAAACATCTTGGAGGAACTATTTCATTTGTAAGAAATACATGGCACTGTGAATAAAAGTCTAAATCTTTTACAAAAGAAAAAAGGAAAGTATAGGCTGGTATCTGATTAAGATTTGGCGATGGTGAGATCTGTTGGAATGTGACCCAGTTTTCCATGATAAAATGCATTATGGAGTATTAAAGGTTGATAGAACAATAGAAATTAAATAAGGAAAAAGCCTTTATTTTCAGAGTAATGTATTTTACTTCTGTACTTTGTAATGATGTGATAAGTACAAACTTAGCAGTGGGCAAGAAATAAGCACGTATTGGTGGTGGAGGACTGGAAGGTTCTTGTGGCTCTTTTCTTTCTTGTGAAAGAAGAAAAGATAATGACTCCATTTACCTGTAGCCTTTAGCGCTTTCAATGAGGGATTAATGTGTAATCTTGACAATTTTTTTGCTTAGCAAGATTGGTTGTGCAGGTGTCTAAACCATATATAGAGTTGACAAAGGTAACAAGGATTTGCTGAAAATTTTAATTATTTCTTTCAGGGCATGGTCAACTGTTCATGATTTCTTGGAGGCTCAGTATAAAGCCCTGAGACACACTTGTAACATGAGAGCCTCAGCTGTGCCTGTAAATATTACACGAAATTTTTGGCTTGCAAAACCAATATGTTGATTTAGGTACAGATAAGGCACTTGGCGATAAACATGCAATGTAAGTGTCTGTGCATCCAAATGCCATTTCAGGGACAGTGACTGCATATGCAAATATTATGGATGGCTTTTATGCAAGTAGGTTTGAAACTGTGGCTTTTCCTTCCCATAGCATACCTAGGACACTATGCTAAATATTACGTTCTATAAAAAATCAAGCAGCCTTCAGCAGATTATACAGGCTGAATTGAAAGACTTAGTAAAAACATTCATATGAAATACTGATATACAAATCTCTCTCCTTTTTTTTTCTTTTTTCTTTTTTTTGTAGGTTCGACCTAAACCAGTTGCCCAAAATAACATTCCTATTGCCCCAGCACCTCCTCCAATGCTTGCAGCTCCTCAGCTTATTCAGAGGCCTGTGATGTTGACAACAAAGTTCACACCCACCTCTTTACCCAATTCTCAGAACTCCATACATCCTGTTCGTGTAGTTAACGGGCAGACAGCAACCATAGCCAAAACTTTCCCTATGGCACAGCTCACCAGCATCGTGATAGCAGCACCCGGTACCAGGCTCGCTGGACCTCAGACTGTACAGATCAGCAAACCAAACATTGAAAAACAGGTACAGATAAGAAGGTGTCTACTAATGCAGTGCACTGGGTTTATTGCTTTACTGTGCCAGTTTGGAGAGGAAGGATGACAACCACGGAGAAATTTTCAGTGGGTACTGGAGATACTTATGTTTCAACAACAGTACAAGTTATGGAATGACTTGCAACTCTTGGGGCAGAAGTTATCATTTGCTTTAATACAGTCCATTGGAATCTCTTTCTCATGCTTCAGTGTTTTTATGTTCCCCCAACTGTCTTAACTTCCGTAGTTTATAAACTAGCTAGATTGCAGGGCTGTACTAGTATCTTGGAGGCCAAGTACAAACTGAAGTCCGTGTTCATATCAAGCCTTTAAGAAACACCGGAAAAATATTTTCTGTGTTTCTGTTTTTCAAAGGGTGGCTATGTGAAAGGCGAAAATTACACAAAATCATAGGGGTATTTAATATGATAAATGTAGCCATTTCTTCCTTGATCTTGCTGTCTTGTGATTGGAGGCAAAATAGTCTCACTCAGCTTCTGAACACTGATAATTCCCTGTGACTAAACTGGATTGATTGAATGGAAAGGAGATCCTCAGAAGCAGAGAATTCTAGATGTTCAGTTTTAAAGTCTCTCTCCAGAAAAGACTTTTATAAAATAAAGCATGACTTTAGTCAGCGTGTACTGCAACTGAGAGTCCCTGCCATTCACTTCAAGCAAAGCAATCTTCTGTTTCACTTTTAACTCTTTTGTGTATTATATGTTAGTGTAGTATTGTATCATGTATAATACATTATCTATAACATATAATATTTCTGTAATTTATATACATAATACTAGTATATATTTCATTTACAACTCTTTCATAGACTAATGTGCTTTGAAGTTACCTTCTGCTTTTGAAGTCACCTTACGGAGACTGTGAAAATCATGTGCATGAAAGATATACTCATGCTCAGTTCTGCTTATGAATTCTCATGAGTAGGTTCTTGCCTACCTCAAGGCTGTTTCACAACTTGTTCAGCAATGCATGCCCTTTTTGTATGATTTGAAGTTGTACTTCTGCAATACTATACTTTTGATGCCTATTCCTTTTGATGTCAGCAATATTCGTTTGCTTTTCAAATAATTACTGGCAATTCAACTGTTGAAAAACTTACAGAAGAATGATGGTGGTTTAATAATACATGAATTTTTCTGTATATTTTCTCCATATCATAAAGGGGAAAAGTTTGTCTCTCTGTAGCTTACCTCGCTCGGTTTGTAGCCTCAGCAGCTATGCCATGGGCTGAGGATTGTCATGCAGGGTTTGTGATACCATTGCAGAAGATTATGACTTCAGAAAAGAAAAAAGCTTCAGAAACATCTGATATTGTAGGAGTCAGAGAGACAGTTTTTGAGCCATTCATAATTCTATGAAATAGGAAGACTGAGGAGTGAGAAGTACAAAATGCATGTGCCGTGCAGAATGGTTTCTACCTGGAAGTCTTCCATGGGATGCTTTTTCTTAAAGTGTCTGTTAGTTTTTCCATACCATATAGTGATTTCTGTAATGGAGTTAACTCTTAAGATGACTTTTATTGCTTGCGTGGCTGCGTGGGTTAATGGAATGGTGGTAAGGCTGTTTCATCCTTTGTTAAAGGAAAACACTTAATTTAACATTCCTCTCATGTCAGATTCCTCAATTAAATCTTTGTTAGTACACTGCCAGCTTTAAACTTTTTCTCCTGTATCTGCAAAAGTATTTGTTCTGCTTTATTAGTCAGAGTAAAAAAAAGTCATTCTTATCACTGAGTGAGAGAAACACTGTTTCTTTTCAGACTATTAAACCACATGTGGAAGCAGAAGAGAAGCAAACAGAAAGTCGTACAGTTACTCCACCTGCTGCACCGAAGCCAAAACGAGAAGAAAATCCACAGGTATCAGAACACACCCAGAGTTTTCTTTTAAGAAAAAAAGGAAACACTCTGTCCTTCAGAGAACATTTTTCCCCCTCTGTTCCCTCAAGACTCCTTAACTTTAACATTTCATACATTCCTGTTGGACAGTAGTAGATGATAAGGCTACAGAATAAGAAATCTAAATAAATACAACGAATTGCATTTTTCAGTCCTGGAATGCATTTGACTTCTGAGTCTTTTGTAAGCTAGAAGATCATAATTTCCCTCTGATACTTCCTTCAACCAGGATGTTTGGGTTACAGTGTTGATTTTCATTCCTTTGAGGTTTTAGACTTCTGGAGTTATTTTTAATGCTGGAGCAGTGTCTTTATTTTGCTTTATAAAATATTTCTGCTGTGGTGAGCAGGATGGAAAGAGTCATGTATGTTCACATTCTGCCCAGGTTTTATTTCAGTTTAGGTGCATTTGGTTTTGGTGGGGAAAGAGTGGCCAGAGTGGCTATTTCTTAAAGCCTTTCTGCCATGCAGAGCTTTGGAACTGATTACAGCTAAATGCTCTACTACATTTGGTTTTGTAGATGGTTTCAAGCTGACTACTGTGTGAGCATTAACTGTTGTCAGTAGAAATTCTGCTTTTTATATGTCTGTGAACTTCCTGCATTAAAATTAGAATCCTTTAAGAAAGCTGTAGTCCTTATCAAATGGTAAATGTAAACCAGAATCACTCCTTGTAGTTTGCCATATATGGAGAATGATCTTCAGCTAGCAATGTTTTGCTGGCAATTGAACTGTGTTGGTATTTACTAAGAACCAATCACAGAGTTGGTTCAGTACTGGACTGGAAGTAAAGAAACTTCTGTCCTGTGCCCAGCTCTGCCAACTCCGTGATCATGAGCAATTGGTGTATCCCTGTATCTCAGGCTAGGTTCTCATCTAGAAAATGGGACTATTACCTGTCCTCTGTAAAGCAGTTTGGCATATGAATTAAAAGTGATTTATCGAAAGAAAGTATTACTAATAACATTTTTGTTACCTGTCAACTGACTTTAAAGCGCCTAAGTGACATAGCTCATCCTAACGGTTGGACTTGTCATGATCATTTTTTCTCCCCCCTCACAGAAACTTGCCTTCATGGTGTCTCTGGGACTAGTTACTCATGACCATCTGGAAGGTAGGAAAAATGTCTTAAGTTGGTTCTTGAGCTCTCCGTTTCATGGCCATCCTGAATTGGAAGTACAGGTCCAAAATATTTCTGTATTAAATGCAGTATTTTCTTGCACAAAAGTACATTTGGGATGTCTGTACTCTTGATCTAACTTAGATAGTTGTGCATACTTGTTTATTCCTCTTATTACATTGAAACAAAGCAGTTGCTTTTGCAGCTGAGATCAGTGGTTGGGAAGAAAGTATATGCTCTGATGGTAGGGAAGACATCTGTGACAATCCCATTGCTTTCTGCACAACTGTATCTGCAAAGTTATACCATGGGTAATTTTACTGTAACCCACATCTAGATTTTTGATTTATTTCATGATTTCACGAACTGTACTCTGTAGTGAATGAGTTAATAGATTATAATTGGTTTTATAATTTAAACTCCTTAATCCTATACAGTGAAATACAATGGCTTGCATATTTCTGTACTGTATTTGTTTTTAAGTATCAACAAGGTTACGAGAAACTTTTTGTTTTACATCCCAATTACACTGACCATAAGTTTAAAAAGTCTTAGTCGTGGAATACTTGGTGAGAAGATGGCAGTCCTTTCATTAGTTAGTTGAGCACTGTATTTGTATTCCTTGTCAACTCTTAGTTTTCAAACCTTCAGAAATTAGAAGTATAACAAAGTTGCCTATACTCAGCACGATTGGTGTTCTGTAGAAATCTTCACAGCTCTCCTCACATGTAGACTGAATTCTGATGATTTTATATAATTTCTGAGACCCAGTGTTTTCTAACCTGAATGCTTTGTTTTACAAGAAATCCAAAGTAAGCGACAAGAAAGGAAAAGAAGAACAACAGCAAATCCAGTGTACAGTGGAGCTG
The DNA here is from genome assembly GCA_031468815.1 of Morus bassanus. Classification (NCBI taxonomy): domain Eukaryota; kingdom Metazoa; phylum Chordata; class Aves; order Suliformes; family Sulidae; genus Morus; species Morus bassanus. Next base: position 44,207,220 of record CM062572.1, on the reverse strand, counting down.
TTTTTGAACCTGAGGTATTAATTTTCATTCTGAGCTTGTGCGTCCTTGTGCCATGTTGCTACCTCCTAATCTATCTCAGTTCTAACTAGACAGGCAAGCTACCACTTATAACTCAAAAGGTCATTGCAATGATATGACCCTCAGATTTTTAAATAGTAAATACATTGGGATATTCTTCTAACACGCTTTTTCCTGCCTTCTCCTATGTAAAGCTGACATTAAATGGCAGTGTCTGTACCATTAGGTCAACCTGTGTATCAGCCTGAAGCAGTCCAGATGTCAGAAGTAGTGTAAAAAAGCTAACCTTTCTGAAGCTGTGCTTCAAAAAACAGAACAGCCAGTAATCTCACTTAGTACTACTGTGCTGTTCCTCAGCTATTGCATATAGTTGTTGCCAAAAATGTTAGCCAACAAAAATTGTTATATTCTTCCCTGCAGCGCAAGAAGAGTGCAGTCACGTACCTGAACAGCACAATGCATCCTGGGACACGTAAAAGAGGTGAGGTATACTTAGAACTGTCTCCCTGCTGTATGCCTCTTCCTCCACCTTGCATGTGCACAGTCCCCTTGTTGGTTTGAAGAGCAAAACAAAGAAGGACTCTACAGTACTTCATTTGTCCAGTAAATTTCCATGGTAGACAAAGATCATGATTTCTAGGGTTTAGCACAGCAGGTTTTATTAGGCAGCTCAGTGTTTCATTTCGGTTTCGCTCTCCAAAAAAAAAAACCAACAGATAGAGCAAAGTGAAAGGTGAGATGTTTGAACATCATTTAGCAGTATAAAGCTGCTGTCAAGATCCTCTTGTTAATAACTAAATTGTATTGTTACTGTCAGGAGGAAGGTGGTTATGGAAGAAGTGTCTGTGCCCTGAATAGGAGAGGAAACTTAGTGTGACAAAAGCCTTGTTCCGCACTAGGAGTAGAGATGGGTCCTTCGAAAGAATTTGTCTTGAGCAAGAAAGGCTATCATGCTCGTACTGAGCACTTTTGTGCAACCAGAGTGCCACTGGTCCTAAAATGAAAGATAACCTTTCATATAGGTATGCAGTATTATTCAGTAGAACTCTTTCTGTAGAACAGGTGAAATCTTAAGACTTAGATTGTGTTGAAACAGATGAGTCAGAACAGCATAGGAGAGAACATGATGCCATTTTTTGTGCATGGCATCAACCACACATATATATCAATCTTTCCTTGATTTTGATGATTTTCTGTAGTCCTTAAAGACTTGTAATACCTTCTCTACTCCCGAGTTTGCTGTCTAAAAAAAAAAAAAAAAAAAAAAATCATCAATCAGATTAAAAAAAACCTACAGTCCTACCTAGGACTGACCAGTTCCATTATCTTTGGTTTTTGGCTGCAAGGTCGAATACTCATTTGATATGTGCTCTCCTTGATATACCTCTTCAGTCCAGCAGGCAATGTGGCAAAGCTGACACTTCTGCAGCTATGCTGTTTCTAAATAAAAGACGTTATTCTCTACTGCCATCCTCTAATAATATTAAATGTATTTTTTAAAATTATATAATGTAGATTTTATAGAAAGAATTTTGCGTTTACGCCATGGATAAGTAAATGTTCCTCCTTCTAGTAATGATTTCTTAATTCTGTTTTATAACTCATTGTGAACAATTACTGTATCAATGAAAATGATTACATGCTTTTGTACTTGATACTCTCTTAGCCTGTTTTTGCACACTGACTGCTATTATACTTTCTTTTTTTTCTCACACCCTGTTGTGAGTCTGTACCTTGCATCAGCACCAAATTAGTAGCACACATTTTCAATTGACAAAAGATTTGGATGCATACATTTGTTTTGTGATTTAGTATAGCAATATATTAGGTGAAAAGCTTATGCAAGCATGTGCCCTTGAGAGCTTTAGTTTAATTCTAGATGGTGCTGAGCACGTCAGAAATTTCAGCCATGGACATCACTATCAGAAATCCGTTTCCAAGGACGTACTTAGTTCTGGAACGTATCCAGACCTTAAATGCAAGGTGTAGCATGTTAATAGGTATAGACTGATAATCTGTAAACATAAGATCTGGGGAATTATTCCTAGATCCTAACTCCTTTATGTTTACATACCCATAAATTACCCTGGAGAAGAGAGGCAGAAATGATGGTTACATACTGGTTTTTTGCTGTCTTGCTTTGCATACATAGTTTTATGAAAATTGTTACAAATCCATTTTGCACTTCTGCTAGTCTAAAGGAGCATATAGGAGTTGTGCATAATCGAACATACTTGACTGAGAAAGTCTACGAAAGAATACAGAATTTGAGGAGGGTTGCAGTGGAAGACCAGTGGTAGGTTACAACTGGTAGTGCTGGTGTTACGGGTCAGACAACAGGACCTTGTTCTTGAGGTAGCCTAATTTAAAAAATGTACCAGTAGGGTAGAGTGCGCTGATCTGTGGGTGAGTGGGTTTAAAAAAGGGGAAGAAAAGGAGGGGGTTGGTGACTGTTGGCCTCTGATAAAGGACTTAACCTTTGTGTAGATTTATGCTGGCACTAGAAAGATAGGGAGTTGTGGAATAACAGGAGAAAGGATTTAATAGTAGTTATTGTAGCTTCTCTCTAGCTTTGATGCCAACATGTTTTCCCTAAAAACTGAATAGCCTCATTTCTAGGAGTGGCAAGTGCCCCCATGCTGCTTTTGTGGGAGTGATTCTTTGACCCTCTACAGAGCTTATTTCTATTTCCTTCTGAAATACATCTTTTAAATGTTCTTTCCTTGCAAAATTCTTCTTAAAGATTTCTAAAAAATGTTTAAATCTTTGCTTCTGTCCTTCCACTTGTAACTTTTATATTAACTTCCTCTCTGTGCTACATCATTTCCTTTTTCACGCTAGCCAATGAGGACCACTGGCCAAAGGTATGTAAGATCATTTTTCCTTTTTTTTTTTTTTTTTTTTTTTTTTTTTTTTTTTTTTTGTGTTTCCTGTTGTTAATATGTAGGTCGTCCACCTAAATACAACACGGTGCTGGGGTTTGGGGCTTTGACCCCCACGTCCCCTCTGTCCAGTTATCCTGACTCCCCTGAAAATGAAAAGACAGAGACCACATTTACTTTTCCCGCAGCTGTTCAGCCTGTGTCCCTGCCTAGCCCCAGCTCCACAGACGTAAGTAACTCTTGGGGAGGTGGTTACTTTTAGAAAGATACGCAGAAACAGCCACAAGGAAAATAGTTACAGATTTTGCTTCTTTAGTTTCACTCATCATTTGTCCTGATTCAGTGCAGTAGAACAGTCCAGTGTTCTTTTAACACCCTTCCTTTTTCCTCCTGCACCTATGTTCTTATCCTGTGGAGTTTTTATTTGTAACTCCTCCAGAGGATTGAAACATTGGGAGGCACCAGGCATGCTAGATGAGCTCATTTCCTTTGTGCAGTATCTGAGATTTCGTCTGGCTGAATTGAATCTATCATCCATGAAAAAGGGGGAAGGGGAGAATGAAAAGTATTACTTACAGACCATAATAACAAAAAGTTGAGGTGTTTCTGTAATGAGAGAAAGAGGGAAAACGCTTGGATCACCCAGGACAGCGAGGAGCAGTGTTCACAGCACTGGTGTTGTGGTTTAGCACCGGTCAGCAACTAAGCACCACACAGCCGCTCGCTCACTCCCCCACCCTTGTGGGATGGGGAAGAGAATCGGAAGGGCTAAAGTAAGAAAACTCGTGGGTTGAGATAAGAACAGTTTAATAATTAGAATAAAACAGCAATAATACTAATATAATGAAAAGGAAAATAATGAGCGAGAGAGAAATGAACCACTGGAAGAAGAGGGGAAAAAAAACAAAAAAAAACAAACCCAAAACTAAACAACAAGTGCTGCAACTGCTCACCACCCGCCGACCGACGCTGCCGGTCCCCGAGCCGCGATCGCTGCCTCCCCCAGCCAATTTCCCCCAGTTAATATACTGGGCATGACGTCACATGATATGGAATACCCTTTGGCCAATTCGAATCAGCTCTCCTGGTTGTATCCCCTCCCCTCCCGGCTTCTTGTGCACCTGGCAGAGCATGGGAAGCTAGAAAGTCCTTGACTAGTGTAAACACTACCCAGCAACAACTAAAACACCAGGGTGTTATCAACATTATTTACATACCAAGTCTAAAACACAGCACTATGCTAGCTACAGTGAAGAAAATCAACTATCCCAGCTAAAACCATGACAACTGGTTATGGCAGTTCTGATGTACTGGCACAGCTAAATACATCGCCCCTGTGGTCAGATCGCAAAATCGGTCTTGAGTGAAATCTGGTCATTTTGTTACAATTTATGAAGAACCAAACTTTAAGTTAATTAAAAGATAAGATTAGCTACTCAAAACACAACCTTTTTTAAGTTGCTGAGAACTATCCAGTTATTTCATTGTTTCCATTTCTTGCAAAAACATTATAAAATTAAAGATCACGCATAAACTTCAGAAGATAAATAGTGTGGGAAGAATTGGACTGAGTTGCTGTGTAGGTCCAAAATGACATAATGAAGGGACTGTACCCTATGGTTTGTCTGAAAGTGTACCGTGACTGTTCAGTATGGGTGAAACAATTCATTGCACAAAAATTTTCAGGAGTTGTAGTGTACTTCCAGTAAAGTGCCTGCGTTTTAATGACTAGTACTTACTGGGCACAGTTTAAAAATAAAAAGGTGCTTGCGTGTTTCTTCATACCAGTGCTGCAAACTCCTTCTGCAATCTGAGTCAGAGTAGTCTCCTCTTTTTTTCCCATCCTTTTTTTTTTTTTTAAATATATTAGCACATATAATTGAGGCCCAACCATTTGAAATGGGCTTTAAGGAAGAGTTGGGCCACTCTATTTTCATCTATGCAGTTGCACCACTGTAAGTACATAGACTGAGAGACCAACTCTACTGGCCACATAAAATAGGGAATAGAAGCCAACTTCTTGCCTCTGAACTGTATTTGTTCTGCTGAGGTAACAGGAATAGAAATAGTACAAGTGTGTCTGAGTCACTGAAATAAATAGATGCAATTCTGATACCCAGGGAATATGTATGTGAAATTAAAAGGTTCTCTTTTATATAGTCACTTTTGAGAGCAGGATAGCACCTGACTGTAAAAACTGTTTCCTGACAGTCAGTGAATGGTACTGTGGAACAGCCCCTCGGGGGGAAGGTGGGGCAGCTCTGTCTCTGGGGACTTTTAAAAAAGTAAACAGTACAAACTACTAGCAAACATGCTGGAGAGCATATTTTTTACACTGGCCCCAAGAGAAGGACTGGATAATGTGGTGGGGGTCTTTTCTATCTCTGACTTGTACATGTACACTGCCAAGTCTTTTCCCACTGTGTAAGAGATCTCAAAACAGTATGAGTTGTTGACCTGTTTTCTGCAGTGCCTGGTGGTAGCAAGCTAAATCGAGAATGGTGAATTTTTGTAGCATTCAAATCTAGTCCTGAATTTTCTGAATTTGGATAGTATTTAGGCCTAGGTTCTGGATTGCTTTAATATTCATTAATTAATGAAAATAGAAGTATTTTAAAGGAGACAATGGACGATTACGCAGCAGGTAATTAACATTGTCTCTTACCTGAGCATATTATAATACAGCACAGTAGCACTCTTTCCCCTTTAGAATCATACATAAATCTCCTTTAAAATGTTTCCAGACAAGTTGTTTAGTTTATACATATGCAACAGTACTAACATTTTTGTGGGTTTAATTTTTTGAAAGAATTTTATCGCAAAACCCCATTCAATGCTTATTCACTATCAATTGGGCTAATTTGGTAGACTTTTCAGAAGTATTTGATATTGAATTCCATATAAAATAAAATACATGTAAAAGCAGAAACTGTATTTCAAAGTGCTCATAAAAATATTTTTTAAATTAAAAATAGACTATTAAACAAAACTCGAACCTTCAGAGACAGCAAAATACTGGAAAGGAAGTAAATATGAGATCCGTTCTTCTGTCATTACGTGTTATAAATCTTACTTGCTAATCATAAAGAGAGGAATCGTTTCCCATTGCCATCACAAGCTGGAATGCAGTCTTCTGTTAATATGTTGTCATAAAATTGCTGTATAAACTTGTGCAATCACATCCCTTTTTTGTGATTCAGTTTCCCCCATTTATACCTTTGGCATGGTGCTTCCTTTTCCCATCTGAGTTTTGAGAATTTAGCAATACTTGTAAAAACCTTTAGCATCCTTGGCTGGAAAAGTGCTATATAATGCTGGAAAAGTACTATATATTTAAACACCAGCAGTACGAGTCACGCTGGAGATGAAGACAAAGAGAAAAATTAGGTCTTTTGCATTTAAGGAGCTTGCAGCTTAATTAGATGTAGAATACAGTATACACTGAAATGCTCATGCTGCAGTTTATGACCAGTGCTACCACTGAGAAGAACTCTCCTGCCTGTCACCAGCAGTCCTTTCTCATCCCTTAAATGCCTCCTATGTTGTTCTAGCACAGATATATCTGAGGCCACATTGTGATCTGCATAAGGGAACAATAATAGCTAAAAATTGTTACTTAGCCAAGACCGTGCCCTAATCTGGTTAATTTTGTAGACTCACACGTTCTTGTGCCAGCCTCATGCAGGGGCAGAAATGAGTGTTTGGGCGTATAGGGAAGGCAGGATCACTTCTTTTGGCAGCGAGGCCAGTCCATGTCATGTTGAAGAGGGCCTACACTGTTAGCAAATGATGTGAATATAGAAAGTTCTCTTTATTCTAGATAGGACAGAAAACGTTGTCTGTAGGTACAGCCTCCAGCTTTTGGGGACTTAAAGATGAACGCACGACAAGTGCATGCCGAAGTAAAAGGCTATTTCAGAAGTCTCAGTTAAAACAATTGAGCAGTTCCTCAGACACATATAGAAGAAAGCTGCAGTTTTCCCCATCTTTAAAGAATTTTTGCATTAATTTGCTGAGAAGGTCTAATTCCTATAGGCTTTAGAATGGAAATTTGATATTTAGCACTTGAATAATCTTTGTCTTTAGCCAACCTATGAAAATTGCAAATCAGGGCAAGCTCTTGGCACCAGGCACCATGGCCCAGAATGGCCTTCTTGCCTTTCTCCTGAATTGTCATTCTCTGAATGACGGGGATAAAGTTTGAAGGGAGGATGAAGCAAGAACTTGAGATGGGATTGGTGATAATGATGGAGGGGTAGAAAGTAGGAATAGAACCTGGGAAAAGGAAGGAAGTAATGCACTAGACAGGATTGAGCAAAACTTCTCTTTTTTTTTTTTTTTTTTTTCTATTTGGCAATTGGCTGTGGACCACTTGGTTATGTGTGATTCTCCGTCACGCAGTAGTGGCGTATTCACCTGGAAGATAGCAATTGCCTTTGACAGTCAATTACTCAGCAAGAATAGTACAAAAATCTCTGTTCTACTGATGGTTCAAGTCTGTGGTCACAAAACGCCTTTTTATTAGTAAACTTTTTATATCAAAACAACGTTTCAATTGAGAGGAACATTAGAGAACATTCACATTGCAAATTCAAGCCCATAAAAGTTAGGGAATGCCAGAATTATTATTGCTTCTGATAACTTAATTCACTTACATCATACATTATGATTATCTTTATTTATATGGTCGTGAACAATTCCTGTTGCAGAATATTTATTTTTCCCATGTTGCTTCAGTGAAGTGTACATATAAATATAGATATTACATATTCAAACACACAAACTACATATACTTCTGATTTGATAAAGTGTTACTCAGTTCTATTGCCTAAAGCCAGGCCCTGCTGCTCTAGACACTTTATAAAAATAAAGCTGTCCAAAAAGCTTTCATTTATTTTCTTGGTGTCTTGGTGCAGAGGAAGTAGAGCAAAAAGTGACATTAAATCACCTTTTATGGTCTCTGTTCTGAAATTATTCTTCAGTCTCTTCAGCCTGTAGCATGTGTTAGAGCAGCCTCAGTGAGCTCTGCTGTAGCCTAAGTTGGCTGCCTATAACCTTCACAGAGCTGGTCCAGAAGCTGAGATTAGTGGTGTTCCAGTCACAACATCAAATCCAGCCCCCCTTTATGCATATATTTATTAACTGCCCGTAAAAGCTGGGGCATTTCTCTGGAATCGAACAGTGGCTGGGATTTTGGTAAGGACAGTTATTAATTCTGAGGAAATGTCCTGAATTTTGCATTACCAAAAATAGGACTGTGGATTTTGTGTATGTGTGTTGTCATCTCAGTGTGTTCAGCCGCACTGCACACTGACCAGCTGTGTCACTTTGGGTTTTGCAGCATTCAGTTGAATTTAGAAGGCTCTGGATTTAAATTTCTAAATGTCTTCCCCTCAAGGAGCAACTGCATGTGTCTCTTGCGTAGGTTTCTTTCTGCAGGGTATTAAACAAAACAGGTTTGGTTTTCTACACACCAATAATATTGCACCTGAGCCAGTTACCAAGTGCCATCGTATAGTCTGTGGCAACCAAAGTGTCTCAACACATGTAATTCTCTAGAATGAGAATTTTCCTCTTAAAATTTTCCTTAGGTTGCAGAGGATTTTGTTTTAGCTTACATGACATCTGCCTGCCTGTCTGCCTTCTTTTCCTTGCACTCACAGAATGCATGATAGAGGAAAAGAAGTTCTTCCCAGCCTGGTTACACAGATCACAAGAGGCATGAAACGTCACTTAATTCTTCATTTGACACTGAGGAACATTTTGGTGTTAAAGGATGAAATAGTACCGTAACCCAGCTCTCAATGATCCCTGGGAGTTACGGAACCAAAACATGGCACTGAAAATTCACTAAAGATTGATCCTTTACAAAACATGACATCAGTGCTAACCTTGGGAATTAAGAGAAGAATAGACTTCCCTGTGGAGAAAGGCCTCATCAGCAATAGAGCCGGGAAGTAGAAAGCTGAGCAGATTGCTTGTGTGTCATTCTTCTAATATGTTTAATATTTTATCCATAGTAGAGATTAGTGTCATTTTTCTTGCCTGGCAACTTAATGTGTAAGTGCACGGCCAAGTCTGCTATCCCTCCAAATTGATAGAACTTATTCACGCACGTGAAAAGACTGTACAGGTCAAATAAAGCATTGCACACATTGATGTTTATACAGGGGGATTGTGTACGCACAGTTTGACTCAACACACACATCTTAAGATCGTGATCTTGCATATCTGGTGTGTGTTTGAAACTTTGACCGAAGTCGGTGAGAAGCATGTATTTCAGACTCCAGGTGGGGCCTTGAATATGTTGAGTTGCCAGGACAGCCCAAAGGCAGTGAGAGCATCCTCCTTGTGGATGCTGAGCCACCTTTCTTTCATGCCTCTATGTTCAAATATCGAAAACCCAAAGAAAAACAAACAGAAACACCACCACCACCCCAAGCATGAGATGGGAGTAACAGGAGGAGAGAGAGAGAAGAAAAAGTGACAAAAATCAGACCTACCTTTCTGGGGAGTTAATGGCTGTAGAAAAAAATCCTCTCTGATGGTGATGCAATAGTAACTAAACCTAGGTTTTTTTAAGAGACACTGCCGGTAATGTTTTCAATTCTTTCTTTAAAAAACCCCTTAGTTAGAAAATCTCTCTTGGTATTCCCTCATCCTGGCTCTCAGCCTATGGTAGTGGTGAAACATAAACCACTCTCTGTAGAGAATGAGAAAATTTTGAGTCACAGCTTTTTTGGTGCAATTTGAGGTAACCTAAGTGAAGTAAAAATAATTGTCTCAGAACATAATTCATTCTGTTCTTTTTCATTTACAAGCACAACGCCTTTTCCTTCCAGTTTCATTTTTAAAGGTGACCTAAATATTTGACAATGTTTTTTTAAGTCATGCATTGGGGTTTCCTACATACTGCTACTGGCAAGAGACAGCCTCATCAGCATTCCTGAAGTGGACTTGTGCTTGTATCCAGAAATGAGAAGGGTTAAGAAAGCAGGTAGCTCATCACTTTAGGAAAAAAAAAAAAAAGCAGGGTAAAGGGAGAATCTTAAGGAAGACAGGCCATGGGGTAGCAGTTGTTAAAAGAAGCTATGGTAATAAGCATTTGCTGTAACATTTTGCCTTGGGAGGACAGATGTCAGTGTTTCTGACATCCTGCCTGGTTTTCCTTGTTTCACGTCCTAAAAAGGGTTTGAACATTTTGATTCCCCTTAAGATGTAGTTTGTGCTGTAAACTTTGCATTCAACTAGGATGTAGATGTCAAAGGTCAAAGTTCACTTTTTGCCTTCTCTCTCTCTCTGTTTCTTCTCACCCACACCCCTTCCCCTCAATTTTATAGGGCGATATTCATGAGGATTTTTGCAGTGTCTGCAGAAAAAGCGGGCAGTTGCTGATGTGTGACACATGTTCACGTGTTTATCACCTGGACTGTCTGGACCCACCTCTGAAAACCATTCCCAAGGGCATGTGGATCTGTCCCAAATGTCAAGACCAGGTATTGTTTGACAGACAGGGAGAGTTATACACAATGCACTATAAAGATTTTTCTGCGGTAAAGAAAATAACCAGATCTCTTGGCTTACTTAGATCAAGACAGTCTGACACTGAACAAATTATTTCATCTGTAATAATGCTTGTGTGAATTTGATTGAATTATCTCTGTTGGGATGTATGCAAATACAAAACTGTATTTGCATGCATCCCAAACTGTCTTGCTCCCAGATTTGGGGTCCTTATTTGTTACCCTTATTTTTACCCTTTTTTTCTGGGCCAAAGCACACAAACTTTTGGGAGAGGTTCTCTATGACCCATAGAAATTTTCATGTTCGTCTTAAGCTCATTGTTTCTTAGTGTTATCAGTGTATTCTTCCGGACAATTAAATAAAACATTTGCACAAGCCTACCTCAATAGATAGAGCAAATATAAGCCCCTGTTTCCTCATATAAATCAAATATCAGTGATCTCTGAATCGTAATAATCATAGTAATATCATCCAGCATCAGTATAACAAGGGTAGGCAAACAGTTTGGTTCTTCTTCCTTCCAGATCCCCTTCTGAAAGTACACAACTGAAGTGAACAGATGATATGTTACTATTTTGTTTGTAATTGCATTGAGATTACAAGACAAAGAAGTAAACTGTTGTATTCTTAACCCTTACATGGAACTCCAGAAGTTGCAAAGGATTGCTGATAATCAGCAGCCTGAAGCTGTTAGCATTCTGTCTGATTTAGCATATTGCTTGGTCGCCCACGTGACCTTTGGTTAGCCAGATGGTAACGTTAGAAAACAGCCTGTTCAAAATATGCTGTTCAGAAGCATGAAAATGCAAAACTCAAATGACTTGGTCAGTAGTTGCAAGTGAGGAGGGGGTGTTACCGCTTCCCTACTCCTGCTCTTGCCTACTGTCACCTTATCCCTCCTCTTCATACTTCTGTGATAGTTTCTCACAAAATTAGGGGGAAAAAAATCTGAGTTATTTCACTGTAAAGTGACCGAGTCCTCTATCTTCTGAGACACCCCCCTGATTCACTTATTAAAAAGACACAAAATACATGTCTTTCCTCTCAAAATAAAGTTTGTTAGGAAGGAATATGTAGGAAGGATCTGAAAGACATAAATGGTGCTTACCCTTATAAAGAGAGTTTGACAGCTCCATTAAGATGATTCTGATAAGAAGAGGAGATAGGATGGTTTCATGTTTTATTTGCCAGGAAGCGTGATGTTTGAGTATGTGGTGTGGAGACTGCTCTGTGCCATGAAAAGTTTTCTCCCAGAACAACTAAGATCAGCAATTTGTCTGAACCATGACATGATGTTTATGTCTCCTGGCAACTTTGAGTTCAGATATATTATCCTTTCATTCCTCCTTTAAGTTGTTCAGTTTCATTAGTAGAGTTTATTTGTGGCTATGGAGGGAATTTGAAAAAATGCTGGCATTTGTAAGAAACAGGCCTGCTTTGTGGGAACCACAGTACAGTTGTGAACAATTCCCTCTGTTAAATCTCAGAACAGGTCTGTGAAGCTTCATGTTAATGGGGCTGAGACTAATGATAGCCATAAAAGAAAATTCTCAGTCTTTGTCTTTTCCTCTCTCTCCTTTTTGCTTTCCTAGAGGTAGAATGTGTACCAGCTAAATCTCTAAACGCTTTTCTTTCAGATGCTAAAGAAGGAAGAAGCAATCCCATGGCCAGGAACTTTAGCAATTGTTCATTCATATATTGCATATAAAGCAGGTAGGAAAATGGGGAACAACACTTTTGTTTCACTTTTAATAATGGAAGATGTTATTTTGGGAATGGGATAGAATGGTACTTCCTTTACAAAAGGAAATTAAAGGGGAGGAACCTTAATCACTAGTGAAGTGAAAATAGCAGTCCAAATATTTGTTAAGCCTTCTGTGATGCTTGAGTATGTAGGTGAAGTTTTGGGTGTGATTTAGTGCACATGTTGTTGAATTGACTTTAAACACAATTACCCTCTTTACACAAACCAGTTTAGAGCTTCTGTTCGCGGTCATAACAAGAACATTTTAAATATTCTGATTAATATTCTGTTTTGTAGCAAAAGAAGAGGAAAAACAGAAACTACTTAAATGGAGTTCAGATTTAAAACAGGAAAGAGAACAACTAGAGCAGAAGGTCAAACAGCTCAGCAATTCTATAACGGTGAGTATTCCCCTCCCCAATAGCTCTGCACCTGTGTTCTGGTGCCAGAATGCAGAGGGAAAACTATAGAGTGACTCCATGTGCTAGACCTGTCTTCCACGGGATTTACGGAGAACCAAATGAGCGCTTTCCTTTGCTTTTTAGGACTTTGGGGAGCACGAATGATATACAGGCAACATACACTTAGATTGAGTCACTTATACATGATCCATGCTGACCGTATATTGTAGATGTGTGGTGACCTCTAATATCAGCAGGTGACAAACATGACCCAGAGCATTTTTGTCTGTGGGCAGTAGATTAAGTGAAATTCTCCAGTGGCTCACTTAAATATGAATCGTTGGGCCTCTGTGTGTAGTAAGAGTTACAGTCTCAGCACGCTTTCCAGACCTTCCTAATACAAAAGTGACCATTTACTCATGACTGGCTCTCGGGCTCTTGACATGTTGCCTTGGCAGTCAGCAGCTGGACACTGTGCATGCCTCTGCATAATATTAGTTAGACAGTGTCGTGCTTCTAACCAGAAGCTGTAGTTCCCACCTTAGTTTATCACAGTAATTGGAGCATACATATTAATTTGCTCTCTCTTCTTACCTTAATATGCAAATCAGGCTCTTGAGTTGCCAGTGTAAAGTTTGAGCCCCTCACTTAGCGTAGCCCTAGTGAGTATCACAAGAGTGAAAAATACTGAAATCACTTATTTGGCAGCATCTATAGGGCTGGATACATAAGTACAGGCTTTTCTTTTTAAATAGAAAGATTTCTAGACTAGGCTAGAACTACAGACTAGGCAAATAGTCTGCCTGTATTCACCTATTAGAACAAAAGTTAGTGTCCCATGTTTAAAGACCCCTAAATGCTGACGATACAAATAAAATGATTGTGAGCAAACAAGTGGTGAGAGGTGCTGGTTAGCAGTTCTGGAGGCTGTCATTTTCTGGTTAGCAGTAGCTGGGCATAACCTGAGCAGCACTAGAGTGCTAACACTGTTTCTCAGTGATGTACCCAGGCAGACGCAAGCCCTTAACATGAGGGATTGACAGTCGGTAAGGAGAATGGTTTATTTTCTATGATCAAGTCATTGTTTATACTGTCCAAAAAAGATACATTAGGTCTAAATCTTGTGGCGTTTTTATGATGCCATGAGCTGCATGTGAAAATAGTAGAGCTGAAACCAACAGTGTCTGGAGATCAGCGTGGATAAGAGGCTTAAAAATGTAGGAAGGTTGCTGTCTTCATGTAAGAACCTGAACGTTACAGGCATCGCTATCATCTCCTCCTTTTTGAGAGTTTCAAATATAGATATAAGCAGTTTTTCACCCTTGAAACATCATTTGTGGGCTTTTTTTAAAGTTATCTTACCCTGACTCTTAACTGATGAGCTAGCTAGGTTACTACTGCTTCTAAGAGAAAGAAGTGGCCGCAAAATAAGATTTTTCAAGTGAAGAAGGGCTTGGTTTTCTTTTCAAGTGCCCCTTTATTTATTGAGAGGAGGAAGTGATGTTCCTGCTAAAATGTACGTGAAAGCAAAGGCTGTATCCCATTAGCGGCATGCACACACACTGTCAGCAGTCAGCTGCGGTAGAATGCCTGAGTTTGCAGATCTGAGCTAAAGAAATTTCAGCAATGCAATACTAACAGAAAAATAATAAGAACATATACTTGGAAGTTTCCCTTCAAAAGGAACATAAAAGCATGGAGCTGTCTGTGTGGAGTTGCAAAACACCTTGGGATGAAAGGGGGCCGTACCAGGTGACAGCTACATACTGGCAGTTTAATTCCTCAGCCTGCAAATACAAATACTCCTGTGAACACAACCCTGAGACTCTTTTTCTTCTAGGCTGGTAAAGTGAAATTGTAGCTGCAGTCTTTTCTGCATACTTACATTTAGATCTGTGAACATCATATTCCTTCTCCTACTTTGAACTTGTTACTGCTTTTCTGTTTTGCTGCAGAAATGCATGGAAATGAAGAATACCATCCTTGCAAAACAGAAGGAGATGCACAGCTCCTTGGAGAAGGTAAAACAGCTGATCCGCCTCATCCAAGGCATCGACCTTTCAAAACCCATAAACTCTGAGGTCAATTCAGTAGCCATCTCCAACGGCATGGACTCCACTAACAATACTAATGCTGCCACCTCCACCTTAGCCCCCTCCCCTTCCCAGAGCTGCATGGTGAACTGTAACAAGGGCGATGAGACTAAATAACACAGTGAAGTTAAGAAGGGGCCAGGGGAGGTGGCGGCGCGGAGGAAGAGCAAATTAATGAAACTCTAGAAAAGCAAAACCGGATTTCTTCTGGAAAGTGCAGAATTCTTTAGTTCTTTGGTTCCAGAGAGAGCGTGAAGATGCTTGTGCCAGGCGGCACCGGAGTTTGCCAATCGATCCTTCTTATTCTGTGTGTACATGCAAAGTTTGGATCATGTTACATGAATAGTGCCAGCTGGGGGTTCTTTGCCAGCACCATGCCAAGTGAAATAATATATTTACTCTCTCTATATTTTACACCAGTGTGTGCCTGCAGCAGCCTCCACAGCCACTATAGGTTTGTTTTATTTTTGTTTGGGGTGAGGAGCAGGGATGGGGGAGGAGAGCAGGTTTCAAATCCTTATTTGCAGAACAGTTTGTTTAGCTAGGGGAAAATAAAAACAAGTCCAAAGAGCCTGTGGGCTTTTCCTGTTTCTAAACTCTCAGTACTATTAAACCAAAAAAACCAGAAATATAAATTATCAAATCCCAGTGCCCAGAAGGGACAAGTCTATCAAATAAGCAGTATTTACTATTGTTTAGACAGGAGATGTACAAAAGGAAAGGAGATGGACTTTTCACTGAGTAACCAGCACATGTACAGGCCGAGGATCTACTGTCCCAACAGCTTTGGGTTAATCTTATTTCTTCACATTAAACAACAGACATTGCAGAATTGGTTTGGGTCCTCACACTCATCCAGAAAGCCTACACTGGGAATGGGAAAATAGAGGGCCAGAATCCAGGGTCAGCTTGGAGCATTGGACAGAGGTGTCCCAAGAGAAAATGTGCATCGATTACTTGAAAATGAGATTCCAACCCTTTTCTATATTTATAAACAACAAAGGTATCCTGAACAAAGTAGCACATGACCCAGATGTGTGAACTGAACAGAGAAATGTCCTTTTCTTTCACTTCCTTTCTCTTCTTTTGGTAACAAGAACTAAATAAGGAATAGAAAAGCTGTTTTTCAGGCTGACAGTCTAATTAAAGAGGTAGATGGGACCTTGCATGGTATAGATTAGAAGTAATAGTGTCAGTGAGATACAGTGAGTCTTTGTGAGTCCTTGTGTCATCGTTTTGGGCACTGTTTTTTTATGCAAGGGCAAAATCTTTGTATCTGGGGGAAAAAAAACAACTTTTTTAAATTAAAAAGGAAAATAAAAGATATTGAGGTCTTCCTAGTGTTACTTAAAATAAGATCAAGGTAAGAAACATTGTAAAAAAAAAAAAAAAAAAATTACAAAAGTGCTATTTGTTTCCTAAACAAGTGATTTCTATTAAAAAGGTGTCAGAACTGGAGAAAATGCTGTGTACTTAGAATTTTTTAACACAGACTTTGCTTATTTATGATCACATTCTGCTGTGTTTGTGTTTTAAAATCCAATGGGACAGTTTCCATAGATTACACCATACGTGCTACTGGCTAAACTCTAAAGAGAATCAAATCCTACAGTGCTGGATCTCACCCCACCTGGAGGATCTGCCAGGCTTGTCTCTGCTGTTATCATATCTCCCCCATTCTTTCACATGTTTGTAACCCAGAGAAAAGCAATTGGCAGCGTGCTTGTTTAAGGCTTTTATAGTTTTGTGATATGGACTGATTAGAGCTTGAGAATGAAAGACAGTGAGTTGGTTGGACTGAAATCACCTTCTGTTATATCCTCTTGTTTTAAGAAGTTCATCTCTTATGTATAATCTTTTCACTCTGGATAGCAAAGCTTGCCTTGTGCTTCCTATAATTGTGGGGTCTGTCTCAGTTGAGAGTGCTGATTCTGGTCACTTAGGATTGTATCCCAGGGCTGCCTAGTTTCACCACTGCATACAAGCATTTGGGCAAACCCTGTTTCCACTGGGAAGTACTGGGAAAACTCCCTTTACTTCCAGTGGGAGCAGAGTTGAGCTGCTACACACAAAATGTGAGGCAGAGTCCCTGGTGTGGTGCCCTTGAGAGCATGCGTTGGGTGGCGAGGCAGACCTGCTCAGCTGTTTCTAGTGGAAGATAGAAAAGCTTTGGATTTCAAGGATGCATTTCTGAGCGAGAAGAAGTGAATACTCCAGACACTACCTAGCCCGAGAGAGTCTCTTTGCTGCCACAGCCAAGTATGCTTCTGCGAGATTCTTGGAGCTGTCTTCTTCCCCCTCCTTTAGGTTGCCCTTCTGCCCTCTAAGGACTTTTATTCCTTCTATAGGAGCGTGCACTATTTTCAGCTCTGAGCTCAGAACTGATATCCCGAGTTCTCACATTTGTCTAGAGTGGGGAAAGTGACTCTTACATGTGCTTCTCAGCTGAACCTATGATAACCTTGACTCTGTCTTTTGATGTTTGAGTTCTGTTCTGGAACTAGCAGAGCTGGAAGGGTAAGTCAGCACAAGTGGCAGGGAGACAGCTGGGCAGACAACGTCAAACCTGATAAAACCAAAAATGTCCTTGCATCAACCCAGTTACCAGTGGGGGTCATTACTGTAAGGCAGCACTGGGCCAGCAACCCATAGCATTTAAACAAAGGACTGTGTATTTCAAGGGATGAAGAGGAAAAACAAACTAAACATGAGCCTTCTTTCTTTAAAATATGAGCCAGAAGATTACAGCCTGATACTCAGGAGAGAAACTGCCTTTTTGGCCAGGTTTTCTCTAGTTGGCCACTTGGGTAATCCTTAACATTATCTTCTGAAGCATCAAGTATGTTCCTGTAAAGAGGCAGTCTCTAGGGATAGGTGCGCTGGGTCTTCATGGTTCTCATGTTCTTATTTCTGGTGTTATCTTCCGGGCTCTCTTGGAAGCACTGCACTATTTGGGGGTAGCAAGCTATGCCCGAAGACTAGATAGTCCTTCTGTTTTCTTTGCCAATTAAGGAGGGGATGGAAGTGAAATTCACTGGTAGCCGTGTTTAAATTTGAGCGCAGTCAACCAGCCAAGAGATGTTAAAACAGTTATTACTGCTTTTCTGAGACATCTGCTTGTCTCCAGAATCCAGGTAGATAAGTATAGACTTCTATGTCCCTTTTGTTACAGCACTTGTGTTACAGACTGTAAAAGCATGCCTTTAGTTAATCATTAACTGGCAGAGAATTTATCTTAACTTAGACTTTTTGATGCTGCTAGGTAGTTTTCTCTCTCTCTCACTGATCCTGTTTGGCTGCTTTCCCTCCTGGCTCTGCAGCAGTATCCATCAACAGGCAAGGAGCATTCCCAGGGCTGCACTGATACTGGCAACGATGCTGCTCCAAAGACACAAGTAAATTGGGGTTATCTCTGCCCAATTAGCAACAATAGGGTGGAAGGGGAATTGGCATTTGCTAAATACAGAGGAAAATGGTTTTTTTCCTAGCTGCTTTAAGAGGTTCCAGTAAAAGGAGAAATTTAAACTCTTTGACAGCTTAAAGCTCAAGCTTGTCTTCTGGGTTTGGATTGGGGTTTTTTTTTCCCCTCGTGTAATATTTGAGAGAGAGTGAGTTCGTACTAAAACCTCTGCTCATTGGGCTATAAGCTGTCATAATGACTGGCGTTTTGTATTTCCAAACCACCATCAAGACATTAACTAATTCTTATGTCATTGCTTGTCATTGGTGGGAAATAAGTGGCTTTTAAATCTCTGTTATAAAGGAGGAGATGAGACCACAGAGGAAGCTCATATCAGAGATGGTCCTGGCTCGCAGCCCAGTGCTAAGGGCTTTAAGAAGTCACCCTGCTTCTTTGCTCAGAAATAGACTGTAAGCGTTGCAGAAGTAGTTTTTTCCCTTCTCCTTGCAACCTGTTCTTTAAACAGCTGGAAAGGTGTGTTGTGGTCAGAGTGAGAAAGCGAGCATGTGACCTGGCTAGAAGAATTAGTATTATCATCAGGGTTCTCATTATTTTTGTTCAGAGCCAGCAGTGGTTTTAGTGCTGTATAAAACATGGTAAAGGCAATACTTCTAGGGATGACTGGCAGGTGGGGTGAGTAACGTGGATGATTCTTTGAGGATATCATGAGCCAGGAGTTACCATGCTGGTAGGATGAACTAATGGTTTGCGTAAGCAAAACAAGGACTTTGTTGCAAGTGATTTTCTGTTGGTGGGGATATGAATTAAAAGCTGCTAAGCTAGAAATTAAAGAGGTGATAATTTTATGGGCAGATCCGTTGGTTTTGTTGTCGGTAGAAAAAACAATATTGTTTTTTATCCTTCCTAGCTGAGCAGGCTTAAGAAAGCAAATCTGTATTCCAGCTGTCTAGAAATGTCAACCCTAATTCTGACCTCCTTGGCTTCAAATCATCATCTTCCCTGTACTGTTGCAGAGACAGCCCTGAAAAGCAGCATGATCAACATTCGGGAGGACCCGGAGTGAAATCTCCCTCTTAGCCCCACTAAGCTGTGGCAGCCCACAGTACAGGGAGTAAACTCTGAAATTTCCTTCCCATGTTGATACAGTGGAAAACATTTGTGAATTTGCAGCGCACAGGTTTCTCTTTCATTTTTTCCCTAGCTGGGTTGTACCCTGTCCTCTTTTGCTTCTGAAGCACTGATGATAAATACATGGTTTTTTAATGAAGCATGTTTTTAAACTATCATATTCAGAGGTCAAACAAAAATTCACTCTTTTACTGAGGGCCTCTCTCAATGAGCTGCTCAGATAACTACTGAAATACCAATATTACACTTCCTTGTGGGCCACGCCCCTGTGGGCAGAATCTGTTGTGTCTTTTCCAAACTGTTTTGACCCTTCTTCACCTCCATTTGTCCTCCCTTGGGATTCTGAAGATCCAGGGCAATTCAGCCTTACTGGGTTACTGCAGGGAGTATTCTGACAAATATGTAGAAACTCTTCAGAAGAGTCAGGAACCTGGAGAAAGAGCAAGATGTTTTGTCGTGCAGCTAATTCATTTGGCGCTTAGGCTTGCCTGGCCAACAAACTACCTCAGCAAAGGCCGTTCCCAAGCACTATGTGGATTCTGTAGTTTCTGGCATTCGGAAGAACCCTTCCAACAGCCAGCTAGGTACTGGTTCTGAGGGCACGCGAGTGAGCCTCGCAGCAACACGCTGTTGGATCCTTGTTTTCTGTGGCCAGACCTGGACCAGGGAATGCCCTAAAAATAAGGCGGGATTAGGAAAACACAAGAGCTGCAGACATCTTGTCTCCAGGTTATTGCCATCTTACTCAGACCCTTCTTTAAGCCTCAGTCCTGTTTGTAACACCTACAGAATGGAATGTAATACTTGAAAAATATGACTCTCTCTACCCTTTACATTTAGCTCCCATTTCCTCCATGTTTATCTTTTACCTGGGACAAGAACTTTCTGCATCGTTGTGTCTTGTATAGGCTGAGCACATAGTTTAAACTTGCCAATAAAGAAAATTATTTATACCATGCACTGGTAAGCTTGGTAATTACAGACCCATGAAAAGACAAACACCTCTCCTAGAGGTTAATTTAAGATATGGGCTTGTTTCAGAAAACCAAGACCTTACCTGTGTGAGGGTCTGTCTGTATCCCCTGTCACTATTACTAAACTACCTGAGTAATGAATGGAAAACAGGCTCGCCAAGAGTGTTGGTGCTGTGAAAATCGCTGTGCTGTGCTGGAGTCTGTTGCATGAGAACAGTCAGGCCAGGGCTTCTCATCTGCCCTGGCCAGAGGCGGGTGCTGCAGGGACAAAGGAAAGGACAGAAGCCTCTTTTGAGAAGCAAGGGCAGTGAGAAGGGGTACAAGGCTGGAGATGGGAATGGAAGAAGGGAAGCAGGAGGAGCAAAAGAAGGGAAGATTACGTGGGGTAAAGCAGAGCAGAGAAGAAATTGAGTTAAGAAGGAGAGAAAGTGAGGGTAGGAAAAATCCAGGAGTGAAGTAGGGCTCCATTGTGAGGAGAAAGGTATCCCTGCAGTTACAGGGTTTGAAAGTACAATGGGAAGACTAGAACAAAAAGGCTCTTTATCCTACCTCGATTTCTGACTTGGGTTGATCTGTGTTCCAAAAGGATAAACTGTGGTGGGGGAAGAGAACTTCTTGGCTGCAGAGGAGGAAGGAAGTGGGTGCTAAGTCATCCCTAGCTCTGCTTCTGCTGCCAAGTCCTCCCATTCTGACCAGAGCCTTGTTTGACTTCTGTGCTACAATGTGGGACAAGGCAGATCAAGCAGACCTTGAGGCAGCCAGAGCCTGCTTTAATCTGGACTGAATTAACTAAAAATGTCCATGGCTAGAAATATTCCTGGGACTAGCCAAAGGTTCAGCTTGCCAGTGTGGTTGCACCTTCCTAGTTCGAGTGTCACGATCAGCCTAGTTGAAACCAGTGTCAGCTTCCAAAGGTCCTGGGTCCCGAGTGAGTGGAAGAGATGATGCCAGGCAGGACCTGCGAGTCAGGTACTTCTCAGCTGTCTGTTGGAGTATCTCTGCAAGGTTCCTGTTCTCTGGGCCATCACATCTGGCAGTTCTGTGCCAAAACCCCTCTGTGCAGCAATGCCTCCCTATTTTCTTAGGATCTGGTTTATTCATGGACATGTGTAAGAAGGGGGTTCACCAGAGCAGCTAGACAGGGGCATGTGGTAAGCTTAATGTAACCCTTCAGGAGCTGAGCCTGGAGAGCTGTGCTGAGGGCCTGCTTCAAGGCTACAATAAGCAGCAGCCCATGGGGTACCCTCCTGGGAGAATGGCTGTCCTGGCTAGAGTGTGTTAGCAGGGTAATAAGCTCTCTGTATCTGTTCTGCCTCACTCTGTGGTATCCAGGCAGGTGAAGTCCTTCAGACAGAGAAACTCAGCCCAGTCCCCATCTAAGAAGGAAGAAGTACTTAAGAGCATGTTTACTATCAGGAGTGCCTGGAGAACTCAAAAGCCTTGTAAGCTTGGCTCTGTCCTGGGTGGCGAGGTGGCATGGAAAGGCAGCAACAAAAAGCAGCGAGCATCGAGCAATATCACTCTGCTGGCACTCAGCAGACTTTTCACCGCCTGGGGCATTCGCATCTTTTTTCTTTTTCCTAAATTTACACTGGAAAACGTAAACCTCAACCAATTCCTGCCCTGTTGTTGCCTGCCTTTTTATCTGTGTTGTTGGAAAAGAAATGGAAGTATTGTTGCCTCTGAGCTTCAAGAAAGCACTTTTCTTAGTGAGCAACCAGAATGGCCTTGGGGGTGTAGCTCAGGTGGGGAAGGGAGGCAGTGGCTTGTGCAGGTCCAGCACTGGCAGAGGCCAGCTCCTGGGGCTGTGTTCAGTGGCCACCCTTGATTTTGGATCCCCAGCACTGAGGGTTGATGCTGAAGCAGCACTGGGAAGACGCTGTGCCTGTGCAAGCAAGGGCAGAGGGCTCCCCTTGCTCATTATCCAGATCTATCAGGCCGGGCATGCCAAAATTAGGGGCCGGAGGGCACTTGTTTAAACGAGAAAGGAAGAATCCCTCTGTGCCTCACATTCCCCTCCGCAGGTACCGGCAGCTCTGACACTGCAAGAGCTGTTTTTCATGGGCTCCAGGCGCTGGGAGCAGGCAGCACTGAAAGAAGAGGCACAGTCACGCTCCATGCTGGGTGCGGCAGGAGGCTCTGTGTTTCTGCTTGTTCTGGGCTAATGTGTAATTTCTAATCATAGTCTCCTATGTTTCTTTAATTATCACTGGCATCGTAACAGTGATTGACTCTATAGCCAGGAGTAGCGTCTAACCCATCAGCTCTCCCTTCCAGAAGGTACGTTGTCTCTGAGTTGTTCCTGATGCCATATGTGACAGGCAGCCAAGACCCTCCTGAAGGAGGGTTTTTGCTAATGCATAAACTCCTGAGGCTCGGGCAGCTTCCTGGCAGCCCCATGCAACCAGAGGCAACAGGCGCTCATGCCCCACGGGCTGCTTCACTCCAGTTATGCTGCAGGGCCCCCCCAGGCACCCTCTTACACTGGCAGAGGTGCCTTGGCCACCTCTCATAGTCCCACAGAAGGAAAGCGCAGGGGTGCTGTTGCAAACTATATTAAGCAAAGATTAAGCAAGGGAGAAAGATGGCTAGTGCCAACCTGCTTAGGCTCCTGCGGAGGAAGGAAACAATTTTGCGGTGTTAATAGCAGCGGAACCCATGGTGCAGAGAAGTGGTGGTGAGCTGCAGCTTGGCTGGGAGGGCTGGTGCAGCAGTGGGGTGGCTTACCCTGCAGTACTTCATCTTTTGGGGGCTGACTGGCTCTAATCTGCAAAAACCCACCGTCTCATCCGCAGCTGAGGGCAGGCAGGTTGTGAAGGCAGCCTTGCTTGCATAGAGAAAATACTCAGGCCTCAATCACGGCTTCACGTTCCTGCAATCCCGCTGGCACCATCTCTGTAGACTTGATGCCACCGCCCTGCCTGATGTGCCATGCTTTGTCCCATTCCCCCACACACCCCCAGCATTTTACCTGAGACCAAGCTGTAAAGTGGGAAACCTGGCTTGGTGTCGGACCAGGAGCTGATGCTGAAGGGTGCCATGTCCGAGCCCCGGTCTCTCTCCAGCCTGCCTGACTTTCTCCAGGTGCTTTTGGTGAACAGCCCCTGGTTCTGGCGGCGCTGCCAGGGGATGGTGGCAGCATCTCTCCCGGCTGGGTTTCTGTACGGCAAAGCCACGGCTCTGTGCTCTGTGAGCCAGTGCCGCCTGTGCTGCCCCTCTCCCCGCCAATCTCCCATCCTTGCAGGCCCTGGTGTAAAATGCCCTTTCTGACCGGTACCACTCTGGTGTCACAGAATCACATCATGAGAACACTGACTCATGAGCTGGTTTGTTTTTTTTTTTAAATATCTCTATTTTTTTTAGCCTGATGCTCATAGTGATCTGCAGTCTCTGCTGCCTTCAAGTCCCTTGTGGTTTCAGTTTTGGTACAAATGTGTTTAGATTTTAGCAAATTAAAGTTGGGGGGGAGGGGGTACAGAGCATCTGATCAATTTGTATTTATTTATTTTAACATTTTACTAAATAAAACACAATAAAATCTCTTGTCTCCTTAGCTGTATGTACCAGGTGGGGACAGCAGGTCCCACAGGCACAGGGGATGGCGCAGTGCCTGCAGAAAGTCCCCAGCCCCGGGAAGGGTTTCTGAGCGTGGCTCTGCATGATGGCTGCGGTGCACTCCGGCTCGAGGCTTGCTTTCTTGGCAGTGAAGAGGGTGCTGCGGTAGTAGAAATGAGTTTCAGCTCTAAAAGGGGCTGTGGTTGGTTAAGGAAAGCTCCACAGGCTCTGACTCAGTGGTTGCCTCCAGCTGACGCTGCCCGGCAGAGGGCACATGGAGACCAAAACCGAGCTGGGTTTACTCCAGGTACCTAAACCCTTGTAGACACAGTTTGAGCTAAGGATGGGCTAGGTGGGGAAGAATTATCTGGTAATGATGGCACAGAGTCCTCCTGCTATAGGCATAGCATTACACCTTCCAAAAAACCTGCAGAGCCAGCATTTCTGTAGCCATTGAACCATCAAAGAAACGCCCAGAATCCTGCTCCATCCCAGCACTGCTCCACCACATCTCTAGCACAGAGCAGGCTAAAATACTGTCTAGATCTGAGCTAAATCTGTATTGTCACTTAGTGCAGAAGCAGAGCAATATCGGTGAGCTTTGGCTGTATTAAACAAAAGCTCGGTCATGTGGAGCTGCGCCTGGCTTCATGGCAATAGGCAACATCTTTCCAGCCCTTTCCCAAATAAAGCCTCAACAACTTGCTCCTGACGTACCATCCCTGTCCTCCCTGCCACTGCAGCCACAAGGCTGGCAGCTTATATGGCTTAGGTTTTTATTCCCAATAGTCTTGTAAAGCCAAGGCCGTTCAGCAGGGTCCTGGTGC
This sequence comes from Morus bassanus, assembly GCA_031468815.1. Classification (NCBI taxonomy): domain Eukaryota; kingdom Metazoa; phylum Chordata; class Aves; order Suliformes; family Sulidae; genus Morus; species Morus bassanus. The sequence continues at coordinate 44,182,653 of CM062572.1, read as the reverse complement.
CTGTGTTGTGGCCAGAGCTGGGTACCTGTCCTTAAGTGGGTGACGGGAAGGTTGAAGGTCCTGCGGGTCATGGTGCAGTGGCCAGCTTGACATGCTGGTCTCAGGGACGAGCCACAGCACCACCAGAAGAAGAAACCACATCTCTTCTACTTGGCTAGAGCAGATTGTGATTTAAACAGTCTACATTGCTAAGCCATGAAGCCCCAGGACTTGATCGCCCCCCAGTCAGCAACCACCATCCCTTTCAGAGCTGGCAGGGGACCGGCACATCTGCCACTTGGTGACACGGGCAGTTCTGCTTGCTGTTGCTCCCTGCTTCCCCGCCCTCCCCCTGTGCCCACCAGAAAAGGAAAAGGCTTCAAATGTGCCAGGCAGAGCAAGCCCAGGGATGCTTTTCCCCAGCCATGGCTCAGGCTACCCCTGCATTGCTCTCCTCCCACTGCCTTCCCTCCAGGGGATACACGCAGGCTTGCAGCAGAAAAAAAATTAATAACCAGGCAGGTCCAACAAAGATGTGAAAAAGAATAAAAAAGCTTTAATTTAAAAATTAAATTAAAAAGAGAGAATAAGCAAGAGGTGCTTGTGCCCTTTCCATACCCCACGCTTTTTATGGCTCCTCCTAGCCACTCCCACCATGGACGGAAATCCTACACCTGCACGGAGCTGGCTCTCGCAGCCCAGAGTAATGCTAAGGAGAGAACAGTGGAGACTGCAGCAGCAACTCACCTGGAGAACCTCCAGGGCCACCAGCAAAATCATCCAGGAGTAAGAAAGGATTAAAAAAAAAAAAAAAAACCACAAAAAAAACCCACCCCCAAACTAAAAAAAAACCAAGACACCCTCATCATTTAGTTCTTATGAGAAAAGTATTAAATAATTTAAAAAGCGTGAGGAAAGCAATGCATCCTCTGTGCTCCAGTGTGTGATAGCGGTGGAACAGTGCCTGACCAAGCTGCTCCCAGCACAGGGATCCTGCCACAGTGCTCAGCTATAGTCTTGTCCAGTGTCAACCACATCCCTGATTGTCTATGGCAACGTCTGCGCTGCCAAGGGCTGGGGAGGAGCGGGGTGGTCCCCTGCCAGGAATTTCTCCAAGCATGTGCTGGCCCCCAAAGCTGCTGTTTTGCCCATCGCAATGGCTGCCAGTTGGGGTTTGCAGCCCCAGGACGTGTGCCTGTCACCGGTACGGCTGCTTCCAGCCGTGAGACGTGGGCCCATTCCGGGTGCTCGCTGCTGAGGAAGGCAGACAGCCCATCCTGCTCTGGGTGACTCCCAACACCACCAGTACCGGGCCAACCCCACTGGAGACGCTGCATCCGTATGGATGGGGAGTAACAATATTTCACCCTGTTAACCAGCCAGCCTTGGTCTGGGCTTGAACCAGGTCCCACACCTCCTGGTACTCCCTGGACCCGCCTCCCAGGGTGCTGGGAGGCTTTCTCTGAGCCTGCTCCACAAAGGATGCAAAAGGATGCCCTACATCCTTGCGTCCCACTCACCAAAGCCCCAGAGGGGTATGTGGAGCATTGGGACTTAGGACCACAAAGCAGAGGCAGAGCAGGGTAAGGTACAGCTCCCAGGCTTCTCGAGGAGCCAGGCCCCAGGCTGAGGTGAGCTAATGAAGGCTGAGAATCCATATCTGCTAAAACAGGGGAGGGAAGAGACCCCTTCCCCTGGCCCCTGGCATGGGGAGGTTCCCCTGTAATGCAGGAAAGCTGCTGCTCTGAAAAAAAAAAAACACCTTGGCCACGCTGCAGCAGCTTGACCTGCAGGCACTGCCTGTTCTCGCAACTGGCATCTTCCATCTTATCTATGGGCATCCCTTTGCTGGGCTGGAGAGGCTGTGCTGCCGGCTTGGTTCCCTTGGGCCAGGCTGCGGCGCTGGTCTGGGGCAGGAGGGAGGCCCGGCGCCCTCCCCTCTCCAGCATGCTGCTAGCACCCCACACCCGCTGTCCCTGGGCATCACAGGCTCCTCTCGGCAGTGAGGTATTTAAGCGCGGCAGCCCCGTACCGCCGTGACAGGTCCTGGTGGAACTCCTCCCGTAGCGTCTGGAGGCAGCCCCGGTACCCTGCACTCAGGCGAAACTTGGAGATGTCGAAGCTGGGAGCATGGGGCATGTGGATCATGAAGGCGTTGGGCAGGACCAGCAGCTCATACTCCTGGGGGCAGAGCAGCAGCTCTTACTGTCAGCATCAGCTTAGTCATACCAAAGTGTCACTGCCAGCCAAGATCCCCCAACTCCCAGCGCCTCCCTGGTGCCAGGAGCAGCCCCTCACCCACCTGTGCATCCAGCTCCATGATGTGGGACACCTTGTTCCAGCCGAAGCCCACGAACCTCTGGTCGTACTTGGGGCAGTCTCGCCTCACTACAACGTAAGGCTCGAAGTCTGGCTGCCACGCCACGCGGTATGGTACGGTGGCCGTCCGCCACTTGGCATAGTCAGTTGGGGCATGGCCTTTTGGCCACACATGGTATCTGTGGGGAGAGATGGAAATGAGAGACCAGGCAAAACTGGCAGGTCCCCGAGAAAGGCAGAGGATGCAGGGGGTCCTCTGAAGTGGCTGCCCCACAGCCCCAAGGCACAAGGGTATAAAACTGGCTTCTGCTGGGTGTGACAGCCCCATTGGATGGCAGAGCAGCTCCAGTCCCTACCTGAAGGTGTAGAGGGAGCCCATGTCCAGCATGGAGAGCAGCTCTGCTTTGGATTTGGGGAAGGTCAAGCGGTAGTGCAAGGTCTCAAACGCCGGCACGATGAGAGCTGCCTTCCTCTGGGGCAGCTCCAGCTGCTGGATGGAGTTCCTATGGTGGTAGGAAGGGTGTGAGGTCTCCCTGGCTGTGAGCCATGGCCACAGCCTCCTTCCTCAGCCCCTCCAGCCTGCCCAGAAGGGTATTAATGGGTTTAGACACTTTGTAGTGGTGCCATGCAGGGGCTGGAGGAATAGGGCAGCCCTCACAGACATGGCTGCTTCCTCATCTGCTGGTGTCTGACAAAAGCAAGGGCAGGATCCCAAGGTTGAACACAAAAGAAACAGTTTCTGCATGTTGAAGACTGCTGCCCAGGGCATTTCCTGCAGACCCCAGTGCTCGGGGAGCCGAGCAGGCTGAGCAAGAGCTGGCTGGAGAAAGCCTTACCTGAGGTAATCGTAGAGGCCATACATGGGCAGGAAGTCAATGTCCGTCAGAAAGACATATGGCGTCTGCGTGTTGGCCAAGGCCACGTTACGCAGGAGGTTGATGGGGTAGAACTGCCCCTCCTTGTAGACGATGTGGTAAGCAACGTTGCGGCGGGCGCTCAGCACCTCCGAGGCCTGGGCATAGCGCAGGAACTGCTGAGCCTCCGCGTCCGACATGTACAGTGCCAGACTGATGGGGCCCGCCCAGTGTTTGCAGATGGCCTCCAACATCTGTAACCTGTGAAGCAGAGGGCACGCTGTGAGCAGGAGACCTGCCCTGCAGCAGCTTGGCCAAACCCAGAACTGGGTGCCTGCCAGTAAGCTGTGTGCCAGCCGAGTGCCCAGTTCAGGGGGGAGCAGGAGGAATTGCTGCTCCCAGCTTTGGGTGTTGCTCCTCACTGCAAAGCACTGGTCTGAGGGTGAGCAACCCGTGTTTCGAGATCCCTGGTAGCTCCCAAGCTGTGGAGCCACCCCAGAGGAGTGGAGGCAGGATCCGACCTCCCACCAGCCCCACCAGCACGTACCTGTCCATGGAGAGCTGGGCCACAAGGGTGACATCGGTGGGGTTGGGGAGGGCCAGGAACTCATACTGCAGGAAGAACAGGTGGACGCGGTGCTGCGTTAGGTGCTGCCGGCGGAAATCGTAGCAGGGATCGTCCTCATCCAACTCCTCCAGTGCCTGCTGCAGCTGCAATGCCATGATGGTGAGGGAGAGCAGGAGCCCCCCAGGGAGCTGGGGTGGCTGTGTGGGGTCTCTGCCCACCCCACACTCCGGGGTCGGGGGCAGAGTCACAATCACCCTCACCTGGTCGCTGGGTGGGCTGGGAAGACTGGCACAGCCGAAGAGCTCCCTGCGCAGCAGGTTCCCGTCGTACTCCAGGAAGGTCAGGTAGAGGTTGCGGAAGAACTCCACATGCTTGTTCTTTACCCGCAGCTTCTTGGGTGAGTTCCAGTGGATCACCTGAGGGCAGTCATGTGTCACCCCGTGGAGGGGAACTCAGCAGCACCCAGCACTCCCCAAACCCCAGACCCCATGCTGACTCCCATGGATCTCCAGTGCATGCGCTGTCCTTGAGGTCCTCCCCAGTCTCAAAAGCAGCAAACCCACCCACCTTGAGATCTGACACCTCAGTGTAGCACTGTTCCGAGCGGGTGTGATCAGAGAGCTGCACATTCCAGAAGCAGGGGAGCCGGTAAACCAGGGTCGGGTCCTGCTTGATCACCGCGTTAAAGATGTCCTACAAGAGAGAAAGGCGAACGCACAGGTAGATGAGGAAGACAGCATGGTCCTCCTGGGCCAGCAGTGCTACAGGAACGCAGCAGGGCTGACCACCCCGGACGGGGGACCGTTACCTGATCAGCCAGCGAGGTGGAGAGCATGCTCATGAGCTCCCGCTCCGCCGTCAGCCGCCACATCTGCTCCCAGCCCAGGCGACGCAGGCGGTCGAGCAGGAGAAGGATCACCCCTGGGTGCCGGGGAGGAGGGCACTGCGTCACCGAGGGAGCACCCAGCCATTACAGAGTTGGAGCACAGCAGCCTGCACGCCTTTGGCCCCCGGGACGTGCCGCTCCTCTGCACCCACCCACACGACCCTGGGACACTGTAGCAGCTCCCTCGTGCCCACCAGACTCTCCAGCCTCACCTCAGCCTTCCCCAGCCTCCCTGTACTAAGTGCCGCCTCAGCTGGATGCGCCATCAAGCCGCAGGGCCCACCCCGGCAGCCCACACTCACCCGTGTTGAAGCCACGTCCCAGGGCCGGCCACGGTTTGTGATTTTTCCACAGGTTGCCCAAATACCAGTCACTTTGGTTCTCCACCAGCCCAATCACCTGCTTGTCTGAGGAAACAGAGGGATGTGGATTCAGCTGCTTTTGCTGTAGGTTCAGAGGGCCCAAGTAGACCCACTGCAGTGGTGCTGTGGCAGATGGGGACTGCCACCCTGAGACCAGCACCCAGGCCCCTGCCAAGGTCCCAGCGGGTCCCGGGGCACCCTGTCCTCACCAGAAAACTTCCCGAAGACAGCCCAGAGCTCAGCTATATCAGTGGCAAAGGTGATGTCAGTGTCCAAGACGATGACCTTGGAGAGGTTGGAGGGCAGTGCCTTGGTAAGCGTCAGCTTCATGAGCCCGTAGATGCCAGAGTAGTGCTTGTTAGGGATCCATGACACCTCCGGCTGCAAGATGACATGGCCTCAGGGCTGGGCATGGCCATGCCCTTCCCCTGCGTGGGCAGGATGGCTCTGTGTGCCCGGCACCCTGTGCAAGAGGCCAGCAGAGGGGCACAACAGAGCCATGGAGCCAGCCAAGCCTGGAGCATCTCCTCCAGCTGCACCACCAGCAACCACACACCTCTCTCCTCAGGCCCTCTAGGCGCTCACTGGCTGCATCTCCTCCTTTGCTCTCACCCTGGCCTGGCTCTTGCTCCAGCCACCAGAACCCCAGTGTTTCAGTGCTCAGTGGGGGACCCAGCTCCGCTGCAGAGGCAACGCTACCCCAAGGGGCCTCCCCACCACTCCAGCACCAGCCCTACGCCTCCCTTCTCAGCTGGACCAGCAACAAGTCCAGAAAGGGGAGCAGGTAAGCGAGGGACCAGCAGGAAAAGAGTTAATAAACCCCCTCCCACTCGCCCCTCTCTGCTGCTCCCCTCAGCCCTCTGAGCACTGGGTTGGGACAGAGCAAAGTGGGGGTAAGTGCCTGCCTTCAAGTCGTCGGCGTTGTAGAAGCTGACATGGACGGATGGCACCATCCAGGACTGGAAGAGCATCTGGAGGATCTGGTGGGCCACTGAGTCCGTGATGAAGTGAAAGTGAAGGGGATTTTTCCTGCAAGGGCAAGTGCAGCAGCACTCAGCACCACAGTGCGAGGAAGAAGACGCGGTCCCCATTCCTCCCACCCCTGCCAGGGGACAGACATCAGCTGAGGGGGCAGATGGCAAAAAATCAGCCACCTGGGGGAAATAAATCCCTCTCTGGCCCTCTGAACAGTGGCACAGGGGGTAGGGAGAGGCCCTAGAGCTCCTCTCCCACAGCACTGTCCCCCCTGCAGCAGCTTATCTGGGAACCCCAAACCAGCGGGCCTCTGGCACAGCACCTCCCCATTACCTGTGGAAGAGGATGGATTTCACCAGGGTCACCACATCCCGGCTCGCGTTGTGCCCGGCGCACACAATCGCAACGTGCAGGAGCTGCCCAGAGACAAACGGCGCCTTTTTGAGATGGACACCCCACCCTCGCAGGGTCCCACCAGCTCCTCCCTGGGGCCGTGCTATGGGGACGGACTCCATAACCCAGCCCTTCCCCTGGGGAAGGAGCCTCAGAGGGAGGTGGGAGTCCCTCAGCTCAGAAGTGGGGACCAGGAGTCTGGCTGCCACTCCTCCTGTCTGGCCTCCCTCTCTGGAGAAGCAAGACACCCTCACCCACCGGCTGCAGCCCGTTCAGCACCGTGGAGAGCCAGGATGAGGCCCCAGTACGGCCAGAGCACGGGGTGAGCAGTGCCAGGCAGGTTGCACATCCATCCATGCTCAGCCAGGGTCCCAGCCTCCCATCTGACATCCTCTATCCACCGTGCTGGTGCCATCACCCACCTCACACTTGTGCACCATCCGCTGCTTGGGGCAGGCCGTGCGGTTGCTCTGGTCGCCCCCAGGGGGGTCCCCGTCCTCGGCAGAGGCCCCCCACTGCGGGCTGCCATCGCTGCCCTCCGCCTGCACCTGGCTGAGCTGCAGGCGGAGCTGCTGGTTCTCCTCCTCCACCCTGCGTACCCGTGAAGCCAGCGCCTCCCGCTCCATGTCCCGGCTCGGCTGCTCTCCCAGGCAGGGCGGCAGCAGGAGGAAGCGGCCATCTGCAGAAGAGACATGGGACATGCGATGGGCATGGCAAGGCAGAGCTCGGCCGGGAGGGACCGGGTGTGGATAGTGGGGCAAAGCCCCAACTGAAGGGTCCCAGCAAACCTCACGTGTGCCCAGCCAACCTCACAGCTCTGCTCCCCAGGGATGCCCCTGGAAATGCAGAGCTCAGACACACCTGCAGCAATTTGCATGACCACAGAGCAACCACGCCAAGGCCTCGGCCTCCCCTGCCCACCCTCTGTTGGGGACCATCCCTTGATTCGAGGAGGAGGACCCACTCACATTCAAGGCTGCCCACAAAGAGGTAGAGCCAGGAGAGGAGGATAGCCAGGGTAACCGTGGCAAGCAGCAGCTTCAGCTTCACACGCCAGGACCGCAACATGGTGTGCCAGCAGGACAGGGGTGGTGAGGATCAGGTGGGCAGCCCGAGCCCGGCCAGCCCCGGCATCCTAGAGCCTGCAAGGGGCAGGGGAGTGGAGAAAATGGTGTCACCAGCAACCCCGCAGCTCACACCCAGGCGCCTTGACATCCCTCAGCAGGACGTCCCGTCTCCTGCTCCCTCCAGGACACCGCCTGGGTGAGCACAGCAACGAGACACATGCCCTTTGTTGCTCCAGCGACAGCCTCTCCCAGCTGGCACCCTCTTGTCCATGCTGGGGCATCTGGACCCCCCAGCACCTGCCCCACCACCCTGCTGTGGCCGCACGGTTCCCGGGAGGGACCTCAAACGTGGGAGGAGGGAAGGAGTCCTCCAAGTGATTTCACTCCAGCTCTGTTCCTTGCTCCTTGCCATCCCACAGGCAAGGGGAAAGAATGAAGGGCTCCCAGGGGAGGAGAGAGGCTGTGCTGGAGAGGTTGTCCCCGATCCGGGTGGCCGGTCACGGGGTGGTTAATGGAGCCTGCCCTTGAGAGGGAACGCAGGTCCCTCCCCCACCGCCTCTGGAGGCCGAAGGGGCCACGACTGCTCTTGAGACACGGCCTCAAGGACACAGCCAGGCTGGGTGGGAGCACAGCCCACGCGGAGCCAGGCGAAGAGCCCAGCTGGGCATGCTGGCTCCTTCCCAGCCCTCCCGCCGGCGGGCTCGGGGGAACTCCTGCAGCACGCCGTACCGAGGCAGGCCGCAACCCAAGCGCCTCCCCCTCCGCTCACAGCTACATGCCCCGATGAAGTTTGGTGGAAAAATCCCAAACGCTTCGGTGAAACTCACTTCCCGGCACTGCTGGCTCAAGGGGGCATGCTGGGGACGCCCCTGGCCCCGCCGCAGCGGCTCCAGCCACGCATGCTGTGCTGCTTTCATTCCTCAGTGGTGGCGAGACGCTCCCCGACCGGGCAGAGCGCCACGCTCCCCGCCTTGCTCCTGCGCCCAAGCTCAACATGGGGACAGAAAGCCCATCTCCAGAGACCCCTGCCCCACGACCCCAAAGAGCCAGGTGCCCAGGGCAGACAAAGACCCCCCCAAAGCAAGGGAACACCAACCTCTCCCCAGCAGGCTGGCCTTGCTCCGCACTCCTGCCTGTCTGCTGCAGCTCCAGACCGAGGCCCTGCCCTCCACGCAACATCTGGAGGCTCAACAAAAGCTGCCTTAGGGATGAATGGGCCGGATTAGGGTCTGCTCCCCCTCGCGTACCCCGCTGGAGACCATTGATGTGCAGATGCCCATGGGGCCACCAGCTCTAGGGGGACTGAAACAGGCAGCCTGGGAGAACACCACCCTGAGCAGCCCATAGGGCCAGGGTGCAAATGACTGCCCACTGCAGGAATTGCCTGCTGAGGGTGGATGGCAAGTTCCCAGGAGCAAGGGACAGGCAGCAACAGGCTCAGGCTCTGCAAGGACTCAGGCAAGGCCAGCCCGAGGGAGCACAGCCACCCTAACCCATTCCGAGCCCCTGTGGCAGCAAGGCACGGCACCTGAGGACTGCACCCTGCTTCCTGGCAGAGAAGGGGTCCTGCTGGCACCACAGCTCCCTGGCAAGCAGGGCCTGGTGTTGCCCTGCTTTTCCGCTCTATAGAACAGGCCAAGTGCCAGCATGGTGGGGAAGAGGGAGCTGATGCATGGAGCACTCCAGGCCCAGATGCCCCTTCTCCCAGCCACGGCCATGAGCCGTGCTGCATCTGGCAAGGTCTCTGTACGCTGCTGCCAGCCTGTCTCCCGTCCCCCAAGCTGATCTCCACCCCTCCTGCCTGGCCTGGGCATCCCCCAAACTTTGTGTTGAGCTGACGGCATGAGAGGCAGGGGGGCGAGGCAAGATGAGGGAGGTCAGCCAGCACCAAGCAGTCTGGGAAGCCGAGGGACGGAAAAGGGACTTCAGCACCAACGAAGGAGAGAGAAGGTGGGGACACACAGCAGCACCCCTCCTGCTCCCGCTTGCCCCTGTGGCCCTTCTGGGGGGGGGCTCACTGCAGGGAACAGCACTCTGTCCCCAGCCTGCACATGAGCATGCTACTGGGACAGCAATTTTGGGGCACAGGATGGGACCAGCAGCAGGCCAGTTGCCGAAGACCCTCCCAGAGGCACCTAAGGACTCCATCCATCCCCCCATAGCACCCCCACCCCTCCTGCCATCCCCTCTCCCACTCCTCACCTGGCCGCTCACCTGCCCCCCAGGAGGCGATTTCCTTACCTGCCTTTCCCCTTCTCCTCCTCCTCCTCCCTGGGCGCTTCTCCAGCCAGCTGGCAGCCCACTGCTGCTGCTGCTCCCTCCTGGGTCTGCCGTTCCCGTCCTCCTTTTACTCCTCCCTTTCAGATCCGACACTTCCCCCCCTCCTCCCCGCTCTCAAACCCAAGCTCCCCCCTGCACACCCCGTGCTGGCCCCCCTTTCGAGGGAAGAAAGAACAAACAAAACAAGAGATTAAATTCGCTTTCTACTCAAGAGCCCCCAGCGCCAGGGGCATGGAGTTGCCCAAAGTAAGTCAGGAGGAATCCGCCCTCCCTGCAGCCCCCTTCCCGCTCCCAGGCCTCAAATATCCCTCCTTTGCTGAGATAAGGGAAGCATGGGGATTATTTACCCCCGACCCAGCACCTACCTCCTCCTTTCACGGGGCAGGTGCAGGGGCCTTTGTCCACACAGAGAGATACTGGGGGGAGGACTTTGGGAAGCAGCAGAGCTCACCCTGTCTCCCCTTGGCTGGCAGAGAGGGGCTGCACGGCCAGCCCGGGATGCAAGTATGGCAAGGGCGGGGTGCAGTCCTTGCTACCCAGAAAGAAGAGATATCAGATGCTGTCTGAGCACTAGACTCTCACCTGGACAGGGCGCAAACGCCACTGTAGGTTTGAAAAGGAAAGAAGAGCTGCCCCCCCAGTTGCCCAGGCTTGCTCCAGCCCCACCAGCCCAGGAAAGCGGGGCTCCCCGAAGAGCACAGCATCCTCCAGACCTGCCCAGCACACCGGGAGTGAGCAGGATGGCAGCAGGAGGAACGGGAGGCTGGGAATGCTAACTATGTGGAGACCGGCTCTACCTGCAGCTCTCCCCCATGCCTGGCCCCAGAGCTGGGGAAAGGCAGCAGGCTCCTGCCCGAGGCCGGAGTGGAAGGAGGAGCCCCCTGCCCTCCTGCCTGCCTTGGCCTTCGCGGGAGCCTGCTGGAGGATGCCTGGAGAAGGCAGGGTGTGGTGGGAGGAGGCTGCCACAGCCACCAGGCAAAGGGATTAGGATGCAAACTGCCTGCATAGCAATTTAGTTGAAACGTAAATTGCCCCCCACCCCATAACCCAAAGGCGAGCTGTGGCAGCAAGACTCAGCCTGCCTTGAAAAGACAGAGCAGTGCCTGCAAAGGCAGCCCTCGAGCCCCAGGGCAGGGGCAGGCTGGGTCTCCACCCAGGCAGCACTGAAATCACTGCTCCGGGAGACACATTTACCTCCCGCTCAGGCAGCTCTCGCTTGCCCTTGCAGAGCCCCTTTACAACAGGGAGTTGCTCCTCAACAGCACCTTTCTGCCCAGCCCAGGCAGGGAGAGAAAACCCCTGGACTGCCTCTCTAAGCCCCTTTTGCTCCCACACCTGGCCCAGGGCACATGGAGCTCAGTCCCCTGGGACTGTCCTGCCCCTGCCCTGTGGCATCCATCAAGCAACAAGTGCTCCAGCTGCGGTATTGGAGGCAGCGGCCGTGCAAGGCTTACCCACGCTCTGGGGGAAGCCCAGACCTCCTGCAGCCTCCTGATAGCAGCACTGCTCCAGGGGAGGAAACTGCCTCCTGCTCCAGCTGACCACCACCACCTCTCCGCACGCTTTTCCTGGCCTCCCTACCTTGCTCGCTCCTGCAAGCAAGGGCCCAGCAGCAGGCTAGGTGCAGTGAGACCCAGCCAGACCCTCACCAGCCAGGGCAGGAGCAGGTAGGCTGCTGGGGAGCACAGGCGAGGCAGAGGCGTTTTAGGATGTTTATGGCGGTGGGGAGGAGATGGCAAGCAGGAAGGCAGCTACACAGCCTCTCCTCCCCCGTGAAACATTAAAGGCACAGCAAGTGGAGGGCAAGGCTGGAAGCAGCTGCCAAGCGAGGGGTGCAGTGGGTACCAGCAGCCATGGCACGGCACACAAGCGTCCCAGCTCTACCTGTCTCTGCAGCCATGGCGCTCAGCCTCTCCACCCTCCCTCCTCAGTCTCCTTGCTCACGCCAGACAAGTGCAGCCAGCAGTAAGATGAGAGGTTTCCCAATACTGCTGGTTTCCCACCCCAGCACGAGGGTACAGGGCAGAAGTGCTGTTTGCAGCAGGTTATCCTCCCTCCTCCACATTCTCACAGGGAGCAGGGCAGCTCCTGCTTCAGCAGGGATCAGGGACATGGCAAACGGGAGAGAAAGAGGCACCAGGGTCCCCTCTCTTGCTGGGAGGGGCTGACGGCAGACACTGGGGACAGGGCAGGCATGACCCTGGTCTAACCTCATGCCTGGACACCCCTGCCTCCAGTGACAACAGGGTGATAGACAGGGGACAGGGACTGTCAAGCCAGCAGAGCCAGGCAGCTGCACAAACACTGGGTGCATGCTCACCCCAACCTGAGGTGTGGGCAGGAGCCCAAGGCTGGCTGCCCACAAGCCACCCCTCCACGCACAAGCAGCCTTTGCTCCCGGGATGGTGCACCCACCTTGCTTGCCCCAGGCTCCCCCTCAGAGCTGCCCATGTGCTGGCACCCTGCTCATCCAAGATCCCCTCTTTTTGTAGGAGCACGGCTCAGCCTGACTGGCCTTCGCTCTCCCTGGCTTGGTGACTATCAGGTGAGCAGTTAATGTTTAGGGAGAGCCGGCAGTGGGAGCTTTCCAACTGCATCAGCACATTTCCCCCAGCCCTGCAAGCACAGAGGGGAGCAGCCCTGTTTTCCCACAGCACTGCAGCTGGCAGCAAGGCCCATGGCAGGGTGGGCATCTTAGCCTGTTGTCTCTCCTAGAGCTAATGTGCACCTGCGGAGGGGATGCTGAGGCACAGCAAGACTTTCTGCAGGTCACAGGGCAGCAGCCCTGAGGGGCACAGGGACAGCCCCAGGCTTGCTGCCCCCTACTATGTACCCCTAGGCATTACAAGTGAAGAGGTGGCCTGACTGTTCCCGGTAAAGAGCTGCAGGGGAGGCAGGAGAAGAGTGATTTCACAGAGCTGTGCTGACTGTCGTCTTGCCTAGCTGTAGGTGACAGAAACTGCAAATCCTTCTCCTAAGTCTCATTTTTGGAGCTGGGAGAGCAGCAACAGTTTAGCTGACCTGCTTAGACTGCCTCAGCAGGAGCACAACACAGCAGCTTCCCAGGCTCACAGGAGGTGAGAAAGGGCCCCAGAGCTGTGGTAAGAGCTGCGCAGCGAGACTGGCAACTGAGAAAAGGCACCATGCTTTGAAGAGAGGCAACTGAGGACAGTCTCTTTTGCCCCTTACAAAGAGATGGGAGGGGACAGGCTGGTTCCTCATTCAGCAGGTTACCTTTAAAGCACATATGGCAGCACCCATCTGACAAAGTGCCTTACAATTCAGGGTCACCTCCCTGCCCCCCTCCCTGCGGCTGAAATGCTGCTGCTTGAGGGGGGCTGCACCAGCCAGCAGATACCACACAGGCAGCACAGAGCGGGGCAGCTGCAGGAATTTACAGAGGCGGAATGGAATTCGGCCAGGAGAGCAGGATTAAAACCCCATGCTCCGGATTACCACGCCGTCCCTCCCTCCCCAGTCTTATGATAAGCAAAACTAAGGTGAGAATTTCACCTTTGTACTTCCCTGGCAAGAGCAACCTGGTGGCAAAACAGCCACCATATTCTAGAGACAGGATTGAGCAGTAGCCACAGAGTCAGATACCAGCACATGAGCTGTAAAAGAAGAAACTGTCCCCATCTCCCCACTGCCCCCAACACTACCAAGCTGCAGAGAAAATCCCAGAAAGATGAAGATCTTTCTGGGACAGCAGTCAGCTGTGCCTCAGTTACGGCTCATTCTCATGCATCAAGCTCTCCTCAGGCCCGTAACATTATCACCACACACAATTCTGCTGCTCTAAGAGTTCAGCTTTTTATTCTGCAAAGGTCACACTGAAAAGCCACCTTCTCTTCTCTGACGGAAGCATATCACTTGGGGAAGAAGAGTTAACAGTCTCTGAAGGGTGTTAGCTGAAGCTCCGAGCTTGGCTGAAGCACGGACTATCGTCACCAGGCTGTTTCCTTGTTTCCAGAGGAAACAAGCAAGTTCAGGCTGGGTCTGACACAGGAACACGCCTCGCTGCTTACCTCTCCATGTCTGAAACCCCAGGAATGCATCAGAGAGCAACTCCTCTTGGCAGGGACTCCGATCATGAGGCCCTGCTAGACACAGTCTGCTTTTGCGGCACTGCAGCCAGTCTCCCCGTCTGCAACTGGGCACTGGATTCAGCTGCCCGGCAGAGCCCCAGCTGGAAAGAGACTGTGCAAGGCACATGTGGGGAGTCCAGTGCCACAGCAGACCGTGCAAGTGCTGCACAGGAGGCTTCAGCCTACTAGACATTCTGCAACACTTACAGGTCGGGCAGCTGTTTTTTGCCACAACTCTCAGCCAAGGCAAGAGAGGGCCACCCAGCTAGCAATGCGGTCCCCAAGTGCTCTCACTCCTGTTAGGCCCAAGAAGAAGCTGGAAGGATCCAGCTGGCAATGGCCTTCAACCACATCTGTGGGGACACTAGGGCAGCAGAAAGCAGGGTGCTGGCTTGTGCTCCTCTACATGTGCTGTGTTTGTCCCACACTGCAGCAGGGGACCAGCAGGATAGATCCTGAAAGCTTGTATGCGAGCAGAGCCGCAGCACACTGGACACATTGCCCAGGACACCCACCCAGACATGACAACACCATTGGATGGATCTCAACCCGGGCTAGAAGTAAGGATCACCTTTCAGGGACCAAGTCACTCGCCACCAGCAGGAAGCTCCTCACCCAAGGGTTGTCCAACCCTCCAGCATGGCTCTGGAGCAGACCACCTTCCCCCAGCGCTCAGCCAGCCCTGTGCCCACAGTGCCAGGCTCAGCACAAGGGAGCGCCCCACATGCCCATGCCAGTCGTGGTTTTCCCACCAAGCCCGTTTCCTGCACAGCCTGGTGGGGTACACCAGCCCCGCTCCAACCTGGCACCTGGAGGTGACCCCGATGTCTCCTCCCTCCGTAAGCCCCTGCCAACATGCCGCTAAGACCCCCAGCAAGCTCACAGAGGAGATGTCTGTTCAACACACTGCTTCCAGCTTTACCTCTCTGACCTACAAGATGTTTCATGCCAGGAGGATACTCAGCAGGTGAAGTAGCAACACTGATTGGCCTTTTTCTGGGCCTGATGGAGTGTAAGCCTGACTCAGGACAGCTGCTCTGACACTAACACAGAGGCTATAGAGTCCTGGATCAAATCTCTTCCACATGCCTCCCCCCCACCCCCTGGCCAGCACAGCTAGATACAGGAGGGACCAAGCCTCAGTGCTGTGCAGGAGCACTACAAGGGGCAGGAGGGCCCTGCCTGCCTCTTGAAACAGAAGAGGAGCAGCATTTGAGCTGGTCTCCAGCTCCCTTCCCTCTGCTGGGATTAGGTTTCTAATACCTGCATTTTTGCTGACATCTGTGCTGCAGCTAATGGCTAGCTCTGAATCCATTAGGTTCACTGTGTCCCAGTCTCCGGATCTGCTCTGGGCATCAATACCTGTTCACTCCTGCTATTTCCTGATGCTTCCACTGCCACGGGCTTGCGGTGGGCAGCAGTTCCTGAGGTCAGAGCTGAGCAGGGTTAGCAGCTGGGAGCTCCCGCTTCTATCCAAGATAGTCTGCAGCAAGCCCTCTGCCGGCTCCAGCTCTGCCATCAGCGCAGCTGGAGCACCCAGCAGGCATCATGCCCATACAGCAAAGGGGTGGGAATTTCACCCTGTGAACTACTGATGTCTTAAGTTTCCAGGTTGCAGTGCCCCACGGGTAGGGACTGACAGGAGATTCGCCCTGCCTCAAATCTCCCTGCTGCCTTGAAACGCTCTTGAACAACCTGCACCAGGAGCTGCTCCCCAGTGGGACAAGAGAGACCATATCCCAGCACATCTGACCAGCCCTATCAAGCTTGTGGAGTCTGCACCATCTCATACAAAATTAATTACATTAATTACAGCAAAAAAGAAGCCAAAGGGACTCTAACAACCCCAGACCGGCACTCTGCCTAGAAAAGTCCACAAGCGGCACGACACCGTCCTGCCCTGCCACCTCTGGGAAGATGCCAGGGGCACAGCCAGGCCCCCAGGTGCCTGCCAGGCACTGTCACTGGCAGAGCTGGGTAAGTGTGTTCGACTGAATAGTTACTGATTGAAAACTACAGTTTCCAGACAGCTCAGAACTATTTGCTACTTCATGACAAGTTTTGGACAAGAATAAAATGCTTTGTTTTCCAAGGAAAAAAAGTCTTATTTTGCATTGTTTACTTTGAAATTTAGCTGCGTTACATTTAAAAGAAAAGATAAAGGGTCTCTCAAACTCGGCTGTGTTGGGGGTTTTTTTCCCTCCAGCTTTTCATTTTGGGCACTAAATCAAGCAATTAATTATTTGTTCAGCTCTGCTCTCCAGACAAGCTGCAAGCATGACAAGCCAAAGGGATGGAGCAGCTCTACCCAAGCAGCAGTGCTGAGGAGGGTGTTGGTATTCTCTGCGCTGCAGGCTCCTTTCAGACCTCAGCTCGAGCTGCCTCGAGGCCAGCAAGCACTCTCCTGGGGGAAGGAGAGCAGGGCCCTGTGCGAGCAATGGCAGGTGCCCCACCAAAAAGGCATTCACTTGCCCTAGTGGGCAGTGGTTCAGGATACGCAACCAAGATATCACAGCCACTGCTTGAAGGACTTCCCGTGCAAATTGCCCTCCACAGTGCAAGCACATCATGCCAAGGTCCCTCACCGCTGGTACCTGGCACTGGAGCAACTCTTCCAGACGCCATCTCTTGCAGTGCCAAACTCTACTCTGGCAGCCTCTGCAGCACAGGGGAGCCAGGCATGCACACGGGGCACCTGACAAGGAAAGGCGATCCCTTCACTTCCCCTGCATGAAAAGCAGCTGTGCTGCAGGAGGCTGATGCTCCCCAAGAGCCAGAGCTCATGGATGCAGCCTGGTGCCTCTTCCACCAGGGACTGGGCCAAACTGGGAGCTGTACTCAAGCAGCCACTCCCACATCTTCCTTGCCAGAGCTATTCCTGGCACCAGTGCCCTCAGTGCCCAAGCAAGGCTGAAAGCAGAGCTCGTCCACAGAGGAATGGAACAACTGTACTATAAATAGCAAACCAGGATGGCTCAGGGCAGGCTCTAAAAAACCCAAGCAGCAATACTGCCGTCCACTCAGGGTGCTCTGAGCATTTTGTAAGACCTGAAGTGATATCTGAGCTGCAGAGAGGCTTACACATTGCAAATAGGCTCTGACAACACTGGGGACGATGAGCTGCTGGCTGGGCTAAGGGACTGCAAACTTATCTGCAAAAAAGCATATGGGACATTTTGCAAACTGGAAATGAGTTAGCAACTGATGGGGACAAAAAAATGAGGGGAAGTGGATCCCAGAGAGGAGGCAGTTCCCAAAGCCAGGCAGTGGAAAGGAGAATGCTCCCGACACCCAAGCTCCTAACTGACCATTCCCAGCACTCCTCCTCTCCTACTGGTCCACGTGTTCCCATCCCTGGGGCTTCTCACACTGCTGAGCTAAACCCTGAACTCACACACCAAAGGACAAAGGCGGGGAAGAAATAGCATACCTCAACTCAACCAAGCAGCAGCTGAGCGGCTCAGGACAAAAGCTCATGTCTTCTGCAACCCACAGCAACCTCTGTGCAGCCCCCAGCCTGCACCAGGAGTGGGACAGAGGCATAAGAGCTCAGCTCATCCTGTGACCATTAGGGTCAAGTTTCCCTCCTACCTCCAGGAAGAGTCTTATTCTTCCCACCACACTCATCCTCCCTACTCCCTCTTCCCTGCTGGTGCCTCCATCTGGAATAGCAAATACTCCGTCTTCCCCTTCACGCTGACAGCATATGTCCTATAAAGGGATCTCAGCCTCCACAGATGAGGATACGACTGGCCTCATGCAGCTCTGCCAGGCACCAGCCTCCCGCTCTCGGTGAGGAGCGCTGTGCTTTCAGCAATGCTGCAGCACGGCTCACTCAGGTGTACCCTGGGAATAAGAGTGCAGGAGAGACGGCTGGGAACATGGGGAGAGGTGTGTATGCACGGGGAAGGCACAAGACCTGAACTGAATCACCCAGCATATAAACACATGCACGCGCACACACATACAGGGAAGCAGTTGCTTCCTCTGGCAGAAAGTTGGGGTTTTTTTTTTTTGTCAGAACAGGAAGACAGCACTAAGAAAAACCCAAAACCAGAACAACAAACCCTTGCTTGATTGCTCCCGGAGCACCAAAACCAGCCAGGGCACAAGAAGCAAAGATAGCCAGTGCTGACTACAAACCCATCTTGAGAATTTCGGAAGCCCAAAGCTCATTTCCCTCCTCCCCCACAGCTCTCCTGTCACCCCTCGCCCTTCCTCCTCTGCGCAGCAAGCAAGAAGAGAGGTAGAGGTCTCAAGTTTGGCTGAGTTTCCACTCTGGGGATAGAAGCTCGATAACAAACTGGGCAGGATGTGAGCACCCGTTGAGGAATAGGATTAGTAGCCCCCTAATCTGCACATTTTGGAGTCTAAGCACTTTACTCTGCTCTCTAATTAAACCACAGAGTGCAGAGATTGCCAGAAGGCGGAGAACAAGGAGGAAGAAGGAAACGGAGGCTGTGGCTTAAAGGCTGTTCCTTGTGGCTTAAATGCAAGGGGGGTTACTGGTAGTGATGTATTTCACCTCAAGTGCTTTATGCCAGGGCTGCTGAGCATCCTGTTGCCTCCCCTGATCCCATCCATAGCAGGGCTGAGGGCAGGATGAAGGGGAACCTGCGCAACAGCCTGAGGATGGCGGAGGAGGGAGTGAGGGGCTCCATCAGACTGGACAAAGCTTTACCTGCGGCAGCCTCGCCTGGCCGGCCATGACTCCCCTCCCGAGTTCCCTGCCTCCTGGGAAACAATACGAGTGACAGGCCACATTTGTCTCCACTTCACAGACCTGTCTGCACAGAAGGGCCTTGTTCAAGCGCTTATCTTGCTCCAGCCTGGGGAGGGGCCAGTGTCTTGCTGCCCTGGCACCCAGGCAGGACATTCAGCTCTGCGCCGGGCTCATTTGGGGCTGCCTGGCAGGGGAGACTTTCCTGTCACAGGTAAAGAGGGAAACCATTTACCGCAACTCCTGACAAACAAAGCAGTTTAAGTAACCACCCGTTTCTCTCAAGCTGTGTTCAGACCCACATGCCTGTGCCAAGAGGAGGTAGCAAGCCCAAGCCTCCATTCCTTGCTGCTGACACTTCAGCATGCAGCAGGGACATCCTCACCAGGCAAACTACCTAAGCAGTGGGGACAGGAGCTCTCTGGGCTGCAACATGCCACACCACGGCCCCACAGCACGGGGTGCTAGGCATCTGGTGGTGTAGCTGGGAACAGGAGTGCCGGGAAAGGACCTCGCCTCCCGAAATGCTCTGCCATCAGACCGAGGCGGGGGGTGGGGGGTGCGTGTGTGCAGGGGCAGCCTGTCACTCCAGCAGTCTCTCTCTTCCCTTGCTCCTATTCTTTGGAATTCCTCTCTTCTGTTTGCTTTGTTTCAGCCCTCAATGAACAGGAAGAAAAGGGAAGGAGCCTTGACAAATCCAATCAAGGCGCAGACACGCTGAGGCTCCCTCCTGCTGGCATGCCAAGCTCTGCACTAATGAGGGGTAGAGGAGAGAGAGGTGGCCACTGAGAACAGTGGCCCCACAGAAACACTTGGTGTAAGGGACAGAGGGAAAAGAAGCTGCTAGCGCAGAACAATGCCAGCAGAAGCTCCCAGCCTTCAGAAGGGGGTCTTCCCATTTCCCCTGGCCCAGGGAGCTTGTTCCAGTTCCTCAGCCCAGGTCCCAGTCACCTACTGCCCACTACACTAGAAATAAGCAATAGTGTTTGGGGAGAAGGATCCAGACGTGCACGTTCAAGGGAGGTTCAACTAAAAACAGCCACGGAGATGGGACCACACTTGTTCCAAGGATTCATGCAGGGAATCTGGTCTTTCCCTCCAGAGAACTAGGCCATGGGGGCTTACAAGTGCCAGTGTTGTCTCCAGAATCTCCCCACAGGTCCCAAATACCCACATGCCCAGTAGAGAGGAAACCCACAGAGCCAAGACCTTCTGCCATGCAATTATCCCCAGTTTACCAATTTGGGTACAGAAGCACTAAGACAGGAAGGGAGCAAATGCATGTAAACCATCTACTTAACAAGCAAGATAACTAACCTTTGGAGGCTGCCAATGTTGCAGGGGTGCTTGGGAACAGCTGGAGAAGCTGGCAGGGCCTGGTGGTGGCTGTGAGGACCACCCTTTAACCAGGGTTTCTCAACTTGAAGAGCAGATAACACATCTCAGCTGTACTGGAGGGTTTTGGAGCTTGCCGTCACCTGAAACCCAAAAGACAAACAGTCACCTGAAGAGCTACTTCATAAGAGACCTCTGGGGCCCCTGCACAGCATCAGCAGCACCCAACACCTTGGTTGCCGTCCCTTTCCTCCAGCCTGTTACAAAGCACAGCTCAGTGTCTCCCAAGGCTACCCAGACAGCCCATGGGAGAATATCTGCGTGCTGCATGTTCCTTGTCCCAGGTCACTGCACTGTCCCATAGCACGTTCCTCACCCACGCAAGGAGGGCTGTACATGTGTCCCCAGAAATGCTGGCAAAGGCACAGCCACTGTGCTCCATCGCAACACACATGAGTCCTCACACCGACTCTTCAGGAAGACAAGGAGCTGGGGGAGGGATACAAGTTCCCTGGCCCCCTCCCAAACATGACAGCAGCAGCAACTGTTTTGCTTGTGAGGCAATGAAGGGATTAACTATCATGTCCAGTAACCTGAGCCCGTGCGACATACCCTGGGCAGTGCCAGGAGGGGAGTCAAGAGAGTCTGTCCGGACAGATACACAACAGGGAGAGAGAAGGGATAAAGGCAGAGGAGAGAGAAGGCAGGCAAAAACCAGCATGCAACTTGTGCTGCAGGGAGCAGAGCAGCCTGCACATGTCACTCCTCCTCAGAGAAAGAGGAGATCCTCCTCCTCTGCTGGGATCTTGCCAGCGCATCCCTTTCCTCCAGCTCCCATGGGCACCCATACCCTACAACTGCAGGCTAGAATGGATGAGCCCTTCTCCCAGGAGACTACAGGGATTATCACCTCCTTATGGGGAGAAAGTCCAAACCAGAAGCACAGAACCACACAAATAAGTTGGGGCAAAGGAATCGGAGAGGAGTCGGGAGTTTTGATTTAAAGCCCCTCTATCCACACATCATTGTTCCGAGATGCAGGTGGAACAGGACCTTCAAAGCAGGCAAAACCTACCAAACCCATCTTTCTAGTCTGTCTCACCTATTTTAATACCCCAGAGAAGCAAGTGTACAGTGTGCTGGGCACCAGGCCCGTTGCACCCTTCTAGCCACAGCAAACCCCAGGTCAGCCTGGCACAGCACAATATGAAACAGAGGGAGGCAACATCATTCCCAACAAGGCCTGGAAATAAGAAATAATTTACAACAGCTGCTACCTTAACAGTGAAACCCAGCAACTCCAATGAAGAAGTACAGCATGACAACTGCTCAGCAAAACCCTCCTTCAGCAACAAAGCCTGATGCTACCTCTGCTTTGCGAGTCTCCCTCAGTATCTGGCTACAAGGTGGCAGCCAGCGAGAGAGGACATGTATGGACACTATGGCGCACGTCAGTAAACAGACACCTGTCCTCTCCGTCATCCCCACTCCGCTTGTCCTGATCTGCCAGCTCCTACCTCAGACCAAAGGGGCCTAAGGGGGGAACCTCAAAGACAGATACTTCTGGAGCAGGGGGAACAGGATATGAACCGGGGTGCCAAATCTGCCTGGCACACAGCCCTTTTGCAGTCACAGCCCTCCCTCTAGTGCTACTAGAGCCCGGCATTTCCACGGAGCAGTTCGGCAGGTAAGAGCCAAGCCCCTGGTACCCATCTGGGATAGGAAGCAGAAGCTGCCAGCAACAAGACCAAGTAGTTTCAATAGCAGAGAGCTGGAAAAGCAAAGGCACCTTCAGCAGAGCTAATACTGAATGGGGAGAGCCAGGCGCGTGCCTGCCACACGCTGCCACTGCCCCACTGCCCAGCAGGATCTGCCACAGCACGGCCACCAGTGTCACTGGGGAAGCAGACTTCCCATGCACACGTGGCAAGAGCCGTGTCTCCAGGGTGGAGCCCACGTCCAACGGCTGCAACCCAGCCACCAGCAGTTATTTACACAGCACCATGAAAGGGACCTGCAAGATCTGCAGCATGGTAGGACCGATCTCCAGGTCTGCTGCCTTCGCCAGGTGGGCTCAGGGGAGCTTGAGTGAGGCTGGGGGAAAGGCAGATCAGAAACCACAAGCAGTTGCTCCCCTCACCCAAAAGCAGTTGCAGCATGCTCTTCCTCAGGGCCCAGTTGCATCTCTCCCTTGGAGCGTTTCCATTAACTTAGGCCACCAGAGAACCTCATGTCCAGAAGTTTTTTCCAACTGCATCACATGTTTATTAAAAGATATGGCCTCTCCCTCTCAGCCTTTAGCATAGGCAGATTTGGGATATTACAGGAGAGACTGCACATTGCTAATGAATCAGGGAAGGGAGATATCCTAGTAACAGCCTGGGGCTCTAAATGGCTTTCTGGAAAAGGCATCTGGAGAGAAGAGGCGGTCACTATCTCACAGCAGGGCTCTGCACACATTGCCAGACGTGTTGTTCCTCCTGGGAAGCTAAAAAGAGTCCCTCTCCTGAGATGCCAAGTCTCAGCTAAGCTGGGAAGGGCAGGGGCACCCTGACAGAAAACAACAACAAAATGCCTCCAAGTCAAAACACGCATTAAAAGGCCCCTTAAACTTGTTTGACCTGGGTTTCCCTTCCCCTCAGACTACCGCTTCAAGCAATAGACCTGTCAGCGACACTTCAGGAGCTCAAGGACTACACCACCAACACCCCCTGCCAGCTGCTGCCTTTCCAGGCCCCAGGAGGGCTGTCAGAGATCAGAGGTGCAAGCTGCCACCACCAGCAATGCCATGTTCGGAGCCTGGTGTGCTTCATTGCCCTTGTCACCTCATTTAGACAGAGATTTGGAGCTCTCCTGAAAGGTGCTGGCCTCCAGAGATACCATAAGTGAATCAGGCCTTCCATTCTAGGCAGGGCTCATGTGTCAGGGACTAAAATACTCCCGGGGCATGCCTCTGTCTACAGGTTATTTGGAGCGAGTCATAATTTATCCCTAGCTATCCCAAAGTATTGGCTGAGCTCAACCAGAAGCAAAGGAAATAGCTCCCACACCATGGTGTGGCCACCTAAGCAGGGCAGGAAGGGATGCCCCAAGGAGACAGGGCCAGAAAGGCCATCTCATCCCACACCAGGACTGCTCCCTTCCAACCACAGCTGGAAAGATCCACATCCCTGACCTCACACTGCCAGGTTCCTTCCCTCCTGGTGGTGGAAGACAGCAGGAAAACATGGTTGGCGAGAACATCCACTTCCCCCACTACTACCAACCTCCCAAGACACAGCCAAGCATCGATATACTGAGTCTATTCTCCCACATCCCACTCCCCAGCTCCAATGCTGGCAGGTGCTGTAAGAACACATCCTCACCTACGCCAGCACCCTGCACGGTATGTTTTGAGCAAGACTTAGGATTAGCAGCCTCAGACCCACGGCAGTGCTCCGCCAGGGGTCAGGCTCCCCAGAAACGGTGTGGTCTCGTGGATCTGAGCAAAGAGCGAGACACTGGCAGCCAAGCAAGCTGGGCTTCAGCACTGTACCCGCTGACGGGCTGGCAGAGTGTTTGCTTTTTTTAGTTTGCTTCTTTTCCTACCATTAGTGCTGAGCCTGCACCCCTCATCATCAGAGCATAGGAACTATTTGGCCTCAGTTACAGCCAGTGGATTTCCAGTAAGCACGAGCCCTTGGCACCCAGACTGACAGTAAGTGCTAAGAAAGGAGCTGCTCAGAGATCTTTCCAGCTACAGTCAAGAGAGAAATTAGCCCGTCAGCTCAGCCTTTCACCTCCTACCCCCCGACACTGTGGGGGCCATAAGCCAAGGCAACTTAAGTCTTGCCCAGCCTCATGAGCTCGCTGCTGCTCTGAGAAGCCACCCCTCCTACAGCACTCCCTTGCAGCATATTTACCATAAAAAGGCAGCGTGATGCTACTCAAACTGTCCTCCAAACTGGCTCACTGCAGGACAGAGATGAACAGAAAGAGGGACAGGACAGACAGCGGGTGGGAGGGAGGCGGGGGACAAGGGATGAAGAGGAAGCATCTGCCAATAAAACTTCTCGCTCAGGGACAGAACAGCACTATCTAGCTATGCTGTTCAGAGTAGCCCAAGGACTTTGTGCATCAAGCTTCACCTCTGGCTGAAGACAAGGTGTCTTTAGCAGTCTCCTAGGCAGCCAGCTCTCAGATTGCTGTCTGGCAGAGCCAGAGCTTCTCCTTGAAGGACAGCAGCTCCGGCAGTCTGCACTGGATATGCCCCTAGAGTCACCGTCAGCGCACACATACCCCCAGCAAGCTGTACTCCAGACCTCTGTCACAGGCTTCAGGTGCTATCTCACCTGCCTTGGTACTTACACTAGCAGCTTGGCCATGGTGAAATTCAGAGCTCACAGGTAGCACTGCATGTGAATGGAAAGTTGGGTCTAATCCATGTGATTCTGACTGAAAAGGTTTGTTTAGCACCAGCCTGTTTGCCAGCAGTATCTCCTGCCCTTTTTGAACTCAGCCTGCTGGAAAACAAACCCTCAGGGGAAGGGGGGAGAAGCGGAGAGATCAGAGAGGATAAAGTGCCTGCCCATGCAACTGTAATTCTTGCAGAGGAAGCTGCAGGCACACACTGCGTCCATTGTGTGGAGGTAACCGGACAGGAGGAAGGAGGGGCAGCTTGGCAGAGCTGTTTGCACTCGGGAGACCTGCCGAGAGGCCATGAAATGCGCTCCTCACCCACCCCGCGCACCCTCAAAGGTTCAGCAGGGAGGCACGTAGCTGTATCCCTGTGCACCGCTGCCGATCTTTGCACTGCAAGGTGTGCCAAGGGCTAGGCCCAGCTTAGGGCGCAGCACGGCCAGGCAGCTTCAGTGCAAGGTAACTCTGCCCCTGGCTGAGCGGGAGGCAGAGCTGGAGCAGAGTCTGTGCAGCCCAGCACTACTCGGCACGGCAGGGAGGGTCTGCGGGACCGAACGCAGGTTTGAGCCCTCTTCTGCAACAGGCTGCAGCCAGGTGGGTCCCACACCTCTGCCTCCCGCCTGTAAAATGGGGGTTAGTGGTTAAGGACAGTAAAGACTAGAGCATGACTGTGGCTGCGTAAATCCTGCGTGAGCTCTGGAAGGCACTGACAGCACAGCCCTGACCACCTCCCTTCTGCACCTCTGCTCCCCTCTCAGTGCTCCCCCATTCCCTCCCCTCCAAATCCTCCTCTGACCCCCACCCCCCCAATCCCCGATCCCAGGCAGGGAGAGACACTGCCACGCACGATAAAAAGAACACCACGAGGTTGGCAGGTCCCCATCCCCAAGGCCCTCCAGACCTCCACCAGTCCCTACCCGCAGTTTGCAGCCCCCTGGGGCAGCACCTCCTCCTCCCCCTTCAACCTTTGTAAAGAGCGGGGGCGGGGGGCCGTGTGTGTGTGTGTGTGTGTGTGTGTGTGTGTGTGTGTGTGTGTGTGTGCGCGTGTGTGTGCGCTGCCCCTGCCCGCTCGGTCACACCTTGCTCTTCCCAAAATAAAGCCCTCGTAGGGTGCAAAGAGGGGGGTCCACCGAGGAGGGGTCCGCCCACGGACCCTGGGTGTCCATCAGACACCCCCCCTCGGGAGGAGCTCAGGCCCCTGCCCAGCCGCTCCCCGGCTCCCAGGCCCACGGAGCGCCAGATTCATGCGTGGGCCGACCCACCGCAGCCAGCACCCGAGGAGCGCCTCCCTCTCGGGAGCGAACCCCCAAAACTGACCCGTACCCCGCCTCTACGCCCTAGCACGCAACCGCCTCCCTGCTCGTACACCCACGGCCCCTCACAGACCCCTCTCAGCCCCCACAAAAGCCAGTAGCCCCAGCACACCCGTACCTGCCCGGCTGCCACTCCAGGTCCTGGTCCCGGTCTCGGTCCCGGTCCCGGTCCTGGTCCCGGTCCTTTAAACCGCCGCCCAATCGACTGCTCGGTGCTCGGCCGCCGCGCCTAGTCCGCTCCGCTCCTCCCGCTCGGCTGGGCTGGGCTGGGCGGGGCGCGCAGGCGCGGTGGCGGCGGCCGGAAGCGCGGGAGCCATGGCGGTGGCGGCGGCGGCGGCGGCCACGGCCACGGGCCCGGGCTCGGGCCCTGCCTGTGGCGGTGGCGGCCCGGCGGGGCGGCTGCGCCTGCTTTGCCAGCGTTACCAGGAGTACGTGAGGCGGCACCCGGCCGCCACCGCCCAGCTGGAGGGCACTGTCAGGGGCCTCTCCTACCTGCTGCCAGGTGCGGGAGGGGGGCGGCCGGGCCCCCGTCCCTCCCGCCTGGGCCTGGGCCTGGGCCTGGGCCTGGGCCTGGGCCTGGGCTTGGGCTTAGGCCGGGCCCCCCCGGCACCTGCCCGTGGGGTTGCGGGGCGTGGGGCCCGGCGAGGAGCGGGGCCTCCCCCCGCGCTGGGCGCTGGCTGGTAGCCGCTCTCCTCCCTTCGCAGGTCGCTTCTCGGACTCCCATGCGCTGTCGGAGCTGGGTAGGTGGGCACCGGGGGGCCCGGCGGGGCGAGAGGCGCCGGGGTGGGCCGGTACCCGCCGGCCGCGGGGCTGGTGCTGTGCCTTGCCTGTCCTTCACGCCTCGCTGCATCCCCCGGCAGCTTTTGGGAGGAATCTGCACGTCTTGCTGCCTTTCTTCCCGCATCTTCTCCTGGGGGAGGAGGCAGCAGTCCCCATTGGTTTGCTTTCTGTGCATCCCATAACCGCGGTGGTGTTCTCTTTTTCTAGTGTACTCTGCTTCCAACCTCCTAGTGCTATTAAATGACTGGATTCTCCGAAAGGAGCTGCAGCAGAGCCTGCCCATGGTAAGGCTGGAGTGTGTCCGTGAGGAGGATTTGGGACACATGCTTTCTCCCTTGCAGAAGCTTTCAGGGAGCATCTGTAGAAACTAACAGGTTTTTGTCGTGGCCTCTCTTTGCTGTCAAGTGTGTAGAGGCCAGAGGCAATCTCTGAATGCAGGTAAACAGCAGGCCTGCCCCATAGCTGCTGGCTTGGAGGAGTGGCCAGAACATTCCCTAGACCACAGAAATCAGGTCCTGACTTGCATGAGGAGCTCCACCGGTTTTTTGAGAAGCTCAGAATTTGAGCTAGGCAAAGGTGTTGCTGAATAACCATTGCTCTTTGCAGAGCAGTGGCTCTGGAGCACCGAAGCTCTAATTCCATCCCTCACACTCTTCCTTTGCATATACTATTGAGCAAAACAAACATAAGCACCTTGCTTCTTTGTTTCTGTTGCAGGAGCCCTGGGCTGGCTCCCAGCACTTGTTAGGTGCTTTGGGGAATGAGGAGGAGGGTGTTTTTTTCCAGACAGGCCTCTCCATTTGCAAGCCTGCCTGCTGTGTGGGTTTGAATGTAGGCAGCTCTCTGGCTGCAGCGCCTGCGTGTAACAAACAGAAATGCAGAAGACTTGCTCCCTTGGTTGTTGAAGGCCGAAGTGCGTTTCAACTGCGTTATCTTTATTAATCGTTTTTGACGGGTTTAAATCCTGTGGTTGACAGCACCAGCGAGTTCCCATGTGGGGAGCAGGAGCCCAGGCTGGAAGAGCACCTGCTGTCTTGGGGTTCGTGGCTGGAATCTAGACTGATGCTATATTTGTCAGGCTGAATTCATTCGCTCTGGTGTGACTGTGGACTCTGGATCCCCTTCCCTCGACTCCAAGCTTACTCCCTTTTCAACTCTAACCAGGGAGGAGGTTCATCATATATCCCAACTCTGGGACAAGGAGGAAGAGAGAGTTTTGCCGTGGAGTTCAGGCACAGTGCCGCAACCCACAAGATTGTCCTGCTGTGTTAGTTGGGGTAGAAGGCAATCCAAGATACAGCTGTGACATTCTCCCTGTTTCTGGGGTAGCAGCTCTGTGTGATACTGTCATGTCTCGGTCTGCCCCTGCTTGGAGGTGGAGAAGTGGGCTTGTGCATAGAGTGTGGCTGCAGTGGAGGCACCGCTTTTTGTTTCTGGGGCCATCTGGTGCTTATTTCTGAGAGTCCCGCCAGACTGGGCTTTGCTTTTGCCCTGTTTAACTCCCAAGCAGAACCTGCATCCTGTCCCCCTCCTCCCCTCTGTGTTTTGCAGTCGCTGCCCCAGCAGAAGCTGCTGACCTGGCTGAGTGTGCTAGAATGCGTGGAGGTCTTTGCAGAGATGGGGACAGCCAGGGTGTGGGGGGAGATGGGCCGGTGGACCATCATTGTCCTCATCCAGCTGGCTAAGTAAGTGCCGTGGGCGGAGGGGAAGGGGCAGCGTGTGCTCGGAACGGGGATCTGGAGGGAACTCAGCAGTACCCCAGGAAGGAGCCTAAGCAGGGTTGAGCTGCTCATCCCTGAGGCTGGGGGAATTCGGAGCCCCATGGTGTGCTGGACACTGCCACAGGAGGGGACACTTAGCCCTCTCACCGTGCCAGTTGCCCTAAGCAGACCTGAGTGTTTCCCTCTTCTGTGGAAGCCACCTTTCCAGCGCAACAGGAACCCAGCTCCATAGCCTGGTATTGAAGGCTTCCCTGTGTCTTCTCACAGAGCCATCCTTCGTCTCCTGCTCCTGCTGTGGTACAAAGCTGGCATCCAGACGTCTCCTCCCATCGTGCCGCTGAACAGGGAGCAGCAGCAGCCTCTCCACCCCCAAGGTGAGCCCATGGTGCTGTCATTATCGGCTTGGTGTCTTGCCGGGCTGCATGTCTCATCCTGCTAGGAGTTACTCATCAGAGCAGCAGCTTGGGTGGCACAGGGAATTGTAAGGCCTCAGTATGCAAAGAAGAGCTGCGTTGAACTTTCCACCCTCTGCAGAGCAGGAGTTAGCTTAGTGGCAGGGTTGTCCTGCAGTCTGGAAGGAGGAGGTAGAGGAGTCTAAGCCTGGAAGCACTGGCTGAACTGTGAGTCAAGCTGTGTGTTCCCTGGTGTGACAGTGAGGAAAGAGATCCTAGGCCTGAGCAATGTCAGGCAGATTTACCTTTTCACCCTCTGACAGCTCTGTGCAGTGTTAGCCTCTTCAGGATGGTCTGGTTTGCACAGATCAGGTCTTCTTGATGGCAATGTAGGGAAGGGATCTGCCAGCGCTGGGGTGAGGCGCGTTCCTTTGGATCCTGACCCCTGCGGCTGTTTTCTTTTGCAGACACAGGAGACAACTCCTCAGGGAAGGATCAGACCTACGTTGGCAGGCGTTCCAGCCGTGTTGTGCGCTCTCTCCAGAGCAGTAAGTAGCTGAACCCATTTTTTGTCTTTGCCTGAGCTGTTTCTGCTCCGTGCCCTTTATGTATAACCTGGGTGTGGGCAGCAAAGAGCAGAACCTTGTACTGGAGCATATTCTGCCAGTCACTGGGCCCTGTGGACAGGGGGACATCAAAGCAACGGGGATTCAGACATGTGCTGCAAGGCTAGCAGTTAAATTGTTTTTTGCCAAGTGAGTGGTGCAACAGCAATAACCAATCCTTCAGTGTGGTTATGCTTTGAGGAGCATGGACCTTATGAGTACCTCTCCCTGCTCTGTCCCCTGTGGAGGCAAGCTCTGAGGGCACTGGTCAGCCGCAGCAGTGTGTGCAGCTTTTCAAGCTTTCCTGTTTCACACCTTCACTGTGCAGAAAGCAGTGGGGTGGTGGTGCGCGGAAGCATGGTGGGAAGGTTTTATTTGTGTTAGTGACCTGATCTGCTTGTTTCAGCCCCATCCCTGCAGTCTCGGCACTGGGGCTCCCCCCAGCAGAGGGAGGAGTCGCAGAACCGAAGAGCGGAAGAGATGAACCAGCCTCCCACCCCTCTGGGTCTCCAAGAAACCATCGCAGAATCCATCTACATTACCCGCCCTCTGCTCCACTGTATCCTGCCCTGGCTGCATGCAGGCTCATACTGTACCCCGGGTGCCGGCAGAGGGTGCTGCGGGCTCGGCCCTGGTGCAGGGCAGTGCCATGCCAGGCTTCTCTCTCCCTGCTGCTGCTCTGCTTAGGCAGGGGCGTCGGGACTCCTCCCTTCTCTTACACCTTGATGGCTAGCCTCAGCCACTCGTGCTGTGGGTGCAAGTCCTCCAGCCCCTTCCCTGGGCACCCCCAGCACTGCCTTAGAGTGTACTCTCTTTGCTGGTACCCAGGGGATGGCTTGTCCACATGCCTCTTGTTAGGCATTTCTGGTTCTTTCCGTTCCTTGACTGTGTGTTGCTAGTATTGAGTTTAGGAGTGTGGGGCCAGAGATCATGGAAACCCTGGCTCCTCTCAGCAGTCCTGGACATCTCTAGGTCAGTCTGAGGAAGAGTCTTTGCAGGTGCTT
Organism: Morus bassanus; assembly: GCA_031468815.1. Classification (NCBI taxonomy): domain Eukaryota; kingdom Metazoa; phylum Chordata; class Aves; order Suliformes; family Sulidae; genus Morus; species Morus bassanus. The sequence continues at coordinate 44,152,614 of CM062572.1, read as the reverse complement.
GAGGTTGGTGGTGGCTGAGCATCACACTTCCCCCTGTTCCCCAATCCAGGGCAGGCCCTACTGAGAGAAATACGCACAGGGGCTGGGCCTGGTCTTTACCTGGGAGATTGACACATTTAGGTATCTTCTGCAATGCTTACAGTGCTCTGTGTTCGGAGCTGGTGCAGCCTGCTCTGCATGGAGCTGAGAATGGGGGGCATTTAGAAACCCACTTTCTTTTACCTGCTGGCTGCTGTTGCTGTGTGTTAGCTCTCTGCCCTTTTCCTTCCAGTCTGAGCTTGCTGAGTGATCTGAAAGACCTGAACAGGCGAGAGCGAGCAGAGCTGAGGCGCCGAACCATCCTACTGCTGTACTACCTGCTGAGATCTCCTTTCTATGACCGATATTCAGAGTAAGGGGCCCATGCTGGGCTTTTGCTGAAAATTTCCCTTTTAACAGAAATAGCATCAGGGGACTGGGTGAGTAGGTCTGAAGAGGTCTGGGTGCCTGTGACCAGGTTAATCTGAGCCCTTGTGTAACAGCTGTCATTGCTGTTCATACATTCAACAGCTGGGGCAGGAGGTGTCCCACTGGATTTATTTATACTTTCTCCCTTCCTAGGGGCAGGATCCTCCTCCTTCTGCGCTTGTTGGCTGATTACGTGCCTGGAGTTGGCTTTGTCACACGTAAGTGGGCACTGCTGCTATATCCCTGTTTGTTGGGTGGAGAAAAAATTGGGGGAGTTAGGCAGAACGTTTGTCAGTTCATTTACATCCTGAGGAAGGAATTGGGAAGTCCCTGGAATGGTTAGCACCAGTGCACCCTGTATTGATGCTTGTGTTGTTTTAAACTGGAACAGGAAAGGATGAATTGCTTCCTGGCTGTTAGGGACCTGTGCTTGACCACAGTGGTAAACCTCCCTGTGCCCTTGCAGGCTGCAGAGCTCAGTCTCTGCCACCTAAGCCTGTTCTGGGCTCCCTTTCTGCACCTCAGCTGGTGCACTAGAACCCTGCTTTGCACGGCCTGTTTTTGAGCTTTTTTCCTTGATCCCCAGTCTGCACTGCAGACATGAGGGTGCCTAGAGGTATTGACCCAGCCAGGAGCTGATTGTAAATCAAAGGGCCAAACCGGGATTGTCTTCTCCTAGTCCTTCACCAGAGGATCCCTTTATTTTGGGCCAGAATTCCACCTCCACCTCCTCCCTGCTGATGTGAAGCCTTTTGGGGAGTGATTGATGGCAGTGATGTGGCATTAGATCAGCCTGGGATCGTGGGATTGTCCTTTGGGGAGTTCACAAAGCTGGCTAGCTCGGGAGCTGCTTCCTCCAGTTAGTGATTCCAGAGAGGCTTTGGAGCCTGCTTTATGCCATGTGCTACATAAGCATTTTCACTCTACAGCAGTCGCTTCTGTGTCTGCACCTGCTCGTTATTGCTGAGTTGTCTTCCCTCTTCCCTGTGTCACAGCAGTGTCCTCCTGACTCGCTGCATGCGGGTTTTCCCCTTGCACATTGTAGAATTCCCTTCCCGCTGGAGCTTGGATGTGTCAGCTCTGAGGGAGTCATGTCCCACACCATGGCCATGCTGTTTCACCCCCTGCTTGGTCCTGCTCTAATCTCTGGCACCGCATCCCAAAGTTGTCTCCCATCTTGGCAATTGTTCTGTTCTAGGGTTCATCTGAGTTGTATAACTGGCGGTTTGGGATTATTGGGTGCCATAACAAGAAGCGGGGGATATACACTGTATACTTACAGCTTCAAAATCTACGTGCATGATCCCTCTGTTCTCTTTTTTCAGGGCCACTGATGGATTACTTGCCTGCTTGGCAGAAAATCTATTTCTATAACTGGGGCTGATGAGAAGATGATGATTATTCTCTGCTAAGATCATGGCTGGACGTTTCTAAGGAGGGCAAGCAGGCTGGGGGAGGGATGTTGATAATGTCTAATTTTCAGTTAAACCATCAATGAGAAGCTCCTGTTCTGCAGGGTGGGGAGGGGGTAGTATGTAATTTTTTTAACAGATCTGGCTGTGAATGATGGACTCTACATGCATGGAAAGACCCTGGCCACCTCTTTCTCTGGACCGTTCTGTGGCTGCAGTGATGGTGATGGGACAACCTCTGGTTTTTTAAGCACACTTCATTTTTTGCCTTTTGTATGACTGCGCTATAATAAAGCCAGGCAGCGCAGTGATTTTTGGAGAGCATTGTCTCCCACCTCGTGGCACTGAGATTGACCTGCCGCCTACTTGTGGTAGCTGTGCCTGGCCAATCTGCTTGGAGCAGGCTTGTCTGTCAAATAAACTGACTGAGCAGAAAGAACTGAGCTGCAGGACTTCTACTCCCTGTTTGCATGGGATCCCCTTGTATCTGGTTGCCAACAGGCCTCTCTGGAAGAGCAAGCACCTTTTGCAGTTGTTTACCCTGAGATACACTGTCCTTTAGAAACCTTTCGCTCTGGCCTGTGTCAGGCAGGGCACCGCCTGTTGCTCAGCTGATGACTGTAGCCTCTCTACCTCCAGGTGCCTGGTTCAGTCCCCAGTTTCCTGGGGTTCCCCTGGGGCTACGGAGAACTACAATTCGCAGGCTGCTTTCCTAGCACCTCCCATATGCTAAAACAGTTTGCAGAATGGCTGCCAGCCAGTGCTTGGGGGCTTGGCCAAGGGCAGAGGAGAAATGAAGAGATTAATTCAGCAAATACTGCTGTGCCACACTTAATAAAGGGCCCAGGAGAGGCTTGGACCATCTTTTTGTATCTGTTCTGCGAACTGGTGGACAGTTGAGGCATCAGTCTGCTCTGTGAGCTGCAGTGGAGGTTCCCTGGGCTAGGACAAAGGGGTAGCCAGCTGGTGGCACTGGATTGCCCCAGAGGCAGCTGCCAGCCCTGTGCAAAGCTTGGGAGCTGGAAACTAACAGGCACGTTGGCCTCAAGTGGGTGACAGAAGCATTCCTACCTGACCCATCTTTGAGGGATTCTGGGGCTGCAGGGGTCACAGCCTTCTTGCCTCAGCACCTGAAATAGGGGATGTACCCCTCCACGCACATCCCTAATGGGCCACTGCACTTGGGGACCACAGGGCTTTGGCAGTGCGTGGGGTCTGAGGTGTTGCCACCTCAACTGGCAGCATTGATCTGTAACGCAGCAGCATGGAAAAGCCCTGAGTGAGGGGCTGTGCTCCCTCTGTTTGGTCTTTTAGCAGATGAAGATGCTGAAGACTGCAAAGCCTGGGAAGTGCTGGGGGGGGGGGGTTCAGTCCCTGGGACGGGGAGGCACTGAGATGAAGGGGTTTGCTCTTGGAGGGGTTGAGAGGGAGGCAAAGGGCAGTGGTGAGGGACAGGGAAGGAGCCCCAGAGCTGTGGCTGCGTGGAGGAACATGCACCAGCACAGGGAGGGCTGTGAGGAGCTGGCATGGCCTGGGCAGGATCAGGCAGCCCTCACGTACCAGGAGTGGGAAGGCAGCAACACCTGGGCAGGGGCCTGCCTCCTGCCCAACCCAGCTGGTGTCCCAGGGCCACCGGGGTGGCTCCTCTGTGACCTCGCTGTGGAGCCAGCGTCAGGCTGTGCCATGCAGTGCTGGCTCCTGCTGCTCGCCCTGCTGCTGGGGGCTGCCCTCCCGCGGCCCCTGCGCCAGAGGTGATGGCACTTCCCCCCTCCCCCTCCTCCGCCCTGCCCTCGTATCTTGCAGAGGTACCCCAGGGCTCCTGGCCCAGGCATGGGCTGACAGTTGTGGCATGAAGCCCTCAAGAGCTGGCCGGACTGGGTGAAGACAAGCGGCACGTGGGAGCTCTTGTGCCAGTGTGGGTGAGCGCCACAGAGTCTTGGCTCACTCCTGCCACTGGTTATCCTCCACAGGGTCAGCTACTCAGTCCCTGAGGACTTCTCTGCTCCGCTGGAGCTTCCTCAGCAGCACTTTGGCCTGGTGGATGGTACAGTGCTCTCTGAACCCCTTTTCCGTGCACTCACCCTTCCAGACGGGAGGTTATCTCCAGCCCCGTGAGCAGACCCAGGGCTGAACCCAGCCTCTCCGCTCTACCTGCAGATTATGGCATCAAACCCAAGCAGCCTCACATCAGGACCTGGGCAGCCCAGGAGCGGCCAGCGGGGCTGCGTGGAGCTGGCAAAAGCAAGCGTGATGAGCTTGACTTGCTGGAGTACTACTATGATGCCCGCCTGTGAGCCAGCGTGCCCCTGTGCCTGCTGCAGCCCAGCCTCTGCAGCCTGCCCTCCACTGCTGCAGGACATGGTAGGTGTGGAGTGTAGGAATGGGGAGGGTAAGGATATGCCCTGCTTTGGGTGGGGACTGGAGCAGATGACCTCCAGTGGTCCCTTTGCTCATCATACAATGAGCTCTGGCCCCAAGGAGTGCAGCAGGGGGTCTTGGACCAAACCTGAGACACTCCAGCTCCTCTTGGGGTCCCAAGGGAAGGAACGAGCCAGAGCCCAAACCCACTACAGTGGGACACAAACAGCGCAGCAGCTCTGCTCCATGAACCATCATATTTAATAGTTGTTGCCATCACAGCAGATCCAGCTGAAGCACAGAGACCGCTGGCTGCAGGGACCAGGAGTGCTCTTCTACCTCCTGGGTGCTTCACAGAGCTCCCTGCAGGCTTTAGCCCTTCCCTGCCCCGCTTCTGGCAGGGACCCAGCTCTGTGCAGGGGCTGAGCCCCACCACCCTGGGTGGCTCAGCTCAGCCCTGCCACTGCCTCTGCCACCTGCAGCTGGGAGGAGAGGGGGAAGGGGCAGAGAAAGTCTCCCCTCCCAGGGGTGTAGTTACTGCAGGGAGATATTTGGGGTGACTTTTCTCTCTCCCCAGGGCATGGATACAAGAGGCGAGGGGTGGGGATGGGGACAGAGGTAGAGGTGAGCTGTCTCAGCTCATCCTGGTGCTGGCACACCTCTGGCAGAGAAGATACTGGGGCTCCCTCTGTCATTCCTGCCCAGCAGCCTTGTCCCCAGGGCCTGGCAGGGAGGCGATGCCCACCCAGGGCAAGCCCGTCTCCCAGGCATGAATCAGCACATGGGTCTTATTTGCTATAGCTGCTGTGTCTTCATACCATGAGAGTCTGACTCCTCTGCCACTGCATTAAAAATCACCCCAGAGGGATGTGACGGGAAGCCGGGCCATGGTCACAAGGAGATGCTGTCACCCCAGCCTGCAGCAGGAAAGGGCCCAAGCACGCTGCTGCCCACCCCTCTGCTGCTCACAGGCAGGGCACCCAGCGGGTGCTTCTCCAATAGAATAAACTAAGAGTAGTTTGTACAATAAACACAATTTTTCCAGCCCTCCCCCCTCCCATTCCCCCCCCAGCCCGAGGAAGGGGAGTCATGAAAAGAGGCGGCGCTCCGTGCCCCGGGGAGCCCTGCCCCGGGCCTGCTCCTCCTCCAGGCTCAAAGCAGTTCTTGTCCATGCACGACACGGGGAAGGGGCGAGATTGCAGCCCTGGCTGTGCAGGAGGTGCCTGTGCTAGCCCCTACTCCAGGTAGATGTCCTCCGTGGGGCACGTGTACTCCACATACTCCTTGTAGAATTGCTGAAAAGCCCTCCTGCAACACAGCACGGGGCAAAGCTGAGCAGCATCCTCCCTGCGAGGCATTTACAGAGCCCTGCTTCCCTTCTCACCCTTGCTCCCTACCCTGCGGCCAGTTTGACCCTCCAGCCCCTGACCCCTCCCCGCATTAGCACCCAGAGCTGCCATCAGAGCCGCAGGGTCTCCGTCCTTGCTCTGATCCCCTGCGTAGCACATGACTTTCAGCCATCTGCCTGCAAAGCCTTGCACTGGGACTTGTTCCAGTGCTGTAAGGAATACGCTGCCTGTAGCCCTGTCAGCCCTGGCTCTCACCCCAAGCCTCTCACTTGTGGGAAGAGGTGCCAGCCTGGGGCCAGGTCCAAACCCCACATATATGGGGAGACGGCAGGATTTAGCCTTGCTGCCTCATTCCTCCTGCCCTTCAGGAGCAAGCGCCTCTCTTCCTGCCCAGCCAGGACTCACCCTACGGACTCCGCCAGTGGCTTTGTGGACTCCTCCGAGACGAAGACATGACAGGCAAATCTGTGGTCAGCAGGGTGCTTGGTGATGAACCCAAAATATCTGAGGGCAGAGAGAGTGGGTGTGACTGGACCAGCAGACAAGCAGGCACAGGTACCCCAAGGTGTACATCCCCGAGGTGTACCCACCCTTGAGCATAGGGGTTTGGGACCGGCACCCCTGCCAAACCCTAGTGGCCACCAGCTGCCATGGCCCATGCCCAGAGCTGGGATGTCACTTCCATCCAAAGGCTGCTTTTACATGAAGCTGCAGTGCTGGACTCACAGGGGAAGGGGAGCCCTCAGGACCGGGGCACTGGGAAGCCTTCCCTTCCCAGCCTGAGTTGTGCTGCCCCAGGGAGCAGGAAGGCAGCAAAGGCTCCGTGCTGAGCTGCTGGCATTGAGAGCCGCCCTGCACCTCCTTACTACTCACTTGTTGTTCTTTGGATGGTACCCACAAAAGGAAATGTTCTTCAGCTGGAAAAAATGGCTACACTTGTTTACCTGGGGGGGGAGAGAGAGAGAGAGAGAAGGAGAGAAATGAACTGTGAAAGCCTTCCTCCCCACCACCCTGCGGGGCAGCCAGTCTCTGGCCCCAGGAAATATGCACTTGGACTGAGCAGTGAAATGAATTGGAGCCTGATCCTGGGCTGCTCCCAGCAGCACTTTCAGGATGGCCCCAAGAAGCTGCACACAGGGTGCTTTTCCAGGCAGCCCTGCTGGCTCCCACCCCGGCTGCCTCTACCTCCAGCAGCTCCCATGGGGTTTCCCTGGGGCCCTGGGTTAGGCTGTACTCAGGCTAGGGTCAGTGCTGCTGTTTGCCCGGTGCACACAGCCCTTCTCCCTTGCTAAAAAGGCTCTCAGAAACACCAGCAGATAGAAGGTGAATGGATAACTTAGACCTAAATAAGTCGTTCAAGCCTGGGTGTTCAAAGAGTCCCAGCCAGAAATGAGAACTTATACAAGTTTAAAGAGCAACGAAATTGATGGCATCCTCTGGATACAGGCAGGACTTGTAGAAACCCCAGTCCAGCTCCCTGCCACAGCATCCACAGCCATGAACTACTCTCACCCATCAGCTGTAGGGGAGGTTTCCCAAAGGCTTTCTGCAAAGCCCTCACTTGCCTCTGCCCTGCATCTCGCCATGCTTTGCTAGGCTACTTATGTAGAGCGTTAATCAGCAGCCTGCCACAGCCAGCTAAAGAGATTACAGGGCAGATCTGGAGGACACCACTCAAAATAGCAGCAGAAAGGTTTAGGAGCAGCTGACAGATTACCGGCATGGCTCAACTCGCAACATCCCAGTGCAGCGACGTGCTTGGCAGCTGCGAGGGCATCAGCCGGTGGTACGGCCCAAAGCTGGGAGCCTGCAGGGTGTGAGGGACCCTGAGGTGGGCCTACAACCCCGCTGATGGTCTTTCTCACACCCTTAGACAGGTGGAAATCCTCCATTTTCATAAGCAAACATGACCTGTAGCACAGGGAGCATGAGCCAGCAGCCGGGGAAGGGATGAGACAGATGAGCAGGGAGCTGGGCACTACCTTGCTGTGCTCCTTGGAGTCATCGGCTTTCACAGCAATCTTGACCCCACGCACGCTGATCTCCAGGACACAGCTGGAGGGTGGGTTAAAGTGCACAGTGAGGCGGCGCGTAGTGGCAATCTGGGGGGAGAAGACAGAGAGACAAAGCCCTGGCACTCGTAAGCAGTGATGATGGCTCACACTTTCCCTTCCCTTCCCAACTGAGGCTCTGCCCTGTTCCCAGGAGGAGCAGGCGCTCCTGCTCCCCGGCATGGGGTGGGACACTACCTTCTGCATGGCCGCGCACAGCACGTCATTGCCCTTGTGATAGGGAACCTGCACCGAGCCAAGGAACTTCACTCGAAACTGGTCCACCCAGTCGCTGCTCTTGGCCAGAGCTGGAAGAGAGAGCATGTGGCGGGGATCATCTCTGGTGACTGGGAATGTGGGCCGAGATCCACCTCCCTGCTCCATATTCCCACCCCTGCATGTTTCCCTGCCCAGGGAAGGCTTCCCGCAGCACCAACTGCCAGCTCCCGGCATCGCACCAGAAGCTGTCCATCGCTCCCTGCCGGGTGCCCAGCTTGGTCCTTCCTCCACCCCACTGCTCAGCAGCAGGCTCTGCTCAGCGGAGAGGAGGGGGACACAAGAAGGGGAATGTCACCAGGCTGCGCGCAGAGGATTGGTACCTGATACATGGTCTGGGTCCTTGGTGACTTCGATAGCATAGTAGGCAGGAAAAATGCCCCGGTCACCTGTCCGCATGTTGTAGGCCTCGTACCAATAATCTTCTGCCTGCACCTCCACCAGCAAAGGATCGTCCACCTCCAGCTCCAGCTCATCCGCGTGGCGAGGCACAAACCTGGGCAGGGAGGCACTAGCACCTGGCCAGCCAGCAGTGCTGGTGGCTTTCTCACCGGCACGCTGCTGGGGCAGGGGACAACAGAAAACCCACCGCCAGCCCAGGCAGGCAGCACCCTGGCGGGTGTAATTAGCCATGGGGACCTGAGATGTTGAATAAAGCATGTGAGTAGGTTTAGGCTCAGAAGGTGGCAGCACCCTGGTACCTAAGGCAAGGGTATGTCTATGGCACCACCCATGCCACTCCCCAAAGGTCCCGGCTGCCCTCAGAGGTCTTGTCCCCGCAGCAGCCTGGGCAGATGTTGCTCCTGGGCAGGACATGAGCTATGGGCTTCCCAAAAGCTGGAAACACTGGGGTTTGGGCTGGCTCCACCATGGTGGCAGGGCAGCACCAGCTTTGCCCCAAGAAAGGCTGGGGACACCGCTCACGCGTGCAAGCTCACCTAAAGACGGCGCGGTGGGTCTGCTCCTGCTCCTCCCCATTGATCATGCAGGAGAACAACCCGAATGACTCGGCACCTGGGGACAAAACCAGAGGGGGACATCTCAGCGTTGAGGGGTCAGCACCACAACCAAGGGATGGACATCAAGCCAAACAGGCTGCTGATGCTCCTGGGGGACAGCTGGGCTGAGGCGAAGCCACGCAGTGCCACATGAGAGAAAGGCTCAGCTAGAGCTAATGTGCTGGTGCCCAGTGGTCCCTGCTGGGACTGTGACCTCCCTACGCCACCCTGCACAGCTGTGACAGCTGGTGTCACCAGCACCGTGGGACCGGCCATGCTGCAGGAAGCCCTGCCTGCTGGGGCATGCCACCAGCCCCGGTGCTCCTCCAGGCTCAGGGAGGAGTGGGACACTCCAGGAGGGATGCTGTCCCCCTGTGAGACCCCCCCCAGCCTTCCCCTCAGGATCCTCAGCATGGCCATACCTCGGGCTAGACAAAAAAGCAGTCTGAAACACCTCTGGCCACCCCCACCTGCAGGTCGCAAGGCTTTTTCAAGTGTCCCCCCACCACTTCCCCATCCACCAGGGATGAAGCCACAGGCTGCAGCGAGCAGAGCTGGGGCTGATGCCTTCTGGTGGCTCTATACCTCGCTGCGGGGCCCCGAGTGTGCCCTCAGCCTTGTACGAGGGACGGGCAGGGCTGCCGGGGCAGGCAGCCACCAGCCCACCTCCCCCTGGCGCCCAGCACTCACTGGAGGAGCGCGCCCGGCCACTCATGAAGACGTTGAGGAACTTCTTGGAGAAGTGGATGTCCGCCTCGGGGGTGGAGTCCTCAGAGAGGCAGACCGAGTCGCGCTTCAGCGCGTCCTCCTCGTACTCCTCGCCAATGGCCGACTCGTAGGGCGAGGAGACGCAGTTGTCATAGACGGTGGCCGAATCGCTCTCGTCGCTATAGCCCGAGTAGCACTGCTTGAGGCTGACCAGCTCCAGCTGCACATTCTCATCCACCACCAGCGTGTACTTGACTGAGTCATAGGAGAGGGCGCTGGTGTCCGAACTCACTGAAGCTCTCTGAAGGTTGTGCCCTGGCCGGGAGCCACTGCTCCCACCAACACAGGAAGCCCTGGGCAGGTTTGTCTTGTCGGGGGAGGACATGTAGTCTAGCACCTCGTCCTCCTCGCTGATGGAGGGGTTGGTCTTCCCCGCCAGGGCCGAATAGCCAGAGGTGTCAATGTCGGAACTGATGGACATGCGGTTCTCACTGGACTGAGACAGGAATGGCTTGTCAGTCTCCAGAGGGTCCGAGTTCTTCTGCACAGGCGTCAGGTAGATCTCCTCTGTGGCCTCCAGCCTCACGTCCGTCTGGTAGCGGATGCGGTCCCGGTGGGCCTCGGGGCCCCTTGTTGTCACCACCACCACGCTGGCGCCGTGTGGTGGGGGTCGGCTGGTGGCCTGGTGCTTCTCGGGTGGCCGGGACGAGGCGACACAGGTGGGTGCCATCTGGGTGGCCGCTGTGCGTCGGCACGGGCTCTCCGTGGACGTGCCCCGGTCTTTGGTGGAGGTTGTGCTGTTTTGGTGATTGACCTCATCACTCAGGCAAACGTGGTCATGGGGAGGGGTCTGCTCACCTGGAGGGGGAAGAGAGCAGCAATGACAGCCCCGCAGAGGGTGATACTCCGTGCCAGGGAAGGTGGCCAGGGATGCCATCCAGACTCAAGATGGCCATGCACCCTTCATCCATGTAGGATGGTTTCCCCAACCTCCTGCTCCGGCACCATTTGCCCCAGGCTCCTGAGAGCCACGAAAGGGTGCAAGGAGCTGCCCCTGGCCAACAGCCCGAAAACTCACCCGTTTTCAGAGGGGACGACGACCGGGACACCCGCTCCTGCCAACTGTGCTTTTTCCCCAGAGAGTTGTTATTCAGAGTGTCCTGAGGAGAAGAACAAAGCTGCCTTGTAGCCCAAACAGTAAACAGCACGTGGCGCAGCAGTGGCAGCACCCATCCCTCCCTGGGTCCGCAGCGCCCTGCTCAGCTCCCCCCTTGTCTGGGCACACTGGGGCAAGCGGTGCTCAGGGGGACCCTGTGGTCAGCCCCACATCTCGCCACACTGCTGCTGTGAGAGCTGGCACGGCAGCCAAAGCAGGACGGGCAAGGAGCCAGCTGGGAGGCAGATGGCCTGGCCTGGATGGATGTACTTGTCTGCCTGGGGGAGACTCGGATGCAGAAGCCCATGGCTGGACGGTCCCAAGCAAAAAATTCAAGACCTGAGGCTGCCTGGAGCCTGCCTGGGCTGGGCAAGCATGCTTTGCTCCCGTCCTTCGGGCCCTGCCTACCTTCAAACCACCCAACGTTATTAAATGGGGAAAGTCCCAAGGGCCAGGGGTTGTGCTGCTGCCCAGCTGGGAGCCGGCTACTGGATGGACTGATACCTGCTACTGGAGTCATCCATATTGCATGTATTTAGAGGTATAAATATGCACACACACATATATGTATGGATACATAGCTATACATGCAGATACACTTTATATATAGTCCACTAGCAGATGTCAATCCTGATCAGCTGGAGAGGCGAGGCAGGATCGGGCTGTCCATGCTCGGGTGAGTTTCTTTGGGTGCTGCGCCCTGCCCACCTTGCCCTGGGTGGCTGGCCATGCCTGTGCACATGCGGGTGTGCACTGGGGAATGCTCAGCCTCACCATGAGACCTGGAGACAAGGAACCACAGCGGTCTCGTGTCTGCAGGGCTGGGAGAGGAGCTCTCCCTCGTCCCGAAGGTCTCCCTCTAAAAAAAGCCCTCTTGCCAATGGGGGACAAGTCCTCCCTGCCCATCTCTGCAAGGGTGTTTCTCCCCCAGCTGCAGCAGTGGCATTTTCCACGCCATTAGTTTTTGCTCAAGTACTAAGCCCTGCTGGGACTCCCTGGATTTTCTCATGGCCTTATCGCCAGCCTGCAGCTATTACCAGCAGCGCAGGAGCTGCCCCTTACTTACTTTGCTTCCCCACCAAAACTAAGTAAGCCTTTGCCCTGAAAATCCACCAAGTTGCACGCTGCTGAACCATGGCTGCCAGATCCCTGTCTCCATGCAGGGAGGCCAGAGACCTCCACTACAGGGCTTCGGCGACCTCCCAGCACGGCCTCCACAAGCCCCTCCTGTGCCAAGGCAAATAACGGCACGTCCCCGCTTGCCTTTCCCAGGGACACGATGGGCCGGGACACAGGCCAGGCAAGCTGCTGCAGCGACAGCCTCTGCGTGCAAAGTGCCACGGGGCCAGTGCATGAGCCAGCCTGGCTGCCCAGACCAGGACAGGAGGCAGCAACAGAGCACGCAGAGCCCACCGAGCCCATCCAACCCACAGGGCCAGAACACTCTGGGGTCTGTAACACCCAGCCAGGGCGAAGAGGCACTTGCAAGGCCTTAGAAGATGAATGTAGCCAGTCCCAGCAGCTGTTTCTTTCCCTCCTGGGAAGCTGAGGGTGCTCCTCTCATCCCAGGCCACCTACTTTGATGACTCTCACAGAAAGCCCAGCAGCAACCAAGACAGCCAGCTCCTGGCCCCACAAGGAGATGCTGGAGCAGAGGGTGGGACGGTGCCTTGCCCATGTATACCCTGCCCAGCACGAGGAGGCTGGAGCAGAGGGAGGGCAGCTCAGTGCCCTGGCTGGGCATTCAAGAGAGGACACATGGTCACGGTCCCTCTTCTGACCATCTGCAGGAGGAGGGAGCTGGGCAAGCCAGAAGGGTGCAGGAGGGTCTGGCACAGGTGGAGGCAGATCTCAGGCCGATCCCCAAGGGCTGCCTTGCACCCTGTCCTCTCCTTGGGGCACCACATGCGGGCAGTGGTACCTGTCTACCTTCAGCCAGAGGTAGGCATCCAGAACAGGCACCCCAAGCACCTTACAGCCAGCCTGCCTCCGGCACTTCTGCTTCTTGCTAGATGCCACCGACAGCTCTGCCCTCCCCAGCCAGCCATGCCCCAGCCATGTGTCCCCAATCCCGTTGGCTCCAGGCTCCTGCTGCCAGCCACGGCAAAGGGAATGGGGGCACCTTCTGTTCCCCATGTCCTCAGCTCTGACCATGCCTGCAGCCCCACAACCTCCAGCATCCCCCTGCAAAGGGACCACCAGCTCCCCCTTCCCACCCCACCAACTATATAACCCCCCACACACCAAAACCCCTCTCCGCTTGCCTGCTGCCACCCCTGAACACCGGATGGGACCGGCTGCCTGGGAGGGGGGGGCCTGCTGTCCCCCGTCCCCCCAGCTGGATGTGGCTGCCACGTGCCACTTGCTTCTCAGGGCCCTGCACAGGATGGGACAAGGCTGCTGCTGTCCCCTTGTCCATTATGCTCAGTGGGGCTTCCCCCCCTCCCCAGCCCTGTTGCCTTTGTCCCCAGTGCCAGCTGCCCCAAGGGTGCTCATCCTGGCTCTGTGCCTTCCTCCTCCTCCTCCTCCCACCCGTGGCCTCAGTCAGAGAGCTGGCATCAGCTGCCGGTGCTGGGCTGGTGACACTCAGCTCCAACTACTCCCCATCTGTCACCCACAGGGACACCTGCCTCTTGCTTCATGCTCCTCGACTGAACGTCACCGCGACAAAAATCCTCCTACTTGGCAGAAGGCATGGCTGAATGCAGGAGGGTGGCAAAAATAGCCCTGCGCGTCGCGCATCTTGCACGGGTTCGTGAAGTTTGCAGGAGAGATGGGGCAAAGGGATTCCGGCTGCCACGCAGAGGGTCAGCGTGCGGACACTGAAATGCCGCCCGCCCTGGGGCCAACAGCAATGCCAAGGATGTGTGGGGTGGGCAGTCTTGGGGAAAACCAGCCAAAACCCTGTGCAAAATCTGAGACCAAGTGAAACAACAGAACCCCCTTGTCCTCCCAGCCACCATTTTGGGCATTGCCATTCTGTCTCTCGAATTTTTGCATGGGGTGCTGACATTAACGCTTCTTTTGCCAGGCGCCGCTGCTCAGGAGCAGAGGCTGCCGAGTCCGCGCTGCTGGGCATGGGGCACCTGATGTCACCATCCTGTCCCGGGGCTGGAGCCCAGCCAGCTGTTCACCAGCGGTGCCACCCTGGGCTCGCCAGCCCCGTGGCGTGCTGCCATGTCCCACGGTGATGGCTCATTCATGCATTCGGTACGCCACACCTCATTTCCTCTCCATCCCCACGGGGTCTTGTCCCCGCTCCCACCTTGCCCCTGCCCCACGGGCTCTCCTGGGGGCACAGCTCAGCCGTGCCACACCGATGCCCTGTCCTGGCCTGTTCTCTCCCTCCCCACCTCCGGGATGGAAGAAGGAGCCCCCCAGCCCCTAAACCCTCCACCCGCCCCCGTGGTTCCCGGGCAGGGGCCGTGCGGGGGCGGGGCACAGCCTGCAGGGGCTCAGCCATGCGATGGGGTGGCCCGGCAAGGAGCGAGCACGTCCCCATGTCCCCCGCCGGTGCCTCCCGGGTCCCCAGACCGCTCTCTCCGGCTCTGCAGCAGGGACCGAGCCTGCGCTGGGCCCAGCCCGGGGATGCGGGGGGCGTCGGGCAGGGACCCCCGGGGGGGGTCGGCCCGCCGGGCATCGCGGGGAGGAGCGGCGGAGCCTCTCCCCGCCATCCCCCCCTCCCTTCATCCCTCCAAGACAAAAGGCCCCGGCGGCAGGAGCATCCCTCCTCCTCCTCCTCCCGGACCCCCGCCTTGGCCCCCTCGCCCCCTCCATCCGAGCCTCACCTGGCTGCGAGGCACCTGCGGGAAGAGGTTGAGAGTTGTGGGTCTCTTCGGCCTGTAAACATCCGTGGTCCCGGCCGGGGGTTCTTTCTGCAGGGGCTCGGGTGCCGTTTGCTCCTCGGCCGGCGCCTCCCCCGCCGCGTCGATGAGGTCGAGCTGGAGCATCTCCGCCTGCAGCCGCCCGGCTTCCCCGCCGCCCGCCGCCCGGGCGCCGCCGCCCTGCCGGCTCACATGGCCCTGCCGGGATTAGCAGCCGCGATCAGGCCACCGGGAGGAGGGACGGACGGACGGACAGACAGACAGACGGGCGGGCGGGCGGGCGGACCGGCAGCCGCCGCGCCTCCCGCCAGAGCCGGGGAATGGGGGGGGGGGGGGGGGGCGCGATGGAGCATCAGCACCCGGCGGCCTCTTCCTTTTAAAGGAGCAGGGATGTTTTTCCCGAGGCCGGGGAGCCCCCTCCCCGCCTCCCCAAGCTGCATCCATCCTTGCTCCCTGCCCCTGGGTGACGGGACACCCCCATCACCGCATTCCCGACAGGTGCCTGCGGGTACATGTAACCATCACCCCAATGCGCACAAACGTGTGCACCCAAGTTTCACCTCGACACGACAAGGACTTTTTTTTTTACAGCAGTCATTCACTGAAGCTACCTCTCCAGAGTCCACGTCGCCAGAGATTTTCAAGACACGACTGGACAGGGTGCTAGATAATCCCATCTAGGCCCGCCTTCCCATGAAAGTTTCGACCAGGTGATCTTTCAAGGTCCCTTCCTAGGCTGTCCTATGATTCTTCCTCCCAAGGCAGACTGTGCCCTTACTTGGTTCCTGTCCTGGCAACTGGGACTGAGCCAAGCACACAATCGTTTTTGCTGGAGGTTTGGTCCAACCCCTGCCTGAGGCAGGTCACTCAGGGCCTTGCCCATCACACCTGAATATCCCCATGGACAGAGAACCTGGAACAGTGCCACTGCTGCACTACTACTACCACTTTTTCTCTCTCTGGGGTTGACATTTTCACTGCACACCTCTGAGAGGAGTCAGGCTCCTTCTTGCCCGTAACACCCGTTAGGCAGCTGGTGACAGCACTTACATCCCCCTTGGCCTCCCCATCTTGACCAAGCCTCTTCTCATACACCCTGCATTTGCACATACCGGGATGTGAAGCCATGCAGAGGGGATGCCCGACAAGCCGGCAGCCTAGCATTAGCTTTCCAGTCACCTTCTGGCTTTGGCTGGGAGCAGCCCCCCTCTTTCCCCTTGCCCCCTTGGAGCAAGGTGGCCACCATGGCCCATGAGGGCTGTGAGGAGAGGATACCCTCATGGCTGCGTTGCTGGGTGAAGAGGCACTGATGTCCCCCCATGGCTGCAGGTGTTTAAAGGTCAGTGGTTTCCTTCCCAAGCCACCTTCCTCACAGTAACTGGAGCTTGCACATGCTCAGGTTGCTGCAGCCAGCAATAAAGACTGCAACTTGGCATTAGTGAGTTGAATTCCCCGTGTTATCAGCTGTTTGTGGTGACTGGAAAGCTCGTCAGCAGACAGAGGTGGAGAAGGGCATTTTTTTTCAGCTGATGCTATCTGTGTCTCCGGCTGCACGGAGGATGCCCTTCGAGCTGTGGGAGAAGAAACAGCCCCAGTGGCTCTGGCAGCCCCTTCAACAGCTCTCGCTGCTACCAGCTCCTAAACTGTTGGACTAAAGCCAGCAGAGCAGGGCTCTGCAGGCTGCAGGCACAGTACGACCACTCTCACAGGGACCATTTCACCCCAGTGTTACTGCTGCAGTCCTGGCAGGCACCAGGTGAGCACCTGGAGGAGCAGTGCCACCAAAACCCATCCTCTCAAGGCTTTAAACATTTAACTCCCTTGTTTTTAATGTTAGCCTTCACAAAAAGTTCTGTGTTTCCGTGGCAGATCCCACCGGTTGCTTGTGGCAAATCTCATAGATTTTAATAAAGAAACAGAAGCAAAGAAAAAGAACTGGGAGGAAGTGCCAGCTAAATAGATCATACCTCGTTAAGGTAGGTACGTTTGAGTCAGCTGGTGACGTTCAACCTAGACTGCTACTGATGCTGCCTCAGTAATCCTGTAGCTGTAGCAAACACTCGGAAAACTCAGAGGAGGGAAAGTCCCAGAGGATGCAGAAAAGCAAAACAGTACCTGTTTTGAAGACAAGTGCACCCTAGGAGGGATGCACCATTCCAGGTTCAATAGCTAGGAGGAAGCTACAACCACCACAGGTAGTTATTAATGGACTGTAGGGCAACAAAGAGATTTTGAAACCACACAGCAATAGATCAGCTTACCATCTGAGTGGGACCTGTGGTGATCTGCAAAGCAAGGGCAGGGACTAGATGTTGGGAAGCCTTTCTAACTGGAAGGATGCTGTCCCACCAGA
Organism: Morus bassanus; assembly: GCA_031468815.1. Classification (NCBI taxonomy): domain Eukaryota; kingdom Metazoa; phylum Chordata; class Aves; order Suliformes; family Sulidae; genus Morus; species Morus bassanus. The sequence goes on along the minus strand of CM062572.1, from coordinate 44,135,682 downwards.
ATAGGCTGCCTTGGGAGCCCTCTAGGAACAAGTTCATGTAACCTAAGGCCAGCCTGGGTATGCTCATGCCTCAGCACAGACACGACAATGAGGTGACTTCCCAAAGTCCCTTCAGCCTGTGGGAGAGCAGCACCAGTGCCCAAATCCTGCGGCGGGATGTTCACAGGATGCATACCTGGACCCTGATGCAGTCACAGGGAGGCTCACACCTCCATTACAGATCTGTCCCTGAGATGGCCACGACGCTGGCGTGCTCCTGCTGCTGCTACCTCCCATCCGCACAGTGCCATCCCAATGGCAAGAAGTCCCAGTGTCCAGCAACTGGTCTCTGATGGTCCTGATGCTGTGGTCCGTGGGCACCAGGGGCACCAGAGCAGCTCGAGCCCTGCTGGGAGCACTGGTCTAGCCAGGGGAACCACCTGCGTGGGAGCTGCTGCTGACCCCAGGAAGGGACGGATGCTGCTCACTTCCCTAGGAACGAAAGGCTCTTGCAAGGGGAAGTGCAGTGATACGCAAGATGTTGCTTGAGTGACCCTGGTCCCTATCTGCTGTGGTCGAGCAGGCAGAAGGCTCTTCCCTGCTCCCCCACCCCTGCAGCCTTCCCTGTCGGAGAAGGAGTGACAAAACCTTCAGCTGGGAAAAGCATTTTATGAGCGTGGGGAAGGAAGGGGGAATTGCTGAGCAGAGGGGACAGCTGTGTCCCCTCTCCCTTACCACCCAGCTGTGACTGCTTTGCTCCCAGCTTCAAAGCACCAGGGGAAGCCTCTCTGCCCCCAGCCTGGCTCAGCCGCATCTGGCGATGGATCACAGAGGCAGCTTCACAGGACAGCCTTTGAAAAGCCGCCTGGAGTAAGCAGCTGCCTTGCTGCTGTATCGTTTACTCCCAGCTCATGCAGCTGGCTCCCGGCCGTTCCCCAGATCAGCAGGTTGGCCGGCTCATGGCAGCTGCTTTCCCCTTTGCATTGGGTCCTGCCGGCCTTCCGGGGCGGCTGCTGCCAGCAGCACGCTGGATCAGTGACGGTGAACATCAAGAGGAAGCCCAGCATTTCCAGCTGTCTTATTATGCTGGAAAACCAAAGTGTTTTGTTTTGTTTTTTTTTCTCCACATATCTGTACCTTCATGGCTGGTTCATGCCTTTTCATGTAGACCACAAAGGCTCAGCACAGCCCTATATTGGCTCTTTTCCTTTGGGCACTTGTTCTCATGGTCGCAGGTATTTCCAAGAAGGGAATTTATTTTTTTTTCTCTTTTTTTTCGTTCCTGCATTAACTATTTTCTGCAGCTTCTGGAATACAGATGAGGCACTGAGCCTTTACTAACCGCAGCCTGGTTGTTTGCTAGGATCCATTTTGCTGAAACCAGGGACAGTCACTCCGGATTTCCAAGCCACCAAACCGAGGCCAAATCCGAAGCAAAAGCCTGGTGCTTCTGTTGCAACCATCCGGAGCCGCCTGCCACTTGGGAGGCTGGGGTGGCATCCCTCACCCCGGTGGCCCGCCCTCCTCCCCAGCCAGCCTCCTGCCCTGCCATTCAACTGCCCTAAAGGCAACTCTGCTCCTCTACTGAGCATTCTCCTCAGCCCACCCCTCGCTTTGCTCCAGGTTTTCATTCACCCGGGACTTCTTGTGGAAATTAAGGGGTTTTTCAGCCGTGTTTAGGAATATTCCTCATTCTTAGTATGTGGTCTCCTGATCATGAGGTGCGGTCCTTGTCGTTATATAGCGTTCCCTCTTGCACAAACATCAGTCTATGCCTCCTTGCAGTTTCTGTGTCTAAACCACTATTTCTGGCAAGATGCTAAAATAGCTGATGATGAAGTCATCTTTGTTTTTCCAGGACCGAAAAAAGCCCAAACCCCACCTCTGTTTGGGTGTTGAACTCCACACTAACAGCCTATTCCTGCCACGGGGTTTTGCCGCCGAGCGGCTCTGCTCAGACCCCCAGCTTGCCCAGGTCGCTGGCTGTACCCATCCAGCAGCTGCCTGTCCAGCCTTCTGGCACGGTTTGTCCCCTTGCTCTGTCTGTGTGCTTTCCTGCTTGCCGCTGGGGCAGTTACTGTGCCTGCCCATCTCTCCAGAGACTCGCCTCGGTGTTGGGAAGCTTGGAGTGGCTGTATGCCCCCAGCCCCACGGCTCACTGTGCTCCCCAGAGCCTCTATTTCCCTCTTCCCCATTGCTCCCTGCTCTGGTGTGATCTGGCAAGCTGGCAGCATGCTCTCATCCCGCATCCCTCACTTTGTCACCAGGCTTTTGCCAGTTGCCTGACGCTGCAGGGGCGACTGGGGCCAATCCTCCATCCTACGTACCACGGGTGCTCTGTGGCACCGGCACCAGGAGCTCAATGCAGGCCGTGCATCAGCGTGGGGCCCCCCCCCAGCCCCGACCCCAGCATTGGGCTGACTTTCCAAGCCAGCCATCCCCACGTGATGCAATTAGCCGTTTGATGCTGGCCGTGGGTCATTACTGATTTGCTGGCCCCTGTGCGGCGCGCAGACCCAGCCAAGCAGCTCCCTCTGGGCCTGGCTGCTTCCATCAGGCAGATCCTGCAACCCTGTCACCCCAAGCTCGCTCTGACGGCAATCGGCTCCCTGGCTCTCGCCTTCGACTTTGGGGATTGAAAAGCCCCTCTCACCGCCGTTGCTGTCACCACTTTTGGTTCTGCTCCTCAGGCAATCCTCTGTGTTCCGTATAAACCATTTGGACATATTTTTAGCAGGCATTTTTTTCTGAGCATGATAGGTTTCTTCCTTTGCTGTGTTTATGAATAGCTCATTGCTTCCCCGGGAGCAACCTCACATCCCCCTTCCACCCCAGCAGACTCTCAGTGCACCCAGGCATTTGCGCAAAGCAGCTCCGAGCTGTCCCCAGGGAAGGCGTGGGGCTTACTGCTGGAGCCTGAGTTCTACCGAGGGTCAGGTCTCTGCATCGCAGCACAGGCCTACAGAAACCCTTCAGTAAACTGTTTCAATTGGGCGAAACAGTCTATTTTTCCTCACCCTCAAGGAAGGGCTGCAGCAGTTGAGCTCCAAATCCCCCTGCACACTTTACCCTCCCTGCCAAACCTCAGCCAAGGGCTGGCAGTCCATAAAGAAAAGAGAAATCCTGTCCTAATAGCCCAGTGGTGCTATCAGCAGTGGAGAACTGGGATGGCTAATGGGAAGCATCCAGCAACACACCCATGGCCACTGCCTGACTCACCTATTGCAGGCAGGAGGATCTTCCTGATGTCATGCCCTCACTGCAGCTGTGCCCTCATGGACACCTAGCACAGGGTTTGCCTTTGGTTTTGCCTCCAGCGTTATCCCTCCTTCCTTCAGTGTACACAGCCCATGAGCCCCAGGCTCTCCCTGTCCTTCCCTGGCCATAACGTCATATAACAGGAGGAGGCTGCGGCTGGAGCAGAGATGTGGAGCAGCAGCCCCATCTCCAGGAGTAGCTGAATTTCTGCTGGGAAGGTCCTGAATTAGACCAGGGAGCGCAGCAGGACACCTGCACCTCCCAGGGAGGAGGTCTGCCTGTACCCTCCTGCCTGCAATGAGGGATTCCCAACACCACAATTTCACTTTCTAATTTTAAATCTGCAACAAATTCCTCTGCCTTTCCTCTCCTCATTGGGTCTTCATCAGTTTTGCAGAGGAAATGTTTCTCCTGAGGGACAAAATGATTCTCAAACCGTTTGGTTGCTCCTCCAGCATTTGCATCCCCTTAGCACGAAACACATTGGCAAAATGCAGAATCCCTGCATATTTCCAAATCCAATGTAATTCTCCACGTTTCTGCCCTCATGGCCTTCTGGGGCAGTTCAAATAGTGGTGTGAACCCCACTGGGGTCTCCACAGCATGCCCCAGCATGCTTAAGGTGGATGGGAGACCCACCTGCAGCATCTGCACAGGCTTCACAGCTCCCTCTTTTATTTCACCTGCTGCCTGCTGGGGTTGGAGCCGCTTCCTCCATCCTTGTTTCACTGTTATGCCAGGTCTCCCACTTCCAAATCCCCAAGGATGGTTCCTGCTAAAGGCAGGCAGAAGTAATGCCTCAGGTGAGTGGAGGAAGGCTCTCACCATGCCAGCCCAGCTGCACCTGCAGGTCCAGGGATGCACGGTGGGGCAGAGGTACAGCCTGTGCAGGACCCTTGGTGCCACCTCGCATGTGTTCTTGCATCCTGAGGATGTCCGTCAGGTGCCAGAGGCTTGCTGGCCATGCCGCTCAAATGGGGGGCATGCCCACAGTCACACCCAAACCCTTAGGCTCGTCCCTGAGGAATGAACTCAAACCCCTCCAGCACAGTGGGTACCAAAAGGTACCGGCTTTGAGATGCTTTTTTGTCCCCTGGGTTTAGCTGGGTCAGAAAGGGTCTGTGCTGTGCCATCATGAGGGGAGGGCACTACCAAGCAAAGGGGATTTGGGTCGTGGCAATGGGTACAGAAAGGAAGCATCACTGGCCTGGGGATCTGGTGGTTCTGCACGGGCGCTGCTGGCCCTGCCAGCCCCACCAGCACGCTCTGCCCGTCCCAATCCCCCTCCCCATCGTGCTTACCCGGGTGGCCAGGCTCTCCTTGCAGTGCAGGCTGATTCCACACTCGTCAGTGATCTCGGAGAGGTCTTCGTCCTCAAACTCCTCGAGGCTGATGTCGTGGGTGAGCCTGGAGGGAGTGGAGATGGGGTGGTCACCCACTGCACAGGTGGTGGGCAGAGGGTGCAGGGTGGTGTGCTGCCCGCAGGCATGGAGCAGCACTGCCCATGCTGGGAAAAGTTCTCCCAGTCTTTACTGGGTAGAAAGACTGGGAACGGGGTTCCTTCTGGAGGGGATTGTCTGTCCCCACCAAACACCTGGGCTTGGCATGGTCTGCCACTGTGGGGAGGGGAGGAGCTTGCCCCAAACCAGCCCCTGCCTGACCGAAGCCAGCAGGGACGTACAAGCTGGGAGAGCAGCACAGACAGGTGTTCCCAGGAGGTTCAGCTCCCACCATCCCAGAAAGGCTCTGGGATTGTCCCAGCTGGGCACAGACACCCAGCAGGGCAAAGGCCAGGGTTACAGGAAGGGGAAGGGCTGGGGGTCCTGGCAGGGCACAGCTAGAGGATGGATCCCCTGGGACAGGCTGCCACATCAAGACCCCCAGACCTTGCAAGCACTGCAAACCCACTGGCCATGGCACAACCAGCCCCCAAGCCATGGCTGGGAGGGATGTCCCAGCCCAGGTGACTGCAGTAAAGAGAGGGCAGCAATTTTCCTCTGTGCCAAAATCACTCCCCAGGGTGACTACGGGCATCCCCGCGGCCACTGGTGCTGTCAGGTCCACCTCGCTGAGCCCACCCCTCTGAGGCCCCGTTGTGGCCTCAGGGGTCCCTTATGGCTGTCAGCCCCACAGGCTCATTACACCTCTTTAAAAAGTTTACAGAGATATCCTTTTAGTGGCTGGATACATGCTGATGAGCAGGCTCCTCACATGCTTGCTTGCATCCCCGGGGGGGACAGCAAGGCGCTCCTGACTTCTGTGCATTAAAACATTTCTCCGTTGTGGTACCACAATGATCTCGCTTATTCATTACCACGGGGGTAAATAAAAGAGCTCAGCTTGAAAGCCCTCTGCCAACCAACTCGGCGCCCTGCGTTTGTCTGGAGCGGCCATGGGCGCTGCTTTGCGTGCTGCCATTTCCATTTGCTCCCAGCTCCTTGGGCTGGGAGATACTCAGGTGGAAGTGCCATGCTGAGCCAGGCACCCCTTCTGGCTTGGTCCTCACAGGTGGGGAAGGAAGGAGAAGGGTATTTTGTGACCTGCAGAGCTCTCACCCTTGCGTTAAACATTGCTCGCACACCTCGGGGCTCCCCCCTGCAGCAGCATCAAGCCGGTGCTGTGGAGGGTTGTGTTACCTTGTTCCAGCCTCCAGAGCAGGGGAAGGAGCAGGAGAAGCCCATGGGGAAAGCAGCATCTCCCCTCCATGTTTCTGAGGACCCCTAGCATTGGGCTCCTGGGGTGAAGGTGGCCAGGAACAGCTGTGCCCATGGGGACAACCCCTGCGAGATGCATGGGGGGGCGGTCAGGGACACAGCCTTCAGCACAGGGTAGGGTGTCCAGACCCCCTCCCCTCCATCTCCTGCTGATGCCCACAGGAAGGAGGGAACGCAGAGCAGGAGGCTCATGACAAGCCTTCAAAGCACAAATCGATTTCTTCTCCGGTTACAGGGGTCGCCAGGGTGGGACACAATCAGCTGCTGATGCTTGGGGCCTCCACCCACCAGGCGTGGGAGCGCAGCGGGCACTGCAGGGTCCCGGCGAGAGGCACAACGTTGCTGAGGGGCTGGCAGGGACTCCCTGGCTCTGTGATACCCGTTCTCAGGATGGGGACAGCCAGCCCTGCCTGCGCTCTCAGGGACGGGGAGGTGATGCGCAGGCCCTGCCTGCAGATGCCGGTGCATGGCAGGATGCGGCTGGCCGCCTCTGCCGCTCTGGCGCCTGGGTGCCGTGCAGCTCCCTGCGCAGCCGGGCGAACTTTGGGCTCAACTGGGTGCCAAGTTTGCTCCTGTCCTGCAGCCATTGCTTGCAGAGAAGGGCAATGCACCCAGGGGTGAGGGGCTGCCCCTCATCCCTGCGCCCACCCATGGGGACAGCCCCCCCTCCCCGAGGCCCGGCGGGTCCCCTACCATTTCTCCCACTGATCTTCCAGCCAGCTCTCCTCCTCGGTGCTCGACTCCATTTTCAAGGGCAGCTGCATTGAGGAGGATCCCCCTTCCCTGGGGGACACACTCCCTCCCCAAAGAAGACCCCCAGGCTTGGGGCGAGAAGGGATGAGGGAGGTGACAGCCGAGCCCCAGGGACCCGCTGCCCCTCTGCCTGCCCCAGCGCAGTCTGTGGCTGCCAGTGCTGCTCTGTCTCCTCACTGCGCAACCTGGGGAAGCTCATTAAAAATAAATGGAATCAGCTGTCCAGGAGGGGAAAAAAAAAAAAATAAAAAATAACCTCCCCAGCTGAGCTAATGCCAAGTCCCTGCACTCTGCTGGGGATGCTGACTGCCTCCGCCTGCCAGCCAGCCAGCCCGGCTCCTGGTCTTGCTCCAGCGCCTGCTCCCCAGCACCCGCAGCGGGCACAGGGGATCTGCTTACCCTGGCACGGATGCCCGCACCACCCAGCCTCCTCCTCCTCGTCCTGCCCTTGCAGCATCGCTGGCTGAGCCAGGGACAAGGGGCTCTGCCCTTCTCCGCCCCGCTGCAGCGACGGGATCCCTTCCTGCAGGATATGGGAGCATTCGTCCAGCTTCTCGCCAAGTAGAGCAGGGCCGGCTCACTGACGCAAAGGCCAGAGCATTTCCAAGCACAGCGGGACCAGCATCACAGCCGGCCGCATTCCCCAAGCCGAGGGAAGCAAGAGGAGCTCCTTCACCAATGGGCAAGCCTAGCCGGCACAGAGCAGTGCCAGGAGCACAGCCCCTTCCCCGTCTGCCCCCACCTAACCCCCAGCCCTGCTCCCACCTCAGGCAGGGCCATCTCTGAGCTTCCCCAACCTCTAACCCATGTTAAGGGCCAGAGAGACACCTCGTGAGCTGCTCTGCCAGCTCCCACCCCTCTTCTGCTGCCACAGGAAATAGGGGCTGTGAGTGATGGGTGCATCTCCCACCAGCCTGACCGGCACTGCCAGGTCCTTGGGACACAGCTTCGCCCCTGGCCAGGTTAAGCTAGGTGATATTCACAGGAGTCCAGCTCACCGGATGGCCTGGACCACTCCACTGAGCTAATTTGCCACTGCACCAGTGCCATGTGAACAATGAATGTTACTCGTGATACTGTGTTTGTTGTCTCTCAGCTCCCTAATAACAGTATCCAGGGCTCCATCTTCCCTATCATCAGCGCTGCCTGGAGGCACCTTATCTGCTCGAAACCTCCTCGCTTCATGTGATGAATAAAGAAATCTTTATCTCCGTATTATTCCCACCCTTTTCTCCTCTCACATGGATGCTCCAGGACTTCCTAGGAGATATAAGGAAGACTCTCTGTTTTTCTCCCCCACTCCCTGTGCTACAAACACCCCTGCGTTTCTCTCTTGCTTCTCAAAGATGCTAAAAATACCAGCAAAATGAAGCAGCTCTGACTCCCCTCAGCTCCATCATTGGCAATAAAAGTCTGAGCAGGACCTACATGGGTATTTTGGCCAAATTCCCTCCCCAGCAGCAGCAGTGGAGGCACGGGTGCCACGAGCGTGCTGCTGCAGGTGGGCACCATGGTGTCACAGGTATGTGGGAGGTTGCCCCCCGACCTCGAGGATGGGCGAGCCCTGCATCTGCAGAGGTTACGGGTGTTCTCCTGAAGGATGTGCTGAGAGGTTCCCGGAGGCTGGCAGACTTGCTGAATGCACGAGAACTGATAAACTCAGGACACCAGGAACTGCAAGTGAGGGAGCACATGTGTCTGTGTGAGTGGAGGCAGCCGTTACCTGCCCTGAGCAGGAGCAGCTTGATTGCAGTCCTAATAACAGCCTTATAATCAAGCCTGGCTGATGCACCTCCCTCCACCCCATCCCCTGCCAGGGAAAAAGGGATTTCCAGCATCACCCCAGCCTGCTGCTGCCGCGCAGGATTTCCCACGTGGGGAGCTGGGGGCTCCAACAAGCCCGGCTGGCTGGGCCATACTCTGCTCCCAGGCAGCACTGTGTGGGAGGCCTGTAACCAGCATCAGTGGGAAGGAAAGTACCATCCTACATTTGGCTGGCTCTGGGTTTTTTCTTCCATTGCAAGAGCACAGAGATTCTTTTATTTGAACCCAGGAGAAGTCTCCTCTCTCCATCAGAAGAAGACAGCCCTTTCATCTCCCCTCACAAGAAGACAGGTAGCCCCACTCCAACGCCCAGCTCATCACCTCCAAACAGGCTCGCCCGACGGCTCCAGATGAGCGCAGCAGACATGTAAAACAACCCATAGTGCTGGGACTGATTTTTGCCTCAGCCTGAAGGTGCTTCATTGAACTTCCCAAGGAGATGGAGAGGCCTCCTTGTCCCGGAGACCTCCTCCCTTCCCAAGGCCCAGGCAATGGCATGGGAAAGGGCTGTGATTTCTCACAGAGCTCCCCAAGGAGCGGGGTAGTTTCCCCCCTCTCTCCTGACCCATGCAAATAACTCCCTAAGCATTTCCTTCCCTAGGAGACTTCCTGCCCCAGCAGCTAGGTGGATTGCAGAAACCAGAAGGAGATAGAGTAGATCGGTTGCTGACCCCCTCCCCAGGTCCCGGAAACATCAGAGCCATGCTCCGGTGGGCAGTGGAGCAGGGCAAGAGCTGCAGGGCCCTGCACCCAGCTGCACCCCAGTTGTGCCAGTCCTCCCTGCCCCTCTTGTACTGGGGAGAGGGACCCCCACCCCTGGAGAGGCCCCAGAGGGCACCTCACAGGAAAGCTTGGCCCAAAGCACTGGCAAAGCTTCTCGGCAGGGTGAGGAGCTGTAACATGGTGTCCCAGAGGAAGATGCCAAGGAGCCCCAGCGGGGCACAGCCCTGACTGCAGGGCTTTGGGAGGCTTAAGGACAACAGGGATGCTGGGTGAGAAGAACTTTTTTATTGCTGTCTCCTAAAATGCTGCTGCTCTTGTCATGGTGAGCGGCCACCTCTGGAGGTCCTCCTGGCTAAAGGAAGGCTCACCTCACCATCCTTCTCCTCCCACCTCTTCTCAGACAACACCAAACCATCGTCAGCAATGAGGACATGCCAGAACACCATCTCTGGCACCAGAGCTTCAGATCCCAGCCCACTGTGCCACTTGCTGGCCAGGACCAAGCCCTCTCTCAATTCAAGCCACCCAATCACCTAACACTTAGGCCAGCGCATTGCTGCTCAGGGAGCTGGAAGAGCAGGCACACGTACCAGAGGGCTGAATCACCTCATCCGGCAAGCAGCAAGCTGGGGAAGAGGGCAGGGCTCACCCAGGGCCTCACTGCCAGCCACTGGCTGATCCCTCATCCTAAATCATGCTCATCGTTACTGGCTCCAGCTCCCCACAGGGGATAGCCCCTGAGCCCCTGCGGTGGGGATGCAGGACCTGGGACATGCACAACCCAAGCTGTGCCATGTAACCCAGCTTGCAAACATTGAGCAAGCAGGGATCCCTCCTCACATGCCGCTCCCTGCCACAGTGTCACCTCTGGTCTGCCAGACCCTGCCCCAGGCTAAGGGACATCACCGTCATCTGCTTCCACTTCATATCTCACACCCCGAGCTCGGTGCCCGGGGAAGATCTCGCGCTCCTGCCCCAACTCCCCAGCTCTCCGCCCGACTGCACAGTCTCCCCCATGGAGGTCGTTTCTTCCCCAGGGCAGACTGCCAGGGTGCTAGGCTCCCTTTCCAGAGGTCTGAGGCACAGCAAGAAACAGCACCTCATTCTCCCTCCTGGGGTGTCGCTGTTTGCTGGGGAGTAGGAGAGTGCCCAGGGGACAGCCGCTGCATCCACACAGCACCGGGTTGCAAGCCTGACCCTCTCATGGGCCCGGAGCTGCTCGGTGGCTCAGCCTCTGTCCCCCCTGCTTGGTGGCCAAGCCCCTTCTCTATGGTGGACATTTCCAGAGGCAGCATTTAATCGCGCAATTTGCAGGGTTTGCCCGGCCATGTTGCAACAGCTCCCAGCAGCTCTCGCAGGCAGCGCTGCAATAGGAGGCGGCTGCTGAAGCCCCGGAGCTGCTCGACAAAGTGGTTCCAGGAGCAGAGGAGCCCTGCAGGGGTAAATTGCCTGAACACCACCATAGCTCAACTGCACCTGTCTGCTTCCTCGCAGGGACCTGCTGGCCCCCAAGCTTCAGGGGTTGGGGCCTGCCAGAGGCAGGCGTGAGCTCAGCCATGGCCCCAAGTGTGGACCAGCCCCTCCTCTCCCTCCCCAGAATCCCACCACACAAAGCAGCCGGTACAGATCCCCCCTTCTCAGCCAGCTCCCCTGCAGCACCCCTGGGTGCCAGAGGCGAGCAGAGAGCAATGGCTGATGACGGCACGGCCGCCAGAAGCATCGAGCCTCCCCCGGATGGCAAGCAAGCAACGCCAGGCGCCGCACCCGCGGGCAGTGGCAGAGCTCCCTTACCTGCCCAGCGCATCCCCATCCCAGAGCTGCCCTCGGGAGGCACCGGAGGGTCTGAAGCCCCTGGCCCCCGCAGGTCAGCACCTCCGGCCATCCCTGGCCTGGCCCGTGCCACAGGAAGTCCCCGCGAGCAGCCTCGCTGGGTTTCGGAGAAGAGACAGCCCCCTGCGTCCCAAATCGATGGGAGCGCTTGGTATTGCTGAGAGGATCAATTCTGGCAATCTCCCACCATCTCACTTGGGGTTCCTGTTTCACAGGGGTGGGAAGGAAGTGGAAGCACCTGGGATTTCTAGGAAAGGGCTAGAAAAAGGCTTTTCTGGGGGTGGAGAAAGAAATGAAGCTTTTTTTTTTTTTTTTTTTTGTGAGGAAGAGGTGTTTGAAGAGGAGATAAGACAGGTGAGGAGGCTGGGGGGGGTTGGAAGGGGACATGGGTCCAAGCGGGGACCTGGCAGGAGCTGAAATGGCATGTGGGTTGAGGGCAGACATGGGCTTGGGGGGGGGGGGGCGGGCCTGAAACAGTGATGGGGGGCTGGAGTGATGTGTGGGGTGGGGGTTCAGGGGTGCCTGGGGTGGGGGGATTAGAAGGGATGTCGGGGGTGGGGGGGCGAAGGGGTGCGCGGGGAGAAGGCAGAAGGGCTGGAGGAGGCGGGGGGCTGCAGGAGATGGGGAGCGCTGCCCGGGGCGGGGAGCAGGGGCAGCCCCGCGGGGATCCCGGGGCAGGGCGGGGGGGACGGCCGGTACCTGAAATTGGGGGGCGAAGCGAGGTGCAGCCCCAGGAAGGGGGAGGAGGCGGGCGGGGATGCGGCTCCTTTCTCTCGCTCCGCCATTCTGTGGCTCTCTCCATGCAGGCGGAGGGCGGGCGGGAGGGAGGGAGGCAGGGAAGGAGGGATGGAGGGAGGGAGGGGGATGCTGGCGGTGCCGGCGGGGAGGGACATACCTGCCGCCGGGGAGGGGGGAGCAGCCCGGGGGCTCCTTCCCGCGGTCCCGGAGGCAGCTGCAGGACAGATGTGGCCGCAGCTGGAGGGGACACCCCTCACCCCGTCCCCAGCCGCATCGCCCGGGCCTTGGGAAACGCCAGCCCCGGCGGGGCAGATGTGCCCGCAGCTGGATCGCCCCCCCCTCCTCCCAGCTGTGCCCGTAGCTGGAGGCGGCTCCCCCCCGGGCAGTTGTGCCGCAGCTGGTGGCCCCAGAGTCCCCCGGTGCCGGGGGGGTGGCTGGGGTCTCCCCCAGGCCCGGGGGAGCAACCCCAGGAGCAGAGTGGGGAGGCAGCAGCCCAGGACAAGGGGCTGGACACACAGGGCCACTTGCAAGGGGGGTCTCCTCCCCAGTGCGGGGCATGCCTGGAGCCAGCAGGAGCTAAAATTAGCTAAAATCAGGCTGCGAGTTCCCACCCATCACAGGTTTGCAGTGCCTGGCTGGCAACAGGTCCAGCAGCCCCAGCACAAACCCTGTTCCTATTGAAGAGTGCCAGGGCTGCAAGCACAGCAAGGGGAATTAAAAAAGCAGCTTATACAGACATTCCACAGGCACAAGGGGGAAAAAATTGCATCTCGAGGTTGCAGGTCTCTCACTAGAACAGGCAGATCCAGTCTTGCATCCAGCTGCGTCCCAGGGAGCATCTTGTCTTGGGTGATTGCTCTTCACTGCCACCCTTCCCCACCAGCCCAAGCAGCAGGTTTCTCTCCCCTGCCTCTCTTCCCCATGCTTTACAGGCTATTTCATAAAACCGTGTAGGTTGTGCTGTGCACAGAAGTTGACAAAATCAGTATTCTTAGGTCCCAAGGCCACTTCTGTACCTGAACTGGAGAACTTTTCGTATTACCTGCATGCACACAGTGCTCCTGGTTACTGTCCCTGACAATCCTGGATGGGGTGGGTGGCACTGCGTTAGCAGTTCAAACTTTAAAGATACAGCAGGTGCCATCAGCATTTCTCAAACCATGGAGCGGACTGTCGTTGAGGCAATGGTATTAGTTCTTGGCCAAGACCCAGGATGTCAGCTGCTCCTCCAGAGAAGAGCAAGCAGAGCCCTCCAAGGCACACAGCCCTGCTCTCACTCCGGAGTCTTGATCTCCTGCCAGACAAACTCAAAAGAGATGTTACTCCTGGGCCAGTGTGGGAACAAGCACACACCCACAGGGTCACCATGCACAGGTACCTCCGGGGCAGCCTCCTAAGGTGGGCTAGGTGTCCCTTTCGCAGTTTGGATGCACACAATGACTGGTCTTACATGCAGGACCTGAGAGACTCACCAGCATCCATTCAGGGACTGGGGGAGCTTTGACACAGCTCCATCTTAAAGCATAAACCCCAGCTACCAAAACATGAGTCCTCTACAGCATGGCTGTGGTTTGGCCTCTGACCTGGGGCAGAAGGTAAGGCTGCCTCCTCCTCCTGCAGCCAGATCACTGCCAGCATGTCTCATCTCCTTCTGGGAAGCCAAGCACCAAAAGCTCCCTGCCAGTCTGGCCATCAGGTCCTTCATCCCAGCCCTGGCTCAGGCTGGCCTGGCAGGAGACCCACTTTGGTCTTTCTGGCTGCACTACTGCTGGTCACTCTATCTCCCTATATGAATGGTAGAGCCCACGGCCTCTGGGAGAGGGCTCCCCGAGAGGTTTGCACATACATGTCCTGCAAAACAGAGACTATGCTTCTTCCTAGCCAGTGCCACTGCTCACAAGGCATCTACTGTCTTTTTTGTCTCTTCCAAATTGTCCCACTGACCATCAGGTTCACTTCAGAGCAACTGTTCTCGGCCTTAAGTTAAACCTGAGGAAAGGTTATGTGCTCAGAGAGGTTTTCCTGCTTCTCTCCTCCAGCTGAACCACCTGCTCTCCCCCTAGATGCAGTTGTGATACCACTCTGATAGTGGTGATAGCACCCTGCTCTCTTTCCATCAGCCATCCTTCTCACTGCTCCAGTCTCCCCTCTGCCCCAATGGCCACAGCTCTGGCTCCCATCCCTTTGTATCCAGGTGTGTTTTCTATGTTCAAACCTTTCAGCCAGCCCTGCCTGAAGCCACTCCAGCTCCTTCTTTATGCAGACAGAAATGACACAGGGGAAGTGAATTTCCCCAGCCACGAGCACACGGAGCAGGCGATCACTCTCTCCTAGAAATCCAAGGTTAGCCAGTTTCCATCCTTAGCCACATCACCATCATTCCTTTGACAGAGAGAAGAGATGTTCTGGCCAGTACAGAGAAGGAGCCTTAAACCTGACCTCTCCAGGTTTAATTTACGTTATTACACTCTGGGTAAAGAAAGCTGGACAGAGCTTGCTGTCATCCTCCCTCTTCATCATATAAGGCACAGGCTGCTATTTTCAAAAGGTTTTTGTCATGTATGAGCCACTTCAAGCATTGATATGTTACTTCCCCAGGCAACGCTACAGGCTTGGGGAAAAATGGCTGGAAAGCTGCCCAGTGGAGAAGGACCTGGGGGTGCTGGCTGACAGCCGGCTGAACATGAGCCAGCAGTGTGCCCAGGTGGCCAAGAAGGCCAACAGCATCCTGGCTTGTATCAGGAGTAGTGTGGCCAGCAGGAGTAGGGAAGTGATCGTGGCCCTGTACTCGGCCCTGGTGAGGCCGCACCTCGAATCCTGTGTTCAGTTTTGGGCCCCTCAGTACAAGAAGGACATTGAGGTGCTGGAGCGTGTCCAGAGAAGGGCAACGAAGGTTGTGAAGGGTCTGGAGGACAAGTTTTATGAGGAGCGGCTGAGGGAGCTGGGGGTGTTTAGCCTGGAGAAAGAGGAAGCTGAGGGGAGACCTTATCGCTCTCTGCAACTACCTGAAAGGAGGTTGTAGTGAGGTGGGTGTTGGTCTCTTCTCCCAAGTTACTAGTGATAGGAGGAGAGGAAATGGCCTCAAGCTGCATCAGGGGAGGTTTAGATTGGATACTAGGGAAAATGTCTTTCCTGAAAGAGTGGTCAGGCACTGGAACAGGCTGCCCAGAGAGGTGGTGGAGTCACCATCCCTGGAGGTCTTAAAAAATTGTGTAGATATGGCCCTTGGGGACATGGTTTAGGAGGCATGGGGGTGTTGGGTTGATGGTTGGACTTGATGATCTTAGAGGTCTTTTCCAACCTTAATGATTCTATGATTCCTCAAGCCCACGAGGTCATTGCTGGAGACAAGAGAACTCAGCAATAGCACGAACCTTGCCCGCACCCTCACTCAGTTAACCAACACACTGTACAGGTTGCCCTCCCTGTAGACCAGACATGCCCCTTTTATCTCCAGCACCTCTTTGAAACACCCTAATTTGCATCTTCAAAAACTTCCTTTTGCATTTCAAACTTGCCGAAAAAAATTAGGCTCCAAACTTTAAATGCTTATATACACAAAATGTTTTAAAATTGTGTCTTGTCTTTGTTGGATTGTTTGTAATGATCACTTAGCTGGCGTTCAGACTGGTGGTATCTGAACATACCCAACCGAGGCTAAGGGTCTAGCAACTTTTGTTCTAGATCAGCCCCACTGCCACACCTGGACGAGAAATTTCATGGCTACTTTGTCTTGCTGGTTACTAAGAAAGTAACGTACCTCATGTAATTCTCCAAAGGTAAAAAAAAAAAGGTTCCAGTAATTAAGTCTACACAGGAGCACCGAGGAAAATGGCATAATGCACAAGCAGAACTTTACTCCAACTGTGTCGTAGCTAGTTACTAGGCTGCTGAGTCATGGTGTATTTAGTATCAGTTCATAGAATCATAGAATTGTTTGGGTTGGAAGGGACCTTTAGAGGTCATCTCGTCCAACCCACCTGCAGTAAGCAGGGATCTTCAACTGGATCAGGTTGCTCAGAGACCCATCCTACCTGACCTTGGATGTTTCTAGGGATGCGGCCTCCACTACCTCTCTGGGCAACCCGTTCCAGCATGTCACCACCCTCATTGTAAAAAACTTTTTCTTAATATCCAGTCTAAGTCTACCCTCCTTTAGTTTAAAACCATTACCCCTTGTCCTGTCACAACAGGCCTTGCTAAAGAGATTGCCCCCATCCTTCCTATAGTCCCCCTTCAAGTACTGAAAGGCTACAATAAGGTCTCCCCGCAGCCTTCTCTTCTCCAGGCTGAACAGCCCCAACTCTCTCAGCCTGTCCTTGTAGGAGAGGTGCTCCAGCCCTCGGATTGTTTTTGTGGCCCTATAGAATCAAAGAATGGTCATAGAATCATGACTTAGCTGAAGAACTGCAAGAGAAAAGGCTCAATCACTGACAGGAGACCCATGTTGAACAATGCTTACATTGTTCATGGCTCCATAGCACTTCTCTGCCCCAGTGCCCACCCTCTCAGTTGAAAGGAGCCTTCACACCAGCCTGTGGAACATCCTGAAAGCCACTACTCTCACAGCATCAAACCCAAACTGCTTCCTCCTCCTAGGCAGAGAGCTCACACTATGCCTGCTTTAGGGCAGCCTGTACCAGGTCAGATATTGCTACCTAGCTCCGAGTCGTTATCCCAGGAAATGAAAATCCCCAAGCTGGCATCCATTTCGTGATGCTTCCTTTATCTCAGCCTCCAGCAATCCTTCGCTCCTTCCTGAAACAGACGGTATCTTCACTAAGGGTTATTGATGGCTTTTTCTTTCCCCATGAACTGGTCAAGCCTTTTTGAATGCAAACTGTTAGCACCCACAACTAAGGAGGAGCTTACCACAAAAACTAAGGAAGGTGCAGCCTCGTTCAGTCTGCCATCCTGTAGTTCAATCAAACACACCTAACCCTAAACTTGAAGAAGTTCTTCAGAAGTTCCTTTGTTTAGGAAACCTAAAGAAAACAGTGAACAATCATCCCCTACTCCTTTGTCACACAGTTTCAGCTGTGTGAAAAGGTATCAGAGTGGATGAATCTCAGCCTACTTAACAGGTTTCTTGCAGGAAGTTTTTCCTATATCTTTGGTTGGCCTTGTGTTTCTGTGTCCTCCCTAGTTCCATTACCCAAACTGCAGCTCTTCCAGGTACCACCACCCACGTCACAGGTGCTGACAGAAACCTTAGAAATGTGATTTCTTCCTCACCCACAAAGCCTTCTAAGAGATCACTTAGGAGATTTTTGCCTCTCCTCCCTTTGGCTCCTTGCCCCCATAGATCCAGTCCAAAAAATGCCATTTACCAAACAACATAATTTGGATGACAGCAAAGAGAGGGTTAAAGACATTTATTAAAAAAAAAAAAAAAAAAAGTCGTATTTACAGACCATTGCCTAAACATGAAACTCTCCAAGTGACAGAAATCACGATTTCTGTAATCTAGGTGTACAAAGTGCATGTCTTTCCCCTTTCTTCTCTCTACAGCAGAAGACGGGGGGGAGGGTCTCTTTTTCTTTATACCCTTCTACCCTCAAGACAGTGGGAGTAAGGTCTGGGTCAGACTGAAGGAGACAAAACCTGTTGATTACTGGGTTATCCACCAGGCAGGTTCTATGAATAGTCGTTTAGAAGAAAGTAATGGCAGGAAAAGTGACTCTTGTTTACTTGGTTGGTCTGCCCAATGCGTCCCCTTGGAAAAAGGAATCTGGGGTCAATGCCCCAGGGAGATAAGTGGGAAGGAAAGGTTATTCGGCTATTGAATAAAGTAGCTCACAGACCCAATTCAACCACTCCAGGTTTCCCAGATACATTTGAGTCAGTCGCTATTTACAGCCCCATTGCTCTGGGTTCAAGCATGGGCTCCAAGACTCCGATTATCCCAGCTGGAGTGGGAGACAACTCCTGTGCTCCCCAAGCTGTTAGCTGCATAAGCTCACATATAGCCCCACACTATCTTTGCCAGGCGGGGATGAAAGGTTTTGGACAGCAAGTGAAAACAGTGCCAACAGCAGCCCATTGCACAGGATTAGCTACTTGATCTAATCCCTCTTGAAAACTGCCAAAAGAAAGGCTCTTCTGCAGCACTACCCCCCCTTGCCCTCTTAGGTGGGAAGGCAAGCAGAGGCACTCTGCCAGCACTGTGTTGAAATGACATGTAACACGAACAGGCCAAGGAGTGTACGGTTAAGAGCCAGGAAAGCCACACAGTTGTCCTGGTAGGCTACAAAGCACCAGCGTGAATGCAAATGGCGAGAAGGAGCAGTGTGGAGGGTATGAGGTACAGGAATATACTGCGGAGAAACTTGAAACACAGATGCCAATACAGGAAAGAGCAAACATCCACACAGAATGGACAATGGGCTGAGCCTGAGTAAGACTCGCTTACTGGAGAGGAGCTGATGTGTAATACATCCCCTACTAGTATGAGGCACTCCACAGGCTACATGCCAGACACCGGTCACTCCATTTGAGAGAGCTCTCACTCAGGGAAGGAAATGCTGTAGAGTGCAGGGCCCAGGTGTAACTCCCTCATCAGTTGGACCAGCAAGCTTCTCGGAGACTGCTTTACTCATACCAAGGCATGATCTTACTCTCTGAAGAATTCCTCCTTCCCTCAGAGTGTCCCCCCCACCAGATGTCAGGCTGCTCTGAAGCTGCCCGTTCCAGACAATAGCACTATGGCTCACCTCGCAGCAGCGAGATTCTTCTGCAGGGCAAGTTTTAAGTGCCTTTCAAGTGTACAGACAGTTTGTATCTCTTTGTTCTTGTGCTACAGTCGTCCTTCATTTCATTTCCATCCCACACGAGTACCACCTTGATATACTCAGAAAGCATTTACATCCCCATCAGTCTAGCCTAACGAGAGAAATACTGAGATATTCCTGTTCTCTCGTAGGATGGGTACTCTATTTTTGACATTGTAGCAGCTTCCTTCTCAACTCCTACTATAATTTGAAGCAATCAGTGCATCTCAGGGCCTAGTACTAGTGATGAGAAAAGACATTCACTATTTCTGAGATGCACAGATGCTGCTCCCTACATCGTTCCATCAAGTCACATGCACTGAGCCATTGTCAGAGAAGAAAGATATGCCCGGGAGCGAACAAGTTGACAGAAGGCTCTTGCCCCCTTAAATGTGGGCAGATTTTGGGCATGGCTGAGAAGAGACATATTTGGCTCTTTGGAGACCAGAAAGCCAAATATTCCCAAGCACAAGTAATGCAGTGCTCTTTTGTGGCAGCTATTGGAATTACACATTTAGATGAGACCCCAGATTTTCTGTTGGAGATCGCAAGCTCCAGTCCCTCTGTAGCAGCAGTTGCTCCTCCTCTGATCACCTCTTCAGCACTCTCACTCTTCACTTGCAAGGTACTTGTCACTGTCTGTAGGAGAAAGCAAAAGAGAATTTGCCTTGACCTCCCCCTCATACCAAAAAGTTGGCAGAACATGCGACCAGCTCCTCCCTCCTGGGATCTGGAGCATTTCAGGCAGATGACTGGACCTGCTTGCTCCCCTCCTCTAGCTCATGCCCTCATCACATCGGCAAACCTGGCTGCAAACCCACTCTGTGGAAGGAGAAGCAGCCTCACTAGAGAAAACCTATGAACAATCGTGCTCTCTGATTGTTCTAGTAGCAGGGTACTGCTCTCTGCTGGACAACTGAGTTAATAGCTTGTCAAGCAAAAGCAAAACAACCAGAGGCCAGATCACTGCCAAATTACAGGGCTATGGAATTACAGTTAGCAGCCACCTCCCTCCACAAGCAAGTCCATTTTGTTCATTAAAATGCAGGGAGCAAAAGATTGAGCCTTGCTAGCTGCCAGAACAAGGTTGTTTAGGCCAGATCACACTAGGGGCTACTCACAATCATAAACTCTTGCCAGGGATCTCTGGAGTGGGGAGACATGTCACTTTGGCTCGTTTGTACAGTTCTTCAGCGCACAACTCTTCTGCTCCCTCATGTTTGCGCTTTGGAGAAGCTTGGTCTGCTTGTGACAGCCTTATCGCTGTAGAGGAAGAAGAGTCACTGTGACGTTTCCCCTGCCTTTAGATCTCCTCACAAATGCACGCTAGCCTAACCCACTACAGAGCTGGGAGAAAGAACATGCAGTGCACAAGTACAGGGAGATGCTGCCACAGCCTCCTTGAAAACTTTTGAAAAAACTTTGTTAAAAGCAGAATAATTAAGTCCCCCAGAACAAACACAAAAGTATCCTCCTTTGATGGAGGACAGCTTAATTATACCTGATTAGCCCTACAGTAATCTGTACTTCTCCCTTAAGTGGCTGCATATGACCCCATATAGGCAATAAAAGACTCACTTTAATGAACTCCCATTCTTCAGCCCTTTTAGGAACGAAGGCTCACTGGGGACTTCTGAAGAAAGCCTTAAGGAAGGTTAATGTGATCTATGTTTTCCTAGCTACACACCTTCCTCTTGTTAGAAAAGGATCTCTCTCTCCTGCCTGTAGCCTTTAAGTCAACATGAAACTATCTCAGAAGCCTACAAATAGCTCCAACTCACCTGTACTGGTGCTGCAGCCCTGCCCTGAAGCTGAGTCTGTGACTGGACCACTGAGATCTTCCACACATGAAGGGACTGATGCCAGTAAACCTAGAGAAAGGCAAGAGGACCATAGTTAAGAAATAAAACCACCTGGGGTGGGAGAAGCCTTTCACATGGAAACACCTTAGTGATCACCAACCAGCACATCCATATTCCAAAGCAAGATGAGTACAGAGCTGCGCTCACCCAGTGCTGGCCACAGACAGATGCTGTGATCTAGCAGCATATTTATTTAGGATGCTCTGCCTAGGTTTTTTTCCAAAGTGAAGACTGGACCATTGGTGGCATATGGATGGTGCCGTGCCATCACCAGCTCTGAAAACTAATCAAACTCCACTCTTAGCTGTCCAAGAGCTCCATGGAGCTTTCCCTGGAAACTGATTTGGCAGCTTTGGCAGGGACTGTTTCCTCTTGCAAGGATTGGCCAGAGAAAGAAGTGCTATCCGTTTTAAATCATGACCCCTCCTCCTGCCATTTTATCCTATTAAAGACACAATCTTTTGCAATTGTTGGTACTTACAGAGCCCCCTATAGCGTGACAGCTGCTGGTAGATCTGCTTCATGCGTTCAATGTTCAGTCGGCTGGTCTCTGCATGGTTCACCATGGGTTTGGGGTAGTCCACCCCAATAATGCACTTGGCTGCCTTCTGCACTGACTCCGGGGCATTCCATGGTTCGTAGATGTATCGTGAGGGAAAGCCCTTTAGTTTGGGCAGATACCTCCTGCAACGCAAGTAAAAAGATGCACAAACACCACTTACAAGTGCAGCAATGCAGCACTCACAATCCACAGAAAGTGCCATGCGCCTGTCAGCTACTGAACAACTTAGGCTCACAGATCAAGCAAGAAAGAAGCTCCAGTCACACCACTTACTTAACGTAGTCACCACTGGGGTCTGTGCGACGTCCAAAGCCCACGGGGCAGTAACAGTGGAAGAATTGCTGGAAGAACGCACTGCATGAAAGCCACATCCAGCTGCCTGCATTTACGCTGAAATCTGCATCCAGCAACAGTTCGTCAAATACCTGCAGCAATTGGAGGAAAGAGCAGTGAGAGCTTCCCCAGGCAGGACTTTGTGGCAGCAGGACCCAAGGTGCTATTTCAAATAGCAGGCACCGTGCCGTGAGAACAGCTCCTAGTAACCAGAGCAGCAGCAAAGAGGTGATCTGCTGTCTGAAGCCAGTTGGCTGGTCAATATATCTCACTTCCTGATGCTTTCACATAGGGAGGCACTGTCTGCTCATGCTGATAAAGTGCTGCCTAATCTCTCATGCAGCTACAGACTAAATTACTACCTAGTGTTGCAGCAAGTCTTGCGTATTGATCCTAACCCGGGAGGCGTAACAAGTGCAAAGCACCAACCGTGGGAAGCAGGCAGATGCTGTACTGAACAAGCACCAAAGCAAGAAGGAAGAACCCCTCTGAAAGTCCCAGAGCACACTGCCACTGAGAGGCGGACAGGTTTCAGCAGTAACTCGCTCATACCCGTGCACAGACGCTGTGCTTTTAGCACCTGACCCTATGATGCACTCTCAGCTATGCTCTGCTTTGTCAGCTTTGTGACAAGATGCCCTGCCTCTACATTTTGCATAGGACAGTATGTACACTGGATAGGTTCAAGCTGTCTGTCCCTTCAGATGGCCCAAGAGGAAGGTCTTTTACCTCTTTCCTTGAGAGACTCTAGACTCAGATTTCACAGTCATGGAGCGCTCCCTGACCAGCATGGTGATGGATTATACAATGAGGAAAAAGGTCCAGTTATAAAGTGACATTGAACTTGCAAACAAAACAGATGAACTGAGAGAACTTTTACAAAATATTAAAAAAGCCCCCAAAACCCCAGTCTGTATTTACCAGTGGGTCCCACTGACATTTAGTTATGGTTACTGGAGACTCTTGATACTGTCAGAGCCTCATGATAGAAGGCAGAAACAAGTCAGGCCGTTGGCAGGCCAAGAGCCCGCTAGCAAATCCTCTCTTCCATGCAACTTTTACATGCGAAGCAAAAGCCATACCTGTGTGCCCATCCTTGCAGTGAGTGCCAGGGATATTGTTTTCCTTATGGCCTCCTGCAAGCCTCTGGAAATGCCAGACTCACCCTGACTCCTGACTCCCAGCTGATCCAGAGGTCGCCCCTGGTCAGGAAGCAGGCCACCGCGTGCCTGGCCAGATGGTGGATCCACCCTTCCTGTCTCAGTTGGGTCATGATTGCATCGATCCAAGGGAAACCTGTCTTGCCCTCTGCCCACTTTGCCAAGGCTTCAGGGTTCCTGTCCCAGGGGATTTGGATGCAGATGGGGTTCCCCTCCATACGATCAAACTTTGGGTTGTTTGTGGCTGCTGTGTAGAAAAACTCCCGCCACAGAAGCTGTCCGTACAGAGAGAGGGGAGGCGTGCTGTTCCGCTTTACCTGTGGAGGAAAAACCACATGTGTTCACAAGCAGGGGAGGACTGGCTTCATTAAGCTGACCTGTAAGCCACCCATGCATTTATACACAATTCCCAAGTCAATTACTGACAAATGCTGTAAAGGAGCTCAGTTCCAGATCATCCTTCACTAGAAACCCCAGGTAGTAAAGTTAGTGCTGCTTTTAGTTCGCTCAGTACACTGACAAGGGACTTGAATGACCCAAAACTAACAGCAAAAAGCTTTACATGGCTCATGACACAGGAGTCCAGCTTGAAGAACAGGGTACCGGCAGATTTAAGGTTTGCTCGACTATATATAGGAGAATCACTTTTCCTCACCCAAGAGCCTCTTCTGTAGCAGCAACAAGCTTAGCTCAACAATCAAACACAAGTGAGGCAACAGTAACTTTTGCAGCTGTTCTGGCACACTGTCTGGGAACCAGCATCACGCTATGCCCCAAACCAGCCTGCTCTCCAGAAGAACCTTTTGTCTTACCTTCTTATACAGCTCCCAGAGACGATAGTAAAACAAGCGGCAGGACAAGCAGCCAAAACGCAGGTAGGGACTGAGTCCTGTAGGGCTGGCCAGCAAGGAATTGGCGTTCATCCTTGGTCTTTCGTAATTCGCAACCCATGCCTAGACATATTAAGGAGAAATGAGCCAAAAAAAACCCCAAATTTGTGGGATGTTGCTAAGGGCAGGCCTCTGGGCATGTGGTGAGGCCACTCGGGTCTGACAGCAGAGTCTCTTCTATTCACCTCCAGCCACCGCTGGGAGAGATCTCAAGTGGGCAATCCCAAGCCCCACATGCCATTCAAGAAATGCAAAACCTTCATGCCATTATTTAAACCAGGTAGCCATTTTGGCCAAGAAAAGGACTAAATTTGCTTTGCATGCAGGAGCTAAATAACCCTGAGAGCTCCTAGGGACACAAGCTAACGCAATTGTTTATGTCCAGGTACGTCTATCTCATTACACACGCTAAACAAGAAAATTGGGGAAATTCAGACCTTTTTGTGGAGTATTTTGTTGACAGTTTATTCCCCCCTTCAGCACAAGAACTTAAGCTTTGATCTTTACAACTGCCACCAAGCCCCCCAGCATTAAAAAGATACAAACTGGTTAAAATTGAGTCATGCCACTGCAACTAGGTCATCTTTCATTACTCTGACATTGTTTGCTTTGTGCATTGTAAGAAGAACACGTGCCCCATAGAAAAAATTTGAGTATTTCAGCAAGGGGCTCAGGGAATGCCTGCCAGAGGGACAACACATTAACAGGCTGATGTACAAGGGGAAGGCATTCTTTTATCAACATGTACTCGCACCAATACCTCAGGTAAAGACAAAACGAGACAGTGTGCAGGAGGGACTGGGCAACTTACCTGAGAGTTTCCAAGTTTGCACTCCTCTAAAGGAGTAGAAACAAGGAAAAGAATCCTATGTGCTTCAAAGAGCAGCATAATTAATATACAGCTCTACTTCTTCGGGTCTGAGGAAGCCCAAGAGCTCCCTGCTCCACACACAGCCCAAGATCACAGTACTCCAACAACAGCAAACACCCCTTCCAAAGGTGAATGCTGCAATCGTTGCTAGGAAGAGCAGGAAACAGAGCAATGGCAAATGCTCAAAATTTTTCGTTTGGAGCCTGTAGGAATCGCCACTTAAATAACAGGGGTTACCTTTCTTTCCAAGTGTTTGTCCAGCCGTGCCAAGGCTTCCGTCTCCCCTCCTTGCCAAACTGCAGGGGCAAGACCATCTGTAGGAAAGCCTGAAGGAAAGAACTCTGTAAGATTTGAAGCCACGCCTAGACAAAGGTTATGGATGGGATCAAGCATTAATAGCAGCAAGACACTACATACTGCAGTTGCCTAACATGGTGTACTTGCTGCTCTAGTCCTTCTACAGCAGGCAAATCATGTGGAACATGGGGAGAGCCTGCTCATGACACTGCACTACAAGAGCCTCTCCCTGCAGTGCTGCAGGCAGCCTTCTGGGGACTTTTCCTATCGCTCATAGGCCAGCACTCTCTTGTGTGTCAGCACTACCCACAGGGCCCTGCTCCAAAGGCCAGAGCAGCTGGCAAAGGAACATCTGCTCTACAGCTCTGCCTTACAAAATACCTTGCCATGGACACCAGCAGCTCAGTAGAGAGCCTAGCTGCTCCTTGTGAGGCTCCTATTCTGCTGAAAGCAGGTGCTGGGGAAGGCACTGGGTTAGTACTGAAGAACTGATGCAAATGGGGAAGTAATAATGCAGTTGCCCTGCATGGCTCTGGGCTGACAGAGGAGCCTCCCCTGGCAGCAAGCAGAGCAGTGTAAGGTTGCAGGCAGTCTCACACAGATCAGACAATAAAAGAAGCAGATCTATCCAGGACTGCGACCCTTAGGATGCTCCTGTTGTAAAGCCCTCCACTTTTACATCATTGCTGAACTGTGCCTTAAGGTACAAGGTGATACTCCTATAAAGTTGGTATGGAGCCTCCAGTCACAAACACACAGACAGTATTCTGCATTAATCCTTCCTTCCCTCACATTTAGATTCACTTCCCTGATGTAGGCCTTGCATTCCTCATGCCTCAGCTCTCTATTCATCCTCCTTCTCCAAGGAAAATATAGGACCGTAAGGCATAGCAGGATGAAAGAAGTTTCTGTAATATCTTTTGTCTTGCTAAGCTCCCAAATTGGTGCTGCTTGGCACTAACTGAATGAAATAGTCTAAGCCTGGTACGCAGTTAGTTTACCTCTTCAGGTCTGTTACACAATGCCTCAGAGACGGCAGCAGGAGGAAAGCAGCTGGCAAGGACATGAGACGCTGATACAGTGGTTACATGCTTACTATAGTAGAGAATATAAGGACAGATGCAGAGCGTTTCAGAGCAATGCTAAAGGGGACGCTGTGCGCAGACAGTAGTGCAAGGGACAGCAGTCTATTTGCACGAGGTCCAGCACTCACTGAAAACATTAGGCTGCTTCTAGGGCTAGAGGCAACCCAGGTCAGATGAGAACACTGAGGTTGTCCTGGGCACATGCCAGCCACCAGAAACAGTTTCACTAGATCCCATTTCGGCTGGCAGTTAACCCTTGCCTTCACTAACGACACATACCCAGCTCTTCCAGGGATGGGACCCCATACACATCGTCATGGTTTTCCTGGATGTCCACTTTACACGTCTCCATCTGCTGGCTCATTACAGTGCTCACCGGCTTCTTTGGGAGCTCCATACGGCTAATGATGGCCTGGAAGCGCTTGTAGGTGAGGGGTGGCTTGTGGCCATTCAGCTCAATTATTCTGGAAGCAAAATAAGTAAGGTAAAACAACACTGCCTCGCTACCACAGAAGACACAAGGAAATGACAGCTAAACTGCATCCCACTATCACTGCTGAGGATAGCCTTTCACTTTGGATACAGAAATCCTTATAGACCTACCTTCCACTCAATGCATCCCTCAAAGGGATATTAAAAACAAACAAACAAAACCCCAAAACACACCAGAAAACAACCCCCACATACTAATTCATCTCCATGGGAAAAAAACCCAAACAACTCCAGCTGAATCAGGCTTAGCATCACATCTCTATCTCTGAGCTCCTCATCAGACCCCTATATGAAATTTCAATCTGATTACTGCCTTTCTGTCTCCCCAAGATGGCAAATCCCAGACCTGCATATCTGTTTCCCTGACACCTTGTGATATCCTAACCCGATTCTGACCTTACTTACTCCCCGACTGACACAAAAAGTCCCAGCCTGTTAGTGACCCCTCCACCTATCTCAGATGAGACAAATCCCAGTTTGCGTCATTCCTCTCTCCCTGTGATTAGAGAAATCACCATCCTCTCCCACGCCCTAAGGTCACGGGTAGACACGTCTCATGCTATTCACCTGTGTCAGATCATGCTACGAAAGAGACAGCCACGGTACCCTATTCCCCTACTTCACTAAGCATCCACAGCCTGCTACAGCCATGCAGTCTTATTTTTCCTGGGACAGAGAGCTTTGAGAAGCCCCCTGGGCCAGGTGAGCTTCCCCAGGGTGAAAGATTTTTAACCCCCTATCCTGCAGGGAGAGGAAGGAGTTAACAGTAAAGCAGACAGCACAGGGATCGCCAGCATTACATAAAGCTGAGGCAGCCAATGCCGCAGCTCACATAGGAGCTGCAGCAGAGCAGCCTTCCCCACCCAGCACAGTCAACAGCTTATGCAAGGGGCTGGGCTTAAAGCCGAGCAGAGCACTTCGGGCAACGCCATGTGCCTTCCCTTCCCCCTGAAGCACGTGTAACGAGGAGGAGCGACATGCCGGTCCAGGGCCTTCCCCAGCCCTGAGCCCTTCCTCACGTGTGCTCCGCAGTGACCCAGCTTCCCCGTGCTGCTGAGCGGTGGCAACGTGGGAAGTCAGCCCTGCGCCCTACTGCCCGCCGAGCCGCCTTCATCTGGGCCAAGCGCAACCAGGAGCCCGGGCCTCCTACGCACTGCCAGCCGAGGGGAGAAGGGGAGCCCTCAAAGTGGGCAGCGCAGTAGTAAAGGTTAAAAATGAAGCCTCCTGCAGTTTCCTCCCAGTGTTCTGCCTGTAAGTTGTAAATGTTGGGAGAAAAAGACACTGATGAACAGGACGGGGAGGGAGGGCAACCAGGACGTGCACAGAGTGCAAAACACTGTATATTTTTAGTGTGAGGCTATAAACACGATCATGGTGTGGGCGCAGCACTCTCTGCCACCCCTACAAGAAAGTGTATTGAGGGGAGCCTTACAGGCAACATAATCTGCCCTGTACCTTCGTAACTGAGAGCATGTCCTCTGCTTTCACACACGTACACACTTTTCAGCTGGCTGTCTCTGTGTACCTCCCCGGAGATAGTAAGAGATAACAAACTCCCATGACTACTACCCACCACAGTCTTCTCTGCAGCTTGCTCTGAGCACTGGGGTCCCCAAACAAGCCCATCAGTTCATAGAGACCCCCAAAAATCAGCACTGCCACTGGAGGAGAAGTGAGGCATTTCCAGTTACAGCACTCTAGAGAGGCTTTCTCATTTCCAGAGTAGTTCAGTGCTTGGAAGCAAAAACGTGACAAAGCTGCAGAGTTTGCCCTGAGGTGCTTGGGTTGGGGGCAGGGAAGCCACTTGTTTATTGCTGCCTCTTTTTTCAGTCCTCTCCCACAGATCTGCTGAGGCTGCAGCTCAGTCTGAGATCCACACTATTATACCACGTCCCAGACCCACGGCTAAAACTTTTGTGGACAGACAGCCACTTGGAGCAAATCGCTGTGACTTGCAAGTGGATGCCAGCGTTTGTATCCGACATCCTCAAGAATGTGAATATGAGTGAAGTTACCCAGTACAGCTCCTCAGCTCCTAAACAGACAGTTATTGGATCTGGGACACAAATCTTTAAGAGACAGGACTAGGACAATTTGCACATTTCACAGCACCTGACACTGGCATTATGCAACAAAATTTGAACCTTTCACAATACTGCCATGAAAAGAAGTATCAAATATTGGGTATTGTACAATATTGGATATTATACAATACATACTGGGTATCGTAGTGCTGCTCAGCCTTCTGTACAAAGATTTGTACAGGAAGCCCCCCAAGCAGGAGTCCTTTCCTTCCTCCTACTGTCCTTCTAACCCAGGCAGTACAATCTCACAGGACTTTCCCTGATGACAGAGAAAGGAGGACCCTCCCCAGAATTTAATACTCCCATTTCATCCGCCTCCCTCAGTGAAACTCTCAGACTACACGTGGCCGTTTTTCTTCTAGTTTTCTTGAAGCAGAACAGAGAAGATCAGAATCACTGTATTCACCATACAAAACCCAACCTTTCTGGCGTTAGTGAGCACACATAAAAATGACTGTGCTACCAGACTAGCAATATACTGCCCAGCGCTACCTGACAGTAGTACCTGGATGCCAGAAGGTATGAGGGTCTTTTTGACTGTCAGTCACACAGTCACACTTTACCTCAAGAAAGCATGCAACCAAAACCTGGCCAAACATAGTTCTGGTGCTGCTAGGATTATAAGGTGTCCTACAGTCAGTCACCTGTGACAGCAGAGTGTTTGCAGACTTCGAATGCACACCCCCACAGGTGTCAGCTTCTGAGTCACATCTCCACAGCAGTGCCCCAGCAGGATGGCTGCCGGGCTAGGGAAAGCTGCTCGCCTCAAAAAACCTGAGACCTCAGCTTGCTTGCAAATGACAGGGCCCAGTTCTGGCAAGGGACTGAATGTACTCCCCCCTGCTTCCTCGCGCGAGGAAGAGCTGGCTGCCAGCACTCAGCAAGCAGGCTGCTTAACAACGCACCCCACCACCAAGTGACACAGACTATTTAGTTAGCCTCACCAGCTTATGCAATTGCTCTGATCTAAATCCTCGCTCCAGAGAGCTCGTGTAGGGTTACGCATACATAGGACAAGGGGTATTTCTACAGATTCAAAGAGGAGATGGAGAGATAACCAACAGATATTCCACACAACAGACACTGGACAAAGGATGAACAATTCAACTTCCACAGAATCACACGCACGAGCATATGAAAGATTAATAAGTGACTTGATGACAGGCTAAGTATCAGTGCAGGGGGGAAACACCTGACACCAGAGCACCATGCAAGACAGACAAGGATAACAAGATCTGGCTGGCAGAAGTTTGACTTAACGTTCTTAGATGGCAATAAGCCACTTTTTTACCATTGCAGAACCACCAAGGTATGCATGCTTCCCCAGTGCTTGGTTCTTTTAAGTTAGCACGTGATCCTATCTGCTATTAAGTTGGTACATGCATTTAACTATTATTTCAGCCTTAGGCTAGAATATTTGAGGAAAAGCTGCTCCTGACGCATGCTACAAACATACAAGCTCACAGTGTTCTTTTCCGACCTAAACCACTCCCCCTGAATAACCCAGGCCTGCCTGGGATTATGGAAACCACAATACTGACCGTCAGCAAGCAGACTACAGAGGATTTAGATCCTAAGGAGGAGAAAACAGGGAGATCCAGAGAAGGGACAAAACAACCTGTCAGCTGGGAGTTGTCAGACCGAATAATTGTCAAGTAAAGGTTTTGAGCAGGCTAAGCTGATACCAAGGAGATTATTTTTTCTGTCTGAGTTCTACAATCTGAACATCACTGATCTTGACTGGGAATTCCTATATTTTCCAGCACTGATGCTGATTTTCTATAGCCTTGTCCTTGTTTTGGGGGAGAGGAAGGGAAAGATGCTCTGATAGTCACACAGCTATGCTGGCAGTGCCCAACAAGGAGCATACTGTAGTCTTCCTACTGAGTAGAACTGGTCCAATTCACAAGTTAACTGAAAAAGCTCTTTGTAAATGTTTGAAAGGAGCTGGTGGTGGTGGTACTGGGAATACGCTGCAAGGGACAAGAGAAGGACTGCTGGAATCATTTATGTAAAAGTGAAAGATTAGTCTAAATCGTTCAAAACCAGGCCTTACAATCTCATCGGGAACTCGATTAAAGAAAGATCAGAAGTAGGACACTACCACCAGGTTACTAATTATGCAAGAAAAACAGTACGCTGAGCAGAGGGACAACACATACCATGAGTTAAAAGACTGTGTAACACGAGTGGAGGGTGATATACTCTGAAAGAAGCTTCCAGGAGAAATACAATATTAGAACTGTATTACCACCTGCTGACAAATCTCAGAGATGCCAAGAACCAGGAAATGTCAGAGTAACTGGAGACTTCAACTGCCTCCACACAGACTGGGTAGCTGTCACATCCCGCTGCCTGCCAAAAACCAATTTTCTAGTTGCCATAAATGACTGGTCCACGGAACAATTAATCAGAAACCCACAAGGAAAGGCTATTTGTGATTTGGTCTTAGGCAGTCCTAAGGTATAGCTGAAAATGTTAGTTATCACTTGTCTGCTCTAACTGTGACTTTGGCATGCATCAATTTAACATCCTTCCAGAAGCAACACCACCATAATGGCTTTTATTTCAAGAAGAGAAACACATAAAAATAAGGAAGTGTGCTAAGCAAAAAGAACAAGCTGAGACATAAAACACTGACAGGCAACACAGATGATTTGAAGATGACATTGGGGAAAAAAAATTCAACAAATGCACACAAACCTTCAAAAAAGATTTCAGAAAGATCACAGAAGTCAAAACAATTGAAGAATAGCATCAAAGACAACAGAAGGCAAAATCCTTCGGAAAAATGAAGGCCGAATAAAGACAGAAAAAAACCCAAACTGGTAGGTTAAATTAAAAGCTACAAAAGCGGCCTCTTGGCACCTCCCAATCTAAACGAAAGTTTGAGAAAGCTTTTTAAAAAAAAGCATAAATAGTAATAAATGAACAAATCCCTTTACAGACACTCCAGGATATTTATAGAGCCAAGAGGTGATCAAGTCATTAAAAAAAGCAGAGACTGTAACACCACAGCAAAACCCCATGCATTTACTTTTGCATATGTATTCACCACGGAGGTTCAGGGAGGCTGCCTCTCTGAATCTCTTTAAGGAAATGTATCGGGAGACGTCACAGCCTGGGAGGTCAGGAAGAAACACCACAAAACAAAGCTACGCTTGAACAGCAACAGCTTGCCAGGACCAGTAAGTGTCCACCCAGGAGTTGTAAAGGACATCAAGAAATACCCAAACTAATAGCTGCTGCATGTTACACTTGCCTTAAAACTGTCCAAATACTATGAGGAAAAAAAGCAAGGATGACTCCAGATTTAAAAAGCATTTCAAGGGCATCAGAGGGATGACAGAATAGAAAGTCAGGTATGTGCATTAGGCAGATGGGTAGAGAATACTAATGGAATCAGTGAATGCATGGGTGTATGACGCTGGAGGGTTAATTTGGGTTTGGTAAAGGGAAGTTGTGCCTCAGAATCCATTAGTGACATTTGAGCCTGCGGCAAGGGAGAAGCAGTTGATATACTCTACCTGGATTTTCAGAAGCCATCTGACTGAAAATTTTGGAAGAAAACAAGATAAATTGGGATGAAGGAAAAGGTCCTGCAGACAGAAAATTCTGAGCTACAGGATAGAGTCAGAATCTATTTTCCCAACAGGAGGGGAAGTCCTACACAGAGCTGAGCTAGGGTTTGTGCTGCTCAACATTATTCATGAATTATCTGGGAAGGGACAAAAAAAGAACACGATGATAAAGTTTACTGATGCAAGAAGCTATCTGGGATACCTAAAAAAGAAAGGCAATTAAAAAATTTCCCTATAGACCACATGACCAGCTGAAAAAAATATCAGATGAAATGCAGTGTTGGTCATGTTGCATAGCCATGCGTGTGGAGAAGCAATCTTAAACTTATATAATAGCAGCCTCTCAAATTGCTATGACCCCTCTGGAAGGAAGCCCCGAGACATCAGTTTAGTGTTTAGCAGCAATCAGAAAAAGCAAAAAGAATGCTAGCGACTATTAGGAGAAGACAGGAAACATTACAGCACTATATAAATCCAAGTTGCTCCTACATTTTGAACACTAGCTACTAGTTTTCACTACTGCTCTCCATCTCTAGAAACACCCATAAATATAAAGAAAGGTGACAAAGCTTAGAAGAGATATGGAAGATATTTCACCAGAAAACTTTAGTAAACTAGGACTCTTCACCTTGAAAAGACAAAGATGTCGTGAGGGGCACTGACATTGAAGGGGTGAGGATGTAAAAAGTATTAATGGCCTCTTCTAATGCAAAAATTAGAAAGCAGTGCCTGCTCACAAGACAGGTTCAAGAAGAATCCCCCTCACTCCAAAAACAAACATTCCCACACAGCATGTGCTACTGAAAAGCTCCTTCCCATAGGAAATTATGGATGCTAAAGATTTATAGGAGGAAATCTACATTCAACATTACTGGCACAAATCATCCAAAGACAAAAAAAAAAAAGCAAGCAACCTGTAAGAATAGTACTGAAACATGGTTGAAGTCAAGCACACAGAGTCTTAGATGAAAGACTGTCTCCACTGTTTAAGGAGATCATATATATATGGAGATTATACATACAAGTAAATATACAAAATTCAACATAAAGGCAAGGCTCCCCCATAGCAAACACACAACAAAGACAAGGCATTCAGGTTTTAGAATAAGGTAAATTTGCCCCAATCTACCTTGTTCTACTTCTTCCAGCTGTCCTGGCTCATCCATCAGTTAAAAGCCCTGCCTTCATAACCTGTTTGAGACAACAGCTCAACTACCTTTATTACAATGAAGTAAAAAAAGCAGCCCACGCAGTGAGGACATGCTCAAGGAGAGCAATCAATAGGACACAGCTGAGCAACTTAAATGACTGTCAAGTACAGTTTAATAAGCTTGAGGCAACACCTTTCTGTACGTTCACGTCACTGTTAGCACTTTGACGTGCTCTAATCAAAAGTGCGAACACGCAGAGTAATCCTGTTGGCACCTTCTAGGCTCACACAGGATGACAGCGATCAATGTATAGCGATCAACGTAATGGAGGAGACTGAAGTCTTCCCAGACGAGACAATCCCAGCCTAGCCCAGGCAGCACCTTCTGCCCTTGCTCTGCCCATACCTGTCCAGGTCATAGAGGGTATGGGAGTTCTCAATCACCACATCCACGCCAGCCTCCTTGGCAAGTTTGATGATAGCTGCATCTCTCTCCTTACCAAATGGCTCCGAGTCGTATTCAAAGGTGAGACGAGTGACTCCCCATTCCTGCAAGAAACACAATACACACAGCTGTCAAACAGAAGACTCTTTCTAACCAGCACAAGCACGAACAAAGATGTCAGAATTCCTGGCCAGCGTTAAGTCCTGGAAGATTAGAGAAGGTTCTTGTGAGGAACAGCAGTCTGGAGTCAATATAACCAAAGAATCAACAATTTTATCAGCTCTAGCAAACATCGCACCTGCTATGCAAATTCCTGTGTGTCAGGTTTAAAACACGTAAGAGGTCTGAGTTCTCTGTTAACACTCTTAGGTTACAGCTCAGTCCCCAAGTTTAACAACATCTTGTTTTGTTGCACATGCTGTCCAAAAGTAACCCTACCATCCTGCTCCAGCATTTGCAGAGAAAGCATTTCAGAGAACTCTTTCAGTACAAGTTCTGCTCAAAACCTCATATTTTTATGTGGAGACTATCATTAAGTGAAACCAATACACTCTAAATTTTTTCCAATGTCTCTTTAGAGCCATCACATAATAAAGGACCAATGTCCAACCCAAAGAGCAAAAACCAGGGTAGTGGGGAATGCAGGACAAAGGATGGCAACTGAGTGAACCTTTCTGGTCAGCACAGTACAGTATGATACTGTAATTCAGATTTAAATTAAAGACCTGCTTTCAGGGAGTTATTTCACGGTAGTCGTGCCATACACCTATTCTTTATCTTCACACCTTTAATAGATCCTTCACAGATTACATGGAATAGGCCTTATGAAACAGCATTCAGCCTCTTTCAGGCTTTTCCAGAGCACAGCTTGCTCTCAAAGACTATGGCCTAGTTTTCATCAGAAAATGAATCCTATGAGAAGAGGTTTCATGGTTTCCACAGCGACCCTCCCGAGACATCCATCAAGCAGAGCAGCAGCCCACAGACTTGTTTAGCAAACACTTTAGTGAAACACGGCCATTAATCTATAGAGACACTTAAAAAAACCCTCACACAACTATGCTGTGGACCACATTCTCAAAGTGAGACAGTCTAAGTCACCTCTGTATATACACGACAGTCTTTTCCACCTTGGAACCAGAACCAGAAACAAAGCACACAGAAAAGATGTGATCAGTTCACTAAAGACCATTACAAAACAATGCCAAAGACAGGGAAGGGAATTTAGAAGCAGAAAACAACTGTACAGCCCCCCTAAACTTTCAGATTCAATCCTAAAATTAATATTAGGAAGGACAGAGAACTAAAACAGTTATGTACCACTGAATGTACATCTCAGAGAGGTACTCCACTCCTTTTTCAAAATAAGAACATGACAGCATCCATAACTCAGAGCAGGGGTCAAACAGACATGTTCCAGGCGCTGCCCTGTGGTTAAATGTGATTTAACAGCTCCATTTTAAACTTTTCTTTCTTTTATAAGAAAGACAGTATCAGCTGGAAGGCTTGAAAAAGATGACTTTGGTCTTGAGGAGACACACATTACTGCCCTGAAAGAAAGGAATGGAATAATAAAAACATTTAAGGCTAACAGATTTTAGGTAAGCATACAAACCTTCAAATTCAGGTATTTTGTACAGTTCTGAGAAGACCACCACTCTATGTGCTACAGAGCACAACCAACCAGAAAACAGTAAAATGTATAACAATAAATTGCTGCAGATATACTAAAGAAAGTCATGACTGACTTGTCTCTTATTACCTAGCCTATGGCAAGAAAAACTGTAGAGGGAAAAAAAACACACTGAAGGGATTATGAGCAAACTTCAGTGAACAAATGACACACTTTGATAGAAGAGGTAAAATTACAGAGGAAGCAAGACAAAAAACCTCTGGAAAGGTTAACATAGAGCTAACAAGTACACTTCTCCTCGTGATATCCATGCATAACAGTGCCTTTGCTAGTGACTGTTATCAACAACACAGCTCAGCTACCAGCAGCAAGAGCAGAAATTATGTTAGGTCTCAGTGTTGCATTACCACACGTGACATAACTCTCCTCTCTGCAACAGCTGACAGCAAGGCATGAGCTGCTGCTAATTCACTCTTCGGTGCAGCAGCTCTGGAGAGGCCTGAATTCCCATGAAAGCCATACATTTACCATACAATACCATAAACCCTCACACACGTTCTTTTTGGCTCCGTTACAGCGCATCTAAGATATTCATCAACTAAACCTGCCCAGGCAAAACAGACTGCAGCAAAAAGCAGGTCTAGCTGATTCCACAACCATCTCTCAAACCTCAGACTCTGCCAAGTACTTTTTGTGCTTTGACGAAAGTGGGAATTTTTCTCCAACGAAGTTTTAATTATCCTGTGAATACCTTGAACTAAAATAGGGAGGGCATGGACCACTACCAGCCAGAACTTATTTGCAAATCAAAAGATAAAAATAACCCAGACTCTGAAATGGCTAAAAGCGGCACATAGTTTGTGTCATGTGTCAAGATGCAGAAGCCAAAATAAATCAGTGCCCCTTTGGACCTGCATAGTCCGATTCCCCTCCCCAGTACTGCCCTCCTCCAGAAAATACACACCAGAACCATTTACAGCAGGAAGGTGTAGATTCAAGTTTATCCCTCCTCAGCAGCTGATCTATTCCAGGCTTTGGGGACACTAGTTCTGTGAACCATATGTAAGGTACAGTCCACATGACAAACCCAACTCATAAGACTATTGTGAACTGTGTTTTTTTCCCTTTGTCACTGTAGCAAAGACATTGTCAAAAGGCTGCAAAGACAACAGGAAATGCAATATTAGAGCAGGACAGAGAAGAAGGGTACTGCTTGAGGAACCTTGACATTAAAGGAAATGCTCTTGCCAGCCCTGTCTCTCTCACAATCTGCAGCACTGACATATCACTTTAGAAATGTATCCCACTAATCCATCATTGACCACCGAGGTCACTGCATATTCCACCATCCTAAACGGTACATCAGCAGGAAGCTTGGACCCAAGCTGTAGCCTGCTGCTGAGCTGACTGAACTGCAGGCTTGAACAGAAGAAGAAAAGGGAAGTCAGCTAACATAAAAGCTTCTGAATTTTGAAATTTTAACACAAAGCCCTCTTTGCAATTCACATACAGATCAATATTCTTTTTCAGTTGTCTGTAAAGGTGTATGGACATAGCAGTTTTCCCAAGTAAAAGCTGCATGAGGAAAACGGCCAGCAGGGAAGAAGCTCTCAACACAGAGGAGTCAGCGTGTCACAGTGCAACCCTGTGAGACCTGACTTACAGAAACAAAGGCAAAGACCACCACCCAAAAAGAGAACCTTAAGCACCTTGGTATTAGGTTACACCCTACTACTAAATTTCTTTGCAAGGTTGAATTCAAGAGTGTATCTGGCTCCCAAGCTGGCCCTTATGGATAGTAGTTGAAGCTAGTTGTAGTTAAAGAGAAGAGTTTGTTATAGTGAAGAATTAGTTATAGTTAAAGAGAAGCTGAGGGAATCTCCAACAACTAGCAACTCATTAGTGAGTGAAAACAAGGATAGCACCGGGACATCAGTTTTTCTTCACTATGCTCCAGAAAATTACTTTGTTCTCTTACTTTAAAGAGTCTTGGGAAGACATCCGTTGGCTGCCCTCGCACAACAAACAAGCGAGAGTTGAGTTTCCTTAAACTGTTGTCCAGATCTTCCAGAGACTGGAGCAGAAATCTGCAGAGAAGAAACAACAGCAGTTAGTGTCAGTCAGTCCAGTTACAGCTAAAAGACAAACATGGGGAATTTGCATGGAACTCCAGCAAACCTGCATCACGAAATCAAACTGAAAGTTAGGACAAGAAACAGAAAACAAGAATTTATATTCATCCCTGGTCTGTCTACCAAC
Source organism: Morus bassanus (assembly GCA_031468815.1). Lineage (NCBI taxonomy): Eukaryota > Metazoa > Chordata > Aves > Suliformes > Sulidae > Morus > Morus bassanus. The sequence continues at coordinate 44,098,389 of CM062572.1, read as the reverse complement.
TGCTATGAGGCTGCAGCACCAGCCAGCTCCCAGCCATTCATACGCATGTTCTGCACGTCCAAATGCAAGAGGTTTCCAGGATTTTTTTCTTCCTGCAACCCCCTTCCCATGTTCTCTCTCAGAGCTGGCAGCACCGCCCTGCCAGCTGGCTCTATCCACGTTACGACATCGAGAAAAGCATAAACCATATCATTCACTACAGTATATTCTTTCATGGGTTCTGGGGCAGGAGGGATTTTGCATATGAAATAGAAAGATGTCGATACACTACTCCAAAGAAAGTACTGAATTACTACAAGAACTGTGCAAATTCTACAGTTCTGGCTACAAATAAGCAATGTCACAGCAGAGAAACATACACTCCTAGCTCATCAGTAGCATGACACTGAGCACCAAGATCTCCCAAGGCAAGAATTAGCTGTACTTAGAATAGTTGCAAACAGAACTGCAATTTATCTTCCACCATGAAGACACAAAGATGAGAGCATGCCAAGACATTAATCTACTCCCTCCCACCCCAAAACTGTAAAAAAGCATTTAAGCTCTTTTTGCATTTAATGGTCCCCCACTACGCTATAAAACATCAAATGTATCATCTTTGCTTTCACAGCCACACATCACCCCATCTACATCGTAACTTCACTTCGTTTGGTCTAACTCTGCAAAAGACACCAGCTTTAAAACTTTAAGTTCTGCAACAGCACACGGCACTGCTGGCAAACTCGCAACCCTTTCTAAGTACGCCTGCCAACCTCTACCTCTCCCTCATTCCTACACGCCCACTCTGCAGCGTGACCTGCATGACGAGTATCTGCACCAGCTCCCTTAAGACCACACACAGCTAATAGGAAAGCTAAGCTACAATTGCCCGGCAAACTGGGTACTTCCTCTCTCCCCAGCTGCGCTGCCCATAATGTGAACTGCAAGCTTTGAGATAGAACAAGCTCCCTCTGCAATTCCCGAGGGAGAAAGGGACTCAGGACTCATGGAAAGAAGGGCCCAATATCACAGTACAGAAGACCCAGAACCAGGTCCAGGTAACCTAAACAAACCACTCCCTTACCCCCAGCCCACTTTCCATCTATTAAATAGGAATATCAACTTTCCAAGGTGTTCTAAAAATTAATCAAGGGTTAGTCCTATATGGCTCACCCATGCTGTGCAGTCAACCAATAAGGGATTTTCAACATGATAAATTTCGGGCAGCTATGTAAAACACAAACATTTGCTTTTGCAGCACAGAACTCTGAATACAAGTAATTAAACAAAAAAAATTAGCAAAACAAAGCCAAGGTTCCCAATGGGAACCAATGGAACTCTGGTAAGTACATGTAACTTGCTAAAACATTTTTGCGTAACAGCCAGTGGTGCTAATCATCTGCAGTAGCTACACACCTCCAAGAAAACATTATATTTAAAAACTTCTGCTCATATATTCCATGACTACAACATCAATAAAAACACTACCTACTTCCCTCCCTCCACAACGTTGGTGGAAACAAACAAGGATTAAATGGATCAGGAATTAATCTTTTGGGGGCACTGCTTTCATTCTTCCAAATGAGGACAGTTAGCAACAACAGCAGCATGTGAAAGGCATTTCTGTTGGCTGCTGCCTGTAGAAAGTCTGGTCCATGGAAAGATCTCTTCAGGCTTCTAGAATATTAAGCAGTAACAGAATCCACCATTTCCTACAATTTGAACATCGACAGTGGTGTCATTTCTGCACAATGTTTAAGCCATCCTCTGATGCAGGTTCTAGAAATGCGTAGGAATCACCCACACTACCCCATTCCTCCAAGATGAAGCTAAGGTGCGCAGCAGAGGCCATCAGTTACAATGACAGTTTCCCAAACCTTACACACACAGCCGCGTGACATTTCAAAGAGCACTTAAAGGATTTTTGGCTAGGTGGCTGTCGTGTCCAGAACCCCCTCGATGGTGTAGCACAAGGACAAGGGGAGATCTGCTTTGCTTGTATGCAGGGGAATCTCGCAGAGAAGAATCCCTACCTGGACTGGGTTTCCAAATGTTCAGGCAGCTGAGATGTAACAGAATAGCATTATGTAATGTTATTGGCTACTGGTACATAAGGTCTCGCTCTCTGCAAGGACATGACTCACCCCATACATTTTCCCATTTGTAGAGAAGGGAAAAGCCCAAAGAGCTTCATCTCTACCTTCCTAGCAGCAGCCAAGGTGTATTTCCATAAAGATTTGGGGGATGGGAAGAAGGCAGGTGTGCACACATGCCTGCACACACTTGGCAGGCGAAGGGCAGAGGGAAGGTGCAGTGCAGTCACGCAGCTCTAAGGGTTCTTTGCACTGAATGTCTCTGAATTCAGGAAAAAAAGCGTTACCTAAAGCGAAACGCCCAGCGGTCGCTGCTCTCATTCATTTGGCCAGCTGGTAAGGAGAAAGTCTAATGACATTACATAAAGTTGAAGCCACCCTCCCACACGGTCACAGGGCAACACCTCTGTGAAAACCGTGGCGAGGCCAACCGGGGAAGGCGACCTCTCTCCTGCACGGAGCGGACCGGGCGGGACGAGGCAGCGTGTGCTGCTCCCGTGGCTGCGGCGGCCTGACCGACACGGCCCCAAAAGCGCCGCGGGAGCCCTCCCCACCGCCAGTCCCCTCGCTCCCGCCCGCGTCCCGAGGCCTGCCCGCTCCCCGGCGGGCCCACCGGCGGGCCCGGCGCCTCCTCAGCCCACTCACCGCCAGCGGTTGATACCCACGGCGGAGGAGGCGGCGAACCAAGGGTCCAGGATATAGATGCAACGGAGGGACGCGGCGTCACGTAACGCTTCCTGTAGCGCCGGATTGTCGTGGAGACGCAACCCGCGGCGGAACCAATGCACCGAGCGGCAAAGCGGGGCCGGAGCCGGGCCCGGGGCAGCCGCCGCCGCCATCCCCACCGCCGCCGCCATCACTGCCGCCAGCTGCCCCCGCTTCCGCCCCGCAGCCAATGAGCGCGGCGGGGCGGGGCGGGGCGGGGCGGGGCGGGCGGGGCGCGCGCGCGCGGCGCTGAAGGCGCTCTATCGCCCCCCAGCGGCCGCGCGCGGAGCCGGGCGCCGAGGGGGTGCCGCCGGCGCCCGTCCCTCCCCCTCGCCCTCGCCCCGCCACGTCGACGCACGCTGCCACCGTCGCGCCCAGCCCTCAACAGACCCAGAGAGCGACCCCCCGACTTTATTCAGCAGATTTGGCCGTTACAAGTCAGTACGTGCGACATTAAAAAGTCAGTTCCCGTTAAAGAAAAAAAATAATTCAAGGACCTCAAACGACACCCTGCAACCGAAAAAGAGTGAGAAGGTACCCAGAGCAGGAGCCCCCACCCCCCACCCCCCCAAATTAGATAGAAACATATTTTGGGCAGAAATGGAGCATCCAGACATCACACACAGGGCAGGGATCACATAGGATCCATGGGCCAGGATACAAAGCACTCACATCAACCGCCCAGCACCTCTGTTCAAATAACCCTTTAAATATAAAGGGGCCAGGGGTTTAGAAAGCTGGTGCAACATCACAGCTGACTATACGGTGTTGCTCCTGACCCGTGGGATCCGAAATCACAGCTGCAGAGCACCCTCAGGTGGCACTTGCACAAGACCAGACGGAGGGACAGAGATTTCTGCAGAACTAACTGTTCAGCAGCAAGTTTCAAGTAAAGGGATCGATGCAGCTGAGCAAAACTAGGATTTTGGGGGGGATGAAGGATTCACTGAGTTGGCCACATGGGGTGTTTAAAAGGAACAAGCCAACAGACAAATTGCAAACACCAGAGGAGATGCAAAGTAGGTGTGGAATAAGTGCCCCCAAAACAAGCCTGACTAACAAGAACCCCATTTTCAAACAAACCTACCTACACAGAGGATAAAGGGGACAAGTGTTGCAAACCCCATGAACAGGGATCTCCACCCTATGGAAGCAAGAGCTTCAGAGTAACTTTCCCCTCCTGCCCATCGCAGAGGGAGACAGAGGCCAAGCTCGCTCCTCCCTGAGAAAGGCCACTTGAGAGCGTGTGCTCTCCCTCACAGGGCACAGCGCAGAGGGAATGAGAAGTTTAGTTCCTGCTTCTTGGCACGATTTCCCAAACCAGGTGGAAAGAAATACAGAATAGACCTCAGCAGGATGTGACACTGACTCAGAAAGGAGATTTGGAGGCACTGCCCCTGCTTAGGCTTGTACAGAACCAGAAAGGAGGGAATTTCCCATCCTTGGCATTGAACAGGGCAATAGCAAGAACGGCTGTTGGCAATCCTTTTACAGCCGAACAGTTTACTGGAGTCTATCCCCAACAGCCTGGCTACCTGCTCCGTCCTTACACGGAGGTTGAAGATTTTATAACTTCAGACTGTGTTCATTCAGTTAATTCCAGATCCCTAACTACACAAAGCTCCCATCCCAGTCTTTGTCTGCTATGAGCCCACCCCCACAGAGATGCAAATTGCTCAGGTTAGGTCAATATCAACATCCATGTTAAAAAAAGTGACAAAAAACCTGATTGCTCTCTACAACACATGCTCTCCCCAACTCCGATACAGGGTGAGATCCTGTGGATAAAACACGATCCAGTCAGGTCTTTGGCTCTGGTTCCCGACACAGTTCCCCATACACTTTGCAGGAGAATTTTTCCTGCTCCTTGCTCTTGTTCTCCCCAGGAGGAAAGGAGCACCGAAGGTTAACCCCCCGGGCACAGAAACAGAGGTGCAGGAGCTGCCTACACACCAGTCTCATTTCTTTCACTGCTTTTGACATTAGGATCCTCTTGCACCTTTCTCATCTCCAGCCCTTTCACCCATGTGTAGGCAAAGGAGCCCCCCAGAACCATCAAGTTACTGGTCCACCACAAGAAGCTCTTTGTCTCCTCAAAGTAGATAACAGCCAGCACTGTTTGGGCACAGGCCTTGGCTGTCCCAGACACGTTGTGGGTGAGTGGGCTAGTGAACTTAATCTGAAGTCCAGTCACATACCCAATGGCAAAGCCAAACACTCCCCCCAGGGTCATCATGCCCCAAAAACTGGGGCTCCCCAGCTTGTCAAAGTGGTAGAGCGTGCGGAACTCGCCCAGCAGCATCATGAGGGGGAAGAACAGGACACAAGCGTTGACGTTGTTGTAGAAGGTCAGGCGCCAGATGCTACCATCCACCACAGGCAGCACCTTCTTGGTGTAGATGGCATTGAGTGAGACACACAGGCTTGCTAAGATCCCAAAGAATATACCTGTCCATGACAGAGTGCCCTCTGCTCCTTCCTGGTCAACACCCAGCCAGAAGCCACCTGCAACCAAACAAATCAGACATCATCTGAACAACTGCTGAAGGACTCAAAACATACAGTCAGCAATTCATCATCTGCCTTAGACTGAACCACAACCACAAGCAGAGACAGGCTTAAGGGCTTCCCCTTTTTATTTAAGTGAACCCACAAAGTGTCACGAGTAGTGTTCTGGGAAGATTTATTTTGGGAGTGCAGGTAATTTACCATGCTATTATTCAATCTCAGAGGACTCATTCCCACATTGAGCAGGCAGCATGAGTTTAGAAACTATTATTCCAGAAAGCCATGAACTAAAGTTGAAGCTGCTCTTTGTGTATAGGTAATTTTCAGGAGATCATATGACTTTTTTTTTAATTGAAAAGACAGCAAACTGACACATAGGTAGCAAGAAATATTCCTCAAGGTTTAAAAAAAATAAAAAGCCTCACAGGCTTTGCTGCAATGTTAACACGAAGGGAAAGATAGGTCAGAAAAGAAGATGGAAAGATAGTAAACACATAGATGTAATATGAAGAAGCCTGATCAAAAAAAGATCAAAAGGCAGAAACTGAGTGCAGTATCTTCAACACGTTAAACTTCTTTAATGGATAATACACTCTTTAACCACCTCCAAAACAGGAGCTACAGGCTTTGTGTCTCCAGGGCAGAGAGGGAGACCTCTCCTCATCCAGCTCATAAGCAAAACATAAAAGGGGAGATGAGCTACTGAAGGAGCGTTGCACCACTTCTCCATTAGCTGCTTCACCTTGGAGGCTGATGGGAAGTTGCCTGCAAGGCAGCTAATATGCTTTAAACTAAGCCCAAATACAAATGGGTTCAATGCACAGACAGGAATGGCTTTGTGTCAGGCCACAGAGGATGCTCAGCTACGCTGCTATAGGCATACGGGCAATGCTCCCACAGCAAAAGGAGATGGAGCCCAGTGGGAGAGAGTCTTGGAGAAACACTGCAAGGCTGCCAGACGCCATAGTCCTGGGCAATACCCGAACACAAGACTAGCTGAAGGCAATTGCTTGCATCACTTGGGTGGAAAAAACATTAGTTCTGTTCCTGTTCACCTCTTCCATGAAGAGGAGAATCTCTCATCTCATTTTCATTTGAGTCCATCCACTTGTCTAAGCACCAAAGTGAACGCATGTCCACCTGGAACCAGACTGAAGTCAACATTTCACCATTCTTGGCATCTGAATGGTCTTCCAGTGGAAGGTAGCTGTTGGCATCACTGATGCCTTTGGAATGAAAGACTTGTATGCAATTCCCGTTAAGCCAGTCAATGCCCTGCCCTACATCCTAACCACATAACCAGATCTCCTGGTGGTGTTTTATGCTTGGCTTGATCACCTAACCCTCCATCACACGCATTCAGCCTGTCTGAATTGGCTGGCTCCATTGTGTGGTCCCAATGGTGCTGACATAAATACTGTTATTGTTACTACAGTTAATAATCAACTAGCATTTGAGAACAGGGAGAAAGCCACCTGCTGTTTTATGCCCTTTGTGGGGTGGGAAAAAAAACTGTAAGGCAAGTTAAAATTAATTAGAGAATAGATTTTAGAAAAAAGGGAGCCATGGTCAGGTAAGAGTAATTTCCTTTAAGGAGTTACCTACATGCTCCAGCCATACAAAGCGGGTTGCCTAAGGCAGAGCAAGGCACAAGCCCTGAGCTACCCCACCTCACGACGGAGCTGCCGTGCAGGCGGGGATGGTTTCCCAAGGGGAAGACATCCCACCTCCACCTCCCCGAGGTTACGGGGCCAGCCACGGGGTGGGCGCAGACGCCTCCCACTCCCCCTCACCTATGATGACTCCGCAGGCCAGGAGGGCATAGAGGGAGGTGGTCTGCTTGAGGAGCAGGTAGGAGAGCAGCACGTTGAAGACGGTGGTGAGGGAGCGTCCCACGTTGTAGAAAGCCACACCGACGTGCTTGAGGCAGAGGTTGTTGGAGGTGACCATGCCAATGAAGACGGCGGAGAGGGGCAGGACACTGCGGGACACCTTGGGGTCGAGGCGGAGGGCTGGCAGGCCAGGGCAGGGGGGCCCACAGGCCGCCCCCAGGCTGAGGCCAAGGCAGAGGGTGGCCGTCAGGGCACACTGGAAGAAGGTGACGAAGAGCGGGGCATCCAGGCGCAGCGAGGGGCTGTCCAGCAGGTACTTGTTGAGGAAGACCATGGCGATGGAGGTGAACCAGTAGAGGCAAACCACCACGGCAATGCGCAAGGCCCGCAGCAGGAAGGGAGCCCGCCGGACCCCGCCGCCCTCCGCCGGCAGCAGCGGGTCGGCGGCGCCGCCATCACCGCCCAGCGCCATCCGCAGGATCCCCGTCCGAGTCAGCTGCACCCTGGTCATGGCGGGGCGGCCCGGTCAGCCCCGCCCCGCCCCGGCCCGGCCCGGCCGCCCTCCTCCTCCTCCTCCTCCTCCTCCTCCTGCTGCTGCTGCTGCTGCTGCTGCTGCTGCTGCTCCCGCCGCCGCCCCGGCTCACCCGCCACCGGCCCCGCTTCCCGGAGCGCCGCCGCTTCCCGGAGCGCCGCCGCCTCACCTCACCCCGCCCCGCCGCCCTTTATTCACGCCCCGCGGGCGCCTCCCCGGCCGCGCCGCCATGTCGGGGGAGGGCCCGGCCCGGCCCCGCCGCCCCGCCCCGGGCCGGGCCGCGGCCGGCGGGAGAGCGCGGCGGTGGCCGACCGGGGAGATTTGGCGAGGAAGAGTCAATGAACGGTATTCGTCATGCACCGCCCTGCAGCCAGAGGTGAAAGCGTTGCTGCAGGGGCCGCTGGGGAAGTGCTGCGACACTGCAGGAGTTCATGGCCGTTAACAGCAGCCGGACGAGGTGACCGGCACCGTGTTTGTCCGTGGGCTGCAGGGCCCGGGTGCGAAGGAGGTAACCGGTAGCAGCCCCTGTGTCAAGAACAACACCCACTCCGCTAGCTCGTAGCGGTGTCCTTTGTGTGCTGGTTGGAGCAAATGGGATCCAGGTCTCGTACATCCTGTGATTTTTCTAACCCGGATCTTGCCCCCAGCCCGCCACAAAGTACAGGTCTGTGCTCTGCTGCCTAAGCCTTGTTTACAGAAATAAAGCTTGTGGTTTTGCGGAGGTAAATAAAACCTTCCCGGTATGGCCTGAATGAAGTAGACACGGTGACACCTGCAAACAGCTCATAAGGACGGTACGGGGAAGTGTCGGCTGCCATACTCCCTGTCATGGTCTTAGCTGGGATAGAGTTAATTTTCTTCACGGTAGCTGGTATAGTGCTGCGTTTTGGATTTAGTATGAAAGTAATGTTGATAACACACTGATGTTTTAGCTGTCGTTAAGTAGTGCTTACACTAGGCAAGGACTTTTTGAGCTTCCCATGCTCTGCCAGGTGCACAAGAAGCTGGGAGGGGAGGGGGCACAGCCAAGAGAGCTGATCCAAAATGGTCAAAGGAATATTCCATATTATATGATGTAATGCCCAGTATATTAACTGGGGGGAGTTGGCTGGGGGGAGCAGCGATCGCAGCTTGGGGACCGGCAGTGTCGGTAAGCAGGTGGTGAGCGGTTGCATCACTTGTTTTTTTTTTTTTTCCCCCGGGTTTCATTTCTCTCTCTCTTTATTTTCCTTTTCATTTATTATTATTATTAATAACAACAACAATAATATTATCATAATAATCATTATCATTACCATTATCGCTATTACTATTTTAATTTAATTATTAAACTGTTCTTATCTCAACCCATGAGTTTTCTTACTTTTGCCCTTCCGATTCTCTCCCCCATCCCACTGGGGTGGGGAGAGTGAGCTGTGTGGTGCTTAGTTGCTGACTGGGGCTAAACCAGGACACTCCCCTTCCTGCAGCGTTAACTTTGAAATCTTATGCCACTGCGGATGCCATTAACTACTCCGGTACCAATGTGCAGCCTGTGCTGAGCTCTGCACCACCCTGCTACGTTGCAAGCAATACGGGAGCTAACTACTTTCAAGGTAGCCTGGGTATTGGAGTAAGCTGCGCACGCTGTCCTGCTAAAGCAGTTATCCCACAGTCCCAAATCATCATTCCAGGTATAAAAGACCCATCTGCCCATACTCACATGCCAAAAGGTCCCACCTTCTCTTAATGGTGCTTTATAACAAAGGAGCCTTTTCAATACCAAACTCCAGCACCTTGTGAATTCAAACTGCTGGACAGGACGAAATAAATTAAAATTAATACCTGATTCCATGTGGCGGGGGAGGCAGCAGCGAGCTCAGTGTCAAACATCGCTCAGTGCGATCCCCCACTCCTTATTTCAGCTGAGGCTGCTGCTAAATGTCTGGTCTGCAATGTCCTGGGGCCCAGCAGTTTGCAGAGGGCACAATTAAGGGGATTTTGGAGGCAAGACCAGCAGTGTTAATTGCCCTCATAGCAGCTATGCTCTTGCAGTTGTGAAGGACAGAAGCGTGGGGAGAGAAATGACGTATTTCGTTAGACCAGTTGATGTGGCTGGAAAATGTTTCAGGCATAATGTGCTTTTCTCAAATCTCTGAAATCGCACTTGATTTTTGTTTCCCCCCAGCTGCATCAGTTGGTTTAGTAAAAGATGTCACCTTTCCTCACAGCACCTTGTAAACAGCACCTTGGTGCTGGTGGGAATCATGTTCCCTCTGGACAGAGAAAGTTGGTGCCTGGGTGTTTGCTCTGGACTGCCCAAGTGCCCTGTAGGGTGACAGAGAGCTCTGGGTACGTGCTGAGCACCAGCTCTCACCCCTGCACCTTGTGATGGGCTATCAGGTGCCTTTCCAGCCTGGTAGAGCCCTTGCAACCCCAAGTGAGTTTTGCCTCCTCACCTCACTGACCTCCCTACTCTGCCTGCCTGTGTGGGCAGCCAGGAGAGCCGCAGCGGTGCATGGTGTTTGGCTGAGCACACGTGGGGTGTGAGAGTAGGCGGATGCAAGAGCAGAGATCATGACTCTGCAGAGGGGCTGGCATCATGGCAGGGAAATTTGCTATGGATGTGCTGGAAATGACCGACCAGTGTCTCTTCTAGCTCAGCCATGCTTTGATCCTGCTGCTAGAAGTGCAGCTAGCACTCACTCATTGCAAGCTTCCTATCCTGCATCCCTTTCCATCCACCTCCTTCCAGTGCCTGGCCCAGCACCTCTCCCATAAACAGCATGTCAGGTAAGAAAAAGAAAGCGAACAGCCTGGGTGTGGGGAGCTGGATTGGTTCTAGAGGTCCCCATAGCCTGTTACACATACCTGTGGCTTCAGCGTCACACGTTTGTCTTGAATTTCAAGGAAGTGACTTCTCCTACCAGTAATGTTACAAGTATGACAGCGCCTCTGGCAGAATCACAGCCAGATATAGATCTTCCCCCCCGCCCTGCCACTTCCTAGCGGTGTTCAAAATGTCTTCTCTAAACTAAACACAGAAATTAGAGATGGAAAAAAAACCCCAACCCTCAGTTCCATCTTGCCCACTCATTCAGCACACAGAAGATTGCTTTGTCCTGCACAAGTTTGAAATATCCCAATCAATAAAATGTTCATTGCTTCTCCTGGGGGATTATTCTCCAGTCTTATCACACATGTATGGCACGTCTGCACAGGAGAATTGACCAGAATAGCTCTCTCAGCTCTGCCAATATAACTCCCCAGTGTTGACAGTGTATTCCAAAATAAAAGTGATTTATTCTCGAATAATCAAGTAGTTCTGTGATAGTTGTGCCGGTCAATCTCTTTAGGCAGAGCTTATCTACAGCATGGCAAGGGTTCTGACAAGTGCTTTGAATAAAGGCTTGCCTAGGTGCAAAAACTGGCCATCAGAGTTACTCTGCTGTAGCTGTGCCTGCCTACTTGCCTCATGGGGATGCTCTGCTTTGGGGGAAGGTGACTTAAAGTTGTAGGTGATTTAGAAATTTCAGAGTAAAGGTGGTAATGAACAGGTTATAATGCTCATTGGAGCTGTTGTGACAATGTAGCCTGATCTCCTGCATAGCACCAGCCTTGGGCTTCCCTGAATTAATTCCTGCTTGAATTAAAGCTGGTCTTTTAGGAAAAAAAAAATCGATCTCGCGTAAAAATACTTCCAGGGATACTGAATTCAGTAGGACACTAGCAATATTATTCCAATGGCTGATAATGTCCCACTAAATAGTGTACACTCTTTCATGCTTGGAGTTGCCTGGTTCAAGATTTCAACCTCTGGATCTTGTTACAGCTTTGCTGATATTTTTTACAAGCAAGCGCTTACAGGCAGATGAAGTTACCTTTTAACCTAGTTTTTTGAGAAGATAAATACATTTCACTTCCTTACAGAACATGTTTATTATGCTATAGCGGCAGCAATTCACTTCCTTATGTGGATGAGACCTAGATATTTTCCTGCCCTGCTGCCTGGTTGTATATAACACAATAGCACATATCGTGAAGAGCCAGTACAGGATTATTTCTGGCTTCGGAGTGTGCTGCTTCATGTTCCCTGAGTGCTTTCAAAATAAACAATTATCGCTAGTGGAGGTCTGAGGCTGGAAAATAAGCAGCTTTGGTGGTTTCTTCATGTTTGGAAATCTGGCTGCCTCGGTAGTGTCCTTGTTCCCATGTCCTGCAAGGTGCCTGCACTTCTGCTGGTGGCTGGCACGCCTGCCTGCCAGCATGCACACACACACGCATGCACTCCTGCATCTTATTTAATCCTTTCCTATGTGAACAGAAAACCTTTTAAAATATCTCCTCTCCCCTGAGGAGAGCTCTCCCCTTCCCTCTTAAATTATGTGACCTACTTGAAAGCAAGCAAATCAGCTGATAAGCAGCAGCCTGGCTGATAAAATAGCATCCCAGCTTTGGGATGTAGGTCAAACTCAGTGGTGAGACAGCATAAATTGCATTTCCTGGCCACACAGGAGACCTGGACGTACTGACCAGCATGTTAGTGCAGGAATAGGCCCTTTGTAAGTCATGTAGAATAGCAAACGAAGCAGCAGAAAACACCACCAGTTTTGAGTATTTCTGGATCTTCAGGAAGACCCCTTCGGGGTTAGAAATAGGGCTTACTCCACTACCTGGAATGGGAAATGGGAAGAAACCAACTCAGCAGTGAGGTCATTCCAGTGTATTTAAGGATTTATTGTTCCTTGTGTGTATGGGGATCTGATTTCCAGTTAATACAAGCATCCCTGACGCGGACATTTATAATGTGTGGGGCTAACAAGTCAAGGCATCAATCTAGTTTTATATATGTATTAACACATGTACAGATGTATATACAAACATATATGTAAGTATATGTGTAGCTGTACATATGCATATGCGTGTGTGTATGCTCAGCCTGTATATAGTCAGTGTGACCCCCACAATGGCATCCAAGCAGGGACCAACAACCCAGGAGGGTTCACCTGTGACAGGAGTATTACTTTACTGGACCTACTGGTAATTCCTCTGGTTTGCTCTGTACCTCAGGAAAATTAGCTTGAGCCTTCAAGGTTTTAAGTCTGAACTGCAGATATTGCCTGGTAACAACAGGTCTCAGCTGTCACGCTGTTACTTTGTATTTGCTGACAGTTACTACAGAAGGAGGCCAATGCAAAATTCAAGCCTGATTTATCAGGTCGGAACTGCCAGATCAGGTCTCTCTCTGCTAGGTAGTAAACATGAATCAGGGTGAGAAAATAGAAAATCTCCTGGTATCGCCCCCAAACAACACCTGTTTCTAGCACCAGTGTTTCCCATTACAATACAGCATCTTTCCAGACTCTCCCTGGTTCATAGGAGAAATGGCCATGGCAGGGTAGTGCTGCCATAGCTCTCTGTCGTGCAGGATAACAGATGTCTCTGCAGTCGCATCGTGGAAAAACATGGAGCACCTGGGGAGTCCAGTGCAGAGGCGGCCTGGTGTCACTGCAAAATGGGAGCAGATTTGGTCCAGGTGGATATATTAGCTCTGGATTTGTGCCAGCCTTGTTGGCCCAGGCAGCTGCTGCAAAGATGCTTCAGTGCCTGCCCCATGTGCGGTCCTCCAGCACCTTGGTGGCACCAGCAGCAGAGTGCTTGGATCCAGCTGCACCAAGCTCAGACACCTTCCTGGACTCCAGGACATGGATTACTTGTGCAGAGCCTTCTGGAGCTCGGCCCAGAAGGGGCTAACTCCCATCTGGATCCAAACCAGCTCTGTAGCTGGATCAAAACCAGCAGTGCCTGGGCTCTTCAGCCTCTGCATGTCTGGTGCCAGGGCCCTGGAGCAGTGATGCTGACTTAGCTCTTTATGAAGGCAATGGGGTCCAACAGGACCTCTGCATGGGCTCTGTGCCATGACAAAGCAGCTCTGGGCTGTTTCTGGAAGCAGTGCAGGTGCCCGTCAGCTAATAAACTCGGCCACATCTCAGATTGTCTCTGCATCTGGGGCATGCTTAATCCCCAAGCTGGATAATCTGACTGCACGTAAGTGGAAGAATAGTGCATACAAAATAGTTAATGAAGGTTTATCCCAGCTGTCTTGTTCTTTCCTGGTTTCCTCAGGACTCCTGCCTTGACTGGGGAAATGGCGGGGACCTGCTTTGACATGGGCAGAGACCGGCAATGAAGGCAGTAGGAAGTTCCTCCGACCCCCAAATTACAGCATCACCATCTGGCAAATCTCTGAGCCTGGATCCTTCCCCTGCCCTGCTCCCCTTGCGTGAAAGTTAAGCTCTGCCTGAAACAGTCACACCTTAACCCCGACTGAACCTCTGCACCTGAGGTGCCAGGGGAATGAGCTGCATTATAAAGTGTGGTTGTGGCAGAAGTGACGCTAGAGGGCAGGGCTGGTACATGGTTGGAGCCTTCCCAGGCAGGGTTGGGGAAAGCCTGGGGTTGGACTGGGGTAGAGGTGGACAGGGCTGGGGCTGGGGCTGGGGCTGGGGCTAGGGCTAGGGCTAGGGCTGGGGCTGGGGCTGGGGTGGAGGGGGTGCCCTGGCCTTGCTGTCCTGCTTTGCCTGCCTGCTTGCAGCCGGGGGAGGCAGGAGTGGGTGCACACCATTCAGCAAATGCTGTGAGCTCTACAACAGCTTTCTGGAGTGCACGGGGATGCTAAGGCATAGGGCGCATCTTCAGCTGCCCATGCTGGGCTTCACTGCTAAGCACTTGGCCTCTGTCACCATCCAGGAATGGTATGAAATCAGACCCCAAGGGTCCTGGTGTCAGCTTAGAAATCACAGCGCCACACAAACCAGCACAGATTATATATACTGCCCGCTTCCTGTGCATTTCCAGTGCACCCCCAGCTCTCCACCTCATCCCTGTGGGCTGCGGCAGCCTCTGGTCCCCACCCACACCAGGCAGAGGGAGCTGGCTGAACAGCAGAAATGACTCAAGAAGGCAGGGTAAAAACTGGCAGCCTGCGGCAGAGAAGTGAGCAGTTAGCTAGGCATGAGGAAGCTGCTGCTTAGTCCCTCTGGCTCTGCAGAAAAGGGGATAACCTTGGGGGAAGGCATCCCTGTGCCCATCCCGGGGTGGGCTCCAGTTCAGAGAGATGTCTGGGGGTGGCTCTGCTTGCCATGGCTTGGGAGCAGCCTGGCTGCGGCGATGCTGAGCTCTCCACTTGGGGCTGGAAATGGCCCTGCTGCCGTGGCCGGGTCAGGTGAGGGAGCAGCAGCCCAGCTTCCCAGGAGCAGGGAGGGCAGGTAGCAGGCTGTGATTTATAAGACAAGCCCTTGGAAACTCTCCGAACCCAGTGCTTAAGTGCTTCTGAATGGCAGCATTAATTACTATTAAAAACACACATTTATATCTCTCTCACCTGCTTTAAATCCTGTGAAATTAGATTCCCTACCCATCCCTTCCAGCCTCGGTGGCAGCTCAGGGTGTTTTATAGGCCTATAAAGCCCTGCAGTACCTGCTGTCTACATGGGCTCTTATTTACGAGGCCTTTAACAGGCTTCCTGGCTGCACTATCTGAGCCCCCTGATCGTTTCATTTCCATGTCCCTCAGAGGGAGCCATCCCCTCAGCTGTTCCTCCCCATGGGGAGCAGCTGATGCAGAGACCTGGCTACCTGGGGTGGGAGTGAGGCCATGCTGGGGGTCCTGATTGAAACCGTTTCCACCATTTGGTCCAGCCTCTCTGGTTTTATGTAGAAAAGGGATTCAGCGAGACAAGCACCTCGTGACAGGCTTGTGAATGTCGTCGTTTGCCTGTCCTTTACAGCAGGGTCATGCCAGGCATCACCAAAAGTCACCTGGCACCTCCCAGGGCTGGGAGGTGAGCAGCCCTAAGACCACAGATTAACAGAGCCAGTAGTCTGTATACACGTAAAGTTATATTTGTGTAGGTCCTACGTAAAAAGCGAATACTATTTCCATGGTTTATTCTTTCTTTCTGGAGAGTGGAGGCAAACTGTGTAAATGTATCTTAAAATGCCAGATTTTCCCTAACAAACTGCAGCCATTTTACAACTCGTCATATATTGAATGCCTTGATGGTGCATTTAAAAACATATTATGCCTTTGGACTGAGACACGAACCCCATTTTCTTGAGGGCCCTCTTGTCTCCATGTCACAGAGGACAGGGTGACGTGGAGGTAGGAGCTTGGTTTTTTTTCCGGGGCTCTCCCATATAATTTCCCCATTGCTGGCTCTGTCCCCCCAGCACTTCTGGGTCCTCAGACCTGCTGGAGACCAGATGCTGCTCTGGTGAATTGGCCAAATTTGTGTGCCTGTGTAAGCCTGCCGGGGAGGAATTGATAGATATCTCTGCCTCCTGACTCCCAGGCTGAGCATGTTAATTTATAGATTGGATATGTCACTCTTGATAAACGATATCTTACTTCCCTAATGCCACCTTCAAATTGAGTTTTTAAGGCTAGGTCAGGTGGAGAAACCAAAGGATGAGTCCTTTTGCTTTGCTCTGGCTTCATTCTTCGTGATTGGGCTGAAGTTGGCTCTTCAGGTGAGAGATGGATCTGGTGTGGCAGGGATGTCCCCCTGTCTTGGTGGCCAAGTGGGCAGAGTGTCTGCCCCAAACAGGCTCCGAAGCCCCCTGCCTGGCTTCTCCAGGTGCTCGGTTTGCCCTGATGTGTTTTTTTTGGGAAGACTAGCTGGGGCATCTCTTCAGGAGGCCCATCAACACGCTCCCTCCCTCCGCACTGTGCCCTGCAAGTGCAGGAGCAGCTGGTTCCCCTGGGACAGGGCTGCCACCATAGTGGGATCCCTCCATTGAGCACTTGCTGTCCCCCTCACAGTGTCATGCCAGCTATCCTGCCCTTTCTGCCTCTCCAGCCAAAATGCAGGTTATTTACAGAGGCGGATCCAATTATCCCTGCCAGGAGAGCCATTTCCTACAGCCTGGCAGGGCCCAGGGCACATTTGGGCTGCACCAATGGGGAGCAGAGGGTCCCCAGTGCTTTCTGGCCTCCCTCCTGATGAAGATGAAGGGTCCAAACCTCCATAGGACCCGCCCTGGTCCCTCTGAGGAGCAGGGTGTTATCCCCTGCCCCTTTTGGGGATAATGGGAGGCAAGGAGGCTAACTCACCTGGGCTTGGAGAAGAGCAGAAGAGCTGCATTTCCCTCCTCCTCCCTGGTGATGTGAACAAAACAAAAAAAAATCCCTTTCCCCAAAGCACCCCGAGTGATGCCCAGGAAGAAGGGAGGATGTTTGGAGCCATCCTTGGCCCAGTGGAAGGTGCAGGTCGCCCCCATGCACACCAAAGGGGGGTGTCCCAGCAGCCCGAGGCGACAGGTCCCCAACGCTTGTGGTATGGTTGGGGCTCAGCTCTTCAATGTTTGGTTGGTGTGAGGCACCTGATGGCAGAGCTGGGAGCTGCCTAACGGGGACTGATGGCTTTGGGTTTCTTAAGCCAACAGTGTGCAATTGCTGCTGCCAGGGGCTGGGGTGGCATGGTGAGACAGGGGTGGTGGTGGAGCAGGGGCAGTTTCTCCCACAGGGAAGAGGCATTTCCCAAAGGCTGAGCAGGAGGAATGTGACAGGATGGTGATGAAACACCTAT
The DNA here is from genome assembly GCA_031468815.1 of Morus bassanus. NCBI lineage: Eukaryota > Metazoa > Chordata > Aves > Suliformes > Sulidae > Morus > Morus bassanus. The sequence goes on along the minus strand of CM062572.1, from coordinate 44,081,171 downwards.
GCTGAGGCTGGGACAAAGCTCTGATCAGACAATATGAGACCAGCTGTCCTCCTCATCCTCCTCCATCCAGCTCCGTTCCCAGTCTCTTACAACAGTGCTGAACTGCCTGCTTGGGCAGACGATGGAGGTGGGCCTTAGACCTTGCTGAGGAGGATGCCAGAGCCCAGGCTTGCCCTGGAGCACAGGTCAGTACCAGAAGGCTCCCAGCATTGGCTCCTGACCACATGTGAAGCCAACAGTGTACCCGTTTCCAGTCTCCAGGGAAAAGGGGCATTTCCCTTTCTCTGCGTGTTTCAGGTGGCATCTGCTGAGCATTAATCCCTTCAGGGGATGTGCCTGAATGAGCACAAGCAAACCTTTGGTGAGGATCCTTCTCCAGCAGCAGAGAGGACTGTTTTCTGGAGCATGGCCAATGGCTTAGAGCTGTACATATGTGAGCAGCTTTGTTTCTCCTCCAGGGAGCTGACTAACAAAGTTAAGAGTTGGCCAAACAGCCAGGATTAAGCATATCATTGCTCTAATCCTACTGAGGTTATGGTGGTTAAAGGCACATGCGTGAGACCTGTTTAGTTTGTCATTATCAAGCCTTGGCTATTTTCTTGTTTCCCAAGAAGGGAGTTTGCTGAAGCCACTTCTTTAGGCCCTTTATGCCTGAGTGTCACTCTAACACAAAAAAAATCAGCCCAGTGAATACCTTCCACAGGTGATGAAAGAAGAAGCCAGGAATGCCTCCCAGAGACGGGAACCTTCCATTCAGGGCTAACTCTGAAATGTAATATACCATCTTCCAAACTAGACCACAGCCCTTGCCCAATTTCTAGCAACCACAGCAGTCAAAATTTCCCTGCGCAACAATCACAGCCATTTGAGATCGCAAATCCTGCAGCACATTGGAAACTAAAAATGATGAGGCTGGGAACAATAAACTGAATTTGAACTTCCAGTTAAAGAAACACAGAGGAGATGGCTGTGATTTGGTTCAGATTTAATTCAATCCAAGCTTCCCCATTTTGAGGTTTGTTTTTTTCCCCCAGCTGCTGCTGACTCTCGCATCCACTGCAGTGCAAGCTGCAGAATAAACCTTGCTGCTGAATTTAGGTCAAGCTTGCCAGGGAATACCCGAGGCCTTGGCTATTATTAAATGAATATGGTTAGCATGAAGACCACATTGCAACTGAAGGACCTGTGAGTGATGGAGGCGGGACAGGAGCTGGCATGGAGCATGGGGGAGCAAACATGCTCGGGAGCCGTGTCTCCCAAAACTAATACGTTGAAACGCTCAGCCTCCCTGTGGCCTGGGATCTTGGTATCGAGGAGGCATTACCCCAAGCAGAGAAGAAAAATACCTGGTCAGAGGAAGCCAGGGCAGAGTGGAGGCTGACGGCAAAGCCCTCTCTAGCCACCTCCTCCCCTGCCATTCCAGCTGGCTGCACAGGAGCATTGTCACCATAATTATATTTGTACTTTTTAACCTCTGGCTCCCGTTTGCACGACGCTGAACAATCTCATGCCTGGAGTATTAACAAGGGAATTGCAGGACCCATGGGAGCCTGGCACCCATGAATGAGCAGGAGGAAATGGGGCGAGGAGCCCTGACCTCCCAAAAAGCAGGCGAGGGGCTGTCCACAGCCGGGAGCTGCTGCTGGGCATCCAGACGTGAGCCTGGGACAGCTGAGGAGGAGAAGCACACGCGAGGCTGAGAAGCAGGCTCAGGCTGGGCATGCGGCTGGGAATGTGCCTCACCGTTCCTGCTGCAGAGCAACCAAGGCAATCCCTTTCATCTTGCTGTGGTTGCTGTGGTCGTCAACAATGCAGAATCCAAGCAGCAAGAGGGCTGCTGGAAGTGCTCCAATGCACGGAGCAGGTTGTACCCTGCAAATCATCCCATGGAGGAAAGCAGAGAAGGGCCAGCTTATGCCTCACAGAGGAGCTGTTGGCTGCTGTAATGTAACCCAGGAGCTGCAGGGCTCCTCGGAGCAGCCTGTAGTCTAGTGATGGCAGAGGCACATCTTGGGGCGTTGCATCCCTGCTGCCCCATTCTGCATGGGTTAGCACAGGGTCCATATAGTCAGAACCAAGTGTTCTTTTTCTTTAAAAAAAACTGATACAGGTGTCCTTTCTGGTAAGAAAACCCCCCCCTCCACAGCAGGCATCCCTTCCTTGCTTTCACTTATTCCTCACAGGGTATAAAGACCCTTCCCAGCAGCTCACTGCACACAAGCAGTCACATAACTACTGCCCTGAGCTCCCACATCAGTTCGCTCTGAGCCTCCGGGTTGCCAGCTGGGGCAGACAGGCTGGAGAAAAGCAAATACCAAAGATTGGAGGGGAATCATCTCATGGGCACAGCTGGTCCTGCAATAACATGTCCCACATTCACTGCTTCTGCTGCAGGTGGCTGTGGGCCAGGAGGGAGAGGAGCGAGGCCTGTCGATGTGCATTTTGTCCCCTGCCCATCCCCTGTCAGGGCTTCCCAGTGCACTGGGAATGGCATCACCCTGATCCCCCCAGCATTGCCAGCTGTGCCCCTCATTACACACCCCAAGGCTGAGCTCCGCGTTCCCCAGCACATGGGTCCCCAGAGCTCATTTTGTGCTAACAGGGCTGCTGTGACTCTGCCTGATAAATGTAATTGAAGCCTCTGGCTTACCCTGGTGTTACTACATGGAGCTGGTGGCAGGAACTAACGGTGCTGAAGCGCAGCTGTGATGCCTCCTGCCCTTGCTGCGATGCGCAGGACTCCCGGGTAGTCAGTGCCATGCTCTGGGTCGCTCCCACGCTGCCGCCTCCGATCTAGGGAAATGCTCTGCTGCACAGCCCTACTGTATCCAGCAGGCTCATACAGTCTTTAACCTGCATCTTTTTGGTCGTGCAGAATCTTTCTCTCATTCATACACTTGAAGGAGGCCCTTTAATGCACTTCTGCTTTATTACTTGTCCTTTTCAATTTACCTGTAGCCAGTTATGCTGTGCGAGGCCAAACTCTCCTGCACCACTTGCCAACAATACTGTGTTGTTGCAGACAATTAGACAGAGAAGCCACTCAAAGGGTTCTCCAGGTAAGGTTACATCTCAAAATCCAATGATAAACAGGAGACCAGAGCATACACAGGGTTATTGCATCCGGCATCAGTGAGTGGAGGTATGTGATTGCAGAGCTGTGGGTTTGGCAAAGTGCTCGTTCTCCAGCACGCCAAGGATTAGGAGCGTTACTCTGTAGCAGAATCATTTGAGTGTAGAGTTTGTTAGTCATCAAGCTGAGCAGCAGCCTTAAAATAAGGCATGGAAGTCCAGTTCTCTGCAGAGAAGAGACTGGGCTGGGGGAGCAGAGCAATCCCCTGCTGATGTGGAGCCAGGCACTGTAGGGTGGTTGATCACCTCTCACGGAGTACTCTGGTAGAAAACCAGTAACAGTTGCAGGGCCAGGGCTCTGGCAACTAGCATTGTCCCTCCTTTTAATTGCGAGTTCTTTTGTTTGAAGTGAAGAATGCCCGCAGATGAAATCATATCAACTAAAATTGAGTGCATCCCACATTGAAGATATCCAGGATGGATAGACCATCTGGAATGAGTATTTTCATCTGTTTTATTGAACAACTGTTAGAGATTTGAAGCCCCCGTTGTTTTCCACAGTCTCAAAAAGCTCCTCCAGCCAAGACCTGTTCAGCATCAGGGCACTTCTGCTACCCACCACCCTTCTGTCTCCCTATCCCAAAGTAAAGAAAAGTCAGTGCTCACCATTGCTGAGTGAGGAAAAAGAGGCTTTGTTTTTAGGGTGGGACAGCCACAGTGGTGCTTGGCATCCCAGGTAATGAGGTTGTGAGGGCAGTGATTATAGCCCTAGACCATGTAAGAGCAGAGAAGAGGGCTGCAGCTCAGCACCCACTAACAAGCTTCATGACTCTAAAGCCAGTCCCATGCGACACCTGTTTCCGCTTGTGGCAGTGTGCGGGGGGTGTCTCATCCCTGCTGGCCCCTGCTGCAGACAGGCAGCACCCCTGGGGAATGAGGAAAGTGAGCCCAAGGCTTGCAATCACACAGTGGAGAAAGCTGGGGTAAATCTGCCTTTGGGGAGAGGTGAGAAAGAAGGCAAAGCAGGCTGAAGCCCCCTTCTGAGAGCATTTTGCTATGGTGCCCAGTCCAGCTAGTCCACACGCCCAGCACACGATGCAGCTGAGGCCAGTGCCGACTACAGCCTTTGTCAGCAGCTTGTGCCCCTCCGGGAACATCTGATGCTTCCCTAGTCAAGGGGCACATGCTAAGAAGAAAGAAGTCTTTTGGATCATCCTTGCAGAGATCCTGTAGCACCAGAGCATACGTGGCCCAAAGCAGGTTTAGCATTGTGCAGGATGGAGCTGGTGCCCGACCATGCTGGCTCCGTTCCATCCCACCCCATCCCATCCCATCCCACTCCCAGGCAGAGCAGGCTGTTGCTGCTGCTCCCATGGGCACCTGGCCCTTTGCTGTCACATCAACCACGGCCGTGCTGCCACATCCCTGTCCCCAGCAGGCAATCACGCTGCACGCTCCCAGCTGTGGTATTGACCCAGAGCTCATTGCCTACAGCCTCCCATTCCTGGGAGGTGCAGGACTGACAAGCCCTTGCAGCAGGGATGTTGTGGGGTTGTCCTCCCTTTTATAGGGAAAGCAAGGCTGGAAGGGCCAGAACAAGAGCACAGGCATTTCTTTACCCCTTGGTGTCCACTAGGCTATTTGTTCCCTGCCTCTTTTCTGGACTTGGCCGCCTTATGGAGCAAAAAAATACATGCGGGGGAGGAAGGAGGCACAACACAGCCCCTGAGCTGCAAGACTCTGCTCCCCCCACTCTTTCTGCCTTTCAGGGCTGGCCCCATCCCCTCCCAGGAGGGCCCAGGCTCTTCGTTTAACTCCTAAAGCACCTGTGGCAGCTTAGCTCGCAGAAGTCCCCACCTCTATGGAAACCTCCTCTTTTTTTCTTTTTAATTTCATTTTTTTATAGAGGCCTTTGAAGATGCTTGTTGCCATGGAAACATGCTTTAAAGAGTGCCTTTTCCCTTCCCTTCATCTTGAGAGCTTCTGTTGCCATAACAGCCGCATCTGACTCCTCCCTTCTCCCTGCCGGCTGCCCCACTGCAGGATGCAGTGGGGTTCCACCTTTGGAGTCCCTGAGACCCCCACAGTCAGGGCCAGAGGAGGTGCCTGTACTCCTGCAGGTGGTTGGAATCTCTCTTTGTGCCCATACGTGTGGGGCATGGAAAAGGCAGCCCACTAGAAGAGCATCTCTGGACCACGCTGCTGCCTGCAAGCCCCTTGCTTATACATCAGAGGGGCTCTGCCCTCGTCCCTGGCCCTCAAGCCCCATGGTGATGACACCAGGTGGTTTTCTGTACCATTTATCCTAAAGCCCTTGACCCAAGAATTCCCCTACAGCTCAGTGGGCAGCATCATGGCTAGGCCCAAAGGAACATCTATGATTAGGGTGGCTTTGATTTTTGTGGCACCCAGTGTTGGGTAGCTGGGGCTATTTTCTGGTCCCCACAGAGGGCAGGGTCCGTTGTCTCAGTGCCAGCCTTCCCTGGGCAGTGGTGCAGGTAGGCGGGACACACTTGCTCCATGAGCACCCACCTCCAGGGCACCCTAGCCCATGACATCTGGCAGGGAGGGTGGTGCAGGTGGTCGCTGGCTGCAGCCCACCCTCTGGGCATCCCACAACTGCTCATCTCATTGCCACTGCAGGCAAACCCCAGCAACTAACCTGTTTCTTTCCAATTTATTTTGCAGCCAGCAGCTGCTGTGGCCGCAGCTCCTGGTTCCCCCCCAGCAGCTGAGCAGTCTTGGACTACACTTTGAATCCTGCCCTGGCAGGCTTGGAGGGTCTGAGCTGGCAAACCCAAGCATACTAGCGGTGGCTTGAGACTGGTGAAGTGAGTGGCACTGCCCCTGCTCTAGTAGCTTGCCTGGCTGGTCCCAGGCAGGATCTGGGGTCACAGGGAGGAAGCTGTGAAGTGACAGAAAGCAGGACCTGGACCACATCTAGCTGTGCTGCACTCCTCTGTCCTGCTGTGCCTTTAGCTAGCCAAGTCTCTGGCTGCCCCCTGGCTCTGAGGGGCCAAATTTCTGCCTTGGCAGCCCCAGGGCTCCCCGCTCAGATCCACTAATGCCCCTCACTCCTCGCCTGCACCACCCCGCCTCTTCTCCTACTCTTGTGTGTTGCCCAAGCAACATCTTCCCTTTGCAGCAATGAGCTTTTTGGGGGCAGGGTGCTGCAAACCCCTCCAGGGCCCGCAGTACCTCCAGGCATGATTTTAGCACGGTGGGAGGAGAGGGGGCGGAAAGGGGGGGCTGCAACTCCCTTTCCGCCTCCCTGCTGGGCATGCACATGCCTGTAACAGATGGCTGCCTGCCTCCCACCCTGCGGCTGCGTCAGGCTCTTGCATCTCTTTGGCAGGACGGTCCACAGGACAGGGATCCCCCAGTGCACATCGGCAAAACCAGTTCCAGTGCTGGACACGGCACAGCCTGTGCCAGCGTGATGTGGAGCCCCAGTGAATGGCAGAGGTGCAGCTAATGAGTGCTCAGAGCACCGGTGGGGGGAAAGACAGGTTTCCCTCCTGCCCCCTCGCAGGCCCTTGCCTGGAGCATCACTGTAGGAAAACGGGCTGCCAACTCCCATCCCCCTGGGTTTTCTGCTTCCCCACCGGCTGCTGCAGAGCCAAGACTAACCAAGAGCACATTGCTGGCTGCCGTCATCTCAATTAATGCAGCCCTGCTTGCTCTAACAATTACCTGCCAGTGGCTTGCAGCCCACTTCCAGCTGGAGATCTCCTGCCAGCATTTACAGCTGACAAGCAGAAGTGGGGAGCAGACATGGAGGGCACCTTCATTCAGCCTTGTCTGGATCCTGGATGCCTTGAGGGCTGGATGCCCTCTCTGCCAGAGATACCCACATGCCCAGGACAGGCATCCTGGCTAATGGCTCCAAGGAGCAAAGTCACCCTGGCCAGAGAAGGGTGGCAAGGCTTGTGGCATAGGCACGGCTTCTGTGGCTGTGTCCCATGCTCATGGTGAAGCTTTCCATCAGGAAAGCATGTCAGTGAAAGCAGTGCTGTGGTCCCCCACAGCCACCAAGTGCTGGCTGGTGTGTGACAGCACTAGCCAGCCACCGGGACCAACTGAGCCTCCTCAGAAAGGGGCACAGAGGCCACACTGCCTTCTTCTGCACTAGCACCGCAACCCCAAATCTTCCAGAGGCACCAGCCTGAAAAGAAGAGAGGAAGGAAATTTTCCCCTAAATCAGGGCAAAAAGGATTAGGAGATTGCTGGGTTTTTTTAAATGTGAATTTTTTTTTAAGTCAGAAGAGAAAGCACTCTTTTTATTTACTTGCTGCTTTCTGAGCTTTTAGGGTGCACCAGGGTCAGGTTTTCAAAGTGTTCCTTCGAGCAGTGAGGGATAGAATCTTATTTAAAAGCGAAGCGAGGTGGGAGAGAGGGAAAAGCAAGCCAAGCATCTCCTGCTGTTGGGAGCTGGGCTTGCAGTAGCAACAGCAAGTCCTGAGAAAGGCACAGCACTGGGGATACACATGTAAGACCTCAGCTCTGGCCAGATTCACCCTTTGCAAGTCTCCAGCTTGCTGCAAGCCTCGAGGTCTTGTCCCAAAATCTTCATATTTTTCCAAATATCTCCTACAACCTTCCTTCCCCACCGTGGCTTGCCCTGTGTGGCCCTGCGTGAGCTGCAGCATGCCAAGCTCATCCTGAAAACCCTTCCTTGCCTGGAGCTCAGCTCTCAAGTAGCCCTGCGTCAGCTGAAGTAGTCACGCAAAATAGAGTCACAGACACAAATATTACTCTAGGAGAGGGAGAAACATCGCCAGCCTTCTCCAGAGGGCAGCAGCAGTGGAGGTTTAAATGGCCACAGTGCAATTTCCTCAAGATGTTGAAAACTGTTACTGGGCTTCACTTCTAAACTAATTAGAGCTCTTTACATGGCATTAGTATTTGCTCTGCACCATAGCAAGGTCTCACCACACTTAACTCAATCAGCGCAGTTTCCCCTTTGGCCGTGCATGCATGAGGGCTGTGTGTATGTATGCATGTCCACAGAGCCAAACAAAACACCTCTGTTGCTAAAATTCAGAGCTCCTTATTGCTACCCAAGTCTTATGATTTTGCTGCTGATTGCCATGACCAGCAAACTTCAAATAAGAAGTTTGCAGTACCTGCACATCCTATGCCGTGGCATTTCACGGTCCCCAAGCCAGCCTGCAGGCGGGGGAGCAGCTGAGAGCAGGCTGCTGATGTGCTGTTCTACTCCCCCCACCAGGTAGGGAACAGACTTTAAGAAACAGCTTTATTTTCACAGAAAGCTGTCACAGGACCATTAGGCAATAGCTTTTTGAATGGCGATGCCCGTCAACTCTCCTTGGCTCTATGGGGATGGTGATCCTGGTGGCATGCATCTCCTTCAGGGTAGAGGACAGTGGGTGATGGGACTCAGCATGGCCCTGCAAGCAGCTGTGCTCTCCTCAGCCCTGTCCTGGCCCACTGGCAAGTGGAGAAGCTCCATGCCTGGCTCTGGGCATGGGAGATCTCTGCAGGAGGCATGGATACTGCAGAAAGCAGCCTCAGAGACAGCACTGGCAGCCTCCATCCTTGTGGCCAGCACCAGCTCCCACCAGCCCAGCTGTCCTGGCCACCCGTGACACAAGGCACCTGTGCCAGCCTGGGACCCGGCTGTGCCCAGGGGTCAGACCGTGCTGTGAGGCTGTCTTTAACCTCTGCATGTTTGGAGCGGTGTGATTATCAAGTGGCTGGTGTGCTCTGCCCCAGAAGAAGCTGGAGGCAGTGGCAGCCAAAAGGAGGCTGCGTGTGTTTGCTATGACATGTGTGTACCAGGCCCCTCGCATGGGTCAGAGGTGCAGCAGCTGGGCTTCCCGCAGCCAGGTTTGGCTGGAAGCCCCAGAAGACCAGTTTACACAAGCACCTGGGTGCTTTCCAACCAACAGCACTACGTGCCTCATCCCTAACCCTTGCACGTCAAGAAGCTAGACCTAAAAGGGAAATGCCGGCTTCATCTGTCTCCAAGGGGGTCAATGCTTACCTCTGCCAGTGCTGTGTAAAGTAGTCCCATACATTTTGGGTACCAGGATTGCAGTGGGCCAGATAGCAGGGGACCAACCATGAGGCATCGCAGCTCAGGCTGGGGCTCGCATGGTGCAGAAAGACAGAGTAGCCAGCTGGGTTGTTGAGCTGCGTGAGGCTGCAGGACCAACCGTGCCAGAGCCAGCTGGGACCCCAAAGAGGCTCATCTCCTGCTCCGTTTTCCACATCTTTCCTGCCAAGGATTTCCTTGGCCACTTCTTGGGCAAGCAGTGGCGGGGTCTCCATGCTGCTGCCCCGGCAATGCTGCTGCCCGGCACTGCCCAGCTGAAACAGAGCTACGCCGGGTGGGGAGCAGGGCCCGGAGGTGACAGCCATGCCTTGCCAGCTGGCTGCTGAGTTTGCGGTTGCATCTGACAGGCCTGTGCTGGCACCAGATTGATGTCCTTTTTGTTCCTGATAAGGATCCGAAGTCTCCTCTGGGTTCCAGCAGCAATTCTTTTATCCTTCCCAATTGTGGCATCCACGCTCCCAGAGTCCCTGGAGATGCATCAATCGCAGAGCTGCAGGCGCTGCGGCTGCTATCGGCAGAGATGATGGAAAAGCTACAGGAACAGCTGTCATTTCTCCCTGTTTGCGTTTTGTTCTCGGGCTATCAGCAGGACGTTTTCTGCCAGACACCTATCAATCTGCCGCGGTGGAGCCCAGCCTTGCCTGTGTGCCTGCCACTGCCAGTGCCAAAGCCTGCCTGCAGCCTCCTGCCTGTGGCCAGCGTGCTGCAGTGCCTTCTCCCCTGCTGTGCTGGGGCAGGAGGGAGCCGGTGCAGGGCTCCATCCTGGGGCTGGGGGAGCAGCAAGGCATTGGGATGCAGCTGGGGACCTCCATGCTTGTGCTGGCCCCTTACTTGTCCCCATGAGGCATTTGCAGCTCTTTTCCTTAGGGCTTTGTTTCAGCAGCCCCCTGCTTTAGGCTGGCAGAGGTGTGCCCTTTAGGTCCCAGGAGAGAAGGGGAGGGGGGCACTGGTGTCTGACGGCGGGCAAATCCATCCCAGCCCCTGGACGAGGAGGAGCAGAGGGGCACAGTGGCAGGCAGCACAGCAGCCTAAGTCCCAGGTGGGATGGCTGCCCCTGAAACAAGCTCTGCAGAGCCCAGCATTAGGGCTGGCATTTAGGATTACACTGGGGGTTGCCCTGTCCGCCCTCTGCCATGCTGGGCTCCCCCTGAAGTGCTGCCCTGGGAGGAGCTGCTGCCCCAGACAGGGTGAGCCAAGCCTATCCCCGTGGCATCAGGGCTGACAGCACTGGTGGGAGGGGGTCACAGGGACATTAGTGGCAGGAGACACCTCTTCTAGCCCTATGTAATGAGGTAGAATACCTCAGATTAAAAAAAAGCTAGGTTTGATTTGCCTTGTGCTTCCTCAAATTCTTTTGAATTTTTGATGGATTCTGGGTGTACATAGGAAGACTCATGATTCAGATTTTAGTAAGCCTTGGCAACAAGACCTCCAAATATATTTCATTTCAGCAGGAAGCTTCTAGAGCAGTGTGGACCAAAGAGGGCTGCGGGGTCTGCAATGCTCCCAGCCCCTCCTGCGCTCTGCTGCTGGCATTGCCTGCCCCCGGGCCAGCAGAAGGGAGCAGCTCCCGAGGCCTCAGTGCTCAGCATTTAGCTCACCCCCTTCCATGATGGCTAGAGACAAGATACAGGCACCGAGTCCCATTTAATGCCATTCTCTATCCATCACGGAGCTCACAGGCCGTATCTTGCCTCATTACTTAAAACCCTCAGGGCAAGATGACCTGTTTGCCACACGATCCTGCCCTTTAGAGGAGTCAGCACTGAAGCCAAGCACCTGCAGAAACCCAAGACCTCCCTCCCAGGTGGCCAGGGAAAGTCACTGCCCCCCGCTGCTCCCTGCAAATGGCCGGAGGAGGATGCGATGCCCGTCCCAGAGCCAGTGGGCACCCGCCAGCCGGGACCAGCACCGCTGTCCCTTGCTCTCCACCCTGTCCCACCGGTGCTTTGACATCCTCCCCCGCTGGGCTTTCCCCTCCATATGGGACTCCCTCCCTCCCTTTCCCCAGCCTCCGCTGTGCTCCTTGCCATCGGTATTCCTCACCAGCTGCGCCCAAGCCCAGGCCCCAGGCATCCCCCTGCTCTGCCAGCAGGTCAGAGCAGATGACCCATTTCCTTCTGCAAGGCTGGAGACACCTGATGTGGTAAATATTTGCATGCAGACATCAGTGAGTCTTTTATGGTATCTTCATGTCTGTTTGCTGGTGGTATGGCTGACAAGTGTGACTGTGTAACTGGGCCGTCTGTGCCACTGCAGAGCTGCTGGAAGCATGTTGCAACCCCAGCTGGATGACCCTGCCCCTTCAGATGGAGTGTGGCAGCTCCTGGTTTCGCTCCGGAGGGTGTCCTGGGGTGTTCAGGCTGGCAGGTGCTGGCTGGCACATCAATGCTAGGGCACTCACCCCTTCGCTCCTGCTCCTGGTTTGGTTGGGGTGTCTTCAGGCAGAGATGAAACATCCCAGACACCAGCTGGGACAGCAGACTATTTTTAAGACATGTTGTTCCTTTCTTTTTGAGTTAGTTTGGTGTTTTGTTTTTTTTTTTTTTAAGCCTCATTTAACTCAGATGAGTGACATATGCTGCTTTTGGTGAAAAACCTCTGTTTTCTGCCGCACTTAAGCTGGGATTGCAGACTGCCGCAATGGCCCTTAGCTTCTCTTCCTCAGGCTAAAGCATCTTCTATCCAAGCCAAGAGCTGATTGCCCTGCTAGGTACCACATTGGAAATCCTCTCCTGGCTGCTTGTGCAAGAATGATCAAGCCGTCCCAGTGTACCAGTCTCTTTGGCTGCAGCCTGTTCTCCTGGGGTGCCTGGAGTCCAGCTCTGCATTAACCTGACTCCCCGGTGAAGCTTTTCCATCCAAGCTTGTGTTACGGTGGCGCTAATTAAACAAATACGTCTCAATTCTGATGAAAATCTACATGTAAATCTGTGTGATGCTTCACAGCAGGCTGCATTTTAGCAGTCAGCTCTGCAATCTCTTATGCCTCCTCAGAGAGTGTCGGCTGCATGGCCAATGAACCTTAATGGGGGCTGAAACCTCCCAAGCTCTCCTGCTTGGGAGACAGCACTCTTACTGTCTTCACACCCTGCCAAACACAGCTCTTCCTCCTTGCCTCTTTATGCAGGACTGTGTGCCAGGGCAGGGATTGGATTCTCTGGGCATCTCATTGATGAGCCTTGCTTTCACTTGTGCAAAAGCAGGAGATCGACTGCCTCTTCAGCTAGGACAAAAACCCCACATACGAGGTAAAGGCTGAGCCATGCCAGTCACACTCCATCTGCAATGCCCAGGGTCTCCAGAACAGCACCCATTTTTTGCACTACGTAACCTGACTGTGCCACCCAGTCTCTGCACCTCTTATTATGCTTATTTGCTTTCCTCTCTTCTCTGGCAAATGAACAGAAAGGAGAGAGGGAGAGAGGTCTTTTCTACTTGTTTATAGACTCAAAGTAATTAGAAATAGAAAGGTTGCCTACCTTTTTTGGTGAAGATAAACTTCTTGGGAGACAGGCTTTGTGCATATTGAACACTACTCTTGGAGCTTCCTCCCACTGCTACTGGGATGCATGCTGCACGTGAGAAATATCAAAGGCAATATAATATGGCTGAAATGCTATAGGGGGTACTATGAACTATACCAATGACATTTTCATTTGGGGGAAAAAAAGAAAGAGTGAAAAAAATTCTGCTTAAAATTCCTGCCTGAAAAGATGAATTTGCAAATGGGTCTGATCACAGATGGAAGCTCTTGGGGCACTGCCACTTGAGGTTACCCCAATCTTCTTCCCTTCCCACCGGGGCTCCTCCAGCACTGGCTTGGGCACCAGCAGTGCTGGGTCTCCTCCTCCACCACCAGCTCAGGGCTCGTTAGCATTTAAACTCTCCCCACCAATACAAAGCTTGGACAATGAAAGGCTGGTGGGGTGCTGCTGCTGCGTTTGGCCCTACTCAGCCCCCTGGGGAGGATGACAACAGCTGGCTCCTTACCTCCTGCCATGCCACTCCAAGCATTCCAGGTCCCTCCACCACTCTCATTACTGTACTTTGTTAGCTCTGTGCCCATTGCAGCCTTCAGTGGCCTGAGGTGACAGTGCTCAGTGCACTTCCACTGTCCTGGCAGCCTGCGCTCCACTACATGTCCCTGCAAAGACATGGAGGACTTGAATAGTTGTAGATTCGTCCTGCTTGCTCATGTCCATCCCCTCCCATGCCATACAGCCCCAGGCATGATGGACTCTGGCTCTGCCCAGGCATTCCCTGAGGACAAGCAAGGCAGGCTGTGTTTCGGGTGCTGCGGGGGGATGCTGGGGTGGTGAGCGTGCAGCTGTGGGAATGCCCTCCCTGGCCAGAGCTGCTGCCCTCAGCTGTGCCCATTGCTTAGGCTCCAGCGCAGTGCTCAGCTCCCCATGACGTTGCACCCACGTCCCCTCTGGCCGGCTCCCCACTCTTCCACGGGAAGAAAGGCTGAGCTGGCTGCTGCTGCCAGCCCCCTGGGGCCTCTCCCCTCCCTCAAACCAGCACCAAGATATAAAAGTGCAATGGGGATGATAATCTGTAGTGGCTGTGTTACCGTACTGAGGTGTCCGGCCCATAACCCTCACCCTGGGAGTGGCAGACTTTTCCTCCTTTTACCCTGTTTTTTCCCCAGCAGCTAGGAACCGGGGGAAGTTTCCATCTGTCTGCACCATCTTGGAGATTTAAATCATCAGCCATGTGCTGGCTTCTCCATCTGGGGCTCAACCTGTCACGGCAGTGGCTCTGCAGCAGAAGGCATCTAGGAGGAGAGAGACCCATGGAAGATGCTCCTGCTCCCCGCGCCGGGAGTAACAGCAGTGCTGATCTGCATGGCTCCTGGAGAGATTTGCCGGGGCAGGGTGAGAAGGGAGTCAATACACCCACCTCACCTCCCACTGGTGGGGCACAGGCAGAGGGACCATGTGCCAAACCTGTAATGAAGCTTTACCTTGGTTTCTGCAACAGGAGTAGCCCAGTTAGGTCCCAGTTAAATGAGGTTTAACTGCAGTTAAACCCTGAGGTTGTGCAAACTGGAAAGGGAGCCCCATCTGGAGATGCTGAAGCCATGTGAGACAGCGTCATTGCTGCTCTGCCAAGGGAGCATGTCCTGCTCCAGGCCATATCCTGCTCCTTGGAGGCTGTGTTGGTATGTCCCAGCCATGACACAGGCCCTCTAGGCAATCTGGGAGGTCATGTGTTTCCTTGCTCCCTGCGTCCCTCCCACCTCCCCATCACAACAAAACAAAGGCCATTTTACATCCTTACTGTGCCAAGACCTCCTTAAGCTCCTTGGAGGGAGGCACCCTACAGGGCTGCAGCAAGTCAGAGCTTCATCTGCTATAAGCACATGTGGGGCAGACCACCAAACAGCATCTGCCAAGTTCTGCAGGAGCCATTGCCTTCAGACATTCACACTCCCATACAATCCTGTGAATTCCTCTGTGGCCTCCTGGGCTCAGCCGGCAGCAAACCCACAGGCTTGGGGTCCTGCACAGGAGCGTTGCTCAGGAGGGTCCTCTCTCCCAAGGTCCCGCTGTCCTTCCTGGGGGTGCTGCTACTGCTGCCCCTCTCCCCTGCTCCCAGTCTACGTAGCAGTTGGGTCTCAGCAGCAATTACCCCTGGCCAGCCCCTTCCTCTGCCTCACACTCTCCTCTCCGTGCCAGGGCTGGTAGAGCGGTGCCGCTGGTGCAGGGGGAGAGCAGCGAGGCAGGCATGATGGAATGCATACCTCTGCTGGCCAGCCAGTGGCTGGGGCAACTTGAGCCACACCCCCGGGAGAAGGGATGAGCTTGCTGGAGCTGCAAAGGATGTACAGAGAGGTGCGGGCAGAAGGTGGCCCAGGGCACCAGGTTTACATAGCCAGCACACATGAGCCAAGCACATCAAAGTTCCTTCCACCTGCAGAGATTTCCTTGGGCTTTTTTCTAACTAGCCATCAAATTGCACAGTCAACCAAGAATGTGGGATGGGGACTGGGGAAGATGGGTGGGCTCCATCACCCCTGCCCACATCCCCCTTCCCTGATCCCTCTCAAATCCACCCTGCTCCTTTGCATCTCCGCCTTGTACCACAGCTAAGCAGCTTAACATCTTACCACAATCCATGCTCCGGAGCAATTAGTCAGTGCAAATGGGGATTTTAATTGCCCCTGTGATTTATTGAGCCTGGGCAGTGTAATTAAAATTCATTCTCAGACACAATCAATGAGCCGTGGAGAAACACCATCTTCTTATTTGTGTGATTGAAGAACCCATTGTGGCTGGGAGGGCTCGCACCCTGTCTCTGCCTCCCATGGCCCCCTTGCAATAACTGCCCTCCCAGCAGGGATGCTGCCGTGGCGTCCCCATCAGCTGCTGTACTGTGGGCTGTGGCAAGCTGGCCTGGGGTCCAGTGGGCTCCTCTACCTCCATCCTTTGGCCCGCTTCTCCCCTTTCAGAGCAACTGCTCTCAAGCCTCTTGGGCGCCGGGGTCCCAAATTACACTGTTTCACTCCCCTGCCCCTTTTGTTTCCCTTGCATCACTAAAGGCAGGCTGCAGGCTCGGGATTTCCAGCCTACCCTCATCCCACAGTGGCTTGGGAAGCTGTCTGCCGCAAACCATTTGTCAGCCACGCATGCTGGCTTGCAACCACACGCTGACTGACAGCTGCTTTGGAGCAACCAGCTGTGATGTGTCAGGCTGCTTGGGCAAAGGCTTGGCAGCCTAGTGTGGCTCGAAACCACTTGGTCCCCATTGCTGTGCCAGAGCGGGACCCCTCTGAGGAGCAAGATCTCCTCTAGCATTAGCACCGGTGAGGTTCACCCTTGCCTTGCCCTGCTGCCGTGTCCCTGTTGTAGGGGAGTGGGTTTGCCTCTGGCATGTTCTTCCCATCCACGGTCTATAACAGCAAAAGCAAACCAGAGCAGGGAAGTGGCAGGGTTTGTGCCAGGAGGGCACTTCCAGCAAACCAGGGTTTGTGCCAGGATGGCACTTACCTTCTCAAGCAGCTGCTGGGCTCGCGACATCCCTCCAGCCACGGCCAGCTGGGACCTGGAGCGGCAGTCACTGCTGCTCTGCACCTCAGTCACAGCAATCGCAGGCTGTGATGAAACTTTGTGATTAACCATGCAGGAGCTGTGCTCTCCCCTTTCTTCCTCTTCCTCCCATCTCTACTTACTTCTCCCTCCTCGTGCTGTAAGTAAGGAGCTTTGTCTCTTGCCAAATCCCCCGTCTGTGTTGGGGGATTGGGGTGAGCCAGGCGTAAAATGAAAATAAATCACTAATTCCTCCTAATAATGCCTGATTTCCTGATTTGATATCCCACATTAATTCTAATTACTCACCCAGAGTCAGGGCATTAATCAAAGCGTTAAAACTTCTCCTCGCTTAGCAACACTGATGTGCCAGGCATCTGGCATGGCCGGGGCGCCAGGGATTTGTCTGTCACACCAGCCCCATCTGCAGCAGTGCTGCAAGGAGGGGGTGGTGAGGAGAGGGCCCTTTCCTGGCTGAGCATGCAGGGGGTGTGAGGGTCTTGCTGCTCTGCTTTGGTGCACATGGGGACAGTGGCAGGTGCCCAGCATCCTGCTTCCCTCCCTGTGAAGGTGATGACTGCCTTTGCCCATGCCACACCAGCAGCCTTCTTGGTGCGAGGGTATCACCAGCTGTGTGGCTCCGTGGCATGATCCAGCTGCTACAGCTTCCTCCATTAAATGGAAGTGCCCTGCTAAATAATATCTCCTTCACAGAAGTACTGATAGATGATCCACTCATCTCATAGTCTAGTTGTTTTTTTTTTTTTTTTTTTTTTTAAATATAAACTATGTGAAACACCGCTCTGTGGAGAGAGGTGAAGAGGGAATAAGGGGGATCACACCTGCCACAATCCCTGATCCGCTGCCGTCGTCATCTTCCTGAGCAAACTCCTTCCAGGCAGGAAGGATGAATTGATTTCAATTCAAGTTGACTAAATCTGTAAACAGGAAGCCTTTAAATAATCCACTCTAATCTTGTTTCACCACAAATGCACAAAATGTAGCACAAAATGTAGCACATTTGAGCTACTTTGCTGTTTTCCTAAAGCAAGCAGACTGGGGTTGGTCAGCAAAACCCAGTACTTGTTTTTCACCACCTTCCATTGTAGTTAAACTAGCCTTTCAGAGCTATTATGTAATTAACTTTTATTCAGATTTTTTTTCAGTTTGTGTTGAAAGGCTTAATATTGCATTTATTCACTAGCTGATTTTTTTTATTAATTCATCAGTTGAATAAGCTTTAATTGGGATGGTCATTAACTGAAACATGTGCAAACTCAGAGGCTACACTTGGTTTTATGAGCCTGCTTTACCTGTCCTAGATACAGGACAAAAAAGGTCTCTCAAAATATGTTTGTATTTAAAAGTCACACAATTTATTAAAGGCAGCATTAGAGGTAGTTAATGAATTCAGTTTGGTTTCTGGATCTGGGGTCCTTGAGGATTTTCAGCAGTATAGATTTCAACCTTGCAGATGTCACTGCTAGGACAAGGGTGGAAAATGAGTCTTTCTGCTTTTCGGGGTTTGCAGCTTCTCAGATTTGACCGAGCTCATCCTTGAGCTGAAGACAGTCCTTTCGCTGCACTTACAGGGCCCATTGCTGTTGCCACATTCTGGTTTTGTATTTCATTCCAGGTTTCGGGTGCCTCCTGAGTTGTTGGCTTAGCGTTAACTTTTGAGCAACAAACATGCATTTTGTGAGTACTTACATTTACATGGGGTTTATTAACCTACAGTAATTTTATGCCTCGACTTCAAGTTTCAAATCAAGAGAGTTAATTTTTAGGAGAAATACAGACCTAAAATACTCTCAATTAGCAGTAATATTTAAATACATCCTGCTCCTAGGGCTCAGGCAACAGCAGCCATCTGAGCTCAAGAAAGAAGCAGAGTCCTCCCACGCTCAAACCTAAAACTGGGTTTTTGCTTGACGGCATCAAACTGCACTCGTTTTTGTCCCCCTGGCCCAGGCTGCGACCCGGCAGTTGTCCTTCCAGTGGTGACAGCCACTGGCCTACTGACCAAGCCCTCTGAAATTTTCCTTTAAAGAGAAATCAAACATTTACGATGAGAAGATAAACTGAAAACCATGCTGTAGACAGCGTGCATGTGGAGCACACCACATGCCAGAGCCCATATCTCAGGGACCAGGCAGCCCTTGGCCTGACGGTGCCAGGTTTATAACAGCAGGCAGCAGTTTTTAAACTAAGAGACTGCCCCGGCATCTTTGGTGTGCATGGCTTTATCTGAGTGGAAATCATGGTGCTGCCCTCTCGTTTTCCTCCTCTACAAGCTGCAGGTCAGTGGTTTACAGCCAGGGGTCAATGGATCCCGGGGGGTGCCATGGGCTATTTCTAAGTGTAACTAAGAAAAGTGAGCCTCTCGTCAGCAATCTTACAGTTACTCTACAGGAATTTGTGGCTCCATGGGAATATTTTTAGGAGGCATGCAACTGGGAAAGCTCACAAAGCTCAAACCAAGATGGATGCATTCATCTGGGAGAGTTTTACAGCCTCTGTATTCAAACTCCCTTTCATGCCTTGGGTAGTGCACAGAATTAATTACATTTCAGCGATGCTAGCATTGGCCCATAGCAGCTGAATTGCCATCATCCAGCCCAGCTGGACAAATCCGTACCCCAGAGCCCCTCACCATCTGCAGAAGGAGGGACTGCGCGTAGTCCCACCAGGCAAAGAGGGTACTTGGCTATGCCCCTGCCCAGGCGACAGCACGTGAGTACTATTTTGTTAGTCATTAATGTGCGCGGCCTCCCCCTGCCATCTCCAGGCCTCCATGTGCCACTAAATCATCTGGTTTGGAACAAATTCACTGGGAAGAACTATAGCAAGTCAAGCAGAGGTCTTAGGCATGGGGAACAACGGCCCATAAAGCAAGCATGCAGCAACGTGCTCAGCTGCTGGGGATGCTGCTGGCACATGCGCTTGGGAAGATTAATATGCACCGAGCAACCAGGAGTGGGGAGGGAAGCTCACAAGGTTCCTCTCATTAGCTCATCCTTCCAGCTGAATTAATAACTCACAGGATTCACCCAGCCCTTGCTGGGTCTGCTATTAAATGGCACCACGGATTAGTGGAGACTTGAGTGTGTGCATGTGTGAAGTGTGGGCTTAAAGGCCTCTCAGACCCTCTGTGGGGAGGATGAGGGAGAGAGCCACTCCCAAGATGCTGGGATCAAGTGCAGAGAGGCAGGAAGGGAAGCACCAGCATCCTTCATCACTCCCTTCCCTCTCATGTGGGGATGAAGCAGGAGGGTCTGGGTGCCCCAAGCTGCAAAAGGAAATCACAGATGAATTTAAAATGAATATGCTTCAGGCAGAACAAAGGGAGCTCAGAGGAGAGTATGCATATGGAAGCAGGGAAGAGGTATGGGCAATATGGGAAATACGGGTGGTAACAACTGACATGCACCCTGCATATACAGCAAGTCTTTGAGGACCCGTTATCGGTAGCACCACACTTCCAGACAGCTCCAAGGGAAGGTGAGGTTCCTGCTGAGATGCCCCACAGGGTCAGCAGCAGACCAGCTGAAGATCCTGTGTCCCACTGGTGCCCAGGGACATGCCAGGGGAGCGAATAGGGAGTGCCTGTATGGACACAAAGTGTGCCTGGAAGACTTCAGCAAGGCTCTGATTTCAAGGTGCTTTTATTGAGGCAGAGATTAAATCAAGCAAAGCAGAACCGCGACAAAGCAGATTCCTGCAAAAGGCTCTGGGATGTCTGGTGGGGCAGCAGCTCGGAGCTGAGCCAAGCAGGAGGGGGGGATTATTTCTGCAGAGGGCACTGTGTGCCAAGGGTATTTTTTATACTAATGATCATAGGCCAAACCCAAAGAAAGATCTCAGTGGGGATTAGGAATAATACATTGGCCTTGTAACCCAAGGCAGCATGGGGCCAGATCCTGCTCCAGGCCCAGCTGCTTGGCAGGTACTATCCGGGGCAGGTGTTCATTCAGATAACCTAGAGCACCCCGTATCTGAACGGTTCAAACCCTGTGGCAGTCTCCGATGGAGAGCGCTCCAGTGCAGGAGCGGGGACTGGGACCTGGGAAGCATTGGCAGAGGTAGCTCCCCATGCCAAGGGAGCTGGGGTCCCCAGAGGGTGGACTGGGGTGGCAGGGCAGAGCATGGGACCGCAGGTCAGGAGCCTGTAGCCTGGTGGGAAACCCCATGGGTTGGCTTCGCACGGCATTACAGGTGCAGCAAGGTGCCCGCACAGAGCTGGGAGGGGGGAAAAGCCAGTTCCTCACCTGCACTTGTGGAAGGAGGAAATCAGTTGGCTTTTTACTTACTCACTGTGCCACAGCCGATTTATTGGCTGAAGGGTCAAGGCATCTGGTCGGAGGCTCAGCAAAGCCAGCTGGCTCCTTCGGCCCCATCCTGCCAAGTCCTGCTGTCCGTTGGTGCAAAGGCCCCCACTGGGCTCCCTGGGGTGTCCCAGCCCCCTGCAGCCCCTCTGCCCCCTCTATTCACCTCTTGTTCACTACTGCTCACCTCCAGCCACTCAGCCTTTGCATCCCAGCACTCGCTCCTTTGTTGGGCAAGCACCCTTTGATTGCCTCCTCCTGCAGCCAAGAGAGAGCCAGCCCTATGGAAAGCTGTGCGCCATGAGCTCTCCTTTATTGTCCTTTCTGATATTTCTTTCCTGCCTCCTCTCCCCCACCTTCTCCTCCTCCTTTATTCTTTGACTCAAGAGCTGAAATGAAAACACCTCCTTCTCCAACAGCCTCCAACAACAGCAGGAGAGAAACCAGCTCCATTCTATTGATTTGCAAAAAAAGAAATACAGAGAAATGTCTTGATAGCATTGTATCAAAAAGCTGATGCTGTGCTGTGCTCAGGTCTCTTGGGAGACTGGTTCTCAGTTCCTCTGCCTGTTTGAAGACTCACTGAGCCTCCAGGTTTCTCAATGGCTCCAAAGCTGCTGCGGCAGAGTAAGAAAAATCAGACACATTCACTGCTGGCAAAGGCTTCCCCTGTAGAAATCAAAGGAGACAGCACAGACATGGTATATATTCAGTATGGCCAAGGAGCAAGAAGACTGTGAGGGGAAGCCAAGGGAGCTAAAGTTACACCGCTCAGGAACAGGGCTGGGAGAAGGCATGCCTTCTCTCTGCTGCCTGCAGGTATCATCCAGGTAGCAACCCAAAGAAAGGAGGGAGGAGGTGAGGTCAGCCATAGCTGATGAAAGGACTTGGATAACTGAGCTGGAAGCAGGAGGGGAAGCCAGGACGTCAGAAACCTTGCCCTTGAGAAGACAGTGATTCAGGGACATCATTCCCCCAATCTGCAGATTTACTGCAGCCTCTGGACAACTTCACACAAAGGTGCAAAATCACCCTGCAAAAACCCCAGGGCAACAGGCCCTGCCCTATATCCTATTTCTGGTGCTCTCTGCACATTCCTCCTCTGCCCAAAGGGTAACTGTTCATATTCAAAACTTCTTGCTGAGATTTTCCTGCCAGAAAAGCAAGTCCTTTCCAACCTTCCAGGTTCCCCATGCTTCTGACCTCCCCTGGGCTCGGAGTCAAGCATAAAGAGGCATCAGACGTTTGAGCCAAGCCTTGTGCCACACTCACCTTCAGCATCCATGTGTCCCAGGAGCACACCAAGAGTGCTGACCGAGTTTCTCTCTTTGAGAGAAGGAATGCAGGCAATGGGAGCACAGGATTTTCTGGGGTTAATTCTTATTAACCACCTTGATAAATGTTTTTCTCCTTTCCTTTCTGCAGTGAGCCCAAGCGTGCCAGCGACTAGGTGAACTTGGGATCGCTGCTGGAGAACTCCTGCCTCCTGCACTGCTAGCGTGCCATCCTCTTGCCCACGTTTCTGTCACGCATGTTCTACAGCCCACTCATCTCACCTTATTTCCACCAGAGAAGCATGATATCACCCCAAGGTAGACATCTCAGAAAGTCAAACAAGCTATGCTCCAGGACTGCCAGTTTCTTTACACTATCTATTCGTGCAGACTAGAAAGTTGGTACAGATGTAAGGAAGCAAGACATTCCCAGTGTCTTCAGGAGGAAGATGGTGGGACCTACTTCCCACAGGTTGGGATAGGTGTCCCAGGGCTACTTATGGCATCAGAGACTTGCTCTCAGTGCCTCACTAGGATCAAGGATGAGAGAAATGGCTTAACAGGCTGGATCTCCTCTCCTGGAGTGGCTGCAGTGTCTCCTGTCCACTGCTGCTCAGCATGGGCTGGAGAGTGGCTACGCTCACTGGGAGGGGGAGAGAGCCTCCCTCTCTCAGTCCTAAATAACCCCAGCAGATAACTCAGGATTAAGGCACAAACAGATGAAGAGAAGGAAGAAGGCAAAGACGGGATGGAGCTGGGGGTCAGGGTGAGACATGGGATCACTTCTGCCTTGCTTCTGATCCCAGGCAGGAGACCAGTGATGGACCAAACGGCCACAGGTAACATGAGATGCTCACCGTGGTCCCCAGAAAGGAATCAGCCAGTCGGGCAGGAGGGAAAGTCATGCTGCAGCGCACCCAATGTTTCCTAGCAGGTGGGCTGGGGTGGGAAATCGGCTCATCAAAGCTCCCCGTTACCTCCCTGGGATGGTTTCTCCTTTCTGAAAGGCACACGGCTGCAGAGAGGCGCAGAGGCAGCACAACTCCTTCTCCACCTGCCTGTGCTGTGCCGTCAAGCTCCATCACCCGACTCTAACTTGCACAGTGGACCAATGGACCACGCTGTGCTCCACCAGGCCCAGAAGTGCAGAGACCTGATGGTTCTGCCATCTTTGGGAAGGATTAACGTTAGAGGTTTTCCAAAGCTATGCTATAGTCATCTACCATCGCACACATGCTGTTACTACATTTACAGGCAAGAGCATCGGGTAATCAAACACATTTATTAGGAGCTCATTAGCTTTATGGAAACTTCTTCCTCACTGCAGACTCAGTTGTGCCTCCTTACAGGCATGTTACAACGCTTGCTCTGCAACCTGCTCCAGCAAAATCAATAAGAGCATTCCCATGGCAAGATGCTTTGTGGGATGAGGAAAGGTGTTACTCTCTGGCCAGATGGAAGCACAACACAGAGCTCTCAGCTGGCAGAAAAGCACCCCCTTGCATTCAAAAACTCAGTTACCAACATCCTAACTTACTTGAATGACTAACCTAACTATTGCTACAAGGACAATAACATTTCACAAATAACATACAGAGGTCTTCGCTCTTCTTCATTGTACCAGCTGCAAGGCTCACATAGCTGTTTTCTAAGAGATCCCATTACGTTTTCTTAAGATTCCCTCAAAAGCTGCCATAAGACCTCAGTTTTAAACAAAACACAATTCTCTCTAGTGCTTTGATCCTCCCATTACTCAGCTCTTTCCAAAGGGCTCAGGATGTTTCTCTCTTTGAAGCCATATGCTTTTAGCTTTCACAGGTATGCTGCAGCAGCTTCCCCTGGATCAGCATCCTTCTACTCTGTCAGGGTTTCGGTTGCCCCTCTGGCTTCTGAAGCCTTGGAGCAGACCTGGGAGTGCCGTAACGACACAGCTGAGCTGCAAGGGAGGATGCTCCCTGTGACTCTGAGAACCCTGGCTCTGTCTGAAAGCATTGCATGGTGTCTCCTGCTCTTACTGCAAAGGCTTTTTTTCCCAGTAAAGATCTAACATTACACAAAAGGGAGCTCGGAGTAACCTGAATCCTTTGCTCGGCCTTGTAGGCACCAAATTTGGTACCAAGAGAGCTATACTGATGCTGAGAAAGGAGAATATGCTGGCTTATGCTGGGGTAAACCAGAGAACACAACCATAGAGGAGTCTGAATGGCTCCTGGGGGAACCCTGCTGCAGGAACTTGCCCTGGCATGCAGGAGCACAGGGAGAGAGGGAGCCGCTGTACACCTCAGAAAGCTGAAATCAAACCCTTTCCATTTTGACATATTTGGGACAGGGTACAAGACGCACATTTTGTACATGTCAAGAAATTCCCCACCTTTCTACTGGTGAACATTGCAGAAACTTGCATATGCCCTGAGCTCCAGTATTAATGGCTCCCTCCCATAGTACCACAGACCCCCTCC
The DNA here is from genome assembly GCA_031468815.1 of Morus bassanus. Lineage (NCBI taxonomy): Eukaryota > Metazoa > Chordata > Aves > Suliformes > Sulidae > Morus > Morus bassanus. The sequence goes on along the minus strand of CM062572.1, from coordinate 44,056,928 downwards.
ATGTGCACCCCACAAATCACAACCCCTCCAGACGGCTGAGCACCCCACCACAGGTGAGCCAAGGGCTCAGAGCCAGGCCGGTGACACCAAGTGGGGACAACCTCAGCCCAGCCATCACCAGGTAAGTCCGGGCTCAAGCTGGAAAGTCAAGCCAGTGGGTCAGAGTGCATAGGCTGGCACAGGCATGGCTGTGGCACAGCTTGGGCAAGTAGCAAGGGCTGAGCTGCTTCCTGGGCAGCCCTCTGCCTCCCTTCTCTCCCCTGTGCCAGTCTCACTGCGGGCATGGCTGGTGAGATTGCTGGCTGAAGTGGGGGCATGCAGGGGGGCTACAAAGGCCCAGCCATGCCCAGCGCATATGCAAAGGAGCCAGCTGCCTGCAAAGCCACATGAGACCCACCTTGTCAACATGCCGAGCCATATGTTTGCCCAGGATTAGCGAACGCACTGCCAGACCCAAAGCACCATAATTTTGCTAGCAGAAAAACGCTCAATATTCTCTCTCACGCAATTCACTCAATGCTACTTCATTAGCATGACGAGCCAAGCTGGGGCTGCCAGCTCGCTGCCATTTGATGCTCTACGCTCATGTCCAGGGATGACGCAGGCAGCCCCTGCTGCTCCTCCTGCGGGGCAGCGCCGCCGGAAAGAGCTTCATGGGGCTGCAGGTGGGAAAGCATTTACCAGTCCCTGTTGATGGCTCCTGTTTTTTGCTTGCTGGACCAGATCCCCTACCTCTGCCCATCCCCTCCCCAGCACAGGGCTGGGGCTGGCCTCAAGGTGGTGGCTGTGGCCCTGCGGTGCTGCTGGGATGTTGCCATGCCCCAGACCCCCACAAGCAAAGCCAGAGCCATCCTGGCTGCTGCCGTTGTTGTTATTTCTCAGTCTCTCGATTTTTCCAGCACCAACATCGCTTTCCCTGGTGTTGCCATAACAACTGGCATTAAGAGCTTGTTGACATTGCCCTGTTGTACTAATTGCACAATTTCCTGTCACTGTTACATGCCAGTTATTTCTTTCGAAGGGCTGAAATTGCTTTTGGCCACCTTATCTGCTCCTTCGCTGCCTCCTTGGGCCTAGTTAGGGAGCTTGAGAGAGGGAGCAAATGATCCTGAAATGCCCTGGGGAAGTGTCATTTAACCCAGTCCAGAGCAGCCGTCGACTATGTAGCTGAAATGCAGGTAGTCTGATATTTTGCCTGGTACTTTCACCATTGTGCTGGCTGGGGGTGTTACACCTGCAGCAGCAGGATGAAAATTTAGGGATGGGCGGCTACCATGTGCGAGGTCTGGGACAGAGCTCGGGTAACATGTCATGTCTACCCCCTTCCCCTGCTAGGAAACCCATCTTGGGGATGGGGGAAGCAGTGTGGAAGGGATGTGCTTTCCCCAATGCTGGGGGCAGACACCCCACACAGCTCTGTGCCCCTTCCCCCTGGGGTGCAAGCTCTGGCACACCAGCAAGGAGCCAGAGGGGTCTCAGAGGTCTCCATCCACCAGGAAGGGCTCCCCTGTCCCAAATGAAGATCCCTGGGCTCCTGGCTGTCCCCTGGGACACTGTGGCATGAGGCCAATGGGCTGCTTGTGAGCCCAGGGCTTTTGCTCCGTGGTTTGATGGAGAGGAAATGATTAGGAGGATCAATCGCATTGATCCAGCCCAGTTTTCAAAGGATGCTTGGGTCACCTTGAGCTGCTCGTTGTCTTAGCCCATGGCAGCCCAGCCTCTCTCCAGCTGGAGCCCCTCACAGTTGCTCTCTGGTCTCACCTGGATCCCTACTTTCCTTGTCCCTAGCAGGTGCTGCAGGATGCCTGGAAACCCCTTGCAATCCCAGTCTGGGGTCTCTCACAGCACTTGACAGTGAGAGGTCAGCCCCTCTCTGACGGCTGCAAGTGGAGGGGAGAAAGCAGGGGCTGTACTGGAGATGACAGATACCAGTCTATAGCAGCGGTTCCATGCAGGACGCTGTAGTCAGTGATGACACAATCTCATGCTGCTGAACTCTAGGTCTCAGCAAAGGACTCCAAGTGTAGAGCCCAAGGTTGATTCCCATCTGCAGAGATGCCAAAGCCCAGGAGGCAGCTTAGCTGACTAGCGAGAGCCTCCACTGACTGGAGCAGCCAGCTGAGAGAGCAGGATCGTTACAGGCATTTAGTTTGCGTTCAGGACACCCAGAAGCTGCTTTCAGCACAGCACTGCTGTGCCGAGGTGAGGGCCAGGACCCGGGAGCCACAGGTCCCCCTTCTTGCTGCATCCCCTTCTTAGTACCAAGTTTATCAGTGCCACCTGGCATGCAGCTCTTTCAGGTGCCACTCCGTGGGCTCCCAGTTCACTCCCCTGTTTGGAGATGGCCAGCTCAGACACCAGCTCAGTCCAGGCACCCTGAAGTTTGGCTGGGGGAAGGAGGGAGCCTCCTTCCCAGCCCTGCAACCCTATCATTCCCACAAACCCAGCTACACCTAGGGATGCTGGACGAAGGGTGCAGGCAGACTGGATGCAGGAGGAGCTCCCAGTCCCCGTCGGGCACTCCTACATGAGCAGCAAGGCTGCCCTGTTTTGCTCCTTAGTAATTTATCACCAAGACACTCACTTTATAAATATTAAATGAAGAGCTCCATAAATTTTTAACGCAGAAATAAAACTGCATTTGGTGGAGAAAAAAAAAACCCAACCCCACTCCTCACCCCTTCCTCTTGTCTTTCTTCCTTTCCCGAGCCTTGCCAATGGTGGAAAACAGCACTGCAGTCAGTCCCATGGCTGCTAATGCAAGGATGGAGTTGATATTTCTGCAGAATTGCTCACAGGTGGTTTTGTCTGTGCAAGGACACATCATTAGCACACCTGGCCAACTTGCCGGGTATCGAGGAGGTCACACAGCAGAGCATTGTGCTCTGTTATGTTGTTAAATGTAATCATAAAAATGTGGTGTCCTGAACTAGTACCATACAAAGTGACCTGGAACCAGTGCCCCTGTAACATCTGTGCCCGGCACCATTCTTCAGTACTTGCTTCAAGCCAGCTGGCACATTTTGCGTCCAAATTCAGTTTTGTGTGGGACTAACCAGTCCCATAAATGTGGCTGACCCACATGTGAGGTGCACAGGCATGATGATAGGTCTCCAAAATTCTCTGAGAAGACCTTGGCAAGGGCTGGAAGTGATCTTTGTGCATTTGGGGCAGCTCTAAGTCCCTCCCAAAGGGTTTTGAGAAATGCTCAGATCCCTCCTGCTCCCCTGGGTCACACATCCTGGACCTAGCAAAACCAGCAGCAAGCATCACTGTGGGTTTCATGCCGCAGCTGCAGCCACCACCCTGGCACCCCAAGTTCCAAGTAGAGTGTGTGTCAAAACCAACAGCGGTGACTGTGTGAGCCACCTGCACCATCACATCCTGGCAGTGTCAGAGGCAGGGAACATGTCACTGTTCCCTGGCACCCAGGCCAGCGTGTCACCGCCTGTGATCATTTTGCTGATTGCCCATTCAAGCTAGGGCTTGCTGCTGGCATGCTCTTCCCCAATTGTGGCTTTCTACTGGGCCTCCCCATTCCTGGTCCTCTGGAGATGGAGGAGGAGGTGGCCACCACTGAGCACAGCCATGGAGGCCAGGTGGCATTGATTTCAGACTGGCCAGGCAGCTGTTTTGGACACATCCCTTTGTAGGGGCTGTTAATGAGGGGCACAGCACTCTGAGCACAGCCTGCAGACCCCTGGGAGCTGCAGAAACACACTCATTCCTCACTGTCAATCTGCTGCAATGAAGAGCACAGATGAATCATTAGGACAAGTGCTACTACAGCCCAAGTGCAAATCAGGGAAGATTGGACCTTTGGCAAACAATAGCTCTTTGCTCAAGTGTGCTACTCTTCTGTATTCAACTGTGGCTCCTTGTGCTAACCCCATCGCAGGGGATGCATGGCAAAAGGGGTCACATTGCCACCCCTTAGGGCCCTGCACACATGCCTCTGCGGTCCAGCTGCACCAACGGACAGCAAAGGAGTGGCCAGTGGTCAAACTGGCCCTGAAGATCATTATGTCCCATCAGTCACTGCAGTATCTCAGTATCACTATGCTGCATACCTAGTAGAAAATGGAACTTGGCTAGAAAAGCCTGATGCCAGATTACACCAAACCTCTTGTTCTCCCTGCACCCTCTGTGGGACCTGCTTTCTCCCCTCACAGCTCTCTGTGAAGTGCAAATGCCAGCAAATCCCTGCTCCTGCAGTCATTAACTGCAGGGAAGAAAAAAATGTCATCAGCTTTCTGATCAGAGTGGATCAGGTGGACTTTGCCTGGATTCCCCTCAACCAGACAGGGACAGAGGAATCCCACAGAGTTTTCTCCTTGCTGCTAAGTGCCCTGATAGAGTCATCTTGGGCCTTACACTGCAGAGGGACCCTAACTTTGCGGCCAGCCTCAAAAGCACCTGTAAGAGTTCATCACTGCTTTGATGAACTCCAACATTTTGGCAAGATTTTGTTTCTCTGCAAGTGAAAAACATCAGAGTCAATGCTTGCAATGCCACGTTGATGCAAAGGGATTAATTGCCCCAGAGCCCCTGCTGAACGAGGTAAAACCAAGAGAGGCAACTTCTCCTCTGTGCACCAAGTGCTGCCCACTGCAGTCAAGGTCTGGGCAAGCCTGTAAAGCATGAACAATGCTGCACGGTGTCTGGATGTCTTGCAGGCTGAACCAGCTCCCTGCACCTCCCTGCTATTGCCATCCGGAGCACCATTCCCACCGCAGGGGCTGGCAGGGAGGACAGGGAAGCAGCTTGTGCTGGGCAGTGATATCTCTCAGCCCGGCAGGTGGAGGAGGATTCCCAAGCTCCCAGCTGCCAATCCGCACAACAGAGCCAGGCATTAAACAAAAGAGAAACTCATAAAAGTGATTTTAGAAATAATAATGGTAACACAAGTTATTAAAATCTGCACTCAGCTTGGCATGAGGCTTATTGAGCATTTTCCTGGCTTTTTGTCAGACTGTGGGATTGCCCCAGACACCGGAGCAGGGTGTATGACAAGAAGGGACAATGATCAATTTTTAATATTGCATATTTAAGCAGGCTTGGGCTCCAACCCATCATATCCTCTGGCTTTCCCTAAAATTAATCTTCAATAGCTTATCGAGAACTTCAGAAAATTAATATCCTAGCATTTTACCTTAGGGGAACAGCACTTTCTCTGGCTGAATATGCATGCAAGAGTGAAAGAGCGACAGATGAAGTGTCTCCCTGCAAAACTTCAGGTTCAAAAGATGGTTTTAGCAGAGCCACCCACCACCTCCGTAGGGCTCCAGCTCTGCAGGTGCTGCTGGAAAGCTGAGGAGAGGCACTGCAGGAAAAGCCACCAGGAAAGACCATCTCAGCAGCCACTCAAAGCCTACACTGAACCTACCGCTCTGTGGCCCCAACTCCTCCATGGTGTTGCTCCCACCCAGAATGGGGTGCAGGGTGATGGGCAATGCAGAAAAGGCATGGCTCCTCCCAGGCAATTCAAGACATTTAACCTTTCTGCTTCCTATTGAGGCCCAAAATGATTGAATCTGCCCTTAGTGTCAGCTCAGTAAAGCATGAAGAGGAACAGGAACAGGTTGTTTCCCTGTTGTCTGACTCCAAGGACCTGAACATCTGTGCTCTCACTCCCAAATTCAGTGGGGGGTAAATGCTCCTGCTGGGAACCTGTGGGGCATGGCAGCACCCAAGCCCCACTGGCCTTTCGGAGGAGGATGGTGGGAAGCCAACAAGGGAGTGCAGGCTGTCAGTTGGGCATGGCTCACGTCCCCCGAGGGCCACACTGCTTCACTGCATGCCTCCCAGGAACAACTTGTTCATGATTGAATAGCTTTTATGGCCACAAAGGAGGATCAGAGTCCTCCGCGGGCTGGCAGTGACCCAGTGAGCCCTGGCAAGTCACCAGGAGATGCGGCCAGCACCATCCGACTGAGCTAATGTGGATCCCTCGCAAAGAGATAACCTGTCCCCAAGGAAGGTTTTGAGCTGCAGAGAGCTCACCAGGCACCCAGGGAAACCGCTCAAATAACCCTCAGTAGCATGAACATGTATCTGCACCCTCCGGGTCAACATTTCCAACCCCACTCCCCTGGAAATACAAATAGAAACACGTGTGTAAGCACCAGCAGGAACAGTGAGGAAGGGCTGGAGGGATGATTGAGTTTCCAGTTAACCAAAGTGAGGAGGACCCAGCTGAGGTGGTCGTGCTCTGCTCTGGCCCCAGGACAGGCAACCTGCTCACTAGCAAGGAGGACGGTAGCAGGGTTGCAGCACAGCACAGCGCGGTTGCTTTCTGTTTGCCCTACAGGAAGGTAAAAGCAAAAGGCTGCTCCTAACAGAAAAGATCTGTCTGAAAACTGGCTTTAATCACTCGTTCAGAGAAACCCTGGACACACGGCAAGGGCTCTGTGACCAGCATCCCCTCTCCTCCATGTATGGACCCTGGGGATTATCTGGGGACACAGCTTGGGGTGTCTGAGGGTCGGAGAGGCTGAGCATGGCAAATCAACCCACTAAGAGATTTTGTACCGTAAATCCACCTCCCCTTCCATCGGATCTTACTTTAAGTTTTATAACACCAATTTCATCCCAGTGTTTTCCTTACCATCGCTGTCTAGGCGCTTCTCTGCGCACCAGCCTCCTACCCAAAAGCTGGGGTGTGAGGGAGGGCTGCTCTGCTCTCCCCCTCCCCACCCTTCCCATCACAGCTGCTGCTTTCCAACACAGAGCAAGGCTTGAAAAACTGGCACCTAGCTTGTGTTGCCAGATAGATCACCTCACAGCTGCCTGGTAAGTGTGTCTGGGAGCCAGATCCCCCTTCCCTGCCTGCTCCCCATTTCTGGGCAGCTGAGGGTCTCGCTCAGCCAGAAGGGAGGAAGGAGAGCTGGGAAGGGGCCACACAGGGAGAAAGAGGGAATTTCAGTGCCAGATCCATGCCAGGCAGGAATGGGGGAGGTAAGAGGGGCAGACAAAGAACCGGGGGCCAGGGGATGCCCCAAGCCATTTCACGGGAGCCCACACCATCTTTCCCATTAAATAGGCTCCGTGGCAATAGGATTAAGGGGTCAGGGAGCATGGGACCACATCCGAGACTGGATTATCAGGAAGAGAATTAAATGGAGATTATCTCCAGCCTAGCATGCACTGCCAGGGCCAGGTCACTGTGCTTGTTAAATCTCCCTCTCTGTCAGCCCCCTGCTCCCAGCAGTGCTGGCAGCCCAGGTCCCCCGTCATCACAAGGGCTGGATTTAAAGCTCCCCCACATCCCTTGCCTTGGCCCCATATGGGGGACCCAAGGGGCTCATCTGCTGCTCCCTACGTCAGAGCGGGGCTGGAAGGATTTGTTATTAATAATTAGCACCCACACAGTAAAGCAGAGGAGGGCTGCAGCACCCTGTGGGACCTGGGGCATCCCAGGAGTGCTCAGTGAAGCACGTCCTGGAGGACAGCAGTGCTTATCATGCAGCCATGCGTGCAGTGGTGGGGTATGGGGAGAGCTGCTTGGGGCTGGGATGCCCTGGGGACACGGATGCAGAGCTGGGACGCAAAGAGGCCTTTCCTGGATGGCAGGGGGATGGCTAGGTCCAGGGATGGCCGGGAGAGGGGTCCGCCAGGCTGGGACCCAGCCCCTTAGGGGACATGGCCCAGGTGGCAGAGCAGGCTTTCCGACGAGATGTGAACTCCCCCATCCTGCTGTGTTTCTTGGCTTTGCTCTCCCATTTCCCAAGAGGAAATTCTGTCTCCTCGAGGAGATGCTGCCAACCTGCCGCCCTCCCTGTGGAGCATCCAACTGTGTCAGCCCTGTGAGGTGCCTCCACCCCATGTTGGCAGCTCCCCAAAAGGATTGATTACCTATCTCTGTAAAGAGGGCACTTATGATGCTTTCATCTTCGCCAGCACCTCCTGACTGTGCTCTGCAAGCACTAATTAATTAAGCCGTATACCTGGAGCTGCGGTAGGATCTGTGTCTGCCTGCTACAGCAGGGAAACCCAGATGGGGTTACAGCAGGAAGGGTTTGACCACAGAGTAAATTAATGCCAGAGCCCAGAACAGTCTCTGGGTTCCCGCAGCTTGGTTGCTGCACATGGGGGTACTCCCAAATGGGGAAATCAAAACCTCGCCCAGCAACAAGAAATTACAGCAGGTAACAAGAAAGAAAAAAATGAACCAAAATGGATTTCTGGAGAGCAGATGGCTAAAGGTGTAAAAACAAAAAACAACAAGAAGAAAACCTTCCCCCCAAAAAACAAACAACAGATAGTTGGTAGCAAATGTTACACTGACAATAAAAATGAAGCCTCCAGGGGTAATTTGGGGAATTACAGATCAGTAAATTGCACATCTGTGTGCACCAAATTGATTGGAATGATAATTAAAACCAGAACATCTCATAATACAGCCCAGTGTGCATGTCTTGGAGGAAAATTGTGTCTCACTAATCTCCCAGATTTCCTTAAACTATCAGCCCAGTGGCGGATGTGGAACAACGAAGTGGCTATTTATTTAGAGCTTCTCTGACAAAAGATTGTCCAGACGGCTGCTAAAAAAGCAAATTAGCTGGGGGCCAAAAGGCACCATCTTTTCCTGCGTGGGAAACTGGCAAGGAGTCCCAAAGCAGAGAGGATGAATAGTTGGGGTTTATAACAGCAAAATATTAGCAGCAGTGAAGTCGGGATGCATGCTAGGCCTCCTGCTGTGCAAAGGTGTTATTAATGGTCTGGATGGAGGAGTGGAGGTAGGAGACAGGAGCAAGTGCAAACTTATTCAGGTGATTCATGAGCATGGGAAACAGCAAGGAGCTTCAGAGCATCCCAAAGGTACTGTATGGATGGGTACCGTGGTGACAAATTGTATTGATGCTGATAAATGCAAAGAAATGCACTTTGCAGCATAAAATGTGCAATTTTAGTAAACCCAGGAGGGTTTCTGTACCATCCCCAGAGAGGGCCAGGGCTGCCCTGGGAACAGCTTGGTCCACACTCCCTGCTTGATGTGCAGCAGCAGCTGGTGAAGCCTCGATGCAGCTGAGATGGATTGGGCAATGCATGGCGAGTAGCACAGGGACGAGCACAGTGCCGCAGGGAGAGCACGGCCGGGTTGCAGGGAGCCACTGAGACAAGCACGGAGCCCAGGGGACAGGGACCATAACTGTCAGGGAGGGGAGGCACAAGGAAGACTTACAAAATAACAAGTGGCAGAGAGGTGGGAAAACCTGATTTTCCCTGTTGCTTAGCAGGAGGCTGGTTAGTGAGATGCAGGGAGAAGGCAGGAAAATGCCACTTCACCCAATGTGAGATTAAATGATGGGGATTTTTCCCCAGGAAATAGCTGTTTGAGACCAGAAACTCTATGAGATTCAATGCTGGATTAGGTATACACACAGATATCAATGAAACACAGAGCATCACTATTACTGGTGACATTTTGTCATGGGGATGGGAAGCCTTGTGTTTGGGTTTCCAGCTACCCCATGTTTGCCAGACCCCTGGGGAGCTGGGTCACTCCGTGCCTGCTCTGTCTTGTTCCTTATCCTGCCCCAGCTGCTGCTGGGGGGGACTGCATCAACCCAGAGGCAGCGAGACTGCTCCTACCTGTCTGGGTCTTGCTAGCAAGAGTTAATTTTGCTCTGCGGAACAGGTTGATGAATGTCTGATGGGAGGGAGGCATGAGGAAAGCTCTTAGAGCGGAAACTCTCCTCCTTGGCACTCTGTGCCTGCAAACTTCTGACAGTCTTAAGGCTTCTCAGCACAGAGCATCCCATAGCAGAGGAACTGCCCCAAACTTAGCCCGCGTCACCCCATCTGCACTATCCCACCTCCAACCCGGTCCGAGTGGCGGCTGTGTACCCGTCAGTGCTCCTGGCAGCACCAGCCGTGCCGAGTCCCGAGCCCCGGGGGAATGCCGCACCGGGAATATCCTCCATCTGTGCCGGGAGGAAACCTCCCCGCATGAGAAGGCAGGCAGCTGGCTTCAGCCCTTGCGTGTGCTGAAAAGGCTGGCAGCTTCATGGAATGGGACAAAACCTTCAAGCTGAGACAAAATAGGAAGCGGAAAGCTTTAAGGAAATGCCGAGCCCTAGGCTCCAGGGGCTGCTCCAGCCCCAGCCAGCTCACACACAGCCCTGGCACCCTGGCCCCTCAGCTGTGCCGGCTGCTCTCCAGCCAGCCCACACACATCCCAGCCCCAACCTGCTGCTCTCCTCATTTTTCTCTCCCTCTGAGCTACCTGGGAGGTGGCTCTGCTTGTGGATGTGGGTTTTTTTGATGCCGATAAACAGAGCCTGTGTTAAGCAAGTGAACCCTGCAGTCACTCTGCTGGGGTTGAAACCCAGGCTCGGAGATGGGCTTGCAGGGGCAAGAGGTGAGAGCATCAGCCCTTGGCATCTTCCCCCTTCCCCCTCTCCTTGGGAAAGGTCAAAAGGCTTCTGGCATTTCTCTTTGGCTCCTATCAGCAGCAAAATTATTTCCCATTGCAGTAAGTGGATTCAACTTTCCTCTTTCCCAAAAGCCTAGCAACGCTAGTCCCACAGCTCACCTTGCCAAACACAGTATAGGATGCAGGTTATTACACTGGGAATATATTCCTCCGGCCTCCTCGTGCTCCTTTCGCATTCATTTTTAATCGAAGGAAGAAAGAGTCCACTTATGCCCCAGGAACATGGCCCTTACACATCTGTCTCTATCTTTTAAGAGATAAGAAACTCTTCCCCCCCACTCCTTTCCCAATTTCTCTCTCCCAGATCCATCATCATTAGCAACTATAAACATCAGAGCTGCAGCCATTAGGCTGCTATTCCTAGATAAATAATGCTTTTCATATTTAATTTACAAGTGGTTGCAGAGCCTCTTTGGGGTGCACGGGGTTAAGAGCAAGCTGAATTAGATAGAAACGCTTCTCCCTGAGGAAACTCAATTAAACTGTTCTGGCAAAAAAACAAGGATGGTCAGGATTTCTCCCCAAACAGCGGTGCTGTGCTGGCTGCCCTGATCACTGGGGTGTGCAATGCCTGGGCCATCACCTGTGGGCATGCCATGGAGCCGTGTCCCCTCTGCCTGGGGGAGAAGTCTCTTCTCCTACCTCATGCCATGCATGTGTGTGCCAGCACTGCCAATGAGCAGGGCTGGCTGCCCTCGATCCCCATGGGAAGGGGGGGGACTGGAGAGGGAACAGGGTACTGAAGCAGTGGAGGTAAATAATGAGGAGGGACAGCACTAAGGAACACCCAGACCTGCGTGGGACACACACCGTAATGGCTCCTCCTTTTGAGTTTGAATATTGAGAGTCCCTGGGTTTTGGTCAGACGTGCCAGTGATGATGCTCACGGTTAATCCTTTCTCCTGCTGCACAAACAAGTTGCTAAATGCTCCTCAGGAAAGCGATCTCCAAAACAGGAGGTGTACTGAGACCTCGCTATGCAAGCGAAGGAAGCTCCTGGCCTCCTCCTCCTCCCATACATCTGCTCACCAAAGCAATGCATGCTGTGAATTGTGAACTACCACAGGCCCTGTGCAAGCTATACATCCTTCCTGTGGTGGTTTATGGGCAGCAGCTCTTTTCCTTCCCAAGAAAGAGCTATGGACAGAGAGGTGCTGCTGGAAGAAACAAACCAAAATTAAACAGAAGAACCCCAACAAACCCTCTTGAGAAGGAAGTGAGATCTTTTGGGATGAAAGGAAAGTTTGTTTACATGGGCTTTTTGCTCTGATCCCAGCCAAACAAAGAAGGCAGCACGTCAGGTAGTATGTATCTGGCTCACTACACAGGATGAAAATGCTAAAATTCAAGTGCTTAATGTCAATACACAACACCTTGTAAAGACCTGTCAATCCAAGGAAGTGTTTGGTGGCCCCGATCAACAGCTCTTCAAACTCATACTCATTTAATCTTAATTTTGCTCTGCTATGTGTGTCCTTTCAACAGCCAAACCCAAGAATCAAATGGTCTGGTGGCACCTCCATACCACCCCACCCTGGGTAGCCTGAGCTTCAAGGAGGACTGGTACCAGGATTTCCCTTAGCAGCGAGTCCTTGATCTTAGGGACCTGCATGCCCCGCAGCTCCTTCCCTGGCTCTGTCCCCACGCAATGCTGGCTAGAGCCCCTCCTGAAAATGATTCAGCTGTTCCTTCGACTCTCACAGCACAAAGAAGATGAACGCCGTGTCATTCTTTCTAATATCAGCCTCAGCGTTTGATGTGATTACCTGCTGTGTTCACTTGGCACTTGAACATTCAGACCTATCAATTTAATCTTAATTGTGCCCTAAATTTGATCATTGTGTTGTTCCACCTCTAACTGGCTTAGAGGAATCTGGTAGTAAATTTGCCCTGCAACGTGCTTGACTTAAATGTACGTTTGCTTGGTTGGCCTTCGTACAAGATTTGTGAGTCAGAACACAGAAATCAGTTTATTCTGTTGACATTGCAGCACGGATAATGAACTTGGGGGGCAGAAGTACCTTTGGTAATGTGCTCTGCCACCAAAGCAGCACTCCTGTCCCCAACAAAACCTGCTCCTTGCAGTTTCTCTCAGTGTCTGGCATGCCCTGTCTAACTGAATGTTGAGGAAGAAAATCAGGCTCTAGAAGGTCTTTCAGCCCCTTCCTCCAGAGGCTGCAAATGCTTATCTCCTTGAGGGCACCTGGGTGAAGTTACCCACACAAACACAGCCTGCGTAGAAGCAGGAGGAGCTGAGAGAAAGTGAGAGCAGAGCAGAAGAAATCCTGGGCATTGCATTCCTCATCCCAGGACTTTGCAAAGCCCACAGAGACTTCCCCCAGCTTTGCTCTGGGGAAACCAAGTGCCTGCTGAACCAGTCCCACCTGCGCCTGCCTGCTCAGCCTCTGGCTGTGGGTAAGTGGATGAGCTAACCTGAGTGCCCAAAAGAAGCCTCTTGCTGACAAAAAGCCTTGGGAGCCTGGCAAGGCTGGGCTGCCAGGGAGCATGCCATGGCTGGACTTGCAGGGATAGCCAAAGATGGCTTTGCCTGGCATGCCATCTCCCCCATTCCCCTGGGAAATTTTTATATTGAATTACAAGAGAGTTAAAGAAAGAAAGAGGAGTGCATGTGTAGGAGTAAACTGTCACCCGGGTAGCTGATTTCTTCCATGCAGGAGACAGAAGCAAAGGAACATTTAATCCTGCTGACTGAGCACAGCCAAATTGAGATCTACAGGGACTTCTCTGTGCAAATGCTGTATGGCGACAAACAGCCTGGGTAACAGGATAAGCTTCATCTGAACAATCAGCCACTTCAGTGCAGCCTTCCAGGGCCACTGGCACCGGCCAGCAAGGGGTCGCCTGGGGACAACTCCTCCAGCCGAGCAGGAGAGTCAAGAAAAGGAGCTGCTGCAAAGCAGCCCGGGATTTTGTTGAATTTGGGCAACTCGGCCAAAAATCCTCGGCGAGCTCCCCCTGTACCTAGAAACTGGCCTGTTACGCAGCCCCCTTGGCAAAACCCTTCTGCTTGCCACCCAGGGACAGGAGGCTGTGGCTCCCTGCTCCCTGCCCAACACCCACCTGCACACCTACACAGCCCACATGCCCACCAGCACAGTGGCCCCTCGCACACACACACACCAAACAGGGCTTTCAGCCACCGGCGGCGTCCCTGCCTGCGACCCGCCTGCCTTCTGAGAGCTCTTGTGAGTGCAGGGATATTAATGATGCTGCCTTTTGATATGCAAACTGAGCGTTCCTTATGCCTCTCGCCCCACATCCTCTGAGCTGTTAATTAAAGAGTGAGCATCAGGCAGAAAATTATCATCATCGCCTGCAAAATAAACCAACAACGCTCAGATGGCTGCACCCCACCCCCCCAAAGCATGTGCGGCAAGGCCCTAGACGCAGCAGGACGGATGGACAGACGGACCCATGCTGCCCAGTGCTTGGGCAGGTGAACACCACAGTTCCTGCGCAGCCATGACCTGCGGTGCCAAAAGCTGCAGCCAGGCTATGGTACCTGCTTTGGGACCAGCCAGATTGAGGACAGCTGTGGTACCTGGAACAAATGCACAGCTCCTGGGCTGCAAAGGCACTGGTACCACCTGCCAGCACCATGCTGCTCTTTGCCAACCTCTCCTGGGCTCCAGGTGAGCAGGAGAGACCCCTTTCCATCAGCCCAAGGAGGGATGGCTTTCCTTACCCCTTCCCCAGCCCCTACCTAGATGCTCGCTGCTAGGAGCAGAGATAGGAACAGGTTATTTTAGAACTAACCTTCATGGTGCTTCTGCTTGCTGGAGGAGAGGGAGACCTGGATCCACCGCAGCACTTTGCAGGGAGGGCAGAAATAGCCATATGCCCTTGATAGTGAACCCTGGAGAGCTGCTGCTGCAGCCCAGAGGCAGGGTTAGCAGGGCTGACATGCAAAACAAGGTAGTCCTTTGGCCTGGATGAGCCTTTTGAGGAGGGAGAGAGAAGCTGAACAGGAGTCAGGTGGACAAGGATGCCCTGATTGCTCACAAAAAAATGTGACTCCTCTCCCACCACTACCCTGCTGAGGGAAGGGGCTCTCCCAGGCCCTTCCCCAGACTGTCTCTCGCCCTGCTCCGGAATCTCACCTTGCAAACAACCAGCAGCTTTTCGGGGATCTGAATCCAGTCCTTGTGGAAAGAAGCAAGCACCTGCAGCAATCAGGACAGATCAAAGGGAATGGTGGGAATTGGAGCCCACAATTTCCTTCTGCTCCCACTAAATGAGGAATCAAATTAACCTGTTAGTGAGGAGGTGGAGACCACCACAACCCACTTGCTCTCTTAGGTGGATTTGTGTTTAACCCGAGAGGATGGGCTGCCTGCTGTCATTCTCAGGGGCTGCCTCTCCCCACTTTGCCAGACTAAAACCTCAGCTGTGACTCTCTAGTAGAGGATGAGGCTGCTGGAAACTCCAGGCCCTAGCACAGGGCTTTCCTCCCTCCTCGATGAACCAGAGAGGGGAGGATAGCAGTTTGCTCTCAGGTGGGTTTGGGCACATTTTGGGTGTTCCTTGTCCTTCCACAGATACCCCACGGCTGAGAAGGGAGTTGCTTTGAGATATAGCGCAGACAGACACAGTGGGTCTTTTTCCCCTGCCATTTTTTTGGATATAGCCTGCATTTGTCTTTGCTGTTGGGAAACAGGGATTACTGCAGAAATGAGACTCTCCCCCTCACTTCTCTCACAGAGCCAGTTGGAAATGACAGAAACAGCAGGTGCCCTGTGGACAGTAATGGACTCGCTGTCTCTCTTTGCACCCTACCAGCAGACAAGCATTGTCTGATTTGTAACACTGTGGAAAAGGGAGAGCTCGCAGGTGGAAGGCAGACTCAGGAGCTGCCTGCGTGCTTTGGAGAGAGGCTGCTCCTTTTTTTGTCCATCAAAATAAAAGCAAGTCCCCACTCACAACTACAGGTGTGCTACTACATGGGAAGCTACATAAAGCCTCTCTCTGCCCTGCTGGGACAGGCTTTAATTGCTGCTTGCCCAAGAAGGTGGTTCAGGCTCCCACCTCTTCCTTTTTCTCCCCCTCCTTCCAAGCCGATGGTGTTTCTGTAGCCTGGGCAGGAGGCCACTCCATGGCAGGAGGTTGCTCTCTGCAGCTGAGGTGGGGATGCCAGAGCAGCTCAGTGCTGCGGGACAGACCCTGACCCCCATGTCTCACACACCTCCAGCAGCTGCAGTGAGAAGATGCTGGGAATGGGCTCTAAGCAGCCTCTCAGATATTTCTATGGCTCCCAGGTGCCATTGTCCCTGCAGGGACTTTGGAGGCACAGGTTCCATGGGGTCTGTGCAGAGAGATAATTTGTCACGCTCCCCTCTCTGGGATTTCCTCCTGAATTCACTGGTGATGGTGCTTCGCCCCCGCAGGGTTCAGCATGGAGGGGGCCAGGTAAGCCAGCACTGGGGGTTGCCAGCTCAGCTCTCTCCAGCGGTGGACGGCAGCTGCTGCCTCCTGTGAGCCTGACACCTCAGCTAACCTGGTAATGACAAATGTGGCAATGACTCACCCAGGGGTGGAGATCACGGCAGCCTATTTCCCTGGGTCAGCAGTGGGCACAGGACAGTGGTATTCTTTCCTCTCCCACCCATCCTGCCCTCTTAGGACAGGGACTGGGTATAAGATGCAAAGGCAACTTAACCCAAGTAGCTCTGTTTCTCCACCTCCTCCCCACCCCGTGGCCATGCCTCTCCCCTGCACCCCAGCCTCCTAGGACCTTGCTGCAATGCTGAGTGTCCGGAACCCCCACGTCAGCGGTTCTGCACAGCTCCAGCGACCATGGACTGCCCCTGCCCTTCAGCCTCCCTCCCGCTCCTCCCACAAGCAGTACCATCCATCTCCTCATCTCAGGATTCGCCCTGCCATCCATCACCAACTGCCTGAGTACATTATCCTTCACTTCTCCAGACAGCAGCTGAGGAAGGCAGCTGGGACAAAGCAGTTACTCTGCTGAATCCCAGATGTGCTCGCACCTTGGCTCTGCGTGACTGCGCTGTGGGGCTGGAGCTTTGCTGATTCAAACTTTCCTAAGACTGACAGGGTCCACGGAGCTGCCCTGCATTGTGTGCGCCACCTGGGATTCTTGGGGGTAGAAGTCGTGGCAGATGGGGCAGTCTGAATACCACCGTGCTGGACCACAGGCAGCTAAATCCATCCTCGTGGCCATGCCCTGGCCCATACCCCCAGGGCTGCAGTATGGGTTACAAACTGGCAGGAGGGAGTGTGGTTCCCCATTTTTGCCCGAGGGCAG
The DNA here is from genome assembly GCA_031468815.1 of Morus bassanus. Lineage (NCBI taxonomy): Eukaryota > Metazoa > Chordata > Aves > Suliformes > Sulidae > Morus > Morus bassanus. The sequence continues at coordinate 44,040,204 of CM062572.1, read as the reverse complement.
CAGGGAGGCTGGGAGCACCCAGGAGCCTGGCACAGGGGCACAGGAATGTGAGAGGGGACGGGGACATTTTTTGCCCAGTGCTTGAATGGTTTTGCCTGAGACCATAAAGTTTTTAAGATTGAAGCCTATTCCTTACTCTGGGATTTTTCCCAGATGCTGCTTCTTTTGAGTTTCTCTCCCACTCTTTGACTGTTTCCACTCCTTGAGGCAGGGGCTTTCGTCCACAGCATCCCTGCAGCCCCTGGGGCACCAGGGCTTGGCACTGCCTGCACTCCCAGTGCTGCTCCCGTGCAAACCCTGCCCAGCAGCCGGGCAGGGCATGGCTTTGCTGTACAGACATCCTGCAGTGAGTTCAGTGCTGGAGCTGCCCTCCCAAGCACCCGTGCCCACAGCCCTACTCACCAACCCCTCCTTCCCAGGCTGCCAGATCCCCCAGAGCAGCTCTAGTCCCCGTTGCCCCCCATGTTGATGGATGCATGCTCTGCAGGGAGAAGAGGGCAAACACGCACTCTTCTGCCACATGAGTACAGTAAAGAAATAATTACAACAGCATTTGCTCTGATTGATCCAGCATAAAAATGACAGCAGGGAAATCCCAACACTTCCACCTCTGAGATTTCCACAATAACATCTCCTGTGCCAGTGCCACGGTAGGGATGTGCCTGGGGGGAAGAGGTGGCATTGCTATTTCAGAGCCTCACCCATTGCAGTGACATCCATCCTTGCTCTTTAGGTGACAGGTATCAAGTGGGCCCAATTTGACACCATGCAAAAAATAAAATGGTCTTCTCTTCGGGTGTTCAGTGCAGGCACAGGACATGCTAAGCATTTGACCCATGCTGACCTGGTATCACAGGCATGTTAACTAGGGGAAAAAAGATTTTGGAAGGCTTCTTGTAGTATATTATGTATGTCAAAAAACCCGATTCTTATAAATATATGGTTTAATGTGAGTCAGTAGTAATAGGTGCTACAAATTTAAATACCTCACCGCACACTCAGTACATAGCTATGCAGAACTACGAAGCACTTTGGATTAATATGCACTTAGTATAATGCATCGGTATTTAGTTTATATTGAATTGCTGCATTTCTATGTGCATGCTAATATTAAATGTTCATCTACATGTTGACTGTGTACATATATGCATATATTCACATGTCAATGCTGTTCTAGATCTTTAAATGCCCCTAAAGCAATATTTTTGAAGAAGCATCTGATGACCAGAGGGCTAAGTGACGGTCAGGCCCTGCAGGCTCCTGTTTGTGGGTCCTGCTGTTTTGGAAGAGCAGGAAAGGATGAACAGTCTTGGCTCTCAGATGATGCATTTTAGAGTGACTTGAAACCATCCATCAGTGCAGAAGGCTCTCATCTGCTTCCCAGGGCTCAGCAGAGCCGGGAGTGGAGCTCTGCCACGCTCGTGGCGCATCCCAAGGGACCAGCTCCCCCACATCCCCTCTGAGCAGCTCTCTCCCGGGCACAGACCTCTCAGCCAGCGTGTCCTGGCTGCCACTTAGCTCTGAGATGCCAGTGAGTCACTGGTGTCACGTGAAGAGTAGAGTCCTCTAGAGATGTCACCCGGTCCTCACTGCCGCTCTGCCCACAGCAGCCCAGGGAGAGGCCACACCACATACACCCCCCACGGCACGCAGCTCCCCAGCAGCTTGCTGGCCCTTGAGTCCCCCAGGAGTTTTGCCCAGGCTGTTGTGAAAGCTTTCCACTTCCTTCCCAGGGACGATTCTGCAGCCTTGGACCTGGGATTATGAGGCAGCTTCCCACCCACTTTCACCCCTTCCTCTCTAGCTTCATCCCTCTTCTTCCTGCTCCCCTGGCTATTTGCACCCTGCTACCCTGTCTCTATCTAGCCAAGCCAGACATGAGGCTCTTTTAGTCTCTCGTCACACACAAGCTTTCCAGCCTGTTCTCAAGTTTTTCTACCAACTGCCCCAGTCTCTCTCTGGAAACCCACCCTAGGCTGGATGCAGAGCCACAGGACACTGGTGGGGCTCACCAGAGGCACATATTGCCCTTCCATTACCTCAGCCACGCCAAGGATATGCCCAACCTTAAATCCTGCTCTCTTAAATCCTGCAGCTGTAGGGACTCACCATCCTTTTACCCCTGCTCCTGAGCGAGACGTGAAGCACGGCCACCATGCTTGTCCCTTCCCATGCCTCACCCTACCCTTCCCCTGGCAGCAAGAGGCCCACTTTCCCCACACAATTCGCAGTCCTGGGAACTGGGCCTGGTGGCACTATTTAAAAAGAAAAAGGCCAGAGATGTCGTGGCATCCTCCATCCTTGCAGTTTTGCAAGACCCGACTGGATAAAGCCCTGAGCAACCTGGTCTGACCCCACAGCTGACCCTGCTTTGAGCAGGAGGTTGGACTTGAGACCTCCTGAGGTCCCTCTTCCAGCCTGAGTGGCCCTGATCCCCTGCCCCACACACACACTTTGGGGGTGGCCCCAGACCTTTCCCAAGCTAAACCCTGCCTGGGCTCAGGTTGGTGGGGGCATATTCTTTGAAGGTTTCATCTCACAGACAGAAGCAGCCACTTGTGCCAGCCTCCCTCCTCCATGCCGTGGCCCGCTCACAGGCTGTGCACAGGGGCTCCCTCCATTGCAGACCCCCGAGTCTTCCCCCTTACCACCTCCCTGGAGGAGCCCCTCTCACCCCGCCAGTGCCATGCTCTGACCATGGTGCCGATGAGTCAGAACTCGTTCAGCAGAGAGGGGAGGCACGTATCCTCTGCCAGGGGAGCCAAATAAAATGGGCAGAAAATGCACTAAAGCCTTTGCCACTTGTTTATGTCTGACAAATTAGTTTTGCATTAAGTTTTTAACATGCCTGGCTTGTCAGCTCTGCTCGGAGCATGGCTGGAGGAGACAGCGTAGGAAGGAGAGGGAAAAGTGGAGGGGGCAGCAGGGACAGGTGACGTTGCACTGGAGCAGAAGGTGCCTGTGCATATTGGATGCAACCCCACCGTCAGGAGGCTCAGGCTGCTCCAGCTTGGGGGGAAAGCAATAAGCCTTCTCACCTCCCACCCCCAGGTCTTCAGGGGACTTCTGCTTCAGGGTAGGAGGAAGAGAGGACATGTTTCCAGTGGGCACCGGGCAATCCATATGCTCTCCCGAAGCACTGGCATCCCCAGCCAGATGCCTGGTTCCGTCCCTTCCATTGGGAGCCATAGCCACGATCCTTCGCAGTGGGGTGGCTTCCCTGTTCCACCTCTTTGTCTGGCAAAGATGGTGGCTACAGTTTGTCCCTGTGAGCACCTGAAATCCCTGCCTGGTTCCCCTCTGCCTCCCCAGAAGGCTACAGGAAGTCAGCAGAAACCCTGACTCTGCAGGCACCATGGTGGTCTCCTATTCCATCCCCAGGAGGTTGCAGGAGGGATGTCTGGGTCCCAGAGTAGCATATGGGCAGGTGAAATCTGTAGTGAAATGGGATGGTGTCCAGTGCACTCCTTGGGAAAGGGCAGTCTCATCAAACACAAAATATCCCCCCTCGGCTCCCAGGAAATTGCTGCCAGTTCTGGACCGGCTGTAGTGGGAAGGGGGTGGATTGTAGATGAGGGACAGGCAGCTCAGAGGACTCTGTTTAAACTATAGCAGGACCAGAACTGCTGTAGTTTACACTGGGGACTACATCCAGGCTTTCATCTACCCATACTGAGGGGTTTGAGGTGTCTTCTTGCTTGCAGGGGTTAGTGGGGCGAGTGCTTTCAAAGGAAAGCGAAGGGATGGCGAAAAGCAGCATCCCTGGCTGAGAGCAAAGAGCAGCTTTTGTGGAAGTCATGCAAAGAGAGAAATCAACACAGCTCTAAAACGGGCACAACAAAAGAACAAGAGGAAAAAGCAAGTGGCCCACCAAAATCAAACCAGAAGGTGCAAGCAAGGAGCTTGACAGCTGCCTGGGACAGCAGGAGAAGCCACTGAGGAAGAACAAGGATAGAGTCAGAGCCTGAAACATGTGGGGCTACAAAGAGCTCAAGACATAAAACGTCCAGTATTGAGTCCTCACGGTGTTCTGATGCAGAGTTCAAGCCTCTCTGGGAGCCAGCAAGGCCCCTGGTGCCCCAGCTGGCCTCTTGCGATGATGCTTTCTTCTCCATCCATGACCCTGTCTTCTTTCTGGCTCCACTGCATGACATCTAACCATGCTCCTCAGGGAAGTGTGTCCTGAGACAGTCCTAAGACATGCTTGCCGGGTGCTGTGAGAACAGTGCACAAACACAAATCTATACTGGCATTCACTTGTGCAGCCCATGAATCTTTCCCGTGGGCATCTCGTAGAGGATCAGGCAGCGCCTGTGCGGAGTGTAAGGGTCCTGGCCCAGAGACCCTGCCTGCTCACTGCTTCTGGCCTGAGAGGCTCCAGGGCATCTTCTCACCCTCCTCAGGGGAGACCAGCCAGTGTCCCTGCCCCAGCCAGTGTCCTTGCCTGCTCCTGTCCCCATGCTGGGTCAGCAGCCTGGGGATCAGCTCCAGTGTTACGCCTGGAGGAGAAGCAGCACTGACATGCAGGCTCAGCAGAAGAGGTGCCCCGTAGGGACAACAGCTGCTGCCCTGTCCCCTCTCTAGCTGCTGGAGGCTGAAAAGCTGCAGCCAGGAGTGTGGGCAAGCCCTGAGCAGGGGCAGGGGGAACACAAGGTGGGCAGGAGGGCTCAGGGAGCTGTTTGACTTTGGAAGGCACCTGTTCAATCTGTATCACAGAGCTAATCTGGGATTTTTATGCTCAGATACCAACAGCAGCAGCCACAGGTAGGCAGAGCAGGCAGCCTGCAGCAAACACCCCAGCGCACCCCAGCTGGCATGCCTCGGCCCCATGCCACGGTGCTGTGGGCTCTTTGGCTGCCTGGTGCCCACCTCCAGCTCTCACACAGCCCTTGTGTCCCCACGGCACTGTCTTGGACTCCCTACTGGCATCTCAGCCAAAGCCCCAACGCTCCACCCTCCTCCCCAGCCCGGTTTGCAGGGGAAGGCCATGGACATTGAGCAACCTGCATGCTCAGGAGCAGAGGGAGCTGCAACACCGGGGAGACAGGTCTGGGGTGGGAGATGCCCCCAGGTCTGTAGGAGGGGACACTGACTCCCAGGGACCCTGAGCATGCTGCCTGCAGCATGCTTATCCCCACTGCCTGTGCTCGCAGGCAGGGCCGCCACGGCTGCGCTGGTCCTGGCTCCCTGAAAAGGCTCATTGTTGGCAGCAGTGGAGGCAGGGACACAGGCAGCATTGAGGGCGGCGGGTGCCCTGCGCTCCTGGCCGGCAGCGGGGGCTGGCCTGCCCCGTGCCCGGCCACTGGCAGCCCCGACCTCCCAGGTCCCCATGAAAAGGCTGGTTTGTAACGCTGCCCACAGCCGGGAGCTGCAGGAAGATGAAGGACTCCTCATGTGCTTCTGGAGCTCCCAAAAAAAGAGAGGCCTCTGCACTTACCCTCTTATCCCCTTCTTGCCCTGCTGCGTCACCCCAGCACAGCCTTGCATCTGTCTGGGCTCCCCAGACCTGACTTTCTCATGCAAGCCCAGCCCCAGCCCCTTGGGGCGATGCTGCAGCTCTGCTCAGGATGGCCACCACCACCAAACCCTTGTCAAAGCAGCTGCTGGGCACTCCCCGTGCTCTCTGCTCTCCCTGTCCTTGAGACAGAGCTGAGCGGGACCCACCCCAGCTGGGGAGGGAGCAGTGGCAGGACTCCAGCTCTGCCTGGCCCTCCACATTAAGCTCCCACAGCCACCAGTAAACATACAAAACAGAGGAAGGAAGGATGCCTGTCTGGGGAAGCTGGCCCCAAGACATCCGGTGACAGCAGCCGGCACCTGCAGCCGCGCAGGGCCAGCCGCCCCAGGCTGGGCCGTACCCTGCAAGGGTCAGCAGTGTGCTGGAGGCAAAGCCTCCCGGCCTCTCCTGGCCCACAGCACCCAAGACGTGCGTAAAAGGAAAAATTACTTCCGTAGTGACCTGTGTAACCTGTCAGATGGCGAACGACCTTTTCTCTCTCAACCACAGAGCCAGGAGGCTTTTGCCAACCACACATGCCGCGTGGACAGGGTGAAGCAGGAGCTCCTCACCTTTGCCAGCACAGACCCGGTGGGGAGCAGGCTCACCCCCTTCCCTCCTGGGGTGGCCCTGAACGCTGGCAAGGAGGGGTGCGTGCCTGCCGGTGCAGCAGCCATTTCCCCATCTCACGGCTGCTGTGGTGGTTTGGGAAGGGGGCACAGGGCTGGTATCCAACAGATCTCACTGTGGGGGGCTTCAGGGCACAGCGTTCTGCACCCTGTGAGCAGCGGGTGGAGGAAACAGGGTGTCCTTGGGCATGGACAGGGGACCCATCTGTCCTTAGATAGACAGGCAGATGCTTGGGGCACTTTCTGGGCTTGCAGCATGACTGGCACTCAGGTACATCCCGGGTGCTTGCGGGCTCCTGCGGAGACCTCGTGAACTTTGGGCAATTTAAGACGAAATGAGAGACTCCACTGGTGCCTCCTGCTTCCCTAGGGGCTTAATGAGGGCTAATTTGAGGCACCGCGGAAGCATAACGCCCACATCAAAAGGGCCGTGGAGGCGCAGCGGGTGCTATACCTGCCATTGGTGTGGGTCACGCCTGGCTCTCTGGCAGAGGCACAGCTCCAGGATGCATGGAGCACCACTGCCCTGGGCTCTCCACCACAGCCTTTGCCTCTTTGGGTCAGGGCTGGGGGCATAGTGGGTCCTGTTGCCTGCACTGCAAACAGGATCCAGCAGCCTCCTCATCTTCCCTGGGGACTTCCAAGGTCCCCCTGCTCTGAGGGGATCCCTATCAGATGTGGTGGCTGTGGCCGTGTCAACACCAGAGCAACTTAAAAAAACCCCAAAACACTGCAAGTAACAATAAGAACAACCAGCACCACACACACTTTAACACCTTGCATCCTTCTTTTTCCAAAATGGGAAATTAACTGGACCCAAAACCCAGGGTACTGGGAAAGACTTGCTCTGAGGCCCAGCAGAACCTGCGCCTCCATGCCCAGGATCCCAGCCTTTGGCAGCTAGCAAGGAGGGGTTCTCATTTCCCGCTACAGGCAGGACTCCTGGCATCCAGGCCTAGCAGGTGACTGGCTGCTCCCCCTCTTAGCCCTTGCAGGGGCTTTTAATGGAAATATTAAGACTGGTATGAACGATAGACAAATGCAAGCTCATGTGTGTATGCACTGGGGGAACAGCAGAACGGGGGCTAAAAGAACAGCTGTATTCATAGCTGAGGATGCGTTTCTAGTTAATGCAGCTGAGCACCACCAAGCCCAGGTCTGATAAGCCCCAGCACAGATGCCGTGTTAGCAGAAGACAACGGAGTGCTGTTACTTCCTGTTAACCCAGCAGGAACATAGTTGCAAAAGATGACTCTGGACAGACAGATAAGATTAGTCCAACTTATCATCATTGCCCAGCAAGAGGAATGCAGGAGACACAGGGAGGACCCAGTGACGAGCATCCCTTGTCCTGTGGGTCATGGGAGAGAGATCCTGGAGATCCCTGGGGGACACACATCTTGGTGTTTGCACATATGGGAGCATGAATGGGTAAAAACAACTTGCTTAGAGATTTTATACAATAAAGTCACCTTCCCCTTCCCTAAGATCTCACTTTGCTACACCATGATTAAAAAAAAAACCCCATGCTTCAGCCACTTACAGAAGTTTTCAAGACACTCAGGTGTATGAATGCAGAGCACCTTACCCCGGCACGGCACGGAGGTGGCACACACGGCTGGCTCTGGTGGCCCTGTCATTCATTATGGGATCAAAGCAACCACATACCTGATGCCACTAAGCAGCCCTAAGAAATAGTTTCCTGAGGGTTTTCCTACCTGCCTGAACCAGCTGGGGTGGCTGGCTGGGACCAGCGGGGTAGGCAGTGGCACAGGACTTGTCAGGGGGGTTGCCCCAAAGGCAGACTGCTATTTAACCAGACTTTTAATCTCTGGGGTTTTTTTTACTGACAGTTTGACAAACCTCCCTTTTTCCCCTCCACTGAAACATGGACTCTTTTAGTAAACAGCCACCCAACCCCTCTGTAAATTCACAACATGTGAATGATTTTTATTAAAAATACTAGAATCAGCATTAAAGTTACTACTGTATTTTGAACTCCCAAGAAAATGGGACTATGAAAGATAAAGGCCACGTAAAATAGTTGGCTTGGCTACAGTGTGATTTATGAGGCATGTTTAACACCATGAAGCCTGACGTACACCTTTAGAGAAGAAAACAAAAGTACAATGATATGTGAAAGTCCCATATGGCTTTTAATACTGGCTTTGGGTCTCCATCAGCAGGTGATTTTCCTTTGACCTCACCTCAGGGGAGGTGGAAATGAGCCTGGGAAGAAAGAATGTGGCTGGGGGCTGAGCAGAGAGACTGGAGAACTGCACTGCGTCTCAATTTATGTCATTTTCTGTGCTAGGAGTAACACACACCCCAGGAGGTTGTAAGGTTTGACCTTTTCCTGGAGGGTTTCTTGGGAGTAAGGTGGGATGCTAAGACAGCTATCAGCACAGGCTGGTGACAAGGGTGTGGGGATCATGGTGGGCTGATTGCTCGTAGGTGTGCTGAGCCAAGGTATGGTCTCCTGTGGTCAGTCCCAGGATGCTCTCTGACTTGTGGGGGTCTGTGTTTCCAAGCAGACATTGGGCAGGCTGGAGTGACCGGCAAGAATGACGACAAGACCAGAAACCCCCGCTTTGTTGTGAGAGACAAAGAAGTTTAGTCTATTTAACTTCTTAGAGAGAAGGTTAAGAGGTGCCTTGATCATGATCTATTAATACCTACACCAGAGAAATAGTTCAGATAGTAGATAGCTCTTTAATCTAATAGGCAAAGGCATAATGCAATCCAGTGGCTGGAAGCCAAAACTTGATGCCTCCAGACTAGAAATAAGGGACACGTTTCACCATCAGGCGCATCAAGCTCTGGAACAACTCACCCACAGCAGTGATGGTAATCTGTCCTGCAATGAAGGTGTGCCTGTGCCCCGCCGACAGCTCCGATGCAGGAGTTATTGGGTACGAGGCGGTAGGTAGCCTGTCACCTACAGGGGCAAGGCTGAACAGTCGCAATGACTGTTTGGCCCTTAAAATCTGGGATTTTACAAATGGATAGCTGATGGTATTTATTTTTTGTATAGAGGACGACAATCTCCCTTCCGCCCCTGCAATTTAAAACTGATCTGTAGCCACGATGCTGTAAGTATATCAAAGTAACAACATAACATTGAGATGGTTACTTTTGCCCTCATTAATTTCCTTTACGTTATGTGTTATATCGACTTGTCGTGGCTTTTTGGAAGGAAAACCAAAAAGGAGTGAAAGGCTGGGGTAAATAAACACATCCTTGGCTACATTACCAGTCCTGCACACAGGGAGTTTGTAAGCTCCTCAAGAGAAGGGATTATAACATAAGCTGTTTATCACCGCTTCTGAACTACAGAAGGACATCAAGTCTAAAGTCTTTTATTAAAGCTTCTACATGATGGCCAATGAGAGAGAGGACATTTTCTGAAAGTCAGGCATCCCTAAAATATTCCATACTCTGTCCTTTAAGGTCAAGGTACCCAAAAATCACTCTGGGAGAAATCTCGGCTGGCACTCCTACAGGGCTTAGGAATGATTTCGGTCACCCCGCTGGCCCCGTGCACCAGCCAGCTCCAGCAGACTTTAGAAACTCTTCACGGGGGGTCTTGCACCCCACAACCCTGCAAAGGGAGCCACGGGTCAGGGGAGAGGCGGCGGCAGCCCCCACTCCAGCACAGCCCTCCCTGCTGCAATGCCGCTACCGTAGCCAAGCCGCTGCCAGCAAGCAGAACAGCAGCTCTTTCTCTGCGACATACCTTGCGATCCTCTCCACATACTTGGCCCGTGGGGCAGCCGCAAAGTTTTTATCATCTTGGCCCTTGAGCGGTGCTTCCTTGCAGCACGGAAAGTCTGGGCCGGGTGGGGAGGGGACCTCCATCGCCACCAGCAGCCAGCCGGAGCAGCACACCGGCACTGCAGCCCAGGGAAAGCCTCCTCTCCTCCGGCAGAAAAAACGTAGCATGCAGGCGGGTTTACAAATGCTACAGTACAATCTGACACAGGCTCTCAAAGTACCATGCTTAAGCACACAAATAGTATTTTCTATTAGTCTGCCTTTAAATTTATATGCCTTAATACATTGCTCTTTATGTTAACAGCGTTTCACAAGATGTACGGGGGATGTAACGTGGCCAGATTACTGTGAGAATCGTAACTTTGCTCCTGACTGCATTTTGAGTGATTAGAACAGTAACCTTCATATCACCTTAACAGCCACCTTGGTATTTTATTACATATATTCCCAAGCAGATTATGTTGTTAAGGCAGATTTTTTGAACCATAACTCAAGAGGAGAAAATACAAAGCCTTCATAGAAATCTGTTGCTGGAGAGCATGGAAATTGGATGCTTTCAAACTGCATTTGGGCTCAGATGAAAATTTTAAAAGGTGAGCTTTTTTGACTCTCCAAGTCACCAGCAGCCTCTCTGCTCTCCCGCCTAGAGCCACACAAGGGAAAAGCGAAGCCTTTTAAACAGAGGCAAATTTTCTTGATGAGGGTGAGGTACAGCCACAGCAGTCCTTCCTTCTGAAAGGCAAACTGACCACAAACACACACCATGGAGCCTAATTAATATTTTAATACTCACCAGTCAGAGATACAGAGCTATAATATGTAAAATTTCAAACCAACAGCATCTCTCTAGATTAACGCTTAAAATACCAGGGAACATCAGAAAATGTGATCACGCCCAGCTGAAATTATCAGAAGTGTCTGTTTGTCCTCCAACCCCGCTTTTATTCTTAATTTTTTGCATTGTTCTCTCAAATTTCTTTCCTTCATTGGAGAAAGCCTCTATGGCCACGTTACCTTGACTGCCCCGTGTTCAACACCACCATTTTAAGCCCAGGTGTTGCACAGACACTCAATGTGTATCGCTGGTGTTTGCAAGTTCTCCAGGCACCCGTGCCAGTCCTGCAGGTGGGGAGACAACCCCCAGCACCAGGAGGTATGTGTCCAAGTAGCTCCAGGATTGCTCCAAGTTGTGGGACACCCTGGATTTTTGCAGATGGACATTGGATGTGTCTCAGTGCCCAGACTGTTCCTGGGCTGGTGTCTAAGAGAGAAGCGAATCCTTACTCTTTGGAAAGACTGGGAAGCATGCAGGTCTGCTCTCATATTCTTACCGTGAGCCCCTTGATTTCCTCCTGGCACCAGTCCCTGGCCCGGTTTATGCCCCGCTTGGCCAAACTCCTTGAAATCCTGCCATTCCTGCACTTCCAGCGCCTTGGCCCCCAATGGGAGCAGAGCACAGCCGTGGCCGCAGGCCAGCTGGACGCCCGCTCCCAGCTCCTCCCCACTGCTTGCTGCAGGTGCTGAGCAAGTGTGAGCACACATCAGGTGCACATCACAGGCACCCGGAGCCGCTGAAAGCCTGTATGCCATGTGGGGTGGCGCTCAGGGCTATTGCGGAGGTACTACGGGTCTGTAGGTACAAGGTCAGCTATGCCATGGCTGATGAATCAGCAGCTTGTGTCCATGGAAGGGGACGGCCTGAGCGGTCGCATCACCTGAGGAACACCGATGACGGAAACCGCAGGTCCACCGGCGCATTTCCAGCAGTAGCCGGCGGTATGGATCTTCCCCAGCTCCGGGAAGAGAGTCAGGACGGGAAAGAGCCTCAGTCCTTGTCCTTCGCAAGGTGTAGGAAAACGGGCATGAGAGAGAGTGGCTTCAGGGCTTTCTCACTCAAAACAGGGATACACCAATGCAACAGCACTGTATAACGAATGCTACGATGGGGAGCTGTTGCTATGGTGAGGGAAATAATATTTAAGCACCAACTGTTTATAAATATATAATCCCTACAAAGTTTTCTAAAATTAGATTAAGGGGGCTAACGCTGTCAGGATATTGTAAAAGACTTGAGAAATACTGGTATTTTTGGACACAGAAGATCTGGGGACTCCTAAAACGGCAAATGCAAGTCCAAAATGCTAAATATCAAAAGTGACGACTCTGCTGTTGTGCTTCCCAAGATTTAAAGGCAGCCTCATAGCCCTGAACTCACTGTCGCAGCTTGGCAGGCTTCTGAGAGTGGAGGCAAGACCAGCGTTCTCAGGGATTTATTTTTCTCTCGCCACAATTGCAGCGCAGGGACCTGGGCTCCACTGTTTCTCATAGCCTGCTTGCTGCTGAGAAAAGTTGTTCCGAGCTGCTGATGAACATGCTGGTACCGTGACCCCGCAGTTACACTTTGCGAATCCTAGAGTTGGAGGTGAAGATTTGGAAATCCCTGAGCTGGGGAGGCCTTGCAGAGCTCAGGGGGTTGTCAGGAGCTGGGTGTTGCTCACATGAACATAAGAAAACTGCTGTGATTCCTTATAATGGCCAGGCAGCAGCAAACATGCACAAAGTAAAACAGGGATCTAAAAAATGAATATCCATTGTAGCACCTCCAGAATCAGAAGCTGGTTCTCACTGGCAGCTGCCATTGCAGCGGAGGTGCAGTTAAAGTGCTAAAAACACAGCTTAGCTGGCAAGCGCTGGACAAAAGGGAAACATTCAAAGTTGCCAAAAGTAAATGTCTGACCCGTTTCGAGGGGTTGGACAGAAGCAGAACCCGGGAGGAATGCGGCCATCAGACTGCAGCCGCCTCAACGGCCCTGACACTCTCCCGTGTTTTATTCCCTCTGCCCCATCCCACCTTCCCACCTCATCTGTTAGTATTCCCGAGGAACCGTCCCTGCCCGTGGCGGTGAGCCCTGGCTGTGGCGACGGTGCAGGGAGGATTCCTGGCGCTGGAAAACCAGTCCCCATGACAATATTTTTCCTGATGAGCAAAGGCCACCGGCAAATGAGGGACTAAATGCACACCGCCATCGCTACCGAACCCGGCCGGGCCCTGGGGCGGGGGGGCTGCTTGCACCCCAGCACTGGGGCGAGGGGAGGGTGGGAGGCACCCATCTGGGGGGTGGCCTGACCCGGTCCCCAGGGATCCCCGTGTCCCCTGCCAGCACCCAGCGTAGCGGGGGGGACGACCCAGACCCGGGGGGGGGTGAGCCCCACCGGAGCATCCCCCCGCGACAGAAGGGGGGCCGGCTCCGGCCGGGCCGCCTCAGGGAGGGGAAAAAAAAAAAAGAAATAAAGGAAAGAAGGCAGAGTTTCCTGCTGGGGAAGAGCGGGGAGCGCAGCGGGCGGGCAGCGCGGGGCGGGGGCAGCGCGGGGCGGTGCGGAGCGGAGCGGAGCCGCTGCCTGTGCCTGCGCCGCCTGTGCGGGCTGCCGGGCGGGCCGGAGGAGGGAGGGAGGGAAGGAGGGAGGGGAGAGCGGCTGCAGCCCCCTCCCCTGCCCGCCTCCCCTCGCCGCCGGCGTGCAGGCAGGGCAGGGCAGGGCAGGGCAGGGATGAGCCCCCGCGGCGAGGCCCGCTGAGCTCCGCCGCCAGCCGGGCTGGGCTGGGCCGGGCTCGGCGTCCCCCGCCCCAGGAGCCGCGGCGGGGATGCGGGGGGGACCCCGCCGCGGCGCTCCGCCAGGTAAGGGGTGCTTTGGGGGGGGAGGTCGGGGCTCTCCCGTAACCCTTTCCGCGCCACCAACTTTCCAGGGAAGCGAGACATCACCCGCAGCGGCGGGAGGGACTTTTCCTCGCCGGTTGCCAGCGGCGGTGCGGTGGGGACCCCGTCCCGGGCTGCGAGAGCCCGGCTCAGCCCCTGCCCGGGGCTGCCTTAGCGGGGGGCGGCAGCCCTGCACCCCGAGACCCGGCGTGGGGGAAGGAGCTGCGGTGAAACTTGGGTTCCTGTTGGGTGAGGAGCTGCCGGCTGGAACAAGTGAGTAAGTCCTCGGTGGCACGGGGGAGGCCAGATGTCCTGTCCGGTTGCATGAGCCGCGCCAGCCGGCGGTGCAAATGCCCCAGCATTTGCTGTCAGACCTTAAAGTGGTCTGAAAAGCCTGCCGTGAGGAGACAGGCTGGCGAGAAGACCTCGCAGACCTGGGTCGAAGCACACCATGGCATGGAGAAGTCCTACAGGAAAGCTGCACGGTTCAAGGTTTGGGCTCCTGACGCAGCCGTGGGCTGGGTACGTTGCAAAGAGGGTGTTTCGAGGTGGTGAATGAGCGCCTTCATCCCAAAAAAGCCTCCCAGCTCCTGCCAGGGGAGTGCTCCAGGAAGGAGTGAGAGTGCACAAACAGGCTGGTGGATGGCTCAGGGGAAGGTGGAGGGCACAAAAAAATTGTATTGGGTTTACGCAGACGTTTGCATCCTCAAGAAGAGACAGATGCAGTTCGGCAGACAAGGGATAAACAGGCACAGGTGGATGTTGTGCTATGAAAACTCTGGGAGTGGCTGGGGCTGGTATTACTTAATAGTGATTAATTAACTCAAAATGTGTATGCTGAGTGTCAGTAGGGAAAAACTGAAATACCCGTTGAAAGCTCTGTGATGATTTAAATGCTGGTCAAAGTGGGCAGTAATCTGGTGGCAAAGGATCTCTCGGACCCTCTGAAATGCAGAGGGGATGGGCAGAGGTAGGGGAGTGGGGGGGCAATGCCAGGAGTGGCTTTGAGCGCTGCCGTCCTGTGCCTTATTGTTAGAAAAGTGCTCCAGGAGGTGATGCTCGAGAGAGCAGAGCAAGTCTCGGTCTTTATGGGCACAGAGCACCTCCGCTCGGTGTATGGTGTGGTGCTCACCCGAGAAGGGTGGCGGGCGTGAGTCCCCAGCTGGCACTTGAAGCTGTGACTGTAGGGGAGTTCTAGTGCTGTACGGCTGAAGAGGAGGTGAGGCTGAAGGCTCACTCCTATCCTGGTAGGATCTCATGTTGGTGGGCCTTGCTGGGGTGGCGGCTTGGGGACAGAGACCAGCCCTGCTCACCCGTCTGTTGCAGTACCCAAAATCAAGCAGCGCCTGTGGTGAGGGGGAAGGAGTGCTGCTTGGCGCTGCGTTTCTCAGTGGTCCTCCTTTCCCCCGGGGAGCAGCGGGGTGCTGCTTGCCCATGCTCAGGGTAACAGGGCCACAGGCGTGGATCCAGTGCCTGCCTGGATTCACAGAGCCACCAGCATGACTAAGCCACTGCGACCGAGTGGCATGCTCGTCGTTAAACCCTGTCAGGAGCCTGTCTTCCCTGCCTCAGTGGCCACAACGTGTTGTTTTAAGAGAGAAACTCTTTGCTCAGTGGGAGGACGCTGGGAAGCAGCAGGGCCCGTGCCAGTGGGTCCCTGGCTGAGAGTTGTTTTGCAACCCTGCGACTTAATTTCTGTGCCTGGGCGGCGAGGTGGGAGGGAGTGGGGCCGCAGGAGCCAGGCTGGCTGGGCAGGGAGGCACCGCACGGCACTGGCTGCAGCTCCTCGCTCCCTGACCGGCCCTCCGGGCACCCAGGGGTGTTGCTTGCCGGGTAGGGACAGGGGTGCGGGGCTGAGCGGCCGCTGAAGTTGGTGCTGTGAACTCTGTGGCTGACTATGCACGCGTGGGTCTCCCTTCCGGGGGCGGATGAGGGGTTGTCTGCAATGAGGCATGTTTTGGGATGCATCCCCTGGTGAGCATGTTGCAGCGAAGCCTTCCAAGTGCTGCAGTCATACTTGTGTCAGGAGAGGGGTTTTGCCTTACAGCTCCCGCCATGGGCTTTGCCTCGCGTGGGGTGTGCCTGCATGCCCCTCTGCTCCGGCGTGAGCATGCCCTGGCTCGCAGGCAGGCAGCCCTGCCCGGTCCATATGCTTACCCACCCTCCTTCCTCACACCGAGACCCCAGCACCTCCCCGGGCATTTGCCGCTCGCAGTTGTGTTTTCCAGCTGGTCCCAAAGTCCTGAGTCACTCTGCCGTTTCCATGGTAACAGCCTTGCTGGCGGGAATTGGTTTTGGGTGTAGAGGGTGCCAGTAGCTCAGACCTGGACCAGGCAGGCCCCGGGGAGGGCTTATGTGGCACAGGCTCTCCTTCGGCATATCGCCCTGGCACCAGGGCTTGTGCCAGGGCTGGAGCAGGCACCTGCATTGCACAGCACAGACCCTGGCACCTTCTTCCACTCCCTTTTTCCTTCCTCCCTGCCGTGGAGAAATGCAGAGGGATTTCCCTAGCAGTGGTGAGGGAGCCCAGGATGAGCCCAGCCGGGCCGAGGGCACAACTTCTGGGGAGCTGTCGAGAGAGGGGGACAGCCTGGAAGGCAGCCGAAAAGAGCAGGTTTTTTTTGACTGCACTGTGAGAGAGCCTTGGAAACAGAGCAATGACAGTATCCGTTACTGCAAGGTCTCCTGCCTAAAGCTGCCATCACCCCCAAGTTGCCCAAACACAGCCACCTCCGAGCAGCAAGGGAATCTGCAAGGAGGGCTTGGGGCAGGAGGCAGGGCAGCTGTGCTCCTTGAGATGCTGTGGGAGCCCCCTGTGAGAACAAGCTTTGGCAAGTCCGGGGCACTGTCCTGTGTAGCACCTGGCAGCTTTTGGAGGGGAGAAGACGTGGAGTCGCACCGATCCCTGCAGCAGCCCTGCCGAGTCCAGCCTGCCTTGTGCCTGAGCTCAGCTGCCAGCGCAGCCTCTGGTGCCGCGGTCCTGCTGCATGGCTCTAAAAGCAGGTCATTCCCATCAAACCTGGGAAGACCATCCCCGAAGTAGGAGTCCACTGCTCAGCATCTCCTCCCGGGCCTCCGCTGCGCTGCAGCTGGCCGGCCACGGTTGCTGCTCCCTGCGCTGGTGACTCACGGATGCCATTCAGCTTAATTCATTGCCTCCGATCTCCTCGGTGCTCCTGGGCTGTCTTGCTGGCTTCTCGCCTGCTCATCCTCCCTGGAGCGGCGCTGGGAGTCAGGGGAGGAGGAGGAGGAAGGCAGGTGATTATGCACCCGCTGCCATTTCACGGGTGTGCGGTGTGGGGGAGGCTGCGCTGCCTGCACCCATCCTCTCCCTTCCTGGGGGCTCCAGGCTGCGGGAAGTGGGGCAGGGTAGAGGAAAGGCTCGGCACCTTCCCCTTCCCACAGACAATGTTCCTGTCCCCATGCCAGGCACAAGCCGGCCTCCTGCAGTGCTCGGAGCTGGTTGCTGGATGCTGTGCATCCCCCGTGGACAGCCCGGTCCTGACACGACTGCAGGCAGCCGGACGGAGATGTGGACAAGGCGGTGGAGCGCAGTCTGGCATGCTGTGACCAGAGAGGGGTTAGGGGCAGGGAAGGTGCAGTGCTCATCCCAGCATAGTGCAAAAAAGAGCCCACGTGCCTTCTCGCAGGCTCCTTGCACTGCCAGCAGTGCCAGGAGCTGGACGATACCAGTGATTTACCCCCACCCCAGCTCTCCATCTTGTAGCCCCAGCTGCCTGGAGGGACCTACCAGACTCAGCTCCCACCCTTGGGCTGCATTTTCTCATCATCTTTGGTGGAGCTGAGCTGGAGTGAGAGCAGAGGGAGATTTCAGCTGGGAACACTTTATAGCATGGAAACAGCTGCAAGGCCAGCATTTCGGGTGACTCCTGTGGTCGCAGCGTCCCACAGTCTAGGGCTGAGTAGCCAAACAAGTACATGCCTCACACAGGGCTCACACATCCAGCCCCACATGGACATGGCTCTTGCTCCAGCTGCTGGTCCGGTCTGCTGGCCTGGGTATCGGTGCCTGAAGAGGAACGGGCCAATTTAAGAAGGTCCCCCCGGGCAGGGATGGGAGAACAAGTGGCTATCCTGCTGCGTGTGTGTGTAGGAGACATCCTCCTGCAGCGTGTCCACTGCAGCCGCTGCTCAGCCAGCCCACTCTGAGCCGTGCAGAGCCATGCGCAGCTCCTCCTCGGCAGGTGTTTCACACCAGTCTGGCTGTGTCCGACAGACAAGCAAGGGGGAGTGTGAGTGGAAGTGATCCTCAGCCGTGCCGGCAGCTCCTGGGTGCCATGCGCTTGCACTGCCCCAGGAGCCCCCTGAGAGCACCCAGCGGCCAGTCGCTGCTGCCTCTAGCCCAGAGCTAGGCTGAGTGGGAACTGTGTCCCCTGGGGGACAGGCAACGATGGGAGGAGGTGGGAGAGCCAGCTGGGGGTTGAGGGGAGGCTCCGGCTGGCTTTAAAGCCCACAGATGAGACATCAAGGAGGGAAGCCTTCTCCCAAAACCTGCCCCTCCCTGGCTGCAGCTCAGCAGATGGGCAGGGCACATGCGAAGGGTGACAAGGGGCAGCCAGGGCCAGAGCTGGGCTCTAGTTTTGCACCTGCTCTGCCAAGGAGGTGAATCAACACCCCGTTTCTTCCCCTCTGCAGCTTGGTGCATTGCAAAGGGGAGCAGGTCTGGGTGGGTGGAGAACCTGAAATCCTTGCAGCCAGCGATCCAGCAGGAATCAGGACCAAGGAGGCACCTGGGCTCTGGCTGCCTTTTGCAGGGGAGCCAGCAGCAGGTTTCTGCCACATCCTGGGACAATCTGAGTCACATCTGCTCCAGTGTCCATCAGCAGCGCAGCAAGGAGTAGAAGTTGAGGTGTGTGTGAAGGATGCAGTGTGGCTGGCCATCACTAGAGAGCAGGAAAGTGTTCCCACTGCAGCTTCCACCTAGACAGCATGCCTGAGCCACCTGGGCCAGGGGCTGCCAGCAGGGGCCCTCCTGTCCTGCCCTGACTTAATAGACCTGTAAAAACACTTTATCCAAGGGATAGAACATCCCATGTGGACACTGGGGCCAGGTCTCCCCTTTGCAGGGTAGGTAGCCCCAGATCAGGAGCAGCAATAGCCAAGCATCTGCAACTCCTGTCCCTAGCCATGTGCCATATCCGTGGCAGGCAGCAGCCCAGGGGAAAGCAACCCTTATTCAAAGCATCATTTTGGGTGTAAAGCATGGCTCTTAGAGCACAGACATGGCACTGGCTGCCAGGAGGTAGCCTGCAGGAGCTGTGCCAGAGCTCCCGTGGTGGGGTCCTGCTCTGAATCATGGGGATGCAGAAAACCCCGCTTCTGGCAAGAGGTCTCTGGACTTGGTAGTTCCTGCATACTCCTGCCTGCACCAAGAAGCTGGGGCAACTGGTAAATAATAAAAATAATAATTAAAAAGAAAAAAGGAAGGAGGTTTTTCAACTCACCTGCGGGTCTGAGCAGCCCTACTAGCTCCCAGCATCACTCACTGGGTGCTACAGTCTCTCCAGGGAGCAGGGCATGTTGAGGAGATGGGAACAACGTGCCATGCCAGCTGTCACGGGCTCTGTGGGGAATGCATGCCAGGAGCATTGCACCGTCCCAAGCCGGACAAGGATTTCAGCATGCTCTGGGCTCGAACAGGCCTCACGTGCATCCATCGCTGGTCCTTTGGCCCCCCCTCAGAGATCTCAGCTGAGCAGCAACAGCAGCGGCTCCAACAGTCCCACCTGCAGTGGCCTTGGGGCCAGCTCGGTGCTCTCCCTGGGGACAGGCAGGGAACGTGAGAGGAGTGGGGAAGAGGAAGCAACAGTGGTGATGATGCTGTGGGAGGGACTCTGCTGGGTGTGGCGTGGAGATATTTGTGTCTCTGCCCTTGGTTTTGCCTAAGGAGGGTGGGCAGGTGGCTGCAGAGGCACGTACAGGTGAATGTACCACACCAGGGTAGCGGACATGGAAGATGGGCAAGGGAAAGTGGGTGCAGAGGAGCTTCAAAGCCATTGCTAATACCGGGGTGTCTTCCCTGTACAGGGGTTTTGGCTTGTTTGGAGTTTCTGGGATGAGTCTGCTATCTCCTGCCCTGCAGCCCCGCTGGCCTTGGGGAGCAATAGCACATGGATGTGAAGCCCTGTGCTTTGGAGAGCAGCAGGACAGCCTGTGAATGGTATTTGGTTAATGAAGGGGCAGGGGGAAGATGTTGATGCACCACCACGGTTACATCCCCTCTGAGCAATGCTGCAGCTCCCCAGGCGTGGCAGGGGTGCTCTTCACCTAACCATCCCTGAGCACCCCATCCGAGCATCCTGCGCAGCTTCCCCTACCCTCGCCCATGTGTGGGCAGCAGAAAGGCAGAGGTTAGTATCACTAGACTAAAGTCAGCCTGTGCAGCTGCAGCCCTGCTCTTCCCTGCACCCATCTCTGCTGCCCAGGGCTCCTGCTGCTGCACTGTTGCCAATAGAAGATGGAGAGGATGCAGTTTCTCATGCCTCCTTCTTTGTAGTATTGCTACTGGTGCTCAGAATAGCAGGGGGGCCCTGAATCCCAGAGCTGAGCAGGATCTGGCCAGCACCAGAGCTCAGTGCTGGGGGCACGTGGGGCTGGCAGCTAGGACACAGCTCTGGCTCCAGCTGCAAAGCACAGGCTACTGCTCATTCCCAGAGGATGGCTGCCTGAGCTGGCCTGGCTGGTGGACCTCTAAGCAAAGAGGTTTGCAGCTCCAGGAGAGCCATTGCTGCTCTCCCAAGCAGGAGGTTGTTTGCCTGGATGGGCTGTGCCTTGTCCTGCCAGCTAGCCAGGAAGGATGGAGATGAGCCTCTCCAGGCGGTGCTTGGCACCATCCCTTGCCCTTTCCCTGCACTGGGTGTTGAAGGCACTGGCTGATGGGGTGACAAGTGACTCACAGGGCAGCTGGAGAGGAGGGTTCGCAGCAGCTGGTTGGAGATGCACAGATGGTGTGGCCATCAGGCTCTAACACTCCCTTGCCTGGGCCGCAGGGCATGAGGTGAGCTGTGTGGCACAGGATTTGAATACACCCCTACACCCCCAGCCTGGAAGGAAGCAGTCCCTGGGGCTGAAGTCCTAGCTGGAAGTGTCTCTCCAGGCTTGCCAGCCTCTGGCTGGTCCTCCCCTCTTCTGAAGTGGGGCTCTGCAGTGTGTGACTGGGGTCCACGTGGTTATGGCTTAAGTAGGTGCACCGTGGGTGGGTGTTTGCTGGTACACCCAGCAGTAGGATAATTGGGTCCTCCTTGGCAGTCATTGCTCAACCTGTGACTTCTCTGTTGGGTTGCAGACACAGAGACGACCTGTGAAGAAGCTCCATGAAGGTGACCAGCCATGCAATGTTCCTGGAAGGCTGTCCTCCTACTAGCCTTGGCATCCATTGCGATCCAGTACACGGCAATCCGGACCTTCACTGCCAAGTCCTTCCACAGCTGCCCCATCCCCAGCCCCGTGAACTGCAGCCTGAGCCAGGACACCGATGCGGCTGACAGGCTGTGCGACGAGAGCCCCACTTTTGCGTATAACCTCTCCAGGAAGACGCACGTCCTCATCCTTGCCACCACCCGCAGTGGCTCCTCGTTTGTCGGGCAGCTGTTTAACCAGCACTTCGATGTCTTCTATTTATTCGAGCCCCTCTACCACGTCCAGTACACCCTGATCCCAAAACTGACCCAGAGCAAGAGTACGACAGACAGGCGGGTCATGCTGGGGGCCAGCCGAGACCTGCTGAGGAGCCTCTACGACTGCGACCTCTACTTCTTGGAGAACTACATCAAACCCCAGCCCATCAACCACACCACCGACCGCCTCTTCCGCAGGGGAGCCAGCAAGGCCCTGTGCTCGCCACCCGTTTGCGAGTCCCTGGGAGCCATCGATCTCCACCTGGAGGAGGGAGACTGTGTGAAGAAGTGTGGTACCTTGAACCTGACACTGGCCACCGAGTCCTGCAGAGAGCATGGGCACGTGGCCATCAAAACCGTGCGGGTACCCGAGGTCAGCGACCTCCGGGCCCTGGTGGAGGACCCCCGGCTGAACTTGAAGGTCATCCAGCTGGTGAGGGACCCACGGGGGATCCTGGCATCCCGGAGTGAGACTTTCCGGGACACCTACCGGCTGTGGAGGATCTGGGACGGCACTGGCAGGAAGCCATACAACCTGGACGTGACCCAGCTCACCACAGTCTGTGAGGACTTCTGGAACTCCGTGTCCACTGGCCTCAACCGGCCGCCATGGCTCAAGGGCAAGTACATGCTGGTGCGGTATGAAGACCTGGCCAGGAACCCCATGAAAAAGACCGAGGAGATCTATGATTTCCTGGGCATCCCCATGGACAGCAACGTCGAGCGCTGGATACAGAACAACACCCGAGGAGACAGGTCCTCCTCCAAACACAAGTACGGGACGGTGCGCAACTCGGCAGCGACGGCGGAGAAGTGGCGGTTCCGGCTGTCCTATGAGATCGTGGCGTTCACCCAGCACGCCTGCCAGCAGGTGCTGGCGCAGCTCGGCTACAAAACCGCCGGCTCTGAGGAGGAGCTGAAGAACCTCTCTATCAGCTTGGTGGAGGAGAGAGACTTCCTGCCCTTCTCCTAAAGAAGCCCCGGGGGGGCCCGGTTTTGATATAGACCATTTCTAACTGTTGCCTTATTTTATTTTCTTTTGTTTTGTTCCCCCCCCACACCCCTTTCTCTCTCTCGTCTTTTTCTCTCCAAAATTTGCACTAAACCTTGAGCAGGAATCTCAACAGAGTCCAAGGGGAAGCAATTGCTGCCCCTCAACATGTTTCGGACGCAAGAGGAGTCGGGTCTCTCCAAGCAAGAGCTAGAACTGTGGATGGGTAACAATGTTTACAAAACACAAAATGTATAAAGCAACCTTCAAGCTTTCCAAACCGAAGGGTACCTGGGGTACTGTAATTTTGCACTGTTTACTTTTACAATGTAAGAGGTAAATATAAATATAATTTATGAATAGTGTCGTCCCCTCCAGAATAACTCCCCTTGCCCCTGATGAGCAGGTTAGACTGGAAGCTGAACGTGGAACAACCTCCTCATTTTTCATCTCAGTGCAACACGTCTGTCTAAGTCCTGTTTTTGGGCTCGGCAGTTGGTCAGCTGCTCCTACATGGTTGTTTGGTAACACCTGTGATAATTCTTTGTGCCAAAAACCCACAAAAGAAAAAAAAGGGGGAGGGGGAAGGTGATTGGGTGGTTTGGTAAAAGCCCAACACATTTAATGCTTTATTTCTGTGTTTTCTGTAAATAAAAGTGCAATAAAACTGACCGGGGGGTGAACTTCAACTGAAAGACCTCAGTGACTGAACTGGGGTGGATGTACCAACAATCAAAGAGCAGCATCTCCTGGTATGCCCAGCTCCTCCGAGGCTGGGAGTGGCGGGGGGGGGGCAAGACTGGGGGGAGCTGCACCACAGCCCCCCAGGGTGGCAGGGAACTGTAGTCACCTCCTTTGGCATGTGCATGTTTGCATCTGAAGTGTGTCAAAATGCAAGTAGTTAAGCCAAAAAGTGAGAACCTGTGGTTATTTACAGACCTGAGAGCTTGTTGGCCTGCATGGGGGCACAGGACTTGCTGAAGCGGCTGGCTGCAGAGCACTCACGGCACCGGCGCGGTGAGCTTGGCCCCATCAGGCTGCCCCTCGTTGTCCCCCTGCCACGTCTGATGCTGTTGACGCCAGTGTTGGTATGCCCTGTGACCAGGGAAAAGCACTTGAGTTCAAGTCATAAAACTGCCAGAATGAAAATGAGCAAACAAGGAGATGGTCCTGGCAATGCGTGAGTTGTTCTTCATGAGGCAGGGCCCTCGTGCACAAGGCACCTTGCAGGCAGTGAGCCAGCCCCTGCCACCCAGGGCCTGCGGGCTGAGCAGGGCAGCAAGTAGCTGGACAGGGGAGCCAGGAGCAATACAGCACTGCAGCAGAGCTCTGGGAGCCTGACCTACGTTGTTGCGGGTCTGTTTGATATCTGCCTGCTGGAACAGCTGACCAGCTCCTCCGACCCAGCTGGGACAGGGTCCTCCAAACAGCCTAGCCCTTCAGTCACATCCCACAGACCACAGGCAGCTGCAGATGGGAAGCCACTGTGGCCCCAGTGGCCAGTCCCCAGCAGACAGAGGACAGCAACACCCCAGCAGTTTCCCATCTCTGTTGCTCATGGAGCCAGGCAGGACAGGGACCCACAGAGAGATGTGACCACAGCTGGTGACATCCACCCATGGCTACACACTCCCAGTGCTGGACCTGCTCCTGGCACAGGCATGTTTGAGCCACCTATAGCCCACCTACCTGAGCAGGTCTCCTCTCAAGGTGCCTTCCAAGGTCTGCTGCCCACCATCTCCCAGGCTGTAGCTCTTACTTGGGAGAGGGTAAGGCAGGGTGCTGCAGTTGCACACAGGGAGCTGGGACATGCTGCCTGCACACCCACTGCTGCAGTAAGGCAGGGGAAAGCTGTAACTATATATGATTTTCCAGCATCCTTCCCCCCCCCACCCCCTAAAGACCTCTGGAAGGGCAGCTTGTTAGCAGCGTTTTGCAACCTGGCTTAACATGGCAAACCTGCTCCAGCTGGGCTGCAGAAAAGACGAGCAGGGGTGATGTATCTGATGGCCTTTCCTCAGGGCTTGCAGCTGGAGCACATGTAATTCAGCTGTGCTATCTGCAAGGCGACATGGCCGGCTCCAGCCCCCCGAGGAGGAATGGGGCAACAGCATGTATGTGCTGCGAGATGGGCTTCCTCCATCTGTCTCCCACAGCAGGCACAGGGGCAGCTCTGAGGAGAACCCCCCCCCCACCCCAGGAGCCTTCACCTGGGGGCAGGAGCAACGAGCATCTTCACCCTGTCCCCTTCACCACCTAAACCTGCTCCTGCTACCGGCTCAGTGCCTCCCAAGCCATGCTGTCCTGACGGCGTCTGTGGGCGAGGATGGAGTAGGCAGCAGAGGTGGCTGCAGCCAGCCTCATCAGCGCACTGCTCGCTGCTGTTATTGAGCAGCTGGCAGCAAAATGTCAACCAAGTAAATGGCTTGATTGCCCTGTTATTAGTTACTAAATTAATCCTTTTGTCAGCACTTAACAAATGCTGAGCTGTTGGCTCCTGGCCTTGACTGAGTAAAAGGGACACCCTGTCTAGGGCCTGACCCAGCACAGCCCAGCTGTCGGGCAGCAAATCTCCCTGCACGAGGGCTGCGCGTCCCCAGGAGCATCAGGAGGCTCTGCCCCGGTGAGTGCCTGTGGAGTGGGTGAGGTGGCCAGTGTGGCTGGCTGTGCCCTCCCCAGCGCCTGTGCTGCCGGTCGGCCGGCAAGCAAAGGCAGAGGGTCTGGCTGCCCCACAGGACTCCCCTGCAGCTCTGGGAGGGATGGCAAATGGCCTTCTCCTGCAGAAAGGGCAGGCTGCTGCAGGGGGAATGAGGCTTCTCCTCGCTTCCTCAGCTGGGAAAAGTGGCTATGCAAATCTACATGAAGGAACAGTGGCTGTAGAGGCAAAATTTCTCATCTTTGGTTGCTGAGATCCCACTTTCGGGGCTAGGCCAGCAGTCCCCAGCCCAAAAGTCCTCTTGTGCACTGGTCTTTAAACCAACACAAGAAATTGAGTTTAAAAGTCTTATCTAAGCTGTTCTTACCATTCCAATCAGGAAATGTGCCTGCAGCAAAATGGCTTCTGAATCGTGGTTGAAAGCCATGTCCTAGTTTAAGCAGGGACAGAGGTTCAGCCCTGCTTGGTGCCTCATGTAGAGCCCTTAGGGGAGAAATCTGATTTCCCAAGGAATCTCTAACATCTTCCTTCAACTGTTCTTCCTCTCCTCATTTCCCCCCACTGGAAATAAGAGCCAGCGTAACCAAGGTTTTTATCCTCAAATTTTACTGTAATTAAAATACAGAGATGCAGAATATTCCCAGAAACACACTGCAAAACAAACCAAGCAAACAAATTCAGTAGGAAACCAATTACAGACAATGAAATGATAAAAGAATAGAAGTGCTCTCTGGAGCCCAGCACTGTGCACGTGACTCTGTGGCCACAGTGATGGTTTTGGGTTGCCGAAGGGCTCCTCAGCTCCTAGAGGAGCAGAGTCGGGCCCTGGCATCTGTCCTAGCAGCTCTGTGGCTCTCTCTAGCCATCTCCGTGTTCCCACTCATGCTGTTGTTTTTACAAGAATGACTTTGCAATGGAGACACAGAAATGACCCACCCACAGGGACAAGAGCCAATGAGAGAACCCAAAGGAAAAGAAGTGGGTTAAGATTTTCCACACACAACACACAAGGGGACAGAGAGGGGTGGAAGACGTGCACTTCTCTCAGCCAGGAGAGCTGTGGGGGCAGAGTCACCCTCTCTGCCCTACCAGCCAATATGAGTGTGGGTTTTTAATGAAGGTCTCGCTCGGTGAGAGCTTTGGAGAGCTCTAGCCAGGGGCAAGAGACAAAAAGCTAAGGGAGGGATAAAAAAGAAAGCGAAGGATAATGAGATGAGCAAAGGGAAAAGGGAGGAGAGGATATGCCTGTGGGCTCTCCTCTCAGCCAAAGCACATTCCTTGGGCATGGGGAACGCCCAGCCGTGCTGGGGCACAGGGCTGCACGGAGGGCCACATCCCACCTCCATCATGGGGAGATCATGGTGAAAGCCTGGGGGCGATCTGGGAAGGTGGGAGGGAAGGAGGGAGCTGATGTGGCACTTGGACCATCCATTGGGCACATTGATCTAGCTAAATGGAAACACCTAGCAATCATCACTGCTATGGAAGCAGGGCACCAGCCAGCTGTGGACCACCACCACACACCAAACTCCACATTTGTCCACTTCCCTTTCCACGCTCTTCCCTAGGATGGACACTATCACCTTGATTCTCTGATTCAGAGCCTGTCCTAAGAAACAAATTCCCTCCACGCTCCCCCACTTCTATTCTCCCCTTGCCTCCTCCTGTCACCAGTCCCTCCTCATCTTCTTACTGTCACCTGAAAACTGGTGATCCTTGTACTACCTCCCTTCATCCTTCCCTCGGTGGTGCCCCCCATTTTGTACCAAGCCCCCCCCCCCCCCGCCCGGTATCAATGGGATTCATGCTCAATGTAGTTTTTGCCTGTCTTATCACGAAGGGGCGGTGGCAGAAGGGCTGCACCAGTGACTGAGGTGGACTCTGAGCTGGCTGAAGTCTCTGTAGTGGGGGAAGAAGAAAGATGGGGCACCCGTCAGGAGCCAAGAGCTTCCCCATCCAATTCAGATCCTACTGTTCTGCAACCAAAGCTGTCAGGAGGCGTCTTTGCTCTTAGACTGGGAACAATGACCCTGTCTTCCTTCTGCTCTGGCATCGAGAGTGCCCAGAAAAGCAGCCTGGGGCTGGGTCACCTGGGTGAACCAAGCAGGCCTAGCACGCTAACAGAGACATACTTTCCAGAGGCCTCTTGAGTCCTGCATAGTTATATATTCCTGAATGCCTGTTAAGCTGTATGAGGCCCTGGTTTTGGAGTATATTTAATCTTCTAACCGTACCTGCTAGTTTACCCTCTTTTGCTGTTCATGGTCCATGGGTTCTCTGTTAGCTGAGCTCTAAGAACAGCGATTTAGGCTGTGAGTTCCCCTCACACCTCTTCCCCAGGCCATCCTGCTAGGAAACGGCCGTTCCAAACAAATGGAGAGCTTTACTCCATTTACTGCAAGGACGCACAGAAGAGCAGAAATAAAAAGATGGGAAACCCTCAGGACCCCTATGGCCTTCCTTAACATGCCTTTATCCCATTTTCCATGATTGCTCTGCACACATGGTGCCTGCAGACAACGGCTTGGGACGGATGTACTGCCTCCTCCAGCAAGAGCCCGTGTGGGACACTGGTTAGCCAAAAGCACGATGAGCTTCCCACCACCTGCCCAGGGGTGGCGGGTGAACTAAAGCCCCTTAGATACTATCTTCTGTCCAAGGCCTGGGAGAGGCAGTTGGGAAGAACACTGTCTTCTGCCCAATTGGTAAGAAACTGTATCTTTCTAAGAGGGTTGGTGACAGCACAGCTAGTTCCGCACAAGCAGCTTTTAGCTTTGGGGTTAGAGCTGGCTTCAGGAGCAGTCTGTGATCTGCAGTAAGAAATGAGATGCACTCAGGGAGAGCGGTGAGCAGAGATCCACGCAGTGCAAACTGCCCTCCTGCTTTGCAGGGCATTTGAGACAAAGGAAGAACAGACAAGACTTCTTCTGGCCCTGCCAACTGTCACGAGATTCCCAGCAAAGTGCAGGCACACATCAAGGCCTGATCTTTCTGTGAAGCCGCTGCCTTCAGAGACAAAACCAACACGTCTGGGTCAACTTGGCCTTCACCAGAACAAAAGAGACAAAGCGAGGAAATGCACACACATACCAAATGCTGTTTCCTCTTCAGAAACAAAGATGTAGGTTAAACCAGTCTCATGCTATCAAGAGTAACACACTGTGGAGATCAGCAACTTCTTGCCACTGCAAATAGCAGGGACTACCCAGCAAAGGGTACGGAGAGAGACTAACACCAGCGTGACTAGCACAGGGACACAGCGACTTAAGCCAGGCCCAAAACATGGATTTAATAAAGGTCTGAATGAAAACTGTTTCACAAGCCGAAGAACATCCAGCAAAAAATGGTGGCGGAGGGTTGTACTTAAATATTCCCTGATGCCCGAGTCCTAAGCCCAAGAGAGCAGTCAGGAAGCGCAACGACCTCCAATGGGAAATGAAGATCAAGGAAGCTGGCTTCAGTGTCCAAAAGATAGGGCAGAGTAAACAAACCACATAGACAGGAGAAAGGGGATTTTTCACATTCCTTTGGTTCCAATAAACTATGCTCTTGGGCAACAGAGGGGAAAAACATCCTCTAAAACATGATTTTCATTTTGACCAGGACCCTATATAAAAACTATACGCTGGAAGTGCCGAAGATGACTATGTAAACTCCTCCACAGCAGTGGCAGTTTTGTTTACCTGGCTGAAGACATGCCTGTGGACTGACACATACACAGATGCTAACACAGATGCATACTGATAAAATACAGCACAAGCACTGCTTCACTTGCCTATGCATCCAACACCTAACAACCTAGGCTAATCACCTGCCAAAGCCGGGAGTGGCAGAGTTAATTGTGGAGCCTGTGCCTTTCCTCATCCCGAAAATTGCAGGGGACCTTGGAAAGAGAGTATGTGTGTGTGTGTGTGTGTGTGTAGGATGCCACATGGCCCCTTGAGCATCATGGGCCAGGCTGAGGATAGCTGTGACTCCCAGAGGAATGCAGGTGTCTGGTTTTCTGCAGCTCTACAAGTGTGGGTGGGCTATTTAGTGCAACATGGTCATTTAGAGGAGCCAGGCTGGAGCCCCAGGAGCACTGTGTGGAGGAGGAGTTGCTGGTGCCCCACGCAGGCTGGCTGCTGCTGGAGCATGCTCAGCCCCTCGGGGAAGCATCCTCCAACATGGCACAGCCCACTTGCAGCCAGGCCACTGCCCCTGGGGTCACAGAGAGAGCCTCCCCTCCCACCCTGCAGCAGAACTTGGGTGGCATTTGGGAACATGCTTGCTCATGGTTACTAATGATGTCTGTGGAGTGAGAGTGTGGCCTAGAGTCGAAATGTCCCTGTTGCAGATGGGGATACTGCCAGGATTTCAAGGGTCAAACCCAAGGGCCCAGTTTGTGTCTCTGTGGAGCATCACTACCTGTGCTTGTGATATCACAGAGGCCTGGCAGGTGCCACTCTCAGCTGGGAATGGGAATATACATCAGCTTTCTTCCTTTTGCCTCTCACCAAGAAAATTTGTGCAGAAGTTGATGGCCTGGGACATATGATACTCTTGTGTGGCATCATTCCTGGAGATGCTCTGCTGAGCTTGAGGGTTCCTTCTCTGAAGGGTGCAATTCAGCCAGGGAGTAAGTGATTGGGAGCAGCTTGTGGGATGGGCCCTACAAAGAAAAGGTAAGAGGTGCAGGGCGGGAGGGAGGCTTCCCCCTCTTCACAGTATCTCTCCTTTGTGTCAATGGAATTTTCTTCTATGGTTCTCCCCCAGGCAGACCCCCCAAACACACCTCCCAGAGCCAAGGGAAGAGATGCTTTGGAGGCTGTCTTCCCAGCTGAAGTTGAATTTGACTACATAACCCACACTTCAAGCAAGGCATAGTTCCTCCCCCTCCCCCCTTTACTCCCCCCACCTCCAGGGATATGGAGCCTGACACCCTCTCCCACCCCTCTGTGCTTACAAGAGCAAGAAGGGAGGAAGGAAACTGCAAGACAGAGACAACGGTGCCCTTAAAGCCCTCGGAACAGAGATGGTTCCCAGTAGATGATGGGAGTGAAAGACATTGACAGCGGCTCTGTGAACTCTGAGCCAGGCAGGCGGTGCTGAGCAGGCTGCAGCCGGAGTCTGCTCGGGTACTCGACCCTCCCTGAAGCGGCTGGTTCCAACTCAAAGAGGTGCTGTGTAGGGGCAGAGTATGGGCAGGTTTATCTTTTGGAAAGGAGCTGCGATGCGGATTAGTCAGCCTTGTCCTTCTTCTTTGCAGTGAAAGGGACTTTGCTGGCGACCGCGCTGCCCACAGCTCCGACGCCGCCGGTCACTGCCGAGACGCTGCCCTTCACCAGTCCGACGCCAGCAGCGGGGACGCTGGTCACAGCTGTTTTGGTAAGCTCCAGGCTCTTGCTGCCCACCCAGGCAACTCCTCCCAGTGTGGCCCCCACAGCTCCCCGGGTGATACTGAACAGGCCACCCGTCACTCTCCAGATCACTCCTGCCTGCTGCTGTGGATGGTCCTTGCTGGCATCTGCGGGGAGAGAAAGAAAGGGAAAGTCAGAAGCGTCCATGCTGAAGACGCTCTCCCTGGGCACCTCTTCCAGCCCAGAAGGGTTGTCCACCACGGCACATGTTCCTGTATGTGCAGTGCCTTGCAGCCCCACTCCTCTTGGTGCCTGAAGGAGGAACCAGGGCGATCCCAGGCCTGTAGCATGGCAGGAGAGGACTTTGGGAAGGTAGGGAGTGGGAGCAGAATTGCCCATGTGGCAGAGAAGGGAAGAAGGTGGCTCAGCTACAGCCCCAAACTCGCAAGCCTCAGTGCTGCAATGCGAAGCAAATCCCACTAACAAGAGATGTAACTCCCCTCCCCTGAGTGTTGGCTAACGCCAGTAAATCACAAAGACTAATGTCAGCATAGGAGGCACGAACTGCAGACAGCAACAGCTGACATTTGCGTGGCCTGCAGGTCTTCAGAAGCATCTGTTTGGAGGCAGGTCTGCGCTAATGTCAGATGCGGGACTGAGGCACAGCACAGACCTATCTGCGACAACTGTAATTGAGCTAGCACAGATAGCAAACTGCAGTGAAGATATAGTGACACGGACGTCACCTCAGGTTGTACAAGCCCTCTGGAGATCTCAGCTCTGTATTTAATAGTGTTAAGACAGTGCTTGAGTTGCTACACTATGTTACTGCTGGTTTACCTGTGCCAACTGGATCAAGGCCAGCATGATGTACCCACCCAAGCTGCCATCGCACCTGCCCACAACACTGCAGACGTTAACGTTCACAGCTCGTCACTTCTCGGGAGAGGGTTGACTCGGAACTGCTACTCACGGGATTCAAACCTGACAGCTCTTCTGCTGGCCTCCACACAATCCTCTCCCTCTGCGTCAGCTAACAATGCTGCATGCAGGCAGCAAAGGAGAAGCTGCTCTTTTTGTGGGGTGAGATATTTTGGATACTCTGACTTCTGATTCACTGCCAGCTCTGTACACAAGATGAGTTACTAATAATTGCAAAAATACAATAAAGCAATCCTGGCAGGAAAAAAAACATGCGCCAGCTGGGAATACAGGATCCCTGGAGCAGCAGCAGCCCTTCTAACCCATTGCCTACTCAGAAGAGAGGCTGATGCAGTGGGAGGGCTTTAGCCCCCTGCTAAATGTGCACCCCATTTCCTGAGAAGTGGGGAAATGACAGGGATGGAAGTGGCTTTCTGAAAGCCTGCATAAAAACATGGTGCAGTCACGCGTCTTCAGAGAGCTCAGGACAGGGGCCGTGTCAGCACCAGCCACTGCCTCAGAGCAGACCACCACAGAGGCTCCACCAGCATGCCGAGAAGGGAGCTGGCACAGGTGTGGGGCAGGCCTGGATCTGTCCCTGGGATCAAAGAGCTGGCTGCAGCATCCAAGTTCAGTCGCCTGCCCAGACTGGACTGCACAAATGGACTCACCGCTAACCTAAGCAGGTGGACAGGCTTAATACAGCTAATGGCAGGTAGGCAAGAGCTGCTGGCTGAATGCACTTCCTCTTTTGAGATCCTAGCCCTTCCACCACACTCTCCAAAACTCTCAGCTCCCCCCACTCTCTTTCTCTAAAGCTCCCAGAGAAGAAAGCCCCTTCATTTATCCAGCCAGCTTCTTCCCTTGATTGTTAATAACATTCCAGGCAGCAGAAAACTCCACCTGGAAATCCCCCTTTGATGTCTCCACCCACTTTCATTTCCAGGCAGATTAGAGCCAACACTGATGTAGGCACCGGATTTCCTTTGCCAGCAAGAAAAGACCTTGGGAGTGCCGGGAGGCTGGCCCAACCGCTCATCAAGCTGTGGGGCCTTCGCACGCTGCACTCCCCGGTTGATGGAGATGTCAGACCTAGTCAGTCTAAGCAAACATCTTCCTCTTACTGCTACTAACTTGCCTCATGCAGTGCCTTCACCACATCTGCTATTGAGTGTACTTCTGCCAAGCTATCCTGTGAATCCTTCGGAGCAGAGACCATCTTCCCATTGTCCACATGTCATACAACACAGCAGGGTCTCTTAAGTGCTGCTCGAAAACAAGCCTTCTTCTTTTTTTATTTTTTTAAACAAACCAACCAGAAATCTGACAGAAAACACTCAGCAGCAGCAGGGCACAGATTTTATTCTTGGAAGCACCAGCTGCTCTGGGGTGCTGGATGCACACAGGTGAAGGGACAACCTGACCTTGCCAAATGGATCAGAGCTGCTGCCTGTGCTACAAGCACTTGGGTGGACAGAAGGCCAGTTGGTCACACCAAAGACCCTTGGATTGCACCATGTCATCTGTGGGAAAGGGGGTTTTCCCAGGCCTCTCAGGAAACAGATTAAGATGTCTTCAGATTCAAATTGCTAACTTTTAGGTACTTAACATAGGAGTTTAAGTTGGGAGATTTGATTCCTCTGGCTCCATTTCTAGCCAGGGAAGAGAAGGGGGCTTCTTCAGAGGAGGCTGCATGCAGTAGCCTAACCTAGACTAGGCACAAGTCTGAGTTAGGTGGTGTGACGATCCCTTCCTAGTTACTTTTGTGCTGGATTCTTCTAAAATTCTGCAGATTTTGAAGTCTTATTGGAATTGTAGGTTTTTCCCCAACCTTGACCCAGGCTCAAGTCTGCCTGTAGCAGACTACAGGGCTCTCCCTTGGGCAGGTCTCAGGACAGCGCCTGTGAGGAGGCTGGTGCTCACCAGCTCTGATGACTTGGAATAAGCCTTAGGTTACACACCTGTCTGACAGTCTGGGCAGCGAACTGGAGTTTCCGAGTTTCTGGTGTAGCCTAAGCAGCTACAGTTCTATAACATATTGCTTGCCTATTCCTCAACAGTTTCTCTATGTGTTTGTGTATTTTTTTCCCTCTCCCTCAATGCTACTGAGACCCCTTGGCTCCACTTTCAGTTCAGTTGCCAGCCTCCCAGCTGCGGCACACAGCTTATCCCATACAGCCATTTGTGTGTTTTGTCTTCAGACCGAGGGCGGGAAGAACAGAGGCATCCAAAAATTCATGAGACTTTAAAGCAGGACTCTACTCAGCGAAAATCAGACCCGTCCTCCAAACGAAAACCATCCTCAGGATAGCAGGTCTTGTGTTCCTGCTCCCCCATCTGGGGAAGCAGGATCCTTTGCATCCCATGAGAGGACTGCAACGCAGAAGCTCCAGGCTTTAAACACCTACTGGCATGCTCAGCTGCAGAACCAAGAGCTGTATCAATGCAGTAATAATCTTCGTGCCTTTCCCCAGGTAAACCTGTGTCTGAGGCGACCTGGAACCCCTCTGTAGGAAGATTTAGGCCTCTGCCCACATTTCAATTGACCTGAGGCCGCTGGAGTTGCCCAGCTATCTGAACAACCCTAGCGTGAAAATCTCTTAGATGATAGCTGGATGCAGGTGGATACCCCAGGGACCAGAGGGAAGGAGGCAACTGCAGATGAGATTGAGAGGGGATGTTACTCTGCCAGCAAAGAGCTAAAACGTATTGGAGAAAGTGTCAGGAAATACTAATGAAGAAAGACAAGGACAAAGGTTCTTTCTGATTAAGCTATGCAAAGACAACGAAGCTGCAGCACACTGGAGCACCACTGCTCGCACACTGCCTGCACCCAGTCTGCAGCCACTCTCATGGTCCTTAAAACTCCACAGGTAGCAGGGAGGAGGGATGAAGGACCTGGCCCTAAGAGGGTGGGAGGCTGTTCCAGAAGCATTCCAACAGCTCCAACACAGAACAGGAGCTGTATCGTAAAAAAAGGCCAAGCAAACTCAGGTTTGAATAGATCTGAAAAGAGAAAGAAATCCCTTGTGACCCCAACCACAAGGGGCCACATCCTAACCTGGCAGCAAGCTGAAATAGGTCATATTCGTTCTATACTCCAGATGATGTGTTGAAAGCTTTCTAGCCATCCCGGGTTAGATTGTCTTCAGGACTATAATAAACTCCACAGTAAGCTGTCATGTAAGATAAGCATCAGATTTACAGTGCAAATTAGTCTCTCAGACAATGGAGTGAGCTAAGCATTTTGTTGGCACAGAGGAGCGCAGATTAAGGGTGAGACAGACAGCAGAGATGAAATACACAAAATAATCAGAGAGACAGACACACAGCCTGAGCAGGGGAACAATTCTGTTCCCTGGACCCTGCTGCAGCCCATGCTGCTCATGAAAGCTCTTCACCATCTGCCAAGCCCTTTTTCCTTTCCATCAATGACTTGGCCTTTTCAAGGGTCCCTTCAGCTTCACTTCACCCCACGGCAGCTTAGAACAGAAGAAGGAAAAAAAGAGATGAATGAAAAGCACTCCTGTACGAACGCCGGCTCTCTGGGCTGCGGTCAGCACCCCACCCAACAGGCTCTCCTCTTCGGCCACAGCCCTCCATGGTCCCCACCAGCTTCTCTCCAGAGCAGGGGTCTTGCCTGCTGGGGCTCCAGACAAACCCGGGTTTTCTCCTCTGATCCTGACAGCTTCTATGACTCAGGGCAGAAGTAAGATCAGTTTTTTGGTAGTAACAGATACAACTTTCAAAGCTGCTGTGGCGACTCCTCAGGTCTTTGCATTGCATTTATTTGGTGAGAGAAAATGATAGCCTGCGCTGGTGCCCACGACAAATGGCACTCGTGTTTTTCTTCCCCTCAGCCCCTGCCAGCAGGTGATACAACAGGCAGGGAGAACTCTTTACTTCAGGAAGGACTTGAACAAGTTGCTCTTTCCTATTGACTTTTAGAAACAGCCCCAAGCCAGGAAAGCCATGTCAGGGATCGGCATGTATGGTTTTGCATCTTCAGGACACTTCCATCCCTGCTGGGCCCCAGGCGAAGGAGCTGGGCTGATTCAGAGACCAGAATGTAAACAGCCAATGTCATCAATCTGTCCCTCAGCAGACGTGAGAGGAAGGGATGAAGTCACTAGTTCAAGCCCGAATTATGCCTCTGGCAGCTATTAAGCCACCACTGGTGGATTTAGGCAGGTTCCCCTAACTAGAAAAATGTTTGGTCTGGAGGAACAAGCAAGGGGTGGAGGGTCAGCTACTCACACAGTCTGGTCTCAGCTTTGCCCAGCTGATTTTTAAGCAATGCTGAGCAAATCACTCTGACCTTTATTGCCTCTGCACCACTGGGATTGAGAATGTGTGATTTTCTAAAAGCCTTGGTTGTTGAGTCACAAAAAAGCATGCATGGGAGAGAAGTTTCCCATCCTGATTTCTTGGAGAAGAACCTGAAAGTTTGATTCAAGTGCACTCTTAAGGCTCTGAGAACCCCAAATGGATTATCGTTATTTTTAACCTTGTGATTTTTCCGAGCCTGCCTCAATTTGAAACGCGTGGGGCTGGCACTGATGCTTCTCTTCCCCTTCTGTAAAGCAAAGCTGAAGTTAATGATCCCTATTTCCTTGTATTGCTGTGCTGTCATGAAGGTTAATTAGGTACAGTTGGTGCAGTGCTTTAAACGGAGAAATTGTGTTTGTATCATCATGACTGGTGCTGACTGATTCCTGTTGACATTCTCAGTAGAGACGCCAATGACAACTTCCAATTTATCTCTGGAGAGGTTTCCAGTTTCCAGAGAAGTCACAAAGGCAAGAGAAAAGCTTGCCCCCTTCCCATGCACACCAGCCTGGTATCATGGAGCCACACAAGTTTATCCTGTAGCTGAGACTTTCCATTTGGGCAATACACTCCTCTTCTAGCACAAGCAGCTGAAACAGGTAGAGACCACTCTGACTGCTGGGCACAAATGAAATCTCACTGTACACCTTCTAGCAGGGCCCTCATCCAGGGAATGGCCGACACCACCTTCTTCCAAGCCTCCTGCTTGCAGCTGGACTTAGCTGACCCTTGTGGGGCACAGCTGTAGCGAGCGTTTATGCTTGAGGTGAAGGAAGAGCCGTTCATGTCCTTTCTAGCATTTTAGGATCAAAGATCTAGATCCTGCAATGTCACAGGCAAAGTGTTAAAGGGAGTACTACAAAGCATTTGTTCTTTAAACACTTGTGCTTCACTCCTGCCAGCAGTCCCATGCTGCCTTTGGTTGGAAACGGCTTCCCAGGCTCAGCAGCTGCCTTGCTCTGCCCAGGCACTGAATGCTACAAACCAAGACGGTTGCCACCAGCAAAGAGCCTAGAAATGCCACATTGAGTTTAGCCCTTGAGTTTTAAACTTTAGCTCTGCAATCAGCAAGACCTACTCGCCTCTCTGTGCAACAGGATGGCTCGGGAAGCTGCTGCACACAGCAAAACAAGGGCAGCTGTCTCCACAGCCCTGCTCTCCCCAGGGCTCTTCACTGGCACAATGAGCTTTAATTGTTCCTTGCACACGCCCCAGGAGCAGTATTAACTGCTGAAGCATCTACCTTGAAGCACTGAGAGACAGGGTTCAGGAGGGTAAACGAACAGTGATATGCAGTGGCTTGTTTTCCCCGGCTGAGCCTTCGGGGAGAAGCAGCCAAAGCTCTGACTCTGGAAGTGTGAGGCTTAGAGATGGTAGGGAGTTTTCTGACTCTTTCTGTTGGGAAGCATTTTGTCACCAAAACAGAAATTGTTTGTAAAGAGGCAGCGATATTTTTGAAACTTCCATTGAAAAGAGAATTCAGGGAAATAAGCCTCAGAGCAGCTAACAACACAGTGGTTAAAACATTTGACCAGCCCTGAGTCAGCCCAAGGATGCTCTCCAGCCTCACACACCCCTGCTAAATGGCCCAAGCAGCAGCTGAATCCCATTTTTACTCTTTTTGTTGAATTGTTTCACTTTGTATTGGATATTAATTGGAGGAGGAATATAAACTTGTCCTCTCACTTTCCCAAAGGCTTTCAATATCAGAGCCAAGATCTATCCTGAGACAGGTCTCTTATTCTTGAAAAAAATTAGCAGTTCCTTTGCTTTGCTCTCCTGCAGATGACGACTGTTTTTCTTGCTTCAGAAACATCTCTTTTATACAGCTGTAATGGCCTGCAAGGAATGGCCAGCATCCCCTTCAACCAGGATTGCCAGGGACCCTTTTGATTCTTAATTCTTTATTTCCCCTCTAGGTTTAGAAGACTTCAGCTACTCTGGTGGCATAGACATGGTCTCTAATGATACTGAAGACCAGTGTGGCCCACAGCCCAGAGGTGATGCTCCTTCTGCTCTAGAAAAACTCAAGTGAGTTGCAGGACAGACAGCATTGTCTACTAGAAAGGACATGGGTCAGGCAGGAGCCTGGAGACCCAGCTCTGTTCTCAGCATTATTGCTGACCTGTTGGGCAATGACTACATCTCCTCTGCTTCCCCTCCACCCCACCAGCCTGTTTCAGCCACCGGTGGTGTGACTGCCCAGGCAGCATGCTGGGGATCTCACACGGCCTGCAGCAAGGCGGGCCGGTGCAGGCTGGGAGGCAGGAGTGAGTCCCAGCTCTGCCGAGCCCAGCAAGCTTGGAAAGGCAGGAGTCCACCATTTGCAGACGGGAAACTAATGAGCACTAACTGATTGGCCTCATGGTTCTTCTTAGAGACAATCTCCCAGCTCCCACTGGCGTACTTGACCTCTCATCTCAGAGAGAAGAAAGTGCACACTGGGACAAACCCCTTGAAAGGTTGCCATCCTCTGATATAGCTCATAAGTGCTTAAGGATGAGGACTCGCCCTTTTTATAGGCTTGTACAACAGCTGGCTTAAGGATACCCTTGTCTCGTTCAAAGCAAATGTCATCTCCTACCACAGTGTATAGGTTGTAAGAAAGAAGAGCCCACAGGAGAGTCCTAGAGCAAAGCTACAAGTAGCATTGCCTACTTGGGAAGAAAGAAATCTGGACATACCATTTCTATTTCCACCGCAACATCTCTTTTTCTCAATGTGGAATATATGCAGAAGGTGAGGCTTTTGCTACTGGCCAGACAGGGCGCTAAAACACCTGTAGTATGTCTCAAGGCCATGGACAGAGCGGAGAGATGATCCCAAAAGGCATGAGATTTCAGCTTGCCCCAGAGAACTGTGCGCAGTGGCTGCTTCCTCCCCACCCTCGCCAGCCTCCGGGTCCTGCGCAAGAATCTGCAATGGTGCATTATGGCAGGTATGAACAGCAAGGGACAGCTATCAGCTGGGTGATACCTTCCCTTTCACTTGTGTTAAAAGCATCAAAAGTGGCTATGAGACTTAGTTTGTTTGAACTTTATGTCCCTGCCTGCCTTCAGCTTCCACTCTCTGCTCTACCTACAAGCTCTTGAATCAGTCAAGAGGCTTGCTTAAAAGCCTGGCAAGAAAGAGCATATAAAGCTGCAGCAATGGCTCCTTTTCCTATTGGAGTCTTATCACTGTGACACTGAGATTTTGGATCACAAAATAGGACTGGAAATATCCTCCTGCTGTGAATATGGGCTCTCGATCTCACTTGGGGATCTGTGGGTGTAACTGGAACAATCCAGTAGACTCAACTATTTTCCTCAAGCTTTAATGGTCTGAGGAGGAGAGATTTCAGACATAAAATTTTATTCCTTACAAACAACCCTTCCTAGCATTTGTGCCCAGGCTGCAGAGACCATGTTTTTAAGCCTGCCCTTTGACCCATGCTAGCTCAGCTCTTGTCAGGGCACATCACCTACTCCGTCAATTCTGTAACAGTAGTTGCACATTCTTCACTGAGCTCCTTTCAGCTGCTTGTGATAGCACCTGGCACAATAAGACCCCAAATGAATCAGAGACTTTTGTTAAACAGCCTTGTTAATTGAGCACTGATAAAGACACAGGAGAAAAAGGTGATCAATATTTGTAAAATGAAAAAGGACAAAATCCACAGAGAAATAAAGGTCATTTTCATGGTTCTATGAGGCCCTTACAAACACTGGAGAGTAAATAACATAATCCAAGCTTATGTAAGAAATGACTTTTCTTCCATGCTCTAGTGCTACTCAGTGGATTTTAAACAAAGGCAGACTCAGCTAAGCCTCCCCTGTCTGGCGAGGCTAGAAGTCCTTCTCATAACAATATTGCTAACTCACAGTTTATCAAAAAGCGCCTGAAGTTTGGTCCCAGGAGCATTTTGGGAAGGGGCATGGGAGTGAAAGACAGTCACATCTAACCAGTAGGAAGGTGTTCCAAGCTGCCAAGATCAGACATCAAAAGTCTGCTCGGCTTGTTCATCAACTGTCGTGAATATTTTGTGTACTCTGCCACCTTAATACTAAAGGCTAAATCTCTCTACCTTATGGAAATACAGTTGTCACTCAAGCATTTTACAGCTGTGGTATCCGAGAATTTGTCCAAAAATACTCCCAGTAAAGTTGGGAACATATCCTGCCTTGCTAATAGGGGAGGACCCAGGTTCAGGCATTTCCTCTTCCCACTCCTGGAGCAGCTGAGCAGTGGATGCTGATGCTTTCCAGAAGGATGGCTGGCACCAGTGAGAAATCCAGAAATTCCCCATTTATTCTGATTATGTGCTCCCCACCCCTCTCCAAGGCACATGGAGGAACTGAAGAAAAAAATGGGTGGCAGCTCAAAAAGCAAAGCCACAAATTTTAACTGACCTAGAGTCTGAGTGAAGATTTTTCAACTCAGAGAAATGACCCATTCATCCCAGAGGCTATCCAGGAGTCTTTCTGTCCATCTAAAGGATAACAAGGCAGTTAAGCTAAAAGCTGTGTGCTACAGAAGCAGCTGAGCTGGGGATTTACTGGGGAGGCACGAATATGCTTGCCTGCTCACGCTTCAGCATGCCAGCAACGGGCAGGATAGGGCTTTTGTTATTCTGCTAGTGGTAGGTGTTCGATGGCATAGTCTCAAAAACTCATTTCCCATCTCAGCTGTCAAGGGGAGAGCACTGCAGTCATGAGTGGGCAGATATGCTGACTCTGGGAGCAGATGAACAGGCAGAGCATCCCTCCCCCACAACCAGCCTGACCGGGCAAGGACAGGACCCATTGGTGCCTCAGATGATCAGATCTATTCCAGTGCAAAAATCACACCCCAGCTCTACACCCAAACCTCTCGCATGTCCCCTCACTGCTGTTGTTTTGAAGTGAGTCAGCCAGTCCTACCCATTGTGTTCCTAGCTAGCCTGCCTCCTGGAAATCTCAGCCCTGAATGCATAAATTAGAGGTAGCACTGACACTGCACAAGGAGACATCAAACCTCCTCCTCTGTGCTGCACAAAGAGCTGCTGCTTAGGAACGTGAAGCTGCAAGTGTGACAGTTCCCTTTGCTTCCTTCCATGTTCATGTTCTTGCTCTTTCCAGGGCAGATTTCAGTACGGCACAGCAAGGATCCCCACTCGGCTTCCTGGTGGTTACTGAAGGGCTCTGCCTGGTGCTGCAGATGAATTGGATTTCTTCTTTGACACTGCGGCAGGACTGCCATGGAGCCAGGGACTAGTTTGGCTCTCAGAGATGCTGGGTTATCTAGGCCTCCCTTTGAGATTAGTGCTTCATATACTTGGAGGAATATCTGGAATAACAGAGACTTCTGCCCACCTCCTCGGCGCAGCCACCAGCTCAGCCCTACGCTCTCAGCCTCTCTTGGGAGGTGTATTTAAGCTTGCTTTCCCCCACTGTCAAGAAGTGATAAACAGGCTCCGTTTTATCTGAAAGGGAGGAGTCCCTGTCACCTCTTGGCTTTCTCCTGAGTCAGTCTTGACTGTAGCTCGGGGTATTCCCTGTCACTGCCTGGAGAAGACCGGTTGACCACAAAGTACCAGAATCGTAGTGCGTGCAAGCAGAGAGCCTGATTCCGTCCCTGCTCTGTTTCTAGTTCTCCGGAGGAGTTTCTAGCCTGCAGTGCATCTCTGTGGCAGCAGGAGGGGGGACATCAAACAACCTCCCACCAGTTTCAGCAGGTCCTTCCTTAAATCAAAGACATCCCTTCAGCCTGGTGAACCCAGTTCCCAGCCAGGATTTCATGCGAGAACAGTATCAGAAATACTGCTAATACTTTTGCTCTCATCCATTTTACCAGCTGCTGAAAATCCTTCCATATGCCTGACTGGGATAGCGATATGCTCGGGAAGGCTGAAAGCCTGGAGAACGTGAGACCCCTCTGGGATCACTGCCCTTCTCCAGTACCTACCTGTTTTGAATCAAAGCCAAGCAAAGCCAGACTTTGCTGTCAGAGCAAAGGGCTCAGTGGAAAAATTCAGCTGCACACCTACAGCAGGCTTTCAGGTCTCCACGTTAAGACAACATTTACTGTCTTGATTCTGTAATGTAGCCCAGCCTGGCAATGCTGTCATGCTTTTGCTAGTGGGAAATGAAGAGCAACATTACCCTCCTCCACAGATTCCCCTTAAATTTTCTTCTGCAGTTTTGTACACATGGGAAACAACTGGGCAGGACGATTGAGTCCTTTAAAAATGAGGGAGTATCCAGGGATACTTTCAAGTACCACAGTACAGAGCTGCGGGATCTTTGTGTCGGGTACCTTCCCAGTTTTCACATCAGGGTGCCCAGCTCAGCTTGTGGTCCACATGCATGCACATGCCACCCTCATTCTTTACAGGATAAAACCTTCAGAAACTCCAGATCCCAACATGTCACACTCTAGCTTGGCTAGTGTAATCCTTATAGAAACTCATTTGCACCTTTATTTTCCTCCCTTTGCTTCCAATCAGATGCATACAGGGAATGACTGGAGTGACACGAATCTAATCAAAGGCTGATGCCACATCAGAAATCCCATCAAACTATCTTCCAGTCCCAACAGGCCCTTCACTGAAACAAAACAACTTGTCGTGGGCTGGAGAATCCCTCTGTACATTGTGTCCTGTAATGGGCTCAGTAGTCAGAAAGTGGTTTTTATTTTAGAAAGTACAAACAAAAATCCTTTCTATTTAAATACCCTCCTAGCTCTTAATGGTGCTTTTCTGGACGTTCTTCCTAGCAACAAACCAACTCTGCATTAAGGAATTCCAGGGAGAGAAATCTTAATTCTCCAACAATGCTACAGCAGACCCCAAATGGCCTAGGAGACCCCGCATGCACATTTCATGCCTGCTGTGCACAAGCACACATCTACTCAAGCGAAAGCTGCAGCAGCAGGACATTTGCAGTCCTGTTCACCATTC
The DNA here is from genome assembly GCA_031468815.1 of Morus bassanus. Taxonomy (NCBI): domain Eukaryota; kingdom Metazoa; phylum Chordata; class Aves; order Suliformes; family Sulidae; genus Morus; species Morus bassanus. The sequence goes on along the minus strand of CM062572.1, from coordinate 43,997,820 downwards.
AGCCAGAACAACCTAAGAACACTTCAACCCTCAGATGCATTCAACTTGGAAAATCCAGCTGACACCACCAACCCTAGCCCAGGCTGCAGAACTTACCATTCCTAAATGCTGAGCCCTGATTCTGAAACGGACTAAAAGATACAAGACCTCCGAACCACACCTTCCAGATTTCTGCTTAATAAGTTTTATCAAGCCTCCTGTGGCCGCATTCAAGCACCTTTCCAGCTAGGGGCCATCCTGAGCATGGATAGATGCTGTCTGCTGAGCACTAAAGGCCTCTCTTCCCCCACAGAAACAACTTGGCTGTCTGAACTCTAGCTGGCTGATGGCAGCACCTGGATGCCGTCCAAAGGCAGTAAGTTTCTTGCAGCTGAATATGTTTAGTCCCTCTCCTAAGGCACAGTCTCCATTACACAGCTATTGTTTATGACCCCAATTATCTCCCAGAAACTGGTCTTTGCCTGCAGTTAATAACCAAGGCTAAGTGATCAACCGTTAGGACTCCAGCAAACTGGTTGTTAACTTCTCTGTCAACCAAGTTCAGAGTCTTTTACTGCTATTAGAAACTCAGATTAATGATGCATAACAGAAACGAACTCTCCTGTGACACTGCTAGGTGAGGCCAGGTGAGGGGGAAAAAAATCACTCCTTTTTCCTGGAGGTATCAGCTGAGCAGGGAGGAGATGAGCCTTCCTTTAACTGACTTCTCAGCCTCCCCTGATGTCTGGGAGATGACAAAGAACATCTTATTTTGCAGAGTACTTTAAAATGTTCTTGTGACCTGGATCACGTGGGCAGATCTATACGTAAAATGGTCTTACTCTCCGGAAACTGCTTTCAGGGACCTTTTCCAAACTGTAATTCCTACCCTAGTATTTCAGATTTCCAGTCATTAACAAGAGCAGGCCAACCCTGCAAACCCTTGTGGGGCAGGAAAACGAGACCTCACTTCAGAAAGAAAGGCTACATAGACGCAGCATGCAGTGTGCAGAAATGAGTCTCAGGTTTCAAGGGGACATCTACGTCCAATACAGACGTATTGTCAGCCTTTCCCAGTCTACTCCTCGCAGGTTCATTTGTAAAGCAGCCCTCCAACAACTCATCTGAAAATAGTAGTTTCAATTCAGAAAAAGCTAACGCTGCTTCCCTTTCACAGCTCTTGTCATCTGAATGCTAGTGGGAGACCATCAGCCTCGTGCTCACAGGCTCATGAGGGCCACTAGGTATCTTATAGGACATAATTTTCTCAAGAGATACACCAACCCCTACTTCATAAAGCACAGAATTCTGATTTTGGGGAATTACCACCATGGTCTTGGGCAGCTAGTCTGTCCCAATCCATACAGAGACACTTTGAGAGCACCAGAAAAATAAACCCAGGCAGTGCAGCTGTGCAACCGTGGGGCTCTGGGACAAGCGGACAATGACTCAAGAAGGGGAAGAGTGGCTAAAACAAGCATAAGGATTCCTGGTTGGTTATGCACAACATCAGGAATTGGTGCCTACAAACAACTTGGGGTGCAGTGAGCTCACTGCCTGAATCTTGGAGTGTGACTGTCTCCTCCTGCTGCCACAGATACGCAAGGAACAGGGGAAGGAACAGGGCACTGCTTGCTGAAAGGTCTTCTGCAGCCAACCTCTCCTGCTCAGATGCCTGCCCCTCCAGCTCCCTTCTGACATCTAAGGAGGCAGCACTGGGAGAGCTGACATTCAGGATCCCCTCCTCGAAATCTGCCATATGCTGTCCAAAAGACATTTATTCTCCTACCACTCCATCCATCAGCTAGGAAAAGGCAGACAAGGAAGGAAACCATCAGGAACAAAAGAGGGCACCTTTCCCCATCTGATCAACTGCTGACCACAAATGTGTGTCACCATGGGTAAGAGCTGGCTGAGGATGTATGCCTCTGTGCTATCAGTAGATGGTGAAGGCAGACCCAGTGATAGTTAGAGGAAGTAACAGATTTTCTGGTGGTGTGAAGAGGATGCAAGGATCATCCTGCATTGATGAAACAGCACTCAAAGAGTGGAACATTTCCTGCAAAAGTTTGCTAGTGCTTTTTCTGTCCTGCCCAGTCCCTTCCCAGCCACAACCCCCATAACCATGCGAACATGGTGACACTTTCTAATGAAAGTGGAGCGCTATTTATTGTGTATGTGGCTGCCATCAACAGAGAGGCTCTGTTAGCAGACACCCCAGCACCCAGCTGCCCCACAGAGGCACCTGAACTGCAACTGCAACAAGCACAAACAAACGCTTGTGGTGTGAGGCCGTGCCTGTAAGTCAATGGCCACCAGCTAGTGACCACATAACCCACAGGGAGCCTGGGGGGCTGCATGGTCTGGAGGGGAGCTGAGCGGCTGCGGAGTCCTCAGCTGCCGTCCTCCACCAGGGCTTGGCAAGAGCGATGTGGCCACTACTCCCAGAGACTGCTCAGGCTGCTTTAAAAACACACTCTTTCTTCCTTATGCACAGATTTACTTATTCACATATTCTCAACAGGAGCACTAACGGCCATAATTGGATCCATTACTGGGGTTATTAGAGCTCTCAGTCACTGCCTCTGCAGCCTCGTGCGGTGCTGGGGAAATGCACAGGAAGAACAAACAGGGCAGAGGCACGGCCAGCGGCAGGGGCTTTAAAAATTCGTTAAGTTGTTACTGTGGCAACTAAAACAAAATTTCTGGCAGGGACTGCAATGTGTGGGGAACTGTAAACTTCTCCATTTGTGGAAAACATTGGTCATGTCTCTGGAAGGGAGGTGGAGGAAAGACAGAAAGAAGGGCTCTTTTCAGAGACTGCTACAGCAAGAGCCAAAAATGGTCTGCTTGCAAATTTATCCTTATGGCAAGCCCCGATGACAGTTGGATTCTGCATACCAGAGCTTCCCAGGAGCCAGTGCACTGAGACAGAGCTGGCGTGTGTGGAAGAGCACTTCTAGGTATTCAGTCCAGCTGGTCTTGATTCCAAGGAAAGCCACTGAACCGCTGCACAGACGCAGCACTGGAGTCCACTTGCTTCTACCTTCACCTGCCTCCTCTGCCCCACAACCTACCGAGGGTCTCCATGGAAAATGAAGCTTGTCTGGGAATTAACTTCCATTGAGATGATAGATTCTGGAACACCAAACTTTCCATCCATAAACAGTGGGAAATGGAAAAGCAGTGGTTAGGTCTGGAAATACTAAAATTTGGCTAGAAAGACTGAACCTGATCTCAGAAAACACCATAAGTTTTCAAGATACTCCGTTCTCTCTGAGCAGTCAGGATGGCAGTAACCACCTGGATGAAATGTCACACATCCTGACAAACTTCAGAAGGTGTCCTTTATTTTAACATCTCAACACAGGCTGTAAACTTTCAGGTTCAGCATCTTAAGTTCGTCTTTAATTACAATGCAGGACCTGCAAAAGCAGAATCAGCGTCGATTTAATGTTGATTGATTTAATGTTGATTTAGGCTAAACAAGCTGTATTGTGCCACCTATTTAATTTTCTGGGAGATCCCCCAGTTCATGTCTGAGCCTGCTTAGCTAGCAAAGTCCAATACCTCCTGCCCCCCACCTTTCCTGCTCAAGGATCACGGTTGTTCAGTTTGCTATTTATGAAATAATTCATTTAGTTTGGAAACTCAGAACAGCACAGATGCCTGATGCGAGAGACTGAATTCTCTCAAGTTTAGTGTATAGGTTGGAGCTACCAAATGGGCACTTTGCAAAAAGATTCAAGAGTAACAGCGGATGCTGCCAGCAGAAAATTTGCCTACTGAGAGAAACTGTACAGGCAAAATGATTGATGAGGATTTCTGTTTTTCTCTGGAGTCAGCACCTTAACTATGAAGACTTTATTGCAAGTTAGACTTGCTTGGTGGGACTGATTTCCACTGTGAAAGGAGGAGCAGAGGGAATGGGAAGACAAAGATATGGGACTGGCGTTGGGTCAGCATGGGGGAGCGGCATCCAAGCAGCCCAATTGTAATGCTGTCGGTCTCCTCTCTCTGTCCCCTGGTGCCATGGAGGCTCACAGCTTCCTGACCCTGGCCCTCATGGCTCACACGACTTCACTGCATTAATGACCTCAGTGAGAATTTTTTAAGCTGACTGACAGCAACCTGGAAAAAAAACCACCCAGGAGCTATGAAATTGCACCATTGCCAAAGGGGAGCTTAACGCAGGGCAGGAAAAGAGGCACTGGCTAAGTGCACAGGAGGTCTTTAAATAGACACCCTGGGTCTGCTCTGCACAGCATTAAGGATCGTGGTGAGTCTCTGAGGTCAAGGTAAGAAATGAGTACTTGCAAAGCTCAGTGAAGCTTATGCTTACAATACAGCTCTAATTATCCTGTTAATCAAAGCAAAAATCCTTCAGTTTTGCAAATCCAGCCAGCAAAAGGCTGCAAATTCACAGCTCAGTCACTTAATCCCCAACTGCCCTACACACTAGAAAGCCAAGGAATAGGAAACTTTGAAAGGCTTCTTAATTTTACTCCACTCCACCTCCTTACAACCTTCTGCCTTCATTCCTAGCCTACAACACTTGGATAAGGACTTGTTAAAAAGGAGGTTTAGAGAAGAAATGTAAGGCATTACCTGTCTGCAGCTGTTAAAATCTTAACTCCGTAGTATATGAATGTTGTTTGCATAGACAAAAGTCTTTTGTTGGCAAAAACATCACCTCAAGTCATACTTCTGTCATCCACTGAAGTGTACGGCATATATCAAAACCATACGTACTTTATTCTGGTCGATGGAGTTCATGGTGTGGTTACTTCTAGTGAACAACAGAATTTTCCTCACTGCAAACTACTTCTTTTAAAGTGGCTTGCTGCTTTGCGTCACACAGACTTTGGTTTAAATGCTACAGTAGGGGAGAAAAAAAAATCAGTCTATCAAACAAGAGAAAGGTAGACCACACACAGACCACTTCTCAATTTCCAGAGTCACTGATGCGGTGAAGATATAGGTTACTTGAGAACAGGCTTGTCACTGTCTTCGGGTGGTGAAGCACCAGCAGCAGTTAAGGTTGGCTGGGAAATTTTCACTGTGCACACATGACAATTTTAGTCTTGATGTTAGAGCTGTTAACACCTGCATCTGAGCATTTCCAAGCTTTTAAGCAGTCCTAGGCCCTGAGAAAACAGCCTGTTCTCATAAATTAGGACCCTATCATAGCTGATTAGGTAAATACAAGTTTTACTTTAAGTTCAGAATTCTGAGAGGCTGGCCATTTACTTAGGAACTCTTTTTAATTATGAAGAATTAAGTAGCAGAAATTATCGCGAGGTACAGAGGCTACACATATGATGTCTCTGACTCTGGAGATATCAAATATGGAGACTGCTTTTTTCAGGCTGATCTTCCCCCATATACATATATAAAACCACAGGATAATCATATTCAGTCCTCCACTGTCAGGTAAGGTGGTGCCATAGCTTACCACATCTAAGCATATTATTTAATTCTCATATAAGTAACCAAATCCCATCTTAGAAACGGTTAGGTTATTTGCCCTAGTACTCTTACTTGGATGTCTAAAATCTTACTGGTCTTTTGCTTAGAAACTTAATTTACAGCTTAAATTTATTCATGGGCCATTTATACCCATTTCGTCTTGTGCCAATGTTGTCTTTTGGTTTAAATTGCTCTTCTCCCTCCCTGGTGTTTACTCCTCTGATGTATTTATACAGAGCATTCATATCTCCTCTCAGCCTCTCTTTTGCTAGATTAAACAAGCCACACACTCCTCCTAGTCCTCACGTATACAATGGAATCTCCATTGCCCCCATCATCCCAGAAGCCCTTCTCTCTACCTATATGCCAGTCTCATGTCAGTTTTTTTTGCACATGGGTGTTTGGTAGCGTGCAGAGAATTGAAGCCATGTATACTACCTTCTCCCTAAAGGGACAGCTTGCTGTAGGATGGCATTTGGTTTTCAGTATATTGGTAGGGTACAATAATTTCTTTCATTAACTGACATACTCTAACCCTTCTCTTCCCTCAACCTCGTAATGAGCTCTCAGCTTACACCAGACATTCTTGTTATCAAGTGTATAGTCTTTTTTCCGGTACTGTTAAAAATTGTTACATATATATCATTCCGATCATTGGCCATCAGTTTTTGCCGTACGATAACCAAGCATTGCTACCAGTAATAGTAATATGACAACTGCTTTGTATCATGCCTTTTCATATGTCCACACTCAACAGAAAATCTACGCTGGAATCTAGAAATTGCTCAAGTCATCCCAGGCAAATATCTGTTCAGACTAGGAAGAGGAGTGGTTCTCCTTCAGCTCCAGCCTCCACCAACTGAGAAAACCACCACTTGATCCAAATTTGATCTCCTGATACACGGCACAAATCATGTTCTGCTACTGTCCGAGACTCCAAACCCTCTTGCAAGCATGCTGAATCCTGGCTGTGTGGCCAGAGACCTTGGGAAGAAGCCAATTGCCCAGGTGATGTTTTTGCATCGGTCTGGTTGTAAGGACCAAAGAGGGGACCATCCTGTGCAAGAGTGTTTTCTGTGTACCAGCCTCCCTTCCTGTTCTAACTCAGGTGGGCAGGAGAGAACCACTCAAAGAAGGTCAAGCATAATTTTCTCTGGGCTTAAGGCCCTTGCAGCTTTTCATTTTGTGAACCCATTGAGGACTAGGCTTTTCACAATCTCCTCTTTCTGACATCTCTTGCTTGCTTTTGGATGATAGGAAGAGAAGTGCTACTTTCTTCTCCAGCTACCACAGCTGAGGCATTTGCAGCTCTTGTGCTACAGAATCTGACTTTCCTTCCCTAATTACCTCTCATTTCTCCACTTCTAATTTACTTGTTTTGTTGAGTTGAAATTCTCGAGGGCAGCATGGCATTGTGACTACAGCACTCATCAGAGACCACAGAATGCAGCTATAAAATACAACACCGTTAGTAATACCTCTCTCAGATCGCTCACTGCCTCGCTACCACGACAAAAGACATTTGGAAATGCTTATCAATAACATTGATTAAGCCCAGATGCTTAGGCTAGGTAAGTATTCTCTAGTGCTCAGGAAAGCCGCCTGTGAGAGTCTTGCTCTAGCAGGACTCAAGTTGTTTTAGATGACTTTGGGCAAATTGGTTTAATTAACACCCTATCCATATGGGGCTGTAAGCCGAAGAGCAGAACAAAGCTCTTGCGGGAAAGGAAGAGAACAGAAAAGCCTGGTCCTGAGCCGGCTGTTTCCAAACCTGTTTACTTAACTATTAGCGAGGGTGGCTTCTCCTAATTTATTTACATAGAATGTTTCTGTAACCATCTGCTCTTAAGCTAAACGAAAAATTATCATCTTTCTCCTGCCGCTGCAGAGACTCCCTTGGATGTTAATAATACAAAAAAATCTATCATTTTAATGCAGACAGCTTGGCTAATAAAAATGATCTGTACCATTAGTAATTATGCCACAAATACAATGCAAACAAGCAGCCCTTCCCTGAAGAGGCCAAGCATAAAACACCTCTCTCACCAACTGGGGGCCAGAGACAACAGCACAGCAGTGGGACTTGGCTTCTCACTTCTCTACCAAAGAGCAGAAAAACAAAGAAGAGGGCAGTTTAATTAAGTTACCATTACTCACTTCTTTAACAAGCTTTAGGTGCTTCAGTCAAACCTGCCTGGGCCCCATTTTCCTAGGGAGCTTTTCTCCAGACTATTAATACAAAGCCATATTCCTGAAGAGGGCTACCTTGGCTTTTACAGTTCTCACAATGTCAGAACCCTTTAAGGCTCTGATGTACCCACCTTTGCTGGGAAATGAGCTGATGCAGCTCGCCCCAGTTAACAGATGGGAAACTGAGGCAGAAAGCAACTAAAAGTAACAGCAAAGATGATGAAAGAAAACAGTGAAGCAAGAAAATTAATTCAAGCCATGAAACCTTTACTGAGCAACTGAAAACATCACTTTAGGTAGGGCCTACTTAAAAAAGCTCCATCACAGGCAGTTTGCTAACAAATGGAAGGACAGCACTACTGGCCCACGTGTTGCCTGATACCATTTCAGTGGGGCCGGCACTGGACTAACAGGTGTGATACCTAGATGTTGTTTCTCATCAACTGCTGCTCCCTTCTATGAATGGCAGCAAATCACTTAACCTCCACGACTCAGTTTCCTCCCACAAGAAAAAGCAATAAAATGCTTAGAGGTTCAGGGATGAATGAAAGGAAAACAAACCAAAGCAACACAGAAGGAAATGTCGTTTTCTTTAAACAAGTGCTAAGGGAAAAGGAGTAACATTATGCCCCAAATTATAAAATATGAACATACCTCTTTATTAGATCATTCAATTGATAAAGAAATGTGTGTAAAGAAAGATAGTCTTGGGGAATTCTGTAGAGAGATGAGCACTGTAAGAAATGAAATGCAAACAAACTGGAAGGCCTGTACATGCCATGATATCCTGGAGCCCAGGGATCTGGCAACTCGCATGTACTGCATGAAGAAAGAGGAGTGCTTGCCGGTGGCGGCTGGGCGGGGATGTGCTGAAGGGCCGCCCACGGGAGCATGCTTACAGAAGCAGAAGATTGAATCCCAACTTGGCCAACCTGCCTGTTGACGTTAATTTCCTTTGCTTCTGTTTCTCAGTCCATAACATGGGGCTAAGGGCAGGTCTGTTGTGGGATGCTGGGATGGTTCATGTTTGCATATAATTTCAAAAGCACAAGATGCACAAAGGAGGGCAATTCTTTGCTAGGCAGGTAAGAAGAGCAAACTACAGTGGATGATAACAGACAGGCATGAATTGACTTCTCCTCTGTGAAAGTACTGCAGGAAAGCACCAAAGCTGGTGCATCATAGAACAGATCGTGCAAAACATGACCAGCAATTTCCTGAGCTACAGCAGAGGAAGCGATCCACGGGGAGGGAGCCGCAGCCGTGGCCGTGCGCCAGTCCCAGAACTGCAGGGAAATATAGGAGTTTTACTGGCTGATGTTTTATACTGAGGTTAAAGATGCAATAGATCATTGGCACGGATGATATCTCACCCATGAAGGGGATTATTAAGGATAAGTCAAGCTACTTTTAAAAACAACTCTTTGGATAGTTGGAGGGCTGATCTTGGCTTGCACCTGGGCAGGGCTGCTAGGGAAGATTGACAACTGTTACATAGGGATCAGATACTTCAGTTACACTCAGACACAGAGGCCGTGAGCTGCAGAGCTGAATCTAGTTCAGGGAAGCTTATCAGATTCCCGAGCTGCATCCCTGAATCTGTCAGGGTTTGCGAGTGACAGGCCGCAGGCAGATGGTGGGGGAAGCAAGGTGAAAGGGAGGCCGTTGTGCTACACCAGATAGCAGTTGCTTAGCCCCTCACCTCATCACCATTTTTGCCTTGTATTGTTTCATGGCCTATTAATATTCATAAGAGCCTTTCTATTGTGTTTGCATTTTTCTATCATGCTCACAGGCCTGATCCCTACTTGCATTAAATAGGATGCAAACCTCATGAAATCAGATCTTATTAGCAGAACTCCATCAGACGCCCTCAGCAACACAGTACTGCAGTCCCCACTCCTGCTAAAGTAAAAGGGAAGCCTTTCACGCTGTTGACATCTATAGGGCTCTTAATCTAATACGACATTTCAATCTTAAGAGCAGAAATGAACAGGAGTAAAACACAGAGCAGGGAACGCCACTGAATGCTGCTGAGTCAAGCCCCACAGCATCATAGCCAAGTGATGCAAAAGACCTTGAAAAAAAGTTTCTAATCCTGGCTTGCAATAAACCTGACCGAACAAAGGTGCTGGTTCATTAACACCTTTATCTCACTGATGGAAGGCTGCTGACTTACCCCCAAATGAGTTCCTCCAAACTCTCAGTCCTAAAGTACAAATCTCATGGCTTTCTTCCACATGACAGAGGTGCTATCCTGGTGCACAACCTCACCCCTGGCGGCTTTGCACAGACAAAACTGAGCAAGAAGAGGCAGCGCTGCGCAGTGGTGACCTTATCCACCATCTCTGCTCCCTGCCCCTCCCCTCGCTTTTTAAACTAATGACTTGACCAATGTGCATGAATTTTCAACTCTCAGTCTTGCAGAGCCAAGAAGGAGAATGAGATAGATGGAGTATGGAGCGCAGCACCAATGAGGATGCTCTGCACTTCTAGAACACGTGCCTTGAGTCCTGCCTTATGTCTGCTCCATACATCATCACTGTTGATAAGGATGCCATAGATGGATTTTTCCAGATCCCAGGTGAAGTCTGTGCCTCTGGCAGAAAGAAAAAATCATTGCTGGAGTTGAAAAGTGAACAGATTTTAGTTTGTAAGTCAGTGAGTGAAAATAAATACAAAACGCACAGTGTCACATTCCCACTCAGTCATTTTCCTAAGTAGAACAGTACATTAGCACATTAATTTTAAAAGAATTTCCAGCTGCAATAGCTAACAAGGACATTGATAGCAGGCTCTTACTCACTGAATAAGAGCTGCTCAAGTCTTGACCCTGAACTGCCCAAATCCTTTCTGCTTAATTAATGACCTTCATTCTGTATCAACAATAACTGATAGCAATTTGATGGAAAATTGCTGACCTAATATTCAGGATGCTGCGCCAGTCAGGTTTGATACAAAATGGTTCTGTGGTGTATATCTCCTGCTCTCAATACACAGGAGCGTGAACTCTTGCCAAAGATCACATCTTATTCTTGGCAGATGGTTGAGAAAATGAGACTAGGTCCATATGGATCCAAATTACTGAGAGCAGAGTTGGGATTTAATCATAGCCTTTCTTGTCGTGGAGAGGTGAAAAGCTCTCAAACCACCCGCATTACCAAAAGGTCCTGAGTGGTGCAAGGACTCAGGAGTATCTTATCTTTAGTTGTTTCTAATTACAGGGCTTTAAAATTTTCCTTTTTTTCTAACCTGTTGTGCAAACATCAAAGGAAAGGAGAAATCTGTTGTTATTATTATCTATTCATAGTTACAGCAAGGAAATTCAGCCATATCGTAAGACCATTATCTCTGACTACAAGGATTCTTCCAAGTGTATTTGATAGGATTAAGGGGAACTGGCACTGGGACCAAAGGATAGCTGCAAAGTTTCAAAAGAGTACTCAGACATTTAGATTTTCAAATGATGGTAAAAGGGGCATGCTATAATTTATAGCCAGTTGAAACTGCTGAAGTTAGCCAGACAAGAGCGGATTATCATATCGACTGAGGCTTTCCCAATTCAGCATCCCAATTTATAAGGTCAGGAGGGACAGTGGATTCTGACGTGTAAGAAGGTTTTAGGAACACTGTTCTTCTCTCAGCTTAATTGCCACTTTCTCTGAATCAAGATATCCCTGATTAATCTGCAGACCTCACAAAAGGTTTCTCCAAAACATGGGAATACATTCTCCACCTCTGGAGCAAAATTACAGGATACTGCAGCGGCTGCTACCTCAAGGCTGTATGTGCAGCACACTGAAATCATCATCCCAGCAGAGTATGATAAAGAATGCCCTCTGGATCCCAATTGTCTTAAACAAATGCAAGCTTTCCCAAGCCTTTCAATCAGTGTCACAGATACATAAAACCACCCCTTGATACCATGTGGCGGTCATTACTTGTGTAGTGACTGGAGAAAAAGATGCATTGTGCTCTCCCTGCTGCATTCAACTAAAATTTAAAGAAACCTCGTTCCTCAAGCTGTGTCAACATCATTTAGGTTGTTGGTGTGCAAACAAGGAGGTAAACAACAACAACCACAAAAAAAATCATGTTAATTTCAAGCTCCATTAGAAATGCAGAGTTTGGCAGCAAGAAAAATCAATGTTTTTCCAGTGGAAAAGAAAATAAACAACCAGCACTGATAAGGACAAAAGGGCTGTTTTCAAGTTTCTAAGAGGATGTAAAAGTCTTGGTACTCAATATCCTCTGAACTGGTAGAAAATTATTTCCTTATCACAGAGACTATTTGATTCTGACACAGGGAGTATTTTGATGCGAATTATCCAGCCCCAGATACTGTCTGGCAATGCTTTCCTTCTTTGTACATCTGATCAGCTCTGACACCAGGACCAATTGATTTCCTTTTTTCTTTTTTCCCTCCCTAAAGATGTCGTCAATTCTGGTTTGTTCTGATGAACTCCACAAACGCTACACCAGATACATACAGATCTCCCAGGGCTGACTTCCAGTTTAGCTGTGCTGGATAACAAGCAGAAAAACCATCATTCTTAGGTGTTGCTAGTTGTCTGGGCTAAGACTTATTCACTGTGACAAGAAAAAAATCTAAAAAAAGGATTGGAGGGCTGACCTTTCTGCAGAGCCTGAACTGAGGCCAGTTTGAGTAAGAAAAATCCTCCCTGGCCTCATTTAGGGAAGCAGCGTTGTGAAATTTCTGAGAAATAGCAGGTCCTCATCAGACCCACAGTTTGTTCATCTTCAGGAAAAATCACAGTCATTTGCTACCATGACTATGTTAATTTGTTTAAATGCAGCAAACCTCTAAAGCTCTGGGCCCTCCCAAAGCACCAGTGTGCATTAGGCTAAACCACAGTCTACCTCATCTACAAATCCGCCAAACATCAGGGCTGCTGCCTGATGGGAAAATCCCAAGATCCGCACTCCCCAGGAGCCTGCTTGTATGCTGCTGGCCAAACCCTGCCCCGGCTATGCAAACTCAGGAGGCCCCTCTCCCTGCTAATGGGCTCTGCATGACCAGGAGCCTGCCCCTACAGCAGAATTCAGCTCCAAGGGGTTGCTTGGAACATTGTGACTGACCCACCCCCTGCAGCTGCCATCTTGAGCACTTATTTTTCCTTACAGAAGCACTAAAATATTCTCCTGCCTGAAAAAAAAAACCCAGAGGCAAGCCAGAAAGCCTAAACTATTCATTTAAAATTAAAAAAGGTATCATAATTTTTGTACCCTTTGCTGGACATTATCAGTCCCCTGCTGGCACAGTGCAGCATAGACAAAGAGACAACTATGTATTACGTGAGGAAGGGAGAAGATAGAAGCTGCAGCTAGAGAAGGTCTATGACATTAGCTTCTCTCCTGTCAATGGCTGGAAGTTAAACCCTCCTTGCCTGCAGGTATCCCTACAGGAGTGTGAAGACAGGAGTTCAGCCAGAGGTGAAATCTAGCTGTTCTGCACAGCAGTCCCAAACCAAAGAGAGCCCTCCCTTCCAAAAAGTGAGAAATAATTCCCCTTTATCCCCAATAGATTGTCTGTTTTCACTGCCAAGAATGAAAAACATCCCAGAGAAGATCAGAGAATCCATTTAGCAGAGACTACACATTAAAGGACTCATACCAGAGAGGGCTAACATCATCCTCTGGTAAATGCTCCCTAATTTTCTATGAGAAGTATCACATCATGTGTCAGCTCTTAAACAACTGAAAGATCTCAAAGTAAAGTGGAACTTTTGGAAATCAGAGAGCCAAGATCAAAATGAAATGCACCAACACTTGGAGTTAAAGCCCGTCTCTGAGTGCTGGAGGGTTTCTCAGCTTGCATCTCTCAGCTAAGAGGAGGAATGCTGCTGCTGCTACTGAAAAGGCCAACACCTGACAGTGAAATGCGTAAGCCAAGTCAGAATGGCTCACTTCCAGGTTTAAGGTTCAGCACTGGGATGCGTAAGCTTCCCCTCCACTTACAAAGCTAACTAGTTGCTTTGCAGCTTGACATCCTGCACGTTTTTAAATGAGCTATAGCAAAAGTGAAGATGCTCAGTCTCCAATGTAGACAAATCCAACTGGGATATCAAGGAGAAAGCATATGCTAACAGGCATGAGGGAACCAGTGAAGTCTCAGATTGTATCGATAAGTAAATAGACAAACAGCTTTCCAAGTCTTACCAGCAGATAAGAATGAGATACCTTTAACGGCAATACCACATCTGTTATGCACTATGAATTAAAGAAAAAACCAGGCAGTTCTGGTAAGGCGGGGTAGGGTCAGTAGCTGTAGAGATTCAGCAGCTCTTGCTTCAGAGAACAAGCACAGCCATGTGTCAATTCATTCACGAATTCAGACACACCAATTTAGGCTAAGTCTGTCTTTAATTTATAACTTTTTGCATTTTGACAGCCCTCTGGGACTGTTAATTCATTTGTTTCTTCCCTAGATTTCATGGTGTCTGTAGAATATGTATCAAGGGATGGAAAAACAGCCCAAATATATTACCCAGGCAGCAAAGGGGGCAGAAGATACCTTTGGTAGGAAGCCTTTTTTTTCCCCAATGAAAAGCCTTATTTTTCTTTAACCTAAAATAGCTAGATGTAAGGTTCAAAGGTGATTTTTCATTATAAAGCTCTATTTCCAGGACCTAACAACTCCTCTCATATTCAAATTCCGTAGGCCTGCACTCTCTTCAAAGACACTTGTTTCTTGGGACATTTGATCAAATTGCTTCTGACCTTTTCTAGTATGCTGAGAGGCAGTGAGGAAAGCAAGAAGGAGAAGAATGGTAGGGCAGGGATATGGAGAACAGGAAAAATTCTCATAGAAGAAGAATTCTTGTGAGCTTATTCTTGAACAGCTCCACAGTCAAAAGGTTTTGAAGTTGAAATTGGCACGGAAATATTTCTGCCTGAAGGATTTCAAAGAATAATCCCGGAAGGGTTCCTTGGGCATGGCCTGACTCCAATGGGAATTAGTTTTCATTTGACCCAATTATACATGTTTAAAAAGCACATGCTGAGTATGCCTGGGGGGTTTTCTGGTAAGCTCATTAAGGAGTTGATTTTGTCCTGCACCGAGTGTTCTACCTCAGTCCTGAAAAATGCTTCATAAAACCATGAGACTCATAAAAGTCCACAGGACTCTGCATATTCCTTAAAATTAAGCAAGTGTCTATGTGCTTTGCTGGATCAGACTTGAGTTGTGGTTTTCCACGAATTCAATCCGTGGTCCCAGAATGGCTTTCTAACAGATCCTGATCTCTCAGAAATGTTGCAGATTTAGTATAGTTGTCTTAACTAACAAACCACCCAAAGTAATCCAGAGCCTCCCAACTGTTCTGGTGTCACAGACTGAAAGGCAGTGGGCCAGGACATGCAGTAGAACTGGACCCAAGCTATTCAATCAAATCCATGATAATAATAATAATAATAATAACAACAACAACAACACCCCAAGTGTGTTGAAATGGACATTTTATGAAAACATATTAAACTGAGATAAAGATCTGCTTCAACTCAAGTTCAATTTAAAATTCTTCAGCACAGAAAAGAGGCAACCAGAAACCATTGCTTTGCGCAACAGGAAACATCTAGTTTATCCAGAATAACACATGCCCTTTATAGTGCTTGTTAGAAGGAAAAAAAAAAAGTTATGAAAATGAATGGTTGGATTCACAAAACCAGTGGTGCATTTAGCTTTTATGTAACAGCTCAGAGGCGAGAGCATTCACCAAGGATAGAATAAAACTAGGCTTAATGGCCCTAAAGATTCAAATTTTTATCTCCAAATTGCTTGTGGAGTACTATATACTTAGGATATTCTGTATTTTGGGATGGACTTCTTTTAGTGTTTTCTTCTATGCAAAAATAATTAACCATGCAGTGGAGCGAGAAGTGGAGTTAAAGCACTCTCCTTGCCAGCTCAGCATTCTCACATCAGGCTCAGGATTTCCGTCAGGACCTTCACAAGACTGCGAGAAGCACGACTAAGGACATCAGCCTCAAAACGCTCTCTAGCTTGTTGGAAAAGGAGCTTTCTTAAGGGATGGAAAGCCTTTTGACCTGAAAGGATGGACTTGCACCTGTTTCTCTTATTTTCTCCATGAGCGCTTAAGCTAGAGTCTTAGATAGGTAGGATACGATCAAGATGATAATTTCTTTTGGTATCTCTGCCCTCCCCCCTTCTTCACTGGAGATTACTAGAAAATGTGGGTTTAAATGAGCAAATGGTTAAGTAATTACCTCCCAACCATCTCCTCAAACATACTTACATTATAAAACATATTGCCAAGCTCAACTATGTATGAGAAGTAACTGCAGTTAAAGAACATAATTTAAACTTTAGTATAAGCAGACTGACCTTAACAGACCATAGATCCACTTTATTTCCCTGGAGGAAGAGGGAAAGGTGAGTCACACATAGGGTTAATGCAAGACTGCAGATAATTTAGATCCCTATTTATTTACCCTAGTCCCTAAATTACAGCTAAGGAGTACTGCATTCAGCATATGTACAAATGGTCAAATCAGGTTCATCATTAGCTGCCTCAGCTCCAGGAAAGAACATGTCTAATAAGGTTATTTGCAAAATTATTGGTGTAAATGATTTACTGAGAACGTCTGTAAGAGGTCTAATTCAGACGCAGTGTGATAATGAAAACAGGGAAAACTAGAGCAAGAAAATTTAAATCCTATGAATGTTTCTAAACTTGCATACAAATTATCACATTCCATTACAGTGTATTATTTGAGAATTATTGTCATAGTATTATTAAATATAATATTGTAATGCAAATGCAGCAAAAAGCAGAGATAGGATTTCTCTGCGAAAACTGATGATATTTTCTTATTTTTGCACACTTCCCCTTGCATCCTTAAGGTTCTCCTACAGGATACTTTCTCTTTGACTGTATACATTCCTGTACTCTCTATTGATCCATGGTAGGACACAGCCTATCAAGTTCAAGTTCAATATAAACTGCTCACACCAGAAGCCTACAACTCTTTGAAAACACAGCAAATAAAGGAACTGCTGCTAGACCCCAGACTGCTGCAAATTAAGAGCTTCCAAGCCATCTGCTGAGATGGCTATTTTCTTCACTATGAGGATGGTGAGGTACTGGAACAGTTTGCCCAGAGAAGTTGTGGATGCCTGGAAGTGTTCAAGGCCAGGTTGGATGGGGCTTTGAGCAACCCGGTCTAGTGGAAGGTGTCTCTGCCCATGGCAGGGGGGTTGGAACTAGATGATCTTTAAGGTCCTTTCCAACCCAAACCATTTGATGATTCTATGGTTCCTAATGCATTTTCATTCCGGCGGGGAAAAGCTATGGCTAGATGAATGAAACACTAATGCCAACACTCAAACCACTCCTCTGCTGGCAACAACTGTCACTAAAGGTGAAGCTTGAGGAAGAGCAAACCCATTGGGTAAATCCACTTGCTGCAAGCACCAAACGGTCCAAATTCTCTGTGGACCGTGAAACAGACAAATGAATATTTGATAGAAATATAATTTGAGAAAATAACAGCCCCGCTCAACTTAGCAATGAAATATACTGGTTATTTGAACTGTCGGAGGAATAAATCTGCAGCAGGCACCAATTACATCCAGACTGTGATGTGAAAAAACTCCTAAACCAGTTCCTAAGGAAACAATACAAACCTTTAACATGAAAAAATTTACTGTACGCCAGGATATTGCATTCAGGGGTCACTGTTGTTGTAGTTTAATTGCTTGCCCTGTAAGTACTGCCCAGACATTTGTGACATGTGCACCTGCCCTTATAAAGACCAGAGATTTCTGATCGTTGAAACATAGCGGCTGCTGATTTTTTTTGCGTCCTTGCTTTTCACGCCCTCACACCCTTACTGTGACTGTTGTCATATACACAGTTGCTGGTAGACTGAGCCCTCAGGCAATAGGAACTGACATGGCCATCCATGACCACAGGCCAGATTCAGCCAGGGTATAAATGGGGTCCCACCAGGGGGTGAATGGAGTCGGTCCTCCTCGGAGCAGCAGGTCTGCAGTCGGGGACTCTCCCCTTGGGTCGGGATGCTGCCCAAGGTAACTCCTCAAGGTTGAGAGCCCTAACCTTATTAGGTGAGTGACTGCACATCTTGAGTCATCATTCTAAAGCTTAAGAAGTCTTAAGTCAGTTGTATAGTATTAATGCCCATTGGCATCCTGAACCTGTGGCTTACAAATATTCATTGGAGTATCAAAGCACTTTTGGTTAGAATAAATCTTATTTTGGGTTACATCACCTGTCTAATTTGACTTTGCACACCTCCGCAACAACATTGTGTTACACTGATGTGCTATTCTACTCCATGAGCTGAGGCCCTGCCAGGCTTACAGCAACCTTTTAGAAGAAGCCAGCCATTAGAGTTCATCCTCAGGATGTCTTTGAAAGGAATGATGTAAGACCAAACACAGAAATTGGGCATTACAGAGTGGGAGCACTATGAAAAATGCACTACAACATCAAGCAACTCATATAGGATTTTATACACACTTTCGTAAAAAATGGGATTTTGTCCGGTTACTTCTTTGTAAAGGAGTAGCAGAAAGGGCAAGAAACGTGAAATGTTAAAGAAAAATGAAGGTTCTTTAATGACATTTGGAAATCAGTGTACAGCAGGCAAACGATTCTACCTCACCCATCAGTTACATGGCCGTCAAAGTCTACATGGTCCTACCCTTGCTCTCCAGCCATGTGACTTCAGGGAAGTGATGGAGAGCTGGTAAGCAAGAGCTGGCTAAATAAACCCATGTACTGAAGACTTGCTAATGCCACTTCTATCTTCAGCTCTTCCCAGCGTTTACCCTGAAGATTTTCTCTCCCTTTGCTCCACCTCCTGCTTCATTTCGCCTGCCCCTGCTCCATGACAGTTCTCCAAGAAGACCTGCTCCCATGGGTACTGTGAGCAATTCCTGCCCAATACACCGCCACCTAAAGAGAGGCAAACAATGAGCCCTCTAGTCAGCAAAACCATGGAAATCATCACCTTGCACAGCATCTCACTTCCTCTGGCCATCTGTAAACTTTCTGGAGCAGAGATCTTCATTTATTTGTCATGTCCAATACTGAAAGAGGGAAAGAGAAGATCTAAAGAGGTGACTTCCATCTAGTTTCCTGACAGTCACAGAAATAATGAACAGTACTAAAGCTGATTCATGGCAGGAGATGCAGAGCAGAAGGTTCATACAATTATTGTGTAAGCCCAGGTCTGAAGACAAGAATGCAGAACTGTGTGTGGAAAGCACAGGAGGAGCCCTGAGACGAAGCCTCTTCACTGGTTTGAAACATGTCCACAGAGGTATTGCCTTGCTCTCAGAAGTTACAAAGGAGAAGGGAGCAAGGAAGAAACAAAAAAGAAACCACATAAAGAAAATCCAGAAGGGGAAAAAAATTTCCCTGTAGACATTTCCTCAGGATTTTTGCAGCTACTGTCTGGTTTGAAATGGAGGGTTTAATTCCAGAATTTGACAAGTACGACACATTTTATAAGTAGGAACAGGAAGGGAAGATAGTTTGTCATCATGGTAAGAATTGAGGCGAGTACGCTGTTAGCCTGTGAGCCAGACACAGAATTAACATCTCATGAGTGAATCATGCTATACAGATTGACAATCTGACAAACCTAACCTGAGCTACACCAAGAAATCAAGTTTTTAGAGCTACCTAGACCTTCATCTTAATCAGCACCTGTGTCAGGCACCTCTTCTTCCCTGACGCAGTTTGTTTATGTGGTTATGATCTCGGGGCCCACACTGGCAAAGCACAGGTGATAGTAATTTTGAAACAAGACAAGCAAAAATCCTGCGGCATGGGCTGTCTGAACACATTTGGTTGGTATCTGTCTCAGAGATGGTTGTGTGACATGTCAATACAGACTTTCCAACACTTCTGCATTAGGCTCCATATGTGTT
This sequence comes from Morus bassanus, assembly GCA_031468815.1. NCBI lineage: Eukaryota > Metazoa > Chordata > Aves > Suliformes > Sulidae > Morus > Morus bassanus. Next base: position 43,978,241 of record CM062572.1, on the reverse strand, counting down.
CTGATAGGAAAGATCTAAAAAAGCATGGGGGCATGGGGGAGAGGAGCATCTGAATAAGAGACAGACCCAGACAGACGAGCAAAGTCCTTATGTTACCGTGTCCCCAAATTAAGCCTAGCCTGAGAAGAAGAGTCATATACTAGGGATTAGATCCACTAGAAATAAGAACCATTACAGTTTGTGCATTAAAGAGATCAGGCAGCACCTGCGACCAGAACTCCGAGCATATCAATTCTGCATTTCCACGCTCATGGTACTAGAGAAAAAACGACATTACGGCTACAAGTGAATCATACTATTTTGATGATTCACTTGCAACAACCTTAGGGCACAATAAAAAATTGTGGCTTCCACGGTCTGTTGTCTCTCATAAGGGCTGAAATTTCAGACAGCCACGACTCAAGAGTGCAGATGCATTGCTAATGCATCACTTGTGCACTGCTGTCAGCATGGGGAGGGGAAGAAGAAGAAAGTAAGTGCAAAGAGTTAACGCATTTGGGCTTTGTGAGGTGAAGAAGATGGAGCTATTCTAACACATGCATCACAGAGCTATACTATACGACAGCATGTACAGGTCCTTGGGTCAAAACACCTTCCCGAACACCTGGAAAAAGTGTTGCTCTAAGAATCTCAGCACAGATGAGGGCTCAGAGGGGAAAAGAAAGGATAGTATAAGCACAGTATTCAAGGTGACAAAAAGTTCAGCTGTCTCTTTACACAGCCAGCAGGTTTTCCTTCAGTGCTGCAAGTGACATTACACCACTGAGGACTAAAAACATCCTGCAGACCCACTGCTGTGATCCCCGGCCAGGCATCATGTCTTTGCACTGGGTGACAGCAAATCTTGAGCAGACCTATGCAAAGAACTTTCAGCCCATAATTTGATACATCTGGTTTTCTTCCTTTTTCCTCCAAGCACAAGTTGTCAGGAGGCTGGCTGCAAAAATCTCAACCTACTTTAAACTAGTTGTGAATGCTTTCCACATCCTGTTCTTGCTCTACATGCAATACTGTGCCAGTGTGGTGGGTTTCAAACTGTATCCCTGCAGAGGGATGGGTCATTTGTCTTGTGACTGCCTCTCTAGAGTCACTGGCAGCAGAAGGGGGATGCAGTGAAAAGAGGGGGCTGGTTTGGGAACAGGGATGGAGAAACAGAGCTGGCATGAAAAAGTCCATGGGAGGAAGGCAGGTAGCACGAAGAAGAGAAAAAGAAACTTGTGGCTTCCAGGAGTAGCAGAACTGGGCCAGAACTTTATGCAAGAGCTCCAGAACAAGATTCAATCATAATAATAATTGTCCAAGATACAGCACCTTGCCTCTGCTCTTCCAGGAAGCTTTACTTTCTGTTTTCTGAGTTCACCTTTCTGTTAGCTGGAGTTTTCTTAAACAGCTTTCAACTGTGCAGTCCTTGAGCTGCCCCTGACACAGCCACCTCCTCCCATGCACGTCTCTCCTGCTCTACTTCTACAGCAGGTTCCCAACAATGTCTTCTTGAGAATACATTCCCCAAGATCATGTTTTCCCAAGCTGAGAGCAGTGGCACAAGTGATTATCAAACAGTTCAGCAGGACATGGAGTTTGGGGTGGGGTAGGAAGTGGCAGATGAAAGAAAGGTTTTGGATGTAGATATAACTTCCAATATGAAAACAAATAACATTCTGAACTTAGCAATTCAATACACAATTCAAAACTCATGTTCCTTGAACGTTCAACTCAAACATTACCTTTTGTGCGTAGGAGGGCTGGCAAAGCTTGAGTGCTCTGAAACCCTCCAGATGCTAATGGGAATGACAAAATCACACTTGAATTAGAATGTGCACTCATGCAATGGGGCTCATGCCACAAAATAACCCAGGAATGTAATTTTTCTCATACTCCCTGCTCAGTACTTAAAAAGGGAGGAAAGTGGTCTTTACTGAGGAGATGGGGATTGCACTAAATTCATATGATAAAGCAAATCCTAGGCACTTGGCCTTCTATCTTGAAGCAACTTAGTATTATTAAGCAATAACTCTTTGAAAACACAGCATCCTAAGTGAAAACAAACAGCTCAGAAATGCAAGGCATCCAGGAGTTAATTTCTCTAAGTAACAGAGAAGCAGAATCCACCTACACTTCTGACACCTTCCATTAGTAAGTTTTCTAGATGAGCAATTCATGAGACTGAAGAAACGAGAGCATTAGAATGTGAAATGAAGGGTGATGGATGGAGACTGTAGCAAAGAAAATGATAAATCATGATTTGAGCTATAGATCTGCAATTCTGGGGAACACGGCTTCTTCTGACTCCACCGGATTGTGTTAGACCACAGCTTTCCAATTACATCCCTCTGTATTCTTCTGCTGTGAAATTAAACCAGGGATGTAGCTATCATGAAGGAACTATGATCAAGAAGGAATTAAGAAGTCCTAAATATGCTACTGTATAAATCAATGGAGAGTGCACATCTAGAATACTAGGCACAATTATAGTTTTTCCACCTTGAAAAGGACATAATAGAACTTGAGACAATGACAGTAATGTTGCAATGCTGTTGGTTGAGAGGTATAAAGCAGCTTCCAGATGAGAAGGAAATAAATAGTTTAGATCTCTGCAGCTTGGAAAAGATATGACTGAGGATGAATATGATAAAAAAAAAAAAAACAAAACCAAACTTTAAAACCATGAATGGCATACAGAATTTGAATAGGGGATGATTATTCATTATTTTTTATACCACACAAACTAGGAGGCAGCCAGTAAAATCAAGCAGCAGGTTTAAAATAAATGAAAGAAACGATTTTTCAGATAGCACACCCTTGAATTGTGGAATAAAACTGCCATGGGTGTCTGTGGAGGTCAAAAGTATAAATGGCTCCAAAAGTGATTAGATAAATTCATGGAGGACAGGTCTATCCGTGGCCATCAAACATGATTGTTCACATGGAGTCTTTGACTCAGGAAATGCCTAAAACGCAGACTGCTAGAAGCTAGAGAGATACATTGGGGAAGAATCACCCCAAACCTGCTCTAGTAGTGGAGTAGGGAACACTAACACTTACAAGCTTCAAAAACGTCTCACTCTAAAGGCAAGTCTGACCACCACCCCAGGCAGATTCACCGTGGCCTGTGGAATGGCATGCCTAGTATCACAGATCACCTTGAGAGTGCCAACTAACAGAGATTTAAGGAGAGGATAAATCAATTTTACTGTATTACAGAACAAAGGCAATTATTTGGATTATACAACTGAGAAGATAAAAAGGTGCAGTATTTCTGAAGGAGCTCTGCTGTAGACTTTCATTGCCTCCCTGAATCTTGGGAGTTTCTATTTTGTGTGATGACTCTCAGTCTTTTGGGGAAATGAGGAAAATAACGAAGTTAATTAATACCTACTTGAAACTTAATTCCGAGTTTCTGTTCTGGATTCTGTCCAATGCTTCCTCTCACATTAAGGTGTGGAGGACAAGTCCAGTGACACTTCACTATTGCGTATTATTTCAGAGAACTAAGTCAGAGATGCTTCCTGGGCATTGGGGCAGAGGGCTTGAATTCACAATGCAATAAGGTGTCCCATGTATTCAAATCATGACTTAAAAGTACATTCTCACTGAATGCCAAGAATTGGTTTTCTCTCAGGGCAAGGACACCTGATGATATCAAAGACATCTGATATTGCCTTCCCTATCCCTCACCCACTCTTTAATACAGGTGAATACACTACCCTGTGGCCAGAGTTAAGTGACATACAGGAGGAAGGCAAAGGAAACAACCCTAAATTCACCTGGGGACTAGTTCACCTTTGGTTGTCAGAGACAACCACACCTCTAACAGGGTGCAAGATGCAACCAGATGCTACACATCACATTAGTATTGCTGATGACTCACTTGACAACAGCGGGTTTATACATAATCACCTTTTTCCTGCAATACAAGTGAAATACCCCATGCTCATCTGGAAGCTTTTCTTAGCTGTTCAAAGCATTTTGGGGTTGACTATGTTACACTTAAAGTGTTTCACCACTACTATCACAGATTCAGAAAAAAGTTCACATAACACCTCATCACACTTCTGATTTTCAGCTCATCTCTGGCAGCACACAGAGACCAAACATGATACACAGACAAAAGACGATTTAAGAAATGGGGTGTCTGTCCCATGCAGAACCTGTTTAAGCCCACCTTGTCCAGTGGAGGGCAACCCCATAAAAAGTCATCTGTGTAAAGCATCAGAGTAACAGCTCAATTATTTGAGTAAAGCAAGGAGACTGGGTCTTACCTACTATATTTTTACTTAAGGTACAACATGTGCGTCATTTCCTGCTGCAACTTGCCATTGAGATATCCTTATTTTGCTCATTTCACCTCCTACATTCAAAATGTCACCAGCCATCACTTCCCAATAGTCATGTCACACTGAAAAAGGCCAATGACTCCCAGACACTAATTTTTTTTCCGGCACATTAGGTATGTATAAAATCCTTTCAGGCCCAGTGTCTACAAAGACAATGTTTTTCAGGTCTCCACGACTTCCCTGAAAGGCCCCTAGGACTGTCTGTGCCACACCATGGTTCTCAGTCTCTGCAAGGCAGGGTTGTTGCCATCTAGAACTTCATCTCCTCCAGGCCAGTATCTCTTTCCTGCACTCTGATTTCTTAGGGTATTTGTAAATTCTTGGTTTTATATCTGCATCCCAAGCTCCAGAGTGATTGGGATCTGGCAGAGTCTCACCAGGGGGGCAGGCAGTTCAGCAGCCAGAAGCCCAAAGAGCCAGTGCCAGGAACTCTTTGAATATTGATGTGGCTCAGAATTTGTTTGGTGCTTTTGCCCACTACTTCACCCTAAACTTGGATAAACAGCGATTAGGATGCCAACCTATGATGATCCTTGTTCTCTCACCCACTATCTTCCTTACTGCATTCTCACTGAATAGGTTTCCCCTCTGCTTGGACTGCAAGCTCTACTGGGGCAGAAACGACATCTCTTATATTCTGGGGAAAATCTAATACATTTTGCCAACAACAATAGGTTTTGGCGAAAATTCTGCACATGCAAGAGGTACAGAATTAGGTACAACCTTATAATGTTCGGTGATAAGAGCTGTGGCATCTTTCAGAAAGATCTAGTTTGGAACAGTTACCGGCAAAGCAAAGAGATAGCACTCACACAGCTTGAACCCACGGACTTGCATCTGCCTTGGCTCACAAGCTTTTCGCAGTCATCATGAAAACGTCAAAACAGGTCAGGTGTTTTCACACCAAGATCTCTTGCCAGGGAATTCATACTGTGGGTGGCATGGAGAATGCCGGGTGTAAGACAGCTAGAGAAAGGACTCGAGAGAGACGGGCTGCAGAACCGTGAAAGGGGACACTACAGAGTAAACACAAATCTGAAGCAAAGGGTCAGCTCTTTTCCTTCCTGAACTGCTCAGCTTTGTGTTTTGCCAGTCAAGAAGTCGAGGTGCAATCTGAAAAGCAACCAGCTAGCACTTATAAAAAAACTTACATTTCAAACATGTTCATTGCATCTCCCACGTGAACAATTCCTGTGACTTAAATTTTTCTTTTAAATGTAATGAAAATAAAACTGTTGCACATTAAAACAAAAGAAGATGCCATGTTCTCTTATTATTTCCTTCATTGTTTTCCCTGGAGTACAATCCTCACCATAAACAATCTTTTTCTCTTCCAGGTATACCACAAACACAAATATCCGCAGACAAAACCATTTTCAGCTCTGTTTCAGGAATGAACGTTCTTTGCACCCTATAGTGCATTATCTCTAAAACGTCTTCCAAAGATCAAATCCATCCCATGATTTCTATAAAAGGTCACGTTTTGCAATGTAGCCTACAGAACAATGACATTTCAAGGATCAAAGAAAAGGTTAAAATATTCCTATAAATCTATTCTTGGGACTTTTAAGTATTTTCTACACAGAGGGAAATGTCATTTTTCTTCAGGAGCAACTGAGGGCTCCGTGATGGGCAATCGGTCTGTTAGGTTTCATATGGTGAAAGAAAGATGCACTTCACTCCCCAACTCATGCAAATGAAACCTAATTTAATTTTAAACCTCATTTACTTATTTAGATTTAATCTAAAACTCCCACATCAAAGCAAACAGAAGAACAACAAATACTATTGGGGCCTTAATAAAAAGAAATTGCGGCAAGCCAAAATAAAACTCAGAGGAGCAGCTTCTGCATAATGTTATAAATTATGGCCTTGTAGAGCACCCCAGCCCGTGAAATCCTTTACTCAGTCAGGCTGACGCCGTGTGAATGCTGAGGATTTAATTCAGTCACTTAATGCTCCGTAAATCTGAGCTGGCGTTGAATTTTGAGATCTGAAGCTTGGTGGTTAGAATTACAGCAGTGGGGTGGAGAAGCTTTTGTGGCAAGAAAGCAGCCAGTACCCTCTCCGGGCTCCCAGGAGGCCATTTCCAGGTTCTAAATGAAATGAGCTTATGGCTCCCACTCACTTCTTAATTACCACTAAATTACACTCACACAGACAGCAGATACTGTACACAGGGGAAAGAAGGTGGCAGCCTAGAAAAGACTGGGGGAGAGTGGGAAGCAACACTTTGTGTTCCCCCTTTTTGAAGTGGCACAACTCTCTCACCTCTCCAGACCCTTGCTGCGTGGGTCTCTTTGGCTCTCTGTGCATTTCTAACTTAACAGGTTCTTTATTTGAAATGATGCGTAAAGGGAAACTGAATGGCTCAGGAAAACAGGAGGAAGATATAACACTTCACAGCTTTACCTGGAATTGGCTTTATGCAGACCAGTTCCTGCTTAGGCAAGACTCTCCACAATAAAAATCTAAATACTGCAGATGCTAACTGGGTGCCTCATTCTTGGCATTCTCACCAGAGACACATGGAGGATGGAATGATCATCTCAGTCTTTGATTCCTGCACACCAAGGATAAAACCCATTGGCAGGAAAAGCACTCTGCATTTCAGACTGGTTTGTGTGATGAACAATGCACTTGATCACAGTTACAAAGCAGAACTGTTACAAAGCAGAACTGTTTAAATGTACAAAGCTAGCATGAAAGTCTTTAGGAGTAAGGTATTGAGGGCACAAACCTGATAATGGCCAGAACAGAAGCTTACCTCATACCTGACCGATGCGAATTCAGAAAGGAAAAGAATGTTCCTCCAGTTTCTTTTAGGAGTCTGAAATCCCCATCTTTCATACTTGTGGCTACAGCTTAGGTAACCGGCCTCTTTTCCTTCTGCTCCTTCTTGTAAACATCAATGTTGGGCTGGCATCAGTGTCAATAGTGGCTTTGTGGGGCATTCTAGCAGAGTCAGTCTAAAAACAGGACACCGGGAACTAAGTTTTACAACATTTGGATCGCCCACAGCACTAGGCAGAGCTATTTGGAGGCATCCAGCACACAAGCCACAAGTACTCCTGCTCAGCCCAGACACAACCTCCACCTCATTCTGCAGATGCTTTTGTGTTACACAGACTGTTTTTGTGAACTCCAGATGCTGTATAAAGCGAGACTCAGAATCGCTGAGACCTCTATGACCATGTCCTAATCTTAGTATACCCCATTTTCAAACTCAGTTTCTGGTTACATCAGAGATTTCATTAAATCCTCATTCTGGATGGAGAATCCTCATCCCAGACATCTGAGTCTGTCATCATGCTCCTCTGCATGGCCATACAGTTTTCCTAATTTATATAATTTATTTAGCGTTTGTTAGCTGGTGGTTTTTTTTTTAGATTTCCTGTCTTTCTCCGGATCTTCCTTGTTTATTAATCACCAGGCACTGAATCATGCCAGAAGTCTTCCCAGACTGAACTGTTGAAAGGTTTATTTTTGTACTGCTTACTCTTTTCTCATGTTCATAATTCCCCATTTACCATACTAATTGTATAAATTCTGGAGATCTTAATTGTTGCACCAGCCTTCCTATTTGTGCCTTTTCCAAATTTTCAGGCATCCAGATTATGCTCATCCTTACACCAATAGATTACATCCACTTTAGAATCTAGACAGAACCCCCTCAATCCTTGAAACTCTTGGTCCCATCTCAGATCTTAGCAATCATATTCTACAAACAGGACTTAACTGGGCTACGACTGGGAGCGAAATGATTTTTAGCCCTAAAGGCATCTTTGATACACAGAAATAGAGTTGTACAACAGATTATGAGCTTGCGCAAAAAAAATCACTGGACATATAAGGACCTGCTCCTTCAAAGCTCACTTGTCTTTTGTGCTGCTTAGCGCTTACAAGACATGAGGACATAAACAAAAGATTCCAACCTTCAGCACAGTCCTAATAAAGACTTCCAGCTATGATGAAGACAAAAAAATAAAGAAAAAAAAAAGGTAAAGTTAAAAACAACTGTGTTATTTCAGAATTGCCTTCATTACTTCTTCTAGATGACTTTGCTCTGTAACACACCAATGTATTCTGTCCCACTTTCTTAAAATAAACAACTGGTCTATGGCTTGTCAACAAAGCTCTGTTTTCAATCACCCAGGGAGAATAGGCGAAACACATCTTGCAGTGTCCCTATTGCTATAAGAAGGGTTTGGGGGCACTTCAAGCTGAGAATTTCTTCTGCTTTGCCTTAGAGTGATTTGCTGCCTAAGAAATGACAGATTTGCGTTGACAACCGGACCTATGAGTTTAAGGAAATCCTAAAGCAGGAAGGGGATATTTATTGACAAGCTTGTGTCTTGCTGTGGATCTGAAATTCAGTTTGTTCCAGACCAGAGCAACCATTAAAACAATGAAAATTGAAGATGATAACACAGTGGCTAACAGGAGAGTGGAGGGTGTAAGGGCAGATCACCTTGTGTAACTTAATTTGGAATACTACATCTCTGTCACAGAAAGAGTGATGCTAGTTTGCTGCTTTCAACAGGACTTGTGGTGTTTCCTTTTCATATTGAGGGTTATATCTTCACGTTCTGCACAGTCAGGCTGAGCAGAGAAAAAAAGCATCAACTAGGATTTCAGCAAAGAAAAAACTACCTGGGATGCAATGAAAAAAAAAATCAATCTTTCCCTTCTACTAACGAATAAACCATAATCCTACCTGTACATAATGTAAAACATCTTTGAACCTTACAGTGCTGCCAGGATTAAAGGAGATTAAGTTTTAAGAAATGGGGAAGATACTAAGATTCTTCAACATGTATAAGGCATTGGCAGCAGCTGAGCTATGTAGTTTGAGCTGAGAAGCAATTTGCATTATGTGTGTGAGGGAAGAAGGCAGTTGTTCACTTGGGCTGCCTCATGATCTTTATAATCAACAGACATATAAAAGATACACTGACGAGGGCAAAAATTTGCAGGGGAATTCAGAAGACAGGCTGCCCTGTCCCCTTCTTTTTGAAAAATCCAAGAATAAATCAAAGAAGGGATGAAGAGAGAACAAGTGCACAGAGCTGTCAGCGCACTGCAGTTTTTGGCCGTTCAGTTTCCACACCAGGGAATCAGGGATTGGTTTCATGTGCTGACCTGACCAAGGAAAATGACAGTGAAGGACAAGGACATGTAGGAGGGTTGTTAGCTGCAGAGTTAGTGGTAGCAAAGGTCTCAGAACTGGTCTGAATAAATCAGCACAATTAGACCCCAATTACAGCCTTTATGTGCTACCATAATATAAATATTTAATAAGAAGCATGGTGGCTAGAAGATCATTATTAATCTGCAGTTAAGCAGTACTAGCGAAAGCACAGCTTCTGGAGAAGTTATGCAGGAACAGAAGATCCTAAATTTAGAACAAAGATACCTGGAAAATTTGGTCCTGTAACTGCACTTGCTTTGAAGTAGCGATTCCAGCTAAGAGGCAGAAGAAACCCAGACAACGTGAAGAACAAGCCCCCACCTGGGACCATCTTCTCCTTTTTACTCAAGACTCCAAAGAGACCAGGGCACAGGGTGCGTGGCAAGAGCTCCCAGGAGAGCATGGGCAAGAAAGGAGGTCCAGACTTGTGGGTATGAGTGAAGGAGCTGTGAAGGTGCTCGGAAAAGAGACCTAGGTGGAACCTGGAAACCCTGCAAATACTTTTCATTCAAAGAGTCATAGGGAAGATGTAGATGTCTTGGTTCAAGTGCCAAATACAGCCCTTATAAAAGCCAGCATAAGAAATACCAGGCTTTAAAAGATTTTTAAAAGGCTTTACAGAGTAAGGTAGATTCTATCTAAAGCAATGTCCTTAAAGTGGCTAACGAAATTCTTTAAAACTACAAGACATGAGATAAAAGACACAGGAGGACGTTGGAAACCAGAAGTTACATTAGAGAAATTAGAGAACTTCCTCAAAGCAGAGGGCATCAGAGGAAATTGTTCTCTGTAGTGCAAGAGATAAAAAACATACAGACTAAAATAGAGGCTTAAAAAAGCCTTTTAAGTTCCAGTCAGTATCCTTTCAGCAAGGTACATCTTTCTCACATTTTTACTGTAGGTTTGTATATAAATAACATTCCTTAATAAAAAAGGCCCACTAGAAAACATGAACTTAGAGATTAATTTATTAGAAAAAGAGCTTAATAGAAATTCTGGGCCTTTAGAAGTGTAAATAGCATGGCAAAAGACCAAAAGACCAACAGTCAGATGAGGGTGGCAATGTTTCCCACATAGCAGGTAATGTTCCAGTCTGACAAGAAGAGAGTCAAGACAAAAGGCACTTTGCATGATGGGACAGCAGCAATTCAACAAATCACCAAGCACAGAAGCCAGCACTGAGCTGTTGAACACAAGCACAGTGCTGCCCGCCTTCGGGGCATGCAGACGAGAGAGCATCGGGGGACACAGTACGCTGGTAATGTGCACAGATGGTACACACAAAATGTCTGGTAAAGGGATTACAAAGATATGGGGTAATGTGAATGAAGGCACCCTTTGCTTTTATTTACAAATCCAGGGAAGTAGGCTGTAAGGTGGTATGTTGTACCTTGGCTGTCATACAGCACCTGCTTTTGTGGGAATGCACCTCAGCCTTGGGCAGGACACTGTAGGAAACCTACTGTGCCTTCCAGGAGGTGGGAGAGAAGATAGCTCAGGTTCCCGCTCTGAACCAGGCTCACCACTTGACACCCACGAGTTCCTGATGATGCACAAGTCGTCAAGGAAAGGCACGGTTTGTCTGGAGATTAAATACAAATTGTCATAAAGCTTTAAGAAGAAAAATAATCTATTTATTTCCTCACTCACTTCTTCCCTCCCTCCAAAGTTTGATACTCTCTCCATTGTGGTAGAGACAACAAGACACTGCACCCCAGGTTGGGAATGTTATAACCAGACGTGGAGAAGCACAGCTGTACTGTCCCTCTCATCAGAGCTCTGGCTGCCATGCTGATGACCGGGGAGGCCAGACAGACTGAATAACTGCCTCCGGAGACAGTGGACACATGACGAAAAGCAACCTTGATTGACATGGCACTGTTGCAGCACCCAGCGCTCTTCTCAGCTGTCAGAAGAGGTCCTTCCTGAAAACCTTCTCTCATAAGGGAAGACATGCAGGCTCTGTTTGTCACAGGAGGACAGAGAAACCAGAAAGGTGAAGAAATGCATTACTGAAAAAGAAGCAATTCTGTTATTGTGATAACACCTGAACAGAAACACCTCCCTTTGACAGGGAGACTGTTGCCAGAACCACACATTTAAGGGCTTATATTCCCGATTCTGTCACTGCAGCCTAATGAGACACCAGTGCCAGCACAGCAGCTTTAACTGCTACAAACACAGCGTAACCCATTTTCATCGTGGGCTGAAGTAGGTTGCACCTCTGTGCATGCTACTGGCTAGCTTGACTTTTGGTGCTTTCCATGACACAAGCACTTTTAGAGAAATGCTATGTCTTCTTGGGTCTATCTTTCATGGAGGCAGGCTGGGCTGTTCTGAAATACTCTGCAAAACATTTCATATACGTCTCTAGATGTACAGATGAACTAGAAAAGCCGTGACCCAAGACAGATTGATTTTGAGAAAGATGTTATCTATGACTCCATAAGCACAGATCTCTTTACAGTTATATTACAGTACTGGGGAGACACCAGGATGTGCTGTGGGACCCTGCCCAAGTTGTGTAACCTGCCTCTACAGCTCAAGTTACACAGATGTAGGACTGAATATAAAGCAGAGACCCTATTAAAACCAGATGCTAAAGATGAATGGAACTTTTCTGAAGAAAGATATTGTACAAGATGAGAATTTGTTCACTTGGTAAACTTGTCCTGAAGCTAAAAGTAGGGATGCCTGACCCATTATAGGAAGTTAAGGGTCAGTAACAAATTAATGGGATCAGTGGCCCCATTAATCTTCCCATAATGAACAACAGCTCAAACATACCCTTCTTCCCGAAATACTTAAAGACATTTTATATTAGCAACAAATTTACCTTATTGAACCTAAAATAATAAAAAAGTTATTTAAATGTACTGAACTCAAGCCATTCCCTGAAACGCAGAAGGTGGACTGATACCATAAACTAGTGCACTAACCTACAACCCCTGGAGAGCTGAGCGAGGTCACCAGGGTAATAAATTTAGGTGTTGCCCACACAGCCCTTGGTGGATATTTGCCCATTGCAAAAGTTACACAGTATGGCAACACGCTGCAAATGGCATCATCTGCTCAGAAATAGCACACAGCTGGGACAGATGGGGATATCACAAGCAAAGCTATTCTGAGTTCGCAGCCTTGGAGAAAAGGATGGATAAACAGAAATAGAATATGAAGTTTACAACAATGGAGGACTAAGATGCACTGGCAAATTATGGGACATGACATGCCCATTTCCTGCTCTGACTTCCTTTTCTGGTTCTCAGTTACGATTCCAGCTATTTTTCTGATCTCTTTTACACAAAAGTCTGTGCAAGCAGTAATGACACCAGGCTTAGCTGTTAGTATTACCAAATTGAGATGGTGTTTTCATCAAGTCCAGAGAGCTAAAAAGACTGGCTACCGCAAATTACCAGCTGCATTCCTGCCTCCCCTGATTTCAGTGATTTCTGCAGTAAGACATGAAATGAGATGTCTGAACAGCAATCTCAGAAGTATGTTCTGCCTGCTCATCAAGCACAGGCTGGAGCCAGATTTTCAAAATATTTTATTTCCCATGGAGGCACTAAAGAGAAATAGCCAGATTCTCAGTGGGAGCTGGACATTGCCCTCACATTAACAACTTTTTTAAAAAAAACTGGCCAAAAAGACTGACTTCAAACCAAATGTGATTTTTCTGGAAGTCAGGTTCCCATTATCAAGAGGTGAATATTGTCCAGGATGACAAAACATCCCGAGCACACTTAAGAGCAACAAGGATATATTCTCAATCTCAGAAAGAGTCATCTCTGTGAAGGCCTAGGGCTTCCTACGTCTTGGTAAGAAATGGAAGCATAAATTATAGCCAGTTTGTTGCTTAGGGACTGCTTTAAACTAAACCTATGTTTTCCAGAAATCAAGCACTGAGGGAATTAAACAATAAACCCAAGGAGTATTTTCTTACTTATTACTGATCTATTCCCTTGTGCTGCAGGTGGGGAAAGAAACCGAAGGAAGGGAGGGAAAGTAAGAAATCCTGGTAAGCAAATATCCCTCCACGGCTCACATGCACTCATCACATCTGCATCATGGACAATACCAGCAGTGCGGCACGTTTGCCACAGCTGTGGTCAGCCAGTTTTAAGGACGAAAGGAGAGCATGCAGATTACCTGGAAATTAGGGATCATGGGAGAAACGCCTCTCTGTCCCACTCAATATTCTACCAGAGCACATTCCTCTAGTGGGAACCTACCACATTTTACAGCAGAAGAGCCAATTTACTTCATTGCACATGCGCTCACACATATGCTGCTGTCAGGACTTGAAAATTTTTTTTCCCTGGACAGCACTTGGACTCTGCGCACATCCTGACTCAGGCAAAGCCCCAGAATGCAGTGCAACCAGTCCTCCCCCTCTGCCAAAAATGATCCCAACTGTGGCACTGTTGTGTTGGATTTCTGGAAAATAACAGATTTTAAACTACCTCCAACATAGTGCATTGCTCATTAGCTCTGGCTAACAGCTAGAGCTCACCTGACAGCCAGGTTTGCCTTGACATTCTCAATTCTGTGTATTTACACCATGAATTTACTTCCATTATCAAATGAGAAACTTGGGTGCTGAATGTGAAACTGAACTCAATGTTCTTCCACAAAGCAACTCGGAGGAGACTGTTGAAGGATGCTACTACAGAAAGGGCTAGGATGATACCCAGACTCGGGTCCCACAGAGGACTACACACTAACACAAATGAGATTTTAACAAGTTTTTACTGAGAATTTCCATTTTCCATTTAAACACATTGTTAATCTATGTGTTTTGCCAGTGAAATTGCTTAAAATGGCATGAAATTGAATGCCCCCCCAATCAAATGCCACCTGACAAGACTGATAGAGCAAATGCTGATACTGAGGCTAGACAAGATTAAATTCTACTATTTAGAGTGTAACAGTTTGTAATTAGGGCAGCAATGGACTTTGTTGGAAATGTAAAATGGTTTTGTACCGAATGCATTAGAAGGATCATAAAATTCTACCACTATTTCATAGCTTCGAATAAAGATTTTATCATATACTAGGGAACTCTCTTTAATAAACACTTTACCTGATAAAATAAACCTATTAATATTGAGTAACTCCCTACTCATCTGCAGATGCCATACAATAGCAAACCCAAGATGCTGAAAAGGACAAAACTATTCAATGAAAGCTTCTGCTCAAATACAACCATTCGTTGCTAAGAAATTACATTAAAGACACTGGACACCAATGGAGCTTGCTAGCTGGCTGTCAAAGCTGCTGCTTGTGCATTTGCTGTGTGTAGCGCACACAGCACACAAACAAAGGAGACTCTATTGCTATTTGCTTTGTGTATTGCATTTCACAGCGGCAACAGGACAGGCCAAACGAAGTATTTCCTGAATAACAATTATTTACTCGCAGACAATTAAATCACTTTGTTTTGGGTCATATTTATATAAAGGGTGGGAAGCAATATACTGTAACTGTTCAATAACACAGATCCTTACATGGTTGTTTCTGCTTCATAATAAAATAGAAACCTCTTTAATGAATACCTCTTCAAGTAATTAACCTATTATAAAGAAAAAATAAGTCAATGCACCAAGGCTATGCATCTAAAAGAATTCTACTGTGCTTCTTTCATTTAAATTTCAAAGTCGATGTCAATGTTGTTTCCTATCTACAAAGACAATTATCTCATGCGCTGTCAGGTTACTTGCAAATCATCACAAATACACCAAGGTCTACCAGGATACCAATTTCAAAATGCATTGATATTCCACAGTCTTCTCTCTCTGTAGTAACTGGATGGATTGGATTCCCTAGTCTAGCTCTCAGCTATGAAACTTTTCCTTCTTCCAGATGAAGAGAATGAATACACGATGCAGACATTTTATGTGTTCCTTGGCTTTTCGAGGTTTGATCTCTAGAAATGCAGACCGTCTCTAAACTGTGTTGCTCATTTTCATATGGATGGACTTTTGTTGTCTCACAGCTCTCAATAAAGAGAGATGCTCCCATGCAGGAGTGGCACGCTCCGGTAATGCATATGGTCCTAAGAATAGAAAATTTTTATGGACCTTTATTATTGTCCTCTTTTCATACTGTGTTGCTTCAGGCCACTGTCAGGTAACTGAAGATAAGCGTTCCCAGGTTCATGCCAACTGTCATTCCAGTACAAACAATACTGCTTAAAGTTCTGACTTTCCCAAGTTGCGTACTAAGTTTCAGTAAGAGTTTACTGTTTAGCTCCTTCTGATTCTTTTGAAAATAATTATTCACAATAAGAACCCTTAGGGTGCTCAAGAGTTGTCCTTTGGAGCTTGGACTTCTAGCTAGTTACTAGCGATAGGACGCATGGAAATGGATATTAGGGAAAATTTCTTCACTGAAAGAGTGGTCAGGCATTGGAACAGGCTGCCCAGAGAGGTGGTGGAGTCACCATCCCTGGAGGAGTTCAAAAAACATGTAGACGTGGCACTTGGGGACATGGTTTAGGAGGCATGGGGGTGTTGGGTTAGCGGTTGGACTCGATGATCCTAGAGGTCTTTTCCAACCTTAATGATTCTATGATTTCTGTTACTTTCAAGCTCTAAATATAGTTACATACATACACAACATAAATTCATACAGTCTTATAAATTGCTTTGTAGTCAAGTTACACCTAT
Source organism: Morus bassanus (assembly GCA_031468815.1). Classification (NCBI taxonomy): domain Eukaryota; kingdom Metazoa; phylum Chordata; class Aves; order Suliformes; family Sulidae; genus Morus; species Morus bassanus. The sequence continues at coordinate 43,962,048 of CM062572.1, read as the reverse complement.
TTAGCTTTTCAATGTTTATTCTCCTAAGTCACTCCCACAGCCTCTTTAATCATCACTGCTGCTTCTCCACATGGGGTTTTCACTATGAACCTATAAACAGACACAGACACCAAAGACATTTTGTGTTGTCTCATAATGTGCAACAGTCGAGCTCGCTTATTGGGACCCAATATTGAAAAAAAATGCATCAAGATTATTTACAAGCTATGTGACTGGACCACTACTGATAGCTCTGGTATACAAGAATAAATATCTGATGCTGGTGAGCAGAATAGGAGCGGACTAGACAGCCAAACTCTGAAATAAGGGATTCCAGGGAAGCCATAAGCCTGAATGAACATCATGGTTTTGGTAAAGAGTTATGATTCTGGCCATTTTTCCATTCCCCAGGCAACAGTATGCACCTGCTGTCTTCAAAAAGCAATGTACTTGTTGCATAAGCAATTGCTGTATTTGTTCCCTACTCTCTTAGTGATCATCTTTAAACATAAGCTTTCTATCTCAGGCTACTGTTACAGGCAAGAGCTTGACACACGCACATAAAACCTGCTGCAAAATGTCATGCCACACCTTCCTGAACCAACAACACAGCACACGCTTCTCCTCTCTGATGCACACGACTTTCATTCACAAAGATAACTCACGAACAGAATGACATTCAGAGACTGACCTCGGCTTATGGTTGCCGCAGATCAGATCCTACCGCGCAACCTTTAGAAATGTGAGCAAAAGAGAGCTCTCCCCAGAGCCCTGCATACAATCCCACATGCCAACAGCTGCCCCTTGCCGCAAGCGGATGGATGGGAGCATGCACATCACAATGAACTGCAGAGTGAAATCCTGCTATCTGATGGTCCTTTCCCATGCAACCCTTCTCCCTTCCAGAAAGCCAGAACAAACAGCAAAGAAGCTTCCAGACAGTTCACACCGAGCCCCTTTTCATCTAGAGAGAGCCCTTCCTCCAGCGCTGCTTCCTCTTAACAGGCGGACAACTCCCAAAATTCAACAGTGGGAAACACTTTACCTTTAACAAGCTCCAGCCACTCTAACCAGACTGTCAATAAACAGAGCATATTGCACAGATGGACTAATAATGCAACCCTAATTCAATTGCCTACAACCATCTTCTTGCACACTCTATTAAAAGCAGCCACTCGGCTTGCAGCAGCTTAGAAATGAGGACAGGGTCCCCTTCTGGAGAGAAGGGAAGAGCATTGACTTTGATGAGCTAGCAGCTGTGAGTCAGCTCCCTCAGCAGCACACCTACTAGTTGCCTGCAACCTTACGCCCGTGTGTGGTGGCTTGCAGCCACCTCAGTGGTGAAAGCAGCTTGCTCTTATCCTTGGCTAACCTTTCAGCCACGTGGCTTTTAAGTGAGTCACCTAACCTGAACCAGAAGTCCAACAGCCTGAGCCACCATCCTGCACCAGTATTTGTATCTGAAGAGAATAATCCAACAGCACTCAAACCCTGTTAATCTATGTTATTCTCCTTGCCCTATTGTCCAAGTAGCCCATACAGAAGAAAAAGGGCTCCCAAAGGAGGGGGAGTCCTGGAATTATGATCAGATCATGGTGTGACTCTCTGGCTTTTAGCTTACATTCAACTTCTAGACTGATTTCCGTATGCTTTGTTTCTCTCAACGCTAACTAGGCAGCAGTACAAGCAAGGTTTGGGTATGAGAAAGAGGGATAGGAACCAAAATCCGCTGGTATTATATTCCAAGTTTGCTTTACCTCTTTTAAGGTCAGACTGCCAGAAGCCATGGGCTGATGCATAGCGAGGGATTATCTTTTGAGGCAGTACCTTTGAAGTGCACAAGATTCAAATCAGTTGCAAATAGGGGACCTGAGGCCCATCAACAGCCATGTTGCTCCAGGGCAGGAAAGTCCAAAGAGCTGGCTCATGCTTCCATCTGCACTCCAGACCGAAAGGATGGAAAGCAGGCTATGCAGAGCCTGGCTCACTTTCCATATGCCATTTCCCTGTCTGCCCTGGTTTAGAGGTGGGAGCTACACAGTATCTGACACGAAGCACTGGGACCACAGCACACGTGCACAGTGAGGACTGATTAGAAAAATAATTTTAGAAGAGCTTTTCATGTCATTTGCTTTTCGTGTTTCCTACCTCGATGTGAGAGCACCCCAGAGTCTCCATGCTCCTTCAGGGAGGAAAGTATTTATGCAGAACCATGACAATTCCTACTTTTCCCTTAATCTCCTTTTACTAACTGTCAAGTGGGCAACCCAGTCTGCCCCCCTTGAGCGTCCTTTCCTTCTCTCTCTGCTCCTGGATGGTATTAGTATGCCTGAGAGAACCCATAGCTGCCAAGAACCCCTTTGAAGTTAATGTGACCAGACGGCCCATTGTAGCCAGCTGTGATCGATTCACTCCCTCCTCGTGGCTGAAAGTTCCCTCTAGCCCATGGCTTAGTGGGATTAGCTACCTCTTTGCTACTTTCCCCACCACATTTTTAATATATAATTTACTTTAGCGTTATCCTGGGGCAAAACTTACTGGACGCTGCCATGAATGTCATCTGGGGTAAGGGCTTGGATTTTTGCTGCAGCTGTCTTCTCCTCTGACATCTCAACAAGCTGCTGGACAGAACTACTTGAGAACTTGCAGCAGTGTTTGCACTTTCAAGAGCTCTTTTACAACAGCCACCCACAGGAGAAAAGGCCAATGGATGAGTAACTGAGCAAGAAGAGATTTTTATGTTAATACAGCCATGTCCATGTGCTTCTTAAGCAGTATGCTCAGAAAAAGAGGCTGTGCATTTATAACCAGCTCTTTTGAGAAAGCAGCTGCAATAGCAATGGAAAACTCAATTTAGTCAAAGAACACATTGTGATGAATAATACAAAATTAGTTGAATCCAGTGCCCGTGATAGTGACAAGCTCAATAAGCCTAGCTAGAACTAAGCATAATGTACATAGAGAGGCTGCCTTAAGTCCTGTCAGTCCCTTCCAAAGGGGTGACTGAACACTAAATACCTTGTTTTAAAGGATTAGGGCTCTCTAGATACCACCCCACTGCTGACCTGTCCTGAATTCTTGCTCCCCTTTTTAGCACAGAAAACAGGGAAAAGTGTAATTTCAGAATAGGTAGCATGGAAGGAGAAAGCATTTAGCATGTTCTAGGTAGAGTTTTCCCAACTCATTTCACCTGTGACCCATGTAAAATCAGAGATCCACTGCAGTAATTCACTGCAATACTTACAGACCTCAAACTGTTTAAAAATGAGCCAAGACAGAGATGTCTGACAGACAGGAATTTAGCTGACTGATCTTGCATGCAGATAATGAGCTAAGAAAAAAAATATAGTTGCAAAAAAAGAAAAATGTCTATCAAAGTCCAAGTATGCTAATTATCAAGAATTTAATGGAAAGTCACTTCCTGACAAATTGCATGTTAAGAAATGCGACAGACAGCTGAATATCCCCGGGGGGGAGGGGGAATAAAAGAAAAAAAAAGGAAAAGATTGTTTTCTTGATCAAAAAATAAAAGTCTCATTGGAAAAGTTAGCTCCTGCTACATGAGCTCTTGGGAAATAAGGCAATGCAGCTGTTCATCTCGAGAATGGGTGGTGATGCTTCTAGAGACCTGCAGCCAGGCCCACCCTCCTATAATATCCTAACTAAAGATTTGTCATTCATGCAAGGGAGACAGAATGGTCAAAGAGACACAAGAGATAACGTGACAAGCTAGCTAGGCCAGCTGACAAGTAATCCAATGAGTCAAGTCTAAGTGAAAAGTGGAAGCCTGAACACTAGTAAAGTGATTAGAGAGTGCTAACTTCTCCCTGTTCTATGATGGGCTTTGACAGTGCAGGCTACTCTGACTTAGCTGACTGCCAGAGAACATGTCGAGACTAGCTTTTCTTTTATTCTTTTTTTCTATTGCTACACAAAGTGCTAAATAAAGGGCATTTGGTTCTGTCCAGACAGTCCTGGATGGGTTCTTTGGAAAGTGTGACTGATGAGGCTTCTGCACTCACAGCTACAGATCACCTTGGAGCTTTGCAAGAAGAGCAAGCAGCCAGATCAAAATCACATTGCTCAAGGAATTAGCTGTCATCATAACAATATTTCTGAATACAGTAACAGTTGGCTAAATCTGCAAAGCTTTTCAAAGCTACAGTCAGAAAAGGCTCACTAAGTTTTAAACAGAGATTAACTTAGAAAGAAAGGAATAAAAAAAAATCACCCTCATTTGTTAAATTATCATTTGGTCACTGCAAAGTTTCAAGATTTGTAAACATACAGTATTGCAGACTCACAAGGTACTGTGGTTCAGTATTCAGTAACTATCGAGTTCTGCTTTGTGGGTGGTAGTTAACAATGGAAAAAGCAAAGTAAGGTAACACAAATCCAGTAATCCCCTTTCACTGGAAAGTGAAATCAATCAAATTACGTCACATTGGATAAGAATACACATACAAGAAGCTATTCCAGTTTGGTGGACACAGATGAGCTTGATCATGAATCAGAGCCTTTGGTTTGAATTTAACGTTGCTCCCTGGATACTAGCCTTTGCTCACCTGTCCTGGCCTGCAGCTGTGGCAAGAAGCAGGAAAGATGCTCCAGCAGCAGGAAAAAACATAATTTGCATTAAATAAAGAAAGCCGAACACTAGTAGCTCTCCCCACCCTGTCACTGGCCAAAGGCTTTCCTAAAAGCTCAATGAGACTACTGATGCAGGTAAAGGACAGATCCCAGAACAGCAATCACATCAGAAGCCTTGTGTGGAACAGCAAGCTTTACAAGAAGCATCAGACAACATCTAGAAATCTTAGGCTAACAAACAACTCTCATCTCTAACTGTTATCCCTGCACACAAAATATGATTTGCTAGAAGGAACAGTAACCTTCTAATAACCAGAGTTAACTTTCTGTTCAGCTGGGCAGTTTTAAACTAGCTCATAACTGTTCACTTCCATATGTAAGGATGAGACCACCCTGGGCTTCATGATATTTAGACAACTAAATGGAGTTTTTAGTCTGAGATCAATGAGAGGGGTTGAAAAACAAGGCCTTGAACGTGGGGGATTAGAAAGTGCTAACGTCCTCAGAAGCAGCTGTCCTGGGATATAAGGCACCAGAGAGAGGGAAAACACCAACAGCAGCTAAGATAGATGCATTAAGATGATTACATCTAAAGTCTTAGTCACAAACATCTCCAGCTGGCTCCCAGAATTAAACAGAGGATTTAATTGGCACTATAGAAGCAACTGCATTAATTCTTACTTTCAAGGACAGTGATAAACCTTCGATTTCCCAAATAGCAAGGATATTAAATAGAATATTTCACTGTCTTTAAATGGGAGCCAGGACTGTGTCTGCAGAATAACTGAAGACCCATACCTGCTAAGGAAACAGGAAAAATTCCTGTTTTAGAACTGGTCACTCCTTCCTCCTAGCTCAGGCATTTTCTTGCTTCTTATCAATGACCTTTAGCCTGTACTCACATAATGCACTCCTCCTCTTCTAATCCTGCCCTGCTACACCGGCTGCCAGCAATCTTTTGTGCAGGAGGTCAGTGTTGGTGCTGACCTGGGATCACACTGTGGGGTGCCAACAGTTTGCACTGCAGATGAACTGCTGGGACACGCATGGTGGCGCGGTACGAAATTGGGTTGTCGCTCTCTTCCTAAGGCTGCAGCAAATCTTTGGGACATCAATGCTTTCTGTGACTTATGCTAACAGTATTTGAGTAACTAAGAACTTACTATAAAACCCCTCTCCCCACAAATGTAATGGCCTTCTAAAGACATTCAAATGACAAAATCTGAACTGTATTGAATACAGTCAGTACTTGAAAAAAAGAGCAATTTATAAACCCTAAATTCCAGTGGTCTCCGACGTGTGAGGGAACATACATAACACCATTACACAAACATTTGAGAAAGGAAGCAAAGATGGGAGAATCCAGCTGAAACTGCAGAGAGATGCATGCTGTCAGAACCGCACGTGCTGAAATCCAACCAGAGCACTAGGTTTTGACCGTTCAGCTTTTTTTGAAAAGAGACCTGAATGTCTGAGAAGACCTCAGGATTCAACCAGATTTAGGATGATGGTTCGGATGGAGAAGCATGAGGAAAAGTAACACTGGACTTCTGGCAATATCCTTAAATCTGAAGCCACAGTTAGATATCCCTCTCCAGTACCAAAGCTCCTCGTGGTAGAATAGTGCTGAAAAGCTAAAACTGTATCTACTACATTCAGGTACCTTGCAACATCAATGTGGCACTAACGGTATTTCAGTCCCTTCCATCACAGCCCAGCCTTAATGTATTTAAACATGGAGGGACACAAGTTTTCTAACAATTACTGAAAATATAAACAAAGCAGAGAGTTTAAAAAAAAAAATAGAAAAAAAAAGGAAAAAGAGCGAGGGAACATGGCTAGATTTCAAAGGTCACATTAGAGATTTTATTTCTTAACAAGTTCTTCATCAACACAGCTCTTGCTCAAGGTGGCAGGGATGGTGGCACATGCGAGGGGACAGACAAAACTCATTTTGGATCAGAGGTGAAGACATCTCCCCACTCAAAATCCTGTTAATTTACAAAGTTGCCAGAAAGACAAATATTTCAAGAGTCCACAGTTTCTCTTGCAGTTCCCAGCATTACCCTCAGACAGCTAAAGAGCCTGTCCATTCTTCCGGGGGCTTGCATAGCCCCTCCTCCTCTTCGAGTGATTTTGAAGAAGTCTCTGCATCGGAAATGAGACTCTGGAAAGAAAGAGCTGGCTCTAAATGTTGCACGCAGTGCAAACGCAGGGACAGACACTCATGTGTGCCTGCCTTCCCAGGAAAGGCTTTAGCCACGGGGCAGGACAGTCTTGCGGTCAATGGATATTTGCAGGAGTATGAAACACAGATCTATGTGTCCTTATCTACATATGAAGCTGATGTAGTGCTTGGTAATATTGTGCTGGACTGGATCACAGATGCATTCAAGTGGCAGAGTGGAGGCTTAGGTAAACAAGACAATAGGTGCTCTTTCAGTAAGTAAACCTCCCAGAGCCCATAAGAAGGTAGGCTACGCTCTAGCCAGAGAAACAGATGGCTTCTCTCCACCCAAACATTCTCCTCTTCATCCCCAGTGTGATCTCTCTGTCTCCACAGGCCACGCACATGTCAGAATGAACCTTCTGCCTTTTTAGTAGCCAGGAAAAGATGGTTTTGCTTTCATCTTTCAGCAGAAATTCCAAAGGGAGACAGGCAAAAGGGAGGTGTGGGGAGACAACATTTTGACATTGTGCAATAGTAAAAAATGACAGAAGCCACAGACAGAGCAGCAAGACCCTCCCTGCCTCCCATGCACAATGATGGGTGAAAGGGAATGGATGACGGATCAGGCAGCAGCAGGCTACAAGCAGAACAGACAATGCACAGCCTCGTTCCACTGGGACTACCAAGTTTTGATGAGTACGAATTCAGTTGCTAAATCAGTCCTACGGTTTTCCTGAATTCTTAGCTAGCACAGACGAGGACAGTTGCACTTTTTCTGATATTACTATCTAGCTATAGATTACCTATGCTTTGACCGTTACTTCATTTAGGCCGGCTGACGTTCTGGAGAAAGCAATCCCACTGCCTCCCTCACAAAGTGGGTCATTACTTAAGGATCTTCCACCGTCCAGACTGTACCTGCAAAGTGGACAAGTGATTTTGCTGCAGGCCAATATTCAGCACAGTGACCCGCTACACCTACTTAGCCAGAACAGACTAAGTAGCAATAACTTACAAATGGAGCAAGACCTCCAAGGACTTTGGGAGTGGCAGAGGAAAATCCTAGCATCTGTCAACTGAGATCCACTGCTCCATTTACGTTTCACAGCTGCCCAGTAACTTCTATGAAATAGCACAGAAAATACGAAATAGCAGTTGAGAGATCCAGTCCAGTTCTCAGAAGATGGCTTCCACATCTCATTACTCTTTACCTCATATGGTCATTCAACACTCTCTTAGCTGACATTTCAGGAGAAAGCCCAAGGATGAAACGGGCCTACTCTTCCTCCCACTTAAGGAAACCCTTCACTACGCAGGAGAGGCAGGAGAGCATGGTACAAGTACCTGCACCTTCTGGGTGCACTGCTGCTATCAGTGCTGCACCACTACATTTTTGGCAGGCCGGTTCCTTCTCTCTCGAAACACCCTTGGTTCTGCTTTGGAAAGACAAGATGGAGAGAAGCTCTTAGGACTGGCAAGGGATCATGTGAGGGTTAGTTATCTCACCAGGAATTGCTCATTCATTTTTAGCCCAGTTAACTGGCAGCTCTTTGGAAGCATCTCTCAACCGCCTCAATTCATCCTTCCTCCCAAATGTGCTGTCCCTTGAGCCCCTCCCCTTTTCCTGCCTCCCACTCTACTTCTGTGAGCATTATCGCTATTCTCCTCTCCAATACTTGTGTCCTTAAACTTCACTAACTTTTCTCCACCTCTTCTTTCACTCCATATTCATACTGTTACCAGCCCTCTCCTTTTTCCTGATGGAAACAGTGTCCCGGCCAGAGCCTTCTGTCACAATAAACGTTGTTTTCTGAAGCCCCGTGGGAAAGATGGGATCATTACATGCCAGGACACGTGCTCAGTCCATCATTATGCAAGTCAGTGCTGGAGCCATTTTGTTTCAATTTGCTTCTCTTCAGGGCCCAAGGATCTGCTCGCTCATTATATTAAATGAGGTGGTTTCCCAGCTTGAAAGTGCATTTTTTAAAATCTTACTCCGCTTAATGATTCTTTTTGTTAATTTTAAATAGATTTTTAGAATCATTCTTTCTGCTGGTAAAGGACCCACAGCAGTGGAAACTGTGTTTGGAGCTTCTGCTCCATGTAATGCATTCTTAATGACTTGAATACTTATCTGGAGGAACTTCTCTCTCTATAGGTGAGATGTATTTCACGCTCCTGATTAACACAGAATTTCAGTCAGCACAGGAACTGTGCAAACTTTTCCTTACAGGGAGCGATGAATTAGAGGTGTTGTGTAGAGCACCGAAATGCCTGAAATTCAAACTCATACCGACACAGCTTTGCAACAGGTATCGCAGGTCTATTGCTTGGGATCTGGCTGTGAGGGAAATACCACCTCAGAGATCACTTCTTAAAGGTCACCAGCTGCAAGTCTGTTCAATCTGCTGATGTGTACTGATAGGGCACAGATGTCCAGGGAGCATCAGACTGCCAACACAGGCCAAATGCCTTTCCTACACTTGGCTCCTTCCAGAAGAAGGTCATATATATGTATGTGCCAGCCCATGTCTTTCCTTAGAGTGCCTTAGAGTTGCCTTCAGCAACAGCAGGAATCGTTCTGCGCTGGCAGGGGGCTGTTTCAACAGATGCTCCTGCTGTTCAGCCATCCCTCACAAAGGCCATGGGCCAGGGAAATGTGCTGACACAACCACAACTCAGCACACAAGAGCCTAAACAGCCTCCAAGGAGCCACTTCCTCAGACCTGCTTTTTAGGATGAAGCTAGGTTAAGGTGAAAGCTAATAAATTGCAGAAGCAATGGAGCTTCCTTCATGTTACCTGACATTACTCAGCTCTCCTCAGAAGAGTTTGTGCTGTACACTCCATCCTAGAGGGACAAGCCACAGACTGCAAGACACTAATTGCTGTGACGCTAATTGTTGCACATACAGAAGGCGGCATTAGAAACACTCTCCTCTTTGCTAACAGGGTTGAATGTTATTAATAGTTTAGAGATATAAAAAATGGATTTTGAACTGGCGAAAAATGCAGGAAGACAATCCACGTATTGAGGTGTTGCTGTCACAATTATCTTAATTTTTCTCCTCTGCTTCCTTGTTGCATTCACTTGATGGGTTTCATCTTAAAACACAGACAAGCTCTTTGGACCAGAAACTGTGTCTTGTCACAAAGTGACAAGTGCACAAAGCATGCACCACAACAGGCTCCTGAATGTCTTGGAGCCTCCAGGTTCCACCTGATACAAGCAACAAAATCACAAAAATCGGACAAATCTGAAATAGTATCACAGCCAGTCAGTATCTAGCATACATCCAGAACGAAAAGACCTCAGCACCAAGATATTCCCCTTTTTCACCACAGTCAAACATACATAGGCTCCCTGCGGGGATGAAAAGTTGGGAACTCCAAGGGAATCCATATGTAACAAATGCTGAAGAGCCCAGGAAATGCTGAAATCAAAGTGAAGTAGTGAATACAAGAGAGGGGACTACTGAGCGATGCTCAAATTGCATGCTGCAGACACAATATTCAATTAATACCCAATATTGTTTAAATAGTAGATTTAGTGAATATTTGTCACCACTGAATAACCATATGTTCAAACGAAATGGCAAAAAATATTTGTACCCCTTCAGATATCAACTGGAGGTTTGTAGGGTGATAATTCTCTCTTGGCCAGCTAATTTAATCCTTGGACAAGTGTTCAGCTCACTTTTCAAGGCCTGTATTTCCTACAAGCACTGTCTGTTTTACATATGAAACTGGAGTAATATTTCAAAGGGGACTGCATTTTAAAAAGGGTTGAAGGATAGGAATGCACTAAGGAGCACTGTGACAATTTACCTTGTTGAAATTGCACAGCTCACAATATCCCTGGGGAGTTGTTCTCCACTTCAGAGCAGAACCTACAATTTGTACCCCAAAACCATACCATATAAGGCTGGATTTCCTATTGATTGCTTCTGATAGCAATGCTAAGCACAGGAGCTAAGCTGCAATAGTTGGTTAATTTTATTAAGCTTGGGTACTGAAAAGCCCTGAAGACATCTAAAGTGGACTTTAATATTTTTGTTTAACAATTTGCATCCCTTACTGTCTCTCTTAATGTGTTTGTGCCTGTTTAATCTTCTGTAAACTCTTATCTCTGTCCTTCTGATGTATACAAAGTACATTTGAGGAGGGCAGCAAACAGAAATGGGAATTCTTGGTAAACAAAATTTGACACATCCCTCGAAGGAAACATGTTTATTGCCCACACTGTGCTCTGAGAGCAACACACTATATTGTGCAAGCAGGGGTTCACAGTGCAGACACTAAGCCAGACTACAGCAGAAGCCCCACATTAAAGTCTGCCTCAGGCAACCATTTATTATTGCATGATACACCTCCGAAAAATACTGATGAAAAAGATGTTATCAGTTTTGCCACATGTTCGGTTTTTCAAAGTCAATTCCATTGTCTAAGCAAAACTGGGCACGTTACTGGCTGTTGTCATGTGAATTTTCACTTCATAGAGCAAGGGGAAAGAGAAAATAATTTTGTTACTTTGATGAAGATGCCTTGCACGTTTTGACAAACTCAAGTCCCTCCAGGGTGCTTACTGGCCATGAAGCTCTTTCATATCTCATTCATTATCGGAGAGAGACAGGAAAATACTTCCTCATTTCTCTTGCGTATGAGTAAATTAGTGAAAACCACAGAGACTCAGTTTCATTAAAAGTGATGGAGTGAGACTGGCTGCAGCCGCTGCACAGCGGGGACTGGGCTGAGCTGACTCAGTGCAGTCTGCCCAGCAAATGCAGGAAAAAAGATTAGCTGGAAATTTCTCTATTGAAGCACTAACTGCTTACTGCAGCCAAATTCTAAGACAGCTTGATGCTGTAAAACCTGAACGCCGAGCCCTCAACTCAAAAGTTAGTTGAAAATCTCATGTTCCTCAGCTCCATCACTCCATAGATTTTAGATGTCCATATGCTAGACCTGCGTTTCCCTGCTAGTTTCAAACCAATGCTATTACCATCAGCAACTGTTAGAGTTTCTACCAAGTGACAGCCAATGGGTAATATTTCTGAAGATTCTTTCCTCACAAGTTTACCAGGGGAAGAAAAAGCCTTCAAAGCCCCAAACCCTGGAATTAACTTCAAGCCCAGCTGTCTCATATTACAAAGCAAGGAAACTCTTGAGATGCAAAGGAAGGGGGACAAGCCATTTGAACACCAGCTTAGCCAAACCTCTATCATTCTGCTGAAAACTTGTCTAAAAACTTCTGGTTTTCCTGAGAGATTCATCGTTGCTGTGTAGCCCCATGATCAACAGCATCACAAGAAACAACAGTGAAGATGCTGATGGCAGATGACATTTCTGCCTGTGCTTGCCTGAACAGAGTGGCAGGAGTGCCACTGCCTGCTGAGGTTTTGTGTAGATCACAGTCCAACTGGTGGTTTTCACTGGTGATGCTCACAAGAGCGGGATAATGCAGGTGGCTGGCATGAGATAAAACCTTATGTTACAATTATATGTGAATGCCCTGAAATCCACATGGAGAAGAATCAGAGTGAACTGTGGATTAGAGCAGCAGCCTTTAATTTCAGAAGTAGGGCAGCAAGGGAGGAGGAGTAATTGGGATCACTCTACTCTACACCATAATGTCTTCCTACCAGCAGACAGCATGATGCATACCAGCCTCATCACAGCGTTCAGCTGTCAAGTCAGGCTCTAAGCTCTCTGCCGGCATTAACTGATTATCTGGTAGTACGTTCAAGAGAAGCCTAGAACTTGCAATAGAGGGACTGCTGCTGTCTGCGACTTAAGCATACTCTGATTTCTAAATGTGGCATGCTACCAACCTATGTTATGTTTGACTCAATCTACTGCTCCAAGTCCCTCCATTTTATACCCTTTTCTTCCTAGCCCCTGCTGACCTCAAAGGCGGCAAAAGAAACACCTTTAATAAAAATCAAGACACTGGCAAGTTATTTATTAAAGTGTAAGTCTTGATTCTTGTGATGAGTTAAAAAAAATCCACGTGCCTCAGCTTGTCATAAGATCCCCAACCAGGTGGCATAACCCTGTTTGGATGACTTAACACAACTGACTTCTAGCTCTACTTAGCTCAAATGTCCAGAAAATCTGTGTTCCTACTGAGCGTGATAATATATTGCACATGCTCCTTTTCCAATGTCTTCTCTCAGAGAAAGCTCTCATCTTTTTGTAAGCTATTCTCTGGCTATTCTCACTATCACCCCGTAAAGCTCACGTCTCACAGACTCAGGAGTCATGGGCATTTCACAAATTACTGGATCAGCTACATGAAAATGTGAGATTTTGGGATATCCAGCATACAACCCACCCATCTAGGTCCTGTTACCAGGGTATCCAGACACCTGGGTCATGCGTATTATTCTGCTGGGCTCACATCTGCAGGAAGAAGGAAATAACATGCATGCTGAGCTGTGTGCAAATTCAATCCTTAGAAGAACACAAGGAATGGAAACACAGTCAGAGGAGAACAGTGCAGGCACATGGTGATCACCTTGTCTTTTTACACAACTCGGCAAATCAGCCAGCCACCCTCTGAGGTGTAAGGGTAAGAAAATATAATCTGAAGTGTCTTGCTGCTACTGGACATTGCAAGGGAGAAGGCAGCACCTTTTTCCATCTATGAGGGAATTATGAACATTTTTCTCACTGAAAACTGTAGCAGGCACAACGCTCCTCGTGAAAATAATTCAAACCGCCCCTTCTCCAAGATGACTGAAAAGACAGCAGTAAACTGCAGTTGACATGCAAGTGGGTTGGGATAGGATGGGGAGGGGAGAGAAGAACAGCTGCTCTCTGACAAGATGCCTGATGTAGGTTGCCAACAAAACAACGCCAACTGCAGATAAGTCATCTCAAACTAGCAGATACTCAAAGCCACGAAGGCTAAAAAAGCTTATTTGCAGGTGGGAAGACGGAACAGTGCATGATGTGGAAGGTATGATGCTGCCCACAACGTGTCCATGAATATACTTTTGGTCCATGCAATGCTGCGCAACTCCCAGAGACACTATGCATCCTACTATGAAATACATTACTTTGAGCTGCACAACCCCAAAACTGCCTTTATTTCACAGCCCATTGCCAGTGTTCTTCAGTGCAGAAAGTTAGTCCATGTGAATTATTCTCTCATCAGTACCCAGGAGATATATAGGCTGCGCTTACATTTCATGTTTGGGAAGAAATACTAATACTATGCTGAAACACAACCCTTCACCATTAGCAAAAGCAGTTTTGTTGAATAGTGTTGTCATAAAACAGCTGCTATGTTCCTCTTGAAAGGCAGCTATACTTCAGCAGTGGCAAACTTGGCTCCCACATAGCCAGCAAGACTGTGGCCTTGCTCCAAAGTGCAGTGCTGTCCTTCTGAGGCAGGTCTAGGGCAATGTGGAGCTGTTCTGGTCATTCAGGGCAAGGTCCCCGAGGGAAAAAACATATATTTCTGGCAGAAGTATGACTAATGCCCTCCTCTCGGAGCTTGCTGACAGAAATGGGCATGCAGAGCTGGGGCCACAGCTTTCCTCTTGCTCAAGCAGCTCACCTCTGCACTACAGAGATACCGTATTTCTTGGAGGGGAAAGCAACGGGTCTGACTAACCCTGCCTCTCTGCAAATCAAATATGAAGCAGGAAGGGAGAGATAGGAAAGAGGGGGAAATGACAGCAACGTTTGAAACTTTCAGGCAGTCCTTTTTTGCATGAAAGTCGGTAAAAGATGGGGTTTTCCCCTTTTTTGCTTCTGTTACAAAGAAAGAAAAAAAACCCAAACCTGTTTTGAAGTAGTTGGATTCAGTGACTGTACCCCACCTCCAGTATAATCCACCAGGATATGGTGCTGGCAAAGGGCTCTGATCCACTGTCGGAAAGCTACTATTTACCCACCAAACAAGGACTCAGCTTTTCATTTCCTTGCTTTTGCAGGCTTGTGTTAGATGCGTGTGTAGCGTCATTCTGCTTCACAAGTAAGGCCTGTACTTGAAACTTCTGCTTTGTTTACTTATTTGAAGTGCTTAGCCTCTGAGAAAGCCTTCACACACCACACAGACCAAACATTTCATCTTTCTTTGTTATAGCAAAACATTTAACAGAGAAGCATAGCGTGTGAAGGAGGAAATCTTGTGTCTGCCAAGTCATACAACTGACCCATTCAATCTTGTCTATTCCCAACCCTCCAGCACTTAGGCTTATATGCAATGTGCACAAACAAAAGATGATCCTAAATTCAGCATTAAAAATATATATATACACCGTGGCCAATTTGCTCAAGATGCACTTCTGAGGGATCCTCACAGATGTGGGCAATGCATCTTTTTAAATTCTCTGGTCAACAACGAAAACCAGGACTGCCAAGAAATACATAATTCAGCCTTAACCCAAACTCAGTGACTTCATATTAAACTTTTATAAAGAAAAAAGCCAAACAGCAATTACAGAGAAACATTTGAGAACACAAGAACTAAATCTATGTGTATTCTGTCCCTGGCTAGTCACCTTCTTTCAGAAGGGAAAAAATACACCCCAATTAAAACTCCTTTCAGCGTACAGCTGTAACCATGGCAGTGCTACCACAAGGCATCCAGTTTCAGCAAGCTTCCCAGCTGCTGGCTCATTCTGTATCAACTGGGATGCAGGGAGTTTCCCCTCAGTCACTTGTATTGGATCACATGCTGGCAGGGTCAGGGTTAAATCAAAAGATTTTTCTGATTCCAGCTATTTATTTTCACCACAGCTTCAATACTTCAAGAACTGAAAATATAAATTCAGTTCTGGAAGAGCAGAGGCATGGAGTAACTGCAATGCAGACTCAGGAAGACTTCAGATGGGGGTAGATGACCACGAAGGGATGCAAAGTCTCCAATTTAATGAGCCAAGTCATTTCACCGTGAGCAGTGAAGGCAGAACAAAGTGGTCACTGTATGACCAAGACTATACAAGATTGCTTTATTCCTGTTTCTGTTGAGGTAGTCGCTTGTTTAAAACCACTACCTCAAATATTTCAAAAGCCCAGTGACCTCACCTAACCAGCTGGAGTCAGTCTGTGGAAGCTCTCCTGACAGTCCTCCAAACACGAATCATGCTGGAATGAAGAAAGGGAACACTGATCCTTCCACCCCTTTTTCTGCACCTGATTCTGCTCCCCGTTATTTCATATCAATACCTTTTCAATCTCAGTCACTCCTCCTCTGCAAGAACCTTTGTACTGATGCGCAAAGCATAATGAATGCCAAGTCAGAAGTACAGCTGTAAAGGCACTAACTTCTCATCTGCAGGATCCAGACAATATCAGCTACTGTTTACCTGTTTGTGCACTGGCTTCCTTGCAGTGGCTTGTTTACAATCCCTCCTCAAGTGTCAGTGAGCCAAAGAAAACATCTTTAATGTAGTTCTGCTGCAACATTAGCCCTTGCCTGTGGCTGACACAATTCTTATGATCAGTTACTTTTCTGTTACGGCTGAGATGAAGCATGGTGTTGTCATCAATGGTCAAAGACCCACAAACTCACCCTCAGAGTCTTTCATATGAGCCTCACCCAGTGTCTTGGGACCATAAACAAACTTGCACTGAAGTAAAAGTTGTAAGAATTAAAAGCGGTTATTTCTGTTCAACCTCATACAGACATTTTCCAATCAAAACATCTAAAACCAACATGAACTTGTCTAGTGAAGGCCTTATCTAATGTTCTAAGGGGTGAAAATCCCTCTCTAGACATTCTTATTTCAGCAAAAGAGCCATTTTTTATTTGACCTGAATTAAGTAAGTATTAAAATATGCCTTCATATATGAATAAAAAGGAAGATTGAGCTGAGGGATAAAGAATTGACCATGTGCAAGAAGCTGGGGAGAAGAGAGATAGGGACAACACAGCCAGCACAGTGAGATAAATAATACCTCCCATTGTTATGCAGGAATGTCCCCGGCTATGCTAGGAACAATGATGCAGAAAAATGCATGTATGTATTTACTCTCCACGGCTGGGAGAGGATGACAATGGACTCAGAATACAGCAGTAGGAAACCTGGAAAGCTCAGTCCTGGCTCAGATGACTTTTTAAGAGAAAGAGACCAGGCCATGAACAGTTATGCCCAGTGGTTAGGATCAATGTCTGCCACTGGATGCAGAACAAGGACAGGAACTGAACTAGAAAGCAAGGTTAGAAGTCAGAACATAAGCTGAGGGACAGGAGAAGATTTAGAACAATAGCCAGAAGCTCAGCTGTTAAGCTGCGAAGCCACTGTAAATTCGGCCTTCATTAATCATGGAAACCAATCACCTGACGTGCCCACCCACAGCTACCACTGTTCAACTCAAAGGCTAGCTTATCTTGTAACTGCTTCAAGTCTCAGCTTTAAGGCCAGTGACCCCTGTCATTGTTCAAAAGGCAAAAATAATTCACTTATTGTGAGAGGAAGGAAGGGGAGTGGTTTTGATGGGCATGTTACACTTGGCTTTATAAGAAACTCGTTGCAGTTGTTTGATCCTGTTTATTTTTCTGTTAGGTGATGGCTACAGACACCGAACTTCCAATCCTCTAGAGAGTGGGTGCAGCTAGGGAAGAACATGTTACTTGATTTACCAGTGCACTCTACATGGGCAATTAATGGGTAACTCTGAGTTTAGAAAAAAATTACAGGGAAGAATGTAACTGATTTTTATTTTTTTTTTTAAAGAGGGAGGTGGAGGGGGTGGTAATAGATTTGGAAGATGCACATGGTCTTCAGGGAAGCATGAAGACTCAGCTGTCAACAGGCACAAATTCAGGGAGTTGCATGCAGAAAATGGGTGCGCCTACAAGCTTTGAGGGCACGTGAATGGAGGCGGCTGACTCGGCTGCTGTACAAGTATCTTCCATAGCTACAAAGAAAATTTTCATTCTTGGAATGAGACATGTTCTTCTGGTGCAGTAGCTCTCTGAAAACCCAATTACACCGGCCCCTGGACTGATCCATATTAGGTATGCCTCAGTGACAGACCAGCTTGGCAATAACTCTTTCTGCAAGAACTCTCATTGGAAGAGTGAGCCCCCAGCAGCAAAAACAATCAAAAAGCAGGCAGGAGCAAGGCTAATCCATTTAAGCAAGACTAAAACAGCCTTTATTATTAATAATAATAAAAAATAGGCTTAACTAGTGATGCTAGAAATTATCTGTGTCGGTCAAGCAAAGCACAGACCATGCAGCTACTAAGTGTAACCAGATCTGTGGGGAATGAGGGAAGAAAAAGGAGAATGGGGACTGGGGAGACTTGGAAAAAGGCAATACACTATCAGCTCTCTAACTCTTTCACAGCTTTTCATTGGCTTCACCCCATCAACTCAGAAATCAAAGAGCTTCAAGCATCAGACATTTGCGTCTGCTCCATCTTCATCACTGCCAGACACAGCCCCGCGATTAAAAGAATGGAGAAATAAGGAGCTTACAGATTCACTTTCCCCAGTTGACACGGTGACTCAATGCACCGAGGTATCGATCCACAGGTCTGGCCTCTGCCGATAACTACACGCCACAGGGGTTAATTTAACTCCCCACCACCTGGCACTGACTCAGACACTTTGGAGAGAACAGTTATAAATTATATAGCCCTCCAAAGGCGGAAAGCAGGAGAGCATTTTTTCAGCACATTTCCTTTGTTACCCATCCTCCTGCAACCGGACCTGTTTTGCTGCTTCCAAGTCTCATTTGTTTTCTTCCTGAAATTATATTGCAGTCATCTACTCAAGCACAAACAGCCCATAGGACACTGTACATTAGAGTCACAGAAAAGAAAAAGGATAAAAAAAAGCACCCTTCCAAGGCAGCCAGTTATTTTATATAATATACCAGCGTGCAGACATGCATGTACATGCATGCATACACAGACCAGGGAAAGCAATTTCTGCAAGGACTTTTTAAGTAAACACACAACTAATCTTCATCTTACAGAAATGTTGGTGATTTTAGAAATAGCACTACCTTGAAAGGGTGTAATGGTGTAAATTGGAAGGGTACACAAACAGTTTTTGATAGTGATAGGTCCTCCACTTCAATATGGCCATGGTGTACAGCAACAGGGCAATTTGGAAAAAAAAGATGGAAGTCTCCTCATTTTAAAACTTCCTCTGTCCAGTCCTTATCTGTACCTGGTTTACCGATAACGAACCCTTTAAGATGTAACAGACAGGCATGAAATTTAGTACTACTCAATCCTTGCAAGTCTGTTGATTGTATCAAATAGAAGTCTGAGTTTCACACATGCTCGCCATGATACCTCTCAGCAAAATTTCTGGTGAATATAATCCCATGGAAGAACAGAACTGAAGATCTGACTACCCACTAAACTCTATGCTCCTAAAACATTAACCACCAGATTTATGCTCCTGATCCCTCCTAAAATTCCATCTCTTCCACTCGGCTTATGTACAAGCTACTGCACAAATTCCACTGGTAGCTAAACTTTCCCCTGGATATTACAAAGTAGAGCAACTGTTATCACCTCATTTCAGTTGTGGCAAGGTGTGAGCTGTTAGGTTGATACGTGGACAAGAAAGTTTTCCTCTTGGAGGGTGGGGGGGTGTCCAAACCTTTATTACTTTCCAAGGAAAAAGAACTTTGTGTTTGGTTGTTTTTTTGTTTTGTTTGTTTGGTTTTGTTTTGTGGGGGTTGTTGTTGTTTTTAAACTCAGCCCATGTATCTTCTCTTTACTGGTAGTGATCGCCAAATCCTTAACCAAGTCATTGTGCCTTCATGTATTTCTGCAGTTTAGGACATCCTCGTCTTCCCATTTCCTTGGCACTCAGGTAACAGCTCCAGCTTAAAAACCAAGAATTAAAATAGAAATTTCCAGATACTAGTATTTCAAATGAGTATTTTTGGCTGTTGAAATGTTTAGGTTTTAAGTATTAGAAAATGAAATTGTTTTATGCACTGGCTGAAAGAGATGCTGTTAACCCTGCCTGCATCCCTGCCACAGAGGCTTAGCTCAGAGTATGGGAATTCCTGTGTTCCTGAATCAGCAGGAGATCATCTAGCCTTCTCTTCCATCTCTGACAGTAGTCAATACCCGAAAGTTTAAATGAAGGTGCAAAACCACACTGGAGCAGACTATTACAGAATAATCTGCACACAGAATAAATCCTCCCTTTCCCATTACTCCTTTAATTTCAAGTGGTGCAGTTTTCTTAAGGAGATGAAATTCTTTCTTTACAATCAGAGATGATTGTTTCATAAGCACAGGTAACTAACCATGCCTGCCTGAAAGGGAGAACAGGACTTTTATCTGATAAAGAGTGACTACTGCTCTCCAGATGCCACTGAGCTAATTAAATATGGCTTGTTTCACTTAGGGTATATCTGCAATTAAGGGAAACTTAGGCAAGTTAAGCCAAATTAAGTACAGGTGTAAGTGTAAGGTGCATTAAATAAGGAATCCCTGTACAGATGTTTTCAGTCAGAAGCAAAAAGGGTCTGAGCA
Source organism: Morus bassanus (assembly GCA_031468815.1). Taxonomy (NCBI): domain Eukaryota; kingdom Metazoa; phylum Chordata; class Aves; order Suliformes; family Sulidae; genus Morus; species Morus bassanus. The sequence continues at coordinate 43,941,840 of CM062572.1, read as the reverse complement.
AGCTAATGAGAAGTCAGAGCAATTTATTTCTTGAGGAGAGTGTTGAAGGGGTTTAGTGAGCTCTAATATATCTGAAATTCAACTCTTTCATTAACTTTGTTTCACTTAACTGAGTATTTCTGTGTAGACAGGCCTGTAAAATCTGTACGTGACGGTCCTGACTGAGGCTCTGCAAGTCACTCAGGCCCTCGTGATTCTCCTGGACATGGCACGTGAAGAAATTAAGGAAAAGCCTAATTCATCTTTGCATCTAATTTTGTCAGATCTTACGTAGGGACTTGCTTGTTCAGGGCCGAGTATTTGTCAGCAGCAGACAGAGAGAGGAGATACATACCTCAGCTTGAGATTTTGGCAATCTTCTGCACATAAGCATGTGTAAGATGCAGCATAACAGCCCTTTCATTTAATCTCATTCTTTTCCATGATGCTTTTAGAAACCAAAGTAGGACATTTGTGCATTCCATGATTATAATTTTATTGACAGAAGAAGATATAATAGTTACATCTAATGTATCCCTAAGGGTTGATAATTGGATGTAGATCGTATTCGGGGATGGGAAATCTGACATAAATGCATCTAAGTCTCTGAAATAGACTGGAATGCGATGGGCTGCAAGGTAGAGGCGGGAGAACGATGCATTGGGTATGACTATAATATGCACTTTCATTTCATCATTTCCAGCAAAATTTAATGGTTACATTCATCCACTACTCCACTACAGTATCCACTCAAAAGTATATAGCAAACAAACAAAAAGAGGGAACGACTACAAAAAATAAATGAGCAGTGTCGGGGCTTTGTAATTTCTACCAGTAGACAAAATTATTAGCTTATAAACTCAGTCTCATTCACAGCCACCACTTTCTGAGCCTGGACTACAAACCAAAACATTATCCTTCTAGCTTTGAAGCATTTCATTAGGCAACAGCAGCAACTGGAAGTATCGCGGGTCAGACACGCTGCTGCTTTTTCCGGGTCAGTGGAAAGTTGCAGAGTGTGTAACATGCATAAGGGCAGGAGAGACATGTCTACCACCCGATGGTTTGATTCATGGACTAATGCTAAAGGGCTTTTGCATGAACACACTGAACTCCTGGGAAACCAAGTACTCTTCTTTTTTAATTGATGGCAGGATGAAGTTCGGATGTGTAACACTAGGGGTGAAAAGAGCAATATGAGACTTAAAGGAATAGTGAAGTATCACTGGGGACTCAAGGAAAGACGCAGCCCCTTGGAATAGGAAGCATTACGCTCTCAGCTGTACAAGAATGGTATGATTTAATTTCTCAGTACCCTAATTGGTACTATGCAGAGATGACAGCTCAACTAGCTTTAACCAGTTATCCTGCATATTGAAAGTTGTGCAGCTGCATTTAACACCAAGGTCCTTATGGGGAAATCTGCCTATGCACTGTGCAGAACAAGCATATGCTCACCTGCCAGAATACCAAAGAAAAGCTTACAGAAGTCAACAGATGTCCAGATGGCAACACGTGTCATGTCTACAGGTGAGTGGCAATGGTTTATTCATCCCATGCCACTCCAGGATTTCATACATTCTCCTGTTCCCTCTCTCAATGAAACCAAGAGGCTTTTCAGATTTTGCTCCAAGAGAGACCAAGGAAGAAAGCCCCCATCTAAGAGCTGCCATGTCATTGGCCAGGCCTCTCACGTCATGTGGGAAAAATGAAGTTCAAGCCCTGGTCTTAATTCAAGGAGAGGAAGAAGCTGAAGTCTGATCTCTTTCAACTCAAGTGACAGTACTGAACATGGAAGGGACCTTCTCGAGTTTTACTTGAAATTCCTTCCTGGAAACAGGATACTCTTCCCATGAAGGTTTCCATACTCCAAACCATTCTCTTTTGACAAACCGTCATTTCCTCAGTATTTAGTTTTCCTCAAAATGCCTTCAGGTAGTCTCAGGTACAAGACTTTTGAAATGTCCTGCTGCAGTCCCTGTTTCACTATTAGTGCCACACTGTTTGGGGAATCCTGCCCACCAGACTGAGAAGCAGCCTACAGCAAGCATAAGAAAAATCAGGTGTGAGGACAAGGGCAAAGTTTTGATCTAGCAAATAAAACTGGAAGTTAATTTTCAATTCAAGGGATTTAAGAGAGATGCACGTTTCTTCTGTTTCAGCAGAACATCTATCACCACATTTGCCACTACTCTCACAAACCAATGTGTTACAGCACAGTGAAGAGAAGTGCTTGTGCTTCGCTGCCCAAAATGTCCCTATTTATAGCATTAATACTGACAGATTTAACGGTGATTCCTAGTGCACAGATTTGTTTTTCTTTACAGTGTATTACTCAGTGTTTTTCAGCCTTTTGCAATTTACAGACCCCTGAAGGCATTTTCCAGGGAGGGTGCAGAACCTTGTAAGCAAGCCTAAGTCCACAGACAACTGATTTTTCTCCGTTGCTTTTAACAGACCCCGCCATCCCCCGAAGTAGCACATGGGTCCCCAAGGGCCTGCCGATTGCAGCTTGGAGGCTGCTGCTCTGCCATAGCAAGGCAGTTCAAGGGATGACTACGGAGAACGAAACACTAGTATGATGCTGGTGTAGGAAGCTATACATCTCTACCAAGTTCAAGAAAACCTGTGAGAGCACGGCAGAGAAGGCAGCCAGAAATCAGGCCAAGCCAGAAATCTTAAGCATTGTAGTTCTGGAATTGCAGTTCCGGAAACAGGTATAAGTTACAAATTAATAAATATCAAGGAGCATGACAATTAGAGCACACCCTGCTCTGCAGGTGGAAAATTCTCAGAGTAGTAATGACTTGTCGAGCTAGCTAGGTTTTTTTCTATGAAAGCTTAAGCTAAAAAAGCTTCAGCTAAACAAAGAAGAATAGGAGCCAAGGTCTGAATGAAGCATCACCTACGCTCTGGAGAAACTGAACAACATGCGCATGTAATAACAGCATTAGAAAGCTGCTGCCACCTATAGTTAACCATCGGCTTTATTCACCCAGATTCCAGTTACAAGAACAGGGAGGCAGCTGCCTAATTGGTTCATACAAGAAGTGAAGGTGAAACAGAGCATTTTCCCAGTTAATATGCACCCACTCCTTATTATCAAAGCAGCTTGTCAACATGCCTACAAAAATAATGTCATAGGACGAGAGCAGAGGTTAATCTGTAAAAGGTGCACGACAATGGATGAAGACCCACAGTTGCTCTCTCTGCCCGCCAGTCCATACAAAGCAGCTCAGCAGCTCCACTGGGAGGACTATGCTCAGGCTGGCTGAGGGGCAATAAAATAGACTCTCCTGTCTCAAAATCGCTGTAATCAACTCTGGCTAAGGAAAAAGCAACCCTAGGGCTGCTCAGGCATTCAAAAGCAGAAAAGAACACATCAGGACAAGAAAAGAATAGGAGCAGGCAGCACACAAAGCATGCCTAGAATCTCAGCTGGGAGTCTCAATCAATGCCTCCAAAGACAAAGTAATAAAAAATAAAAGCCATCAAAAAGCCCAATCACCTTAATTTGCTCTTGAGGGCTCCAATTGTCATAAAAAGGAAATCCAGGTGAAGTACAAAAATGACCAATCTTCAAAACACTGTACTGCATCTAGGTGGGAGGGGATGTTTCAGAGGGAAGCTGGTAGGGGAAACACAATTGGAAGAGAACCACTCAGGCGAGAAGTGCTGACTCTGCTTCCAAGCAGCTTCTGGTAGAATGTCTACCTAGTCCCAACTCCTTTTGCATTTTATTGTGAGACATGGAAGAAGAAAAGGCAATTCTTAACTATCAGATGTATAATAAGAGATTACTTTAAAAGAAGAAAAGATTGAGAAGAGGGAAAGCGAGAGAAGTTCAGGAGAGCACAGCGCTGCTCACCCTTCACCTTTGATCTTCTCTCATTAAGCCTCCCTGGAGAGACAGTTTGCTGCAGGTACCAGGTATCCAGCACATCAGCTACAGACAAAAGCAGAAGGGTGAGGAGCTACATTTGAAGAGGAACAAACAACAAGGAAGGCTGCCCAAAACCTTCAGCTGCACCAGGCTGATGTTTTCCCAACATCTACCCAAACCCAGTGATTTCCAGTGCCAGCGGAAGAAAGATCTAGCGATCTCCTGCACGCACCATTTGCCTACTCGATTGTTACTGTTCATTCAAGCTTTGTCTTTCATGCACTACCTCATATTTCACCTGTCAGAATGGAGGAGGAATCTGATTAGCTTCTAGATGCAGTTTAAGCAATAAGGGCACGGTAGACTGAATTTCTGGGCAGCGAAAGGCCACCTTGGCTACTATGACAAGGTATTCACTATCTGATAGTGTAGATTAAGGAGGAACCTGGCTCTTCTGGCTCTTTAGTGTGCATGCAGCTCACATTAGCATTAATGCAAGCCTCGTATGGGCACTGAGAGTCTGCCAAACAAGTGACAAACAGCAGCTTTTCATTCAGCATACATGAGCAAAAAAGGGGCACAAGACACTCAGCCGCCTATTGCAAGCACCTGACAACTATTTATGCATTGAGTCAAATCCAGGAGTTTTATATAACAAAATGACATAGAAAACGTTCACTGAGAAAGCTGCAGAATAGAGTACACGCTCTACAGCTTTGCAGCATGTTTCTGCATGGAGGGGATAGTTCCAAAAAGATGATAAATATGCATGATAATATACATAAATAATAAAAAAACCCCAAACTATGGCTTTTTTTTTTTTGAGAGAGAGAGAGATTGCCCAGGGCATAAATCCTCAGAAGCCTGAACAGGCTTAAGCTAAGCCAAGTTCTCATGCAACTAATAAAAATGTTCCATTTTCTCCTGCAAGCAGAGAATATTCAACTTTTTAGCCTAGGTGTAAATCTGGAATAAAGCTTCAACCATTGCCAAAAAAAGCCAACAAAAACTTAAGCAAAGGTTATGGAATGACTCCCCATCTTTGACCTACCATTGAGACACACACATTATAAAACCAAACATGAATTCTTCAGTCTCTAAGGTGAGGAAAAAGTTTAAGACTACTGTATTTCCAACAGCAGCCTTCCACAGGAAATGCCACTCCTCTAGTAGAAGGTTTGAGCATCCATAGCTCAATGTGACAGCAGTAGAAATTTGTAGGAGCCGTCAGCCAGATCATCAGTGTCGAGCGCTATCACCTAGAAACCCAAAACCAGAAGCAGCCAAAACAATATTTTGTCCATTTTCTGCTTTGCAGGTACCTAGGCTACGCTTAATGATTTTATGTAGAATTTCAACCCCTGTCCCCTAGCCTGGGGCTGGGAGAGAATGTTAGCAATTAAAGGAGCAAAATTGCAGTGGTTCTATGCTGTAAAAAGAGACATTACTACTAACATCTACAGTTTTATGCTGCACAGAAAAATATCTCCTCAAATTACAATAATAGTAATAATAATAATAATAGTAATATGGTGCTGTGTAAGTTTATTGAAAACAATACATTCTACAATGCCCCAGAGAGCTTGTTAAATATTTACCAAACAAGAATATTTAGTATTTAATAAGATACTAAAAATTAATGGAAATAAAAAGTAATAGGCATTTTTCTGATGCTTCCAAACATTAACTCTAGTCAAATGATGCCCTTCTACCTGAGATACCAGAAATGCTGCTCAGTACTGGGACATCCAAGATGATCAAAATTGTTGCAAGGCAAGTGCTGTTAATTTTTTCAGCAATTCATTGTTATTTTAACAGTGGTTAAAGTTAATTGAAACAAGTTCTTAATAAACAGTAATAGATTTACCTTCCCACCCTCAGGGCCTGTTGGAAGGATTAGTCGATATTTGCTCACAGCTTTCAAGTTGGAAATGCTGTATGAACACAATTATAATATTCTTATAGAACCATTCTTTAGCAGCTTACTCTTGTCTGTAATTAGATGCGGTGATCAGATTATATTTTATATTACACTGCCATTTTCTTCTATCAACATACAGCAAGTGGCTCCAGAGGGCACCTATGGCTCTTTAATGACTTTACTGTTTTTCAGCTAACGACCATCAAATAGACTAATCATATCCAAAAAGAAAATGAAGTAACCTGCAGGTATACACACAGTGAAAAGCACGATGCTTCCCTTCTTCCACTGACTGGGCTTTGAGAAATTAGCTAATGATAATGGTTTAATAATGAAACAGATGCTCAGCATTGCTTGGCTGCTTTATGCATGAATAGCCCCATAGGAAACCTACCCTTGTTCACTCCAAAAGCACACACAAATGAACTTGGTGGCAGATTGCAGAGCAACCTGCCCTTTTATTTCTCACCTCCTGGAAGTGGCAGGCTGCGTCTCACAATTTCTTGCCTTACATTTTCTCTACATAGTCCTCCCTCAAATGGAATTAGGAGGCTTACTTCTGATGGAGACTAGCAATCACCTACCAGTACTATAATAATGGGAAGGAAACAAGTTGAAAAAAAGACACTCAGACTGGTCCTCACTGTGTACTGCAGGATACAGTGTCAGAATGTATTCACACTGCCTGTCCTATATACTTGACTGAAACAATCTAAGCAGGAGAGGAAAGGTTCATGAGAAAGACATCCGCAGCAAAATCACATGAGGTTTGTGCCTTTGGAGAAGATGGGTTCAGTGCTGGCTGCTCATGCGGGATGAAGCCAGTATAGCTGCTCTTGTCTTAGCTGCTCGGGGTCATTTGCTTCCACCTGCAAAATCGCTGCCCACGGATACAGCGCAACACAGAATCTCTCGCCGTGGAGAGGCCAGCGAGGGTTTGAAATGGCATCCTATCACTAGCCTGTACACAGCTGAACTGTCCTTGCATAGCCTACATCGCTCAGTGTCCAGCTGGATCTGGCTGTAGAGGCTCTAACCAACACGCATAAAATATCCAGGGGAAGATAAAAACGATGCACCTCTCTCTTTTTTTTTTTTTTCCTTCCCCTCTCCTCCCTCCCAGGCTCTGAAATACATACACTCCCTGCATCACAAGATAAGAAGGCCAATCCGCAATATGTAAAAATGAGAAGGAGCTTCATACTCTGTTGCATATAAATCCCTGAAGATCATGTGGGTGGGATTCAAATAAAACCTCTCCCCTTGTGTCATCTTTAACAGAATCCAACTGCCAATGCTTTAACACAACAGCATAAAACTTAAAACATTTCTGAGACAGCTCAAATAATAGCCTTGCAGGCTGAATTTGATAGATCTTCTATTCTGATTCTACACCTCTCCTCTCTCGGTCACACTAGGAATGCAAGAGGGAGGCTGCAGGGTATTCGTTTCCAGCCATCAATAAATAAGTGAAGTCTGCTTCAATTCCTCTAAAACAATCAGCTACAAAAGATTAAAAATAGTAACCATTTGATGCTACCATGACAGGTCCAAGAGAGAAACTGAACATGGCTCAAATAAAGTATTTATCTTTCTGGAAGACTTTTGCTGGTACAGGGAGTCAACATCACCAACATCTGCAAGCATGATGGTCCATGGTAGAGCTAGGTTTTAGATGAGGCTACAGAGCAGTCCACACCAGTCATGTTTCTGTAGTTTTAAGATTACAGACTCTCAGGAAAGCCAGCACTGTTAATTTCCATGTTTCCTGCTAATCCACCAACTAAGACTAGAAGAACATTCTGCACCATTGCTGTTTCAACCCAATGCACCATTTGAAATGTGTCACTTTTGCAGACATTTTTAGTCCCAGGCCAAATCGTGTGGTCACAATTTACATTCACTCTCCCTAATGCAGAGCTCTAAACAGGGTTTTTCTAGCCTTAAATCAGTGTCAGCCCATTACTAAGGCAGCGTATAGCAGTCAGGAAGTTAATGGATTTAAAGGGCGGAGGTACTGATGGCTGTGAAGTGGAAACTATTTATCCTGTAAATACTGTAACTGCTAAGACAGCTCATCTCATTACAATTTATTTGTTTCAAACACTAGTGTAGGGGAGGGCTGGCAGTTGCAGGTTCTGTTACTGGAAGAGGTGGGGGACAGAACTGCCACAGGGGTCTGCTGCTGTAGGCATGGCTGTTGGGGGTAAGCTATTGCAGGGAAGCTTTACTTGCACCTTTTGTCCCTGTTAACCAGGAGACGCTCTCCGAATAACACACACACATAAATATGTCTCCAGGTCTGCTCTCCAAGCTGTGCTGTCTGGCTTTCTGCATGCACTGTCACCTACTCTGACAGACAACTGACTCGGAGGCACTGCGTGGGCTGGGCTGCACTGTAGGATTCCCATCCCAGGACAGTACACAGATTGCCAGCAAGCCTCTGTTCACTTGGGAAGCACCACATGGAAATGGGTAGTATAAATCACAAGTCGCCATAGCAATTTTCAGTACACTCTGCTGGGTTGAGATCTCAGAAAGCTGGGGCACTTACTTACCCTCCTGCCCTTCCCAAACCTCAGAGAACGACCTTGAGAAAAAAATAAAAAAAGTAGGAAAGATGGATTTTTCAGCCAATTAGTAGCACATCCAATAAATATTGAACTGTTCTGTCCGGATAGAAGCCTGCGAGCATCTTAAAGCCTCCACACTTAGTGATTCCCAGCCTCCAAACTGTTCAGTTCTGTATAACCTCTCAACTGAATTATCTGAGAAAAAATTGGGAGATAATCCCAACGATTTCCACATAAAACCCTGCTAGGCCCTGTGAGCATTAGAAGACTGGATTGAGAAACAGGAGGGAGGGAGGGAGGAAGACAGTAAATACTATGCACTTTATCTTCCTTCAAGGAGGAGAGAATTTATAGTTTCGTTTTTAGTTTTGTGGGTTTTTTTTGGGTCTTGTTTTTTTTTTTTTTTAACACTTGTTTCCTCTGCTTTGTTATCAACACAGCTAGGATGCAAACCTACCTCCTGCCTCTACAGAAAGACATCCGCAGGCCAGCAGCAGACCTGCTGTTTCTCATTCCCTGCAAAGGATGCTGCAAGTCAGCATTCTCTATTAGATGCTCTTACAGCAATAATCCCAGCACTGACTTTCCCTGCAGCTACAATTCTATGCCTGTTGACCACATAAACACTTTGTTTTTACAAATAACTCTTTAATAATAATTATCTAGTGATCCATACATACAAGTTTAGGCAAATGCCTCACTTCTCAGGAAGAATGGGACTTTAGTTTTGAGCACCCTATATCTGGCATCCAAACCTTGTATCCAAGGCCTGCCTTGTCTCTTGGCTATCAGTGCCCCTGAAGCAGCAACTGAGACCCTCTCTGATCGCGAGACATGTGCGTCAGGTTGAAATCTAAAATTAGAGGCGTGTGTGGCCATACTCTGATGCTTGCACCAGTTTAAAGCACATTAAGACAGGGCTGTGTGAATGTCCAAACCCCATCAACGCTCGCTCTCTTTGTCACTGGCATACATGAAGCTGTACTAGAAGGAACTTCATACAAAAATACAGAGGTGCTCTGAAGCTGCTATGAGAGGAACCGAGGCTTTAATTCTCAGATGTTAAAAACAAAAAGAAGCCCTTTCAATTCCCTGCTCTTGTCTGTTAACTTTCATTTGTTTAGATGCCAGCATACTACACTTCATAAAAATTAACACTTTTTTTTTCTTTAAACACTTACAAGCTTATTTTCCTTTTGCCTGTACCAGCTGTTTATCTCCTGACTTGATGATTCTCTTTGGAAATGTGAGTTGACATCTGGGTATGAGCGGATGCTGTAAATTGCCAGCATTTCTGTCTACTTATGCAGGCAAAGATTAGTTCCTCCAACTACAGTAGCATCTCTCCAAAGAATGCTAACATTATGATACATAACAACCCTGTTCTTTCACTGCTATTACCCCTTTCTTTTCATTCAAGTACCTTTTCCTTTTGCTGAAGGCAAAGCAATGCGTTAAGACACTAGGCAATACAAATAAATGTCACTTAAAGAGAAAGCTTCCCAGAAAGTTCACATTATACCTTACAATAGGTAACAAGGAGTAGGAGAGAATGAAGTACAGATCCTGGAAACAGGTCACAGGACACAAAATGAAATGAATCCATGGGCTCTGCCTAACTGGCCTTGAGCTCAACAGCCAAGGGAACCTGCTGTCTGGCCTCAACCCTTTTCCGGGAAAGTGAAAATAGGAAAGGGAAAGGTGGCTGCACAAAGCATGGTATGCTTCACCATGACCCTGGCTTGTTCATTTGACCTGTCAGAGGAAAAGATTCCATACTTGTTTCCCTTCATCCTCAATTTTAGTAATTTCTTTCACAGCTTTTGTGATTTTGCCTATCTTATGCTTGTGTAACATCAGGAGACATGTACACAGAATGCCTACACCCATACTCCACACATTCCCACAGAGCTCTGTAGAGTAAGTGACCCCAGCCAACACTCCTTTGTCTTCCACACCCAACATGCAAGAGAATCCATCGTTCATCTTAAAGGATGACACATTCAGACACTGGCAAGACAACACATGAAAGGTATCAGAGAACCAAAGGCCTCAAGTTAAACTGTTCCTCCTTAAACCAACTGACTGTCAGCAGGATGAGAAATCAGCAGATGCACCTGAGCTATACCACACACCATTCATCCTATTTCAAGCTTTAAAGGTTAGAGTCAACACCTTAAATTACACGAGGAAAGCAAGGCAGGCATGGGACAGAAGTGTCACATTTCTCTCAAGGGAGCATGTATCTCAGCCAAGGAACAACACAGTCAAAAGCAGTTTCACACACAATCCTTGCAGACAGAAAATCAACACTGTTTGAGGTTCGTCCCATGGCTCTTGGGTTTGGGAGAATCAGTGGGTAACACAGTGGTTTCCCAAATACAAAATAGTAACTGTTTTTCACAAACTGAGAGGGGTTTTTTTGTGTACCAAATTAAAATTGTTAAAACTTTTTTAAAGCTTCCATGCCTAAAGCAGGGGAAACCCTGTCATTCTTTGCACTTGGAAAAGCTTTTTGCTCTCTGAGTTTTAAATCATAAATAATAATCCTGAAAAAAAACCCACCACCATGATGAGAAGAAAAGAAAGCACAAAGCAGCATGGAATAAACTGGGCAGTTGCAGTTTCTATTGAAGTTATTATTTATCTACCACTGGATATGGAGAATAGTGAGGAATAGAAATGAAGGAAAGGGGAAGGAGGAAAGCGAGCTGGGTTTCTGCCCAGAGAAGGAGGATGCTATTTGGTTGAACAAGAGCAGCTCCACAGAAATGCTGACAGAGGGTGGGGAAATAATGTGCTGTTTTGAAGGGGGGAAAAACCACCACACATCAGTTTTATAGGTATTTGTATCTGAACAATCCCTTAGCCTCTGCTTAAAGGCAGTCTACCATTGTGGTGTTAGTGCTTGGGAGGAAGGCATCTGATGCAACTAGGCCTTCTACCCACAGCGAGCATTCATTGCCATTTTGATAACTTCAGGGTGGCAGTAGCTCTAGCTGATACTTCGGCTACAGAAAGGACTGCTCCAAATGCTCAAAGCTTGGGCCATCGCATTTCAGAGTCTCCTTGCAGCCTTGTTCCTCACTTTAGGAGAGGAGCCAAGTCCTACATAGACATCTGGAGACACTACGGGAAACAAAAATCACAATCACCTACGATTAAATGTATGCAGGTTACTTTACAACATAATAGAATAAAACAATTTTGAGGTGAAGAAAAGGAAAGCAAGAGGCATACTCTGCTATTAAATTGCATAAACACTGCTTTTGATTGTGCTGAGACTACCCTATAAACAGACCAACTTGCTTGCTCACTTATCCCCTCCTGCTTCACACTGTTCCCCCACTCATTCTCTCTTCCAAAACAGCCTCCCTTACTCATGCAGCTTTTTCAACCATAAGAGAAAATGTTTCTGAAAATAAAACAGTTTTGACATTATTCTGAGATCTTAAGTTCTTGCTTTCCCCAACAGCTCAAGCCACTGCTCCATCCAAAGGAGAGTATTCAAATATGGTCAGAAGTTGTCAAGGCAGATTTGTTTGCATGATGTGTGGTTTGCAGAAGGGCTAATTTATTTGTGATTCACAAAGCCCAGGAGACAGTAATCTAAGGAGGCACCAGAGACACAAGCTCTTCATTGAGACTCTCTCACATATTATGCTTACCCATTGCAAACTTGCTGGTCATATTGAAATTTTTCCATTTTGTTTCTGCAGTACCTAGCTAGAGATGAGTATGGCTCCAAGTAGAGTATCAAGAAAGAAAACAGCAGAAAAGTTTCCAGGAATGCACGTAAAGCAGGAAGGATCAAGAATTTTAGTGCTTTCCACTGCTTGTTCAGTGTCCCTCTCACCCTGCTTGCAGTTACACTTTCTGACAGCGGCAGTTTCCAGTAGAAGAAGTGTGACATAGGGCTTGATGTAACATAGACCTGGGATTTGCTAATGCATTGAACCACTTGGAGAAGTCAGCGGCAGAAATCCTTTTTGAGCCCAGGCAGCTCTGGCTCTCGCCTCACAGGAGATACAGCAAAATGGAGGACAGTGAAAGAGACTGGGTGAAAAGGAAAAAGATTTCAAGAAAATAAACAGCAATACCATTGTCAATCACCTGACCTGTCTGCTTATTCCAATTGAAGAAAGATGGAAGAACATTCCTGCTCCAAGAACTTTCCCAACTATCACAAAGTTGTTAAAAAGAAGTCCACATACATGTGTGAAAATGGTCCAGCAACTAATTGCCAAAGAGATCAGATAAGTATCTTCCTGCAGAAAAGAAACACATCCAAAATAGGTATTGCCCATCTTTTGGTCATCACTTGGAAAGCAAAAGTCACATTGAACCTCCAGGTAAAGTTAGATATGGTAAGTGTTAAATTGGCCGTTCCAGAATTCATTAAATGACAAATCCCAGAGATTTGGAATACTGTACCTCTACAGACGTTGCTCACACAGGAGGCGCAAGATGTACTGCACACTAGGAGATGGGTGGCTGAACTTCCCTTCTCACTTCTTCTCAGCCTTTCACATGACATGCAGTACTTGCTATTCCAGGAAAAAACAACTCCCCATCCTCCCACAAAACATGTACACAAAACAGATGAAAACTTCTTGCTGAATACACAAGTTGCAATCTTCTCTAGTTTTTCACTACATGTGAAGAAGGTGCCTTGTCTGTGCCACCACAACAGGATATCAACCCTAATCAGGCCTGAGGCTTTGCTGTTTGCTGACAAACTTCAGGTTGTCAGAGCCCCGTCAAAGGACAGCTTCAGGAGAGCGAACTGCCCGTTCATCCCGAGGAGCTCAGCAGGACACTGCCCTGCATGACAGGACTGCCGCTCAGCCCGATGCGCTGGCTGACCTCGGGGAGACTGTATTCTCCCTCGGGGAAGCAGCTGCTGCCTGGCAAGCAAAGCAGCTTCCACAGCAGCACGAGTCTGCAGACAGACCTTCTGTAGGTGACTTCTGCCACAGCCAGCCCCTACAGCAAGCTCATCTACAACAGCGCTTGGGCCCCACGTTGGCTTCCATTGCCTCAGCCAGTAAGGTGACTACCAAACACCTGGAGCCTGCTCCTCTGCCAAAAAACACCCCCATTCCTTGCAGGATTGCAAAGCACTTAGTATGTCAGACTAAAATGAAAAAGTATGAGGATCACTGCACCCTGTCTAGTGAGTATTTGGGCTGAGAGGCAACAAAGAAGTTCTCCATTACTAATAAGAAAAATAATTAAAACCCTTGACAAGGCCTGACAGCTCACCAACACAGGGCAAAGCACTGCAGGAACAACTGTCCCCATGGGAACTGGCAAGTACAGGGCACAGGAAAATAAGAACTATTTGAATTAACAGGGAACATTTGCTCTAAATAAAAGCTATTTTGAGGAATTAAAGCAAACAAATGTCAGCTCCATGCAGCAGCGTGTTGGGATGTGATGTGCTGTAATGTGTTGTGACACTTCATAAATTAAAGCTTTTTCTTCTCCCCTGGGGGAAGAGAATTCAAGTGCAGTCAAACACTTGAACTTGGAAGGTCTGCAGGCTTGACACTTACCAGTCCATGACTCCACTGATCCCCTGAGAGGAGACACCTTCATGCCTGCCCTGTGGGCTGCTCTGTCCTCCCTCGGCCTCCAGGACGCTGCCGCACAAGGAGCTTGGAGCTCACACGCAGACAGTGCTGCCATCGCCTCACCTCAGCTGCCAAGCTCCAGATGACATTCATCAATCCACAAGGTGAAATCAGCTGATGTCACAGCCAAAACGCTCAGCCTGAGCTTGCACTTATTTTATATCCTACTTATCCGGCCAAATGCATAGTATTAAGTCGAGCTGTTTACTGTACCAGAAGCCACCAGCCTCACAAGACTAACTGTGGTATGAAAGGCCAAAACCTCCCCACTTACAACACCATCCTGCTTTAGCTGGCATGATTCAGAGATGAAATGAGAGTGTGGGCTCAGATAATTGTCACTGATCAGTTCTCTGGCACTGGGAGTCAAACTGCACAACAGTAACCCTATTCCTAAGCTAAAATGGCACAACACAAGAGTTGTAACACTCCGTGAGGGAAGAACACAATTCTGCTTGCCCAATGCCCAGTGCAGAAGAAGGACCCACACTCACCATGTTTCTTTGTCACACACTACTCTTCAAGAAGACCTTCAAAAATAAAGAAGGAAAGAAACAAAACAATGAGGAAAAGATGCAAAAAGGAAGACAATCTAGATGACCTTGCTTGTATAAAAATCCCAAACACACCCAACCCCTACCACTTTCTTCAGAACATTTTACAGTCATTGTTTGGAAGATGCCAATAATGAGCTCAGAGCTGTACAACCTACAGAGATGCCAAGGGAGTTCATAAATTAGATGTGAAACCCAGAAAGCCAAAAGACACCATGAAATTAAGCAAGTAGACAACTTTAGCTCTTCTATCCCTTCTTATTTTCTGTGTACAAAGGAAGAAGTCTTTAGAACTATTTTGATTAACTCAAACCTGGAGCACAAGAGGATGTTTGTGACTGGGACCTGCAAGACAAGAGATAAAGGCAACAGCAAGATGCAGCAAAGCTGAGGAAGATGTAGTTACAAAATACTTTTTAAAGATCCCTGATGTGTAGGCACCATTTCACAGTTGCAGAAACTGAGCCGTGGCTTCAGCTGCCACATAGTGATATTACCATATACAACTACATTTCTTATTGATGTGCTGAATATTTAAGCGTAAGTGTAATGTGTCCAAGCTAGTTCCAAGTGTGCAGTTGTGTCCTTACAGTGCAGCCATGGCAAACAACATCTGTATGAACAAAGCTAAGGCTTCCTCCTTGGGTGATGTGCACAGCAGGGGCACAGTCGGCTGCCAGAAGCCAAGACCTAGTGGGAAAAGATGCTCACAAAGCAGCCTCTGCATTGCAGCACGGCCACAGCAGAGCTTTGCCAACCATGGGGAGGCAAACACACTCTGGCATGGGCAGACAGCTTTAGAGACAGCACAGTCCAAACAGACCGCAGGCCCTGGGAAGAGAGCTTAGCGCTTGCCACCTCCCACACGCCCCTTGCACTGCTGGCGCCACCGCAGCCACAGTGTAGCACCGCCCGTGGTGTCAAAGTCACGTAGGAGCAAGCTAAGGAAGCTAAGCCCAACAAACGCAGCAATGACCTCTTACATTTCCTCCTTCCCCTCATAAATCCCAGCCTGCGCAGCGCAATGCCATATGGAAATACCAGCGTAAGTCCTGACAGGAGCACAGCCATGTCACTGAGGGAGCGTGCCTGAGCTCATTGCCCTGTGTCTCATCCACACTATGCCACTGTAACCCGGTTGCTTCCAGTTTTGGAGCAAACCCATCCACAGATACCTCACAAGTTTTCATATCATAAAGTGCAGAGGTACTCTTTGAAATATAATCAGGAAAGCCTTACTCTACAGAGCACCTCTGAGGCAAAGTAAAAGCCCAGATCTGCAGAGCTCCAGAACATTACTTCTAGTTCTGAAGTCAGGCCATTCGAACGATGAGAAAAAGCTTTCTGCCAAAAGCTACCAGAGGTCTGTCTTATGCTAGTGGAGTGTTTTGCTAGCTTAGGACACAGTGTTGCTTCTAAAGAAGTCAACAGCAGTACTCTGCCTAAGTTTGGCACCAGCAAGACTATCCTTTTCAGCTGGAACATTGCAACTACCCTTGCAGACAGGTTCATCCAAGAAAGATAGCTGCTAAAACCTCAAGTCTTTGATCTATTGTCTAAACTCTCGAGTAATAAGGGACACTTTGCTCCCACTTGTAAGCTCAGACCACTACAAGGCTCAGACAGATGCACTCTCAGAGTTCTCAAGGGAACATTTCAAAGTTTTAATGGCGATGGCAGCTGCTCTTTATAAGCTGAAGGCAACGACACTTCATTTTTCAAATGGAGGCAGATTCTGATTTATAAATATGAAAATTGAATGTATGCAAAAGCACAACCCTGCTTCTCTTTGCGCATACACAATTCAGACAACTGAACTGATCAGTCACCAAACTGAGTTGAAAGTCATTATGCCGAAGAAAAGACCTTGCTTGCCTAACCTCAATCCAGAATGAATCTAAACCTCTACTTTCCAACCCTCTGAATATGAATAGGGACAGCATGAATACGCTGACAGGTCTTTTATTATAGCTAGAGGGTGTAGCAATAATTAAAACCCAAATCTTGTATGTATGCGGCTACGGCATTTTCCTGAAGAAACACTCTTGACTTTGTCTTTTTGCAAGATTAGGTTATCAAAATGATACTTTTTAAGTCAGTAGGAGAGCACAACACCTGGGATTTCCAAATAAAGGAAGCTTAAAGAAACTGCAAAAGGTATGAAAGACTAGTATAAAGTTCTTCAACCTTCCCTCTACTGGTCTGTGCATGTAACTGTGTGCAAAGCACAACACCACAATGTTGCAGCAGAGATGTAACACACAGAGATAGGGAATTTCCAATACCGGGTTTCTTCAGCAACAACTCACTTCTACAAAGCCAGCATCCATGCTTACTGGAGAAATCAGCCAGCGATAAACTTAGCACTGGCATTTCGGCCAGGCTGCTGTAGGAGCCCTAACACTTGTCGGTTTAGTACTTCAATTAGCAAGTGAAACATAACCCTCCACCTACTTCATTTTAACTAATTTCTCAGTTGATCTTTCGAGCTCTGCAAAAAGCACATTTCTCACTGAGCACCACAGGTAGCTCAAGCAAGTGTCTGAAGTCAATAGGGATATGAATTATTAAAAAGTCTGAACAACTGAGGTTGAAGGGGGAAAAAACAGAGGGAAGAAAAGCTCTTTTTTGACTAAGAAATGGCAACATGGTTATTTTAAAATATTCAAAAAGGTCTTTTCAAGGTTGAAAGAAATGGTGAAACAGAAAGCCTACACAGTGAGGGGTCTGGCAGACTTTAGATATGGAGTAAAACCCCAAGGGCACATGTAGATCATAAAGGATCTTCGCATTAGGATGGGGCTCATCTCCCGTGTCCAGAGAAAGAGGCTTTTCCCATGAACTTCACAACTTTGCTGCTATCTGGTCACAAATCTGGAGGGAGAATGCAAAAATAAACCTAATTTATGTCCTACTATTTCAATTCCAAGTGTGAGCGTGAAGAATGAGCCATACAGACTCGTGTCTCAGACAGTGCTTCAGACAAAGTCAGCTGTTTCCAAAGGTCCCTGTTATGCAAATCTAGTTTTAAATTAACTTAGCCCCATCATGCTTGGGAGCTATTTTTGAATGTGTTACCCTAGAAGACTTCACAGCTTTGTCTATAAACTGCTTTCAATATACTTCTACCCGGTAATAACTTCTTTGGCGTAGTAGCTTGCTCATCAGTTTAGAAATGGTAGTATCCTAACGCCCAGCCCTAGTGCTGTACATCTAGACTGGATCTCAGGACTGCTCCTCGGTCGTTATTAGCACAGATACCTGCATTCATCAGGTTATTCTGCTCTAGCCTAGTAGATCACAAAGTAAGGATTTGCCACATTGCTACAGATCTGATCACCTACATCTCACTTTCAAACCACAACCTCCTATCTGCCACTAAAAGCATTATTTTTTTAAGACAATCACTGTTTGTCCCATGTTAACATTTACCTCCCTGTTTTGTCAGGCTCCTGAGGGTTTCCAGGCAGCTGCTTAATGCTTTCCTTCTCCAGGGGTTTATATTTTCCCATATGCTACTGAGCTGCAAGTTGAACTGTTGTGTAGTACCTCGCATGCCTGGCAGAAGAAAGAAGCATGACGGTAACCTGAATTATTGGCTCTCAGTCTTTAGGATATATAATAGTTTCCCCTCATTTTCAGAATACTTTATTTTTTTTACATTTGTCCTGCTCATTCTTCTTAGAAGTCGGAGCAGCATAAAAATACTGTTGCCTGAGTCAAGAGAGAAGGGAAGACAACGTATATTAGGTCAAGCAAATTGCAGCAGTGGGCAAGCTGGCTGGGTTCCTCATCATGGAATAGCAGTTGTACGCTGCAGACAGCTCTACCTGGGATTGCAGAGTGCCCCTGCTGGGCCCCTATCAAGGCACAGAGGACAAGAAAGTATCTCTAATAAGCTCCATTTTCCTGAATTGTTGAGGAGGAGGAAATAGAAAATCATTCCTGTAACACTTCTGGAAAACTTGAAGAGGTTATTGCTATGGAAACTGCTCCAGCAAAGCAGGTGTGGAAAAGGGGAGCAGCAGAGAGATGCACGGTGCACGGAACAGGAATTCTTAACACCTGAAATTAAACCCATGCACCTCCAGCAATGCAATCTATTTTGGATAACATCAACAATTTGCCCTTGGTTTTATATCAACAAAGCCACAGGTAAGGGAGAATGAAATGAAAACCTGAGGCTGTGCGGGAGAGCGCTAGCTGCAGAACCATACTAAAATAAAACAATACACACCAGTATATATGGCAGTAGAGAAAATCTGGTATAGAATAGGACTAGGTGTTTTTTCCTCCAACTCAACTAACGCTAACTTTACAGTGGAGCTTATCTAAAATAAGCAGGAAAGCAACAGAGTTTCTTTTCAGCAGCCTGAGGGTAAAAAAAGGCCAGGCTGGAGGTAGCCTTTAGCAGAAGAATGGAACAGAGGTACCTCACCAATGGCTGTGGCACAGAAAGAAAAAAACCCTACTGAAATGGGGACTGAAAAAAGAAGAGTTCAGCAAAGAAAGAAAAATCAGTTAAAAATAAGGTGACAAACAAAAAGCTCTTTGAAAGACTTTACCTTACAAATAAACTATGAGCCCACATCAGTGGCTCTGGATCAGTTTTAATACTAGGTAATAAATCTCTTCTTTTGAGCATATACGCACGTGCGTATACTTATGTATTTTTCTCCATACAAAGAGTGTGGCCCCAGGTGTAAAGCACTGTGTTGTTCAATCAGCATTAGCAGGGTTTTGGTATGTGTTTAAGTGTTCTGCTATACTGAGGCTTGTGCCTGTACAAATGCACCCACAGCAAACTGGAGGTTACACATGGAAAGATGCAGTCTCTTCTGGTGCAACTATGTCCTTTTGGTGAGCTAAAGATTTTTAGATTAATAATTTCCTAATGGAGGATAGATTACCAAGAACAGGGGGAGTGATGAACTATGACACTAAGAAGTCTTTTGAGGTCTCCATATCTTCAGCAAAATAAAAGCCAGGCCCCTGGGATAGAATTTAACAATGTTCCTTTAAACTTGGCTTGTTTCCTTTTTGGCTGCATGAACATCTGTAATCCCCAAATTCCTGTCGCTATTCCCACCAGCTGGTGAAACTGAAACCCATCCAGCAGAGGAAGTCTGATCCCCGCCAGCACAATGAAAAATATAACACTGTTGGGCATGACACAGCTCCACCACAATATAAAAACAGTGCAGTGCACCTGTAAATTTAAACAAATGCAAACCATTTCAGAGATACAACTGTAAGGCACTGCTGAGGTAAGTTGTTTGCCTTCCCCCGCCAGAGAAATCCTGCAAAGATAAAGTAAAGGTCTCCCTAGGAAGGCATAGATGATGAAAACTGCTCTGGGCTGCAACGGGTTAACGACAGCACTGGCAGCATATTTTCATTCAAGTGTCTAAGCTTCTGCTGGAGGGGAATTTTACAAGGAAACTTGCAGGCTTTGCAGATCAATTTTCTACTTGGTTTTATCACTCTTTTCTCTCAAACAGACCCATTGCATCTTGGTTTCTTTTTCAGATGCATTTTAAAGTTTTAGTGCCATTTTTGAAACAATACAGACCCCTCCATTCCCCCTTTTTCCAGTACTTGAAACCACATATGGAGCTTTTGTGGCATTTGTATTTCCATCAAGAGTATTTAGGAATAAACAGCTATGAAAAACATTACCCTAGGGCTCCAGCACTGCAGAGCATGCAGTACAGACCTTCACTGTCTGAATACTCGGCAAGCATTTAAATGATAATATTACATTAGAGTGGCGGCTGTAGCCATGTAAATAATTGTGCATTGTCCCTGCTCATTGATTTATTTTCATATGTGCACACACACGCGTCTGAAAAACCGCTTAAAAAATTTCAAAACCCAGACAGCGATAATCTAATAAACTTTAAAGTGAATCAATAGACTACTTAACAGCAGACAGATAAACTGCATTTAATAAGAGTTAGAAGGGATGAAGAGAAGGCTGTGCAAGATGCAGCCAGCAATACCAGAAGCACAGAGATGGAGAGCAAGAGAGACAGGAGCCTGAAGTGGATGGAGAGGGAGACCAGGTAGCACAGGGAGCTGAGCACTTCTAAAAAAAACCCCTCCAGTTTTCAAAATGCTGGTTACAGAGCAACAGGAGTCAGGAGATTTCTTGACAGACATAAAATGTAACAGAACCCGGTGAATATTTAGGACAGGGTGACCTGCAAAGGAGCACTCAGCAGTTGTTAAATTTAGTTTCTGTAATGCAGGGGCTCTCATACAGATGTGTAGCAGTCATATAAAAACTGGGTCGCATACAGCTGTGACCTGGAGGTTCCCTCACAAGAAAGCAGTAAACGTTTTTATTCCAGAGTTGTTTCTAGGGCCTGGTGGCATTTAAAGATACTGAAAAAGAGGCACAAAAATTAAGTGATGTGCCAAAGTTTACAAAGAATCAGTAGCAGAGCTGGAAATGGGATTAGTTCACTTGACTAGAAGTCCTGTGCTCCGTTCACTAGGTGTGTTTTCTGGTCGCACTGTGCCCCACAATCTTTAAGATAAAGAATTGACTGCAGGAGATTACAGGTTCTTGTATGCAACCCAGGCAGCACACTAAAAGAGAAAGTAACGTACGGCAGGACCACCTCTTCAATACATATCAGGACATTGTAACATAATCTCTTCATAGTGTGTCTTTGACTTCCAATTTATGAAGCTTCAGCAACAATTCACAACTACCCTCCTCTTAGCTATGTCAGCAAAAAAGACCAAAATTGGAACAGACGTGGGATCAAACTGTTTCACTCCCTCTTTCCAGGTCAAGTCTAAAGTACCTCAAGCAAATATGGAGAAGTCTGGAGGATGCCAAAAAGTACCTCCTTTGTTTATTTCTTCTTACAAATGGACATCTCTGTGCACATCCAGAATAAAGACAATACTACAGTATTTAAGGAATTCCGCTATATTAAATGCCTTGCAAGGCATTGTCTTTCTGATTCTGTGTTACAAGTAGCTCTCCCTAATGGATTTTGCTGATGACGAGAGCCTGAGAGAGACTTTAAAACGTTTAGAGAACAACTGAGTGGATTCACCTCTGAAACCATTTCCTTCTCGGTCAGCAGAAGAAACAGAAGAGGTGCCACCTGAACCACCTTGTTTCTCTCACGTAACAAAATCCTCCAGAACTAACGCCTGGCACTCGTGCTCTGATTTTCCACTCAGCCGCACAGACAGTCTATAAAAATTATTATTAGAGAAACACACTTCAAAGATCTTATCAAGAACCTGAGGTTTGAGTCTCAGACTTTCTGGTTGTGCCCAGTGCCATTCTCACTCTCGGTCTCACATGTATTAAGTTTCCCCAGCCCAAACCACTCCAACCACACCACTTCAACAGGACAAATTTTCAGGGCTAATATCCACACTCAAGGCCCGTTACCTATGGTTGTAGTACCACAGCACTCTCGCCCTGCAGTGAAGGTATGCAAAACACACACAGAAGCTTTAACCAAGCTTTCTGTAAACTCCTAACTGATATAGCACAACATATTCTAAGAACAAATTTTCTGAATGCAACACTCCTCACTGTAGCTCATCCTTTTCTTCCAAACCTTAGCAGAAGGAAGGAGAAGGGAGAGGTGTCCTACATGTATTAAGGAAAATGAGACTCTTCACTGCCTCAGCAGCCTACTGCAAGAGTTCCTATAATCTCAGACTCGTGAAATTTCAGTGAAATAAAGTATCTTCTTGTGTCTTATAACCTTCTGGGGATTTCCTGGGACCGAAAAGAAAGTATCACATGGTATCAACCACACTGAAATGCTGGATCAACTCTCTTCAGTAAAGGAGTTTTCATAAGTTCTAGTCAACCTCAACACAGCAAAGTAAAAATGATAAACAATATCTAGTACCCGGTGAAGATCCTGTCTGACAACACAGATATATTGCTTAATGCTGCATTTCTACTGAACCATTGAGTTGTGGTCCTCTCCTTCACCTTTCATCTCTCCCTTCCAAATAACATTTTCCATTTTCTTATTCTCTTTCCAGTGATTATTCTTGTCTGTTCATCAAAGAAGCAGATGAATGTCATCATCGACACAATATATGCTACTGAAACTGGATGCATCTCATAGCAATGTGGCAATGGAGCTGGCAAGGAGAACCAACTACCATGCCAGGCAGCAGAGTCTCTCTGGTCTCACACAAAGCTTTCTCCTGTATCTTCAAGTCACATTTCCTATTGCAATTGTATCTGGATGATTAGAAGATGCACTGACACTTACATCCACAGATAGGCCACAGACCATGCTGGCTTTCACCAGAGGATATTCTGTGTAGGCTACTTCCAAGAACAGAGGAAACAGGCCAACAGCCAGCACTTCTCTCAACAGACCTGCCACTCCTTCCAGGTAGCACTGAGTGTCCACAGCTGATTATATTAACACTACAGATGATGACTTAGTCAAAGACAGGTTTGGAAAGAAGAAACAATGTTGGGTTAGAAGAAGTAGGAAGGGGAGGAGCAGGGCAGACTATCGATCTGCTGATGTTGCCGGTGTTGGGCTTTATTTTGCAAATCCTCAGTTTTCCTTCTTTCAATCCTGGTTGTAGGCATTGTGCACTAAAAGTGGCATTTTGGAGGTACAGCTAGTTACTGTAAGAGTGAGAAATAAAAAGCTGCGGCAAATGAAAACAAAGTACAAAAAAAAAAAGGAGGGAAGGAAGAAACAAAGTTTTAGGTTAGTTCCTCTGGTTTTATATTGATGAAATCCAATTGGAAGTAACTTTTGTGTTCATGCAGAGAGGAAAAACCACAAACAAACTAGCATGGATTTGCAACCACGCTTTTCCCAGCTGTCTTAATAGGCAATCCAAAGTCCCAGCTACTTCTTTTCTCACTGGGTCACATCTGAAGCACGCTGCCAAAAAATGCAAGTGAAGATTCATCTGTCCTAGGGACTACCAGATTAAAATCTCCAAAACCAGCACTATCATCCGATCCTTTCCTTAACAGAGTATTAAAACCAAGATGAACAGTATCATTTTATTGCTGGAAAGGTCTATGGCTTCCCTTCCCTTGCCTCCATTCTCTTCTCCTTTCCTTCGGGGAAGAGCACAGTTGGTGGGAGAACAGAGCAGTGTTTGTTATTAGATTTACAGCCCTGCTGCTTTGCAGTACACTAAAACTGAAGTTAATGTCATGTATACTGAACTGAAACTGAAAATCAGGATTGCTTCAGAGCAACGTAGGACCTAGCATCTTGTCTCAGGGAGTTGGTTGCACATACTTCTGTCTTGAGAAAGTAAAGCAAATAGGCTATCCTACCTGTTGTGCCATGGACTGAAAGGGGGTGGGGGGGGAGCAGACCCAGATACACAGTTTTTTGGCACAGCAAAAAACATTTGAGTGCAGTGATTCAGTTTAAAGAGCAGCTCAGGTTTACACAGGTAATTATAACATCGAAGCACTAACATATTGCACACTGAATCTCTTCTGTATCCCAACACACCCAGATAGGAGAAGAAAAAAACATGAGAGACTGGAGAGACATTTTGTACCACGTCAGTCAGCAAATCCACAGAAAGGAGATAAAACTACTCAGTTAATACAAAGCAAAGTAAGGAGCTCTGCTGACTTGCTACAAAGCAGATTCCTTCACTCTGGTGATGATGATTGTACCAGTTGAGCACAGAGACCCTTTCTAAAAGTTAGCACGTAGTCTGTCTGCAAGGAATAGTCACAGACTATTTAATAAGGTGCTAGCCAAGTATCTCTAAGCCATGGAAAGCTAAGCAACATGCATACTTATTACTCCAGTCAGCACAGGCTAATAATAAGCACACTTGAAAGAAAAGCAAAGGAATTGGTAAGCAAAGAAGAGGAGAGGCAGAGGATGCCCAGATGATAGAAATGCAGATGAGATGTTATATAGAAAAGAATTAGGGAAGAGGATTGAAAATGACAGGCGAGTAATAATAAAAAAAAGCACAGGGACAAGCTAATCACTTGCCACTGGAGCAACCCTCACCCTCCCAAACTCAGCTAAAGCAGAGAAAGCAAAAGGAAAGATAAGGCAATCGAGTATTTTTCTCTTTTACCAGCTGCTAAGAATTTTAAAGGTATAGTCTGGAAAACAGAGAATTAAGTGAACTCAAATTATTTTTGTTCTGTGCACTGAAACTAAAAATTACCTCAACTCCAGATGCTTAAAAAAATCAGGTTCATTAGTGCCATGTATTTTCTCAACAAGACTGTCTTAATTTCAATTAGTCATTCAATAAAATCAATTATATTGTAATTTGATTAATGAAGATATACATTTTGTTAAAGCAACCATATAAGAAAAGTCTGGATCCAGACTGATTGCTCTCTAGCTGGTTACGTTATTTCACTTGAAAATGGAGAAGGTTTTCAAAACCATTCATAGTGAAGAAGAGTAAGGGCAGGTCAGCACAGTCCCGCAGTCAGTCAGGGCCACTTCTCCATGGATTTTGCTTCAGGTTCCCCTGGTAGCACTGAAATTCCAGTCCAGTTTATTTCCCCACCTCAAACTAAGCTGACAGCATGAAGAGCCGTTGAGAAGGCACTGGTGGTCATTTATGGCTGCTACCTATTTCTGCTATACTCACTATTTTTGGTGATCATGTTCATGACTGTATTGACAGCTCGCACAGAATGAAGTTAAGCTGGCTTTCTAAGGCTTCCCACACTTCAAAAGCACTGAACAAGCAAATGCTCCATGCTATCTTGGTGGGCAGCATTCAATATTGGTGGGCAGCAGTAGAGGGCATCTAGATCTGCTGCGGAAAAAGGGCAGAGGACAATGAAATGACACACTTATTTCTGCTTAAAAACTTATCTCATTTATTTGCTGGAAGGTCACTGCCAGTCTATAAGAAGGATCTGTTTTCTAGCTAATATAGACAAAGATGAAGCGATGAAATGCAGGAGAAGCTTTTCTGTACAGTGAGTTGTTGTATCAATTAGCTTAGTTGATAGGAAATACAAAAACATTTGATCATACATCATTCAAGAGAACTTTTTACTTAATAAAAATGCAAAGTATGTTTTCGGAAGGATTTACACCTCTTTTCTGTTCACTAATCAGCCATTTACTGGCCTTTACAAACCAGAAAGCTCCCTGGTGTCCCAAGAGGGCACAGCACACTTGAAAGAAGGCAAGATGGTCACTGCTCATTTCCAGCAATGCTATGTTCCTTATCACTTACTTCCAGCTGCAATCCAACATCTTTACAAGTAAAGCAGAAAGAGTTCTCTCTCTGACATTTTATGTACATTTTATCCTCTTGAACATAATCATTATCCTTGTAACAAGCAATTGGCAGGACATGGTTCCCCAGTTCCTCCCAGGCTGGTTACCTGACAGCTGACTAGTGAACCTGGGGACTCCCCCTGAGCAAACGGCTTGATATTCTTCACCCAGTGACTGAATCACAGCTGTGTCACATTCATGGATGACACGATTCAGAGCAGAACTAAGGAGCCTGAAACGAGCTAAGTTTATAATCTCTTGGTGTTGAAGCAGGCACACACACACACCAAAGGCAAATGCGCACAGGACAATTTAAAAGGTCAAACATACACTTCATCCATCCACGGTATTATCAAGTGGAAACTGGTTCCTTGGATTTGGATAAGTTTTCTTGTCCAACACACACCACACTGAATCTATATTGGTTTGCAAAACTCAATTTCAGGAAATGACTGATGCTTTCTTTCTAAAAAATTCCCACAGGCCCCAGTATCACTAATGGGTAAAGCTGCCATAAGCTGACATTGCTGCTGAAAGCAGTCCTACCCTTCCTACCCCAGCCTCTTATCACCTTTGGGCTGCCCTGGCTAAAAATCCCATGTCAGCTCCCCAGTCTGATTTACCATAAAGCTACACAAATGTTTACACTGGCAAAAAAGATGAGCGGGAGAACGAATGGCTGGGGGCAGAAATTACTTCTGTCAGGGCAAAGCTGACTGGAGACATTATCTCACTGGAGTCAAATCACAGCTAAAATACTCAGTGAAGTTTAGGAATTGCTTTCTCGCAGAAACCAGAAATTCTTTGGGCTCCTTCTGAAAGCAGTTGCATCAGCAAGCCTTTCCTCATATGAGAACTGGCCTGGTTACAGCTACACACATACATAACTGTATACATATAATTACATACTACATGGTAGTCCTAACCAGGATGGTTCTAGTACAGCCCATGGCTGAGCTTCACCTCCTGAAAACAGGGAATCTGCTTCACATTTGTCAGTGTATTTAACATAAAAGCTGAGAACAGACGGCAGTATAGCTGTCCTTAATAAGAAAACACTGTAAACCCAGTTTGTCATCTGTATGATGTGCTTACTTAAAACAAACAAAGCCAGAAACAAAAATGCAAAAGCCCCAAACCCAGCAACAACAACAAATAAAACCTGCTCCATTTCGTATAAACTAAATCATCTCCTGAGTTTGTGACAAGGTACTGCAGCACCTACTGATAGAACAGCAACCTTACGTAAATCAAGACAAGATTACACATGCTAGTATGAATTTACTTTCAACCAAAAGCATTCTCAGGAATTGGCTTCTTTTCCACGTTATAATATGTGCTTTTGAAAACAATTATATTTCATCACAACATGGAAGCCCAAGAATTTCAGAAATTTTCTTTCAAACAAACAAACAAAAAGCACCACAAAATTTATGCAAGAGCAAAGCTAGCGTTGCCCTGAAGAACTGTTACAACTGTAACTTCCAAACCCAGAAATAATCATCGTAAAGCATATGAAGTCTCAGGCGAAGGAGAACTTCTACATGAAAGACAAATTGACATCATTTTGGAAATGGCCACTGCCTGGAAAACTAAATTCATGCTAAGAAACAAAACACCTCGTGACTTATTTCATAAAGACAGTGTTTCCAAAAGACTCCAGCTGGTGCCCCCAGACAGCACAAGCAAGTTAACGCTGCAGGCAAAGTTGCTGACTGCAAGGAGAGGCAAGGCTGGAGCTGAACTGGCAGCCTGCAACACGGAACCACAGAACCAGAGAGTCATTCAGGGTGGAAGGGATCTCTGGAGGGTAACAATTCAGCCCCCTCCTCAAAGTACAATTAATCAAAGTAAAAGCCAGCTACATACATAAATGAGATGAATGATCTTCTGTGGAATCTCAGGATTAGGAAAAAAATACATAGGCCTTATCAACATAAAGACAGCCTAAAAGCAGCAAACCAAACTAACCATCCCATGGCCAACCTTCTGCAGAGCTCAAACAGTATTCCTGAGAACTCTGTGTGGCCCCACACGCTCCTTAACTGTCAACCACTTAATGAAAAGACCACCTAATTTAGCAATTCTTTTGTGAAAAGTGTTGTTTTGCTCCATCAAAAGTACCATGTCTTCTTCTGCAGTTTACTGCCGGAACCTGTTTACTTGCCCCCTTTCCCCTTGGTTCCCATTGCATTCCCCTTGTGCTGCCCCATGCAGGTGGGCAGCACAAAAACGGTGAGGGAGCTGGGATAGAAGTGGGTTGAAGAGCTGCTGATACAGCAGAAAGATAAATGGCTAAAAGAGCTCTTCAATTCCCTGGGACTCCCAAAACAGAAAAGCTCTGAGGAAAGTGGCCTTAAATGGCCCTATGAGCTGAGACCTTGGAATATGGGCCAGGCCACATGGACAAAGGAAATTAAGGCCATTTGCAAAAAACAATTTTGACATGTGAAAAAATGCTGAGTGTTTTATCAGTGATTATTTTCAGCAGTGACTCTACCTGCATCCACTTGCATAGAGTGGTACATCTTATATAACAACAGACTAAATTAACGCCATTGCATCTTTCAGATGGTTGAGAAGGTCTCTTCAGCCCCACTGTGCCTTCCAGTACATGTGACCCTGCCACAGATGCATCATCAGGGGAATCTCGCTTTTCAATCATTGTCTTTTTTAAACAAGTTATTATGCTGCTGATTGTGGCTGCTCATATAAAGCCAGAATAGACAACCTTTGATGGGAATCAATAAGTGTTCCTTGCTGAATAACTGATAATTAAATCAGTTTAAATACTGATTAAATAACTGAATAACTGATGAATTAAATCAGTTATTTGATCAACAGTCTTCTGAGGCTGACATTCTGCCCCAATGGTGGCAAGTATATGTGTTTATTGGGTTCTCCTGCCGTCAGGAGGCACGGTGATGGGTAGCAGGGAACTGAACCACCACTGCTGAAGGTATGGCATTAGCCAGAGCAGCACAATGACTGTGCTCAGCATTACCTGCGCTGTGCCCTTAGAAGTTAGAATTATCTACTCCTGAGAAGCCACCTTTGACTTTTGGTATTGTGTATTAACAAAAAGTAAATGAAAGTTCACAAAAAATACATTCATGAAAAAGCTCCAACAATAGCAACCTATACTGATCCCATGAAAAAGAAAACAAGAGTTTCAGTCCTATGGTCCCTATGTAGAAAATGCTTGTCTAATACAGACAACATGAAGCAGAAAATCATTAAAACTACTTCAAGAATTTTTTAGTACAGTGACAAATACACTGTGAATGTCTGTGTGGAAGAGTAAGAATATCGGTTGGAAGACAGACCGGCATCACGAAACTCCAGTGGCTTCTAAGAAGAGGGTGACGTAACATCTTTTGTGAGCATTCATTCAAGTTTGACATGGACTTGGTCAATAGGGCAGCATGCCATTAAACAATATAATAAAGGAAGCTGGCCAGCTCAGCATATTAGAAATGGAAATTTTCATTTCTAGTTTACCAATCTGAATACAATTTAGACTGGAATCCAGCCAAACATTCATAGGTCTATGTGGAGTCAGGGCTCTAGGCCTACTTCCTAGACAGAATTGCTGAATTATCACCAAAGCTGGCCAACATGATTGCATTTTCAGGACTGAAAAGGTCATTATTACCTTTCTCTTTCACCTGTATTAGATTTTGAGGGATCAAGACAGGTGGTTTAGAAAGGGAAATTTCCCTCATTTTTGCCAAACCTTTATCTCTTCTGGGAATAATCAACCTTAGTGGGTTTTAAACTCAAAATCTCCAACATACAAAATCCCTTTGTAAATCCACCTTGACCGTTTAATCTACTAACAGACCTGCCACAGCCACACAGAAAACTGCTTCTGGGATCTGTGCGGCTTATTAGCATGAAAGCTGTAGGGGAAGGAGGGATGAATGCAAGAGCCTCTCACAAAATGTTCCTCTTTCCATTTAGCTAGAAAGTGAAAGCACCATGAGCACATTTCAAAAAGTAAGAAATAATCATCATTAAGAAAACTCCTTAATAAAAAGTGGCTCCTTTTATGGATTTCTTTCTTCTCCTCAGTGTACTGCCAAGTGTTTAGCAGTGTTAGGTATTTATTTTCTTTACTTTCATTTATTTCTTTGTTCAGCTTTGATGTCCAGGCACTTACCAGATATATGCTGAGGCTCGATGTTGCAAATAGACCCTTTGTTAGGCAGTATTTTATGGGCCTTGTTTCCAGAGACAGACAATGCTCTGACCTCTTGAATCATGGCTCCTTTAGCAAGATGGATTTTCCCACCTATCAATGACAACCTGATAATACTGGTGAGAACCCTGGAATCGGGCACTGAAAACCATAATGCTATTTATGAGTGAGCAAAATAAGGGAAAGATTAAAGAACACTTTGAACTTTGAAATTAACAATGAGCTTGCCATTTAAGTCTGACAGAGCTCAGGGTTGTGCTAAAAGATAAATACAACAGCAATGAAAAACTCCCTCCTGTGCCATTCTACATGCTGTTTGCTCTCAGTTCATTTTCATACACCTCCTTCAAAAAACCAGAACAACAAAAGATTACTTAAAAGCCACCACAGGTCTTGCAAATTCATTACGTTTATAATCTGAAGCAACTTAATCTTCTACCCACAACATTGCCAATATTTTGGATCTTGTCACAAAGCTTGCAATATTAACATTATGAATAAAGCTTAAGCTCCCAGAGTTAAGTGATGAGAGGAGAATCTCATCTGGAGTATAAATAAACAAACAGCTTGAGTGTGTGATCATTAAGAACAAAACTATAAATGATATGCATTCTTATTTTTTAATATTTATGTAATATTTGCAACTGTATCATCTCATTATTATGGCAACCTCAGAATTTGCGTGCAAAGTCTACAACAAATAGGTTTCATTTCCACCTACGTCTGGGGTCTGACATTCCTGAATCTCATTTCTTTTCATGGTAAGACTCTGTCCTGTCCACAGACCAAAAGTGAAGGTCTCGAATGTGTAACTGAAAGTCTTTAGGTGTATATATATTTTAAATACTATTACAAAACTGATATCTTTTGCCTCAAGCCTTCACTCTTACTTCAGGATCGAGAAGTGTGCATCATCAGCCAACTGAACTGCAAAATTTATTCTTCAGTCATAAGTCTATCTCAAAGCGTGCAATACAGACACTGGGTATTATGACATGGAATAAGATTATAAACGTATTATTTCATTTCTCCATGTCTGTACTCTAATATTCTGAGTTTTTGTACTCTGCTTGACAAGTGTAGTGCAACACGTCGTGGCACAAGAAAAATAAAAAGTCCCAGCTTAAGCTAGCTATGTCATGATTTGGAAAATCTGCTAATGTACAGATAAAGAATCATCCACAGTACTAGAGATCATCTCCATATGTGTGACAGGCTAAAACCTCCATTTTTGAATGTACAACTTGTTTGCGCCCTATTTCAGGTAGCACTTCTCCCATTCAGATTCTTCCTATGATCATCCCTTACTAGGTGATCTGTTTAGCTGTGTAGACCAGGTGTCCTGGATGATAATGTAGCTCTTTACCTAATGCGCATTTCTGCAAACAGATTATTGAAATTTAAAAACCTTCTGTTAACTGGTCATTGACAAACATAAGGACACCCACTCCAGGATGACAGCCAGGATGACACCCTTCTTGATTCAGAAATGAAACCATACGTGGAAGATGATCCTGGACACCCTCACTGAAATGCCTGCTAAGGGAGGCAAGGCAGCTAAAACGTCTGAGTCTAGGTAATCAGCATTACTTGCAGGGCCAAGCAGCTGGGGTGTCACATCTCAGTTCTCTGATAAAAGGCAGATCTGCACCTCAAACAGCATCTAAATGCACAGAAAGAGCAGGTACCTGAACTGCCCTTTGACTTGAAAAGATTAAAATTATACAGGTAGAATAAAAAGGTTCTAAAAAAAAAAAGTTTCTAAGTTACAAAAGCATCAAATTACAGTTTTAAAATTCTGGAAGTAAAAGAAAAAAAAAATTAAAAATGACCGTATCCCATTGATCTGAATATGTCAAAACACTAGCAGAGGGAAACTGCTGAATTTTTATGAAATACAGAATTGTACGTAAAGTGTATCACAAACTGTAACTGTGAGCTTCTTGGTGGGGGAGTGGTGTTTCTCAATGAAGGGAAGAAAATTATTTGGGGAACTACCGACTCCACAGCTGTTACTTTACTGTTGTTAGATCACAGCATAAACTACAGAAAGAAAGAAACTGAAAGGTCAGAGCTCTTTTAACGATCGTTTTACAGTTGGACAGGAGCAGGGTCCACTCTGTGGCACAGGGTTTATCTCTCAGGTCACAAACAAGTATACTGCTTTCCAAGATGGATGGTGCTAGCAAAGCCATCGCACAGGCAGACCAGGGAGACAGGCATCTTCTTGTCCCTGTATTTTTCATTTAATGGCAAAATGCTATCTTTCCAATGTTCAGCTGCAGAGTCAAGCAAGACAGTAGAACAATTCATCAGGCAACCCTTTTAAGCATCTCTCAGACATCAGTAAATAGGAATGTCTCAATGGAGCAAAATTTTAGGTCCCTGCCTCCTTCCCAAATCTAAGTTCCTTCAGAGAACTATGTGCTCTCTATTGGGCACAGATGTTAAATGTCAATGGTCAGCATCTTCTTAATAGGCAACAGGCTTGTCTGGAGGAAGTTTGGAGACCTTTACCACCTGCAAGGCAGTAAATAAATACTGATTTTTTATTTACCTTTTTTTTAGAATCCTTCATAATAATATGGGGATTAGACCTCTACTGACCCAAACATAAGCCTCCCACAAAATACACAGAAGCCTCAAGTACCTTCAGAATCCAAGTAATAATTGTACATTTTATTTTAAAAAGATATATGAAAGATTTGGTCATTCAATTGCTCCTTCTGCTCGTTTGGCATCAGTTTTCTCTGTGGTGCAGAGGCATCTCCCCTTGCGGCCCCTGCCATGTGCAACATCTTTTCCAAGTATGTTCTCCATTAGGCTAACCAGAAAACATTTTCCCTCTGTTGTTTACCTCTGGTTTCTTAACCTCTTACCTTCTGCATTTCATTATTCTGACTAAATAAAACAGAACTGTATTTTTAAAATGTGTTTGTAAGGGAAGAAGAAGGACCTGTGCACCCCTTTGGTACAGATGAAAGTTCTGTGCTCTCCTGGGTCACCAACTAGCAGAGATCCATCCACATGGGTTAAAGCAGACACTTAAAGAAAACCCTCTCTTAGTTGAAATAGTAGCAGAATGAAACACGGAGCCTTTATCTCAGCTACTCTGTGAAGTTAATCCATTAACTCTCCTTTTCCTTCTGTCTCTTTTCTTTGAATTTCTAGGTCAAGCTACCAGGTTTCATTCTGCTAACCAAAAGAGGGGATTTACCACAGCTTCCAAGCAATCCTGTGCTATGAACCAACCACAGTTTTTACAAACTTACCATATAGAAAGGCATGTCCAAAAGATGGCTGCAAGTGAGAGATGTGGAAGCCTGCAAGTGAAGCACTGCAAGATGGTGAGATAAGTCATCAAGGCAGCAGAGGTCAGATGGGCAGGATCTCACAGAAGGACAAAACCTGCCCTGCTGCTGGCCAAATTCTCAGCAGGCACTAGGACCCAATGTGGAAATGCCTGCAGAGAGCTACAAATGTCACGGCGCATGTGATGGTGCTCACAGATCCACTGCAACCGTGCTGGGAAAGGTCTGCTGGGGGTGTTGATAAAAGGCTTTCTGTAGTGTGTTTCTTTAAGATCTTTATTTAGACTACACTCATTTGGGACTAACTATCAGCCAGTTTGCAGATGGTAAAACCATGGCTTTACCATTTATTTATTTTTTACAATATACAGCACGGCACAGGATGGGTGCATTTCCAGCATTCGCTAGTAGCTCTCTCTAGCCAGCATTTTCCAATCTCTCCAACCCTGTCTTCTGACCACCACTGACTCTTTCCTTTCCTCTGTTATTTCTTCCCCTCTTTACTTCAAAGTCTGTCAGGAGCCTAAAAGGTGGGAGCATCCTCATTACCATTCTAGACACAAAGTTGTCTTTTATGTCACCACCTAGACAATATTACCTTTATTTCAACACCTCCAAATACTCTCATTAGGCTGTTTCCTCTCTGCTCTGTGATCTGTTTTCTGCTGTAGCTGAATGTCATAAAAAGCCAGCATTACCAGGTAGGCAATCTTCCCAGGCCACCCCTCCAGTTATCTTTGATGTAGCACACTGGGTTTCTATGAAATCCACTAGAAACAGATAGGTGCTTGGTAGACATGCATCCTTTTGGTGTATTCCTTTAAGAAAAAACCAAACCATCTGCCAGCCTTTCTCTCTCCATGCAAACTCCCACTCTGAATGACAATTAGGCTTCCCCTGTTATCTACATGAAGTGCAAGGGCATGTGTACCAATAAGGTTATCAGTCACACTTAAAAATTTCTGCATTTTAATCCAATTTGTCACCCTTCACACCCACTTATTTTAGTTAATGTATGAGCAGCCATTTTTGCTAATCTGATCCATTATATTAGAATAAAATACTGGGACTTCAAGATTTGTTGGAAAAGTTACCTTTATATCTCTTTCATTTCAGGTTAATATGCACAGTAAACATCAGTTTTTCACATGAACCCTCTGTTCCTGAGAGAACTGGTCTTACTGAGGTAAGCAGCCTCTTTAGGTTAATTTTCTCCAGCTGACTAAGCCATCACCACGACACTGGAGTTAAAGAGAACAAAATCACAAAACCAGATGTGCCCTTAGCAGTCTCACACATCCTTTTCTAACCTTGCACAGGACACTTTTGCGGGTGCACCTCTACTAGACAGACTGCCCCAGTAGAAGTGCTCTACAAGTGAAGCTGAGGTATTCAATTACGTAAAAGCTTAATGACTTGTCCCTTTCACATGCTCATATTCTAATTTCAAATCCCACTACTACTGAAAATTAGTTTAGTGTCTGAATTATGAGATGCAAAACCGACTGGACTGTTGGAGCTTTGCTAATAGAGCAAATAATAAGAGCCATAACCTCCCACCCGCACACCTGCGTGCATTTACTGATGCAAAAGAGAGGTTCCCAGTCAGCTCAATGTTCCTCTCACTGCAACTGAACCTATTAGATGATGGCCAATGTGTCAGCTAAAACCTGGCACCTGCCACCTCCCCTATGTTCTCTACTAAAAAGGGGAGTGAAAAATCACATGTGAGGAAATGATAGCTTTATTTTTTAAATTGGTTGAATTTTAGGCTGTGTTTGGCACTGGCATAGTTTTCCTGCACCGTCAATATTAAACATAATTTGAACTGTTTTCAGATGTTCCCCTCTTCACAAGCAAAATATATGAGCTCATCATCAGGACTTACCCTTCACTGATGGGACTGAGAAGTTTTAGCAATTGTGGTACACGTCAGTTAGAAACACCCATCCAACAGCTGGCTGTTCTCCTGTCACATCACACTACTCCAAAAGGGCACTGTGTCACCATTGCTTGCATTATCCCAACTCAAGCATTACTCCTGTGTAACTAAACTGAATAATCCATAAGACAATCCCTAAAGGTAGATATCTCACCAGTATGCAATGTCTCTGATTTCCCTCTCAAAGAGCACAGCTCCCAAGAACAGGAGTCCTAACTGCCCAGCTGCCACTTCTCTGTCTTCAGTGAACACAGAAGACATTTAACTGTTCGCGCAGTGGGGCCCTGGGTGTAATCACAGAAAGGTTTGGGTTAAAAGGGACCTTCAAATATCATCTAGTCTACCCCTCCTGCCATGGGCTGGGGCATCTTTCACTAGATTAGATTGCTCAAAGCCCTGTGCAACTTGAACACTTCCAGGGATGGGG
Organism: Morus bassanus; assembly: GCA_031468815.1. Taxonomy (NCBI): domain Eukaryota; kingdom Metazoa; phylum Chordata; class Aves; order Suliformes; family Sulidae; genus Morus; species Morus bassanus. Next base: position 43,906,155 of record CM062572.1, on the reverse strand, counting down.
CATCCCCAACTTCTCTGGGCAAACTGTTCCAGTGTCTCACCACCCTCATTGAAAAAATTTCTTCCTTATATCTAATCAAATCTACCCTCTCTCAGTTTGAAACTGTTGCCTCTTGTCCTGTCACTACAGACCTTGGTAAAAGTCTCTCTTCATCTTTCTTATAAGCCCCCTTTAATATACTGAAAGGCTGCAATAAGGTCTCCCCACAGCCTTCTCTTCTCCAGGCTGAACAGCCCCAACTCTCTCAGCCTGTCCTCGTAGGAGAGCTGTTCCAGCCCTCGGATCATTTTTGTGGCCTCCCCTGGACCTGCTCCAACAGTTCCGTGTCCTTCTTGTGCTGAGGGCTCCAGAGCTGGACACAGTGCTCCAGGTGAGGTCTCACCAGAGCAGAGTAGAGAGGCAGAATCACCTCCCTCGACCTGCTGGCCACGCTGCTTTTGATGCAGCCCAGGATATGATGAGCTTTCTGGGCTGCAAATGCACGTTGCCGGCTCATATTTAATTTTTCATCTACCAACATCCCCAAGTCCTTCTCTGCAGGGCTGCTCTCAATACATTCATCACCCATAATCTCTCTTTACTATCCAGTGCTTGCATTCAAGCCAGGAATTTCTAAAGCTTTTGAACCAAACAAATACAAGGTAGTGTGGTATGATGAAAAGACTTAAATAGGTGGCAAACAAATTATACTGGTCATCTCAAACAGAATAGAGATAAAATTTTTATACCATCCACCATGCTGCTCTATTTTAGGCTATTTTAAAGAGTTCTGAGGTATTTTATTGGTACTATTTTCCATATGGCCAATAAACCAGGTCACCTTAATACTCTAAGTCCAACTGTGCATGCCCTGGAAGCAAAGGGAAATTATAACTGCTGTATTTCAAAACCCGTAACATCCCTAAAATAGTTCTTAAACATATAAAAATGGTGTTTTATTAAAATTCCAGATATGTTGGCACTTTCCAGGATTAGAAGCAAATGCGTGTATTCTGGCAACATTATTTTTCCAATAAAAGTGCCTTTTTGTAGCCCTTGTAATTCTGGAAATTACCTAATGCAGGCAAGGTTAATATGTGAAAAAGAAGCATGCAACTCGTGCTTACAGTCTGTACCCCCAACCCTACAGAGTTGTAACCACTTGGGCAAATACTTTTGCCTCTGAAGAACCGCATTCACTTAATTACTACTCTCTACATATCACTTTTTCTGCATATAGTGAATTTGATGCCAAGATCAGTCACAGACAAAAAAAAAAATCTATAAAGATTCAAAACTATAACAATAGTGAGAGAAGCAGAAAACAGACAAGGTTAAAGGAGTGTAAAAGGTACTATCCAAGGCACCAAAGGCTTGTACAAAAATGCACACGTCTTGAGAGGCATTATCAACAAGGCAATTAGATTATAGTATGCACAAATAAACTCACATAAAGAAAAAGAAACAAGGCTGTGTATGCAGCACTAGCACTGTTATTGCCTGAATTTTGAGCATAAATATATGTGGAGAACAGCATTCTCAGGCTTTTTTTCACATTGCATGCTCAGACCGTAGAAAGAAGTGACAGAAAGAAAACTCCATCTATAACACCAAGGTCCAGAGGGCCCTTTTTCTACTGAACTATAAAGGCTACAAATCAAAAGTATTTGTCTTGTATGTTTTTTCAGAGCTGGACACCTTTTCTTGCAGAGGTCATGCAATAAATCAGGTAAAAGGTCTTCAAGGAGTCATATTGTAAGCACCAAGCTAGTCTTCATCGGAGGATGCAAAATCACTTCTTGTCATGGAAGTGCTTCCATGATAAATTTCAGCTTCTTACTCGTGCAATCCTACTGATACTACATAGCTTTGAAAGACCCTACACACTGTCTTCAGACATTTTATTCACCCCTCTTGTACTCAGAGAAGTCCCCTTGAGATTTCTCAGAAATATTTACTTTTGGTGGAGAGGAAGCCCAAGAATTTAACGCCGAGGCCAACAACGTAAGCAAAATTAAGTGACTGAAAGCAGGTTATTAAACTGAGAACACTTAGGTAACTGTAGATCCTAAAGGAACTGACATCACATATGTATGTCAAATATACACATGTAAAGATCCATATAACAGGTAGGCAAAAATGTGTGCCATTCCTCCTTTTCACAGGTAGGAATCTACTTCAGTTCCAGCCAGCTGAAGTTTCCTCTGCGCCAAGCCTTAGAGATCTTCACTCTGGTAAAGGATTCAGATACTGCTCAACAGAGGGGAGTCTGTTACACATAACACAAACATTAAACATATACGCACAAGTACTAAAACAACATACCCAGCTGTGCATTTAAACATAAGACATTATAAAATGAACCTATTCTTGATTCATTACGCACTTCCTTTCTATTCTCTGAGAACAGAGCTTTGGCTTCACAGAGGAAGCCTGACATATGAAATTGGAGTGTGGGTTGGAAGCAAGAGGATGACTTCAATATGATGGAAAAGTACTCATTTTGTCTTCTTGTGAAGTCTGAAGTGAGACAGGCTAATTATATGTGGGGAATGTGTCCTATCACCAAAGACAATGAATATTAAGTGATTTATCAAAAAGAACATGTCAGGAACAGATTTTCCAACTGTTACGTTGAAGGTGCACATGTAAAAACCACTGTTTCAATCTCAAGCAACACTGAAAAGCCAACACCTGTCCAAAAGTAATTGTCCATTGACAAATCACTTGAAGAGCCCGTAAACATGAGAGGATACCACAAACCCACCTCCTCCTACTCAACTAGGTTTACAGACGAGCTGGAAGAGAGTGGTCACTTCATAGAGAGAAACAAAGGTAAACTTGGCCCATTTCTAGAGTCCACTTTCTGAACACCTTTTGCTTGTAAAATCCCAAAGAAGATTCACTTGTTCGGTAGGGGAAACAGGAGATAGGCAACGCACTGCATTGTTTTTCTGAGCGCTTCAGGGACGCATGGTCCCAAATTCCAACTGTCACATAATCCTTGCGATCGGTTGAAGGGGACAGGCAGAGTTGCACTCCCATCACCCCTGCAGCTTTTGGAAATAACAAAGCCCCTTGAAAATTCCTGTCTAAATATTATTTGTCTGCTTAAGTAGGGACAAACTTCTTGCCATAAGTTTCAGGAGATCGTAACGACTGCCAAAGCTAGGTGCCAAAAGCTGAACTCCAAGCTATACATTTGGACACCTAAAGTGACCCATTCCTCATAAGCACAGAACAGATCCCACTAAAACCAATATGATAAACAGGTGTCCCGTGCTCCTGAAAATATCAGGTATCAGTGGAGCAACAATAACTTAAAACCAACAATCAGAGGAGGAATAAAGCTACTGTTCTTTCTGTGGAAAATAATCAAAAAGGTACAGTGAAATCAGCACAGTTTTATGTACAAAACACATGTTATAATTTAAAAATAGCATTACTACTGCATAAGATGACTACTGCCAATAAAAGCCCTGTTTTTCTGAATAACAGCATATTAGTCATCCTCTGATGCCTAACAAAGAGAAAATGGGACAAGCTGCAAGAAGGACCAATTGTGACGGATACCGAATGGATGTTAACAAAACTGTTTCAGTCTTTATACTTACTGTGTCAGTGCTTTAATTCCACCTGCTTTCAAAGACTCTTCTATCATTTGTCTTGCATACAATTATCATCTCTCAGAAGGTGGGTGTATTTCCTCTACCCTTCCTCACTCTTCTGACTAGGGGTTTATATGGGTCTGTCAATGGCCAAACAAAATGAGTGCTATAAATGGCAGCTGTACTCAGTGACCAAAAAAAGTCAGTAATTCAAGTTTCAGAGGTATATAAGGACAAAATCTCTCTAACAATTTCAGGATTGCAAAAATCGCCTAAGTGGAGATTTTTAAAGGAAAATAAGAGTCAAGTACTCAAATACTACCAAAAGTCAATGCAGGTGGGAAGCTAGCATCTTTCACGCCTTCTGAAAATTTAAGCCTTGAGGGAGCAGCAAGCTCTGTTTTCCCTTGATGCACTGGATATCGCTACCAAAGCTGATATATTGCTTCTCTTTCAGTTCCACACAAAGCACCACAAGTTATTTTGCAGGGCAAGAAGATCATTAAGAACAGGCATTGTTGTTAACTAACATCAGCAAATATCTGCAGGAATGGCAGGCCTATTGTGCAGTAATGGAGGTGAAGCTCTTTTTTAAACAACTTGGTATTTACATATCTTCATTAATAGTAAAGCGCATTAATGAGCAAGAGCTGGTGCAGCAGGGAACCTCTCAGAGGCTCTCAGGAGATCAATTAGGATAGACTTATTTGCAGTAGAGCTGTTTAAAAGGACACATGCAATGTAATCCAGGGCAAGGGAAATTCCCTGTATAAAGAAATGGTTGTTTCTCAAATCAAGTTCTGACGAGCTTTCTACGCTTGTTTTAGAAGTAAATTATAACTATTTATAAAAGAAATGGAAGGCCTGAACTGCAGTTTTTCCACTTGTTGCTTATTGCCACATATAATGAAGGAATACATCAACCTGAGAAGGGGACTTTGCATCATTCAGCAAATTATGAAGTTTCACATGGGAAGCGGTGACAATCATTTTGTCATCCAGTGATGGTTTGCCCAAAATCTGCCTCCCACAAGGTCCATGTTTACTTCAGAACAGAGACCATCTTTGCTGAACACAAGCGTTACTGGAAAAATGGTAGATGCTACCAGCAATAAAATCTAGAAACCAGGGTGAATCGGGACACAATGAAAACATAATGGCTTAGTCTAAATACTCATGTTGGAAAGGTTTACTTGAGGGACATCCCCAAAGATCCTAAATAAGATATGTTCTCCTGCCAACAAGTGTTGTGCGAACAGTCTAATTAGGAGATGTTCTCTGCTGCCACAGGCAGGCTGCTTCACAACTTGGTATTTCTGCCAAATAACTGTAAAGAAGATGTGTCCCAATCTTTGTTAAGATGCCTACTGCAGTTTCTCGTTGAAATGCTAGACGTTCTTCTCCACAAACCCCTCTAGGCAGTATTTGAGTTAATCTTCTAATTAATCCACTTGGCAATATCATTAATCAAAGGCGGATTCGCCCTGCTTATTACAAGACCCCTTACATTTCCACTCCTCTCACTAGATTTAATTAACACTGTAGCTGGTTGAAGCTCCTTCTGTTTCCATCCTACAAAGACCAATGTTACTGCTGCTGTGAACAGCTATAACAACTATGCTTCAACCAACCATGACACGGTCACTCTCGTTTCACAAGATGGTAGCTGAAGAAGCAAGAGCTCCCAAGTTAGAGAGATCTCACACAAGTTAGTGCAGAAGCCAAGTTGGAAGAAGAACGAAGGAGGAGATGCTCTTTGGTGGCACATAGCTGTCCTGCTTGAAATTTACAATTAGTTTCCAATAACGCCTCCTTTTTATAGCATCATTATCACAGAATAATTTACAGTCAGCCTCACCAGTTGCATTAACAGTCTCTTGCAAGTTTATAAAAAGAATATTGTAGCAAGAAATGTCAACTAAAAACACATTAGATGCACTGAGACCACAGTGCTACAAGAGACAGCCAGGTTCCAGTCCCAACCTGCAGGAGAAACTGAGGTGGCACATGCAGCCTCCACAACTTGGTCAGTGCCCTTCAGGGCTGAGCAGAGAGAGTTCCCAAAGGACTCCGAAGAGAGCTTCTTTCTGGGTTGAAAGATGATCTCTAGGATGCAGGGAGAACAGAGAAGGATCATTAAAAGAAGATAGCAAATTATCTTGAGGGGACAAAAAAGCAGTACACATCTCAGCTACTGGAGACTGCAACAATCGTACCAATTTCTTTGGTTAGGCACAGTTACTTCATCATTACATGAAGGCTGAGATAAGAAACCTCTTTCTGAGCTCAAAAAATACACTAACAACTATACCCATCCTCCAGATTATTGTCAATGCCACAAATATCCACCAATACTATGCTAATTTGCACAAAATTAATTTATGTTAATATAACCAAGGCAGGATTGGAATTGGAGGTGGAGAGTTCAGGCTAACCTCCTTTCACTGTGCCTGAATAAAGCAGGGATCTGAAGAAAGCAAGACAAGGGTAGCAAATTGTTTGTAGTAACATTTAACCTCAAGTGGATTTTATTCTCAGAGCAGGAAAGCAAAAGGAGAGTGGAGAAAGGGCTTATGCTGACAGTGCTGACGGTCCATTAACTATAGTAGTTCTGCTGCCCGAATGATCAAATTCAGGTTTAACAGCAGTACCGTCTTCTCACTTTACAAAGAAGGAACAGAAAGGGCTTGATCCAGCTTATAAATTTTGAGCTTTTGGTCTAACTGACAAGAAACAACTCATTAATGGAGACCTAAAATCTGAAAGAATTAGTGGTATTACTGACTTACCACATCACCCAAACATTACCTCCAGGTTCCCTAATTGCTCTTGTGTTCCTCTTCACACCACTTGTGCAAGAAAATCAGGGATATTAAGACCACTTTCACACACTTGATGAAAAGAATACAAACGAAATAAGCCGACAGACTTTAAAAGCCCTATAGGCTTATGAAGAAAAAAGTGAGGTCATTATGTTCTGGTATTCTTCTCAGCTGCCCTCAGTGGGTATCAGTCATCATTACAGCACTCTGAATCATAATGGACTCCAACAGTTTAATAATGATTGCAACACCCTTCCTAATGAGGTTGGTGCTGCCCTCTAATGTGAATATTCATAAAACTGGGCTGGTAATGGGTTCTGTCTTGATTAGCAGATGTGGTTCTGTATCAAGTTTGAGAGACACCTTTTGATGAAAAAATATATATATATCAAATTAAATCCTTGTTTCAAGCAGAGTAAATGAATTTGACTTTAGTTGATCAAGAGGGGAAAAACTTCTAATTAGAGACGCAAGCAATCATCTTGTTCAGTGTTCTTTCAAAGAAGGGCTATAGGGATACAGAATCCTAATAAACCTTCCCTCAATCACCTTTTAGATAAATGTTAAGGATTAAAATGAAACATAATTAAAGTTTGTTAATCTGATGTGGCTTCCACTGATAGTCAGTGGTTCTCTTCCTTTGCGCTGTTATCCTTTGCTTATTCCCAAGTCCCTCTCTCCTCTCTTCCTACCAGTGTCATCTCATCCAGCAGGGAAGGCAGAAAGGCAAGCTGCTGCTTGGGATATCAGACCCCAGCTGTAATTAAATCAATGGATTGGCACTTGCTCATGCCACAGTGCATCCGGCAGTCCCTCCTGCATCTGCTTTTGAAGACAGGCGTTCTCACAGCTTCCATCACTGCACAACTGGAAGTATCTCGCAAGCAATTAAAATACCAACACTTCTGTTTCCTTTTTTTTGAAGGGAGAGGTGGGCACCTAGTCCTCTCTTCGCAATTGTTGACAATTGCACTTCAACACTAGAAAAGTAAATGGAATCAGCCTCGAAATATTAGTATTTAAACTTCTGTCCATTAAATGAATAGAAAGACTTCCATTTCTTCCTAGGTCTAGAATGAGGCCATTACACCCTCTGGGATGTCCTTGAAGCCAGCCGACCCACAGAGCTGGAATTCATGGGATTACCCTTATAAGTAAGAAGTTTCCTGCCTAATAAAACAAAAATTGCAGCTATCCTGCTGTTAATCTAGCCAGGTGGAAAGAGACTGCTTCAAGCTAAGCTTCTACTCACTTTTGGAAGGAAAAGAAACCAAACATTTACCCCTCTCTTTTCACACAAGATGCTCCCTGCACAACAGGAAAAAGGAAAAAAACAGCCTATTTGTTCACCAGTAAGAACTGGACTAGACTGGGGCAATAAATAATAATAATAACAACAATAACAATAACAATAATAACAATAATAATGAAGCTTTTGCACTCCAATGTCAGAGTCATAGCAGAAAGAAGCCTGCAATAGGGAAGGGATTTCTAGCCAAATGATGGGGCAAGAGGAGAAATAAAAGGAAGAATTGGAAGTGACTGTAGGGGTAAGCAGGTCTTTAAATCACAGTATAGAGCCTGATACAGATGTGTAATACTTTTAAACCTCTAATAAGGTGTTAATTTGAGCTATCTATCCCATCGGAAATACAGCTTCACGTATTGCTGATGTGTATGACAGGGACAAGAGTGCCAAAACCACAGAACAAACAACATCTAAGAGATGGGTTTTTCCCTGCCCTCCTCCATTTATAATCAGCCAGAATTAACTTGGGCAAAACATGCCTTCCCTTCCCTGCCCAGATGCTCAAAAGCACGATGAAATCATGCATTCATTACTGAATTCAGCCCTCCCTGCTCTCCCATCCTGACTTTCCTTCATTAGTGCAGACCATTCCCTTCCTTTTACTCTCCAATGCTTTGGAGAGACAGAAAATGCTGTTTATGAGAGTGCTGTTTGCTTCTCCTGGCCAGTGACATTTTAAAACCCCCAGCACGTAGGTGCTCAATTGCAAGAGTGCTCAGTATCTCGGTGAGCAGCTGCTGTGTCACTGCCAGGCCTCTCCTGCAGCAGACCTGTCGCTGGCCTCCGCAGCTCGGTGCCAAGCCCACAGACCACCGGGGGCCAGCAAGCAGATGGCTTATCTCAAAGTCTAATTATCGGTGCTGACTGAAAAGCCTGCAGCCGAGACCAGCATGGAGCAGGACTTTGCTGGGTTACTGTTTAGGAGAAATGGTGGCAAAATAGGATGGGATAAGGATGGATGACTGAGACTTTCCTGCCAGGCTCCTAGTGCACCACAAGGTGTTGGGGAAAGTAGGGCTGAGTCTAGTCTGAGTTCTGCTGACATTTGGCTTGCTGTGAACATCACCCTGGGAAACATGAAATGTCTTTTACAAAAATAGAAACAAAATCAAAATCCTCCCAGCATTCTCTTTAGTTTCACAGAAGACAGTGCAGCAAGAATTAACAATACTTCCCTCTCTTTTGTCTGTGGTAAACACTGCATGCTGCAATGAGCTGCACAGACCATACTCGATCTGAGCTGACGGCTCAGAACAGCTTCCAACCATATCTTTTTTTTTTCCCCTGAGCTTGCAATGAAAAGAACAATCCCAAATAAGTGAGCTAGCAACTCAATTTTAACCACACCTAGTTTGTTCACTTTCAGAAAAGAAGAGCAACAAAGATAGCCATATTAAAATGAAAAATCAAAGCAGTTCTGGGTTTTGTTTTTAAATTTAGACAATTTTAGAGCTAAATCTGAGCTCAAATGAAGAAGTAGTATGACTGACCTAAGGTGAACACAACCCAGCATGCCAACGCCCCTCTGTCCTTGCCAAACAACCACCTCAATATCCTTGGGCTGGCCTGGGTCATCCATGCTGCTCTCCACTAGTCCTTGTTTGCAACGCTATCTGCTCTCCAGTAGTATAAGGTACTAGGTCCTAGATGCCACTGATCTCATCTCTCCTCCTCTGACTACAAAAACTTTAGGTTTCATCACCTAGCTGAGTACCTGGTGTGGATCAGGCTAAGACTCAACCAACTCATTTCAGTTTTGAAAAAAACAAACTCTCCTTTCACTTTCAGGACAGCTGACGAGATGCATACCATCTTACCAAATATGTTGTCCACCAAATTGTGGTGAAAAGCATCAGTTTTCTTTCAATTATGTCAGTTACCCTTCTGTATCTGAAAATACTCTATAGCTGCATTATTCATACTTAGTTACTATGACAATAAGAAATTCTCCAATGACAGAACAAAAGTCTCATTGTGGCAACTGCTACAAAGGGATGAAAAGTCACAAAAGCAAGGAGAACTACATTATTGGGAATGGCCTTAGAGAGACAGACAGAAACTATTTAAATGAAAAAAGTGAGGAAAGGAGTACATGTCTGAAACTAAGCAAAATATTCTCTAACTCTGCAAATTAACTGTAGTACTAATCAAGAAGATAAAAAGGGCCATGTGTTGTTACATGACAATCACATGGCTAAGGGCATCCCAAGGCTTCTCTAAAGAGGAGAGCATTCATATCAACATCATGAATTAACATTTGCATGTGTTGCTTCTGCAGCCTTGAAGCAACCAACATTTGTTCAGTAATTCAGTATTTCTCCAGTTCTGCGTACCTCCCACTAACCTGCCTTTTTGCACCCATGTGTGCAAAACAGTCCGTGACAGGCACTTAGGTACTCTACTCCATGCAGCCAGACACTAGGGAGTAGAGGAGAACTACAGCAGGAGATTGCTTACCCCATCCTAACCAAGGTTAAGGAGATGCATGTAACTGGAGGCAGCAGGGGAAGGCAGAAGAATATCTTTTACCTGAGTACCTGCTTACCTACAGTTCTGTAAAATGCTTTACACTGAATAAAGAGAGACCATAAAATGTTTGTATGACTTGACAAATAAGCTGCTTATTCCATTGTACGGCTTATTCTAAGCGTGTCCCACAGTAACTTGAAGCAACCTGGGGATGATGTAAATCAGCAGGCTGGCATTGTCTCCAACAGGCTACCTACCAGTTGGGGTGGTGGAAATGCTAGACAGACGGAGGTCTGCAGGACATAGCGCAGATCTGCTTAGGCCATCTGAGGGTACCTCTTTAAGCTAGCTAGTCTGAGCGTAGGACACCGACAGCAGCTGGAGTTCAAAGTGGGCTTGAACATGTTGTTACTTGCCGCATGTACAATACACTGCTGCTGCTTTTATGACCACAATACAAATGCGCCAGTACCTGTCCTTGGGGGTGTTCCCATGCTTGGGTATATTCGGTACTTCATTTGTTTCTCCTGAGTAGTACAAAGAGAGCAAACATGGGGTGAGGATCTGAACTTCCGTAGTCAGTGTAAGGCATTAAGTAACACTACATAACATTTGTAGCTCTAGATTTCAATTTTACATTAAAGGTGTCAGTAAAGAAAAGGTAGAGGAATCTAAACACTGTCAGTAAAGCACTCCTAATTACCTTATCGCCAGTGTCTCTAAGCACCTGTATGATTTCAGAATTCACAGTATCCTTTTAAAAATTCCATCACCTCCCACAATTGCACTGAACACCATAGCTACGAAGTATTCCATATTAAAAAAAGAAACTTATACTGGAACGCATAGGCACAGTGAAATACAATACACTGGCTGAAATGGGCAACAGGCATGATTCAGCATGACTACTTCCCACAGCAATCACTGTCAGATCTTCTACAGGTAGGTTCTGAAAAGCACATACAGGAATTAACTAGCCTAAACATCAATTATGTCCTAAAGCAAGAACCTTGGATTTTACTTTTTTTTTTAAGTGAGAATGACTGAAAACTGGATCAGACCAAAACCCCAGCGTGCCCAGTATCTGTCTCTCTTGGTACCAACACCTGGACACAAATGAAGGGAAGAACAAGGCAAGTTTACAATGAATGATACTTCCTCTATATGCCTTCCTACTTTCTAGCTATTTACAGCTAAGGCATTTGAACTCAGCTACACCTGGTAACCTTGTGTTTAAAAGGTCCTGATGGATTTTTCTTCCTCAAATTTTTCTCCTCTTACTTTTTAAACCCATGTAAACTTTTGCATCAAAACAACCCGAGGCACTAAGATCCCAGTTTACAGATGCTGTGAAAAGAAATATTGCCTTTCATTTGTTTTGAGCCTATCAGCTAATAAATTCATTAATGATCTCCAGTTCTTGTATGAGGAGAAATAATGAACAACTATTCCCTGTTTTGATACTCATGATTTAAGAAGCCTGTATCCCAGATTTTGTCCCTGTGGTTTCTTTTCCACAGTATAGAGACTCAGTCTACAGTCATTCCTCAATACGGAAATTGTTGTAAACCTTGAATTATATTTGCCACCTTTCTCTGCATCTTTTCTAGTCCTTCCATCTTTTTTTTTTTTCCTCTGAGGTGGAGGGAGTGATGATGGGAGGGACAAAGGAACCCAAATCACACAAAAAATTGGAGGTGTGGATGCTCTGTTAATTTATTCAGTGCTATAATGATGTTTTCAGTTTTACCCTCTGTTTCTCTCCTAAGTCACTAACATTCCTAACATGAACTTTGGTTTTTGAAGCCTATTTAGTGGCAATTTTGAATGCTATTTATATTCATAAAAAATAGAAAGCCTTGTCTCAAATCTTATTAAAATGACCTGAGTCTCAGCAAGCTTCTTTCTGCCCAGTTCTTCCGACGGTCAATTTTGATGGCCATTAAGTTCAGCCAGGATTTTCTTCATTTCACCAGTGAGTCTAACTTATTACCTTATATTCGAAGGTAATACACCTAAGAGCAATTTGTTAGTATTTATCCTTTTTCCACCTGAAAAAATCTAGTCCTTAAGTTCCTTGGGGGAGGAGGGGTGAACCTGGGTCAGTCTGCCTGCCTATATTCTCTCCAACACCTGACAGACATTCTAGGTGTGACACCCTGGGTGTCAAATGATGGTAATTAGTCACTCGACAAAACTAAGCACTTCCACAAATTACATAGGCTACTGGTGGCCTTTGGAGACACATCCAAAAAGGAAGGGACATCTCTGCTCCAAAGCTGTCTACACTGATTAGACTGCATACCAAGTCCTGAGGCTCACTCTGCTAAAACCATGGCACTTTTTTACAGCTTGTCTTCATAAGAAGGCCTTAGTCCTCAGCAGCAGATCTACTAGAGAGCTCTGCTAATGTGTTCAGTAAACATTATTCTCACCATTGTCAGCAGCAGACACTGGTTTACAGTTCTTCATTTCATCTGACACTTCTTCATTGTGATCCCAGCTATCTATCCATCTCTACAGAGCTCCAATGGAAGCCATATTGTGAAGTGTTTCATCTCATCTAATTTTTCCACCCCAATACTTTCAGGTTGAGACTGTGCACCAACGTAACACCTGCCATTAACCATTCCTTGCTATTTCACCTAAGTACTTCACCTACTTTTACTCCTGGAAAAAATAAGCATTTCTCATGTTGATCTGACAACACAGCAATAAAAAATCATGCTCTGAACTCTCACCTTATTGATCCTTCAATTTCTACCTGTGAAAAACCCAAATATTTGAAGCTTCAGCCCATATAAGTCTCAATTTTTTTCCTAGTCTCTTTCATAGGTCTCTAGGCTTGCAGTGACAGACCTAAAATCTTGTGAAGGCAGACTTTTTTCACAAGATTAGCATTAACGCTGCTGCAACAAAGCCAGCTTATTAAATTAAGGTACACAAGACTTCGTTTTGGACACATCTATGCATAATTCCAGAATCTCTTGATAGAAAAGTACAGCTAAAAATCTTGACAGAGAAACTTGGAGGAAAGACATCATCCTCCTTCCCTCACCCTGCTGTTCTCTGCAGACTTAAAGCAGCATCTCGTGCACCCAAATACTCTGAGAGTAACAATGCTGTAGCACATGCTACATCCCAACATGCACCTGTGAGTGAAAACGTCTAATAAAAATACTTCATGGTACATTCTTGATTGTCTCACACTTGGCCTGCTGTCTAACATAGCAGACAGGTGAAATTAATATTGCAGAATATCGTTCCAAGTCAGTAAAGCAGAATATCCACATTCTACTTGCTTACATGAATATAAATTATCAATAAATTAATATAAATTAAAACACATTTTTGCAGTAGCATCAGGCATGGATGTCTACTGTCTGTCCCTTCCCACAAAGTGAAATTAAAATTAAAAAAATCCATTAGTAAAGTGAGAATATTATGTCTGCATTTTTACTGTCAATAGAGATATTTCTCCTAGCTTAGTCCTTCACTCCCTCTCACTTGTGGCTTCTCCTGCTAGTAGCCAGTAATTTCAGAAGAATCAGCAACTTTAATCACTGGACGGCCTGTTAGTCTGTCAATATAAATCCATTACTCTCTTTTTCCAGTGACAGAAAATGGTCTTACTCCAGGAGAGACTGACCTGCAGAGAAGAGTGTGAGAAATACTCAACCAAGAAGATACCCCTTACACATTAGAAATAGATAATTAGAGAGCAAAATACCCTTATTTTTAAAATTTATTTAGAGAGAAATGCATTGACTTAGTTTGAATGCACCTGTTGCTTTGAATGTTGGCTAAACCATACAATTCTGCAAGCATGCTACCCTTTACTAAAAGTTTCGAAATACTTCAAGCAGATACAAAATGCAATAATGTATTTAGACTGTTCTCTCTACATCCATATCTTTCTTTGCATCCATAATACAATGGAAAACATACCTGTGCTAACTAAAATTTTTGCCTGTCATAGCAAACTGGATACCTTGTTCAGTAACAATTACTGTGTGCTCCTCTTCTGATGACGACAAAGCAGTCTCTTGTTTTGTCACTATTCCTTGCAGCCCAGAGATGTTCTATAGCTTTAGGAGAGTGTCCCAGGTTTTAGACATGTGGGAATGAAACCTAACTTTCATGAAAGCCAGGATGTTTCGGAAAATTTTTAAGTCACGTGGTAAATTGGAAAAAGTTACCGGCAGGTGCAGGAGCTGCTGGGACAAGGGTACAAGCATCAGTTCCTTCACTGAAGTCTCAGAAACAAGAAAATTGCCTATGTACTCGCATAGTGTGTCAATAACAGCGAGTGTTTGCAAGGTGATAAGCACACTTTTTTGGAGAGTAAGCAAAGGCTACAGCACTGCCCTGTCTGCTGTGCCAGTGCCCTGGAATTTGCGTACTAGAACTCTGGACAGCTGAGGTCCTGGGGAAAAGGCCTGGGGTGGGTCTCTCAGGCAGGGCTAAGACTTTCAAAATTAAATTCCTTTTAATTAAGGGGCTACTTTGTGCAATGGAATTTGGATGAAAATGTACATGTCAAAATTAAATGGAATCATGCCTAACTTTAAGAATTAAATTCTTGCACTACAGAGACAATGCCTACAATGCCTGTATGTGTAACGCACATTCACCATGGGAAACCAACCACAATTATTGCTAAGTTAATTAATTGCTTGGTGTTAACAGATGTTTCGTATCTGAGCTGCAGTTTTCAGAATTCCTGTTCTTGTGCTGTTGAGCCATTTGGACAAAGCAAGGGAGAGTATAGGAGCAAAATGTTATACTCAACGATGGTTTCACTGATCATCACATTATTGTATCTGTTCTTTGGCTTTCACACACTGATCTTTTGGGGTATCGAAGTTCTGGGACTTCTTGAGACAAAGACTTAATCCTATCAAAAATACACTGAAAAACCTGGTGTTCTATGACCCATGACCAGTTCTATGCAATGATAATACTCTGGGGGACTTCTGGCTGTAGGGTAGATACAGAAACTAAGAAATTAATCAAAAATTTAGTTAACTATTTTTTTTCCTAACTGTTTTCTCCAAGATGTTTCCCCAGGCAAGTGTCTTCATTTCTTTTTAGCATGGACTGAAAAACATCAGTAGAGAAAACTATAAACATGCCTTTTTTATTCTGTCTCAAGTTTTGAATAAAGCTATAGACCCTGTTGTTTACATTTTTCAAAGCTGTTGTGAGGATTTTGTTGTTTTTTTAAATGATGCTACCCAACTGCGAAGGGAATAAAAGAGGAAAATCAAATCACAGTTATGGGTAGGCAGTGCACATAAGCCAAGCTGGTCCTCAACATGGTGAGCAAGAAAATCTGGTGGGGTCCTCTTTTTCACCTCACCTGGTTTAATAAACCCCAGAGACAACAGACTTCACTCAGTCAAGGATACATGGCGGGTGGGAGGGAACCTTGCAGTGCAAAGCAGATTAGTTTTTAGTTTTGCTAGGACAGGTTGTCGGCAGAGGGTAGATTAGGAGGGCTACCCAAGTGCAGGATGTTTCACAAGCTCATTGTTCCAATTCCCCAGGGATAAACAAACTTCTCTTTGATGAAATCAGACTCTGCAGCAAATTTACATGACTGATGAACAGGTAACACAAGAATATTCTACTCATCTGTCTTCTAAATAGGCGACTACAGTCCATAAACCAAGATAGCTTATCTATTCTTTATATGTATTCCTTACATTAAAAAAATTCTGCAGGTTTCAATTTAAGTGTGTAACATGAAGTATGACTATTAAAACCATATTTCAGTCAATGAGTTCCTCAGAAAATATTCTAATAATCATTGCTGCTGAACTTCAACGTTGTGATTCACCACCTTAATTCCAAAGACTTTCTCTGTTCCCTGACTCCTAACCATCCCACTGAAAATGCAAAAAAGGCCTTCTGTAACTGCTTCCTCCAACAATGCTTCAGCAAATAATGAAGATACTTCCAATACTTCACCAGTCTTAAATAAATGATGAAATCCAGGACAGACTCTCCAAGAAGTAAATGTTTACTTTACCAACTGCTCAAGTGCTTTGATTTCCCCCTCCCACCCCGCCCACCCCCTGGTTGTGAAGGGCTACATTTTAATGCTATCTTAAAGGAAAGTAAAACCTGGAGCAAAACTCAGAAAAGATTCATAATACAAGCAATGGCAGCCCAGGAGGAGCTCCTGGCATTAAAGTTTACCCAAAGCTAGCTTGTTGTCTAGGCTTTTGCCACTACTCTGTGACTGCAGTAAACTCAAACGAACAGAAGATGACAAGGACAATAAAAATATTTTTAAATTTTAAAAAGTAAATCCAAACACCTTATAAAAACAGTTGCCCAATAAAGCATGATACAAAAAGCAAGAGATCTTTGGATATTTCAGCAGGTTGACTGCAATGATCTCCAACTTAAGCAAGGAGAAGTGACAGCGATCATCCAACCTTTGTGCTTCGCA
The DNA here is from genome assembly GCA_031468815.1 of Morus bassanus. Lineage (NCBI taxonomy): Eukaryota > Metazoa > Chordata > Aves > Suliformes > Sulidae > Morus > Morus bassanus. The sequence continues at coordinate 43,889,508 of CM062572.1, read as the reverse complement.
AGGCCACTGGCTCTGCTTAAGGAAAACTCCCAGTGGAGAACTATCCAAGTCCCATGGTATGCATGTACCTTACAAGACTGACAACCATAAAATGAAACTAAATTCTTCCTCTCTTAAGATACAGTTGAGGAAAAGCAAGAATACTGTAGCTCAGAAAAGCGAATTTTAGTGGCAAGTAAATACAATATACCAAGGAAGAAAGGGAAGAGAGAATATGAAGTTCTCCACAGTAGGAAAAGGAGCCTGCATAGGAGGGAGTGCAATTCCACTGGGAAAATGAAATGGAAAGGGCACGTTAAGGGAAGAAAGATGAGAAGCACTCGTGAAGAGGGGGCAGAGTGTAAAGCAGAACAAAGGCTGCATTTAGGTGAGAACAGAACTGTGTAGGTGATTTCTTTTTACATGACAGGACACCAGATACCACCTAGGTAGATCACTAGTGTTTTTCTAACAGTGTGTCTTAGGTTTCTAACATCACTCATTGCTTTTTCATTAATGTAGCCTTTCCTTTATTGTTTTGGTTCATTGCAGCCAAGTTGTTCTGTGCCTATGAAGACTATGCCTCTGACCTGAATGCTGAAAGGGTCAGAGTTTTGTTCACGGAGCATTCCATAATTATGCAGCGAATTCACTGTCCAGTGGCTGCCTACTCCCCATTACATTTATTTTTAACAACTATCAAATCCTCTAGAATACAGCAGCTCTTTGGGTGCATGGATGTTTTCTATACAGAAAGAACACAGCAGACTTCAGTGCAGTGCATGGATACTTAGCTACCTGACCAACATTAATGACATCTTAGCAAAATTCTATCACCCAATATGTTTTTATATTTGTGTTATACAATATACTACAGTTAATTAATACATTTATCAGAATTGTACAAGAGTTAATGACACTACAAACCACTTTCCCATATCAACATCTTGTTGGCCTGCTTGGGACAAAAACAAGTCATTAATCTGACTATTTATTTATAAGTAAACAGTTATATGACCTGAACTTTAAATTAAACCCAAATATTTGAGCCTGTATAAAGCAACATTTCTTCAGAAAGATAATCAGTCATCAATACTGTATTTTACACGATGCTAGTGGATCACATTACTGTATACCCATACTTTCATCATTTATTTTTCTAAAGAAATATTAGTTCTGAAGGACCTAATATGGTCTACAAATAATCCTTCTCTAGTCTGCTGTCCTGGATAATCTTCCTTGACTGCCTTTTTGGAATATCTTTATCTGAGCTCTGCATCCATCCAATTGCTTTTGCAGGTTCATTTTAATTTTTAAGTAAGTTTTGCAAACAAAAAATGTCCAAAAGAAGGTTAATTTAAAGAAAGTGTTATTTTTTTTGTTTCTTTTTATGTGTTAGCACATTTAGATCTTGGATGGTATGCATTATAACATGACTGAGAACCCACTCCAATAACAGTCCAGAAAGTGCATAAGGGTTTGACATTTCTTCTTAATCTCTTACGCAGGTTCCACTACAGGAACAAAAAGGAATACATATTAAAAACTCCACAAAACTAATGAGTAGCTAATGCTGGGAGGTAACACAGAACTGCAAAGAAATTCAAAATCTTGTACCTACCATATCTAGATGCTTTTCATATATACATATGGAATATACACATGCCTGTATGTTTTACAGATGCTACATCACAAAACATGAATGGAAGAGTTACAAGTAAATTTTTAAATTAGAAAATCTCTTCTTCCAGGGCAAAAAGCAAGCCATTAGATGAATACACTTACTTTTCACTTCTAAAATCAGGTAAGGCTTTTGCTTCAGGGAACTAACGCACAGGAACTTCCTTGAAGTAAAACAGTGAATGCAAACACAAGATAAACTAGTCAGGCTCAAGCTCAGAAACAAATCAAAGTGCTGACCTCACCTAAATTCCTTTGTGGCAAGATGGAAGATCTTTTTCTTCCTGGTTATGTCAAGGTAACTCAGTTTCATTAAAATAAATTGGACTTTTCTTGTTCATATTTAAACCAGACATCAACCCCATTATCATGTTGTTTTGTGATACCGTCTACACATAATCTCCCTGTCCGACAGCAAATTACTGTCCTCTTACTAGAATCTCTATGAAGATTTGCAAGTTTCCCCACCTGCTTGCTATCTCTGAGTCCTCAAGAATTTCATTTTCCTTTCTTTATCTTTCAGCTAAGGAGAAACCTAAGAAACTCAGAGACAGTCACTCAAACCTTCCTCCTTCCTTTTCCATTCTTATTTTCCCTTCTGATAACTCAGATTCCTCTGCTATCCCTTCTTCTAATCCATTCAGGTAACAACAGCTACAAGCAACTCATTCCCCTTGTTTCTAGTCTTCTCTACACAACCTCAGGCTCCGACTCCTTCGTTGCTGCCTACAAAGACAGTTCACCATTCCTTTGCTTGCCCTCTTACTTTCAACCCTCAGCTGCTTGTCAGCTTACACTTTTAGCTTCCATGTCTCAACTCCACCTTTGCCTGACGGCATTTATGAGACATCCATTTCACTGAAAATATATTAAAACTTAGCTTCAGCTATCTCCTACAGCCTAATGCTATATCCCCAGCTATCAGTTACATCAGTCAAAATGCACCTTAAAGACCTAAGTTAAGGGATAATTGAATAGATCTATAGTGTTCTTTAATTATGGTAGAATTTACAGGAACATATACAGGTGAAAGAGAAAAACAGTGCAATGCCAGATCATTATTAGCCAGAGAAGGCCTTGAGAAGCTTGGGAGGTGATAGGAGGCTCAAATCCTAGGGACAACAGAGGATGTACTTATGGGTAGCTACACTGCATTGACCAACACTATATTTTATTCAGAGATCTTTCTGCAAAAAAATCTAGTTTTGTGGATATTCTCCTCTGGGCCATATGAGCCTGGCTGTGTATATACCATCTGGGCAGATTAAAGGCAACTGAAAGCAACTGGCTAAATGTGAATTCAAATAAAATCACAGGGTGAGATACTAAAAGTTTTTTATTTGCCCTAGACACATAATATTAAGAATGTTTGACCTAGTTGTGGATGGACATGTAATGCCCTTGTAGGAAAAATCATCTAATTAATTCTAATTTTACTCAGACTGTTCTATAAATTGCACAGAAAAGACAAGGACTCCCTATTCAGTGAGCACAACTCTTGAGAAGAAATGCATCAGAAAACACACTCATTTTACAGGAGGCAGACGTGTGGAGCTTGCTTCTCCATGAAGATCAGTATTTAAAACTGAAGTTCTTTAAAAGTACAGCTATTTCTACAAGGCAAAGGAAATGCTGGATAGATTGTAGCTGAGCTCTTAATGATTGCTTCTCTTCCATTAGCTGTGGGTAGGAAGAGTAAGTAAAGGACTGCAAACATGTATTCATGGTTCTCATTAGCAAAAATGGCACTGTGCAAATCAATTTCCATGGATCCTGCTAGGACGGGCTTTCTAATTAGTCCATCATTAGACAGCTAACTTTTCACCACTTCACAGACATCAAATAGTCCATCACCCCAACACATCACCCGCGCTAACAAGGAGAATTTTAATGAAAGCAAGTCAAATTGACTGCTACCACAGGAAGCACACAATAGGCTTTGGCTTTGTTATTAATCTTTCCCTACCCTCATTTCTATTCGGGATTTTAGATTCTGTTCTTATAAACCTTTTGGTTTGCACCAATAATTTTTTTTAACCTCCTGTTACTAAAGAATAGAGCAGCTACAACATGGGGGGGGGGGAAGCTTGGATAAAACCCAAATAAGGTACAAGCTGAGATTGCTACTGGGTATATCAGAGCTTTCTATCTTATTATGCTGAAGAGAAATGTCAGCTTGCTGCTTGTGGTTTTAAATGGAAGCAGTCCGTAAAAGCATTTGACTGACTGGCTCAGCAGCGTGGTTTAGAGGAGCTTCCAGCATGGTCATCCTGCTTTTACACAGGGCAGATGCTCCATTCCAAATGGTGGGGTTTGGGCTTGAAAAACATCTATTGGCAGGCACAAAAAGGAAAAGTCCCTTAAGATTAAAAGTGACTTGACAAACACGTACACAAAGGAATAAAAGAATGCTTGACAAAGATGAAAAATCCCTGTCATTTCAGTATTTGAGGAGCAACATCAGTATTTATATTTTTTTTTTTTTAATCAGGGAAAAATATTTAAAAGAATAAATTCTACATGGACATGTCCCTAATTTAAAATAGCTGCTCCTGCCTGAAGGAAAATCTGCTGCCCTACTGTTCAGGCACAAGTCTGCTCATACCAATTTTCTGTTTCTCTGTATTTTGCTTCCCTTTCTTCTTTATTACCAGGGACATTTACATGAAACAGCATTTTTGCTTTTAAGAGTTCATCTGTTCCTGCTGCTTATCTCCCCACCTGAGGTCATAATCCTCCGTTTGTGACGACATAATAATTTCCACTGCAACCAATTGTGATGCCACAAACGGAGGATTATGACTTTAGGTGGGAAATAAACAGCAGGAACAGATGAACACTTAAGAAACAAAGATCCTGTTTTCATGCAAATGTCTTTTGTCATCAAGAACAAGGTTAGAGAAATGCAGAAAATATATGATAAGAGCAAGCAGGCAGAATGGGTACTAAAGAGAAACTCTCAGCATTTTCCAGGAAGCATTCAGCTGCTCTTTCAAATTAACTTCCTACATAACTAGGAATTTTAAATGTTTCTGAAACGTAGGTAACTCTGTATTTGACTGAATTGCCAACATAATGTGATCTGTATTATTGACGTCTTCGGCAGGGCCAGTGCACTTTGCCACGGGGGTTCCTGAGTGGTTTTAATAAAAAAATAAAAAAAAAATCATCAGAAATAGGGCCAAGAGAGGTGTCTGATGTCAAAGCTCAGCTGGGCTATTTTTTTCCCCCTTCTTCAAAACCAAAAATCTCTCCAATTTCAGAAGTATCACTAGCTGAATTAAAATTCAGGTGATCCAAATGGTGGGAGCAACAGCAGCAATTTGGTTTTTAATTTAGTTTGGATCAATTTCATGGCTGTTGTAGTTATAATTAGAGGGCTGCAACGAATGGTGAAGCTCCCTCTAAATTTAGTCTGAATACAGCCTATAAGATGCAGTCCAAAAGGACACACCTAAGAAAGCAGGGCAAATATTTTTGCTGTGGTTAATGAATGGATAGAAAAAAAAATTAGTCCGTGAAGAAGAAAAACATCTGTAACGATCTTTCCTCCTGGAATAAAGCCAACTCCTAAGCAAAACAATTTTAAAAAAATTATCAAATTTTTCACTGTGGCCTTTTTGCTTTAAAATGGCACCTGTTCTAAAAAATAATATTCAAAAACACTGGCTCATAAACATTTTCTGTGTCAAATGAAATGGTTTAGGTTAATTCTATTTGTTTTCAGCTCAGTCACCGAATTCAATATGTGGACAAACCTAGTGTATACATTAAGAAGTTCAGTGAACTTAATGAGGCTCACATCATAGAGTTTTAGGGATACTTTATGTGGTCCAAACCAACTCTGCCAACGTGGTGCAAAATTATGGGGTCATAACACATCACAGTGGTGATCAGAACCGTTCTCCTGCTCCAAGAGTAGGAGAATGGTTCTCCTCTCCCCAGTGAAATTCCAGAAACAGAGTGAGTGTGTGTGTATGTATTTATTTTATTATAGTAAGACTTACTGTGAATCAACTTCGCAGCTGGGACTTTTGAACCATTTTAGATTCTCATGTGCGAACTGGTATGCCTGCCTGAAGCCTGGAACACAGCCATGACGCACACGCCAGGAGTGCAAGCAGAATGCGACAGGGGCCTCAGCACATTGGTAACTCATGTTTAAAAGGTCATCTCACATCCTGAAACACATTTAACAGACCGAAGCAGGTAATACTAATAGGATTTCTCGTATGTTCTTTAATTTTTACTTTTCAAAGATGCAGAGACCTTGGCTCAGATCCATCTAGCCTAGTTTTAAGTAGCTGACTGCAGCCCTGAATGAAAGGCCCAATTTTCCTGATCTTCCTACACAAATGAGACCTCCAGAAGATGATTCACCCCAAGTTCTGAATCACCCTTGTGAAGTGCCTTACTGACCACGGAAGGAACAGAGTGATGTACGTTTACATGAGAGCGATGTCTACATGTACAGGCCGCTCAGTTCTCCAGTTCCCTTTCTCTTCCCAGGCAACCTAATTCCATCCCACAAAAATTCTTGCATGTTCAGCCATACAACAGGTGATCTGTGATCTTCCAGTGTTAGCAGCAAACTTTTCAGGTGGACACTCACAGCGCTATGTTCAGACAACCACTCAATGTAGTCTCTGCTGAGAAGTAGGAAAAAAAAAATTGCCCTGCTATTATAGTCTCAGATTTCCTAACCACCTTAAGATCTAATTTCTGACACTATTTCAAATTAATTTTAGACAAACTACACCTTTATCTTCTGTACCTGACTGCATAAGCTAGGTTGTTTTGTTTTTACAGTAGTACTTTACTGACCTAACTGAAATTCAGAAAGAAAAGGATTCCAGAAAGAAAAGAGGGAAAAAGAAAATAAAAACAAATGTGTAATTTTTAAAGCATGTCTTCTTGAAAATGTGTTTTTCTATACAGCTGTTCCTTTAAGCCAGCAACAGTGCTGGATGAAGCAAAGAAATCAACTCTCTAAAAACTGGTTTTTAATAATTAAGTTACATAAATTGAACATAATTAAGTTATACCAGCTGGGCATGTGTTATGTGTATTTGAATGATGAGGTCAGCAGTAAAAAGCAATACAGAATAGATGTTAAGGTAATTTCTATACAATTTCCCACTTACATTAAATGTGTCAAGATATTCAGATTGTAAAAGGGTCTTAAGTAAGTGCAAGAAGCTAGTTTGTATTTAAAATTCATTTAATAGATCAAATTAAAAAGTGAAATATGAAAAATTAAAACTCCTCTCCATTATTGTCAGTTTGATAAAATGGAAAGGAAGAGGGACAATGAAACAATTTCACTCTCAAATTTGCTTGCAGTTTTTGATGTGACCCCAAGTCGTAATTCTCAAATCATCACAGAGGAAAATTACCCATTCTTAATAGTCTCTAAAAGTTGGTATTTTTTATAGGAGTATTTTTGCTACTAGATCTTGTACAGAATTGTAGAGAGAAATTTAGAACCAGTAGTATAATTTATACTAGTTTATATACTTGAAAAGACACATATTGTTTACAAGATGTCTCATCCTTAAAAGCACTTGAGACAGATCTGCAGTCCAATATAAATTGCAAAAAGGAAATAAAAAACCCCATAGGGCTACAAGGAATCTTAAAAAGTCATCTAGTCCACCCATTGTCCACAGAAGAATCAAGGGTAAACGGTTTTCCTGAAAAAAACCCAACACGGGTGAGAAAGACATCCAACGATGAAGACTCCACAGGATCCCAACCTAGTCTACTACTTGACAGAGTTCTTCCTGTTAGAAGTGTTTTCCCAACTCGAATCTACCTTACTAGAGCAGTTTAGAGCTCTTTACCACTTCTTCTAGCCCCTATGTGTACATAGTTCATGTTCCTTTTCTTTCTTCAGGAGCCTTTTAAATGTTTGAAGATAATTCTTAAGATCCCCTTTCCCATTTTCTCTTCTTTAGATTAACCAGCCCAGATCTTTCAGTTCTCCTTCAAACACCAAGTCATCCAAGGCTGATCATCCTCGTTGCTCTCCTCTGCACTCTCTTGCACTGCTTCACCTCCTCCCTGCAACATGCCCAGAACCAAACACCATACTCCAGTTACGGTCTAAGTATTATTTCATGAGTCTTTTTGTATACACCCTCTGACATCCTTTTTTGCAAGTCTAACACTTGAACTTAGGTGGATCACAGACTAAACGCTAACATCACATCTTTTTTCTACAAAACTACTCACTAGCCAGCTATTCTCTACTCTGTTCTCAGGCATTTTATGCACTTTATTATTCCGAAGCCTAGGAAACCGCACATTTCCTTATATGGTGTCATTCCACCTTCCTCCCAAACCACTTCTCCAACCTGTCAAGACTATATTCTGACTGTGTCCTTCAACATATTTGCAATCCCTCCCAATTTCATATCATTTGCAAATTGAGTAATCATAATCCAGATGAGAGAATGGAGAACACTAAAGAAAGCTCTGAGCATTACTGGTCCAGAACTGACCCTGCAGATTGCTATCTCCCCCCATCTGAGAGTCAATCAACAGGTACAGCAGGCAGACTGCTTTTGTATGCTTCATACTGGAGACTCAGCTCTTTTGCAGATATAAATACTATGACAAGAATCTTCTATTTTATTTCCCAAAACAGATCTATAACAGACACTCAAACTGCTCCCAAAATAATACCCAGATACTATTAAACATGTTATTGAAATTTATATTGGCAGAGACAAATGGAGCGATCTACCAACTCCTCACCTGAGGACCTGTCTCAAGCTTTATCTGAGAATGTATGTTTATATATGAGCAGATGTATCCTCACATACAAGGCAGTTAAAATGAACATGCTATTAACAAATGCAAGCACTGAAAATTTTGACAGGCAGCAAAAAAATCCAATGCTTTAATCTTTCTATAACTTGCAAAACCAGGGATTATGAATACAATTGCACTATGTTCATTGTACATTAACTTTTCTGTTCCCTGAGAAAGATGAGGACAGGCTTGGCTTTGGTTTCTCTATACATCAAGTGAATCCAGGCATTTGATTATGTCCATAGAAATGAAGTATTTTGACAGCCTTCATCAAGGAAATGTCAAACAAATATTATACATGCATCCATCATTACTACAGCTCTTGTTTTGATATTATCTGACTTTAGAGAAATTGAGAAAAAGGCATCACTTCTTCAGAAGAAGATGAAGTATATTAACTAATGATAGTGCTTTAGTGAGGCAATTCCTTGGCAAAGTCTGCTAACGTAGACATTTTGGTGACCGCTATGGCAGAACCAAACACAGAACTTGGGATACCAACGGCTGTTAAAGTTAAGACTTTAGACCACACTGTTATGAAGGAAACAAGTAATTTCCTTTGTTCTGGAATTCTAAAACTTATCACATTTTTTTTGTTTTTAACTCAGGAATGCATCTAGCTCATTAGAATTACTAACCCTATATATTTTTCAGTATGGTGACAGACAGGGAAGGAAGAGACATCTGCTAAAATAGAATGGCAATAAAAATGTTAGATGGATGCCTATCCCTTAGAAACCCAATACAGTATTGCTGTAATATGCTCTCAGTAACTGACCATCAATTAATCTTTTTACAAGAGAGGTTTATGGCCATAAGCTTCTATTGATTTTAAAGTTAAGAATCAAACTGGAAAATAGCCACATGCAGAACACCTCCCAAAAGCATATCACAAGGAGGAACTTTTGCTTCCCAGCTTAATCTCTGCAAATTTATGTACTGAGAAAAGCTAGAAGAAAGTCTTTGCTAAATTCACAACAGTGTAAGTGTTGCAGTAAACTGCAGCAACTGCAGCAAAAACTGGCTGTACTGATGCACTGGGAGCTCTTCACCTTAAAGAGGATTTCAGACATTCTAAGCTTCTTGAATCGAAGAGGAAATCAATGTTTACCACCCAGAGCAACATATGGAATTAGTTCCCATTCAACCTCTGAAAAGTCATTAATTTTCTATCGTTGGAAGAGTTTTACGTCTCAGAAAGTTAGAATACATTGAGTAAGGTCTCCAAATAGTCTTTAATCCTCCATCTCAAAGCCTTCTGTCTACCTCCACAAGCTACATCTAGGTGAATAATAACTTTTCTAAAGGAGAACTGTATATTGTAAAAAGCTTGTTTTTAACTGACTAATAAAACTGGAACCATTAAGGAAGGGGCTTTTGCTTTCAAGAGCCAATACATTAGAAATATGACTTCCCCCTGTAACAGTCACTGGAAATGAATTGTTTCATCATTTATAATCAAAATACTTAATCAGATAAAAGTCACAAAGCTACATTTCCTGTCAATGAGAATCAAAAGATTGGGAAGAGATGCAATATAAGCTACCGCAAATATAACAGAGAAGCTTACATGTTAATACAGCTGACATTGCAAAATCCCTTTGCATCTAGGTCTCTACCCCATGTTATGCTGCTGTTGTCATTTACGAACTTGTGATGCATTACAAATTTACAACAGGTCAACAGAGCACGCCAGCTGAATTTAGATACAAATGACACAGGAGATCACAAACATATATTGACCTTTCTGTCAGAGGGCAGGGTCAGGAACAGGGAGAGGGATTACACCTTTCCATTTTAACTGCATGTCATAAAAGCAGAGATTAGAAAAACAAACCACTTTAGTGTTTTCCCAACTAATAAAATACTCAAATTCTGAAAGACTCTTTCCAGTACCACTGTTAAACACTCCAGGGGTAAGCAGACATCGGGTTCTCATACACCTGAGGAGTCACTGAAAGCTATTCTCCCTCCATTACCAACACAACCTTTGCTCCTCTGTTTACACACAATACACATGCAATACACATATGAAGGACTATGTTTTAGGACTGTCTAAATTTGAAGTCGATTCATAAGTCATAAGCGAAACATTACTGATACTAACACACCATCTAACAAACCACACGCAAGCTTCCAGACTGGCTGGCTAGACAGGTTCAAATAAGAAGCTCACCTGGTGTCCTGTGAGGTCACCCCCATCTCATCAGCCACTCTTACTTACCCTTATTACCATCAGCAAGGCAAAGAACAAATAAGCCGACAGTCTGAGAGCTACGGCTGCGCCTAAAGCTCAAAGCTTCAGTTCTTCAGCGTAATTTCAATGTAAAATCTTGAAATAATTATTTATATTTAAAATCTCTTCTGCAGAATGTTCTCAAATTTTTAGCCTACTTCTTAAAATTCAGACGGGAATTCCACAGCTTGACAAGCTTTAACTTCTTCATCTCTTGAGTGGAGAGTTCTAGATATGGAAAGAAAGAATACTCAAAAACACTCTTCATGCCTACTTTAATGGACTAGACCACAGCTCCTGTTAAAACTACTGATGTTCAATTTAGCATGATCAGATTTATTTTAAAAAAATATAGAGATTTATGTTTTAATTTCCAAATCATCTTTAGAGGGAACAAAATAGGATGGCAGTATTATTGGGGGAGTGCTGCATTATTAAAACCATAAATCCCTCCAAAACGAAAATAAGTCATTTTTTTTCCAGTGTTGAAAAGGGTAAAAATCGTTTCCCAAAAGTTCAGTAAACAACTTAATACCTTATTCAACTAAAGTAAGCGTTTTGTTGCCTTTTTTCCTTCTCTGAGGAATAATGGGTACTCTAAAGCCCGTGCTCAACTCTTATTCAGCAAAGCAGTCAAATTCATGTCTTACAACCAACATGTGCCCAAGGTCCCCCAACTTTAACAGGATTTAAATGCTGTCTGAAGCATCCAGTTAGCAGGTCTGCTTTCCTAAATCATCACAGAAGTGACCCAACAATTAAGAGGTGCTTATATACCACACCAGAAAATGAGATTAGAATTTAAGTAATGTTTCTAAATTAAGAATTAAATTGTCCACAAATGAATGAGGATTAAGGGCATTTTTCTGTTTGGGGGTTTGTTTGTTTTGTTAACTGAAATAAAAAAAAATCTTTCTACTACTGAGTTCATTTAGGGCAAAATTTTCAGAGATGTGCATCCACAGCATGTACGTGTTACTGAGCCTAATTAGAAAAACAATCAACTGCTGCTCTTGCTCAGAAAAGTTACAGCAAAATTCTTAGTCTAATTTCCAGCAGAAAAAAAAACAAAAATACATTATGACTGCCCCCCTCCACCCGCCTCATTCATGACAATAACTCCTTCTCTTCTTATAAATATATAAAAGACTTTTTTTAAATTTTTATATACCTATATATAAAGTCTATCCTCTGTTATTTATTTCTCTGACACACTTAGGCTTTACCATTAGCTTCATTTAAATTCCACAGCCTGGAAAGAGCATGTGTATTAGCAAGACATCCAACCTTTTGTTTCAGCCATGCCTGAGAACTCGACATAAGGCAGCACGCCTGCCCAGCTTCCATCGGCACCCAGTGCTGAGAAAGCCCATTGCACATGGGGGCACCAGCAAGAAGATCACACGCACCACAGCTTTATGGAAGTCATGGCAAATGCCTCCATCCCACAAAGGGAAAAGAACAAAATATTTACAGATTAGCTTGGAAGAGATTTATCGTACACACACCATTGTTCTCTATGCAGTAAATGGACATCGATTTGAAATCTGAACGCTTTAAGAAAATGCTTCAGTATGTGCCAAGGTTAAACTCGTCTCTGTTGTGTTACCACTTCAACATGATTTGCAAGCTCGCCTGTGCCTCCATGATAAGCTCCAAACATATCCTAACCTTCCTTCCAGCGCTGCTTCAGTATTTACACTCCCACTGCCTCGACTGCTGCTCCAGACCCCCACACCTGACCTCTGCTAGGCACCTTTCCCTTTTCCTTTACAATGTGTCCTTTTTCTTACTGCTGGTTGTGATGGTCTTACTTCCTCAGGTTTCCTACCTCTGAAAGCAGCCTGCTCCTTTGTTTTCTCCTAACCTCCCTATCCTTCCGGTGGCAGAATGAGAAAGCAAGGAAATGGAAGCAATAATGTATCATAATTTAGCAATGGTGCAGCTGGTATATAGGCTCAAGAACCCCATCTGTCACACTTCTAAGGTAAAGAGGAAGAAAATACCTTTTCTTGTCATTTTCTCATCCAGCAGGTGAAAAATACCAATACAGAAAAGGTTCAAAAGCAAGGAGAAAACAAAGACCAATTTCAAAAGACAGCAAATATCTGTAACTCTGTCCTGAGCACTGACGTAAGGGATTTTGCAGCATGAGGATGAAACAAACGCACATCTGCTAACTTTAAGTCTGAGAAGCTACAAAGCAGATTTGTTTCCATTTCATGTCCATATGATTTGGGTGCTCAGTAGCATCCGTGTGTGCTTCAGGACAGATTTGCAAATGAACAGTGTTTTGACCTTGGTAGCACCTATGCAGAGCCCAAGCAAAAACTACTCCACGTTTAATCTAGTGCATGAGAGGACTTGATTTGCTGTCATCACAAGCCTCCCACTCCGGACTGTCGTTCTCTCCTCACCAGAGACTACACACTGATTGCTCAGGCAAGATGATGGGAAGGTAAGACACCAGCCTGTTTTCAGGACAGATATGCAGTACAAAAGCAGCAAAAAGATATGAGCAAATCAGTTAGGAAAGCTTACTCAAACAGCTGCAGAGAGAGGTAGAGACTAGCTGGCTCTAACTGCTCAGGAATGGTGGGAGCAGAGAGGACAGAGGACTCCAGCCTAACCTCGCTGATCCTTTCAAACCTGGGACTGAAGAAGGACCACTGCCAAACACTTTTCCAAATGTCCTCTCTTGTTTTTGAAAGCAAACCTGTTTGAGAGTAAGATAAAATTCTGTTTACTGTTCTGGCCTCCACTTTTCCTCCCAGGGAGCAGGAGGGCATGGGTTTGAGCACATGCATAGAGTAATGGTGCAGAAGGCAGACGAGGCTGCAAGACACCAGGGGAAGTGTCCCTTACAGACTGGCCTCCCCGCAGGGAGAGAGCTTCGGCAAGTGCTCCAGGGGAACTGCTGGCTTCTCACTTCCCAGCTCTCAAATGCCTTATGTATTGCAGCCAATAATTTCTGAATATTGTTTCAGGCACCAGTAAGGCCTCGTGAAATATTGTACCACCACTCCAGTCACCTATATTCAACAAAGAGGAGCTTAAACTGGGAAAGTTGCAAAGAGAGGTTACAAGAATGTTTAGAGAAATGGAGTCTCTTTAAAAGAGAGACAGGACAAGAAATTACAATTACTCTTTTGAAATATAGGAAGGGTAGACGGAGAAGCAGGCAGGAAAACTACAAACTATTTCAGTCAACAGACAATGTTTCAGCTGGGGACCAAGTAGTTATGAAATGGTTCCATCCAAGTGGTTGCATCAGACTGGAAGTCAAAATGCACGTAGAATCTAGAATGAAGCTCTAGAACAGTTTTCCCATATTTAGGAGGTGAAGAGGGAGCAATAATCACTTCTGGTGTTTGAAGACAACCTGAAACACTGATGGAAGAAACAGTGTAAGTGACCGGCTCTCCGAAGAAGGCTTGAAACAGGACTGGATCAGTTTTTTCCACTGTTCTTATTTTCTACAAACACCAGGTTCAGATCTTCATGAGTCATTTGGAGAATTCAAAACAGAAGTCTTCCATCTCCCAGTCCACACCTTCTTCTCTTTCAAAGCCCTAGAGAGTGGCCACAACTGGGCAGAAATTTGGGTAGGATGTGTTGCTGTTCTTAGTGCAATTACATGGATAGCAGCCAAAGTGATGTGACCTGCTCATGTTTGATGTTAAATAATTTACGAAAATTCGGAGTGGAAGGAAACTCTCTGCTGTGCCACTGCCTCATATCCCAGTCAGAATGCTAGGAGGTTTTTTTGCTTTGGTTTTTGCCATCCTCTATAACGAGGTATACAGACTAATTCCTAAGTTAATCTACAAATTTTATCTAATACACATTATGCAAATGCATAGGCCTAAGACACTAGTGATATCCTCAAACTCTCCTGCTCTGCTTTATGGCACATTATAGTTGTACCATCTGATCTTTTATTACAGGTTATCAAACCATACTACGTTGTTAAGAAGCACACCATCACCCATAATATGTGGACTTCATATTCTGTGATTACTTCTATGCTTAACATAGTTGTTGCTGTTATGGAGGAGCACACTCAATGACCCAGTGGTCCCTCCTATCTGTATACTCATAAGAATATAAAATAACAGTGATAATGCTGTGCGACTTGAGAGTCCCTTGCTAACAGCTACTGTGAAGTCAACTCTCCTTTTTTACAGCATGTGCTGCATAGAGGTGTTAAAGCAAAACAATTTAAGTGCTACTATACATTTAATAAGATAAAAACAAGCAGGGAACATTACCACTCTCGATGCATCACTGGAATTCAAAGGCTTTTCATTATCCAGCATATTTCACTTATTTTTACCTATATAGTTTTAGAAGTGCCTTCAAGTCACATCCTCCTCTATTAGAGATATTCAAAAGCAATCCTTCAAATTTCTTTTAAAGGCTGTAGAGCACTGAAACACATGGATGCAATCAGCTTGGTGACGGGCATGACTCCCGGAAAGCAACACTCCCAGGGCACTTGCCAATTTTATTTCAAGTTCACACAAGCAGTATCTGGCTGTTGAGCGGGATCTTCCAGCCACATCTGTGTACACTGCAGGGAGGGCTGGTACTTCTGTTAGCAGATGGCAGCTGACCATTTCCCTGTGTTGTCCAAATGGGAACTGAATATCCACAACAATGACTGAAAACTGGAACAATTTTACAGGAAGCACTGGAGAATTCAGTTAAGAAATAGCTACAGAAATGACATTTAATTTCCTGTTCACTTCTCTTCCCAGCTTTCATTTAAACATGGTGTTTCCAACCAGCAAAGCTTTTTATGACTCACACAATAGGGATGGCCTAGCTTTAACAAGCCATGGGTCATTATGCTGCACAGCATGCCTTTGAGGAAGACTCCTGGATCATTCCTCCTCTCTCCTCTTCTTCCATCGCTGCTTTACAAAAGCATTGCCTGAGAGGGTCTTACACTCTTCCTCTGGGAAGTGAACGATTTGGTTTGTACAGCTGTGTGGGAACTCTCCCCGGACCCCTCCTTTCTGCAGGCAACTAGAAGACATCTCCGTCCTTCCACAAGAACAGCAGGCAAAGTCTTTGGCTGAGACGAGTACTTCAGGAGAAAGCCTGAGCTCCTTTACAAAAACACAGTACCGTGCGAGGAAAGCACACAAACACCTTTCACCAGAAGCTGCACTAGCTGATATTTCTTTCCAAAGGCCTCAGAGAAACCTGACCCGTTTAAACGGTCAAAGCCAACCCTTTGTCAGGAAAATGAAAGTGCATGCTGTGAAGTCACAATTAATAACGTACAGCATTTTTCATGTTCATTGCAACTTACATTTATTAATGCACGGAAAAATCTGTAATGTCTTGTGGGGATTAGGCAGCCAGGGTGTTTTGGGTTTTTTTGGTGGTGCTGGTTTTTTTGTTTGTTTGGTTGGTTTTTGTTTTTGGTTGTTTTGTTTTTTTTTTAAATTGAAAGGTAGAACAGCAGAGATGAGAAATATACTTGGATATAACTTGTCCAAAACCTAAGGACAGAGAGCGGTTTTGAGAACAAGTCCCCAAACCTCACTCTGGTGCTCAAATCACAACCACCCCACTGGAGACATGAACATTTCTATGTTCTGCTCATGCTCTAGCACCAAATCCTCTGTCTCTACAATATACATGATCTGCGTGTCGCAAAGGCACAAGGGATCAGTACCAGCTACCTGCAAGGCAATGCTTGGTTAGCATGAAGACTTAAAAAAAAAAAAAAACAAACAAACAAACAAAAAAAAATCACCAAAACAAAACCCAAAACCAAACCAACTAAACCCAAACCCCACAAGCTAACAAAATGTGTCTAAATTTCATCTATCTACTCAAAGTGTAAATGATACCCCTGAGACCTCACCAGGTGGAAATCAATTTAGTTAGTCCACTGAAGGTGGGTGACAGGGAGGAATCAGTGCCGCAGGCATACAGGCTCCCTAAATTGTTCCATTAACGCATCTGCTGGCTCAGTATGCAATGGTCTGAACAATCCTTTCCCCAAAGTCGTGAGACTTCAGATAGAAGGAAGCAAAATGGAAAGAAGCAGCCATGAACAACATAAAAAACACATAGAAACAGACACAGGAAAACAGAAAAATATTTATAGTTTTGAAGGTAAAAGATATTAGATGCCAAGATAATAGCCTGCCAATACCTTCAAAGTATCTTTGGAGAGGCAGTAAAATACACTATTCAAGATGTTGGCAAAAAATAACTCTGGAGAGAATAGTCTTGCTACTACAAAAAGCTTCCACAGTTAGAAGAATGAGAATACTGCATGCTCTTCAAGGCAAGAGTGCAAGCACCTACTCTTGGACAAATATTCAGAAATAAAATAGATAAGCCTGCATAAATATTCAGTAGGGACAATCTTGCACACCACCGGAACTCAGGAGAGAGTAGATGACCAGCCATGCCTTCACTGCCTCTTATATCTGGGATTAAATTAGTCCAGGAAAAAATCTAACCAGAACTGAAGTAGAGACATCTTTAGAATTATTCCAGCACCGATACAAAAGAAACCTCCCTGGAGCAGTAAAAGGTCATTTTAGCTGTTTTGCAGGCTGGATGGCTCTAAAACACGTCATCTGTTTATCTACATAAGAGATGCAATATGGACAGGAGCTATGCAAACCTTAGGTAGTGAACAAAGAACAGTACTTCAGGACTAAAATCCTCTTACTTTCTCATATAGCCCTGTTGCAGGTGGCGCTGTTAACAAGCTGGATGACTAATGCTGGGTGACTCTGGTAATTCGTAACCAGATCTGGGAAAGGATGGTTCAGAGATCAAGTCACCCTCAGGAGCATGAAAAATTTTGGTGTCAGACTTTGGTCTCCATATATTTCCCCAAGAGACACTGGACAAGCCACATGTTATCTCATCAATTTAAACAGCATTCAGTGTCCCAGATTTTCAATTAATCTGATTATGAATTATTATCTGATTTGTCCCTTTGTTTAATATTTAGGTTATGACTGAGCTTTTCTTCTATCCTACCATCAAGAACCTTTCACACCCTCCCCTTCACACGCATTCACACACCACCCCCACACCTCCAAAGAGTCTGGGCATCACTTTGGAAATTCTGATCTAGCATTAACTTTGTTGTATTTCTGGATCAAACAGAAACTACAGAAGCGACTGTTTGCAGCTAGAGTCTGTTCCTTGGTGGCACTGGCTTTCTTTTTAGAGAGGATTATACTATAAAATTAAAAAGAAGAAAAAACAGTTTCTCAGAAATCCGCCTTAGCCATAAGCTGGCAAAGGTACATTTCACAAAGGATGCCCAGAGGCTGCATGCGCTGCTGAAGTCAGTGTTGTAAACAACTGGCTTCAGCTAGCATAGCCTTGTGCTGGTGGAGACGAGGCACCTTTAAAACACTGTGGTTACTTAGGGCAAAAGGCATCCTAACGCGTTTCACAATGTTATATACTTGTTCTAATCAGCTGACCTGAAGCTCTCTTATCAGTAGTGTTCAGCAGTGTAGATGGGTCTGTTCTAACTCAATACTTTTCATGTCTGTTCTTGCCAATCTGGCTGGTTTTCCATAAGACCTTGACTTCCCAGTTCAAGCAAAACCCCAGCTAGAAATCTAAAGCCTGGCAAGCAAACTCACACATCCTTTGCTTCAGCACACAACAGCTGCAGATTTATGAGCTAATTCTCTTGTTAAAAGCATGCAAGTTTGGCGCCACGTGTTTGGGACTCAGCCTTATGGATCTCACCATAAAGGCAACTACACAACTCCCAGCTGACTTCACATTCTTTTCTGGCTCCTGCTGAATGGAAAGTGAGGATTGTCCGGGTCCCATTTGTTTATGCAGCCCTCTTTTACTCTTGGACAGAGCACTTCGATGCCCAAGCTTCTTCTGTGCTTGCCCCCCTACCTTTTTTTTACGCCTCACAAATTTTTAAAGTTAGAATTATCTGCCTGCCTGCATCACTTGAGTAACCATTTGATTATTTTCATATTTTTTTTTAATCATCTCAAGTGTTTGAATAAACTCCATTGGGAGCTAGTGACACAAGAGGGGTTAAACATAGAAAAAAAAGGTGATTTTTTTTATTTCTTGCAGACATAGTATGGAATATCAATTTTATTGGCCTGAAAAGATATTCTACCACATCAGAATATAAAAATCTAGCTCCTTCCAACAATTTTATCCAAGATGGAAAGACAATGCTTTTCCATTACTTCAATGAAAAATTAATTTAACCTGAGGATAACTAAACAAAGCATTTCAGATTTCCACATTACAATTGCTACTTATTATATGCCACCAAAAATATCAATGAAATAACTCCCCTTGTAAAAAAGGAACAAAGCTGGAATACACAGGAACTACCTCGTCACACATCATACTGGTCAACAGAAACAGGAAAGGAAACCCTGCAAAAAGGGGTTTATCATTACTTCCATACAGTCTGCCACAGAACATCCATTTTATGAAGAAATGTTTGCATATGTTCTCCTACAACCTCAGCTGGGCCTCTATTTTCTATAGGCTCAGAGGTAGCCATAGCAGTGTCACTGAAGCACACTCATACGAGGAAAAAATAATTCCCAGACATGTTACCAGAGATGTTGAAAATTTCTGCAATTTGGTTATCCAGTTGTTTTGTGTTGTGACCTACTGGAACTATAAGGTTCTGTGTGGCAGGTGGAATTAGAAAATGAAGGTGAGAATGATTCACACAGAAACATTTGGTCTGTTACCAATTAATTATCAATGGCTGTCAACACAAGAGTGACTTCACATCAAGATACAATCAAAGGCCAACCACCACTCATTAACTTCTAAAGATTGTCAGCGAGCAGGAGGCAAAACATGTGACAACCACATAACGCTTGTGAACCCTGATTTTCCCACTCTAAGAAATCCAAGACACCGTGGTTTTATTTGTTTACAAGCTTTTGAAAAAACCCATTTTGCGCATCTCAGCAGGAAAGATCACAGCCTCTGACTCCACCTGCCTCGGCCGCCTTGAGTAGCACTAGGCTAGGTCAAGGCACCAAAGCAGCAGTAGGAAGAGCTCTGCTGCTACCCCATCTCCCTGCCAACACGAGAAAGCTGCCCAGCTACGTGCTGTAACGCTGAACCCCAAAGAACAAAGATCAAACAAAGATTCGGTTGTGCTTCAGTTTGTCGGGACGAAAATAATTGGTTTCACTGCTACAATGCAACTATACTTGTCAAACGCTGGTATCACAGTAATATTACAGAATGGCCCGTGAGAAGAAAGGATTTCTGACCTTACCATAAGATTTGCATTGTATGCAGTACTTAAGACGTAGTCCCAGAAAGAATGAGAAAAACCAAATACACTAAGGCAGGTGTTCTGTGGGAAATTGTGGTAGTATGTGAACATGTTACTAAACAGTATCATAATACAGACGAACAGAGGAAGTGGCTAAAGGCTGTCTTAACTAAAGCATTTTTTTTAGAACATGAGTGCATCACTTCATATTCTTTTAATGTAGACTATGTATATGCAGTATTTGTAAAAAATATCAGTGGGACGAAACAATACCCATCTTAGAACATCAAACTATTGGCTGGCATAGCTAAGTGCATGGTAATTTTTTTACTCGAGTACTGTAGGAAAAGGAAAGAATGAGAAAAGGGAAAGGAGAAAGTTAAGGTGGCAGCACAGGTTCTACACAAACAAACCTCTCCACTCATTGTACAGAGATTTTAGCAGAAAAATATTTAATAAATGAATATTGAAATAACTAGAGGGCCAAACTGTAAGCAAAAGCAGCATTATGTTCACAAGGACTAAGTGTCAAAAAGCCTTGTCCACCTTCTTTTGGTAAAACTATCGGACTAAGTGAATGAAAGTGATCCAATAGATGCTGTTTTCAACAACTGCAGGTCAAATGCATGCAATACTCTCAATTAGCAACATCTGAAGCACATCTTTTTGACTCTTATCCTTAGCAGATATTTCATTCTCACTTGCCTATGTTGTGTTAGGACATCTTTTCAGCAATAAAAGCAGAGATCAACGCTGAAAAACACATAAGAATATGGGTGCTGTACTCAACTGGCTGGCATTTACACTTATAAATATTTGTCCCCAGAGGAACCTATCTAATTTCTGTCCTATGGAAAACTGCTGTCTTTGACACAGAAGCAGAGACAACACACAGCTGTTTCAATAGTATTTAATTTACCTGAGAGATGAAGACTATGAAAAATCTGAACTGGAGACAGTGCCAGGACTGCAAAACATGATAGATTTAAAATAAATTCAAGGCTGTGCACTAGAAGTTTTTCTTCTTGTGATGGATTATTAGGAATACAATGGGGCTGTCAGCAATTCATTCAGCTAGTATGTGCCCTTTTTATAACTTTCTCTTCTCAGTGCTTTGCTCTTCGCTGTGTCTTTAGAGCGTGCCCTTTCAAGGAAATCATCAGAGCTGACAAAGCTGACTTGCCATCTCCAAACACACACAGCAAGAAGAGTCTATATCCTTCTCACTTCTCTTGAGTAATCTATAGAAAGCTTTTACATGTAGTATACAATGGATATTTTTATAGAAGTGTATTTTAGCACTCATGAAAGCAAGGTCATATACTACAAGTCAAGCAGAGAGAAGGCAGATACTGTTAAAACCTTCAGAGCTCTGATGCATACCTCAGCTCTGACCTGCAGCCCAGACAGCTACTGCAGTTCTGACCCATTGGGTTAAATTCATCCCCGTGCCAGTTTCTCTTGTTCTTGAACTAGAAAAAGGCATTGAAGGCCAATTCTAGTCCACTCCTCCACTACTTCTTTGACACTGTACATCACACCTAATTTGCAAGCTCCCGAATCCCGTTATTCCTCTCCTGAGACTCATTTCAGCAGACTGATGTAGTGCTGAGCTACATACTACCTAGCAACACAGAGTATGTTGTGAACCAAAAGCAATTAAGACCTTGTCTAGAATCACCAATCGCATTTCAGTTGAAAAAAAAAAAAAAAAAAAAGGCATTTCATAGTGGATGCTGCACTTCCAACACACTGCTAAGAAAATGGCTACGAGAAAGTGAAAATTTGAGGGTGGGGGTGGAAGGATGCATAAACTGAACCTAAATTCAGAGTTTGGGGTTTGCATTTCTGCTGTTACTAGAGGAACACAGTTTCAGGAAAAATGCAAAGAAATACAATACGTGTGAACTTTTCAGACCCACAGTATTCTTGTTGCCATTGTAAACTCACAGCCAACTGTACTGATCTTGCAGCTCTGTGACATCTGTTGCCCTTTTTCTTAGATGGAACAGATCGTGCCATGGTTTGAGTAAAGGATTCTTTCCACATCACTAGACCATCTTCTGCCCCAAACAAGCTGAAATAAGATAGTTAAATACAATGAGCTATTCCAGCAGCTCTTCTGCAGGATCAAATGTTGGACAATGAAGACTGTAACTGGCTTCTACAGAACACCGATCTACCTAGTCTCATGCTAGCACATATTTCAACTATTTAGAGACTCTTTTTATTATTATTAGCTAAAATACTCAGACACAGGAGTTTTTCCACAAACAAATTTCAAATTACCATCTACTACCAACGTGTCACTATCCACAATTGCCACCCTTTAAGCTTGGATATAGCCACTGAAAGTTTGTGGGTATTTTTAAAGTATCATGAACAGTCATTAATGCAGAGACCCTTTTCTTCTGACAGTCATTAGAAATTCAAATTCCAACAACTGCCAAGCTCACTGCAGTTTCATCTTAAGGGAATGCAGAGATAGAACTGACTGTCCCCAAAGAGTTATCCAGACAGCTCACCTCTATAAGGTTGTGACAAAAGTGACAGAGCCAGAATATTTTCTAATAAGAAAACAGAAGCTTGAAATCACAAAATATACTGTGTTTGGTGCAATCATTACTGAGGAAGAGGAAAACAATAGGATTTCAATTGCTGTATAAATCCAGTAGTCACAGAAGAAAAAGAGAGGAAGCACATGCAAACAAAATACAAAATGTTTTAATTTTTAGCACCTGAGCCAGGGACTGCATTCATCAAAAAGGGCCGGTCCTGAAGCTTGAGAAGAAAGTTGTGACTAATCTCTTTACAGTCTCAAGGATCCTAACTGCTGACATGCTCTATTGCCCTTTTAGAAATGGGGTTAAGAGATTTCTAACTGCAAGAGGAGATACTTATTCCAAGGACCAATAATTTAACTAGCCTCAAGAGGCCCTCTCATCATTTTACATAGAAGGTTAAATGGCCCTGCCTGATACAAACAAGGTACCAGACCTGCACATTATTACACAGGATGAAGATACAGGAAGAAAACTCATCCATACGCATTTTTAGGGAGAGCTAGAAGAAGCCAGGCTTCTTCTGAAGGCTGTTCACAGATTTCAGATTGTAAAAATACTAAGTCATTGATCAATTTTATGATTTTACAATGGGAATATTATAGATGAGTTAAAACAAAGTGTCTGTATCAAACACTAGAACTACTAAGTGAAAGTTCATAGTTATGGTAGGCCAGCACCACTGCTTTCAACATTCTCTCTTCTGCTGGTTCCCTAAGGCAGAGAGAGAATTAATCTGGAAGGTGAAAGCCTAGATTTTCACCCTTTCAAGTTTAAAAAAAAAAAAAAAAAAAAAAATCACTTGAGCTCTGGACACTCATCAGTACTCTACTTCTGTGTGCTTGGTCAGAATCCTAAAATTCTGCCAAACTCATCTACACGCTCAGTGTTTGACAGCGCTTGTCAGCCTTTAGCAGGTAGTAGGTTCTATGGCTGAACCTTCACCCTCAGCTATTAAAAATACTAGGCAGTGCCTATGTTGTAATATTTAAATTTCAGAAGAGAAAGCTAAAACTGTTTTTCATAAGTTTGGACTCTAAAAAAGCTTTCCGGAGTCCTCAGAGTATGGGCTCTTTACAAAGCAGTCCATTACCTACTTTTGACAGCTGAGGAGGCAATTTAAGCAACTGAGGTGCACAAACGAGCCAACAAAGTTGATTCTGATGCAAAAGAAATTAAAATGTAGAGACTTGAAGTCCTGATTGATACAGTGAATTGAAAACAGCAGCCAACTTAGCTGACTGCATGAGACACTCTGCTTAGACAACATTTCAAGTCATTTTAATGAACATTTCAAGGCATCACCACTACCAGTGAGCAGTAGGAACCTTGCAAGTGATATGGAATCCGTTAAAACTCTATTTATATCCTACCTATAGAGTGACAATATAATACATTCTTGCTTTGTATTGATGCTCATTACAGAGACAGCATTATGTGACCAAAGATCAGGTTGTCACTGGACACTTGCACGCAGTTGGAATCTTGGAAAAGGTAAAAATTATTTGCTCCCCTCAAAACCATTGCTTTTATTTTAAATTGGGTTATTTAATCACTGCTTCTGCAAGAGCCCAGATAAGACTTAATTTTGATAGAAATGTACTACCACTGTTGGTAAGGTTGATTTTCAGATAAGACACAACTTGAAGGACTTTAGAATCTCAGTATACATATAACTGAACATCAAGAGATCCTATGCTATAGGGACTCACAGATCAGGGGAAAGATGCACCCTAGAAAGGAAGATGGCAAAAAAGCTCTTAGAAACGTCAGTCTATAACAAAAGACTGAAACCTCACAAGTGTAGATTGTGGCCTTTGAGCAAAGGAAGACGATATCAAATCTACTTCTAATGTTATCAAGATCATCACAAGTTAACCCTTAGTGAGACCATTTAGTTTAAATGTGGTATCATAAAACCAACATTCCATGAGCTTACTAAATCAAACCCCTTCTGCAAACACTGGTTAAAAATACTGGGGACTGTTTATAATGCATAACTGTAGGTCGCGGATCTGCAGCGGCACAACATCCCTATGTAGTCAACACACTTTCCTTCCACTGATTGTAGAGTCAAGGGAAATAAGGTAGCACAAAGAAGAGAAAATGAATTTGTTACTTAAGACGATAAAGTTATATCTTAAAATCACTTCCTTGCCAAATACCAGAACATCAGGATAGGCATACATTGGTAGCATTTAGGAGAGGCATGCACCTGTGTAGCAACACACATAAATTAGAGCTGGCCATAGCTTGAGGAGTTGGGCAAAACTAAGATGAAAGAAGTCTTTGTTTTCCCATCTTTGATTAATCTGTTAGTTTTTACCTGCATCACAGCTGCTCGGAACACATGGACTTTCCCTGGAAGGGATGATAACCTTATATTTTGGCAGCCAGAGACCATGCTGTCATGACAAGTCCCCAGAGAACAGCACAGCACATGGAAGCATCTAGTGGCTGCAAAAAGGCAGTGTGTACTTGGCCATCTTCTTAGGGTTTGGTGATTTGCTAGTTACAGACAAGCTGTGACTTTCAGAATCAAAGTTTATCATTGCATCTGATATTTCTCCTGTGGGAGGAGCTTTGACTACCTCTTGGGTGAAAGGTCTTTCATATTTGACTGCAAAGATACTATCCCATTTTGCAGTTTGGCTGTCAGGAGCAGTAACTAACTGGTGAACCAATGCTTGGTATCATAATTGGCGGCTACCTATTTTTGTGGCTAATTTGAAGAATTAATGAACAATTCTCTGCATAAAAGTCAGAATTAATATCATCAACAGACTGATTATAATGTGCTTTCCTTCCCCCCACTCACAGCTCTCCCAACACTACAGTATCTCTTTAAAATGGTAGTATGATGTCTTTCAGTCCAGCTACTCCCCAAAAAAACAAACAAACAAACAAAAAAAACCAAAAACCAAAACCAAAAACAAACCCAATGTTCAGATGAGCACAGACAGTGGATAAGCAAAGGATGATGCACTTCATGGTAGGACGCAAAGAGAGAAGTAGAATAATGAACGTTTGCTAAAGCTCTTATAGGTATCAGTAAGGGAAACAAGAATAATACATAAGCAAGGAACAAATCACAGTTTATAAAAGAAAAATAAATACAACCGTGAACTTCTATTGTTGATTTCTAACAATACAGTAAAGCAGATCTGTAAGCCTATATCCAGTACAAAAGCCAGTGCCACCTATTGTGCTAGATATTGCTACAACCTTCTACTCTTCAAGACAACTGCAGGAAGTGCTGCTATAGGTACTCACATGCACACGATCTCATAAAGGAGAACTACATAAAGAGTTTTTAACAGATCCGTGTCAGGTGGCTGCAGCCTTGCCCCTGCAGAGAGCTGGGGCACGGGAAGCTGATCTGCTCTAGTAGTGCTCACAGGAGGTTCTATGTCAAGGGAATTTTTAAAAGGGATGCAAATTAAAATTTGTGTTTGGCCATGACAGAATCATACATCTGCCCCGATATGTGCCAGAGACTTCAAGAGACCCAAACAAGGCTTTTCAGCAAAAGCATCAAAATCACATATTTTTGACACTGAGGAACAACACCTATCTTTACAGAATTAAAAAGGAAAAAAAGAAGAAAAAAAAGGCTTCTCTGCATTCAGTCTACTGACCAAAAACTGCAACACAACAAATACGGTAGGTTTGGTTGCAATGTGTGTTCCACAGGACGTAAGTATCACCTGAAGCTCTCCAGTACTTCATGGGCAAGCCAGAGCAATGGAGTACGGTGTCACCTGTGAATGGCCTTTGCTTGTGGGTAAGCACTTCTGGAAACAGGTGTGAAGAGGAAAGCTGCATCCAGTATATAGATTTTTTTAATGTGATCTCCTACAGCTGGCAGCAACAATGATCTGCTGGCCACATGAATGCAGATAATTCTACAAAAGAAACAGAGCTGCAGATTAGGGGAGAAGAAAAGATTGCAAACTCTCCTTTGAAAGCTGTCCCTAATTTGCTTGTTCATGGAGGAAGAAAAATTAAAACGCAACACATGAAGTCAAAATCCTACAGGTTACTTTTCCCAGCGCATTTTGAACTTGAAACGGTTGTTGTTGGACAACTTGTTTCCTTTCTCCCTCTCTACACTCTCCCGAGTCTTCCTCAGTACCACCTCTGATTAAACTGTCTCCTTTAACCTCTTTACTTCAGATCTCCTTGGGCTTTTGATAATCTCCCTATTTAAGTCATAGCAACAAGTGTGAGATGTGGGAGGCCATTATACAATTGCTCAAGTCACTGCAATCATCTGTCCCTACACAGACCTGGAAAATCACCCTTGGATCCCTTAGTTGTGCCCTGAAGTAACTAGGTCTCAAGAGCAGATGCATCCTGAGTGATGCTTAAGCATCAGAAGCCACAGGATTTCAGGTTAATGGAATCTCTATTTTCACACATGCTGTGTCTTTATCGCTTTCCTCCTTCATCTTCCTATTAGCATGCAATAGCAAACAGAGACCTACTGGAATTCATAAAGTATGTCAATCTTCAAATTCTTGATTCATTTGTGTAGACTTCACAGGTTTCAACTGCTGTCTCTGCAGGGAACTAAAGACTTGCACTCATTTCTATATTATTAAACATAAATATATAAATGCTGTCATTTGGTCTTAAAGTGACGATAGCATAGAAACTCAGTTATTTGTGTTGCTGCATAGCAAAGAGTTGTTTAACAGGTAGACACAAGAGGCTGAGTCAAAGACTCTGCAGAAGTCTAAATTCACCATTTCCTTCTTTTATCCATCTAAACATTTTGGAAAATGGTTTGTTTCATGCTGTAATATATCTCCTTCTCTCAGATGAGAGATTTCAGGTTAGACAAGCAAGATGATTGCCTCAAGCATCTGTCAAGGCTTCTGTATACCCAGGCCTCCCACAGTTCTCCAAATATCCATGCCAAACAGTTGACTTCACAGTTGATAGTTTTTGACTAGGTCGTTAGACTAGGAAATAGCTAGACAGAGATACAGTGACCAGTTGCTTACAGGAAGACATTTTTGGAAGAGCATTCAAACAAGGAAGAGGCCAACTATTGTCCAGAGGCAAGTGAATGAGAACAACAGCCTGAGGAAATCACTGAGGCTAAGACATGTCATGAGGGCATACACACTGAGAAGATAGAGACAACTCATATCACATCCAAAGATCAAATCAAAATCCTATTTTTTCATTTTTGTATCTGCCAGAACTAAAAGAGAAGAAGAGAAAGGGGAAAAGGGCAGAAACCAAAGCCAAAAACTCATCCATCCAATTTACGCAGATCATAAGTTTCCTTCTTCAGTTAAACTATTACTAAACACATTCCAACAATCATGCTGCACCCTACAAGTACAGGAGCACTGACAGCAAAGGCTTTTGTTTCCCTGAGGGAAACTTGCATAATTCTGTCAAGTTTAAACAAAAGAGTCCATCCTCAATGTGATGTTTCTTAGCATAAACGCAAGGTAGTATTTATCTTTATTTTACCCAACTGAAGTATACGCCCATGTATGCAACCCATTTTAAAAGTTTTTGAAAGCAGGTGCTGGGAAGCTCTAAAGGACTGTATTTCCTACTTACAGTGCTATGTAATTAGATCACTTGTTACAGAATCTTAAAATCATTATTTTATTAAGGCTACTTTTAGAAATCCCAATCAAGAGGTTGGCTCAGTTAGCCAAGAGCCATACAAGTACATTAAAAAAATTAGACTTAGCACCACCACACAGATCTCAGATGAAAGAAGCACAAAAAATAAAAAACTCATTAGCTGTTTTGAGGACTCTCATTCTTAAAACAGGCTGGAATCTGTGACACTAGACTCTTGTATTCCCAGCACTGCAATCATGACCTTCGGTATGGCACTCTGCTCTTTGCTTCTGTTTTTGTATGTATAAAATTGATCTACTTATCCTTAGCATCAAGCCACTGATTTGACAGAAGTGCTGCAAGTATTAATTTAATGTTTGGAAAGTGTTTAGACACTTTCAGCTGGAAAGAGCTGAAGGCAGAGAGGATTACATTACACTCTCTGCAGCTAACCTGCTTTTAAGGGAATATTAGGGTGGGGATTGCTTCTAGGCAGAGAACTCATACATTTAGTTTCAGCCTGAAAGCACTTCAAACATCTAAGCTAGAGGATAAGCCACTCACAGGGGAGATCTATAACGGAAAGGCTGAGCTGAAAGTACTACATAGCAGTCCTGCTGGTTGATACTACCATCTTCAGACAAAGTCTTCTATGAAGACTGTAAAGAGAAGACGCAGTAAGTTACATTCAAGATGTACCTGTAACTATACAAGGCTAAGCTTTCTCACAAAAGCAATACATGGGAAGAACAGCTTAGCTTGCAAGGATCATTACTAAAGTTTAGAGAAAAAGTACAACGCCCACAGTAAAGTGTTAAGAGAAAAAGTACTTTCACCATAGCCAGAGAGTCACTTGAGAGCTTTAAATACCCTGCATTAATTTGCCACTTAATAAAGAGTTCTCCTTCATTAGACAGAAGAGCTACTCCTGTGTCCTTGCAGGAACAGAAAAAACATTAAAGAGCCCATTCCATGAGAACAATCTCCAAAACAAAACTTATTTTCAACAGTAAATCAGAGCTCCTGTTTATTCTGAACAACAGTGGGAAAGTGCAGTTAAGAATAGCTACGATAAACCTGAGAATACAAATCCCACCACAACTGCACAGCACTCCTTTCAAAGTGGTGATTTACCCCACCATCCCAAGCCTTCTGCTTCAAACTTTCACTGCTTCATAAAGGCTGCTCTCAGCAGGAGGCGGAGTAGTGCCACTCAGCTTGAGCACCCAGCAGGACTCTTGAGTGTGTACTGGAAGAACCGCACAGCTAGCATGACAGTGCACTGGGCCATTAACAAAAATGGGCTACAACCCTTATTTAGTCTAACCTAGGGAGCTGAGTGAAGCCATACTTCATGCAAGAGCGGAATGCATGCTTCTGGAACATATCAGAACGCGTCACAATTTTAAGGTTATAAATGCTGCTGTGGCCAGTGAGAGAGTAAGTTGTCAGAGTAGGGGGGGTAGAGTATTAGGGATTCCCTGCCTTCATCACTCTCTTGCTGTGTAGTTTTGGACAACTCAATAAGCTTTTCTATTCAGTCTCCTCACCCATGAAGTAGGATTAACTGCATTTCCCTTCTCGAAAGTCACACGAATCAATACTCAGTGAAGACTTGCAACAACGCTTTAGCAAAGCACACAGCGAAATGGCCGTATATTTCTTCTTCTAAAGACTCTTCCTCCTTCAGTTTGTGTGCTTTAGACTAAGAAGGAAGAAAGGGGAGGTGGGACACAAAGAGCTGTGACAGCTATACCCTGTGTCACTCTGCTGCGCACAGGAAGAAGCTAACACCTTGGCTTCTTTCCATCGGAAGTGTCAACTTTACTACACACAGAGTTTCTAGAATTCTCCCTGGGAAGTTTAATACCAGGAGAGAGAATTAATTTAACTCTACCCTTAAGAGTTTGTAAATGAAGAGTTTATTAAAAATAAACAACTAATATGCCAAGGTAACTTCCCAATCCGCTGTGACTGATAAGACAATCTACAGGGTACCTCATCACTGACGCAGATCCGTCTTTACACTGTGAACACTTCCTTTGTATCAGTCTTAAGATCTCCATGCAGTCTGCTAAGTTCAGAGAGGATGACAAAGGAAGGAAAATCAGGCAATTACATAAGAAGCAGTCAACCGACTTGTTCCTGCTTCCACCTCGCTCATGTCACTGGAGACCATGCTGTTCTGAACAGCTTTAGCCAAAATAAGGCAGCTTCTCTGTCTATATGCAACTCATTATCTACTACAAATTTCTACAGCTATACTAATTCTGGATATATGTCCAAATGTTACTTTAGAAAGAGTAATCTTTCTAATCTTAATAATTTAGAAAGAATGAATAATCCAATATAAACCTGTAGTGACAATGACACAATCCGTGGAGGTGACTGACGTGCCAGAAATTAATTCTGGTTTGAAAAGGAGATGAAAGATGGGCTTTAAAGGGCATGCCCTTACTTAGGCAGCATGTACCTGAAGGATGAAGTTATTTGACGCAAGGAAGAATGACAAAAATTTTATCTGAGAAAAGGATTTTATAAGTTTCTCACACAGAAGTTCATCCTCCATGTGAGTAATCACAAGTTATCAGTCTTACTTAGAAAAATATAGCCATCTTTCACTGAGGAGGAAATGGTCTCACAAAGGAGAGAGGTAATCGAACAGTACACCTACAAAAGAAAACAGTCTGCTAATCCTGATAAACAATGCAATGCTTTAAGAGAATTTAACCCAATTATGCCAGGTTGGTTGCCACTGTTCTGCCTGCACCCATGCTGAAACACATAATAAACATGAAGATGGGGGTCCAAACTCTATCACACAATATCAGTGAGGTACGTTGTACCCAGGGTTATGCAGGTTTAACATCCAGCAAATGGATAAAATTAATATTGTATCCCTCTTTTGTCAGAACAGGCACACAGCTCTTTCTTCTGATGGCACAACCTTACACCCTCCCCACTAGTTTTGCTGCTCTGTCATTCTGGATTGAGTGGCCATTCCTACTGTGAGCACGCACATAAGATTTGCCCTAGAGCCCAATTACTCAGGAAATTAATTTCTACTATGTGTGGTCTGAAGAACTGGAAACAAGCATCAACTCACTAAACCTGCTGTATTGGACAAGCTGTGATTCAGTTTAAGACTGTGAGCTAAGATTGAGGAGTAAGGTTAAAAAAATGAGAATTAATATACAAGACTTCTTTCAACTTCAGCTTCTACTTTCTAGACTATTTTAAGAAAGTCTTCCAAGGCCTTTACTCATTTTCTCCTAGTGGTAGAAGCCATTCAATGCACAAATGCATAATCAGATTGTATGACAACTGGAAACTAAAGCAAAAGAGAAAAGCCAGCCCGTCTTTGGGCAAGGAACTCTCCCATTTTATTTCTGATATTGGGAACACATATACATACAATATGAACATAAACGCATATTCATTTTGAGGAGGAAAAAAATCCATCTATGTATTCATCAAGCTTTATGATTAAAATGAACACATTCATTCTACTCCGCAATGATGAAGTACCCACTGTAACACACTCCCATTTTTTCACGGAAAAGCCACGACTTAAATGATTGTGCTCCTTACGCTTATGGCTCAAGGACCAGCAGCTCAAAGGAGACAGAACATTAGCACAACTCACTGAGGGAACTTGCTCTCTCATCTTGAGCTTTTTCCATCAATCTAACACCCTGTTATAAAGTAGTAAGAGTGAATTTATTAAAGACATAAAATAGGTTCATGGGATAATGCCACTGCTTTAGTGCTACAAGTCAATAACAAAGACAACAATCAGCAAGCAGATCAGATTTTCCACACAGCACTGATTAATTAATAGGAGAAGGGTAGGAGGGAAAGAAAACCTACACACAAAATACAGAACCAAAAACCATCTGAGACACTGCACCATCTCTGAAATGCTAATTCAGTCACGGCTTACTCTGACAAGGTCTGTACAGCAGCAAGAGGTGTGGCGAAGGAGGAATTTTGCACAGAGTTCTCCCCACATCCATTCCTGTTCGTACAGGGTATCAATAAACAGGGAAGCAACCTCTGCTAGTCGGCAGGCATATTTTTATTTCACCTTTTCTTCCTGAAGAAGCACTCAAAAAGCCTCTAAAAGTTGACCAAAAGAGAGAGCCATGCTTCCTATCTCAAGGAACACAGAAAACATTTACAGATATGGTACAACAAAAAAGCAATAATGACCTAGACAGGAAGACAACCGAGAGCAGCAGCAACAATACTAGGCAAGTTTTCAACAAAGGTTAATGTACAGAGTACTACAGTACTTTTTTTCTCCTTAAGAGATAAACTGAGTGAATAAACACCAACCCCAAAATTAAGTGGCTGTGTTCTGGTAGCCATCCTGAAAGAGAATTATGAATAGCTCTGCTTCCCCACTTCTCTATTCATGTGACTCCCCAAATCTACCATATCTGTCATAACAGATGCATTGCAATATCTGAACACAGCACATTGTGCAACAGGAAATGGTACAGATCAAATCACTTTGAACAAATCTGTAAATTCAAGGTTTCCTATGAGAAAAGGCCTGGCCCCGCAGAAACTACTCATTACACAGCCTCGCGCAGCATCTGCACACTGCTTCATCTCCCCCTTTTCCTCCCTCCGTAATACTTTACTGCGCACAGAAATGAGTCAGTATAATATTGCAGCCTATGGCTATGACAAACATCTTTGGACTATTTTCATTCTTTGATGCTATGAAGTATCATGAATGTATTTGATATCCACAACCAAAGCTGTAATTGAATTTGAGGGGGGAGGAGAAGGTCTATTTTCTTTGCCTGATGCAATGGTAGCTGAAACCAGCAATAATAATCTGCCAGCACAAAGCACAAGAATGAGGATCATATCTGACAATATTTTCCAAGCCAAGATGATGATAGGTGGATGAACAAATCAGTCTGGACAATCTCATGCTGCAGCATTAATGAATGCCACAAGGGTCTAATGCTTCACGACCCAAGCATCAACTGAGGGATGGACAGTATGACTTCTAGGTCTTTCCCACCTTTAACCCTCTTTAATAAAAGTTACAAAATCAAACAGCGGCCTTGGACTTGCAAACTAATGCTGTGAGGTTACCACTTGCATTAAATCTGTCTGCGAGATACATATTCCCTTATCACGGGGACTGTTTGCCTTTCAAAGCATATACCCAGTCACAGAAAGAAACAGTCACAGAAAGAAACAATGTCATGGGATGAGGTGGCAAGGAAATCATGTTGGTTATGCTTCACTATTATATAACCAGATTTAAGAATTCCTTTCCCAAAATCAAAATACAGTGAGCAGAATGCATCTGAATCATACCACCACATCCCTGGTGCAATTCTATTTAAGTCAAATTCGACCCCATCCTAAAATTCATTAAGTGTCATGCCCACCCCCCAGAAATAAAAGAATTTCTAACAAAGCAATATGGGAACACATCAATCTGAGGAATGGTCCAACCAGTCTTTATTGAAGAGACACTGGAACATCTTAAGATTCAGAAGTTAGGAAGGTTTGACTGAAAGGCGTACAGTGAATTACTACCATGCAGCATGAAATCTTTTATTCATGGATTTCACTCCATGCAAGATTGGAGTTGCACCATTTCAACTTTTTTCTTGGCCAGAGACAGTCAATGTTCATATTGTTACTCTGAATACACACAACGCAACAATACCCAAAACACTAGGAATCACCACTCTTACAATCTTCATCTTTTCTGTGCTTCTCTGCAGCCTGCCAGATTGGTACCTCGGCCTCCCTGCAGCCTATCTCTTCTAATGCCAGCTGGTGCCAAGTTCTTCCTCACCATATGTCAGATGAAAGCAGTTACTTGTTGATGTTCTGAGTTGGGTTTTTTTTTTTTTTTTGTTTGTTTTGGTGGTTGGGTTGGGGAGTAAGGGAAGGGGTGGTGGCAGTGTCTGTTGATCCTGAAAAGGCATGAGGGAATCACACCACTGTAATGGGCTTCCCTGCCTTGAGAAGGTAAGGGCGAGGGAGCGTCCCACCACCACTTTGTACTGCAGCTTCCAGCCTAGGGTAAACTTCCCCAAAGAGAGTTTCAGGCTCCCAGATAGATCAAAATCTGTGGGGAGAAGGAAAATTAATGAAGGGGAAACAGAAAGAATGCCCTTCTCCCAACATGGACTACAGCCACTGCCTTCCTCCACTGGTATTCTCCCAGAAATTGACCTTATGATAACCAGAACGAAGAAGAGTACAACCAGTCTCCATTACTGGTTAAACTTTTCCTCTCCCAAGGCTGTTTTCAGTTGTTCTCATATTAAGTATCCCACTTTACATGTTACTTTGACCTGCCCTTTAAACTATACTAATCTTAATTATTGTATCTGTGCTACCAGAATATGTTCTAGTTTTCTTACATATGTTACTGATTGTGTGATCACTAGTACGCTTCTCCAGAGACATGGGTAACTTGTAAAAGAAGCAGAAGAATAACGTAACTCCTAAATTCTCCACCCACAACTGTAGAGCTGCCTACAACTGAATGGTTTAACATCACAGACATACTGTTTCTGTATATAAAGAATTTGAGGAAGTCCCAAAAATCTTCAATATTAGCATGAAAGACTTCAGATACTGCTTGACTCAATAACAAAACCAAAATAGGTAACTTTCTAAAATTATATGCTATCTATGGTATCTAACAACACAGCCTAGAGGAAAAGAGTAGAGACTAGGGTTGTTTAGGGTTGTTGAACTCCAAGATATGGCATCCCCTGCAGACAGTTACATAGTTTCACTAGCATTACAAACGGTCCCTGGAATGAAGTCCCCAACACAACCATGCTTCTTGCTGTGGTGAAAGCAACTGCAAAAGCTGCTAATCCTTTGGAGGCTTTCTGTCTGGAAGTTCAGTTAGTTCACTGACCACAGTGTAACAGTACAGCATGATCTGCCTTTGTGCATGGTAGATCTACAGTGTACCTATCTCATCAGCATTAAAGATAACCAAGAAGTGTGAAGAAAAAGGCTGTTCTGACTCAGTATTTCTCAAAATTGGAGGGGGGATTGAGACTAAAGAAAGAAAAAGATTACAGTGTCAGCCTGCAAAGCAGAGAGCACAGATTCAGTACCTGCACTGCTGAATCAGCATGAGCTAGGATAAAGTACTCTTTATCAGAGCAAATATTTCAGCTTGGTTGCCTCGTAATGCAGAAAAACAGTCAAAGCCCCTGCTCTCACAGTGGGGCAAGATTTCAGTATCCATAGGTGTCTGAGGAAAGGCAATAGAGTACAGTGAAAAGAGGCACTACTTCAGCCCATATAAAGTCAAACAGAATGCAATATAACAAAGTCTTACAGTGTTAGAAGTCAACTCAGGAAAACTTTAGAATTACAGAAACTGCCAAGTGACAGATATTAGGAAGAAAGTGGAAGACAAGAGCATCAGAGCTCTCACATTGCCTTATTACAAGTGTCTCTTGTTTGCACTGGTTGGTTTTAAATGCAGGGTAGGCAGGCCGTATTTATTTTCATATTATTTGAAGTTAAAAAGTTAGTACAGCTGTCAAAGCAGCAGAGCCCTAGCATGACAGCAAGCGGAGGACAAGCTACAAACAAAATTGAAGCAAGAGAATCTGACTATATAATTTATATAAATAAATATAATTTACAAGTAATAAGTTTGTTATCTTTTGCTTTCAAGAAAGAAACCTTATGGAGAAGGAAGGTGCCAAACTGCAGTGTAATGTACAGCTCCATGACTACGCTGTAATGTTTTGAGGACTGTTTTCAGAACCACCCACATATGCACACGCGTCTTACTGGGGCCAAGCAGTCAACGAGCCTGCTTATCTACGTAAATAGAAGCCTTAACACCACAGAAAGAACATAATCTGAAAGCAGGTTTCAATCTAGGTTTCAAATGTGTTAACAAAACAGTGAAGAAAAGCAAGTATACTGCATTCCTTCAGCTATTCATCTTCAAGAGTGTTATCTTGAGAACATACCGGAGTGCCAACATCCTCCTGTCTTTAGGCTACTAAAACTGACCCTTGCACTCCATGACCCAAAGGCACAGTACAAATGAGGTGACTTATGAAACCAATGCTGTACCTTCAAAAAAAATCTCCAGCAAAATAGATGTGGGAATGTTATCACTTTCAGAGGTCACAACCTCCATTACAGAGCCAAGCCAGTGTGTGTATGTCTGTACCTTAATTCACAATCCAGCTCAAACTCACCTTTTCCAGCAGTTTAAGACAGCAAAGTGGACTGGTCTGAAGCACCTAAGCAAAGGATGCACTTCCCACTATTATCTACTATAGGGGTAGTCGCTTACAGCAAAACAGATTACTGTAGCTGATTCCAAATGCTGTTCCTAAATGCATCAGATCCTAACCTTTACTTAAGGTTTAAGCACATCGCCTAAAATAGGCAGTTTAAAAGCTGCGTACTTAGATTTTAAAGGGAGTTGCTCTCTAAGCACCAGTGAGAAGGCTGATGGGAAGGGAGGAAATCAAAGTTACATATTTAAACTGTACTTTGTACACACTGACCAAAATAACTCAAGATGATCTTCAGAACACCATTAAAACATTCCCTGTCTCTGTTATCCTCCAACGCATCTGAGCAATGGCGCAGTTTTACTTTTAAATTAAGAAGAGGTGCCTTCTCACATATCCAAGGTACATATTAATGGCCTAGCAATGCTTGACCTGTCGCAATAGCATATTGGTTTATTACTCTAAAATCAAAATGGTATGTTGACACCAAACAGACATTGTGAGATGAATCCTTTTGTTATGTGGAGTGATTGAAGGAGCTATCAAACAAGGACATTTCATTCAGCCAACAGCACAAGGGGGGGGCAATATCTACCAACTTGGAACCATGTGGGTTCACTTTTGGAACCTGGCATTAACATTCACAGAGCTAATCGTACAAAAGAATCATTGTTCTGGATTGCTATTGTTTGAGAGAAGGAAAAGCTTTTCCCTTCTCCTTTTTGCCAGACACATATATTATAGTTTTATGCAATGAAATAGATCACTTCCGTTTGCCTGTGCAACGGCCATTACCCTTTATTTTTGTGTACATTTAGTATAATTTGTTTGCTTATGAGATCATTTTTTCTTCAGTCTAAAAAGCATTTATTTCCACCACTCTGTATGTGCATTTTTTTAACGTATGTATTTGTAGTTAGAAGTGCATATAGTGTTCTTGTACAAGGTCTACACACTCATCCAGGACCAGTGAAGCAGAAAGGCAGTCCTCTGTAGAGAAGAGATTTACTCACAAATTACATTTCTTTCCTGCTACTCCTCAATACCATCTTTCAGAACAACCAAATTAATAAAACTCAAGAAGGGATACCCACCATAGTGAGCAATCTCACAAGTTAGTTATATTTTTCTCATAATTAACAATTCAGAGTCTTCCTGTCAGTGCCCAGCTTCAGCAGTTTGGAGACTGCCTTTTTACTTGAAGAGACATGAATGCGTTTTTTTTTGGTCATGACCCAAAATCCCACAGTTTTTTTGGAACCACTGGTTAGTATGCTCTAAGCATTAAACACCTGCCAGACAGTATAAACAAGAGTCCTTCACCATCTTTTCCCATACAAAAGCAAGGAGCAAGGAACAACAGCAGATTCAAATCATACAAACGTCGTACGGTTTTTCACAAATGTGTGCTGTTGAAAGCTCCACTGTTTAAATATCCCCTAGCTGCCAATTTGTCCAAGCTCATTCTGATAAACTCAAAACCAAAATGGAAGTACAGATGTTCTGCATATTATTTCCAGCAAGAGGACACTGGTTGTCTAGAACAGCCAGAGGAACTTTGTGGCACTCTCCAGGTATGTTAAAAATACCAAAAAGTCGGGAGTATTCCAGTTCTAAGTACCACCAGCATTTTAAGAGCTAGAATGGCTGGCAGGACAAGCAGGTGTCATCCCCTTTGCTGCAATGCAGGGATTGGCTATTTTTTCCCTCCCAAAAGTCCTTGGGAAGCTAAAGAGAAATGACAGACTTTGGCTCTGTGCTCTTGGGTTTGCTACTCTCTGTGCAGGGGAGGGAAAGGTGTTGAGTGATGAAGGGCTTCAGAAAAAATCCCCGTTCCATATCAAGGGAAAGCAGATGAGCCCCATGCCAGAAAAGCCAGATTGTAAGCAACAGAGCTGCACTCTGGGACCACTTGCAAACAAAGCTGGTAGCAATTGTGATTCATGCTAGCACATATGCTTGTTTTGGTGTTGAAATCTCAGTCAAGGACTCCATAATCCTAAAGAAGGAACTCTAAAAGAAAGAGTAAGACAAACAATAAAATAAAGATACCCTTCTCCTGTGTAAAAAGCTAAATATTGCATTTGTTAAAGGGATATACACATAGACCTCATCTACCAGAATGATGAGCCATCAAGCAGGAAAGTTAAGTTCATGTACCTGGTGCATCAAACCTGTGTAGAGACCTTAAAAGACCTGCTTCCACATCCAGGCTGTTAGTTTCAAAGATGAAATCCTTACTCATGTTTGCAGAAAAATGTTTAAGAGATCTCTGAGCTACAGGATGAAATACTTCTCTTGGCATGTTTCATCAGATTTCTCACTGCAAAATAAATTAAGATTGGCTAATAAAAAGAACACTAGGAAATTCTCTACAACCTATGTTAAAAACAACAGGTCACATGTGATAAAACACACAAGCAGAAAACAACTTTCTCCAAATGTTTCTGTTCTTGTATTTCTTGCGATCTGTAACATAACAAGGTGAATTAAGGACAAAGTACCAGTTCCTGTTTCGCTCATGGGAAACATACCTTCAAAACATCATTTTAAATGCAGTTTTCAAATATATATTATTTAATATAGCAGCAACACATTGCACCTTACAACAGTGCTGCTCTTATTAATGAACATTGCAGTGCCGTAAGAAAAATGGTGAGAGAAGTGCTTTCAGCAGAATCATTACACATTAAAAATTAAGGAATCAAAAAGGAAGCACAGCTCAGCACCCTTGTGATAAACATATTTCTCATTCAAACAGACCCGAAACAGCATCCTACCATTAAAGCTGGTAAGAGATTGCTACAGTGTATGAATGGCATCACTTGTCAGTATTTAGTCACCTTCTCTTTTGCACTCATGATGTTCAAAAAAAGAGGAAGAAAAAAAAAAAGGAGGTAAGCACAAGCAATTTATAGATCAGACATAACTGATTTAATCCAAATAGCTTTTGAACAAAGATGGCACTAGAAAATCCAAAATTTCAAATAAGTTATTAAAGAAACCTTCTTCCTTCCCTTTCCTAACAAACTACTGTCATCTCTGTACCTCTCTCCAGCTGGCTGCAGACCTCATGAGGAGCCATAACAAATTAGTTCATGGCTGTGTAAGCTTCTGCTTCATTACACAGCATAATGATAATTCAGGGAAGAAACTCCAACCCTGCTCTCTTTACATCCCCTCTAACTCCCTATAGGAAGCGCTGTCTTCTTGTGATTTTGTTAATGGGTAGCAAGTTTATCTGATGTTCGGTCTTTTATTAAAACTTTCTAATTGCTTTTAATTTTTCAAATCAATTGAAAGAAAGATTGATGGCTAAAAGGATAAAATAATGAAGTTGGAGAAAAAAAAATCTATCTTGTTCCAAAGACAACACTCAGAATTAGAAATACTGCCTGAAAAAGAGCCCAGTACATCTGTGTGCATTCAGCCAGGACATGGCCCTAATGTTGGTGAGCAGAGCTCCTAACTTCTTAGCGCAGTCTAGATACTGAAAAACCCACAATGATTTTGCTGCAGAGTTAAGATTGCATATCCAGCTTACGCCTTAGCTATCTATTTCTCTGGTCTTTGAGAAATACCATGAGTATATCTCCCAGGCTCATGTAAGGGTATGCTACTTTCTTCCTGCACCAGTTGGTATCATTACCTGCTAGGCTGTAATTAAGTTCTGATC
This sequence comes from Morus bassanus, assembly GCA_031468815.1. Classification (NCBI taxonomy): domain Eukaryota; kingdom Metazoa; phylum Chordata; class Aves; order Suliformes; family Sulidae; genus Morus; species Morus bassanus. The sequence continues at coordinate 43,849,412 of CM062572.1, read as the reverse complement.
CAAAATTGTATTTTAAAAAAGGACAGATTTCAAACCACTGCCCCCTAATATGCAACAAGGTGCCAGAGCAAGTTATCAGTAGTCAGGGGGCTACTGATGCTTCAAACGCTGTACCACCTTAGGAGCACCAGTCTGTAATGGCAAACTGCCTTGAGCAGGAGAGGCCAGCTAATGCACACAGGTACTCATTCGGGATTTTTGAATCAGCAATAAACAGACACCATTCTCTTAGGAATACTGCAAACGTATATAGCATATGGCACAACATCCAGAACAGAGATTTCAGCTCTTCAGTTGAGGAATATCAACAGTTTCATGGTCAGAATGAGATCCAACCATCTCGTAGAGCTTCATCCTTGTTCTCTAAATAACAGCAAGAGTTTTCGGCTGCTGTGGCAGGGAGCTATTTCCCAAGCCTTTCTTTTCCATATCTCTACAGGGAAAAGAACTGTTTGAGAACTAGTACTTATATCAGCTTCCTTATTTTTAAAGAACCGCAGCCATCACTCTGCAAGCCTTTTGAGGCTGTATGCAAGGCTGCCTTACAATGCATGCATTAGACCTTCTAAGTTGCTTTGGCCTCAGTTTCTTTCTCAACTGGAGGAAGAAAGGGACCTGCAGGCAACACAAACATCTCTAGGCTTCCTTGAAAATCTGCTACTGACCCAACATTTTCTAATGTCTTTTTACTTCCACATGCAGATAATTGTGTTTACAATTCTCAGTCCCACAAATTGGTAAACAATTTCAGTTGTTCATACACACAACAGAATTTGCAAAACACTGCATGTCTGACTTGAGTAAAACAAAAATTCCAGACCTCTTACACATGTTTGACTGGTCATGCCAGAAAATATTTTCTGATCTCCGAATCTGACTTAAAACTTCCTTTTTGCAGTCTTCCATATTCAACTGCTGTGGATGCCTCTTATCATACATCCCTTTGAGAAATACATCAAGGTGGTCAACTTTTTGAGGACTTTCAGACCATGTGATGTCGCAACAAGAAGCAGCTTTAGAGCAGGCACTGGTTTAGCTGCTTTACATTCACATGGTTGTGCCACCATCACCATCTTTCTGCACTGTTTCTGCCAGGAGGCAACAGGAAAGAGAGAGGAAGCAGGATGGTAAGTGCCAGACATCTGACAGAAGTCTTTTCTCTAGTATGTTTTAAACATCTTGAATGTAATTAATAAGTAATTCATTACATTAAATTTAATTTATTAAAGCATTATTTAAGTAATAATGAACTTAAAACCTCTCCAGATCTTTTCTGGTACAATACTGTATTTTCCTGATATAGATGGAAATCACGGAACTGCTTTTGATGCAATGTATTTAAACACTACAGCTCCTGTTTATTTTAAACTACAACAACTACTGTTCAACCAAGAAGTGGACAAATGAGCCCAGCCACCTTACCTTACGAATTTCTGTGGCTAAACCTGCAACACAGGATCTTAAACTACTCTGATAAAAGCAGAAGACATGACACAAACCAGTATTTCAGGAAAACTGAAGAAAGAAAAACATCCTGTTTTCTTCGGTAAAACAATGTTCAGAGTCCCTCTGAATTCTCTGACCCTTATTCATGCATAGAGACTTCATTCTTTCCCAGTAATTGCTCTTTGAGATTCAACGAAAGGTCCATGAAGCCAGAGAAAAAGTGATAGGACAACAGTAAATGAAGCATGAGTCATTATCATCTGCCATCACTCAAGCACATGAATGCTGGCACAAACCTAGACATTAAATGCACTGATGACACTGACTCATAGGGTGCAGAAGTTAACCATCAATGTAGTCATCATACTCTCTAAACTTCAAGCTTCAAGTGCACTCTGTAATAATGAGATTCTTCATGCTCTAGACAAATTCAGTAGCAAAAGGCCTGAGGCTTCACATCAATTCAGCCTGTGCCAATGGCTTAAAGTAAAAAAAAAAAAAAAGCAGACCTATCAAGCTTCAAATCCTTTCAGTGAGAACCTCAAAAAGTTTGAGGTTTATTGTACCTTTTAGCCTTCCAAACCCACTAAGAAAGTGGAACCAAATAAAGCAAAGGGGGTTTTAAAAACAATCCTTCCCTTCTGAAAAAAACAAAAAAACCAAAAAAACACAAAACATTAAAACTCCCAGACAAACAAAAAACGAAAAGAAAACCACCTCTTCCTTAATATTATCTCATCCCGAAATGAAACATAGGAGAGATTCCATCCTAAAACACATCAAGACAAGAAAGAAAAGTGAAGCTGTGGGAAACCAACATGGGTATATTGCTGCATGTATGTAATGCATGTACAGTAATCTCTTTCAAAAACATACTTTCACCTGATGTAAAAAAAAAAGGGAAAGTAATGTTTCTGTAAGATGGGAAAGAGCAAATGGAGGGTAAAATTCTGATGCCTTTCAAGTCAGCAGAAGTTTTGAAATCAACTTCAAATGGATCCACTATTTAACCTGAAGAGGAGCTAAAATGAATATTTAAACTCGTCAGCATAAAAAATGTTGTAACTGTTCCTTTGGAAAACTGTGGTAACAAATTCTGGCTCACTGAAGATTGCTACCAACTCCTCTATCACAACTCATTAAAGATCGAAGTGTCTGTAATTGAACCATAAATCTCCTTTGTTCTTAGAGAGATTGACTGAATAAAACAAAACAGTAGATATTTAGTTATAGACTTAGTGGTAGCATAACAAAATATTATTTCAAAGTAAAATTATAATGATCTTTCATTAAAATCCACATCAGGAAAAAATGGGAAAAAAGTATGAAGAACATAAAGAGGAACAGCTCTAAAACTTGGAGTCCTTGGGTCCTAGTCACAAGTTCTTAAGGATAACATTGATACAATTAATAATCAATGAATTAATAACCTTTGGGAAAGAGGGATTATAGTCTCTACTTGGAAAGTACCCAAGACATTCTGAAGACTACTTTAATCTAAATTAACACAAGCTTCCTATGAAACTCTCTCAAGATCATCTTCTAATTTTGAGTCACTGAGGTTACCCAGTGAAACAGAACTATAACAAGAAGGCAGAAAGTTGAGTTCTGTGAAACAAAACGCAATAGTAATGGTTGGGGTAGGCCCTGGGAGACTGTCTCTGACTAGAAAATGCGCAAAGTTCCTGGTAAATGTTTGAAAATAATAATATGAAATTTTTCATCTCTTTCTACGCTTGGTATCAAGTACCTGACCTTTGGCCTTGCAAAAGTAAGTGCAGGTTATCTTTGCCTTCTGAATTTGTCCAGTAACAAGTAGGAGGTTTCAAAGCAATGACAGGCATGTGGCACTGCATGCTCCAAACAAGAGTTCATTTACATTGGCATGGAAGTTTCCTTCCACACTGATGAGTAGTTGCAGGAACCACTTACTCTTGCCAATGTGTGTCAGTTAGGGAAACAGCAGTGTCAGATGACAGCCAGAAGACAAACCTTTCCAAGACAAATGCAATTCATTATGCTTTTCTCAAGAGCATGCAAGTGGAATACAGTGGGATGCAGAAGTGCACAAGACGACAGGGACTGTGGAAAACAACAATTCTTTTGAGGATCTGCAAATTTGTAACCTTTGCATACGATTATCTTCATAGCACCAAGCCACTGCATGAGACCAAGCAACACCAACCAAAATCAAGCACTGTGGCATTGTTAGTTTTTGTGCATACTGTTTGTTCAAGCAAAGAGCAATGAAAAAATCTTTGATGCCACTGATTATAACAATGTCCAACTGACATTGCTTAGCTGGGCTAGGTAGAGCTGCTCTCCATTTTTGCTTCTTCTCTGATTAAACACAAAGGGTTGCTGTGCCAATTGCTTCTTTGCCCTGAAGCATCTCTACTGAAGATATAAAAGGACCTCATTGCTCATTGTGGTTGAGGACTGTTGGGAAAGTTTCTGAAAAGATGGGGCTGTGGCACTATCAGCATGCTGATGCCCTCCAGCTTTGTACTGCCACTTCCACAATGACTGAAATTAAGGAACAGCCTTGTCATGTCTAGTGGGACATGGAATTTGGAGGACTAACTAGTTGCAGCTAGCAGAGCTAGAGGAAGCTGCTAGAAGGGTAGATGTAACATACCATTGATCAAAGGCTAACTGCTTTCCATAAGATACATGAGCACGTATTTTTTGGAAGTCAGAGTCCCGAACAAAGGCAATCTTTATCTAACAAAACAAAACCCCCAGCTTCAAGTTTTATACATGAGTTTTCTCCCTCCAAAAGAATTAGTTCTGTGCTTTAGGTTTCAAACATTCTCACCTCTGACATGCAAGACAAAGATTTCACTTCTTGTATCCAACAACTCCAGCAAGGCACATACAGTGAAACAAATTAAAGGTACAACTGAAGTAAGCTGGTACATGTCAATGGCCCCAAACTTTACTGCAGCATCTGTGACAGGTAAAATATCGATTTCCTCCTGTCAGCACAGATGGGCAAAAAGCCCTACCACAGATATCCCCTATTATTTCTCTAAAGACTATCTTTGTTCTCCTTATACCAAGAGGGTCATAGCCTCCCTGTGGATACGCCTTTATGGCCTGTGTAAAATTGAAACAGGGACCCTAATGGGTCTTGTTAAAGATTAAACAGGCGCACTGATACCTAGTTCAAATTGAACTTAACACCTCGGGTTGCTCATGTCAATTTTCTGAAACATGGGGAAAAAAGGTAATTGTCAATTAATGAGACCATTGACTTGGGGTTGGTGGAAATCAATACCATGAAACAATATGAAGCTATACAATCTTAGTCAGTATTCTATAATGAAAGGCTTTTAGACAGATACACAGACTAATTGGCTGTTCCCTTGTGGCCCATCGTCTAAGCTATACAATAGTCCAATTAAAATATAACATCAGTATCAACACAGTTGTTTGCTTTGTGGTTTGTTTTTTTTTAATATGCACTAGGTTACATTTGCTAAATCAAAAGTTGCAGACACTGAAACAGCATGCACAGAACAGTAAAACATGGATCAAATCCAAGGGATCAAATTCAGGTCAGATACCACAGTCATGCATCTTAGGCTTCCAATTCACTACCTTTCTAATCATATGTACAAGCTTGACCATAGAATTCACATCTTCTGGGCTCCACCAGAAAAACAGCATTGTTCAAGTAGAAATTCCTCTTTCCAACATCAGCTGTAAAATCCTCTCAGGACAATTTCACACCTTTCATAGGAGAAATGAGACCAGTTTTGAGATTAAACCTGCTTATTGCCACCAAAGAGTAAGAATCCACACTGTCTTCCAAAACCAAGAAGAAATACCAAGAGTTCTTGAAGAGGATCAGAAAGGCTGGATGGGTATAGCACTAGAGAGCATGTGCAGAGGAAAACTTTTCCAGCCACTTTCCCCTGCTCATGATTTATGGTAAAATGAAAGGATTGTATCAAAATGGTCCCGTTAGGTTACAAGTGCAACAGAAGTTCATAAATGGAAGTTAAAGACCTGCTGCAGACAGCATGCCCAGATGCATTAGAAGAAAGGTCCACGTTTCCCTACCTAGACCTACCCTTTTGAGTTCATTATTGACTGATGCATTCTTAGACTAGTTTTGCCTACTAGAAAATTTTATTATACAAAGTAAGATACAAAATTTATGGCATACTTGCACTGCATACTGGCTACTAAATAATAGAGCAAATTATAGAGCCTTTGATCGGTTTTTAAATGATAAACTATCACATTTCTATCTCTAGGACTGGGCAGGCTGCCCATGTTAGAAGCTGCCCATGTTAGAAGCTGCCCATGTTAGAAATATGATCTTTTAGATCATAATCTACCTAAACATGCTCCTCTTTTAATCCTAACAGCTTGATGGGTACTAGTGAGATATTTAAAACAACAAAAAACACTAAATTATTTATTTGAAAAGTTAACAATTAAGCTAGATGATTCTTTTTTAGCATAAGCCAGTTTGAGAACATCAGGCCCAGTACCATGATGAGGTGGTCATTCAGACCCAGAGAGGTAGCTTGGTACTGGAAGAATGAATGGCAGGACTGGAAATTAAGCTGTCTGTCCAGTGATGCAAACACAGAACCACACCAAAAACTGCAGCTATGACACAGCCCATTATATCCCAGTTAAAAATTCTGACTGAACAGCTGCAAGAAGGAAGCCTTCATTGCACTGAGGTTGCTCTTCAGCAATCCTTTACAATCATATAGGCATAATAAAATAAAACATATTTTGCATTTCCTTAAATGTGGTAGGTCGGTTGGAAACTAATGCTACACAGACAAGCAGTTCTTACAAGGGTAAATTTTTAGCCAGCTTGACAGAAGTGACCCATAAAACATTTAGGCTACAGAAGACAGCAGATTAAGCATATTCATTTTAAGAGGGGAAAAAAATAAAAATAAAGAAAAATTCTTTTTAGTTGTCTTTGGGAGCTGGATCCCCCAGGTACATGCCAGTGCTTAGCATTTTTTTGTTAGAACCCCCACAAACAGGATTTTCTTTTCTCTTTTAATGAGAAACACCACCAGGTTATTAACTTTCAGGCATCTAGATACCATGATCTCTGATGCAGCAACGCCAAATAAATACTGTAGAGTTAGCAGAAAGAGGCAAACTAAAGAAAAAACACTGGGCTTAGTAAGGATTAAAATTCCCAAGATTATTTCAAAAAATTATTTAAGCACTCTGAGAAGGAAAAGCATGGAAGAGATGTCAGCATTCCCTTAATAATGCACTTATCCACCATCAGCTGGAAATACTACAGCACCTGGCATCTTGTTAATATCAGAATCACTCATTTGATTACAAATAGATTTTCACACTCTGTGCTGGTTTTGGTTGGGATAGAGTTAATTTTCTTCATAGTAGCTGGTGTGAGGCGCTGTTCTGGATTTGTGCTGGAAACAGTATTGATAACACAGGGTTGTTTTCGTTCCTGCTGAGCAGGGCTTACACAGAGTCAAGGCCTTTTCTGCCTCTCACCCCACCCCACCAGCGAGGAGGCTGGGGGTGCACAAGGGGTTGGGGGCGACACAGCTGGGACAGCTGACCCCAACTGATCCAAGGGATGTCCCACACCATACAACGTCATGCTCAGCAGTAAAAGCTGGGGGAAGGGGGAGGGGGGGAGAATGGGACGTTCAGTCCAAACTGAAGTGAATCTTAAGCTTTGGGAACATCACAGCATAGAATCATAGAATCGCTCAGGTTGAAAAAGACCTTTAAGATCATCAAGTCCAACCATTCTGTCACACAGGTCATTATGGCTTTAACACACAAGCTAAGCAGCAGCACTGCCACATTTCAGAGAGAGATTGGAGAGCTGCGTTTGAATAGCAGCGTGAAACTGTGTAATTAAGGACATTTTTTTAAAGAATTATTGAACTTATTAAATTTAATGTCAGGCTTGAAATTAAATACCCAAATGTACTAAACATAAAAAAAGAGAGCGCTACAGTCTCACAAGACATCTCAGCTTTATCATGAGTTCCATACAGACAGAAGGAAGGAGAAGGCGAAGGGATGGGGGAGAGCAATCAATGCAAACCGGATCAACAGTTCTGGTCTGGAGACTAAAGCTGGTGGAAATGATTCAGAGTGCCACAGTTGTTGTTCTAGTTCATGAAGCATATCAGCCATCACTTTACAGGGAAAAAGGGAAATGAGAAGTAGAAGTGGTACTATAGGGAAACCCTATTAAAAAGACAGCAGCCCTTCAGGAAAGGACATTTCTGTAATGGCTATCCCTTTTGTCCCTTTAGAGCCATTCTTTTTGGGTTTTACACAATTAAAAAAGCTTCACTGATATTGGAACACTTACCAGCTCTACAGCTTCCTCATTTGTTAAAAAGTATACAAATCCTACAACCTAGTGTAACATTTACAGGTCTTGTTAAAGGTCAGCAGCAAACGGTCATGAAAGCAAAAAGGCAGTGGTAGACTACCTTTTGAAAGTGAAAGAAAGAAAGAATCACTAAAGATAAAGGGGGAAGAAAAATGTCAGAATTCCAGTAGCAGCAAGTGGTGCAAAGAAATTAAACCATCCTAACCCTGCCAAGCATCCTCATTCTTCTCCTGCAAATACCAAAGCTTTTATCACGGAGCTGTCAAATACCAAGACATTGTTTATCACGGAATAGGCAAGTGCAAAATTCAGTGGTAGAATTTTCATATTCTGTAATGGTATATTTATACAAATAAAGGGAAGCTCTCTTATAATTAAATGCAAATTACAAAAAAATATTGCACAGAGCCTCCATTAATTTTGATATGAAGTCCAGTGTATTTGATGTCATTCCCATATTAACTTCTTAGGACACCAAAGTTTTCTATTTTTAATAACAGGAGCAGCCAGTCTCAGGAGACACATTTGAAACTTAGAGGGTCCTGTGAAATTAACATAAAACCAGTTTTGATTTGGTGAGACAAGTACAGCAACAAGATGGGTCTTTTTCAAAGAGATTACTAGTTACATTTAAAATATGTGTCATTAGAGAAAAATCCCTAGACATGAGAAAGGCAACACAGATTTTGTTTCGAGCTGCCCGAGGACTTGATCAGTTTGCCCATACTGACTTATATTATTATGATCATTGAAGTCTCCTCTGCAGCTGACCAGGCCAGAGGCCTGGGAAGTCACCATTTGCCACCTTGGAAAAGAGGAAAGGCAAAAAAAAAAACCCAAAAACCCCAACATACTATTTATTCATTTCAGCCTCTTAAACCACCATCAACATGCCTCTACTTTGTCATCCTTCCAGAAGAAGCAGGCAAACTTTGGCAGATACCACAGGTTTTGTGTAACAGGTTTACACCTGCCTGTTTTACAGACTCCTGAATGAAGAAGCTGAGCTATCAAGCAAATCCCAAATGAGCCAGCAACAGAACTCCAAATGTATCACTGAAGCAATGACTCGCTGCCCAGCTACGCAAGCCTCTTAAAAACCCCTCAACTCCTGAAGCTTTCTGCCCGACAGTATCTGTTTGAATGACATCCTGGCTGGGCTCCCGAATCTCATAAAGCAAATAGGTATCACAGACTGTACCATTTCATGTTTGCTTCAGTCTGCAGCGTACTGATAGCTAATATCAAATAATATCTCCAGTAGGTCAAGATCTAGAGAGAGACATAGTAGTGGACTTCAAGCTTTTACTAAATAAAGCTGGGAAAAACAACACAAAGATGCAGAGTCTACCTCAGCTGAGCTACTAGTTCTCCGGAAAGCCCACAACAATGTTAATCCAGCAGAAGAAACCACATTTTAGAGATTCTTTTCATTCACTGGGATTTCATTATATTGAATTTCAGAGGGATCCTCTAAAGAGCCCCATGGCATCTAATAGCCACTACCCACCTTTACGCGGGCTTCATCTACCAGCTGAAAGAAATGCTTGAACAGCAAGATTGCATTGGCAGAAATGGTTTGTGTGACAGTTTTCAAAGCATTTGTGTGCTGGAACTGCAGTTCAGCATGTAAGTGATAAGGTTAGAACGGAAAATTATGTTACTCTACTGAGGCCAGTATCCTCACGCTTGTCTTTCTCACCCCTCTCTCCTTTATTTACGGATGCTCTGCCATCACTATGATATCTGACACATAATTTGGTTACTTCCTGAGATCATTTTTGGTCAGTAGCAAAGAACTGCAGAATAGAAGCACTGTCACCATCTGTCCTGACATGAAACCTGCCTATATGCTCCAACAGACAGCACAACTCACAATGGATGACCCTGGAATAGTCCGCTAATAAGGTGAGTGGTTAGTGACCAGAGCCAGCAAGTAGCTCATTTGTGCTTGAAAAAACCTAGGGTTTATAAATCCTCTCGTTACAATTTTTAACTACAGATGATCTTCTCCTCTTACCTACCATCAGAATTCGAGGGGTTTGTGTTTTGGGGTTTTTTAACTCTCTGATGTTCACTGACACAAGATTTCATTGTGTTTGCATTTTTTGAAACATAATAAGCTGACAATGTTAATGTTATGTTCTTTAGCATCAGTTCAACTATCTCATTCTTCCCTTCCTCTATTTCCCACTCTCACCCCAAAGCCATCCATGAGGAAAAAGTAGTTGTGAAAACTGATCTGGCTGCAATATTTTGAAACAAAATCTGAATATAACTGCCCCTTCTAAAGGGCTGGCCGTTACTCTTTCAAGGACATCCATGTGACAAGACAGTTGTACAAAACCAATTCAGTGTATAAGGATCATGACAGCTGAAGAAGCTACAGATAGAAGGAACGTATCTGCAAGCAAAAGATCTGTACAATTGTGTTACAGGAAAAAGAGCATGAGTGGGATTGGTGGGAGGAGACTGCCTTTCACTGCTTCCCCCCCACCTTTGAATTCTTTCAAGCAAAGCCGCAGTTACTCCTTTTTCCTTGTGATTTGAGAAAATTTCAGACAGTAAATTCATGACTCAAGTTTCATACAATCCAGTAACCTTCCCCCCATCCTACTGTTACACATACATCATGCACACATTAGAGTGCAAGACTGAAAAGGAAAATATTTCTTCAGCTAACTCTGTGGCTGATGGCTCTCTGCTACTGTCAGTGTGGCAAATGGAGTCTACCACAGCGTACTCATCTGTGGTGAGAGAGAAATTACTCTTGCCTATCAGTCACAGAATGGATGAGGTACAAAATCCATTCCCATGATGAATAAATCAGAGTTAAAAAAGGTCAGGATGTCTTCAGTGTCTGCTGGGAACAAACCTCATTTAAGGTTATTACATCCTTGTCAAAGTCTTGACCAGAGTCAGTTTACCTACCTCTTTCTTCCCTTCCTGTACTTCCTCCCTCCTTTTCCTAAAGTCACTCAGCTTTGCACATATTTACATCACATCGTTTTCTCTAGCAAAGTAGGGTATCTTGCCATGTTACAATGAAGACAGCTTCAAGTTCAAATAGTGTCTTTTCCAAACTTAGCACTAAAAATGGAAAAAATACATGGGGTGAGGCTCACCCCTCAAACCCACCCTTTAAAGAGCGCAAAACCCCTAGTTGTCCAACAACAGACTGATTCCTACATCTGAAGGGCTGGACATCTGAAAGGAAAAATCTGACCACAATTGTTAGAGACAAGAGCTAAATCTGCAGTTAAAAGTTGTTGTGCAATTCAAAGACTATCCTTCCCCTATTTATCAGTTCTAACAGCCCAAATATATCCTAGGTACTCCAAGTAGGGTTGAAGATTGTTTTCCTGTCAACTCATTACTCACAGATCCGTTTTCCAGTGTGGCAGAGAGATGTAATTTAGCTCAAGTGACCATCTGAGAACAAGAGCTTGTTCAGGACAAAATGAGGGCAGGGGATGGTTGGCTTCTCTGAACTAAAAGCTTTCTCATGATCTCAGATCAAACCTATGACTACTAATGGACTCCGACCAGGTCCTTCTGGGAGGCTGTCAGAATATTTTTTTTCCAAGCTGTCCTTGCAGGACTCTCCTTATCTCCGTCTGGAGTCCGGAATTTTTTTGTGCTGCAGGAAGAAGAGAAGTCAGGTAAAAAACCACTCTGTTGTTCTACTCTGAAAACACTTTTTAGCCAGAAGCTACTATAAATTCACAGGTCATTTAAAAGAATTGCTGATACATCATGGAGACTCCAACTATTTGGAACACTCTTATTTGTCCCGTACTTTAAGTGTCTTTACAGATTTCTTTCTGGCTGTAATTCATGTCAGCAGCAGAAAAATTCGTATGTGTGTCCCCTCCCAGTAGTTCACTTGCTGCTGCTGCTGCTGCTGTTTTCTCTCTGCTCTAGTCACAGTCCATGATCTGCAAGCATAAAATTTATTCCCCTGGAAAAAAAAAATCATTCCAAACAAAAGGACTAAAATCTCAACTTGGGAATTAGCAGGTACATTTAGAGATTTATTTTTTTTTCCTCCCTGCACCTGCCTTAAAGGAAAAGAAAGCAGATACTGGTGTTCAAAAAGAACAATACAGCTTTATATGATGCCTGCTTACCTTCCCCAAAATACTTTCTCACAGAGTCAGTAATCAGTCAAGGAATTACTCTCCTTCAGGAATAAATCAGCAGGCAACTGGAAAAAAAGCATTCAGCTGAGGAGCTGACAAAACGAGAACAGCCCCACCACAGGAGCCGAGTGCTGGAGCAACCACGGCTCACCCAGTCAGGGGGCTGAGAAGCGCCCACCTTCCCGCACCTCTCCCCATGGCTCTCCCTTCCAGGAGGAGCTAGCAGAGGCCCTCTGAAGCCACCCAACATGATGCAGATTAGCAGTTCCAGACAAGAGGATTTGCGTATTTTTTACAAGCATTGCACATCTATCTGGAAACAGGTCAGAGGGCACATTTTGCTTCAAGTGGAATTGGAATTGCCCACTGAATCAGCCAAAGGTTTCTTGTTAGGCTGTGAAGCACACTTCAGGTCTGAAAAGAAAGCAAAAGGGTTACCAGGACTTGCTATTGTGTATGCTACAGTTTTCACTCCTTTGGATATTTAGTACCCATAAACCTAGTTCCCTGTCTGGGTAATGCTTCCTTTAAAGACACTCTGCTGCTGACTGGGAAATGTGGAATGGCTTCCACACGAAGGACCCCAACAACAGAGGGAAGGTTAAAAACCTTACTGTAAAAGAGGAGAATAAGAGGGAACTAGAGGGAAAAGAAGCTTTGCTAACTCTTCGAGTTTTATTTGTGACATTAATTAATTAATTATGAAATAAGAAAGCCCAGACACATTCTTGATGTCCTGGAATTTAAACTCAGGGAAAGAACAAATGTAAGCTTGTGATATACTAAAAAAGGCTGCTCCGTTACGCTGACCCTACCTGTCACAGAGGCTGCAGCTGAGATCTTGGCTAGCCTCGGCAGCCCTCTGCTGGGCTGCCTGCAGCAGCACCACAGCCGTCACAGCTCCCAGCAGGCAGAAGAGTGGAAAAATCTTTCTTTTTCGAGAAGGATATAAAGATATAAGGATACAAAGGAGCCTTTGCATCCCGGGTGGCAGGAGCACCCTGCCGCCGGGAAGCACTGAAGAAGAGTGGCTCACGCCTGCTGCCGTGATCAGCACCTGCTTGAACAACGCAACTCTAATTTGCCATTTCCAGCTTTTGTCAAGAGTGTTTTAACTGCAAAAGACAGTTGAAGAAACATTTAAAAATGAACAGCTGTGAATACAGTACTGAACTCAGAAGCTGGCCCTGTACACGAGTGGGTACAGCTTACCCCGGCTGAGTCCCTCGGGGCAGGCTGCTCAGGCTCCTCCCCGCAGTGCACTTGGCAGTCGGCTTCTCAATTTAGTTTTAAGTGTTTGTTTTTAATCGCACATGTCAGCATGCCGGGTGGTTAACTTACAATGTGTCACACAAAACAAGAACAAGCCTCCCAGTTAATCAAATACCAACAAAACATTTCATGTCGTATTAATGATACTTGGATCAGAGCCAGGGGGAGTAAGTTGGAAAGCCAAGATCCCTCTGCTTTCCTCACTATCTTAATTACTGTGCTACACCGACGTTGCTAGAAACACAGATATCAAAAGATGACCTCCTCTATATTACCACAAAAGAGGATTTTAATGATGCCTGTGGTTGCACCTCTCTTCTTCACTAAAATAACAAGGAAGCCAGGAGAGCCCACAGCACATACTGGACCCAAAGCCTGTCCTTAGGTTCCAGGCAAGCTCACATCCATGCTACCGGCTCTACTGAGCTGTGCGCGCAACCCATCCTTCAATCTATGGTCCATGGAAATGACATGAGCATTCACTCACTCCGGTTACATCCACATTTTTCTCCGGAAAGAGAGAAAACTGGCAAAACCAGTAACGTGCAATCAGGGCTGAATGTAGGAACATCTCTTTCAGTAGCTGCATGGGCGCACATTAAGCTTAAACCAATGACCAAGCTGTATTTTAATTAAAGTTGGGTTCAGCTAATCACAACCTTTTAAATGTCTGCAGATCTCACAGGAAACAGATTTCTTTACGTGATGTAAAGGCAATATTCAGACTTGGTAAATGTGTTTTTTCCTTTTACAACATAAAGGTACAAGATTCATAGACTGGAAGAACTTACCCACTTCCCTGATTAAATAAGTCAAGTATTTTGAGCAAAAAACAGCCCTCAAGATGCTAGGAACAAAATACTGCAATAATGGTAACAATAACATTCTCAAGCTATAAAAACACTAAACCAAACTTGCAGCCTCAATTTACATTTCCCAGAGCAAGCCCTAACTTTAACATATTGTAATAACACTGTATTAAATCTTGGGGTTTTTTTCTTTGGCTTTTCAAAGTGATGAGTGAGAGGTACTGGGCACTTCATACACTCACACTTTCCAGTACTGAATACATACAAATGGCTGGCTTAACCAAAGAGGATGACTTCACATAATTAGCTAGAATTATTTCAATTTTGTATTCAAGAGATACAGGAACTTTCTAGGGGGAAACAAACTAATAACGAATAAAATCCAGAACACACCACCACTCACAAATTTCTGGAGAAGTCGGCGGGGAGAGGAAGAGGAGGAAACAAAGGAAACAAACAACAATCTTGGACTTTGAACTTCTGCATTAGGCAAAACCTTTATTATTATTATTTTTATTGTACCTTTAAAATAAATTTTAAGTTCCAGAAAGGTAAAAAACAGTAGAAGTCAACAACATTACCAGTTTCTTTCTTAGAGTCTTAAATGGATGAATAGGTATCTTGGTGAATGGCTCACACAGCTACAATACAAACTGTTCATCTCCTGCCGACCTCTCGAACACCGCTCACTTATTCCAAAGATCAGGTCTCAGGTGCTAGAAAATAAAATTTGTTATAGTTCAAGACTATAAATCTGTTCTTTCTACTGTAAGAAGATTTCAAGACATTCTTTTGACAATCCCAGATCCTAAGACCCTCTCACTGTTCACAGAAATACCATGGCCAATTTTTTAGCATTACTTGCAAACTGGATTTAATATCTTATATGAAGAATATTTATGTTATTTCTTTTTTTATATGATCTGGAAAAAGACATTAATTTTTCATAATACAAGACCCAAAAATATAAAGCCACTTAGAATTTTTTGCAGCAGGTATATCCTACTGAATGTTACATACTTCTGGCAAAAACTGAAAGCAGTAGTATGTTAGTGGTACAGAGAGGGCATAACAAAGAAGACAGAAGTAAACATAAAATTTTGCCTTAGCTAAACTTCTTCTGACCAGGCAAGTGTCAGCTGGGCAGAAAGAGGACAGATCCCCCATCATATACCAAAGAAGTACATTACCATGGCTTGAGAATCCTCCACATTAATAAGGAACATGCATTTGTCTTCACTGTGATCAGAAAATAAAAGGCACAGAGAATTTTACACACACACACACTAGTGCAAGACTGTTCTCCATAAAAATTACTCTAGAGTTCTACCCAATTTCAAAATACATGGAAGATTTTATTTTTTGAGAATACTACCTCAGAGGGCAAGAAAACTGACACAAAACCCCTCACTTTTACAGCTCATCCTCAAGTTCATAAATAGCTTTGAAAAGAAATCTGCTCCTCAGAATAAGATTATTTCTGTGATCCAAAATGATCAGTCCCAGAGTGGCCAGATTGGTGCAATCGCGCAATCATACTGGTAATCAAAGTAGTGGCTCAAATTGTTCACAAAGAGCTGAAATCAAGAGAGGCAGCCAGGCTGAGACTACAGATATTTATGAAATGTTAACTGGGCATCTCATTCAGTTCTGAGGCAAAATTAACAGCCTCATGTACCGACCTTATGATTTCATTGCCTGCTATAATACTCTGATAGTTTAGCAGTTTAAGATATCATCGTTAACACACTGATATACCGACTCAATTTCACTCCTGACCTGGATTTACTACATTGCTCATTCTTATTTAGTACTTCAGACTGTAGCTATAAGTGAGAGACTTGTTTACCTATTTTTTTAGTCCATTAGGAACAAATAAGAACTGCTTTCTTTTTCACCTTTAGAACAGGACTGATAACTACAAGTCCAAAAGATTTATTGAAAAACAATTAGGTGCATTTCTATGTTAATAACTTTGTCCCTTGAAATCAAAAATACATTGTAAAAGAATATACTCCTGCATTCTTAATTTCATATGTCTGTAACTAGTACACAAATGGTGACAAATGTCTGCCACTTCAGCCAGGTAATAAGATACATTGCTTTCACTCATGAAACAGATTTCTGTCACTCCTGCAGTTCAAAACCCTATTGCTAGAATAAAACACATTCACTAGTAATTGATAAAGATGTATCTTCTGACAGAGGCTTCCCACTGGCCCTTCACCCTGAAATGTCTTTACATTCGGATGATGCACATTACTTACAGCTACCATGCCAAGGCAAAAGGTAGAACTATTGTTGCCCCATCCTATGTGCAAACACCCTCAGGGAAAAACCGATGGTTATTGACTCACTTCACAACGTTATTGTATTAACAAGATCCACCCATAAGAGGTTTCCCACACTTAAGTTAGGAGTACCTTTCTTCTGGAATCTGCCAGGCACTTGGAGGCTATTTATGCTGCCATTAACAGCATATGCTGCGCACACATACACCACTTAGTGACAGAATGATTTGCAGGGCATGGAGTAGGCTAGAGAAAAGGGATGCTGAGCTGTCAAAGTAACATCTCATTAGATCATATGAAAATCGTGAAGAGGAAAAGAATAGGGCAGAGGGAGAAGCGGAATAAAAACAATTTAAATAGCTTTCATGCTGTTTCTAGGAGACCATGTAACATAGCTGCTGAATGGAAGATGCCCGTTGTCAGTAGCAGGCATACGGCAGCAGTAATACGGAAGGGTTGGGGGGGGGGGGATGTGAAAGAGGGAAAAAAAAAGAGGTATGCACAGACACTGCTTGAGTATTATTCCCATTTCAGATTGCTGATTTCCCCCAGAGCACAAAATTAAATAAAGCATGAGGAAGCCAATATAGCCACTGGAGAATTTAAACAAAGAAGAATCTCAGCTTTTACTAAAACAATGATGATCATAAATTAAACAGAAACACAGTATTAGAACTTGGATAGATGTGAAAGTGTTTTACAACTCTACCAGAAATACTAAGGTAGACTTTGCACGGAAGACTGAGCTGACACTCCGGGTCATTTCTTTTTGCAGAAACAAGAACTGTTTTGGCCAACAGAAAAGTATGGCTGCACAGAATCTATGCCTTGAAAGGAGACAGATGACACTGAAATGTTGCTCTTCAGCCTCAGGCCATTTACAGAAGTAGCTCAGGAAATGTTTTTATAGATGAGAGGACACGCCAGGTACATAAAGTCCCAGCTCCAAAGAACAGACAGCCTCACTGCTAATTTCTTTCCCTGTTTTTTAAGAAACCTGCCTTTCTACTTGAAGTTATCTGACAAGTCCAATCACCTCTTCAAAGACTCAAAACCAAAAAGCCTGACAAGTTATATATCAGGCAAAGTTTTGTATTACTTATACCTTATGATCACATTTTCTGTTTCAATGTTCAAGTATATTCCAGCTCTAAAAGCTTAAAAAGTTACAATTCGCTTTTTCACCATCCTCATTTCTAAGTAAGAACAGTCATTTCTGTTTCATACACAAAGAATACCATGGTTCAAGGAAGGCCAAAGTACTTGACTAGTGCCACAGAGTAAGTCAACAGTAGAGCTAGGAATAGATTAGAGCTGTCCCAGTTCCCAGTCTTTTGCTTTAGTTATAAGACCACAGAACTGCAGAGGTGAATCCAAGCTGAGAATGTTGCCAACTGGCCATTAGAGAAAAGAAGCAGATCACTTAAAGAGCTCCTCTGTAGAAGGATTTGACTGTTGGACCTCACGAGGTAGCACACTGAATAGAGTGATTTTACTTGGGAAAGCAGCATAGTTTTGCACTGCCAGCTTCACAGAACTTCTTGAAGATCCTAGTCTGGCAGACTACATATGCACATGCATATGTATGTATGTAACAGATGACACTAAGTGCCACAGACAACTTTATTAAGTTACTTTATACAAGAAATAGCACGAGTTTTCAGTACAGAGCTTAACACTGAAAGGAAATGGAGTTGTTATTAAATGCACTGTTTTCCGAGATGATTTCTTTGCAGTTGTTTGGATATAGGCAGTTTGGAGTCAAACATACTAAATGTTACTTGCAACAAGAGGATGCAAAACACAGTGCAGCTCAAGTCTGCAGCACTTAAATCTTGGAATGGCGCTTACTGCAGCAAACATTTGGCCCAACAAAAAAACTCTGTCTCTGATGGAAACTGTTCTCTGTAAAGAATACTTTAAGCAAACTAATTGGAAAAGTGCCACACATTCATGAAACTCTGTTATAGGCATGTACCTTTGCAAAGTACCTGTTATCATGGACTTGAACTCAATGTCTTGCATCTCAGATGAGATGCCTGAACAGCCGTGTTCTTCTGGCATCTTCAAGAAATTTCTGTGTTCTCCTAAGAGAATACCCCAACATTACCCCAGTACAAAGTTAAGTCTTATTAATTTCAGAAATTTCAAATGCATGGTAGTACCTCAGTTGAAACACAAACGTACTTTTTTTTTTTTTTTTTTTTTTTAGTTAGATCTGTACAGGTAATACATCTACATAAAATACTTGTATCCAAAGACAATCCTGAATGAGTGATCCACAGAACTCCCAGGTTCTTTGGATCAGAGATTCCCAAACTGTGGATAAGGAGTCCTAAAGCTCCCCACAGAAGTATGCAATATACTTTTACCTTGCAGAAGATATAAAACAGCAGAAAAGGCTATATGCCTCCACAGAGACAGATTATAAGGCTCACACAAGATACTATGTTCTAAATTGGTGCAAATCATCTGATTTACAGTAACTATCCGTGTGCGCTCTTTACCCACAGAAAGTGTAAAACAATTTGAATTAGGAACACCACAGTTATTTGGAAAGTAAATTTCCCAAGATTTGTTATATACTGCATAGCTGCTAAGACCCATTGCTTTTAATAAAGCTTTACTCCACAAGGCCCAATCTGTCTGCAAGAAAGAAGGAACATCTCTGCTACGCCTGAAAACTGCGGAAGAGATAGCAGACGGTTCAGGCACAAGACACGCTCATTGCCAAATTGGTCATAGTAAGTTGGCTGATAAATATTAAGCATTAAAATTTTAAAGATCATGGAAGAGAGAACTGGTTTGTAAACTCCCAAGTGGGGCTACTGCTGTTTACTATTGGCACAGCTTTTCAATCAGGCCATACCACCTCGCACCAAGCTTTAGTATACTCAGTACTAGTTAGCAATGTAGGGCCAAAAGAAACTGCAGCCATATCCCAGTATCTACCAAGGATGCATTCCCAAAATGCATTACATTTAGCAGTTTGACAGCGTAAAGCTACTTTTCCCATAAGAATTAGTGTTCTAGATGGGGTATATATGCAGGAACTTCAGAAAGAGACTTTGAACACACAGAGATAGTACGTACAAGGTAGAACATCACAGAACGGCTGAGGTTGGGAGGAACCTCTGGAGATCATCTGGTCCAACCCCCCCTGCTCAAGCAAGGTCACTTAGAACAGCACAGGACCACATCCAAACAGCTGTTTAATATCTCCAAGGTGGGAGACTCCACAACCCCTGTGGGCAACCCATTCCAGCGCTTGGTCACCCACCCAGTGAAAAGTGTTTCCTTATGTTCAGTCGTGTTTCAGTTTGTGTCCACTGCCTCCTGTCCTGTCACTGGGCATCACTGGAAAGAGCCTGGCTCTGTCTTTTTTACACCCTCCCTTCAGGTATTTGTATACATTGATAAGTTCCTCCTGATTCTTCTCCAGGCTGAACAGTCCCAGCTCTCTCAGCCTTTCCTCATAGGAGAGGTGCTCCAGTCTCTTAACAGTCTTCACGGCCCTTTGCTGGGCTCTTCCCAGTATGTTCACATCTCTCTCATACTGTGGAGCCCAGAACTGGACACAGTACTCCAGGTGTGGCCTCATCAGTGCTGAATAAAAGGCAAGGATCACTTCCCTCAATCTACTGGCAACAGCACAGAGAAGCAGGAATAATGTCAGGGTCACTGATTCATCAAACAGAAGAGATCAAGATCTGAGTCATCCAACAAAGGAGATGCTGCTGTTTCAAAATTGATCACATTACAGAAGATTTAATCACTATCAGATTTCATTGCCATCACCTTCCTTGGGTAGTTACATGGAAAAGGACAGAAAAGCAAGGCAATGATAACAATTAACAGTGCACTGTATTAAATTATCGGCAACAGAACTCAAACAGTGGATAAAGAAGCAACAGGTATAGCAAGGTGTTGCTGTACTTGGGTAACTGAATCTAGTTCTCTCAACTATGATCAGACTGCCATTTAATGGCAAACGTTGGAGATCACATAGAATCAACCTGAAAGTAGCTCAATGCTCGAACATGTGGCAACACAGATCAGCCGTGCTGAATCCTTGCAAAGAGGAAAGCCTTTTCATACCATTTAAAACAGACTCGCTCCTCTCCAGAGCTCACTGCCCTTCCCTGTTTGGTGACAGTAGCTCTGCCATACCCCTAGCCTCCTGTGTGAAGTATTAAGCACGCTAGCCTGAGCAGCACTCCAAATGCTAACTACTACTGCTCCCCCGCACTTACCTTTTAACTGAGGGGGGAAAAAAAAAGTAATGTTAACAAGATCGAAGAGAAAGGAAAGATGAAGGGGGAATAAAAAATAGAAATGCGAATTAGGCAGATGGATCACAAAGTCAAGGGGCAGAATATCATCCGGGGATAAACAGCCTTCCTGAGGCAGAAAGTGTGGAAAGCTACCCCTGTAGTATCACAAAGTAGCTTATGGGAAAGGAGTTAACAGGTTTAAATGCTTTCTCTTGTTCACTGGGATGTGTACAAGAGATGTTTGAAATGTTGCCTGCCCCTATACGTACTCCCTCCCGCCTGCCTGCCAGATTTCATTCCGTGGGCACAAAAACGTCGTCATATGTGCCTATAGCCTTGGCCTCACTGACCAGATCTTCTGCCGTCCTCTTCAAGTCAGGGCACAGTATATCAACGCCATTGATGATAACGCACCTTCATTCTAAAATAAAAAGCCCTTTTTGATATCTAGTATCGCTTACAGAATCTTGTGCCAGCTGTATTTTTTACTCATTTACTCCCCTGGCTCATTTTAATAGCAAAATTTAACTCTGACAGAAGATGAAAAAAAGGATTCAGGTTACACACAAACACTAACCTCTGACTGTTATCTTTCAGGGAGTTCCTGGTTAATCTCCTTTTTAAACCACAAAACTTCCTCTTGTCTCAAATACTGACAGGCTGCTGCCATACAGCACCAGAAAGCAACGTTTGCTGTACTATCCTACTTGTTACCCACCCATATGCTTATTTAAGACACTTATGTACGTGATGGACTGGTAAAATTGTCCCTTTATTAGTAGAGGGCCATACTGCAACACTGTTCAGAAACATGACAATCCCTGAAGGCTACTCTTTTATTTTACTGCAATATTTATATAGCACAGTGCTTTCAGTTCCCCTCGTTTCAGGAAGGGAGTAAATATGCAATGCAAGCTAGAAAATGAAGTCACTATGATGCAATCTGGTGAAATAATTGATTGTGCTAGAAGGACATGGGCTCTGGAGAGCTTTCCATCCCTTATGCACTCATTACCAGAAGGCCACAGGCTCCAATTCATAGATCCCAGGAAACAAGAGTGCAGCAGCCATGACAACATGGTTGGTTTATTAATTTATTGCAAAGCATTTGATTTAACTAGGAAAGTGTTATCAGAAGGAACCAAAAATCAGAAGAGCAACAACAAGAAGATAGTGCTTTAATGGCATTTAATATCAAAAGAACTTGAGAGATCTGTTTCTTCCATGAGGTATTTGTAATCAGTCCTGCAACTACATGATCTTCATAGTAATTCTAGTTGGTCTATGTTGGTAGACAGTAGCTTCTAAGCAAGACTCCTGGTACTCAGCTCCACTAATACACAGAGCGAGATATAATTTCAACATAATCCTGATGGTTCTCTTTCAGGAGCAATTTTTCCACCTCTCCTCCCAAGCAGTCTCCAGTTTCAGTTGTGCTCCCAATATCCCTCCTATTTTGCTACTCTTAACGTCACTGTAAATTTGAAAAGTGCATACTAAGCTCAGACTTTAAAAGAACTCACAGTATCTGCTATACCACTGCTTAACCAAATCAGCTCAGCTGTTACAGTTCTTTTTCCTCACCCTAGCCAAGCGGCCATATCCAGAGCACATACTTCTCCCAGACCACCCAACAAGTCACAGAAGTGGAATATTAATACTGACATTTTTCATCATCGTTCAAACCAGCAGGGATGCAGGCAGAAGCAAACACTTTCAATTACAAAAACTTGGTTTGCAAAAATACTTAGCCACATTAAAAAAAACTCTTCTGATTACACAATTCAAAGCCATAGCCCAAAATCTAAGACTATTTCTAATAAATGGATGAGACAAGATGATCTCCTGCGTTTTATGTTTCAGGATACGGTCTCTAGGCTCATGTAACCATCAGTTCAGGCTAGTGACCAGAATTCTTACTTCAACAGTGCGTTGTCATTACTTGCTGACTTGGCATTACTTACGGGGGGGGGGGGGGAATAAAAAAAAATCAAGATTATATCCTCTGTGTGTGTATATATATAAAAATAATCACAACATCTTCCACATTTATTTCCTTCTGGCTTTATAGGAGTTGCAAAAAGAAACCTGCCTTTCACTTACCTCTATATACTGTAATTGCCAACATAGAATATATGAAACAGCAGAACAAGAAATTAAACTTAATGAGAAACTGTAACAGAATGCTTGACAAGAAGGGATGAGGCAGCAAATTCCTAAAAACATCAACTTGGTTCATATTCCCTTTAAGAATGGCTGTCAGTATAAATGCTGTATCAACATCTTATTCTCTTAAAGGAAAAATATAAAACACATTTACGTTTCCCAGAGACATGTCATGGTATTTTAGCAGTAAGTTGCTAATAAGAATCACAGCTCTCTCTGGGTTGTTTAAGCTGTCCACAATGATTATAAGTGATTGAGTTTTAAATATCACTGAAATGGAGACAAAGCTCAAAACGTGTCATCACTTGCAGCAATGTTAGCAGCTTCTATTCGAAAGAAAGCAACACCTATTTTGTTACAGATATACAATGTCTGCAACTTTTACAGAGTGGGAAAAATCTGTTCCCTGTATAAATCCAGGGCACATCATTGCAAACAAGGTTTTTAATTAAAATTGGCATTTTTGAGCCTCCTACTGACTGACAGCGTCTCACTGCCTCCTCCTCAGATGGCTAAACTGGCTTCCAAGAGAGATGGTGGAAAGAAACAAAATCGCTAGAATACCTAACTTCAACAAGTCTCTGCTGGGGACAATTTCAATAGCAGGATGCTGCAGAGAGAGGTAAGGAAAGAATAGATTACTACTGAGGAAGTCTTCCCTAATGAAGGCTCAAAACATCACAAACAAGACAGTAGAGGAGGCATTTTATTCCTAAGTCTACAGACAGGATGATCAAGCAGGACAATTTTAATCAGAAACCACATAGTTAAAGGGAATGCAGCACAATGTCCGCACCTCTGTGGGTGTGGCTTTCTCTGAACGCAAAAGGCTAGACCTCTGGCTGGGAGGTTAGCTCAGCTGTCAGCACTGACAAAGCTTTATCCCTCTCAGAAAATAGGCGAGGTAGGCTCTCAAGTCAGATAGATAGATAGGTAAATAAATACGACTTCCGTGGACAGAACATTTTCCCCAATTTAATGCCCAGGGTTTATATTGACTGCTAGTGCTGTACCTTCGGGAGGCTCTTCCCGCAGATGAGGAGGCAGTTCTTCACTTGTTGTCTCAGTTTCATCTTCCACCATCTGCGTTTCTAAGCTAGGTCCCTGCAGAACAGAACAGCAAGAGGAGGTAAATTGGAGAAAGTTCAGAAAGGAACCACAGAAATAATTACAGGATTAGATAATATGCCAGACAGTAAGGACACAAGGAGCTCGCTTTAGCTGATGAAAAAGAAAGCTGCTAGGATATTTGTTTGCAGTCAAATTACTTACAGGAAGAGGGGAAGAAAAAAAAGAAAAAAAAAGGACTCTTCAAGCTAGCAAGCAAAGTTACAAGGGTCTGAGTAGACTAAAAACCAGGAACTGAACAGTGAAGCACAATTTCTAAATTACCATTTCTAAAACACACAATGCAATAATAAATTCAAATCCCCATTTACTGAGAGTGGCAGCAGATTCGCTATCACTTGGAATTTTCAGGAAAAAATCCAATTTTTGATTTGTCTTACCAAGACTAGATTCTAAAATGTCTGCGTCCTGTTCAATACAGAAGGAGATCAATACAGGCTATACAAATGGTCCCTCACCTCATTTTTCAAAGGAAGATAAAGCAAACTTGTTTACAATCTTCTAACCCATCCAGGTCCACCGACCATGTAGTTTTCCCCTACGTGCCCCCACACGTGCATTTGTGCCTGCATGTGTAACATGCTAAACTAACCACTCCTGAAATACTACCACATTGCCCTCCAAAGTTTTGCATTTCCATTTTCCAGCCTTCAGGATCTTGGAAAGAGCCTGCAACGTTGCTGATGGAAGGATGTGAGCAGAGTTATCAGATTTGTACACTTAAGAGAGCATTCACTTCTATTTAAGGCTGCTGAAGTCACTCTGCATGCACAGTATGTTCACGACTTGTAGAGCTAGAGAAGTGTAGTTGCTTTATCTGTTTCAAACTATCAAAGAAAAAAAACCACATTGTCTGCTCCTTCACATCCCCCCCTTTTTTTTTTTTTGAAGTAATGGCAGAGTAAACACTAGGCATAGCTATGGAGCTCCTTAAAAAAAAAACCTAACCAATTTTCTTCTTTTGGAATGCTAGTACAGTTAAAAGTGAAATCAGAAACTTAGCAGTCATCCAGAAACAAGGCTTTTGTGCACTTTGAAAACATGAATGGGTTTGTAGTCTGAACTATCTGAAAATGTATATTAACATATGCAGCTGGAAGGTTACAGAAGCCAGCTTAAACACTGGTACATCAACAACTTGCAAGATTTTATTCTTTGAACTCAGGAAGAAAAGGGGCTTATAGCATTAAAGCTGCAGTATTTATCCTCATACTTTCCAAACCCTGTGACTGCAAGGCTACCCCCAACAGCGCTGCATACCTTCTCCGTTTCCTTATTTTGCACATTACAAAGACTAACACTTTTTAAATTTCTCCCTTTGCACAAGCAGCTTACATTTTCATCCATTCCCCATTTTTCAACAAAATGGACATGAAAACAGAAAGTACCACCACATTGTTTTCAAGAGTCTGATAGCAGAGAAAAACCGACCGCCCAGGTGAGGTGCACAAGTCTCGTGTTAGTGCCACCGTCGCAACCTTGATTTGTGCCATCCCTGACTATGCAAGCTTTACCTAAGCTATCTACCTATTTCTCCTCATTTAAAAACACCTGCTATCAATACTGCTAAGCTTCGGTCAATTAAGAGTTCAAACATTAAGTCATGTCTTGTAGGAGCTATCATGGAAAGGAGAAAAAGAAAACAAAAAAAACTTTTACCACAGGGTACAGATGAGAAAGTAGTAAGTTGCTTGACTTAGTCCAATTAAAAATCAAACCCAGGAGTCTGTTATCAACACTGAAGTCTAACCATCTCCTCACTTCACCTAAATAAGGTGATCTAGATTTTAAGAACATGTAAGCAATTCTGGGTAGGAGCAACAAATTGCATATAGAGTATGTCTCTGAATAAGTTTCTACATCGACCACAGGCAATAGATTTATATGCATTTCTTTCCTACCCATTAACGCTCCAGAGGCAGAAAGGAGAAGACGAAACTACATTAGTATAAAAAATCAGAATGTTTCTTTTCATATAAAAGATGTAGACATGTAGGATGTGAGGAACCAATATCTGCCTTGCAAACATTCTGAATCACAACTACAAGAACTCCCAAACTAGAAGTGGTCTCGAATCCTTTGCCTGTACTTTCCAGTTTGCAACACCAAAATTATTAAAAAAAAAAGTAACAGAACCATCTGCACGAGGCAAAGCTTAACTCCTTATTAACTACATGATGCTCAAGGAGACAATCTGACTTCCAGGGACTAAGGAAAACCCACTAACAAAAACATTCTCTTTCCTTCTTCAAAATAGCCACTAGTCTCACTTTGCTACTGTGAGACAAACCTGCTCAGTGGCTTCTCCCAACAATCCATGATAGTGATGCTCCTTTGGGTTACACTTGTTGTCATCTACATAAATACAAAGAGGATGCAAAGTGCTATCAGAAGTGAGTGGTGGCATTATGGTTTTTTTCCCTTATGCATGTACTACTACTCCATGTTCATTAGCAACGCAGCTCTCTGGTATGGTGGTTATCACTGACAATACTTACCCTGAAATAAAGGTTTATCTTAGCTGAAGGTCAACCTTAGCCCTAAGCTAGTATTAACAAACACAGCTGTGAGGAGAAGAGAGCCCACTACAGACCACCATGAACTCCACGGCTGAGATGCTGTTTGCCATCACCTACTTCCCTCCAATTCAAAACTTTAACATTTGCTGCTGGGATCCCAGAAAAGAGAAATACACAATCCAGGATTACTACTTTCATAGAACATTCTTAATATCTAACAGAAATGGCCAGAATTTTTGAAGAGGTTTTTTTTCCACTACTCAGAAACAATTAATCACAACACAGAGTATTTTGAACTGTATTTGGCATGCATTTCCTGTATTTTTTTGAGAATCTTCTCCAAAAACACTGAAAAAAATCTGGTTTACAAATTTTTTTATTTCAAAATTCAACATTAAAAATTGAAAAGTCTAGACTGAAGCATGGCATGTCAAGTAACCTCAAACTTAACTTTTCCAAGAACTGTTCTCCAAGAAGCCTTGAAATCTTGAGATTTCCTAGTTCCTAAAATGAAGTTAAGAATGTTTTCTATAGAACAACCCAAGCTCTTATCTCATTGATATCTTATCACTATATATAATTACCTTATAATATAGGGAGCCTCTAGGAGAAGTAGTGTCATAAACATCTGTGTTTATCAGACTTCAGCATATCAGTTTAATCATTGAGACCAGTGAATAAGTGGGCACAGTGTTGGTACTGAATTTCACTAAGTAATTAAAATGTAAAACAGTTAACAGTAGATGAGGTCCTAGGTTCTTGCATCCAAATCTACAAGTAATACTTAAGGCTCAAACACTGACAGATGTTATTAACAAGATTACAAAGTCTCTTTAGAATGGCTTTGCATCTTAGATTAGCATGTCCGTTGCTTTTTTATTTACGTCTGCTGAGTTCAATTCACCAGGTCTGCGGCAAGCTTGGTAATCAATACCTAAGATATCTACAAGTTCTGGCAGTAATCCACAGCAATCAAAAATTGCAGGAAATTATCTTATAAGAAGGTTTATAACTAAGTTGTTGGTCTCAATTTTTTTTTAGACTGCTATTTCAAGAACAAGGCAACAGTTACATTTGTTTTTTCATTCTTAAGGATCCTTGACAGACAAATAGGGGAACGGGATGCACGCAACTGTATAAAGTTAGTGGCTTGCAGATAAGTAGCCATGCAGTGTCCAGGAATTCTATAATAATTGTCTTGAGCTGCAGCCATGGCAGAAGTAATGCACACAGATGCTGCTTTTGCTCTGATGCTCCCTCTAGGAGCACCTAGGATGCAAGAGGATGTATCAACAGTTCAGAAACATCAGCAGATTATTAACTGTACCATATTCTTTCAATTATTTGGGGTTTATATAGCCTTTTTAATTGAGAATGTGGTTCCATTCCTCACTAGAGCCACTGGAGAAGCACAGATTTAAAGAGGTGTTATTACAGGAATAATTAGGTTATGGTGTGGAGCCTAAGAACACGTAACTAAGAAAAACCTCTTGGCTCTCCAGAGACGGTCCCTGCTCTCGCAAGCAAGCACATCCTACAATTCCTTTCAGCAACTGACGGGTTTCTGACTGTGAGCACTATTAAGATTTAGTGGCAATTTTTATAGGTCATATTTTAAAACAAGATCTAAGCTGACCAGAAACAAGTCAATGCAAGCAGAGGCAATACCCACCCTTCCAAACTGAAGTTATGGATGTGCCAATTCCAAGGTAGCTCAGTCTGACCCAACAGTTTCAATGAACTACAAGGAAGCTGAAAAGCTTTGTATAAACTCAGAAAATGATAAAGATCAAGAGAAGAAACCTACCGGCATTCTCACAAAAACTGCCCAAGGAACATATTATCCTATATTCTGATCACACTGTATGACTACTGACCATACAGCACAGTTTAACTCAAATATTACGGGCTGCTGTGACCCAGCAAATTAGTGTTCATTTGCTGTCTTATACTGTGTTTCATAGAAGGCTATGTCTTTATGGATGGAGAGGACTTCCAGTACTAAACTAAACAAGTGTGACAAATCACCTGCAAGCGTTTCAGACTACACCTCATACTTTGCCATGGGATACAACACTTTTGAGAATAATTCTGACCAGAAATTCAGTGATATACTCGTATTTTCAGTGTATTTAAAGACTGTATATTTTACAAGTGCTGGGATAAATCGATGCACAACAAAGAAGGTCAGTACTTTCCACAAAAGACTGAGTTACATTTATGACACTGAAACTAAGAGCTGCATTTATCACCACATTTGTATTAACAGATTATTTCAGTATGGGCAATCATAAAAAACAGCCTGTACTATCTTACTGTCAGCAGAGTTAAGTACTCAAAAACCCCACGTAGTTCAGGAGCAATCCTAACACCAGGCAACCATTATCAGCCCATTTTGCACATAAGACAACAGCAACATGAGACTCACTGCAAATGCCCAAACAGGTAAGCCAACAAGTGGAAATGGCTAAGCTTTCTAAAAAGTCCCCACAGACCATCTTGAAACAACAGAAAAAACCCTACCCTCCACCACCACCACTGCTTTTTGGCCTTTCAGACTCTACTTTTGTACTTAGCATTACATTAATTACTGTATATACTCTTAAACCAAAGTGTCAATTGACTGGTCACTGAGCCAGGATTAGGCTAATGAATAGCAAAAAATAAAACCCCAAAACAAAGGCCAATGGCGGGGAGGGGAACAGGGGGAATCAAAGATAAAAAAGAATCCATCTTGTGAACAGTTATTACTGAAATTGAATGAGTTTGGGGCAAAAAACTTCAAGTTTCCTTCAGTTTATGACTACTAATAGAAAGACACTTTACTGCTGTTCCCAACCAAGGAGAAGCACAAACCCTATAATTCCATTCCTTCTTGCCATTCCTACTCAAACCCTAGAAACACAGTATTCTTAAACACAACACAAAACACAAACCACACAAGCAAAACCAAAAGAAAACCTACAACATGAATACTCTTCTCCATTATACTGAATTTAATTAATAATCATTTCCCCCTTGCAGAACAGAAGCTGGAGGAATGAATGTAAAGCCTAGTCATGACTTCAGGAGCAGTTTAGTGTCTCAGTTCTGAGGCTACCCTTTGAAAATCATTCTAAAATCTGCAGCTTTAGTTATTATTTTCCCTGCACGTTTCCAGGTGTAAATGGTATTTATTTCCTGACCTAGATCTTCATATTTCCATTCTTGCTCCTGAACACTTTACTCCAGTTTTTCCTTTCTGACAGTCATCTTCACATTTATTTCCATTCTGGACTTGAGCCTAGAATCTCACTTCTTTCACTGTTCAAAACTGCCTCATTCCTCATAAAGCCTCCCCTTAAGAGCCCACAAGGTCAGACCTACTTCATTCTATGCAAATCTTCAACCGCCAGCCTATATCACATATCCTCTGTCCTGCCTGACACTGACTTTCAGACCTGGTATTCTATGTAGGCACAATTCCAATAAAGCAATTTAGTGGAGGAAAATTAGTGGCAGCACAGGCTTCACCCCTCCACATCGGTGATTTCTCTCATAAGCTTTCCCCGCACAGGTCCAACACCTTTTTTATATAGCATCAAATACATCTCATCTGGTAACTACAAAGGATAGATGCACCCCTGAAGAATTACAAGACTCGGTGGGTCTGTGGGAAGAAACAAGTGAAGTAATGCCCAAGTATAGGACGGTTTGTTATGTGCTTTGGGAAGCTACAGTGATATTTTTAAAGTATCGTAGTGAAAGCATTGACTATTTTTGCCCCATGTTTAAAGAATGCTTATTGCATGCCCACAAGTCAAAAAACCACAGTTTTCTACACATTTGCATACTTTACTAAAACCACAAAAACCCCAGCTCTTCTCATCCCAGGTTCACTTCCTCCAAATGGGTGAGAGATGATACACATACATACTGGGCTGAACATGTGCAGATGCCAAAGGGCTTGTCAGATCAAGTAATAATGAAGCTGACCTTCATCAGGCTTTCCTACGATGACATCATTAATGACAGTGTTAATTTGGGATCTCTCCTCTATCCAGTCACTGTTACGAAGTTCCTCAGAACTTATCTTTGATATTTCACGTTTAATCAAATTAGATTATTGCATCTTCTGTATTTGAAGCTGGCTTGTGGCTCAGAATGTCCTTCTACACAATTAAATAAAGCCTCAATTCCTACAGAAAACAAGGGATTTGCTTGTTTACAGGAAAAAAATAAAGGACTTGAAACAAGCAGACACTGGGTAGGTAGTTCAACATGACGACTCCTTTTTCCAGGGAGCTGAGGGTCTACAGATACTTACCTTTAGCTGAAGCACATAACTACCCAACTGCGTCCTTATATACTACTGCTCAGATAACCATCCTCAGACAGTGGAAACAAGTTTTAAACTATCACTGTACCTTTGTTAGCAGATGTCTGTTGCAGCTGCAGCTTTTACTTCAGCAATGAAGTTTCAGTGTATTGGGGAATTAAGACTTTCATTTAAAATTTTCTAAATGTAATAGAAACGTTCCACTGAATTCTGTCATCACTATTGATTGCACACCCACACCTTAGGGGTTTCCAAAGTCAGTTGGATTTTTCCTGCAGAGGGAAAAAAAATTGATCTGCAACCATAAACATTTTTTTTCGGTTTCCTGTAGGTTTAAGAAAGCGTCTTGATGGATGCTTTGCTTTTAATTTTGCAAAACAAGGTTCGCTCATAATGAGAGCTTCTGTGCCAGGTTTCAGCCCAAGGGGAATTTGAGTTACAGTTATAAATCCCCTAAAACACTAAAGGAAAGTACAGAAATAGAAATGCTGAGGATGACAGTAGTGTAAAATTATAGCACTTTGAACAAAGTACGCTGTAAGAAAGAACTAGAGAAGTTGCTTAGATCACTTACTCTTCTCTGCATTTGGACAACACATTAGGGAGCCTACGATTTTAAAACCACTTAATTTTGTCTTGACAACAGGACTGGAGGAGAGAGGCAATGAGAGCAAGTTTTAATGTTGCAAATTCCAAATAAAGATCAAGCTGTATTGGTCTCAGCAGAAGAGTCAAATTCTCTTTCTACAGCAATAAAACAACTTTGTACTGTGAGTAATCCTAATTAGGGTTTACTTGGCATAAATAACTTTTCAACAGCACTAATGACACCACAATCTATTCAGCAAGCCAGTAAACAGTCTGGTTTACACTTTTTACATTCACACTTTATATGGGGCAGATAACACCATTTATACAGCAAAAAGCCAATACAGTCTGTCTGCTCAGTGGTAGTTCAGGCAGTTCTGGATTTTGAACCAATTATTGTACTGAGTTTTG
This sequence comes from Morus bassanus, assembly GCA_031468815.1. NCBI lineage: Eukaryota > Metazoa > Chordata > Aves > Suliformes > Sulidae > Morus > Morus bassanus. The sequence goes on along the minus strand of CM062572.1, from coordinate 43,817,675 downwards.
TCTTGAGGGACCACTTATTTTCCATCTGAATTTTACCTATTAAAGCAACATTAGCACAGAAAGAAAGGAAGATTGTTTTTCAAAAAAACAAACCAAGTAAACCACACTCCATTTGATCATGTACCGACGTGGCCCAAAAGAGACCCCTCCTCACTCTGAGCAGGTTCACCAGTGTAACTATCAAAAGGATACCACATAGCAGTGCAAAGGCTGAAAAGTTATCTTGAGAGAGGCTGCATAATTTGCTGTCAATGCTAGTTTAAACTACTGCCTCCACAAGGAAGGGTATGCCTTGTCCAGAACACTGTTTATATATTAAAAAACTGACTGTGCTGAATTGCATTTGTCTGGAAAAAATGTTACATGAAGGCAAAGTGTCATTGCACAGCATAACTCAAATACTAGCAATCGTTAAAAGTTGGGGGCAGGCTAATACATATGAAAAACAGTCACTGTAGGAATACCAGACAGGCTCTGAAACACAGAGGAGTATGACACGGAATGATGCAGGACCAAAGCATGACCCTTGCATCAGAGCAAACCAATCTGAAAGCAATTACATAATTACCAATAACGATATCTCAAAAATATCCATTAACTCATATTGATAACTGACCATGTACTGATTTAGGTAATTTCAGTGGGAAGAAGCCTTCCTACATCCTGTCAGTCATTCACTGTCTGTCAACAAAGACTTCAGGGAAAAAAATTCACTCAGTTGAGCTGGTGAACCAAAAGCAGGCAATAATAAGACTTAATGGCCTGCAGTTTTATTGCACTTTCTACATAACTATAATTGCAAAAGTAGTATAAATGTATTTTCTCCAGCCTGGTCCTCAATGGGTGGATTTAATGATTAATGCCAGTTTTACTCAGACTAAAGAAAGGAGATAATGCATGCTCCAGAAAGAATATTTTCCTAACGAGATGTGGAAATACCACTCTAGAAAGCTGCAGACAGCATGAGAAATTTGCCTGAAATAAAAATGAGAAGTCCTTTGCTTAATAATATACGCCTATATGATGGTCATTGAGATTTTCTTACCCATGCTAGAGACTTAAAAAAAAAATCATACCCTTTCCATTAGCCTCAGTAGGGTCACAATTTAAAAACAAAACAAAAAACCAACACACCCAACACTCAGGGAAGGATGCATTACAGCAGTATTCTATAACAGTGGTTTCATATGGCCAACTTGAATTACCTGACTTCCATGCATTTATTTCCTTAAAAGTGCACAACTACTGTTTTAGCTTTAATGAGTTGAAATTTAACTAATTTTTTCAAGGGCTCTTACAGCTAGAACACAGTAATTTCCACAATAAAGCTTGAATTCAAACTACATAAGCATGTACCCAACTTGAAAAATATGAGTGTTCCCCCCAAGAGTCTCAAGAGGCATCACTGGAACAGTTTGAAACACAAGTCATCCTGCCAAAAATCTTCTTTTCATTTTTTAAAATTAGACAATAAAAATAATAATGCTGCAAATCCATTTGAAGTTTAAAAAGTTGTTCCAAAAGCACCAACAGTCATTTTAAATACTAGAAATTGAGGTTAAAAATACTTCATTCAATCCAGAACTTATTTCTGTTTCCTTACTTCATTAGGAATTTCAAAATGCATTTTCTGCAAAACATCAAGCATTTCTGAATTAGCTGGGAGATTGCAATATGATGTATTTATCACACAAATTTTGAATTTATTTTGTTGATGGCTAGGTAGTTAAGTCTATTTCGTTCCTTACAAATGAGTCCTGAACTCAGATCAGAGCTCTTCTAGCTCAGTGTTGCTTGTTGCTCTATGCGTTTATTGTTGTAGTGTTTTCAAGGCGTAACACTTCAGATACAACATCTACTTACTCTACAGAACAAACACTACATCTTCTGGTGTTACCAAGCTCTAAAATTTCAAGCCTGCATGCCTTAAACTTGATTGCCAGAAGCACTGCCAGCAGTAATGCCCCTTTTATTTCAGGCTTCATAGAGATCTCATTTTCTTCCAAACTAACTGCAAGAAGTGTAAGAAAGATCACAACTTGCCGCATACAAGATTCCAACCAGAGTTACTTCACTCAACAACTAAACAGCCATTGGACAGAGAAAAACACTTGATCATTATGAAGGCAAGCAACACAAAAGTAAAAATTAATTCTGGCAGCAATAGCTTTTGGTAATGGCTGCCTTTTATTTTCAAGGATCTGGAAGATGCACAGACTCTCTTTCCAAAATGATTTTTTAGATTGAAAGGAACCCCAAGAATCGCACTAGATCTTATGCAGCTCTGCAGAAGTGTTAATAAGATTTGCTAACACAAGCACAAGCCATTTCTGTGACTTCCAGTAAGTTCAGCCAGCAAGAACATTTCTTTTGAAGAAACTGCTTAAGACCTCTACAACTGCCCTCACTGATGTAAGCATGTGCCTTGCCCAGGACTTTGAAGGCATGTAACCTCATCCCATCTCTCTGAAATTCAGCTGAAACACTGGGAAAGGAAAACCACCAGAAAATTTGTAAGGTAGTTCACCGATAAAGAAAACCAGATGTGACCAACTGTAGGCAAATACTTAAGTCAGAATTATCTACTGAATATGTGTTTCATATTCCCTTTTATTCTATCACTTACATTCACTCTCCTCCTGCTTCCTATAACAAATTTAGGACTACATGCCAGGAAAAAAAAAAAAAAAAGATTGCTATATACTTCATAGAAAGCTATACTTTTCGTCTCTTTTCCTTTTTATAAGCTGTTTCCTTCCCAAGTACTTTTCATTTCAACTGTCAAGAGCCCTGCTAAACAGAATCAGAGACATATAGGAAAAACAAAAAAGTTACATATACGTCAAGTCTTGACAGGACAACCCATGACATCCTTCAGGAACAGATCTGTCTGTAAATACAAGCAAGAGAAGTATTTACTCAGGCTTTCCATAACTTTTGATGCTTCATCTTCAAAATACCTTGCCTTTACCTGATCTCTAGGATTCATCTGCCAACATCAAGTATCACAGGCAGTCAGAAAAACAGAACAACTATAGGCAGTTAAGTTCACATTCATTCTCTTACATATAGCTATAAATTTCTCAAAGGAAAATGTCACGTTTATGACACCTGTCTTATCCCAAAATACATAACTTAAATGCAAGCACATGCCAAAGCACCAGGAGCTCTCATTCTACTTTGGAGAATCACTTTAATTCAATAAAAAGTGGAGCAGCTACTTAACTGAAATCACATCTTGAGCTTGCTTTCCTGAACAAGAACTTCAATATGACCTGACACTCTCAATGCCTTTCCTTCCTCTGCCTTTGGATTTAAGTTAGAGCAGTGACAGGAGCAGTGTTAGACGCAGTCACTGCAGCAGGAACCGTACCAGGTAGCCATCAGAGACTATCCTAATGCCCCAATTCATTCACTGGTTGAAGATAAGGCATGAAGAGGTTCTGTTAGCAAGGATGCAAGCACATTCACCAGTGCTGCCTAAGACATGAGAAATCCAGCGCTTAGCCACAACAGCATAATACTGGAAACATACTGTATTGTAGGACAGTAGTTGGTGGCTGACAGTGTGATGGACGGGTGAGGGTTTGGTCATCTCCCCACAATTCTCCACTTCCCTAATGAATGAAACTGCCCTTCCCCCCAACAGACCCGGTACCCAGGCTCCTAATGCAGCCTGAAAAAGCCTATTTCCATGCCATCAAGATGCTCTGCCCCTGAAGGAAAGCAAATGCTTTCATGACATATCACTTAAATATTCCTACGTATAGGCATGGTCCATTTTCAAGCTGATTGCCTCTCACTCCTGTCCTGTCGTGCAGGAAATAGGGGCTTCAACCAGTTTTATATTTTGCATAGCCTGAAGGGGCCCAGAGATACCATCGTTCAGCACTGCCACTGCTTGAAAGAGACGGGAAAAGAAGCAAAATACACAGAAACTATCTTGAATCCAGTCCAACACCTCAAGCTTTAAAGTATGACTTTGCCACACTACTTTATTTCATTCTACCTTTTTTATAAGATACTTACGTTATTTGATTTACTTAAGAATAAAATACATCAAGCTTCAGCTTCCTCAGCAATCGGACGTTAGTGATGGATCCTGAAAGGATCTCTTCCACAGCAGAACTCCCCTGATGTTACCACTTTTCTTCACCTGCTTCTTCCCTCCTGAGTAGGCAGACCATCTTTATACATACTAGTATTAACTTGGTTTACTTTGACAGCCCTGCTTTCTCAGCAACCTCCTAACCAGCATCAATGAGAAAGGCTCAAAACCAATACTGCCAAAAATACACAAACTCAAGTGTATTTCCCAAAACATAAAAACAATTAGGGGAGAAATAGGCAAGATTACTTTTCAAAAAGCTTGCTTCTGATGTATTCTGTGCAATGATCCACAACAAACTTTGATTTGTTTTAAAGTCACACTGAGCTATTTGTCAGCAGGTCTGTAAAAGGAATTCAGATCCCATTCTCACACCGCACAGACACTACCCCCCCGCTTCTCCTTTCCTCCCCTTTTAAGGGATAAAAAAAAACTGTGCAGAAACACTTTGATGCATTCCACTTGTTAGTTAAAAATGTAATTATCCCCCCACCCCAGCTTAAGACTTAAAACATGCATCTGCAGTGATCCTACATACAGGAAACTGAGGCAACTGCTACAGCAAAAGGTGGTACATATGGAAAGAAACACACACTGAAATAAATTACCCACTCAGAGAAAACTCTGAATCCTTTTATACTGAAACCCTCTATACAGTGCTTATACCTGACAAATGATTGGTTAAAAAAAAATAAAAAACTCTCCCCCCAAAGACACACATTTTCCTTACAATCAGAACACGACTCCACTCACATCTTGCTGTGCTTTGAGTGAGACCACCTAAAGCAGCCATGAGCTTTCCCCACTCCAGTGGGGCAAAAGAGGAATTCAGCAGAAGTAATGGGCTGAGCAAGAATAATCAGCGGTTTACTCTGCATGCAATAAAACAGAAGCTAAAGGAAATCTTTTCATTTTTGGCCTCAAGCTGGATGTACTGTTCAGCCAGCTCTCTGAGGTTTTTGTTTTGCAGTATAAGTTAACAACTCACCCAGGGCCATAGCACTGTTTACCAATAACTGCCTTATATATTTTTCTTTTTGTTACCCCACACTATTTGAACTAACAAGCATTCCCAGAGAAAAAAAAATAGTCTTTACTATCAGGTTTTGAACAGAAGCAAAACAAATAAGAATAGCACTGCATAGAAGGAAACTTTCTTTTTGTGTGTATTTACTTCATGTACTTGGAAATGGCCCCTTTTCTTTCCTCCGTTAGCTGTGTGGGCACTGACAGCTGGGAGCCTCTCGTGCAGGGAGACCATGGTTAACCTGAGCGACTGACACAGGTGCACTGCCCAGAACCCAAAACCCGCACAAGCGGGAGAACTTCTAACACATACTTACTTGGCTCAGAGGCTTGGAGGAAGGCCTGAGCCAAATTTCTCCATCAGGATAGGTACAAACCATAGTTTCTGCCGCAAAGAGCTTGCATCTAGCTGATCAATACATTTTTTTTTAATGCTAGACAAATTCAGGAAACAGGGAATGCCTGGCGTGCCTCGCATTTCAGGCTGATTAACAACAGGGAACCCTTTAAAAAGTCATACGCCTGCAAATTAAACAGATACAACAGAACACAATGGGGAAAAAACCAGTAGCACAGCACTGCTGACTCCTAACCACACAACTGAAGAGGCAACCTCTAAACTGAAAGCTAGTGTATTACTACTTTTATAGTCCACAGAGGTGCCCGCCTCTCCCATGGCCAAAGCTGCCAGCTGGCTTGGGTTAGCCCGTTTCTACCCTAATAGTTTTCCACATTTCCACATCCAGCGAACCAAGGAGAAAGGCGACCATCTCCTCCACGGGCTCGGAAGGGCCTGCGAGAGAAGCAGCACAGGTGAGCGCTGGAGCTACTCCCGGTGGCATACCGAAAGCACGAAACCCCACGGCTGCTGGGGGAATACAACCGCCTACAAGCCTACAAGAGCATGAGGGAAGAAGCCTGGGCAAAGCAGGACGATTTCTCTGCAGACACAAGCCCAGAGCGGGCCTCCCGCGGCTCCCACACTGCCCCTGCCCGTCACGGCGCCGCTGGAGCGATCGGGGTTTAATGGAAAGACGCGGTGGGGGGGATAAGTCTTTCTCGGGAGACGTTTCCAAGAAGCGGCACCACATCCCCACGAAGTTAGAAGCTTCTGGAAGTTGTACTTCGTTAAGAGAGCGAGCGGCCACCACCTCCCGCCGCTGGTTACCGCCCCGGCCCCTCGCCCCCCACCGCCTTCACCCCGGTGACAACCGCCAGCATCACCTTCATGCCGCGTCTCCCGGAGCACAGCCCGGCGGCGATGGAAGGAGGGAGGGCGGGCAGCCGCGGGCAGCCTCCCCGTCTCCCCCGGCGCTGGGGCTCCGGCTCCTCCCGCCCGATGTAAACACACAGCGGCGGGAGGGTGGGCCGGGGGGCAGCGCCATGGCAACCCCGGCCGGAAGAGGAAGCGCGGGGTGCCGGGGCCGCCATTTTGGCGGGAGGCAGCTCGTCTCCGTTTTCCTCTCCCCGCGGTAAATCCTGGCGGCGAGGCCTCCTCTTGTCGGGGAAAGGCAGCCGAGGGAGCTTGCGTGGGGCTTTCAGTAGTGTTCCGAGAGATTCAGAGCCCAGAATTCCAACAAAGCCAGGCCTTGGGGCAGCCTTCACTGAGAAACCCCACCAGCCACGCTGTAGTAAAAAAAAACCTCTTACTGATGTGATGTTAAAGTGTTTCAAAATTATATTCACTACCTCAGATTTCCATTGTATACCCGATGGGAATGCAGCAAAGGGAGATGAATTGGCCCAGCCACAGTCAAACAACAAAATGGTGTTTGGCTAAGGCGAGGATCCTGTTCTCCAGGCTCTGGCTTCGCTCTGCTTGCCATCACCCTGCACAGAATAAAACAATGTCTCCTCTCTAAACATCCTTTGTGTGTTTCGGGAGTTATTTTAAATCACAGGCAACAATCTGACGGCTTCTAGTCAAGTGCTGGGTGACTACGAGGGGTTGTCCTCGGCCAATGTAGCATGTCTCCAGCTTGCAGGTGGGGCTTTGCCCACGGCTGCCGCTTCATGTGAGGGTGTCTGCGGTGTTTAGTGGTGAAGATGAAAGACTTTGCAAATAGTCTTTGGCGTGTAAAGGCTTCTTTCTCATGTGTGGCTTTAAAAGTCTCATCGGGCACAATCATGCACATGGATAGGTGTTAACTGCTAGCAAATAGTTTAATGCAATGAGGGAAGCCACACAAAGCAAAACAAAAAGAAGGGTCGTTTGAAGTAATGATTCCTGGAATTGGGAGATAACACAACGTTAAGCAAATGATGGTGATGAGAGTTCAATTTTCTCTGATTTAGTATTATTCCACAGATGAATATTGAGTTAATACATTATATAGAGAACCTAACTATAACTTGACAAGTGGTTGAATCCAAAAGAGGAAAGATTGCTTTTGTTCTCTTTTTTTACCCCTTGACTGAGAAACTTTGCAATTTTTTTTCTAAAGAATACGCCCTTCACAGCCGTGTATGTCTTCTAAATCATTCTTCAGTACAGTGGGCCCTATTTAGACAGAAACCACAAAAGGAAAAATGTGCTAGCTTAAAGGCTAGAAATGCCTTCTCTTGGTGCACAGTGGAAGAAAAGCAGTTGATTTTTTTTGTTTGTTTGTTTCATACTGTCTTTCCTAATCTGCAGAACGTCCTTGGAGAGTAGAGGTAGAGTGGTACCCCAAGACTAACATTCATTTTTTAGTTAAATAGGGAACTCTTGAAAGACACCAAAGTAATTCCCTCGCCCCATGTGGACTGACAACTACAGAGACCCTTTTCCTTTGCTTCTCAAAACACAGCCGTGCCTTAAATCATTTTCTGGATCACTTCTCAGAGGAAGTATCCTGCAACCCTTTCCTGGCACAGATTCTCACAGCAGAATTTACAATTTCTTCTGCACATATATGCATACTTCACTTTAAGCATGTGACTCTTCTCAGAAGACCAGTAGTGGAAGCCAATGAATTCAGGGAAGGTTTCACAGACCACACTAATTTCTACAGAAATGCACATATATATGTATGCATATATAAGCACACCTATTATGTGTGTGTGAGATATTACCCTATGTATTATATGTATAATACTAACTGTAATAACATAACCAAAATATAAATCCTCTCCTCAACACACTATATAGCAAAATTTATATCAAATAATCTTGTCAATAGTATTAGTAGAATTAGATTGTATTAGATTTTTAATTGCATAATAGAAATCCATATTTATGTTCTAGTCAGATGGTGAGTAGAAAGAAGTTCATATCATGATTGTGTTGAGTTTAATACGTAAATTATAGCCTGATTCCCCATAAAAGAATATTGCCTAAATTATAAAGGGTTAAAAAGTAAATTATCTTTTCCTTCATCAAGGTAAAATGAGACATTCTAGCAAAGTTCAAAATAATGTAGCTTTCTACATTTAAAACTCAGAATTTCGGATGAACATAACATGATTTCTCAGGAAGTTCCTAAACCCCTAAAATAAAATATGCACAATATTTTAAACCAGTTAACATTAGGTTGTCATGTTTGCTATATCTATAGAACATTCAAAGAATATTCCAGCTGAAAAATCAGAATATTCTGGACGATAGACAAATGGGGGGGGGGCAGGAAGAATGGGAAGTAATAAGTTGTTTACTTTATGCTAAGCACAGAAAGTCCTTTATTCCTGAAACTGTTTCAGCAGCTACCAAAAATATTCCCTAACAAAACTTTAAACAACACAGGATACGTACACACTAGCAGATAGTGCAGCTCACAGGGTATGATTTTGTTCAGTTGAACAGTTGGTGCTGAGGATGCTAGGTCCTTATTATGCGTATTGCAGGGGGTGATTACTTTGAACAAGCTCTAATACTTAAGACTGAATACTTCATATATGTATATTTATATATATTAATACTTTAGCCTGAATAATGACTGTAATAACTGCGCACCTGGAATAAGTCTTCCCAGTTTAGTTTCATCCAAAAGGATTTAATCCAGTTAACATACTCCAAGCCTGCTCTGGTGAGATTCACCTCAGAAGTGTGTTGTTATTGAAGCAAAAAGGCTAGTGTAGATCTTTCCATAGTTAAACTACTGCTTGTAAATGAAGAGTGATGTCTTTACAATGCAGAAATTCCCTTCCCAGCCTTCCTGAAGCATGGACACCTCTAGATTTACCCACCCAGAATTTTCAGTGACGGCTGAGGATCTCAGACATCTTAAATGACTAAAGCATAGTTCACTTATAATTTCCTTCAAGGTGTTGAAGCCAGTGAAAAAATATTTTGACCTTCAGATTTGGTCACAGTCCATTCCTAAATAACTTTTTACAAGAAAAAAGAGATACAGTTTCATAAAAGTTATCATTCTTTGTGGAGGGGTGAGTGTGTGTGTGTGTGAGAGTGATATTCAGGCATAATTTTTGCTGTGTAGACTAGAAAGCACACTCCTCAGGTACAGGATGGCATTATGGCATCTCCCTGTTATGTGTGCTGACGTTAGGAGATGAAATGTCTGCACTTTTTACCTATGCTGATGACCAGACACTGGCTCAGAGATAAGAGTCTCATCAACAACTGAGATTCCAAATCTCACCCCTACAATGACAGAGCTTTCCCTTAGATGTATTTTAACATATTGAGATAATTAATGATCATTGTAAGGCATTCAGGTGGACTGAAGCATTAAAATAGAGATAACTGATACCAAATTAGACTGCTGCGAGGTTCTATTTCACCTTTCCATACTAGCCACCTGCATGCAGGTGACTGGCATCATAAAGCAGAATTGCCCTGTCTTGTTACCCGTGTTTGCCTCCATGCTCTTTTCAGCCTTAGTTTCCTATGTCACCTGCTTGCCCTGTGTGACATTTGAACAGCCTTCACATTGCCTGCTGTTCAAAAGGATAAGCAGCATGAAAGAAATGCAAGTACCTCGTGTTATAAGACGCGAAAAAAATAAACAGTAGTAATTCATTGTCACAGGTAGCTGTGATATGGCGGCAGTAGCTGGCCCATGTGCTAAAGGGTCCTGGTAGAAAGGCAATTATTTCCAGACAACAAAGCTGATGATTAGTAGTCTGTAGCATTTACAACTCCTCCAGACCTCTCTGTTCCAGATCAAAAAATTCTCCCTTACTTGAGAAAGTAAATTGGCCACTGGCCTTATCAAGCACCCCAAGAACACCCAGTAAACAAATTAGCCACAAGTTTGCAAAAATATAAGCAGTAGCCTTTCCTCATACTTCATCTTGGTGAAGGACTTGTGTATTGAGATAACTACCCTGAATTTGTGTGTTTTATAGGCTTACAGAGCTGTCAGTACAGCAGCATTTGATACTTTATTTCCTAACTTCATCCTTACAACGTCCCTGAAGGGTAGGGAGGTACTTGGGTAGCTGGATATTGGAGAACACTCTACAACTCCAGCGGAGAATTCATAAAACTCTCTGAGAATGAAGGTGAGATTTCTGAAGGCATCAAGATGACTAAACCAAGGGAAGTTACATACCTGCAGCAGTCAGTTGCCTGAACACCACCATACATTGGAATCTGAACACGGTATCAGATGCCACAGAAAACATCGGTGGCAGAGCAAGGAGCATCACTTAGTCTCCTATGTCCTGGACTTGTAACAGCCTAATTCAGGAACTGACTCTTTTTAAATATTTGTCCCTATCCATTTTGAAACATCAATAAATCCGAATGGTATAACAAGAAAAAGCACAGACAATTTTGAGATTTGGCTGTGTCATTGGAGGCCATGATTCACGGCGGTAGAAAGGAGCATTCAGAGGTCCACAGGTGTCTACCTGCCCACTCCTGAGAGGAGCCTCTGGCACTCAAGCTAAAGAATTTGGAACGCCTAAAGCTCACATGCGATAGGGGTTTTTCCTCTGTGAGGATTTCAGTGTTTCATGTGGCATTTTAGTGTTAGGTGCAAGGTGTACAGGTATGTTTAAAACCAAAAGAATGGCTCGGTGTTGCATGAAATAAAGGTAAGCCATGGTTCCCCCTGGGCAGAGGGAAGTCTTTTTTATCAGGAAAGACAAGAGGTATGAAGAAGGGGAATAGAATCAGCCAAGTGACCAGCATCTTCTTGAATGCCTGTTTAGGGGTAACTATACTATATGGTAACAATAGGAGATTTATTAATAGTTTTTTAAATTAGTTATAGCTGGATTTGATATATTATTGCCTAGCTTCTTGCATATAACTTGTGGGTCTTGCAGATGGAAAGGAAGAGATTTTGACGTTTCTAAATAATCTATTACACTCCTCATGTTTAAAGCAGATTTGGTGACCGTAGACTATTAAAAATGGATACTTAAAACAGTACTGCTGCACAAATTAATGCAAGCAACAGCAAGATTTGAGAGCATTTGAAATCTAAAAATAAGGAAATACTTTTCCACCAATGTCTTTTCAATATCTATGCTATAGAACACATCTGTTTAATAAAACACTTCATAATAAGGGTAAGGGTAATGTGCATTAAAACATACTCATGACTGAGTATTGATACTGCATCATTTGGTAATAACAGGGAGGATAGAGATTGTACAGCCCAAACCATGTCCCTGGTATATCTGCATGTCTTAAGCCTTACTGAGAACAGAATGAAAAGTTGGCAAGGGAAACTCAGATTTAACTAGCTGTTTTCACCATCTGAGCTGAAAGGCAAAATAGAAAGACCAGACACTGTAAGATATTCATAAAATAGTAAACTTCTTTCCACCTTACAGATAACAACTGTTAAGAATAAATTATTTTCACTCTCAAAGCTCTTCTCTTCATGGATATGGCACAGCTCGAGAGAGCTCTCATTTTTCGTCTAGGGTTCATTGTTTCTCCAAGTTTTTTGTTTATAGTCGCACTTTACGCATTCATGAAGAGACAGTGCAGCAGGTCCACTGTGAAGTACCAAGAAAGTTTAAAAGGTATTTGCAGAACAGTGTAGTAGACTGTGCCGCTGGCAAGCCTTCGGGACTTGATAGACCTAGTTCTCCTATTCTGTGTCTCAGCTTCAGGTCATTGTGAGCTTCCCTGTTGATGGGAGAGTGAAGTAGCAAAGCCATTGACAGGTTTGCCTCTTGTAACTAATTTTTACTATTTATGACTGTAATATTACATTCTCCTTTCTTACCATAAGTGGTAATAAGCTGGAAAACTACTTGTGATTGACCTTTGCTTTCATAGTGTTTTTAATTCCCCTTTTCCCCCTCATTTGGTGTTGCTACATTACTAACAGGCTTGGACATGTTAAATGTAAAAGTATTATTCTTACAGGGGAGCTCTAAGCAAGCCTATAAAGATGTGATTTATACAATACTGAAAAATGGCAGTAATAGAAAAATATATCAGCCCTCTTACTAAGCTGAAATCATCTAGCTATCAAGTAGATATATGAAAAGAACTCAGTACATATTGCTGCTTTGGATTACAAATGGTACTTTGGCTTTAGTCTGGGGTTTTTTTCCTTCTTATTGAGAAAGTTCTTATATAAAATCCATTCCAAATCTCTTTAATAAAGATCCTTCTGCCCAGGGATACAACACTTACCCATTACCTTCTGGAGCTGTACTGTAATCAGTCTGCCCGCTTCCCTGAATGCAAATGTCTTTTGCTCAGTTGTGTAAAATCCTGAACTCCAAATATCAGCCTGGCTTATTGCGTCATTATTTTTGGTTCTTTGTTGTATTTCTTTATAGTTCTTTGAAAGAGCATTGTTAAATGAGGCTAGCTGTTTAATGCCTGTGACGGAGCCTTTCACAAACTGTCCCATGACAAGAAAATAAATATATCAAAGATGATATGAGGAGACACTGAACTATGACCATGGTCTGCTTGTTCTCAGAGCAGCAAGAAAGAATGATTTTCTACAACGCTATGGCAGGCAGTATTTCATGATGCTTAGATTATATGTCCAAGGCACTTCCACCAACAGATGATGGCATCTTCTAGAGAGATTTTTACAGAATGGGTTGTATAAGAAAGAGCATACTGTTGGCAACCAAGGATGCTTAGAGCCTATCTTTTCACCCGCCATGCCTCTTGTATCATGCACATCCCTGCAAGCACAGTACAGACTTGATAGAAAATGCTACCAGCTGGAAGGATGGCATAAATGGCAAAGTAATAGCCATTATACAAGCATAACTATAATAGTTGCACCTTCTGCTCATTAGATAATAGATATAGGAGCATTCAAGGAATAAAATTCTTTCATTCACTGAAGTCATACAAAATTCCCACTAATTTCCATAGGGCTAGTATTTTGCTTCAGTTTGATAACAATATATTAGATATCCCATATGTTTATTTCGCAAACTGGTCAAGGATAGTATTTTGTCTGAAGTTCATATTTTTGCTCTTTTTTATTAGTTTGCCTTCTTTGAGAAAGAAGAATATACTATTTTAGTTAAATTTTAAAATTTAAGAAAGGTAGTCAGTTTGTTCATATAATATATGGCTAGCTTTGCATCACTGAGAAAAATAAACTGACAAGATTTGAAAGGACTTTATACCAAATAAACTGTGAAAGCATTTATGCTGATATGGTTCCAAAATTAAAACTCAGATGAGATTAATTGAAAAAAATCTACAGAGATTCACCAGCCTTAAAAGCAACTGGAAGCTGCATTTCATAAAAAGCTGCATATTTGGCAATGAAAGCAGATTTTGATAATTTTAATGAGGAAAAAAAGTAAAAACAAGTCAGTTTGAACTTTTGGGTTCACTTAAACAAAAGCTGCTGTATTTCATATGCCTTTAGTTACAGAGCACAAAGGCAATTTATTTTTTTATGGAGGCTTCAAAGTCTTGCAATAGAAAACTGTCTCTGCCAAAATGCCAGGATACATACGTGGGTTCACATATGGACTTCCCAGACTTCAGAAATTTTCAGATTCATTTTTACTTTGAACTCATGCCAAAGACTCTGAACTGTACAGACAGCAAAGCTCTGCTAGTAAGTTCTGCTGACATTTGAAATCACCAGTGATTTGTTCTCAGGATGCTAGAGCAAGGCTCTAGATAATATTTCATCCCTATCATGAACAACAGAATTCATATGGGGGTGTCTCTCTTTTCAGGAGATTTTTGACCTTTTCATTTTAAGTATTTTTTTTTCCACCTACACAGGCAGTAAATTCTTTTACAGGAAGGAGACATTGACATGATAATGCTCGCAAAGTTATGGTGTTTCCTTAAACCAGTTCTTCTGGCCAAAATTCTCCAATGAATTTATCATCCGTTTTGTGATCTCCCCTCCCTACGGTAAAGTTTATTATCAGCATTGTCAACAACAGGGACGAGAAGTCAGCTTGCAGCCTCCAAACTCAAGATATGTAGTCCAGAAAGAGTATTAGTGGCACTGAACTGAGATAGACTTTTATTCCAGCATAAATTGTACCTTACAATGTTAAGGCTGAATTAAATATTGGCCGGGTTAACCTTCTGCAGAGTTTCTGAGGTAGGTGCTTTTGGAGTAGGTGGAATTTTCCCTTCCCCTTTTCTTTCTGTGAAACACTCTTCTTTCTCCCATCTTGCCACCACTGCACATACATGCACATGTGTATATCCCTTTAAACTAAATTGTCCCACAGTTGCAGATGGGAAGAGGTGAGTAATCTGTCCTACAAGACAGAGAGGAAAAGAGGAGGCAAAAATCCTCTCTCTTCCAGTTGTTACAACAGAGGTAGTTGACACAATGAAGGAGAACAAGGCCCTTCAATCCAGACAGTGGCAGGTTAAATGTAGGTAAGACATGAAGTATCCAGTATTTTAGATCACACATACCACCCTGCATGTGTCTAGCAGGAACCTTTGGAGACCTCCTAATGAAGACCTTCTCCCAGTTTATCTCCTGGCCATAAACTGCAGTGGTAAGTATGCAGAAAGGTGATCTTGTCCTTCATTTTTTGGCCTTCTCTACATGTGCTGTTCTTGACATTCACTCCAGGAATTCATCATGGCTGCTCTCACATGAGCATTTGGACTCTGGAACCATCCCTGTGGTGTAGCTGAGCAGGTACTGCTGCCCAACCAACATGCCTTCCTAACATACCCACCTTTCTAGCAGTTAAGTAGTGAAGGGTGATACATTGACATTCCTCAGGCTCTCTCTGGTGCCCTTGCACTGGTAAGATTCCTGTGCTCAAATGCTTAGTCTCGGGTCCCTGCTCTGCTCATTGTCTCTGTAGGGATGCCTGTGCACAACTAAACAGCACTGGACATTTATAAATCATTAACTGGAGTATCATTCCCTCTTCTTGCTCTTAGTAGTGGGAATCAGAAGAAAATAATACCATGTGGCACTGCAGCAGAGAGACTTGGGATGTTAGGTGTGGCTTTCACATACAGTTGGTGGAGCTTTGCTGCTTCTGTAACCACCTCTGTAGCTCCTTCTGCATCAAGGGGCTGTGCCCTGAGATTCCAAGGATTTTGTCTTACAGCTCAGTTCAGCTAGGTTGAATTGTATCCCAACAGAAAGACTTACCTCCATAGGTGTCTACCACTACATTTAAGGTGCTTGTTAACATTTGCAAGTGTGCATCTTGATTAAGCACAGTGACATGGCTTTATGCAAACTTTGTTGCAAAAGTAGACTGATGTCCTAAAGTACCTGCTACAAAAAGAGGAGATTCATTTGGTGTTAGCAGTGCTCTCAGTGGATTCTTCTGACAGGTCATCAGGAAAAAGGCGTTAGGCTCCATGGGACCATTCCACAGTATAACATCTTGAGTTGTATCTGGTTTTTAGACTGCACAACAGGAAGGAACTGCATAATGACAGCGAGGTTCCAACGCACTGATCCCATTACTCTTTGATCAATAAATTAGTTGTATAAAAATTAGTACTCCTGGAGAGGAGAGATTAACAGCAGTTAACAAGTTAAGCTTGTTTCTCTGCTGGGCACTGTGCAAACTCTTTTAAGCTCTACAGGTATACTTAGGGCTGTAATCTAATTCCAGATCTGCTTGTCCACTGCAGCTTTAGCCACGTGCCACTGTCCTGACGTAGTGCCCTCTTGCTGCCTCTCCCAGGTCTTCTTTCCAGCCTGATCACTGATCCACAAAGCATCCACTGCTCTGGATTAGACCCATATTACTGGTCCAACACACCCTCTGGAACAGCAACAGCGCTGTTGAACTGCTTCGTGAAACAGGCAGAGACCGACTACCTGGCAATCAACAGTGAAAAGAGAATGTCAGTGTCACTATGTTGGTACAAAAACTGGCAGAGATGCTTTGCTCGTCACACAGGCACACTTTTTGTCGCTTTAAATACAACCTGCATTCAACAGCTTCTGCTCAAAACATGTTTCCACTGAGAGCAGCTGACAAGACACATTATTATTGATGGGAAAGTCCAATCACTAGGCAAAATTTTTCTAAAAATCAGGTCTGTGTTCAAGCTGCCTATTATGTCAGGCTAGGGCAGATGTCAGCACCGGCAATGGTGTCTAGTCCCTGAGGGTGTTGAACACTTCAAACCAACTATTTGTAATCCCAGAATGACTAGTACTAAACAAGGAACAGGGATATGCATTTCCTTATTTGGTGTAATATGCAACCCACATGTAGCTTTTGCAGTTTATGGTCAAGACAAATATTGCTAGCTGCCATAGGTGACTGACTCCCTTTTTATAGATTAAGTTTGGAGCCAGCTTCAGTCTTTCTTTGATAAATGAACTCTAGAGGACCTTCTTTCATTCTCTAGGTGCTGGTCTCACTTTAGTAAGAACAGAGACTCCTAGATAACAACTTTGAGCAAAAGCTGCATGAAAGAGGGAGTAATTCACCATGAATTAAACCATGCACTGGGGATGCTGCATGAACAGGAATGATGGGGGCATGCATATAAAAAAATGCCTGGCAGTACATCAGTCAAAGGATGTGCCTTCTTATATTTATGAATATTTAATTGAAGTTGCACACAAAGTGGGTGACAACAATGCCTCAGAGCTGATGATATAATACATAACCACTGTTTTGATAGGAATTCAGCTCCATCTCAGACCCAACTCACAGCAGTGGATTAGGGGGGGTGGGGAAGGAGATTCCTGCCTTATCGTCACCACACAAACACACAGAAGTATTTTTCACAGACTATTTAAATTCCTGTAATAGAACTTATACACTCTTAAAAAATCCCTTGCAGAGCAAATATTTATTAATGTTTGTATGCTTATGCGCTTGCAGGAGACAGTGCCCATATGCAAAACTCTGGGCTTCTGCATTTATGCATGCACTTATGCTTTTATGCATGCATATGGGGATTAGCATGTACAATTAGTCCTTTTTCTAATCCTAGTGAAATGTGGTAGGATCGTTACTGCCAAGAAAGGGAACTTTCATCTCCTTCATACCCTTCATATTATTTTCCATTAATGGGTTGTACCTGGATAATTATAGCTCTAGAAAGAAAAAAGGTGAGCTGGGCATACTGGCTGTAGAGCTGCCATGGAGTCAGGATATTAGCATTGCTCTAGAGATAAAAGCATGGGCAAGTTATATGGATTCGAGTAACTGCTGAAAAAAAATATATGACCTATTTAAAAAGCAAAATGCTCAAGATGCAACGTCTCAGTTCTCCACTGTATCCAGGGAAAGTACTAACTTTGCATAGCAAAACTGCAAAAGGTGCCATGGTTATCCCACTTCTGGCAGACAGCCTTCCCAAAGCACTGCCAGCTTTTTCTTTTCCTCCCTTCCCTGCTTTAATTTGCCTGCTCATGAAGTAACCAGTTCTTCAGCTGATGGAGACAGCCATGTACCCTTATATAACTGTTTCAGCCCCTTTTCTGTCTCCACGTGAAAGGCAGTGACCAACTGAAATATTTCTTTTCTTCCCCCTGCAGAATGTTGGGATCTAAAACGCCTGATTTTAATATCAGCCAACACTAAGATACCACAGTATATTCTCAAGATTTGACTCTTCAATTTTCCCCCCGCCGCCACTTCATCTGTTCCACTGATAAAAAGGAGCCTAGAAATCAGCTGCTGTTCATAAACATCACAGAGGCAAAGCAGAGGAACTCTAGGCATGGATAACACACTAAAGAGAGTGATGCCTCTTTGAGAATCCCACCAACCTATTAGGAAATCAGGTAGTGGTAGATGTACAGGTTGAATCCAGTATGACTCCAAACTGCAGCTGGAGATTATTTTCTCTACCAGAACAGGCTATAGGGCTGCTTGCATGGCATGGCCCCAGCATGGAAACTGCTCTTGAATGGCTCACCAACAATAAGCAGTTGAAAAACCCCAGTTTGGAGATGTCTGAGGTAATGCAAATCTAATCTTTGAACTGCTGCTGATGTCAAATCCCAGCAGTGCAATAAGCCAAGCTCAAACTGCCATATGTCAACTCTTGAGAGTCTCCAGGATTAAGGTTAACATGCATATCACCTGTACATACTTTAAGCCCATCAGGTTTCAAAAGCAAACAAAAACCTGGAAAATACCTGCGTAAAAGCATTTTTTAGATAGTCAAGATAAATAGAAGAAACTGTGCTGATTTCTGAATTTATTGCTTGTTCTCCTGTGAATTATAACCAGCTGATACTCACAGCTTGGTATTTGAAGTACTTTTTGGCTGGAATCTCCACATTTCAGATGAGATATAAAATTAGGAACTCAAATATTTATTTTCATGAAAGCTCTCCTAGCACATTTTTTAAACATGTGATGTCAAGTCTTAAGCTGTTGAAAGCATACATATCCCAAAACTGAGGAAGGATAATGTGGTTATAGTAGTTCTCAGATTTCTCCTCTGCTTTTGTGAAGGCTATCATCATTTACCCATGGGGCGAATGAACTCTCTTCCATCTCGATGCTGCCCCATTCCTCCAGCACACCTGAAAATACCCATCCCTCTTGCATAGATCACTTTGTTTTTTGACCATTTCTGCCTTTACTTCTCTGTCCTGGGCATCTCCACTCTATTTAAGTGGCTTAATTTTTCCGTGGGAGATGGAAGATAGGAATACTTAAAGACCACAAAAAAAGGCCTTACAAGTGGCTATTTTTCTAACTGAAAAGCCAAAAATTTTGCCTAAGACAATCTGGGCTGCTCTCCTCAATGCTGTCTTTCACGGCTCAGTACCCTCAACTTTTATTCTCACTTCAGAAGAGAACACCTTAGAGCTGCAGATTGTAAAGTTGTATCCCCTCAGGTAAACCAGTGCTCTAAAAGTCAGCAATGGTGTCCAAAAGACAGCTATTTTAGTAGTAATGATATACTACTTACCTAACCCCAGGCTGAGCTTCCTGTTACAATCCATCTTCATGACAAATCTTTATATCAAAGGATAGTTTGGGTCATTAGCAATGTTTCCTTGGACTCCAGCTTCTCTCATGAACTCTCGATAAACCATCATTAGTACCTGTACAATTCACAAAATCTACTTTTAGAACAGTATTCTAGCAGGAGCGCATGTGTAATGGGGGAAAGAGAGCAAGTTTTAAGTTAAAAAAAAAAAAAAAAAGCTATCCTATGACATTAATACCTGGACCAGCAGAAGCTGGATTAAGCAGTCTTAAAGGGTCGTTCATAACTTCATCATATGCATGATACCATCAAGTGTCCACTGTGCTTATTTTGTGCTGACAGACATCACTGCATATACTATATTCTGACTCTGAGAATTCTCAGTACTAAAATGAAGATTATTTAGTCACTTACAATGGTGGCAAAACCCTCTCCCATCACATGGGAAAATCCCGCTGTTAACTACATGTTATCCAGTACCACAGCAGCTACTACCAGCAGTCCTTGGGATTCAAGGCAAAGTACTTCATCAATAAGCATCAAGAGATTAACCACAGAAACACTTACTCTAACAAAGCTTCCCCTGTGCAAAACTAAACAACTCCTTCAGTAAAACTTTTTCAAAGCTAGATCCCTGAACTGTGTGGAGGCCACCAGTATTAAGTGCTTCTGAGAACTGGCACACCTGTTTCAAATCCTAAATGTGGCTGAAGGTGCTTCTCTTTAGCAGCCAGCTTTGAAAACCTCACCTTAATTGCTTGTCTAGAACAGAAGTAATAGCACCCAACTGCTTTGTAAGTGCTAGCAGGAGAATGCTTGATGACTGGAGGCTCTGTTCCTTTGCCAAATATTACTTGTCAGGAAGGTGTAGCAATCCCCATAGGGAGAGATGACATAGGACTCCTGGCTTCTAGTTCTTATTCTGCTACTGAGAGATCCTGGATAAGCTTTTTCATGAGTCCGCATCTGGATTTCTTTATTCATGAAATGTAGCTAAACATCCCATTTTTCAGTACAGTATTTCAATATATTTTCAAAATACTTGGAATGAGACATGTTGAGAGAGTACTGAACATTATTACCTGCTTGTACATTTTTCATGTCATTTTTTAGCCTAGCAGTGTATTTTCCCAAGACATGCGCTGTCCCTACAAACATGCAGAGAAATTGAACCTATTCTATTTCTGAAGCTTCATCCTGACAATTTATGACAGAAATGTTTATTCCTGCCCAGTTGCCTGATGTTTATCTATTAAGAAATTTCATCTGAAAGTAGTCTCTTGGGTATGGAACATGTTTCATTTCTTAGCAAGGTTTCAGGTTTCTTTCCCTGAAAGGTGCTGTAGAAATGCATACATACAAGTATATATGTTTACATGTTTGTATAAAGTCAATGTTCTGGTTGCACAGAAAGAGCTGAAAAATGCATGGTTGTAACATGACACTTTAAAAAGTGTAATTCCCTAAAAGCAAAAAATTTAGATAAAAAGGATAAAAACTTGGAAAAGGCAAGAAAATAACATTATCTGAGGTAGAAATAAAATGTATACTAGACATTGTGAAAAGACAACAGTCATGCTTAGATGTGGGGAGCAGTAGAAGTAAAGAGTGGAAGTCATATCTGAATGGTGAAAATAAAGAGCAGTGTAAATTCTGACAAGTGGAAACATATAACAGGTAAAAAGATAATTTTTTTTTTAATTGGAAGTCTATCAAACTTGATGGAATCAGTAGATAAGCAAGATATAAAAGAGGCTTTCAGGGAAGATAAGGTTACTTTGGAAAAGCTGCGCATTCCTTAGGCTGATATGTGCTACAGAGCAGGACAGGGAAGTTCCTGGTCAGATCATTCCTTACAGGGGTTGAATCTGAGGAAATCTCAGGTTCAGGAAGAACATCTCAAACTGTCATTGCTTGGAAAAAAGGGTTTTAGCACAAATGAGTGCAATGAACAGTAACATCTTGCTAGGAGCAGGTGACACTCACCCAGGAGTTCAGAGGCAGCTCACATATGGAACTGCTCAGCCACTGAGTGAGCTTGGTAAGTGCTGCTTAAATCACCGCAGTGCCAGAGCTACAGGAAGGCACAATCAAACTTTAAAAAAGATCCAGGATGAGTGATTGCATTTCTTCCGTACTCAGGGTTGGAAGAAATATGTAATAAAAATGGAAGTAGTAAACTCAGGGATAAATATCATATGTTGGGGCTGAGTCAAAATATCTCTCACAGAGATACAGTCTCCGAGAGGTCTCTGAAGAAGACAGTGATGATCCAGTAGGTAATCAAGTGGATATAGTTATCTAAGCTGCAGTTGTGTTCACTGGACAGTCTACACTGGGATATAGGGAGTGAGGAAGGCTGTTGCAATGTGTATCTTTTAGGGATGGAGGGCGCCAACAGGCCTTAATGGCTCTGACTCGCTTCACCTGGGGCCTCCACCCACAGCCTCTGTCCGTTGGCCCAGGGGCTCTATTTAAGCTCTGGCTTTAGCTTTTGTTCCCTGTTTAGGCTGTGTTGTAGGATTATGTTCCAGTCTGATCTTGGTCTCCTTGCTGGACCTTGGACCTATGTTGTATCCCTGTCTTTAGTCTTGTCTCTACCTTCAGCTTCTGGGTGTAATTCAACACCTTGTCAATAGGCTGTGCTATCTGCCTGCCCCTGCTGTGCTGAGGTGCTGTAGTCACAGCTCCGAGGGAGCCCCCCTTACGGAGCAGCCCTTTTCTTGCTGTTCCGCTTTGGCCAATTTGTCTTGGTCCTCTTTCAGGGCAAACCAAGGAATGGGGCAATGACTTATGTTGTGAAGTCAAAGTGGAACTAGGGTAGAGCCAGGAGAGCATTTAGGTTCTGCAGTATAAGCTTTCTAAAAGCTTTTAGGAGGACTCATCAATAAAATAAATATTAAGATTTAAAAGTCCTTTAGGGAAGATGGTGCAGGTAAATGGCTCATTCTCCTAATGGGCCATCAGAGCACCTCAGAAATCTATTGTGGTACCTGTATGTATGATCTATAAGTATGTGGAGAAGGTGAATAGTGAAGTAATAAGCAGACGCTAAAGCAAAGTTTTGAGATGGTTTGGGCTAAAACTGATGCATCACTTCTCAGCATGGGTTACAGGACAGATTCTTCATGCTTGCGAGCATTTTCTGCAGGAAGCAGCTACTGTTTGGTACTGTGCAGACAGAGGTCAAAAGAGTGAATGGGCTGTGAGTGGTGATGGGGAGTTCCTGACTTTCTGGAAACATGTCCCACTTGCACAAATGGCAAACCGCTAGAGAGCAGCATTAGATCAGGACTTCTGTTATGTGCCTGAACAACTTGTGAATAAAACAAAGCATTAGGGTAATGTTTGCAGTTGGACATTGGTTTCAGATCAGATTTTATCAGAACCAGGGAAGCTATAGACCAGCCAGTCCCATCTGGCTCAGCCCTTCGGTACTTAGATACTCAAATACTGAAACCAACCTTTGTAGCTTGTCTCCAGGATCCCAACTTTCCTCATGCATCAATTTAAAAAAATTAAAGTTCTACTTTACTGTAAAAAAAACTATACTACATTACTATATTATATGTATGTTATATATATACACTATATACTGTATTACTATAAAAAACTCTGGTAAAGCTACTAGAGCATGTCCAGAGGAGGGCCACAAAGTTGGTGAAGGGTTTAGAGGGGAAGCTGTATAAGGAGTGGCTAAAGTCACTTGGTTTGTTCAGCCTGGAGAAGAGGAGACTGAGGGCAGACCTCATCGCGGTCTGCAGCTTCCTCACAAGGGGAGGAGGAGGGGCAGGTGTGGACCTCTTCTGTCCGGCGACCAGCGATAGGACCCGAGGGAATGGCAGGAAGATGTGTCAGGGGAGGTTTAGGTTGGATATTAGGAAAAGGTTCTTCACCCAGAGGGTGCTGGAGCACTGGAACAGGCTCCCCAGGGAGGCAGTCACGGCGCCAAGCCTGATGATATTCAAGAAGCACTTGGACAATGCCCTCAGAGACATGGTGTGAATTTTGGGGTTGCCCGTGCAGGGACAGGAGTTGGACTCGATGATCCTTGTGGGTCCCCTCCACCTCAGGACATTCTGTGATTCTTTTCAGCCTACAGCTACTGCAAACCAGAAAAAAACAAGTTAGCTGTAACAGTTTCAGCTGATTCGTGTCTCTAGCCGTCATCTCAGGTTAAGGCTTACTGACACCTGTAGTTATCTCCAATGCAGAGTGTCTGGACTTGTGCCTCTCCTTTCTAACATTATGGTATCATTCTGACATTGGAAAGGTAAAAGATAAATGGTGGTAAAATGGCAGAGATCACACTGCTGCGGGAGTGGTTTAAGAGGAACAGAGTCTAAACATGCATTGGTTTAAAACTAATTTCAACACATCTCAGTATTTACACTGGAGTTTTTTTCTTTTAAAGAATAAATCTTTCATTTAAATAAAAACGTTTCTACAATGTGGAAATACGTCAATATATGCTATGGCATAAGAAACTCTGACCTACACTGAAATTGACTAATTATATACTATATATAAGCATATACTATGCCTGATACTAACGTTTTCTATGAAAGGTTTGCTTTTGCTGGCTGATAACTGGGACAAAGTAAGGACTAGGCACCAGGGACCAGATTTACAAAATCTTAGTTTCATGATTGTGACCTTTTCTACAAAAGCCAAAACATTTTTATTGCACTTGATCAAGGTCAATGATTTAATTATTCTAAACTGATTCACTGACTGGCAACTGAAAAGCAGGAAAGCTCATTTTCTTCTCCTAATTAGTAAATAATGAGGCATGAATGCATGCTTTCACTAATCCTAGCATCCTGAAGGACACAATATCTGTAAACAGATAACTGGTTAATAACATCATTTTAAACACAAAGGAAGTTTTGTGTCTGTTTTTATGATTTACCTCTTTTCAGCCTGTTATAGTATAATAGTTTCATTTAATGGATACAAAGTTATTTAAAAATGCTTGTCAGCAGAATCTGATTTCTGTCCAAGTGCAGTGTCACACAAAACAGGTTTAAAAAGAATTGTCATCTAGTAAGGGCAATACTTTCTATGATTGTGACTTAAATAAAAATTTAGGACTCTTAATGTAGTAAGAACAACTGACCTGTTTAAACATATAGAGATACCATGAAGCCTCCTGAAAAGTAATAAGCTTCTTAAGGAGAACAAGCAGCTTAGTTAAGCCGACTGCTTGTTCACCAGCAATTGTGTGCATAACCTTTGGTGCGAATAGCTGAGAAACTGAGCTATTCTCAGTTTTATTTATTCCACTGGCTCCTTAGACAGCCATGTGGCCTTTCACTCTCCTGAATTTTGTTTCCCTTGGGGTTCATACACTCTAATGCTTTAGCCAGGGAAAGTGCCCTCTCTACTTTCCCGTTACAGAAAGATCATTGGACTTACTATTCCTGTTGCTTCTGATGATACCTAGTATTGATACAGAGCTAGGAAAAAACCTATGCTTAAACACCAACAGGTGTTTGGTTTTTCTA
This sequence comes from Morus bassanus, assembly GCA_031468815.1. Taxonomy (NCBI): domain Eukaryota; kingdom Metazoa; phylum Chordata; class Aves; order Suliformes; family Sulidae; genus Morus; species Morus bassanus. Next base: position 43,792,777 of record CM062572.1, on the reverse strand, counting down.
CCTTTGTCATTTAATATTATGCCAAGAGGGACTTGGATTACACGGTGAAAGAGGTGCTTATTCTCTGCCGTGGAATGAAGGTGAAACTAAGTAAGCATCACTAAGTATGTGGTAAACATCGTATTAAAATTACTAACAAACAGCTGTGATAAAATATCTGGCAGATCAAGGACAGTGTGGCTAAGATCAAGAAATGCCAAAAGACAGTGTAAGAAAAGGTGTACAGAGAAAGAATGCAAGTTACAGCTGTGTAATCAAATTATTTGGATAGATAATGAGACCGAGACCTGAATATTATTCTACTAGAATATCAAAGCAGACAATGTTGACAAGCAGCATCAAAAAGGAAATTTGCATCTACGAGACAACTTCTGATAATGTGTTATCAGGTGATATGAGACTTTGGTCGATTAACTAGCCTTGAAAAATACCCAATTCTTTCTGGCGGTCAGGAAAATGAATTAAACCATGGGATAAAGCTCCTGACTCAAGGGTTACTCTGGTCTGTGGTCTGCAACTGGAGTCAGTAAGGTATTAGAGCCTTCCACAGAACGGATATGCAAATCTGCATGGCACAACTTCAATGGGCCCTTCTGTCCCTCCTTGCTGCATGCCTGGAGTGACCCAGCTCCAGGCTCTACACAGTGATCTGGTCTTGTTCTCTTGCTTTTATTGTCTGATAACTTCTGCTCTCTCCCCTGTCATTTTGTGATGTGATCCTGTGACTGCCTCCATCTCTCTTTTGAACCTGATCTTGAATAGGCACAGAGTTTGCTCAGAACTGTGCAGGAGGACCTCTGGTTATTGGTGTAATGAACTAATGAGGACTTCTGAGCTTCATCTGACCCAAGGGAATGGCAGGAAGATGTGTCAGGGGAGGTTCAGGTTGGATATTAGGAAAAGTCTCTTCACCCAGAGGGTGCTGGAGCACCGGAACAGGCTCCCCAGGGAGGCAGTCACGGCGCCAAGCCTGATGATATTCAAGAAGCACTTGGACAATGCCCTCAGAGACATGGTGTGAATTTTGGGGTTGTCCTGTGCAGGGACAGAAGCTGGACTCGATGATCCTTGTGGGTCCCTTCCACCTCAGGACATTCTATGATTCTATGATTCATCCTCTGATCATCCAAAGCAAAAGGGGTCCTTTATGTCAGCACCTTGTTATTGCAATATAATCTACATGGAAATTATAACTGTAGATGAATTGTGGAAGTCACAGAAATGTGGAATATTTTAGAAAGTTTAGGAACCAACTATTAGTAAGGTAAAATGAAAATATTAGTAGCAAAGCTTTACATAGCAACAGCTAAAATTTTCCTAGCAAAGTACCTCTTAAAAACAAAGGACCAGCCCATACATCTATCTGAAAGGCACCTTCTGCCATCTCGATCTGCTCTGAACCACATAGATTCCTCTGAACTTTGCCTTTGCAGGCAATTCCAAAAGTTTTCTTGCTTGTTTCTTAAAGAACTGATGCAGCAATTCCTTAGGATTTTCTATAACACCTAAGTATTTGTGCAGGGGCTGCAGCTGGGAGGAGAAAGCAACATCTGCCTGCCTATGGTGGTGTTCATGTGGCTTCAGAATGAATATTCCCATTGTGTGGCTTACTCTTACAGTGTGGGGTTTCTAGGCTTCAGCCTGCCTTTCTAGGCTTGTTTCTATTCATGGACACCAAAGGAAGAAGGGCTTCCCAGAAGGTGGGAAGCCAAAACTCTGGGAGCTGGTGGTTTTATTTATTTGTAGACTCCAGAAAGACACACAATCACTGCCAGTGATGATTATATTGCAAGATATGGTATCAGGAAAACAATTTCAACCAACAGTCAGATTCATCTCTGGCTCCAACAGACTTCCAGTGCTCCTGGCCAGCAGTGCCTGGCCGAGAGCTGTACACAGAGCAGACAGGCTGACAGATGGGCTCTGCAGAACAGGGTGGCTCCTGGCAGCAACCTAAGGAGTTTCTAGGACAAGTAGTCAAGTGTGGATGGATCAAAGAGTTCCTTGACATTGAGTTTTGCTGTAAACAGACGGCTACCAGATATCCTGTCCCTTGGTCAGCAGCGAGGGGACCTCCAGCAGCTCGTGGGTTCTTCTGAGAATTAAAGATGAGTCACTTTAAGGTTGCTGGATTTTCTTTCCTATTGCTCCACTTCCTCTGTTTTCTGAAGATAAATAAGAAATGAGCCTGGAAATTCTCTTGAGAGGTCCTGCAGCTTCTTTGTTTTGTGAAAATACTTCTTGTTATCTAATTTTGTTGCACTTGTTAACAACAGCAGCAGCTTTCCCATAAAACTTGCCCCAAGTAAACTAACCACAGCTTTGAGAACTGAGCTGCAGAGCAGATCATCTCAGAAACTTGAAGATGAAGTACCTTCTTCTGCCAACTCATTTAGCATTTCTCTATAGCTTTGCGCTAAGTAAACCTGTCCAGGTGTGTCCCTGCTCTCAGATGTTTAGTATTTACATTGCTGCTGCTGAGTTGCTCTGACTATCTTAAAATTAGTTACAAACTTTTACTGCTGTGATTTTTCATGATAGAAGTTTTCTGCTATGGAGATAACTGTGTATTAAAAGATATGCTTTTTTTTTTTTGCAGATAGCTACAAGAAACAATGACTTAGGTGAGTTTGATTGTAATTATTATATAAATAACTGTAGATTTTGGTGGGGCTGCTTCTCTATACCTCATTTTCATTATTTGCTATATTTTTGTCTTTGAAAATATTTTCCAGCATCAGTGGAAAACAATTCACAGAATTCAGATGTGTTTTAAAGTTGCATTCAGTCTGATTATTTATGCTGCCGTGATAAAGAAATTAAGAAGATTTATTGAGTCATTGCTACATGGAATGTTCTTTTCCATATGTAGCCTCAGCAAATCAGAATACTTTTCACTTTGATTTCTTTCCTCTGTCATATAAGGCACTTCCCTCTCTGCTGTACCCAACTATTGTACATTTTTGGCGTAATAACCAGTAACTCCTGTCTGTGAGAAATGTATTCCAAGTATTTTGGAGTCAAAACTGAGGAGCATGTCACAATGTCTTATGTCAAATTAACAGTTAACCTGGAAATTAATAGCTTGCATGTGTTCAATATGCATGATAAAAATAGTCATTTCTTTTCTATGATTCATCCCATTTTTACAGAGGTCAGTTATGATTTTTCTTTAATTCCACAAGCTCTAATGAAGAGAACAATGACTTATAATACTTAGCCTTCCACTCTGAAGGCTCCCAAAGCTTCTTAAGCTAAAATATATTTGGTCATAATTTTGATTACAGCTGCACTATGACATCTATATTAATATTAATCTTTTCTATCCAGGAAGCAAGGCAGACCTAACCAGTCTTAGCATATTGTAAATGCTAGATACACTCAGTCTTAATTTACTAATCCTTTTTCACATTATTGGGAAATGAACCTCAGTGAAAGAAATTTCCAAAGGTACAAAAGCTCAGTTAGTATATATCTCTCATCTCCCTTTTGCACATCTATTTGCCTTCTCAGCGCTGAGTATGTTCTTTATTTTCTTCATCTGCCAGGTAGTGAAATAGCTGTGTATGAAGGAGACATCCTCTTGAGAAGAGGACGACGCAGTGCAATTAACTGTGAGAGTTGTTTATGGCCCAAGTCACAAGATGGACTAGTCAAGGTTCCAATTAACGTCTCTTCTGATTTCTGTGAGTGTATGTAAACGGATGCTGTAAAGTTAGCATTGATCTTCCGGTCCCTATACTCTCTGTTATTTTATGTTTCTGTGGCATGCACCAAAAGCAATTGTTGTCCAAATGAGAATTTATTGACGTGTCTCTTTTGTTAATCTGTTAGCTCTATGGTAGTTTGGCTAAGACTCCAAACATTCCAGGTACAGGCACTAAAATACAGGGTTACTTGGGCAGTAGTTTTATACAAATACCAGCTAATTAATTTTAATTACAAATATTAGCTCCTTCCTGCTAGCTAAAATGCACTTTGATATTTAGTGAGTACAGAAGAAGAAATATAATTTGTTCACATTATGAATGTATTTTTGTCAAAATTACGACTAGGAGCACTTTTTTGAACACTATAATTTTCTTTCAAATCTCTCATAGAAATATTCCCGCACTAAAAATCCTTTAGAGGCAAAAATGGAGGAAAAATCCTTGGAGATATTTTTTCCCTTATTATTTCCCTCTCCTCAGTCAACAGCTCTGTCCTGCGCAAAAGACTCCAAGACTGATGACTTAATCTAGAAGATTTTCTTCCAGAACACTTCATATGGGCTGTGCAGGTCTTCCATCTCTCCTCTGCTGAGGTTTCTCTGGTCTGAGGCTTCCATACAGACCCTTCTTAAAAGATCTTACCTTGAGAGAAAATGGCATGGAAGCGAAATACAGCCTGTGCCGGATTCCTGTTCCTGGGGAATGGGAATCTGGGTTACCATTTGAGCTGAGGAAAGCCCAGTCTTTGCATTCTCGAGGCTGCTCCTCTGCCCATGTGCTTCCAGAACTACAGTGTATACTCTTGTGGTTATGTGAGGGTTATTCCATCTACCTCTCTCTCTCCAAACTTTAAAGATGAGGAAACTGAGATACAAATCAGTTGTAGATGATTCATAGCGGAGGAAGCCAAATTAGGCCAAAATGTTCAGAAGTAGATAAACACTCCAATCTTTGTTTGGTACCTGAATAGAAACACTGCGATCTTCAGATCCTCTGAATGCTGGCTGTTTCAAGTGATCCCAAGGGGTGTGTGGCAGACATTTGTTATCTCTGATAAACAAAATAGGTTTTTGGTGCTTAGCTAGGGTCAGGTGGCTCATATGGGATACTTTAATCCAATTATTTGTATCTGAAACTGTTTCGTTTTTTCTGTTCTGTCTAATGGAAGAAAGAATGTCAGTCTTGCTTTCCATCAGCTGTGTCCTATAGAATATGTGTAAGGGCCAGCTATAATTCTTACATCTCCCCTTAAAAGTCCAGCCTTCTTGAAGATCTCTGAAGGCTTTGTGCCCTTCTTTTGTTACACCTGTATGATAAAAATCTAACAAGTGCTGTGAAATTTTAAAGGAATGCACCCCATCAATGCGCCTTGTTTTTGATTAACCAAGGAAGATTTCTCCTTTTCTCTTTCTAGCAGTGACAGAGCGGTCTTGGATTGCCGATGCTCTGCAAGAGATCTCCACGCTGACCTGTGTGCAGTTTGTAAATCGCACGACAGAAACAGACTATGTGTATGTTGAACGTGGGCAGAGGTAAGCTTCCTGTCTCCTGGGAGTGGAAGCACTCAAAAGGTCTTTCAGCTTCTCTTCTGTTTTGATCTGGATTTAAATAATTGCCCTTTTTTATCCTAGGAGTCAAGATTCAGAGAGCAGGTGCAGTTTTTCATTTTTCTTTAGATATACAGGTAGTTACATCAGTTAATGGGCTGCAGGAATAAATGTGTGTGTGGACTTAAGGATAATGGGGTGTAATTCAAAAGGAGATATTTTCTGTAATTGTTGTAAAAATTTAAAGTAGTATAATTGTTTCAGGTTCTTTGCTTATACTACTTAAACTTCTTCATCTTAGTTTGATGTAGCCATTTTACTGTTTTAAAATTTGCCATACTCATCACAAAGGCTTTATTTCTCCCCCTGTGTAGTTTGGCAGCTTTTGGAAGTCTAGATATCTCATGCCCATGACGATTTGCATGTCCCCTTCTGTGGCTGCACATCTGGAGGCCCTTGGTGGCATAATCAGTACATCTATTTCTTTGTATTTGCTGAACGTGATCATTTTGGTTATTGATCACCTATTCTTAGCTGCTGGTCTTACTTTGGAAAAATTGGAGGACGTCAAGCAGTAGGCCTGGTGAAAAATGGTTGCATGGATAAAGGAGCAATTCAGCATGAAATGAACCACGCACTGGGCTTCATCCATGAACAGGCACGGAGCGATCGGGACAGGTTTGTCAAGATTATGTGGGAACACATTGTGGCAGGTATGTCCACTAAATCTTAAGAGAAAACATATACTTTCAGATAACGGAGAATGTTTCTTCTGTGAACAGCAATGCAGATAAGAATCATGATTAATGCTGGCTGAATTGCAGCAGCAGCACATTCAGTGTGATGTAATTTCTCGTTCAGTGTTTGTACTAGGGGAATTTCTGTGGCTACACCTACGTTAGTGTGGTCCTCCAAGGCAGATGCAGCCTAAAAGTAGCTCTGTGTTCTTATTTTGATTGCCATCTTGAGCCCAGGTTCACCTTATATCCAAAATACCAAGATCATCAGGAACACAAAATGTTGTAGCAAAGACTTGGCCAGGAGGCAAGACTGTGAGACTTTTAGCTGAGGTGGGGAGAAACACAATACACAGAGATCATGATGGCAAATTGCACAGCAACTCTATCTCAGGGAAAGCCATGGAAATAGGGAAGGCAGCAGGTGGGCATTGAATGAAATGCACATAGCCTAAAATGTAGATGAACAAGGGACTCACTGCGGAGAGAATGGAGCACATACAACCACTAGCCTGTGCAAAATTCTGGGACCTGGCATGATGTAAGAGGAAAGACTGCAATTATTTCCTCCTTGAGGAGAGAATACTATACACTGCCATGAAAAGAAGGAGGAATGGGGAGCAATCAGGACTGGTAAATCTGTAGGGGGAAAACAAGTGAATGTTATTTAGGGGAAGGAATGCAGGATGAATTGTTAGGGCATGTGCTCTTGATCCGTGTGCTGGGAACATGTGAGCATATACACAGCTCCAGGCTCTGGGGAGGGGAGGGTAGAGAGAATGGTAGGAGGTTCCAGGGAAAGTGAGAAAGGGGTACATAGAAGGAAAGTAGGGGAAGAAAGAATGCAAGGAATCATTTGTCTGACAGCTATGAGAGAGCTAGACAACCCACAACAATTGTAAAAAGGTAAAAGTGTACTTAGTTCATTATAGAAAATTATAGTAAATGAGGTGGGACAATTGAATACCAAATTCTAGTAAGTGTCTTCAACAAATAAGACACTCAACTCTTGAATGTCATGCACAGCTGAAAATATATCTATCTTTTTCTCCAGATGGAACTTGATTGTTTGTATTGTAAATTCCTTACACACTGTTCTCCAAACTTTTTTCAGCTATTCCCATGAGACCCTAAGTAAATTCCATTTGTGCTGTTCTTTATTAAGGTTTCAGCTGTAGAGTTAAGGTGCAATTTTGCTATGAATTGTTTGCCATTGTACAACAAGGGTGTGCCATGTTTGAAATGCTAGCAAAGGACATGCTAGGAAAGAGGAGTTGAAAACATGAAGTTATACCAAAGATACTAGACACACATAAAATCTTACACTAGTTTTGCAGGGGGAAGTCCACAGGTTCAGATGTCATCATTCCTAAAGGATACAGATGTAACCAAGCTCTGATTCAGGCACAGTAAAAGAGGGGGCCGAGGTGGAGAAGACAAGACTATGCAAAAGGAGATGTGGTATATCTTCAGTGTTTTAACAGCATTCACCAAGAGCGGAGGCTGAGAAGACTGGCACGACAAGGGAGTTAGAATGCAGAGTATGTCCAGTACAAGCAGTGTAGGGAAAAAATGCAAAGATATGCAGGGAAAAGGAAATGAAGAAACACAGCTATGTTCATGAGGACTGTTAGTGTACATCTCCTGTAAAAACATGCTGCTGTTAACAGTGCTGATGGCAGAGCTCCCCCCACCTCAGTAGTGCAGAACCAGACCTCAAGACCTTTTGCAGCTTCCCAGCTCTCCCACACAAGCTGTTTTTCTCTTGCCAGGACTGCAGTACTGTGGATGTTTGCTGGGTTTTGTTTTTACCCAGCAATTTACCTTGGAAGCCATCCTACTTCTTTGTTTTAACAAAACGCAGCCTGATCAGTTGCTGTCCACTTAGCTACTTGAAACTCAGCTTGTTTTTCCCAAACTTTTGGGGAAAAAAACTGTATTCAGTGTCTTCAGCCAAAGCTTCCTTTTAAGCTCTTCTGAGTCATTACACTTAGATTCTGGCAGAGGTAGATTTTTTTTTTAGAGTGGAAAAGATGGGTTAAGTCCCCACATGTGTGCAGGTCTAGACAGCCAAATCTCTCTGGCATGTGATGAGGCAGATACTAGTTTTCTGGCAGCACGTCTGTCCAGCCAGGCTGGTGTTACTTTTTCTTTTTTAGCAAACCAATTCAGCAAAGCACTTATGTGCCAAACAGTAGTCATATGTTTAAATGTTTCACTGCATTTGAACTGTGTTCTCTGTTCGTCACCTCAAAAGAAGCTGTGCACTTGCTGATAATTCTTTCTGAAGTCAGTCTAGCAGATAAGAGGAACTGAGATAAAAACCTAACAAAGTCAGGAAAGCCAATGCTGTTGAGAACCAGTTTGAGCCTTAACTGAGTTTTTGAGCTATTAAAAGCTCCAAAGTCAGGTTTATCCCTAAACTTTCTATAATTCACGATTTTTAAGCTTCTCTTTGCATTTCCTAGCCCCAGACCAGTGCTGAAGGACATTACTGGAATAGACTGGCTCTGACTGCAAGCCTGCCAGCCAAGCTGTGCAGACTCCAGAGATTTTTCTAACGAGCATCCAATGCTGAACTCTTGTCCAGATGGTTTGTGGTTTACAAACCGCTAGTTACAATAATGAAGGTACAGATGTTGAACTGGAAAGGAGTGCTCAGTGGTTAGGGCATTAGCCTCAAGGCCAGGCTGACTGCATTCAGCTCCCTGCTCTGACATTGCTTGCTTGCCTGTTTTACCATGGACAAAAGACCCAGGGTGCAATTCGTATTCATGCTCTCTAGTCAATGGAGAGAAATAGGTGCCTTCAGATGAAACTCGCTCCGTGTCTCTCTTTCTCTCCCTCTCCTCCGACTATCCTGAGAGCCTTGATGAATAGCTTCAGTGCCTAACTTAGAGAAATAAAGCTTGGTGACATGAATTCCAGTCTGTGCCTCTGGGCCCCAGCCCTGTATCGTGTAATGCTTTCTTACTTCATATGGGCTTTTTAAGGGTAAACAGATGAAAAGTGCTGAGATGCTCAGCAGCTATGATGAGAGGGGCTATATCAGCAGCTATATTCAGACAGAATGTTTCTAGCTGATCTTACTGAGTGTCCTTGCTTCATGTGAGTCATATCACTTCACTGTAGTCACTGCTGATAGGTTTGACCAGAGACAAAGCCAGAACAGGGCTGATAACATGTCCCTTGGTGCAAGTAACAGGCAAACTGTACCCCTTTCTTTTATGGTCTTATAACGCTTTGGTGGAAGGACTCAGCAAGACAGGAGTCACCCACACATCCCTCTGAATTTTTGATCTAGGTGGTCAGCCAGATTTCCCTCTCAAGGTATGGATGCAGCTTTGGGGGCATAGGTTGGATGCTTATAATGTTCAAGATAGTGCACTGACATGTATTTGGAGACACCCTGGTGAAAATGGACAGGTGAATACCTTTACCTGAAGAGTGGAATGGATTCATTGATTATATCAAAACTTTGACTTGTTTGATTTGGTTTATGTTCTGAAACTTACTAGACTGAGTGAAAATGGGTTCCTATGGGCTTCAAAAGGCTCTGGTGGTTTTGATAGATCCAAGATCTCATAAGAATAAGTATTTGTATCCTAAGTTAATCTTAGGATTGTGACAGCAGGCAGTGTACTATTAGAGCAGCAAGAATTGTTCTGACTGAACTGTTGCTTTCCTACCTTACAGGGGAACAAGGGAACTTTGCAAAAGTGAATTCCAAAAATCTGGGCCTTCCCTATGACTACTCTTCTGTGATGCACTATGGCGCGTAAGTTGTTTTCTGAGATGTCTTTTCAAAGGAGCAAACAGCTTTCAGATCTTCTGCTCAGGTTAGGAAGAAGGAATTGCTGTGTGCAGGGAATTACTTTTGCTGTTCACTTAAAACTGAGTGAATGGACATAATTAAGGGTGAGCACACTTCCTTTGTCAGCAGGATTCCTGGAACACAGAGTTGATATGGGTAGAAGAAAAAATTAGGACAACATATTCTTTCACTGTACTCCTGTCTCTTGCTAGAGGCCTTTGACATGGCTGTGGTCCAAAGTCTAACTCTACAGAGTCACTGATCTAAAACAGTTCTGAAGTCTAAATGATTTCCTTAACATAGTAACAGCTGATCAGAGACAACAATATTTAGGTGCAGAGAGAAGAAAGATGGGATTTTTTTATATCATTAAGATGTTGCATGCTGCTTCATATTCATCTGGGAACACTGTCTAAAGTTGCATTTTAGTCCATAATGTACAAGCTTGTATCATGTATCTTCTCCTTTATTTCCACTAGCAAGTAACAACTTCTGAACCAAACCGTGAAATAAAACTTGTCTAGTCGGAGGCAGGAAACTGCAGATAGCAAATAAACAATTAGTAACTGAGACAGAACTACTCCTGCACCTCTGCCTCTGGAATCATGAAGGTGGGATTCAGGTCGTTGTGCCAGGACACTGGTGAAAGCTCTCCTCACTCAGGACAGTGCAGCTTTTTCTTTTTTCGTGCTTTCAGCTGCTGTACACAAAATGGCTGCCATGCTGGTCCTCTTCTGGGAAGACTAGCTGGTCCCTGAGGAGCTTCTTGCTCTTTTCCATTGAAATTCTGTGCATGTGGTACATGAATATGATTATGCAGTTAGAGAACTTACTGTTTAAGAGAAGCGATCTAGAAATGTGATTTCCTTATTTCTACAGGTATGATTTCTCCAGCACTCCAGGGAAACCAACTATTGTACCAGTTCCTGACGCCTCTGTACCCATTGGGCAGAGAGAAGGGCTGAGCAACTTGGATGTAGCTAAAATCAACAAGCTCTACAAGTGCAGTAAGTGCTGTAGATAGAAGGCATGTGAATCCTTATACAGCTGAGGTCTGTAGACACTATCAGACATCTCACAAACTCAGCCCACAGTCCTTACAATACATCTCTCCCTCACCCTACAAGAGGGCTGGTATGCATGTGGAAACAGACCCATCCCTGTGCCAAGCTGCTGCCTTCTTGGAAAGGACAATTTACTTTCAGTAATTCACTGTCATTCTGAGTTATCTTCACCTAGTCCCTGCTCTTTGACATAAGCAAAACCCATCAGAAAAATCACGGTTGCTACCTCTGTCAACTTCTCATTTCAGGAAAGCTCTGAAGGTTGTGAAGCATGTAAGCTGTCCTCAGCCATGATTATAGCTTAGAGTCATGTGCAACAGTAGTGCCACAGGTTTGTGATTTCTTTCAGTTAGAAAATGGCTGCAGGGCTGTAAGTACCACTGCCATTTAGGCTGATCAGAACATCACTTTGAGGGGAACTCCCCAGGCTTTTTGTGTAGTTATCTACTTCCTTGCCCCATCCATTTCTTAACTCATCACTGTGGTATCTTAAGGTCTAGAAATACTTAGCATTCCTCTGTAGCAGGAACTCTTCAGCTGAGATGCACAAAACACGGGTAAAACACCAGATGTGCTCCTGCAATACATGGTTTTTGCCTCAACTCCCAGTACATAGGCTAATTGATTTATACGGTATTTGACTTCTGAGATGTTAATTCTATTAGTTTCCACCAAAAAAGCAAGAAACATTAACATGGCCTAAATATTAGTGTACCAAATTCTGCTCTGAATTGTGTTAGAACTTAATTAAATAAACATCGGTAATTAGTGGGAATCAGCATTCCTTCAGTTGGATAGTTAGGTAGAGAAATCATTGCTGAGAGTGGTTCCTCCCAAATTCTTAACTTCAGATAAGACAATTTTACAAATTAAGTGTCTGTCATGGTCTCAAAGATAGCGATAATAAGTATTTAATGATATTTAGTCTTGATAGTGGGGCTGGGAGTGAATCATATTTCAATACCATTATTATGTAATTTCATCATTAGATCTGTATGTTTTGGAAGAAAAGGGCTAAATTAAAAAAAAGGAGAAAAACTCAGGGGCTAAAAAAAAGGACAAAAAGTCTGGTTGTCTCAGGGAAAGTAGGGAGCAAGAGGAAAATATCATATATTCATATGTTCAGATGTCATATGTTCGTATCTGGTGATTTGGGGAGTTATGCATAGTGCAATAAATGAAGACTACATGTGGAAACACAAAAGGCAGATGAGATCAGACCAGACTTTGTATACCACTCACTAGGTCTGCAGCTTGACTTCAGTGCTCTCTGTTATTGTTTTCCCCCAGTGGCTACCCCTCTTTGCTTTGACAGAATCTAGTTTTCAAGCTTGATTTTTGCATACACTTAGGAAAACACACACATTTGCTGATGGGAATTGATGTACTGATGTCATTGAAACTACTCCTGTGACTGAGGTTAAGGAAGTTCATGAGAGATCCAGGCCTGTTTTAGTAAACTAAAATATGTGTGTGTAGCCCTACTGTCTTTAAAAAAACATCAGTAGCTGAAGCAGATAAGTACCTTAAGTAGCTCTATTTCACTTGCAGGTTTTGAATAACTTTTACACTAGGAACATCAACACAATTGTAAGCATTATAATTCATTTCTCTTTTATAAGCTTGACTGATGCAAATGGTTGGAGAGACTTGTCAGGCATTTCTGGAAGATTTTTGTGCAGTTTTCATTCTCTTCAACACTGTTGTTGGTTCTTCCCTTCAGACTGCTGTAGCTCTGTGTTGCCTAAATCCAAAGGCTCATTCTCCTCTGTCAATTACCCATCCCCATACCCGAACAATAGCAACTGCCTGTGGTTGATCCGCGTCCATCGAACTAAGGTAATTTTTATTAGGAGAAAAAAGGTTTGAACCACAGTGTCAAGGCTACACAGCATTATTTCATTATTATGACTACCCTCTGGGAGTAATTTTCATGGACCAAGACATTTATTTTGTTACGCAGTGAATGAAAAGACTGTTCTCAACAATTTTCATAAGACTTATTAAGACTATCAGATGCATTATTTAACTTGATTTTTATCCAGTTAAGATTGGATGGCTTTTCAAAGACAAGCAATAGTCAAACATCAATCACTGGGCTCAGTAGCAGGGTAGCTAGGTGAAATTCTATGCTCTTTTTGTACAGAAAGTAAAATTTCAGTGATACATGGATAGTAAAATGAATACGAAGTCCTAGTTCATGTCATAACAATTAGATGGTTTGAATCTTTCCTTGTGTATAGCATTAAACCCAATGTCTGTTTTCTTGTTTCTCAAGATTTTCCTGCAGTTTGAGGCTTTTGATCTTCAACTCTCCCCAGACTGTTCTTCTGACTATATAAAAATTTACAATGGAAACAGCAAGAATTCCCCCGTCTTGTTGGACAGATACTGTGGGAAGGGACCACTGCCCTCCTTAGTGGCATCTGGATCGACAATGCTGGTAGAGTTTGCAAGTGATGAGAGCATTACAGCCACAGGATTCAGAGCCTCCTACAACAGGGGTATGAACACTCCTTTACAGAGCTTGGAGAACAGCATTAATAGTATTTGTATGGAAGAAGTGAAAATTTTGAACATATATTCCAGAGTAGGTTTTTTCTGTGTTATTCTTTACACTTCCATAGCACTTGCTAATGCAGGAAGGCTAGGCAATGATGGGGCTGAAGGTTAGCAGGAAACAGAAGATGGAATGTTGCATGGGTCTCATGTTAGTAATCCTAAGAACCCACTCCCATTCTTCTGAGAGCCCCTGCAAGGCTTCTTCACATCTTTAGAACAATTTCTTTAAATAAAAACAATGCAATGACTGTAACTAATAGGGGCAGTGCAGCCAAAGGGCACAAAGGCTGCAGAACTCGACAAGAAATCTCAACCAATGAGATGTAAAGCCAGTATCTGGGCAATATGTTATTCAAGGTTTTGTGGCATTCTATGGAACAGGAGAGGTACTAACCTTGGGTAACTTATGCCTTCTGAATTAAAGGCTTTTGTTATGTTACATGAAACACAGAGCTTCCTGTAGTCACTTGAGGGGTGTCTTTTACAAACATACAAATGCATTATGGACTGCTGGATAAAATTCTGTTGTGCTGCAACACGCTTCCAGTTAGAAGGCAGTAGCCCAAATAACTTGTTATTGCCTTATTTCTACTCAAAATGCAAACTTCTCTACAGCATAAATTGAGGAAGTCTTAGAAATGTGTCATTTTTACTCTTTTTGCATTAGTCTTGATGGAATAATTTCTAGACAGCATTAGATCTAGCTTGATAATGCAATCTTGAATACTTGAGCTAATTCTTTTCTGAAAGTGCAGTAAGTTAGTACCATTAGAGTGCTATGCTAATATGGTAACACTCAGTTGTAAAGACAGACAGAGCTTTAGATGCAGCTCTTTCCTGTCCTCCAAAGGTTAATTAGCAACCCTGTTTTTAGTTCCTTCAGTACAGCTGCTGATACAAATACTAAGCAAAGAAATAAAATATTTCAGCAGTAGATTTTCACAGTAGCACATTTTTCTTGGCTTGAAGAAAGAATACAATAAGCAAGCTCACTTCTGCCAAAATAGTCTTGTTAATATGCCCTTCTCTGTTTTTCTCCTTTACTCTTCAGTGAATTGTGGAGATACTTTCACAGACTCAAATGGAGTCATCACCTCTCCAAACTATCCCAATAAATACCCCAAAAACCAAGCATGCTTCTGGGTCATCAGTTCTCCAGTAGGATACAAGGTAAGGCACAGATGAACTCATTTGTGAGTTTCATCAGTGTTCTCTAATGGAATCTTTTTTTGCCTTGGAGAATAACAGCTGTAATGTCACTTTTTGAGCAGGCATTCTCAGAGTAAAAATCTGAACACGAAAAATCCAGTTTAAGAACTTGTGCTGGATCTTGGTATCTGAGGTGTTCAGCAAGGGAAAACTTTTACACATGCATGTGAACTCTTATGAATTTAGCTTGTACCAGTAGGCTTTGTTCAGAATAATCCCTAGGTAAGAGTTCCCACTAGAAAACTAAAACATTGCACAGGTGCTGATTTTATATTTCTCTAGAGAAGAGAAATTAAAGTGTACAAGATCAGTCTTGTCCCTTGCTTCTCCTTTCAGTCCAAATGCTGATGAATGGAGCAAATCATTTGCTACTAATTTACATTACAATATGGGATCAGGCTGTGGTGTAAACACAGAATAAAAAAAAGTGCCTGCACATAAGGAATTAAGACTGTTTGTGCTTGCTACATACAAAGGGTAAGAGAAGGGGATATAACCTGGAAGCAAAGTGCTTTGGTTGTATTTTCTCCAGATATCTCTCAAAATGTTATCCTTTGAGCTGGAAGATAGTGACAGATGCATCTATGACCACTTGCTCATACATGATGGAAGCCGACCTACATCACCTGCAGTTGGCCCTTATTGTGGGACAGAGAAGGTTGCAGACTTTACTTCCACTGGGAACTTCGTGCTGGTTGAATTTCACAGTGATATAGTTTGGGAGTTGCCCGGATTTGTGATGAGTTATACATTTGGTAGGTAGTACTATACAGATGGGAGTTGGGAAACACAGAATGAAAGTAAGAGACCAGCTAGCCACAGGTGAAAGTCCAGATGTCACCAATTCCAGCAAAAAAATATAGCTCCCTGATACCTTTAACAAGCTTGAAGCTTGATCTCTTAGTCTTACATCTACAGTGGTGTAATTTGCATGGTGAATTATGGACAAAAATGTTCCTGCCCATGGGGAGCTTCTGTCTGAGAGTGTAAGCTTTTTATTACAGTATTCTCACTGCTGGTGTTGCATGGCGAAATAAAATAACAGAACTAAAAACTATGTAAGCAGATTTTCAAGAACTTCTAGTGTTAGAAACTGTGCCCATAAAAATTTCAGAATATGGCTATGTAGCAACGTTAACCTGAATTCTGACAAATGTTATTACCCAACCCTAATGTGCATTCCAGTATGCATACAGAAAAACCTTCAGACACATGTTTATTTATGCTTCGAAGTCAAGCTCACTTATACAGTTCATATAAGCACCTTAGCTTAGCCTGGAAATCACCAGGTAGAGCATCTTAACTCAAAGAATTGCACGACTCCTCTGTGAGATGAACCAGGTCAGGGAACAGATTTAACTAAAGAACTGATTAGGAGTGGCAGGAACAAGCAGTGAGGGAGAGGGAATGGAGTGAAGCACCTATTGTTGCACTTTGCTGTGGCCCGAGTCAGGTACTGAAATTGTCCATAGGGTATTACCAAAATATTTTTTAAAAATGATGCCTGAAAACCTAATGCAAAGTCCACTGAATGTAAATGGAGCCAGTAACTTTGGAGAATATATTAGGCATGAAGTACGTTGCCTGTAGAGAGAAATCTTCCACCTCTGAGGAGACGTCTGAGGAGGAGAAAGAAATCACCACTGTAGACAGCTAACACTTTGCCTTGACTTGATGTATTCAGAACTAAATGCCGGTGTCAAACTGGAAGATGCCAAAATGTAATAAATAATAAAGGTTCTTGCTGCAATTATGCCTTTGTGAAGAAGAGCAGTAGAAAATGCCAGTTTGCTTTCCTGGTGCTAGGAAGGCAGCCAAGGAAATTTTGAATTATGCTGTTGGCTTTGGGTTTTTTTTTAAAGGGTCTCAAATGTTTTCCTTTTTAAGCACTGGTTAATTTTCACCCTCAGAAGAACGATAATTGGTAAGTTGTGAACATCAGGGTCTAGAGCTTGCTTGCATCATGGTGGGAAAGTGCATGCAAATATTTGTAGTTCTTACAAGCTCCTGTCTTCTGGCTCTAAAAAGTATTCCTTCATTTAATTTGGCTCACTATTGAGATTGGCACCTTTTTGGAGGATGTAACAATTTCAGCAGCATGAGAGAAAAATGAAAGTCTATTTCTATTTTTAACCTCAACTTCAGACTGTACAAAAGCTAATTCTTCTCCCTGAATCTGAGGACTTTCATGGAGGTGCAAAAGTAATAACCCTGTGACAACTGTTACTGTATACATAGTTGAATGGGTCCCTATTTTAAATATGCAGTGCTGAACTGCTTTGTAACTTGAATATTACTTTAGATTCCCTTCCCATGGCCTGATGTGGGGCTCTACATAGGTCCAATGTTTTAGATGTTTGGTAAAGGAGCACGAACAACACATTGAAACAGCAGTGTACCACATATAGGAATATTAGCCTTCCAACTTGTCCCTAGAAGTACGGTTTTAAGTAGGAGTCGGAAATGTGGCAATGTGACTTGATCAAGGTGCTTTATTTGTAAGCAAGCCCTTCCTGCAGGCAAGTCATAAGCCCTAAGGGCATGCAGCCTGGCTAAAGACTCCAGTCTCATTTGTTTTGAAAACGTGAATTCGACAGTAATGATGTAGAAATGCATTCCTGAATATACAGACAGGCTGAAATATAATGTGATGAATAAGATCACTCTTTCATAAGAAACGCTTTTCAGTCTGAGATCTAAAGGTTGTGCTTTTTATGAGTTCTGGTAGGGGTCCTTGTTAACCGCTTTCCCTGAGGGATATGCACATTAGCTGGAGCTTCCACACATGCTCCAAACCACCTCCTGACCCTCTGCAGATATCAAAACCTTCAGCTTTCCCCTAATTATTGCTAAAATCTCTGGTTTCCTGCCAGCAGTCTCCACTTTAGTAATACATTACTCATCTATAAATCTGTGGCCCACCAAACAGGAAAATGCCAGTGCCAGATACAAAACATCCTGATGAATGGCATCTTTCTTGTAATGACTGCTGCTCATTTTCACCCACAGTTAGTTGCAGATCTTAAATGGAGAAGCTGTAGAATTCACAAACCCTGGTAAGAGCTTAGGTGTACCCAACTGCACAGTGTAAGGGGTCTTGCATCTAACAGACAATAATCCTCCCACAACAGGCATTGCCCATATATAAAAATGATTTACAAGCTTGCTATTAACATTCATATTCTGAGATATATGAATTAAGAGTGACCAGCCAGTAGACAAAATGGACAGTATAGCCAAGTTTAGGATTCAAATACCGCCATAGGAGGATTTTGAGAGGTTCTAATGAAAGTTCGGCATTCACTTAACACACCTTTGAAATCCAACATGTAAGGATTTAACCTTAAAAAACAGAGGTATCTAGCAGTGATGAATATATATATGTCTTCCCATATATGTACATACCTCATGACACAAACAGGTATTGCCTTAATTGTGTATAAAAACATATCTGTGATAAGAGAGACACACTTCCACAAGCCTGTGCATGTGGAAGAGACAAGAGTGTTTGTGTCCATGTATTTCTATCTTACCTGCTTTGGGACTGTCCAGGTTCCTATCTGGGGGGCAAATCAGGGCCTCTGAGTGGTATGCTTTTGTAATCTGTAAGAACCAGAACAGAGATCTGTCAATTACTGCTGTAGGAGAAAAACAGCACTACAGAAACACACAAAAAATGTACTACTTATAGGTATTTTTTTGTGTTTAATTTAAACCACATTTCCCTTACATAAGTAAATAACTGTGGTTGAGACAATGCTTGCTTGCATGACTAGAACCCCAATGGCTGGCAAAAAATAAGGACAGCTCTTGGCATGCTGATAATACAGTTGGTTCCTCATCTCTAGAAGATGAAAATGAGCCTACTGAAACAGCAAGAGAGCACTGAAACTCAGTCTTCAATTTCTCTGTGGTGATGATCTGCCCTTTTTATCACACCAAACTGCAAGGAGAAACATTACAGCCTGGGAGACTTAGTAGGTAGATGGCCCATTTTGAATTAATTTGAACTTTTTAAAACCAAAAGTTTTACTTCTAGATGCATTCCATTATAGTAATCAAGCCCCAAGATTATCAAGGCCAAGTCTAATACATTGGGGCACAGTTTCACAGCAAGTTAGAGACCACAGCATTTGCAGCTCTAACTATGTAGGACAGAGAACATACAACTTACTGTACAACAACGGAGTTTGGCAAGGAGAAGACATATGAACCAAAGACCATTTAATCTCTCCTACACTTAAACAGAAATTGAAAACCTTATGGGCTAAGTCATCACATAGGATATTAATAATCGGAGTTCCCTTTATCATGGGAAACACCTGCAGGCAAGAGGAAAAAAAGTCAGAAGCTGCTACTGTTCAGCTGCCAAATGGCCCTCTGGTGCAGGAACTGGAAGAACTGTGGGAGCCGGGCCCCCTCTGGTGGATACCAGCAGGGGAACATGAACGTATCTCGTTCCTCTTCCCCAGCCACGGGAGAGCGAGGTCTTCTGCCCTGGTCACAGCTCTCAGTTCCATCCGGCAAATTCAGCCAAGGCGTTTCTAAATGGGTAAGTTTAATTTCTTTCACTGTCTTGCTCTCTCCCGTGCACCTCTGTTGGTGGTGCTCTCTGGATGGGAAAGTTCTTTGGGTTGCTGCCCGTATTTTGTGTTAAAGAGCAGCACTACAAATTACACCTCTCAATCGGTAACATTCAGATTAAAATGTCCTCTTCCTCTTTTCCTGCTGACCAGCTCAATAGCAAAGACAACATCAAATGAAGTCTTTTATTTGAATAAATTCTGTTTTATATTTGTCTCAATTCCCTGCTTTATGCCTACAGTACCTGGAGTTTCCAGGTGGTCTCTAATACAATTGCTGGACAGGTGCAAAGTTTAGCTTCCAAGTTTTATACAGTTGTCTTGCTAATGTTCTTTAAAAAAAACTGAAAGCTTGAGAGGGGAACCCCCAGGTTTTTTCCTTTGAATTTAGCTTTGTTCCGACATTAATGAGTCTTACTTACTTGAATAGATCAGTCAGTTCTCTAATTTAATTATGTAGGTCTTTACAACATGGACTTCTCTATTAAACTGAAAAGAATGCAAAATGTAATCGCAAACCCACACAATTAACAAGATGACTTGTGGGAACCAATGGTACCTAGAACTACGCTCCGTAGCTTTTTGTTATGAGCACTGTAGGACATTGACTTCTGAAGGCATGCAAACAAACACTGGCAGAAATATTGGCTGGGGATAACTGGAGTTTTGCAGTTCAGCTGATTTCATGCTCTTCTGAACCAGGATCTCACCGCAGGTTTAAGTGATAAAAAACAGAATAAGTCAAGCGCAACCCTGTCAGCATTAGAGAATACACTTTTTGCCTTATTAACACTCAGTGACAGCAAACAGGCAAAAATGCAACACCCTACTAACAACATCTGCCGTACTGGGAGGATGGCATGCATCAGTGTATGAAGTAGTGATGTCATACTGAAACTGTTGTAAGCAATTGCTTAACCACATAACATGAAACCAATAAAGCACACAGCCTGCAAGTCCTCCCTCTCCCACCTCAACAGTGGCAATGCCTTTCGTTACTGTGGGGACAGCAAACATCCCAGAAAGAGAGTGAGGCCAGGGCAAGGGGGCCCTGAGGGGCAGGGAGGCTGAGGCAGCGCCCACCCTGTGGCGTTGGGGCGGCCGCCCTGTGTGCCCTCCTCGTGAGGAGGGGTGCAGGGGAGAGGCACTGCTAGGCTCCCACTCCTCATCCCTGACCCA
Source organism: Morus bassanus (assembly GCA_031468815.1). Classification (NCBI taxonomy): domain Eukaryota; kingdom Metazoa; phylum Chordata; class Aves; order Suliformes; family Sulidae; genus Morus; species Morus bassanus. The sequence continues at coordinate 43,772,372 of CM062572.1, read as the reverse complement.
CTGCAGGGTGTACAGGACCAACTAGTCCGCCGCCACTGCCAGAAGCTGACTGTCACATCAGCCCCGCCGCCACCAGGCTCCCGGCCCATGCACCCAGCGTGCTGTCTGCTGGGAAATGGAGTCTTACAGAATGTTAGAATCATTAAGGTTGGAAAAGACCTCTAAGATCATCAAGTCCAACCACCAACCCAACAGCACCATGCATCCTAAACTATGTCCCCAAGTGCCACGTCTACATGTTTTTTGAACACCTCCAGGGATGGTGACTCCACCACCTCTCTGGGCAGCCTGTTCCAATGCCTGACCACTCCTTCAGTAAAGACATTTTTCCTAATATGCAATCTAAACCTCCTCTGACGCAGCTTGAGGCCATTTTTTCTCATCCTGTCGCTAGTATCTTGGGAGAAGAGACCAACACCCACCTCACTACAACCTCCTTTCAGGGAGTTGTAGAGAGCGATAAGGTCTCCCCTCAGCCTCCTCTTTCTCCAGGCTAAACACCCCCAGCTCCCTCAGCTGCTCCTCATCAGACTTGTTCTCCAGACCCTTCACCAGCTCCGTTGCCCTTCTTTGGACACGCTCCAGCACTTCCATGTCCTTCTTGTACTGAGGGGCCCAAAACTGAACACAGGGTTCGAGGTGCAGCCTCACCAGTGCTGAGTACAGGGCCACGATCACTGCCCTGCTCCTGCTGGCCACACTATTCCTGATACAAGCCAGGATGCTGTTGGCCTTCTTGGCCACCTGGGCACACTGCTGGCTCGTGTTCAGCCGGCTGTCAGCCAGCACCCCCAGGTCCTTCTCTGCCAGGCAGCTTTCCAGCCACTCTTCCCCAAGCCTGTAGCGTTGCCTGGGGTTGTTGTGACCCAACAACAAGTGCAGGACTCGGCACTTGGCCTTGTTAAACCTCATACTATTGACCTCGGCCCATTGATCCAGCCTGTCCAGATCCCTCTGGAGAGCCTTCCTGTCCTCGAGCAGATTGACACTCCCGCCCAACTTGGTGTCATCTGCAAACTTACTGAGGGAGTGCTCAGTCCCCTCACCCAGATCATTGATAAAGATAATTAACAAGACTGGCCCCAACAGTGAGCCCTGGGGACACCGCTCGTGACCGGATTCCCTCGGACCCTTCCCCAGGCGGGACCCTGGCACCAGACTACAAGTACCACAATGCACCGCGCGGAAGACCCGGATGTTCTCTGTTCCCGAGCAGCGATAGGGCGGCTCCCGGCAGGCCCGGCGCCGGGTGCCGCGCGGGTCCTTGGGTAGTGTAGTTTATCGGCGGAGAGCCGCCTGACGGGCGGAGGCGAGGAGGGCGGCGAGAAGGACTACAACCGCCGTCGGGCCGTGCGCCGCGGCACCGACGCGGCGTGTGAGGGGCGGGCCGTGTTTCGGCCTCCCTGGTAGTCCCGGCTCGGTGCCGCGCTCAGCTCTAAGAAAGACCTTAAAGAAAGCGGGGGGGACGCGCACAACTATGGAGCTGGGCATAGGCGGGGCGCAGCGCCGTGCGTGAGCGCCGGGCAGGGCCCCGACGGTGGTCGGGCCTCCGGTAGCGCCATGGACAGCCGGTGTTGTGGGTGCGCGTCCAAGTTCTCTGTCTTCAAGAAGGAGGCAAGTCCGGCTGAGGGGGGCCGGGGCGGCTGCGAGGCGGAGCCCGCAGGGCCCGAGCGCGGAACCGGGAGTCCTGCCTCCCTCGGCGCCCGGGCACCCTCCCCCACCAGCATTGTGGTCCTTGCTCACTGAGCTCTCGTGGTGCCTGTGTCTTTTAAATCTGTGCCATCGCTGCAAAAAAGAAAATCGTCGTGAGATCTCACCCCTCTAATCCAATGTTCGGTCATTGTCCCAGAGAATTGCCCACATACACACTTCATTATACTATAGGATGAAATGGTGTCTCTGCTTCTAGCAGGAGTTATGTGCCGGTGCCCAAAAGCTCTCAAGAGTCTCCCTCTCTTCAGCAGCAGCTAATGATACAGTTCTCTTAAAAAATCAGCATAACCCCAGCGTTATTTTTAGTGCACCTTGGCATGGCGTTGTTCCTGCATGCAGCCAGCCAGAGTGATGGGGTGTGTACGGTGACTAGGTGGTGAAGCCCTGTCCTGCCCTTCTCTTGTGTCTCTGCAGCATGGATGCAAGAACTGCGGGCGGTTGTTCTGCGCAGGCTGCCTTAGATTCAGCGCTGTTGTTCCCCGCTGTGGAAGCACTCAACAGAAGGTGTGCAAGCAGTGTCACGGAAAACTAACTGGGTAAGATTGGAGCGCTTCTTCACCCAAAGACAGCGTCCTGCTTTCTTTCTTCATTTTGCATCCTAATGTTGCGTTGCAGATTTCTACGTGAGAGCTGTGCCTTGCAGTTGTGCGTGCACGCTGCCTGTACCCTGGAGTTTCAAGCCAGGCCGTTACTGAACTCCTGCTACATGAGCTGTGCAGTCTAAAGATAGGAATTGGGATTTGTGAGGCTGTTCTTTATGGTGACAGAGTGGTCTGGAAGAACCAGGTTTAAATCTTCATGGATGGACACTGAATGCCTACGGATATTTTAGCTAGATGAGACCAGGTTAAACCTCAATGTTACTGCCCAGAAATCTACACCCCTTTGAAAGCACTGGCAGTCTTTTCAGATGTGTAGTAGTTGAACGGCTTACAATAAGGTGTTCAAAGTGTTATTACCTCTAAGGGCAAAGAGTGACACAAACCCTCGTTGTTGAGGGGTCTCTGCTATCTGTATCCTGAGGACTTAAAATTTTGTAGCATAAAATCAGTTTGCTTTCAAAAGAAAAAAAAATTTGCAAACATAACCTGTAGATTGCCTGTTGAAAACAAAAAAATGGAATTCAGTAGCAGTATGGGTTATACACGTGAACAAGTAATGCAGGAGCACAAGTGTACACCAGAACCCCTCTCTCAACCAGTTCTTCTGTGTCCTCTTTCTTCTCTTGCGTTTCTCTTACCTATCTTCCTCACTTCTCTTCTATAGCAAGGAATTTTCACTAGCAAGTGGGGAATTTTCTGGCTCTGCAGGTGTCTAAAGGAGAAGATCCTCTCGTTAGCAGAGGTCTTCATTTCAGAAGCACTGGCTCATGAAAACAGTGTGAGCAATTGGTGGTGAAAATACAGCATTCAGTCTTCCAGTTTTGAAATTTTCTGGTTTCTCTTTATAACTGCAAAGCCATTAAGAAAACAGGGCAGCCTTTCTCCATGTTTCTTTTGGGTTTTTTTCTCATCTGTTTAATATCAGTACTATAGAGCTACAGCAGAAAAAAGTCCGCTCTGACTGGATACCAGGTAGATAATACACGTAGGCTGCAGCTCTGAAAGCTGCATGTATTGTTGTTCTTCATGCAAATAGCTTTCAGAACTGAAGCTTTAGAACTGGAAAGTGGTCCAACAGTGTTGCATTCATTCATTACTATACAGGCCTTAGCATAGCACAGATGTGTTTGTAGCTGTGACTTCTAAGAATGAAGAAAATATGCTAACTACCTTACACAAGTGTGTCGCTTAACCTGAATTCAGCAAAGTAGAAGATAGTTACACAAGATGTGTTTGTGGTGTGCGATGTTCAAGTGTGCTAGAAGAATCTCATTATGATACTGGTGGTTATATAATAGTTTTTGTAACGTTTTGTTTAGCTTGTGCATTATATAATTCTGTGTTTGTTGCATGCCACAGCTCCTCTCAGAGCGTTCTGCTGCATGAGAAGCTAATTACACTAGGAGTCTTACCTAACTACTCTCTATCTGTTCTCTGGACTGGGAGATGCAGACTGTGGGAGGCAAGGGTATTTCAGCCCTGCCTCCTTTGGATCACTGGTGACCATATTCAACCACATTTTGTCCAGATGCAAAACAACGGGACCAAAGGACTAGAAATTAAGTCCCCTGCTGTCCCGGGCAGCTATATTGTCTTAATCCCTTCCATAAGCTGATCTCTCTCTGTATTAATGAGGTTATGAAAGGGGCTGTACCAGGAGCTCAAGAAATGTATGGTGATTCCTCTTGAGTTGAGAGACTAGATGATTGAAGCATTGCCAGTATCTTGAGTTCAGAGAAGTTTCTGGTTTTGTCTTCCAGAGAGGTATCTCAAAGCAGTTCAGCAAAATGGTCGCCACCAGAAAACTACAAAAAGTGAGTTGCACTTGCCAATCAGATGGTTGTTTCTGCTGCAGAGTAGCTTTTCAGGCCCTCATTCCTCTTCCCCTATGGAGACCAGCAAAAGTGGGGGTTGTGATGTGGGTATTTGCTTGTTCAGAATTAGATTAAGGATGGGGGTTTTTTTGGTTGTTTGGGTTTTTCATTTGTTTGTTTGGGGGGGTTGGGGTGTCTGCTCTTTTGAATAGACTCCTGAACAGCCACCTGTCTACATTTATCTGTGATTGATCAGGGTTGGCTTGGAAACAGGAACCTGGTGGTGAAATGTTCCTTGTCTCCTTGGAAATGATGCCAAGTGTGCTGCTCCTGTGAGCTAAGGTTTTCCTTACTCTTGTGAGTACGTCATTGTGCTGATATGGGAGAGCCTGATACGCGAGGGAGTGGTTTCTGCTCTGTTCTACACCAACATTCTTCAAATAGCCGTGTTGGTTTCACAGAGATTGTTTTCATATCTCAGGGTTTAAACCCCTGTTCTCCGCTGTCATGTCTTTTTTCCATCCTTGTCACAGGCGTGTGGCAGCTTTTGAAGCTAAGCAAAACCAGCTGAAAGAACAACAGAAGGCAGCTGCAAAACTCCCAGGTCAAGCAGGCTCCAGATACCAGGGATTCTCAAAAGAGGATAGAGCTATTGCAGAGAGACTGGAGAGGCTCAGGGAGGAAAGGAAACCAAGTGAGTTTTGGAGGATACCCAGAGATACCTTGGGTGGGAACACTGCTACTTCGGAAGCACGGAACCTGGAGGGAGAGGGGAGTGCTGGGCTTTCAGAGCCTGCCTTTTTAGGGAATTGGAGGGTTAAGATTGGACAGAGCATCCATGTCCTGCTGCCACAATGGCAAGATTCTACAATGACTTTAGATTAATGTTCCAGTTTCTTTTTGCTTCTTTGGGTTTCCCTTGAAACTGCTGCTCAGTTTTTGGGGCAGTATCTTACCTGTAAAATCACTTTCTCATTTTCCATTGTTTGGGGTAAAAGCCTGCAGCAAGCCCAATAGAAGCACAAAGAAATGAGGGTCTTTGGCCAAACTATTTTTGCAGAAGGTTTCCTGTGGGTCATTGTCCTGGGCAACAGCAGTGCCAGTCTCTGTGGGATTATGTTCTGGGCAGCCTTGCCTCACAGAGGAGAAGAAGGACTCTCATCCCTGTCCACAGCTGTCAGGTTCTAGGACAGCCTTGTGGTGGTTGTGGGAGAATAAACTATTTAAAAAATGATATGTGATCTCTGAAAGGGAAAGAACACGCTGCAAAGTCGTTACCTGATTATCATAGAACCGTTTAGGTTGGAAAAGCCCTTTAAGATGATCAAGTCCAACCATAAACCTAACACTGCCAAGTCTACCACTAAACAATGTCCCTAAGTGCTTCCATCTACATGTCTTTTAAATACCTCCAAGGATGGTGACTCGACCACTTCCCTGGGCAGCCAGTTCCAATGCTTGATAACCCTTTCAGTGAATAAATTTTTCCTAATATCCAATCTAAACCTCCCCGGCGCAACTTGAGGCCGTTTCCTCCCGTCCTTTATGTGGCGGGGGAGGGTTTCAGTCCCTGGATGCCTAGGATTACATTAGGAGATGTGGGACCAATGGACTGTACTGCCTAAACGACACTTATTTCTCTGCCTGTCCCTAGTATCCCGAGTCAGCTGATTGCCAAAAGACATTACCCTAATACTTGCGTTATGGCTAGGAGATAAACTGTGAAGGAGGCAAGGACTCAGAAGAAAAGGATAGCAGTTAGCGTTAGGGTAGTCTCCAACTCACTGCAGTATGACCCCCTCATTCAAGTCAGGGGCTGAGGGAGGTTTTTTGCTCAGGTGTTCAGAGTCTGATTCCAGAAAGAAATAAAATTTTATGGAAAAAAATTTTGAAGCCTTTTGTTTTCCATAACAGAGTAATCTCCTCCCTTGGGTTATTCTGAATTGCAGAGTCCATCCCTACTCAGGCTGAGATCGAAGCTAGGCTGGCTGCCCTGAAGGAGGAATGCCGGAGACCTGTTCCATCCACACAGGAAATAGAGGACCGGCTGGCTGTCCTGCAGGGGAGAGATCCTGCTTCCCAGGCTCCCAGACCTGTAAGCTCCCTCAGCTCTTTAGCTAGCAGTGTGTTCTGAGCTGACATAGAAACTGGTGTCGCAGCATGTTAGCCGTTCTTCCTTCTTCAGCGCTTTTGTGTCCAGGTGGCTCCCTTTAGAAATCTCCGTTTCCTGTTTGTGTCATTGCTCCAGAAGCAAATGGCCAGCCTTTACCAGTTCATTGCTTCAATTTGAATGCAGTATGTTCCTTTATGTCATGTGTTTTTTAACAACAGATGCTCCGTTTTTTTCCTCTCAACCCATTTGTATACCTAAGTGGTCTGATATTTTTTCAGAGCTGTTTGTCTGTGTTTGGGGCTTATCAGCCCTACCTTCTAACTGTATCTTGTAGTTGTTCCTGCATCTCAGCTGGGCAAAATCCTGTTAATTATTCCAGAAATGGAAGCACGGAGTGGTTAGTCTGAGATTGCAGAGGAATGAGTTGGATGTGTGCCTTCAAAGCCTATATGAGTGAGAAATCATTTCCTCATGCTCCTTTTTCAGCAGTGCTGCACACCCAGCCGTTACGAGAGGCCTCAGCGGGGCTGAGGAAGATAAGATTGTGATCATGACAGATGACAAGAGAAACTGGCTGGCACTGTTGAGAATGGCATTTTGTTTACATTGGAGTTAGTGGCAGAGCTGGGGTTGGGACCCAGCAGCATGTACTCCTATGCGTTCAGCACCACTTTGCCTTGTTTGGGTGACTGCTTTTAGAGTTGTGCGCATTCACCACCTCTGAGAAAGAAGCCCTGAAAGTCTGACACCAGATAACCGTAAGCTGAGACTGTCAATATCAGTGGATGCATCTTTTTATGCTGCTCCCACATAGGGTGATCTTGGTTACTGAACTTTTCCTTTGATTGGGGGTGCCACTTTCCCGTCATTTGCCTTTTCCCATGCCCTCCTTGTTTCTTAGGTACACCAACCTCCTGATACCAGAAGTCTGGTCCAGCAGACAGATGATCTGTTAACTCAACTGTCTGAGGAAGTTGCCATTGATGAGCATTACAGACCAGGAGTCCAGCCTCAAGGTATCTATTTTAGCTTTGAAAGACCTGTTGCTGTCTAATAATGCATGTGCTATAGTGGGAAGGGACTATGTGCCTCCTTATCTAGCTTATCTGAGCTGGGTCTCCAGTTTGTCCTTATCTCCTGCTTATGACTCCCAGGTTGACCGAGAGCAGCCATCTGACTCCATACTGGGACTCATTGTCTTTGCTTGGGAGATGGTTCCTTCTCAGGGTTGTATTATTCAGATTGCTCCTCTCTGTTTCTCTAAGGTGACCCTTCCCTGGGGAGAAGCTGTTGCTACTCCTAACATGCCTGTGCTCTGTTACAAAACATCAGAATCTGGGATACCATTATCTTACTAGCTGCGGTGCTTTCTTTGTCATCTCACTGTAAACCACAGATTAGCTCACTTTCTTCTCTACACGAAGAGTGCGGATCCTACTGTGGCATGCCTTCTCCCATTATTACCCAGATTAATGGAGACCAGCAAGCTGCTCTCATACCATTGCTTTAGTCATGTTGTCTGTGACCAAGAAACATTGCTGCTGAGTCACCAGCATGTTCTGTGTGTCTGTTTGCAGCTGTTAGTAGCCAAAGTTTGAATGATCTCAATCGGGAAAGTGAAGATTCTGTTTGCCCTGCAAATCTGGACCCAAAACAGATAGAGGAAGAGAAGAATAAACTTCTGGCAGAAGCTGCTGCTGAGCTGCGGGAAGAGAACACTAGGCAGGAAAAGATCCTACAAGTTGCCAAGAGGCTGGCAGCACTCAGAGGCGAGGACCCAGAGAAAGGTGGGTAGCAGAAAAGAATACAGTGCCAAGAGAGGAACCAAGTTCCTGTGACAGAGTAATTTCTTTTCTGAGAGGTGTTTATCCATTTAATTCCTGTTCTGCAAGAAACAGACTGAGATTTGGTTCTGTCTGTGAAGTCGTACAGGTTGGTTCATCACGAAATCAGTGTGAAACATCTTGGTTGAGGGCAAAGTCCGGAGCTGTAAGGTCAGACTGCTTTGTCTTGCAGCCTTCTTTGAGATAATTCTACCATGCTCTGGTGAGGTTTACAAGCTTTTAAAAGCAAAACTCTGGTTTTGGTGGGGACTTTTTTCCTTCCCTCTTCCAATATTAAAAACAAACAGTAATGCCCTTTCTGAGGAGTTCCCATCTGAAAAGGATCTGTCTGTTTCAGAGCCAGAATGCCAAAGCCAGCTCACACCACAAAGGATTGTCTCTGGCACGTAAGTGGGCACAAGGTTTGAGGCAGGTGTGGGTTACAGTCTCCTGTCTCTTGCTACTGCAGTTACACTGGAAACCTATAAACTCCCGGACAGTGATGAGGAAGTGGCTGAGGAGGAAGCTATTCGCAGAGTGCTAAAACAGGTCAGAAGTGGCAGCTGTGGCCTTGTTTATCTTCCTCCCAATTATTCCCAGTGTGTATGTTACCTGGTGAGCATGCAAAGGATGTGTTTCTGTTCCTGGGCAGAGTTTCATTCCTTCCCCTCTGAGTGCTTTTCCAACACGGGCCATTCAGCTACTGGCAATTGACAACATTACTTCTAGTCTGTCACATTGCCTTTCTCATGCATGCTTAGTGTGTCTTGTGGTGTGTGTCTCCTCTCCAACCCCATTCTGCTGGTACTTCCTTACTTTTTGTTCCATCTTTTCCCCCACTCAGCTAGAACATCGATTATGAGATGTGCGCTGTTTAGCGCAGCTTGTGCCTAGATTTCTCTCTAAAATGTCTATGAATTGTCTTGCAGGCAGACACAAGCTTTCTGTGCTTAAGTTTCTGCCTGATTACAGACCACATGCACATGATTAGCATGATGTCGAGGGTCTGCTGATAGCTGCACTGCAAAGCAGAGTGTGTTAGCTGAAGGCCCCTGCTGCTACCCTGGCTGTTCACAATGTACACACAGTGTTCAGAGTGCAGACAGTGCAAGTTCACATCTCTCTGGATAACACCAGATGTATTCAGACTTGTCATCTCTTGTTACTGCACGAGAGCAAGGAGAAGGGCGGGAGGTTTAGAGCCTAGGATAAGACTCCCAACTGTGTTTGAAACAAGAGACTTCCTGCTTTCTGTTGTTACCAGCTCACAGAGGAAGCAGCCTTGGATGAAGCAAGTGGATTCAACATTCCTCCAGATCAGACCACCCAGCCAGGACCCTTGCAACAGAACCTGCGTAAGAAAGCAAAGCAAAAGGTGAGTGAGCTGGTCAGGATCTCTTGAAATGACATGTTCCAGTGTCTCAGGAGAGGACAGTTCTGCAGCAAAAGTTTGACATATCCTAGGCTTGACGCAGGGGGGGAAAAAAAGACCAACCAGCTTCTCCAGAGCAGACAAGCTGAGTGGCTTCTGCAAGGCTGACCATCCCTGAGCACAGCTGTGAGTCATCCTTGTACTTTTAAAAGGAATTGCTCCCTGGAATAGTTACTTTCAGGCTGGCTTTCTGCTGAATGAGATGGTGTCCTCTAAATCCAGAGAAGTGAGTGTAGACCTCGCAAGATGGATATTAGAGAAGGGATTTTTAACTCACCGATATAATTAGACCAAGAAGGCCACAGTCTAGTACCATACAGCCTGAACCAGGGTAAGTAGGAGGTTTGCCATTGCTTTCAGCACGTGCAGAATAGAACCTCAAGATGGTAATCAACTGTCTGTGTCCTCGTATAACGTCAGAGGAAGGAATTAGTAACAAGATATCCTGTGCTCAGAATGGATTCCAGCCTACTATGGAAATACATACACCTTCTCTAATGTATATTACAAGAATTAAATGGACCTGTGACTCACAGACACCTGACAGGCCTGTCCCTAGTGGAAGAAATTATTTAATTGTAAGCATTATTGAAAACATCCATCTCATAGGTATGCCACCTTGCGCTTCTGGGATTACTGATGTAAAAGATAACGCCATCTTACTGCTGTTGTGTTAGGAAGCTGCCTTTACTGGTGCCCAGGCACTGTGTCCCAGTGTGTGTATGGCTGTTCAGTTCCACAAGAGTTCTCTGAAAGCAGGAGGAGACCATAGATGGCCTTATGGATAGATTTTAGATTATGATTTCAGAAGATCTTTTTGGCCCAAGCTCAGGTACAAATCAATAGTAGGGGCCTTTTGGCAAATCACTTCCTTTGTCCCCCAATTTTTATTTCTATAAGAGGCAGAAAACAAGCCCCACACCGCCCCACTGCTTTGCCTTCCCACATAACTGCTTTCAGCAAAACTGCTTGATCGCTTGCCTTTGCAGCAGGGATTGTCAGTCACTTGGTATTGCTGTGGTGCCTGCCAGAAGATCTGGGCTTTGTGCCTTTAAGACAGTATGGACAATGTTGGTGTATATTGCTGAAGACACTAAATGAGGGTGAATACCTGTTTACCTTCTGAGCAACATAGATTCATGAGCAAATGATAGGGAGTATCTTGGGGTTTTTTTTAACAATCTAGATACATACGGAGGCTATTCTTGGGCTCTGGGCAAGTTCACCTCACAGATTTAGGATCAAAGAGAGTGAACTATGGACCGTGTGACATGTCACTGTGGCCATCATGCATTACAGTGAAAGTCCTGTATCGTCTGCTGGGGTTTGAATTCTGTGTCTCTGTTTTCTTTGTGAATTAGAGCCAGACCCCAACCACCACACCTCTTGCCAGGGCGGATGACAGTGATGAGGATGAGTTACCGTGGTGCTGTATCTGCAATGAAGATGCCACTTTGCGCTGCCACGGCTGCGATGGGGACCTCTACTGCCAGCGCTGTTTTCGGTAAGTCTTGCAATTCCTCTTGGTCTGAGAGGTGGGTCACAGGTAAGCTTGGCTGCTTTTGTTTGTTCTTGCTGTTGGGCAGAAAAGCAGGCAGTAGAAGGGAAGATTTGAGGAACTCAGATCTGAGCTGAATGCTAGTAGTTATGGAAATACTTTGTGCAATCAGTACTTACCCCAGGCTTCAGGGACTAAATTGGTCCTAGGCAGAAATGTTCTGTCTGTACTGCTCCAGTGCATGTTTGGGCACATTGTCTCAGTGTTCTCTGGAGCAGCTGATGTGCTGCACTCCGTGGGATGGGATAAGCAAGACCATTGTTCAGCGACTTGGCTTGTTAATGACGTTGAGGGGTGATCTGGGCTGGATTCCCATAAGAGGGGAGATCAGATAGTATAAATTCCTGAGGCTTTTCTTAGATTGAGACTCTGCAGTCTTAAACCATATAATAAAAACTTTCTTGAAATATGTATGGGTGAATCTTTTTCCTCAGTAAGGCCTTGCAGCAGCTATAGTCTTGGTTCTTAAGCATCTGTAGCTTGATTTTTGACAAAGAAGTTGCATGTCTCAGATTTGGAGGGTTAATTCTTTTGAATACAATGCTATTCCTCACAGCTTGTGTGGCTTCTCTTTTTCATGCCTCAGAAGTATTGGGTAGTTGGCTGGGTTCTGAGATCAGTGCTGGGTGACATTTAGACAACAGGATGCTAAGAATCTAGTTGGGATAGTAAGAGATGCTTTTGTGTATATTCACTCATTTTCTGCAAATGTTTTTGTAGAGAGATGGAAATGGAGTGGGGGAGAACATATGAAACTGGTAAGAAAACATATGACTGGCAATGTTAGATGATTAAAAACAAAACAAACAAAAGTATCAGACAGCAAACATCAGTAAAAGCAGAAGCAGCAGTCTGGCAGGTGAGTGAGTATATCAGTTGCATGCTGCAGATGCAAGCTTGTGTCTTACTCAACATTGCCTGCTTCTGAGCATGGTTAAGACAGCTGCCAATACACTGCATTTTAGCCACAACGGTTATTTTTCAGAGTTGTGTGGAGCAGACTGTCATTTTGACTGTTGTCATAGGAATTGCTAATGTGCCTGGGAATCACAGACATGGTGCTGAAAATGAGCCACAAGTTACATGAATCTCTCAAAGAGGGAAAGAGACAGAAGGACCTATTGTGATATCCCATTCCAGCAGGCGAGGGTGAGCAGACCTTTCCACAAAGCACCTCAGAGGTTTCTGTTACAAGCAAATATCTTAAGTAGTCAGTCCACGTGGCAGCCAGTCGGGTCCTCACAGCTAACCCTTGGGATAGATTTCTAGTTGAGGGCTGCTGGGAGACATCAAGTGCAGTGGCTAAGGGTGAGTTCCCTGCCTGGGTGTTTACTTCTGAATGCACTTTGTGTTTGCTCCTCAGGGAAGGCCATGATGAGTTTGACCTGAAGGACCACCACACCTCCCGCTATCATCTTCCTTGCAAGTAGAAGTGATCACACTCTTCATGGGCAGAAAAGCAGATGGAGAATGCGAAAAGAGAGGAGTCGGCCAGATGGGAAGAGTCCAAGTGCAGCCAAAACGGGTGATGTTTTGGACAGTTAAAGGATGTGCTGTAATCTGAGAGAGGCCTGGAGGGCGTGTGACTTTGTCCTCACAAATACAACCAGACAAGTGCAGGGTTTGCTGTGCATGCTTGGGGATAAATGAGGACTTGATATGAGGAGGTGGATATGAGTCTATAAATACAAACGGTAAGGCAATGCGGGCAGCAGTGAAGATGTGTGTTTAAGGCAGTACTGATTGGCTGATAAGTAACTCCCTGCTTTTGCTAACAGCTTACACACTGGTTCAACAGGCAGCAAAGCACTTTGCACTAAGAAAACTGTATGTCGTGATCATGTGTATGATGAGAAATTCCAAAGCATAATAAAAAATATTTACGGAGGCCTGTGGTTAAAATCTCTCCTGGAAATGTCTGATAGACCTTTAAAAGTGTTGCCCTCTTGTAATGGTATCTTAGTCCTAGTGGTAAGTGGCTTAGGGAAAGAAATGAAGGATCATGAAGTCATCAGAAGTGTTTCTGTGGTGTGGCTGGAAAAGCTGCAGGGGATACTCTGCCATGATGGACAGTGTTGCTCACATACTTGAAATGAGGGATGCTTTGTGATGCTACTGATGCACAGTGCTGTGATCTGCAGTGGCTGTGCCGAGGTTCCATGCGGTCTGTAAGAGCAGCACATTAGTCTGGAAGAGTTGTGTGTTAGTCTGAAAGCGGGGTTTGGCTCTGCTTATTATTTGGTCCGCTGGTAGGATAAAGATGTTACCTGTGTGAGGCTCTTTATCTGGCTATGAGAGAAGCTCAGTTTAACATGCTAATATGACTCCCTGGAGACAGTCCAGATGAAAGTGGCACTTGCCAGTGACCAAAGCACCTGGAATTGCTTCAAATACCCCACTAAACTTGCCCTAAATTGGCTTTAATATCCCATCAGGATGAGCTTTTCCCAGGATTTTAGTGTGACTTCTGAGACAGCTCTCTGAGGTTGACAAATTCCAATGGCAAAAAAATCAAGGATTTGCCTTTGAATAGAGAGTTTACAATGAATCTTGCCTTTCTGGTTTGCCACTGCCACTCCCAGCTGCCTGCCCTGCCCCTGTGCTTAAGGTCACTGCCTCTGTAGATGAGTTGACAAAATAGTGTTTGCCTGTACCTCAGCTAGCCCTGGTCAGAGCACAGCAAATAAATTAAACTACTGCAACTACTGCTGAAGATGGGTTTGTGCTAACATGCTGGACTGGATCAGGCCCTTCAACAGAAACTTGTATGAGACAACATAGAGTAATACTGCAGGTTAACACACTAAAAATTACAAGTATATCCAGCAGTGCCATCAAAACCCTTTGTTAGGAAGGGGTGGCAAAACCTGACTTTTGTGGAGGATCTTCTTTCTCCTGGCAGTCCTTGCTTCACCAGTGCCTGTCTCTTTGGGACAGGTAGACAGGAAAACTATGAGTTGTTCTGATGCAAGAGCTTACAATGAGCCCTGTGTTACACAAAATTTAAGTAGAGAGTTACTGCCCTGAGGAGCTTGCAGTCTTAAAAATGAAAACAAAATGCTGTTCTGGCTTTGTGTTATTGTAGGAATGACACTTTTTCATTGATATTTGACCCAGATAATTAGTCTAATAGCAAGACAGCCCAGTTCTGTCTTAAGTTAAATCCTTTGCATTTTGCACGTACAGGGGAAGATGCAAATACCTGTTCTTATATCTTTTCTAAGACTGATCCACTCCTTTGGGCTTCAGCCTGTGTCCTTTCCAAGCAGTTAGTAGACATTAATTCTTGCTTTACAGTTGCTTTTTTTTTTTTTTTAAAATATCTTAGTATGAGCTGGTATGCTACTTGCAACATTTTGAATGCTTCATCAGCCACAACCAAACTTCGAGCTCCTTGTGCAGTTAGGCAGCCTACGTCTTGTAAGCCCTGCCCTGTTCACATCAGTAATAAAGGAGCAGGTCACAGCTGGAAGCAGTTTATTTAGTTTCCCAGATTAGTTTCTGTGGGGTCATCCCAAGGAATCCAGAAATGCACACAACCCAATACCTGAAATTGAACTTAGTCATACATGGAAGAGTCTCTTCAGTCATACACACACATGCTGATGCTTTCCCTGCACCACTAATGGACATTTTTGTGGCTGCTGAGCTTTCTGTATGTAATTGGCCATTTTAGTGGCAGCCCAATTACTTTCCCCTGAAAAGCTGTTCCCACTGTAGCTGTTGCCTCAGTGTCCTCCATGTAGGAGGCGTAGAAGGGGTATCTAGATCAGCTCTCTGCAGGAAGCAAACCTAGCTGAATCTGTCATTGTGAAAGAGGAATGCTGCGTGACCTTTAAGTGGGCAGTGCGCTTTTAGCTGTGTTGCTTACTCCCTTTCTTTGAAAGGGTGCTGGTAAACAAGTAATACTGGTAAAAAAAACAGTTCCTGACAGGCCAGATCAACTTCAGCCATAGCCATTCAAGGACTGAAGAGTTTGGTACCTTCAAGAAAGAGAAATCAGCTTATTTGCTTCTGTCTTTGTAGCATGCCATGAAGGCACAAGATTTTCTTTCCCTCTCAAAATGTTTTGTATGTGAACTATCAAATGTAGGTTCCACCCCAACAAGAATTCGAAATAATGATAACACAAGACTGAACTCAGATTAGCTTACAAAGAGAGGTCTCAGCTTAGTTAAACTGCATGAGCTGTGGTTAGCGAGCATGCATGTTGTCTCAAGTCCTGTAACATGTCATGTGTCCAAATGTAGCAGCCAGAATATTTTTAAAGGCAATGTAAGTGTTGATCATAACTAAGGGAAAAATGCAGTAAAAGTTATTTTATACACCTTCATAAACCTTCAATTATAAAAGCACATGAACTTTCTTCCATTCTGAGTTATCTTGATATAATCAAGAGGGCAAAGTTCCTTTAAAAAAACATTCTTACACGGTATCTGCATACCAAACATTATAGCCTTATGCTAGCGATGGTGCTGAGAAACAGCAAAGTTAACTGCAAGCTGTTTGTTTTTTTAAAAAAAAAAAATTTAGCCAGCCTAAACCATAAGGATAAAGAACAGCCAAAAAATAAATAAAAGCAAGTATGATTTACTACTTTTAAGGACTAAACAAAAAGAAGTTTTCTAAAAGAACTCTGTTTGCACCAGTGAGCTGAGACATCATCTAGCACTGGTCACATCTTGCTTTGCTCCCTGTCATCACTGTGCTCATTTGAAGCACTCTCATGTGGTAGTGACATCCTTATGTTTCAGAACCAACTGTGTATCACAGGGGCTGCAGCTTACTCTTTTTCTGCTACTTTCAGAATAAGCACAAAGACAACTTCTGTCAAGCAGAGTTTCAAGAACCTGCTTTTTCCTGGGTTCTAACAACGTCTGCCTTAAAACATAGACAGAAATTCTCTTTGCATCACTCCGTGTTGAGGGAATACAGAACAATGCCCAGGGTGGAGAAAATCTATCTCAGGCCAGAGGAGAGGCATCTCAGTTCTTTGTGCTGTTGCAGCTCAGCAGAATAAAACAAAGCCTCCTGGTAGGGTATGTAATTAATCTGGACTCCTATGCACTACTGTACTGCAGCTAATTACAGCTCTAGTTTAGGACACTTAGCTCATGGCCTGTCCAGCTAGATCTTCCACCTGAACTTCTGTTGAACCTAGTCTGTTTTTAACAGTGCTCAGAGTTCTTTGTCGGTGTGCTGCTCTCCTTTCTCAAGGAGTCTGATACACGAGTCTTAGCAGGTGTGAATCCATGAGCAATGCCAGATCTACAACCAGTGCAGCTCTGAATTTAATTTTTTTGTTATTTTATTTACAAAGTTGAGATTTCAGGAGGGCAGGCATGTACTATTAGCCCCTTCCTAAGCCAAAAATGGCATGTCCCTAGGGCTACCATAAATATATAGGGACCTGATAAAGACAGACTATTTCTCCAACTGATTGGGTGATGCTTACAACCTCTTGGAGCAGCCTTAGGACAAGGTATGAGCTGCATGGCTTGCTAACTTCCAGGAGGCTGTCACATACAAGAACAGCATGTGAAGGGAAGCAAGCCCTTACATCACAGTTGTTACTGCAGGTTGGATTTTGTCCTCTCAGAGATGTGCACAGGCCACAGTTCACTGACACCTCTGCTGGAAAATAGGAGGGAAGCAAAAGGTAATGGTTGTCACCCTGTTACTGATAAAGATGAAAAGACATATTTAAGGTATTACTGGTCCAGTCCAAGAGTTCTTGCTTGTCTTTGTCAGCTAACCTGCATGTCCCTTTTGTTCCAGAGTTGGCCCCTTCTGTCCCTGTCTAACAAAACACGTACTCAAAAGCTAGCCTTGAACATCCTGGTACATAGGAGCCCCTCTGGATGTGACTCAGCAACTCATCTCTTACATTTGAGTGGCAGGCATGAGAGTGTAGGGCAGGACATAGTGTGAGAGTCTGCTCTGCCTAAGCAATCAGCCTCTATTTGCTGTTTTTATTTCCTAGCCACATGTGTCAAGTTACTGACTTGCTGAGAGGCTGGATGTAGTTTCCTCTGTATTTTTCCAGCCACAAGTTAGTTGTAGCCAGAAGAGTTTGTGCAGCAAACCAATGTGTCCTACTTCACTTCTCATTTGTGAGACATACCTATCTGTAAAAGATGCTCCCAAGATGCTCCCTGCAGGGAAATTGGGAGCAGGTATTTTTTCACTTCAGTTTTTCTTTAGTGTCTAAAAAGAGAGCAAAAGCAAGCAGTGCAGGGCTGGTTTTCTCTGATTTAATATACAAAATAAGCATTTTTCCAACATGCTTTTACATGATGAGAAAAATCATTCCCAGACCTTGCTCCTTTAGCAGACACTTCTAAATCATTAAGTCCTAAATTCCACAAAAAAGGAAAAACAATGTCTTCCATTAGCCTTAACAGCTGTTTCACTAACTTCCCCTTAAGGAGACCGGATGCACTCGAACATTTTCCTTCCATCCTACTGTATATTTTCTGTCCAACCTTCATGAATAACAGAGTCTTAATAAGACTTATGAAGTACATGCGATGCTGTGGAGACAGGTACAGCAGTAACAGGCAGGAGATCACAGCTGGGTCCCAGCCAGACTGAAACAGCGTGCAGCTTAACAGTAACTGATGTTCCATCTTGATGAATGAGTGATAACCAATGCCATATTTTCCTTGCAGTGGACAGAAAGAAAGAAGTTCTGATGAGCTCCTGGGAATTGTATTCAGTGGTCCTCAGCCAGCATGGAAATTCCTAGAAGAAACTAAAGGAAGGACATCTTGTCCTGTTCCCCAGGTTAACATGTCCTTTAAGAATCAGGAAAATGTACAATCTAGCTCCCCGCTGTATGTGTAGATCTGGAAGGAGCGGAGACTTCAAACCACTGGTACAAAGTTCACAAACTTGGTGATGTTTTCCAGTAACAGTAAGTCCTAAACTTATTCTGAAGTGATGTTGCTGATCCTGGTTTTCGTGGGGAAGATACATATTTCCTTGTGACCAAAGCTGGGTGTTCCATATGGGCAAGATCATTTCTTCTGAGGGCTGGTGACTCTCCGGAGACCTTTCAATCGACTAAGCAATTCTGTAATGAAGTCCTACAATAAGAATTGGTTGAAGAAGGATGTCATGTTAATTCCAGTGCTCACCTGCCCAAAGGGTACTATGGCACTTGTGTTATTCCCACATTCGCCTTTGTGTTAAGCAGAAACCAGAATTTTGACACGTATTGAGCAAACGTATCTTTTAGCTTAGGAAAGGAGACCTTTTGATGGATGAGAAGGGCCTAAAGGCCCCTCTGCTTCCCTTCCCCTGTCTTCCTCTGGAGCAGCTTTGTTGACTTTCTCCCCAGGAGCCAGCCTGCCCCTCTTCATCCCAGATACCTGCTTTTTCCACCTTGAGATGACCTCAGGATGCTGTTATCCTCTGTTAGGTTCCACTGCTTCCTGTTGCCACCATAACCTCCTGCCCAGTTCTGCTGCCCTCCCAATCTAGGGCAAAGCAAGCTGTCCCTCTTGTTGAACCTGTAAATCTCCATGTTGTGGATTGCAAACCATCTTGGAGCTGTGCCAATTCTACAAGGAAGTGGCTGGTAGAGAAGAGGTGGAGCAAAACACTTGCAGAACTAATTATAACCTGGAGCAAGGGTTGAGGCAGAGCAGATAGATGAGCAGTTAATGGAGATAAACCCCAACTACTTCGCTGACACAGCCAAGGACTATGAACTAAACTGGACTGTCTGGTTATTCCAAGCAGAAGCCAATGTGACTAGTGCAAACTTTACCCTGTACATGACAAGTAACATCACCATAAAGGAGCGTGCAACCTTTCTGCACCCAAAGAGGCAGTGACATGTCCTTGTAATTAGGCAAGGTCACTGGAAGTATTGCAGCTCGCTACCATTTGTGCTGTGTGGAAGCTTTGGTGATCACTTTGGTGATCAGAGGTTGCCTGCCACTGCATGCTCTGGAAGTGAATGCCTAGGATCATACATACCTTTTCAGTCAGTACTTTCAGAGGAAACCAGTTTGTTTCCTCTGTCTGCTTTCTGCAGGCAGGGTGCTCTGATCTTTCAAGGGGACTGGATTCAAGATCACCAGGGTGAAAGTACATATTTTTGCCAATGGGGCAGCAGTATCTGTAGTTAGCAAGTACCATGCTGTTTGCAAGACACTGTCATGACTCCTGAATCAGTAGAGCAAACTCTTTTCAGTTATCTCCCTGGGAACGTGGGGTTCTTGCCTAAGATCTGAAATTCAGACACTCTGAAAACTATTTCCTCACTGCCAGCCTTGTCTACTAAACCCCTGCTAGGAGACTATCTATAATGATTGCTACAGCTGAGTTGCATTTCGGTGATGGTCGTGCATCCACCTCATTTTCTGTATGTTCATCACTGTACAGCTACATAGGCTCGACAAGATGTGGAGACTGATGAATGATGTCCAAGCACAATGTTCACATGCAGTGCATGTGACTGAAGCAGTGATGTGGGACCCCATTTTGCATAGGTGTGCAGTGCAGTGAAGGCAATTGCTGTGTGGTACACGCACTACACTGCAAAGTATTGGGCTCCATTCCTTTGGACATTGTGACAGCTTGTGGGATTTAACTCTCTAACTCAAAACCAGTACTTGTAAAGTTCACATGGGAAGAAACGTGTAAAAATTAACTTACGTGGCCACTGCTCAATAATTATCTGCCAAATCCAATCTGAGAGCCATCCTACATTCTTGTCACTTGTACCACTAGTGTGGTTTAAGCTAAGAACGCATTTAGTTAACAGTGTGCAGGATGGTTACGTGAGCCATATCACTGTCTATGGCTTTTCTACACTGAGAACCAAATAGCAACTCAGTCTGGTCAGCTTGGGATGTCCAAAACATGGAATGAACTTTCTTTGGTTGTAAAGCGTAATTCCTTATTTTCTCCACTGCTCTGCCTTCAGCTCACCCCTGTAGATTAACATGTATTTTTCTAAGACAGCAGAATAAAGTGGCAAACACCTCCCATTGGGAATTAAACAAATGTGCAGCATCATGTTAGGCAGAGTAATATCTTGGCTCTTCAGCCAAGCAGCAACAAAGACACTCTTAGAGCACAGTATAATATGGGGTGGGGGAATCAGTGTGTGTGTACACACACACACATACACACACACACAGACAGATGGTGTTTCACTCACCTCTGTCGGGCTGGAGCACTCATGGAGTATTTCCTAAAAACCAAGGAGGAGTCATTTTAGTATTTTATGAGTTGACCTATTCTCCCCTCCCTACAAAAAGGGTACATAATCTTACTACATTTGACAGGCTAAGGCACAGGGAAGCATCATGCAACACTGTATACACATATATTCTGTACCCCACACACCACCACTTCTCTTAATGAAGGAAGTCCCTAAGTTAAAGTCACCAAGTCCCTCTATCTGACCTGTAGTTTTAATTTCTGTTCTTCATTAGGGACCTCCAGGAGATCTTCAAGATCAATCTGTGGTTCAGGAGCTGCTGCCTCTGTTTCCTCTCTTAGCTAAAAAGAAAAAAAAATACATAGCTAATGAACCTTCAAACTTTTAAGAACTCTAGAGGCCATCTTTAAGAACTGAGCAGCTGAGAAGGAACTAGTTACAATAAAACTATGCTGCAAAGCTGAGGTCAAGATATAAATAATCTCAAAATAAGGAAGTTCTTATAAAGAGGGCAAGGACTCCAGCCCCTCTGTGGTGTCTGCTACTGCCACACATCCTTCACCTCTTCCCACCTCAACACTTGATACCACTGCTCAGAGATCATCGTCCATCATGGGAAGACCCTTTCAAGAATATCAAACTGCAATTGCCAACGGCAATGCAACATAAGCCAGCCTGGGTCAGCCCTCATCTATGAAGAGTGTGCACAAGCATTCACCAAACAGAAATCCAGCAGGCTTAATCTTACAGAGGCACAACTAATACAAGGAGATTTTAGGCTTTTAGGCTAAATACATTCATATATTTGTTATTTATACTAAGGCTTTTTTTCATTAATAGAGAGAAAAACAATTACCCTTTTGAAAGGCCTAACAATATTTTGCCAGCTTTCTAACAGACATGAGAGGGTTATAATAGTCTCCTTTAATGTGAGGGACACCCCAAGCTTTGGTGATTGGAGTAATAATCTTGTAATGCATGGGGGTGTTAGTTGGAAATATTTGTAAACTTGATCACAGACAGATATTAGCTCGGCATGTCTCTACAAGACTGTAAGGAAAGCAGGCTGTGGTTTCCGATGTATTTGCAAAATTAATCTTTGACAACACAACACTAGTGATATTTTAACATAGTAATCAGCAGAGTAAGGATACTGAGTAAACAGCACAGTACCTGACTGCTGCGTAGCATTTATGGATGTGTATGTAAAACATTAAACAATAAAGGCAATACTTACAGGAAGAAAAGAAACTTGTTCTGAGCAGTCTCTGATACCAAGCCAGAGAGGAAGTAGAAAACCTTTGTTCAGCTTTGTTACACAGATGACTTGACAATAATAAAACAGTTAAATATATTGTACTGTGACCCACACTGCATTTCTCCTTAAAAGTAATAGTTTTCCTGTGACTGTTTAGACAACAGGTGTTGATCCATCCTGACTTTGTCTCTGGCTAAGAAGCTAAATAGGCCAGGAGGATGAGACAAGGTAGGAACTCCCTATGGCTTTCTGGATGGCGTTCTGGTTTCCACATGCAGGGAATCATCTTGAAAATCAAAATTGTCTCCTGAGTCTTAGTTTTGTTGCAAAAATCCTCATGACAGTAAATAGCATAGCATTCACATTATCTGTATCAGGGGCGACGTTTGAACTAACCTTGCCAGCATTTGAATCTGCAATGTTGTTTGCTCCGACTCTGTCACACAGGTTTCTGGAAGACACTGAGGAACGTTGCACTGCCAAGGGCAGGTGGAGCAAAGGAAGAAGCTGACAAAGAGACAATGTGACAGAAGTCGATGGACCCAAGGAAGCCCAGACTGGCAGGGCTAGCTAACTAGTCTTCCCACAATGCACAGGAGAGAGCAGGAGGACCTGCTGGACACTCGGGTGATTACAAGTAATTTACTGTGGCACATGTATTTATTTGAAAAGATCCTATGTAATCCCCTGTTGTACCCTATTAACAGTCTCTGACCTGGCACAGCATCATGTTATGTAGTTCCTGGTAGCAAATCTCTTAGGTTGGCCCAAATACACCAGGAAGTTGGGAAACCTGTTGTGCTGGAGAGGTGCTAGCAAAGGCAATCCACTGGCGATCTGTTCCTGTAAGGGCATGGCTGGATTTCTCACTTGTGCCTCCTGGGATTTCGTGTAGGAAAAAAAATATCCCCTTTGGGCAGTTAGTCTGATGACAGTAAACAGCTCCTAATTCTCAGAGAACCAGAAGTGATAATGTAACCTGACTTGTTTTTCTGACACCTCTACAAAGTGTACATCTGTAGACTTGGGCAAGTAAGAGTGGCACACAGGGAGCCTCATGTTGGGTCATGTTACTGGTGGTACTAAGTGCTTCTCATCTATCTCAAAAGAAAACAAACAAAAAACCAACCAAACCCACCACCCAAACCTCCTCTTTAAAACTGCAATAAGTCCCCAAAGGGCAAGCTGTTCTGTTACTCAAAGCAGCAGTCATTCTCCTTGCTTATCTCTGGCAAATCTCAACAGTCAGGCTAAGGGCTCTCTGAACTGAGCTACCAATCCCAGGCACAGTCCCTTAAATGCCAGTGCAGGCATGGTTGGCAAGCGACACTGTCACTGCCGCTGTTCTTTTGAACAGCCTTCACTCACCAGGACCACCAGTCTAGCGCTTTGCACACATGCTACATTTTGCCTGTCTGACTAGATCTAGTAATAACATCTGCTCCTATGTACTCTATACAATGTTTCATGATGCATTATCAAGAGGCCTAAGATACAGCTGAGAATTTATTACTATAATTTTATAAACTATAGAAAACAACTGGAAATTCACAACTGAGTCTTGAAGAGATTATGAGCTTTTATCCTTTGTCATTTTTACTACACAAGCTATAAAATTGTATGGAAAGTCGAAGAATGTTAATTAACAGAACAGGAGCAGCAATATACTCATTTTCAGAGGAGCCATGCATTTGCAACAGAAGGAAGGACCTTTTTCTCCGTATTTGTTTTCTGCCGCATATTCTTTGCACATGGCATAAATTAAAACAGAAATTAACTATTTTTCTCTCCCAACATGGCATGAGAACCTGGTACGTTCCCACAAATATCAAATAGGAAACAGTCACACAGAAAATGATGATGATGATAATAATAATAAACAACAACAGCAACAACAATAATAAAGACACCCTCAGAGACAGTTCCTGAAGTTTGGCTCTTCAGCCATGGAGCTGACATCATTCCGTGGCTCTCAGGTGCAGAAAATCAGCCTGGGCAGGCAAAAGCTTCTCTGTAGCATCATGGCATATAGCACAAAAATCGCCTTTCCTGGGCTGTTCTAATATGTCCACTTCCACTGCTGATTGCAATTTGAAACTGCTGATGCTCAGAGTGGAAGACTCTAAGCAATCATCAGCTCTTTTTGTTTTGTATCTCAAAAATGTGCTTAACACTGTGCTGGGGTGCAAATAAAACAGGGCAGAAAGGGCTTGACAGTTTGTTTAGTCTGTCCACATCCAGGACATGAATAAGCTGTTTCACACAATTCGTTAAACCTGTCTCTGTCTTCTGTTGAAGATGTCCTGGGTTGTGAGTCAAGAAAGCTACGTTCTCCTACTTCATCAGCCATTGCCCTACAGATAAAAGCAAAACCCTCAGTCAAGCTATTTAAATGGCTTTAAGACTGTGATGTACAATGTGGGAAATCCTTTCACCTTTTGCTGTACCACACTCCAAAGGAATTATCTCAAACATGGAAAAGCACTATCCCTTCCAAAAGCTTCCAGTGCAAGTGCCATCCATCTAAGCACAAAATATGAACAGAAGTGATACTACCAGGTTAAAATTTCAGTGTACCCAGCCAGTGCTGCAACTTGATTTAAATGTCACACCACCCTGAAGAAAAAGTGTCATGTACCCTGCAACAGCTCAAGTAAAGACTGGTACCGTTCAGGTGCTGGACCTAGGCACTCCTGGATCTTTCTTAGCGGGACAGCTCTCAGGCAGGAAGAATTGAGGAGCGACTGTTCCTGGTGCAAGGGGAATCTCAGGCAAGGAAGACAGCTCTGGGGATTTGTGAAGATGAAGGCGTAAGATCTCTACATTCGAGCATGTTTGGTTTTTTCTTTCTTTCTTCCCCTGCTGCCAGTAGCATATCCAGACTCTGCAGCCTCAGATACAGTATTATCCGGAGCGTCTCATTCAAACAGCAGCTATAGCTACACTGTTGTGACCGAAAGGAACAAGGATACACTGATAACCCCAACCCAGCTAGCTTAGATACTGCTTGCAGCAAAGCCACTCACCACGTGAGGTTCAGCAACAAGAAGCATCCTGGGTTTGTACGTCTCTGCAGGTTCTGCAGCTCATTGTGAGCAATAGCTACAGCCCTCCCAGCAGGTGCAAGACTAGGCAGTTTAAAGCTAGTTGGATTATATCGGTGCAAGCTTCTCTGACTGCACACACCAGTCAGAGAGAGTGCTGTAGCAGGTGGCAGTAAGATACCTAATGAAGGCTGAAGATGGGAAGCTATTTCCAGTAAGGCAGAGCAAGCAAACTTCTGTCCCAGCACCAAAGGTCCTCTAGTCCCATTCACCTGATGAGCGAGGGGCTGATTTGCCCCAGCTACTCACCCGGCATTGGTACAGCTCCTGCAGCTGGGTGTTGATCCATTCTTCCAGGTCTAGCCAGCGCTGTAGGTCTTTGCGGTTGTACTTTATGGTTAACTTGCCCAGTTTCCTGTGTGATGATTCTTCCCCAGGTTTCTCTGGCATCTGGAAAGTCACCTGGGGCAGTGCACTGGAGTTGCTGGCCATGGTCACTGCTTCCTCCTCCTCTGACAGCAGGAACTCACCTTCCTGCAGGCTCTCTCACTCCTTTTCTGTCTCCTTTAACCAACGCTTCTCTGCAACTAGTGGCTCACAGCACAAGGTACTCACAGGCGCCAAAGGCAGACAGCATTGGTGGTCCCAGGGAGAGAGATGGGGGAGACCACACGGCCGGGGCAGCAGCCAGGCTCTGCAGGCAGAGTTACAGCAGCAGATTCTTGGGTTTCACCATTGGCTGTGCTGACAGGAGCAGGGAGGCAGGCAGAGGAGTTGTTGTAATTACATTTGTTGCTAAAAGAAGCCAAGTGACCCAGGGAATTGATGAACCAAGTTTGTTAATATTTAACAGAAGTCAGCTCCAAGAGGTGGGGAAGAAGGAGGTTTTAAATGACTGCTTTCCTACAGGCATAATTATGTGCATGTGCAATTCCAGAGGGCTGAACCGTACACAATGCATTGAATCCTGCTGCGTTCAAGCTCCAGGAGCCTCTGTAAACTACTTTGCCTGCAGCTACAGGGTTTAGCTCCCATTGAAATGGTGTATTTGGCATTTTCCAGCTACAGCACTGGACCCAGCACACATAAGGAGAAGTGGTCTGGAGCCAGGTGGCTACATCCACTATTTTACAAGAGTGGGAATACCAGGTCAGTGACACTGCAAGCCAAACTTGGACTCAGCAGTCCCATTTTACATTGTTCTACAATCTGTAAATTTATTCCAGCTTTCTCAAAAATTTATGTATAAATCCTGGTGGCCTGAATCTGAGATCATTTGAGCAAGGCATTTCTGAGAGAAAAAAACAACAAAAAAAAAAGTACAGTATTTGACATGATGACACTGCAGGGGAAGGCCCATCTAGAGATATAACACTCTCTTCTTCCCACAGAAAAGTGGTAAACAGGTTCACCTGCTGAAGCATCATAAACTGCTATCATATTATATATTATCATTGCTTTGTTTACAATGTCTTTCTTACTGGAAGAGGGGTAAAAGGTCTGCAGCATTATTGTCCTATACCATTTTAGAAGGATACGTGTAGCAGCGCAGTTCAGAGGAACAGAAATCAGGCCAGCTGGTTTTAAGGGGTGCCAGGGCACTGGGACACCTGCGTCCCCTCTAGATGCTGTATCACACCTCTTTATTCATCTGTTCCAGAGCCCTCTGGTGACCTGCCGATGGAGCTACCCTATGGAATGGACAAACCAGCTGAGTCCCTCCATCATGAAGCAGATCCAACAATCCCAGTCTCATGATTTACGTGGAAAAAGCAAGTAAGTCTCTGCTGCTCCTGGTAGCCAAGGTACTTCCAGCTTGGAGACCAAGAGCTAGATAAACCAAAGGAAGAGCAACCAACCCTTCTCCCACTGATAGCTGCTGCTGGGCAGCATGGGGCAGTCTGCAGGGGAGCTGGTCTCCTCTGGAAGTCGTACCCAGTCCCCCTGCAAAAGACACATTCCTGTGCCCAGAGTACAGGTGGTACAGCCTGGTGGTACTGGTGGTACAGCAAGCCAGCAACATTCTGTATACAGGGTGATAGAAAAATGGGCAGAGCCATTCCAGCCCTTCTTTTCATCCTGAATTTGAACAAAAAATAAAAGCCGTTTCTGATGGAAAATTCCACAAAATGCTGATCCTGAAAGTTGCTTCCACATTAGTGATGGATAAAGTATTAAAGTATACCTGAAACTGATATCATCTCCTCTGCTTTTCAGACAGCCTAAAATTTCTATTCAGAAGACAGCTGTCAGCTATTTAATTTAAGCCACTTTACCCATTTTTCCTCACTGTGTGGCTGTATCCTCCCTCCAATCTCACTTCTAAAATTGTCTTATTTAGATCAAAATTTCCCAGAAAAATCCTTGCTGTGAGAGGTTCAGTGAGTGCAGGTTCTTCAGAGATTCTTAACTGTTAGAAACCTTGCAAAACCCATTGAATATCCTATAATGTGTTTACAACTATTGACTTTTCGAAGTTTAATATGCTGGCCCAACAGGGGCAGATTTTTCACAAGGTAACTCTGGAACAAAGGACACACACTGCCAGGTGTCAAGTTCCTGTCTCCAAATAGAAGTGTTCTATTTTGGTGTTCAAGGATTGACATTTTTTAACAGGGGCAAACAACCTATATTTCCTTTGGTCCTGAGGAACTCCAGATAGGCTGGCATTAAGACCAGAGAAAGAGGACCAGGCTTACAAGAGAAGTTACCTGGCATCCCTGAGTCAGTCCAAAAATTTGCAGCGGCTGAGGGGCCACCAGGGAAGTTGCTCCCTTCCTCCATCTCCTGTGCTGACTCTGGTGCTCTTCGTTGAGCAGTTCAGTTCAAATCTACATGAAAGATGGGGTTTGCCCTGTTAATCTTCTGCCAGCATAGTTGAATTTATGAAGCGCAGGATGTGGAGGTCACAGGATAGCTGTGAGGAAGAGGGAAAGGGGAATATAACCTGTCCTAATGGCTCTTCAAGCAGCTTGAGCTGCTGTTGACTTGTAATCTCACTTGAGCATGAGCAATGTGCTGAGATACCGCATCTGAACAGGTCCACAGGCAGACTCACCCCACTGTCCGTACTCTATCGACAAAGCAATAAGCAGACCCTGGTGCACTCGTGCCGCTCTATCAGTGTCACCTTACAACGGAATAAGACATTCAGAGGGGGATATCAGAGGCCCTCTTAGGAAAGCTGTAAGCCAAAATGAGCCAGATTACAGGATGTTCATCATACTGCTTTGGCTTATATCAGCTTAGTCATGAATTCTTTGTAATGAGAAGGTGGCAATATAGAAATAAATGTTTACAGATAAAGTAGGCCTCCTCCAGTAATAAACTATTTTAATCTATCGTTAAAGCAAGAGGAAGAAGCAAAAAGACTGTGTGCAAGATCACTCCGTGAGAGTGTGGTAGAAGTTCCTGCAGGCACAGGATTGGGTGCCTCATACAGGGTAAGTGATATTGTCCCCTTTGAACAAGGCAGCATCTCCTCCGGGTGCACCAGCCACCTGCCAGCGCTGGTAAGTGCCAGCTGCCACCAAACAAGAAGCAGCTGCATGACTCTTTTCTCAGTGCTGCACCCCATCCTGTCCTTCCCTCGCATCACAGCAGATTCAGGTGACCAAAGGGACAGTAGGACACTCACCCTTTTGTTTGGACATGCACAGCGGGGGGATCTCAGAGACCTCAGGCATGGCTGGGAGATGAGATCTTATTTTCAACCTAGTTATCTCTCCATATAGCCTTGGGCATACAACCTGGACCAAAATTTCAGAAGTGAACACACAAACTTGGGTAGCTAAGTCATCTAATCAGACAACCTGTTTTTTCACAAAAGCTGCGTACATGTAAGCTCCAATGGACCTCCTGCTGCTGTTGCTGGTGATCATGTCCTCTGCAGATCTGCTTATTATTTATGTTCGTGAATAAAGGGGGTTTAAACGTGGCCAACACATTTGAGTGTTAGACTGAAACACTACGCCTCAGTTTCCATGTGTGTGACCTGTGGTTGCTGCTCCTCCAGGCCTGCCCTAGGAGTGAGGTTTTGCCTCTGAAAGGAGGGGGGGATTTGATACTGCGGAGCTGGACTTTTCTGACTGTCTTTGGCCCCAGACAGGGCCACCAAGCCAAGCTGAGCATCTGTGTTGTAGTGCCAAGCAGCTGTGACACTGATCCAGGGTGCAGAGCAACCAAGTGCATGTGGCAGATCCAGTTACGCTCCTCTGTTCTTGAAGCTAATAACCTCCAACCCACACCTGTGATCTAAGCTGGTGCTTCTCTTTCTCTCTGAGCTGACAACTGTGGCGTGTGCTCAATAATTCAGCAGGGCCCCAGCTCATCTTTCCAGAGAACCAGGTCAGCCCCTTTCCCTTGAGTCCCAGCCTAGAGAGGAATGTTACCCTTCAAGACAGCCAGAAGCCACTCTCCACCTGTTTTAGAAAATAATCACTTTCCCTGTGGTTGCAAACATGATAGTTAACACACATTAAACCAGGGAAGACAGCGGAGGTGACTGTATCAATACTATGTTGACACCACAAGGTAAAGAGGTTCTGCAGCCGGTGAGCAGGAACAGGCACAGAAAAAAGTTGTGTGGATCAGAAAATGTAGCCAGGGTGGGAGATTTAAAAAAACAGAGTCCTGAGCAAGCAACCCCAGTACACCCAGCATCTTGACGTCCATCATCCACTTCCCTCATCCTCCAGTGTCTCCACAGGAGCATGGAAACTAAGAAGGCCGGACTGTTGCCCCAGAGCTCTAGCAAGAAGAGGGAAAGTATATCATCTCTCGCCTTCAACTCCTGGAAACTTAAGGAAGCAGCCAGGGTTTTCCAGCTCACACAGTCCCCACCTCTCACCTGAGCAGTACTGCTCCCTTCCCACCAGCATGGAGAGAGTCTATTCTTCAGTCACGGGATCGGTAATCAGTCTTACTCCTCTTCCCCCGACAGTCTCACCTTTCATAACGCACTGAAAGGGCAGCAAGAAGGAAGAATGCCAAGAGACAAACATTTCCCAACTTAGTATTTGACTGATCAACCCAAAATTACACTATTTGGCACCGCCTCAGAAAATAGATGGGTCTCAGCAATAAAGATAAGAAGTCAGGCAAGGTAGCCTGCCTGCCTGCCCTCTCTCCTGCCTGTGTTACTGACAGTCAAGTGAAGCGTAAAGGCTAATGGCTCATCAGCAGCTGAGAAGGGTAAATGAGAAATAGTTGTACTTACTGCTTTGGCACACTAGAGGAGTAGAAAACTCCTTATTTAGGCAATTCTGTTTATCTGTGTCCATCCTCAGACATCCTGTAGGTAGTGGGATGAGTAAGCATCTCCACTGAGGAGGAAGCCCCCATCCCCTTGAATACTTAGGTGAAGCTGACAACATGAATTAGATGCCACATGGATTATTTGGGGATCTTTGAAAACCTGTCCATGTTGTTTTGTTGCCCTCCCTCTTGTATTGCTTTGCTGTTTCCCTACAGGAAGAGGCCTGCGGCACTGAAAACGTCAGTGTTTTCATGTAGTGCGGAGGTTTAAGCAAGTCTTTGAATGGCAGAGTTGGAGGCAAGAGAAGCACTGGCTGAATAGATGAAGGGGATCTTCTTTGTATTCCAGCCTGCTTTCAACATTTCAGGCTTGCAGAGGCCATCTGTATAGTTCTTGCACCAAGAAGTTTATTGTGACCCGATCCCTTGAAAGGGTGCAATTAGACTTGCAGGGACTGTACTGCTCGCAGCTGCAGGGAAAGCACCAGCTACAAACAGAGGGGAGAGCAGCCTTTTACCGGAGGCACTGGCAGCTGACCTGAAGGTGTTGAAAGTCAGAAGGTTCCTGGGGATGCCGTCACTGTAGGAAGCGACGGAGAAGGAGAGGCCGTGGGGAACCCCACAGCCAATCCTGTTCTGCTCACAGGTGCTGTAAAGAATAGCTCAGGCTGCCTACGGGGACTTCAGTAAGAAATGTTAAGTTTATTCTAGTTCCTGCAAATTGAAGGTTCTTTGTGTCACATTCCCATATCTATCTCCCTGTAAAAGCCTAGCACAAGACAAAAATGCAGATACTTTCTCAGCGTAACTAGTCTCGACACTACTTTCCCTTCTTCCTTTCCCAGTGCTCCTGCCCTTAAGGGTTTACCTTGACCAGCAGCATTAAAATAAAAGCCAGTGCCATGCAGAACTGTAGACAAGAACTTCCCCAAAGAAACAATATACCCTCATTGTAACTCCCTTCCCCAAAGCTACCCTCGATGCAATGGGAATAGCTCTCGGGAGGACTCAGCAGTCTGTCACCCTTTCCCTTGCTTCGTTCTACCAAACCAGTGGTTAGTCACAGCCTGATGAGGTCCCTCCCTGTCTCCTTCCTTTGCCACATCTTTGTGCCGTCACTTGCATCCGGGTCTCACCCCTAAACCACACTAGGAGGTTTAACCTGAGGCAAATACAACAAAACAAGCAAGCAAGCAAACCTGTCTCCCGAGTGTTAATTATACATGGAGTGGTTCCCAGGTAAAGCACAGCAGAATGGGTTCGTCTGCAGCAGCCGGTGGAACAAGCTGCTGTCAGGAAGTCATTGCAGACGGTGATGCCACGGAGCTGGGCTGCACAGCAGGGCAAAGGGTACCTGGACCAAGTCTTCCTTATTTTTCTGCCTGTTGGGGTCACTTCCTTCTGGAAGGTGGGCAACCACCTGCTGATGGGTATTGGGGTCTCCATAGCAATCACAAGAAGGCTGGTGACACAGGCTCCTGCGCCGAGTTTGTTACAAGCCATGCGTGTCTAATATAGCCTTAGTCAAATATTAAGCTATGGTGCAGTTTACCCTCCCAAGTCATCTCCTGATTGCGAGACTGAGAGCAGACACTTCTCAAAGACAGACGAAAGTCAACAATGACTCACTGTTTCAGGACCCCTTCAAACACTCCCAAGTCATAAAATCACACACCCTACTTTCCCTTCTAATATGAATAACCCACGACTCAGCTGAAGTCGTGGGAAATGATTTGTTTGGCAGAAGATGAGGGCTGTGGTGGGATTTCTATGCTTGGAGGGCGAAGACTAAGTTACTGAGTTGGAAGGAAAGCTGCTGCAACAGAAAGAGGTTCCTAGTAGAGTCCTTGATCTTGGGACTAATCTCAATTAAAATTTTAATTACTGAACCTCTCCAGAAGAAACTGTGCATATTTAGAAACTGTGCTACCGGCACAGAGGTGGGATGCCTCCCCCCCACAGTGGAGGACCAAAAATGTGATCTTTAAAGGTCAAATAAACAAGACCCATCTGCTAAGCAGAACAAAAATGGATTAAATGTAAGAATATAGAGAATATAAAAAATAAGATCACATACTTAGGAAATCGTCACAAAAAAGTTCAGCTGGGGGCTGATCAGCTGAAAATGGCAGAGATAACAAGATCCATAAAACATGTACTGTTCATAAGATGGCTCTACAGTGAGCCTATGAATGATTCTAATATGATCCCAAGATGTATTCAGCAACATACTTAGCAGAGAGAGAAGATTAAACACTTGGTAATCCATTCTTTAGACTGTGGCATAGAATTTTGTAACACATATTTAATAATAAAAAATTTGAACCTGGAAAATGCACAGAAAAAAAGCCATTAGGATAACAAAGGGGAAATGGAGACTCTACCGTAAGGGATTGAAAGATCCTGGCTTGCTTGCATTAGCAAACTGAAGACTGAGTTAGGATATGATTTCAATAAAATAAATACAGCTGAAGAAGACAAAAGGAGAGAAGATTTTTTAAATTAAAGGACACTACTGCACAAGAACACTGAATATAAAGTAACTATAAATACATTTAGGGTGAGCAGCAGAAAACCTTGCAGCAGGACATTAGCACAGCCTTCTGCTGAGAGCAAAAGCTATTAAAACCCCTGACTCTAAAGGCTAGGCTTGAACACCTTATGAAGGGGCTCATCCCTTCATAAACATTTAAAAAAAAAAACAAACCAAACCAAAACAAAAACCAAAAAGGGGCTAAAGATGCCAGTCAAGGAGTCCTCCCAGCTCTGCATTTGTAGGAGTTATGTTACCTGGCACAAGCAGAAGAGACGTCACATCCTTCAGGTTTGCAGGAAACCCTTGGCAGAGATTTTGTAACACAACACTTCTGCTGAGGTAGATCAGATTATTGCCAGTTAGACAAAAATACCAAAACAGACTGTTTAGGGGCAATTCTCCCAGTGTGGATATCCGAGCCCAGTCACTGGTTTGCAAAGGGTATGGGGCCAGCTGCTCCCTTAGCAGCACACTCCTGGGTCAGGGAACTGCACAGTCTCACCTGGCTCCGGACCGAAGGCTTTAAATATTTATCCAGGAAAAAGACTCGTCCAGGTTAAATACAAGAGTGAGCCCCCAGCAGAGTGCCTCAGGCAGTGCAGAATAAAAGGAGACAAGCTTCTTGTAGTTTTTTTTTCTCCTGCACGTATTTAGAAGATGTGCAGGACAGCAAGGTCAGCTCTCCCTTTATCACTTGCATGGTCCGCAGGGCGGTCCTGAGGACCTGATATAGAGATGGGGTCTGAGTGTGGAGTGGGAGACACTCATGCTTCTTCTGACAAAGATTCATATAGCCAATAAGGAAAACTAACACCTCTCTGCTCTGCAGACATGCATGTTTCCTACTCCCCTGCCATCTATTTTCATGGTTTAGGCTTTGCCTATATTTTTTTTTATACCCTACCATAGCCAGATCAAAGCAATTCCCTTTTCCAAACAGAAGTCACTACTATACACAAATGTCAGCATCGGGCCATAGAATGTCATGAGAGGTATGGAAAAATAATATTCCCACAACATTATGTCCATAGTGTTTGTCTGTGACAGCTGGGAGGAGGAAACATGTCTCTAGGGTCTCTCAATAAATCCCATAAGGATACATGAGGCTGGATCAGAGGTACAGAAAGAAGCAGCAAGAATTGAAATGCTGGACACTGGAATGGTCCCCAAAACCGCAAAGCCAGCTGCTGTTTGATACATAGCTGCTGCTCACCATCTCTTTTCGAAGATATACCACTCACATTTGCTGCTGTTAAGTGATGCAATATTTCATAACATCCAAGCAAATTACAAGCTCTCCCTGCTTCCCTAAGGACTACGGCAGAGGGATAAGAACAGTTTACCCAGGGGCTTTAGGACTGTTTACAGACAGAGGGGGTGGATGACACTGGTGTATCTGCTGAACAGAGGAATTCGATCATGGATCTGCAAGTAGAAGCAGGAAAGGAGAAAATACATGGAAGCTATGGCAGGCAGCCTTTGTGTTCCCGTGGCCCCAAACAGCACCGTCCTGCGAGGCAAGGGCACTATAAATGGACCGTGACTGATCTATACGAGATTGAGGAGAGTAGTGGAATGTTGCTCATCGGTGGGGGGTGATTCCTAAAAGTTTTCACTGCTGTGGTGCTCCTGCCACACGGGCAGCCTCCGGGCATGCTACCAAGTGCTTTCACTCAAAAGGAATATTGTGTCCTAAGAGCAGGGAATTCATGATTTCGAGAAGCCTGCTCCGAGCGCGAAACCTCCCGCAGCAGCAATGGCAGCGCGGACCGCAGATGCAGCGGTAAGGTTGACTCAGCCCGGCTCTCCTCCCCTTCCTCTTACGCAATTCAGCATGCAGGGGAGTGACTTGATTTTTCTTTTTTTTTCCCCCTCTCGCAGGGAGTTGGTTTTCACTTCCTGCGCTCCCCGTGCCTTTGTCTCCGCTGGACGCAGCTGAAGGCGCACCTGAGGGGTGAAGGCGCGGGGGGACGAGGGGGACACCCCACTCCCAGCATCGGTTTCACCAGAGACCGCCCAGGTCAGGGGATGAGTCGCAGGGTGGGGGGACACAATGGCCACTCCTGGAGGAGCAGGGACCCGGAGCATGGCCTCGGCCGCGCTCCGAGTCCCCACTCGCCCCGGGTTGGCATGCACCTGGACACTGTCCCTCTTAGCTTCATCTATCTTCTCCCTTCCTTTAGGAAAGGATTAAGGTCTCAAGGCGGTGAGGATCGGGGCACCAAGATGGCCAGAGGGAGTGCAGGTCCATGGTTTGCACTCTGGGTCTGCTTGATGCTGGTTGTGGACTTCGGCACAGGGCAGGAGGAAAAACCCTTTGGTGAAGCATGCCTGGAGGACTTTACGGCAGGGATGCCAGATTTGGTGCTGGATACAGATGCCTCTGTTCAGAATGGAGCAACCTTCTTGTCGTCCCCCATGGTCCATCGGAGTAGGGACTGCATGAGAGCCTGCTGTAAGGACCCCGCTTGTAACCTGGCTCTCGTGGAGCAGGTCCCGGGCATGGAGGAAGACCACATCCAGGGCTGCTTTCTCCTCAACTGCCTCTACGAGCAGGCTTTCGTCTGCAGGTTTGCCAGGAAGATCGGCTTTCTCAACTTCTTAAGGAAGGACGTGTATGATTCCTACCTGGCAATGCAGGATCACAGATCTAGTGGTAAGGTGCCCAGAATGGATCTGTGCAGATGGGGACTGGAAGAGCACTGATGGCCACTGGTGCCAGCTCCTCAGGCCATCATTTGTGCAGCTGTGATTTTAAAGATGGGGTTTCTGTATGTCCCTCTGCCGCAAAGGTTTTCCCTAACTTTGATAAACTCACACTTAAGATCTGTGCCTCAGTTTACGTATTAGTAAACAGAGAGGGAATTGTTCTTTAACATTTTTGAAGCGGGTGGAGCGAGTGTTTACCAAATGCAGGCTGAGTTTTGATACTTGACAATGTAGAGAAAAAGGTATTGTTTTTCTTCTCCCTCCCCCCAGGCCTTTGAGGTTGGAAAGTGAAATCCTCTAAAAGTCCACACATCACTGCGTTTTAAAGGGCTGCATTAATCTTTTAATTGCTCAGGGGCTGGAGGCAGGACGCAATCCACTTACTTACCTTTCATTTTGCCACAGCCTGAATCTTGTGAGCAGCAGCCTGGATGGTGAGGTGTCTTGGTATCGCTCCGCTTGTTGGGGCTGGTCCTTGCTGCTGGGGGAGGGAGCGGGAGCAGCTGGGGGAGGCTGATTAGAAAACTCCCTGTTTGGAGGTGGGTTTTTTTCCCCTGGTCCCTGGTTCCCTGCTCTGAAAGATTGCACCTGGGCCCAGAAAACCAGGTGGAAAACAAACTAATCTGGAGCTGGCCACCTGCCGCACACTTTGCTGTCTCCAAAGAAATGCAGTGTGTTAAGAAACACTGAAAACATGGCAATTCCTCGTTTTGCGTCCTTCTTCCATGTTTTGGAGGAAGCCTAACGAGGTTGGGATGTCTCTAGCCTGGGTGGGTCTTTGGCAACCATAACCAGTTTATTATATGTTGATGCCTGGGCAGGGCTGTTAGGGGATAACTCTATGGGTAATCCTCCTCACACCCCCTCCCAGCCCACCCGTGGCAGGGAAGGAAAGAATCTGTGAAGATGACAAGGGGAGTGTCCAGGTGTGCACATGGGCTTGTGCTCGATGGTGTGAGCTGAATAGGTCTGTGATCTTCTGCTGGGATGTGCCAGCCTGTGAGCCTTGTAGGTGCTGGAGGTGTGAAGTGGCACCAAACCCCACACTGATTGCTTTTGTCCATCCTAAGTAGCAGTGCGGGGCTTTCAGAGCAGGGCACGCTCCTCTGGAGCAGCCCTTGGATGTCCCTGGTTTGAGCAGTGGTCCGCCTGTCCTCTGTCCTTCCTAATTGCTTCCCACTGCATTTTAGGGCCTTCTGGTAAATCTCTATCTCACTGTTGCAGTAATTGTCCTGCATCTCCAGTCCAGGCTCAAAATCCTTTCCATGGGAGCTGCAGTTAGTGAGGAACTGTAGCCCGCATCACCAGGACTGGAGTTGGCATGCTGGCAGCTGTCTGAACTCCTCCGTGCTTTCTTGTAGGAGGAAAAGGGAATGCATCATCTCCAATACATCCTGATTTCACTAGATTAAAATTCAATGTGCTGTTGAGCAATTCAGTCTCTTCCCCTCTGTGGATGAGCGCCCCATATAAAGAGACTGCAACCCCCTCCTTCCTGGGCTGCTCCCAGGGCCTGGCATCACATGTCTGTGGGTCTCTAGAAAGTGTCCCTGAGTCACTGAGCTCTCTGTGCCACCAGCAGTGCTGTGTTTGCCAATCCATGGCACCTAGCTGGAGCATCCCAGCCACCGATACGCAGGTGCTGCCTTGCAAACCATCCCTAATGCTACTTTCACAGATGCTGGGATGGTTGTGGTGGAGCAGGAAGACCCAGGAGGGCTTATCAGTGAGAAGTGAAAAACATGTCAGAAATGCTGCTAGGGATAGTCTGCCTGCCAAGACGGGCTTGCCCCTCCTCACTCACGTGGGGCTTTGCCATGATACCACTGCAGGTGTAGGAAGGGCTCAGTCCCTTCTGCACCCTGTGTTTGCACGCTCGGAGGGTGCAGGGTGCCGGGCAGGTCTCCAGCTGTAGCAACAGACACTGGGAAGCTCGCTACTTCGTGTTTGGATCAGGCTGAAATGTTCATGCTGTGCTTTGATGGGACATGCTTTTCCCTCCTCTCCTGAAATGTTTAGGCATTGCCTTTAACCGATACCAAAAGCTTTCTGAATCATCTTGAATGACATTGGAAGGCTGGCAGGAAAAGAGATGATGGACTATTACAATTTATTAAACCAGAGCTGAAAAGGAGTTATTTTACTGGAGAAATAGCCAATAGTAAGGGCTAAATCAGACCATATGAGCTGGGTCCTCCTCCCCACAGCAGTTGATGAGACACCTAAGAATGGAGATATCGATTTTGGTTGAGATCCAAACAAAAAAATCCAAAACTAAACCCCAAGCCCCTCCAGCTTTGATGCTGGAATTGGGTCCACGCAGGAGGAATGGCCCAGTCTGGGCAGGAAGGCAGATGCCTGGCTGCCACCGAGGG